>CM075212.1:620355-3331768 GCA_037577465.1 Liposcelis bostrychophila
ACCAATCATGTCAACTTTGTACTATTTTTGATCAAAACCAATTGTGTCAGTTCACATTTATTATGTTGAACTATCTATCTCAGTTCTAATAATCGGAATTTTGGACTTTTTTAGTAATTTTTTAAATTCTACAACTTAACGTATTTACATCGCTTAAACTTTTTCGTCGAGCTAAATATGTCCCCCTCTATTTATACAATAAAGGACCGTTAGAGTCATTTGTGAATTTCATATCAACGGACAATTAATAGTATTAATTTTTCAATATTGGACCAATTTTGTCAATCACATTGCGTTTCTTCCTTCATGTCATTTTCTATTTTCAGAATGTTGGAGCATTAAAGTAATTTTTAATTCTACAAACTCAGACCAATTACATCATTTCAAATTTTAAACACCGCACACCAGAATAGTGAAATCGGTTTCGGTTAAGTATGTTGTTTATATTTACTAACAAGTTTGTTTAACAAACAAAAACAACGAAATTAAAAATCATATTTAACCGAAACCAATTTCCCTATTCTAGTGTGCGGTGTTCTTTGTCCAACCAATTTTGTCACTCTTAATTTACAAACTTTGACCACTAAAGTCATTTTCAAATTTTACAATAACGGACCATTTATGTCCCATCATATTTTTACAGTGTTGGACCATAGGTCGCGAAATTTTTCACTGCTTCTGCGGAATACCGTTTCGGTTATCACCCTTTACTTTAAATTCCATGGCGGAATATAAAAAGCAAATTTTTGTTCCAAAATTCGCCGTCAACCGATTATGAGCGCACGTCATCGTTTCAATCTCCTTCTTTAATCTCCGAATCCGGTTAATTAACATAAACATAATTACATAATTGTTTACGTAACACAATGCTTTTTTACGTTGCAATTACACCTAACGCTTCGTTCAGTTGTAGGAAACGCATAAGTGCATCTTCCGTTAATACCTGCTAAATAAAGGCATTTACTTTCCACCTCGGCACGCGCAAAGCGCGTTGCCGCAATGAGCTCTCAATACATCGATGTATACTTAACCTTGGTATCAAAAATGTTTTACGTATTCGTCGTATTTTTCATTTCTTGGGAGGAATTAATGTTCACGTGGCACCTACTTTTACTGAAAACCCAATTTTTTGTTTGACCGCTTAGTCATTTATAAAGCAATAATGTTGAACCAATTTTGTCCCTAATGTTTTTTAAAATGTTGGACCAATTACGTCAGTAATTTTTTGTTTTATATGTTGAACCAATTACGTCCTTAATATTTTTTAAAATGTTGGACCAATTGCGTCTAAAATGTTTTGTTTTAAATGTTAGACCAATTACGTCAATTACGATTTTTTAAAATGTTGGACCAATTACGTCCATTATGTTTTTTTAAAATGTTCGACCAATTTAATCATTATTATAATGTAATGTTTGACCAATTAGGTCATTTTTAAAATTTCACAATGTTGAACCAATGATATAATTTGCGAAATTTACAATCTTAAATTCTAAACCGTATCCAATTTTTTATAGTACTTCGGAGCAATTAGTCTTCACGCGGCACGCGCGAAGCGCGTTGCCGTAATGAACAATTACCAACACTTCAGTAATTTTACTTGTTAGCTCCAGCAAAATAAAAAAACACTTAAGCGACACGTAAATTTTCTTTACGTAGAACATAAAATTATTCTTCTCGCGGCACGCGCCCAGCGCGTTGCCGTAATGAACTATTTCTTACACTTCTGTTATTTTTTCTGTTAGCTGCAGCAAAATCAAAAAAACACTTAGTAACACACAAAACTTCTTTACGTAAAATGTAACGGTTTTTAACGAAGAAAAAACACGTAAGATCACGTTAGCTATTGCACAATGTTACTATAAGTAAAACGTCAGACATTTATCTTCCTTAGGCAATACTTACAGCTTCCTTACGTTACACTCAACGTCTTATGTTTTACGTATGCCTTTAAATACACTTTCTATAGGGCACAAGTCCTTGTTATGTATTACGATTACTTACGTTACACATAATGTCTTCTTACAATATACTCCGTTATTTTCGTAGTACGTACGACAAATCGTCATACGTCATACTTCATCGTTTCTTACCTTACACGAAACGTTCACATACGTCATGCGTACGGCATCAAACATTACTTCCCTAACACAATGCTTCCATGCGCTATACCTAATGCTTCTTTAAGTCATACGTAACGCTTAAAAGCTTCTTACGCTCTCTTCACATCGCCATACGTAAGGCCTTAAATATTTCTTACGTAACACGTAATGCTTTTAACGCTATACGTAATGCTTTATTACGCTACACGTAAAGCTTTTTCAAGTCATACCGAACGCTCAAAATCGTCTTACATTACGTTCACATCGCCGTATATGACGAGCTCTTATCGCTTTCATGTATCCCTTACCTGGGTATCAACAATATTTTACGTATTGGGTCCTATTTTTTAGTTTTTTGAAGCAATTATTCATCTATCAATCAGCTCCGAATACATTGATATACCCCTAATCTTACTATAAACTTGGTCAATACGTAACCCTTAAAAGTTTCTTACGATATCTTCACATCGCCACACGTAACGCGTTGAAAATATTTTACGTAAATCGTAATGCTTCCATACGTTATACTTATACTTCTACGTAATGCTTCTTCGGGTTTTACGTAACGCATAAGAGCATCTTAAGACACTTATTTACACTATGCGTCTTTACGCTATACGTAATGCTTCTTTAAGTGTAGCAAGTACATAAGTTTGCCTTCGTAAGTATATATAAAAAATGATACAATTTTTGTATCGTTTTCCCAAGTATAATCAATAAAAATATATTTATTATGAAAAACGATACAAAATTTTGTATCGTTTTTGTTTAATACTTGGCTAATTCCAGCCCACCCTTACAGGACCCACTTCTCCTCTGTTAGGCCCCTTTAGGTATATAAGAAAAACGATACAATTTTTGTATCGTTATCCCAAGTATAAAATATATAAGATTTTTTATATAAAAAAAAACGATACAAAATTTTTTTTAATATACTTTGGCTTTTTTTGACCGGATTTTTGTATCGTTCTTGCTATATACTCGGCTCAGTTCAACCCACCCATAACAATACCCACTTTTTTTGAGTTAAGTCCCTTTAGGTATATAAGAAAAACGATACAATTTTTGTATCGTTATCCCAAGTATAAAATATATAAGGTTTTTTATATAAAAAAAAACGATACAAAATTTTTTACGATACAAAATTCGACGAAAAATGTCCTTAAGGATGGTCAGGTTAGGTCTGGTTATGGTATGCCCAAAGACGCAATACGCAAGGCTGGTTTGTGTTGCGTCTTAAGATACGTGGTTTCAGGTTGGGTCATGTATTTTTCCATCTACTTTGGGCCTTACGATACGTCGGAATAGACCTAACCTAACCTAATAGGGACATATATAGCAAAGATGTACAGGGTGTCCAAAAAGTATTTGGCTGCTGTTTCAAAAAACTTAGAAAAATTTCAGATCGGAAAAACGTGATAAAAATTTTCCCGTGCAAAATTCGGGAAAGCGGAAAATTTTGGGCCTAAATTTTTTTTTTCCATTTTTAAATTCTTCAAATTAAGAGCATAAAAAAAGTCTTCCGGACCCCTGGTCGGAAATGACCGGAAGTCCTGTTTTTCCGGGATCAAAGTCTAAAAAAAATTATTGAACCCCCTATATCACTTTTAAATAATTTTTTTTTTACAGAAAAATAAGATATCGGTAATAAATAACGTCTTTTTAAAAAATCCGTACCGCCAAGATGTCTTAAAAACATTAAAAATAAAAAAAAAATGCAATTAAAAAAATTGAATTCATTTACGCGCCATTTTCCATTAAGGGAGGATTATTCGCCGTGCTCACTGCAGACACGAGTCGATGCAGAACCTAGCAATAGCGATCGTCGTTATTCATTATTCTTTTTTTTTTATGCGAAATTTTTTTAAATTTTTAAAATCTTTGTCGCATTCTTTCTTTCCCATTTCTTTAAACAAATAAAAAAAAAAAGAATAATGAATAACGACGATCGCTATTGCTAGGTTCTGCATCGACTCGTGTCTGCAGTGAGCACGGCGAATAATCCTCCCTTAATGGAAAATGGCGCGTAAATGAATTCAATTTTTTTAATTGCATTTTTTTTTTATTTTTAATGTTTTTAAGACATCTTGGCGGTACGGATTTTTTAAAAAGACGTTATTTATTACCGATATCTTATTTTTCTGTAAAAAAAAAATTATTTAAAAGTGATATAGGGGGTTCAATAATTTTTTTTAGACTTTGATCCCGGAAAAACAGGACTTCCGGTCATTTCCGACCAGGGGTCCGGAAGACTTTTTTTATGCTCTTAATTTGAAGAATTTAAAAATGGAAAAAAAAATTTTAGGCCCAAAATTTTCCGCTTTCCCGAATTTTGCACGGGAAAATTTTTATCACGTTTTTCCGATCTGAAATTTTTCTAAGTTTTTTGAAACAGCAGCCAAATACTTTTTGGACACCCTGTACTACTCGTCAAATACTATCCGAATATGCAAAAAAGCCCCTACCCTAACTATTTGTGAAAACTTACAATCCAAAAAAAAAAAATTTCCAACCACATTTTTAAACAAGTCTTCTCATTTTTGAAATCAGTAAGTCAATATTAATCCAAAAATACATACCAACAATTTCAATAATGACAAACAAAAAGAAAGTGTGACCCCTTACCCTAACTGAAGGACTTCATATACAGGATTGGTCATAGGGTCATTCGACTTGTTGGGTAGTGTATATACAACAGTAGTTAATGCTTCGAAATCCCATTCATAGCGACGAAGTTGCAAGGGTCACACTTTCTGTGTGACTCCAAAACAATAAGTTATATATATTTGGATTCGTCTCGTCGAGACGAGTCCAACGGTATATCGCATGACATGGTTTGAACAATTCTTAATGCTGACCTTCCCCTACCCTAACTGAAGGGGGCATTTGTGGGGTCCGAGCATATCACCAATCGATTTATCGTACCATGTGTACCCCCAGGTAGGAACATGAACTTCCACCGAAAACTACCAAGCTAACTTAACCAGCTTGCAATCAACCAACGCCTGGAGACCCACAACAGCCCTGTTCATTTTCTAAAGAATTCTCGCGAATTTTTAACTATTCAGTTATTACGATTATGATTTTTAAAAAAAAACGGCCAAGTTTTAATGTATTTTGTAGAATAACGGAATTTTAAATGAAAGCTATCATTAAAAAACTTGGCTGCCCTTTTTGATATCAGAACTTTCAAGGGCTGAGGCATTTCGGTTTTTTGCAAGATTAACTTGGCTGAACCTTTTTACAAGGAATTGTTTTTTTGGAGATTTAAAATTACAGCTGTAAAACAAAATGAGAAGCAATGTGTCAACAAAAAACAAACCTAGAAATGTTGAACCTTTCTTCTATTATTGTCACCTTTATACAATTTCTCGCTAGAAAGCAGTTACATTTCAAAATCAGTTTTGAATTTATTTCCAAATTTCACAAGATAACGAACCATCTATCAGCTGTCAGTTTATTACATTTGTGCAATAACGATAATTTCCATATAGAATTTCCTAGATTCAGTTTTTTTTTGGGTTTTTCGGAAAACAAATTGACGTGTTATAATTTCAAAGCATCATGACCAAGCTTTTATTTGCATGTTATCTTTTTCTTGTCAGAGGAATGCTAAAAACTATTCGAACGGTGACCATTGGTTAATGGAAAGTTAAAGGTAAAGAAAATGACAGATACTAAAAATTGAATTAAAAGCATACTTTATCTTTCAATATCAAACAAGATCATTTACGGACCGACAAATATTTTATTTTCACCGTACAGCATCTTAAATACAAGAATTCTAAGAAACAAAAATTTACTGTCAATTAATGGAACTTCCACCTGCAATTTTTCATTATTAACCAATATCTGTTGCCTAGTATTTTAAAAGAATAAGAGATAGGAGGTAAGAGGTAAAAAAGGGATAAATTCAGTTACCATTATTTATTATTATAATTTTGGAACTGTTTTTTTTTTCAAATTTAGTCAAATGAATATTTATACCATAGGAGAATAGCATTGATAATAAAATCATATTTTTTGCCTGCATTGAACAAGAACCATAACGATGTATACGTACAGCAGAAGATTTCGAGTAGTTGCTCTGCTTATACCATTCTTTTTCTTTTCTTTCCTGTGCATCAATTAAATTGGCAGCATCGTAAATAAAAACAGTTTCAATAAATTACGTTTCCGACAAAGTTAAGTCACAAAAATCTACCCATTTTTATTTATTTACGCATAACACGCTTTTTTTATTTATTTATTTTTTTTTTTTGAAGACACCAAGAACACTTGATAATAATGGCGTTTTTTGAAAAAAAAATTTTTAATTTATTAATAGAGAAATAAATTGTGGCTCTGGGTTTCCGTAATTCTTACAATTTTGAGCCAATTATGTCATCATTAAATTTAAATTTTTTACTTTTTGTCTGATAAATGTACAATGTTAAGAGTATACATCTTTTTCGTGCGAACTTCTTCGCAACCCTTATATTGGTATATATGCCTTTCTTGCCCATTCGGTATCGGATTTTAAAACGCAAAAGAAAAATGCAACATTTCTTATAACGTTGTCATCTTCTAATGGTACCGTAATTAGGGTAGGCCAGTTAGAAGGGATTTGGGTATTGCAGTAAAGAAGCGCTATTGTTAAAGCATAAAATTGTAGCAGTGGTATACCTAATAGATTTGACATTTTTATTACCCTTCCGGGTTTTCGACCAGGACAGTTGGAGGATTGAAATAAAAATAAGTTACAAATAAACTGTTCGCACTTTATATCGATATAAGTATCGATAAGGTTTATTTCCATAAGTACAATTTTTTCGCTATTTTGTGTTTTTTTCTCGTCCTGGCTGGTTTTCCTGGATTTTTCGTTCCAGCTCCTCTTTGAATCTTCTCGATTCTGTCCTTGGAATTATTTTCGGTTTGTATTTAAAGGGGCAGTATTTAATTAGCAGTATTTTTTAAATTTTTGGGCAGTATTTAAATTAAATGGGCAGTAAAAAAAATCAACTTTTGTAAGTAAATTAAATTATTTTGGGCACTATATAAACATATATCAGGCTAGTATTATTATTTGGCACTTTGCAACAGTTAAATTTTAAAAAAAATCTGTGCTTAGACCTCAGTGTATCGGCAATTCCATTTCCTCTAAAACAAGCTCTTAACTTTTTTTCATAATTCTTAAAAATATGTTTAGAGCAAATTTTTTTGGCGGTTAAAGTTTTTTTGGGCACTAAGCATTTTTTTTCTTTCTTATTTTCAAAGATAAATGTGTTGATTTCCGTTTCGATGGCAGAGTCTTATGCTGAAAAAAATTTCTTCGGCCACTTTTAATTATTTTAGGTCAAAAGTGGGCAATATTATATTATCTAGGCTTGCCATTTTTTGAAATAGGAAAAAGAGTATAACATTTTTTTTTAAAAATAGAGTATAAAAAGAGTATACAACCTGAAGATTAAGAGTATAAAAAGAGTATTATTTTATTTTTATTGTATAAAAAGAGTATACAACCGGAAGATTTAAAAATATGAAAAGAGTGCAGTATAATAAGACTTTTTGAAAATAAAATTTTAAACAATAAAGATGAGTTCAGTCTGAAGGTTTTCAGCTAAAAATTCTAATCAGTATGATAGGTTGATAGATTTGGGAAAAAAAAAAAAGAGTACTCTTTTTTTGCAATTCGAAAAAAAGAGTATATTTCCGTAAATTTTAAAAAAAGAGAGAGTACTCTTTTTTTAGACAAAAAAAGAGAGTAAATACTCTTAAAAAGAGTATATCTGGCAAGCCTATATTATCTCCCTTGTCTGTGTAAATAAAAATTTTAGAAAATTATGAAAAGACTACTTTTTAATATTAAAATGAATAAGTGCATTCAGTTTTTCGCCTCCACGAATTTTTTCGGCGTTGCCATATGTATTGGCTATAAGATTCTACTTAGTGTAGAACCTATTTTTAGCCTGTGAAGGACGTTTTGAAAGATCAAAAAATAGCAATATTGCTTCACAAGAAGCCAAATGTACAATATTTTTGCATAATCTTGCTTTTTTTTTAAACTTTCGAAAAATTGCTGCCTGTTACAAAATTACTTGCACACCAAGTTTTCCCATTATTCAATTAATTTTTTTGAAAATCTCCACACTGCCAAATTTTATCCTTATGCTACCAAGTTTTTTTTTTAAACTGCTTATTTGTATTACTACACTGACAAAACCATTAAAATACTGCCTTAGTAAATGATATACTGTCGGAATTTTCGCATTTTCTCTGGTTTTTGAAAATAATATTTGAATTGTTTCACGATTTAGGTTCGTTCTGTACCTACCGTTATCGGGGTCGCTGATTTTGATTCCGAAGTCAGATTTTGAGAATTCAATATGGCGGACGCAATATGGGATCTCATATATTTGTTATGGCTCCGTAGCAATTTCTAATTTGCGGCATCGATGCCTTAAAAACCTGCTCAAAATTGTGTTTCATATTTTTATCTCTTTTTTTATCTTTGCTCTCCTGTAAATAAATTCTGTACATCTTGCCTTTTAATTTTGTATAAGTAAGGAGCCATAAAAATTATATGAGCTCTCATATTGGATCCTCCATCTTGAATTTTTGAAATCTGACTTCAGAATAGAAATCAGCGACTCCCAAAACCCCCGTACCCCAAATTTCGTGACAATCTAACGATTTTTAAAAATTTACCCCTCCTTCGATATTGTCCCCCTTTACCAGGGAGGAACGATCCGAAAAAATTTTATGACCGTAGGATCTTCTTTTGGGTCATAAGCTTTATCATTTCCACCCATGGTTTAATTTTATTACGCTTTCTGTCCGAAGCGGAGAGATCTATTTTTTTTTTTTTTCTCCGTATGTTAAATTATTTTTTTTCCAATGGGGGACATTGGAGGAAGTGCGGTTAGGGGGTGGTGTAAAAAAGTGTTCGGGTAGGTACTTCAAGTGACACAATTAGTTTGGGCTTCAGTCAAAAGAGCCAGAAACGCCGAGCAATCAAAAAAATTTAACTATTGATTTGAAACGGATGGAGTAAAAGTTTCGGTGAATTACAACTTTTTACCAAAAGGAATCTTGTTTGAGCTAATCGAAAAACCCAAAAACCAACGACAATATTCAATCGACATGAATACATTGTTATTATTCATACAGATTGTGTTATCAATGGAACCCTCTTGTGCCAGTGCGAAAAAAAATTTATGGCACCCGAAAATCGACGCATTTTAAGAAGGGATCTCTGTACGAGTTACATTTATCAAAGCAGAACTTTATTATTATTTCTATCCTATTTCTCTGTACCTGAAAATTAAACTTCTTCAGATAGCTCGTTATTGCATTTCTAAGCCTAAAAATAATCGTTTGAGCTTTCAGAAGAATCACAGCTTACAGGAATAGAATTGTGACCATGATTTAAAGGTGAACAGATAAAGCTCGAAATTCTGTACAAAATGACTTATTTCGATTTTTTGATGTCCATACCGTTCCAAAGATATAAAGCAAAAATGGCGTTACTTTACATTTTCGGTTTTTGAAGGCATTAGGAAAAGTCTTTTTTCTTTGTTTTAAAAACAGAATTCGGAAAAAGTAAATAACTCATTTTGTTCAGAAAAGACCAAGCTTTCATTTAAGCCATCAACCATTTTTTTACGTTTCTTCTAAGGCTCTGTGATTCTTTTTTTGTGCTTATGGAAATTAACATGGGAAAAAAAAGATGTATACCCTTAAACCGATTCTGTTACATTACAATTTTACGATCTTGAATCTTTTCTTTCACTTTTCAAGTTTCACCTTTAATCCATTATGTCACTTCTGAAATTTTGGAATAAAAGACCAATATTGTCCATTTTTATTAGTTATTATGTACGACCTTATGTTTATTTGCCAGTGCAGAAAGGAAGTCATTTCATCATAATCTTTTTATATCATAACTTTCAATTTCGTGCCGGAAAATGCAAAAAAAAATTTTCGTTACAAAATTCGCCGTCGACCCCTATTGGTGGCGCCACTGTCGTTCTTTCAAACTCAAATATCTCCGAAACGAATGAGGATAGACCCTTGGTTCTTCACATGTTCCTATCTCAACTTTTTGTCTTCTATCCGAAAATACAATAAAAATTCAAATTTTTTAAAAGTCGAATAACTCTGAAAATATTCAAGATACGACCTTCGTTTATCAGCTTTTCCTATCTTTACTTTCAATTTCGTGCCGGAATATGCAAAAAAAAATTTTAGTTCCAAAATTCGCCGTCGACCCCTACTGATGGCGCCACCGTCGTTTTTTTAATCTCAAATATCTCCGAAACGGTTGTAAATAGACCCTTGGTTCTTCACATGTTCCTATCTCAACTTTTTGTCTTCTATCCGAAAATGCAAAAAAAAATTCAAATTTTTTGAAAGTCAAATATCTCGGTCAAATCCTCTCTTCTAATTCCAGATCCACGATTCGCGTCTTTCCATCAGCAAGTTATTGATTTCCACATTACGACAGTCTTTTCTTACTGCAGATATTCGAAAAAATCTTTTTTCATCTCTTCCTTTTCTATTTGAACAACCAAACACAGCGGAAAACGAAGGCATTTTTTTACTTCTATTAATTTCCCCAAATATCAGGGAAATATAATACAATTCTATAATCGAAATATAATCCTTATTCTATTAATTTCGCTTTCTCCTCGTACTAGGGTTCAGGATTTTCTCTCATTTCGAAAATAAAATATATAGATTGGGCACTCTTTTTTGTGCAAAAAAAAAAGTGTCGCTTTCCTGGGGTTACTTTCAATTTTTAATATTTCACTCTCTTATTATTTGATATTTAACACCTACCTTGATTTGATTATTTAATTACATATGAGTTTACTAACTATAATTTGGCATACATTTTAATTAAAATTTCAATTTTTCCGTCAGCTCATAATCTTTAAATACCAAAATAAGATTTAACCAGAAAGCAATCTCTAGTTTGCGAATTTCATACCTGACGTTTACCCTTAGTTAACCGTATTATTTTTGTAAAACCTAAACTCCCTGGCATCTATTTACCACAGCATGAACCAATTAGTGGCCCCAACTCACATCAAAAATAATCACAATGAGGGAAAAAATATCAAATGCAACTCTCACTGATAATATTCAAAATACAGAAGGCAGCTCACTGTAAAAAACTGTATCACTTCTCATTATATCCGCTTTGCTTTCGTATGATATGAAACTGAGTACCTACGTGATAAAAATTAAGTCCAACGTTGGCAGGGTTTCCAGCAGTATTTCAGGGAACATTTTAAGGGAGCCTCTAGCCTTTAGGAGTGTAAAGCTTCCAAACATCTCTTTTCAAAAAGAAACAAAGACTCTTCAACACTTTTTTTTAAATTTCAGGTAATACTCTTTTACCTCTTTGTAAATATAACAATATAACATGCCTAGTTGAATCAGAGGACAATTTTCCTAATTTTCTTATATTTGAGCTAAAAAAAACTCAATTCTTGGTGTACCGAGCATAATTCTTCCGTTTAAGTTAAAAAACGTTTTTTTTTTTTTTAAATACCTACAATGTAAATAACGATTTCAACCCGATACCGGCGGCTGTAAATAAAACAAAAACCTTCTTTATCAATAATGGTTGTCTTTATTTACGCATAGTATATATTTATGTACAATTTATTTAAATTATTCAAGCCCTAGAGTCCAATTGATACCATGAACAAGAAACAATATGCAAGGCTGCCAAGCAACAAGCCACCGAATCCAGTCCAAAAGTTGACCGTAAAGTACATGCGGTCTTTCCCATCTAATTTTATAGTTAAGGTCAAACGAAATCATTTGGAACCTGGAGTTATGCGAGAGTTCCGCGACAGTAAAACCTAAGGATACGACCTGCCCGCCCGCCCGAATTAACCGAACAAAAAGTTTGCCACGTTGTTTGTTGTTGCTCATATAAAGAAAAAAAATATTTTTTTTGTTTTAAACAGGCAAAAGCGATCCCGTAGACAATTTCTTACCAAACGATTAAGTCTGAAAAAATATGGACTCTGAATCCGAAGTCATTCAGACGTTTGTCCATTGTAGCCATTCAAGTTTTATGTCAGCGCATTACGAGGGAGTGGGGGGGGGGGGGGTGGTGGTGGTGGTGGTGGGGATCAGGGAAAATATTATTAAGAGTAACTAATAACTTTTTATGGAATTTTTGCGACTTACGCAATATAAGGGAAAGGATTTTCATAAAACGTATTTCGTGTTACAAGGAGAAGAGATGTCAAAATGGGACAAAATTATACTTACATAATACTTGAAAGGTCGGAAGAATTTGCTTTTACAAATCCGCGAGAGCGAAAATCAACAATCAACATATATGTACGTACACTTCCCCATCCATTTTTAAAGGGAAAAGGTACAAATTGAACGATACATGCTGTACATACATGTATATCTACCACAGCAACAGCCTACGGTAATAATACCAAAAGTGAATTTTTTGACAATCGTTGTAAAGAGGGCTGGCCAAGGGTGACTTTTATTTCACGAAATTTGGAATTTTTATTAATTCTTTTTTATAGTAACCGAAAGAAGATTTTCAGATCTTTCCGACGACGTCGTTTAGTCGTGTATACGGGGACTTACAAATTTAGAGGTTCCGGGGTAAAAACTGGAAATCCCGAAATTTTATTTTCATGTCAAAGCGGTTGTTTTTATTCGGATTTTCATGCGGATCACGAAAATATAGTTATAAGTTATATATCTCACACAGTTATTTCGATGATAGAGACCGAACAAGCAAAAGAATTAGCGAAATATGCTTCGGCCACAAATATTTGAGAAATTCTGCACGTTTTTGGCCCCCCTGCCGCACAGTAATCGTTTGACATAAACAAATTCAAACTTTATTTTCGTTATCTGCATAAAAATTCGAATAAAAAACGACATTTTCAAAAATAAAATTTTTGCTATGAATTTCGAAATTTTTACGTCCCTATGTGAACACAGCTAAACGACATCCGAAAAATCCGAAAAAATTGTGGCAACGTTGTTTTGGTTACTATAAAAATATCAGAGAAAGCGTTCGCCAAATTTCAAAATTTGGTAAAATAAGGCCACCCTATACAAGGATGATCGTGTCGGAAGACCGTTTTTAAAAAACTTGGAAATCGAAATCGGAAAAGTTGCGGTTTCTCAAAAATCTTAATACGATGTAACGCGAATCTATGCAAACCCCGATTTTTCAGAAATACCGAAAGAAAGTTAAAGAAAAAATATTAAAGTGTCGGTTCATCGTCCCCCTGCCCCCCGAGTTCGGAAGGAAAGAAATATGTGAATAAAATCGGATTTAAAATTTCAAAGAATCCAACCTTCCAAATCTACTGTTTCGGTTTCCGGGTTTTGAAAAATACCGTATCGGTTTATGTTTTTGCGATCTTTTGCTAAAAACTCTAAGCCGAGCGTGTAAAATCATACTTTAATCGAAGAATTTTACCTCCGCAATTTATATCACAGCAGAAAGCGTTTTACAGATTTTAGAGATTCTTTATTTTTATTCCATGATGGAATATATGGTGACGCGGCGACGCGACAACGACCGTCATCGGTTTAGTACTTTCGGTATTACGTACGCCTCGTCGGCATTTAATAAAAAATAAAACGTAGCCACGAACTTGTCGTCCGTCGCATTTATGAGTTTCGTAAAAGGATACGGATTGCAAAACATTTTCTTCAAGTCCACTTTTTCTTTACAGTAAGGGCAAGTTTGTTTTTTACCCACTATGCACCATCCGCGAATACAAAACTCGTGAAATCTGATATATAAGTTAAGGAAAACTTTTTTTTTCCATAAAGAGACAACAAAGTATTAATAGAAACGGTAATTTCGATGTGCTTCAAGATCAATCGGGAAAAATTTGAGCTTGGATCGGAGAGCGAGTAGCGAGTGCTGTATTTATCTCCGCCTCCCATATTTTCAATTGTTTCGAGTTATTTTAGGCTAGGTTTCTAGGTTCCGTACCTCAGATCCTGAACTTTGAATTTGAAATATCTTAAATCCCGGTTATATTTTATTGTGGCATATAAAACGCATGGTCTCTCTGCTTTCCGATTCGTTTGGGTTTTAAGCTGCGGAATCGCAGGTTGCAGTTCGGAAGATGATAAACCAACAACCGCGTTCTTTAAGTAAAGTTTTTGCTTGGCCTGCGAGTCAACAAAGACTGCAATTTTCGTAGTCTGCTAATAGTGACGATTAAAAAATTCTAAAAGCCGATCCGACGATCAACGGTGATTCCAAAAACAACTACCTCGTATAAAAGGGTTCGCCGGTTTTGTTGGGTTATCTTCCGGGAAAAGGAAAACGTGGTTTTTTCGTTAAACTTCGTTCGTGAAATCGACTCCTAAACAGCGCCCACCGCATCACGGGAATAAAAATTTAACAAAAGGATACACGTGATCACATGAAAGTTTGTATGTATTTTCTAATACACCCTCCTCGTTCAAAGGTGTCAGTAACACATTTCCACAGACAGCACAAACATTTTTATCTAGACTTCTTGTCGGAATTCCTTTAGAATTGTAATACTGCAACAAAAGGAAAAAAAAACGGAAGCAAATTATTATTATTATTATTATTAGGTTGCTACAGCTACCGAAATATATCCAAGGCACTTTGGGGTACACTTATTGCTAATATTACCCCAATCAACGATGCCATTCTGTCTGCACAAATTTCGGCTACATCTCTACCAAGAACACCATAATAAAGTCCATAAAATAAAAAGAGTAATCCACAGTCCATCCAAACGTGAGGCTTTGTGTCAAACATTAAATTCAAACCAAAGAATGTTGCCATCAAAATGATGTAACCAACAATCCCAAGTCCGTAGCTAAGTTTATAAAGAAAGTAAAACCATTTGTAAACCAATCTGGAATCAAAAATGTATATGTGAAAAAAAAATTTGTATAAACTTACGAAATAAATTTATGCAAAAATATTATACCTAGGAGTTGTTCCATCAATCGGTTTTTCCAAGCTTTTTCTGAAGATCAAACCGGTTATGCAGGAAAAAATTAACCAAGTGAAAATAAATCTCCACCAATAATTTCTGATACCAATAATCAAAGGGATGATCCACATTCCAAAGAGAGTCACTGGCTGATATGATTGGTAATGTCGTTGCTTCCACTGCACCAATATTATCTGAGCAACAACTAAGGTGACTAAAAGTATGATGACCATTTCAGCATGCATAGACTCATGTCCTTTGTGTTGTTCGTGGATTCGAACATGTTCCAACCTGGAATACGAAAAATACGGAAAATTTGCTGTTGCACAAACGGAAATGAATTTAATTTCGATCGTTTAAAAAAAATCTTGCACCAAGGGCAATGCTTAACAAAGTTTCTCAATGGAATATGTGACAAGATGTAAATCGTTCAACTATTAAGAATTTCAAAGTAATGCAAAATAGTTGGTGATTATTTAAAAACATCGGGGGAAAAATTCCACCCTGCTGGGAGCCGGTATGTGTTTGCTAGGATACTCTAGTCACAATAAAAAATGCGGGTTTCCCAATTTGACAGCTGTCGAAGACTGTCACTTACAAAATTACAGCTCCTGATGGCACATGCCCTTTAACTGGTTTTAAAAAGGGTTTTAACAAAAAATTGTTACTTACTTTGGTTTGGTTAACTTAACTTACCTCCATTTTTCTTGAGGTGTCAAATCGTCTGCAGACTAGAAAGCATGGGAAAAAAAAAATTAATTATTTTTTGAATGAAAAATCTTTTGCTTCTCTTGAAAGAGATAAAATTACCTTATTTTCTAATTGTTTTTTAATTTTCTCTATATATTTTTGGTCATGAACAACATCCATTTTTTTTTTTTTTTTATCAATGTTTACAATACAAAACGTGGAGGCTCAATACAGCAGACGACACCGCATCGCATTGTTGCCAGATGACATATTTAAGAGTACGCAGTACCCGTGGCAGCAGATAAATCGTATTTTTCATTTTACAGGAAAACGAAGAAAAATTTTGGAAAGAGAAAAAGATAGAAATCTTGAGAAAAAAATTTCAAAGATTTCTATCTTTTTCTCTTTCCAAGAATTTTCTTCGTTTTTCCGTAAAATGAAAAATACGATTTATCTGCTGCCACGGGTACTGCGTACTCCCTCCCGCCTCCCTCTCCCTCAGGTTTATGTTATGATCCCACGTTGAAGTTGAACCGGGCGAACTCCGTATGTATTTTGGAAAAAAAATCGACAAATAGATTTCCATTTCAGACTGCAGATCAATCACAAGTAAGAAACATGTACTTCATAATTGTAACTTATATTTTTGTTAGATTTTCTTGTTTTCTGAACGGTCTTCTCTGTTCCAGTCCGCCCGTCGTCATGTCTACTCTTTTTGATGATGGAAATTATTCATCAAATGATATGCAACCAAACAATAATATCGATCAGGAACTGAAGGAATTTTTAATATTGGAAAAACAGAAAGCACAGTACAATGCCCAGGTTAGTTTGCTTGTAGTCACACAAAGATGATTTTTAAAGAAATAGGTTTTTTTAAAAATTTATGACATAGATAATATGAATAAGGGAGCTAAACCATACACATAGTACATCAGATTTACCTTCTGAGTTGAACTTTGATCAGATTAAAATAGGTAAAGTTTTTAAAACGAAGGCCGGATGTCAGATCCTTTTTTTCTATTTAAAGCAGGTTTCGTTTTATTTATATTCTGTTAGTTTAATTTGAATGTCAAACGAGGCCTATGTTTACCAGTATTTGCTGATTCCTTTTGGAATTGAATATTTTTGATTGCTTCCAATTATCGAACAGTCAAAATTAAGGTTAAATAAAAATTGAAGATAGCAAAATCTAAGTGGCTTGACTTCTCATGATAACAATGTTCCCAATTCTTCTGCTTGGTTGTTTGTTATTACCAAGGTCAAGTTGATATAAAACTACCTAATGATTTTTACCTCTATCCTAGTAAATATTATCCTAAAAAAGCTTGTCAGCAGACCAATATAATGAACAATACAACAACCTACTCCTTGTTGCCATTTTCATGTTTATCAGCAATATTTAATTATGTAGACTCAGTCTTGCATTGTTTCCAGTAATGGGTTCAAACTGAATTTTTTTTTTTCTTTTTTCTTTGTTTAGATATATAAAAACTGCAGTCAAATAGTATTTTTCAATACAAGGACTGCAAACGACAAAATTGCCCGTCGAGACCGAGTTTTAAGCCCGAGCCGAAGGCGAGGGCCTTAAATAGGTCGAGACGGGCAAGTCGTTTGCATTTCTTGCATTGAAAGATATTTTTTATCACAAGGTACGGCGTAAAATAGTCTGTAAATAAACTGCCCAGTACTGAAAAGTCCACTTTTCAGTACCGTGTGATGAAAAAATATTTATCTACTTTATGTACATACTAGCCGCTTCGGGACCGCTTCGCGTCCCCTTCGCGTCTAGCCTAAAGTAATGTAGGAAACGCAAATAAGTTAAATCTTTATTCTTTTCCGCCAAAAAAAAAAACTTTAATTTTTCTTAAACTTTTACTGCCTGTTTTTTAGATTCTGTCTTTTCTATTTCTTTTACGTTTTAAGAATGCATTCGCATTCTTTGTGACATTCTTTTTCATAATTTTTGAAAATTTCCTACCACTTTTTTTTTGTAATTTTACCAATAATTTTTTTTCGGAATATTACCAAACAGGTAATTTTTATTTTTATACAATTTTTTAGGCAACTATAATTCTTAACTATTTTTTCGTCAACATTTTTTTTGTCTGCTATACCTATTTTTTAATTTCTACGAAGGAGTTTTTCTTCCTCCCTTTTTTTCCACTTCTTATTTTTTATTTTTTTTTGTGCGTACAACGGGACACATTGCATTCACTTTTATATATATAAAAAAAATAGATAATAGATATAGATTTAATACGCTACTGACCATTTCATTGCCCGTTTTTGGGAGGGGATGGACAGGGTTGGGCCCCATTTTTTGGAACTCTCCCAGCAACGTTTCAAATACGAAAAATGCCGTAGGGTGCTCTTTTTTTTGGGGGGGGGGGGACTGACCCTTCAATTAAAAAAAATATTATTCTTGGGGCCCCATTTTGGGGGGCTGGCCCCCCGGAAATATTTTTGTTGGACTCTACCCCCAATACCCTATCTCCATGCCAAGTTTCAGATTTTTAGGACCATCCCCCGATTTTTGGTGCAATTCAGTGAGTGAGGACTTACGCATTTATAGATATAGATGTACACAATTTTAATTCCTTTCAATCTTACAATATTTTCTTTTTTCAGATTCATGAATATAATGATATTTGTTGGGACAAATGCATTGACAAGCCAGGTATGAAACTTGATATTAAAACAGAAACCTGCCTTAACAATTGTGTTGATCGTTTTATTGATGTCACACTATTCATCACCAATAGATTTGCTCAATTAATTCAAAAAACCAACAATGGAAAATTCTAGCAGAAATTAAAATTATTAAATTTAAAATTTTTTACATAGACCAATTGAATTATAAGGGTAAGCAAAAATAAAGTGTTATCTAGTATGATTTTTTTCAACAAGTTTGAATCCGTAAAAGAACTTATTTGCATATGAGCTGAAAATTAGTTTCACGTTTCGTTTTTATTTTGATGACAGGAGATTTACATCCGACGTCCATAATTGTAATTCAGCTTTTATAGACTAGTTATTTTTATCTTGCATTCTTCTTGTCGCTGTTATTAAAACAGAAAATCCGTACTCCTAAAAATCGGACATGTCGCTGATTTTGGATGGACTTCGCATTTAGTGAAAGAAAACAGCGAGCGTGACCGATTTTATTAACATCATAGCTCCTCATTGGCCGGGCTTAGGGTTACATAAGCTGACTTCATGATCAGTGCAAACCATCATAGCATTCCTCTTTTCAATTTGCACAAGCTATCGCTTCACGGTCACGGTCACGTGGTATATACCTTTTTTTTTATTATACGCGATGCGATGCGATGCGATGGCGTATAGCTGTACAACCGTGACGTCAGCCATGTAGTTTGTTTATAAAGGCCTTCCAGGTTAATATGGCCGCTAAGTACAGGATCTTATACATATTCCAAGTTGATAGCATAACTATATTGTGACAGGCGGCTGCTAGCACAGCCTTTGATGCTAGTTCGAGTTTCTCGGTCGTTATTGTATTCTTTTTGTTTTTCTTTTTGCGAATTTTCAACTTTTTTCGATTTTCCCATGAATTCGGAGGCCTAAAATCACCCTCTGTTTATCTCAAACGACTTAGCCGTAAGTTGCATTTGGTCAAAAATTTCGTCCCTAAGTTGATAAAGCTGCTTAATTGAGGTGGTCGTTTGATGTAAAAAGGGATGCAAATACGTAGGAAATACTATGGAACAAAAAAGGCTACTTGTCAAAATTTTCGTCATTTTGCCTGCTTTTTTTACATTTTTGGAGGCTCAGGGACGTAGCGAGCGGGGGGTCGAGGGGGGCGTTACGTACCCCCCTCCCCCCCGATAGTTCCAGTTAGCCAAGTGGAAAGTCAGTCGGTTAATTGGCAAAATCGTCAAAAAAAATTATGTGGTAGTTGCATCAGTCAGCGAAGCGGCCAAATCTTTAAAAAAAAAAAAATTTTTATAAAGCTATTTTGGAAATATTTTTTATAAAAAACTTCGAGATAATTTCGGTTTATACTCAGCTGAGAAAACTGGTCTGGCTTCTAAGAATCGCATACTTAGATCGCCAGATCGCCTACACAAGTGTTTTCCTGTGCTGATGTTTCATAAACCCATTCATATAATTCGCTTAATTTCAATTTGCACCACCGCTATAGTCACTGGCTATCAAAGTTTTCAAAGCAGTTATTCGGGCCGGTCTGTCCAGTTTTTTAAGCTCAAATTGTTCTGGCTTATATTTCTTTTTTCGTTTAAATTTTTTTTGAAATTAATTCAGAATTTCAAAGCAAATAGTGTCTTAAAAGTTTGGTCAATGATAAAAAAGACCGGACGTCGCATTAAAATTTCAGGGTGGACCTATAAAGTCTTATAAATGTCCTATATTTTCGTTTTCGTTAATCAGTCAGTATAGACACCATGAATTTAAGTTTCGGTGTAATTAAAATAGCTTTAATTTAAAAAAATTTTAAAAAATTGCAGTCGGCAATGTTTTTTGTAGTCGGCAAATTTCGGTCTGTCGCCCCCCTCCGAATATTTATCGCTACGTCCTTGTTAGAAGGCTTTTTGTTTTGATTTCGTTGAATATTTATTATTGGCCAAAATGATTTCATACCGATATCCAAGATAATTTATACCACTATACGCATTCGACTAAATCACATTCTTATTTACATGCACTTTTAGAATATAGTAAAGAAAAAAGTACTACGCCCAAAATCAGTAATGACCGTTTAATTTAAAACCAATAATAGCTCGAAAAAGAAATTAAGCTGCTTTTGATTAAAATCTATACGTATATGAATTTGAAATGCCACAAAACGTCTGACCAAATCCTTTTACTTCTGGTATACGGTTTCTGATTGACAGATATAAACTGAAGACAAGCTTAAATGGATCACATGAAAATAATAATTATAGTAAGGATAGGGTGTAAAAGTTGAAAAGCAAAACTAGTAAATGCTTCATTCAGGTTTTAGGTTTCTCGTACATAATGTAAATTGTCAGCAAGCAAAATTTTCCAGTTTATTTAAACGCATTAGAATTCAATTTTAAATCAGCATTTTTCTCGCACCCCATTTTCCCAATTAAATATTGTCCGCTCATAAGCTTACTTGTCGCCCTTTCGCAGCAGTTACAAATATCGAAGATGCTTATATTTGTTATCGCATTCGAGCGCACAGAAAATTAATTGCATTTCATATAGTATATATATTGCTTATCTAAGATCTTTATCTATACATCTGTCTATCCACCGCAGCTCGTAATCATGAGAAAAATCGCGCGGTCTTATTGTTACTTCACACCCACTTCTGCATGTCGTGATACCGTTTTGTGTTTCATTGTAGGCAAAAAAAAAAAAAAAAAAAAAAAAAAAGGCATAACAGCTGCTTCTATCGTCCACAGTAGTTTCTCATTCCATAACCGTACAAGCTTTTCTGCAGCATTCGTTGACTATAGTCGTAGAAGCACTTCGCCGTCTAAAAATCCTGTTCTCGTTGAGGGACAGTGCATTCCTTCTCGTCCTAAACGGGTAAATAGCAAAATTATCTTGATCCTTAATCGTCCAATCTTCCAATCGTTTCTGGATTCCTGAAAAAAGGAAAGTTATATTTTAAAATTAAAAACACCGTACTATTAGCACAAATTATTTAATATGACTGCCTTAAAACTGATCCACCCATTAATTCTAGTCTCTGAGTTTCTGTACATTTTCTTAGATGAAATATCGATTTTAAGCGATAACACGCAGGAAGTTGATTGTAGAGCTATAGCTACTCGTCCGCTAAAGGGGACTACATTGTTATGTAAGGGGAATAATTGCTTGGTTAGCTAAGCATCGCAGTATGACTATTAAGCATGTGGTAAACAGACATTCCTGATAAAAATCCAGACTGATGATTTTTACGTAACCTTTTCTAAGCAGTATGAATAGGATTAGGATTAAGTTAGGTTCTGGACTTCAGTAAAAGGCGTAAGCTAGTTTCCAGTTTATTATAAAACGACTTCACAAGTAATGTACTCTACATGTTACTGTACATGATTGTGACTGACTGTCATTTGTCTCACTGTACGTGATTGTGTAATTGACCAATCCTAAAAATAGGGTTAAATTTTTCCCTGTAAGTGGACGGTGCAACAAAAAAGATTTGAATTACCTGTGACTCAAAGAAAAGTTTAGGACAATTTGTAGAATACTGTAACGGGATTCCGAGGCCATAATAGATTTTTAGTTATAACTTTATCGAGGGATTAGTTGAAACTATAAATTTTTGGTAGAAGAGGCATAAATTTTAGAGACAAACAAAAAAAAAATTGCAGTTTCATTATGGTGGGAGGAGGTAAAAAGGCATCTTAAAGCTGTAAAACGTTTTTCCTGGTTTAAACAGTTTCATAGCAAAGTTGGCGAGTATTTTTCCATTTTTATTGTTTAATTGTTTAGGATTTGTCTTAAGTTTAGTAGTTTGCTCCAATTAATTTTTCATTCTTCTAAGATTTATAGAATTTGCACAGAACTGTATAAATTGGTAAAGTTCCTGTCTGAATGTTCATATATTCTCTATTTTCTCTATTTTTTCCCCATCGTGCGAAGGAAGATTGTAAACTCTGCCGTCAATTTTTTTTCTTTTCTACAGTATGGAAGACTTTCTCGGCAGACATTCTCATATGTATGTTACCCCGAGATTGTGAAATGGACCGGAACGTTATATTTTCTTAGGAATTAAGCAAGAAATGCGTTCGAAACGTGAACTATGAAAATATCTTGCCCAGTTCACGATCTGGGCTTTCAATTGCTCGGTGTAGAGATGCTGCTTGTATTTATTTACGGTAAATATATACTTGTATACTGTAAGTATATATTTAAGACTCTGAAAAGCAAAGGTCGTTTATATATTTTATTTTTGTTTCCGTTAAATCCCCATAAAAAAAAAAAAAAAAAAAAAAAAAATCATTTTTATTTTTTAATCGTTTTTTTAACTTTATTTAACTTAAACTGAGTTATTTTTTTATGAATCAATAAAAATAAATGGATGTAAATGCACAAAATGAAATTTTCGCACAATGTAACCAACGCCTGAATGAACAAGGTTCAGTTTAAAATTAAACAAATAAACACTTGTTAATACCTACTTCCGATGAAAATCTTCACATATGTATATTAAATATTACGAGTCGAACGGTATAATAAAGCCATATGTATTAAGATGTGTGTTAGATAATAATACCTCCAGATTTTTGAATCAACGGTGGGTTGTACACTCCATTGCACACCAACTGCATTGCGTTTGTAAGAGTGGGCCCGCAAAAAACAGTTGCCGATTGAGTCTTGCTGGTAACGTATTGAGCATTCGTCCGATCCAATCCTTCGTTTCGGGCACAGACAAAAAACACTAACGCAGTAGCCATTCGAGGAACCAGGTACATCTGCAAACCATATGAGCATAGTTAACCTTAAAATTGAATAAAAATATATCAATAAGCAGCGCAAAAAATCGTAACAATCCTAATCATTGTTATAAAAATTAGGCCACTCTGTGTAAAATTTTATTGGTCTAAAGAGTGAGTGATTCTGCGCGGATGTAGCGGATATAATAGGATTTTCAGATGTAATAATTCAATATTTTACAGATGCATTGCCATAAATAAAGGCACTAAAACGTCGATCAGTTAACAAAAAATTGAAATCAAAGTTGCTACACCTATATGTATGTATACCTACCTGTAAATGGTTTCGTATATGAAAGAATTATGAAAATATATTCATTGTCAGATGCGTAAATTAGACTCCCAAAAATCGGTGTCTTTTGAGATTTATATGTGAACAATTTGAAGGATTTAAATGAGGATTTGAACAAGAAAAGAATAAAGGAAAAAAAATTATTTCTTTCATTCTGTAGGTTTTTAGAACTGTGCATTGTAAACGATTCGATGTGTTTTGTATTAACTGCTGTGAATAGTCATTTTTCCAAGCAATTAGTGCATATGGTTCAACGACATATCAAGGATGAAACTCGAGCAGACTGCAGCAGTCGAATTAAAAAAGAAAGGAGAAGAAAAGAAACCAGTGGCCTGGAAAGTTTATTCGGTCAATGCTACAGAAAATAGAATGTAAACATTCTTTCAGACTTTGACCAGAACAAATCTTTACGTTTAAAATGACTATCATTGCTAAAGGGTAAAGACGCATTCCTCGACCAACCTTTCGTTATTTTTTCTTGTTTTGTTATTATACAGCTTAGCAACAAACGCTTCGGTTCGTGACAAAGTTAAAACAAAAAGGGGAAAAAAGAAAGAAAGAAAAAAATGCTGTCACACATTCTTTTCATTGATAAGATGTGAGTTATTTTTATTAATCATACTCCTAAAATAGCCTATTTTCATTTTAATTATTCTATATGTTGCACGAGCAGGGCAAATTTTTTTAAAGATGACATTTAGTTATTTTTAAAGCCGTGCAAAAATGAGAAAATATCTTTTTTGCCTGAAAAAGCGCTAATTAAGCTTATATTTCTTCCTGCAAAATAATCAAGTACTGCACATTTACAACAGACAAGGTGGAATATTGCTTTCCTTCAAACAAAAATAGTGCGTGGTTCAAGGTGAACTATTCCTTTGCAATTACTATAATATTTTCTTCGCCTCTAACAAAAAGTGCTTGATTTTAGCTAGTACGGAGGAGTTGTATTGTGGCCGGGAGTCTTACTCTCGACACTTTAAATAATATACTCTTGAAAAAAACTTCTTTGAAACAATTGAAAACATTATATGAGGTAATTATGGTAATTAATGAGTATAAATATTTTGCTTTAATTGTATTAAAGGTTTCAGTTGTTGAATCAGCAAAATATGGTACGAAGCAATACGAAACTAAATTGTTTGTGATGATTGAAGTTCAAGCCCGGACTCTTGGGCTTGGCTTTCATATATTAGAAGTTTTCCGAATCGTATAGTTTCACTTTTAAAAAAGGCCACAATTAAAAAAAGAATTAATTCAAAATAACTGGAAGTAAGCTATGGTGTCATAACCGTATTTACATATCTTTAATTTTCAGGTAATCTTACGAACTTTACTAAGCCCTTAACCAAAAACAAAACAAATGAAAAATTCAAAGTGAAAATCTTGTACAGGGTGTCCAAAAAGTATTTGGCTGCTGTTTCAAAAAACTTAGAAAAATTTCAGATCGGAAAAACGTGATAAAAATTTTCCCGTGCAAAATTCGGGAAAGCGGAAAATTTTGGGCCTAAAATTTTTTTTTCCATTTTTAAATTCTTCAAATTAAGAGCATAAAAAAAGTCTTCCGGACCCCTGGTCGGAAATGACCGGAAGTCCTGTTTTTCCGGGATCAAAGTCTAAAAAAAATTATTGAACCCCCTATATCACTTTTAAATAATTTTTTTTTTACAGAAAAATAAGATATCGGTAATAAATAACGTCTTTTTAAAAAATCCGTACCGCCAAGATGTCTTAAAAACATTAAAAATAAAAAAAAAATGCAATTAAAAAATTGAATTCATTTACGCGCCATTTTCCATTAAGGGAGGATTATTCGCCGTGCTCACTGCAGACACGAGTCGATGCAGAACCTAGCAATAGCGATCGTCGTTATTCATTATTCTTTTTTTTTTTATTTGTTTAAAGAAAAAAGAAAGAAGAATGCGACAAAGATTTTAAAAATTTAAAAAAATTTCGCATAAAAAAAAAAGAATAATGAATAACGACGATCGCTATTTCTAGGTTCTGCATCGACTCGTGTCTGCAGTGAGCACGGCGAATAATCCTCCCTTAATGGAAAATGGCGCGTAAATGAATTCAATTTTTTTAATTGCATTTTTTTTTTATTTTTAATGTTTTTAAGACATCTTGGCGGTACGGATTTTTTAAAAAGACGTTATTTATTACCGATATCTTATTTTTCTGTAAAAAAAAAATTATTTAAAAGTGATATAGGGGGTTCAATAATTTTTTTTAGACTTTGATCCCGGAAAAACAGGACTTCCGGTCATTTCCGACCAGGGGTCCGGAAGACTTTTTTTATGCTCTTAATTTGAAGAATTTAAAAATGGAAAAAAAAATTTTAGGCCCAAAATTTTCCGCTTTCCCGAATTTTGCACGGGAAAATTTTTATCACGTTTTTCCGATCTGAAATTTTTCTAAGTTTTTTGAAACAGCAGCCAAATACTTTTTGGACACCCTGTACGTCCTGGAAAATGACCTGCACACTGGATGACATGTCATCATGAGGTCACCTTTTTTACTGAGCAAAGAAACCAGCTTAATTGTAATCAAATCTGAAGATGGGAGTAAGTGGTTAAGCAAAAAGGACGTTGTTTGACGTGAATAAATAATATTTTGACTGCATCTCACCGGTGATTTTCACTGCGGTTTTCTGAAATCTCTGGATGACTATCTTCTTAAAGTGGTAATATAGTCGCACTCATGCTCTTATTTTTGGAAATGACTTAGTATTTTGAGGTGTTTTATGAAACTCGTCCGACCCAGTCAGAATTTCACCTTCCATGAAAATTATAAGAACGTTCTAATTTAATATTCCTGCAATCATCTGATTCAATTCAATTCACTTCCCTGATTTCAATTCTCTGAATATTCTTGAAATATCAATAGAACTTGGAATGTATTTATTATTAGAGAGATATCCGTAGAACCAATTATACTCTGTGAATAGGAATATAAATCCTGACTAAGGATCAAAACCAGATTGGTTCTGAATGTTGACTTATATAATCTATATATACAGTATATAAGCGCGTTTGTCCTCACTGACTGACATATAGATCACTGGTTACCGTATTTCCGGACTGCCGAAAATTCTGAAAATCGGGGAAAACCTTCCTTTCGGTCTACCATTTGACGAAAAATCGTCGAAATTTCCCGGAAAATTCTGTGTCCCGAGAAAACCCGGAAAATTCAAATCACCTAGCTTTAACTTATGGCCGAAGAAAAAAAAAAGAAAGAAACGTAAGGGTTTCGTTCGCTAGCGAGGAACTTTTTTTTTCAGTGAAGACCTATGTTTTTTTTTTTACTCATTCGACAGAGAAAACCCCAAAGAAATTTTCGGTGTTTTCAAAATGAAAATCCGATAATAAAAGACGGAGCAATAGGGGCTCAAAGTCGGAGGCATCGTTCCGGCCGAAAAAAAAAAAAGAGAAACGTAAGAGTTTCTCACTGACTAACAGATCACCGAATATAATACTTCCAGCCGACCGAAATGTTTGAAAATCGGAAAAAGGTTCGTCCCGGTCTACCATTTGACGAAAAACTCGCGAAATTATTTATCTCAAACTGTACTTAAGAAAATCCGGAAAATTATAAAACGGCTTTAGCTAATGGAAACGGTAAAAAACAGTTTTTTATTAGCGAGAAACTTTTTTTTTTCTGCAAGATTTTTGGTTTCAAGATATGCAAAAATGCTTAAGAATTATAAAATTTGAAGAAGCAGCGGGGAAACAGATTTTAATATTTTTGAAGAAACTCTTACGTTGAAGCCCATAATGTTTTACGGCTAATCCAGGCTTCCGTCTCTTTTTTAAATTTTTTTTTTTTAAATAAAAATTTTTGGACCTAATTTTTAAAAAAAGGCTTTTTTTTTTGTCAGCGGATATCCTAAAAGATTGGCCCAAATAGAAATTTGTCCTGTAGCGAGACCGGACCATGTATAAAAAGGTAATATGAATGCTGGCAATTGTATAATATATAAGCTATATATTATAATTATTTTAATGTTGAATTAGTTTTAGAACGATACGTTGCCTTATTTTATGACTCCTGCAGCATGTAGGTCATGTAAGAAGGAAGATGTTTGTATGGTACAGTTTACATTTAAAAAATACATTTTTTTTACTCGAACTGTTTAAAACTTGATCAGTTTAAGGGCTTTAAAGTGTTGCCGCAATCCGATTCGAGGTCAAACTTATCAGCAAGTTAGCCCGCGGTCCTCCAGAAATTTGGCTGTGGACTCGTGCAAGGTCAAGGGTCACACCTGTGAAGTTAAATTTAAATTCTGATGATCCCGGGCTAGCTTGTACGTTTCCCATAAGGGAACATTCAAGTATTACGTAAGATTTTTAGGGGGGTGAGGGGGGTCCGCATTAACCATCTTCGCCATAAGCTAAGTATGGCGAAATATCTTACAATAGGGGGGGGGTGTTCAAATGTACCAAAATCATGCTTACGAAATACTTGAATGGCCCCTAACTTTGGTTAGGGTAACGCTCAAGATCTGAAATTTTGAGTGTTAAGTCATACCAATTTTTGTAGATTGACGTGACCAAAGTTTCTTAATAAATAAGTACCTATCCTATTTATTTTTTTATTTTTGATTGACGGTTCATACCAGGGCTGCGGTGCCGTTAAGATTTTAAACGAAATCGGAATCACTATCGGAATAGATCGGTTCAAAAGTTAAATAGAATCGGAATCGGAACCCTAAATTTTTTTCAAACAGTTGGAATCGGAATCTGCCTCGAAAATTGGCCGGAATCGGAATCTTAATCGGCGTCGGAATCGGCATCGAAAAATAATTTTGATTCAAATTGAGCAGAAAAGTATTAATAAAAGCTTTTTACGATTTGTACATTTCTGTAAATATCGGAAACAGAATCGGAATCGGCACCACTGAAATATTTTCTAATCGGAATCAGAATCGGAAACTTTAATTTTTTTTCTCAAGTCGAAATCGGAATCGGAAACGGAACCGCAGCCCTGGTTCATACATATGTGCAATTGCATATGAAAACCGTCCACTTGTGCAATCCGGATAGCTTGTTTTGATTCAGAAAACTTTTTGTGTACAAAAGGTTTTGAAAATAAACCACACTACAATCTGGATTGGATCAGTTGGTGGTTTTTATATGCATCCTTTCTAAGGGTGTCCCTTATGTTAGCAATTTTCGAATTTCAAATCGCGTACCCTCAAAAATGGTTCTCCTTGGTGTACTAATAAACTTAAATTTTTTTTTTTTTTTTACTCGACGGGAAAGCGTAAAAACGTGAGCATAAATTGCCGAAAATTGCCTTGAGAGAACAAAAATCGACAATTTTTTTTTCTCGAAAACATGTAGGTGCTAATCGGAAATTTTCCGTAGATCACGAATCTGAAGTCCGTTTTTTTTTAATATCTAGTCCGGTTTTTGAGGTAAAACCCAAAATATGGCAGAAACACGTGGTTAAGTGGCAAAACATACCAAGTCCTCAGTTTCACTCGTATTTTGGTCTCTAGCTCAAAAACCGGACCAGATATAAAAAAACGGATCTTTGATTTGTGATCTATGGAAAATTTCCGGTGGGAAACCACATTATTTCGCGAAAAATGTCGATTTTTTTTCTCTTATGGCAATTTCCGGAACTTTAAGCTCAAGTCTCCAAGCATTCCCGTCGAGTTAAAATTTTAGAAAAAATTATACCAAAGAGAACCATTTTTGGGGTTACTCGATTTGAAATTCGAAAATTGCCATTATAAGTAACACCCTAGCTTTTATATTTTAACTTTGTTATCTTTACGATGAGATTTTTTATAAACTTCCAGATGAATAATATTATATATATAGATCAATAATATTTTGAGTTCCATTACACGCTGCTATTAAGTCTGATACGACTTAGCAGCTGCAGAATAACAGAGCTCCTTAACCCAAAATGATTAAGTATATTTACAAATAAAGCTGAATTTTACTTGAAATTTGGTGAATTTTTTTTTTATTTTTCACAGACTTCGTCCCAGATCGGTCCCGATCTCCATTTTTCCCATAAGAAGTTAGTCTCGCCCAACGCGGTTTCGCAGTACGCGGAGTCTTCCTGGAAAGTATCCCCCGTGTTGGGGCGAGGGACATCTGTATTGCGTTAGGCCAGTATTACAAGGTTGTATCTGCAGTGTGCAGCTTGACACTAGTTCCTTATGTTTAACGCACGGAAAACTAATGTCAAGCTGAACACTATGCAGATACAACCTTATAATACTGGCCCAGCGATTGTTATTCTTTCTTAATTCTTGTACTCAAAACTCGGACTTCATGTAAAGGCACACACCAAACAAGATAATCATTGACAAAGATAATACACGGTGGAACAGTTTTTGGTGTGCGATTTTATTTAGGAAAACATAGAAACACTGCGATAAAAATTGTTCCGCCGTATGAAGTATCTTTTTTACCCGAAAACGGGATCAAGTATTCCGCTATTCAGGACGGCTGATTGTGTGAAAATCGGACCGTGTATTTTTTTATTTTTTTCAATGTTTTAAGAGATCCCGAATAACATTTTAAAAACAATGGGAATCATGAAAATAGGGCGAAAAATGGCTGGTCGGGTTTTTGCACGCTAACCGTATTTTATAGTACTGTAAATACACTCAAAAAAATGAATACTGGTCGCCAATACAATTTAAACTGGATTTTGCGCCTAGTTGAAAATTGATTGGCAGCCATTACAATTGTATTAGTCTCCAGTCAATTTTGTTTTCGAACTAGTCAAAGCGTCCAGTCAAAAATATATTACCCTACTATTTTTTTGAGTGTAATAATTGGTCAGAAAGTAATAAGACCCGTAGCAGTTTGCTGGAAAATATTCCAACCTTATTTTCACCTGAGACATCGAGATGCTTATTTTTTCTCTTAATTACTTCTAAATCCCGATGTTTCCTCATTCAAAATATTTGAACAATAACCTTGTTTAGGATTATCACAAACATTCCTGCAAATATTCCAAAACATACCTACCAGACACTTGAGCTTCTTTGATTCCACTTTAACGATTACTGTTTTGTTCGAAATTACACCACCTTGATGATCTCTGCACCGTGCGTGTCCACCAGTTTTGATTTCTTCCTGCCCCGGAAACCTCATTGGTTCTTATTGATTTTCCATTGCTTCTTGCTGCACATCATAAGCAAAAGAAACCGAATAATCTGGTCAGTATACGCTTTTAAAAAATATATATACTTATATTATTTTCGATTTTGGAAGTAAAAAGAATCTATGCAAAATAACGAGAAGTCTCGATTCATCTCTACTGTATAAAATAAGCATAAATTCTGAAGTGAACGCATGTATTCGCCTAATAAAAGTCTTGCATTATAATAATAAATAATAAATAAATATTTTGATCAAAATATCAAAATAAACAAAATACCCGCCTTACCCTAAATTTTAGAAAATTCTTATATTTCTCAAAAACATCCGATCAGTATATGGCTCGCTGTTCGCGGCTATCTTACATTATATAGATTCTATGTTAGGCATACCATTTATACTCTTTTTAAGAGTATTTACTCTTTTTTTTTAATTTGTGAAAACATACTTTTTTATTTCTTTTTTTAAAAAAAAGAGTATTTATTCTCTTTTCATTTTTCAATTTACGAATTCATGTTTCCCTTGCTATGAAAGGAGTCGCCCATAAATTACGTTAGCATTATTTTTGACGATTTTTAACCCTCTCCCCTCCTCCCCTCCCCTTGTTAGCAAAGTTTAGAATTTCAGAACCCCCCCCCCTTTTTTTTAAAATTAATATTAAACATCAAAAAATCTGAAATTCTTCGGAACTTGAATTTTGCAAAGAAAAGGTTTTTTTTCACTTATAGCAAATACGAGGGTAAAATTGAAATATCTTTTTCTTTTTTCTTTTTTTAAAAGTAAGTAGGTTCCATAATTTAAAAAAGAACCCCGCACAAAATAATAGGAGTTTGCCTGTCGGATAAAGTTTACATTTAAAAACAAACAAAAGGACAAAAACAAATGGAATTTTATCCGCGAAAGCCAAATTCCTATTATTATTTTAGGTGCGGGGTTCTTTGAAATATTAAAATTATTTTCATTATTGCACGTTTATTACATGAGACAAATTCTAACGTTAGATATGTAAACCCCTCACCCCCCCTAACGTCCCAACATAATTTATGAACGGCCCCAAACATTACTTTTTTTTTTTTTTACACGAGATGCAATACCTTATTTGCACGAAATATTTTATTTCTTTATTTCTTTCATAAAATTTTTTTGAAAAGTTTTAAGGCCTATACTCTTTTTTTGGCTGCATTGTCTCTTTTTATACTCTATCATCTTTAAGTTTTATACTTTTTTTTTTTTTTTTTTTTTTTTTTTCTTACACTTTTATACTCTTTCAAGTTTCAAGAAATGGCATGCCTATTCATTGCTTAAAAATATACCGGCTGTTCGTTTTTAGATGATGCCGAAAAAGTAAACATACGGTAATGTTGAGCTTATCAATACAAATAAAGGTTTTGTTTACTTTTTCAAGATTCTAAAAACGGACACCGTGTATATATACCACACCCGGTGCCCGTTTTGAGGATTCTCAAACAAAGCGGTTTGGGGGTGGAACTCACTTCAAGCGGGCCGTAGCCAGTCAGGACGTGCAAAGTCACCCCATGCCTAATTTTTTATTCGATGGCAGAAAATAAACGTTTTCGTTTTTCAAGCGGGACGAAAAGTTCATTTTTTAGTCCGCAGGCGGGATGAAATCCCTGTTTTAACTTTGTTTTTTATGAAATCCCTGTTTGAGTATATTAATAAACTCAACATTGCGATACGTTTACTTTTTCCACATCCGAAAAAGGGCACCCAGTATATTGCCTACTGTCTTTTTTAAACAATTTTCGTTGTAATTTACTATCGAAGAGAAAGTATGGAAGTGAGACAAAAGTGTAAATATGCCTGTAAGATAAATATAAAAAAAGATTTGGAGAGAAAAGTGCCTTACCTCATCACCCTTTTAAAATCAAATTTTATCCCATCGCTCGCTACGTTTTTTTTTTTTTTTTTTTTTTTTTTTCGTCTTTCCTCTTTCTTTCTTTTCTTTTAACCGGAATATTTTGATTGATTATTTTTATCGCCTTTGAGAGTGTTCCGTCTTCGTGGTAATGACCACGCGACTAAGCAGTTTCAATAGACTGCATCTATCTAATGCAGGGACATTGATTTGTTTATCGTAATATTACTTGTTTTACTTCAGTTCACTCTTTAATTTTTTCTTTGATTTTTTTCCCTCCAATTTCCTTTGAAGCACTACAATTTCAAGAATTTTAAATATATTTACTTTCAATTCTCTTCTTTATCTTTTTTAAATTTATTTATTTTACTTTTTATTTTTCATTTTTGTTAGGTATTAACTTTTTTCTCTATGAATGGAACTTTTTCTATGAAATATATACTTTTTTTCAATTAAACTTACTATTATTCCATAGGCACTAAAATAGCCTCCACTGGCTAAATCTAATATTCAACGTTGATTTTTGCAAATTTTTAATTATAAATAATTAATTCTTGAGCCTGATTTTGCAAGGATCCAAAATATTCAAACCCTACATCCAGGCCTATAGCCCAACTGAAAGACTGGGGGAATGTTTTCCAAGGGTTCCAAGGGGAGTTTCAAATGACCCCTTTCAACATGGAAGATGGAAAAATACAATAAAGAAATAGTATATTACAACACACACGGACTGCAAAAGAAAAAATTGTCCGTCGAGGCCGATTTTTGAAAATTGTCCGACAAAAAAGATTTTGACGGGCAATTCTTTTGCAATTCTTTTGCAGTTCTTGCGTTGTAAGGTACTTTTCATCACTAAGGCACAGCGTAAAATAGGTATTTTTACTGCTCACTTGCATTGAAAATGAGGGTTCATGAGAAATTATTGAGGGGGCGTTGAACACTGAAACCTTACTACGCCTTACCATAGGCCTGAGGCGTACGCCCGACCTTCGGCCTCGCTTAAAATTAAATTTTAGATCTCTGAAACTGAGGAATGGTGTTAGTGTCATCCAGAAGATAAAATATAATATATATAATATGTGGTCTTAGCTTCAGAGGAGAATCGAATAACGGTTTTAGAAATTTTGATGCACAGATTAATGCGACTGCTCGTACAAGTAAGAAAATAAACTTTTTGCTTAACCGTTTTAGATTGAAATGATGAATCACTTTTTCTGTAAATGTTTTGTCGAATCTCCAATTCTGCGGATTTCGTCGCTGGGCATTAAAAAGGTTTAGTTCTAAAAAGATTGTTTATGTTTACCTTGTAAAAGAAGCATTTTGAAACTGAACTTTTTTTAGGCCCAACGACGATTTTCACTTTTAAAAATAGTTTCAACAGTAAGAGTCCTTCAGTTTTGAATGAATGGAGCAATATTTTTATTTTTAATTTTTGAAAAGTGGATTTTTGTTTTCAAAAACATTTTTCAACTGTCTACAGACAGTTGAAAATGATTTCCAGGCAGGACCGGAAAAGTGAGATTTTTTATGAGGCGTTTGCCGACCCCAGCCGAAGGCACGGATGGGAAAGAGGGCCGGGTGAAAAATCGAAATTTTCCGGTCTACCGAGCCTTGGAAATTGCTTCTTTGGCAGAGAAAAACGATATTTGATTGTTCGTTTACACGCGGCGATACTTATCGTGTCTAGGCTAGTAAAATCCTATCCTGTTCGTACAATTTTGAAAGGTTAGACCATACATTTTTTTGATGAATTAAAAAAAAAAACTATATTACTATATTTAATTGAGTTAGGTAATTAACTTTCTAAACAATTTATATTAGATTTTATTTTTGAATCTTATTATCTGTAGATATCAATTTTATTTTTCACTTAAAGTTAAAGTTCCGGAATGATTTTTCAAAAACCCTTACCTTCCTGACTTGCAAGCTTTATTTCCGTCCAGACTAAATCACACAACGATTATAATTTATTGACTAAAATATTATTAGCAGGTCGTTCCCTATAAATTTGTCAGAACGACCTTGTTTTACGATTATGGAAATGAAAATTATCAATGAGGGTGGATCGGCAATCTTGTGGGATTAATTTCGATTCGAGATACTTGTTTACAAGTTGCTAAGAAAAAACTGTCTTTCTCTCCATAATTGTGAGCGATGTACTGTGAAACGTTAGCTGTCGCGTACCACGCAAATTTAAAATTAAAATGGGTAAACTTAGTAACATTTTCACCAAAGTTAGCTTCACCACCAAAATTACTTGACTCGAAGCAAAGGGCGTTAAACTGAAGATAAATATTTCTATTCGCAACTAGCTAAGTAGGTAACGTGAATATCGACTTTCTGCTTTTCTCGATATGAACGTAAAAACACTTGGAAGTTTTCGAACATATTATCGCCAGGACCGGAAGAATTTATACTCCCAAGTAACATTGGTTGGTTGAATAACCATCCCAGCAACGTTTTTCCCCGACGTCAAAAGACGGTCGGCGTTAACGGATATTTTTACGTTGAAATGTCCGGGCTAAATAACGGTCCTGGCAACGGTTGAAAAAACGTTTTTTCAACAACGCCCTTGACTATAAATCAACTATGAAAAGAAAAGAAAAAAAAGAATAGATTTTGATATGACTATCATAGCACCAACATGAAGAGTATTATATCTTTTTCTCTAAATAATATCATAACGCGAACTTATCCCTAAGTATTACGGAACACTACATTTTACTTGCCTATTATAAATTTGGAACTTCTATATATAGTGCAAAAGAGCAAAGCAAACTGTCCGCGAAATACCCAATTTTTTGTCTTAAAAATCAGATTTCAGGTATTTTGGTGTAATATTAGTATTTTTTCATTTTTATAGACCTATTAAAGGTCCTCAAGTTGAGGTTTTGAGATTTTATATTTTGACTTTTCCAAAATCCGGGAAAACTTTTCCCATAAGCTAAACATTAAAATATACATAACGAAATTAGACGTTATTCGAACGGACTGCCAGAGCCTAAAATTGTGTGTAGTAGCACACACTTTGTGTAGTTAGAAATCTAAAATGTGTAGTATCAATTTGACAATATGTGTAGTGCAATTTTAGCATATTTCGGTCAAAAAAAGTTAAAATAAAATGGAGAAAAAGAAATTTTTAAATAAAAAAAAGAAATTTTTAAATAAAATTAAAAAATTTTTAAACACAATTTAAAAATTTTATTTTTCTAAACACATGAATATAGACTGGTAGTAGATGCAATTTTCCAAATTCTGAAGCTTTTGTTATTTCCCTTCGCTTTTTTTTTTTTTTTTTTTTTTTTTTTTTTTTTTCTAAATTTGAGAAGCCAAAAAGTCTTTTTGGTTTTTCTTAAGATTGGGGGAGGGGGGGGGGGGGTAATTTAATGTGTATAGTAGCTTTCTGAAATAATTTTAGGCTCTGCCGACTGCCCGGGTATTGGTTAGTACCTAACGTTGTCTTGTAGTATTATTCAATCTAGTTGAAAAAACGTTCGTTTAATCAAAGGTTGATTTTTGGGCTCTGACGTTGTTCGTTGCAATTCAACGTTGCTGGGATGGTTATTCAACCGACCAATGTCACTTGGGCTTTTACATAACGTTATAACCAAGTTTGGTTCATTTGAAACAAAAATCATACTTTTCAGAAACAATAATGCCCCATTTTGTTAAAATTGAACTTCTTGAATGTTAAAATTGAACTTCCATTTGATAATTTAATGCACCATGCAATTCATTGTACGAGGAGTGTCTTTACACTTCCTAAAAAGGTATAATGACTCATTGCTTTTCGACCAATAAGGTCTCTTCCTTTCGGCCTTTGCCAACTTTTGGGAAATGAAAATTTGGGTTTGTTTGTAACAAACGATGTGTTTATTTCCAAAAGGTAACATGTTTTTTCCAAATTACCATAAGAAAATAATGTATTTTTTTTTCGAAGCGAAATATCCATGGAACCAAGTTATCAAATTATCCCAAACTTCTCAGTTAAATTATATGATTATGGTTTTCGGCCAAGGATCAGTAAAATAAAACCGAAAACCGTAATCATATAATTACAAAGTTAGGTCGTTTCCAGTTTCCTGACTCAATCGCAAAAATCCTTCCAAATTTATAAGTTTTTGACATATACTTTCTGCTTGTTTCCTAACGTTAAATTTTTTATTGATGTCTCAGGCTAGAATTACAATAAATAGGCAAAGAAAACCAAAAAATTCGAACTATGTATGGTGGCGACTCGTACTCTTTCTACAAAAAGTTGTAATATTATTACAACTCATTTTTTGTCATCTAAAAAGACAAAATTTTTAAAATAACTGTACGAAACAAGAAAATGTTTTGTGATTTTTTTAAAACAAAAAACAACCCTTTTCAAACTGGATTCTAAATCTTTCTCAGTCCTCTACTTTTACATGCAAAGAACAAGCTAGAATCCAGTATCCCGTTTTTTTTTTTTTTTTTTTTTTTTGTGGTTTCCGCGAGGGGTTACTCACTGGCCCAAAAAGTATACACCGTAATTCAAAGGTAATTCATATCCAAACAAATCGAAGTATTTCAAAGTGTAATTCATGAATAATTGAAAATTATCCAAGAGCAGGTGTGCAAGGTAATTTGAGTGAGCAACCCCTCGGGTTCCCCTAAAAAAAAAAAAAAACAAGCTACAGTGGAGGTTACCACTGTCCGATACTCTTCAATTTCATTTAAATCTTACTCCCACGAGTAAAAATATCAATAAATATTATGTTGGGTTTTGAGTGTGATTCTTAAACACAATAAACTGACAAATTATACACTGTTCTAGAATGTTCCAGAATGTAGTAAAATGTTCTAAAAAATTGCAGATGTGCGAAATTCAAAAAAAAAAAAAAAAAAAAAAAGGCCAGGTCCTAACAAATAAGATAAAATACAAAAACCGTTCGATGTATGGACAACGTTTACTATATCAAAACGTTCAATCGGATATAAAATGCATAATTTGACATAATGATAACAAAAGTGAGAAAAAAAAAGCCACGAAATGTAAATATTTTTTTCTTTTGTCTGCACCAAATGACTTTATCAAACATTCCGGAATGTGAGATAACCATTTTCGCTGACACAGCTCGCAGAAAGCGATATCTACTTGTATATACGAAAAACAAAGATAAGAAAAAAAAAGTTTAAAAAAAAATATTCCCGCTTTGTTAAATTTAATATTATACCTTTCGAACGGCTGCCGTTCTGCTGTATGCGAACGTATTTAGACCATAATTTATACAGTCCTTGTCCTTAGTGCCCCCTACTCATATACCAAATTTGGGATCGATCGGTCTCAAATTGTGTCTCCAATCAAAGAATGAAAAATGAGGACAGACGGACGGACGGACGGACATGTGTAAATAGCTTTGGCTTGAAAAGTTACCCCCGGCAAGTGCCGTTTATTTTGCTTTCCGTTCGATATTAACGGAGGTACCCTTCACTCAAAACCAAATTTGATATACTCTTCTTATGAAATTGAAGAGTATAAAAAAAAAAAAAAAAACAATTCTAATGATGAAATTTGCCCAAAATTGTCCTCACGATATAATCAAATGGTAACTGTACCTCATTCATTTTATTTGTATGTAAAAAATGCCTCTTAGTTGCATATGACATCATTCTAAAGATTCAACGTGAAACGTTTCAACTTTAAATGTAGATTGTTCACCAAGTAGATTTTATGTAATACTTAGCTTATGGTAGAATTATTTTTGAAACGTTCGCTAGTACGGTATAAAAGTACTTTTCTGCTGTTATGTTTTTAACATGAAACTCTATATAGACACTTTTTTTACACAAAATTTTTTACCGTGTACTGATTCTGAGGTGAAAAACGCAATAAAGCTATTGTTGGATCAAAGCTCTCCCATAAGAGCCCATGTTATTTTAATTCACCAGCGAAGACGGCAACTATTCATTAACTGAAATTTTCCAAATCGCATTTGCGGCATTACCGGATCAAGGAAGGAAAATTAAATGCGTTCAAAAAACGACCTTATGGTCTTTGTCCTTTTTAGTATATAAAGATATAAAAATTCTATTTTGATAAAAACGGAAGAGTATTTCTAGAAAAAGGATGTCTTTAAGAAATGGATATCTAAAAACTTCAATTTTAAATGCCGCCTAATTGGTAAAAATACAATTGTTTATTGTAATTGTTAAAACAAAGTTTGCATAATTTTTCAAAATAGGCACGATTTGCTTTTTCAATTGACCATTTATTTTAATCAGATTGAAACGAAAATTTGGACATTCAGACGGGTTATTGAGTCTTTCTGTTTTTCCGTTGGAGTTCCAAATCATATATATGCGGAAGGTAGTTAAATACGAATCTCTTACTTCTCTAGAAGGGAAATGATGGAATAAAAACATGTTTCTTTTTCTTCTTCTTCTCCTTATTATTATTATAATTATTATTATTATTATTATTGAATACTTGTCACAGACTTGTTTTTTGTTGAATGTACGAATTAATGATTGAAATTCCAGGACTAGCTCAATTCGAAAGATGGGAACAATAAAATGCCAATGATCAAAATAAATTGTGGAATTCCATCCAGTCTCATAAACCAAAAATCAACCAGCTCAATTTTCGTACGTAATCGATAAATAAAAAGCAGGTTTTAAATGGTCAATCCGGAAATCGTTTTCCAATTGGATTTCGGTACTTGTAAATTTGAAGAAAGGGGGAAGGGGAAAGCAAACAGAGGAATAAATACAGGCTTTCAATCACAGAAAACATTGAGCATTTTTTGAATATACATCCATGTTATCAGGTCAAGCAAGAATAACATGATGATAGGGAAAAGGATATTACTTGCAAATTTTACAATATTGAATACGTAAACTAAATAAATAAATATTTTAGACAACGATTTAACCATTTTTGACTCGTAAACCTATTTTTTTCTTTCGCTTTGCGAGTCTTTTCTATAAAACTACGACGATAAATATATCTTTTAATTCACTTTCTCGTTAAAATGTTATTGCATTTATACAAAGTCTTTTCAATTTGTTAAATTTACATGGAAGACATTTCACGAAGAAATGGGCTCTACATAATTTGCCGGGTAGAGTCCTACCCGACCATCTTTCCGCCCTTTACACCAGCCTTGTTCGTCTTCGTCTTCTAGTTTTTCAAACACGTCACCTGTAAAAAATAAAAACGGGTATCGTTTCAATATTCTCATTGCAGCATAGCAAAGGCAGTTTACCTTGTTTGAAACTTAGTTCGTCCGACTCGGCCCCTACGTAATCGTAAAGTGCTTTGACCGGAATGCCGGGTTCTCCTGTATCAACTAATGCATCGTTCCCGTCTTCGTCCCATTCTTCTTCTTCAAACGGATTTGATTCACCTCGCGTACCATTTCTAAACGCATGCATTCGAATTAATGACATATGTGGTCACCAATGATTTCGTTACAATATCAATTAAAACTTACGCCACGGGAGAGTCGTTCGAAGAAACAGCTTTGTCGTTTGTTTGATAATTAGCATTCGAAGTCTTGTTCGGTTTTGAATCTCTGGAATCTTTTGCCACCACGTCATTTGAAATAACTCTAGTCGACTGCACTGATTTTTTCGACGACTTGTTGCTGTTGGAAGGATAATCCTGTAAGCACATGTAAATAATTCATTTTTAAGAACCAACAGATAAATCCTACTTTAGGTTTATAAATCTTCCGATCGGCTTGAAAAGATTTATCTGTCAAAAGCACGTACCTGAACATCTTCTCCCACCGGCCTTTGATGAATGAGCGTGATTGGACCAGCTGGTAAAGCCTCTTTAGATTTCCCTTTGGATATATCTCTAAATTCTTCGGTATATTCCTAGAAATCATGCGTTAAAAACATGAACCAAATAAAAAAAACCAAACTTGGTCATGCAAGTTCCGTAATAATGCAAGCTCAATAACAGCAATAATAATCAAAACAACGCTCTGCATTGCAATTCACACTCTTTTCCTCTCTTTCCTTGATACGAAACAAAAAATTAACAATTAATATGAAAATGGAATCAAAATCTTGGACTTGATAAAAATTGGTACAAACCTAATAATAAATTTTCAAAGCACTTGAAGTCGCTCATACATGTCAAAGAGTTTACCCTGTACTGGTTCTTTGACATAATTTTAAATTAAACGTCTTTGGAAATAAAATCGATCAAACAGTACGATTTTTTTTTTAAAATGATAAAACAATAAATACATTATTTGAATTGAAAAACTATTGCATTATATACCTATTTCTCATTATACAAAAATTTGAAAAGATACAACAATTTTCTATTTTATGCAATGTGAAGATACACACATCCAAAAGATCAGGCAGTAAACTAAACTAATTAAAGCATGCGAAAAAGAAAACGTGTCTTACCTCAAACTGGGGCCAATTCATGGCCATGTTGACTCCGTGGTTGTTACTCCACCACCGTAAATCTTTTTCATGGTCGGCATTATTAATGGTGTGATTGAATTCTTGATAAATTAACGGCAATCTGAAACGAACGTATTATATTTTCGGATTTCGCTTGGCGGGATAAAATATGTAGACTAAATAAAAATGTCCGTGCATCGCATTTACTTACTCCGGATCTTCCGAAATATTCAACCCCCTCTGAACTGAAAACAAAACCTCCTTGAAAAACTTGAGCCTTTCAGCCTCCATTTCCTGACATTTGTCAAAAACAGCAGTCATTTCTTCGATATACTTAGGATTGTAACCATTGAGTTCGGCCAAAGCGGAATCGTACTTTTCTTTCCCTTTCAGAACATCTTCTTTCGACTTTTGAACTCTATCTTGCATTTTTTTTACCTGGAAATGCATTTTCAAAACAAGAGTTACAATCTGTTAATAAAAATATACCTTTCTAAATCATAAAATGGATTTTCCCCTACCTGATCAGGGGATATAGAAGTGTCTCCGGAAGCGTTCCTTTCTTGATTTGCTGCCGATTTTTCAGCTTTGCAGGCGTTGTGATAATCCTGTTTCGCTTTATTAACTTTTTGAAGAAGTTTTGCCCACGGTTTTTGAGCTTTTTTAAACGATTCTTCCATGTCTTTTCTCTCTTTAATTTGCATCATTGACTGAAATTGCCAGATCAACAACTTGTAAAAGCAGCGTGGAAAAAAAAATAATCCCGTGGATTTCATTTAAACAAATTTTACCGCCGAAAGGACTTGTATAAACTAAATATTAAAACAAACCTTTGACTCTCTTACCTTGTGATAAGTTTCTTTCTGCCACGTTTTCATTTGGCTCATCACGTCATTACAAAGATTATCCTTAATTTTTAAATGCAAATCTCCTAGCCTTTCTGATTCGACGCAAACGCCTTTCCAAGCAGCTTCGGTTGTCCCGTATTCGGGTCCTTTAAAAACAAATATTAAATATCAGAAAATTCAACATATGCTATCCCGTTTTCAAATATAGGAAAAACGAAAAAAAACTGCTTTGACCAACTTTTTTCTTTTGATCGTTTTGTTTCTGTTTTTCCATTTACGTTTGTCGATTCGATTTTTTTTTTTATCTCAATTATGTCCCGCGAAGAAAACTAAAGACAAAATGGTGGCAACCTGTCGTTCACGGAGGCCCTCAACCGAAAAGATTTTATCAAAGCTTTCTAAATCCCACTAAATCCTACTCGAACTATTGTATTACAAGTACAGAAATATTCTACAGGTTACAGCGCAAGTTGATCTCTACTGCGAGTGCTGGTAATTTAAAGAGTTTATGCTCTAGGAAATTACTGCTAAAAAAAATGAAGTCGAATTCGAAAGTGATTTTCCTCAAACTCCTCATAAAATTCTGTATAATTGACTCCCAAAATACGCCGAAGCAGCATATTTTAATACGGCCGTTAATGGTAGAACTGGGAAAAAGAGACTCCTTTTAGACAAGCGCATTCTCAAGATTATCATTCTGGCTACATGCATTAAAACGTTTAAAAAGACGCGTAAAAACGTCCAAATGTAAGTCGAAAGGTGAAATAAAATGATCTTTTTGTGTGCATGAACTACATTTACAACCACTGATGAAGATGAAAATATTTCTTCCGAGTTAATTACAATAAAAATAAAAAAAATTGAAGGTGGGGGAAAAAAAAAAATTAAGTTTAACTTTCCCTTGAAAATTTTATTTAATTCACCTCGGCTTCTTTAATATTTGTCTAAATTTTTAAAAACTCCGGTTACCAACTATTGAGTTTCTAGATAGACACATGGCTTCTTGAAGTACAAGTCAGCCGATTAAACACTTGTATTTTTCCTGTAGGTTTTTTTAAAATATATATTTCTAGCATGAACATTTGCGAGGCTTCGTGTTTGAATAACGTCACTTACAAATAGCGCAAAATCGAAAGCATTGCAAAAACAGTAGACCTATACTTGGTCAGTCAAGCATTTCTATTACAGTATGTCAGAGGAGGCTTGTTGACGATTTTAAAGAGCGAAAAGTATGAACGAACAATTTTAAAGTATCAATACTTACACAAATAATAAATTCCGGTCTTTTAATTATTACTAATTCCTATCAAAGAAATTTATTCCCACCTCATAAGGAAATGAACTAAAATATAGATCGGTATTGAATTTTGTAATTTCCCGTTTCCTTTTTTTAAGTTGTACCTTGTCAGCTTAATACATTAAGCCCGATTATTTCCTCTTGCCTAAGATATCTTAAACTCGGAGAGGGAATGCGTCAAAAAAAAAAAAAAAAAAAAAAAAAAAAAAAAGGTTTTTTGTGTTGTGGATCCAGAAATTAAAATCACAAGAATCACCTTTTTCGATTAGATCGTTCCACTTTTTGGACCACGATTTTAAACTTTTTGCATAGTTCTTTTCTATATCAGCTCTCTCCTGAATCAAAGCAAGGAAATCCCCGCAAAGTTTATAGCCGTCCTCTATCCTTTTGGTGGTCCTTTTGTAATTGCCTGGTTCCCAAAAGCTGTCGCTGGATGCGACGAGCATGTTGTCGTCGCTGTGATGGGACATTTCTAAGGCTGACCTCGGAGAGAATCCCACTATAACATATATAAAAAAAAAATTAATTACGGTTTAGCAGAAAACTTGTATTTTTTAAATAATTGAGAGATTTTAAGACTTTAAGTTCGAGATTCGGTTCTTGGTTGAATCATTGAAAAATCATATTGACAGACAATGCGACATCTGCCAATTTTAAATGGAATGTAAGACTGTTGTCGACGATATGAACATTACAGGATTTCAAGCGGTACTGTAACTTACCGATATAATATATAAAAGTGCAAGAAAAAATGCGATTATAATTGTGCTAATACAATGCACCTCCCGATACTGTTCATATCAACTTTTTTATCAGTTGAAGATATTTAACAATGAGCAAATGACGACATAGTTTCACATTCCTATCAAGACAGGTCAAAGAAAAAAAAATGTAACAAAATCCAATTTTTGGCAGCTAACGATTTGAATTGAGTTTTATGTGCTCAACTAAAGCTCCAAATACTGTATTGAAGACTAAAATACATTTCGTTTGAACTGAAATAAAAAAAAAGGAATACCATGTTTTGATTTTTTGCCCTCTTTTCATGCACAAAAAGCTCATTTAAGCTTAACAAAATATTTGTATATTAACTTCTATGATTTAAAGCGAACATTCTTTGACCAACAATGACAGTATATGCCTACTTTGCAACTGTTAATAATCGATGAGTTAATGTTTTATCATTCGCCTTTTAATTTAGGGATTCCATTTGTTAATCTTAAGTCTAAGGATGGACGATTCCGCAATCATCATGAATACACAGTAGGTAAAAAAAATGATGTAAAAATTAACATAATTACATAATATTTTTTACTGTACGTATCAAATATTTCGTCGTCAAGAGGTATACCCGCTTCAAAAATAAAGGTTGCATGATTTTTGTTTCAGAGAGGAAGATAAGTTCCGTCTTTTTGAGACATTTCTCAGAAAATTAAATAGTTTGTTCTACACAGTAAAAAATATTACGTAAATATGTTAAAAACGGTCTACATAGAGTCTATCGTCGTTGCGCGTTGTAAAGGACCAATATGCAAATGCTTCTTCGAAAGGTAAACATAAACATTCTTTTTCATATTGCTCCTTTACAACGCGCAACGACGCTATGTTACGTTATTATATTAAAAAATCAACGAAACTTGGTTGTAAACAACAAAAAAATGACAATCGTTAGTGGATGCAGAACATTCAAAAAAGCAATTTTAACATTTTACAGTGTAGGCAGGGCACCCGAAAATTTTCTACCTTCAAGCTGGCTTTTACTTCTTTCGTAGAGAGACATTTCGGCTGGAAATGCTGCCCTGTACACCATTTTAACGTATGTAAACAATGGGCGTTGTTCATTTTTAACTTCTGTAAACAGTGGTTTTATTCCAATGTTTTTAAAAAAAGACATACGCTAAAATCGCGTACAGGGGCAGAATGTACCCGCTTCCATTTCTTACTTTGATGAAGGAAAAAATTTTTTTCCAACCATACTATTCATCGCAGTGACAGTCCAAGCATGTCTCTAAAAATGGGAATACAAGGTAAGCTGAAGCTGGACGGAACTTATGAGCAGATAAAAAAATCCATGAAACGCACTTCACACAAAAGAAAAAAAAAAACAGACCCAAGGGACGCAAATTACCCGAAAGAGGGGTAAATTACCCGAAAAATCCATACTTTATTATTTAATTTTGAAAGGGCTAGCATGCAAAATTAAATAATAAAGTATGAATTTGGGGATCACGAAAAAACTACATTGAAATTTGAAAATTAAGGTTCGGCGAGATTTAATTAGAATGCGGTTAAATGGTACTTCTTTTGGGATTCGTCTTTGGGCAAGGCCGAAATGTTGCTCTCAAACTATATATGTGAACAACACAAGAGTAAAAATTTTGTGACTCGGTATTTAATATAGATCTGCATTACATTTTCACGGAGTCTATTAGATTACTAAACTGACTTATTATTACGGTGCAACTGTGCCGATCGATTCACTATTTACTATTTGTTACATCGTCAATAGGAAATGAAATGTTCAACAGCTTTAAATTTATTAATGATTTACTATTGCATTTTATTAATGAAAATGCTGGCCAAAAATGTATATCAATTCACCGCATTAAAATGCGCACCCAACATAAGTAAGGTAATATTAAGGAGGATGCTTACACCTTTTTTTTTTGTATTTATTTTGATTGTTTATTTCAAATGTTATTTATAGGCGCAACGTTTGTTTATTTTGCGAAAACTTTTCGAATCAATAAAATTTTTAAAAAATGGTTTTATACAGCGAAAATCACTATGGTCTACTTAAACTAAATTCTCTATCGATTAACAAGAAGGAAAGTTAGGATGTATCGTGGAATAATGGACAATTTTTAAATAAAGCTCAAGATCTCATGTTTTTGTTTACTGAATCGGTTGATTAATTTAAAAAATATTCATCATTTCACGACACATCCTAACTTTTCTTCATGTCAGTCGATAGAGAATTTAGTTTAGGTAGACCATAGTGATTTTCGCTGTATAAAACCATTTTTTAAAAATTTTATTGATTCGAAAAGTTTTCGCAAAATAAACAAATGTTGCGCCTATAAATAACATTCGAAATAAACGATCAAAATAAAAACCAAAAAAAGGTGTAAGCATCCTCCTTAATTAAAAATCAAAGCAGAACATAACACAAAAAGAAAAAAGTGAAAAAGAAGGAGATTACCAATAATGTAATTTTTTTTAAAATTAAGGCTCCCCTCAAAAAAAAAAAAAAAAAAAAAAAAAAAAAAAAAAAAAAAAAAAAAAAAATACTTACAATAAGCTGAAATTCCAACAAAGAGAGTACTTTTTAACTTTTTCATCCGAAATATTCAAAAAATGGCATGGCAGGCATTTAAAAGATCGTGAAGTTGCAAACCATCGTTAGAAACGAAAAACACGCCTTCTATTAGCCAACTCCAAAGCTATGGATAAACCAGTGAAAATAAATTGTACTTGCTGTTGAAAATGAAAAATATTTTGCTGCGAAAGCCAAATAATAAAATAAAAAAAAATAAAAAATAAAATAAAAAATCGTGAAAAAAAGAAAGGAATCGTTCAAGTACTAGGTATGTAAGCAGAGTCAGAATTTTTGATCGCTGCTCCCCGTGATAGTAAGGAATATAGTTCAACTCTCAACTTTTTTCCTTTGGATTATCATTAACATTTGTTTTCATTGAGTATTTCGTAAGCAAATAAATCGGGATAAATTAAAATATGATTATACTCAACCTTTTTAGGTAAAAAGTGAGTATTGATATGTCATTCTTTTTGAAAGTAGAATTGAGTTTTTTTCGATTAATTGACAATTAAAAATTCCTACATAACATTTGCCGAATTTCCCTCCTCTTTCTCTGTTCTTTTTGCATAAGATTTTAGTAAGTATGTCGTGCATTTTTCTCCCTCTCGCCCATGCTTACGTAACACTTGAATCATCCCAACATGCAACGAAATTTTGAATGTGCTATAAAACCTGGCAGTATATTACCCGTACAGTATGTAAAGTTTTTTAAAATTCTTCCTATATGCAAACGCTGCTAACTTTTTAAAAATGACTTCTCACCCAGTACATTTTACTACTATAATGATAATAATTTCGATTTTATTTTATTTTACTTTAACTTTGGGCTGAAAATATCAATTTTCCAAATCTGTTTCCTGTATTGAAAATACCACTTGGTTATACATAATAGATGTTGAAAATGAAACTCGGCAGCGAACGCTGTAATTCCCTATAAGGAATCAATTAAGTAAGGTGGGAACAATCTTATCATTGCAAGGGGTGCAAAAGAGGATAATTAATTCGTCAAGGGGGAAAAAAGACAAAAAAAAAAAGGGGGGGGGTATTAGTTTCTACCAAAAAAGCCTAAGCCAGGCTTTTTACAGAGTTCCATTCAAACTGTCTGAGCATCTGATAAATTGCTACTTTCATAGATCAATAATTATAGACGGTGCAACCGCTTTAACATATTTTTGCATTTAGCACGTTTCATAAAGGAGTTAAATATCTGGCAAAGTTACTCTTGTCTGGAGCTTGTAGTAAAATAACATCGAATTTGCGTTATAATTCTCGACGAACTTCATAAAACGAATAACAACGTTACAGTGGGGTACCCCACAGTTTGATACTCTTCAATTTCATATAGATGCATTTTGAAAAAAGTGTGATAATTTTTAGGTGTTTCGAACTTTTTTTTTTTTAAAAAAGATACTTACAACTTAATCAACGCGCAGATACTCGAATTTTAACCTTGACTCAAATGCTACGTAACTATTCAAAAACAACTAAAATAATTATGCCGTTATGACCCGTATTTAAAGCATAAAGAATTTTCCAGAAAATTCTCGATTTTTTCAAAATTTCCTAGAACCTGCTAGAAATTTCCAAAACATTAAAAAAATTCTGAAATTTTTCATAACGATCTCCAGCATTCAAGAACTTTCTAAAACCTTCCAGAAAATTCTCGAATTTTTCCAAAACGTTACAAAACATTTTAAGGCATTCGAGAAAGTTCCAGAGTAATCTAGAACCTTCCGAATGTTTCAGTAAATTTTTTAACAATCTGGAAGGTTATTATGCAACCTCCTACTTTCAAGAAAGTTCTTTTTTCTGGAATTTTAAAGATATAGCTCGTTTGTTCTGTCTTTTTATATTTAATGGAAATGTTTACTTCTTGAATAATTAGGCAAAATGGTTGAAAAAAGTTATGGCAAAACGTTCGACTTCGATATCTCGAAAACGGTTCGAGATATCTAAATGATCAAAAGGGGGAAATTCGTAATTTGACTTAACAATCTCTTGATTTCATACATCTATTAGAATTAAAAAACAGTTCGTTGAAACTTTCTCACGGCTGCCGTTCGGCTATGAGCGAGCGGTTCTCAACCGAAAAATATGCAGTTTTTGTCCACAGCTAAGTGCGTCTTCATGTGAAATTTGGGATCGATCGGGTTGAAAATGCGGCATGCACCTATCGAAGCATGCAAAAATGAGGACAGACAGACAAGCATGATTAGCTTTAATTATTAATAAATAAACAACCACCAAGACTACTATTAAAGACAATTTTATTAACGTCAGATGATCATTTCGGATGTTTTTAAAAAATTACATCCATCTTCAGTGACATCAAAAAATAAATAAACAATACAGTAAAAAGCCATGATCTAAACAGGGTGAATTGCACATTTAATAAACTGATAAAGCTTAACGTGTCAAAAAATTAAAATCCAAAAAAATTCGAACCATTCAAAAAGGCAAACGGATTAACGATAACAAATCAAAATAAATTAAAAATTCCATGACTAGTAGTGAGAATAAATCAAGTAACGAAATAGGTAAAGAGAAAAGCATGAGACGTCATTACTCAAGGGAACTGCGCCCCCTCTCCAAAAAAAAAAAAAAAAAAAAAAAAAAAATGATTAGCTTTATCTCAAAGAGTTACCCCCCAAAGTGCCGTTCGTTTCGCTCTCCGATCAATATTAAGGGTGGTTGCATGAAAACGGCCCGAGCGAAAACAATATACCCTTCTATGAAATTGAAAAGTATAAAAAAAATTTCTGCTTTTGGCACAAACTTCCGTTTTTTGTTCAAAATAATGCATACTGTACATTTTCAACAATTATCTCTTTTTACACTTGATTATATAATTCACTTGACTTCTCTAAAAGAGTTACGAAAATCATAATTAGCAGGGGATTTCTTTTCTTTTTTTTTTTTTTTTTTTTTAATTTGGGAAAAAAAGGTTATAATTACTTACTTTTCCAGAAAGAGCTGGATTCTTGTTATGTTAATCAGATTTGGTAAATATTAGCAATCTGAATTAAAAAGGAGTCTGAACGGACAGACAACCTAATTTAACCGCAGACGATTCAGAATTGATTTTTATTAATATGTTTTTAAAATAGTCAGGAAAAAAAGTTTTTTTAATGATTTAAAACGCTTGTTTGACGTTTTCAATTGTTTTTATTCATAACAAAAAGTTTTAACCATTATTACTGTCATCATCAATATGTCTCACTTTCGCAAAAGTAAAGAAAAAACGTATCGGAATAAAAAATGGCGGCGTTAACCTATTTTGATCTTGGGGGAAAATGCAGTCAATAGGAATGCGTGGGGGAAACATTGGACCTCTAGGAAATTCGTTGAATAAAAACGAATTGCAGACATATCATGCTTTTTCTTTTTCCTTGTAAAATTCGTCATTCTCTTTAATTGCCCTATTTCGCATGTGATGGGAGTAAGCAAAATCCGGCTTTTCATCTCTGGGATGAAAAAACCTATGATTTGAGCATTGTAGGAAAGCTCTGAAAAAGCAGGTTTTAATGAAATTGAAAGCTTTTGCCTGCTACTGCCGCTTTTTGACGAGCTCTCTGAAAATGCCTTTTACATATTTCGTTTTGTATAAGACAAGGTGAAGAATGACAGATGCGACACAGACAGAACGACGTCAAAAATTCTCAAAATGCTTCATGCTACATATCAAAGTTTTTGATTTAAAGTAAGCAACGTTTTCAATAAACCAGGTAGCTTTTTTTGCTATAATTTTTTATTTAAAAAAAAAAAATATATATACATCTCTATTCTGTTGATGACCTTCTTAAGGTTGTCATTGTCGCTGGTGAGGGAACGTTCAAGTATTACGTAAGACTTCTTTTCGGGTTTTTGGACCCCCTCACCCCACCTTACTTTTAATGCCAATTTTAAATTGAAGCAATATTTTTCTTAAATCTGGACTTATAGTTCATACTCATATCCCTGAAGATGGCTATAATTGGCACAAGATCTCATCAAAAAATAAATTGTTATTTCTTAAAAGTTTTTGAAAAATTTTTTCAATTTTTCTACTTTAGACATTCGAAATAAAATCAAAACAACTTAATTTTGTGAAAATAAAAAAAAAATTCTGAACAATAAGTTATAATGGAAATTCTTACGTAAGATTTGCCAAACTCCCCCCCTCCCCCAAGTAAGAATTTCGAGTTCTCCCTTCCCCCCCTTTCGGTCTTACGTAATACTTGAACGCTCCTTGAACCAGAAAGTGCAGAGTTATAAGACTTTGACAGTAACTGCTTTTTTGGAAGGTTTCAACCTCCACGAGTCATGTAATTTTAAAGTAAAGGAACATAAAGGTCCATCCTTAAAAGGCATGGACTTTAGATGTTGAGACATGAAAACACATTCCAGAAATATTCAAATTCGAAACGAACACTCTATACCAATTCTTTAATTGGTATAGATAATATATGAATTCAATAAATTATAGAAAAAGCGATGTGCTGTAGCATTTCCTACAAATATTTTTGAAGAAAACATCTCGGTATAGATGAAAACACAGGTGTATTGCATGAAAGAGCGAAAGAGCAACTCAAGGGGAAATATTTTAATGGTGTGAGGAAGATACTCAAGAGCGAACTGCCGGGAAAAATAAACTGGAAGCTATAGGTAGAGTTGCCAGTACTCGAGTACTGCTTTAGTATAGTGGACGGAACTCAGTTAGAAATCAAGAATATGGGCAGGAAAACGCGGAAATTACTAACAGTGCATGGTTTGTTACACCGAAAGCGAATATTGACCGTCAGTACGTGAGCAGGAAGAAAGGGGCAAGAGGATTCCGGCAAATAGAAAGCTCATATCATCGAACCCTTGCAAATCTTTCAACTTACATTGGCAACATTAACGAGTCACTTGTAAACTGCATTCAGGATCTAGAAAAAAAACAAGGCCCCAACTAAAACTTTAAAGGGCAAGACAAGAGGAATTAAAGAGAAGCTTGGAATCCCACTTGAAGAATTAAATCCGCAAAGTAATAATGGAGATAAACTTATAAAAGAAGAACAAGAGAAAATGAAGAAAGTGATAATGATGATGATAATAATAATAATAATAAAGAGGCACAGGTAGCCTAGTGCTAAGCGCGCTCGACTCTCACACTCGAGTCTCGTGCTCGATCCGGTGTCTCTGCATGTCGTAGAAAAATAAAAACCATATTTTCTAATTCATGGATTTATGGTGTTTAACCTATGCAAGAATAAAAAATCTTTAATGGAGAGATGCTATGATTATCGCAGTTATCTTCTTCTTCCTTAGTCAGTCTGGTGTAAAAACGCCAAAAAAACCACCGCGACTTTGTCTTGCACAAAAGTAAAAACCAAAAGGAACTCCAAAAAATCTCACTATAACGGTGTGGTTAGGACAAATGCTTAAATGCACCGCCTTCCCCCTATATCGTAAGTAGGCTTAGTTAAAAAATTCTTTAAAAAAATTACAACATTTAAGGCAGATTTCAGAGATAAAAACTTTTGAGTTTTGACAGGTCGACGATGTGTGGGGCTACCGTAATGGTTTTAAGGCCTCCACCTTCGGAAAGGTGTCCCCCTAAGAAGGGAGTCCAAACGAAAAAAAATAGATAATAATAATAAACATTGCGAGAACGAAATAATTCCGCAGGAAGGAGACGCAAAGGAGGAGACTACGGCTACCGATTAACCGATTAACCCCCACCTCCTCACCATGTTAGGGGCTATGAAAAACTCTTTTAAGAGAATTAAAACCTGCCTCAACCACTTGACTGAGGGAATCCTGTGCAAGTCCAAGGGTATTGACTGGACTCACAGGATTTCCTTCATCCTACATTTCCAAAATATTTAAAAACGAAACAGATATAATGAAGTAAATAATAATTAAAGGTAAATTGAAAATTGTAAAATAATATTATGTGTAAATGATAATGATACGCTTCGAACACACGTTTGGATTCAAAGTCTCGAAAGAAAAAAATTACAAGTGCATATACAAGAAGTCGTTGGGTTGGTTTGTCAAGGTAAAATCAGTCGAATAGGCTTTTTTTTTTTGCCTCTAGGTACCCGTGTACCTGCTGAATGAACTGTGGAATGTGGTTTCTGGACTCTTCTTTACCTTAGCCGGTCTAAATTTTTTGATATCGCTTTTTGTGTATTTTTCCCCCTCTTTTCTTCTTATTTAGTCGAGCAAATATTAATAACTTAATTAATTCGTTTTATTATATTTTATTTTTTTATTTATTTTTTATTATTACTATTAATATTTTTTTTTTTTGTAGTACATCCTTCGAATAAAGATGCACAAGCAGGCTCGTATTTAAATACAGTTTGAAGTTCCAGCCCAAACCCTATCCAGACCGTTAAAAGAAAGTTCCACAGGGAGAGCTTCAGCGGGAATCTTGTAAGGTGGATGATTATAACATCTTATACCTTTGGGCAATTGGGTTTTGTTATAATCATCTATCTTAAAGGAAAGTTACTGTTTTTCATTAAAAAAAACCCCTGTTTTTTCATTTTCATCCTTTGACATTATTTTGATACTGTCAAGTGATCAATGTAGGAAAACATTTTTTAACAGTGCTGAAGTAATTAAGAAAGGAAACTAAATAAAATAAAAATCAGGCCGAAACATCTGGATGAGTTGAGGTTCAGTTTTAATTTTCTGCACAAGTCAAGCATGTGCATCTTCCCCTGCGTTCAACGTCAGTCGGAAATCGAACCAAGAAGGCTAAATATTTTCCTGTTTTTCATCTGTGCTTTAGATTGCTCTCCGTTACGATTTCCAATTTTTTGCTGATAATGACTGCCATTGAAAAATTGTACATAAACATATTATTTGTTTTGTTTTTAATTTATATAGGCTATTTTTCATACTCAAAAATGGCTTTTCTTTTCAGAAGGAAGGAAAATTATTTGATTCTCATTAATTTTCTTTGTTGATCAATGGTATGCCTAAGGCTTCTTTAGACAAGCAATATGATTTTCTTTTGGTATTTTAATCTTTAATCAATGATATAGGCAATGCAGTATATACACAATATTTGTCTATTAATTATTTAGACGAGATAGATTTTGATATCAACAAACATTTTAGTCAGGGGTCCGAAGCTTGAAAATTTTGGCCGATGCCGATTCGGATGCGATGCCGGCATCGGATATAATCGATGCTTGGTGGTGTCGGCATCGGCATCGGGTGTCAATGCCGGTGCCGGTGCCGGAATCGGAATCCGAATCGGGAGTTAAATAGATAATATGGGATCGGCACTGGCACCGGCATCGGATTCGGACCCCTGATTTCAGTCCACTTTAGTGACAATGTAATCGTCGGGATCGGAACTTTTTATATGTTACAACCAAGTCTAAGTTACAAAATTGGATATTTTTAAAAGTAAAAAATGTCGTACTCAAAAAGTCGTCAAACTTATACGTTATAACCGAGATTTTGTTACGTTATAATAGAGTTTAAATAGCAGTAATTTGTATGAAACTCCGTGCGGAGAGAGATAATTTTCACACTATAGCCAGGTAAGTTACAGCAGAGGAAGACTGTGTTTTCATCGCGTAGTGCGCTTTAAAAATGCCTTTATTACGCTGTGCTTTGTGATGAAAAGCAGCTTACAACACAAGAACTGCAAAAGAACTGTCCGTCGAGACCTTTTTAAAGTCCGAAAATCGGCCTCGACAGCCAATTTTTCTTTTGCAGCCCTTGTGTTGTAATATACTATTGTTTTTCTGATGAGAAACAAAATATACACTAACTTGAAATTCCCCTACCAATCAAAAATGAAATTTAAAATATGGTATTTCAAAAACCAAAGTTTAAACCTCTAACTGAAGATTTTTAAGCAAAAGAGTTCTTGTTATAACAATCAATCATGTTGGGCTGGGTAAAAGTTACATGATATACAGTAATTTAAGTTCCTATGGCAGATGCAGATGATTTTCCAATGCATAGTATAGCATCTATTGAAACCATAACTGCAGCAAATACTAGATTAAATCTTGAGGATTGAGCATAAGAGGTATTAGATCAAATTTACAGACTTCACCTTTGGCTTTAAAGTAAGATCAAGAATTCATCGGATACTGAACCTTACTTTCCATTCCAATAACAAAGTAATTTTAATGTGTATATAATAATTTTAGCAGGAGGAAAAACATGCATTTTATGCATTTTCTTCTCAGTAGGGTGGTAAAAAAGTCTCATAAGTCAAATATAATAAAAATGTTCTGGTTATTAGATACTATACTTTTTTTTTCAGATTTCAGAATGTCATGTTTTTTCATGCATTTTGCATATTTCACTAATCAAAATATGGATTTTACATTTCAAAACTGGGTTTTCCAAATCATTTAACTATAATGTGGCAAATGCTAGAAATCAGACTAAATATAATATTTTCTAGAAAGAAATATATTGAAAAAGGAGCGGAAGATATCGTCTAAACCGTTTTTTATACCGGCCCTGTTTCAAAATGCACAGTAACCTGTGCCTGTTAATCTAATGTAAAAAAAAGTCTAATGTCGCATGAGATATTACCTTAATAACGACTTAAGATGTAATCAAGTATCCGATACATGAAAATAATGCAAAAATCCTTTTGACGAAGTGGAATATTTTCCGAAAAAGGTCACATCAAAATTTCACATAAGCGTACACTCGTGTACACAATTCACTGTAAAATACTAGTAACACCTTACACGAATAAGCAAAAATCATAGATTCTATTTTAGCGTATCCTTTTCTTAATTATCCGAAAAATTCATTTTTTAACGAAATCTTTTGCTACAACTCATCAAAAAAAAAATTTGGCAGACATGAAATACGTATAGGTGTGGCCAACATGACGGATCGCCAAAGACCACGGACGTTACGTTACAGAAAATTCTTCATGATCAAGTGATAGCCGGTGATAGCGATCCGTCTAAATCTCGATGAGTCTAAGCTTTTTATTTTGTTTTGTACACAACTTAGCCGGAATCATAAAGATAAAGTTTGTTTGTTTGGAAAAACATACTGTATATTGATCGGATTATTTTTTTCAGGAGTTTAAATAAGAAAAGAAATATCGTAAGGTAATTCGGGCACAAATTCGTTCATACACAGCTGCAGATTGTAACGACTGTAGTGATGACTTGTCCCAAAATATATACATGTCGTCCGCTCATAAATACACGAATACATCACTGTTTCTCTGTCGTTTGCTTGTGGAGCCTATATACAAAAAAAGTTGCATCTGAGAAGCATGCTCTCTCTGTTCCATAAATTCCTAACAGATTATTATTGCATAGTGATTTTTAAATATAACATTAACGTTTAAATACTCGAATATATTTAAAAAAAAAAAACAAAGTAAACAATTTTTAAAAAAATAGTTGACTTGATTTCTAATAAACAAAATACAGGTCAAACTCCTTCAAAGATTATAAATGGTTTTAGTTCTTGGCCCTTATTCCACTTTATTTTTGTTATATTTTCATTTTTTTTTTTTTATAACTGAATAATTCTTGTCTTCTAAGTGAAAAAATTTATTTGTTTTTAGATGATGGTTGCATAAAACATCCTGTTGACATGGAATGATTGGCTGGTATATTCCTTGTTTGCAAAATGTATAGGTGTTTAGCTTGGATATTTTTATTCATCACGGCCTTCATTCCTTATGAAATTCCTGCTCTGCAAGATGAAAAGGCAAGTTTGTAATGATTCAATATAAAAGTAATTTATATTTATCACATTTTTATTATAATCAAGGGTAAATAAAAAAACAGATTGCCATTAATTAGTGCAATACCTTGAAACTAACAGGTAAACATTGTTTTCTTTCAGCAGGAATTGAAACAGCATTACCAGCAATCTGAGCATGATCCAGAATATGACCACAATGCATTCTTGGGTGAGGAGGCCAAAACTTTTGATCAGCTTTCTCCAGATGAAAGTAAAAGACGGCTTGGGTAATTATTTGTATATAACTGATTTTATAAACAAATCCTTAACAGTAGGGCAAGTATTTCATGTGCCATGTGGAATCATTTTTTACCAATGGGTCTCAGCTCATAATAGAAAACGACTTTTAATTGATTCTTGGAGGTTACTACAAGTTTTCTTTTCTCTCCAAAATCTGCAATTGAAAGGGTGAAAATAAAAATTAAAAAAAAAAAAAAAAAAAAAGTGGTTTAAAGTGATACCACAATATCTTGCAAGTTATTACTTAGATTTTGTCTTGTTGAAAAAAAAGGGTACATTTTTATTGAAAAATTTTTTTCTCTTTGTACAGAATACAAATTCAACAAGACTTGGAATACAAACTTCCTTCTTATTGTTTGATTCAAGTTCCAACCATCAAGTCCCACTTAGAGTATATTGAATCTACTTAGAATGGTTTCTTATGGTGCCAATTTTTCAGTCATTTGCTGTTAAATTTTGTTAATTTATTCAGGTAGTTAGGCCATGTAATACCTAATAATACACTTCGTATATTCTTGAAAATAAAACTGTCCCCATGAATTTGCAAATTTGGTCCATTTAAATAATAATTTTTAAATGGTAATTTTTATTAGAGTGTAGATAAAACTTGAACAAACACAAAATAATAAATCCCATCTAGTTTGATCATAGATAAAATCGACAGAGACAAGGACGGTTTTGTATCGCAAGATGAACTAAAGGCTTGGATTCAATATACTCAAAAAAAATATATTCAAGACGACGTGGAAAATCAGTGGAAAGCCCACGTCCCAGACGGCAAAAATGAATTGTTGTGGAACGATTATAAAAAAAGTATTTATGGATTCGTGAACGGTAGGTTGAAATGCAAGTCTAATAAATTCCATTTTGCAGCACCATAACATTTTCAATTTTTTTTTTTCCTCCTCCGTGCATAGACATGGACCAGGCTGAGCTGGAAAAAGATCAAGATGGATTTTCTTATGCGAACATGTTACGACGGGACAGAAGACGCTGGTCGGTTGCGGATCAAAACGGTGACGACGCTCTTACCAAAGAAGAATTCGCAGGTTTCTTGCATCCGGAAGAAGTAGGTCATATGAGGGACGTGGTAGTGCTGGAAACGATGGAGGACATTGACAAAGACAAGGACGGGAAGGTCTCTTTAAACGAATACATAGGTAGCGCGGTAAAACGTTTTAGAATTTTTGCCTACTTATTGTTACCATTTTTTTTTTTTTTTTTTTTCAGGGGATATGTACAGAGGAAGTGACGGTGAACCGGAACCAGAATGGGTTAAAAACGAAAGGGAACAGTTTTCATCTTATAGGGATAAAGATAAAGATGGATTTATGGACTCGGAAGAAGTAAAAAATTGGATTATACCTCACGATTTTGATCACGCCGAAGCCGAAGCTCGCCATTTGATATACGAATCGGATTCCGATTCTGATCAAAAACTGACCAAAGCCGAAATTTTATCCAAATACGATCTTTTTGTTGGGTCTCAAGCGACCGATTTCGGAGAAGCCTTAACTAGGCACGACGAATTTTGATTACGTGCAACTTGTAGTTAGCGCTGTAAAGCCGATGATAGATTTTCGGAACAGCACAAGATGTGTTTTTTTCCCCTCATTTACAAGGTAGTACTTTAATAATCTTAAAATTTAAAGTAATTTAATAATTGGGTAAAATGTTGCGGAAATTTGAATTCAAAAGGTAGGAGAAAATCAGAAATAGTTTTCATTTGTTACGCCACTGCACGTAGTAAAAGGAAACAAACAAAGCATTTTTTTAATATTTATATAATATTAAACAGAATATATATAATCTTGATTTTGACTAGATGAATATCAAGAGATTGTTCATTTTATAAACTTAGTTTTAGTATTTCCACCTCCTGGTGTTTACTTTCTTTTTTAAAATCTCAAGGCAGCAGCAGCAGCAAATCTTAGCACTTTTAAATAGTTTAATTTTTTTCTTCCAAAATTTTTTAAAAAAACCCAGTCGATCATGGCCAAGGTTTTTTTTTTGTCATTTAACTTTTATTTACTTTCCATTTGGTGTTCTACAATTTAGCCTTTAATCTCTGAGGCGATAAAACGTCGATTTTGCTCAAAAAAGTTTCTACCTCTGATAGATATTCATCCTTGTATTTCTGAAAGTGCATCACGTGCTTGGAACCTTTGAACATTTTTGTGTAACACTAAAAATAGAAAAAGAAATGATTATTTCCTTCCATACATATGCATTTATTTGCTGAAAAAAAATGACCATAAAAAATTCGTACTTGTAGCTGCAGACTGCATAACCCATTTTATTTTGTTAACTTTTAATATTATATCACTAACGATGATTTCCGACGCAAAATTATTCCGCTATATTGGAGGGATGGCCGGTATAAATATCTGTGTATAAGGTATATACTAAATACATATACAGTATATACAAGTATTTTTATATATTTATGAAAAAAATAATTAATTTAATTTTAAAAAAAAGTACTTAATCCGTTAGGGGATATTACAGCCTTGTAGGTTTAAGATTTTAAAAAACTGACAATATTACCCCGGAGGTATTTGCATATCGTACAAGTATAAATAAACGTAAATTACATTTATGGTAAATATACATATAGTTTTCTTCCCTATTCCACATCCTTCGTTTCAGAAAATAGTTTGCTTTAATTGAATACCGCCAAGAATATGCACCTCTCATGCAAGGGAATAATTTCGCATCAGAGAAATCTTGACTTAGGTCTTCAAAAAATCTGACTTAGGTCTTCATGTGGTACCTATAAAGAGGAACATTAAATATGGTTTAAAAAGAAAACAAACTTTGTATTACTGAGAACACCCAGTAATACAAAGTTTGTTTTCGTTTTTTCAGCTTAAATTAATATTTTTTTGGGGACTTGTAGTTTCTTAACATGTTTCGCTTTTATAGTACTTGTGCTTGTATACTTTAAAAATTTCAAGCCTCGATTTTAATTCAGTTTATTTTATTAAATTGTCCTCGGGGTATTTGACAAATTTTGAAGATATTTCTCTTTATTTTCCGATCGAAAATAAATTTCCATTTACCCCTGTATATATAGTTTTAAAAGACTACAAGATGGAATTGGTGATATTGAATGATGGTAACAAAATTATTTAATAAAAACCGTAAACGAAATAATTGCTGTTATTGAATAATATTATCGCTGATGATTATTGCGGTTAATTTGATAATGGGATTTCCAGTAAAATTGCAATCTCTAGCTAACAAATTGGACCTGAACTCTCCAAGTTTCCATGATATGAATCGACTTGAAGCTTTTGAGATGTGGTTCTACCGTAGAATCCTTCGAATTTCATGGGTCGACCGGGTAACCAACGGCGAAGACTGCATAAGGAGAGATAAAATTTTGATAATCGTAAAGCGACGGAAGTTGAAGTTTGGTCATTTTCTCTGAGGACCTAAATATGAACTTCTGAAGACAATTATTCAGGGACATTTTGAAGGAAAAAGGTAAATAGGCCGGAAAAACCTATCGTGGCTGCGTAATTTAAGAGCTTGGACCGGTTTAAGTGTCGAGGAGCTCTTCAGAATTGCCCCCGATAGAGATGAATATAAAAATCTCATTCATGGTCGTTTATGCCTGGACACAGGTACGACACAGTAAGAAGAAGAAGAAGAAGAAGAAGAAGAAGAAGCTAAGAAGCTAACAAATTAACAAGGGACGAAAGTCGCTATAAAAGTATCTCGTTTGGCAACCGCCATTTTAAGAAAATATAAAGACTAGGGTTTTACCTCCACATTGATATGAAAAAATTCCTTTTGAGCTATGCCATTAGTTTCCGGGGTGCTTAAAGCATCAGCGTCGGAAAAAATCATTAGGGTCGGGGCTTTTACGATTCCTTTCGTGAAAGCGCTCCTGGAAGCGATGTAATGTTTTGTTGATTCATTATAAAAGGTCTTCATGTGGTACCTATAAAGAGGAAAATTAAGTATGGTTTAAAAAAATTAAAATAAATGATCTTTCTTTTTTTTCATTAAATAGTTGACGGATTCAGGGATGCGCCATATTTTCTTCTAATTTATTTGGTATTTAGGGTTACTTATTTATTGGTTTAAAATTAAAAAAAAAAGAGTAATATGTAAAGTCAATTGTGCACGTTTTTTCTTCAGATTTATAAAATCTCGCAACAAAATCGTTTAAAATTGAAATACAAAAGGTTACAGCGTTCAAGGACTGCCAATGCGGAAAGGAAATGTAACGATTTCCGACTCATTTAGCCAGTCATTGCAAGAAAACATTTTCAATTTAAAAGGAACTATAGATATAATTTTGCTTTTAAATTTTAAGTCATTTATCATCAAAGTTTTTGGATGATGTTACAGTTCATCAAAGGTGTAAAAAAAAAGATAAAATTAACATCAAATTATGTTTCAAATTCTATTTTATATCCCTTGTTTTTTAAATAAACAAATCAGAGGAAATAAACCATCATGCAGAATGAAATGTTGCTTTCTGAATGGTTTTAAAGTTTTTAGCTCCTTTGTAGCAGTTTGAATTGAAAGCACTTCAGACTGTTTGTTATTGCTCTTTGCTTTCTTACCTTATATATTTCTCAAATGTGAGCCTTAGAACTGGATTGTTTGGAAAAACTGCAGAAGGAAACCCTGTTGGAATTTCATTGACATCTACACCACTATCAAATATCTGACCACATATTCTGCCCGTTACAGATTGATATTTGTCCAAGTTTCTGGAAAATTTCACCAAAACTTCCCCCCACAAGTATCCTCCAACGGAAAATCCATGTAGTACCATAGGGGAAAAGGCTTTATTAATTAGCAGGAAATTAGCAATGTCTTCAGCAACAACCTGTAGATTGTTTTGAAAAAATATTATAATTCTAGATTGTCAGAACCTCAAAATCATTGTTTCCTACCTGACTTCCTTTAACTGGCCATAGAAGTTGCCATGGACTTAGATGTATCCGTAAAACGTCAAAGCCATAATTTAAATAAAAGGTTACAAATTTTTGGACGTGCTTCTCCTTAGCGTTCATGTATTCCAAAAGCACCAGCAAAGGTCTGCTGCAATCGTTCCCGACGATTTTGGGAAGGCGCCCCGACGTTTTTGGTTCGAACTCGATCGGATCGACGGTGTTCAACCTTAAATTTGGGGTTATGATGTAATCCGCGAAACCTTTGCAAGCCATGGAATAAGTTTTCGTAATGACGGTGCAATTGTTTCGTACTCTGGACCGCCCAAAGCTTGAAACCAAACTAAACCCTCTCAACAAAACTGCCATATCTAGTTATCGGTACAGCAATCGCACCTTTTCAAGGATGACGGTAGTCGGCGATGAAAAAAAAAATTTTTTTTTCCCGAAACCCTTCATTAGCATTTCGTGGTTTGACTTTTAAGTCTCAATGCAAACACGAAAAAACACGAGATTTTGAACTAGCGGTTGATAATGTGCTCCATATTATGTTCATATTCTATTCTCACACACAACAAAACAAAACGACTGCAATGAGCGGATTTTATTATCGCATATGCTTAGCTTTAGCAAAAACTTACGAGGGGGGGGGGGCGAGAGAGCATAGAGAGCATTTGCACTTGTGTTCATTAGAGTCTTGTTTCCATCGGGCCGTTCAGAAACCGTAAATTCTACATAAGCAGAAGAAATTGACACGATTCGATCCGCTTCGACCAATAGGGAAAAGCCTTAAACAGTAAAAGCGTATTGTAACAACAATTCGGATTGGTTCGTTTTCCGATTCTGATTTGCGAGGTCCAATGAGAAGGAGTTTTATATCGTGAATGCACCTGCGAACATCTTATTCATCACATGACCCTTTCTACTGTAGGCCATCTTTGACAGTGAGGGAGTCGGGTCTAATATTTTTACGTGATTCGTCGTTGTTTTAATCGTATTCCTCGGTTTAAGTTGTTCGTAAATATAACTAAAACGAATAATAATGTCTCTTCCAGAAGAAAATCCAATTTACGGACCGTTTTTCGGTGTCATGGGGGCTGCAGCTGCTATTATATTTAGCGGTAAGTTACAAACGTATCGATTCTGATTATTTTCATGGCGACTCTTCCAAGGAAATTACAGAAATAATTTTTTTTAAATCCAAGGTTTGTTCCTTACTCCCCATTATAATTTTCCACTTGAAGCGATTAGAAAACTCGTAAATTCCGGGTTTTGGTAATTCTGCTTTGGCCTCGAGAGTCACATCGGTTCCCCCTTGTTCGTCAAAAATGTCTGGTTTTTCTGGTTAAATTCGAAGTGAAAAAAATTAAATTTTTTTAAACTTTTCCGTTTCAAATCAAAACATGAGGCTCTGTCTGAATCTCTTTGTTTTCTACCCTTTTTTTTTTCAAGCATTATCGTCTCAAGGGCGGGGCCTAAGCACAGAAAATTATGTACTATTTTTTTTTGCTTCACCGATAAACGATAATACCAGTTTTCCGGAATTGATGTGCAGCCTTAAGAAACATGGCAAAATTTCCCGGCTTTGAAATTGACATGCATCAAAAGGCACTTGTACTGTTGCCCTAATTTGAGTCAGTCACATGTTCTCTTGAGTCACAAGACCTGCAACGTATTATTTAAATTATAGTTGAATCAAGATAATTGTTCTTACCTTATGAACATGATAATCAACAAGTGTTTTTGTTAAACTACTTTCCCTGTGTAGCTATACTATAAGTGACCTTCAATTATCTTCTGAACCTGTTACTTTGATAAAATACTGTCTCCAGATCATTTGTTTTGCAATTTTCATGATTGTCATTCTTAGTCTTTATGGAAAAAAAAATTTTTTTGCTATTCTGATTTTAATGTATCAAACATATCACATTTTAAAATTGTATCATCTGATTAATTCAAATCACCTTGTAATCAAATTTAAACATATGATTGTTTACTGAAGCCTTCTGGATTTGTTTCAAATTTTTGAATAAAATTTTTTTTTTTTGTGGACTTTTTATTTTTTTTTTCGCTAACCCATTTTTAAGTGTTAAATGAATTCTTATTTCATCATTTATTTATTTATTATTTATTTAATTTTTTTTTTTTTTTTTTTTTTTTTTTTTTTTTTTTTTCATTTTAATAGCTCTGGGTGCTGCATATGGAACAGCGAAATCAGGAACAGGCATTGCAGCCATGTCTGTCATGAGACCGGAACTTATTATGAAATCTATAATTCCAGTTGTCATGGCAGGTATCATTGCCATTTATGGTCTTGTTGTAGCAGTTCTTATAGCTGGTTCATTAGAACAGCCAACCAAATACACTTTGTACAGGTATGTATTTTCTTATTTAACCTCAAGTTACATTTTTTTGCATCTATTTTTAAAATGCTTCCAACTTGCTTCATCATATCAAGAATTTGATGCCAAAATCTTCCTGTTACAGGGGCTTTGTTCATCTAGGAGCCGGTTTAGCTGTAGGATTTAGTGGCTTAGCTGCAGGTTTTGCTATCGGAATTGTGGGAGACGCCGGAGTTAGAGGCACGGCACAACAACCTCGTTTGTTTGTCGGAATGATTCTTATACTTATTTTCGCAGAAGTATTAGGTCTTTATGGTCTTATAGTGGCCATTTACCTGTACACAAAACAGTAATTTAGTTCATGTAAAAGGTTATAATCATACACATACATATATACACACCACCTTAATTTATTTTTATTTAATTTTTTTTTTTTTTTTTTTTTTTTTCCCCGTCTGTTTCACTTGGTTACATTTTGTTTCAAATCAACCCATCGTTTATTATTATTGGCAAAAAATTTTATATTTTTTCTTTTAAATTACATTAAAATATTTATTCAAGTCGTGATACATATCTTTTATTTTTGTTATTAATTGTTTTAAAGCCTAATTAAGTCAGTCTATAATTCAAATTTCAAGTTGTCTGTATTTGTTAGGGGACAATTCAGAAATATTTTTGTCAGAAGCTCGTTGTTTATGTGCATTTGTTTTTTTTTTTTTTTTTTTTTTTTTTTAGAATATAAAATATTTTTGAATGAACAAATGATAAGGTGTAAAATATTATTGTAATAAAAATTTTAAAAAAATAAATTAGGAAAAAAAACGCATTAAATCCCAAATTTCTTGCATTTAAAAAACTTTCCAGCAGTATTATGTTCAATTTCAATATTTGAAAGTCAATTGGAAAATGCGACTTGTTTTGCCCTAATTTTTTTCTTTTTTAAAAAAATCACAATGTTAGTTGTAATATATATAAATTGATGCGTAAAAATTGAATTTTGGGGGGAAAAATTTTGGTAGTTCTAGTAAGAATATGTATGATGATTACTATTACTATTATGATTATTATTATTATTATTATTATTGTTGTTATTATGAATGTATAAACGGAAAGATGAAATTGTATAAAGTAATTTAATGTGGTTACATGCTTTACTCTAGTTTTCTTCTAGAAAGCCGTTTCGGCAGTACCTTCCGTTTCTCAACTCTGGACGGTTTTCGACAACCGAACTAATTACCCAAGACTGCCTTTTTGGAGTCGGAGAAGGTTTTGCTTTACTGTAACCAGCAATTCCAAAATCCTTGTTTAGTATCTTGAAGAAAAAATTGTAATTTTAATAGAAGTAATAGATTATTGAGAAACAAACTCGTACGAGTCAAAGGGATTTCAGATCTAATTATTTTAAACGAGCCGTTGTTTATCGGCTGAAAATTGTACGATACGATGAAAATTAATTGAAATGGAATACAATGAAAGTTAATAAAATATAATGATATTCTGGGTTTTTGGTTTAACAACAAAATAGGCAATCCAGTACTATGTGTGAAAAATATTACTAGTAAGTTAGCGATCTGGTTCTAGTCTGTTCTCTTTCGCACAATATTATGAAATGTTACAAGTCGAAATTGGTGCGTGTATTCCATTATTGTACTTGTTTATATTTTTTTTCATCCACACATTCTGCAAATGTAAATTGACATGAACCAGAGAAACCAAGCAAACTTTTATGGCTTTTGTCATAAAAATAAATGATTGATTTGCTGTTGGCCATTGAAATTGACTCAAGGGTAACACAATGGGAGACTATTCTGTCTTTTAATTTTATTACCACTAAATTTTCCAAGTCAACGTTATACTAAAAGTATCCGGACTTGGCACCCATTTGAAACGGAAAGAGCACCGCTATTATCGGAACAGCAAGTTTGAAAAAAAAATATATTTAGGTTTGACTAATTAAATTTTTTGAGCGTTTTGACCAATATTATCTAGCTTTTATCATAAAGCCAAAATGGCAAAGCTCTTTACGAAATTGTTTGCGTTGGTACACAGATGGAATGTTCTTTCTCCAGGGGACCTTTCTTAATTTTACAAGTTTCGGGATCGATTTCGGTGGGAATTGCCCTCCGGGATATTGTATGCCCAACTTTGATACATAAACGGACTCAACTGCGTATTTGCGAGGTTTTGTATAACTTAAAACATTCGATTTTAGCATCCATCGAATAAAGATTTCATATCTGTTCATTATTATTATATGTATCCAAATTTTTTTTAAAATTTTTTTTACAGTGTTAGTATGTTTCCTTTTGGATAGAAACGATTCAAGAACCTTGAGGAAAATTAAGTCTCCAAAATTTTTATGTAATTTTTTGTAAATAATCCTGCCGATACCTTCGATAAATTGCAGACAACGAACAAAGCGTCAACAAAATCTTGTAGTAACCGAAAACCATGAGTCGCAATTTTCCGAACCAACATTCCAGCGATTTGTGAGGATCGCCTAGTTTTTTTCAGGTCGTTTTTTTAGTAAGTTGCCTATGTTTTCCTTGTTTTAATTTTATTGTAAAAACAATTTTCAGCAGAGACATTTATGACTGTAAAAAATGAAAAATTGATTGTTAATTATATTTCAAGTACTAAAATATATAGATTTGATTTCTTTTGACAAATCTACTTTTTTCTTCCTCTGTAGACAACTTGCTGGAAAAATGATTCAAACATTTCTTACAGAGAATAGCAGAAGAGCATTCGGAGTAGTCCGAATAAGCACACTTTTGCTTTCGATTTAGACCTTTTAAAATCTCGAAAATGAAAAAGCTGTTTGCAGGTATTATGTTACACAATTAAATATCTGTGCTTGTTGTAGTATGTGTCATGTGCCGAAGTCTCTAAAGCAAAGGTATGCTTAATTTAATTTTTTCCTTTAATTAATTCGAAAACCCAAGTCCATTGTCCGTAGTTCACGTTTTCTTAAATCGACATCGATAAAATCAGTCATGAAATTCCTATTGAAATAAAGCTTCTCGATGTAGTATCCATAATCGAATAAGCCTAAAATATTTTCAAAAAGATTTGCATCAAGGCATCAAGCTAAAAAATTTCCACCCTCTTGGCACGCAAGCGTAATTATAATAACATTACAAAATTGGTTTTGCGAAAGAAAAAATCTGTACAAAACTCGTATTACCAAAATCGGAATAACGCGGAATTAAAGCGTTAAAACTCAATTTTTTTTCTTTTTTCCCGTGATTGATGGTAACGGTAATATTGCGCACTGTTTTACACGGGGGAAAAAAAATGCGTTTTTTGAAAAACGAAGATAAGACGAGAATGAATAAAGGTTAAAAAAATTCCGTGCCTTCTAATCATTCTCAAAAAATTAGGCGCTTATCTCTCTAATAAAAATAAAAAGGCAAATTTTGTAGCTTCGGGAAATTGTTCCCCTCATCAGCAACCACCTCCATGAACGACAGATTTTTTATTGCATCATTGTTGGTCGTTATAGTAATGTTTGACTGCAGTATGGGTTTTGTTTTTGTTAGTTTATTTGCATTATGCTTTATAGACAAGATTCCTTTATTTATTGAAAAAGCGCTTTAAAAATTATTCCTATCCATAGAAAATTATCCCTTTCTTTTTAGTGTGGGTTATAATATAATATATAAAATATATATATAATATATAAAAATATAAAAAAATATTATATATGTAATATAAATATATTATATAATATAACATATATAATATATATTATATTTTTTCTGTGGGAATACGAAAAAGCGTATGAACGAGAACGTAAGATAATTTTGGGTAGCATGGAGGACACTTCTTATGTTGTAACACAGAAAGGAGAGAAATAAGTAGCTGCAACCCTCTATGGTTAGAGTTTCATCTTATTATTTTTCAAATCTTTTTTTTTTTTTCAGAATATTGCAAATATGTGTATCAAATTAAATTTAAGAAATATGTGAAAAAGCTGGGCGTCAATTTGATAACGAGGAAAGTTGAAATAACGTAAACCCAACAGATCGTGTATATTAACTGCAAATTCTAGAACTTAAAATCTTCCGAAAGTACCTCTTTTTTATTATTATTTTTTTTTTTTATAACAATTCTGTTTTCTCATGTTTTTGCGTAAATGAAAAAAAAATTTTATTGTGACGTAATGCTTTTTTTTTTTTTTTTTTTTTTTTTTTTTAAATTAAGGGAAACATTTTGTATTCTTGGTATCTGAAATATTTTTAAAAAAAAGTGTTCCATTTTCAGAATATTTTTAACTTATTTTTCACTGTGCACTTAAAGAGCTGAAAATAGGAGTTTAAAAAAAAAATGATTAGCTTGTAGTTTTAATTTTAGATTTTTTATATACAGTAATAATTATATAGGTCTAGGGGTCAAAATCTACGTAAGTAAAGTTTAATCACATAACAAATGTTTTTTTAAACTTGCTTATGTTATTTCGAAATAATCTATACTTTATCACCCAACTGAATGGTATGATTTTGTTTTTTAAACATTAATTATCTGAACCGGGCTACCATTTTTTATTGTTTCTATTTTCATTTCGACTCTTCCCAAAATACATACGTATATGTATTGACGGAAAGTACACGAATTCCTGTCTTATTGGTCAAAATAAGGGAAGGTTTTTCCTTCCCGTATAATTGTATTCATGACCCTTGATTTTATAATCTTGAGAGAAAAAAAGAAAAAAAATATATATAAACTTGGACGACCCAATGACTAATTTAAAAAAAAAAAAAATCAAAACATTAAAAATGCCGCGATATTCGGTAGTCACGACAACCAGCATACGCCTGCGCACGCAGCCGAGGCCACCACGGACTAAATAATTAGAATCATCTGCTTTTTTTTTCCCTCTCCCCTCTCCCGGAATGTACTGTAGGTTTGTTTGTGTTTGTGATATATCAGAAGAAAAACGTATAAATTGTAATAATAGGAATATGACATCGATCGGGTGACACGTTTTCTTATTTACTTTATATGTTGAGCTGGGTGAAATTTACGCATATACGATGGTGCAGTTTGTGCTGACTCTATGATGTCACAGAGAGAAAGCTTATCATTTCGGTTTGATAACGATAAATAAATAGCTGTGTTTCAACGAAGTTTATCGTAGTCGCGGTCAATATAGTGATTTAAGATTTGAGAGTAATAAACATTTTATGCATTTATCGTGTCGATAATTTCAGTAATGCGCAAAACGAAAAATTGGTTTTTAAAATTTGTTAAAGGATGAATCTTTCCTTTGCCGGTTGCGGATTCCTGGGAATTTACCATATCGGAGTAGCCTGTTGTTTTAAACAGTATGCACCACATTTATTGTTGGATAAAATTGCTGGAGCATCTGCTGGTGCCATAGCAGCTTGCTGCTTGCTTTGTGATCTTCCTATAGGTAAGTATGGGGAAATGTCATACTGTATACATGTATGCATGTGTGGGAGCCCAAAAATGAAAGCTTTCGTTTCTTTCAATCTATGCTAAACATGAACTAATTGTTTATCTCAAATTGTCTGTTTTATTTTTGTGATTTTGACTTTGGTTTCATTTATGCATGTGAAAGCTTATGTGAATAAAAAAATTAGCATATGAAATCATGGTTATAAAAAAAGTATAATGCAACAAATACAATAAATGCCAAAATGTAATACGGAATGACCCCAACTTTATGCTGCACTTTAAACTTCAAGCCTATAAAGCAAGCAAGCTATATTAAATATCTAGACACCTGCAAATTTGATGTAGCTTTCAAGACGTCACAGGTCACGTGTTTCGCGATAATTAATCGTTTGTGAATGGGTAGCGGTTTTTTTTCTTTTTGTCCCGATGTGACAATGTGGATCAGTTAAAAAACTTCGTGATTCTTATCGAAATTCGACATTAATTTTTATGAAAATCGAAACAAAGAGTTCCGGTGTAATTGATGCTTTTTATCGACAAATTAGGCTTATAGATGAATGAGTCATCTAGTTTTTGATTCGAAATTTATCGTAAACACGTTGCGCAATTCACAGGCCGATTCGTTTGGTTAAACACACAAATATTTCCTTTTTGAGAGAGGAATTTGGCGAACTACCCAAATTTTAGGCCGTGATTCTGAACGCGTGGGGCCCTCTTGGCTCTCATTTTCTTTGGTTTAAAATACAGTGGACTCTCCACAAATGTCCTTAACTTAAGATAGATCCATCAATTTCTAAACGCAAATCAAGCACTGTTACAAAAAAATTTGACATTTTCGAAATGTTTTGTAAAATGCAAAAAGAATTTATTCACCCCATGTAAATGTTTTAATAGAGTTGAAGACCCCTAGCTCCCTCATTAAAAGATTTACTATCTCCCAGATTAAATATATGGCCCAATATGTGCCTGACAATTCAGCTGCTGTCGTTTTGGAGTTTGGGTCGGACGCAAAACTCTTGCAATAAGGTTCGATTCCGATTCTTTCCGATATTATTTTCTTCCCAGAAAATAGACGCTGATGGATCTAGGATTGTTGATAAACTTTTTTTGTGTTTTGCGATGTTGAATTACGCTTCCTTGATTGCCGGAACAATAAACCACATTTTTCGAGCAAGGTTTGTGAAAAATTAAAAAATCATCATTTTGTAAAAAAAGATATGAAAATGGACGCGTATATCGGTAATTTTTTTCCTATAGGTATTACTCCCGCATTTTTTTCCTCTCCCTATATTCATATACTGTATATGCAATAATCCTATATATATTAACATAAGAAAACGTTCAGTGTCAAACATTCAAATTTCGATGTAATCGGAATCGAATTTTTCCTCATGCTTACACAAAAAAATAATACCGAAATATTTTTAAGGTTTTGCCAAATTCAACCCATTTTTGTGGAATATTTCAGAACTTTTTCCTCGACTTACGAATGAAAGATATAAATTCGTCTCTGGATCCCATTTTTGACAAAAGTTAAGTGATCACCTGAGTTAATGGTTTTTACTTAGATTTGGCAGAGAATAAAGTCAAATAGCCAGTAATGGAATCTATATATTTTTTTTAAAATAGGCCGCCCTTTCAAGTCCTATAAAAAGTCTTATATTTTCATTTAAAAAGTCAATAGACACCGTGTAAAAATGGTGGCTAAATTGTATATATTTTAGGCCAAACGAGTTTGCACCCTGTTTTTCATTAGTTGAAACTAAGGTGGGTGGGTGGGTGGTTCCTTTAAAAATTTTTTGTTTTGTCTTGATAGTCAATACGCAAAGTCGACATTAATTCGAGAAATTACCATTAAAAATCATTGATTGGCAGTGTTTTGGAGGCAAGATTTGGGTTTTGTTTGATTCGTTTCTAATTAGTTTTTTGTATGATGGCTCAGAGCGAATAATCATTATTTTCCAGTTTCGGGGGTAAAACATTTAAAGCCTGAACATTGCAACAAGCTAAACACGATTTCCTTTTATGGGCTTGCGCGTTTAGCTTATGACCTGTTCAGGCTTTGGGTGTTTTATCTTTAGCCCATTCTTTTTCAAACAACTTTTTTTTAACGCTTTTTATCTTTTTTTTAATCGAAGTAAGTTGTGTTTCTTTCTCTGCGCTATCGTTAAAAAATAAAATGCAGTTCTTAAATTAGGAATGTTTTCACTTTTCAGAATCTTTCTAGAAAAGTTTAAAAATGCAGTTGTAAAAAATGTAAAGAAATGTTGTAAAAATTGTAGAGTAAATAATCGTTGGTGTTTTTTTTTTCTAAAACAGTTTTGTTGTTTTGTTATCGTCTTGTGTTTATACCCTTTTACCTTTCCCACCCACTTGTATTTTTCCCTTCTAATTTTCTCACTACCGTAAATTGGGGTTAAGTTAAAACGCCTTTAAAAAATGCTTAAATTTATTTATTTGTTTGATCAAAAATTACAGCCCAGTTAGAGCCTATTACAATTTTTGCTAAAAAAAAAAAAAAAAAAAAAAAAAAAAAAAAAAAAAATATAGAGACATAATTAATGTGTTTTTAAAAAAAATTTGCACTAAAATACGTTTAAAGTGGTTTAGCGATGTGCAGTAGAGATCCAATTCATGTCTTTTGCAGAGGTCATTAAAAAGCGTTGATAATTTTGATAAGAAGCGTGATAAGAATCGCGATTTGTTGATAGGAATCATGAAAGGTTCTTTTTGTCTGGAGCACGATCGTGGTCTGGAGTTATATCGAGGAACACGAAAATTAAATGCTGCCAATATTTCCGGAGAGTCAACATCATTGTTAAAAAGACGGTATAGAAATAGGGCGTCATTCAGATCTCTCCTGTCTTTTAAGGATAAGATTAGAAACTCTTTCTGGTACTGTCAGAACATCGAATTTTCAAAACCTCGAAACCCCCTTTCGAAGTTTTGAAAGGCGATAAACGATATCGCAAATTATTTCGCTTTTCTAAACATCGAACTTTCGGATCCCCGAAACCCTTTTCGGGGATTTGAAAATTCGATGTTTAGAAAAAAAGGAATTTCTATTTTTTTTTTTTTTTTTTTTTTTTTCGGTTTCAAATCCTCGAACGTAATTCGACGATTTTAAAAGTCGGCGATTTTAAAATTCGGGGAATACTGTATAAAAATTTTCGGAAAATTTAAAAAAAAATGATCAACCTATTTTGCGCCAAAAACCTATTAAATGCTGTCGATTTCGCTCGTTGAATGGTTAATTATGCCTGAAACTAACTATTAAAGAAACTTTTCTCCTTTTTTTACTATGCCTTAAGAATTAATTTGAACGTCATAAGTTAAATATTGATTCCATATTGATAAACTTTTCTTATTTTTTTCTCATTCTGCATTATCCTAGAACATGCTACGGCGGGTCTATTGCAAGAACGGAAACTTGTTTACATTTTCAGTCAGTCGGCATTGAATTCATTGAAACATTTTTCACAAAATTTTCTGAAAATTTTTATATTCCCCGAATTTTAAAATCGCCGACTTTTAAAATCGTCCAATTACTTTCAAGGATTTGAAACCGGAAAAAAAAAAAAAAAAAATAGAAATTCCTTTTTTTCTAAACATCGAATTTTCAAATCCCCGAAAAGGGTTTCGGGGATCTGAAAGTTCGATGTTTAGAAAAGCGAAATAATTTGCGATATCATTTATCGCCTTTCAAAACCTCGAAACCCCCTTTCGAGGTTTTGAAAATTCGATGTTTTGTAAGGGGCCCCTCTTTCTGCATATCGCTTGTGCGCACTGGATGCCGAAGGTAGTGATCATGCATTCTATAGTACAAGTAGCCAAGAAACTCAAGTTTGCCCTTGCTGATGAACATACTTGGTCCATGCCAAATGATGGATGCATATTCCAGTTTGGGACGAACTTAAGAGCTATATAAGATAACTAACGTATGCTATTCTCGGAAAAAAAAAAGATGACCTGCCAATAAAGCCAAGTGTTCTGTCTGTTCAGCCATGATTCTGACTGTTCAGCCAAGCGTTCACTTTCTGCAATAATCCAACGAATGTAGCTGCCAAAGGTTAGATTAGAGTCAAATAGAACTCCCAGATCCTTTACTTCTGCTTGAGAAGTAATCACAGAGTTACCAGTTGTGTGTTTTACATTATCGAAGCCACTTTTATTTATACAGAAAACCATCAGTTGGCATTTAGTTTCATTTATGGGTAACCGATTAATTTTAGACCTAAGAAATACATTATAAATATCCGTTTGGAGTAATTCTATGTCTAAGTTGGATGATATACTTCGAAAAATCTTTAAGTCGTCAGCGAAAAGTAGAGAGAGAGCGAGGTTAAGGCAGGTTGGGAGGTCATTTATGAAAAGTAAGAAAAGTAAGGGGCCCAGGTTTGCTCCCTGGGGATTGGGGATAAATAGTGAAACAGATCAAATTAACTACAGATTCGGTCGATTTTTCCCTTTTTAACTCAAAATTTAAAAAAATTTTAAACATCCTTGAAGTAATTCAACCAATGAGATTCATGGATTTTTTTCATAAGTCTGCGTCATAGATACATAATAGCCAATCATAGCCCATGAGCCCACGCGCAGTGCGCAGAACCGAACGAATTTGGAATTCGTATTTGGCACCCCCTGCCTTTCTAGGCCTTTCAACTTCACCCCAGGTTACGGCATCCCGAGAAAGACGTTTTGAATAGAGGTTTTATTGAATTGTGTTAACATTAGGAAATTATCAAAAAAAAATATATATATACACAGTAAAAAATTTTATGTCAAAATCAACATAAATCAACATAAGCAGGTCCACATAATTTTTATGTTGTTTTTGTTTCTTATGGGAGAAACAACATAAAAAATTTATGTGGACCTCTTAGAACATATTTACATAATATTTTTTACTGTGTATATGAGGGGAGGTTTACGCGGTTTATACAATTTATTCATCCTCTGCGGAAAGGAAGGCTGGGTTTTCATTCTGCATTGCCCTCGGAATCGTAAATCATTTTTTTCTTTGGGAGCAAGTTTCAAATTTTTCATTACTTTGTGAATACAATGATAATTTGATCCCAAACAATCTGATATGAAATGAATTGCTGATAAAAATGAATTTTTTCTCTGCAGGTGGAATGATAAGCGACGTCTTAAAGGTCATACGAGATGCGAGGAAAAAAACCCTGGGTCCGTTTAGTCCTTCGTTCGACGTCCAGGCCCTGTTGCGAGAAGGTTTGGAGAAATTCCTCCCGGAGGATGCTCACAAACGAGTCAGTGGAAAGCTAAGAGTGTCATTAACGAGAGTGAGAGACTTGAAAAACCACATTGTCACCGACTTTGAGTCACGGGAAGAACTTTTGCAGGTGCGCAATGAAAGGCAAATCAAACTTTAAAAGAAAATAACATAAATCCAAAGTACTCTGCACCGACGTCTGACAAACGTCTTATGTCAACTTCCCCCTCCATAGGAAGAAAATCCATAAATCATTTTTATCTGCGTTGTTTTTAAAAAATGATTAATTTCATCGGTTTAAGTAAAATTTTTTTTTTCTCTTAAAGGCATTATTGGCAAGTGCTTATGTGCCGATTTTTTCGGGGTGGTTCCCTCCGAAATTTCGTGGTACAAGGTACATGGACGGAGGATTCAGTGACAATCTTCCTACTCTAGATGAAAACACAATCACCGTAAGTCCTTTTTGCGGGGAAAGCGACATTTGTCCCAGAGATCTCTCTTCTCAGTTGTTTCACGTAAGTCTTAAATGTAATGCTTGAATAAACCAATATTATATTCTATTGATTAAAGATGACTTTTTTTTAAAAATGTAGTTAAACGTGGCCAACACCTCGATAGAACTGTCGAAACCGAACATGCACAGGATATTAATGATTTTATATCCTCCCAAACCCGAAACCTTGTCAAAAATGTGTAAACAAGGTTTCGACGACGCGTTAAAGTTCCTACTTAGAAATAATTTAATAAATTGTACCAACTGTCTAGCCGTCCAGTCTACCTTCGTACTCTCCAGGAGTTTGGAAGACAGCTGCGAATACGACCCCGAATGTAAAGAATGTAAAATGCATAGTCAAGTGAGTCGAAAAAGCACAAAGATTCACTGCATTCTGACACCTGTAGATGTCAGAATTCTTGTGGCACCAAACAATTTTTTTTTTTTCAGGAAGCTTTAAAGGAAGCAGACGTGCCCGATACGGTCATGTCAATATTTCAAGAAGCAATTGACGCAGCCAACAAAGGGTTAATCAACTGGCTTTTCAAACATCGTGGAATGAAGCTCTTGTCGGTACTATCATTGCCTTACACGATACCCTTCGAACTCATGTATGTCCTTTCCGTAAAGTGAGTACCAAATATTGTTTTACTCGTAGGATTTCTTGAACAACGTAGACTTTGAAGCTTAACACTTTTTCTCTCCTAGATTATTTTCGTGGGGTCCCAAGATTGGTGCTGGTTTCCGAGAGGGCGTGACGATCGTGAAAAGTATGCTGGATAAAGTTTTCAATTTAGTGAAACTCTTAGATAAAGAAGGACTGGATACCGCAAGCATAATTTGTCAGCTAGCGGTAACGCGATATGGAGGTACTATCATTGCCTTACAAATACTTGTTAATTTCCATTTCGGAATTTCGATTTCGCAATTCTTTTTATTTTTCAGATTTTAATATCGACTTGGACCAATTCCAAGAGACGGTCAGGAATCAAGTGATAAATTTCAAAGTCGATTTGGGCGACGATTTTAACGACCAGGGAAATAATTTGGGCGACAAAATATTGTCTAGGCGGTCGAGTCTCGTAATTCATAAAACCGATCAAGATCACGTGGAAGATACGTTTGACCAGATTTTAAAAGTATGTGTATTATTCTCTCTCAACTTGGGGATTGCATTTTTTATTGTTTCATATTTTGAAAAGCACTTTCCAAGTATAAAATCAAAGTGATTTAATTCTCTTAAATTAATTTAAAAATGGGTACTATTATGAATTCAAACACTAAGCATATTATGAAGACTTTTTCCACCAAACAATTTGAACTTGTAATGCTTGAAATGCAAGATTAATTGCAAAACTTGGAGATACATTTGAAAGGTGCCAATTTGCGTATAACGGTCGCGGCCTCTACCGGTAATCTTTTGTCAATTCTTTTCTTTTTGATTTATTACCCGCAATAAAATCAAGCTTTTGGCCTCCGTTTTAATTTTCAAGTGCTTGTAGGCCTAACATTTTATTGTTCCATTGTTTCTAAACTAAACTTCGCTTAAAAATTGCAAAAAATTTTTGTTCAGCCCTCCTCCGCTGTTGTGCAATCGTCCTGTTCATTTGTTGGAATAATTTTTCCCTAGTTCATAATAATTTCCAATTTTCATCTATTTTTATAAAAGTCCAAATTATTTTTAAAATATCTCAGCCACTATCTTTGGGTTGAGAACCTCTGCGGCAAGTTGTTCAAGAACGTTTTTGATGCTACAGTGTTTTGTTTTAGGTTACATCGCAACACGACGCCGTAATGGCTTACTACTACATGGACGACGATAACAAGGTCAAAGTAACGGAGATTTTTGACGTGACAAAGGCGGAAACTGAAGCCATCTTTCACGATCAAGAATCCTCTGAAAATGTCAACGTCCGATGGGGAGAAAGAGATGAAAGCCGCATCGTGGAAAACTATGGTAAAAAATTACAATGTTAATTATTTTGTTCGTTTGATCGATTCGACAATTTTTTGTTGGTGGTTTCAGATAAAGAAGATGGAAACAGCATTTCGGGACTGTCAGACGCTTCGGCGGAATACCATTTGGACGGGGAAAGTCAAGGAATATTTTCCGACCCGGAAAGCGAGTGGTCCCCTTCTTCGGTTTGCAAGGAAACGCAAGAAGCGAAATCTACATCTTTCGGTGGTTCAGATACAAGGCCCGAATCCGACCAAAGCGGTCGAAATGAAATTAGGCAAATGCCTCGCAAAAGATCTTTCGTCGTGGTTAAATAATTTCGATTGGTTTTAATAACACGTTAATCATGTTAAAAAAAAAAAAAAATTAAAAACATTAGAAAAAACGAATAGTGATAATGGATTCGGAATAATCCAAGTTTCGGATCACTAATGGACGACGGTGGGTTTGGTGAATTTTTTCCCCCTTTACCACGTCTACCTTCCTATAATGGAGGACGTGTTTATCAAATCGACTGTTTGTGTAAATATTGTACAAAATTTTTTTTAAAATATATTTGTTTGTCGTAAACTTTAAATTAATTTCACTTAATTGCACACAAGTTGTGAGTCTTGATTTGGAATGAATTTCCTTTTTACACTGTTAACAAGACCACATATAAAAATAAGTATCTTGCCAATACGGAATGTAATCTTTAATTGGATTGCATATCAACCTCGCTAGCGGAATATTTCTTGCTAAAGAATCAAGAAACGATTCTACCCTAGATTTGGTATATTTCTCATAAAACGGAGACCTCATTAAGTATAGCACGAGTGCAAGCCGACGTCTTGACAGTTCCATGCGATGAGCCGTAAAACCGGGATCTAGATTGTGTTGATTTACAGCCGCTTCCGAATGAAGATGCAAACTTTAGAAAAAATTTAAACTGTTATCAGAATTTGTATAGTTGGAAAAATAATTTTCTGCACCAACCTCAACAGGTCCATAGCTAACGACACTAGCCAAGCTTTCCAATCTGATTTTCCGTATCGCAAGACAGCAGCCAAATGAATTACCGGTTTGATTATAAACAGCGCCTGTAATGATTTTCACGAGAAATTTTTTCTTTTTTAGTATCATGAAACAATTAAATTGAGATCAAATCGAATCATACCTCTCCTCCCAACTGCGATCTCAAAGAGAAATCGCCGAAGCTTGTTTGTTCCATCTTGCTTTTGAAATGGCCAGTTGGCAAAGGCGGTTTCCAAAGCCTTCCAGTTGGTGGAGGAGCTAAAAATGAGAAAAAAAAAAATTGGTAACCACGAAATGAATGAATTATTCGCTATAAAAAGCAAAAGAAATTTTACCTCCATTTACTTTTCGAATTACTCGCCCAGACCTCTTTAAAAAAAATGCTACATTATTTATTTTTGTTGTTTCATCTATGTTCTTGTCGGAAGATTTACATTGTGCTCTATTTAAGGGAGGAATCGGAGGGCATGACAGTATTTTTTCTCGATGGCGAAGCAGTAACGTAATCCGTGCGAAAAATTTTACTAACTGAACCCAAACTATAACAATCTGCTTCCCTTTTTGACCTAAACAAAAAATTTATTACTAGCATCACCAAACAGCTTCTCTGAACTCTAAATCATACTTCTATAATTTACCCCATAATTTTCTAGCGCTGATTTCTATAAAAACCTCACAGTATTCCAGTACAGTCAACCAAATCTTGATTTTATTGCTTTTTGACTCCGGTTTGGTAGTGGATGATTCAATTAATTGATCATTAAACAAAACCAGCAGATTGGAAATCGAATAAACCCATTCCGTCAGAATTGCAGATTGATTGATTTTACCTTTAATAGATTCAACCAACAATTATTTTGATCACAATTCAGAAAATTATATTTATGCAACACTTCGAACCCTACAAATTGTCTTTTTCACTTTTTCTTCTGCCTATCTCTTAATAACGACTTTTTAATTATAAACCGAAAATTGGCAAGAATAGTAGTAACATTTGGAAATTTTTTTGTTGCATCACAGGCTAAACTAATTGTTGCAAGAATTGTGCGACACTGATGGCACTCAGATTCTGCTATAGTAAAGTAAAAAGTTGACAATATTTTCTTCTAGTAAGAATCTCAGCCTTTGATGAGACTGAGATCCTGTTTCATAATAATCAAGTCTAGTACCAGGACAGCTTTATTAGGGATATGTGATCAGCAGACAAATTATAAACATATGTGTATGTATATATATATATTCAGTGCCACCCATGTTTAACTTATAAAGTAATATATATATATATATATGGACCAATGTATACTGTATATCCCTAAATTTGTGACAAGTATTTGATATTCATATAAAGAATCTCTTATTGAGGGAATTCTTAGAAGTTACAAGTATTGATCAAAGCTTGATTCTCAAGGATAACGATTATCAAGCACATAATTCTTAAGATTCATTAAAAATTTTTCATTTGTAAAAACAAAGATACATGGCTTCAATAACTACATTTTTTTGGTCTTGCATAGGCTTAACCAATTTGATGAAGAATTTGCAAATTGTTACAATCATAAGAGGTTATCCAACCTGATATTCAAATAACAAATTCACCAGCAGAATGGGTCGTATTTGAAAAACAAGGTTCTTTAAATAAACTTAAACAAGTTTATTTAAACTTAATTAAGTTAAAATAAGGTAAACAAACTAAGTTTTGGAAAGCTAATTCAAACTTAATTAAGTACAAATAAACTTAAATATTGTTGACAAGCAAAAGCTTTTGCTTGTTTTTAAAATACGACTCAATAATAGCTTAAAAATTTCCACAATCTAAGGTTTTTTAAACGAATCATTCCATATACATTTGATATTCCTCATTTTTACCAAAATGGAAGGAAAAAATCGTCATCACAAACAAGTAACCTAAAAAAGCACCTGCAACAAAGTATGATATCCATTTGAAAGTGGATTCCACGTCACTGGCCAACTGAGGATTCTTGCAGACCCAATCCTTGTATCTTGTAAATAACTGTGACACAGTGAAATTAAAACTCATGTCCGTCGATCCGCAACATGTATTTCTATCAAAAATAATGAACTTATCATCAAACAAATCAACTCAACCTTTGATTTTGGACTTCGACAGTACATTGCGTCGCATATCTGCGAGCACTCTTGGTCTTGTGCTTAGATAATAGAATCCATAGATAGGACAATAGCTTCAGAAAATGTACATATGGGCATCCATAAGCTAAACACGAGGTAGGCTCAATTTTTTCGGACCAAAACAAACAATGTAAATGGAATAGGAATGTCCGATCTATGGATTCTATTATCTAAGGTCTTGTGTCTTGTCGACTTGTATCATCGCATCGCAATAGAGCGACAAGCTAAACATCATTTTAGCGAGGGCGCTGCGGTCGTCGCTTACTTGCACGTCATCTAAAGTTAAGTTGGCGACTTTTCCTTTGTCGCGTTAAAAAAATGGCGGTTTGCCGCTCGTAATAGGGGGATTTTGCTTCAGCTAACGTAAAACCACTACGCCTACTCTATGGTACACAACACGAGTAGTTTAATTTTCAGACGAATATACCGTATCCATGCTCCCATAAGCCCATGCATAGCAGCCATTTTTTCTCAATACTTAGCTTATGCCACGGCCGTATAAACAGGTCCGGAAACTTCCTATGCCGATCATGTCCCGCTTAACTACGCCAAAATTAGTTCTAAAATTAGCCACTGGCGGCGCTGCGATCTAGAGTCGGAACATGTCTAATCATATAAGTTGGGACCATGGCCATATAAACTGTGTGCTCCCATGGCCGGCATCAAATCTCAACGACCAATCAAAAAGCGGGTCTCTAACAAGTAGCGCTTCCGGTGGTGGAAAAGATGAACTAATTTTGGCGTAGTTAAGCGGGACATGATATCATGTCCCGCACAGCACCAGAACTTGCCGCAACATTTCCGCCATGTCGGCATTGTAGCAATATTGCAGCATGCCGAAATGTAACGGCCTGGCCCTGCCTCAATATGGAGGCAAGGTTCATATTGCACCACATGGATGCAATGTGTTTCTTGCCTCAACTTTCCGCAAGGCCAGGCCGTTACATTTCGGCATTGCTGCAACATTACCACAATGCCGACCTTGCCGGCAAGGTCCTGTGCTGTGCGGGATCTCCCATGTATAAGGGATAGGAGTTTCCAGACCTGTTTATACGGCCGTGGCTTATGCCTTCCCCTCGATTTCCCCTCAAAATGACGTCACGTGAATAATGAACTATAGATGGCAGCACCACTTGGAGTTTCTTATGGACTTTTAACATGGAAATATTTTTTGTCGCGCATTGAAGAAATTTTATCGAAAATAAAATCTTTAAGCAGCCCTGAATCACCTCTAATAATTTGTTTTGCATGCGGTGATGGCTGAAAAAAGTTTGAAGTAGTTAAAAATACATTGGTTCTTATGGGAAAGACGTTTTAAACTTCAATGTAGTGTATCAGGTGTATCACTAGAGGTCGCGTCAGTCTGTTAAAGTAGCGAATCCGAATACATACACATATGCATCAAAATGCGAGGAATAATAATCCAAAGATTGAAATTTAAAAAATGTACATTTTGTGTTAGCACATGTCGGGTACAGTAATTCGCAACCAAAGTCGAATAAATTACCGGGGAAAATTGAGCCTTCGTTTAAGGATTTGGATTCGATGTTTTCCAGAGGAAAATAAAAAGTTTTGAAAATCAGTAAAAAAAGGTCACAAGTTTCGTTGTCTTCTGCCTGTAAAAAAATCGATACTTTGAATGTGCACATATAAATAAATAAATAAATAAATAAATAAATGAATAAATAGTTAATAACATGCTAGACTCGGAAATTTCGCAACCGAAAATGAAAGCGATGCAAACCGTTCACAAATTTGGAAAATATTATTTTTTTATTATAGTGTTACTCGACGTGGAAAAAACTCAAATGTCAGTTCACGATAACAACCACGGTAAGAAAAGTTTTTTTCAAGCCCTCGGCCCGATATGGCATACCTTGTATTTACAATTGATTTGTTTTTGTCCAGTAGCACCACATCAACCAAACACATGCAATGATTTCTTTAACCATATAATGGGCTTCATAATCATGTTATTTGTTTCCAATCGTTGGGCAAAATGTATTTGTATATCCTTTGTTTCATCTAAAAAAAAAGGAGTCGTGTAAAGTTCTTTGTTCTTGTCCTTCTGAGAAAACTGTAGGTTCATTTAGATGTACTTAAAATGCAAATCAATCACTGCTGGTTTTTTAAATTTTTTTACCCCTTTCACAGGCAATTAAACAAATTTTCTAGCATTTTTTGAATATTCAGCCTCCTGCTGAACAAGAATAGAGTTGTGTGATATTCTTGTCAAAAGATTCAGTTTGGATTCATCTGCCCTTTTATTGAGTGCCACTTGTGAGAACCATTTTGTAACATTTTCTCTTGTGACGTTCAATTGAAATTTAAAAAGAAAAAAAAGTACTTTTAACTGGTATTTAGTTCTGACAATTTTCCGTATCAGCCAAGAAAGAATTGCAACTTCCAGCAGCAGCAGCAGCAGCAGCTTAAAGATTTTTGCTTTATTTCCTTTTTATGCTAATTGCGTTGGTGATTTTGAAAAAAACTTGGGCAAATTTAACTATTTTTTTTTTTTTTGCTGCAGCATTCATACAGGCAAACAACAATGATGTTCGTTTGATGGGCGTCCACGATGGGTTGCGGGTTTTTATGCACCAAGATGTGGCTTCGCCGGGCGTGAGAATTCCTGACATGCAGTCAAGTTTCAATAGCCTGGATAGCTTGGCAACATCCAACTGCTTAAAATTTGTACCACCACAATTAGATTTCAAGGAGAGGTATGTGTGTAAGCATGAGAAACTGGTAGAGTTGATAAGTAAAATAAAATTTATCCATTTTCCTCATAGATATTTGGGAGTACCTCATTTAGAACGAGTTACTTTGGTTAATACAGATGAAAACAAAACAATACACATGTCATCTGTGTCTGGGAACACTCTGCATTTCCACAGTTCATTTTTTCAGGTGAATTAAATTGTTTCAGTTCATGATGAAATGACTCGAAACAGTTTTATAAATATATATTTCTTTTTTTCCTCCTCGACAGGACAAGACTATTCCGCCGAAAGGAAATACAAGTTTTGCCATCGTGTTTCTGGGTAGGAATCAGGGTCGAGAATCCAGCACATTGTTTATCCACACATCCGAAGGAACGTTTAAATACGAAGTTTCTGGGACCAGCATCGAAAGTCCTTACAGACTAAGGCCACTCGGAGGTGTTAGATTACCTCTCCACGCGGCTTTTCAGTCCATGATACATCTTCACAATCCTCATCACTTTCCTATTCAGGTACATTAATTAGCCCTGCTGAGTGACTTTTTCATTTTTAATTTGATAATTCCTTCTCCAAAAAAACTCCAATCGAGAAACCATTTGCACGGGATCGACTTGACTAGGTTTGATTTGCACTGAAATTGCAGGTAATTGAAGTGTATAGCAGCGGAAGCGAATTTCATTTGGAACTCCCGGGAGGAGAGATCGAAGGTCCAAAGAGTCTTTGGCAAGTCCCACCGTACATGACGCAGCCGGTTATACGGGCCTCATTTCAAGCAGACATGCAAAGCAATCACACTGCCTACATCAGGTACAAAATGATTTGTTTTCCACGACATGTAGTTTTGATTAGTTCGGAGTATTTGAAAGAAAAAAAAAAATGTTCTTATTTTCAGGATCAAATTAAATAACACGGAACAAGTTTTAATCGTCCCGTTAGAAGTGGAAGTAAGTTCCCAGTCGGGATTGTATTCACCTAATCATATAGTGGATTTTGGGTTCGGAGGATCATTGGATCGGCCGAAAAAAGTGAAATTATACTTGTGCAATAGTTCGAAAAAATCGTTGCGCATTCAAAGCGTGTCAACGTTGTCTCGGACCAAGTCTGTACACGTAGATTTTGAACCGCTAAAAATATCGACCGGGACGGTTCCCGTTCCAGTGGCCGATCTTGTTTTTGATTGTTAGTATACACAAATGAAGGTCTAGTATTAGCGGTAAATAAATGCGAAATACAAATTTTTTTTTTCTTTTCAAGGGAAGGCCGGTTTTGAATCCGGAGAGACGAGCGGAAAATTGGTGATAAAAACCAAGCAGGGCTTGTACAAATTAGTCGTACCTTATATTGCTACCGTATTTGAAGGAGGTTTGAAAGTAGATGAAACTGCTACCAGATTTTTAACCACGGAGTCAAAATTTCAGTCCAGGAATGTAACCGTGTCCAACAGGTTCAAAATTCCTATTGCGATCAACAACGTCAGTTTATCGGGAGAAGCTTCTAAATATTTTCAAGTAAGTAAAATGAGACATTGTGACAGGGTTGACGTCGTCAACTTGGAATTGGTTGTTTGTTTCAGATCAAGAAATTTAAACCTATAATCGTTCCTCCAGACAAGTCTCTGGCCATACTAACTATTTCTGCAAAAGATAACTCATCCATGAGAAATTTAAAATTAAATTCTCAGCTCATATTTCATACAAATATATCCGAAGTAATTGTTCCAGTCCTCAGTTATAACGGGAAATTGACCAAGGTAGGTGAAAATTGAAAATTAATAAGTAAATAAATAAATAAATAAAAGTAAAATAAAGTCTTCGAGCTGAAGCATTTCTTGTGTAAATTGTTTTTATACAGATCTTTCCTCCCGGGTTCGAAGATTTAGAACTTTTAGACCTCGGTTTAGTGAGCAGCGTAACCGTCAAAAAAATCAAATTCGGCTTGCAAAACAACAATCCCGTTCCGGTCCAACTTGTATCCGTTTCTTCGAATTCAGCGTCGATAGTCCCGAAACTGCTAGGAGTATATAACGGTAACATATCATCCTTCTTACGCCAGTTTAGCTTCACAGGGACAACTAATTTGGTGAGTGTTTGTTTATTTATTTATATATTTTTTCCTCACTCTGCCGTAATCAAGACAAAAGTTTGATGTGTTGTCATGTTTGGAATTTGTGCAGACGAGAATAAAACCGAACTCGATCGCAGTCATTGAAGTCGGTGTCCATGCTCCGAATGCAGAACAAACAATCTCAGCCGACATCACCGTCGTCAGCCAGTACGAAGATCTCGTTTTACCCGTTAAAGCATCTGTCGCTCACGGCACTTTGGAAGTGGTTCCCCAGCCCTTGCTGTTGGACGAATGCTTTCCGGTAAGCATTTTGTATATTTTTTGTAAATTTTTGATTAGAAAAAGAGCTTAAAGGTTTTTTGACTCGTTAATTTAAATTTAAATTTTCTTGATTAATTTTTTTTTTTTTTTTTTTTTTTTTTGAGAAACTAAGCAAAAATCTAGAAGCACCAGAAATAATTTTTTAACACTCTATTCCTTAAATAAGGGCGGGAAAAAATTAAAATTGGTGGACTCAGGTTTAGATTAATTTATCTTTAGGAAAATCGATATTTTTGGAAAGAATGCCTGGAATTTGCTGCAGTTTTTTTTTCATTGAAAAAAAATTGGATGGTTGTTTCGTAGTTTTTGGGCAATTAATGCTTTCGTCAGTTCTGCTAGTTCTGACGATAAATGAAAGAGAATCCTGATTGTACGGAAGCCCTGAAGGGTCACTCAACTGGTTTATTTTTCACTGCCAGTTCCGGAACTGGCAGCACTGTCAGTTCCGGAACAGGCATCTGATTTACTGCCAGTTCCGGAACTGGCAGCGTACGGTTACTGCCAGTTTCGAAACTGGCAGCGTACGGTTGCTGCCAGTTTCGGAACTGGCAGCATGTTCACTGCCAGTTTCGGAACTGACAGCATGTTCACTGCCAGTTCCGGAACAGGCAGCTGATTTATTGCCAGTTTCGGAACTGGCAGCGTAGGTTTACATGCTGCCAGTTCCGAAACTGGCAGTGAACATGCTGTCAGTTCCGAAACTGGCAGTAAATCAGCTGCCAGTTCCGAAATTGGCAGTAACCGTACGCTGCCAGTTCCGGAACTGGCAGTAAATCAACTGCCTGTTCCGGAACTGACAGTAAACCTACGCTGCCAGTTTCGGAACTGGCAGTGAAAAATAAACTAGTTGAGTGACCCTTTAGGGCTTCCGTATTATTGTACTTCATTGTTTTCTGTTCTAGGGTAAAATATGTACTCTACCGCTGAATGTGCGATCCACTTTCAACAGACCAATGACAGTTATTGGCGTTTCGAGCGTACCTCCGGACCCTAGGCTCGGTTTTTCCATCAGCAACGCCGGAAATACCGAAATTCTTGCGAGTTCTAGCAATCAAATTGGAGATTTAAAATGGGAACCGGGAAAATATTGCGGAAATCATTGTTATTTGGGTGTTGTCAACAATTCTACCAGTGGTAGGTAAAACTCGACCGTTCATTAGTAAAACTCGTTTACAACACTTTTTCCTGGTTAAATAGGAATTTTGCAATGGAGTCAGAGCGACGTTTTGCCCCCTTATACCAGCGATGCCGATGCAACCTTAATCAGGGACAAATATCAGCGATTTCTAAACCTTACCAAGGGCAACCGTTCGGGATTTTGGCAAGACTTGCTTTTACGATTGGATACCAACGAAGTTAGGGAGCAGCCGTTTAAGGTAAATAGCACTCGAGATTGTACAATTTTAACGGCAGTAAAATGTGAATTTTGCTTTCTTTTTCTTAAGGCAAAAGTAAAATTAATTTGGCCGAGAATTTCGAATGCGAGCAAACTTGTGTTTCCTTTGACGCAAGTGATGAATACCACAATTCAAAGACTGAAACTTGTCAATACTGCTAGTCATGCCGTAATTGTACAATTAGTCATGGAGTGGGCTTATCCGCAAGCTAAAAGATTGTTGGATTCATTTCCTCAAAGGTATACTTGTTTAAATTTTTTTTTTTTTTTTTTTTTTTTTTTTTTTTTTTTTTTTTTTTTTTTTACACGTAACTCTGCCCCTGTACGCGATTTTAACGCATGTCCATTTTTGTAAACCATGTGTGTCGTTTATTTCCAACTTATGTAAACAGTGGTTCTATTCCATTGTTTTTAAAAATGGACGTACGTTAAAATCGAACGAGAACTGCTTAATATTATCGATTGCACTTTTTCAGCTTAAAACCTCATTGCGGAGAGGATTGCTTCAATTCCACGGCCAAAGAATTTTTTATATTAAAAAGTTTTGCAAAATTTTCCGAATCATACGGAATAGTGAATGCAACTCTATCACCTGGAGAGAGTTACGAGGTAATAGTCTTGGTCTTGATTTGTGGTATTACCTTTTTTTTCCTAAGGGGCCGTCCACATATTACGTAAGCATGTTTAGGAGGGGAGGGGGTATAACAAAAGCATACGATTGCTTACGAAGGGGGAGGGGGGTTGAAAATCTTACGTAAACATTTTTAGGGCTGGTTAGAAATGAAAATGACCTAAATTTAATAAATATTACAAATAAAAAGGCAAATCATTTTGAATCATCAAATCGAATAAAAAAAAAATTAAATGAATACATGCCTATCAAACCGTCCTCTGTAAAGAATAAAAAAAACTGCCGTTCCGGCAATATACAGTATAAACCTCGAAATTAAAAAAACATAATATTAGGGGGACTAGTAATTTACGTAATATTAGAGGGGTCGGGGAATTCTAACGATTGCTTACATGGGGGAAGGGGGGGGGGGGAGGAGTTAAAAATAGGTAAAAAAAAAAAATGCTTATGTAGCTTATGTATTATGTAAACGGCCCCTAAGAGACTTTGCCAATGTCTCTGTTTGTCTGTTTCAGGCAATTATATCCTATAAACCTCGTTCCCCACAAAAAAGTCTTGGTCTGCTTTTCGTCAGAAGTAATTTAACCATCATAGAAATCGTGGAGCTGCAGGGGCAAGCGGCTTTTGCCCAACTCAAGTTTGGTAATCGGAAACCTGGGTCGGAAAATCCGCTTACGTTTGAGATTACCGACAAGCATTTAAAAGACTGTACAAGTAAGTATCTTTTTTCGACCGATGGATGGTGGTGCCACATTTAAGAAATTGTGTTTTTTATACCAAGGACTGCAAGGGGTACTTTTCTGAACTGGAGACAGCGGGGTTGTCAAGCCGAGCCGAAGGCGAGGTTTGGCAGCGCTGTCTCAAATTCAGATAAGGACCCCTCGTAGTCCTTGGTGTAAAACATATTTTTTATTACGAAACATTGAGGTTAGAACTTATTATCACAATTCAAACAAGCAAAATGTAAAAAAAAAAAAATTTTTTATCATTTCCAGGAGAAAAAAGTAAAAAATCACAGGCTCCGAATTTAACGGTGAAAAGATCTTTCGTCGCACGCAACATTGGACAACTCCCGATATTTATCCACGGTTTCCGGATAAACGGTTTGGATTGCGAGGGTTACGGATTTTCCGTGCTCAATTGCGAGCCATTCTTGCTAGCCGCGAACGGTACGAAAAAAATTGACGTTGCTTTCACTCCGGACTTTACCTTGTCAAAAATTCAGCGGACGCTAACTGTGGAAACTAGCTCCGGAATTCAAGCGAATTACACTCTTGTGACCACTCTTCCTCCCTTTTTTCTTTCCGCTTGCACTTCGGTTTTGACTAGACCAGCATGGGAGCCTTTGCTTTATTATTCCGCGGTAAGTTTCATGGTTTTCCTTTTGTTTTGCGTCCTTGCTGCGGCCTTCTTTGAATCGGATCGCATTTTAAAATGCGCTTTGATGACCATGGCTCGGGACAGAAACTCCCCCGCCGTACCTTTGGATCTCAGACAGATTGGGACTGGAGTCGCCAAAGAGTTGGGGGGGCACGGTAAGAAAGCGGAACCGCCGCAAGTCCACGACGGTCCGGACAAGAGCAAACCGAAAGAAGCTTCTGCATGCGAGAATGCGGGTCCTTGTTGGCCCGCCGGGTTTTCAACCGACGATCGGCGTTACTCCGTCGTTTCCAACGACGACAAGTATGATGCCCACGAAAAGTCAGAGGATCCCGTGGAGTATTTACGAGACAAAGAGAGATTGACTCGCTCGTTTCCCAACAATTTGAGGAAAAACAAGAAGGCCGGAAAGAAGAATTGCAACAACACGGAAACGGCGGCAGCGGAAATGTTGCGGAATACGGGCGTAGTATTGCCTTGCGATAAGACAAGGCATAACAACGAGGCGACCAACGTCGGATGGGGCAGAGTTTTTTCTAAAGAATCTTCAAACAACAACAACAACAGCCATAGCAGCAGCAGCAGTAGCAGCAGCAGCAACAACAACAACAACAACAACAACAACAACCACCACCACCACCACGAAAAAATTAAGCTGAAACTGGGCGCTAACGAAACGGAAAGTTGCAAACAGATACGAAACGACATGGAAACGAGAAAAGAAGACGCCAGCAGAAAAAACAATAAAAACAAAAAAAATAACAACAACAGCAACAACAACAGCAGCAGCAGCAGCAGCAAAGGGTTGAGCAGACAAGACGAAGAAGACAGCAGTTCGACCACGACGGATAGTTTGACCGACGCCGAAAAAGATTCGACTTGCGATTCTCGGATGAGAATAGCGAAAAACGAAAATTTAAGAAAATCTTTGGGAGAAAAGAAAACTAGGGTTCAGCAGGTTCAACAGCTTGAAGACAGCAGTTACCAAGGAGATTGCGACGACGACGACGATTTTGAAAAGGAAAGGAAAAAAACCATCCGCTCAAAAAATTTGAAAGTCTCGAGCTGTAAAATGAATAGCAAACTGACCAACAACGGTCAGGCCGATAGCGGGAGCTCAAACATTTGGAAACCCAACGCCGTGGAGAATATGGATCATCTAAGAAGCGTGGATTTCACCAAGCAAAGAGCAACCAAAAACATTATTGTACGAGACGGCAGGAAGGAAAAGAATCCCAACAAGAGAAGATTTGCAGAGAAAACAGGAATTCAGAAAGGTACTTTTTTTTCTGCCCCTACAAGTTGAACGTTTGTCAAGATAATTTTCTGTTCACAGTTTCAGAAGTTTCAACAACAAATTCGAGTTCTCCGTGTTGGGAGCACAGGTCGTTCAGCGACGTCGTAGCCAGGAACGAGAATCCTTTGCTACGTTCGAATTGCATTTTGACCTCAAAATCGAATCAACAAAAACAGTACGTTTCGGATTCCGGTTATACGGATATGGGAAAGCGTTCCTGCGAATCCTCTTTTTCATCAGTCCTTGGTAAGCTTGCAATAAATTTCAATTTTCCTGTCAAGCACAATTCGGTGCTGGACATTTGGAAGAATTCTATTTTTTTTTTTTTTTTAATTTTCCTAATTTTTGTGGCTATTGAGAAAGAAAAAAAAATGATCCGCTTGTAGCGAAAATGAAATATATTACATTTTACTTTGGTTTATTATTACAAAAAAGAATACAATTTTCGGTGTTGTAAAAAATAATCTGTAGGCTGAATTTTTCTTCAAATACTAGCTCTCCCAATCAAAAAAAGAAAGGAAAAAAAGAAAAAAAAATGAGGTCACCCTTTAATATTATTCAGTTCGTTTTTTTAGGTAGGTTATTTTTATCGGGTCATTGCGAAAAACTGCTCCATAACCATAAATGTGCCCAGTTTTCTTTTCAACCCCAAGAAAAACCGCCCATTTATTATGTTTTTCCATAAGTAATAACAGTTGATTTCGTAGCCTATTTAATTATTTACTTTGCGATAACATCTGGTCTTAATAACAATTTCTCAGCGTTCAAGTTTTTTCCCTCGAAAACATAATTTCCCCTTCTAGGCTCTCCAGCCGTTTGATGGCCCAGTCTTATCCACCGGTTTTATAAAAAAGTTTGGATTTTGCGAAAAACAGTACTGATTGATTGTTGTAAATTCGATTTTAAGCGTGAGTTAATAATTATAATTGCTCTTTTGGTAATAAAATAATTGTTTAATTCTTTTTTTACAATTTTGTAAAAAAAAAAAAAAAAAAAAAAAAAAAAAATCTGAATTAAAAAATCTGAAAAAAAAAAAAATCTGAATTTTTTTGTGATTGTGATAATTCTGAAAAAAAAAAAAAAGTTTATAAAGTTTTTTGTACTATTATGCGTCTTTAAAATGTAAATGACAAGAGTTGAACAAATAAACTGTGATGAATTTTACGACCAAGGACCAAGAGAGTAACTCTTTTTGTGCCACAAAGTATAACTCTTTGGGGCTCTTTTTTCTTTTTTTTTTTAACTAATTTTTGCAATGATGTCCTAAACAATCGCACTTAACCCTTTAAGTTAATAATATACTAGTATGTGCTGTATTAGTTTGCTTATCAATGGTTTCAAGTGCGATATTTATAAAGTTGGTGGGAGTATTAGGAGTTAGACATTCAAAGATTTTAATGAAACGGAAATGTCTTTATTTCAGTACGCCTCATCCAAAAATAAAAATTGAACGTAAAAGTGTGTATGATGTCCCTTCACGAATTATTATGTACTAAAAAAAATACAGAAACTAACGGCAAAAATTTAGGTCTGCCAAAGCTATCCTCCTTGCAGAAAATAGTACTTTACCTGTCTACTTACGAAAAATGTTTTTCCCTTATGCAATAATTTGTTAAAAGTTCCAAATTACGATCATTGTTTGACTGTAAGTTTTTCATTATTTTTCAATTTCAATTTCAATTTTTTATTGAAAGGTCCGATTGGGTCGAAAAAACCAGCGTCGAACTGGTCTTCTATGTACAACAACACTTGTACAAGGAATTTGTTTAATTACACGGACCCGCCACCAGAAATGAATTCCGCATTAGAATTCCGTAAGGAACGAAACGTTTGCATCGAGGATACTTTGCCTCCAGATCTGGAAAATCTTTGGGACGATCGGACTACACAACCGTTAAACAGGCCTGAAAACCATTACCAGTTCTCTTGGAAAGGTAAAGAAAGTCACGGTTTTTTCTGATGGGATTTCACCGTAACATGCGTTACTTGTATGGGAAAAAATTACTTATCATTTCAGAAAACTGGACGGATTTTTGGGGCAACAGTCGTAATCCGGTGCGGGCAAACGACGGACCCGTATCCGTGCAAGACGGATTGACGGAACAATCGTGGTCGAGTTTGTTTCCTCGGTCATCTTGGTCCCCGTCTCCTTGGAGTCCGAGCACCGGTGTCGGGACGAGGCGCGCGATCCTCGATAACAATATGGATGAGGTCGGACGTTTTGCCGGTTATCAGTCGAGTCTCGACGAACCCCAAGATTTAGTCGGATGCTTGGCTAGTTGTACTTTACCGGTGTCCCCTCCCGACCGCAATTCGGACGTGCTCGATCGAAGTCATTTTGGACGAAACTCGATGCCTTCGGATGCAACACAAATGTCCGCTGGCGACGAGTCTGTTTCCGTAAGTTTGTAATTTCGCAGGCCCAGTTGAAAGATTTATTAAGTTTTCACCGCTCTGACTTTTTTGCGTGTTTCAGAGTCCTCTTCGTTTTGATCCGTTTCATTCGTTAAACAGCATTTGGTCTCCGAAAGCTCCAGACACTTGGACTTTGCCTGGAAATTAGTGGTTCATCCTTTTGGATATTTAAGGGTGAACATCGGAGTTGGGATTCGTTTGCGTCTGGAGAAAAAACACAAAAGGATCTTGGCTTGTTCGTACGTTTGTTTGAATAAATCCATTTGCCTCTAGTCTTTTGTACAATTTGATGCCGCAAGAAAATACTTGTGCGCGCGCCCCACGACAACAGGAAATGTCTATTTGTTGAATATGAATACACTAAATTTCAAAATTGCTTCTTGTGCGTTTTGATTTTACCGAATTTGATCCATACCTGTTAAACGCTCTAGGTCAGCTCGTATAATCGACTTGGCGACACGGATCCCAATGTACTTTTTTTGGGGGAAAACCGGACTCTTGTACATTTTCTTTCCCTTTTAAAACAACACCGGTTAATAGTTTTCCCTAAAATGTTTTCTGTACTTTATGTACATTGTACACCCTGGAAAAATATGACCAGTAAAAACAGAAAATTTGGATTTGTGTGCATCTCCGCAAAATTAATTCCAAATTAGGGAAGTGAATTCTTGCCTCATATAACCTGCCTGGCCTGCCGCATCACTGGCGGAATATTTTTTTGTTGAGAAATAAACGTCTGTTACAAAGAAAATGGACGATTCCGAAATTTTATTCTGTTTTAATTATTATAGAAAATCGGTCATATTAGGTCAAAGGAAAATGGTCTCTGAAATTTGAAAATATTTCATCAGAAAAAAATTAGTACTCATTTTCGGAAACTGTTAAAATCATCCGACGATTCTGTTTTAATTATTAGAGCCCAAATGGAGGTAAATTTTGAAAAAAACAACAGCAAAATGTTATGCTTGGGAACGGGTCATTCAAGAGCCTTGCTGAAAATTCAGGACAGCGAAACCTGTTCATGTTGATCATGATAATGAGTAGGTCAATAAAAAACATTTTTTTTTTCAATCACCAAGTGGCGCTTTAAGAGACTTTTACTTTTTTTCGATATTTGGTAATCAGGCATATTAAGCTCGATTTTTTTCACTCACTTACAAAATTTATTAAATGTTTTCAAGGTCATTTAACACGAATATGACCGTGATGTTTTCGTGGGATTAACTAATCGCGAAAAACAGCTCAAAAAAGCCATTTTGCTCTAAAGTCGTGAAAAAAAAAACTCGTTTCATTCAGGTGGATCTGGAGATATTATGGATCTTACAAACTTGCCGATGAAAATTTCTAATTTACCTTTAATAGGGTATTAATTCAAAGCAGCAAGCAATTTAATTTCTAAAAATAAACTTTACCAATAATTTTAAAAGAATGATTTAACTTTCTTATAGTCATTTTTAAGGTTTCAGGGGCGGGAGTTTTACGGTCCACAAGTCTGTATTTACTTTTTACTCTTTCTCTTCTAAAACTGCAACCTTTCACAATCCCCGATACCAGGGAGAAACGGACAATTAATAAGTCGCTCCTGTGTTTGTCTTTTTCGTTTGCGCGTAATTCTTTTTACTCACATCATTTCTATGCAATCTTCGGGAAATACTTAAAAATACGTAAATTGTAAAAAATACAAGACACTGCCAAACTAAAAGCTCATAAAAATCAACAAAAATTGTCGTTACAATTAAACTCGTAGGCCGAAAGACGGTCGGCTTGTTAAAACCTACTCTTTGAATCGGTCAGTATCCACATTTTGCTGGTGATCACGATGGAGATGGTGCTTGATTATTATACGGTCTGAGCATCTCAGCATATTTTTTTTTTTTTTAAGAACCTTGGAGAAAAGCGAGGTAATCACTTGGCAGGTTCCACTGCATTTCTATATTTAAAGCAAGGTATGATGAAAAGTCAACATCTAAAGCGATAAATGCACGTAAAGCTTCTGTTTTTCGGCGACTCGCAACATGAACTGCCTCGAGCTAACGGCAAAATTAAAAAGAGGGGCGTTTTAAAAAATGTTTAAAATTCGACATTTCCGGAAATATTACAAGACTAAATTCCATTTGACCCGTCTACTATCGTGCTTGTCAATATAGGTTGAGAGTTGAGATACATCTTTTTGTAAATAAATGCGTGGTTTAGATATCTGTGCCAAATTTTTCTGGACGTCATTCGAACTAGAATGCTTAAGTAATGTTGTGTATTTGTGATTAGACGTTTCGTTTTGCGTTGGTTTGAAACTTAATTGGTAAAAAAACTTAATTGTTACAAAGGCAAAAAATAGGTACGTATGACCGGAAACGGCTTATTTCAAAATGAGAAAAAGCAAAGATAAACTTTTTTTCTGTGTAAATCCGGTGGATTTTCATTTGAAACTAGAGATTTTTGTTCTAGTATTCCGCCATTAAGAGGAGAATCTCGATTGTTATGGATTCGATTTACCCTCAACCTCTTTCCAGACTTCACAGACGAGCCATCAAAAAAAAAATTCGGCAAGGACACGGAGCCAGGTACAAAACTCAACCGGTCACTTTTGCCGAGATTCAGGTAAATAATGGCACATTTTAATCGATTTGAAATGTTGAGTAGCGGGCCACAAATTGATGCTTTTTTGTTTTCTAGGAAGTAGACGAGGAAACGGTGAGCGATGAACTTGGCAACAAATCACTCGATTCTTCCACTAAATCCGAGCTCGATCTAAAAGCCAAATTCGAAGAATTTAAACGCCAAATGAACAAAGATTTAAAAGAGCCTCTGCCATTTTCTAAAAACTCGGGTAGGCAATTTTTTTTTTTGTTTGTTTTTTCTCCTTAATGCAATTTATTTTATTTAAACCGATTTATGTGGGATTGCAGACGGTGAGAATCGAACTGAAGAGGAGGAAAATTGTAGCGATTGTGTACATAACGGCACCGGTAGCAAAGTAGAATTGAGGAAAATTACGCGATTTGACAAAAATTTATTCGGTGCCTCAGCAGCTGCCGCCAAACCGCTTTAGCACAGTAGGCTTTCTTAAGCCCCCCAGCTATCATATTAAAGGCGGCGGTGAACGAAAGAGTTTTTGTTTTTGTTTTTTATACCGTGTTTGTGTTTAATTCGTGTTTTGCAGTGTCAAAAGAAAAGACTTGGGGTTTTGCTTTAAAATAAATGTCAAGATTAGACAACTCGATAAATGGCAATCGCGAGCCGGATAAAAAGTCCTTGTGGAGAATGCAAGACGTAGATCCGCAATCTTTTCCGAAATTTCTCGCACTTGGCGAACAAGAAAAGCTAATTTATTTTGCAACTTTGAGGCATGGTCGCGAAAACGTGGAAAGGCGGGACGGTTGTTTCTCTGCCAATCGGAATGATGATCAAGGTATATCCGTTTCGATTTTTACTTGGAACATGAAGTTTTGACGTTTCGCTTTATTTTTTAGGAATTTCGAAACAAAGCTCAGCGGCCGGGTTCGAAGCTTTAAATAAGAGCGAAAAGCTAGTTTTTTTTGCCACTTTAAAAAATGCATCAAAAAAGAAAAATAAAAATCCCGCCGCCTCTTCCTCTCATGAAAGGAAAAATGTTTTAAACGTCGCCGTCAACATTATTTCTAAAGACGTGACAAAGGTTGAAAAAACAGACAAAACCGGGAAAAGAATCTCAAGAATCAGAGAATCTGAGGAAGAAAACAGATTTCTGTTAAACATTGTGGAGCGGAGAGAAGAAGGGAATGCGTCAAAAAAAACGGTTACAAGTAAAAAAGTAAAAAGAAAAAAAAAAAGGTTTTTCACAAATTTTTTCTTTTTTGTCGAGAATACTTCGTTTTAAATTTTTGGATCGAAAATTTTAAACGATTCCTTGAATTTCTAGGGTAATATGCAACAATAATTTGAAAGTACAGTATTATACAGGATTTTTTTTCTATGCTTCCTACAGGCGGAGTCGCTAGTACTATTAAGTCGGAAGCTCAAGATTGTGCGGGATACGTTCTAAGCATTATTTTGAACCGGGTAGTCGCGGAAAAAAATGTGCCAAAAGACGCTTTACGAGAAAACAAGGTGTGTCCCTTTTGCGTGTGAGCGTCAAAAATTTCATTACGGAAAATCCCTTTTCACCCAGTTTCAGGAAGGAACTGACAAAGTTGAACCATACGATTTTGATTTACTGGTCAAGGGGATTGGGTCATCCGACGACGGCCAAGCGGACGGAAGGAACAACAAGGTTCCTCCGGAAGAATGGCTTTCTGAAGAGGAAAAAAAAATGCTCGAGACGAGAGATGACCGCAACGTCCCGGCAACGTTGTTATCCCAAACGGTAACATTGAAAGAATCCGAGGCAAGAGACGACGATGTCCTCTTGGTCGTCTCCGGAAAGGGAAAAACCATCGACGACGAGCCAGTTTCCGCCTTACTTGAAAGCGAAGACGACCGACCAGAAGGGGCAGATGGAACGGTTGCTGGGTCTCGTAACGAAACGGTGGAAACCAACATGGTCCCAAAAGTAGCTTCTACCACGAGTTTAGACGACACCCGACTTGACGTCCAAGAAACGGACGGTAGCTTCGACGAAGATGAAGGTGAGAGAAAAAAAAAAAATACCGAGACAAGGCATACACTTTTTTCTTGATTTATAGAAAACGCATCGAAAGGTAAACCCAAGGGATCGACGACGACATCTTGGTCAGGAGGAAGCGGCGGAAGATTGACGGAAGAACTCCAGGAGGAAGAATGCGTTGCCATTTGGGACAAAAGACCGACAGCCCCAAAATCAAGAGTCCGAACCCTTCAGGACCTGCTCAAGGACAGGGCTGTGTTGTCGGTCGACAGCACTGACCGGTTTCAAGTTGAATGGTTGCCAGAACGTGAAGTCATCTTCGACTTGGAAAAGGATGAAGCAGGTGCGGCTGCTGCTGCTAATTTCCACGATCGAAATCTTGAACAAGACGAGCTCCGAAAAGAAAAAACGAAAAATAAATTTTTTTACTTTTTACAAAAGTGCTTTATCTGCGGGAGCAAAGAGACCGAAAAAAAAGATGTGGTAGCCGAAATTCTCAAGGAAGAATCCATTGCCGTGGAAACGGCGGCCGCCCGTACAAGGGAGGCTGCTTCCTAGACCTCTGCGAGCCGAGGTTTTGGCGGCCCGGGCCCGTTTTATTTGCCTTTACCCGATCCGTTTAGGCCCGGTTAACTCCGCAATCTTGAACGTAAAATTTTTGAGTACAAAATTTTGTATTTACACCATATAAATATATATATATATTTACAATTTAAAGTATCTATATATTAAATATTTCATATTATTATATATTATTTTATTTTTTCTTTGAAGTGTAAATACAGAATTGCGTCGGCAGTTTAAGGCGCCAGGTTCGTTAAAAACGAAGCCTGCCGAACTGAAAGTACCGAATTTTGGCTTTTCAGTATTCCTTTCTCTGGATCATCGGCATCTTCCTCACCCTGATTCATTTTTTTTTCTTTTCTTTACCTCTCGACCCTTATCCATTTTTAGTTTTCTGCACGCCTTTCTCTTTTTTCGGGGGAAATCACTTACAATTTTGATAGTCGGGCTGAAATTTTTCTTTTTGTTTTTATTTTATTTTTTTGTTTCCTTAAAGGCAGGAAAAATCAACCTTTTGTTTATTCAATTTTTTTCTTTTCAAATGACAATTTTGCGAAGTAAAGTGCCAAATTTAAACCGAAATTATTATTCAGGAAAATTTTTAGTCGGATCGACTAATCGAATAGGCCTAAACGGGCCGGCCCGGCCTTTGCAGGGGTCTACTGCTTCCGATACCCTCGACAATGACACTGCAATGTTAGAAGCAGCAAAAAGAAAAAGGATAATCTCTCAATGTTCTAAACCAAACCGATTTGAAAATGTTGCAGTAAAAATTAACGCACAAACAGGCTTTAAATCAACAGCAAAGCTTTCGCAAATTACTTCGGTAATCACGCGGACTCGGCATCAGAACCTAAAATTCCAAACCATGTGGGTGCATGGCATAAGTCAAAACGAAGAGAACTTAATGTGAAAATATCCATCAAGAGAGTAACAACCAAATATTTTTTCGCTTCGTGTAATTAAAAAAAAAAAAAAAAATTCTAGCAGGAGGAAACTCTTTTTCTCTTTTGGCATTGAAACATGGCTCTCCATTGCTTCATATCATTATACCGGCTTCTGTTTTGTATTTTTTTCCCTTTACTCGTAAATTTTCCTGAAGAACAAGAAAAATCTGAAGTTAGTATCACATAAATTACGAACATCCCACTAGTGGATAGTTAGTAATTACCCCTCCTTTTCCTTCTTCTTTGCCGTGAATCTTGATTTTGCATTTCGCAGTTTCTATTAAAACTATTCTTGCTTTCTACAGTATGCTTCGCGTTGTCATAGACAAGAATTATTTCGTCTTGAGGATCACACGTCAATGTACCGCAGGAAAGGGAAACGCTGTCCTCAGTTTCTTCAAAATATCGTCTTCTATTGACTTTTTTTTCTGCCATTTCTGCAAGGGATGAGGAGAAACAAAATTAAGAAATAAATTTTCAATTTTGAACAAAATTATGTTCTTACAATGAAACTTACTTCCATCATCGGATTCGAAGGCTTTCTCGCTCGGCTTGAAAAACAAATCCTCGTAGGATGCAACAAAGGGCAAAGTTTTGGAAAATTTGCAACCTTTTTCTGACTGGCACTTTATTTCAATGTGGCCATGACTCCCACAATTACAACACCACTGTTCACTTTTGGGTTTATGCAAATTAGACTTGTTTGGAATCTTTATTTGTAAACAAGTTGTAATGTGAAACTTTCTCCAATGATCAGAGCAATTTATAAAATAATGTCCCTGTAGTTTGCATCTTGAGCATGTTTTTCCAGACTGTTTGATGCATTTATTGCACATATCTGTGAAACTCCTGGACCGACTTCCACACTAAAACATACAACTTCTCCACTTGAATGATGAACCTTTAAAATTCTTGATTGATTCATACTTACGTTGAGGCATTTTGAATTGGGGCATTGTTTGGGTTCATGGCCTGCACCCCCGCACATGAAGCACTTTTGAATCTTCACAGGATCAGGACAACGGACTGCAACATGACCAAACTGACAGCAATTAAAACATTTTACTAGCTGTTTTTTCTTATCTTTGCACTTGTATCTGCTAAACATGTCTTTGTCTGAAACTTTCCATAAACTTGGATTTTTATCCATGTTTTGCAAAATTTTATAAATGTTAAAGTCTTGCTCGTCTCCCCAGTTGTCGTCGTAATATTTAATCATGTCGAGCGTCCAATGACTAGGTGAATTTTTTTCTGGCGGTTTAGCAGCAGCAGGAGCAGTTGGTATGGGAAAAAAGCTAAATGTTTTCATCCCATGTTGTATGTGGTTCTTGTGGTTCCCATCAGCGGCCCTGGAAATAGTGAAATTGTAGCAACTAATGTTAGCAACTAATTGTAGCAACTAATCAAAAAGAGCGAGTCATACAATTGGAAAACTTGCGTTTCATCCTTCTTTTTGGACGAAAAAGTCAAATTTAAAATTACGTCTTCATCTTCTTCGATAAAAATACACGGTGGAGAAGACTTCGGTGGAGGCTCCAACTCGACGATGGAACCATGATCGCTTTCGTCCCCTGTCGATTCCATGTCGTACCTTTTTATATAAAATAAAAATTTTTTAATTACATTCGAACAATATATATATACAACATATACACATGGCATTTCACTCCGCCATCTTTAGCATAGAGTGAGAGTCTAAGCTCCAAAAGGAAAAACAGTAAAGTCCGCGGCTCCGCCGGCTCCGGGATCAAATCATATATGTTTTTCTTATTGATGACGCAATTTCTTCATAAACTAAACATGATGTGATAGCGTTACCATAGGAGTTTTTTCTCTTAGTCTTCTTTAATCTGTGGACGGAAAGACTCGAAGCAGTCGAAGCAGAGAAGAAGAGCAGAAGCTTCTCTAGTGGAACATAACCTCAAAGTATGTTTTGGTACATTTTCGGTATCTCAACTTGTATTAAATTATTATTCGTGCCTGCCTAGTAAGTACGTGATTAAACAATATGCTTTCCTTTACTTTACTGCGTCTTTTTTTTTTTCTCTCTTTTTCGTTTTCAGTCGATCTACGGATTTTGAAGTTCACCGAAACTGGCTAGCCATAACTCACAATTTGCCTGTTAACAAGTGGTATTATGAAAGTACGTCGGAATGGACCCTAGATTATCCTCCGTTTTTCGCTTGGTTCGAGTATTTCCTTTCTTGGGTGGCAGTATTCTTCGACCCAGAAATGTTGAGAATAGAAAACCTCTATTACGCTTCGTCAAAAGCTGTGCTTTTCCAACGCCTTTCTGTCATCATCGCAGATCTTGTTTTTGCTTACGGTGTCAAAGAGTAAGCAATATGATGAGTTAAAAGTTTGCAACTTTAGTGCTATATTATTAGGACCAAAATATTACATTTCCTAATGTTGCTCTGGTTCTCCTTAATTTTTCCCATCTATTGCTAAAAGTGCATTAAAAATAAGCCACCTTGAAAACCATTATCAAGATGTACATCTATTTTAAATGCATCAGTTTTTTTTTTTTTTTTTTTTTTTGTGTTGAAGGCTATATTTAACTCAAGAACATCAAGTTGTAAGAATGATCCTTAATTTTTTTTAAAAACTTATTTTTAAAATTGTTTTAAACTTTTTTGCAGGTGCTCAGATTATTTGAGCAACAGCGGGATAAGAAAGAGCAGTAAGTGGTCCTCCAAATGGGGTTCGCCAACTGTGGTCCTTCAGGTTTTGCTGTTGTGCAACGTGGGATTGCTTCTGGTTGATCATGTTCACTTTCAATACAATGGCCTTCTTTTTGGAATCTTCCTTTTGTCCATTTCAAAAATGTTGCAGAACCAACATTTACAGTCTGCCATGCTTTTTGCCATTTTGCTAAATCTTAAACATCTTTTTCTTTATGTGGCGCCAGCATATTTTATTTATCTTTTGAGAAATTATTGCTTTACTCGCTCGGATCCGGGTTTTTCCGTCGATTTGAATAGTTTTTCCAAAAATCGGTTTTTAAAACTAGCAAGTGTAGTGGCCATTGTTTTCGTCTTTTCTTTCGGGCCTTTCACGTTTTCGGACCCGGACGGAATCCGTCAAATTTTTAATCGTCTTTTCCCTTTTGAAAGAGGTTTGTGCCACGCCTATTGGGCTCCCAATTTTTGGGCCCTATATAATGGTGCAGACGTAATTTTAAAGACTTGCGCCGCCCAAGTTTTCAAGTACGAAGGATTTGGTAACGTAACGTCCACCATCACGCACGGGCTGGTTGGCGGTGTGGTTCATGCCGTTTTGCCCAACGTGAATCCCAAAGCGACTCTGTTTTTGACTGCCGTATCAATTACGCCGTGCTGCGCGAAATTGTGGAGATGCCCCGGAAACCCTTTGCATTTTGTTAGATGCCTCGTTGTGTGCGCTTTATCGGGATTCATTTTCGGGTGGCACGTCCATGAAAAGGCAATTTTGACGGCGGTGATTCCCCTATGCCTCACTGCCGTCATTTGGAAGAAGGAAGCTCAAATTTTCGTTTTGCTCTCGGTTGCGGGTTATTATTCCCTTCACCCCTTGCTGTTTACTGGCTTCGAGGTACCTCTAAAATATTTAGTCATTTTAATTCACTGCCTGTACAGTTTCAACAATTTATCTTTCCTATTTGACGAGCGTCGTAAAAATGCCGGGATAAAATTACCAATTTTAAATACGGTGGAATCCTTGTATGTCTTGGGATTTTTTTTACTTTTCTTCTTTTGTGACGTGGTTTTGTTGTCCGTTCCAACTGTACAGAGCAAATTGCCCTTTCTCAGCCTTTTATCAACTTCTTGCTATTGTTCCGTTGGAGTTTTATACTCTTGGGTTAAATATTATTGGCATTTCGTAACCATGAGCCGAGTCGATCACAAAAGGAAAACCCATTAAAACCAAGTCTTTCTTTGAGAGGGAAAAAAGTTTTTCTTCGTCTTTACATCGTCAGACGGAAATGCCGAGGTCCACGGTAACATGCTGTTTATAAAAGAAACGCGTGTTTATAGTCACGGTCTGCATATGTATAAACATATATATATTTTTTTTATTCGACTTATATTTGAATTTTTTTCATCGACTTGTTCGCCTCGATTGTAATTTTTTATTACATTTAGTTTTTCCTACAACTCACTAGATACAATTTTTTAAATCCTTTGAAAAGTAAGCTTCTAATACTTGATGAAATGAAAGGACGATCAATTTTACATTTTTAACAATCCAACTTAAGCTAGAACGTATTCTAAAAACTCGGCAAAACTGTCCCCTACCATTTCTTTCCAGTATTTCAATTCGATTTGAATCATTAGAAAGAATCTATTTATTTACACTATGAAAGTTTATCTTATGCAAAGAAAATCAAATGGAAAAGCTGACCATGGACAGTTCTGAACGGTTTTTCCGACCTCCCCGATTATGTCCTTAGTGAAATACACTGAAAGAACCGTTAGGTTTCGAAATAAATTGTCACCCGAGAACGAAAACCTGGGGCAAACATTTCGGCAGAGCCCTCACCACTTTCGTATGCGGTTTCTGCTGCGTTTACATAGTCTTCATATCCAACAACATTAAAAAAGTTTGGGATTTTTACATGCTGGACCTTCAAATTAACCTCTAATGATGGTTTGTGTAATAATCCTTTTGATCTTTTATCCTGGATTCAAGATTTGAAATCTCTAACTCCGATCTCCACTTTAGCAAATCTTTTACTCTCCGCAAGTATTGTGGTCGTTATACGATGTTCGATGTTACGATGCTTCCGGACTTTAGCGAGAGGATCAGTTTCGAACGTTATAAAGGGGTCGGAGTGGTGACTTGTACATGTAGCGGTTTGGCTATCAATGAAGTTAAGCAGCATTGATGCGGGCCAGCTTCTGGATGGGTGATCGCACCGACACTCTTCCCCTTTGGCGGGGATGGCGGGAACTTACAAATGCTGTCATCTTAACCTCACTGTACGAGTTGGTTGTCGCATGCCAGAAAAGAAAAAGTCCCTGACCTGCGCAAGCAGTTAATAGAATACAAATAGACCTGCTTAAGCAGTTAATTGAATATAAAAGAAAAAGAACGTTTCGACCGCTCCTTTTTTTTTCGGTACCGTCGCTTACACCTTCGAAGGGATCGGTTTGGTGACGCCTATTAAAATTAAAAGCAAAGTGCCGAAAAGATTCGCTTCTATTTAATAATATTCCTAGGTTTTCTCGCCTACTGACATTGGGGGATGCTGTGGAGGGTAGTTTGACATCTCCAAAAAAACAATTCCTTGTAAAAAGGTTCATCCAAGTTAATCTTGCAAAAAACCGAAATGCTTCTGCCCTTAAAAGTTCTGATATCAAAAAGGGCAGCCAAGTTTTTTAACGACAGCTTTCATTTAAAACTCCATTTTTCTACAAAATACATTAAAACTTGGCCACTTTTTTTTTTTAATAATAACTGAATACTTTATTTTAAATAATAACTTTTTTTTTAATAATAACTAAATAGTTTAAAATTCGCGTGAGTTCTTTAAAAAAATGAACAGGGCTGTTGTGGGTCTCCACGTGGTGGTTAATTTCATGCTTGTTATTTTACTTAAACTTTGATTTTTTTTAACATTTTGGAAGTTCGAATTGAGAGCCTACTAATGAAAAATGTGATGTGTGCACATTACCCAGAGAAATCCATTGTAAATATACCTTTTGTAAGCCGAAATATAAATTACAGTATTATTCCTTTTACGATATTAAAAAGTTAAATTTACTTTTACTTTTCAGGCTAGTGTAATATCGACTTTTGCTATTACAAATTTAAACTTATTATTGTTAAATTTACCACATTATTGTGACTCATACAGGTACGAACAGTATTATGGCTGACATTTTTTTCTCAGTCATTTATAATTTTATTACTTAGAGTAAATTGGAAATAGTAAATGGAAAAATAATAAGTTTTTTAACTTTGTTAAATAATACGCGTCTTACTGACATTTTTGTAAGGGCAAAGGGGAGTGGGCAAAAAAACGGCCAAGTTTTAATGTATTTTGTAGAAAAACCAACATTGGAGGGGCAATGTCCCCCCCCCCCAAAAAGGGCCTAGCGACGCCACTGCTTTTCACTTATCCTCTGCAACTCTGGGATAACAACTTTTATGGACGTTATAAATAAAGAATTTAAAAATTGTAAGCATCCATTGGTTCTGAATCTGGCGTGGAAAAAACCGTGAAACATATCGAGCTGTATCCGTGCCGTTGAAATCCATCGTAACTTTCGGTTTCCCGACCGCTACATTTTTCGATAACTGACAGATTTTTTTGCTTTTTTTTTTTTTTTTTTTTTTTTTCTTTCTGCTTACTCGCGCGGGTTGGTTTCACGTAGCTGCCACTAGTAACGGATGAAATAAGAGAACAAAACAAAACAGGTACAGGTAATAAGTATGTATTGACAGCTTAAGACCGACTGCACCTGATCCTCGCAAGTGAACGACTCGCCTAGGACGAATATTGCTGATGCGAGCATCAGGCTGGCGATTGAACTCGATCTTGATTGATTTTTATATTTGATACCATATTAATCCTTAAAGGATCAACTTTGTATGGTGCCTTTATGATCGTAAAAGAGTTTTTTTTTTTTTTTTTTTTTCAAAATAATGACTCAAATTCAAACAAAATTTGCAAGAATAAGTTATGCTTCTTTTTTGGTCCTGATTATGTTTCCGGGCATTGAAAGACAATTAAAATTGTAAATAAAAAGTTACCCATGTTACGGGGGTATATCGTTGGTTCGTTATTTCGTTGGGACCGTCGAAATCCGCCAGAGCCTCCACCGTGGTAGAAAATCTCCCATTTTCTTCTTCCATTTTTTGTTTTTAAATTCTCATAGGAAGAAAATTCATTACCTATGGAATGTTGGACTTATATGTCGAACCAACATTCCATACTGAATTCGCGCTTTTAGAGTATATTATAAGAGTGGCAAACGACAGAACTGCCCGTCAAGCTTTCAAAATTTTTATAATTTTGGCCATTAAATTTGGCCACTTTCGCCCTTCGGGTTCCAAGACGAAATACATGATTTTCTGCCAATTTTTTGCGTACTATTTCACATGCTGGAGGCGAAATTTGGGTCCAGCGGGATCTTCATGGCGAAACAAATTTTTTTAGATTTTGGGCCATTTTACAGCCGCTTTTAGCCTTCGGGATAAAAAACGAAAAAGATACGTGTCTAGACTAGTTTTTTGCGTACTCTGACATGTTAACAGCGAAATTTGTGTGCAGCGTTGTCTTAGCAGCAAAAAAAAACATTTTTTTTATTTGGGCCATTGGCCACTTTCTTGTCGAAAGAAAAATTTAGAAGCACATGTACTGTACTTAAACCAATTTTTGACATACTTTTTGGCTGCCAGCGAAATTTTGTTCCGGCAACGCTAACATGAAGAAAATAATTTTTTTTCTTTTTAAATGGCCATTTTGGTTACCGGATCATTAAAAAACAAAAAACAATTATGCTCTTATATAACCCTTTTGAAAGAGCTTTTTTTTTCGTTTTTTTGGATTTTTCAATCGGACAACCCAATCTCTGCCAAAAATACAAAAACTGAATTCACTCCTGTCCCCCGCCTCAAAAACGGCTTTCATTTCGACCTTAATATTTGGATTAATTTACCCTCTCATTAGGTCCTATCGATGGGTGAAAATCCAAAAAAAAAAAATTTAATTTTAGTGCACAAATTAATGGTAACCCAGTGGCAGCCTTTCGAAGCAAAGGAAATCTTAATATCCTCTTACCAAAAAAAAAAAAAAAAAAATTCGGAGTTGAAAGCGACTTAGAAATTTGATGGGTAAATGTTACAAGGTTGTATCTGCAGTGTTCAGCTTGACGCTAGTTCCTTATGTTTAACGCACGGGAAACTAGTGTCAACCTGAACAGTGCAGATACAACCTTGTAACACTTACCCATCAAATTTCTAAGTCGCTTTCAACTCCGAATTTTTTTTTTTTTTTTGGTAAAAAAACCTTGTAATACTGGCCCAGCGAATTTCAAGTTCCAATAAAAAAATCATTAAACTATAGTTGGCAGTAAATATGCTATTTTCGGGAAAAAGTAAACAGATGATTAGGCCATATAATACAGACAAAAATAAATCCGAATTCCGAATCTAATTCCGAAATCCGAAAATGAAATATTTATATCCGAATATCAGAAGGATAAATTTCAATGAAATCAGATAAAATAACAATACACATTCATGACAACGTATTAAACTGATAGGCAAAAATTCGGGTTTGGCGGGTTAAAAGTATCATATGAAAATGTCTCACTGAAGAAAAGTTTGCCGCCTCATACGAAGCATTTTCAGGAAAGTCGGTTTGAAAAAACGGCAGCATGTTTTTTTTTTTTTTGTATTCTATTAACTTTTTGCGCAGGTCAGGAACTATACAAGATTTGTATAGGAACTACTTGTACAATGAGGTTAAGATGACTGTATTAGTAGTTTTTACAATCCCTTATAGAGGGAGGGAGTGTTGGTGGTCACCCATTCACTAACTATCCGTTCTCAATGTTGCTTAACTTTACTGATCACAATGCCGCTTGATGAAATGAGTCACCACTCAGACCCACACAGCAGTCGAAACTGGTGGAGATATTAATTCATGAAAATGTCTCACTGAAGAAACGTCTAGTGGCTCATACGAAGCATTTTCAGGAAAGTCGGTTAAGAAAAGCGCAGCATTCGAAACTGGTGGAAAATCCAATTCATGGACGCGGATCCCTCAATTACAAGGAGATAATAATTTATCTGCTTCTAATTAATTCTAATCTATTCTGGTTTAATCGAAAACCTTGATGGACAAGTGGTCCAGAATCAGACGAGTTAAAAACAGACGAATTACTATTCTGGTTTGTGTGTGCAATCATCCATTTGACCATCACAGCCAATTATGTGACCATGCTATGCACGAACACAGTACACTTTTCCCGCGGAATTTTTAAATTCGGAATTATTTACGGAATTCGGAAATAATAAATAATTATTATCGGATTTCGGAATTCGGATTTATTTTTGTCGGTACTGAAGTAAACAGATTGAAAATAATTAATGTGCTTATATTTTAATTAAATAAAGATTTTAAAAGAATGAGAGTAGAGTACAATTATTATTTACAATTATTCATTCGGAAAAAAAAATCCCATTCGCACAATTTTAAAGACAGACATACTAAAAACGTTTATAAACATGTTAAAATTTTTTTTTTTTCATTAATTATAATTTATTTAGAAAAAGTTAAAAAGAAAATTTTTCGTACCTTCTTTACCTTTATAAAAAGATAGGAAACCCGTCACCAAATTATTTTTTTTTAAATTATGAGGTGGCTGCTCCATTAATTTCTAAATAAATAAAAAAATAAAATTAATACTTACAAAAATGGTAGCTTGAAAAACAAAATCGCATCAGAAATGGTAAGACATATATTCTTTTTTTATCGTGTTTAAAAATAAATATATCAAGCTATCATTTACAAAATTACTTTAATGCTTCATAAATGCTTTTTTTTTTTTTTTTTTTTTTTTTTTTTTAAAACAAAGAAAATTTAGGGAACATGAAAAACATTTTTATGCCGGATTTCTGGGAGAAAACAAAATATTCTTTCGATTGGCCCACGAAAATACAAAAAATATTAAAAAGTGGTCTTAAATATTTAAAAAAAAAATCAGAAGCCGACATAAATTATGAAAACGTGAAATCACATACATGGTCTAGTACGGAATCTCCGAAGGGTCGAAAAATTAGAAATGATTGTTTGGTGCATGTTGAAAATGGCAGCATCTCTATTAAAATTGACTCGTTGAGGTAACATTATTAATGCAATAAACTAGGACTTCGCTAATGGTCCGAAACTGCAAAATGTTCAAAAAAGGCTTGAAATATTTTCAAGAATCATATGACAAATTTTTGAATGTTTTTGGATTATCTGTAATTAATTAATATCGTCGTTGCGAATTGAAAAGGTTCAGTTTAAAAATGCTTCTTCAAAAGGTACATCATAAGCAATATTTTTTAAACTGAACCTTTTCAAATCTTAGCGGCGATATATGTATGTACATTGTTCTTGGCGTGACTGCCGTTTTCCAAGATGGAAGTTCCCAAAACATTTCAATTTTACGACCTTTGAAGATTTTCACAGCTTTGAGATCAAACTGATCAGCATTTTTATTTTAAAAAAAATTTAGTACGAAGTTTTTTTTTCTTTAAGTACGTTTAAAACAATAAAAATGAGTTATTTTCTTGTTCTTCGCTTTAAAAAAAGGTGGTTGTTCTTATTAAGTAAAAACAAAGTCGATTCTGCTTCATCAAAAAAAAATCGTAAAAGACATTCTTATAAAAACAGCCCCCATTGCCGTTTTAAAAAAATTGGAAGAGGAAAACTGAACGAAAGCTTTTTTTTTTCATTAATTATAATTATTTAGAAAAAGTTAAAAAGAAAATTTTTCGTACCTTCTTTACCTTTATAAAAAGATAGGAAACCCGTCACCAAATTATTTTTTTTTAAATTATGAGGTGGCTGCTCCATTAATTTCTAAATAAATAAAAAAATAAAATTAATACTTACAAAAATGGTAGCTTGAAAAACAAAATCGCATCAGAAATGGTAAGACATATATTCTTTTTTTATCGTGTTTAAAAATAAATATATCAAGCTATCATTTACAAAATTACTTTAATGCTTCATAAATGCTTTTTTTTTTTTTTTAACAAAGAAAATTTAGGGAACATGAAAAACATTTTTATGCCGGATTTCTGGGAGAAAACAAAATATTCTTTCGATTGGCCCACGAAAATACAAAAAATATTAAAAAGTGGTCTTAAATATTAAAAAAAAAATCAGAAGCCGACATAAATTATAAAAACGTGAAATCACATACATGGTCTAGTACGGAATCTCCGAAGGGTCGAAAAATTAGAAATGATTGTTTGGTGCATGTTGAAAATGGCAGCATCTCTATTAAAATTGACTCGTTGAGGTAACATTATTAATGCAATAAACTAGGACTTCGCTAATGGTCCGAAACTGCAAAATGTTCAAAAAAGGCTTGAAATATTTTCAAGAATCATATGACAAATTTTTGAATGTTTTTGGATTATCTGTAATTATTAATATCGTCGTTGCGAATTGAAAAGGTTCAGTTTAAAAATGCTTCTTCAAAAGGTACATCATAAGCAATATTTTTTAAACTGAACCTTTTCAAATCTTAGCGGCGATATATGTATGTACATTGTTCTTGGCGTGACTGCCGTTTTCCAAGATGGAAGTTCCCAAAACATTTCAATTTTACGACCTTTGAAGATTTTCACAGCTTTGAGATCAAACTGATCAGCATTTTTATTTTAAAAAAAATTTAGTACGAAGTTTTTTTTTCTTTAAGTACGTTTAAAACAATAAAAATGAGTTATTTTCTTGTTCTTCGCTTTAAAAAAAGGTGGTTGTTCTTATTAAGTAAAAACAAAGTCGATTCTGCTTCATCAAAAAAAAATCGTAAAAGACATTCTTTATAAAAACAGCCCCCATTGCCGTTTTAAAAAAATTGGAAGAGGAAAACTGAACGAAAGCTTTTTTTTTTCATTTTAAAACAAGCAATAAAGGGCTTAACAAATCAACAAGATAATAGATTTTATTTTTGCATCAATGGTTTCTTCGGGTTGTCGGGCTAACCCTCCAAGTCTTCCATCTTGGCCAGCGGCGCCTTCCCGCAGAAATTAATCTGAAACAAGAAATTGAAAACACAAAAAATTAAAACTGCTGTAAAACTTAAGATGAACGAGACGAAAAAAACGAAATAACAAGGAGCTTGGCTAGAACATAGGTTGAAATACTCACTCGACTTTTACCAAACCATAAGGATCTGGTGTTAGTGTTAAAGCTGCATGGAACAAAGAAAACAAATATGCAAGCAGTGATTAACAAACCTTCGCCGTACACGTGCAATTATTAAAAAAACAAAAAATTAATTAGCGATTATGCTGGTTAAATTCGGTTAGTAGAGCTGCATTCAAAACGACTTTTCTGTTCAAAGCGTTAATGGATTATTTACTCATCGATTCTACATAAAAATCAGTACGTCTAACCTGATCCAATGCAGAATGTGCGAAGTCCCCAAAGTGATTGTGATCAAAATCAAGGTAAGAACCCAGGTCGCCAAACACTAATAAACAACAAAATGATAACACACACACACAAGCCAAAAAAAATAAAAAAATAAAATTAATACTTACAAAAATGGTAGCTTGAAAAACAAAATCGCATCAGAAATGGTAAGACATATATTCTTTTTTTATCGTGTTTAAAAATAAATATATCAAGCTATCATTTACAAAATTACTTTAATACTTCATAAATGCTTTTTTTTTTTTTTTTTTTTTTTTTTTTTAACAAAGAAAATTTAGGGAACATGAAAAACATTTTTATGCCGGATTTCTGGGAGAAAACAAAATATTCTTTCGATTGGCCCACGAAAATACAAAAAATATTAAAAAGTGGTCTTAAATATTTAAAAAAAAAATCAGAAGCCGACATAAATTATAAAAACGTGAAATCACATACATGGTCTAGTACGGAATCTCCGAAGGGTCGAAAAATTAGAAATGATTGTTTGGTGCATGTTGAAAATGGCAGCATCTCTATTAAAATTGACTCGTTGAGGTAACATTATTAATGCAATAAACTAGGACTTCGCTAATGGTCCGAAACTGCAAAATGTTCAAAAAAGGCTTGAAATATTTTCAAGAATCATATGACAAATTTTTGAATGTTTTTGGATTATCTGTAATTAATTAATATCGTCGTTGCGAATTGAAAAGGTTCAGTTTAAAAATGCTTCTTCAAAAGGTACATCATAAGCAATATTTTTTAAACTGAACCTTTTCAAATCTTAGCGGCGATATATGTATGTACATTGTTCTTGGCGTGACTGCCGTTTTCCAAGATGGAAGTTCCCAAAACATTTCAATTTTACGACCTTTGAAGATTTTCACAGCTTTGAGATCAAACTGATCAGCATTTTTATTTTAAAAAAAATTTAGTACGAAGTTTTTTTTTCTTTAAGTACGTTTAAAACAATAAAAATGAGTTATTTTCTTGTTCTTCGCTTTAAAAAAAGGTGGTTGTTCTTATTAAGTAAAAACAAAGTCGATTCTGCTTCATCAAAAAAAAATCGTAAAAGACATTCTTTATAAAAACAGCCCCCATTGCCGTTTTAAAAAAATTGGAAGAGGAAAACTGAACGAAAGCTTTTTTTTTTCATTTTAAAACAAGCAATAAAGGGCTTAACAAATCAACAAGATAATAGATTTTATTTTTGCATCAATGGTTTCTTCGGGTTGTCGGGCTAACCCTCCAAGTCTTCCATCTTGGCCAGCGGCGCCTTCCCGCAGAAATTAATCTGAAACAAGAAATTGAAAACACAAAAAATTAAAACTGCTGTAAAACTTAAGATGAACGAGACGAAAAAAACGAAATAACAAGGAGCTTGGCTAGAACATAGGTTGAAATACTCACTCGACTTTTACCAAACCATAAGGATCTGGTGTTAGTGTTAAAGCTGCATGGAACAAAGAAAACAAATATGCAAGCAGTGATTAACAAACCTTCGCCGTACACGTGCAATTATTAAAAAAACAAAAAATTAATTAGCGATTATGCTGGTTAAATTCGGTTAGTAGAGCTGCATTCAAAACGACTTTTCTGTTCAAAGCGTTAATGGATTATTTACTCATCGATTCTACATAAAAATCAGTACGTCTAACCTGATCCAATGCAGAATGTGCGAAGTCCCCAAAGTGATTGTGATCAAAATCAAGGTAAGAACCCAGGTCGCCAAACACTAATAAACAACAAAATGATAACACACACACACAAGCCAAAAAAAATAAAAAAATAAAAATAAATAATGCACACGAAACAACGAAACAACTACTTTTCGTGCACATGATGATAAAAAAAAAAACAGGATGTCGGAGACAACCTCAAGATGACAGAATTACGTCGAATTTCATTATACATATTTCTATATCCCTATTACCAAAATTTTTCAGTTACTTTCCAAATTTTAAAACTCTTTCCTGGATTGTTTAACTCTTTTTTTTAAAAATAAAGTACACTTTTCGAGGCAGGCGCCCTCTCCTTTCGACAGAGATGTATTCACGTCAGAATGAATATTTAATTAAATTTTTAAAAAATTGATCCATCAGATGGCCCCTCGCTTGTAGTCGTCAAAAAATAAATTTAGACTAATGCGAAATCATCATATGGAATTGTTTTTATTTTTAAATTTTTTTTCATGCAAAAAAAAATTACTGAAACCAAGCCAAATTGTTATGAAAAAGAATTAATTAACTGATCCACTTGTTTGACTAATTAATTTTTTTAACGAATCTTAATTCTCTCGATTTTCTTAGCTTAAAAATACCTACTTTTGGCAGGTGATGTTATATTCGTTTCTGTAATTATTGTCGTAGTTGCTGTCTTAATCACAACAGAAGTCTTCGTCTCTTCGTGAGTTGTTTCGCTAAGTGAGTGATTACTATTCCTGGAAAATAGATTACAAATGAATGTTTCATCAATCAGAGAGCGAAAATAAATTCATAAATTGATGAAAAAACTCTTAAAAATTAGGCACGAAGGTGGCTTTCAGGCCACGACTGGCTATTCCAATATTCCAGCCTCTGGCTGCAATACGCCACCTCCATATCTGATATATTATGTACTATTTCTTTCCTGAGTGAATTTGTTTTTGGAAAAACTTACATAAGGTGATCCTTAACGGAATCAACTGTGATGTCTCCCACACTTGAATCATGCCTATCATCATCGAGTCCATTCTCTAACGGTTTTCGACCTGATAACGAACCGTTCACCAAAGGAGGTTCGTCGTTTAAAGCCGGTTCTTTCCCTTCAATTTTGTTTAATTCTTCCTCTTTAACGTCATCCTCTTCTACTTTTTTTTTCACGTCTTCGTCCTCCGTTTCTTCTTTTTCTTCTTCGTTTTCCGATTCAGCAACATCTACTCCTGAAAAATTAATTATTTATAATTGATTCTATATTAATTAAATATTTAATTTATCGATTGGTAGATCCATCAAACAGCAATGAGAATATCTAGCGAACCAGAAATCACCTTAGCAATCGTTGCTAAGCTAGTAAGAAAATTAAAGTGAGGGCCATTTTTGGTAACAGGACTTTTTGGAAAAATTCAGTTCGAAAAAGCGAAAGGCCTCTAAATATTTTGGAAATATTCCCTCGGGACATAAAATAAATTTCCGGGAATTCCCTGGAGACGAACGATGCATCCCCAAATCTAAGAATAAAAAAAATATATTCTCCGGAGCTTACAGGAGTATTCCCTCGGGATGAAAATAAATGTTTAGGAATTTCTGAGAATAAAAAATATATTCGTAGAAATGTTACGGGAATATCGCTTAGAAATGACAATTATTTTCCCCGAAAATAAAAAATATATTTCTTGGATATGGAAATTATTTTGGGAAGAAAAATAAATTCCTGGTAATGTGCTGGAAAACTGCATTCCAAAATTTAAATTCCGGAACCAAAAAGCCAAAACGTCAAATTTGAAAGTGGTCATGAGATGGTTTCATGCGGAATAGTTGCCATTTTATTGGCTGTGAGATACAGATTAATTTTTTTTTTTAAATTACCATTTTCTTTCAGTCGTTGCCTAGCGGACTCAGGTAATTCTAATCTACATTGCAATGCTGTAACCTTTGTCGCGCTTAGCGTTATCCTTTGAAATTCGCTCGAGGAATGTAAATAAAATGCTTCTCCTTCTGCCGTAAAAGTTAAACTAGTGATTCCGCTAAAAAAATTATTTCAATTTAAAATTCAATTCAGTTAAATTCAACCAAGAAATTTTAATGCTTGTTCCTCCATATTTACTTGATATCTTCCGGAGGTATAACGGCAGCGTTCAACTGCCTCCTTAAGTCTGGCACATTCAATACCAAACAATCGCCAAGATTTGTAAGGCACAGCAGACAGGTCTCCGTTGTCTTTTTGTCTGCGGTTGTAAATTTAGCGAACCCAGTTTTCCTCACCCGGCAACCTTCATGCGCCGTTAACTTCAATTTACAAAGAGGTTTCAAACTCGGTAAGGTGAAAATCTGAAATTAAAATTGGTGAAATTAATTTTGAAAAACAAAATAATTTACAAATTTAAAAAAATGTTACCTTAAACTGTTCCTCACTACAAATTAAAACCCTGTGCGGCAACATGCTTTCCTTATTTAACGGCAAACCGTTAGAATCTATGACGGCTACTGAAAGTACTGGTGCCCTGTGTTTCAATTGAATTTCCTTCCCAAGCTGACTGTGTACGTCAGCGTCTCTCCTTTTCGAAGACGGAGGCATGTTAATCGTAAAAGCGTACACTGTTCCGTTGTTTGTTCCTGCCCAAAACGTTGGCGCCGAATTCTGCGCTACTAAAATTAAAAAAAAAAAAAAAAAATTAATATTTTGCAACCTAGTTTAGTCATTTCTAACGCAGGTAATATTTTTTCCGATTAAGGTGACGCTAGACAATTTTACTTCACATGCCCGATAACTTGTATCGTTATAAACGGTTTTTTCCAGCTCTAGTGTAAAATTCTGCCAAACGCCTTTAGACAAATCAACTTTTACTAATTAAACTAATCACTTTTTAGTCATTGCACTCCTGGAACCAGATGTTAAAATTTATTATGAATTCTCAGAATTTAATGAAAACATTTCTTGTAAATAAAAAATAAATTCCGAAAAGTGCCTGTTAACGGAAATTGATTTAATTATTTTTTCGAACTGAAAAGATTGAAGTCTCAGATATGATAAAAATTCCTTTGAAATGGCATGAGTTCTCCCAAATTTAGAAAATAATGTTCAGTTCCTGTGAAAATTTCATCACAATCTGTATTTAGCAAGCTTTGAAAAAAAAATATTAGACATTTTCATTGCTTTCATTTTGGGTAATTTAAAATTTGATTAAATTTCCAAAGCTGAAAAAATTTCCCGGAATTTATCGAAGTCAAACATAACCAAAGATCACGGAAATTCCTTGAGATAAAAATTCGCAGAAATTTTACGAAAATGTCCCATGAAAAAAAAATTGATTTCCGGGATTAATAAAAACATTTATGGAAATAAAAATAAAATTTTCATAAATTTTGGAAATACTCTGTAGAAGTATAAAATTAATATCAGGTTACTGAAAACATAATTTCTAGAAATAAAAACCTAAATAGAGAAGTTAAGCGTTATAGTAAGGCATATTTTGTTTAAAATAAGTTTTTTACTTCTTAAAAATATTACTTTGATGAAAATCAGGTAGGTTCAACTAAACAGATTTGGAAAAAAAAATTTAAAACTCTAAAAAAAACCTGACATTTTAAAAAAATCAAAATAAGCGGCGAATATAATTGTGACGTCATTGCACTATATTTTGAATTTTATTCCTTTCGTTTTTGTTGGAAAAATATGTACAGGGTGTCCAAAAAGTATTTGGCTACTATTTCAAAAAACTTAGAAAAAGTTGAGATCGGAAAAACGTGATGAAGATTTTCCTGTGCAAAAATCGGGAAAGCGGAAAATTTTGGACCTAAAATTTTTTTCTCCATTTTAAAATTTTTCAAATTAAGAGCATAAAAAAAGTCTTCCGGACCCCCGGTCGGAAATGACCGGAAGTCCTGTTTTTCCGGTATCAAAGTCTAAAAAAAAATCATTTAACCCCCTATATCGCTTTTAAAATTTTTTTTCACAGAAAAATAACATATCGGTAATAATTAACGCCTGTTTAAAAAACCCATACCTCCAGGATGTCTTAGGATGTCTTAAAAACCTTTCAAATAAAAAAAAAAAAAAAATGCGATTTAAAAAATTGAAATCATTTACGCGCCATTTTCCATTAAGGGAGGATTAGTTGCCGTGCTCAATGCTGACATGAGTCGATGCAGAACCTAGCAATAGCGATTGTCGTTATTTATTATTCTTATTCTTTTATACGAAAATTTTTTATAGTTTTTTAAATTTTTGTCGCTTTCTTTCTTTATTTTTTCTTTAAATAAATGATAATAAAAAAAAAGAATAATAAATAACTACGATTGCTATTGCTAGGTTCTGCATCGACTCATGTCTGCAGTGAGCACGGCGACAAATCCTCCCTTAATGGAAAATGGCGCGTACTTGATTTCAATTTTTTAAATCGCATTTTTTTTTTTTTTTTTTTTAAGGTGAAGCAGGAGTGATTCATTTTTTTGAACACCCTATACTTCGAAATATGCTAATATTATCCATTTGGTGCTAGATATCAAAATTCTGTTTCCGAGCGACAATTATTTTCAATCTTAGGCACCTTCATGAAAAATTCCATACGTGACCATACAGTAATTTTTTGGGAAACCTTAATCTACTATAAATTTCCGGTAATTTACAGTAGATCAAGGTTTCCCAAAAAAGTACTGCGTGGTCAGGCATGGAATTTTCCATTAAGTTGCCTAAAATTGATAAGAATTGTTGCTCGGAAGCAGAAGTTTGATATCTGGCTCCAAAACGTTAATATTAGCGTTTTTCGAAGTATAGGGTGTTCAAAAAAATGAATCACTCCTGCGTCACCTTAATATAAATATATAGCACTGCGTCACGTTCATGTGTGGAATTTTTAAAAAACTAATCCAACTTCTCAAAACTGAAACCTACATGAAACCAGGAATGTGTTGGCTATATGAAGGCATCGAACCATACTTCCCAAAGAATCGTCGACAGGTCTAGCTTCTATTTGTCTTTCGACGGGTCTCGTTTCGATCGGGCTTCCAGGACTTTGGGCACTGCCTGGGGACGTCGGGCTCCTCGCATCTCCTCGTCCTCTTGTCGATCGCCCCCGTCTTAATCGTCGGAATGATTCTCGGAGTGATTTCTTAAATGATTTGCGGCGGGATATGGGAGCGTCTCCGGCACCAGAAAGATCTATTTAAAAAAAAGAAAAATTAATTCTGTAACTCAGTGCAGAACGGCACCAAGTCCATTCAAGGATTGCAACTTCTTATTTCAAACCTGATTATACAAAGCATACAAGCGTTGCCAAGTCAAATTAATGTCTTCTGCGAGTTAACGAAATAAATTTGGTAGCAGAAGGCACTGCCAACCGTTGAGCCTGTATACCTTTTGTAAAGTCCGGTTTGAAATAAGAAGTGGCAATCCTTGAATGGACTTGCTGCTATTCAGCACTGAGGTGCAGAATTGAAGAAAAAAAAATACACTTTTTTTTTTTTTTTTAGATTTACCGTTAGGATTTAAAGTGCACTTTGTCAAAACGGGTTTCTTTCTAATGTAATCGTAAAGAGCTAAGCCGTGGGCTGTGCCAACGACTAGGAGGCCAAGTTCGGTGGAACAACATAAAGCGGTGATTGCCGCTGGAGGATGCAACTGTAAAATGGAAGACACTTGAAGACCGGGGGTTTGGTTTGCCACTTTCGACGGAGTTAAAGCTTCGTGCCCTTTCCAAACGAAATTATCCCGATCTGAGACGATATTCATCTTAATAACCTAAAAAAAGAAAAAAAAAAAAGTTCAAAATCAGTCTAATTTAGGAGAATCTATTCAAGTGCTAAGGCAGCTCAATTTTTGATTCCCTTTCTTCCTCAATCAACAAAAAAAAGAGCCTGACCGAGGAAATAGCGAACAAACTTCCCGAAATTTGTGGGGATATTGGCTAGGAATAAAAAACACATCTCTGGAAATGAAACAAATCTCCAAAAATTTATAAAAATATTCCCTGACATAAAAATTAATAAACCCGGACATAAAAATTAAATTTTTGGAAATTTCCTCAGAATAAAAAATATTTTTAGGGAAAATGACGAGGTTCAAATTCTTCAAGGAAAATACAGAAATTGGAATTACTTCAAACTCGTTCTCTCCCGTTTCTTCTCCTAACGTAACAACGATTGAGTGTCCAGCAGTGCCAGATACGATTAAAGTTCCTGATATTGGGCACAGCCATACTTTTTTCACAGCTAGCCTTGGATCATCCGAGTAAGGATCAAAAGTTCCGATCTAAAAAAAGTAAAAAAAAAAATTTTATTATTAAAATTTAACATTTTTACTATAAAAAGAAATAGAAGTGCTTACTTTTCTAAATGGCGGCCACTCTTCCTCGTCCTCGTTCGGAGATGCAGGATCATCATTGGCAAATAAAGGGGCACTTGAAAATTTATACAGAGGAGAAAGGGCGACTCCCCTGCAATCCCAAAAGCGTACGGTACCGTCTTCGTGCCCTGTCAGGAGTATCTCGTAATTTTCGGATTCTTCTGGTTCTTGTAATATTTTACCATTGAGGGTAGGCCATTCCTATATCAACAAAAAAGTAATTACGTAAATATTATTTTATTTCCATAAAAATATTGGAAAAAAGATTTAAAAAAATTTACCCTTTCGGTATAGATGTCTTGTATCTGCTTAAGCCCGGTTTCCTTTAAAGTTTCAAATAATTTAGCAGGCACGTTTGAGGCGTGATATGAACATGTGACGGCGCTGGCATGAAGCGAAGCTAAATAAGGCATCATTATCATTTTCATGTCTTCGTGGCCTAGATCGACTGCCACCAACTCTTCTTCCGCTAGCACTAAGAGTATGCCCGGCTCTCCTTCCGTTTCGGCGGCGATGTATGAAAAATCGATAACTTTAGACGTGAAATCCAAGACGACGTGAGTCTTCCCATTGTTACCGTAAACCGTAACCGTGTATTTATCGCTATAGCTCGCCCGCGGCATGCCTCCCGAAAAAATTATGAGATCTTCACTGGAAAAAAAAAGTAAAAATGGAATAAATGTCTTATTGCATCCGAAACAATTTGGTATGCAGCATGTGTCAAGATTTAAGCAACTCTAAAAGTTTTTTCAACAATTGGAAACACCATAAAACGGGGTGAAATTAACGAGAGGGTAAAACCGTAAGCTAATAGAGTCGTAATTATTAATTACATTTTAACATATGTAACTTATGTTTAGCTTATGGACGAAATATACATTGGTTCTTTCCTCTTAGGCGAATGACGAGATTAGGTTGCTTGACCTATGATTCTACACTTGATTGGTTTTCCGACAATCTACCGACGGTTAGATCCAAAGCTTTTAATTTCTTAATTGGCTCCACTCAAATCCAGAGCCAGGGTACATAATTTGTTAGTTTGTTATTTTTTGGGCACCGCTCTAAAACTCCGACGTCAAAATCCCCGATGTTATTAAAAAAAAAAGAAAATGAAATTAAAATTAATTTATGTCAGAAACCCCGACGTCAAATCTCCGCAGAAAATTGGAAAAAGGAATAAAAATCCAGATTCTTTTTTTTCTTCGCCGTCGATAAGAGTCACAAGTCACCACCTAGCGGTAGAATTGATTGGGGGGGGGGGGGGAGGGTCATTTAAAACTGGCATTAGTCTTGAAATATATGCTTTTTCATCGGATCAGGCATAAAAATTGATTCCAGAAACGGAATCAGCAACCCAAGAAATGTTGAAATCAAATATAATCTAAATTTTTTTGAATAAAGCAATCAATTACACGGAAAAAAAAAGTTCGGTTCCTGTTACTGAAAGTTAAGTTGGGTCTTGTGACATCTAAACATTTGAGTTGATAATACTAAAAGTTTGGTAATTATTACTAAACGTTGTTATTCATTACGAACTCTCAGTAATAATTACTACTAAATTTTCGGTTTTATCAACTCAAATGTTTAGATGTCACAGGACCCAACTTAACATTGAGTAGCAGGAACCGAATTTTTTTCTCCGTGTAATTATTAGGGTGGGCCGAAAAAAGCGAATTTTTGAATTTGAAAACGCCTGATACGGGAATCGATGCCTTTTTATAATACTATTAACCCTAATTTTTTTTCAGATTTTTTGAAGGTCATCTTGAGGTCGCGCAATGACCTTGAAGTTTTTGAAAAGCCCCATATAAGGGCAAAAAATAAGAACTTTTTTTGCTGAAAAAAGTATCGCTTCCTATCGAAAATTTTGCGTAGATTATGAATATGAAGTCCAAAATTCATTTTTGTGTACAGTTTTTAAGCTAAAGGAAAAAGCAGCCTAAAGCATTCAGTGTTTAAAAAATAGGCGTAAAGCTCAAAAACCGAACGCTTAAAATGATTTTGGAGGAAGCAATACTTTTTTTAGCAAAAACAAATTCTTATTTTTTGCCTTTATATGGGCTTTTCAAAAACTTCAAGGTGATTGCGCGACCTCAAAATGACCTTCAAAAAATCTGAAAAAAATTAGGGTTAATAGTATTATAAAAAGGCATCGATTCCCGTATCAGGCGTTTTCAAATTCAAAAATTCGCTTTTTTCGGCCTACCCTATTAATTATATCCCCCCCTCCCCAGCCCTTTGGGCTGCTAAAGTCGTCTTAACCAAAACAGTAATTATAGATTCGAATTTGGGAAAATAAGAAGTTACGTTATCCGAATTTTTATGTCTCCGAAAATAAAATGGTAACTGTAATAACCCATCGAATAAACGACTTTCTTTTGAAACGATTACCTAAAAAACAACCCTCCCCCAACCCCATTTCGGCCCCTTAGGGTCCGAAATTGACACTGAAATTATAGCCATAGATTTTTGGGATACCAAAAAGTCATTTCCGTCAAAAACCGAAAATTTTCACCTAAAACTCGTTTTTTGCTTCTTCTGTAAAAATTATTTCACCATAAGCTACCTTATCCTAGACACGGTCTCATATTGTGATAATACTTTATATTAAAAATAATTTTAGTACACTGCATAATTCTGTTTCTATTCCTTTTTCCAATTTTTGCGGATATTCTGACATAAATTAATTTAATTTTTTTTTCTTTTGCTACGACCCCTATTTTCCATTTTCAGTTTTTAATTTTAATCTGGGTCAAATCCTCTAAATAATTTTTCGGGGATTTGAATTTCGTATAGTTTATATTACATGAAATTTAATTTTTAAACAATTCAAATTAATATTTACTTTTCGGGTTCAAAACCCCGAAAAATTTCGGGTATTTGATTTAGATGGTTTTAAGAATTTTTTTCTGTTTTGCATAATTATTTTCTTTTAATAGGTCTACCGTTAAAGCAATTGTCATTGCGGTTGGAACAGCGAGAGCTAAGTATCGCATTGAAGTTTAAATGTAAGTATTACCGATGTTCGGTAACACGCTATGCATTGCCGTTAGTTCAGCCTTTCCCCATTGGCTAACGGAAAAAACCACCCTTGATCATAATGAACGTTTATCCACTCAGGAAGTTGAGAAGCAATTAGGAATTTTTAAAAAGTTCCAGGATGAAAATGAGAAAGTAACTTTATTAAACGAAGAACAGCTTGCTGCTATTTGTTGTCGCCATTGACAACAACAATGACAGTAATGACAATAAAAGCATGAAACATTGCTGATATTGTGACTCGTCTAGGCGTACCTTGCGGTCCCTAAAATGTGCTGCAGAGGTTGTAAAAATTTGATATCCCTGTACAGCGGTCCCTACTAAAATTAGATTATTCAAGTCTCTTTAACATTTTTTTTAAAAATTTGATCAAACATTTGCCATCAGCCATTTCGATTTTGACAAAACATCCGCTAATTTCGGTTGTGACTAAACTAATTCGGTCTGGTTTTGAAAAATTCGGGATCACTGTGCCCTGGGAACAAATAATTAGGAAATACAAATCCGGATAATATTGCCAGTAATGGTTCTGCATTGAGGGCAGGAAATTGGAATCCTTTCCGGCTCATTTCCAAATTCTGCGGGAAAGACAGTCAGACCGAACAACGCCGTTTCTGCAACTACGATAAATCAACCAGAATGGCCGTTCCATGTGGTCATCTGATGTGCTGTAGGTCGTGTCTTGAAACTTTGCTTCAAACCGTCCGATTTTATCCCGCAGAATTTGGAAATGAGCAGGAAAGGATTCCAATTTCCTAACCTCAATGCCGAACAATTATTGGGAATATTATCCGGATTTTTATTTCTTAATTATTTGTTTCCAGGGCACAGTAGTCCCGAATTTTTCAAAACCAGACCGAATTAGTTTAGTCACAACCGAAATGACTAGTTTTGTCAAAATCAAAATGCCGGATAACAAATGGTTGATCAAATTTTTAAAAAATGTTAAAAGACTATTCTTAAAGCTTTTCCATTCACTGTACTTTAAAAAAATTAATTAAAAAAATAAACTGGGGTCGATCAATTGAGATCCCCGGTAGTTAATTTGATCGACTGATTTTTTTTACCTTTTTTGTTATTTTTAAATTAAAAAAAAAAAAAAGGAGTCGACAAAATCATTCTCGTGATTGCAGTCTGCCAGACAGGTGGTCGAGGATCTGGTGCGGTCCCATTTTTTATAAGATTTTAAAAATGTTTTTTACTTTTTTTTTAAATTTGTAGTTTTAACATTTTCAACCCGAAAAAAAAAAAGAATTATTTTAATTATTTAAAAATTAAATACGATTATAAAATACGAAAATCAGATCCCCGAAAAATGATTTCGGGGATTTGACCCAGATTTGATTTTTAAAATTTTTTTTTACTTTTTTTTAAATTTGTAGTTTTAATCTTAACTTAATTTTGTATTTTTCATTAATTTTTTATCTCATACTTTATTTATTTTTTCATTTTACTTTTTTGGCATTACGGCAAAACCCTGACCGAGGTTTTGCAAGGCCAGGGCTCTGAAATGCGGTGTATTAATAATCTACATATTAAAACGCTAAGAACCCCCAAAACCTATTTCCAGTCGCCCTGCAGTCCCTATCCGACCAATTTTGACGACCTTTTTTTTGAATGAAAGCTCTTCACGTGTAGATTTGCCCAATCTGAAGCTGGAAGTCATTCTGAGGGGTAGAAAAACTTTAAATGCCGTTTGTAAAGAGGTACTGGGCAGTTAGCAACTGAAAGAGGGACCGTCAAACTTTGACTGGGGACAGCTAGTTATTTTTATTTTTTGAATTGGCGTGGTTTTGAAAAATTAATTAAAAATTATTTTTGAGGGATTTTCAAAACCTCGAAAAAATCGGGAATTTGCAAACGATTTACAATTTTTTTTAAAAAAATTTTAAAAATAAATAAAAAAGCTAAGGACATTGAAAATATCCGAAAACTTCAAAATTTAGAAAGCGGGATTATTGCAAAATTAAATGCTCAAAAACATCAAAAACTAGCGTTTTTTGAAGTAAAATGAAGAGCAAGCAGAAAAAAAATTAGGGTCCATGTTTTTGTTTTGAATGCGTTGACAAAAGCTAAACATAAGAGCTAAGTGTAAACAAAACAATGGACTCTGATCCATTTTCCCGTTTTCTCTTCAAATGTGTTATGTTTTAAAAGCATCACTTTCTAATCAACTTGAAAAACACTCAATAAATAAATAAATGTATATTCTGGCCAGGTTGCCTATCAGCTCTTGGCACCGGCCACATTTAAAGGGGATGAGCCTCCCGTCGTCCGCAAAGAGATAAGACGCTCCGCACATTTCCCACTGCAAAGAATGTGGCCGCAAGGTTGCGCCATCGTCTGGTTAACAGATCAAACAAAAACGACAAACGCTAATTGAGTTTTTTAGCGCAGGCTTTTGAGGCTCAAGGTCGAAAATGGCTGCCCTCAGAGCCGTTTGCTGAGCTGTAATTTCTTTTGCGGGGATTCGTTCATCTCCGTGTACGAGCTGCACAAGGCGGAGATGCACAAGATGTGCCTATTTTTCGCGCGATAGACGATTGCACTACGCATAATGCGCATCTCAAGTATTTTAAGTGTTTAATTTGATTTCGTAGTTTTCGGGGATTTTCAATGTCCTTAACTTTTTTATTTAATTTTAAAATTTTTTTCAAAGCAAATCGTTGGTAAATCGTTTGCAAATCCCCGATTTTTTCGAGGTTTTGAAAATCCTTCAAAATAAATTTTAATTAATTTTTTAAAACCACGACAATTTTAAAAATTAAAATAATTATTAAAACACTGCATTTCAGAACTCTTGACCTTGAAAAACCCCGTGGGGTTTTTCAAGGTCAAGGTTTTGCCAGGGCCCCACTTTTTTGTTTGTTTTGTTTCATTTTGCCAATTTTTATCAGTTTTGAACGGTAAGCTGAACTTTCAATTAATTTTTATGTTGTTCTTGTTACGCTTACGGGCGGATAGCCCGTTGTGACATTTTGATAAATAAATAAATGCTGCATGAGTACTAAAATTGAAAAAAACTAAAAAGTTCTTACTGCTCGTTTTGCTTCCAAATAAGTTTAGTGACCGGCTTGCAAGGAAAAGGTCCATATAAGGTGGTGGGCTCTTCAATAGGTTTGTCCTCCGCATCGACATCCCAAAATGCATAGCTCCCGTCATTATGCGAACTTGCGAATTTTTTACCTGAGGAATCCCAGCATAAGCATTCTAATTGTTGAGGATTAACAAACGTCTGAAAATAAAAAAATTAAATTTTAAAATTCGAATTAGACTAGTCTATAAGGCTACACCTAAAGAAATGGCAAACAGGAGCTAAGCCCTTATGGAAAGAATGGCTCCCTCTGACAATTTTCATTTAAAGAATGAGCCTAAAAGCTTGTTTGCAAGAAATTAACGTAGCTTGGAATAAACACTTCTCCTCATCAGTCTTTCAGGGCTGGTTGCGGCCTGGAATAACTTCAAAATACAGGTCTCATGCCATATACTTTCAACTTCCCATTCTATCAAAGCTCATTTGGAGCCTCCCCCTTGCTAGAAAATATTTTTCGCCCTCTAGCCTATCTGCCTTTTTGTGAGGCTGCTAATGTAAAAAAAATCCTCACCTTTTTACTAGCTGGATTAAGTCGATCCCATAAAACTATTAATCCTTTAGTATATCCTATGAGAAAATGATTAGGATTTCCAGGTTGCTCAGCTATTGCCTCAACTGCCCCGGGATTAGTAATTTTGTAAGTTGGCGATATGCTAAAATCAAAAATCAAAATCAAAATCAATATCAAAAAATTAAAAAAAAAATATTAATAAGAGCTTACTTCTGCATTACAATATCCAAATAAATAATAGTCTCCAACATTTGAAAAGTTTTTAAATTTAAAAAATAGACATTTCCACCTTCCGTCCCTAACAAAAGTAAATCGCCACCCGATTCAAGGCACATGGCGGAGATCTTTTTGAGTTTCCCTTCAAAAACCTGAGATTTAACTTCTTCCAGGCATCCATCGTTAATTTCCCATAAATGAAGGGAATTGTCGTCACATAAAGTTATCAATCGACCCTGATTTGGTAGGAAAAGCACTCTTGTAACTGCTCCATCAGCGTGATGTTGTCCATAAAATTCCACTCCAGGTTTTCCAATCCTGCAAAAAACAAAAGCAAATAAATTTAGTGGAATTTTTTTTAAATCGAAGCTAATCTACACCTAATAATTCTGATCGAAAATTTTTGAAACTAAATAAGAATTTATTTCTGTCCAAAAATTTTGAATGAATGAATTTATCATCAGAAATCTTTAAATGTCAAGATCTGAAATCGAAAAAAAAAAAAAATTATTGCATAACTCAACACCTTGACCTCAAGATTTTACATCTTTCAATGCTATTATATTTCAAAATGTTCTGAAATATAGTCAATTTTATGCATACAGTAAAATTGACCAAGTTTTGAAACATTGTGAAACATAATAATACTTTTGCATTATTGCGACTTTGCGGATTTTAAAATGCATGCGCACAAGTAAAAGCACAGTTTTAACCACTTGACAATCATGTTTCTTTATAAGAAATTCCTAACATCAAAAATATTCTCACTAAAAAGTTTTTTTTTTTTTTTTAATTTTTAAATCCTAAACATTAAATTCCAAATAAAAAAACTATTTTCATTCATTCATTTTTTTCCGATGCAAAACATTTGGAATTCAGTTTTCATCATCAAAAACTGATAGCAATTAACCTTTTCCAATCACAAATTTATAATTTAATAATTTCTCCTGCCTAAAAACACTTCTCTTATTTTCATGATGCTTACACTTTCAAAGCTCCTGACCCTGTGGCAATAGCCAATAACCGTAATTCTGGATCCCATGCTAAAGCTGTTGGCTTGTTTGGAAAACCATGATGGACAGTCTGAAAAATGACGTAAAAAATTGTATTCACAAATCTATATCCCAAAAAAAAAAAAAAAAAAAAAAAAAAAATATTTTATTTGAATTTACCTTTCGAAATGCAAATAATTCTCTTTGTAGTCTCTGCCTATCTGCAGAAGGCTGCTGAGCTTTGCCTCGTATAAACTTTAACATTCTTCACTCCTGTCAAAAATAAAAAATAAAAATTTTATTATTTAAAAAAAAAAAAAAAAAAAAAAAAAAAGAAAAGCATGATGATCTTGTTCCACATGAGAAATTTCAACAAAACTATTATTTTCGGGCGACTTGACACCTTACAGAAAACTTTTAGTGTCACACCCTAAACTCACATGTACTCTTCAAAAAAAAAAAAAAAAAAAAAATTGTTAGAAAGTAAAACCAGGTGCTGTACATTTTTTAAAATAAAAATTTATCTGAAAATAGTTCAGACTCTTCAAGGCTTTTAAAAAGGCAATAAAAAAAAATATTTACATAACTATCTGAGCTTAAAACAGTCCCTCAGTATAAACTAACTGCAAGAAAAACCTGTGATAAGGATACCGTCAAATTAAATCCGTGACGTCATCCTTGTTCGCATTTTTATGTATTTGAAATATATTCATACAGAAACATTTTTTGCTCTCTATTAAATTGGAAAATGAAAAGAATTATGTATTTCTCAAGGTTTCATAATGTAAAATCATCATTTACATCCAAAAAGAGTTAAATGACATGATCAATTTAAATCGTTTTTATGCGACCTTAAAAAAATTGCAATAAATGGAACTTCTATTATGCAAACATATCTTAAAAAAAGCCATGAGCATGGTTAAGGTCATTACCACAGTTGTAAACAAACATGAAAGTCCTCACGGGTCTTCAAGTCATTAATGTTATAAAATATAAAAATGTTGGAGCAGGATTCATCTTTATGATATTGCCCTAATGTTATGCTGAATCTTCCACTTTTAATTTTTTTTACTACATTTCTCAAATATGTATTTTAAGACCAAAAATTTTTGGATTTTTCCCAATAAAATAAAGACTTCAAATTTTGCAAAGAAACTTCTAACTAAAGCCAGGCCTATAAAGGTATAGGAGCAAAAAAAAACATTATGTGTTCCGAATTCTTTTTTTACCCAAACTTAATCTAACCTTATTACCCAAAATTGATCATCTGCTTTTTGATCAGAATACAAAGCTAACTTAAACCTCCTCCACTGAGTTTTTTGAAACTCAGTTTTCACATTTCTATCATACATTTCTCAATTATTGGCACACTACCTAATGATCAGCTCATTCACAGCTAATGATTTTCTCATAACAACCATCAACATTAATAATAATTTAAAATTTCAAGCAATATAAGCTTTACCAACATCATTCAGTTAATTTAAGAGTGAAAACATTATACGCAGCTCTTGATAGTTTTTTAGCTCAGGTGACAGGTCTAATAGCAACGCAGATGCTCAGGCAATCATTTTGTTTTATTCGTATCAGTAAGGTAATATAATAACTTTTTTCATTGATAAAATCAAAAGCTTGCATAGGTGTAACAACTGACCATTCCCTGGAGAAGTAATTTTTCCTACACCTTAGCACATCTTGCACCCACTTAAAATAATTTTGTCTCCCTCTGAGCAAGCTTAACCCATTTCATAAAAATAAAAAAAATTTAGAGGCAATTTCATCAGAAACACAAGGCAAAAACTTACTCCAATTAAAGTCCCTACCACTTATTTGGTTTTTTGTCAGCACTGTAGCAATTTGAAAGATACAGGGAGGAAGGAGGGAATTTTATTAAAATATGGCACACTTATGCTCTCCTTTCTTCTTTCAAACATTAAATCCCAAAAGGCAGACAATATTTTTGTTAATGGTCTCATAATTAAGCTTGCTGTTTTTGCTTTTGTGTATCATAATATAAGTAACAATCAAAACAACCTGATAACATTAAAAAAGTAATATCTGCCAACAGCTCAATATGAGCAAACAGATGTTGCAGCATTTCCAAATCAGTTAAACAGGCAGCGGTGTAACAACAGGAAAAAGAAATGCTCCCTATGGCTGAGCTTTGTCCTCCCCAAGAGATATTATTTTACTTGCCCCATTGACTTGGTTGTTTATCTTTCCTAGTGTTCCCCAGTTAATTCAACAGCTGAATGTTAGTTACATGGGCAATAGACCAGCAACCTGTTAAAAATGATCATATAGATGCCAACACTAACCCTGGACTATCTGTATTTTTTAGCAGAAACCAAAGCTTTATGCATTTAATCAGTTAGTATCAACACCAGAAAAAGGCAGAACAACCTGTTGAAATTAACCAAGGTATAAACATGTCTTAAGATTTAGCAAAAAGGGACGAAACTGCTTTCTATATGAAAGCCCTCAGTTTAAAATAAAAATAAAAAAGCAAATACAGGTTTTAATATACAACATATCAAACATCCACATCCATTTCCAATTTGCTGAAAATCACAAAACTAGAGATCACACTGACAACACCTGTAGATCTGAATAAAAGGTACTACTCATTTTACATTTGCCCTTCTAGCATTAACCATATAAAATATTAGCCTAAAATTCCATCGGTTTGCATCTGGTTATCGTTATACGAATTAAGCTCTTTTTGTTTGTTTGCGTTTACCGTTCTAAATACTTAATCGACACGCTTAAAAATCAAAACAAACTACCGTTTCGTTTTAGGTTTTTCGCGTCTTATTATCACTCAAAAACATTTTATAAATAACAACAACTCAAGCATAAGATACTTGCTGACTGTGATTCGCCTTCAAAAAATAATATTTAAAAAAAAATACAACTACCGGTGCACAAAAGGACGGGTAAAACGTTCACACCGTTATACCGAAACTCCGTAAAATATGATATTCAAATCATAAAAATAATATGTAACATATACCTGTTAATTAAATAAACTTGAAGCTACTAAATCCATCAAAAAAAACTTAACAGAAACACACGACACACACGATACTTACGCTAACAAGCGGCCATATTATTCTCCGTATTACAAACAAGAATTCCTCCGCAGGGATCTTTGTATGTCATTCCGAGATTTTCTGGATAAGAATCCTTTACACCGCAATAAAAAACATTAAAAAAATATTTTCTAAAGAAAGCAAACGGAAAATGAATTACTTTTTCTTAAAAAAAAATTAATGGACGCGAACGTATAACGGACTACTTTGTTGTCTGGGTCGTTGACATAAGGGAACGGTGATGAGTCACAATCGTAGCAGCCTAACAATGATCTATATGTATAATATACAGTCCTTTTTTTTTGCTCTATGATGATCGGGTTCGATTCCGGGATTAGAGGTATCGATTCTTGAAAATTTTTGATTCCATTAATCGATTAATCTAGTAGGAAAGAATCGATTCCAAAGAATCTGAATGGGATGGGATTCATTAAAAGGGAAATTTTTTTAAAAGTGAAATCTAAAGTCAGCAATCAATAAATTCGTTAAAAAAAGGGGCTTTTTTTTTCATGCAATTTTTTATATTTTACCTCTTTATGAATTTTTGGGTGAAGAATCGGGATCATCGATCTTATTTTGAGACAGGGAGGCCGGATGCGTGCGATTTTCATCAGGAAAAGGATCTGGATTTTAGAAGTGATTCATTTTGAAGATATTTTCAGTTTTTTGTAAAAGTTTTGATTTTAAAAAAAGCTCATTTTTTTTTTAAATTTTGCTTTCAGTACCATAACCAGAATGATTGTGTTTAAAAAAAAAAAAGATTTTATTTTTGTATACATAATCGGGATTTTTTTTACAAATAAAAAAAATCAAAACTAAAAACTCCGTGTCGAATTTTATTTTTAATCAGTTTTCTACAAGATGTATTGACTAGTCTTATAATTAATAAATACCCTATTCTTAACATATGACAAAGTGTGTATGAAAAAATGTTCAAAAGTGGATTCATTGTTCATTTCTTTAAAAAATATTAAGTCATTGTATAAATATTTTCATATAAGTATATAAAAAAATTTGAAGCTAGAAGAAAAAGAAATTATATAAAGATTTTCTGACTAGTGGTCATAAAAATATTACTTTATCACACCCAGGAAGGAAAAGAGGTCTCCTAAATTAGGCTTGCCAGATATACTCTTCTTTTTAAGAGTATTTACTCTCTTTTTTTGTCTGAAAAATAAATACTTTCTCTTTTTTTAAAATGAACGGAAATATACTCTTTTTTTCGAAATGCAAAAACCAAATCTATCAATCTATCAAACTGACTAGAATTTTTAGCTGAAAACCTATATTTAGCTTAAACTCATCTTTATTGTTTAACATTTTATTTTCAAAAAGTCTTATACTGTACTCTTTTTATACTCTTAACTATTCTTTTCTACTCTTAAATCTTCAGATTTTATACTCTTTTTATACTCTTTCTTTTTGAAAAGTTTTTATACTCTGTTTCCTATTTCAAAAAATGGCAAGCCTGCAAATGCTGACACAAATGTTAAATCCTCCATAACAGTCGGTCAATTTTTTGTGACCGAAGAACAGAGGGGGTCGAAAATTTCCAAAACTATGTTGACGTAATACTAGAATGGCCCCTACTGCAAAGTCCTCTTTTTAAGACGCATTTTAAAATAAATATGGCACGATATTAAGAAAAATCACCAAGAATCTTTATAATGATATCCCTTTTCTACTAACTTTTATACGTCGGAAGAGATGAATCCACTAAAAAAAGAAAATCCTATGTACTACATTTTTTTTATTATACAATACTTATACAAAAGTCAGCATTCATTGTTCGGAATTTAAATATATATTTTTTTTTAATTTTTAGGCCGATCGCAAAATAAAAGTCTACGATCAGACGGAATTATTGTTAACTACGTTCTTCGTAGTTTGCCTTTGTAAAAAAAAATCGAAGTCAAACAAAAAAAAAATTACAAAATATCACAAGAGTAGTATACAGTATAATAAATATATGAAAATAACTTTGCATCAGATGAAAGAGAATCGAAACGAATTCTTTTTTTTTTTAATGAAATTCTGCTAAATATGCACCATAAATAACAAAAGAAGAAGATAATTATCAAGCTACTTTAGAAAAAAAAGACTAGCTTCAAATGTCAAGGCATATTTTGGGATGTTGAATATTTGAGGTAGAATATTCCAATAAATATTTTTGAAATTAAGTAAACCAATTTAAAATTTTTTAAAATAGCTTTGATAAATTTCTTAATAAATCATTTTTAATATTTGAGCTGAATTTCTTTACTTTTAAAAAGTTTGAATTAATCGATACCGACACTTTGATTCGTACTCTATAAAGCCCAGTTACAGAGTGCTTTTACAGAAAGAGGCTGGCGAACTTTCCCATCAGTCAATGAATGGCATTTTGTGAACTCCATATATTGGAGATATGAAGATATTTTAGTTTTACCGACTTGGGAATAATGTTAAAATTTTTATCTTTTTCAGCGAAAAGTTGGAAGAAAACCAATTCCCATTCGTTTTTCTCCTAAACTGAAAATGGGCGGAAGACAAGTTCTAATTCTTGTTGCATTCAAGTAGCTGCTGATGCCTTAAATGCTGGGAACTTTGTGTTACTGCGTTTAACACAGATATCCCAATAGCGCTTTTTGCAGCTTCCCGAATGTAACATTATTAGCTACCTTATTTCCAATATGACTGACTATGTTCAGTTTTGCATTTCGCAAAACTGAATCGCCAGTCTCTTTCTATAAAGAATCACTACATTTTTACAGCAGCTATCTTTCAAAATTCCTAATTCGCTGATGATTCCAAAAAAGATAGCATCTGATTCAAATCAGCAAACAATACCTTCATTTTAAAAACGAATCATATTTGTCGATTTCATGCAATAACATTTATTAAAACATGCAGTTCAGCAGAGTAAGTATGTTCCTCATTGTTCTATCACGAAAATCGTTGCCGACATCTTTAGTTAATCAGTGAATCAGAGCTTCTGAAAGATCCTGATTAGTATGACGCACATATTTATTTTATGGGTGTCAAAATATTAAGCGCAAGCGCTGCCATCGATATATCGTCATTCCTGTTGCCAAGAAACTATAACGAAAGCCGCGTTAACGGGGTTCAAATTCAGATAGTGTTAATTTTGCCGAATGCGAGCACTTATAGCGGCAGGTTTCATAGCAAATCTTAACTTGCTCTAATTTTTTTTTTTCACCGAAAGAAAAAAAAGTGCCACAGGGTAATCCAAAGAAAACGTATTTCCTTTTCAGACCAAGTTTTGTAGATATATAAAAAAACTTATATTACAAACCACTCGAACACCGATACTGCATTTTCATTTGAATTTACATATCAAAACCCTTTTCCTTTTAAATCGATGATCACTTACTCAAAATCAATTTATTTCTCTCTAATAATCACTTTTTTAAAAAAAATACAAACTGCCTATTTAAAATGTTTTTGGCACTTCCCTTTGATCAAATAATACTTTTTATTTTCACTTACACGTCATCAGTCATCTAAAAACGACATGGCCAAAATGGTAAGCGTTTTCCATACTAGGGACCGCGGAAGTTGGGACACTAGCGCATCGCTATTTCTATGTTTAGCTTATGTCATAGCTATCCATTCTCCATAAGTCTTAACAGGAAGGAAATATTCCGTGTCATAAGCTAAACAGGTATATTTATTTCAAATGGAAGAGACAGATGCAAAAATATCCCAATATAGAAGTCTTAAAATTAACGGTAACCAAGCAAAATATTGGTACCAGAATGCTTGGAATTAGCAGATTTGTTACCCATAGTGAAAACCATAGTGTGCTCAATCGGCCTACGAAAATTCGTCCGACTCGCGCATGACGTCATATGTCAGAATTTTGAAGCCATTTCGTCTGCTTCGGTTTGTTTCTTATACATTGCTCTTATGGCATAGAGCAGAAGAAATCTTTTCAAAAGTCTGACATATTACGTCACAAGTCAGACAATCACGTGGTACACCCTGCGCTTGAGCACACTATGGTTTTCACTATGTTTGTTACCATTATCTCTCTAGAGGCCTCTAGCGGAATAGGATTGCGTCTGCCTGTTCCATTGACTTACACGGTCTCTATTTCTTTTTTCCATTAATTAGGCTAAATTAACTTTTTTTTTTCTTTTCTTTTTTTTTTTTTATAAAGAAAAATTATTTACATAAAATTTGTTCCCCTATACAATAAAATTGTCCCGCCCAGTGGGAAAACTTTCATCTTAGCGTCACTCCATTTAACTTAAAAGCGAATTTTTCTGTTTTTAGCATAAGGCTGAAAATTTCGGTTGTGAGTGAAAAATTTATTTTAAAATTCGCTGTTTAAGCTCCGACAGGAATTCGAAGAAAACGATTTTTTAAAAAAAATGTATAAGAGACTATATCACACACACTTTTTAAATATGTTACACACAAACTTATTTACAAAAATTTGGCAATTGCAAAATTTGCAATTCACACTGAATATTTTTTTAATAAAAAAAAAATTCAGTGCTTATAAAATGAGCATAAAAATTTTTTGACTTTTTTTTTTAAAATTATTGACTAATTTTTATACAGTTTTTTTAAGTAAAATTTTAAAAAGATCTTTCATCACAAATAACTGTCTTTTTTTTGTGTTGAAAATTTATGCCCCTTTCCCCCCGTTTTACAATTCGGTGATCATGTAACCCGCGTCGGTTAAATCAGGGATCATATCGTTCCTTTCCTGAACGGGTGTCTTCGCTTTGATCGGTTGGTAATGAGGTTCGGATGGAGATTGCTGAGATCGGAACATGAACGGTTCGTAGTGACCTTCTTTCGATTTGCTTCGGTTCAACGTTTTCGAGTAGGTGTCCGGAACCCGCGGAACTTCGATGGTTTTGATGTGCTGACGGCTTAGGGTGCTTGATTTGGTCATGGCGGGTTGGGAGAATGATTCCATGGGTTTGCTCGTGCTTTGCGGGTAGAATGATTCTTGGGATTTTTCCCGTTTTCGGGAGAGCGTGGAATGGAATGTGTCCGGAGTTTTAACGGGTTGAGTGAACGAGTCTTGAGAAGTGATGGGAGCAATCGATTCTAATGTAGTCCTTGTTGAGAAAACGTTGTACGAATCCATTTCCGTATCGTATGATCCATCTATATGCGACACCTGGAAATTACATGAGATTTAGAAATGGAAAAATACTAGGTGCAAGTACTTTTTGCGCTCTTCGTCAAATGCAACTACAACTTGCACAGAGTGAAAAGGATTTAGGCGGTTCCATTTACAAGTTGCACAGGATAGTAACTTTGGCAACTACACATTGTGCACAAAGAAAAGTGTCAACGAAAACGTCGAACAACCAAAACGCGATTTCCAGTTGCAGTTGCAAACTTGCAAGTTGTATCTGCTTGTTTGGACAAGATAAATATGACTTGTAGCTGCAACTACATATAGTACGCCTTGAATATGTGCAACTACGCACAAAGACCGTAAATTTGAACTTTTTTAGATATTTTTTTTACTCTACTAACATTCACTAACTTCAAGTTACTAATATTTTTTTATTCTTACCTGGGGGGCTGGGGCGTGGTCTCAGTAAAAATCAGACGATTCTAAAGTTTTACACTGCTTACTTAAAGTCGCGTACTGGCCATGATTGGGTCCTGACATATGAGCTCTGGGCAGTGTTGAATGTGTGTGCGGGTGAGAGTGGATGTGACCCCCACGCATCCCTCCTCCGAGGTTGCTCTCACGATAGGGACCGTACTTGGACTTCTCCTCGCCATTTCTGTATCAACCAAACATTCATTACTTATTTATACTTCCTTTAGTAAATTCACTACATCATAATTTTATGTCATCGGGATAAAAAATTTGAACCGGAATTGACAAAAATCGCAACTATGGGGCCATTCAAATATTACCTCATCATTTTAAGGTGGCGGTCTTGCAAATGATGACGCAAATTCTGTAACTCAGAGCCAGAAAGTTAAATATGCAAATTGAAGATGGCCCCTGAAAAGTATTTGGCCGTGATAACGACTATTTTTAATTTACATATTTAACTTTCTGGCTCCAAAATACACAATTTTAAATGTCCATTAAAAAAAACCTATTTTTTGATGACGAATAGGGGAGGAAAGTCAAAAAGTCAAAAAAATGATGGCCAAATACTTGAACGGCCCCAATGCTAAAAACATTCCGCCATTTTTTATGGCATTGGTAAAAACAAATTTCATTCGTATACATCCTCATTCCTCAACCAGTTAAAATGTTAATTAATGCGATAGTTTTCCATCGTAAGAAAATGGGATACCAAACTTTTTTTTTCGGAAGCATTTAAGCAGCCTTTGCAATACAAAAAAAAAAAAAAAAAAAAAAAAAAATGTTTTTTTTCTCAAAGTGTGCGACGAGGGCAAGAATATTTTTCTAAGAAAAAAAAAATCTAAAAATACAAATGTTAGAAAAAAAAGGAAAAAAACGTTAATAAAATAAAAATAAAAAAAATGAAATTCCGAACAAATCATTTTATTGAAATTAAAAAATAAAAAATAAATAAAAAAAAAAAAAAAATGTTTTTTTTCTCAAAGTGTGCGACGAGGGCAAGAATATTTTTCTAAGAAAAAAAAAATCTAAAAATACAAATGTTAGAAAAAAAAGGAAAAAAACGTTAATAAAATAAAAATAAAAAAAATGAAATTCCGAACAAATCATTTTATTGAAATTAAAAAATAAAAAATAAATAAAAAAAGAAAAAAAAGAAATAATAAAAAAATAATAAAATCAACCATGCCTGTTTTAGTGTTGAAGTGGTGGCAAGCTGTGTGTCATGCAATAATTAACACGCATGCGGCGAGCCATGCCTTCTTATAATAGGGTTTTCGGATCTTCTGCATCTATGGGAACGGGTTTTGGCTGAGGAAAAAAGAAAAATATGAAAAGCTTTGAATATACCTTAATAAAAAATTAAATTTGTTCAAATCAATTTACAAAAGATTAAAATCTGGCACATAAAAAGGCACTATCATATCAGTGATTTAGACTGAAGATCTACGAGGACTATCACGAAAGATTATATAAATTTTTAAGATTTTGGCCCTACAAAAAAATTATTTACAAAAGTTTGAGAATCCCAAAGAGTGATGTTACATTTTTAAAAAAATTACACCGGTGAGAAAAAAAATAACATTTGTGGTGGTACTTATTTGGTTTCAAAGTTAATAAAACGAATAAATGTTTTCAAGGTGGTGGCAGCAAAAATAAACTTCTATTGCTGTTGACCGGACTTTAATTTTGTCTAAAAAGAGTATACAGTACCCTAATATGACTTTCAGAGAGCGAGCAAACATTCAATTTGACAAAACGGGTTACGTTACTGTAAACTAAAATGGCTAACTTAAGGTTAATTATAAGTTAATTAATTAAGTTAACTATAATTAACATAAGTTAATATATTTGCTATAATTAACCAGAATTAACTTAAGTTAATTATGCATTAAAAACATAAGTTAACCGTTAACTAAAAGTAAATCATAACTATTTGTTGATTATCAATATCAGTCACTAATTATCAATGCAAAGTGCCGAACTAATTAAAACTTTCTGATCATCGGCATTCAGCAACGTTCAGCCATCATATTAATGCTACTAGAAGTTAAAGTTTCTAGCAATGCAGTAAAAGTTGAATAAGGTCTAACGGCACTCTTAATGGGGATAGTTAAAAAACAGCTGACCAATCATTGATTAATGTAAAGGATTAACTAACGGTTAATGAACGTCGAAGTTTATTAATGTTAGTTAAAGTAACAGCTAAGAAATGAGAAATTTAATAATCAATCAACTGATTTGCAAAACAGTTGCGTTCAGTTAACGGTATTAAAGTTAATATAATTATAGTTAACCGTTAATTTACTTAATAAGGTTAACGTTCAGATCGATTAATTAAGCAGAAAAACGGTTACTCCAGTACTAGTTATTGTTCAACATGGCTAAAAAGCAGTCGACTAAGTGATTAGCGTATGTATTCAACAGCTGATTAATGATTAAATTCACGATTCTCGAATCAATTAATAAATCTGAAAACGGATGGCTTAACAGTTAATCGTTAACTAAAAAAGTTACTTTATGATTAAAACTACTTAAACTTAAGTTTGGTTTACGTACATTTGATTAGATTATTTAAAGACTAGGCCGAAACTGGCCTTGAAAACATTCATTTTAGAATCTTTTGTTGAACATTTAACCGTGTTATCAACTTAGGTGTCTTCGGGACTGCCTCAATCGGCAGGACGAAATTTTCTTTCTCTTAGATTCAGAATTTATTTTATTAATTTTAGTACGAAAAAAATTAAAATAATTGGCTTTTTGTTAAAAAGTACGTATATTTAGCATAATCCGACTAGAGATTTGAAAAAAAAAAAAAAAAATTAACTCAGTCGACGACGGAAACCGGGGTGACTCAAAGCTTCGGCCTCACCCTTTCATGCTCTGGCCACTGAGATCAAACCCCTCACAGCTGCGGTGTTAGACCAAGCAAGTTAAAAGTTTTTCTCTCTTAATTTAAAAAAAATTAAAAACGATTTGAGATTCTTAAAGAGATTGATGTACAATTTCGGATCTCTTAAAGTTTTGAAAATAAAAAACATTAAAAGAAAGGCACTCATGTAAAACCGAATTTGCTTTAATTTTTCAGATTAATTTTAAAAAATACACAAACTAACTTTAAGAGAAATAAAATAAGAGAAAAAAAAACTTTTGGAACAATGAAACACACAAAAGGAAATAACAATAACTACGAGAAATTCATAAGTAAAATTAAAAAAAAAAAAAAAAAAAAAAAACACAAAAATCTAAATTTCAATTTTTCTAAAAAAATTAACTAAATCCTACGATGCATAAAAAAATCAAATGACAACATACTTCATACTTAAAAAAAATAAATGCAGTCGTTTATGTACATTACACGCTAGGACCACTACATGTACTGGTCAGTCAAAAATGACGACAAGCAGCGCCTCTCACGCTTTTATTTAAAAAAATTATTTTTCGAAAGACGGGGACCACGTCGATTCTAAAGTAGAATTTTGAGATTGTACACTATTTTCTTGCGGGATCAACCAATTTTGAGAATCCGGACTTAAAAATTCGTTATCCCTATTACTGTAATTCCACCCTCTTTGCAAAGACGTGAGATTGCTGTTGACCGGAATGGAACTGTAATATTCGTAACTTGAATTCGCGACGGCATTGTTAAGGGTAAAATCTCCGGTTTTAGGCCTGGCGGCCAAGCCACCCTCGGTCGGTGGCCTTTTCGAATCCGATATGTTCGGATCGTAATACACGTTCGCGGTGCTTTTGAGATATTTTTGAAAATCTTTGGTTTCGTTTGGTACATTCAAAGCGAAGGGATTGTGATTCAAGGGGGTGTAACGATGAGACATGCTTGGGGAGGGTTCGATCACATTCCGGGGTGAGGGTAAACGTTTTAAGGAGGAGGTGGAATTAGATGGGGGTGCGTTGTACGACCCTTGGTTGCGAAGTGTCCGAGCTGCGATGGCCTGGGACGCGGCGCTTGGAGGTAGGAACGGATCCTGTTCGTCTACTTGTAAATAATCCCGCCTGGAATTTATAAAAGAAATAGTATTACGGAGGAATAAAACTGGAAAAGAAAAAAAGAAAATTCTAAGGACCTCTTCCTTATGTAGATCCAAGTGTGAGAATCAACCCAAACCAAAACGGTGAATATAAGCCCAGCTGAAACGCTAGCAAGCAGCATGAAAGCCATCCCGTACAGTCCAAGATCACAGACACCCCGGACTGCTTCCAGGTAGTACTTGTGAAGTGGTCTGCAGTCTAAAAGGGCGGCCAGACTAGAGACAAGTCTGAAAAATAAAGGAAGTATTTCCATTTTTTTAGAATAAATTAAATTAAACATCTTATTATCTAAACGAGGAAGATGGAAGAACGTATGAAAGCGGGCAATAGTCGGGGGGGATCTAGGGCTGATAACTCTTTCTTAACAAAAGAGCGGGTTTTTAAAATGCTTATTTCTGTTGACAAAAAAAGATAAGGGGGGAGGATCAAAAGGGAAGTTAAGCATTTTTTTATTTTTATTTTATATTTTGATCGATAAATATAAGTTAATTAGGTTTATGTAAAACATGTTTTATATTTTTTAAATTCGCATTTAAAAAATAATTGAAAGTTAGTAATGGTAGAAAATTGTTAAATTTTGATGTAAAAAGAGAAGTCGTTTGAAACGCGGGGAAAAAGATTGTGACGTCGTATTTGCAACAAAAACGAAAGGAATACCAACTTTTAAAATTCAAAATATAGTACAATGACGTCAAAATTACATTTGCCGCTTATTTAATTTTTTCAAAATGTCAAATTTTGGAATTTTATTTCTAAATCTGCTTTGTTGAACCTTCCTGATTTTTATGAAAGTACTATTCTTATGAAGTACAGAACTCATTTTAAGCAAAATATGCCTCACTTACTATAACGCTTAACTTCCCTATTCTGGAATGACCCAGTAAAACGTTTCCTCTGCTTCTTAGATTTTTTTAAAAATTTACAGGTTAGCTCATAAATTGGCAGCTTTAAAGAACTTTGTAAGAATTTTCGACGCAGATATACTTTTCCGCAAAATAAAAGAGCTAAAATTGAAATTGAATAAAGAGTAGTTACTAAAAATATTCATTACGTTTAGTTGCTAAAGATACATATCAACACTGGATTTAAAGCAAGGCTATCACCAAATTCATTTCGATTCAGAAACAAGGCCCTTCATGGTTTTTACAATACCAGGATCCTCTACTGTCTCATTTTCCCAGATTAATTTAAAAAATATTAACTGAAAGTGCCTTTTTCAGGGTGGTCAGTCACCCAGTAAGTCGATTTTACTGTTTACGGCAGTGAGCGATTTTTTACTTTAAAAAATTAAAGGTCATGCAGCGACGCTAGCGGAATATTTCTGCATCGAAAATCCTTCTTTTTCACTTACAAATCTGTCGATTGAATGTCTTTGGTAAGAATATCCAGTCTAGGATGTAAATCATTTTTATGATACAGCTGATCTGCCAGCCTGGCGACGTTGGCAAGGTTGGCAGTCATCGCGTCGACCCCGCGCTGCGCCTCCCTGAGGCGCTGCGTGAAGGGGTTCATGTTAGACGGCTCGCAACGTATGTAGTACTTTAAAACCTCCGCTTGAAGAGTGCTCGGAGATTCGTATCTTAGGAAATCCTCAGGAGCCACACACAAATCGCCCATCGCGACGGAGGTCGCTAGGTACACAGACGTTAACATCCAGTTCACAATAACGGCGAACAAACCAAACACAGAAAACCTGAAGATGAGAGAAAAAAAACAAAGAATTGCAAAAAAGAGCGTTAAAAAAATAAAATAAATGAATAAAGCAATTAAATTTGCAAGACGGTGCTAAACGTTAACACTTACGTTATGAGGCAACACCTGGAGTGTCGCGCAACGCCAAACAATAATATAACACAGAACACTAGAAGAATACTGAGTACCCCCATTGTCGCAGGCCATCTTTAAAAAAAAAGAAATAAAAATTTTGTTTGATGTCAATTCTTTACCGATTCGTCATTGCGTGGATAAATCAAAATAACAAAATCTCAAAAAAAAAAAAAAATTTTTGGAGCACCCTATCAGAATTAATAGGTCTAAGAATTTAACAGTGCAAACGCATATCAAAACCACTTAATTAATCACCTTATTGTCTCCCCCAAATGTACATAGAAAACAATAGTCTTCAAATTAATTCCCTGAAGCGGTCTGCTAATGTCTTGCGAACTAGACAAAGCAGATGAAGTATTCCCCGTGACTGCATTGAGACTTGTCAAAAGCAAAGCACGAGCTGTTTGATTTGCAACTGGATCGTCGAATACATCGCTCAACTCAGTCAATAACGGTTTAACTTTTGACTGGAGCGTCGATTCTATGGTACTAGTCTGTTAAAAAAAAAAAAAAAAAAAAAAGCGGTTAAGATAACTTCATAACCATTAATGGGCGACGTCTTCAAGCTTACTTGATTTTTAACGGCGGAGACTTTTTCGTCGACTGCCTTAACGGCAGAAATAAATTGAACTGCAGCGTTGTGGACGTCATCGTTGCCATAAAGGCCAACTCCTACCGCTCCGCTAAAACGGGGGAAAAAAAAAATTAAAATAGATTCGATTAAAAAAAGTAACTCTAGATTAAAAATGATTTTCTGAAATGTGTAAAAATTGATTACTTGGTTCTTCTTTTTGTCTTTTAATTAAAGTTTACGAAAATTTGTAGCCGGTGGCCAGAACGGCAGCATTTTATTTTATTCCCCCTTCCCCCTTTCTGTAGCCTGGAAACCCGCTGGAAAAGGATTTAATATCACGAGTATTTTTTTTCCTCGTCAGACTGATTCTATTGTAAAATCGTCATGTCGCGGTCGCGGTTTTCCTGAGCGGAAAGCAGAAAACATTTAAAAGAATGTGATGTCGTTATGGTAACGGCCTTTTGACCTTTGCGAAAATCGTAATAATGTGGATTTTCTAGCCGGATTAATGTAATATAATTATTCTTAATTTTGTTGTCACCTACATGGCCTAAAGAAGTGGACAACGAAATAGATATAAAAAAATCAGTCGTTTTTAAAGGGACAGCAAACCGGAAGACTTCAACGTAGAATAAATTATTTTGAGTAAAGGAGGTAGGTTTTTAAGGTCCCCCACCCCTTTTTTTTTTTTTTTTTTTTTTTTTTTTTTTTTTTTTACATTCGAAAAACGTTAAAAGTATAGATAAAAAAGAGCATTTTAGCAGGACTAAAACTGACGCCGCCTGGTCTTTTTATCAGTCAGAAGATCCAGGAAGCAAAGGAGGTCACAAACGCACAGGAGCAGAAACGATAGTGATATAGGTATAGATTTTCAGGCTCTTTTCAATTTTTTGATATCGTTTCCCCTTTTCCGGTGAGAGCGGAAAAACAAATTTTCCCATGTTAAATTCCCTATACCTGACTTTTCGAACTTTGTTCAACACGTACAGAGCCCCTTCCCGATCGATTTCGATGAAATTTTCATCAAATTTAGACCAAACTTTACTTTGCGACAGTTGTGACGTTATACCCGTCTGTTTGACGGGTGAGCACTAATTAATTCTTCAGGTCTTAAAAGACCCAAGTGTTTTGAGGGATATCTGGAAAAATATGCAATGGAGTCTATTAGTTTTAAGCCTCCTTGATCGTTGCCCTTTTAAAACAGAACGGAAAATTTTTCATCGGTCATCGAAATTAAGGCCATCTTTAGGTTTTCTAGGTTTCAAGGCTCCCGTTTGAAATGAAAATCACTTTTAGGTTTTTAAGTTTTTTTTGGTCAGTAATAGATACCCTGATATTTCATCCAAAACACAGCCCGAGCCAAGAACATAACCTCACTCTTCAGGAGCATATAAAATAAGAAAAATGAAATTGACATTTTGAATGTCCAATAAAAAATAACGGACCAATTTCAGCCATTCGAATTGTCTTTCAATGAAATAACGCTTCAACCGAAGCTGTTTTAGGTGCTCTTACTTAATTTACTCTTAATAATTTAATCAATCTTAACTGATTCATTATTTAATTATGATATTCAAAAACATCTTTCTCAGTGTTTGAACGGGAATTTCCTCGAAATTATTTTATTATCTTGTCACTGAACGTAATGAACTACTTGTTCACGGGAACGTTCGCTCACACGACATTTAAATATTTGTTAGCGTTCAATTTCATTGTCGGAATTTTGCATTGTTTCGGATATTATAAAATCTACTTGTGATATTTGCATTGATTTGAGATATACTCACCAGCACAAAAGCGTAAATATGCTTAAGGTCCACTTTAGCAGACTAATACTGTGTTTTGGTCTAGGCTTTCTATCACAACATCTGGTACAAAGGTAAACGAGAAGTACAAACAACGTGAGGATGAGCCATGCTGCTGGAATGGACCCGAGAATCCCAAGAGACTGAAAAAAAAAAAAAATGGTTAGCATTCAACACATTAAGCCTTTTTATTTTTTTTGTTTCGATCGTTTCAAAAATAACACAAAGGTTAAGCCAAAAATAAAAAGAAAAAAGACCTTTGAACCGTTAATTAAGATTCAATAATACGTGAACTTTTACCTTCGGAATGGTGACGAAATTTTCCTTTTCAAAACCCAAGTTTGTAACGCGATCCAAACCTTATCAGAAAACCACGAAGTAACCTTCAAATTTATCGTAGAATGGGAAAAAAAAACCTCGGTAAACGCCAAACAAAATGCTAATTGAATCACTTATTTCAAACAGCGAAAATTTGTCCGTCCGAGTTGATTTCATTTGAACCTATTTAAATCGCTTTTAACGCATTAAAATCAGACTTTTTCGCTTTGTCTTTGATTTAATTTTCTTTATTCGATTCTCTAGCGAGCTATATTTTCAAATAAAATTTTAAAAGGCGGAAAACTTTTCGATAAGTCTTAAGTATTTCCCGAAAGAAACTTTTTTACTATTTTGAGGTTCAAATACACGCGTAACACCAAAAAATTTAGGAAAATGGATATCGTCCTTGCGATAATTTTGAACCCCCACTTCTTCCCTTTGTAAGGGTTGAAAAAAACGAATTTTTCAATTTCAAAATGCCTGGTATATGGTGGAATCGGTGCCATTCGGTGTTACTATTATCCCCAAATTTTTTAAATTTATTACTGAATTCTTAAAAAAATATATTATTATTTTATTCATAATATACGTAAAATTTCCGATAAAATACGATCGTTTTTCATAGTAAATACATTTTTTTTAAAAATGAACCTTAAATAAGTTTTTTTTTAAATTTTCAAGGTCACTGCACAACAGGGATGGTATGCCGAATAGATTTTAATCGGAATCGGAATCAGCATCCCATCCCTGTTGCGCATCTTCAAGAGGTCCATTTAAAAATATGAAAAAAGTAACTCCAAAAGACAATGATTCCAGTATCAGGAATTTTCTCCCACCATATACCCCTCCCATTTTTCCCAGCTGTTAATGAATGACATCGGGGACCTCGTTGAAAACGCTGTTAAAGGAGATGCTACTGAGAATCAGTGAGTATGACATGTCCCTCGGTTATAGGTCCAGTAATGATAAATATTGAGGTTAAAATCCGTTAAGAAAATCCCTTCAAGAAAATTTTTCCACTAGCCCAACCCCTCCAAAAACAAAATTTTCTATATTTTCTTAATTTTATTTAATGTAAATCACGACATTAGCATTCTGTGAACCTTCCATCCCTTCGTCATCATTTGCCGTCAAAGCCAAGACCCCTTTTGCCCCTGAAATATTTGAATGTTCTTTGGAATTTAAAAAAAAAAAAAAAAAAAAAAAGAGGAATTACAGGAATTAAGGAATAAGTCCCTTATTCTTTCCCCAGATGAAAGGAGGTACCCGTTGTACCCGGTGGGCCTGTCGGTCTTTGGCCTGCCCTGTTTTATACATCCAAAGATGGAGAAAGAGGGAAGAGTTGGTAAAACCCAAATTTATGTAATGCGTAAATGTCATAGGAGATAAGTTTAGAGGCCAAAGATATCTCTCTTTTAATTGACCCGAATCGGTTTGCTTAATCATTCATCCTTTTTCTATTAATACAGCTCGCATGATCTCAAAATTTATTCTTGTTAAATTTTTTAATTTCAGGTAGAAGCAACCTATTAGTTTGTAGCTTACCTCGAGGTATGTTTCACTATCCGGAATGAACGTTGAATTGACATAATGCAATGTGATGTTGATGTGTGGTAACTTATGGAACAATTTGGCCAACACAGTAGGTTTGTACTGGTCGGTTTCCATTTCCCGGATCAAGGGAAAAAAGAAAAGGAGTTTTTAACTACTAACTATTCCAGTCCATGACCGCCGTGTACAACCTTAAAATCTCCTGAAAAGAAAAAAACAAATAAATAAAATGATAAATTCAAAGATATTTAATAATCCAAATAAATAATATATAATAACAACAAGAAAAAGGGGGAAACAAAGTCGATACCAAAAGCAAACACCGTCCCATTTGTTTACATTTTTTCAACATATAGGCCTACAAACGGCAGCTGAGGATAAAAGGTGGGAACTGAAAAATGATTTTGGGATCGATATCAATCACGGTAGAATTTTACGACAAATATATGCTATAAATTGGTTAGTATGTTATGCATATGTTTGGCGAACATGGTAATGATGTCATGTTATAACATACCAGCGAATATATTATGCTCAGTAACATAATTACACAAATTGGGAAAAATGTTAGAACGTTATATCACTTACAACATTATTATGTGGCTCTCTAACATTAAGAACATACGTTGGAACATGTACCAACATGTTAGAGAGAAAATGTCGAGAGTTTTTGAACAAGTTACGTAGCATGGAGATCCAAGTCATTTTTATTCTTAATGATAAAAAATAAAAGATCGGCATTTTTTCTCGACATTTACAGAGCCACCCTTTTTAAAATTACATAAATTCCTATAGGAACGGACGAAATTTTTAGTTCCAAAAGAAATGTTTTTATAAATTTCCATGACTAAAAAATAAATTGCCACAAAAAAATTTTCAAAATTTTTTTTGTTGAAAAAAAAACAGATAAATCTTCTTTTTTCAAACTTTTTTTTCTCTCCAGCCTTTCTTTCCGTCATTCAATGGCTTTATTGCCTCTAACCTCCCTTTCACGCGGATACGGTTAATCCGGTTATTTTTTCTCCCTTGGTCACAGTGTTACCTTCTTAAATTTCTCATTCATCATTTTTATTTTTCAGTTAACTTCCTCTTCGAAGCGATTTTTTTTTTTTTTATTTATCCCGAAAAGAGTTTTTCTTTGATCGATCCACTGTTTTCGAAACCGTCTTTACAAATTTGAAAAGCGGATCTACAGTGATATATTATTCTATTTTGAACCCTATTTAGTTAGCAATGTTACCCCTGGGGATGATCTCGAAACTTAAGGTCGTATCTGCAATCTCCCTTAATAATGCCGCTGATTAGCATTAAAAAATGAAAAATACTAAATTTTAATTAAAAGCCCTTTTGCTGCGGTTCTCACGGTGGAATTTCCACTTCCAACATGTCGAATAACATGCTCGGCTCCGATGCTTGCAAAGTTTTTAAGATTTGGTTATAAGTAACACCGGAAACTTAAGGGGGTCAATCCAGTATTACGTAGGACGGTTGGGGAGCCCGACAGGAAATCTTACAAGCAAAAATTTAATTTCACTCGAAATTTTTTCCCAGGATTCTTTATTATAAAATAAGTTTCCGAGAAATGACGAGGAAAATGAAGTATAAGAAAACATTTTCATTGTCATCCGTGTAATACACAATTCTGATCAGGAAATAATTGAATCTTTCGAAAACCGCAAAATCTTTAAGGTCTCTTAGCAACAAGCAACACGAAAAGCCGTTATAAAATATCCAGGAAAATAAGTTTCCTCGTTTCGAAACCTTTATAAAAACAAGTATAAACTAATATAAAACATATATCCTACATGAGCGTTTACTTATATTAAAAAAAAAAGAAAATAAATTTTCTAACTGAAACTTGGATAGAAAATATCTCAATCTCGAAAGAAAAAGATTGCGAAGGAAAAACAATGAAGAAAACGTCACAATGTCAACGTACAAAAAAAAAAATCATCGATTTTTACCTTAAAAAGTTTACAATTTAGACATTTAAGCATTAACGACTGCGGTAGTGATAAAAAATACAAGCATTATTACTTTTTCTTCTTCTTTCGCTTCTCTCTTTCTTTGAAAGGAAAGTAACATGTTAGGATAAAACTTTTTTTCTCTCTTCTTCGGAAAATGGTGAAAACCTATTAAAATATTCCTCGGCGTTAGCTTTCCGATAAAATCCATAAGAGGGATGAATTATTTAGTCATTCTCTTTACTATCGAAGGGTTGCATAAAGGGCGAATCTTTTATTTGGGTATGCCGGTAGTCCGTAGTCGGATGGAAGGAAGGAATAGAAATTCTATTTCGTACTAGCTGTCCCCAGTCAAAATTTGACTGCCCCTCTTTCCGTTGCTAACCGCCCAGTGCCTCATTACAAACGGCATTTAAAGTTTTTCTACCCCTCAGAATGACTTCCAGCTTCAGATCGGGCAAGTCTACACGTGAAGAGCTTTCATTCAAAAAACCGATCGTCGAAACCGGTCGGATAGGGGCTGCAGGGCGACTGGAAATAGGTTTTGGGGGTTCGTAGCGTTTTAATATATAGATGATACGATAGCAGTCCGGCACGCCGTGCACCTGTCAGTGCTGACAGGACTGTAAGTGCTAACTCCGATTGATATCTCCTCCGACTGTGTCCGGTGATTTCGTCTCTTTGCTTCGAAAGCTAATCTCGGGATGGATTAATCAATTTGGATATATTTGCCCAGTCAGAGCTATATTCCAAAAAAACATTTTTTCGATATGAAGCAATTTTCCTTCGACGGCTGGGGAAGAAGTGCCACAAAATCCAAACTGAAAGGCATTCGTGACTTAAAAATTTACGGCCACAAATTTTTTGGTCAGTATTTAATTAACAAAACGGTCAGTATTTTATTAATAAAACGGTCAGTATTTTATTAACAAAACGGTCAGTAAAAGAATTAAATGGGCAGTATTTTATTACGTTTTGGGCAGTAAATATAACATAAATGGTCAGTAAAAAATTATTATTTCGGTCAGTAAATTAACAAAACGGCCAGTATATTTTCATAAATTTGCGCAAAAAATAGAAATAAAAATTAGGTGAAGCTCTTACCAATTAAGCTATACAACCAGGGCTCTAGTAGCTTTTTTCGGGCTCCCTCGTCGACTTTTTCTCAGATCGGGACTACCTTAGCCGCTAAAGGTGGCATTTTTTCACCCCCTCCCCTCCTTGTAAGATAAAATAAGCAAATGACAAACCCCCCCTAAACATTACGTAAGATTTTCGAGCCCCCCTTTTTTTTAAGTACTGCGTAAATAAAAATTTTATACTTAAAAAAAAAATCACCGTATATTAATTTTTCTCATTTTAGTTTGATTTTGTGTTATGACTAGCAAAATTCAATGCGAGGAACTATAGGAAGAAAATCGCTAACGAAAGAATATTTTTAAAAAGTGACAATCTGACAAAGAACGTTAGTTGCATTTCGAATTTTTTTTTCGAATTTTTGCATATTTTTGTTATCTCAAAAATTTTAAAAATTAACTTCAAAAAAATCTTGAATTCTGGATAATTTTATAGATTCTTCAGAAAAAATAAATGCTTACGTAAGACCAGCTCAACCACCCCCTCTCTCCTTGTAAGAAAAAATAAAGCATTTTAAATACCCCTCCCCCCTAACGTGCTTACGTAATACTTGTACAGCCCCTTTTCTTTTTTTTGGTGAACCACTTTGTAACATATAATGCTGCTAATAAGTCTGATTTTGGCTAGTTAAGACTCTTCATAAGCTAAACATAATTTCAGCCAATATGGACTTCCATATCCGTAAAACTGCTGAATAAGATTCGAATGAAAATAACTTTCAAATTCCCGCTTTTAATATTTTTTTTTTCCCGCGAAATACTGACCACTGAAAAAAAAATACTGACCAAAAGATTTAAAAATGTCAAAAATTACATTTATATACTGACAATTAAATATTTTTACTTACATTTGCAATAAAAATACTGACCTACAAGTTATTATACTGACGTTTTTTTACTGCCCACATGAATACTGACCATTAATTTTTTTTACTGACAATGTAATTAATATACTTGCGATGCAGTTAAAAATACTGACCGAAAACCGATTAAAATACTGACCGAAAAAATGCAAGCCAAAATTTACGATCGTTCTCACTGAAGCATATACATACAGCAATCTATTCACATCTCCTCGATCTTTCGTTTCTTACAGAAAATTTCCAGGGAAAAGGGCGTCTCACAACCTGGCCTCAGCTTCATTTTCATTTGCTACTCTCAAGTCATAAAATTCGTTTAAAGTGACTTTGTTTTCCTAGGATCCCTTTTTTAAAAGAAAAGAGCGAAAGGCTTCAAATACTAAAAATCTATGCTCAACACCCTACATGGAAGCTTTTGGATTTCGTGCCAGAATGGGGGTCACTAAAACACGGGTATTCGGTACAAAAATCGTAAGCAGGGAGATGGGAACCCTGGAAGATAGCCAAAGATTCTGGAACGGTCCAATTCATAATTTTCAACGATGCCCTTGCTTTTTAAAAAGTTGGCTAATACTTTTTTATTTTCCTAACAAAAAGCCGAAAAAAGGGGGGGGGGAAGCTATTTTATTAAAGATAGAACATTAGGATTTTGTTTTTTACTTTTTTTTTTTTTTTTTTTTTTGGAAAGTGGCGAAATTAATTATGAGAATTCACCAAACCTTTGAAAATGCGATTAATCTTATGGTCCCATAACTTGCGTTTTATATCTGTCAATATCTCAAAGCCCCAGACAAAGCGATCGCTCAACCGTTATAACCCATGTCAACCAATTACTTTCCTTTTGATCGTCTATTTAGCTGCCTCTTCTCTATATGTTCAGATGTAATAATCTGGTTGGGTTTTCAACAGTTCGGAAAATTAACGGGAAAAGAGGGTAATAAAAATTGAGAAGAAAATAATCGAATTCAAAAAACGTTATGCAAAGTATTCTAATATATAAGAGTTAAATCAAATGTTGCATTTCCCATCGAAGTAGGCTATGCGTTTTGTGATTTCACGTTTTGGTGCTTCAGGGCCAAATACACTTTGGAAGACAAATTTAGAGTGCTTAAGATTCTTATGCTCCTCAGTCTGTAAGAGGACTTCAAAATGAAAAAAGTCTTACACCCTATACTTTAATAAAAATAGCTCTATAAATTCTTTAAGGAACCTCAAAGTTTTATTTAAGAAATTATACCCCAAAATTAGTCAAAATTTTTTCATACCAATGAAATCCAAGTTAAAAAGTAAATTTTTTAGGCAATTTTTTGCCATTTTTGAATTTTATAAAAAAAGTTTCTTTTCCGATTGGTTTAATAGGAAAAAATTTGATAATACGCCACCTGACGTAGAATTTTATAAAGAATAAAATGGCTGATACTGATTTTTTACCCGGTTCGAATTCCTTTCGTTGTAAGCGAAAAACTCAAATAATTGACCTTATAAGGGCCCCCACCGGAAAACGCACACTGGAATTAAGTTATTGACTTTTATTATTTAACAACTCTAGACCATAAACCCACTAATTTTCTAGCAAAAAAAAAATTCTATTCCGAATTTTTCTCTTTTTGACCCAAGAATATATTCTAATACACGGAGAAAAATAATGGAGTCGGTAACACCGAAAAATTTATTTTAGAAAGATTAAGTAGATCTGACGGTAATTATAGTAAATGAAACTATAACTGCTGTCAAAAATACCATATTTAAAAGTAAAAATTATACACCTTTCAAAGATTTTTATTAAAGTAAAAATGACTTTAGTACAGTAAAATCTACACTACCCTTTATGATCAAACAAATAATACTTTACATTACCGTAAAAAATACAGTATATAGTATTTTACTGCAAGACGGTAATAATCGCTGGCTCATTTTTTGGAGGCTCATTTTTTAACTATAATTTACCGTTGGTGTTGACGGTAATACGGTAAACTTTCCGGTAGCATTTTTCTCAGTGATGCATCTTCAGATTCCTACATTAGTTACAAATTTTTACTTTTGGGTCAGTTTAAATTTTCACCGAAGGCCTTTTTCGATAGTTGCTAAAGGTGCTTGGTAAATAATTTTGATATTTTTCTCTAAAAATAAGATGAAGACGATTTTTAAAAAATAGGGCGTAAAAAATAGACTGGGGCTTAATCTGAAATTTTCGCTGATTCCGTAGTTAATGAGATTTGTCCCAGAGCCATGTGCACGAAACCATAGTTTTGAAATCTATATAACACCCTACTCACATTTCTCTGCAATACCCATTAATCTTTCGCTTTTTACTAAAGACTTTCGTGAAGAAGGACATCTTGGATCCTCTAAATAATGCTTAATAATATGTAGGGTGTTGGCGGAATATAATACATCGTTGAGAGTTATTTAAGCAACATGCATCTCGTGAAATTCCCAACTTTGAAAGCTTTCGAAAAACAAAATTCTCAAAGCTGCGACCTTTAACCCATCAACTCATCAAAAACAACTCCTATCAAATCCGACATCAACACAATGATATCTCTATCAAAATTCTAGACCGTTGTTGTTTTGCTCAAAAAACCATTCGGTCGGGATGATTGATTGCAGATAAGATTACATTTCTATTAAAAGCGGAGCTTTTTCTTTGAATCCGACACAACAGACATCATGTTTTCTATGTTCAATATTCTCGTAATAGCAGGGATCGCGGTTCTGGTGAGCGGCGCGTTCGTTCGAGCCGCCGTTAACGTGGTCGTCGATTTATCCCACTGGAACGGAAACGTCAACTTCGCTTCGGCCGCGGCAGACGGAATCGTCGGCGTGATCCACAAAGCAACCCAAGGAACGGGGTACGTCGACGAGAAATATGCGTCGAATCGAGCTGCCGCTCAAAAGGCGGGATTGCTCTGGGGCGCATATCATTTTGGAAATAACGGAGACGGTGTGGCTCAAGCAAATCATTTCCTCAAAACCGTCGGTAACACGGATGGAGTTATCATGGCACTCGACATCGAAAGCAACCCGTCAGAAGGGAATATGACCCCGAAACAAGCCGAGGATTTCGCAAACACGATAAGATCAAAAACAGGAAGATGGCCTGTTATTTATGGAAGCACATCCTTTTTGAACGGTTATAATTCTGCGGTTTTGCACCAATGCCCTCTGTGGGTTGCCACTTGGGGAAACAGTCCTCAGTTACCTAACGGATGGAATCTTTGGACGTTTTGGCAATATACGGACGGTCAAGTAGGACCTCTCCCTCATTCGGTTGCAGGAATCGGAAATTGTGATCGAGACCAGTTTAACGGAAGCTTGGAACGACTCAGGGAAATTTGGGGAAAGATCATCTAAAATTACGCATTTATTTTAATAAAAAAAGACGTTATGGAAATAAAGTGAAATTAAAAAAGAGCCATTATTACTTTATGATTTTTTTTTTTTTTTTTGGAATTCTTGATTCGTTACAGAGACCTTTTCCATCCAAGCAACCCTATTATCTTCAATATGGTACTTTTTTTTTAACCGAAGATGCAATTTCAAAGCCTCTAATGAGGGTGCTTGCTAGCTTATAAAGCCGATTTTATAGCTCACTTTTTTCTTATTTCGACACAACAATTTCCAAATTAAAATAAGTCTAAAAAAAAATATATATATATACATAAATGTATATATATATTTTAAAATGCGTCCTATGTTTAGCTTAGGGCAAATAACGAACAAGCTACGAATTTCAGTTTTGACATACTGTACTGTATAATTAGAACCACTAAAGAAATTAATTTAGAAAACTTCCCTCCTCCACTAACCAAATAAGGCAAAGTTGGCTTTTTGATATAAATAAATCACCTTGCTTCTTAACCATTTTACTAGACATCTCCCAGCCCCAGTCAAAAGAGACTTCTAAAGAGGTGCACTTAACTGTTTTAAGTCTTATATCACGCTTATGCCTTATCATGACATTTTCAGGAGGAAAAATCTCTTAAAATTAAAGACGTCTTGATTAAAGAGGTCGGAGTGGTGATTTGTTCAGTTTGAGAGGCTTGAGATCAATGCAGTTAAGCAGCATCGAGAGCGGACAGCTTTTGAATGGGTGACCCCCGCTCAACTCCTTATCGGGGATTGTAGGAACTACTGCTACTAGAGAAATACGCCAAAGTAGTTCTTAAAAAAAAAAAAAAAATAAAAACTATAACTATAGGAGCTACGATACGTACTAGTATATTATGACAGAGGACGCTGTAGGAAATGGCGAATAAATAAGTTTAGAGAGGCAATAGACAATAAAAGACTTAAGACTTATTTAAAGCATTAATGGTGCCGGCAAGACTTGAGCGGAATTTAAGACATCCTTCAAAATTTCATTTTTGCGTACGATATCACTTTCAAATTTTTTCATATTCCATGGGATGCTAAAGTAGTTCTTTTAAGGTGACGCAGGAGTGATTCATTTTTTTTGAACACCCTATACTTTGAAAAACGCTAATATTAACGTTATGGAGACAGATATCGAAATTCTGCTTCCGAGCAACAATTCTTATCAATCTTAGGCACCTACTTTAAAAATTCCATACCTGACCATAAAGTACATTTTTGGGAAATCTTGATCTACTATAAATTCCCGGGAATTTACCCTGGACCTACCCTCTATTGTCGCCAGTCATTTCAGCACTTTAAAACCTAGGCATACCCCTTCGTCTTATCGCCCTTTTTCGTTTTCTTTAGACCATGCTTCCTTGTCCTCACAATAAATTTTCTTCTGTTCACCCGATTTATGACTTTCCTTTTTCGTTTTGCGATACAAAGGGATCATATCCTTTTAGCCTGGGAAAATAAGGCGTGGATTTTTTTTCGATTGATTTCATTTTTGATTGAAGTTTGGCGATCCATTAATTTCATTTTTATTTAGGTAATTAATACACAGTTGACCCGATGTAGCTAGCTAGCACTTGGATCGCGGGTAATTTTACAGTTAAATGGTCCGATAATCTGATCTGCCAGTGGATTTGCTATTTGTAATTTTGATATATAAATTTTTTTCCCCCCATTATTAACTAACTAATAGTACAATAATTTTATTTCAATACTGTACGTACGTACGTACAACATAATATAATATATTATTAGAAAACTTTTTCAGAATCGATTTCCCTCTATTCTTTACAAAAATAAGTGATATCAGAACAAAAACACTTCTTGTCAAAAAGGCAGCCAAGTTTTTTATTCAATCTGCCCTCAAAAGCCATGATATCAAAAAAGGGCAACCCAAGTTTCATTTATAATTTTGCCCTCAAAAGTAATGATATCAATACGGGCCACAGCCAACTTTTTTATCGTTACAGCTTTTCATAAAAAAATCACCTCTCGTAGATATAAATTAAAACTTGGCCGCTTTTTTACAACATATCACAGGGAAATGTTTCAAGAAGTTTGAGCAATTCTTGGCTGTAATTCATATCGAATGATGTGGTATCGTGGTGCGAGCGGAATGAAATAAGAACACCAAGCTAGGATCGAACCCCAATATAATAATAAGTTTCATCCTCACATATGTGTTGACAGATATAAAACACTAACCTAACCGTATGACATAATAACGACTGACCGAATGAGAATGACAAACTAGGAATCACGACTGACTGACGAATAATGAATAACGAATAACGCTGAAGCCTGTCCGCGCTGAGAGTATATCAGCGCGGGTGCTTAGTCAGCGGTTCCCATGTTCGATAGAGGGACTCGTGGGAATCGCTGAGTAAGCGATGCCTGAATCCGTCTACCGAGCGACGGGTAGCTTTAGGACCGTAACTAGGTTCGTTGGATCGAACCTTTTTTTCGGTTTCCGGCGTACCAGATGGGGTGACTGTGAGGCAGGTTTTCCTATAATAACATAATTTTTTTGTTTCTCCTTTATCTCCAGACATTTCCTAAAAGCAGATTTTCGTATTTACAGCTGTTTCGGTAATGCACTGTTGTGTATTGTCTTATTTCTTATAGTTCTATAGTTATATATAACTACATTATATTATACAGTGACTGTTAAACATGGTGCTGATTACTTAGCTTATGGGTGAGTATTTTTAAAAGTAAGTTTTTTTTCTCATAACAGACAGTTGTGGAAACAGCCCTTAAACTCCACTAATTCACTGTAATTAAAGTATTGGTTTAAGGATTATTAGCATTAAAAAAAATTTTAAAAAGACTAAATAAACAGGTAACTCCAAATAGTGATTTTTATACTTAAAAAACCTACCGGCTCCGATACGTATTTTCCCCGATTTTTACTCACAGCGTAGAGTTTTTGAGATGTATTATTTGCATAGTGGCAAAAGGGGAAAAAAGCGGCCAAGTTTTAATTTATATCTAAGAGAGGTGATTTTTTAATGAAAAGCTGTAACGATAAAAAAGTTGGCTGTTGCCCGTATTGATATCATTACTTTTGAGGCAAAATTATAAATGAAACTTGGGCTGCCCTTTTTTGATATCATAGCTTTTGAGGGCAGATCGAATAAAAAACTTGGCTGCCTTTTTGACAAGAAGTGTTTTTGTTCTGGTATACTATTCTCTGCAGAGGCCATTCAAATATTACGTCATCATTTTAGGGGGGGGGGGGAGGGTCGTTTCACTAATGACGAATGATAACGCGGAGGAGGAAGGGTATTGGGGTGTAATGCTGATGTCATCGTTTACACTAGATATAATTCTGTGAGAAACTTTAAAAGTATGATTTTTTTCCCCCCAAATAATTTTCTAACAAATGAATAAGTAATTTCATAAGTTTTAATTTGTAACTTAATCACCTTCAAATTTCAGGTCTATTTTATGTTAATATTTCGTATTAATAATAAATGCATTTTGATAATTTATTTAAAAAGAAAAAAAAACCTCCTTCATGGGGCGGGGGGGTCTAAAATGCCAAAAAAAATGATAACTTAATATTTGATTGGCCCCCAATACATCATGTAGGAAAGACGACATGGTATCTAATTGACCTATGTGAGGTCAACTTATATTTTAAAGAATTTATGATATCACCTGGAATCATAACAAAAAAAAGAGAGCTACACTTATAAGTGAATTCAAAATGGAAAGTCGGTGGGTTATATTCCGCTTATTCCCCAACTGCAAGACATCCTAAATGCAAACTCAATGCCTCAAGTCTTAAAACACGTCCTGACCAACAAAATGAACTTCATTTGAGGAGATTTGATCCTTTTTTTATGCCTTACAAAAAGGTATCTTCAGACAAATAAAATCCACATTTTCTTGTATAAGACATTAGTATATCTTTAAGATGTAAATACGACAGACTGATGGTAAAATCTTAAGACGTCTTCGGTCGTTACGTAGTTACAGCATCAACATCTCACTTTTACTCGGATTTTACTGCTCATGCTAACAATTTTGCTTTTTTCAATTACATCATACTTCTTTACATTTTTTTTTTACTTTACTTTAAAAATATTCTGCTTTAATAAAAAAAACTTTTAAAATAATATTTTACGACAGCTGAAGTAGCGTTAATGATCGTTATTCACTTTTTTCCTCTCTCTCTCTCTCTCTATTAACTTTTTTGTTTTCACTTTAAAAAGAAAGTTGAAAAGTTGAAATCCAAAACGGGCGCTTACGTAGATCCAAGAGGTCACGCTTTTTTCCCCTTTAGCATTTGGCAAAGGCGTTCTCCCGGCGTTTCCCTTTTTGATATACATTCATTTGTATGCAATGCCCTTGCGAGGAGAGCATTATAACACACACCAAGATAAGTATCGCAGTTTTAGGAATATTGGACTTATATTTATTCGACGAGGATAAAATGAAGAGAGAGAGGAGGTCTCAGAAAATAATTATAACGTCCCGACCATAAATAGTAATTATATATTACATAGTCATTGCGAAAGCTTAAAAAATATTTATACTTAAAAAAAAATTAACTCTCCTAAGGTTCGGATTTTAAAAAGAAAGAATGTTAAGAGATACAGGGAGTATCGTCATGGCAACCGTTCGGATTCCGTTCGATATTCACTGCGGGAGAGACAACAACTATAGAACGCATCCATCATACTGTTAAAAAGTTTTTTTTTATTTTTCGGCAAAACTTGTCCGGCCGGACATCTGAAAAACACAACCTCATGAATGACAAGTCATCCAAAGTTTCGAGGAGAGAAAGTCAGGGTATAAGATCCAACATGACCGTTTCGGGAGTGGTACACAGTAAAAAATATTATGTAAATATGTTTTTAGGAGTCCACATAAATTTTTTATGTTGTTTCTGTTTATGTTTACCTTTTGGAGAAAAACAACAGAAAAAATTTATGTGGACTCCTAAAAACATATTTACATAATATTTTTTACTGTGTAAACTTACCGAAACAATGCGAAGGGGAACATCTGCTTCAAATTTCAGGTTCAAAGAAAAGGAAAAAAAAAATTCTTTTATGTGAAAGAAATATTTTTTGTGAGCCATCCTAGGAACATAATAGACAAGTCTATTAAGTTAGCCTTGTCAGGCAATGCGAGATTTATAGCTAAATATTTTTAACTGATGGGAGACTCCCTTCATTCCGGATTAAAATGCCGGTTTGAAAAATCACATTTTCGATCAGATATTATCGTCTGCGTTTTGAGATTATACTGTTTGCAGTTAATTGAGCTATTTTAAATTTGATTGATTCATCGTAAAATACAAGTGGTAAGTCTGTCAAGGGATGGGAAGCTGTGAGAGTTGTTTAAAAGTTGAAGGACTTTTTTTTTTTTTTTTTTTTCGTAATTCAGACTCTACAGCAACTTGTTGCTGTTGATAGTAAGAGCAAACATTTTTGAAGTCTCGCGATTTTAGAGGGTTTTTTTTGTTTTTATTTGGAATTTCTAAAAATTAGACAAAAATGAATTCTGTTTCCGCAGAAAAGGAATATTTAAGCATTTCTTCTACAATATACGACTAAATAATCCAATATTTTTTTTTTTTAAATTGATTTTTATAAAATCTTCACGTAGATTTATTGACCTTGAGTATATCCAGTTTTCATTAAAGAGACTTTATATGTCGATGAAAATGCAATAAAAATTGATCGGTCCCGAGCAGAACAGCTTGAATAGGTCTTCCTAAAGTTGAATTAAATACTGAGACATCTTAAAGGAAGTTTAAATATATAATGCAGTCCCTAAGTCATTTTTTGAAACGTCTTTAAGACGCTGTAATTAATACAAAACAATTTAAGACTTCTTAATGATATAAAAATTGGTCAAAAAACAAAAATCTAGGCGGCAAAAATTACAAGTTTGTAACTAATGCGACAGGAAGACGTGTTTCGAGGGTTTTTGTGGGTGCTAATTTCAAATCTGATAACAATACTTGAAAATTCAAGATGGCAGATTCAATGTGACGGACGGCCAGTCCAAAATCTGACTTACTTTTCCCGGTTTTATTTTAGCAGCCCCAATTTGAGGTTAAAGGGGTTTTCGAGGGTGCCGATTTGAAACCTCAAGATGGCAGTCCAATATAGTCCAATAGCAGTCCGAAATTGAGACCTAAAAGGATGCAAACACCTACCAAAGGGGAGCCAGGGGATCATAAAACCTATCAAATCCTTCGACCCTTTTCCTGCTGTTTTCTCGACTAAAGAAAAACCATAGCCTACAGCTTTTCCAGCTACAACAGGAAAAATATTTCTTTATAAGTTTAACATGGGCGAAACTTTGCTTCAATTAACATTTACATTAGTTTTAGTTCCATGTGCGCCGTTACTTTATATTCGCTTCTATAACAACAAATTTCTACTAAATAAGTTAAATGAAAACGTAAAAAACAAAATAAATAAATATTTTCTCATACAATCTTCCATAAGCTAAACGTAGGGTAGACCTAATGTTGCAAATTTTTGGTGGCTACTATAAGGTATTTATTTTTCAATTTACATGTTAAGTATGTTTACGGGGTGGAGTTTTTTGGTAGCAGTTTCCAGGTAGGTTGGGGTTTTTTCGAAATGGTCCGTCTATGGACCACCAGTAGCCAAATGGTTATTATAGGATTACGAACACAAAATGAATTTTGAACCCTGACAGCAAAAGCCACAAGCTACACTTGATGACATCATCCCAGAACTACAGTAGAAGCATTATCATGGATAAGTAGGCAGTTACTCAGGATGAAACTTTGGGAAACACCATTTTTCTATCACCTAATTATTTTAAAAGTAAATTTAAGAAAAAAAGTCGATATCTCTTAAAAGAGATATTGTTTACAAGAAAAATCTCGATGAAGCTGACTTATTTATTTCTGAATGATGTTCAATGCATTATAGAGCTGCAGCTGTCAAAGTCTCTAAATTACCTGTGTTAGTTAAAAATATCTCCATTTACATTCATTCGTTATTTCTTTGCGAATCGATGGGGTGTTAAATGGAAATCTTTACGTAAGGGATGTTGACGTCAAAAAGAAAACTGAGTTAATTCCAAGAGAGTGGGTTTAGGTCTGTGTCATTAAAATAAGAAAGGGGTGAAAAAAATGTTTATAGATTTTTTTTTCCTGTCCACTAATCCTTGATTAATCCTTATTAAATTCAGTAAAAAAAAGTCACTGGGAATGGATACTAACAAAGTACTGAGGGACTATTTAAGTATAAAGTAAACAAGTTGGGAGGGATGGGGTGGATTTTTCAATTTTCGGAATTAATTTTGGCAAGAATTTGAGACTGACGTCTTATCCAATAAAGGGGGAGGGGTCAAAAATTTCCGAAATCATTCTCTTACGATAATTAGCAAACTCTGGTTACAGGAAAAAAAAGATTAATATCGAACAACTAAATTTCAATTCCGAGAAATTATATGTGTACGTGCATATGAAAACCTCCCACTTGTACAATCCAGATAGTTTGTTTTGATTCGAAAACTTATTTGTTTACAAAAGGTTAAAAAACAAAACAAACTATGCGGATTGTATAAGTGGGAGGTTTTCATATGCACGTACACATATTTTCATTTTTTTTTTTAAACCAAGAATTTAATTTCTGTCCGTCAACCCTCCATCCACGCTCTATCATTTTTTAAAAATTATTTCATGGAGTATTTTTAAAACAGCGCTGAAAAACGATTCTTCAATAAAAATCAAAAGCATTTAAAAGTGTCCCAGGAATTTCAAGGGAAATTATTTGATCGGTAATTACCGATTATTTATTCCAGGAGCGGAAAAAAAGAATGTTTGTTCAAAATTTAAAAAAAAATCGTGAAGGTCGATGTTTGATCGTTTTTTATCGTACAGTTGCGATTTTTTTCCCCTTCACCTTTATTCGATAAAACTCAAATAAATGCGTTTACTGACGTTGATGAAGTTGGCCGAAAGGATGGAAAATGCTACCCTGGGAATAAAGATAAGGAAGAAAAGAAACAAAAATACATTTCCAAGGAAAAAGAAAAGTACATTCCCTTTTTTTTCGATCGATCGAATTCACAAATTAATTGAGCAAAAGGGAAATTTATTTTGATTTCTGGGATAAAATTTTAAGTGTTACGAAAGCATGATTTCGATAACTTTGGACCCCCCCCCCCCCAGTGTCATTAAAATATGCATTTTGAAAACTTTTACTTATTGATGCTGGAAGCAGGCCCTTAATACAATATTATAGTGGTCCATGTTTATATTACGCATTGCATAAGTTATTCTCCATAAGCTAAGCATAGATTTTCAACGATAGCGGTTTGTTTGCTCTTACAGCCCTGACTACAAGGGACTTAACTCGACGATTGCTATACCATAAGCTAAACAAGGGCGCTACATTTCTATCAAAATCTAAGAATGTTTTGGGTACCTTATTTCATGAAAACCCAAACGCAAAACTAGTCCGTCTTGGACCGTTGGCAGTTTTTAACGATAGCCGATCTTAGCTCCTGAATTGGCTACCCGCTAAGGACACTTTGGAATCGACCATGTATTACGTAATGCCTGGAGGGGGGGGGGGGGTCGAAGGAGGTGTTACGCATTGTTACGGACGGGTGGGGGGGATTGGCCCATGCGTTACGTAATTTTAATAATTTAATTATTTCAATTTTATTTCACTCTTTTAAAAAAAATTTTCCGGGCTATTCTTCAAAATAAACAAATTAAAAATTTTTAACTCCTAAAAACTGATTATTAATCATAAAACTGAATTTTTTTTTTTACTTCTAAAACTTTAATCACGTTGACCCCCGAGTGAAAAGATGAGCGATTTTTTTTAAGGGGCGGGGGGGGGGGTTAGAACCTGTGTTACGTAATAACGAAGGGGGGGTAACAAGTTCCGTTACGGGTGAGTTACAAGGGGGGGAGGGGGTCAAAAAATCGCTTTTGCGTTACGTAATCCATGGACGACCCCTGCGCTCCAATCGAAATACTTTTACGGTTGTTTTTTCATAAAAAAAATGAGCTATACAAAAATTACATTTCTTTTTTTTTTTTTAAATTTGGATCTTCATCACTAACGTCATCATTTTAAAGAACCCATCCTATAAATGACGCAAATTTTCTCAAGACCCAACAACCGGTTTCGTTGCCTCTTCTAAATAAAAGAGTATACTCCTGTATCAGAGCTTTTACAACATTTACATGTTTCCCAGCCCAAAACAATCGAGCTTTATCAAAAAAAAAAAAAAAAAAAAAAAAAAAAAAGCTGCGTAATACATAAAAAAAAATCCTTTCCGAATACAATTTCCTGATATCTTTGGCTAAATTCCAACGACCCGGAGGATGAAAAAACCATAAATGCTCCAAAAGAGAAGAAAAAACTTTATAAAATGTAAAATGCAACTTTATAAACTCTTCTTGTTTTTTTTTCTTCAAAGGGCATAAAATAATTGTCTGTATTGTTTCTAAACTTGTCAGCAGCTTTCGCTGAAAGCAAAACGAATGCATGTAGAAATTAAACAAAACTTATTCTCAGAATTCGTCAACTTAAAAAGAAAAACAAGAAAAAAAAAAAAAAAGAAAAAGACCTCTTTCGTGCAACATTACATTTTATGAGAAGTTATTTTCCGCTTTCCAGTGTAAACTTTTTAACGATTTTTCGTCATTAACAAAAAATAAAATAAAACGAGAAAGAAAGAAAAAGAGCCCCTTACGTTGACATGTTTACTTCAGCATCCTGCGGTCCATTACATGCTCCTACTCTTGTTAACCCGAAATGAGGTTTAATTTACTATTTCCGATGCAAAGCCTTCTAAATTGAAACAAACGATATTTACACAGTAAAAAATTTTATGTCAAAATCAACATAAATAGGTCCACATAATTCTTATGTTGGTTTTGTTTATGTTTACCTTTTGGGAAAAACAACAGAAAATATTTATGTGGACCGTTTAGAACATATTTACATAATATTTTTTACTGTGTATTGTTGAGTTGATAAATTAAAAAAAAAAAAAAAAGTTTTTGGATTTTTTTTTTTCTCAAACTGGTGTGCCATGAAGTCCTTACATCGAAAATCCGGGTCAGTAATTAACGGACTCTTGTGCTCCCTATAGGCGGATCTAGGGGGAGCTAGTCCCCATCCCTTCCCCAGAATTTTGAAAATTATGTTGCCTGAATAGGATCAGCCTCTCCCTCTTTTTAGCCCCTCCCAGGAAAAAATTCTAGATCCGCCCAAGAGCCCCCACCATTGAAAATTTTTTTAACTATTCTTTTCCCATATTTTCCATGTTTTAAGAGGTCGTTTAAACCCTTCCCCCCCCCAGAATTCAATGTGGTAGACCCAAAATGGCGGCCGAAGCCCGTTAAAAGCTTTAAAAAATTCAGTGAAGTTCGTCTGCTTTTAACCGTTTTTTTGTTGTCTAGCAACTAGCATCTTCCTATCCTTCACTCTCGCTTTCAAGATGGCAGCCACTTTTATTTGAGACCCTATATTAACGATGTTCTACCGATGCATTCGAGATTCTTAGTTGAGTGTTCTCGTGCAACTTAAGCATGGGCGCTACATAGTTTATTTTGAAGAAAAGTTTATCCGCCTACAAAAATCGAATTGGTTCCGAATGATTTTTTTTAAAAGTATGGGAATGCTCCTCTTAACATTTTTCACAACTTTTGTTACATGAAAATTCGCTTTTATTACTAATTAAAATGTTTTATAAAGTCTTTAAAAAATAATTTGCAAAAATTGTAAACATGCTGGTGTTTTACTTATAAACATCGGATCCTTTTAGAGAAAATCTCACAAAAAACAGCACAAATGATAAAGGGTTCAAAATTTTATGTAACAGAAGTTGTGGAATATCCCAACGGTTCCAGGTCAATTGGTCCAAAAAAAAATTGTCCAAACACAATACGTCCTACATATTTTTGTCCCCACAAGTTAGTCCACAAATATTGGTCCAAAAATATATGTCCAAAATATATATAGTCCAAAATAATATGATGTCCTAAAAATTGGACGCAAAACAGTGGGTTAAAGAAAAACAGGTTTCCATGTTCCCGAAAAAAGGTTTTCCGGGACATTCGAATGGGTAGAAAAAAAGTCGTCTGCTATCATTTGTTTACATTTTTCTTAAGTACATTATTTATTTATTTTTTTAGAATTTTTATTTTCATGCTATGTTAAAATGATTTTTTATGTCTTTTTGTAATGTCAATTGCGGAGAAGTTTTTTTATATATTTTTTATTTTTGTGAACCTAATTTTATTATGTGTATTTAACAATATGGGAGAATTAATTAGGGGGGAGAAAGGGGGTTTTTTAATGAGCTATAATGGATATTTGTACCATTTTCATTCCGCAAATAAGCAACAAACCAGGAAGTACTGGAGGTGTGAAAAAAGGCGAATTTGCAACGGTAGGCTAACGACAAATTTTAATGTGGAGCAGAATATTGTGGTTCATAATGAAGGTAAAATTATTATTCCAATTATTAATTATTAGTCCAATTAAAATTTTGCTTAACATAAAGGGGAACATATCCATGAAGCCAATGACGCGGAGGCTGGCGTAAGAAAAGTCGTTAACGCGATTAAAAGAAAAGCTGAACAAAACCCAAACGACCGACCTTCAGCTATATTACGGGAGGAATTGGCGCAGCTTTCGGACGATGAAATCGTTGTAGGTCTTCCGCAACGCAATGCATTACTAAGGGTGATTAATAGAAGTCAGAACCGTGGCAGACCACCCATCCCCACCAAATTATCCGAAGTGAACGTTGTACGGCCGTATAACGTAACTTTGAAGATGGAGTTGTTCCTGCAGTATGACAGTGGCCGCATGGATCCAGACCGGATTTTAATTTTTTACACGAACAGTTCGTTATATAAGTTTTCTAGGTCTCAAAATCTGTTCTGTGATGGGACGTTCAAAACGGCTCCCAAACTATTTTTCCAGTTGTACACGATGCACGGTACGTTTCGTGGGACAGTATTTCCTTTCATATACGCCTTGACGGCAAGGAAAGATGAAAATACCTATTTCCGAATTTTCGATAGGGTGAAGCTTGGGGTTCAGGGAGCAGTTATGACCTTGACCCAAGGACGTTTACACCGATTTCGAAAAGGCGGCCATGAATGCAGTCTCTAGGGCATTCCCGGCAGCATCTCGGCGCGGCTGTCTTTTTCATTTTTCCCAGAGTATTTGGAGATATGCTGTTATTAACTGCAAATTGAAGAAATTGTACACCAAAAATAAAGCCGTAAAAGACTCCATCCGAATGTTGCTGGGACTGCCCTTCATTCCTCTTCAGGATGTAGTGACTGTATTTGTACAGATACGGAATAATATTGATCCCAGAGTACGGCAGCTGGCGGATTATGTTGACGAAACGTACGTGCGTGGCCGGCCGGCTAGGGGCAGAAGGCGAGCAGTGCCTCCCCGATTTGAGCTACAACCTGGAATGTTTACGAACTGGTCGTAAACCGAAAACAGCGTACAAATAACGTCGTGGAGGGATGGCACTCTCGGTTTCAAAAGTCCTTGTCTGCACACCACCCTTCTCTTTGGAAATTCCTGGACTTCGTCAAGAAGGACCAAAGAGAAAACGAGGTGGTGATGCAGCAAATGGCGGCCGGCCACACACGGGTTCGGCACCCAATTTCAAAAAAATATCTCCTGAATATGGCCGAAGTGGAAGCGATGGTCGACAGTTATCAAGATTACGTTGATGCAGATGACGTACTGACTTACTTGAAGGCTTTAAGTTACAAGTTGAAACTGTACAAAGAAACAGCGGCCGCTTCTCCTCTTCCGCTTCCTCTTCCGCTACCTCTTCTCTTCTTCCTCCGAAGAAACTTCTGATGATTCTTCTCTTCTTCCTCTGAAGAAGCTTCGGAAGAGGTTTCTTCCGAGGAGGGATTGTCGGAAGAAAATTCTTCGTCCCAAGCTTCTTCTTCCACTGCTTCGAATTAACTAGTTTCCCGAAACGTATGCGTCGCTTTTCGTATGGGTCGAAAAACGGGAATTGTCTAATTTGAAAACGCCTGATATGAAGTCGATGCCTTTTTACAATACTATTAGCCCTAATTTTTTTTTCCAGATATTTCAAAGGACATCTTTCGGTGCCGCAATGACCTTGAAATTTCCAAAAAGTCCATGTACGACCAAACATGAAATTTTTGCCCGTAAAATTTCATTGATTCCTATCGGAAATTTTGAGAAGATAACGAATTGGAAATGAAAAAGTAGTTTCGGTTTCAATTGGGCCTGTAGCTCAAAAACTGTACGCCGAAACTAATTTTTCACTTCAAATTCGTAATCTATGCAAAATTTCCGATAGGAATTAATGTATTTTTACACGAAGAAAAAAATTTCCATTTTTGTTCGTAAATGGACGTTTTTGAAATTTCAAGGTCATTGCGACACCGAAAGATGTCATTTTAAAAATCTGAAAAAAAATTAGGGCTAACAGTATTATAAAAAGGCATCGACTCCCATATCAGGCGTTTTCCAAGTCTATTTAAAAATGGCATTTTTCGACCCACTCTACTACACATTTGATCCTGCCATACCATAAGCTTTTATACAAATCAATACAAAATTATAGTAACTGAATTTACAGTATTTATCTGTTTAAATTTTAATTTAAATTGGACTTCACTCACAATATGGACATACTTTTAACTGGACTTTACTTACAATATGGACATACTTTTAATTGGACAAAAATTAATAACTGGACGTATTTTTATAGGACCAATAAATAACAGGACCAATTTGGATATTGGACAAAAATTTATTGGCCAAAAAAAAAATTGGTCAAATAATTTTGGACCAATCGACCGTAAACCATCCCAACATCTTTTAAAAAATTAATGAGATTCCAATTAAACTTTTGTATGTGCAAAATCCTTTCTTCAAAAATAAACAAAGTACCGCCCATGTTTAAGTTACAGGAGAACGATCAGCTAAGAATCATGAATTCACCGGTAGAACCTCGTTAAAAGAGCTTAGCGAATTTAAATTGACGCCAGGGGATGAAATTGGCAAAAGTAACCGTCTCAGTTTCTAATGTTTAGCTTATGGCAGGAAAAAAACCATTTCCGTTTCCCATCTTATGTAAGCTGAACATAGGCGCTACAAAAACGTTTCCACCCCCTGATTAACGCTATATTATTTAATATGGCAACTTACAATGCAGTAGCTTGATCAGGCCTCGAACCGGTTTCTGGTCTGAAATTTAGGGACTTTAGGGACCAAAAACATGAAAATTAAGGACCTTTTTAAAAACATAAAAGTAGCCTAAAACTAGAGTTTGTTTTATTTTAGGCACCTTCCTCTATTTGATTAATTTTAAAGGTTTGTGACATGACTTAAAAACTTTTAAAGTCTAGCAACAAAAAAAAAAAAAAAAAAAAAAAAAGAAAAAGCATTTTTCATCACACGGTACTGAAAAGTGGACTTTTCAGTACTGGGCAGTTTATTTACAGACTATTTTACGCCGTACCTTGTGATAAAAAATATCTTTCAATGCAAGAAATGCAAACGACTTGCCCGTCTCGACCTATTAAGGCCCTCGCCTTCGGCTCGGGCTTAAAACTCGGTCTCGACGGACAATTTTGTCGTTTGCACTCCTTGTATTGAAAAATACTATTTCTTCTTTTTTGCTCTTTTTCTATCAAATTGTTTTAAAATCTTCTATCAAATTTTTGCTTCGTAATAATGTCATCTTTATTATAAACGATAGGAAATTTTTCGTAAACGCGCTGCAGATTCAAAAATTACGGACCTTTAGGGACCATTTTTCGAATTTAACGACTTCTTTTAAAAATATGAACTTGAGCAGGAAAAAAAAAACGCCATTGTCCAAAGTAAAGCCGTCTGATTTAGGAATTTCCAGGAGGCTTTTCTCAAACAAAAGAAAATTGCAATAAAACTTAGTTAAAAGATTTAAATTTCATATATGTGTACGTGCATATGAAAACCTCCCACTTGTACAATCCGGATAGTTTGTTTTGATTCAAAAACTTATTTGTTTACAATAGGTTTAAAAAACAAAACATTCTATCCGGAATGTATAAGTGGGAGGTTTTCATATGCACGTGCACATATTGGTAAAACAGAAATCTTCAAATTTCATCAAAAAAATTCGAAACTTAAGCTGTTATAATAAGAAAGAACAGTATTAAATAAATAAATAAATAAATAAATAAATAAATAAATAAATACATAAATCTTAATTTTGAAATCATACAGTAACCTGAAACGTGAAATTCATCTAATGTAGAAATTCCCGATAATAATGCCGAATAAAAATATGTGATTAATTCTGATCGAAATTAGAGATTTCTGTTTTCATGACATTTAAAATATTTGCCAGCTTTTGGTTTTTTTTTTATGATCGGTTGATGAAACTAGCATAGCAGCGCCAAAGTGGGAATTTGAAGAACTAAAAGTGGCATTCAACAAGGAGTTTCCAGATCTCTATCTGTTGATAAGACTATGTCAAATATTCATTCAATTTCCAATAATGGCGATATATTATGGCTTCTAAAAAGCGAATCAATCAGATTTCTCGGTGGATTCGCCAGTCTCTTTTTATATACTGTAGGGTCTCTAGTCTTTATGAACGCCGCACTTAAAAGTTGGAATCGTCTAATCAAGATGGCGCTTGTGCATAACAAAGAACCAAACCTATACTGGTGATCGGAAATGAAAATATTAGAAAAACGCCGGAAAAAAAAAAAAAAAAAAATTCCAATTCGAAAATGTCTGATACTGGAATCAGTGTCTTTTGGTGTCACTAGAAGTTATTATTCCCGATTTTTCTCAGATTTTTAAACTGATGTCTTGAGATTTTCTGAGTTTGACCTTGAAAAGTTCCAAAAACTCATTCGTCGACCAAAGATTCATTTCTTTATTATGAGGAAAAAAAAAAAAAAAAAAAGATCGCATCTTATCACAAATTTTCCTGCAGTGCAGAATCGTAGATTACGAATACTGATCTTAAAAAAAATTTTCGCTACAGGTTAATCCGCAAATTTCAAATTTTCGAAAATAGTATGCCGCCTTGGGGTTTTTCGGGAAAACCAAACCAGAGAAAATATTTCGGGCTTTATATTCGTAATCTTCGTGAAACCGAAAGGATACCATAATTTTTTTATAACACAGAAATTTTTTTTTTTAACCTTTAAACGGGATTTGGAGGAACTCAAATTGCGTGTATAAAAAAAGGAGAGGTAAAAAATGGCCGAAATTACGCCTACGTGAAACTTGAATGGCCTCGATGTGATAAAATGGGGCTGGATCGGTGAAAATAGCCCTCCTGCGCACTCCTTTTCGAACAGTAAAAAAAGATTTCGAAAATTTTACCTTAATTTTATCTCAGCAATATGGAAATTAAGTTTGTCAAAGTCTAAAATTTTATGACCGCAATAAAAAAACTTACTTTTAATATATTTTCTTTTTTTAAAGTTTACCGTTCCCTCGGAAATGTTTTCGGTTGTGCATTTTTTTTTTCCGCAATAGACAAATGTTTGTTGTTTTTAAAGAAAAAAAAACCGACCGATCAAACTAAAATTTAATGTTTTTTCAAGATCATTGATCCCCTAGACGGTTTTTCTGTTGATTGTCGGACGATTGAAAAACCATTAAAAAGAAAGTTTTTTTTTTCTTTTCGAAAACTTTCTCCTTTTACCTCTTTCTCCAATGTTTTTACAACTGCACATTTCTTTTTTTCACTCTGTCCCTCTCGTGTTTTCCTTCTCTTATTTTCGCGCCATTTTCTTTTTCGCTAATTGTAATTAGAGAGTAAATTAATAGGATGATAATAAGATTACGTGAGCCCCATCGCAAAAACTCGTTACATAAATGGTGCTGTCCTTGTGAGGCTGAAATGCGATCCTAAGTGATAATTGGCTCTTAGGTATATTATCAAATCATGTTTTTTCCTGGCAAATAAAAACTACCCAGTTTGGCAAATAAAAAAAAAAATCCTCTATCCTCTACCGGTTGTTGTGAAAAATTAAATTTTTTTTCTTGATAGAAGATTTCAGAGCGTGGAAAAATCGAAACGGATTTATTTTTAAGAGAACCAACAATTCTCTAATTAAAAAATTAAAATCAGACGATAAAGCTAACGGTCAATTTGACAAGGATTAAGGTGTCTGCTATTAAATGCGGATTTCGTAATAATTATTCATTCGACGTCAATTGAAAGTTCAAATGTCGCCATATTTAGAGCAGTTCAAAAGAAATAATTTTTTTTTTTTTTTTTTAATCATGTTAACTTGCAAATGGCGTTAACAGACTGTGAAAAAACCCAGGAAAATTCAGATCAAAATGACGAGACAATCCAGCAATTTTTAATTTTCAAAAAAAATTGAGAAAATCAGCAAAGACCTATTCCCATTTTGCATCTACAATCCTTTGAAACCAGTCCAAAAATCTACAATTTCTTTCCCTTGAGTCATTGACATCGTTATTACCTGAAGTTTATAATAATACAATTTCCTAAAGTCTCCTTAACTCATTGAGGAAAAACAATTTCAAAGGCTGTTTTCCCTAGGCAGGAAATTTATCAGCTCAGGAAATATAAACCAGGAGGATTTCCAGGAATAAAAATTCATCTTGTACATACTGGGCTTCTTAATAAGTAATTATAAAGTTCGAGAGTTTGAAACCAGCTTCAATTCCAAGAAACCTTTCTCAAAAATTAACTGAGATGGAAAATGTCTTTCATTCAAAAGAATTAAATAAATTTTTTTTCCAACTTCTCTGATCCCGGTTCAGATGCTAAAAAAAAAGAGCAAAAAATTTTATGACTCATCTATTGTTGAACTATTTGTTATAAACAACTGAACTATGTGCTCACATATAATAATTCAAATAAAGAAAAAAGATCCCTGGTTATTATTCATCAGATTCAAGCAAAACAGTTGATTCAAAAAAAAAAAAAAAAAAAAAAACTAAATTCCTTGAATATCTTTAAAAAGCAGAAACCATAATCAAACTCAATAAAAAGAAATGTGTTGGTATGTTAAAAAAAGTTGAAAATCATAATTATTAACTTATAAACCGCCCAAACTTTGTCTAGAGGAAAAATGTTTTTATCAAATGCAATCAAACCATTTGAATAAGATCACATTCTAGGAAGTTAAAATAAAAATATTAAAAAAAAAAATTTTTTTAATTTCTGACAACTAATCAATTTCAACATCAGGCAGTCTGAATCATACACTTAATTGCAACCCTATATTATATAGGAAAGGAATCTGTTTCCCTCTGGAGTTGAGAACTGAGGGTAGTCCCAGTCACCGTGGTTCTATATCCCAACTCAAAGTGGAAATGGTTGCCCATTGATTTCTGTACCCATGTAGTACGCGCGTGACACCGCCCATTTCAGTACATTCTCTCCCGGATTTTCCGATTTAAAAAAAAAGGGGGGAAAAAAAGAATAAAACATGAAAAATAAAAAAAATAAAAAGATCATAATGAACAAACATTACATATTTACGAATATGAATATATTAATAAATATAAGGCCCCTTGGGTCGACTCCCAAATCGATTTTTAAAAATAAAAAAAGAAAAAAAAAATAGGAAGTGTTTTATAAACAGGTAAAGCGGCATTAAAGAAGTATACAAAAAAAAAACTTTTTTTATACAGTTATGAGTCATATTCCCAATGCGTAATTCGAATCACAGATAATGCAACTGATAATATATTGTCATAAGGTCGTTTTTTTTTTTTAATATATTAAACTCCTTCCATCTCATAAACAATTCACGGTGCTGATACCTGATTTTTAAAAGCCGGAATCATTGCGTCTTTCGTGAAATATACTCTCATCAGTCAGTTAATGGATGCTTTGATAAATAATACAACTATTTTCATTAATTAATTTTAAAAAAACTTACCATAATATTACTAAAATAATCCGAAAATGTTACGATTCACAGACTCTACATACTGAAAAGCTAGACACCATTTTGAAACTACTGAAAAATTAATTCACCTGCGCATAACATTGCGCAGGAGGGGGGTTCCCTTTTAGGCCGGTAGGTGGCGACACCATTAAATCGTTGGCTTATTTTACGATTCCTCTTCTTTTTTTTTTTTTTTGAATATGATTTTTGCAGCTTTGTAAATCATCAGTAAATGCTGTATTAGTAACAAAATCTGCTTTTATCATTGATTATTAATAAAACGTATTTATCTGCAAATAAAATGATAAACCCCTTGATTTCATTGATTAGAAGTAAGCAAAAAGTTATGTTTTGAAAGTAGAATAACTGAAAAATTGAAGGCGTTTCCTGACCGGCTTCTTTAGTCGGGTCACTCAAATATTTCGACCCTTTTCCGATTTGACTTACATTTTGGAGTAAAACTTCATGGAATGTTAAAATCTTAACTAGGAGAAGTTGAAGGCGTTTCTTAGGGTTGAAATTTGAATGATTATTTAAACTTATAAATCACTGCGGTTTTTTCTTTTAGTCATAGTTGTATGCTTACAAAAAAAAATGGTCAGCTGTCTAAAGTCGGCTCTTAAAAAGTAAAAAAAAAGGGAAAAAAAAAATTTTTTTTCATGATACTATGGTCAGGCTTAATTCTGATATACTGATTGTGAAAAGGACTTTGAAAACTGGTCTTCGCAGCGGCGTTTTTGCCATTTTTTTAATCACTTATCTCTTAGGACTTTTATAGAAATTTATCATTGCCATCAAACTCTCCTCCCCTTTTGATTGGAACCACCATGGCTTTTCGCACATCTCAGGATTTCTGCCTAAATGGTGTATTCAGCCTTATGATGACTTAACTCTGAAATCTTGCCTAGAAGACTGACAGACCTTATGACGGTCAGATCTTGAGTTTGGCAGAAGTCACTTTGATGCTTTTTTCTGCTTAATATTAAGCCTATCAATTGTTATATCTTTAATTTTTTGCTTGATTTAGAAGGGTCGGTATCAAGCCAAAAACATTAACTACCTTCATGTTTTTAAAAATATCCGTGACAAAATTTGATTATTAATAAAATGTATTTGTCTGGAAAATTAAAATGATAAACACCTTGACTTCAGGGTTCATCCTCGGGTTCATCCCTGAATGCAACCAATGAAGTTTTACTGAGGTGAAATTATAACTGGTTAAATTCAATAATGATTCATGGAAAAAAATTAGAAAAAAAATTTTAAAAAATGGTTTATTAATAAAAATACTATTTTACAAAGCGCAATAATATATATACAGTTAACTAAATATTATATTACAATATAAAAAAATATGAGCAATTTAACAAAAAATAGAACAATTTTTTTGAGCATTAATACACCGACGTCACTGTATATTCTTTAAAGTCACTTAGACTGTTATTCCTCGACCTCCTCCTCCTTCCTTTTTTTTCCATGGATATGGCAATAAATTCTTCGGCGATCTCCCTGTCCAATCCCGTATACGTCCGTGCGACTTCCTCCGTCGTCGGAAGGGACATCCTCCGCTCCCTGCGCCTCTTATGCCTCGGTTTAGCCGGGACTTTCGGGTCCGGTTGGATGTAATTAGCTTTCCTTGACACTCTTCTACCGTGAACCATGGGTTGTTGTACTTGTTGTTGATGGTGATGATTTATGATATAACGATTATCGTGATGGCAACAACAAGGTGGGCCCGCTGGACTATTATACATCTGACTACAAGCGGACGAACCTAAAATCGAAGACGGCGCTTGGAGGAATGTTAAAATTGGTACTTGACCGTTTGTGACCATCTGTACAAAAAAAAAAAAAAAAAAAAAAAAAAAAAAAAAAAAAAAAAAGAGAAAATTAAATTTTGTTTCTTTTTTTGGACAATACATGGGCGATGTCGCTACTATGCGGTTAGTAGTCTTCTCGCCTAACTACTTTCATTAATATATTTATATTCACCTTCACTTTTATAATGATAACCATAATAATAAAAAAGTCGTTGAACTCATAACGATTAAGAAATCAGATTTATAATCGGGTGTCTAGTCAATAAAATATTCTTTGCTTTGAGCAACTGGACAAATGTTGGAACTGATATCAAATTCTACTAGTTTTTTTAAGGCCTTTTTCGTTATCATCATCATCATCATCATTGTCGAATTGACTAAGGGAGTCCTTGACTTTAATGCCTTTAATAAGTTTCTATTTAAGTCGAAAGAGAACGGTTGGGTTGGAACGAAATTTTTTTTAATTGTCAGATCACTTAAGGTGAAATTTTGCTCTCCGTAAGAAGAGGCTAGGAGTCTGAGAGCGCGCATGAAAAACAATCGTTTTTTTAACGGGGAAGGGGGGGGGGTGAGCTTAATTTAATGTTAAATTCTTTCTACAAGTAGTGATTCCAAATTCCCGACGCTTTTTTTTTTATTACCGGGAATCGGAAATTTCCGTGTTTGAAAAAAATATTAATCTCGGGAACGAGAATTCCCGTTTTGGTTAGCTTTTCATTTCCCGGGAATCAAGAAATTGGCACACTTAAATTCCTGGGAATCCCGGGAAAACCGAGAATTTATTTTGAAGGCGAAAAGGAAATAAAGTAACTCTGATTTCCGTATTTTTGGGAAGTAAGTTCGGAAATAAGCGGAGCCATGTAGGAAAAAAATTTTCTATATTGATTAAAGGGCACGCTTTAGGCAAATTATGAAAAAATAATGTCTGATTTTCATAACTTTTTTCTAAAATATTGAAAATTTTATGTGATAAATGGTCCTTTTTGACCATTGATAAAATGAATATTATTCCAGTTCGCGGGAAAAAACTTGTCGATCCCGGGAATCGGGAATTTTCGAAAATGAGAGTACAGTGGAACTCGGATATAACGAATTTCAAGGGACCGGGAAAATTTGTTCGTTTTAACCGGAGTTTGTTATAAGCGAACTTAGAAAAAAATTCGTTTCTTAAAAGTTAGGCTTACTTTATAATTTTTTATTCCGACGGACAAAAATTGATCCATGGTGCACTGTTTGAAACTGAAAGCCTGGATTGAATTAATTTTTCTACTAAGCTGGAAAAGGCATTGCTCGAATCCGGGTCCTCTTGACTTCTTGTTCATAAAAATTAATTAATGTTTTTCGCAAAAAAAGAACAAGTTGAAACTTTGACTGAATTATCAAAAAGCGATTCAAATGAGGAAAAAAATCAATTTTAACGGAAAAAAATCATTATTTCTCATTTTGACGCGGAAAAAGGGCATTTCGAAGAAAAAAAAAGTTTTTTTAAAGAAAAAAGTTGCTTAAAATACAATTTCGTTCGTTTTAAAAGGGTCGTTCTTCGTAAATTTTTGTTCGTTTAATCCGAATTTTCGTTATAACCGGATTCGTTAAAAGCGAGTTTTTTTAACATTGAAAAGATAGCGGGCCAACCAAATGATTCATGTTCGTTCGTTATATCCAGACATTCGTCTTAAGCGAGTTCGTTGTAAGTGGGTTCCACTGTAACTAGTTACGACTAGTCTCCCGACTAGTTAAGAAAAAATGTTCCCGAGAAATTTTTCTGGAAAAAAAGCTCCCCTGGTAAAAATTTATTCCCTAACATTACTGATCCGGCTTTGATTCAAGTCGAAAAACCTGACTGAAATGTAACGGTTTTCAATCTTGATTCATTATAGATCAACAATATCGATCTTGGATCAGTATTGGATCCAATTTCCAACCAAATCCAGCTCGAATCCAGGCGATCACTGTTACATTTCAGTCAGATTTTCCATTATCGGGCAGTCTGGCCAAATTTTTACCAGGGTCGGGATTCCGGGAAATCCCGGGATGGGAATTCCAGGGAGGAATCTCAATTCACAAGCCAGTTAAAGCAGGGAAATAAGAAAATGTTTTAAAAAATTTTTAATTCTTAGGCAATGGAAAGGTTACTCTAATATTACGCGCCAGCATCTCAAGAAATTTTGGTTTATGAATGTTTTGAGACAAGCATGACATTGTATGTTTTTATAGAGGGACAAAAAATCGTCAAAGAGGTACAATGTTTCCCCATATCCTCCCATTGTTGAATGCATGAGGTGTACTTCGTTTTGAGTTGAAATATGCTTATGCTCTGAAACAACTGTTCATTTATTTAATAAAACGGTGCAGGGACTTTCCAAATAAAATGCAGGACGAAAAGCCCTTAAGAATATGCTGCAGTCGTGGCAGCAGACAAATCGTATTTTTCGATTTGAGGGAAAACGAAGACGAATATCGAGAATTGAAAAAATTTCCCATATTCCAAATTTAATTCTAAATGTGGGAAATTTTTTCGATTCTCGGTACTTGTCTTCGTTTTCTCTCAAATCGAAAAATACGATTTGTCTGCTGCCACGCTGCAGCATACTCTTAAGACATTCACAAGACACTGAGCTATTTCCCAAAAAGTAGGACATCAGCGGTATATGAGACACCTTTAAGACATCTTGAGAAATATTTTGCCTGGGTAGAGATTTCATACATTAGGCAGATAAACAGACAGTTATTTTGATTAAATACCGGTTCTTATAAAAGTATTTAGAATGGCTTCAAGGCTGTCTGTTTTGGTCCTTTCTAAATTGTCGCATTTATCGTCCATGAAATATTTTATTATATCATCTTTGTTACATTTTCTTATTTAAATTGCATGCGTAATACCATCAAGTGGGACTACTAACCCCCTACGTGAAGATGGCACGGACCTAAAAAAAAGGGTACTTCAGGTCTACAGGGTATAGGGAAGGAAGGTGCCGAAAAGTTCAAAGAGGAGCTTCCAGCGAGTCCTTTAATAACACGAAAAATATGGAAAGATAGGGAAAATGAATGGATCAAAAAATTTTACACAACAGGTTCAAGCTTGGGGATAAGCAATAGGGAAAAATCAATGCTGAAACTGTACAAAGGAACAAAACAATTTATGGCTGAGACGAATAAATTCCCAGAGGAAAACATTTGTTTAACCTGTATCATTTTAAAGACATTTTTAATTTTCAATTCAAATTCAATGTAATCAACTGTTACTACTGCCCAAAATTTCCTTCGACACATATGCTGGCGAAAAGTCTCTAATTATCTACACTTAGATGAATTCCAAAAAAAAAATTTTTTTAATTTTCGGAGAATTTCCCTAATATTCTGTGATTGAGTGTGTCTCATTTTTGTTTTTTAACTCTTGTATTTTTTTAAATAGAAAAATTAGGTTTTTTGCAATTTTTAAATACTTTTAAATATTTCCCAAAATTCCCGATGTGATGAATATGTCTCCAGAAATAAATATCCGGGTATTTCACAACTTTGTAACTGAATCTCTTGGAAATCAATCCTTGCTTTAATAAACAGCAGAAGGCGAACAAGAGCAGGATGGACTAAAAGCGCGTTCCGAAATAGGAAATAGCATCTGGAAAAGTTATAATCCCCCTTCATTTGCCTAAAAATCGATCGTGGAATTAATATAAATTTTTAATAATATTAATAAAAACGTTTCAGTAAAAAATATTTTTTTTCTACGGTCAAGTTCATGACTTTTCAATTATAAAAAAAAACTTGTATACCTATTACGTAAATTTATAAATCAAATAGTTAATTAATAACACCACTAACTCCAACAATGAATTTAAAAAACAAATGTACACATTTGCAATTCAAAATAATTTAATATGATACAGGTTTTCAATTTTTAAAAAAAAGGTTGAAACGATATAGAGAACCGTTTACTACATTAATCGTTTTTTTCTATTATCTTTTTTTTTTTTAACCTTCACTAACTCGATAACTGATTTCAGTTTAACCGACAAGTTAATATAATTCTTACATAAGTTAAGGCGAATTACACACCAATAATCGTAGCCAGTGCATTACGTGAGATATTCAGAGTTAAACTTTTTGACTATTATTATCATTATTAATGATTAAAAAACGAAAGTGAAACTGGACATAATTAATGATGACCACTTTCTAAATATAGGAAACAATGTCCAGTTTCTCCCGAGGCTGAATACGAAGACATAAACAGACGCGTCTGACGTGTTTGTTTTTTAATTGCGCCATAAGAACTGGACAAAAAAAAAAAAAAAAAAAAAAAAAAAAAAAAAAAAAGAGTTTTCTATCTATTAACGGCTATTATCGCTGTGGAGACACCGTATTATTTGTAAAAATGCGAGCAAAAAATACTGTAATTAATTCCTATTTTCATATTTAATTGGTAAATGCACATCAAGGAAATCAGGGACGGACTTAAAGAGATCCACTGAAATATTTTTAAAAATGCACATGAAAGAGTATATACAACACATAGAACTGCAAAAGAAAAAAATAACAATTGTCCGGCGAGGGCTTTAAAAAGCTGTTGACGGGGAATTTTTTTGCAGTTCTTGTGTTGTAAGCTACTTTTCATCACAAAGCACAGCGTAATAAAGGTATTTCTAAAACGCACTAACTGATTTTTCAAAAAAAAAAAAAAAAAAAAAAAAAAAGGTACAAAATACGACTTGATTTGGTACTATTAATGGACTCAGTAATTAGAGTTGTTTAATTAATTACAGTATTTTTTGCTCGCATTTTTACAAATAATACGGTGTCTCCACAGCGATAATAGCCGTTAATAGATAGAAAACTCTTTTTTTTTTTTTTTTTTTTTTTTTTTTTGTCCAGTTCTTATGGCGCAACACAGAAAACTGATTTTTCCGCACTAAATGATGAAAAGCATTTTTCGTTTTTTCCACGAAGGAAAAAGGGGAATTCTTGAATAATTTTAGTCGCTGATTTTAGTCACCTTTGACATTGGAATTGCACCTGATGAGGAGTTGAATTGTAAAATTTACTGAGAAAATTCTCCGAGAAATAAATTTTTGAAGAATTTTATAACTCTAATCAGTCCTGAGGTGGGATTCCTCAAAGAACTTTCCCAGGGATATTTTGCGGGGATTTCGACATTAAAAATTATTCAAAAAAAAAAAGGTACAAAATACGACTTGATTTGGTACTATTAATGGACTCAGTAATTAGAGTTGTTTAATTAATATATTTCCATATAGCTGCATTCTTACACACTTCAAAAAATTCTGATGTTTTGCCAGGACAGTCAATTTTTCAAAGGAAATAATTTGGCAGTCGTCATATAAAATAAATCCGCACTTTAGGGTACTTATTTTATACCCAGGTGAATATTTTTAATGACCCCCTCCCTTCTAAAATGTTAAAGTGGTTAATTAACGGCCCCAAGGAAAGGAAATGGAAAGTACACGGGAAAAAAGGTAGCCCTATTGCTTTTTTAAGACGGCGGTGGTTTTTTGTTTACTTTATGAGTTAAACAAAATACCATTGATCTCTATTATTTACACTAGATGTACAACTGATTTTCTTCACCTATATTTAACTTATGAAATAAAAAAAAGCTATCGCGAACCCAGTTTGACTCCAGTGCACTACCTCCGAGATCCAGTTTTCATTAATTAGCAAAATGATTTTAAACATTTTTGTGTACAAGATGAAAAAATAAATGATCAGAAATTTGCAACTAGATACCACGACAACACAGAATATTGCAATTGCAATCTTTCCTCAAAAATACGGAAAGCAAATATTATCGTTATTCGATTGTTTACAAAAAATTGATAAAGAAGGTAGTGCATTGGAGTCAAATTTGGTCCGCCATTTTTCCCGTCAGTTGGGAATCTAGTGTAAATAATAGAGATCAATGCAAAATACAGAGCCCCTTTTCCTCGTGTGGCCTTCAAATATGTACGTATATCAGGGGAGTGAGCAACCTTGCTCGCCTCTGGTCTGCTCCTCTCGTGGACAGAAAAATATAGGGATATGAAAAATACTTGGATTAAAAAGTTTTACAGGGGAATTCCAAGAGTCTACCAATTGCGAATGGGTCCATCTGCACGTACAATCATTAAAATTTTTGGGTTGGATTTGGGCCACCATAATTTTTAATCGATCAACAGATTCTTGTTTCCTTATCAGTTACAAAGAAACAAGAGCCTCATCCTCAATAATCATCAATGCTTAGCTTACTGTTTTGCCTCTTTTCCCCAAAAAAATCAAAACTTGTGCGTCCTATCCTTTCGAGACACCATTGACGTACGAAGAGGAGGTGGGGGTACCATTGACGTAATTTTAGAACAATTTAATCAGACCAATCCATTTTTTCTCCGAAAAATTAATGTAACAAAATCGAGCTTTTTAGATATTTCATTATCAAAAACATAACCTCAACTGATTGCTTTTCTATTTATATTTTGGAATCCACTTTTAAATACTTTGGGTCATTGCAAACATGGCTGCCGCCAATGGAGCCATACTGCTTCCATGTTGGGAAACAACGGAAAACTTCGAACAACTGCACATCGGAGCAGTATAAAAAGGGCGGGGGTTCGCCAATTAAAGCACTTCAACATTTACCACGGAAAGGAACTCATCTAGAAGAAATAGGAAAACTCAAGAGGAATCGGCGGTAACGCAAAAAAGGAAGAAAATCCTACGAGATCCGGCGGATCAACTGCGAGACCAACGGAGGATCGACGGGAAGGCGACCGGGACTCAACCGACGGGAACTGGCGGAGATTACCGCGAATTGACTTCGCTACGAAGGAACGCGCGAACACGGAAGAATTCGGCGGCAACGGAAGAATTCTCACCGTTAAAATTTAATGGAAACCCATTGGAAAAATATATTTCATTAAATAAATATATTTTTATTTCAAAAAACCGTGTTTTTTGATTTTAGCGTGTTTCCGATTGACACGCAGAACCAAAGCAGTCGGACTTTAGAGTAGCGGACCTAGTTTCGTAACATTAATTAACCCGCTCTTACGGTGTAATATCAATTTTCATCTCGCATGGGAAAATAGTTTATATCTTAGGCAACATCTGCGTGGATTAAAAGCCATCCAGTGGAGTTTAAGCATAATCGCTGTAACACAGACACACACATATACACAAACATACAAAAGAAAACCCGAAATGACGCAACACATTTCAACAATCTCATAAAGAATTTAAAAAAAAAACTGGAATTAATTAATAGCCCCGCGTGGTTTTCATTATTCTACTCAAGCAATATACGTGATTACTTCACCGATTAGCCAATAAGTGGAACAACGAAAATCGGTGGTCGCATCTTTAACGCTTTTTTATTACACCCGAAATCCCTTCTCTCTCTTTTTTTTTTTTTTTTGTTTTTAATATTAATTATCTAATAAATAATAAAACTGTCAATAAAATCGTACCGGAGGAGGAGGTGGCAAAAGGACGATGCTAGGCGTTCCCCACGGAATTTGTCCGCTCTCCGTTTTTTTGCTCTTTTTATTTGGAACCATCATTTGCTGACCGAGCCAATGGTTCACCAGACGGTCTTTGCCTTCCGCTTTGTACCTAAAATTATATGAAAACGATGTTGGTTCTTTGTTGTTCAGGGGTGTTTTTGCTTAAAATCTTACTTTTCATCATGCGAATCGGTTTCGGATAACCGGCTGTGATCCCTTCTCAAGCAAGGGCAGACTTTCTTGTAGCATTTGTAGCCTGACATGACGGCTAAAACGCACTGCAAAGCAGATGCTAAAATCAGTCCTGCATCTGCCAACACTGGAGGCCAGTTAACGGAATCTTCTTCTGGAGCAAGTCCCTGAAAATTATACCGAAAATCAATAAATATAAGGCCGGGTGTGCTTAAGTTTATAGGGAAGTACAGGAGCGGTCAACTATTCAACTTCTTCATATGGCTCGCCGAGATGGAAACCAGCGATTTATGTTGCTATCAACATTTTTCCAGCAGCCAGCCCAAAAACGCTTCAACTATTTTGTACCTTAGAATAATTTTCTAGTACTCCCGTGAAAGTATTTCTCAAGCGAAAAAATAAACCTCCTAGGAGGGCTAATATGAGTCCTTGTTTCGGAACACGTGATCAGCAACAACAAAGTCAACCAAAGTTCTCAGGGAGTAGAATGGGGCCTTGGGGCCAGATGAAAAATCCAGGGAGGTAGCTAGGCATTTGATGCCTTGAGAATATTCCCGCATCGGCAACCCTTAACGTTGGAACAAATAAACATTTTAAATTTAAAAAAAATATACTGCAGAACGCTCTTGCTTGAAAAAAGAATATTTAATACCCAGATGTAAAGTCTCGCGCGTAAAAGAATTTTCTAAGGTTTAATTATTAAACATAGTTATGGAATTCTAATTGATTTTTCAAAAAGTACAAAGTCGTCCGCTCTGTACGGTAATCTCAATGACGAACTTACTTTTATAGTCTTTCATAGTGCAAATTAAGAAGCGAAAGAATGAGAGTTTCAAAAATCCAAGCGAAATGATTTTTTAAAGAACCTTTTACATTGAAAATTAAAAATGTAAATAAAAATCTAAATTATGTGTATTTGGGAACGAAAAGAAATATTTTCTACGCCCTTTCCGAAATATAAGGACGAACGATGGGTAATAAAATAGAAGGGCTGTTCTTCCAAAAAAAAGTACAAAATACCTTCGAATTTCATCGGAATAAAAACAATGAAAACTAAGCCATTCAAACCTATCCCAGTATATACCAAGGACAATCCTAAACGCTGTTCCGTAAAAAAATTAAAAAATTTGGAATCGAGATGCAGGAGTGAAAGCGGAAACAAAAAGGACCAACTTAGCTTGGATTTAACACAAATGTAAAGGTCATGATTTTTTCGCTTTTTGTATTTTTATTTTCAGAGTCTAGATATAAAAAAAAATGAAAAAAATTCCTTTCTGTTAGGTAATTTTTTATTATTTTTTTTAAAAACCGTTTTGAGTGGACGAACAAAACGGAACAAAACGATTCCTCCAAAATATTCAATGATATATGTACTGCATTAAAGGCAACCCATATTGACGGTATACGTATAATCGCCCTTAATTATACGTATAAATGCTACATATAATATACGTAGAGGTAAAACAGCCTTGGGTGTGTGCTTTAATTTATGCTTTAAAATAAAATTTTTTTTATTGTTATAGGTGTAAAGTTCCTTTTTTGAATTTGTCGAAAATAAGCATAAAGGTATTTTGTAAAATTAACATACAAAATGTCTTAAAATATACGTAAAATATACTTAGCATTAAAAAGTATAGGTAAACCTACCCCATACGTATATTCTCTACGAATGATATATGTATATCATCACAGCCTCGTAGCCAGGGGGGGGGGGGGGGGGGGGGATAGGGTGGCTCAGCCCCCTGTGGATTTGAAACTTATATCCAAATTCAAAATCAAATTCCCATTTTAACATAGGAAAAAAATTAATTATCATCCAACATCACTTTTTTATTGTTTAAGGCGTTGGTTACATTACACGAAAATTTTTGTTCGAAGAGTTTCAAAAATTTTCGTGTAATGTAACCAACGCCTAATTTTTCGTTGTTTCTATCCTAGCTGATATAATTTTTATATTTCCATATTTTTATTTTGGTTTTTTGTCTAAAAGAGTTATGCATATGCATCTACCTATCTTACCTAACCTGTAACAATAATAAAATAAATTGAAGCATAACATAGATTAAATAGCCATTTAAAAAGTTAAATAATTAAATAATTTCACACTCATTTTCAAACCGATTCATGTCTTTGGTTAATATATTCATTGATCGTTGTTTAATTTGAATAATTTTAATGTTATTACTAATTTACAAAAAATAACCGAAATTACAATTTTTTAAATTCAGTTTTATTATTTTCCCCCCACAGTAAAAAATATTATGTAGAATTAATGATGTTAAAATCGGTCTACACAAATTTTTTCTGCTGTTTTTTAAAAATGAAACATAAACAAAAACAACATAAAAATTATGTGGGGCGATTTTAACATTATTATGTTAACTTTTACATAAAATTTTTTACTGTGTAAGACATAAGAAAAATTCCAGCCCCCCTGTACATGCCGGTCTGGCTACGGGCCTGTATCATCAATATGGGAAAGTTAGTTTGTATGCAATAGTCATAAGGACAGATCTCTTTAAAATTAAATCATAGGAAGTAGGTACACTTTGCAGTTCTAATTTTTAATTTTTTACATATTTTTTAAAATAATTATTATTCCGACGTTTTGAATTTTAAGATTTTTAATAGTTTTGCATATAAGAGTCAAAATATAATCGAATTTAAGAAATCCAAGATGGCTGCTGTACTTTATTAATTTTTCTTCTCTAATTATAGCTCTCCTACTGAAGAAAGGTGGGAGCTCACACTTCATACAAAGCTACTGTAAGGTAAGGTCTTTACTGGTTTGCTAACTAAGACTAACTTTTACTTAACTGGTTACTAAGACAGCTTAAATGGTTTGCAGCGAATCGCGGTTTTGCAGAAATCTTTAGATGGAGCTTGTAACTATTGAGGAGGGAGGAAGAATTCAATTAAATTAAACTCCTTCAAATTCCTTTGCTATAATTTAACCAAGTAACCAGGACACGGTGGTCTTGAAGCCTCATACTATTTGACAAAAATGTCGACAAAATCTAACTTCAGGGCTTTGTTAGGGATCATTAGTAGGCCCAAAAACCGTTGCTACCAAAATCCTATCAAATCGTCTGAACCGGCTATCTGCACTTTTCCGACATTGCGGAGTAGGGTGTCCCAAAAAAAAAAATGTCTCCCGATTTGGCTGCTTTTGGAGTATGACCTTTATTTATGTTTAAGAATCAGTAAAAAATTTTTCCAATTTCTTTCCTCGACGTTTTAAAGTCGCTAAGCGCGTTTGAAGAGGCAGGAAAATAGGCCAGTTGTAGGCGAGGCATTTATTCGTTGACATTCCGCTCCAGGAATTATTTTTGGTTCCCAAAGAAACTTTCTCCGGGGTTTTTGGGTCGTAGAAACCGAAAAAACCTTCCCCGTTTACGTCCGAAGTAAAGGAAAATACTTAGACGCCAATTTAGTGCTAAAAATCCGATTTTTTTTTTTCAAAATTTTTAATTTTAAGAAGCTCCGTCTCCAAAAAATGTTATTTTAGGGCGGAAACTGTCTTTACCGGTGTGAAAAATCCCGGAGAATCCAATGAAACGATCGCCGATTTTTTCGGATCAATAGAAAATCGTGTGTCTCATTTTAGTACTTTGAAACTTGACTTTTTTGCACAAAATCATGAATTATATCAATTTTTGCTTTCTAGGCAGTTTATATTTGTAGAAAAATGTACTATACCGATGTGAAAAAACCTGTAGAATCGAATAAAACCATCGCCGATTTTTTTTAACGAACGGGAAAACGGCATAAATAAATCGATTTCGGTGCTAACAAAGTTGATTTTTTTTTGCATGCCGAAATTGAAATCGATTTATGCCGTTTTCCCGTTCGCTGAAAAAAATCGGCGATGGTTTTTTTCGATTCTACAGGTTTTTTCTCATCGGAATAGTACATTTTTCCACAAATATAAACTGCCTAGAAAGCAAAAATTGATATAATTCATGATTTTGTGCAAAAAAGTCAAGTTTCAAAGTACTAAAATGAGACTCACACGATTTTCTATTGATCCGAAAAAATCGGCGATCGTTTCATTGGATTCTCCGGGATTTTTCACACCGGTAAAGACAGTTTCCGCCCTAAAATAACATTTTTTGGAGACGGAGCTTCTTAAAATTAAAAATTTTGAAAAAAAAAAATCGAATTTTTAGCACTAAATTGGCGTCTAAGTATTTTCCTTTACTTCGGACGTAAACGGGGAAGGTTTTTTCGGTTTCTACGACCCAAAAACCCCGGAGAAAGTTTCTTTGGGAACCAAAAATAATTCCTGGAGCGGAATGTCAACGAATAAATGCCTCGCCTACAACTGGCCTATTTTCCTGCCTCTTCAAACGCGCTTAGCGACTTTAAAACGTCGAGGAAAGAAATTGGAAAAATTTTTTACTGATTCTTAAACATAAATAAAGGTCATACTCCAAAAGCAGCCAAATCGGGAGACATTTTTTTTTTGGGACACCCTACTCCGCAATGTCGGAAAAGTGCAGATAGCCGGTTCAGACGATTTGATAGGATTTTGGTAGCAACGGTTTTTGGGCCTATAATGATCCCTAACAAAGCCCTGAAGTTAGATTTTGTCGACATTTTTGTCAAATAGTATGAGGCTTCAAGACCACCGTGAGGAAAGGGAGTGTGTATTACTCAGCTTCAATGAAGAAAAGTCTAGCCTCCCCTGTAAATTCTGAATAATGGGAATCACTTAAAACGGAAAATTCTCTTACGATGATACCTCTCAAAGACAAATTTGAAACCGATACACTTTTTGACATGTCTTGTCATTTACTTTTTATACTTTAAACCTTAAAATTCACTGAATTAATAAATCTCTTATCAGGAGAAAATTTCAAATCTGACGAGTAGAGATTAAAGAGGTTACATATCATTCGCCATGAAAAAAATCAGGACCGAAAAAGGTGTACGACAACTTTACTTACCTCGTCTACATAATTAGGCCTCTGGACATCTCTAATAAGTCCCGTAGCCGTCAATACCAAAACTAAATTACTAAGAGCGAATGAAACTAAGCAAAGAGCCAGAAAAGCTGACAGCAGTGCCGGAGAAATTTTACTTTCCGTTTTCGTGGAGGAATAACAGCCTTTGAGGCCGGCCAACACTCCTAAGAGACCTGGAAAAAAAAGAAAAGAAAAAAAATGTATCAAATATTTTCTTTTTGTCAAAAGATGACAATTATTGCATGTAAATGTGCACGTTAATGATTATATATAGTCCTAAATGACTTGTTTTGGTCTGGTGAAGAATCAAAATCCGTGACCGTCAAACATCTTTTAGGAATATCCTGAGAACAAATTGCGATGTAAAAAAAAAACTAAAACAAAAGAATAGCTAAGCTAATGAGTGCTTTTCTCATGAAAGAATCTTTCGCCAAATTTAGCATGTCTCGCTGAGCGTATATAAATAAGCTGATTTCTCCATGGAAATTTTCGGGAAGCTAGGAAGGCTTTCTCCCCGCAAAAGAGGATGCATATCAAAATTTTGGTCCTTGGAAAAATAGCAAACTAAGAAAAATTTCAGAAGCTAATTATCTAAACACAGGCAATTAAATTGTTCTATGATCATTCAAATATTACATATGTGCACAGGTTAGGGGGAGACGGGAAGTCTTCAAAATCTTATTACAATGTATTGTGTCCAACAGTCTCTAAGTCCACGGTCGTTAAGGTGCCGATTTAGGTATGAGCTATGAATTTTTTTCAGTGTGTTTACCTATGGAAAAGCGTAGCACAAGTCCGGGAAATAAGAGCTCCTGTAAGAGCAAAAAATAAGTTAATTAACCTTCCCGTAAAGCACGCTCCGTTTCAGAAACGTTTCGAAGCGTTTTGAAACGTTTCTGGAACGGAGTGTGCTTTATATGGGTTATTTTTCGCTCTCTCCAACCGTTTTTATTTCAAAAAAAACTTTATTTTTGATCTACGCACAACTCTCACAAATAATGACTATATATCTCCCCAAAAAAATTAAAATTTCGGTTTTTTAGTCCATTTTGGGATTTTTGGCTTCAGTCGCTTCAACAACGCTTCAACGCTTTCTCGTCGAATAAAAAATCTGGAGAAAATTACATGTACCAGTCCCTGAAAAGACATCGCTAAAAATTCTAAATCCGCCAAAAAAAGGGGATTCAACTGTGCGATGCCTTCAAACATTATATCAGCTCAAATTTGGCCATTTTCAGATCTTTTAGTCGGTAATAATAGCTCTTCTCCCATGAAAATTAAGTACTAGCGGCAACATTTCATAGTGTTCCTCATTTCCTGAAGTGTTCCTGATAGAAAAAACAAGCTTCACACTAATTAGAAAAATACAAGCAAAGTAAAATGAGCACAAAAAAAAGCACAAATAAAGTTGAAAAGAATTAAAAATTCCGTTCAACTGTAATTAATATCAGTTGTTACGCGTTAAATTGCAATCTTATTTGTTATTAATTAACTAATTAATTTCATTATCTTCCAGTTAATTAAAAACTTTTTTTAAAAAATCAAAACCAGGATGTTCCTATTTCCATTTCAAAAAAAAAAAAAAAAAAAAAAAAATTCCAAATGCTTTAGTTTTTGCCTCCTTTCTTCATTTTCCCACGTTTTATGATAATGCAAGATATATGTCTAATTAAAACCATAGTCTTGTCTATTCGATTTTGTGACGGCATTAATATTGTCATGGTTAGTAGGCTAATAAAGAAAACTATTTTCTCGTTAAGGAATCGGATATTCTACAAGTTCTAATTAATTTCATTTTGAAGAGGAAACTTGAGTGTGAAAATCGTTATTTTTTATTTATTTCATCAACGGATGTAACGGGGGTCCATACATCTTTTATAATTTAGACTTGTCGTCTTCTGCCAATTTCCGTTCAAACCTTATAAGACATAAGAGCTACATTATAAACTATGTTAAATGGCATTGGTCGTTCATTAGGATGGGCCAAAAAAACAAATTTTCCAATTTGAAAATGCCTGATACTGGAATCGGTGCCTTTGGGTGTTACTATTATCCTCAAATTTTACAGACTTTTAAATTGGCGTTGTGAGTTCACTCAGTGACCTTGAAAGTTTCAAAAAGTTGAATTGTTGACCAAAAACTCTCCTTTTGTATTCAAAAAAAAAAAAAAAAAAAAAAGATTTTTTAAATTTTTTGTACTGCGGATAAAAATCTAAACGATACCAACCTTCAAAAAATTAAAATGTTAAAAGTTTCACCTTTCGCCACTGGAGTGAGACTAATTCTAAACAATCGATGGTTTTCTGAAATTCTAATAAATATTAATATAGGGCTGTAGGTTTCAATTGCATTTTTTTATGTAAGCAGAAAAACTTTTGTGCCAAAAACGTGTTTTATTCTCTTGTGGGTAAGGGGATAGGATTAATATTTATTTGGTTCCTGCGGTCGATGGAGGATATTTACTTTTTCATTTCTTTGAGTTGGTAACCCTAAGCAAAGGGCACTTTCCTGAACTCTAGACAGCGCGTTGCCCTCGGGTTCGGCTCGCCTGCGTGAAAATATTTATATCAGATAAATGTTTTTTTATATTACCTTCTCATGTAAATATATTCAATTCATATAAAATAGTATGCAAGTACTATTAAATTATATCATTTTTATATTGGCTAATATAATATGAATATGATTTTATATGAAATCAATATTTTATTTGAAGAGAGTAAGGAAGAAATATTACTTTCTTATAAATGGCATATTACTTAATATTTTCCTTATATGATTTTTATATTAGGTAATATAATTTAAATATGATTCTGTATAAACTTCGACAAGGAAAAAGAAGAAATATTAATTTCATATAAAGTTTATATTACTAAATATTTTTCTGAAATACAATTCCATGTCTAATATGAAATTAATATTAAACGAATTTTACTTTCATATTAATTACTATGATATGAATGTTCAAGTCTTTCTCATTTTTTAAAATATTAAATTTATTGACTAACATGAAAAACATTCACAAGGAATATGAATTTAATATGAATTTACTATAAATTTAATAGTGTCTTAAAATGTTTATAAAAGAAAGTAGTATCGAATTTATATGAAAATATTATTGTTTTTATATTTCAAGATGAATGATATTGGAGACCCTTCAAACACATAAAATGAATATTTCACTAATAAGAAATTGATATTACATTTACATTAAATTGATATTACTTTCATATGTTTTCATTGAATTGAATTGAATTGAATTGAATTGAGTATATTGCCTCCAAATTTAAATACAAAATTTTTTGGGCTAGTCACAAGCAAAAATAAAATTTAATTTAATATTCATAATTTAAAATTTAAAATTTAAAATCTAGGTATTCCTGAAAAGTGTAAAATGGATGCGATACAAGCAGCTTTTTTACACGGGTTTTAAATTGTTTTGCAGATGTTAATTGTTTAAGTTCGTAGGGTAAATGATTATATATTTGTAAATCTTCAAGATCCCGTTTATTATTTATAATAGAAGTGTTAATATTACATTTGTTACGTGTATTATGGGAATGAATATCATTTTCGAAAAACAATGTTAAATTTATGTGAATTCATATTAAATTCATATTCCTTATTTTTTTATATGAAATTAATATTCATTTCACGCGGGTCCGGTTGGCAGCCCTGTCTAGCATTCAGGAAAGGGCATTTGTTGTCTTTGGTCTAAAAGATGTTTTTATTACGAATGAGAGTCGGATTTTTTCCCCCCGAAACATTGATTAAAGTTTTGATTTATACAACCTGGTGGAGTGTGTGGGGAAATGGTGCCCAACCGTTTGAAACTTTTTTTTTCTGGAATTAGATCCAAGGCAAAAAAGTTGAAACCTATGCTTTTTTTTATTAACTTACCTGATAACATGGCAACTGCACCTCCCCAAAGTCCACTCCCAGCCCCTGCAAGACTTGAATCATGAACAATGACTAAAACTCCGAAAACGGCCATTAAAATTCCGAGCATCATTTGAATTCCTCCGGTAATGAGGAAAACGCTATTTTCATCGTCGAACCTCGGCCTTTTGTCTTCTTTTTTCAGGATATCCTTGTCGTCGACTTTCACTTCAATCGGAAAACTGCTCCCTGTCCCGAGGGAAGAAACCAAACTGCTAAATTCGTTGTATTTCAACAAGGAATCGCAATTTTCTTTTTTTTCATTGTTGTTGTTGTTGTTGTTCCCCCTTATGTATCCGTTTTTGGTGTAGCTGTTTGAAGTGAAATCGCTCGTCGTGTAACTCGAATAGGTCTTGTCGCTTTCCAAAGTAGAAACGACGATCCCTTCCGTTTTCGAGTAAGACTGATTCCTTTCCCTCACGCTTTCCGACAGAATGGATTCCGTCGGATTCGGAATCCATTTGAACGTGTCCTTTTGCTCCTCCGTTCCGCTGTTGTCGAAAAAATCATATCTGTCCCTGTTTTTCCGCGAATGTTTCCGGTCTCTGATTTTAAAGTCGAAACCCTTCGATTTCGTCTGGGGGGATTTGGCTATCAAACCGTCACCGGACGATCTGGAATGCGTGGAATCCGAAACGGAGTCGTGAGCTACGGAACTTTCTCCCATTTTTCCTCTTCAATTTTGGATTTGGTTAAACATAATATCGTTTTTTTTTTGGACTGATTGTGTCTGGAAAAAGAAAAGAAAAAAAAATTGTTAGCTCAAAGTCATAAAGAAAATAAATCCGACATTTAAGACGTTGCGTTTTGTGTTAAACGGAGATGATTTTTATAATTTTTTTTTTCGGTTTGACTCCCTTCTTAGGGGGACTCATTTCCGATGGTCGAGGCCGTAAAACCATTACGGTAGCCCCACACAACGTCGACTTGTCGAAACTCGAAAGTTATATTATTATTTTATTATTTTTTTAAATGAATATAATTTATTAATGTATACTAATCGGAAAAAAAGAAGAAAAAATATTTATAAGCCATTAAAAGTTATTGACTTTTTAACCCAAATGTTTGTCATGATAATAAGAAATTAATCATCATCATGTATACTATCTTGTCACGATTGATGTATAACTAAGTAATAATAGTTTTCTGTACTAAAACCGAGACTAAAACACTTAGATGACGGCAGATAAAGAGAACATTTGAAGACTCTTCGGGAATAAACAAAGATGTCCACGGCATTTGCGTTGGACATCTTCGTTTATTCCCGAGGAGTCTTCATTTTTTAAATTATTTTTTCTTTCTGAAAATATAGGGTCGGGTCGCCTAAATAAATGTAAACACTCTCCGCCATTTCTGACACGGCATTTTCAAATATTTTTTTCTTACAAAAAATTACGTTTTAAAAAGTGATCCAACAGCCCAATGTGTTCTTCAAGACATGAAGTAAATATGTATTACAGTAAATATGTATTACCCAATGTGTATTACAGGTACTACTTTAAAATTTTTCTTAGAGGGTTGATATAGGCCTAATAGCGTTCAATTCAATTCAATTCAATTCAATTCAATTCAATCCAATTCTATATATTAATCCATTGTTAACATGAAGAGAACACAAGATCTTGTCAAATCGGATATTCAAAAGAAAGAAAGAAAGAAAAAAAAAAAAAATTGTTAAATTAAAAATCTAAATTACACCGTAAGGCCCTTAAACTCAAATACCAAATATTCTTGAAGGGTGTAAAATGGGTTTTCCAGAAATAAGGTCTTAAGATGTTGACATTTCGGTTTGATTTTACCTGTTTTTCATAAAAATGAACCTATATGTAAACGCTCACCAAACGGCTCTCCGTGAAGAGGAATCAGTTCAAAATTTATCTCTCCAGAATGCTACATCATCCCTCTAAAAGTAATACATATCACTTTCACAAATCAATGCTCACAGAAATAATTTTACAATTTTTTTAAAATAAAAAAAAATCCCGAAAAATTCTTTTATTTACATGGTAACACATGTGCCCCACCACTCGCTTCGTGTTCAGCCCCGTCCAATTTTCTCTCGTGGCATTTCCAACTCCGTTCTTGATCGCATTACTAATTCTTTCAACTCACATCACCTTATGCTCGACATTTTTTCCCGTTTTCCTGCTTTCAAAAAAAGCGTGACCGAAATTTTCGATTCCGGTTAATTTTATATTTTTTTTTTTTTTTTATACTAAATATCACTTTTTGTCAATGTTGTTTATGAAAGCAAGAGAAGCGAAATATCGAAATATCTATTATACTCTTTTTTTTTTTTTTTTTTTTTTTTTTTTGTTATACTTTATTATTCAATTCTGTCGTAATTATTTATATTATATATTCTATTAGTTAGTTTAGACAGGGAATGCTTATAATGGGTTAATTTTACTGTATAGCATCCGTTTTTAATTTGACTTGATTTGATTTGATTTGATTTGATTTGATAACAATCAAATGGACAAAATGGCGTGTTGACATTTCGGACATCATTTTGATTTTCGATCTTTTGCGGTTTAAGAAAAAAACATTAAAATCTTTAAAATTACTTGAAATGTAAGTCGGTAACATAAACTTCATTAACATGTAAGTAAATGAGTGGAATTTCAAAATTTTTCAATGTGTCTTTCCTTCAAAATAAATATTCGAAAAAAATCCACAAGACGAGTTTTACCGAGAAAAAAATTCGTATTTTTTTAAATACGTTATAAGAAAAACAGTAAACATTTTTCGGGGGAAAATCAGGCTTTTGTAGGAAGATTATGAAACAAAGAACACATTTCATTATATTTTGGGCCGAAAACGCTTTTTACTTACGAAAAAATAAGGAGTGTTGACATTTCGGGAGTGTTTACATTTAGGCGACCCGACCCTACATATATATTCTTATTCCTTTTAGCTGAAAAACATGAAACAAATTAATAAATAAATAAAAACAAAGTATGATCATTTTTAAAATAGATTAATTTATGGTATTTTCCATTGTTTTAATGATAATGCAAAAACAAAATTTTTTTCTGATTTTTTTATTTTATTTTATTATTATTATCTCGGTTTTTTCGCTCCCTCGTACAGGGGTCGCCATATAAATGTGTGGGCTTTTTGGCAAACACAACATTTACGGACTTGCATGATTGTGATTTTTTAGCTCGAATAATTCAACGGGATTGAACTTTTTCGAATTTTCGCACAAAATTTACACGTTGATATTGATTCTGGAGGGGGGAAGCAATCATTTTTATTATGTTGCTAACCCAAACTACACCTAATCCTGAGCTTATTTTTTTATATTAAATGCAAATCACGGCGGTAATTTTTCCTGGGATTATGCTCACATGACTCAGATGTTGGCGGTCAGCGGTGAGTTAACAGCCAGATGATGTTTGCGGATGCCATCCCGTGTCGTCAGCACTCTAGACATACCCGAGACCTGTGCATACGAAGTACCCAGCGCCATTTTTAATGATATGCTCCTCCGAGATGGGGGGAAACTTAGTCCAAACCCTTCGGAACGAGTGCGTGAGGGGTAGCCTGGCATTCACTGCCACCAGGTCGGCCAGAGAAGAAGAAGATTTTACGATTATCATAAAATCTCTCTCTGTAAGATATTTTATTCTTGCATAGGTTAAGTACCATAAATCCAATAATAGAAAGTATGGTTTCACTCCTATGTCTTAAGCGAGCATCGGATCAAGCACGAGCACGGGTCTCGAGTGTGAGAGTCGAGCGTGCTACGTACTATCCTACGATGCCCGCTTTTATTTTATTATTATATTATTATTTTTCATTCCTGGACTGAAAAGTAGACCCAAAAAATGTGCTTCCTCGAATAAAAAATATTTTCTGCAGGTAACGAAGGTAAATTTCAAGACTCGATCAATTACGGCCCTCGGCTCGCCTCGACCCGTAAACTTGGTCTCGTACTTGAAATATTTACCTTCGACACCTGTAAAGAAAAATACTATTTTTTTTTTTTTTTTTTTTTTTTTTTTTTTTTTTTTTTTTTTTTTGCTTGAAAAAAGTGAAAGTTATTTATCACGATCGGGTTTTGATTTTGTTTATCTTCTCCATTTAAGAAATCAAATTCTTCGAAAAAATATATTAAAAAAATTGTATAATATCAACTTATTTTTTTTCTTTTTTTTTGTTAAAAAATCATGAGCTTAATTTATCTTCTTTTATTTAACGTAATGCTCTTTCAATTAATCCAGAATAACACCCATTACGCTTGAAAAATGAAAAAAAAACGTGCACAATAAAAAATATCAAATCTAACGACCGTATGAAGTTGTCATTTTTTTACATGTTTTTAACCCTTTTTCGCAAATAGACGAATTTACGTAACTAAATTTGACATATAAAAAACAAAAAAAAAAATCTTCTTAATTAAATGAATTCACGATAAACCATGATAATGGTTACTTAAAAATCAAACTCGTTAAATATTTATTCATAAACGGTAAGGAAGGACATTAACGCCCTTTAAATTCCTTATGAAAATGTTAAATGTCATCTTTTCTAGTTAAAAACCTCAACCGGTCCAACTGGATTTCATTAGGTAATAATACTTATGATTTTGATGTTTTTATCAATTTTTGGTTAAAAAGTTTTCCAAATTCAAGTTGGATATCACCTGGCGTGCGACCTTCGATCCATTAAGGTCGGCTATTAAAGCTATGTTTTAAAGTGCGCATTTTTTTTTTTTTTTTTTACTACCGAAAATGGAAAGTTATACGAAAAATGCTAATTTCTTCGATCGCATCCGATATTTCCATTTGTTGCAATTTTTTTTTCATTTTTAAACACTTTCCATCTTGAGGGAATGATCGAACTTTTTATTCTAAATGGATAGAGGCGTTTAATTCGATTTCAAGCAAAACCGATTTGTTTGATATGGCGATAAGGAAATTCTTTCCGTTTTATTTTATATAGTTAGCAGTCAGCAGTGTTTGACCAAAATTTCGTTACAGCAGGAAAGAATAGTGTCAAAAAAAAATATGACGGGCATGTTAGTATCTCTTTAAAATTCATTCAAAAAAAGGGAACGTTTTAAACAAGTTTTGTCTTGCAACAAGACCGGATGTTTCACAGCAAAACAACGGACAGGTTGTTTCTTGACAAGATATTTTTATTGTTTTCTCACGATTTTTAAGAAAACATTTTGTCACAAGACATTTTTGCTTTCGCATTAGCCATTTTTTTTTTCGAGTGTAAGACTCTCACAAAACTCTTACGAATTTTCGAATTTCGACGAACGCACCCCTTAATTCTTTTATAGTAAACAAAAGAAGATTCTTTGAACTTCTTCAGATTTTTTGGAAGTCGTTCGGCCATGTCCCAGGAACTTAAAAGTTTCGGAATTCTCTTAAAGACAATAAAAATTAAAAATCTGATTTTTATGTTAAAATGATCGTTTCCTTTTCGAATTTTTATGCAGATTACAAAAATAAAGTTTTAATTTATTTATGACAAACGGCTACTATGCTAAAGGACAAAAATATGAGAATTTTCCCAAAAAATTTGTGGCTGTAGCACATTTCGCTAATTTTTATACTCTTCAATTTCATATGAAGAGTATATTGCAACCGCTTTGAGGTTTTTTGTAACCACCCTTAATATTGAACGGAGAGCAAAACGAACGGCACTTTCTAGGGGCAAGTTTCGATGACAAAGCCGTTCATGCATGTCCGTCTGTCCGTCCGTCTGTCTGTCCTCGTTTTTTCGTGCTTCGATAGCAGCCGCAATTTCAACCGGATGGTTCCCGAATTTGGCATGAGGGTAGATGTAGGTAAGGACAAGAACTGTATAGTTTTTGGTTGAAATCCGTTCGCATATGACAGAACGGCAGGCGTTCGAAATTTTTGACAGGCCATATTTTTCGTTTGTAATAGACAAGTCACATGTTTTGAGATTTTCGCTGGAAACTAATGTATAGTATGCTCTTAATTAAAAACTAGTATTTAAACGTAAAAATTGTTCATCAAATTAAAAAAAAAAGAAAAACAAAGTCAGGAAAAGTTTTTGTCACGTGATCACTCCTTAAACGATATTTTTATTGGTGTGACGTCATCTGCCGGTATCGAAGCGAGATATCGAATTTGAAGCGGAACACGTCTTGTTTGTAAACATGCTTGTAAACATTACCACGATCATACAAACAGGTCTGGAAACTGGGGGGTAAAAAAGTGTCTTCTTTATTGAAGCCATTTTTCATTCTGTATTTTGATCAATAGATGGCGCCTCCTGCTTGTAGTCACGTCATGTGACCACGAATAATAACATGGTGGTTGACAACACAATAAATATAAATATGAAATAAACAACAAGGTTAGGTTATTTTGAAAAAATAAAGAAAATAAGTAATGTTGGGAACAAAAACAAGTTTAAACTTATTAACAACAATCCAAAAAAACATTTTTGTGTTTTAAAGGTTTTGGTTTCAAAATGGAAGTTAATTCACATGACCTGACGACATACAGTTCCTGCCATCTATTGATTTAAATTCGGAAGTAAAAACAGCATCAATAAGGAGGACACAAGCGCCCATATAAACGGTTTACAAGTTTCCAGACCTGTTTGTATGATCGTGCATTACGCATCGATGCCGTTCAGAGTTTCAGAAACAAACACAACCACATTTGGGCAGATGACGTCACGTTCCTTCACGTTCCGTTTTGGCGGGCATTCAAATTCAAATTTTTTTTTTCTCTCTTTTCGGGGGTTAACCGTTTTTTTTACTGAGTCAAAATTACGCTTTTTGTCCTATTTCCCCTAGCACAATTAAATGATGGAGTTATCTCAAAACATGTGACTTCTCTATTGATTTAATGAAACTTTATCTCTACTTTTAAAACCCTCCGTTCCATTTTACAATTATATTTTTCGATATTTTGATGTCTCGAACCGTTTTCGAAGAGAACGGCAGGCGTTCGAAATTTTCGACAGGTCATATTTTTGTTACTAATTGTTTTAATGAAGCGTTAGCTTTATTTCTGAAATCATCCTGTACAAATTTACAATTACGTATTTGATTTTTTGATGTCTCAAAGAGTTTTCGGAAGGAACGGTAGGCGTTCGGAATTCAAAAATTAGGCTTTTCTTTATTCTTAAATGATTTAGATGCTTTACTTTACAAAGCGGGACTTTTATGTACATAATCATCGTGAAAAAATTTGCAGACCATGTTCAGACGGCCTTGAACATTCCAGAAATTCCTTGATGTTCTAGAATGACCGCAAACGTTCTAGAACGATCGGGAATGTTTGCGAAAGTTCTAGAGTCCGGAGTAATCGTGAAATTTGTAGAATGTTCTAAAAGAGTCGCGAATGTTATAGAGCAATGACCCCAAACTTTCTACAACTACCAAGAATGTTCTAGAATATACCCCAGGGTTCTAGAATTTCTAAAGATTTCTTAAGCATTTTTGAACGTTTTCAAATAATCACAATCTTCTTAGAACGTCTAGAATGTTCTCGAACATGTTAGAACTTTCTGGAACGTTTTAGAACATGTTAGAACTTTCTGGCTTTTTATTCCGCAAACAGATATCGCCCGTGCTCTACAACTAAAAGGAACATTTTAAAAGTTCTGGGAATGTTTTGGAACATTCTAGAACATTCTGGAACATTGTAGAATATTCTGGAGTCGGAATATTCCGGAACATTCGGCAATTTACTAGAACATACTAGAACATTCTACACAACATTCTGGAACATTCTGGAATATTCTGAAGCATTCTGTAATATTCTACGACATTCTGGAATGTTCTAAAACATTCTACGATAGTGTAGTTTGTCAGTGTATTGAGTTTAAGAACCACTTCACTCAAAACCGAACATAATATTTATCGATATTTTTACGCGTGCGAGTAAGACCGAAATGAAACTGCAGAGTATCGAACAGTGGTAACCTCCGCTGTAGCTTGTTTTTTACTTATTTTCGCCTCTTATCGCTAAAGCCGTATGGGATTAACTTTATTTTCGTGATCTGCATAAAAATCCGAATAGAGAACAACCTGTTTTATATAAAAATAAAATTTTTGATTTTTCGGTCTTCACGAGAATTTTTTAATTTTTATGTCCCTGTGGGTACGGCTGAATGACGTCGAAAAAAATCTGAAAAAATTCAGGGAATCTTCTTTCGGTTACTATAAAAAAATTAGGGGGTGCGTTCACCGAATTTAAAAAATTTGTAAAATAAGGGCCAACGTATTGGAGAACCATTTCCAAGGAGCCCCCAATCACACATAGATTCCAGGCTTCCTCATGGCTCTCGTTTCCCATCGGCAGTAAGTTGTCCACATGGACTGCAAATATATGTATTAAATGATGAATTTGCAGCATTCATGAACAGCTTTTTTCATTTAGACGAATTATTTAATAATCTGCTGAATAACAGTTTTAATAAAACATTACTAAAAAATTGATTATCATCGTTATTATTATTATATTATTATTATCTTCATTTCGGCTTTTTACCACACCCTCTTACAGGGGTCGCCATATAAATGTGCGGGCCTTCGGCAGACACAACATTTACAGACTTGCATGATAGCGTTTTGAGCTCAACTAACTTTAACGGGGCTATATTCCCGCATTCTATTCTTACGGATTTTTTACACGTTAATATAGATTTTTGGGAGGGGGGAGCAATCATTATGTTGCTAACCCAACCTACACCTAATCCTGAGCTATTTTTTTTATTAAATGCAAGTCACGGCGGTATTTTCCTGGGATTATGCTCACATGACTCAGATGTTTGGGGTCAGCGGTGAGTTAACAGCCAGATAACTGAGCTGTTTTGTGGATGCCATCCCGTGGCGTCAGCATTCTAGAGCGTAGATATGCTCCTCCGAGATAGGGGGGACATTAGTCCAACCCTTCGGAACGATTGCGTGAGGGGTAGGCCTGGCATTCACTGCCACCAGGTCGGCCAGAGAAGAAGATTTTACGATTATCATAAAATCTCTCTCTGTAAGATATTTTATTCTTGCATAGGTTAAGTACCATAAATCCAATAATTAAAAAGTATGGTTTCACTCCTATGTCTTAAGCGAGCATCGGATCAAGCACGAGCACGGGTCTCGAGTGTGAGAGTCGAGAATGCTACGTACTAGCCCACGATGCCCGCTTTTATTATTATTATTATTATTATTATTATTATTTTCAAAGATGGTCGACACGTTTTTGTGCTCCGTATTTAAATAGATTTTTTCCGGTAAAGTGGGAAAGTTTTGACAGTTTAACGTTACGAGAATCATCTAATAAGACTAAACTTTGAATTGAATAAGATAAAACGGTGAAAAAAGCGGTTTGAGAACGGTTGCGGTACGAAGACGATATCCTTTCAAATAAACACATTTTTAAATATTGTGATCAAAAAAATAAAAAATTTCCCTGAAATGTCCAATAAAATGTTCAGAAAAAAACTGAAAGAACTACTGCTACAAAAAGATAGTAATTTTATCTTTTAATTTTTTTATATTTAAATTTTATTGTTAATTAATAATAATAATCCATACCGGAGCAGAAGGATCGAAATGATCCATTGTTCTTCGGTCAGGTTTAACCAAATTGTAAAACTTTATTTGTATTAATAAAAATTGAATTGAATTGAATTATCATTATTGCAAATTAGAAGCTGCTGCATGTGCAATTTTAAATATTTAAATAAACTAAACGACTGTATAAACTCGATAATATAACTTAAAATCAACATTTTCCGTTAGAATTAACCAGCGAGATGCCCCATTTTCATTACCATAAACTCACTTCACGGTTCGTTTTCCTGTGCAGCTTCAAAAATTTATAATGTTAAAAATGATTACGATTATCAGAGATTACGCTTCGAAAAGAGAAAATGGCGAATTCATGCTTTTAATGGTATTTTTTTTTTTTCCTTTTAGGAAACGAGGATATAAAATATTGCAAATGAGCCCTAAGATCACCTGAAAAAAATACAAGGAAAAAAAAAAAAAATAATAATAAGGCAGACTTCTTAGTCACAAATGAGCTCACGAGAAGAGAACCGTCTGTAAATTTTTAAACCCTGCCTATAACGACACTCACTAACTACATACTCAATAATCACACTTCACGAAAAGTAATTACCTAAAGTACCGTATAAACCTACTCATTTTAAACTAAATTAATAAGCTCTGCTTTGTTCAAAATTATAAATTGTTTTAACCTTCAGTTAAAAAGACTTTCTTTAAAAAAATAGAACCTCTATGGATTTGGACCGTTTTTTTTTTTGAAATTTTCAACCAGGCCAGTGGCGAAAGGAAAAACAAAAGTTTGTGCAAAATGTTTAGTAGTAAATTATCGGTTTCGCTTGGGCTTCCTTTCAAAAATGTAAACTAGGGTTCGGAATACCGGTTTACGGGTAAATCGAAGAAATATTGCGGTAAATGTTTACCAGTAAATTTCGAAATTACAGAAATTTTTAGCGGCTCAATAATTTTATCCTTGAACTGATTTTTTTTTTTTTTTTTTTAAATTGCTTCGGTTTTTATCGTCAAGAGCTGTCACCGTTATTGTTTGTCAAAGTTTAGGATGTACAGTATGCATACTTTCTATTTTTTTCATATGGCCTGCCTACTCCGCACTGTTATATAGGGGCAAGCGCACCCCAGTCTTCTACTCAGAATTTTATTTTTAAATCATTATAATATATTAAGTTATTTTAAATCATTAGGGTTTTTTAAGGTCTACGTCCATTTCCATGGATTCAACATTTCCTTTTTTTCTTTTTACTTGGCCAGTAGTTTGCAAAAATCCTGAATATTTTGCATCTTTCACACTTTTTTTTTTCTTTGGAACTTTGCTTTTAGTCGACTCAGTTCTTCGTCGGAGAGTTAGGTACTTCCGAATTTTTAAACTTACAATTTCTTTGTACTTTTTTCCGTAAATGTTACTATTGCCGCTTATTTTCATCTATACCTTTACTATAAGAAAAAATGAAAATCGTAAATTTAAGGAAAATGAACGAATAAATAAATCCCAAATTTACCGGTAAATTACCGATAAACTGGTAAATTGAGAAAATTTTACCAAACTACCGGTTAATGAAAATCCGGTAAATTTCCGAACCCTAATGTAAACGACCATATTTAGATGTTGATCTAATAAGTAAGCCATCATGGAGTCACTACATTCCCAGGAAATAGCAGTAGAAAATTTGCATTCTGCAGGTAGGAAACCGAAACTTTTAATACCGCTTTTGACTGCTTAACATTCTACATATAATGGTTCTTTTGGCTGCCATAACATTCTCATTCTGTCTTCCCAAGTAATCTCACCGCTTTGGAATGAGATTTTAAGCGAAGACTTAGGAATTATGCAATAAGCAAGGAATTGCCCATAAAATTTATCGACAAGACGCTGGACAGAACCATTAAATGGGCACCAATACAGATGCCACTTATTTTACTCATTTTTTTTTTGTAGTTAGTGAGAAAAGAAAGCTTGAATTTTTCAAATTTTTTGGATTTTAAGCTTCGCCGAGTCCCGAAAGTCCCAAAAAACGAACACTGCAGAAATAAATCCTCTCTTACTAACTACAGTCTACTCTCGTTATAATGTAAAAAAGTCCAGCTTCCTCCAATGCTTAGCTTTTGCCACGGAATGTCAAAAGAATATGGAAACTTATCCTTTTTTTATTATTACCTTCTTTTACCTTCTTTATTATACGTTTCACTCTGAGCTATATGAATTTGTCGGAAATTTTAAAGACTCGAAAGACGCGTGCCCAATACATTAAAAATAGATAACGCGACGGAGCCCAGATGGACTTTTTTATCCCGCAGATATCTAAACATAACTAAAAAATTAGCGAAAGTAATAGATATCTATCAAATGATTAATAGATGGCTAATAAACAGACCAATTATTTTTATAATTTTTTTCATAACTAGGCTATAGACATCTAATAGTTAAATAATTTAATTTTTTTAAAGTTCATAGTTAATTTAAAATTCGTTTATAGTGAGGTAGATATTTTATGTTTGACTATCCTTAAATCCACTTTACGTTTACATCCTACTGTCGGCACTTTGTTCAGTTGATTATTGACACCTTATTACGAAACCTATTTTACTTTGAGTCAAATATTTTACGTTCAAATGCCTTGAAAGTATAAAAACATATAAAATGCCTTTATGCATAAAAAATAACGTGTTAACAATTACATATCTGCCGTGGTAACCGAAATGTGCGTATGTCCATTCTTATGTTGGCACTTGTCTTCTATTTTTAACTTATGTAAACAAAGATTCAATTCCAGAATGGATATTCGCCCATTTCGGTTACCACGGAAGATTTTTAAATTAAGTTTTAGATCGGAATATATCAAAAAATATCCTTAAACTAATAGTAATATCGGCAATAGATATCCTATAGACATCTCTTAGATGGGAAAGGTCCCCACTCGAATCTGTACTTCGTGACAACTCGGTACCGTTCAAAATAATTCGTTCTCGGGCGCGCATAGCAAAGAAACTAGAGGTTGTTTTTCACAACGTTTTGGCACCAAGTGTTTATTTTGTGTAATAAAAGAAGGTTTTTTTATTTTTAAATTGACTTGTTCACATGTACTTTTCGCATGAATTGCACGTCGCGAGTCACATGCGAAAATCACTCAAGGTTGTAAACCAAAATCCGAGTTTTTCGGATCTTTTTTCTGAACCTCAAGCGGAACTTGAATTGCATTTGGTATTAATATCGGAACCGAACCCGAAACAAATTCAAAAAATCTCAACGGTTTGCAGCCCTAAAAATAATAAGTGGCACATAATAGTCAATCAGCAAAGAACTGGACTAAATCAGCAAGAAGACTATGATAATAATAAGAAACCCAGTTTTTAAAGAAGAATGTAAAAATTTACGGTCACACTTTAAAAATAAGGGGGGGGGGAGGGCTTGCAAAATCGCTAAAGCATGAATCTGTGTGATTTCCATTTTGATTGCAAGCGAAGGCCCGCGACATGCTCAAGTAATATCAGGAAATCAAGTCACGGTGTTTAGTACATCTTCATTTTTGTCGTTCCATATTTCCTATATAGGCTATCTACATTATTCGCAGTTTTGAAATTTATTTCCTTCACTTAAATGACTTTTTCTCCCGTTTTTACTCAAAAAATCCAAACAGTTATCATAATGAGATCAGACAGTATTTTTGATGAGACAATTAGTATCACTTCCTAATCTTTTTTTTTTTTTTTTTTTTTTTTTTTTTATTCTTCTTGCATGCATTTTGATTTTAATTTGTGGAAATTGAGCAGAATGATCTAGACGGTCTTCAAACCGTGAAGATTTTTTCTCCTCATTGAGAAAAATGAAAAAAAAAAAAAAAAAAAAAAAAAAAAAAAAAGGAAATTAACGCGACAAACTGTTTGGTTAGCCTAGCCAATCATACTTTGTTTAAGATAATAGATTTATGATTAAACGTATGTTTATAAATTAATCGTCTAATTAAGGTACCGTATTTGTTTGTATGAATAAGTAATGATCTTAACTTCGTTCGTTTTTAAAAGTCACTAATTAGCGAGGGTCGGGAACTAGCTGAAGAGCAACTTTACGTTGTCTGTTTACATATACGATTTATCTTAATCTCGTAGAGTTTATTTTGCAAGATATAAGGAAAATGAGACAATTACCTGTGAGTTGAGTAGCTTACTTCCGATTAACAAGTAGAAACCTGTATAGCTCCCAAGAAAAACTTTGCTATAAAATTTTATAACTCTATCAAGTTCTGGCGCTTTATAAAAATTTATAAATACCGTGTGCTTCGGTTACAGTGGAATTTTTCTCGATCGGACAGCCCTTCCGCATCTGGTTTAGCACCGAAACCATGATGTTCAAAAATATAAAAGGTATTGCCCCCGAGCCAATTTAGAGCGGTTATTTAGGATTCGAAATCAACCGAGGATAACAATAGTAATGGCATTTACGTCCTTGAGGTTATTTATTAATGATGTATGATAAAAGAGGGGAATGTGACAACGTGGCTGGTGTTACCTTTTCATAATAATAAATCAACTTCATACTCTGTTTCAAAGTTAATTAATTTCAAGACCCACCCACTGGTTTGTTTGGAATAGACAAGTCACATGTTTTGAGATTTTCGCTGGAAACTAATGTATAGTATGCTCTTAACTAAAAACTAGTATTTAAACGGGGAAATTTTTCATCGAATTAAAAAAAAGGAAAAACAGAGTCCGAAAAAGTTTTTGTCACGTGATCACTCCTTAAACAATTTTCTATTGGTGTGACGTCATCTGCCTATATCGAAGCGAGATATCGAACTCGAAGGGAAACACGTCTTATTTGTAAACATGCTTATAAACATTACGCATTGTTGCCGCATTGCTGCCGTTTAGAGTTTCAGAAATGAACACAACCAGTTTTAGGCAGATGACGTCACGTTTCTTCACGTTATGTTTTGGCGGGCATTCAAATTCAAATTTTTCTTTTTTATTTTTTCGGGGGTTAACAGTTTTTTTTTTACCGAGTCAAAATTACGCTTTTTGTCATATTTCCCCTAGCACAATTAAACGATGGAGTCATCTCAAAACATGTGACTTCTCTATTGTTCCATAATGTTTACATTGCAATTAAAAAAGAAAATTGAGAAAAAAAAAAAAAAAAAAAAAAAAAAAATTGGAAAAGAAAAAGTGGTCACCTTGGTGGTCACGGTTTTTCTAGGTGGTGTACGTATTATTCGGCTGGGCGCTGCCGAAAATCGTGACTCAAAGGGAGCATTAATGATATGCTTTCTTTTATTCCGCATAATTTGATAAGTTGTTAATCAGGATCCGGCCTAATTTTTTTTTTCTTTCATTCTGAATAGAGTTTTTGGGGGAAGTCGTCGTGATTTCTGGCTAGCACGAACGAGTTGAGGCGACCGGAAAACTGAAAAAGCAGAAAAGCAAAGACGAAATGTGTACGACTTTCAGAAATAGTACCAACTCGGAAAAGTTATCTAGAATGTTTTGTTCGAAAACGAAAATATTTCCTTAAAAATTCGAATTTTACAGTTTCTTAAGCGCCAACTCCTACTTGGCCGAAATTTCACGCTAAAACATGTTGCAGTCATATGTTGAGGCAAAATGTTTCTGTGCTGCAACATGTTTTTAGCGCTGCAAAATGTTAAGCAACTTGCTACCATAACATGTTTTAGTATGAAATTTTGGCCCTTGGTGCCTTTTCTGAAAGACATAAATAAAAATTTGAGATTAATTTGGAATGAGAGTGATGGATTGAAACAACCGATTTAATCTCAATCGGGATTCGGATTGTTGAGAAGAAGAATGGGATTCGGAATGTTCACCACTCCTGATCCGAGATGGTTCGCTAGCGCCAGCAGAAGCCAGGAGATAGGCCTTAGAGTTAAATTTTTCGGAACTTAAAAAGTACCACACACAAAACAGTCGTTTCTCTTTTCAAGAACAAAAACCATCTGACATATTTTGCGTTTGTCCCTCTAAGAGCACCTTCAACGAACAATTAAAAACAGGGAAACTGTACCGATGACTTCAAACAATTCGAATCCCTTTTTAATTCTCTTATTTGTTTCGAGACCTTCGCTATATTTGACACTGATTTTAAAATATTAATGGACTTCCGTTGTATGTGCAAATGGGAATTTCACTACGATAAGAATTAAAAAAAATTGAATAGACAAAAAAGCCTAAAACAGATAAACATCGTTCCTTTCTAAAACAGTTATCACAGAAAGATGTTCAATTAACCTTGTAAAAAGAAGATATGTCTTCGGGTTAAACAAACCAATTACCAAAGGTTAACCAATTTAGAAATTAACCAGCTGATGCTTTTCCCTAAAAAAAAGAGATGATGGATTCGCTTTTTCTATTTCATTATACAACGATTTGAAGAGGTTTTAAGAAGAAAAAGTGACAATAACCGATACATCACTCTTTAAATATTTACATTAGGCAAAAAAAAAAAAAAAAAAAAAAAAAAAAAATCAATAACACTTTTTGTTATGAGAAAATAAGGTTTTGACGTAACCAAATTATAATCATTACCATTTCAGTACGCGGTGATTCGGATAAATTTTTTTCTTGTAGTTATTTCCAGTTCCGTGAAATCGAATCTATTCTCATTAATTAAGCAACAAATCATTTTGCACAGGAAAAAGAGGAAGAGGAGGACACCAAGATCCAGGGGTGGACTGAAGAGGATATACTTTGAACGGGTTTTGCAGGAAAGAGCAAATTTAATTTTGGGACAAGATTTTTCCCCCTCAAAAAAAAAGATACATGGCTAAATGCTGGCAAAATGGCATCGGATCTGTGGTTTCGTTTGATTTGATTTTTGAACGCAAAGTGCAAGAGAACGGGTCTTATTGATCAGTAACCTGCAGAAATGCCACCAGACATTTCTGATGTCAAGGATCGTATACAGCGCCTAATAAATGTTTTCTAAAATTTAAAACCAGTGAATAAATATATTTTTTAAAAGGCACTTACACAAAAGGGCAGGAAAAAAGACTGCCAGATTTACAGGAATTGTAACAGATTTTCCGATTCACAGAAACGCTAATAAATTAGTTTTGATTTTAGAGGCATCAAATACAGGCAACGTTGCATATTTTCCTATTTACGGAGCTAGGGAAGTTAAGCATTTTTTTTTATTTTATATTTTGATCCCTAAATATGATTTAATAACCGAGGTCTATGTAAAACTTTAAAAAAATACCTAAAATAACAGTAAAAAATTGTTAAATTTTCATGTAAAAAAAAAGTCGTTTGAAACGCGGGGAAAAAAATTGTGACGTATTTGTACTATAAAAAAAAATTGAAGTTTGGTAACACTGATCCGTGGAATGGGCCATTTTTGAATAACTTTTTTTGTTTATGTTTTGATTTGTAATTTTTCAAAAAAAAGAAATGCTGCTTCTCCATTATGGCTCAAAATTAATTTTCTAGAATTAATTTTCAAAATTTCCGGAAGTACTGTGCTTTAGTTATTCTATGAATTTTCGACCATGGATTAAGAATACAAAAATGCAATGTAGTACAAATGGCCGACTCCATTTTTAAATCTTGGGTTAGAAATCCATAGAATAACAAAAGCACAGTACTTCCGGAAATTTTGAAAATTAATTCTAGAAAATTAATTTTGAGCCATAATGGAGAAGCGGCAAAAGACTCGCGAGGAGGAATACCAACTTTTAAAATTCAAAATATAGTACAATGACGTCACAATTTTATTTGCCGCTTTTTTAATTTTTTCAAAATGTCAGATTTTTTTCGAAATTTTTGGAATTTTTTTCTCCGACTTTGTTTCATTGAGCCTTCTTGATTTTCATTAAAATAATATTTTTATGAAATAAAGAACTTTATTTAATCAGGATATGCCTCACTTGCTATAACACTTAACTTCCCTATTAACGAAGCCACGAAAAGCAACTTTCTAAAACCAGGATCATCTATCATTCTTTTCCTCTTAATTCACAGAAATAAATTTTCTTATTTCCAGTAGTGGCCAATCGACTTTACCAGCTTAACAAGACCGAGGAAATCAGATAAGCTAATAATAGTTGTCAAAGGCACCAAGAATTTTTTCCTGATTGACAGGGGCTGGAAAATGATTTCTCAATTAAAGGAGCGCCAAAACGTTTTTCTTGTTCACAAGGGACCGAGATAAAGGGGAGAGTCAAAAATATTTCTGAGTCGATGGCATAGGATCAGACAGCAAGGGAAAAGCCAACAGATCGATCGAACAAGAAATTATTTATCTCTTTGAGGGCGTTTTAAGATTGTTGGATCGTGGGGTCTGAAATCCGAAGCTAGGAAAATTGGCTAACGTCTCGAAACATTACCAAGCATTTGGGTTTAGGTTTAGGATCAAAGAAACGAGAAAAAGAGATGGCGCCACGTATTTATTCAGTCAAAAATCAATAACAACTGGTAAAGAAAAAATAAGGAACAAGTTACTACATTTAACTTATTTAGGCTACTGGAGTTAGCAGGAAGTACTCTAGTAGTAAAAGTTACTGATTAAACCTACGGAGTAGTTAAGGAATGCAAGGTTTCTAGTGACTCAGCCGGATCACACTGGTCACATAACTGCCAAGTACTCTAATGATAAAAGTTACTCAACAACAGCTACGAAGCATGTAATAGAACTACTAGGATTACTACATTTAACTCAGTTCAATTATTAGAGTTTCTCCATATTCTTCGACTAGTAAGAACTACTCAGGAACTACTAGAGCTATTAGAGTAAACTCATAGTTTAAGTTATATAGTTATACAGCAACTTACTAATAGCTCGGTTTTACCAGTAGCGCTCTACTAGTAAGAACTGCTCAGGATCTACTAGAATACTACGGAGCAACTATTATTAGTATTTGATACCTGGGATCTGAAATCGGATATCTGGTGTCTGGTAACTAGTACCTAAAACTAACATCAGGTAAAATATTGCTCTAGTATCTAATTATTTTTAATAACTCCAGTAGTTAATAAAAGCGCGGAAAACCAGAACAACTAGAAAGCAGAAAGCAAAGAGCGAAGAAAGCCGTCATGAGTTATTTTGTTTTGTACTATGTTCCTGGTTGCGACTCCAAAATAAAGGGCTCGACCACACTTCTACCACGAGGAATTTAAATCAACAAGAAGAACACCTTCAATGGGCTGAAAGAGCTACCAATATCATTATAACAAAATCAAAATTCTCAAGACTTCATTTTTCGGATCATACGGTATTTTTGGAACAAAATTTTGGTAATGATTTATTTGAGGCGGGGGTACTATTAATTGCATTCGAGTGTTACGGATCATTTTACCGATTACTCATTTTACCATTGCTCAGGACCATTTTTCCGATTTCGGGTCGTACCTTCAAAATGATAATTTTACACGTTGTACGATTTCCTAGGATGACAGAAAAGTCGTGGGAGGTCGACTTCAAATCCAAAAAATTTTTAATCCAAAATGTGATAGTTTCACTTTTTACATAAAAAAAAAAAAATAAAAATATGAATAAACACTACATTTTATTTTAATTTAATTTTTTTTTTAAAACTTCGCACGTTTCCGATATAAACAAACAAGTTTTAACGAATCCAGCATAGAGTAGGAGACCACGCCGAGTCTCGCGAGTTACTGACAAGACTCATTCTAGAGAAATCTATTCTGGTATTTTACGGAGGTAGAGTGGGGTCCTTCACATGTTTTTTTTTTTTTCTTTTTTCTTCAATGAAGGTGAAAGGTCTGTTGAAAACGATATTCCTCGCAACAATAATTATATCGAATGCTGGTTAAAGGTAATCAGTGTGACTAAGCGCATTCTCACGTATTGTGATAAGGAGCCACCGACCAAAAAAAAAAAAAAGTTTTTTTTGTTCTTATCGAAAAAGAATTAAAATGCTTCCCCCCTTTCGAATCAATTTTTAATTTCTCGGTTTATCATTTTATTAAATTCCTTTTTGTTTATTTTATTTTTTTTTCAGAAGTGAAATCAAGTTTTATCGCTTCAAGCTGTTTTTTTTTCTTCTTTTCCGCATTTTTTTTCCAAATAAAAAAAATTTTTTAATTCATTTTCGGAATAACGAAACTGAGGTGAATGCGTTAAAAAAATTTTTTTTTTTTTCAAAACCCCATTGAGGTCGAGGTAAACTTGGTGGAATACCTTTTGACGAATAATTGATTGGCATTTTGTGAATTAGTGACTGGGAGGCAGTTGAACGTACCTGAACCTCCATATGAATATTTATACCGCAAGTTAGTGTCAGCTTATAAAAAAAACCCTTTATAATTATTCTAGACCGACTTACTTTCTATTTTAGCTTAGGGACTTCATTAAAACGAAAGGGATCCTTGGCACATTAAGAACAATTAAAACTTTTAATATGACGATTTCAAAGAGGAAAATGTCTCAACTTATTAAAAGCGCTCCCTTTGACATGATAAATACACCGAGAAAAATGTGCTTTCAATTTTAAGTCATTGACTTTGCTAGAGCCCAAATGTCAAAGATGTAAAAATTTAGCTCAATTTGCTTAAAAATTTTAAAGCATATACGTAAGTTTTAAATTATTAAAGTAAAATTTTAAGCAAATTGAGTTAAATTTTAACACCTTTGACGTTTGGGCTCTAGCAAAGTCAATGACTTAAAATTGAAGGCACCATTTTTCTCGGTGTAAGTGGTTCTAGATGAATTAGAATTAGAATTGAAATTGAAATTGAAATTGGAATTCTGGGCTCGTGGTCGATCAGTCCGGGGAATTAAATTTCTAGAGAAATATTTTCCATGCTGGAAATTTTGTTTTTGGAAAGGACGTAAGGACGTAAAGAAGCAATAAACTAAAAACCCTACTTTTTCTCGTTAAAAAAGGACTGACATTTCTCAAAAAATACCAAAAGTTACTCATACATTTCGGTGTGCACTTGAATTTGCATTTCATTACATTGAATTACCTTGGCATTATATGCACTTTGCATTGCTAATGCATCTGCTTGCAGTCACTATAATTGTGTGCAATAGTTCCCACTTTGTGCAGTATGAATTGCAAAGCCTATAGTTACAAAGGCTACTACAGGATAACCATAAGGTAGCTGCCCACGAAAAAAATTTTTGAGTTATCATTGGTACTTTGTTCGGGTACCTCAGAGATGATTTCTGGTGAAGTCAAAAATTTTTTTTGCAACCCCTAAGGGGCGATTTTGGGGGTTGAAGAAAATTCATTTTTCGTTTATAACTCCTGAACGGATCGTCCGATTTGAAAAAATGAAAATCGAGATGAAAGAGAAAAATAAGAGCTTTATTTTAGTGTAAGTGCCAATTTTTTTAAGTGCCCAGAATAAGTGCCAGAATTTTTCAAAGTTTTCAAAAATTTTTTTTTCTATAATGTGATCGCCGGATCCAAATTTCGCTGCCGTAGCATGAAAGAGCCCAAAAAGTAGCTTTAGAAACGTATTTTTAAAAATTTTTTGCGAAGGGCAAAAAGGGCCGAAAAAAGTGCCAAAAATTTTAAATTCAATTTTTCCCGCGTTTTTGAGCCCGGATCCAAATTTCGCTACTGTAGCATGAAAGAGCTCAAAAAGTTGCTCTAGAAACGTATTTTTAAAAATTTTTTGCAAAGGCCAAAAAGGGCCGAAAAAAATGCCAAAAATTTTTAATTTAATTTTACCCTCGTTTTTGAGCCCGGATCCAAATTTCGCTACAGTAGCATGAAAGAGCTCAAAAAGTTGCTTTAAGAAAGTACCTTTTGAGATTTTTTGCGAAGGGCAAAAAGGCCGAAAAAAAATGCCAAAACTTTAAATTCAATTAACTCATGTTTTTGAGCTCGGATCCAAATTTCACTACCGTAGCATGAAAGAGCTCGAAAAGCTGCTCTAGAAACGTATTTTTTAAAATTTTTTGCGAAGGGCAAAAAGGGCCGAAAAAAAATGCCAAAACTTTAAATTCAGTTTTACCCGCGTTTTTGAGCTCGGATCCAAATTTCGCTACCGTAGCATGAAAGAGCTCAAAAAGTTGCTTTAAGAAAGTACCTTTTGAGATTTTTTGCGAAGGGCAAAAAGGGCCGAAAAAAGTGCCAAACATTTTAAATTCAATTTTTCCCGCGTTTTTGAGCTCGGATCCAAATTTCGCTACCGTAGCATGAAAGAGCTCAAAAAGTTGCTTTAAGAAAGTACCTTTTGAGATTTTTTGCGAAGGGCAAAAAGGGCCGAAAAAAGTGCCAAACATTTTAAATTTAATTTTACCCGCGTTTTTGAGCCCGGATCCAAACTTCGCTAACGTAGCATGAAAGAGCTTCTTCTTAAGCTTCTGTATGAGAATTAAAATTCAGTTTATTTTTAAAAATATTTCATCTTTTTCACCTGTAAAGTAGTATTCACCCAATCTCCATAGGTTATACATAAAAAATCGATTTTCAGTAAAGACAACTACTTAGGTTTTTTCTATAGGTATAAAATAGCAATTTTTAAATAAGATAATAGCAAATTAACAGAAGTTGTATGGACCCTGAAACTCCGATAAGCTAAACAGAAGATATAAATTTTTAAGAAAACTAATTACTGGCATCATCGTGGCTGAAAACAATATAAAACAAACAATTATCCAGTCTAAAGTCATTACCCTGTAAATGGCTCGCCTTTTCTTTTATTTCAATTTTTTGGCTTGAATAAAAAAGAAACAACTAATCCACCTGACCTATGAGAACATCGATACGGCTTTTTTCGATTTCATGTAATCCTACAAGAAATGTGGAATAACCCAAATAAACATTAAATCAAACAATGCTACGAAATGTAAGAAGGTCCAAAAATATTTAAAAATCAATTTCATTTTTTCCACACAAAATATGGAATTTCCCTTAAAGAACGCTCAGGTTTTTCTCGGGTCCCCCCAAAAAGCTGCTTCTAAAATGTATTTTTCAAAGTTTTTGGTTAAGAAGAGAAAGACCAAACAGAATGCCAAAAAATTAAAATTCAATTTTACTTGCAATTTTGAGCCTGATCCTTATTTCATTAACGTAGGATTGAAGTACGCAAAAAGTTGCTTTAAGAATGTTTCTCTTGTGCTTTTTGCGAAGGGCGAAATAGCCGAAAAAAAAAATACATATAATAAGGTCTATAAAAGTACTCAAACGAAAAAGGTAATAACACAGAAGTTGGGAACTCTAGAAATATCAATTTGAAAGATTCGATGTTTTGGACATTTTTTTAGCCCATTTCGCGTTCGAGAAAATTAAGTTACGAAAGTAGATTTTCGAGTACTTACGCCTATGTCAGAGCAAGTCGACCCGGGCTTAAAAACATGGGTTAAATTGAATTTAAAATGTTTGGCACTTCTTTCGGCCGTTTCAGCCCTTCGCAAAAAACTATAAAAAGTATGTTTCTAGAGCAACTTTTTGAGCTCTTTCATGCTGCGGTAGCGAAATTTGGATCCGGGCTCAAAAACGCGGGAAAAATTGAATTTAAAATGTTTGGCACTTTTTTCGGCCCTTTTTGCCCTTCGCAAAAAATCTCAAAAGGTACTTTCTTAAAGCAACTTTTTGAGCTCTTTCATGCTACGGTAGCGAAATTGGATCCGAGCTCCAAAACGCGGGTAAAACTGAATTTAAAGTTTTTGGCATTTTTTTTCGGCCCTTTTTGCCCTTCGCAAAAAATTTTAAAAAATACGTTTCTAGAGCAGCTTTTCGAGCTCTTTCATGCTACGGTAGTGAAATTTGGATCCGAGCTCAAACATGAGTTAAATTGAATTTAAAGTTTTTGGCATTTTTTTCGGCCCTTTTTGCCCTTCGCAAAAAAATCTCAAAAGGTACTTTCTTAAAGCAACTTTTTGAGCTCTTTCATGCTACTGTAGCGAAATTTGGATCCGGCTCAAAAACGAGGGTAAAATTAAATTAAAAATTTTTGGCATTTTTTTCGGCCCTTTTTGGCCTTTGCAAAAAATTTTAAAAATACGTTTCTAGAGCAACTTTTTGAGCTCTTTCATGCTACAGTAGCGAAATTTGATCCGGGCTCAAAAACGCGGGAAAAATTGAATTTAAAATTTTTGGCACTTTTTTCGGCCCTTTTTGCCCTTCGCAAAAAATTTTTAAAAATACGTTTCTAAAGCTACTTTTTGGGCTCTTTCATGCTACGGCAGCGAAATTTGATCCGGCGATCACATTATAGAAAAAAAAATTTTTGAAAACTTTGAAAAATTCTGGCACTTATTCTGGGCACTTAAAAAAATGGCACTTACACTAAAATAAAGCTCTTATTTTCTCTTTCATCTCGATTTTCATTTTTTCAAATCGGACGATCCGTTCAGGAGTTATAAACGAAAAATGATTTTCTTCAACCCCCAAAATCGCCCCTTAGGGGTTGCAAAAATAATTTTTAACTTCACCAGAAATCATCTCTGAGGTACCCGAACAAAGTACCAATGATAACTCAAAAATTTTTTTCGTGGGCAGCTACCTTATGGTTATCCTGTAGTAGCCTTTAAAAATGTGTAGCATATTTGCAAGTTTTATACAAAAAAAAAAAAAAAAAAATCTTGACATATGCATCAACACCGCTTCAGGGAATTTAATTAACAGTTCTGGAAAAAATTCTTTATAGCTTTTGATCCAATAACCCTCGAAAAAATGTTTCCCCCATAAGTGTTGTGAATGATTCCACTATGTTCGACAGAATGGGGAATGCTGACATGTTCAAGCCAGTGCTGGCAAACTGAACCGAACCGAGCCCGGGATTCTTACGTTTTTTGATCCGACCGGGACTGAACCGTACGGACAACTTAGGCATGAAAAACCGAACCCAGAACCCGAACCCGGTTCCAAACCCAAGGAACCCAAACCCGATCGAACCCTACTCTTGAACTGTAGCGGAATATAACCAAAACCGTACCTCACAAATTACAGGACCCAAACCGGACCGAATCGTAAGTAAGACCGGACCGGATCCAGAACCCGAACCGGTTTTTCCAAGAATGCGAACAAAAAAGAACTCGGTTCTTTTTTATAAAATGTTAAACCTAACCGAGCTTGAACCGGTTAAAAAAAAAACAAACAACAAACCGAAAGCAAAACCGAACCGGATTCAGAAAAAAAATCCGAACCCTGTTAGCTAAAAAAAATCAAGCGGTACCGGAACCCTGTTTTTTAAGAAGATGATAAAAAAAGCCGAGCTGGAAACAGGTTTATACGTCCCACAGTAAAAAATATTATGTGATTATGATAAAATCAGTCTACACAAATTTTTTCTGTTTTTTCTTCCAAAAGGTAAACATAAAAATTTTGCAGACCGATTTTAACATAATTATGTTAATTTTTACATAAAATTTTCTACTGAGCAGAGCACTATTCTCGAAAAATTGAAATTGAACCTAATCGAAGTTTATAGGTCAAATGCGGAACCGGAACCGGAACCGGATCGAGCCGAACCGAACCGCATTTTAAGAGATCGGTCATCCATCACTGGTTCAAGCGACGGAAGCTCGAATATTTCGGCTTCCGTAATTCGAGATGGAAAGTAACACTTATTTTCAATTGGGGGGGAAAAAAAAGAAACACAAAAGACGTAGTAGGAAAAACTCTAGACTCAAAGATCTCAGAGACTGATCAAATTAGAATTCAACGTCTTTAATCAAAGTAACAGCCTTTGAGGTTCAAATCACAATGGGGAACGCCAACCTCCATCGTGGAGTTCAACAAGAATTTTCGACTGGAAATGCGTGTAAAGAGAAAATCATTTTTATGGAAGGAAAAAAATTAAATTTTACGCGGAAATTCTCGCATGCATGCAGCCGTATTAGTCAAGAAAAGAAATGTTTTCTTTTCTTAACTCTTATATTGGAACGTAGACTACAAAATTTACAAGCAAAAATCACCATACACTTTCTTGACCCTGCATAATAATATAATCTTTAAATCATGTTATTCAAGCACGATCTGTTGAAAACCACCTCTGATTACGCATAAAAAATTTTTCCACCACGTGATTCTTTTTTTTTCCATATTATTTTCCCAATAAAATTTGCAAGCATTGACGAAGGGCAATCGATACGTGCTTTTGCAGTTGATCGATTCCAAATCAATGAAAACAAAATCGATTAACAAACAAAAAAGTTTACGGAGTAATAAAAACATCCAACACCGGAAATCAGTTTCGAAAAACAAAATTATCTGTCAATTGTATATCCGCAAAAAAAAAAAAAAAAAAAAAAAAAATGATCAAGTTAAAAATAGGGGATAATTAACCGACAATATCCATACTCTATTTTTTACCTTTACCATCTTATACAATATCCCGCTTTCTCATCGCCACTTCATCATTTAAATCGAAAATTATGAAGTCATTTCATGTGTATGTCGTTTGTCCAAAAAAAAAAAAAAAACTATAAGTTAGGTAAGCTATTTTCGAGCTTGAAATAGCCAAAAAAAGCTTGTTCTACTCTGGCAGGGAGCAGGCATCATTTTTGACCTAAATGAATAATCCAAGCTCATGGAAATAAGTGAATTATGACGGCTATTTTAACACAAAAAAAGTCATCAAAATACAAAAGATATTATAAAAGCTCAGGTGAGCTTTTTTGAGCTTAAAAAAGCAAAAAGAGGCTTACTTTAATCTGGCATGCTCCATTTTCCATCTCAATTAAATGCTCCGAGTTCTTGGGAAGTGAATACTAAATTTATATTTGATGTGACCGAGTCCAGGAGAAGGTAGCTTAGTATGAAAATTTTCGAAATCGACTTTTTGATGGTTTCTTATTCCAAACATGCTAAATAGAATTTTATTTTCTTTTGCGCTCATTTTTATGGAGTTATGAAGCTTTTAAGTTACACCCAGAAAAAGGAAAATGCCTCGTTCGCAATACAAGCGATGTTGCTTAGCGACAAAACAAATATGCTTTGCCGCAAAGCAACATGGCTCGACTTGTCGACATTATGCATTGCGGCAAAGCAATCACGAGTTTTTGCACAAAACATTTATTCTGCTTAGACCTAAGTTATGCAAAAATGCTTTGTAGCAAAGCATTTTTGCTTAGACCCAAAGCAGCATTTTTCTGGGTGTAGGGTTTTAAAAAACCGATTTTGAGAAAAACGCGATTTAAATTTTTGATCAAATTTTTATTCGAAACGTGTTATTTTTTTTATTTAAAGCTGAAAACTCGGCCTCTTTAAGTTTATGCTATATTAAATATACCTAAATCCCAATTATCTATACATATATAAAAGCGCAGTTGGATCGTTATGTCCGAGAAAAACAAAAAAAAAAAAAAAAACTGCGTAAGATAGACACACAGACGGACAGAGCGAACCACCTAAATTTTAATTTTGAACGAATTTTTGAAAAAAAAAAAAAAAAAAAAAAAAAAAATCCGCGTAAGATAGATAGACCGACAGACCGAAATTTTAATTTTAAGACAGAACCACCCAAATTTTAATTATGAACGAATTTTTGAAAAAAAAAAAAAAATCCGAATTACCGAAATTTTAATTTTAGACAATTTTTTTTTTTTTTTTTTTTTTTTGGAGGGGGGAGTGTGTCTGTCTGTACGCAGGGATTTTTTTTTTCAACATTTTAAATTGTGTGTCTGTCTGTAGGCGGTGATTTTTTTTTTTTTTTTTTGGAGGGGGGAGTGTGTCTGTCTGTAAGCAGGGATTTTTTTTTTGGAGGGGAGGGGGGGGGAGTGTGTTTGTCTGGTGTTTGTACGCAAGGGAAAGCGCAGTTGGATCGTTATGTCCGAGAAAAACAAAAAAAAAAAAAAAAAAAAAAAACTGCGTAAGATAGACAGACAGACGGACAGAGCGAACCACCTAAATTTTAATTTTAAGACAGAACCACCCAAATTTTAATTATAAACAAATTTTTGAAAAAAAAAAAAAAAAAAAAAAAAAAAAAATCCGCGTAAGATAGATAGACCGACAGACCGAAATTTTAATTTTAAGACAGAACCACCCAAATTTTAATTATGAACGAATTTTTGAAAAAAAAAAAATCCGAATTACCGAAATTTTAATTTTAGACAATTTTTTTTTTTTTTTTTTTTTTTTTTTGGAGGGGGGAGTGTGTCTGTACGCAGGGATTTTTTTTTTCAACATTTTAAATTGTGTGTCTGTCTGTAGGCGGTGATTTTTTTTTTTTTTTTTTGGAGGGGGGAGTGTGTCTGTCTGTAAGCAGGGATTTTTTTTTTGGAGGGGAGGGGGGGGGAGTGTGTTGTCTGGTGTTTGTACGCAAGGGATAAAGTGTTTTTGAAAAAAAAAAAATACTTTACTATTTTCATAAATATAAATATATCTAGGTATAAATACAGATAGACCGACAGACCGAAATTTTAATTTTAAGACAGAACCACCGATAGTATGTCTCCATTGGTGATTTAATTACATGATGTAATTAATTACAGAATGCAATTAAATGGTTTACAAAGGTGCTAATTTGTTTTTTCAAATCTTTGGAGCTGGATATCCTTTTTTATAATGTGGATCCAACCAACTAAATCGAAAACAACGATTTAGTACCTTCGAAAATCATTTAATTACATCCTGTAATTAATTACATCATGTAATTAATTCACCAATGGAGACATACTACGAAATTTTAATTTTAAACGAATCTAAAAAAAAAAAAAAAAAAAAAAAATCCGAACCACCGAAATTTTAATTTTAGACAAATTTTTGAAAAAAAAAAAAATTCGCGTAAGACAGACAGACGGACAGACCAAACCACCAAAATTGTAAAAAAAAAAAAAAAAATAAAATAAAATAAAATAAAAATTGGCTAGAAAGAAAAGAGGAGAGTGAGACCGTTTGTAGGTATGTGTATCTAGGGGAAAAAAAAAGGAAAAAAGAAAATTGGCCAGAAACAAAAGGGGGGAGTGAGATTGTTTGTATGTGTATCTAGAAAAAGAAGAAAAAAAAAATTGGCCAGAAAAGAAAGGGGAGAGGAGTGAGATCGTTGTATCTAGAAAAAAAAAAAAAAAAAAAAGAAGAATCGGTTTTTAAAAGAGAAAAAAAAGGATTTTTATAGGAAAAAAAATGGCCAGGAAAGAAGATTTTTAACTTTTAATCACTCTTTCAGTGATATGCAAAGAAAGTAGTAATTGCTTTTACTTCAAGACAAATACTTTTACTCGGAAAGCAAATGCTTTTACTCGGTAAAAGGTTCCTAAGTAAAAAGTGCTGAGTAAAAGCTCCTAAGTAAAATGTGTTTAGTAAAAGGGCATAAGGAAAAGTTCCACAGAAAAAGCTTCTTAGTGAAAGGTCCTAAGAAAAGGTTTTTAAATAAAAGGTCCTAACAAAGGTTCCCAACTAAAAGCTCCAAAGTAAAAGGTTCTTAGTAACAGATACTAAGGAAAGGTTCCTAAGTAGAAGGTGCTTAGTAAAAGGTTCAAAGTAACAGGTCCTAAATAAAAGCTCCATAGTAAAAGGTAGTTAGTAAAAGTTTCTAAGCAAAATTGCCTAAGTAAATGGTGTTTAGTAAAAGGGCATAAAAGTGAAAGCTTCTTAGTAACAGGTTCAAAGTACAAAGTCCAAAGTAAAAGGTAGTTAGTAAAAGGTCCTAAGGAACGGTTCCTAAATAAAATCTCCAAAGTAAAAGGTTCTTAGTTAAAGGTCCTAAGAAAAGGTTCCAAAGTTACAGGAACTTAGTAAAAGGTCCTAAGAAAAATTGCCAAAGTAAAAGGCCTTTAGTAAAAGGGTATAAGTAAAAGCTTCTTAGTAAAAGGTGATTAGCAAAAAGCCCTAAGCAAAAGGTGCGTAGCAAAAGCTACTAAGTAAAAGGTGATTAGCAAAAGGTTCCAAGTAAAAGGTGCTAAGTAAAAGGTCATAAGCAAAAGCCTTTGCTTTCCGAGTAAAAGCATTTGCTTCACAGTAAAAGCTCATATATAACTATAGAAGTAATTTTTTAATCACGCACCACACTTTTATAATTTGCTGCCTGTATCCCTTTCAATCGAGATGCGAAAGGACCGCGAAGCGGTCCCGAAGCAGCTCGTTTTCTTAATAGGGGCAACTGAAGACATCTTCCCGGAGCAGCGCAAGGGGAGGGGGGGGGGAAGTTAGGAGGTCAATTAGAAACTCTGTTTTAATATGTCTTTTAGGACTCCGAATACGAATAAGTACTTAATATCACTTTTTGCATAAAAAATACACCAAAGAAGGTGGCGACAGGGGTTTAAATGTAAATTACTATTATTTCTTAAAAGGGGCAACTGAAGTAGCCTCCCGGGGCTGAGATTAGGATACCGTAGGTATCTGAGATTAGTAGGCCGGGGCATAGATTCTTGGGATACCAAAGAATCGATTTCCGTCAAAAACCGAAAATCGAAAATTGTCCCCTTAAACTCGTTTTTTTGCCTCTCCTGTAAAATTTATTATTGCACCCTAAGCTACCTTTTCCTATACACGGTCAAATTTTAACAACAAAAATCAAAGTCATACGGTTAGTTCTACCGTCTTTCTTTCCTACTTGAAGTTATGATTACCGTATTCTCTAAAAAATAATCACACGCAGGAAATCGTAGGGAAAAAAAAAAAAAAAAAAAAAAAACAGGGAGCAATTTGAAATAAAGAAAAAATTGAAGGAAGTGCTCTGAAATTAATTAATATATATCTAATTATCGTAAAGTTTGTTTGGCTTCGGTTGATGCAATGAAAGTTATGATTTCACTCTGGTAATTATTACTCTGGTGCATCTAAGAAGATCAAATAAAATTCAATTTTTTTTTTAATATTATGAAACATTGTTGGCGTACATGCATCCGTTTTGCGAATAAACTAAGCTGTCAATGATTTATATACAATAACTTTTTTTTTCAGCAGAATGGGCGAGTAATTTTAAAAAAATACAAAATCGTCGAAGCACCTATGCGGAAACATTCAACAGACTTTTTTTTTTATGTGAAGAAATTAGCGTACTTTCATTTCTTTTCGCAGAATTTGTATTAACTAGCATTGAAATAAAGGAGGCGGAATCAATACTAAAATGTATTTTAACAATCTGCTTATGTAAATGTTAATAATCGCTTAAACGATTTTTTTTTCACGAATTCCAAGTGTTAGATAAATAATATTCATGAAACAATTTTTTTTACTCCCTCTTAGGGTCTTCCTCGCATCCTTTACATTTTTTGAATACGCCCATATCGTTTGACACGGCAGAATTCCGGAAAGGGAAAAAATGAATAAAACGTGTCCTTTATCGGAAAAAAAGGCGATTCAAAATTTTTAAAAACTTTGAATTTGAAAATCTCGATTCTGAATCCTAGGTTTAGAAAATTCGATGTTCTGGTTCGATAAAACACATCTTTCGTCTTTAATTGTACTCAAATTTCTAATTTGAAATTAGGAGATAAAAGACCTGTTAGCAAGAAAACAGTTTCTTAAAAAAATATAAAAAATCGTGAACTCATAGCTCCGACTTTTTTGCATATGCACACCAACTAGCTTAGTGGCCCTAAAGGTGTAGAAAACCAAACTCGAGTACCGGTACGTATAAAAAAAAAAACCGGACCATGCACTCGTAATACCTATTTTGCGTAGGTGAAATCAAATCAATGGTTGCGGTTTCATGATATAAGAAATAATAATCCGACAAAATTCCCATAATTCTGTAACCTCGAACTTGATTGATCCTTTCCGGCAAAAAAATACAAAATTTTAATACCGCAAAAAAAAAAAAAAAAAAAAAGCCTAAAAATTAATTTGCAACGCACCCTGGAAATGTACCTTGCATTACTATCATTTGCAAGTGGATCCCGGAAGCATTACCAGAATAGAGTACTTGCAAAACATTTTGCTATTTTTTTCTTTTCATTAAAAAATTTTTTTTTTTTCTTAATCACAACTCCTCACATAGGTAACCTTCTTAAATAAATAAGTTTATTAGAACATTTGCAATTATTCACAGTCGTGGTTCCGAGGCAAATTGATGAACTGAGGCTATTTATTACGTTTTGTAACTGGAACAGTAGCATTTTAAAAAGAGAAAAATCGTTTCTTATGCAAAAAGGTTTTTGGCCCTGACATGACTAATCCCACAAATTCCAGATAATTAAAAAGAAGAAAAAAACGTATACGTCATGTATATATTATAAAATGTTTTGCAAGTGAAAAAGAAAGAGGAATCCCAGTATTTTTGGTGGATATCATTTAAAGGAAAGGGAATAATCATTGAAATACGCTTTTTTTCTTATTACGGCTTCCGCGAAACTAATTAAATGAAAATTTATGTATGGTATTTTTTCGAATAGGTCATTTGGCATTCAAATCCATTTTTGTTTGTTGTCCGGATCTAAGTCTCTTTCTCCTAAATGGATTTTTTGGTGTATTTGATGGTTTTATTCGTGTCGGTGCCTTCCGGTCACACGCAAAGTTTTTTTTCAAAATTATTTAACAGAGCTGGAAATGTCGGAAACGATGTCGCAAACAACTTTGAGGCAGGTAAGTTTTTTATTTAAAAAAAAAAAATCGTGACGATAAAATGAGACGCGAAACGAAATCGAGTTTCGTCAAAATTGCACTGATTAAACAAGATCGGTAATTTGCCGAATCCACTTCGGGGTCTGTTGATATATTTAATTGCTCAAACTACGAAATTCGTATTGCAGATTGCAAATTGACTAAAATAATGCCGAGGAAAATTTCTCTGGCGGTGATAGGAGGCAGCGTCTTGAGATCTAAAAATTCGGCCCCCTACATCGTTGCTTTGGGGGAACGATTAAGGAACGGATCGATCGAATGGTTCTGCGGGGGTTCGATTTTGACGTCTCAAACGATATTGACGGCTGCACATTGTCTTGCAAACAGGTAAAGTAAACAATCAAGGTTAGCGATTTAATAGGTGGAAGAGGTTTTATTTTTTGAAACACTAAAATTTGTCAAGCCCTGTGCAGATATGCATCAGTTTATTTACCGGTAATGCTTATCTGCAGTTAATTCGGGTACAGGAAATAACTTATCAACTTGAGGCAGTTTAAGCCCCCCTGCCTCCCTCCTCCCTGTTACTCTGTGGTTCTGTGGTAATCGTGTCACTAGATATTATAAACAGGTAAACGTGACAAAGTAGCACGTCACTCTTCACATTCATTAATATAGCTGTAGTCGTATATTTATACCGTGTGTTTGACTTCATCGTTATCCCTGCCATCCCTTAAGTTATAACATTGGTTATGGGCTACAGGCACGCCTGAGGGATTGAGATGGCTTCTTGTGATAAAGATATTGGGATAAAACCGTTTTCGGGAACGAATTTCTCGAACTGGAGTTTTCGAGTGAAGTCCATGCTTGAGCACAACGGGGTTGAAGAGTGGATTGAAACGAAGTTTGATGCGGCTACACATACTGATAAGGCTCAAAAACAGGGTGAGAAAAAGTGCAAATTTTTGTTGATTAAATGCATAGGCGATTCACATTTGGAAAGTATTAAGGATTGCCAAACATCAAAGGAAATTTGGACCACGTTAAAGGAGGCTCATGAGCAGAAGTCATTGAGCAGGAAAGCGCTCCTTCGAAAGAAACTCAACGAGTTGCGGCATGATTCTAGTGAACCAATTGAAGAGTTTATGCTGAAGTTCGACGAATTAATTAGGGACCTAAACGACCCGGGCGTAACAATATCAGATGAGGAGAAGACAGTGATTTTGTTGGCGGCATTACCTCAGGAATACGACATGGTCACAACGGCGTTGGAAACACTGAAAGCAGCCAGAAGGTCAAGGCCAGGCTGTTAATTGAAGAAACGAAGATAAAATCGAAGAAGCCTGTCGAACAACAGAATGATGCGTTCATTGCTTCCAGAGTTTTGGTATGTTATGCATGCAAAAAGCCCGGTCATAAGAAAGTGGATTGCCCAACACGTCGAGGTAAACGTCGTTACTGGAAATCAGGCAGAAGAAAAGACGACGCCCAGGACAAGGATCGCGGCAACCGTCAAAAGAATAATCGGGAAAAGAACGATGAGTATCTTGACGGTTTCAGTGCAGAGATGAATTTTAAGGATCGCGGCAACCGTCAAAAGAATAATCGGGATGAGTCCATTCAGGTCGGTTTCAATGCAGAGATGTACGAATCGGAGGTTAATGATAACGATTTTGGAGGGGTTATGGATTCTGGTGCATCGGGCCACATGGTCAACGATAAACGATACTTTGATCGTTATGAAGACTTGAAAGAACCGATTCCCATCAGAGTGGCGAAGAATGGAAGTTCCATCCACGCGGTAGGCATGGGGACGGTAAAGTTGCGTTATGTTTATGATAAAAGAAACTATAGGTACATTAATGTAGAATTAAAACAAGTTTTTTATGTTCCAGAATTGCGTAAAAACCTACTTTCTGTAAGACGACTGGATGACGCCGATTCTCTGTTCTTTTTAAAGGAGGCGAAGCAAAGATTTTCTATGGACGACGATTCATTGCCAAAAGCAATTACGGCTCGGGAGGTCTATACGACTTTAGTTTTGAGTTACCGCCTCAAACTTGTAATCTAACTGAAAGTAACAATGATCATGAAATTTGGCATATCAATTGGCAGACATATTAACGAAACCATTGGCTAAGCCAGCATTCGAAAGATTAAGAGTAAAATTGCGAATTAAGCCGTAATTCTTTAACAGAGATTCCGACGTCCTCTGGTTTATTTTATTTTAATTTTATGTTCATTTTTAACTCATTTGCGAACATATTGTAAATATTGTGTAATACTTATTGTTTATATTTTTAACGGATAGAGTGACAAGATTTTATTCGTGTTTTAATTTAAAAAAAAAAAAAAAAAAAAGAAAAAGAAAAAATGGACAGATGTTACTCTGTGGTTCTGTGGTAATCGTGTCACTAGATATTATAAACAGGTAAACGTGACAACGTAGCACGTCACTCTTCACATTCATTAATATAGCTGTAGTCGTATATTTATACCGTGTGTTTGACTTCATCGTTATCCCTGCCATCCCTTAAGTTATAACACTCCCGACTAACGATCCGGAGCTTCAGCTTCGGATTCCGGTTCTCGATTGGCACCTACTATATTATCCAGAGCATTATTCTGGTACCTTACTCTATATGCCATGCCACTGATACCACTGGGTAATACCGTACATTGTACACTATACTCAGTACATTGCACAGGATTCGAGGATTACAATCCAGTTCCATCTCTTTAAAATTTAAAAATACTTGAAAATTTCGGATATTTTGCCACTTGAAAGGAATTATACCAATTCTGGTCCCAAGAACTTGAAACATTTCAGCTCCGGTTCCTGTTTCGGTTCCACTTCTTTACCATCCAATTATGTTGTCGGTCCTCTCCGAGGTCTCTATAACAAAATCTAAAACGGGAACTTAAAACTTAATTTTCGAAGGACTAAGAACCAGAAGCAGCTGGAACCACAAAATTTGCTTTAGCACAGAAAAAAAAGTGAAACCAAAGACAAGGAAGTTTCGACCTATAGCTGAAACTACAGGTATTATGTCTGAATGCCCTTGAACTGGAATTAGAAACGATCGCTGCACTTTCATTTCACAAAAAGAACCAAAATTGGAACCGAAAGAATCACCAAGGAAACTTAATCCCGTAGCCAGACCGGCATGTACAGGGGGGCTGGAATTTTTCTTATGTCTTGCACAGTAAAAAATTTTATGTAAAAGTTAACATAATAATGTTAAAATCGCCCCACATAATTTTTATGTTGTTTTTGTTTATGTTTCATTTTTAAAAAACAGCAGAAAAAATTTGTGTAGACCGATTTTAACATCATTAATTCTACATAATATTTTTTACTGTGGGAGGAAAATAATAAAACTGAATTTAAAAAATTGTAATTTCGGTTATTTTTTGTAAATTAGTAATAACATTAAAATTATTCAAATTAAACAACGATCAATGAATATATTAACCAAAGACATGAATCGGTTTGAAAATGAGTGTGAAATTATTTAATTATTTAACTTTTTAAATGGCTATTTAATCTATGTTATGTTTCAATTTATTTTATTATTGTTACAGGTTAGGTTAGATAGGTAGATGCATATGCATAACTCTTTTAGACAAAAAACCAAAATAAAAATTTGGAAATATAAAAATTATATATCAGCTAGGATAGAAACAACGAAAAATTAAACAATAATAAATTGATATTGGATGATAATTAATTTTTTTCCTGTTAAAATGGGAATTTGATTTTGAATTTGGATATAAATTTCAAATCCACAAAGGGGCTGAAGCATTTTCACAGGGGGGCTGAGCCACCCTATGCCCCCCCCCCCCCCTCCTGGCTACGAGGCTGAGGAAACTCTGCGCTTTGGGCCACTTCTGCTATTTTTTAATTATTGCTGAACTTAAGAAAAAAAAAACTTAAGCAGGAAGAGAAATCAAGTTATTCCCTCCCAATTCAAATACCAAAAACGATCAACGCTGATTTTGGTATTTAGATTGAAAGGGAATTTTCGAACCAAAGATGGAACTGGAGTTAAGTCTGAACGTCCTTGAACTTATACTCCAATTAGATAGAACTACAACGGGATCTGGAACCGCAAAATGAAGGACCTGGAGTAACTCGGTAGACCACCAAGCAATGTACCTAGGCTAATGTGCTGGTTATGGATACTGCTACGGGTATTACCTATTAACCATTAACAGGTACCGTTACCTAAGGTACACTGCCAGGGTAGTATACCAATTAGCAGGTACCCAGTCGATTATTTAGCACAATGTTCTGGCAATTGTACATGGATACCGTGGCCTGTACCGCTTGCATATTTATGTGTACCCATAGTGTGGCCAGACATACCTAAATAAAGAAAGGCCAAATAAACTACGAGGAATCCAATCGCGTAGAAAATTTCAAAAAAACGCAAAAAGTACTCAAAGACCGAATTTTCAGTCCTTAAAAGCACTGGATGCCACAACCTTTAATTTCTAATTTTCTTTAATACAGGAACGTGGACACAATCCGCATCAGTTCTTTTAACCTCGACAACAAACGCTCCGACAAAGACTTTGACATCTCATCCACATCCATTCACCCCGGATACGAATTCCCAAAAGCCTACGACGACATCGCAGTCGTCAAACTAAACCGACCCATTTCCTTTTCGGAAAACAGCAGACCGATATGTCTTTCATCCGACGACACCGAACGATACGAAAGAAAACGAGCAAGAGTCATCGGCTGGGGAGCCGAAGAAGTAGGTGAGGAACTAAAATTTGCATAAATACCGTTTATAGAAATCGAAACAAAACAAAACAAAAAAAAAAAAAAATGCAAAAGCGAATGCGAAAACAACAACAAAAATTAACATAATAGGCCTAAAATGTTTTTTCTTTTTATTTTCAATTGGTGTAGGTGGAGAAGGTAGTCATCAATTGCAACAAGTTGAAGTGGAAATTTTTACGAACGAAGACTGCGACAAAGCATACCTCAACAGCTCGATAACGCCGAAAACTTTTCCTCGTGGCATTAGGGAAAAGCAGTTGTGTGCTGGGAGTTCTGAAGGAGGAAAAGACGCATGCCAGGTTATTTTCTTTTTTTTAATTGATGCAGTTACTCGAAATGTCAACTTCAGGCAATTTTTTTTCCCTTCCCTCATCTCTTTAATTTTTTTTTTTTTTTTTTTTTTTTTTTACTAAGAAGCGTTTGAGCTTTAAGCGTGAGAAATAATCCAAACGGTTTTTTGGTATTTCAAAAAAAAAAAAAAAAAAGAATTGCGAATTTTATCTCTGTTAAGGTGTTATTTTGCTATGGAGACACGCCCGTATCTTCTTGAGGATTTTAAATTTCGATTTAAATACGGCTTATACGCAGTCGAGCTGCCTCTTTGCTAAAGGGGTTCCAGTTTGTGCAATACACGCGCATAAAACTATGCCAAACTTGTTTATATTTGACGTATAATATAAAACTGCGATTTTAATTCCGAATTTTTAACTGCGAATGGGTAGCCAAGGAAAAGGAATCGAAATGCCAGCTTGTTATTTCAAGTAAATAAAAGATGGCGAGAATCCTAAGAATACGCAATCAAAAGCGCAGTTAAATGACCAAAAATGCACGCAGTTTTCTAAGAGCGTAAAAACGCACGTATTGCCATCGAACGGGATCCTTGCGATACCCGCATGTTTTGTTGCGGATTTATAATTCAAATTACAAAGGCTCCGCCCATTTGACATTTCGTAATGATTTTTGGCTATACCGCACTGCAGTCAAAAAAAAAAAAAGCTGGAAATTACCAAAAATCTCTCGGGGAAAGGGGTGGATATTCATTTCCCTGTCCCTTTTCTCCGCTATTAACACCTAGAGAAAATATCAACGATATTAGTTTAGCTCAAAACAATTATTTCCTGATACTTCCACTAAACCCATAAATCAAAGTCGCTTAACACTTTCTTATATAAAAACCGTGACAGAATCGAATATCACGCAGTACATATTAAAAGTGTAACGTTGCCGACCATCGTTCGTAAATAATACCAACTAAACCTGCCTCAAGCTAAACTGCTCCTAATGGTTCCATTCCTTTAAATTCTTATGCAAACTCTACTATGGGGGAAAAAAGACAATAGAGCTGTCACCTCAACATATGCATAGATGAAAAATTCGCAACACTCATTGTTCTTTCCAGTACTGAGATAATAACATAAAAATAGTTCCAGGATAAAAATAAACCCTAATCATTTTTAATAGCTTACTCTAAAGTTGTGATTTCGTTGCGACAATACATGAGTATTTTGTTGCGGATTTCGAATGCGGATTTTCTTTTCCTATTTTTAAAGCTCCCGCTTGTTTGTATACGCATGGAAAAGCGCACGTATATTTCTGCATATTTCACTGCGCTTTAAATTGGGGGTCTTTGCCACAAAATGAGCTGCCATAAAAAAGGAATCCAGATGTCCGCTCGTTTATTTAAATATGTAACCAGTGACAGAGATTTTTTATTTTTCGGAAAAATCCATTCCCTATACTACCTTTAACGCCGGTTGCGAAATTTGAAAATTAAATTAAATTCAGATATAAGAAAGAAAAAAAAAATTCCCAGTCTGAGCCAGTGTAGCCGCGAGGAATGGATTTTTACGAAAAATGAAAAATTAAAAAAGTCACGGTTTTCTCCGTGGGGTTTTGACTCGTGAAGACGAAATCGTTCCGGGGTAGGGATTAGATGCGTGTACAAGCACTATAGGGGTTCGATCGATGCTTCGGTTTGAGTCTCAGGTATAAGAGAGAGAAATGTTCTTGCTGTCAGGGACCAGGAGCCGTAGCTTAAAAGGTTAGAACTTCCGTCCGGCAAACGGAGATATCGGGGTTCGGATTCCTCGCGGCTACACTGGCTCAGACTGGGAATTTTTTCCTTTCTTATATCTGAATTTAATTTCATTTTCAGTGACAGAGATCCTAAAAATACGCGATTAATTAAAAGAGTACTAAAATACGCAGAAATATAAACCAGTTTCAGGTTCTTGTTGGTAAGAGCGTAAAAATCAGCGTATAAGCGTATCATTAGGATTTTGTCACTAAATGGGTGCCCATGGTAAAGGAATCAAAATGCCTGCTTGCTAATTTAAATAAATAAACGAACAGTGGCAGGGATCCTAAAAATAAAATAAGCATTCAAAAGTGCAGTTAAATACTTAGAAGTATACGTAGTTTTCCAGGCTTACAAAAGAAAGCCTTCCCATTTTTTTCTATTTCATTCGCACTTTAAAATTGGCAAGAAAATACGCGATTCGGGGTAAAGAGCAGCCTAGCTCACTCTGACCTATTTTTTTTTTTTTTTTTTCAATGAAAACAATTTACTTACCCAAGTAATATTTTTGATTTTAGGGCGATTCAGGCGGTCCTTTGGTATTCTCCGATTCCGACGGAGTTATACGACAAGTCGGGATCGTCTCTTCGGGTGCAGGCTGCGGTTTCAAATTGTATCCAGGCGTATATGTCCGAGTTTCAAGTTATTACAAGTGGATACAGGAGCAGATAAAAAGCTTCACGCCGACGGCAGTAAAGCGAGATGACACCGGTTTCATTTAGAATCTAAAAAGAAGAAAAAAAAAAAAAAAAAAACGATAAACGAGAAAGGTCGAAATGTCACAGATTCGCAAATTAAAAAAGAAAACTTTAAAAAATTTTGTGAACCGTGACGGCATTAGCGAAGAAAAAAAAAAAAAAATTCTTGCTCTCTTGATTGATTGTATCGAAATTCACTCGGGGAATTTTCACATTGAAAAACGTGTGTGCTGTCAATCCCCCTTTGACAACAGGTGTGGTATTGAGTTGGATTAAGGAGAAAGTCGTAAATATCTGTCGTGATTTCGTTCTTTCATTTCATTTTTCTTTATTTGTCTTCCCGTGAGCGGAAACAGATTGATTCGTTGGTATGTCCATTGCGATATGTTATAATTTCGTCATCATTAGAATCCCGACAATAGAAAATTACATAACAAAAAATATGACACTTTGAATTCCTTATACGATTCTTTAATAATAAAAAAAGACTGAAAGTTTGTCGACCTAATGACCTAGTAACAAGGTCCATACACAATGAACACCCACCTGTGCATCGTCGCCTTGCATTTCAACCTAAGGCCATTTTTCTGAAACAATGATTTTTCCATAACTTTCTATCTCGTATTTTTATCACAGCTGATCAAAACAGAAATAAATAAATAAATAATGGAAAGGACGCGTACACCAATGAATTCTCATTTACGTCTTCGGGCCCGTTGGTTATTTAATATCCTTAATGTGGTTGGTGCTTCAATCCAAATCAAAAGCTTGATGACAAGACGTCGTCTTAGTATTACAGGGTTCTATCGTGTTCATCGTACAGTAAGTTAAACATATGAAATATAAAAAAGATAATACCCTGTAATACTAAGGCGACGAAGAAGGTATCAAACAGCACTTAATAGACTTTAGGATTTAGAGAATCTAGGATGGCCATCTGACGGCCAAATTGGCGACCAAAAAGAGTCAAAGAGTGACTAATCGGTTTTCCTCGATTTCTTCTTTTTTCGGGATTTTTTCTTAATTAAGTCCTATTCTTATGTCTCCTCCCCCTTAAGCTGCCTCATTCTGGCACTGGAGATGGCAATTCCGAACGATTTCTTCACTCCCAGGGTCCAAAATTAAGAAGATGAAATTTCTAATGAAGTTATTGAAGTTAACACAATGTTGAAAATTTTTTGTGGGGAAAAAAGTTAAAAAAAATGGCCGGATATTAAAAATCCCTGATTTGAGTCCTTGAAATCCCGGGCAATACTTTCCGAAAATTGTTTGAGATCCTGAGATTCCGTAATCACAAACTCAATCCGACTAGTTGGGCATTTTAAAATTGTTAGGGGTCAAGAATCATACTGCTGACATCATCCTAAGAACCATTAATAGGAAATGGTCATAATCCTTTCGTGCCAGTGGTTCTATGACTAGTAGAAATCATAAGAATGATAAGAACAATTAGAACCATAAGAATCACAGGAATCACAGGAATTACGCAAAGCTTAAGAAGTACAAAAATGATTAAGTATTAAGAGCGGTAAAAATCATAAGGACCGTACTAATTACAGTAAATACGAAGCACAAAAAATTTGTGACTTAAACTTTAAAACCACCGAAATCATCACAGGAGTCACATGAAGCAAATACAGACTATTAGACTCATGAGAATTATTGCAACTATAAAAGTCACAGAAATCAAAATTACAAGAATAAAAACCGTTAGAAATAAAAGTACCGTCGGAAACATAGGATTATATAAAGAGTAGGAACCATAACAGCCATTAGCACAATAGGAATCATACAAACGATAAGAACCATCAGAACCATAGGAATCTTAAATTCTATTTCAAATATTAATTGATTTGCTCTCCTTATCAGATTATTTCTGCATGATTTGGCCGCCATTTTAAAAAAACTACCCCTTCGAGATGGACAATGGTTACTATTCAAGTAATTCTGGTCCCTCCCGATTATTCTCAGATAATTTCCAAGACTTGGCTTATGGGACATTTTGAAATCTCACAGCCTTCATCTCGGGATTTTAACTCAAGTATTGCCATTTTCGAAATCCTTCAAAAAAAAAAAAAAAAAAAAAAAAAAAAAAAAAGACCTCATACGCATATTAAACAGACATAGGCCTAATAAGAATCAGCTATAACTCCCTTTTACGGCTTGTTGCAAGCATTAAAAAAAATTATACAAAAATCTCAATTGCGTAAATAATTCATGAGGACATTTTATATTCAGATATTTCTTTTTCACACGTAATGGACCATAGAAAGTCGATACGGACAATGGCTTGAAGACACCTTTCACCGTTGAGACCATAGTTCATAGCCCGGTATACACCTCTTAGAAACCAAGTATTAATCCATTCGTTTACTAATTATCGGAAATTAATAGTACTTTTATAATATTAATGGGCGTGCAATATATTAAAGGGAAAAGGAAAAATGTATTCATAAATCATTTTTACGCGGATTCGTTCTAAATTTTTATATGAATTCTTACAATAATTTCCATTCAGATCCTATAATTCTACATATTATTATTATTATATTTTCTTCAATTAAAGAATTATTAAAATAAAACCTTGGGAATTTATATAAAAATATATGCATGGATATGTTTCCTGCCTCTAAAACACAAGTTCGCTATAGAAAGTGAATGATTGAAAAACAAAATGACAAAAACTAATAATTCTAGAGATAACGAATTCGGTCTATTTTATAATGTTAATTTAATACTATAGTGTTTGTCACCTTACCGACAATACCCTTTTAATTATATCCTTCCCAGTTAATTTTTTTTTTTTTCTAAACGATGCTTAAATCAAGATGACGTGATGCAATCTTTTAACGAGCTATTTAACGAAAACGATCTCAATTCTTTTTTTTTTTCTTTACAGTAGGCACGGACTATGGTCAACAGGGCCAATGTGCAAAATGTGGTTCCGATTGAATTTTTATTTGGAATCAACCATATTAAAAATACTTGGAATCTGGAAATCAAAATCCCAACACAGGAATCGAAGTAAGAACTTCATCTAAAAACAAACTTCCCCCCATTTTTTTCTAGATCGGAATTGAAATCGCAGCTCTGGCAGCCTCCTAAGAGTTTTCCCAGACTCGAAATTTTTTCCCCTTATTTTCCCATCTTTAAAAAATTTATATATATATATATTTTTTTTCCCATGTTATTTATAATGTTTTTTGCATGCAGCACATATTGTCATTCCGATTTTATTTTCTATTTTTTTTCTACGTGTTTTATATTTCTTAATTTTTTCGAATCTTTTTCCTTTTTTTCGAATATCTTAAAATATTTCAATTAAATATTTCAAATACAGGTATTCAACTACTTTCCCAGATTTTTCAAATTTGTTTTATTCCATTTCACTGTAAAAAAATTTTTTTTTCAGTGTCTCATCGATAAAATGTTACCTAGGCCTAAGTAATATCGTCTAAAAATAAAAATGTATATAAGCTTATTTTTAAGAGCTACCCTGTGAAAATAAGACGCCATTTTCAGAAATGTAAAAAAATGTAATGGAAATAATCGAAGAAAATTAGCAGAGACGGAAATGTGGGAAAAGCCCGAACTTCGGTAATTTTTCTCCACTGCCAAATTGATTCGGTAGGAGCATTAAGGAGATAAAAAGTTTTAGAGCTACTATTAATAATTTATTAGGAGTATTTTCAGATTGTTTTACGTTCCTCTTATACTGGATTTTATTGAATAAGAAGTTAACGAAAGTCTCTGGAAAAAAGAAGGCCAGATTGTTGGTAAAGTTTTTAAAAACTCTTTCCTCTCCTCTTTCCATTTCCCCGTGCTTTTTTCCATTTCAGTCCGCGACTGTATACTCCTACTTTCATTTGCAACAACCGATTTTAAAATTTATTACGCTTTAAGAAAGTTAAATACCTTTTGGATCTTTTTTATAAAATTTATATTACATTTTAATATTTTATGTAAATTAGACAAGGGACTGCTATAATAGGCTTATTTTTTGTTTAGCTGTTGCATCCGTATAAAAATAAATGAATAAATAAATAAATAGATAAATTTACTGAAAATAATGTAGAATTAATTTCTGTATCAAATAAAAAAAGCGAATTGATTTTAGCTAAAAAAAAAAAAAATTGCGGACATATCAAGATTATTTAGGAGATTTTTTGCTTAAAGAAAAACATACAAGTTTCACTTCCGGCCAAAAACTCATTTTTCAAAAGTTTTAGTGCCCAGCAACCAAAACTTAAAAAACGATTTCGTGTAATTAATTTTTTTAAAGATCCCCGCACCTTTTAGGAAAATTCTTCATTTCACTCGCTTCGAGTGGCCTTGACATTCAAACCGCCTTTTATTTATTTATTTTTTTTAATAGTATGTGAATCATATCTTCATTGTTTTTTTTTTCATTTTAATTTTTAATTGATGTGAACTAGTTCGTAAGGCACGTGACATAAAATGATTAATTATAAAGGCAAAAAAAAATCGAATATTTAAAAAAAAAAGGGTGCGTCAATTACCGATAAGGTCTAAAATATACATAAACCGTTCAGATCAATAAGGCCATCTCTTTGATTAAAAGAAAATATTTTTTTAATAACATGTTAGAGGCATTTCCTACTTTGTTCTCCAAGATTGTTTTTTTTTTTTTTTTTTTTTTTTGAAGGAAAAAATGTTTTTTAAAAAAGTGTTATAAGTTTGTCACAAAAAATTAGAGAAAAAAGCGAACTGCAAGCACCAATCCAGAGTGGGCGGGCACTGGGGTGAAGAGGCAGGGCTTATATTTTCTTTATCTGTGGCTAAATTCCGATTTTTCCCTTGGGACCTCTATAACCCTAAGTAGCCTAAAGGTATTCAAAGGTTGTTTGGCGACTTCCACCGTCGACCCCTCGGAATTTCCCATAAATTACGCAAGCATTATTTTGGCTCCTTTTGACATCCTCCTTTCGGTACTACGGCTTCCTGTTACGGAAATTTAACATTAGCGTAACATTTTCGGAGACCCGTCTCACTTTCCAAATATGCTTACGAAAATAGAAAATCCCCTTGCTGATGGTCATTTTTATATAAAGTTCTTCAGTCACTTTAACCCCTTCCTGTCTAATGCATCCATACGGATTCACCAACAAAATACTCGGTAGCGACTGGATGCACCAGCAAAATCAAGGAAAATAATAATAAATAAATTTTTAAAAAAAAAGAATACCCCTTCAACAAAAAGAACTAAAAAGCAAAAAATAATTTTTTTTTTTTAATTTTTAAAAAAGAACTGAAAGGCAGAAAACGAGATCAATTTTCACTATATAGGTAAGAGTTTGATTTCCCGAAAAAATGAACCATGACCTTCAGATTTGAAAAATTTTCACTACACGCAATAAATAGGCCAATAAAAATGCATTCAAAGGACAAAAGAAGCGCAGAAAAAATTTTTGTTGAAGGAGCAAGTCCCCTTTTTTTTAAAAACATGCTCCTTCAACAAAAATTTTTTCTGCGCTTCTTTTGTCCTTTGAATGCATTTTTATTGGCCTATTTATTGCGTGTAGTGAAAATTTTTCAAATCTGAAGGTCATGGTTCATTTTTTCGGGAAATCAAACTCTTACCTATATAGTGAAAATTGATCTCGTTTTCTGCCTTTCAGTTCTTTTTTAAAAATTAAAAAAAAAAAATTATTTTTTGCTTTTTAGTTCTTTTTGTTGAAGGGGTATTCTTTTTTTTTTTTTAAATTTATTTATTTAACGCATTTCAGTTTTTTTAAATTACATTAATTTTTGAAGTTTTTTTTTTTTTTTTTTTTTTTTGCGCATTTTAGTTAATTGCAAATTTTTTTATTTTCATTCTGATTCTGACTAATTAATTATTTTCTAACTCGATTTATTCCGAGTCCTATTCCAATTGAGAATTTTTGCTCTGTTTGTCGTTCTTATTCCAATTTTTCTTTTTTTATTAAATAAAAAAGTTGATCCCAATTCCGATTCCTATTTGCAAAATTTATTTCAAGATTCCAATTTTTAGCTGTTCACGAAATATATTCAGATTCTTATTCACAAATTTACTGCAAGATTTCGATTAAAATAATAAATTTTCAATTACTCAAGAAATCGATCTCCATTCTTATTTATCAAATTTATTCAAGATCAGGCGTCCGAATCCGATGCCGATGCCGATGCCGATTCCATATTATTTATTTAACTCCCGATTCCGATTCCGGCACCTACACCCGATGCTGATGCCGACGCCACCAGGTATCGATCATATCCGATGCCGTCTCTGATCCAGATTTTAGTGGGGAAAAAAAAAAGTCATAGAGCCATTCTTGATTGTTTTTAAAATCAGGGGTCCGATTCAGAAGCCGGTGTCAATGCCGATGCCGGCATCGGATTTTTTTAATTATCCCAAATCGGCATCGGCATCGGCATCGACCCGAGATATTTAGGCGCGGTCGCGGCTGACATCAGCATCGGCACCGGCATCTGATTCGGACCCCTGATTTCAAAAATCGTCTAGGCTCCACGACTTTTTTTTTTCACTAAAATCGGAATCAGAGGCGGCATCGGATATGATCGGAATCGGAATCGGGAGTTAAATGAATCGGCATTGGCATCCACCCGAGATTTCAGCCGGCTGCGGCCGGCACCGGCATCGGATTCGGACCCCTGTTTAATTTCCCGCTGGATTTGTAATGCAACACCCATTAATTAATTCTTTTTAATTTTTAATTTCTTTTAAAAAAATTATTTAAGAATGCTTAGGCCTACTCCACAAAAACTAATAATTTCAACAAAAAAAAAATCAGCTGTTCACAAGTTACATTTCTTCCATCTTTTTTTATTTTTATAATTTAATTTAAATGATAATAATGTTATTTCATATTAACCGCCAGCCTTCTAACATTCTACTCTTGAATGAAAATTATAAAATGACTGAACGCTTATGCGATGGTCAATGGGCTTCGCCGTCATCTTATGTGGCTCACTTCAAGGTTCCGATTACTATCACAGAAATATTCAAGATATGAGTACTAACCTGTGAACCACCTTAACTTTGACACCCCCTTATTCCTGTTGATATTGTCAGATTTTAATTTTGAAAATTTTAAACATTACGTTGGACCTTCCTCTGTCGGATAAGCCCAAGAAAAGAATAGGTCATCACTGAAAAAAAAAAGTTTCTCGCTAGCAAACGAAACCCTTCCGTTCTTCTCTTTGTTTTTCTTCCCCCATAAGTTAAAGCTACGTGTTTAGTACACTTTTTGTGTTTTCGGATTTCTCGGTTTACTTAAAAACTGTTTGGAATTTCGAAAAAATAATTACAACAGGGCCTCCGGGAAAATATGTAGAATCAACTGTGAAATTTTCAGATTTCTACATATATCCGTTTCAAAGTTATACAAGGGAATTCCAAAATCATGCCACACGGCAGTCAGCCAGCCGTATAGACCATTAACCAGACGAAGCGATAAACATAACGCCCTTCAAATTGGTTGAAGGGGTAATAAAATTGGTCAGATTTTGACGAAACTTCGTAGAAGGGGGTATTTAAGGGCGTTACATTTACCTCCTATGCACGGATTGCCTAATACTGGGTTGCAAGACGTCGTACTTACTAGGGATGAGTTTAGGACCTCTCTGATGTCCAGGAAAAACATTTGCATCAGTCTTATAAATTCAGTCCGGGAGAGTCCAATTTTAAAAATAGGCCTAGACAGGAAAGGGTTAAAACGATTTCCCAGACCAAGCCCCTATTGAAGGGTGGGGTCAAGCTCCCAAACGACTTATAGAATTGTGGAGTTATTACTAAAGCATGTTTGGAGGAAGAGGGATCCATGAAAATCTTACGCCAGTGTTATATACATTTTCATTAAAAGCATGCTTGCTTACAGGAAGAGTGGAGAGGAGGGGAGTAAAAAATTGCAAAAACTTTGCATACGCAATACAGTAGATTCCGCTTAATATAATATTCCGGTGGGATTTAATCAAAGGTCATCGGAACGGATTTTTTCCCTATATTCCCCATTATAATTATACCGGATAATATAATCACGACAAATTGAGATTTCGGCTAATCTAATCAAAAAAGTTTGTGACATAGGTGACATGGTGAAAATTTTTCCTGAATTTTTTGTTTGGTTATTGCATATTGGGCTTTAGGAACCCATTTTTCCAGCTACTATGGAAACAAGTGCTCCATAAAATTTGATTTGGATCATTTTTTAAAGCTATTCCCTCCCAAAGATATAAAAAACGATTGATTTCAGTTGTAAGATTTAAAAGAATGAACGAAAGAAGACATAAAAGTGAAAAAATTTATTTTATTACAGTGAAAACCCGTAAAGACGCTCCCCCTAAAGACGGGATCCCGCTTAATACGAGAAGTTTTAGCGGTCCCGTGAACAAAATATCCTCTTTAATACGCGCCTGAAAAATAATTTTACTAAAATAAAAAAAAAGACATTTAAAAGGTCTTTAAGAACGGATCTCAACACGTTCGCTACCTAATCATCGTTGAGTATATGGTTTATTATGAATTTGTCCTCAGTTTCCTCGTAGTATAGTAAGTAACGCAATACTCTCCCTCAATGAGATACAAAAAGATTTAATGTGAGGCAAGAAATTCCGACAAAAAAAATTGGAGGATTTTTTAAAGGAATAAAATCGGTGAGTCAATTTACATACGGTCATCAAGTTTCACCCGGTAAAACGCGGAAATAGTTTCTTAACGGGGTACTCAATAAGACGCGGATTCTCGTCTTATCGGGTAAACCGCGATCCTCGTTAACACGCGAATTTCGGTCGGTCCCTTTGATCGCGTCTTAAAGGGTTTTCACTGTATAATCAAATTGTCTAAAATTCCGCATTAAAATAAAAAGAGAAAATTCAGATACTGTAATTTTTGCTTTATGTAATCAAAAATTGGCCGCCCCAAGTTGATTTTGTTAAGAGGAATCTACTGTACATATAAGGCCCCTATATGCAGCTAAATACCCCCCCAGTTAATTTATTAGATCAGTAGTACATTGAAGCCTCCTAAAAACCATAGGCAACTAAACTAAATATTACCATATTTTATTGCCAATAATGCGATTTTTCTTACCTTCTTCATTAGAACGGAACATTTGGAGTCCTACCACACAAAGGTATGGTGCGTTGTTCTGAGAGAGATTTAATTTGGAGTTTCTGCCAGTTTTTGCGCCTCACTTTAACATTTTGGCCTACGGGACTGGACAATTCCTGAAACAATTTCAAATTACTATAATTAATTCTATCCCAAATTATGGAATCCTTACACGGAAAAATTAAAAAATATATATTTGCGTAAACATTATGCTCATGATTTGTTTATGGTTTCTAGCTTAGTGGCAAACCTTTTGTTTACATTATTGTTACACCAAGTGTCAAATTTTCCCTTTTTCTCCACAGGTCTATAGATATTACAGACCTTATGTATTCTCGAGAGAGAGGATGTGGTTCATGAAGATCCCCATAAAAAAAGACATATTTCATGATCACATGATAACAGGGCCGAGGAGGTGAAAAAAAATCTGAAATTTTGCTTACGTAATATGTGTACGCTCCCCAGGCAAGAAAAAACCGAGTAAAAACACATTGGTAATCTTTAACTACGCACGCTGAAGCATTAAAAAAAATTTTAGAATCTTCGATTTGAATGAAAACTACAAAAGTATGGGAGAGTTAGGTGTAATGGAATACCTCGGCAAAACGGGATTTCTCGCTCTTCCTTTTGCTGCATCAACACTCGCATTATATTCACCTATGCTACAAAGCATTTATATAATGAACTAGGGAACTAGGGAACTAGGGAACACCGGGAGGGCATATACCTTTTGGAAAAGGAAAAAAGTATGCTTTTTATCAGGAGTTGGTTTGACCATTAATTTTCATCCAATACATCCAAATTCCAAATTTCAAATTTTCCAAAAGAATTTCGCTTACAGAGGAACTTAAGTACCTTAAGTTTGATGCACAATTTTTTTTCTCATCAATTTTCCTGTTGATGAATCACAATCCCTCGACGATTCATTTGAATTGTTTTCCCGCATTGTTACTCTTTAAGGCACTAATGCTGATAGAGGGTATATCCATGTGAAATGTCCCGTATGAAAAATTATTGCCCAGAATGGATAATAAAAATTTTATATTTTCGAACTCGACAATATTTTAAAAAATATTATCCAAATGGATGATAAAAATAAAATTTTTCTAAGATATTGTTGAAACTCGATAATATTTAAAAAAATATTTTTCAAAGAAAAAATGAAGTCGCTATTTTCCAAAAATATTGTTAAACTCAACAATATTTTTAAATATATTTTTCAAAGAATAAAATGAAGTTGCTATTTTCCAAAAATATTGTTGGAACTCAACAATATTTAAAAATATATTTCTAAAAGAAATATGAAGTAGCTTTTTTTTAAAAATATTGTCGAGGATTAAAAAATATTTTTCAAAGCAAAAATGAAGTTGCAGTTTTTGAAAAATATTGTTGAGACTCAACAATATTTCAAAAAATATTATTTAGTTTAAAGGAAAAACCGTAACCGTGGCAAAGCCTTTTTTAAAACTGAACGAAGGTGGGCTCTCTTCCTACTAACCTACCATCCAGTCAAATTCCAGATTTTTAGGATTTTTTTCAATTTTTGCTGCATGTCTGCATATGGTTTCAACAGGGGCGGACTGGCCTTAGAAATCGGCCCGGGCGTTTAAGAAATGTCGGCCTTAATAATGCTCCTCACCCTCCCCCCCCCCCCGCTCAACAAAAACTTTGTAACGAATTATTTTTTTTTTTTTTTTTTTTTTTTGAAGTTAGAGGTTTTTCCCGAAAATAATTTAACAAATTACGCAAATATTACTTAAATTTTTTACTAAAACATCAGCATTTTGGACAATTTATTGCTTGAAGAAGTTTAAGGAAATGTTCCAAAAATTTTAGAAGAAATGCTATTTAATTCAACTACATGACTTGCCTCTATATTTATCTCTTGCTTTTAATGTTAAGCTTTTGGAGAGCAAGGGATAGAAAGGCCGAGGCCTTTAAAAAGAGTGCGGCCGGCCGAACTTTTTTTACTTTTGCCGGCCTTTTAGTTTTGCTTGAATTAAAGATTTACAGTATTATTTTTTAGAGCTGATTTTTATTTTCTGTATGCTCGATTTTATTAAGTCGGGAATTAACACTGCATGTATCCATTTAATTTTTTTTCGTTTCAAAAAAAAAAAAAAAAAAAAAAAAAAAAATTACCAAGAGCTTTTAAACCGGCCCCATTTGAAACCGGCCCATCGGGCGTTCCCCCTTCCACCCTTATGGCCAGTCCGCCTCTGGGTTTCAACGCAGATATATGTACGGATATTCTGTTTAAAAGCTTTTAAATGGAATATATTTCTTGAAAAATTGTAATAGTGGAAGACTTTTGCCACTATGATTATTTATATAACTCATGATCATTTATAATGATATAATTTTGTCCGGCATCATACATTGGACAAAATTCGGCAGCCACCTCTTTAAAATTGTAGTAATTAAAATAGCTGATTTTTGCCTATATATATATTTTTTTAAATGATGCTAAAACTATTTAACTACTTCCGTAAAATATCAATCTTAAAAAGTAATGATGCAGCAAAGAACTAAATCCATCAAAAAAGAGAAAAAGAATCCATAAATGGCCAACTTTTTTTTGGCCTTTTTAATAATCATTTATTCTTAAATTAACCCTAACTTCGCAACATACTATAAATATCTGTAAAAAAAATAGGCTGACCAGATATGTAATTCTATTTAAGTGTATTATATATTCTTAAAACGCTTTAAAATTCCATTTTCTCCCTTTTTTCTGGAAAAGAAAACGTAACTCCCTTTTTTCTGGAAAAGAAAACGTAACTCCTTTTTTTCTAAAACACTCATTTTTTGCTATTTAAAATATTTTTATTTGAATTTAGGTACAATAAAAATATTATTATTGAATTGTAGATAAAACAATTTAGAAATTGGAATATGCAATTCATTCGTTTATTTTTATTCGTCCCCGTGTCTATGGCCAGATTTAATAATATTTCTAAATGCTCTTTGTACACTCTTTTTATACTCTATTTATAGTTATCGAAAGCTCTTTTCCATGCTCTTACATACTCTAAATATCAAAAGGTTCCGTACTCTTTTTTTGTTGAAAAAATCTGGCCAACCCAAATGATATTATTGTAATTAATATTTACTGGTAGCCAAGACTTCAGCGCAATTTAATGTCTATTTTTTTTTTTTTTTTTTTTACCATTAATTAATCACGTTTTGTTTCGTTTTTATCTAGAAATTAATCATTGCGATTAAAGGCGTTAATAAATTTATTTCCTTTCCTCAAAATATCGTAAAAAAATGAAAAAAAAAAAAAAGCTAAACAAAAAATAGTAATTCAAACCGCGCGCGGTACAATTGTCGGACTGTGATTGGCTCCTTTTTTCAACGCTTGAGTCGCGTCAGTCTGCAAAACATGGCGTCATTCGTTTCTCTCTGTGACACTGCCTCTAGGTTTTTTTGTTTGTAAAACGACAATTCGTGGGTGATAATAAGTAAATTTTATTAAAACATATTTTGGAAATGTTTATGGTGAAAGTGCATGAAAAAAACTTTATTAAAGTCCGATTTTTATCATGAAAACGGGAGAAAACAATACAGCGTTGTCGTTTTGTTTACATGTCCGTTAAAAAAAAACCGTTAAAAAAAAAACCGAATTTAATTTTAACCAGAAAAATAAAGGTGTGTGTTATCGGTGAAAATGTTAGTATAGAACGTAAATTATGAAAACTGTTCGTGATTTGTTAAGTGAAAAAAAATGAGCTATTATTTAATACAATTTTCATGAGACAACACCACGATCCGAGGATAATTTTTTGTCATGGGTTTGGAAAGGGTTGTATACTTCCTGTATTGATGAATAAAATGGATTTTTGTCATAATTTAGCATCATCAAATGTGTAGCAAGGAAGCTGAAAAGGATTTTTTGAACGGCTTTTAGATATGTATTTTCTGTTAATATTGCATGCCCAAGTACATTTTATTTTATTTCGTTGAAAGATCATGACTTTGTTTAATAATTTGTTAAATTTTTTTTACAGCGAATGTCTGCAAAAGAATTTCCTTATTCGGAGCCTTGGAGAAATACAATATGTACTGTAAGCATTATACTAAAAAAAAATAAATCAGTAGTTATGGAAATGCACTTCAATATCTATAACTTTACATCATTTACTTATTACGATTCAACTTTATGCCTTGTATTAATTGTTTCATTTTTTAAATTGTCATTCACACTTATACAAATAACAGTTAATTAGGCTTTTGAAAGTTATCGGGTAATTTTTTTAAAGTAATTTTTCATCTTTCTGATTTTGTAGGATTTTTTTTTATAAACGCTTAAGGTTTCTGTTTCATTAAGTTTTTTATTCCTTAAAATTGAAAAAAAAAAAATCGATTATCAATTTACATCATGCTTTTTAAAAAAACTGGTTTCGTTTATAGTTTTTTGAATAGTTGGCATTTTGGGGCTGTTCAAAATGACCCATTAATTTTTATACATCAATTTAAACAATGCATTCTGCTAAGTTTTCTTCAGAAATTAAAATTCTAAATTGAATAAATCCTTCAAGTCGATGGCAAAAACGTTTTTGCTATGAAAGAAAAAAAAAGAATTTTTTATTGTATATAGTAAATTTTTTACTGTTTGCTTATCTAAATTTTCTACTCTAATTATCTGATTGAAGAAAAAAATGGAAAAATATAATTAGAAAATCTTTTAATTACTGCTTTTTGTGTTTTACCATTTAGAAAACAACCAAACCGTACAAGAATGCCATATTTTTAAAAAAATATTCGGTTAAAGCCTAAATTGACTTGAATTCATTGTTTTTAGGATGAAACAAGTTATTTAATATTTAAAGAATGATTTTTTTTTCCTACTAAGTGCTTGTGATGTTGTTTTTTGTATTTCTTCATCAAACTCAAGATTTTTAAATAATTCTGTTAATTTTTAAAAATTGAGTATTTTTAAATTAAGTTTTTGAATCACTAGTCTTTTAGAAAAATACTACTTTTTGAATAAAGTAAACGAATTTAGCTTTTTAATTTTTTTCTAGCTTTTAAAAATTCATCCTTTTTTCCTACTAAAAGTAGTACTTTGAAATAATTGACTGAAAATTTTGAACAAATATTAAAATTACATTTTAAGCAAAATTATGCTTTTCATATCGGTTCCTGAATTTTTTGTGTGTATTTCGTGAATATTTTGTGGTTACTTCACAATTAAAGTTTTAGGTTCCAAAAAATCATTATTTAAAAGAAAAATTATATATTTTTTGGGCAAAGAAAACTAATCATGTATGATTAGAGATTTATGACTGAAATAAAACCTATAATCATAATCAATCATGGTAATAATCTTATGTTTTTTAAAAAAACCTATAGTCATGGTTATAGGTTAAATATATAAGTATAATCATGGTATAGTAAATTTACCAGTAAGTTCATTCTTTTCTGCAAAAAAAAATCGATTACCAATAACTAACCAGATGCCAATAACTGACTGTTTATCCTAAAATATTTTTTATTCCTACTGAAAATAGCGTTTTCATCACTCATAAGCCGTTAGTAAAATTTCCGGCCCACTTCAAAAACTAAAAATCGGGGATTTTTGGATGCGTGATAAAAAAGGTGGCTTGCAGGCCTCGACTGGCTACAGCCCTCACTTTGTTTAGGCCATAAACCCCAGTCTCGGCCTGAAATACAGTACCAATAATATACTGCACAATATTTTTTAAAATAATACATTCGATAATATTTTCAAAAATATTATCGAGTGTGTCATTTTGAAAAATATTGTGCAGAATATTATTGGTGAAAAATTGTGGAATTCATTCGATAAAATTTTTAAAAATATTATCGAGTGTATTATTTTGAAAAATATTGTGCAGAATAATATTGGTGAAAATATTGTCGACTTTTATTTTGGAAAATATTTCCGAAATATTATCGGATTGTTGGACAATAATTTCGTAAATATTGGTGAACTTTTATTATCGACTTTTATAAAAAGTCGATAATAAAATGTCCCAATTTTATTGTCCACTAAAAAATATTTTTTTTATTGTCGACTGGGCAATAATTTTTCATACGGGGTAAGGTCTTCCATCTGAAATATAAGCAATTACATAAGGAAAATTGAAAAGATTAACAAAATAATGCTTCGAATTATGGATGAATAAAAGCATGTAACATATAATATACAACATCATTTTAAAACGGTACCATTAAATAAAGAAAGTACCGACGATGTTATTACTAGATTTGGTTGTGTATACTTGTTTTATAACGTTAGCATATACAATTTAAATGAAAGCCCTTACCGCTTTTTCCTCGATTTCTTCTAGGTCGCTTAAAGCTTTTGATTTCGTTTTCTTTATAAAATAGCCGATCGAAGAATTAAAATTTAAGGTGAAGATTAAAAAGAAACAAAAAAAAAAAAAAGTTGTCTTTCAAATACAACACTGAATGGTGTAATAAGGCCATGTTTTTGTTTATTGTGAGGGAGCAGAAGAAATAAGAAATGTCATGGAGCAGAAGAAACCGGAAATGGAAAAGATTGAGAGGAAAAAGTAAAGACAGAAGAGAGCGCATAACCAATAGCAAAGATATGTTTAGCTTATATGAAAGCAATATTCCCCGCGAACTAATTGCGTGATGGAAATATATACGCTTTCATAAGACAAACAGGTATATTTAAGTGTATATTTATACGGAAAAAAGTCGCACGGAGCCTATATTGCCTAGAGAGCCTAAATAACCAGAGAGTGGACAAGTACCGCCATTTTGTGTCCAATAGACTTTATTCAAGGTGTAAATTTGCGCGAGCGCCTCCAAGCGGATATTTTCGGAACTAAACCACCCGGGAGAAATGTAAACGGTGCGTATAGGGCAGGTATTTAAAAACTTGGGAAAACAACAAAAAGTAATAATTATTGTTCGGTTTACAATTGCAAAATCTTTTTATGAATCTGGAGGAGCAATTTCCATGCATTCTTTCCCTCGTAAGGGTGAAAATCAAGTTAAAATTATTAGTAAGCTGGGAGTAAAAGAAGTCGTCGATAGGCAAGTAGCATGGATAAAAAAATCAAAAATTGGTAAGGAGGTTTCAAAGAGGCTCTTTGCATTTTTCTGAGAAAAATGATGTGTCAAGCCACTTTCAGCAGCAAGGGAACACGTATTCGTCCTACAAGTCTAGGAATACAGTAAAATTTTTAGCGGGAATTAATGTTCACCGCGAATCAATTTTGTTAGTGAAGGCTTTGAAGGAAGCATTTCTGGCAGAAAAATTGTTATAAAATCAAGATTTTTAAATTTTTTAAATGCTGAAGAAACAGTGCTGGCTGATACAGGATTTACAATCCGAGATGTACTGGATCCATTGGGTGTTAAGTTAGTAATCCCTGCCTTTTTAGAAGGGCGAGACGCTTTAACTCCCAACTGAAGAGTTGGAAACGGTAATGTCTAATTTGCAAAAAAAAAAAAAAAAAAATCAGGGATATCTTAGCGGGTCAGACCGGATTCTGGTTCCTCCCGTCTAGAGCAACCTAAAGTCGACCTGACCCGCAAAAATATTCCACTCCCCCCACCCTTTAAAAAAAAATTGAAAAAGTCGGAAAAAAAAAAAAAAAAAAAAAAAGCTGCGGGTCAGGCAGAATATAAAAGTTTTAGCGGGTCAGCCTGGATTCGTGTTCCTCTCATCCAGAACAACCAGAATGCGACCTGACCCGCAAATATTTTACACCCCGTACCCTTAAAAAAAATTAATTTCGTCGTAAAATAAAGAGCTGCGGGTCGGTCTAAAAATAAAAAAAATTTTAGCTGGTCAGACCGGATTCTGGTTGTTCTGAATGAGAGGAACCCGAATTCAGGCTGACCCGCTAAAATTTCCTTCAATTTCTGCCTGACCCGCAGCTTTTTTTTTTTTTTTTTTCTTCGACTTTTTCAATTTTTTTTAAAGGTTGGGAGTGGAATATCTTTGCGGGTCAGGTCGAATTTCGGTTGCTCTAGATGGGAGGAACCAGAATCCGGTCTGACCCGCTAAGATATCACTGATTTTTTTTTTTTTTTTTTTTTTGGGCAAATTAGACCACCGTTGGAAACCAAGTATATCGCCAGATCAAGAATACACGTTGAGCGCACCATGCATCTGATTAAATCGTTCGTAATTTTCAAATTGCTTAAAAAAAGCAATTTAAACCTTTTAAAGGTTAAAATAAATCTTCTGCCAATGATATCAGAAATGTTTTTTGTGGCTTGTTTTTGGTGAATTTCCAAAAAACCAGTGCGTAAAAAAAAATCAGTTCACATAGCTGTAAAAAAACTGTCAGTAGCAGATAAGCTTAAACGAAGAGGAGCTTAATCACCCAGTGCCAATGCAAGTTAAAAATGATTATTCTAACAGAAAGGAAGTTTTATTTTAATTATTATTCTTATTTATTTTTTTGTTTTAAGTGATTTAAATGAAATCGTAGAAAGTAAAAATGATATTTTCAGTAGTATAGCAGATAAGCTGAATCACCGAAAAGCATAATGAACCATCGTCCGAAAAGCATATAATGAAACAGTGTCAGTACAAATTAAAAATAATTATTCTCCCAAAATTTATTTTTTATTTATTTTTTTTTTTTTTAACGTAGGAAATAGGAATAATATAAGTTTACAATGAAAAAACGAATATGTATGTATAACTTTCCCTACTTGTTTACATTAAATATTCCCGAATGCTTTAGTACTCATAAAAGTCCGCTTGGAGCGCTCTGAATCGTGACGTCACTCTGAATAAAGTCTATTAACTTGGCAGTTTGTAAACAAAACATATGAAAAAATTAAATCCTTATATTGTCAGCTATTTACTCGCGATCGACAAGTAATGATCCAAAAAGCCCACTCAATTCTGCATAAACCTCCTACATCCTTAACCGACCTCTTATCAGATACCTCAATTTATCAGCCACTATCTACATACTTAGTGGACAATGACATGCCTTTATAATGAAGAAAATGTGATTTTTAATGACGAAACTGTGGTGATCTTATTTTACCTTATTTCTTAACAAGTGTAACTTACACCTCTATAAACCGTATGCAAGGGTGGGGAAGTAAAATGGAGTCGAGATATGGGAGTAGTGGGGGTATGTGTTAGAAGACTCTGGCATCCATCTTGCGTCTTGAATTATATAGCCCTTAATAGGAGTTTCACGATATTTAGCCAGAAATTTGAAGGATTAATTGTAATAATTAATTAAATTGCAATTAAAACACATTGTGGTATAATGTTTCATCGAATTACGGTTGAAAATGAAGTAGCACTGCGTGTTAATTTATATTTTAAAGCTTTTGAAGTAATTGGAAACACCATCAAAATAGAGGTAAGTGTAATTATTATTTACTGATTGTGACAGAAATTTATGTAATTTAAGTTTTATTATTATTTATCTAATATGGAAATAAGTATTCTTCCTTTTCCATCCTAATTTGACTGCTGACATTAGTTTTTCCCTGATAAAATAACTATATCTTTTACGTTTTTTTTTAGGTTATAAATGAAAATGAAGATATTTCATACAGGATATAAGGATTCCTTACTAGGGGTTGACCTTGAGTGATATGAAAATAAAATTAAGCTGCTTGATATGGACCTATATGAGGCTGATATTGATGCAACTGTGACTGATATTAATAAATTCCCAAACATAGAAAGTTGGAACATTTACCATTATCTAGTCAATACCACCAATGCTTTTACTATGGAGCAGTTCAAGGCATTTAAGTCTTTAAATAGCCATCATTTTTTAACGAGTGGTTGGATAAGCTCATTGACTGCAATGACTTTACCAGATGAAAAAATCATTGTATTTGGGGAAGTGAGTATTTGTAATTTTGTTAATTAATGTTAATTAATAGTGTTTTCCTCTGTAACTTCGCACTGAGTCAATGTATTTGTAGGCCTATCAAAAGCCCACGATCGAGCAAATAAACCATTTTATTTATTAAATCCGAAGAATATAAAATAACCCTATCACAACATTTAAAAAAAAATGGTAAACAAATATCATGGCGGGAAAAATGGCCGCTCCACTTCCCCTCCCGATGACGTCACGTAGATACGGTTTATTGTAAAGGAGATGCGTTCAAAAACAACAAACCGTATTATCGTTTACGGCGAATAAAAAATAAACAAACCGTAATGAAGCAATGAGTTTATGATTAAATTTATAAATTAATATTTGATGTAAATCCGTATATTATGTGTTAATAAGAATATGGATAGAAAAAGAACAGGAAATTTGATCTGCTGCGTGGTGGGATGCCACAATACTTACGGTAATAATAAAGAAGTGAAATTATACCGGTTTCCCAACAAACCTTGGGGAAAAGAAAGAAAAGAAATGTGCAAAATGCACTGCATTTAATTTATAGTTAAAAAAAAAAAAAAAAAAAAAAAAACTTAGAGAAATGCCTAAAGGACAGTACTTGGTATTAATTTTATCCGTAATTGTGTTTAGGAGAGCTAGAATTTATTTTTTTCGTTCTTTCTCATCAATAAATTTAAAAAAAAAGAGAAAAATCTAAAATTAATAGCTTATTTATGCAAACGCTTTTTTTTCCAGTTATTAGATTTCTTGAAAAATAATTCAAAAATTTTTGTTTCAATTTCACTAAAGAATAGAACGAAAATTGAACAGAGCAGGATTCTGTGTCCTGATTTGTATATACATATATTCATATAAATATCCAACAGGTCATATCAACATTAAGTTAGAATGGCTCCTTTTTTTAAAAAAATTAAATTAGAATAATTAAATGCGTCTTGAGAAAATGATCAGAAAAAAAATTTACGTCAAGCTTAATTTTAGCTTTTTTTCTTTTCTAATTTTTCGGTAAAACCGGTCTAGAAGCCTAGACTTATTTATCTAGACTACTCTACTTTAATTAATTAAATGAACAATATTAGTAATTTTTTAGATATATGAGGAGATTGAGACTTGCACATGCCTTATCACACCCTAACAGAATTTTTTTTGCTTTCTGTGGAGACGGAGGGAGCCTCAGCAAGAATGAATGACTGTCTTTTTTTCAATTTTATTCAATGTTAATATTATATGCTCGTGCGATTCATATAATAATTTCCCTTTTTTTTCAAATTGCGGATTTTTTTTATAACCGTCTGGTAATTTAATGGATTGGAATCCGAACAAGATCATTTGCTGTATACGCTCCGTCATTTTTTATACGAAATTTATTATAATTAAAATAATAAAAAATAATAAATGCTTCTTATCAGTATTGTTTGTATACATTTTAATACCGCGCTTTTTTGTTTATAATTCCAAAGCTTACCAGATCATCCGCTCGAAGCGCTAGCGTCGTTTGTATTAGACATGCACGGAGCCTATTATGCACCAGCAACACACGTACGTCTTTTGTCGTTTTACGTCATGAGCAGACGAGCTTTCCGTACAAACAAAAATAATGGCGGATGTTTTGAAAAAAAAAAAAAAGTTTTATTTAATTTAATTTAATTTAATTATAAATAATAATAAATACTCTTTTCTAATATAGTGTTGTGATATATTAATTACTTTCGTTGAAATGGCAGTATTTAATACAAATTACATATCAAATTCATTTTACTTTTTTGGTGTAAACAAATATTTAATTCTGGTGTTCTGCATCGTTTGCAAAGTGCGTTCGGAAAATAAAGTCGGAGTAAAATTTTTTAAATCACCGACCATCAAGAAAAATTCGTATGAAACGAAATTTTCGGAGGAAAGAAGAGCTTTGTGCTGGCTGGAAAGAATCAATCAATCAAATTGATTTCTGTTTACCGTAATCAATTTAATTTTAGTTTCGTATCGGTCCCTATCGTGACCGATTAAATTTTATGTAATTTGTATTAAGTACTGCCATTTCAACGAAAGTAATTACATATCACAACACTATACCGGTATTAGAAAAGAGTTTTTATTTATGATTTATAATTTAATTTAATTAAACGAAATTAAATGAGATAAAACTTTTTTTTTTTTTTCAAAACATCCGCCATTATTTTTGTTTGTACGGAAAGCTCGTCTGCTCATGACGTAAAACGACAAAAGACTTACGTGTGTTGGTGTGTTGCTGGTGCATAATTCTTCGCCGTAAACGATAATTTTGAACGCTTCTGCTTGAATACCAACTTTTAAGTTGGTAATTCCACATTACTCCTGTCTATGGCCTATAATTTATCCGTTTATTAGTTTATCATCTTTTCTTTACAATAACCGGTTTAAAACTAGTAGGCGATCAATCATATAAAATGAAATCATTTATTTCAATTGTACCGAATTTATCACCAGCTGTATCTTGACTTGTTATTGTATCTTAAGCTTTTAATAACGGGTGAAAAAAAAAAAAAAAAAACTAAAGTTTGTTTACATCCATTACTAGGACACAAAATGGCGCCTGTCCGCTCTCTGGTTATTTAGGCTCTCTAATGTTGCCAACACAAAAGCATTAAAAGCAGAAGACGAGGAAAGTATGCGAGAGTAGGGATGCAAAGTAGATATATACCAAGTATATATACGTATATATACCAATCAATGTATACCTATGTATTTTTACGATTTTTGGTATATATTGCATTTTAAGCATTTTAGAGCTAATTTATTGCAATTTAGGAGATAAAAAAGGTTAAAGTAGCTTTTACAGAGTCCTTGTCATGATTATTTAGCCGAAAAAGTTTTCTTATCTAGCTTTGTTGTTTTTTAATTTTTTTTCCGAAAGGCGCGAAGTTATACTATTCAAAATAACCACAATGGCGGATTGGCAATCCGCCGCCATCTTGTTTACTTGTCGAATAGAAAATAATAATTTATTACTTTTCAAATAAATTCCTTTTATCTATGTCATATACATAAAGGAATTATTGCATTATCGTCTCATAATATTAAATTAATACTATTAATTTAAAAATAAGCCAAACTTTGAAAAATAACCACCGCCCTGCAAATCTATTTCATATGTAACAAAAATTCAATGTTTAGCTTATGGAATATTTTTGTAAACAAATACGTATATATACCGTACATATATACGTATATATATACCGTATATATACCAAATATAAAAATACGTATATTTTACATCCCTACCTAAGCGAGAGAGCACGAATGCAGGCAAATCTTAAATCCTAGAAAAGAAAGTCAAATATATTACTTTTTTTTATTTACAAAAAAAGAAGTTAATTTTAAAAATTATCACTTACATCAAAAAGTAGGCTCGGCATTCCATAGCAAAGTTTAACTAACATTCCAAATAATTCGGCTAGGGCAAGGCCGACTCTTGAAGCTGCTCCCAGGGAAAGATTAAAGTGTTTCAGCTGTTCCGGACTCAGTGTGACTCTTGTCCCTCTCGCTTTTGACGCAATGGAAAAACGAGGTACCTCATCACCACAGATATCAGAAGACGAAGAAGATTCGACCTTCATCGTATTCACAGCTTCGGTTGAAAAAACGAATTAATGCCCTTTTTTTCGGGTAGAAGCAAATTCAAATTCCGTTCTCCGAAATGAAGGTCAGGTGGGACGACGCCATCGCTCCAAAGAGCTACAAGCAACTTGCTTTTCCATACGAAGGAGGTGTACAACTTTGATAATTATGTAAAATGTCCAATCCCAGAGGGGAACCTTATGTGAAAAGACAAGCGTTTCTAATTTCGAACTCGCCGGTTCTGCAAACGTCATAAAAGCCATAACGAATCTGTGAGTAGCGGCCACCGAATGAAGAAGAAAAGGTGGCGCTGTACGAATGTAAAGCGTTGTCCATGACAGTCCTCATCGATTCACTAAACGCTTGATCTTGTATTGCATTCTTCAAAAAATTCAAAATGGATTTTATTTAAGCGGCACGTTGGGGAAAGCATGTATTCCCGGTTTTATCTGCTTGCCATCGTTTCCCGCCCATTCTGGACCGATTCTTTGATTTTCGGGCATCTTTCCAAAATTTCAGTAGAATATTGAGAAACTGAACTCGATGTCCCGGGTTAAGACAAGGCAGGAGCCGGAGCTGAAGCCTGATTCGTCGCTACTACAACCGAGAGAGTACGAGGCTTTTCTTTTCTCTCTTCGTCCTTTTCCACAGCGGATTCCGATTTATTCTCTTCCTGATTAGAAAATATTTGAATAGCTTTCGGAGAGCAGTCTTGTCCCTCCTAATTTTTATCATATTCTTCCATCGCGATATCTCATATCGTGTCTCCAGATGTTGAAAGAAGTGTCTGCGACGCAAATTCTGAATTGTGAATTTTAAAAAGATCTCTTACGTCAAAAAGCAGAATCAAAAGATGTCATCCAACAGATACTTTTCGAGCATTAACTGAATCTACTAAAATTTCTTGCAGGTCGGTTACTGTCATCAAGTAAGGTGGATTTCACCTCTTTAAACATGTGACCCATTTGAATTGATAGCTGCAAAAATTAAAAAAAAAAATGTTAATGAGTGTTAAAAGACAAATAATTTTCTTTTAAATAAGTTTTCCTTTTTTCTTGACTTACATCTTTACACAGCGATTTCCAACATAGTTTCACACAGTGCAAAACCATTCCAGTCCCAAATGACCATAAGCAAATCGCAGACGCGACAAACGGTTTCCGGAAGATTTTCTAGCACTAGCACCTCCAGACAATGACTTAAAGCACTTTCGTTGAATTGGTTCTCTGTATCTTGCGTCAGCCGAAATTTTTGAAATGTCGTTGAGCATCTAAAACAAAAAAGGAAACAAAAAAATTTTTAAAAAGTAAAAAACAAATTTGTTTAATAAAAAAGTGCTTACCTCAGATTCACTTTATGTTAACGCCATTTCGCATCCCCACTTTTTTCTCGGTGTAACGACTTCGACTTGAGACGAGAATGCGCCCATGTTTTGAGCTGTGAACAAAAAAAATAATAAATTAAAAATTTTTTCAAAAATCGAATAATATGCAATTAAAATAGAAAAAGAACAAGCTTTTTTACATTGCTCATAATGCTCAAAAAGTTAAAAAAAAAAACCAACTCAATGAACTGAATCCAACATTATCTCTTTCGAAAGGAGACGAGTTAGGATGAGTTACGTAGGATCCCTCGTGAAACTTGCCGAAACCTCGAATTTTTAATTGACTCGGATTCAATAAATTTAATTCAATACGTTCTACCAATGTCAAATCTTCTAAAACTTCCTAATAAGCGGTTCGAATATTTTCGATTAAATACTTAATAACCGATTCGATGTATCGCGATTGAGAGAGGTCTTCAATGGCTGCGTCCCTGGAAAATCCTATGCAGCAAATTGGGTTGAATAAAGTTTCGCTGATGTGAGAATATTTTCCTCCGATTCGTCTAGGTGGTACTTTTGGTCGGGAAAGATAAACTGCTTACTGACGAGGAACTTTAGAATCTGCCCCCGTATGCCGGATCTCCCCGAACATGATCGCCGTATGTTGTTGAACTGATTTGCTTCGACACTTCCAAACCCTCCTAAAAACGAAACAAACATTTCATTTTATTTTTAATTTTTGAACTAAAAAACCGAAAAAAACAAAAAATTATAAAATTACAGGTAAACATACCTGTGAATTTTTGCTCCAACTAGAATGAGTTTTAATATACAGAGCAAGCTGCCAGTTCTGCGAAAGCCGTAGCCTTTTAGCGGCTTTCTCTCCTACGTTTCCATTATCGCCGAAAATGCCATCTGCAAAAATTAAATAAAACAATTACTTTTTCAAAAAAATTGTTTAAAAAAAAAAAAAAAAACTTACCCGATGAATCTTAACGAGATATTTCCAAGGAAAAAATTCAAAAACTGGAGCGTTTTCGATTTTATGCTCTTGAGCGAAAACAATTAAAGAATCGAGAATCATTTTCGGATTTGACATATTTTTGAGCAGCATCGACCGCGCATCTAAAAATTCTCGAGTCCCTTCATGGAATTCCTTTTTCCCTGCGCTGTCGGTATCGGTTGTTCCGTCTCCAGACTCCAGGCAACATGACTTCATATTCTATGTGCGTCCAGATTCCACACTCCAGACTCCAGGCACTAAGATGCCATACTCTATGTGCGTCCATACTCCAAGCTCCAGAGGCTCCACGTTCCATGCTCCAGGCTCCAGACTCTTAACATCATGACTTCATACCATATGTGCGTCCACACTCCACGTCCCAGGCTCCCGACTCAAGACGCCAACCACCATGACTTCATACTCTATGTGCGTCCAAAATCCAGGCTCCAGACTCTAGAGTCCAGACTCCAAGCATCACGACTTCATACCCTATGTGCCTCCACACTCCAAGCTCCAGGCTCTATACTCCAGACTCCAGACTCCAGACTCCAGGCACTAAGACTTCATACTCTATGTGCATCCAAACTCCAAGCTCCAGGCTCCAGACTCTTGGCATCATGACTTCATGTGCATCCACACTCCACGTTCTAGGCTCCAGTCTCCAGGCTCCAGGCTCCATACTCCAGAATCCAGGATAAATGAATTCATACCCTGTGTAAGTCCGCGCACCAGGCTCCAAACTCCAAACTTCAGACTAAAAGCACCATGACTTCATACCCTATGTGTGTCCATACTCCAGACTCCAAGAAATTTAAAAATTAGGTTGGCGCAATACTTCAATAAGGACACACTCCCGATTCGTAACTTTACTCGAAATCACTCACTTATTGAAAAAATAATAAACGACGGACTTTTATATCGCGGGGCTAAACCGAAAGTAGCCCATGATCAAGCACTTGATTTAAAACAAACAACACTTTGACTAATTAATGTAATTAAATTAAAGAAGAAAAAAAATTTCAAAAATTGGAGAAACACGAGACGCCACTAAACATGAAGGAAGAAGGGGAAAATTTTTTTTTTCATGGTCTCTCATGCTCAGTCGCTCTAAAAGTTCGAAAAATGGCTCAAAGTTCTAAATCACAAAAATATTCAACGGTGCCTGAAGAGTACGCATCAGTCACTTGTCTGCTGCCACGATTTGATTTTTCCGCTTATGTTTAACTTATGAATCGATGATCACTTAAATTTCACTGATGCGTACTCTGAATATGTCAAACGAGCAAAATTGTTACGAACGATTTTTTTAAGCTCTAAATTTTGTTGGGATGCAAAATAAAAAAAAAGGGATAGAGTTACAAAGAAAGCAAAGTCGGTTTAATTTCAGAGGACTGAAAAAACCTAAACTTCAAAAATTTCATGGATTTCTTAACTCCTAACATGAAGAATGAAATGTCATATATATAAAAACATGTAAGAAAATCTAAAGAACTGAAATGATGTTATTTTACAGGGTGTCCACCAAATAATTTAAATAAAAATCAAAAAGGGGATAGAAAGTCTGCAACTATTAAAAACATCTAAATGCTTTTACCAAATGGCAAATGAATATGAAGGGAGTGGCACCTTCTGAAATGGACCTGTTAAAAAAACTAGCAAGGTTTCAAATTAGGTAAAATAAATAAAATTAAAATAACTGTATAGATGATCTCACACCACTAAGAATCAAATGTATACCATTTTCCAAATGTTATGCGAAACCATGACAAGGGAAATATCGTTAAAATGTCGGTGGACACCTGTAAGCATGAGTGCCATTAGCGCTTTATGCAAGTGGCACGTTTTCCCTTAAAAGCAAAAACAAATTCATTTACATAAGATGAAGACATCAGGAGATAAACGACACGGATCAAATCACAATAATCACACCATGAATTTGTAAAAAAAAAAAAAAAAAAAAAATTATCGATCTAAACTGTCTCCTGATTTATCAGCTGATGTCTTAAAAAAAAATAAAAATAAAAAATATAAATAAATAAAAATAAAATTAAAAACAGGAATTAAAACGTAAATATAATTACCATTAAATTTTTTACCTTCATATCAATCCTGCATTTTGCTGATCCACGAAATTCTTTGAACACTTAATTACGTAAAGACACTAATGCCATTACATAAGGATATCGTTAGTAAATTAATCACAAAAAATTATTTAAAAAAATTAATTTTAAAACCGAAAAATTAAAAATTAAAAATTCAATTTAAAAAAAAATTATAAATTAAAACTAGAAAAAAAAATATTGTAACGTTTTTTCTTCGCGTGCTGCTTTCGTCCAAAATCAAAAATGAGCCGAAATCGCTTTCAAATTTTCACGCGCGTTTATGCCGCCATAATATTATGGCCCGACATGACTTTGCATAATAAAAATCGAAATAATAAATTTAACTCTTCTTTTAATTAATTTCAACTCTCACCATTAATTCGACAACTCAAATAACATATCTATAAGTTTAACAGAAACATTTTGAAACTCAGTTATCCCCTAAAATGGTCCTTCTGAAGTCATTTACCAGTAACCTAGTAAATAATATGACAAACTTCCAATCAAAAATTTACCACCATAAACTCATTAGCATATAAACTGCTTAATTAAAAGAAGTGTATTACTTCTTCTGGGCTTTCTTAATTTTCCATTTTGAACCTTAAAATCTCAATTCATGTTCCAAATGCAAATACCAATCGAAAGAATTGACTCTAAATCCGACATATTAAAACAATGCCGCAGCTCCACAAGGAAACCAAAACATCCAGTACAAACCTGCCAATGTTATTTATTTCCATCTTCTTTCCAAATAAATTACGTTTCCAGGTTCTGACGTCCCTCGTTGGCAGGGTTTCTCAGCAGCATCTACACGATGATTTTAAAAGCAAATTTGGGAACTTGAGATAAAAGTCATAAACTTCTTTTTAAAGCGAAAATATAAAAATGGACTACGCTTATATTCAAATTAAAAATTTTAATATTTTTGGATTTAAGAGATTTCTCCATTATTTTCGATGCATAATTTTCAAGTCATTTCTAATTCGTTCTCATTTCAATATTTTCGGAACACAAGTGCTAAGGCAAGCAAGTTAGTTTGGGGCTCCTTCTTTAACAGATATTAAAACAGATATTTACGAAAATGAAAATTCAATTATCAAAAGATAAAACTAAAAGTGCAAACCGATTTGGGATTTTAAAAACCCTATGTCGTAATTATGGGCATTCTTCCCTACGTTTTTTGGAACTACGGGAGGGTTTATGGATGCCGAAAACCCTGCTTGTCCATCCAGTTTAAAATAAAAAAACTGAAACAAACTCACCGACTCTTCAGTCATTATTACCGCTTAGAGACTTCACACTTTAGACTCCAGGCTGAGGCTCCAGTTTGTCCAAAATGTCCACTCGACCATTTAATGACGAACAGTCGAAGCTGTCTTAAGGCTTCCTTTTTATCCGTTAAATTCTCTCTAAAAAAAAAAAAAAAAAATGAAAAGGATGAAGTTTTGATTATTTTGAGCTGCCTGAGAAATAGAAACTGTACTGGCATAATAAACAATAAAGATGATTCAATAACAAGCAGACCGTAATTCATTAATGAAAAATTGACCATATCTCGACACAAGCAATAAATTAGGGAAAAATGCTATAAAGTGAGCATAAGCATAGTCAAATAAATATATATAGCATAAATAATAAATGCAACAAGCCTATGTGTAGCACAAATAATAATAAAAACCTACCCAAATATTCGATCCACCAAAAAAAAATCCAACTGCTTCAATGCCAACATCTTCCAGAAGTTTCGAAGGTCCTGCTGAATCTCTTGACAAAAAAAAAAAAAAAAAAAAAAAAAAAAAAAACGATTAGTAAAAAGTTTTTACTTATTGTTAAAAAAAAACTGTGTTTCCCAACGATCTTTCAATTTTTCAAAAATAAATAAATAACATTTAAAAAAATAATATTCCTACATCTCGCGATACAAAAGTCTTCTTACAGGTTGACGCCTGCCTATGTCAACCTTCCCCAGAAAGTAAACACCTATCCTAGGGCATGCGTCCTTCGATTCTTCTCTGACCACTGCTGGACCACTGTCGGGTGTTGATAGCCAGTTGAAACCATATCGGAATCGCTTTCAAGTGCAATTAAAAAGCTTAAGCAGTTGGCCGGTGATGGCCTCAACCCAGTTATATACCAACTGCAAAGCCCTAATGTCCTGCCGAGACATAAAAATTAGTCTTCATTATACGTAACGGTTGACTTGGGCTGTTCCATAAGCTGCGCCTCTGGAACGACTTTAGTTAACCGTGTAATATAATTGAAGGTAATCCATATGACATTGACAGAGACCAAATGCACCTAAAAAAACCCACGGCTACCCATTCGCTCCCGAGTATGTTTGGATAAGTGGATACCTTCTTATCTAACTACTCTAACTACTACGCTCCCTCCTACAACGGAGATCGTCACGAGATCCTCGAGCTCTCTGGAATTGGGCGTCCGGCACTACCCTCGCATTATGGTGAAAACCACCCACCGGTTTCCCGAGGCTCGTCCCCGATAAACGTTTCACCTGAGACGTCGATCCTTATAAAGGTCAACGGCACATCGGAAACGAATGCGGGTTTACAATCTACGCTAGGCCCGCCACCCTTGCTTCGGCCTTTCTCTCCGATCCAGGCCGGGTTCCCTTCGCAAAAAAATAATTACAAAACGAAAAACCCCCTTTCCCCATTAAAGCGTTCCTAACAAAAAGAAAAATGAAAGTTCGTAGCCTCACCCATGAGGTTGAGACTAAAAAAATTCCTTAAAAACTAAAAAGAATCTATTACGTAACTTATATTATCCAGACGTTCGGGGTCCGTAGATTCATTCACTACTTCCGTGTCGGATGACTTAGAAAAAAAATTCCAACGAGGTAATTTCCTGTTAGGGCTCGATTGACGAGGGAATAGAACGGATGTGGTAGACCGACTTTCGAAGCAAATCCATGAAAAAGATCTCGAACTAACAGAGGAGAAAGGGGGGGGGGGGGGGGGAAAGGCACTGATCAAGTAGAAAAATAAGTCAAAGGAATAGTATTTTTCAATACAAGGACTGCAAACGACAAAATTGCCCGTCGAGACCGAGTTTTAAGCCCGAGCCGAAGGCGAGGGCCTTAAATAGGTCGAGACGGGCAAGTCGTTTGCATTTCTTGCATTGAAAGATATTTTTTATCACAAGGTACGGCGTAAAATAGTCTGTAAATAAACTGCCCAGTACCGTGTGATGAAAAAACGTTTTCCCACTCGTGCAGTCAAAAATTGAAGCACTAGCATGAAAATGGAGATAAACAAAGATAAAAATTAATAGTGAATGCAAGTCGTGAAGTAAAAAATAAAAAAGTAGCTAGGGGAAGGGACAAAAACATTGCAATGCTTACGAACTAAAAAATTTCCCTGGAGACTCCCCAACGGGCTTTCTCCGTAAACTATGAGAACCGTAGTTCCTGTGAAAAGCTTAAGAACTTAAAAATATTAATTTTTCTAAACTTTCAAAAATAGTGATAACAGTTAAATGAAAAATGTAACGGGTGAAGTAAAAAAATAAAAAAATAGCACGGGGAATGGGGAAAAAGAATGAAATGTTTACGAATCAAAAATATTCCCTGGAGACTCCCCAACGGGCTTTCTCCGTAACCTATGAAAACGGTAGTTCCTAAGAAAAGCTTAAGAACTTAAAAATATTTCATTTAAAAAAAATAGCAATCGGAACGGGGAAAAACGGTAAATGCTGTCAAACTATGAGGATTTTAAACCTATGAGGATCTTGGTAGTACAATATCTTAAAAACTTAAAAATGATTGTTTTCTAAAAGAAGAAACACAGTGAGAGTCAAATGGAACATGCAAGAGGTGAAGTAAAAAAATTAAAAAAATACTGAGGTGGGCGGGTGTGGAGCTGGAAAAACACTGATCAAGTTAAAAGAAAAGCCCAAGTCAAGATATCTTTCAACTCGTGAGGTCAATTGGAACTGCTCATCATTATAAAAAGATTGGTGGGGGGGCGGGGAGAGGAGCCTTAACTGGTTTTGCTGCATCCGTTCATAAGGTGAGGACGTTAACGATTACGTCTCTAACTACTACTACTTTATCTGTGAAAAATGCAATGGTGAAGTAAAAAATAAAAAAATAGCAAGGGGAAGAGGGAAAAACAGTAAAATATTCACGAACTAAAAATTTACCTGGAGACTCCCCAACGGGCTTTCTTCCTAACCTGTGAGAACAGTAGTTCCTAAGAAAAGCTTAAGAACTTAAAAATACTTATTTTTGTAAACACTGAAAAACAGTGATAACAGTTAAATGGAAAATGCAAGGGGTGAAACAAAAAAATTGCAAGCGGAAGGGAAAAACAGTAAAATGTTTACGAACTAAAAAATTTCCCTGGAGACTCCCCAACGGGCTTTCTCACTAATCTATAAAAATGGTAGTTCCTAAGAAAAGCTTAAGAACTTAAAAATATTTAATAATTTTTAAAAAAATAGCAGTGGGAATGGGGAAAAACAGTAAAATGCTGTCAAACTCAAAGGTTTTCCTGGAGACAACCTAACCTATGAGAATCTTGGTACTACAAAATCGTAAAAACTTAATAATTATTTTCTAAAAGAAGAACCACAGTGAGAGTCAAATGGAACATGCGAGAGTTGAAGTAAAAAACTTAAAAAACTACTGAGGGGGTGGAGCTGGAAAAACACTGATCAAGTATAAAGAAAAGTCCAAGTTAAGATATCATCCAACTCGTGCGGTCAATTGCAACTGCTCATCATTATAAGAAGATTGGTGGGGGGTTTGGGCCTAAACTTGTTTTGCTTCACCCGTTCATAAGGTGACGTTAAAAATGTCTTATCTGTATATAATGTCCCATCAGCGATCTATTGAAAGTCGTGGATCGCAATTCGACTTCGTTGACGGCACGTGTTGCAATCTGAAACAGAAGAAATAAAATTTTTAATTCCCAACAAACCTAAAAACTGCTTTTGATGGAGGGAGGGTGTAATTCTCTCAGTTGGGGTTTTTGGTATGTGGATCAAAGAAGGAACTGGGAAGATGTTCAATAAAACAATACACAAGAGGCACTCAAAGAGTAGACTCTAAATGACATAATGTTTTGACCCTTTAAACTGGAGTATTTCTAAATAGAAAATTAAAACGATGAAATTTTAATTGTTTGGAGCTGCCTGAGAAATCGATACTTGATAATAAAAAATAAAGATGATGCAATAATAATAAGCTGGCCATAATTTATTAACGAAAATTTTACCATATCTTCGATTCAAGCAATAAATTAGGATTAAAATGCATTAAGTTCAACATAAGAATAGTCAAATAAAGGTATACAGCATATGTAAGGAATACAACAAGCCTGTAGCACAAATAATAATAAAAACCTACCAAAATACTTGATCCAAAAAAATAAATAAATAAAAATAAAATAAAATCCATCTCTTCTAAATTCTACATCCTCTCATGAGTAAATAAACCAGGAAATATCCATTAGTTTACCATTTTGGAAAAATTAAAAATGATTAATTACAAGTTTTTCTGCTTACCATAATTGTTACAAAATCTCTATTAGGTGGAAGACAACAAAGGCTTCTAATATCTCTGTCCAAACAGCTAATGTTTAGTTGATCTTCAACAAATAACATAACAAACTGGATGTTCATTGCTTTTTCGTCCAATGATTGCCTACAGACAGTCCTGAAAATACAAAGACACAAATTAAATCGGTTCAATTAAAACATTCACACTAATATGGCTTAATCCTTAAAGACCTGAGACTGGGAAATTTTTTCAAAAATATTCCTGATATAAATTCAACTCATTATAGACTTGCTAAAAACTAAGGACTAGTGAGTTTTGATTTTGCGAATAGAAACCAATTGTTTATTAGAAATATAAAAAACATCAATCTTCATCACTGAGCTTTCCCTCAACTTTCAGTATTTGGGATAATTTTTAGAAAAAAAAAAAAATTGGAACAGTTCAAAAGAGGACAGCTTTCCCAGAAACTAGCCTAGTACTTGGGTCGAGAACCGAACACAAGTTTTCTAAAAAAAAAAAAAAGTTGAGGAGTGTCTACTGGCCATTTCGCTGGATATTCAAACACTGAACTGCTAATAAGCAGTAAGCACCTACTCTTAACTAAAAATAACCTCATCACAGAGCTTTCACTAAAATTTTATTAACTGATGTAATTTTTAGGAAAAAAATTGGCAAAGTTTAAAAAGAAAGTTTTCCTGGAATCTTGGTAAAGCTAGCCAAGTACATAAATTCTTAGCAAAAAAATAAATAAATAAATAAATAAATAAATTAAAAATATTAAATTTTTCTTAAAATTAAATTTAAATTTTCAATGCAAAAAAATAAATTGCATAAACTGCTAACCTTGTGCAATTCATGATTTCCCTGAGTATGATCTGCTGTCTTCTCATACGCATCTAACAAAAGCAGGTTTTCAGGTCAGGGTGATGATGTTTTAATTCATCCATGGCGTTCCCTAAAGTGGTAGCCGTGTCGGCATAAAGATCGTTGCTTCTCCGCCTCCTCATAGCCGGCGAATAGAGAGGATGGACGAAAATTTCAAAGGTCGCTTTTTTCTGCAAACGTTTATTTCCAGCTTTAATTGTATGATGAAACTTGCGAGTCCTTGATATGTTTGAAATGCGCTCCTGTCCTCATGAATAGAAAACCTAATGTGGACCACCTAATGACAAGCAGTGGAAGCTGTACAGAGTTACATTCCGAATTTGAAGTCTGAAAAAAAAGAAAAAAATAGCTAAAATTAAGCAAACTAATTCATAAATCAAGCAAGCTCAACTAGGAATTTAAAAAAATTATTTTTTTAGGAGATGTGATAGCTTTGTTAAAGGGAGACTGCATAGAATACTATTGTATCTGGTTTGGTGTGACCGAAATTGTAGTTGTTACATCTCTTATTAATTTTAACTTTAAAAAAACACTTTTGGCTCACTGCAGTAAAACAGCAAGAGCCCTCATATACTCATATACTACATATATTCATTCCCTACATGATTTCTCAGTTCAAATCTTTCGTCATTTGAAAAAGCATTTCTTCATGTTCAGGAAATCATATCTGAAATCTGCTAGTTTTTTAAATATGATAACCATAAGCTCTTAAAATTCCTACAATATGAAACAAATTTCTAGAGATGTACATGTTCCCCAAACGAAATTAAAACTGTAAAAACCTACTTTTAAATAGACTAAACATATTTAAATTATTTTAACAAATTTTTACCTCTATTTAGACACAATATGCGACAAAAACTGGTTGCTTTCAACTCTTTCAAATATTTTCAAAATGGACGCCTCAATTAACGTAACCAAAGACACAGATTCACATTATAAAATATGTGAAGCTTCTTTCCTAAATAAATAATAGTGACAAGCACTGTTATGTATACTGAATTTAAAAAATAGCATAATTATTTTAAAACGTTTACCTTAGAAATACACGATCTGAAATACGATAAAAAAAATCGAAAAAATTCAGTTACCGTTAACCTGAACACAAGCCAACTAGAATTACGATTTCAAAAATGGACGCTGCAAAAAAAGAATTGTCAGAGTAACGGGCAGCCGTGTTTGCTATATTTCGAGAAGTTTCTTAAAAAAACTTAAATTTTCTTTACTACTTCCAACCAATATAATCTCCGTTAGTACTTCAAAGAATGTTTGGTTTTCAGAGAAGCATAAAACCTATTCCTATTGCATTAAAAAAGAAAAATATTCGAAATCCCCATCCCGTTAACTTGTACAGACGCCATGTTCGTGATAAAGACAGAGTTAAATTCATATTTTACGTTTGGTCGTGAGAAAAGAATGTTACGTACTTGGATGGGCTTTCTCCTTTAATTTTTTAAGACTACTGGACTTTCTAAAAACAATTCAGAGAAGAATTTGACAAAAAATCGTATTTACCTCCTATTTAAAAAAAAAAAAAACTGCACTTCCTAACAAATTTGACCGTTTAAATGCTGGAACCAAGCCACAGAGCAAAGAAGACAGCGTCAACGCTACCCGGTAAAATCAAACTGCGCATGCGCATGCCAGTTTTTTTTTCCTTACGTTGCAAAGCATATTTTAAATTTCTGGAAAAAGTCTACATATGGCGTTAGCGTCAAGTTATGGGAGATATTTCTTTTTTACACGGATAACCTAAAAATATATAACCTTGAGGCCACATAAGATTATACGAAGTTTTTACGTTTTTGATTATTCATATTTAGCTTATGAACAGAAGTACTTGTTAGACTGCTTTCAAAATGCAGATTTAACAATTTTTTTTTCTTTTGAGATCAATGTTTTGTTTTATATCAAAAAACATCATTTATTTGCTCCTGCAGTTAGCTTAATATATCTAAAAATGGAGCATAAAAACAATATAAGATAAAAAAAATTTTATTTTAGTTCCTGACCCCTTCTTCACCTTTAGAATCCTATCAAAAAAAAATTAAATCATTTTTAAAAATAGAAACTTAGATTTTGTTCACATCGATTTTTTTATCAAACGTACGGTACCGGTACTTGGATTGAAAGCAGGTCCTAATGAATTTTCTTCTGCCTCAACGACACCAGTCACGGGAACTAGACGTCTACGTGACGGCGTTACACCAGCAGGTACATGGTTATTTTGAGTTGAGGCAGCAGCTGCTTTGTCTTTCTCAGCTTTTCCTTGTTCTCAGCTTTGCTTTACTTAAGACGACGTTTAAGAAATTTAAAGTCTTTACTCCAATTTAGCATTAACAAATTTTTTATGTTTTCTTTTGTTAGCAAAAACACTCAGTACTTTGTATTTCTCAATATACATTTTAACATTCTTAAAAAAAATTAAATTTCTTTGGGAGCTTACCAAAAATTCCCCCAAAATCTACTAACTTTAATCCGTCAATTCCCCAAATATTTCTAAAATTTCAGCTAAACCCAATAAAGATTTCTGAAAACCCCAAAAAAATCCATTAACTTTTGAGCGATTCCCTTAAAGATACTGAAATTTTTTCGATAAGTCTCCATAAATGTCTATCCATACATGTCAACAAAAAAAAAAAACCAAACTGTGCCCGGCATAGCACAGTTAAGACATAATCCTGCGTAGTCAAAAAAAAAATTCCAAGTCCATCCCTTCTTTTTTCTTAAAAATTTTGTTAGGACTCACCTGCTTCTAATTTCTTCCTAAAAACCATTGAAACAGCTGAATAACTAAATACACCTGAAATACAGAAAAGAAGGTTGTTAAAAAAGTAATGATTTCAGTAAAATCTTTGGATCTGGCATCAATTTTCAAAACTTCTTAAGAAAGCATCACACGGTAAGCATAATACAAAATAGATCTTACAGAATAAGAAGCATTACAGGAAGAGACAGCATTTTAACAGTTAGTTATTGAGAATAAACAAAAGACCAGACCTGGAGTCTAATTATTTGAGCCATAAACATATGGTCGCCTTTTAGATGATTCAAATTCAGCTTTGCTTCTCTAAAACCTGCTTTAACTGGATATCAGATTTCAAGATTTTATGGTTAGAGGAAATAAAATTTGATTCAAGTTGCAGAATTCATATTCGAAAAGATTTTCCTTTCATTACCAAACTTTTGCACCAGGACCTAAGCTATATGCTCAATATCTTCGCTGAGTGATTTCATACAAGCAAGAAAACTTATTCCGCGAAAAGTCGCCCTATGCATCTGGCAAAACCAGCCGCATCGCTCTACAAATACTCCCAACTTGTCAATTGGGGGGCCAAAGGTTACAGTTTCATTAAGAAAATCCCAAACTGTTGACACATTTTCTTGACTCTTTTTGCCTATTCTTCATTATTTCCCGACTTGGATGCGAGGATAATGAAACAAGAAGACAAAAATATTTTTGAAAAGTAATGTCTGATCTTACTTACAATTTGAATATTATTTTTCTGCTACGATGCCTTTGTTGACCGAGTTGACGCTTCGTTTTTTGTCAAAGCCAAGCCGTTTTTTCTTCATGAAATTTTAAGCTCCATTCACGATTATTCGATCTGCACATATAACTTATTGCATGATTAAGAGATCATATTAGCTTAAAAACATAACACGACCAAGTGCTATTTCCTTAATTATTCGCGATTTTTACTTTCTCAAAATAACAGAATCACCCTGCTCGCCGACATTTTGAAAAAAGGAAAGACACAAAGGAAATTCAAAGGAATAAGGGGAATTTTAATTTTTAAATAATTATAAATTTTTTTTTTTTTTTTTTTTTTTTTTACCAAGCTGAGAAATTATATTATAATAATTAAAAATTAATGAAAATTAAAAAACAAAGAACGGTAGATTACATAAGTTTTTAGAATTATTTTCTTCATATACCAGATGCAAATCAAATATGACACTTGGAATCGATTATAGCGCCCCAAGCGGTTGAACTCCCAAGTTTGTGCGCTGGTAAACATTAAAGAAAAACCGGGAGAATCAGCCCAACTCGTGATAGGATTTATTAATTTATAATAAATAATCCTTTTTCGAATTTTTTTTCGGGGTGTTAGTTTTATAAAATCGGTGTGTGGCAAGGCTCTGCTTCCGTACAGCATACCCACTCAGTAGTGTCGCGATTATTTTCACGTGATGCACAAAAAAACCTGTGGTGTGGTCTAATCATCCATAGATATGGCTTTCTCCAGATCATGAGTTCTCGTGTTTCGTGTCTCAACCACATTGCTATAGAAGAGAGATTCAAAGACGCCAAATGGTAAGTGAATGCATGACTTTTTTCTAGTTTATTTGTTTACAACAATTATTCGACAATGTACCTAATATGGCAGACTACAAAGGCACTGCATTGCTTTCTTTAGCTGTTCTAAAAATTGATGAAGTCCCTCTAAAGTGCAATACTGTTCCTCAAGTGAGATTCTGCGCAAATAACCTTTGTTGTGCAAATGATTCAGATCCAATTTTCAGATCTAAGAGCTGTAGTGTGACCTGCTAATTGGCATTGCTATGCACTCCCAGTCGGGGCTTTATTTTCTTGCTTGGTGAAAATTTTTTTACCAATTCGTTTTACGGAACAGAATGACATTATTAATTTTATCTAATTCTTGGGCTATTAATGTTATCTTAATTGTTGCTGTTCTTGATTCTTTGGATGATATCGTAAATCTTGGCTGAGGATTATGTGTAAATCAAGACAGCTGATAGCATTTTAATGAATGTTCTCAATGTTTCAACGAAATATATTTTGACATCATCAGGAGAACTTTTGGAACATAAATATTCAACTCCAAAGCAAAAAATGGAAGAATATATTCTTCCATTTTTTGCTTTGGAGTTGACTATTTATGTTCCGAAAGTTCTCCTGAATCTTCTATTATAATAGAAGATTCTTTTTAAATTTCCAAAATATTGCATACTGGTTTTTATCCAAGTATGGTTGTGCGCTTTACATTGGTATTATTGACAAGATTAAATTAGACCATTGTATAGGTTTTGACTTAGGAATTGCTTTAATACATGAGGTTCGCTCACCTAAAGCATTTTGCATTGATATAGTTTTGGAAGAATTAAAAAAGTCCTTGTAAATAATTTTATGAGTCTGGAAATAAATTTTTCTGATTGGATTAAAAAATTTTCCACGTCAAGAGGCTTAGGCTCCTTCTGTAAATTCTTTTTTTTTTTTTCTGGCAACATTGCTTTCCTATTTTTAAGTTTAGAAAGCTTGTTTGGAGTTTCCCAACCCCATTTCCCCATTTTGGACTCCACAGTGGTCAAAATCAAACTTCTATAAACAGGCAAATTACAAACTCTTCAAATTATCGGGCAAATGTTTCAAACGGGTTTTCATCAGTGGATTACTATGAAAAATAAATGCAATAAAGAAATCAAATGATCTGTAAAAATATTGAATGGGAAATATATTAATAACTTCAGGCAAGAGCCACTTGCAGTGTTTGGTACCTTGAACCTCTTTAAGTAAGAAAGGTTTCAGAGTGTTTTATACCTTCAGCTGTATCTTAAGCTGTATCTTAAGTTTATCAAACCTGAAGCTACAAAACACTAGAGTATGCCATTAAGTTTTCAGTCAGTCTACCGGTAATTTTTTTTTTTTAATTCTAAGTGATTTCACCATGGTATTTTGCACCTCGTTCGCTCTTGCATAGATTTCAGTTTTCGCGCCATTGTGAATTTGAAAATCTTGTTTTCAATAGTTTTAAACGATTTTCCGATAGAGGAGGGGATGGAGGGGCGTAGCAAACTCTCATGCAATTTTAAGGGGTTGTCGGGCTTATGTTTAATTAGAAAAAAAAATGATGACGTAATGTTTGGAAAAAAGTGATGCAATAGCTGGATATTGACTGTTAAGTTCCAAGGAAATACGAGCACCCTGTGTGCTGGTTCCATGGTGTAATGGTAAACACTCTGACTTTTTATCAGATATCCCGTCAGAAATCCAAGTTCGAGTCTTGGTGGAACCAAAATGTTTTTATTTTATTATTTTATTCGGGATATGGATCTCAAAATCACGATTATATGATCGTGAACTGTATAAGATAAACATGCGAAATCAGTTGAAAAGTTAAATCGAAGTGGCGAAAGATGGAATCGAACCATCGACCTCTCGTTTTCATGACGATTGCTCTACCACTAAGCTACTTCGACAATCGAATAAAATAATAAAATAATAATTATCAGGATCGAAAAATCTCTTCCAATCAATTTCAAAATGTTTTTTTTTTTTTTTTTTTTTTTTTTTTTGTAGGCCTATATGTTAATTTTTCTAAGGATTCATTTTTATTTCAGTTTGTTAGTGTGACGTCAGAGCGTGTAATCGTAAACACTGTGGCTGAATATAAGTCGAAACATTGTCAACAATGTCAATAATCCAAGTTCGAGTCTTGGTAAAACCAAATGATTTTTCAACCGCTTCTTTTTATAGTAGATAGCTTTTAAACATATGTTTTTAGCATTTCACTTCCTTTCCACCCGGGGAAGGGAAATTTAAAGTGCACGCCAAACAAATAGCTATTACAGGTGTAAAAAAAAAAGAATATCCCTTTGTATCCTCTTCTCATTTAGTAATATTATTGACGGTTCAGTAATGGTAAAAACTGATAAAAATTATAGTCTGATATCAGATCGGTTCCATGGTGTAACGGTAAACACTCTGACTACCTTATCAGTTTGTCAATAATCCAAGTTCGAGTCTTGGTGGAACCAATATTTCTTATATTTTTTTAATATTTATTTAACCCCCCCACGTTCCCCAATAAAAGATTTCCGATTATGTGTTCATTACTGCAGTGTCCAAGACAGGCACGGTATGGAAAAATTTCAAAAATGGGAAGGAGTTTTAAATATTTTTCACCTTCTAGAGATACTTCACAAGAGAAGATAGAGGAAAAAATCTAAATATGGTTATTCATTTCAGGAATTCAGCCATAGTAAATGAGGATCAATAGGAGGGGGGGGGGGTGCTAACTTGTTACGGGTCAGGGTGATTTCGTTCGAGTACCCAGCGGTCATGCTCGTATTTTCGAGGTCCATCGTGTCGATCCAACCCTACGCCTATCTTTTTGTGGTGCTTTCCAGGCCAGGATTATTAATTATTACGCCGCGTGAAAATCAGAAAGCCTGCTTGAAGGAGTTTCTGTATCTCAATTTTAAATTTTCTAATTTGAAAGTCAAAAAGGGCCACTGTACTTTTATTTCCCACCACAAAATGATTACTTTAAAAAAAATCATTCAGGGGGTCGGAGTCGTGCTTGTTCGTATTGCAGTCTGACTATCAATGAAGTTGAGCAGCATACTTGTCCCCTCTGGCGGGATGGCGGGATGGCGGGATGGTGGGATGGCGGGAACTTACAAATACGGTCATTTCAGCCTCTCTGTAACTAGTTAGTTGTCACATGCCAGAAATGGAGAAAAATTGATCTGCGTTGCGCGGTTATTTGACAGTAAGACGTGCAATAGTCAGTTAAAGAAAAAACAAAACGGTCAGATCGCGGGATTTTTTTTTTTTTTAATTCTAAGCGATTTCACCATGGCGAGACGTACAAGTTAGTTTACTAGCATCAATTTAAAAAAAATTTCTTTGTGTTTTGTTTCGTCAAGCCCCTGAATTAAGAACCTTCTGTTTCATTCAACAATTTTATATTTTCTTGTAAACTTAATATTTAAAAAGTTAAAATACTGCTTAGGAACTTTCTATCAGATAAAATATCAAAAAGTGTAATTTCACAGGCTCTATTCAGGAAAAATGGAGCTTAAAGATTTGTATGTGTTTAGAAACTTAACTAACGTTTTTGAGTGAATTGTTCGCTTCGGTCGAAACAGAAGTGATCGTTGTATTTTAAGATCACTGCATGATGAGGATTAAAGATACGAATTTTGAAGGGCTTGTTATACTTTCTACCCTACGAACGTACCTAGCTTTGAGGAAAAATCGCGTGATACAGTTGTATTGAACATTGTGGAGATCGATGGAAAAAGTAGCCTTACAATAAGATTTCCATCCTTAAAGTCAAAAGAAGCCTTTAGAAAGTTTTTGAGTAAATTTCCTTTAAAAAAAAAAAAAAAAAAAAGGTATTTGTTCAGCAACATTAAGTGTCTCATGAAAGTAATAAAAATGTAGTTAATGATATCAAGTATTATTTTTTTCACACCTCAGAACTATGTTATGCAATAATTATTCTTATCTTGGTAAACAGTATTACTATGGTTCAACATTGGAGCACTACTGGGTTTATGTTGTGTCACTAATTTGCGGGTGACCCATTTCCAGGTGAAAATAAATTTGAAGACTGCATGAAGAGATAAGTAAAGATGGACACTAAAGTCATCTTTAAAAAGAACGTTGTTTTAAATTTTGTAATTCTACCCAAATTGGAATCTTTAGGATAGAGATCTTGGGGAAAAAAGGGGAAGAAGTTTTAACCGAAGACCCAGAGTTTGTAATAGAAAAGAAATTTTATTCAAAAGCACGCTGTCAGAAATATAGGAGTTAATGAGTTTAAATATGTTTAAGTTTACTTTTCTATTTTACCCCTTCAACCAATTTGAAGGGCGTTATGTTTATCACTTCGTCTGGTTAATGGTCTATACGGCTGGCTGGCTGGCTGGCTGGCTGGCTGACTGACTGACTGCCGTGTGGCATGATTTTGGAATTCCCTTGTAACTTTGAAACGGAAATATGCAGAAATCTGAAAATTTCGCAGTTGATTCTACATATTTTCCCGGAGGCCCTGTTGTAATTATCTTTTCGAAATTCCAAACAGTTTTTGAGTAAACCGAGAAATCCGAAAATATTTAAAATGTACAAAACACATAGCTTTAACTTATGGCGGAAGAAAAAAAAGAGAAAAACGGAAGGGTTTCGTTTGCTAGTGAGAAACTTTTTTTTTTCAGTGATGACCTATTCTTTTTTTGGGCTTATCCGACAGAGGAAGGTCCAACGTAATGTTTAAAATTTTCAAAATTAAAATCGGACAATATCAACAGGAATAAGGGGGTCTCAAAGATTAGGTGGTTCACAGGGTAGTACTCATATCTCGAATATTCTGTGATAGTAATCGGAACCTGAAGTGAGCCACATAAGATGACGGCGAAGCCCATTGACCATCGCATAAGCGTTCAGTCATTTTATAATTTTCATTCACAGTAGAATGTTAGAAGGCTGGCGGTTAATACGAAATAACATTATATCATTTAAATTAAATTATAAAAAAATAAAAAAAGATGGAAGAAATGTAACTTGTGAACAGCTGATTTTTTTTTTTTTTTGAAATTATTAGTTTTTGTGGAGTAGGCCTAAGCATTCTTAATAATTTTTTAAAAAGAATTAAAAATTAAAAAGAATTAATTAATGGGTGTTGCATTACAAATCCAGCGGGAAATTAAACAGGGGTCCGAATCCGATGCCGGTGCCGGCCTCAGCCGGCTGAAATCTCGGGTGGATGCCAATGCCGATTCCATATTATTTATTTAACTCCCGATTCCGATTCCGATCATATCCGATGCCGCCTCTGATTCCGATTTTAGTGAAAAAAAAAAAAGTCGTGGAGCCTAGACGATTTTTGAAATCAGGGGTCCGAATCAGATGCCGGTGCCGATGCTGATGTCAGCCGCGGCCGCGCCTAAATATCTCGGGTCGATGCCGATGCCGATGCCGATTTGGGATAATTAAAAAAATCCGATGCCGGCATCGGCATTGACACCGGCTTCTGAATCGGACCCCTGATTTTAAAAACAATCTAGAATGGCTCTATGACTTTTTTTTTCCCCACTAAAATCTGGATCAGAGACGGCATCGGATATGATCGATGCCTGGTGGCGTCGGCATCAGCATCGGTGTAGGCGCCGGAATCGGAATCGGGAGTTAAATAAATAATATGGAATCGTTATCGGCATCGGATTCGGACGCCTGATCTTAATAAATTTGATAAATAAGAATGGAGATCGATTTCTTGAGTAATTGAAAATTTATTATTTTAATCGAAATCTTGCAGTAAATTTGTGAATAAGATCTGAATATATTTCGTGAACAGCTAAAATTGGAATCTTGAAATAAATTTTGCAAATAGGTATCGGGATTGGGATCAACTTTTATTTAATAAAAAAGAAAAATTGGAATAAGAACGACAAACAGAGCCAAAATTCTCGATTGGATTAGGACTCGGAATAAATCGAGTTATAAAAAAATTAGTCAGAATCAGAATGAAAATAAAAAATTTGCAATTAACTAAAATGCAAAACAAAAAAAACAAAAAAAAAAAACCTTCAAAAATTAATGTAATTTAAAAAAACTGAAATGCGTTAAATAATAAATTTTTAAAAAAAAAGAATACCCCTTCAACAAAAAGAACTAAAAAGCAAAAAATAATTTTTTTTTTTTTTTAAATTTTTAAAAAAGAACTGAAAGGCAGAAAACGAGATCAATTTTCACTATATAGGTAAGAGTTTGATTTTCCGAAAAAATGAACCATGACCTTCAGATTTGAAAAATTTTCACTACACGCAATAAATAGGCCAATAAAAATGCATTCAAAGGACAAAAGAAGCGCAGAAAAAATTTTTGTTGAAGGAGCAAGTCCCCTTTTTTTTAAATTGTTCTATTTTGTTCTATTTTGCTCTTTTGTTCCTCAGCTAATACTATTATTGGTAAGCCTCTTGCTGTTGTACTAGCTTAAAAATAAATAAATAAATAAATAAATAAATAAAATAAAAAGGAAAGTCAGGTCAGCTTTCTTTCTTCAATCTGAAAGTGAATGTATTCAAGAAAAGCATGAGGGATGTGAATTGTCTTTTAGCTATTTCTAAATGAAGTTGACCTGTTTGATCAGAATGTATTTGACTATTTATTCTTGGCTGTCCTTGAGAAAGTTCATAATAATATTGTGTTGCCAATTGTTAGCCTTAATGTTTCCGAATATTCAAACTTTCTTTTGTAAAATTAATTAGCTTTTTTCCTACGATTGAAAAAAAGGAAGGTAAAGGTAACATGCATGCATACGTTCTGTGTCTGGATATAAATTTTAAAGCACGTTTTTTAACGATTCTTCCTATTCGGACGAGAAAGCTCTCGTTCTGATTTATGCTAGAAATTAAGTCTTCTTTTTTCAATTTACATCATACATGAAATTTTTTCTTTAAATTTTTCCAAGGTTGAATTAAAAACTTGTTGAGAATAGGTTAATTGCTGAACTAGTACATCATTGTAGAAATTCATGGTCAAGATTAAAAAGTTATTGCAGGAGTAGTGGGCCAGATATTTAAGAACCGAAAAACGGATAGGTTTTGATGTCTGCAGCATGGTAAGCTCCGGTTTCCTGCCAGGATTAACTAGACAAGCTTATTTTTGATTAATGATAACCCACAAATGAATTTAACATTGAAAAATGCATTAGATGCATATTACCTAGCCTGTTCATTCTTCAAAGAAAGCATTCTTGAAACGCAATTTAAAACGATCATTCAATTTCTGTTTGAAGAATCACAAACATTTGAAATGGAGGAAACAAATTATATTTTAACATCTTTGATAGTACTAATTTCGCATCAAAGGGGATTTTTTTTTTTTTTTTTTAATTTAAGCGCCAAAAATAAATACTGGCAATACTGTGGAATATGTATCTATAAGCTAAACATGGGAAACGGTATATATATACAATTTTACCACGTGATTAACATCACTACCTGAAAAACGATTGAACCGCTCTCTGGATTTATAATAACGCGAGCAGGTTACGTTGGTTACGTTCTTTTGACCGCTTTTATATCGTTTTTATTGAATTAAAGTTTTCGGGGGATTTCGTGGCGCTGATGTTAAGTATTATTATAAACTGATGTTAAGTATCAGTATTTTGTGTGAGTGTTATGAATAAGGAACAGAGGGAACGGATTTAGGAACATTTCCGAATAGGTGCACCTGTCCGTTTGGCTGAACTGTTCGTTGGTTATGCTTGAGAAAACATTATTATCACAAAAGGATAGCTTTAAAATGTAAGTTGCTTAAAAAAATAGCTTTTAAGGGTTGAAGCTTTACTAATTTCTTGAGATTGCATATTATTATCTGTTTAGAATTACTAAAAGTTATTCCAAGCAAGGTTTTAGTCGTTCACAACCAGGAATGCATATGCATTTAGGTATTCACCATTTTTACATGGTGAATACTTAAATGCTTATGCATTAGCGAAGAGGCGACGGGCTTATGGAGCTGTTGCAAAACTGTGTTCTAAGCTTATAGAAATTGTAAGAATGCAGACATCCAGAGCAGATAATTTTTTGATTATGTAGATATTTATTAGTCGTTGGAAAAATTGCACTTGATGTATATAACTGAGGGGTACGAGAGTAAAACAAAGCTTTAACAATCAACTATAGGAAAGATATGGGGAAATGTAGCATTAATTCTGCTGGTGATTTGCAAGTACCATATATACCTTCAATTTATATCATAAATGGGGGATTAAATTGAATGGAAGCAATTTCCGTAATAAAAACGATTTGAAAATCTTGATCAATCAGTTAAGAACTTAAATGAATTTAATCAAATTTATAATCAAATTTTAATTGGAAGACATTAAATCAATATCTACGCTCTTAAAAATCATAATCATAAATTAAAATAATTAAAACCTCTGTGGTACTGATTTTAATGAATCATTTCAGTCTTTTTTTTTTTTTTTAATGTTTTTTTAGTATAAAATTACAATTCTATAAAAAATGTACTAATTAAAATTTTGAGCTATTCTATAATAATAAAACAAAATTGAAATACCGTGTTCACTAAAAAATTAATATGATTGTTTGGGAAAAATATAGCTATATTTACTATGCTATTTTAAATTATATTTTAAACTGAAATGATTCAGATATTTCTATTTCTAGGATTTTACTAGGCCTGAATAATTTATTTTATTAAAAAAAATAATACATTTTGTACTGCCTTAGAAGGTTTTTTAAAAAGGAATGTGTGTAACAATGACATAGATGTTCACATTTTTGCCTTAATTGGCATTCTTTTTTTTTTCTACAAGATAAATCTTTGTTTTAAATAAAAAAAATAAGAAACGCTGAAAGGTGTAAAGACTTACATGGTAATATCACATTAATACACGAGTAGTAAGGAGGCGAACTGAAAAGAGGCAAGAACTCACGAATAGATACTAATCGTGTCTTTTTCTTTATTTTTATTAACCCTTTCCCATCCAAGGTCTGCAGAATATTTTCGTCAGTGTATGTTTTGAGCTTCATACTTATAAAATAACTTAGCTTTATTTTTATGGGAGGCAATTACACAACCTAAATCGGTAAGTGTTGTCGAAACGGGCGAAGTCTTGGGTTGTTTTTAGAGGCGCTGATTTCAGATCTGAGATACTATATGTATACCAGCATTAAGTTGAATATGGCTATTAAGTTATTTATAGGGCTATAAATATTAAGTTAAATATGAGCATAATATATACATATTGTATATACAATTTGATGACGTGATTAACATCGCTATATCGGTTTATAGCTACATTTTGCTTTGAAAAATTTTTACTTTTTTTTTTTCGGTAATAAGATTTTTTTTTTCTTTTTTCTTTTTTTGCGCAAAAAAGAGACATTTCTGATTAAACTTTGTAGTCAAAGTTAATTTGAATATTAGCCGTCCGCCATCTTTAATTTTGGTTTTCAATTCCGAAGTCAGTCAGCGATTCAAATTATCTTAGTAGGCCAGTTTAAATTGCATTCAATACTTTCAAACTTTTTATATATTTTATAAAAACCAGCCGAGAAAGGGTTAAACTTTATAATACTGTACATGTTTTTGAGAGAGATTTGGAAAAAAAAAGTATGAAAAGATAGTGTTAAAAATGGAGTACATTAATTGCACTCAGTAAACCTTCACCTGCCAGGGAGTCACATGTCAATTGCACCCAACAGAACTAACGTCAATTGCACCCGGCTAAAAAATAAAATTTGTAAAAATAAATGATTTTTTTTTTTTTAATTTAGGCTAAAATATGAAACATAACTAAAGTTACTTCCAAATTTTCTTCTAAAATTATCAAAAGGGAAGAAAAATAATAGGAAACTTTTTGGCCATATTTTTTTTTTTTTTTTTTTTTTTTTTTGAGTAAATTTTCTGTCGTGATAATAACTTTTAAATTTTTCGTTTAAAGTGATGTTTTTCTTAACGTGGCGCATATCAGTTTTGCGTTTTGTATTGTTCTGCTTGATACTGTTGATTTGAAAATATAATAATAGTATAATAATATTTGAATTGTGACATTCCATTATGAAATAACTCGCAGCCATTCGTTGTCAATTCGTCGGAAACAGAAAAAGTGACTCAAATGTCCGGAAGAAACAACAACGCTTCTTTCTTATTTATGTAGTTTTCCATTACGATAGAAATATATTTTATCTCGAAGCAAGAATTAGCTTATAAAACTTATACAAAACTTTTAACCACGAGTGCAATTGATTATCCCCTTTTTAACGACCTTAATATTTCTTGGGTGCAATTCAAACTCTATTTTTTTAATCGAAACTGACCATGGGTGAAATAGATGTAACCCCGTTAAAAATGTCATACGGTAAGATGTATCACATAAGTGCACTTGTCTATAAATGTTTATCCTTGCCTTTTTGAAGCTCGACCTTTTCATTTAAGAGGATCTGTACCAACTATTCGGTATATAGCTTTTTATTAAATTCGAACTCGATTTTGTGGTCTGAGAGCTTTATAGCGAATAATCTTATATCTTTTTTTTTTTTTTTTTTTAAAGTACTACATTTAAAAGGAGATATGATGATTAAAGATATCGGAATTTTTTTTTTTTTTTGTTCCATTACAGTTAAGGCTAATCATAATAATGAATACAAAATTTAAAATTGTTCGAAACATCGTTAAGCGTAATGTATCCGTTCAAAAAAAAAAAAAAAATACATTAAATAGGATGATATGACATTTTATATTTTCCGAATTGGAAATTAAAGCGCGCGCGAAAATAAAACGAGAAGACAGCTATTTACATTAACCTGCATTAAATCCTTTTAAACTAATTGCGAATGCATGAGAAGCAATAGGGAAATCGCTTTTATTACAAATAATGAAAGAAAATTCTTAACATGGATTTTCATAATCGACATTTCGAACAGAAACATTACAATTTTTTGTGACGTGAATACTGTACGTCTTTTTTTTGTAATAATAAGACAATCGGCCTATAGCCATTTTATTATACAAAATATTTACCCGCTACAATTTATTTTTTCGGTAAAGGTATGTTTTATTTATTTATTTATTTATTTATTTATTTATTTATTATTTATTTATTTATTTTTTTTTTTTTTTTTTTTTTTTTTTTTTTGTACGAACAAATATAAAATATAAATTAAAACTATTTAACTACATTTAATATAAATGTTATTTATATGAGGTATTGTTGGTCTTATTATTATTATTTATTTTTTTATAGTTTATAATTTTTTTTTTTTTTTACGATTTGGGAGGCCAACAATGCCTTAACCAACACATTCAGACTAGTCTACTTTTAAAACCTTTTTTTAAATATATTTTTTTTAGTCCCGATTTCAAAATATCACAAAAATTTAATAGGTACTAATCGAAACCATAATGTAGTTTTTAGAAACTATTAACTTTGCGATTGAGTCCTTTCTTATGTATATCAACAGTCATTTTTGATGTATGTATTTCTTTTTTCGTTCATCAAAGCTACTGTAGCCAATTTTTTTTTTTTTACATTTTGTTGTTTTAGGTTGGCAGTGCATTTTTTCAATCTTGTTCACCTGTCCCTCAATCCATGTTTGGGTGAATGACTTCAAAAGTGGAAACGGTATGTTTTTCTTTTGGTAAGCAAAACTTTATTTTACATAGTTTTTTAAGAAAAGAAAATTGTTTTCTCTCTTTTTTTTTTTTTTTTTTTTTTTTAACGTCTTCGTTTATTTGACTGAAATGAGGTAAATATGAGAGGAATTAATAAACGAGGGATTTTTACATTGTGGAAAGTTGAAAACCAAACTTTTTGATTTTGAAATTGTAGTAGTGATAGCTCAAAAAAGCTACATTTTGACGTCACTAAAACATATTTTCTTGTACTAAATTTTTTTTAAGGTCATCTTTTGATCTCCCTAAAAGAGAGGTTTGGTAAAGGGAAATGGTGTGGGGGAATGTCAAAAATTTGTCAAAATTTGCTCGCTTAAATTGTGTACCGATGCCCAAAAACAATTAGAATTCAATTTTAGTTAAAGAGGTTATATTCTACCTGAATTTCGCTTAATTTCAAAAATTAAATCTGTATTGCATTACATTTGTTGTTTTTGAGCTCAAAAGAATGCTGATTTTTTGTTTTTACTTTCGAGCGCCGCGAAGCGTGCGCGAAGAAAGTATTGCCGTGGTCGGAAAAGTGAAAATCTTTTAATCCTGCGACTTTTTACATGAAACTTATATAGTTCGACATGAAATCAAATTCTGAGTTCCCGTCCGTCCGCCGTGTACGCCGTGTACGCCGTATACGCCCGGATCTTTTTTTCCCTTACTACGCAATGGACCGAAAAAAAATTTTGCATGCGTATTCCCTGTAGAAATATAAGAGGGGGTCCTTTTTTATTTTTGAAAAATTTTGAAAATTATGGAAATGGCGAATATTTGATTTTTGAATTTTGGAAATTTGATTTATTTTCGTTTTCTTAGTTCGTGGCCTGCGGATTGAGTTGAAATTTGGTATGAAAATATAGTTTTGAATGAAGAATAAGAAAACGTAGGCTTTTATAAGAGCAAAAATACTTTTTGGATTTCGGGAATAAAAATTTGTCGATTTAGTGTTCGGCGAGGTTGACTTTAGGGATTACTACGCGTAAAACTTGACGGTTCGAAATTATGTTTGACCTGATGAAAGCTATTGACCTTATGAAGATATGGTCAAATTTTGGGGTCGATTGGTAAATATTTGTGGAAACGCGAAATGAAAAATGAAAAATGAATCGAAGGAAGCGTATTTTTGGCGCCAAACCGGGTAACTGAACCGTATGACGTAACTGATCACGTGACAGAATGTATTTTGTAACAAGCCGATTTACGGGTTTCCCGTAGACGGAACAGAAAAACTAACTGTATTTTTGAAAATATTTTCGGGGTCGAGGATTTCGAATATGGAGTTTGTTTTCCGAAATTAGGCTTCCGTATGTCTGTAAAGCGGTTTTCGTGGATGACCGATCGTAAAATGACAGGGATTCTGAAAATATTTTCAGAGTCAAGGATTCCAATTCGGAAACTAATTTTCCGAAATTCGGATTTTGTAAGTCCGTATAACGGCTTTCGTGGATCACTTATCGAAAAACTAATCGTATTTTTGAAAATATTTTTGGGGTCGAGGATTTCGAATCCAAAATCAGTTTTCCAAAGTTCAGATTCGTAATGCCAGAATAGATACTTTTGTGGTTAACGGATCGCAAAAAATCAATCGAACGAATCCCGCGAATCTGGACCTCATAAATTTCCTTTTTTTTCTAAAAAAATTCGTCTAATTAGTACCCTTTCAAAAACTAAACCTGATTTTATACATTTTTACTTTATGCAATTTCTTTTTTCAACCAATAAAGCCGCGAGATTACCGTTACCGTTCTCCTTGTTTTAAAATTGAAATTTAAAGCAGCTTTTAAATTATTGTAAAATCGACTTTTTTTAAGTTTACGGAAAATTTTCTGTAGAAACTGAGAGAACATTCAAATTCTACATCATTTTTTTGCGATCCCGCCCACCCCTCCGCTCCATCTTGGTTAAAATGATTGGTGCCTAAGCACTGACGTCTTAAAATGGCCATGCGCGCAAAGAACCAATTTGGTAAACAAACACCGAATGGGATGTAGGAACAAAACCTCTAGACCGCATAAGGTCCCTTCCTGTGTTCGCTGTGGGCCCCTAAGCGGCGTTATGAAAAAATTAGTGATCAATTAATCAATTAAAAAAAAAAAGAAAGAAAAGAAAAGTTGCATGTTAGAGTGTGAAATTACTCAAAAAATCTTACACACTCAGTCCCCCTTCCATGCCCCGGAAAAGGATAAAGGATAAAGGGTAGAAGGTAGAAGGTAGACATCCTTTACAGTTTTATTTTCGGCCTAGCGAAAACGGATCTCAAAAAATCACATTTTACGAGTCAAAAATATTTCGTTTGTTCTTTTTCAATTAAAAAAAAAAAAAATCTTGACGGGGAAAACGAAACCCATTGAGAAAATTAAAATACCGGTACGCTAAATTTTTTCGACGGCAATATTGCATTTTTTAAAAATATATCCCCATTTTTTTTTTTTTTTTTTTTTTTTTTTTTTTAATGTAAAGAAACAATTCGAATATGGGAATGCATGTCATCGTCAGGCCAAAGCAATAATTTAAAACGTTTCTCACACCCGATATTATCTGTACTGGACTTTCGGCTTTTCCTGATTCAGTGAACCCGCAGTTTCCCTCCACATTATTTTCCAGGTCTACATCGATTACTCATCAATTTCGCATTTATTCCGTCTCTTCCATTTTTGAGGTGGGAGAGGGAGAGGTGGCTACGGAGGGTTAGAACCAGAGCCGACATTTTTGAGCACGACTCACACGTTTCCTTCAACACTAAAAAAATTTTTTTTTTGAAAAAAATAAGTATTTTCCGTAGCAAGCCGGAAAATTAGAGAGAGGATAAATGAAGAGCGAAAAACGAAAGAGCTGTCTTTATCTTTGAATATATAGCTGGGGAGGTTAAAAGAACTGAATATTTATACGCGTACAATAATTAACAACTGAGACCGACTGTAGTTTGTAAACTAAAAGCAATTCGGGATGAAAATTTTTGAAGTCGAAAAACGGTTTGGGATATTTTACGCAGATTAAATATTTGATTTAGGGCTACAGGAGAAATATTTTACGAGTTTTCTTTTTACGAGGAAAATGATGTAATGAATCGATTCAATTCACGACTTTTCCCTCCAATTAAAGCATTAAAAATTAATATTTTAAAGTGACTATGTCTGAGCCCCTTACGTTCTTGATTTATACATTTCTTTTTTTTAACTTTTCCTCGTCAGAATTTTTGAAAAGCTATTCTTGGAGTTTTATCTGACAAGTTGGTGGCAGTCGCACGTGACCTCGTAATACTAAATGGAAGGATTCCCGATGTGGTAGTCGCGTGAAATGAAATCGAAGATGGTTGTGTGTTCACGTGATATTAGAAACTAAGATTGCGTCGAGGCCCTCGGAACTCAATATGACGGACGAATTCTCGTAAAGTTTATGAGCAACAGAGTCGAACAGTCGTGACGTCTCAGAGTCCGAAAATCTCTGATCCTGAGGGCTTTGCCATTTTTAGACCAATTAGATTTGGAGGACCGATAAAGGAGGCAGCGATTTCGGTGTTCTGAACGTACAAGTGAAGTCAGACTGTTCGACTCGATGACGTTTCAGTCCCATATAATGCTTTGCGAAACATTTCTCGCTTCCATAAACCTTATAAACATGTCTAGCAACTCAGGGGTAAAAAACTGTCCCTGAAAGTGAAGAGTAAAATAGTTTATTTTTTCGCCGCTTGTTTCGCTACGTATGAGATGTCATCAACCAATCACGTAATCGAATAAAATTGTGAGTTTGTTTACATGTTTTAAAAATGTTTTGTTAAAGTAAAAGAGTTTATTAATATGAAGAAAGGGATGTTAATGAAAATTATAATATATTTATAACATTGATTTTATAGTATAAGGTAACACTACAGAATACGGAGAGCTAATGAAAAGTTTTTCGATTGACTTTTACATACTGAAGAGCAAACTGGTGTGCATTTAACTCTCTGTAAATTTGGAAGTCATACATATTTACATATTTTTGCTGGTTTTTTATTCAATATTATATATTTTTATAATATATATTTAAAACAACAAAGCTATAAGAAAACCGCCTTCATAAAATTTAAAACATTTGGCGGATTTTGATTCTTCATTTTTATTGGTTGATGACACTTGCATCTTAGCGCCGAAGTGGTTGTTTCAGGAACTAAAAATGCGATCGGTGAACCGATCAAAGTGCTTTATCGACCATATAAATAATTCTCAAAAATATGATTATTTTTTCGATCAGGAATCCACCAAAGCCGCAGTACGTGCACTATGAATCCGAATTTCTCAAAAATAATTTTAAATTCGGAATCCTCTACCCCGAAAATATTCTCAAAAATATGGTTAGTTTTTCGTTAGCTCCCACGAGGAACCCGCCAATCAGCATCCAAATCGCTTTGTTGACGTAATCGATGACGTCATATCGTGACGTTTCAAAAGTCGGTTTTTAGGCCTATACCCATACTTTTAGCCCTGCTCACCGTTTCTGAACGACTCAACAGAATTTAACCAAATTTCAATGGTAGCGTATCTTGATGAATATCTACTGCAGTACGAAAATCGGACTCAATCGGTAGCTGGGTTCGCGATTTATAGTCAAAAAAGATCTTGAAATTGTTGAAAATTCAACATTTTCACTCACTGCTTCCGAATCGCTGAACCGATTTGGCTCAAAAACTAATCAGCACCTACATTTCATTAGAAGTTTCTACCCACCAAAAATCATCGAGATCCGTTCTTTCGTTTTTCTGCTTTTCGACGGACGCACACTTTTTATTTCATACATATATTCATACACACATACACACATACGGCCACCATCCAAATTTTGCTTTTTTCGGCATCAGGGGACTTCAAAACGTGTAAAAATATCGAAAAGTGAAAATCTGAAATTTGTGCTAAAAACAATGCTTTTTCTCCCTGCGGTCGATAAAGCAAAAATGGATTCAAAGTTGAGGACATCGTTTCCATGGTAATCAACAAAGAGTTGCTGGACCTGTTTATATGACTATGCTATGGCCATACACAATTTTATTCCATTGATCTCTTTTATTTACGCTAGATTCCCAACTGACGGGCAAAATGGCGAACCAAATTTGACTCCAATGCACTACCTTCTTTATCAATTTTTTTTAAACAATCGAATAACGATAATATTTGCTTTCCGTATTTTCCAGGAAAGATTGCAATTGCAATATTTTGTGATGTGATATCTAGTTGCAAATTTCTGATCATTTATTTTTTCATCTTGTACACAAAAACGTTTAAAATCATTTTGCTAATTAATGAAAACTGGATCTCGGAGGTAGTGCACTAGAGTCAAACTGGGTTCGCGATAGCATTTTTTTATTTCATAAGTTAAATATAGGTAAAAAAAATTAGTTGTAAATCTAGCGTAAATAAGAAATAATAGAAATCAATGTTTTATTCAATTAAAGTGATTGGTTGATGACATCTTACACCTAGCGAAACAAGCGGCGAAAGAATGAACTATTTTATGCTTCACTTTCGAGGACAGTTCTTCAGCCCTGAGTTGCTAGACCTATTTATATGACTATGGCTACGGCATAAACTCTATTCCAAAATCTTGGGAGACACTGTCATCCTAAAGTCAGGGGGAGGGGGAAGTCGTGCAATCGAGAAGGCGCTTGCGAAGAAACTAACAAACAACAGCCATTTTGCTTATGGTGATTCTGTAAGAAGAAGGAGAAGAAGAAGAAAGTCTTTAAATTGATAATCTGATGTAAATATTAAAGAACTTCGCACAGAATAATAGGAATTTGGGCACCGGATGAAATTCCACTTGTTTTTGTTTTTATTTTGTTTGTTTTAAATGTAAACTTCATCCGGTGCCCAAATTCCTATTATTCTGTGCGGGGTTCTTTCAGTTGACGAGTCGAAAGCTATCGATTTAGGGAAAAAATTTTCATACACCATTTGACAGGTTTTTTTTCGGACAGATTTCACTTGCAATTTTTCTTCTTTCATGATAAATTTCAGAAAAAAAAAAAAAAAAAAATGGAGTGTTTTAAGTTGGGAATATTGCACTAATTCAAAGTTAATTTCAATATTTTTAATTAAAATGAGAGAATTTTTCCGGGAAAATGAATATTCATGCAAAGTTATGGTTTGTTTCTATTTTACATTTTTTAACATTTTTATTGGAATTTTTTATGTTTTTTTAAACATCATTTAGAGGGAAATAATAACCGAGTGTTTGGATTTTCTTTTCCCTCGATTTTTTTTTAAAACATAGATCCTTCGGGCTATTTTTTTTTTTTTTAGAATTGAGATTGTTTCGGTTCGGTTGGTAAACATATCTATGAGTGGTTTTGAGAATTTCTATTATGAAATGTGATAGAAACAAAATATGATATCGAAAATTGATCGAGTTCCCACTGAGGGAAAAGAACAAAAAAAAACATATCAAGAGGAGCGTAGAACAAAGGCAAATAAACCGAATGTTTATTTTCCTTTAGTAAATAAAAGCGTACAAGTCGCTGACTACTTTCCCGCTTTTTTTGATAATTTTTTTTTTTTTTTAAATAAAAAATGTTTGGTTACCAGTCAAGTTGAGGGAGGAAATACATTTTTATTAACACATGGGAAATCATATAAAACGTTGCCTTAGGTCGGGATTGTTGGGTTTTTAAAACGAATTTAGAGGGCTAGTTTGAGATAAACGCTTTTTCTCATTTTAATTTAGAAATTTGAGTTTTTAACTTCTTTTTTTTTTCCTTTTGAAAGGAAATGCCGATTAAAAACTTGGATTTTAGTCTTTGTTAATATAATAGCTTAGGAGTGGAAATCTGGGAACTGACATTGCCAAACCGCAGAAGTAGCAGTGGCAGTTGTGGTATTAGTAGTGTCGGTTGGGGAATTAGGCATGCCTACTGTGCAATGAGAAGTAGCAGTTTTGCGCAACCATCGTTTGTCAGTTATGCACAGTAGTGGCAACTTTTGCAAGTAGCAGTAGAGGCAACGTTAGGCAACGAACACTAGCTATGGTGCTACTAGTGGCGTTAGTAAAACAAGTAACGCAACGGTGCTATTTCTGTAATTATTAGCCTTTTTGAATTAGTGTAACTAACTCTTAGCTACTAGTGCAACACTTGCGTGACTATATTGCTGTCAAAATAGTATTGTGTGTTTTGTGCAATGACGAGGGCCAGTAGTGCTGCTAGCATCTGTTGAGCAATTAACAGTGGAAGTTGTACAACTAATAGTGACTGAATGTCAGTTGCATAGTAGCCCAACTGCAGTGTCTGAGGGTCAGTTCAAATAATGTCGGTAGTGTTGCTGTTTACAGACAAGTACTGTCAACTTATATATTGACGTTACCGACTTTCAGGCACTGCGCAGCTGGCAACTGCGCAGCTGGAACTAACAGTTCCAGTTGTAACAGTATTTGCCAGCTGCGCAGTGCCTGAAAGTCGGTAACGTCAATATATAAGTTGACAGTACTTGTCTGTTAACAGCAACACTACCGACATTATTTGCACCAGTGGCAGAGCATCTCCAAGATCCGTGAGCTTTCATGTTTTCCGCATGAGTTGATTGATTCCGGACAAACGCTTTTTAAGTAGATCTTGCTTCCAAACGAATGGTTTATTAGCCTCCTAAACTCAGCAATCGTGTTTAAACAAGCTTTTTTGTAAATCCCAAAGGGGCCAACGTGTCAAGTATTACGTCAGCATTATTTTGGCAGTTTTTGACCTCCTCTCCTTTTGGTTCAGCAAAAATATACCCCTTTAGAAGATCAAACATAGTGTCAGCATTTTTTAGACCCTGCTTCCCTTTAAGACGGTGACGTAATTCTTGAGTTATTCCCAGCCCGAAAAATTGACCCCTCGAGCCAAAAAACATTGCACCTCTTCTATTCTTAGGTGATTAATCCAATTATTTCCCCTCTTCCCTTTCTCTCTTCTCCCGTTTCTTTATCATCGGAGAAACATCCCGACAATGTTCTCACATACCATCCAACTTAAAAACTTCCCGTCCCTTTTATATTTGAAAATATAATCCCAGCATTTCAAAACTCGTCCATTTGCCTTGCATGCAAAACTTTCTCCATTAACTTTTCAGTCGATTTTATCGGAGAAAAGCCCGTAGAAGGATCGGGGGAGGGATGGGGGCGGGGTGAAGGGGTAAAATTGATAGGGAAGACCCTTCCGAAAATGTTATTTCAGCGTTTGCCGAGTATTATTCTTGTCTCTTTCAACTCAAGATTTTATCTAATTATCCGACGTTTTCTCACGGGCAACGTCGCTCCTAATGAAAAATCATAAGATTAAAATTTAAAAATTACGACGGTAATAAGGAAAGTTTTCCCCTCCCCCTTTTTATGTTCGATTTCAGTAGCCCTGATGACGATTTCCCGCAGAAAACAAAATTATTAAAATTTTAAAACGTATCTAAGTCAAACATGTCTAAATTATTGTTGTGACTGAGATAATCTAAATCAGGTTGACTGACGCAATCCTTGGGGCTGCAAGTCACCCTCGCCCCCTCGGAGCAGGAGCATTCCAAGCAAGTCCCCGTATCCCTTGGGAGAACTTCGCCGAGCCTGTACATAACACCTGGAATCATAAATCAAGAGTGAAAAGTGCGTGTTATAACATTTCAATTCACGTGAAATTTTTTTTTTTTACGAGGGTGAGAAAATTAGGAGCAAAGGCATTTCCGAATGATTAATCGCGGAATAATAAGGATATAAAGAGCGGGAATGTGCGTTGAAAGACGAAGAAATGGGGAAAGGAAGGATAAAAAACTAGTTTTGTTGAAGATTTTTTTTTTTTTTTTAGGATTTACAATAGTAAATTATCGCTTTTTTTTACAACTTAGGCGACTTTTCTTTTTTTTTTTTTTTATATGATTTACGAAATTAATATTTAATGAGAATAAAAATAAAATAAAAAAAATTGCCATAAAAAGCTTAGAAAAAATTTTGTTAACGAGCAATTTGAGTAAATTACGGGTTTAAATAAAATGGGACAGCATTATACCTACACCATTTTCAAATTAAAGTCCTTTTTTTATTTATGAATGTTTACTGATTACACTTCAAATTAGTTTTCGGATCAGTTAGCATAAAAACCATGGTCGCTGCTGCGTGTTTTTTTTTTTCTTTTTTTGTAATTGACTTTTCTTTTTGTTATATTTTTTCTTTATTTTTTTCTTCTTTTTATTTATTTTATTTTATTTTATTATTCATTTTTTCGTCTCCCTTTTACGGGGTATTTTGGGTTAGAGTCACGTGGGCCCAGTACCACTGGGCAATCACATGCTCCCAGAGCCAGGTGTCATGGCTTGAAACAGGATGTTTTCCCGTTTCGTGATTTAGACGGGATGATGAAATAAAACGGCCACGTGGAGTATAAGTCTTCCTTATATTCATCGAACAAGAGATAATAAAAAATAAATCCAGGACTAAACTAAAACCCTGATAAATAAAAAATATAACAAAAGCGTTAACAATTAAGCGTAATCAAGAGTAGCAATTAATAGATCGGTTTTACGATTTTCTAAATCAATTCTTACCGTTAACGGTTAAGAAGATGCTATTCCTCCATGTTTAAGGGATCGCCTCCCGCTCTCCCTCGGGAGAATAATCTCCTACCACCTCATTTTAATAATAAAAGTAATGCGGTTTACAAAAGAATAAATACATAAATAATTAAGTTAGTGAATTTAACGAAATAAATAATTAAAATTTCACACGACCGGTGATCAAAGCTACGAGGCGAGGGAAAATGACTTCAACGTTTTTGTGTTGGCCAACCTTACGCGATCGTCGTACGCCTGTGCGACAAAAATACCATTTCAAGGCGCGTAAATTAAATTTAAAAGTAAAAAAAAAGGAACGATTGTCATTTTTCAATCGTTACATCCGCCTCTTCCCACAAAAAAAAAAAATTTCGAAGGAATTTTTGAAATATCCCCTCTCAAAAAAAACAACGCCAACTAAACGGAGTTGACCTAGACGTTCGAATCTTTCAAACGAACCTAACATTTCACATAAAGAAGTACTAAACCTAAACGTATACATTCTCCAAAACCTAACGAACGAGCAAAAAAAAAAATTCGCTGAAATCGGTAAACCTGAAAAAAAATTAAGTTAGACAAACATTCTTCGCATCCTGACGAAGCTCAAAAAAAAAAAGAAGTCAACATCGGTAATTGTCATAATCGGTAATTGTCATAGTCGGTAGAGTCCAACGAACGCGAAAGAAAAAAAAATTTCGCAGTCTTAAGTCTTATTTGGAAGAAACATACAAGTAAAAAAAAAATCGACTACGCCAGCTTAGATGACATGCTTTAGGAGGGATACATGCCACCTGCCTAAATCTTTCCCAGTCAACGTTTCCAACCTCACTTGAGACGGAGAGAAAATTTCTGCGACTACGCAAGGCCCTACGTATCGAGGTAGAAATTTTGCCGTGATGTACTTGGCCTTGTCCGACTTCCGATCATTTAACTTCCAGACCAATTCATTAACTTGGAACGTCGTCGGACGACGGCGGAGGTTGTAACGCCTCGCGTTGGCTTCCTTGCCCCTCTTTACGCATTCGATCGCCTTTTCGTACATTTGGAGTTGCTTGTCTTCAAGTTCCTTATCGTATGCTTCAGGGTCGAATTCTTGGAGTTCTCCATCGCCCGTGTCGGTGGTCAGTTCGTAGGGCATCCTCAGGTTATCTCCAAATGTTAGCCTTGCTGGAGAATACCCGGTGGCTTCGCTCACCGCATTCCGAAGTACGAAGATGACAAAGGGGAGATTTTCATCCCACGTCCGGTGCGTGTCACGTGCGAAGATAGCTAGAGATGTGTTGATGCTTCGATGGTGTCTCTCCACCTGGTTCGTTTGAGGGCTGTATACGGGAGTAAATCTTAATTCTATGTCGAATTCCTTGCACTTGTTTTTGAAGAACTTGCTGGTGAAGCACGACCCACTGTCTGCAAGGATAAACTCCGGTTTGCCGTACTGCAAGATCACGTGTTCCAGAACGAATTTCCATACAGCCTTAGCCGTGCCTCGTCGAACGGGCTGAGCAACTAACCAACGACTGGCTATGTCCACTGCAGTGACGATGAATCGGTTCTGTTTTGTCGAGAGGGGGAGGGGGCCAATAAGGTCTAAACTATAGGCCATTCTAGGCTTAAATGACCGACAGTAATCAGCCATTTCGCCTTCTGGAGCCTGGTTCGCGGCCTTATATTGTTGGCAAACACGGCACTTTGCGACAAATTTCTTTACCGAAATTTCCATGTTTGGCCAATAGTACTTCCGCTGCAGACTCAGGAAGGTTTTCTTTGAGCCTAGATGACTTCCGACTGGAGAATCGTGGTAATGACTTAAGAGCGATTGCTGATAATCGGATGGAACAATTAATTTTTCCACCAGCTGCTTCGATTCACGGTCCTGAACCCTTTTAAAGATTTTATTACCTTGAATACGAAACGACGGATATAAATCCGGATTAACGGCAATCTTAACTTTTAACTCATTGTACCATTGATCCTCTATGTCCTCAAAGGATGGCCGTTCTGGCAAGTCCAATTCAATTGCATTCACACTGATATCATCAGGCGGAGTTTTATGGTAGGATGCTCGGCTTAAGGCGTCGGGCACCACCATGTCTTTCCCTTTCCTGTGAACTACAGTAAAATTAAACATTGCCAGAAAAACGATCCAACGAGCTAATCGACCCGTTGGGTTCTTCAAATTGTGCAACCACTGGAGTGGAGCGTGATCGGACACAACCGTAAACGCTGTGCCATCGACAAATTCACGGAACGCTTCGATCCCATGAATTATGGCGAGCAGCTCGCGCTGCGTTGTGTCCCAATCGCGTTCGCTTTTGGATAGAGTCCTGGAGGAATACGCTATCACTTGTTCCTTTCGAGGACGTTGCTTTTGGATAAGGACGGCTCCAGTTCCGACCCCAGACGCATCAACATGGATTTCAAAAGGAAGCGAAAAATCCGGGCAAACTAAAACTGGGGCCTCTGTTAAGCACTTTTTAAGGTGATCAAACGCGATCTGGTGTTCTTCCTTCCACTCAAGTTTTGCTGACTTCTCCAGGAGCGCAGTTAAAGGCTTGGCCACGTGGGCGCAATTTGGAATGAAGCCGCGGTACCAATTAACCAAGCCGAGGAATTGGCGAACTTCTTTCCGAGTTTTTGGAGGCTGCATTTTCAGTACTGCGTCGACTTTACTCTTAACGACTCGGATTTCCCCTTGACCTATGACGTGGCCGAGATACTCGACGTAAGGGCATAGAAACTGGCACTTTTCCCAGTTCACCCTTAGATTTGCTTTTCTAAGCAATTTAAATACTTTCTTTAGGTGTGCCATGTGTTCGCCGAATGTCTTGCTAAAAATTATGATGTCATCGAGGTAGACGAAGACGTATTTTCCTAAGACTGACCTCAGGACGGTATCCATCGCCGATTGGAAGGTTCCTGGAGCATTGCAAAGCCCGAACGGCATGACGCAAAATTCGTATAAGCCTTTGCCTGGGACAGTAAAAGCAGTGCATTCTATGCTGTCGGGGTCCATCTCCAAATTATAATATCCTTGGTCTAGATCTAAGCAGCTGATGTAATTCGCCGATTTTAATTGACTGAAGATCTCGCGCATGCGCGGCAACGGGTACGCGTTCGGGACAGTGGAGTGATTGAGCTTTCGGTAGTCGACGCAAAGTCGGTAGCCTCCTTTCTTCTTTTGGACCAGAAGGATCGGTGAACTCCAGGCACTGGTAGACTCCCTAATTCGGCCTTCTTCTAGGAGTTTTTCGACGTGTTCGTGAGCTATATCCCTTTTTGCTGGAGACATCGGATATGGACGTTGTTTTATAGGGACAGTTCCAGGTTTCAAGTAGATTTTATGTCTCGCGACATTTGACGTCCCTTTTAGGTTTCTAAACTTATTCTTCACTCGCTTCATGAAATTATCGAAGATTTTCTGCTCCTTCGCTGACGGCTTGCATGGAGCCTGCTCGGACAGTTCCTCCAATTGAGTTTGTTCCACACGGATCCTCCTCGCGTAGATCTTTGTAACCTTCATGATGGAATCCGGAAATTCTAAAAATCCATCGCGGACGGCGACTTTAATATTCAAATCGTGCATCGTATTTAAACCTAAGACTCCAGGGCTGGATAACCCTTTGACAAGGTAAATCGGTCCAGACCAACGATGATTATGAAGCGTAATATCAAGGTTGACGAGTCCTTCTACTGGAGCTTTTCTTCCATCAGCGTAGGATACGCGACGTTTACAGGGTAGGATAGGAACTTTATGTTCATGGAGTTTGTCAATAACGGAATCATATTCTAGTAACGTGTGAGACGCACACGTGTCTACATTAAATGGGCGCGACGTATTCAAAAATTTTACGTCGACAATCATTCGAACAGCGACTTCGGTTGATAAGGAAAGCTCCTCTTCCAAAGCAATATCCGTCTCGTAGCCGCTGTCATCGCCATGGTCACTATCGGTATCGGTATCGTCCTCATTTGGATTTGCTTCGTTTTTCGAATTTTTTGAGTCATCTTCGCTTAGGATTTCATCGACGTGAAGAAGGAGACCTAGCGAATCATCCTCCTTTACATCTAGTTTTCCTTCTGTGAAGACGACTGATTATCCGAAAACGAGACTTTCCTCGACGGGGACGAAGAACGGTCTCGAGAGCGACTGCGATTCTGATCACGGTCACGGGACGAGGATTGTCGATTGGAATATCGATCACGGTCCCGAGAATCATGTCGGTCACGGGAGTCATATCGATCATACGATGAACGATCACGATGACTAGTCCGATTCGATGAGCGAGTATTTTTATAATCGCGAGAAGAGTTATCTCGATCACGAGGATACGGCGAAGAATTTCGATTAAAATTACGTGAGTCTCGATTTCGATCGGACGAGAGATCACGGTAACGTCCGCTATTTCGTTCGCGGGATGAATTTCGATTATACGAAGAATCACGGTAACGTCCGCTATTTCGTTCGCGGGATGAATTTCGACCATAGGAAAAATCGCGGTAACGGTCGCGGTTACGTTCGTATGAAAAATCACGATCAGAATTACGAGTACGGTCATAAGAAGATTCGCGGCGATGATTACGATAACGATCGGATGAGAAATCCCTGTAGCGGTCTCGCGAAATATCACGGTCGCGATACGGTCGACGAGATTCGCGGAAGTACTCGGGGAACGGCTGAACCAAGCGTTCCGGTGGCGGTAAGTAATTCCGTTCTTTCGCCAGAGTCTCTTCCTCCTTTCGACAAATATATATTAAATCGTCTAAATCCGCGACTTTGTAGCCACGTATCATGTCAATGTAATCCGCGTTTAGGTTATCGCGAATAATCGGAAATAATTCAGAGTCGGTTAACGGAGTCGGTAATTTCGTATTCATCGCTTTAATCAAGGACACGTAATAGTCAATCCGTTCTCCTGACATTTGGGTACGGGAATAGATATCCGCCATTTGGCGGTTTACGGACAAGAAGGATTTGAACGCGTTTTTTAACCTTTCTTTGGCTTCCCTCCAGGTTTCGATATCGTCCTTGTTCCCCTTCCAAAATATGGCGGCTTTGCCCGTAAGAATGTACGGTAGTACTAGTAAAATGTCGTTGTCCTCAATAGGATACAGCTTACGCAAGTCCTCTAACTTCAAAAGGTACTCCTTGATTTTTTCCTTCGATGATCCGGAAAATGTGAGATCCCTTTCTCTGCAATCTTTCAGGAAGGCTCGTAGCTCCTTTCGGAGACGTCCTGCCGGGTTTTCGGAAGCTTCGGGGCTCACGGAGCGCTGACGACGGTGAGGACGCGGTTGACCTGCCAACGCTTTTGCTGCATCGACAAGTGCGGTTGTCAATTCCGCTGTCAAATTTTGAAACGGATTTACAGTCGGGTGCGGTTGATTTCTCAAATTTAAGGCTTCAAACGGAGCGTATGATCCAGCCGTACCGGGGGGGTGTCCAGTATTAAAAGAAGTTTGCCCGAAGGTTGGAAGTTGTCCAAAGATCGGTCTCTGTTGATTGTGTTGAGCGGTTGGGTTGAACGTCCAAGACAAAGCAGGTTGGATATCCGGTTTAGAAGCTGGCGGCTTAAATTGAGATTCTTCGATTTTGTTGAACTTATCGATGACTTCTTTAACCGGCGTTTTCGGTAATGCTCCAGTTTGCGATTTGGGTTTTTCCAACGCGGCTGGTTCCTCGGGCGGAGTCACGACAACGGAAATATTCTGCCTGGTATCGTCGCTCGCGGGTTTTTCAACGCTTTCATCGTCGTCGCGAAACGAATTGACATTGAATTCCAGTTCCGGGGTTACGGGTCTATGAGGATCTGCTTCGGGACATTTTAATTTGCGGTACTCTACAAAACCGACGGGTTTTTCCTCCGGATGACTGGTGTAGTACGACAGCAAACGCGCTTTAAGCTCAATCACCTTCAAACCAGCCGTCTCAATGCCGACATCTTCACACAAGGCTACCAAAGGATCTTTTCGTTGACTGTCGATAAATGCCGATAAAGACATGTTTGATGTCCCTAAAAACAATCAACAAATTAGAAAAACAAATATAACCTAGCGACTTAAACCCTAATTTCCAGATTTAACATTCGCACCGAGAAAAAAAAAAATCATGCACAACCGAAAATTCATTCACATCCGAAAAAAAAAAAAAAAAATCTTATCGCAGATAAAAGATGGATGTAACAATGTAACGTTGACCTTTACGTTCAGGTCAAAAAGAAAAAAAATTCAAAATTCCGAAGTCATTTACCTATCCGTTAGCACGTTCAAAAAAAAAAATTCGGTAATCTAGTTAAAACGATTCTCTTCAATGAAAAATACTTATCACGGTTCTCCCAAGGTGGTATGAGATATCCGGGGTTGGCGATCTTACAATATGAAATAAAATCATCCCTTTTAAAGTTCCTGGATTTAAAAAAAAATTTACAAGAAATTACAAAAAAAAATCAGTTTGCTTAAAAGAAAAGATTCTTAAATCGAAAGATAATAAGTCTATGATTCTCGGTTTATCGAAAAAAAAATTAACGCATCCCTTTATTTACTCCGACATTCAAAAATCAATGATCGAAATGAAACAAAATTGAGCTTTACTTTTTTTTTTTTTTTTTTTTTTTTTTTTTTTTTTTCCTAATCAAAAAACTCTTTGAGACAATCCCCAAAACTCAAAACAACATTCATTTAAAATAAGCAAAAAAAACTTTCAGATAAACCGTTGTTTTGAACTTAAAATTTCGCGATTGGAAGAAAAAAAAATTTTTATTGGATGCTACATGCACTTAAAATACTATTATGATTCAAAAAACAATCGATAAAAATATTTTTGAGAAGCTTTATCAAAATTTCCTAATGATACAAATGACTATCGAGAAAAAAAAATCTGCCTAAAATTACTCATACGCATTTCACAACCAAAAAAAAAAATTATACCGAGAGATTTACTCATTTTGATAAATTAAAACGTTTAAAAAAAAATGTTAATTGATATCGTTAAAAAAAAATTCATCAAGGGAGATGATTTAAAAGACACTCTCGTGAAAAAAAATTAAAATCAAGGATCAAACATTTCGGATTGAATGACCTTCACATATCGGTTAAACTCGAACAGCAAATAACCTGTATCGGTTTGAACTTAATGCTGCATATCACACAACGAAAAATAGTCTAGACCGTTTTCACTTTTTTTTTTTTGATTAAAAAAAAAATTTTAACGAAGACAATAAATGATGATTTGATCCTTATACTAAGAAAGAAAAGAAATACTTATATTCGAAAATGCAGTTGACGCGTCCGTTTTTGTTTAGACTTGCAACATCCCACTGAGCACATGGCACAAGGTAACCTTTATTTCCACGGTATTCCTGGGGTCCAAAATTTGGTGCTTCCTTGACGAGTCCCTATTTTCGGGCGCCAGTTGAAACAGGATGTTTTCCCGTTTCGTGATTTAGACGGGATGATGAAATAAAACGGCCACGTGGAGTATAAGTCTTCCTTATATTCATCGAACAAGAGATAATAAAAAATAAATCCAGGACTAAACTAAAACCCTGATAAATAAAAAATATAACAAAAGCGTTAACAATTAAGCGTAATCAAGAGTAGCAATTAATAGATCGGTTTTACGATTTTCTTAAATCAATTCTTACCGTTAAACGGGTTAAGAAGATGCTATTCCTCCATGTTTAAGGGATCGCCTCCCGCTCTCCCTCGGGAGAATAAATCTCCTACCACCTCATTTTAATAATAAAAGTAATGCGGTTTAACAAAAAGAATTAATACATAAATAATTATTAAGTGAATTTAACGAATAATAAATATTAAATTTCACACGACCGGTGATCAAAGCTACGAGGCGAGGGAAAATGACTTCAACGTTTTTGTGTTGGCCAACCTTACGCGATCGTCGTACGCCTGTGCGACAAAAATACCATTTCAAGGCGCGTAAATTAAATTTAAAAGTAAAAAAAAAGGAACGATTGTCATTTTTCAATCGTTACAGGCTCTAGCCACCATTTAGGACTGGGGAATCGACTCTTGATTATGGATATCTCTTCATCCAGTCTATTTCCCAACCGTCGATGAGGGGGGGCGTTTGCATTTAAGCGGTCGTCCAAACCCTCCTCTGGTCTTGTGCTAGAGCTCTTTATTTTATTATTATTATGCTTTTTATCTCCCCTATTCGGAGGGGGTTTTTAGGGAGTATATGGGCTCAACTCAGTTGGGCTGTCATATGCTCGCCCCGGGTCTAGTAGTCGTACCCGGCTTTAACCATATGAGGCTGGGGGAGGGATTTTTCGGCTTTCTTTTCCTTTATTCCCTCCATAAAGTAGTGAGGAAGAGGGGACTTTGGTTTCGGCCTTTGTCCTGGCTCTTTCTTCTTTAAACTTCCTACTTCTATTGTGACATTAATAATAATATGGTTATACTGCCCTTAATCTTTGTTAATTTTGCACTTTAGATTGTTTTTCTTATTATTCTGCACGTTTCTAATATCACTAAGTCTTGTATTTCATTTATCAGATGTTTATTGCCACATCCCGGGATTGCTTCTAGGTATTTTGGTAATTTTTTCCCGATGGTTCCATGAGCTCCGATGATAATAAGATGACCGTTGTTTTGGCGCTCTTTACCCTCGAGATCTCAATTTGCAGGTCCTTGTATTTGAGAAGTTTTTCTGCCTGTTTTCCTTGCTTATTGTTGTCCATCGAGAGCGACACGTCTATTATGAGGCATTCCCTTTTATTTTTATCCCTTATTACCAGGTCAGGTTTATTTGCCGGAATGAATCTGTCGGTGTGTATAGGGTGGTTATACAGGATGGTGGTTGTTCCCGATTCTGTGACCGCTTCCGGCTTATGTTTGTACCACTTGTTTTTGGTTGTAATGCCAAATTCCCAACAGACATTGTAGTGTAGTCTGGAGCATATCTTATCCAGGACTCAAGGATCAAATTCCACGAAAAAAAAAATTTAGCCCAAAAAACGACCTTAGCGACCCTCATCCTTTAGATTTGCTCTTTCTGATTAACAGTAACAAATTTAATAGACAAGTCACATGTTTTGAGATTTTTGCTGGAAACTAATGTGTAGTATGCTCTTAACTAAAAACTAATATTTAAACGTGAAAATTATTCGACAAATTAAAAAAAAAAAATAAATAGAAACAAAGTCTGGAAACGTTTTTGTCACGTGATCACTCCTTAAACGATTTTTTTATTGGTGTGACGTCATCTGCCGGTATCGAAGCGAGCCACGTCTTGTTTAGAGAGTAGGGTGGGTCGAAAAAAGCGAATTTTTGAATTTGAAAACGCCTGATATGGGAATCGATGCCTTTTTATAATACTATTAACCCCAATTTTTTTTCAGATTTTTTGAAGGTCATCTTGAGGTCGCGCAATGACCTTGAAGTTTTTGAAAAGCCCATTTAAGGGCAAAAAATAAGAATTTTTTTTTGCTGAAAAAAGTATCGCTTCCTATCGGAAATTTTGCGTAGATTACGAATATGAAGTCCAAAATCATTTTAAGAGTTCGGTTTTTGAGCTTTACGCCTATTTTTTATACACTGAAAATGCTTTAGGCTGCTTTTTCTTTTACCTTAAAAACTGTACACAAAAATGAATTTTGGACTTCATATTCGTAATCTACACAAAATTTCCGATAGGGAGCGATACTTTTTTTAGCAAAAAAAAAATTCTTATTTTTTGCCCTTATATGGGCTTTTCAAAAACTTCAAGGTCATTGCGCGACCTCAAGATGACCTTCAAAAAATCTGAAAAAAATTGGGGTTAATAGTATTTATAAAAAGGCATCGATTCCCATATCAGGCGTTTTCAAATTCAAAAATTCGCTTTTTTCGACCCACCCTATTAGAGAGCCTAGAAGGAGAAAGCCGCATTCTATATCAGAGTTCTCTGATTGGTTGTTTTCCACTTTCCGCCAATTTCATTGGATTGCATTGTTCAAAGCTGGTATCTGATTGGTCGTTTTCCTATTTAGATCAGAAGACTTTGTTGGTGCGATACCTGGAGTTTGCGACTGTCTCCTTCTAGGCTCTCTAGTCTTGTTTGTAAACATGCTTGTAAACGTTACGCATCGATGCCGTTCAGAGTTTCAGAAATGAACGCAACCACTTTTAGGCAGATGACGTCACGTTCCGTTTTGGCGGGCATTCAAATTCAAATTTTTGTTTTTTCTCTTTTCGGGGGTTAACAGTTTTTTTTACCGAGTCAAAATTACGCTTTTTTTCATATCTCCCCTAGCACAATTAAACGATAAAGTCATCTCAAAACATGCGAGTTCTTTATTTCTTTTGTATAGGATTTGCCGAACTTCCGAATCTCCTCCCCTCTGAATGACCTTTTAATTTACAGAAATTTTGTTTTTCTTTTTACTTGCAGAAATGAAATTCGAATGTTTTAACCCCTAATTACGTTTTACTCGGTCGCTCTTCCAAGTCCAAAGCTGCGATTCTTAGTTTTTTTACACAACAGGGAAAGTTAGACAATTAATTTGAATAATTGCGAAAGCTGGAGCATAAAAACTTGTCCGCATTTGAAAAAACCAGTGTTTAGGGTATCGTTATTTACAAAGAGATTATTATATTTTAACTCCAAAAAAAAAAAAAAAAAAAAAGTTTTTACTTACCCATAACGTAGCAAACCGTTGGTTCCGATGGCGTTGTCACAGCCTTTTCTGTCGTCGTCGTCATCGATAATGATGTTGTTGATGATGATGATGATGATGATGATGATGATGATGATGTCGTCGTGGTTGCCGTCGCTGCTTTAACCGGCCATATCAAACTGTTAGGCGAGGTGACTTCCAATTTTTTTAACGCATTATATTTTCTTTGATCTGTTAATATTTTTGTGAATTTTTCGTTCGTTACGTCGATTTCGTTTTCTTTCATGTCGAAATCCGTTATGTTATTTTGTACCATAGTTGTTTTATTGTCATTAATTGATTGTTTAGTTGTCGGCTGTTTGTTGAAATTGGCAGCCTGAGATGATGGCGGCTGTGGTGTGGTTTGATGATGCGTCGGGCATAATTTCCATAAGCAGTACATTTCGGAATCGACGCAGACGCATATTTCGCATGGATCGTTTCTAGGTATCTGAAAAAAAAAATTCATAAAATAAGAAAAAAACTGCCAAAACAATTGAATTTTTTTTTTTTGTGAAAACAATTTACGAAGGTAGTTGAAAGAAAGAATTTTAGATAAATTTATGTCGTTAGAAAGCGATTTCCCTGGAGAAAAGTAGGTCTACTAAGGAATTTTCCCCCCTTTTTTTTTTTAAATTAAGGAACCGTTTTTTATTTTCTGGAGATTTTCCAAAACGAAAAAAAAAGTTCAAAGTGATTTTTGTTAATAATTTTTTTTTAAATAAATGAATTTTAAAGGGGCTTTTTGCGCTTGTCGTCAGAAAATTTATTTTTGTGATTTATAGGAAAATCTTGGAAATTCTTGAAAAAGGATAGTTGGATACTTTGAAAAACCGCAATTGATCGATAATTCAATGCGGTCCTAGAAAATATCCTACGTATGCCGCAATTCCTTCCTTTAAAAGATATTTTATGATTTATTAAGTTTCTGCGGGGAAAGGTTTCCCAGGAATTAATCGAAATATTTGGAAAATGTCTCAAGTATTTGACGGTAATGAGCAAGGGGATTAACACTGGGGTTTGGAAAAAGGCTACTACAGGATAACCATAAGGTAGCTGCCCACGAAAAAAATTTTTGAGTTATCATTGGTACTTTGTTCGGGTACCTCAGAGATGATTTCTGGTGAAGTCAAAAATTTTTTTTGCAACCCCTAAGGGGCGATTTTGGGGGTTGAAGAAAATTCATTTTTCGTTTATAACTCCTGAACGGATCGTCCGATTTTAAAAAATGAAAATCGAGATGAAAGAGAAAAATAAGAGCTTTATTTTAGTGTAAGTGCCAATTTTTTTAAGTGCCCAGAATAAGTGCCAGAATTTTTCAAAGTTTTCAAAAATTTTTTTTTCTAGAATGTGATCGCCGGATCCAAATTTCGCTACCGTAGCATGAAAGAGCCCAAAAAGTAGCTTTAGAAACGTATTTTTAAAAATTTTTTGCGAAGGGCAAAAAGGGCCGAAAAAAGTGCCAAAAATTTTAAATTCAATTTTTCCCGCGTTTTTGAGCCCGGATCCAAATTTTGCTACTGTAGCATGAAAGGCTCAAAAGTTGCTCTAGAAGCGTATTTTTAAAAATTTTTTGCAAAGGCCAAAAAGGGCCGAAAAAAATGCCAAAAATTTTAAATTTAATTTTAACCTCGTTTTTGAGCCCGGATCCAAATTTCGCTACCTTAGCATGAAAGAGCTCAAAAAGTTGCTTTAAAAAAGTATCTTTTGAGATTTTTTGCGAAGGGCAAAAAGGGCCGAAAAAAATGCCAAAACTTTAAATTCAATTCACCTCATGTTTTTGAGCTCGGATCCAAATTTCACTACCGTAGCATGAAAGAGCTCGAAAAGCTGCTCTAGAAACGTATTTTTAAAAATTTTTTGCGAAGGGCAAAAAGGGCCGAAAAAAATGCCAAAAATTTTAAATTCAGCTTTACCCACGTTTTTGAGCTCGGATCCAAATTTCGCTATCGTAGCATGAAAGAGCTCAAAAAATTGCTTTAAAAAAGTACCTTTTGAGAATTTTTGCGAAGGGCAAAAAGGGCCGAAAAAAATGCCAAAAATTTTAAATTTAATTTTACCCTCGTTTTTGAGCCCGGATCCAAATTTCGCTACCTTAGCATGAAAGAGCTCAAAAAGTTGCTTTAAAAAAGTATCTTTTGAGATTTTTTGCGAAGGGCAAAAAGGGCCGAAAAAAATGCCAAAAACTTTAAATTCAATTCAACTCATGTTTTTGAGCTCGGATCCAAATTTCACTACCGTAGCATGAAAGAGCTCGAAAAGCTGCTCTAGAAACGTATTTTTTAAAATTTTTTGCGAAGGGCAAAAAGGGCCGAAAAAAAATGCCAAAACTTTAAATTCAGCTTTACCCACGTTTTTGAGCTCGGATCCAAATTTCGCTATCGTAGCATGAAAGAGCTCAAAAAATTGCTTTAAAAAAGTACCTTTTGAGAATTTTTGCGAAGGGCAAAAAGGGCCGAAAAAAATGCCGAAACTTTAAATTCAATTTTACCCGCGTTTTTGAGCTCGGATCCAAATTTCGCTACCGTAGCATGAAAGAGCTCAAAAAGTTGCTTTAAGAAAGTACCTTTCGAGATTTTTTGCGAAGGGCAAAAAGGGCCGAAAAAAGTGCCAAACATTTTAAATTCAATTTTACCCGCGTTTTTGAGCCCGGATCCAAATTTTGCTAACGTAGCATGAAAGAGCTTCTTCTTAAGCTTCTGTATGAGAATTAAAATTCAGTTTTTTTTAAAAATATTTCATCTTTTTCACCTGTAAAGTAGTATTCACCCAATCTCCATAGGTTGTACATAAAAAATCGATTTTCAGCAAAGACAACTACTTAGGTTTTTTCTATAGGTATAAAATAGCAATTTAAATAAGATAATAGCAAATTAACAGAAGTTGTATGGACCCTGAAACTCCGATAAGCTAAACAGAAGATATAAATTGTTAAGAAAACTAATTACTGGCATACAGTATAAAAGAACATTAAACAAACAATTATCCAGTCTAAAGTCATTACCCTGTAAATGGTTCGCCTTTTCTTTTACTTCAATTTTTTGGCTTGAAAAAAAAAAAAAACAACTAATCCACTTGACCTATGAGAACATCGATACGGTTTTTTTCGATTTCATGTAATCCTACAAGAAATGTGGAATAACCCAAATAAACATTAATTAAACAATGCTAAGAAATGTAAGAAGGTCCAAAAATATTTAAAATCAATTTCATTTTTTCCACACTAAATATGGAATTTCCCTTAAAGAACGCTCAGGTTTTTCTCGGGTCCCCCCAAAAAGCTGCTTCTAAAATGTATTTTTCAAAGTTTTTGGTTAAGAACGAGAAATGCCAAACAGAATGCCAAAAAATTAAAATTCAATTTTACTTGCAATTTTGAGCCTGATCCTAATTTCATTAACGTAGGATTGAAGTACGCAAAAAGTTGTTTAAGAATGTTTCTCTTGTGCTTTCTGCGAAGGGCGAAATAGCCGGAAAAAAAATACATATAATAAGGTCTATAAAAGTACTCAAACGAAAAAGGTAATAACACAGAAGTTGGGAACTCTAAAAATATCAATTTGAAAGATTCGATTGTTTTGGACATTTTTTTAGCCCATTTCGCGTTCGAGAAAATTAAGTTACGAAAGTAGATTTTCGAGTACTTACGCCTATGTCAGAGCAAGTCGACCCGGGCTTAAAAACATGAGTTAAATTGAATTTAAAACGTTTGGCACTTTTTTCGGCCCTTCAGCAGCCTTCGCGAAAAACTATAAAAAGTATGTTTCTAGAGCAACTTTTTGAGATCTTTCATGCTGCGGTAGCGAAATTTGGATCCGGGCTCAAAAACGCGGGTAAAATTGAATTTAAAATGTTTGGCACTTTTTTCGGCCCTTTTTGCCCTTCGCAAAAATCTCGAAAGGTACTTTCTTAAAGCAACTTTTTGAGCTCTTTCATGCTACGGTAGCGAAATTTGGATCCGAGCTCAAAAACGCGGTAAAACTGAATTTAAAGTTTCGGCATTTTTTTTCGGCCTTTTTGCCCTTCGCAAAAATTCTCAAAAGGTACTTTTTTAAGCAATTTTTTGAGCTCTTTCATGCTACGATAGCGAAATTTGGATCCGAGCTCAAAAACGTGGGTAAAGCTGAATTTAAAGTTTGGCATTTTTTTTTCGGCCCTTTTTGCCCTTCGCAAAAAATTTTAAAAAATACGTTTCTAGAGCAGCTTTTCGAGCTCTTTCATGCTACGGTAGTGAAATTTGGATCCGAGCTCAAAAACATGAGTTGAATTGAATTTAAAGTTTTTGGCATTTTTTTCGGCCCTTTTTGCCCTTCGCAAAAAATCTCAAAAGATACTTTTTTAAAGCAACTTTTTGAGCTCTTTCATGCTAAGGTAGCGAAATTTGGATCCGGGCTCAAAAACGAGGGTAAAATTAAATTTAAAATTTTTGGCATTTTTTTCGGCCCTTTTTGGCCTTTGCAAAAAATTTTTAAAAATACGCTTCTAGAGCAACTTTTTGAGCTCTTTCATGCTACAGTAGCAAAATTTGGATCCGGGCTCAAAAACGCGGGAAAAATTGAATTTAAAATTTTTGGCACTTTTTTCGGCCCTTTTTGCCCTTCGCAAAAAATTTTAAAAAATACGTTTCTAAAGCTACTTTTTGGGCTCTTTCATGCTACGGTAGCGAAATTTGGATCCGGCGATCACATTCTAGAAAAAAAAATTTTTGAAAACTTTGAAAAATTCTGGCACTTATTCTGGGCACTTAAAAAAATTGGCACTTACACTAAAATAAAGCTCTTATTTTCTCTTTCATCTCGATTTTCATTTTTTAAAATCGGACGATCCGTTCAGGAGTTATAAACGAAAAATGAATTTTCTTCAACCCCCAAAATCGCCCCTTAGGGGTTGCAAAAAAAATTTTTGACTTCACCAGAAATCATCTCTGAGGTACCCGAACAAAGTACCAATGATAACTCAAAAATTTTTTTCGTGGGCAGCTACCTTATGGTTATCCTGTAGTAGCCTTTTGGATCAAACGGTGAGGAAAATGCGGGGGAGGAATTTTTTATTTTATTTCTATTATTATTATTTTTTTTTCCTAAACAAAGAGGAGAAAAGTAGTGCATTCCATTGCTCTGGAACCTTTAAGTAGAGAAAAACAATATAGTCTGGAAAATAGGGGAAAAAAAAAAAAAAAAAAAAAAAAAAAAAAAAAACGGAATTTTTCGAGTGGGAAAACCTTTTTAAGAAGAGAGGCGTATGAATCCTTAACATTAGAACAAGCACAATTAGGTACGGCTTTGACAGATTTTAGAATTTTAAAGTGCTACTCAGATTTGGAAGTAAATTTTTACTTTTACGTTTTACTTAATTATAATTATAGGGATATTTTTTCTTTCTATTATGAATTTTAAAAAACCGTTAACTAGCTACGTCTTCCAAACAAAAGAGTATTGTTAACTTTATTGTCAAAATATTTATTTTTTATTTAATTTTTGCTTGACGAAGATTGCTTGTAAACGGCTCTGTTAATTATATGATGTTAGCTTCTTTCAACATAGTAATTCAATTCAGTAATTCAATTTCATTTACGGGACAGCTTGGTGACTTGAGCCTAGAGGTTCCGAATTAAAGGGAATTCGAGGTTCTCAGGGACCACGGGCAGGCGCTGGGATTTTATTCTATTGAACTTCGATATAGATATTTTAAAAAAGTATACACCCTGGTATCGTGGTGCGAGCGGAATGAAATGAAAATAGTAAAACACCAAGCTAAGGATCGAACATCAATATAATCCAACTAAGTTTCACCCTCACATATGTGTTGACAGATATAAACCTTAACCGACTAACATAATAACGACTCTAAGAAACCGTAATGATGACTGAATAGGAATGACGCTGAAGCCTGTCCGCGCTGAGAGTATATCAGCGCGGGTGCTTAGTCAGCGGTTCCCATGCTCGATAGAGGGATTCGTGGGAATCGCTGAGTAAGCGATGCCTGAATCCGTCTACCGAGCGACGGGTAGCTTTAGGACCGTAACTAGGTTCGTTGGATCGAACCTCCTTTTCGGTTTCCGGCGTACCAACCCAAAAAAATGAATATGTCTCGTTCGCAATACAAGCGATGTTTTTAGCGACAATACTCGTGAGTGCTTGTCGCAAAGTATAATGGCGTCAAGTCTAGCAATTATGTTTTGCGGCAAGCACTCACGAGTCTTAGAACAAAACATTTTTAATGTATTGACCAGGTTTTAAAAAAATTCGTTGTCGCAAAGCATTTTTGCATTGACCTAAGGCAACATTTTTTTGGGTGTAAAAAATCGCGAAAGTTGGGAGTTGAAAATTTAACTTTTTCAGGTTTTACAAATTCCGGGGACTGAAATTTTTTTTGGATAAGACGAAAAATATGTGTACGCCTTTTAGAAAAGGTACCAACCGAGCAAATTAATTTAGAATGTTTTCCTTGTAAACAAAAATGTTTTTTATGAACTCAAATTTCAGAGCCTTTTAAGCACCAACTTCTAGGCCAGTGCACTAGGCAATATTATTTTTGATTCATTCCAATAAAAAACCAACAAATTGTAATACCTTTGGAATTTAGCACAAGTCCCTAACAGAAAACATTTTCTTAAAACTGGTTTCGAAATATGCAGACATTTAGAAATTTCTTCCTTGATTTATTCAATACACACCTTTAAACTGAATATTTAATCCCCCTTGAGTTTGCTCTTAATTTTTAAATTTTCCTTGATGTCTCTCCCCTTAGAGTTTCTTCTACAAAATAATATTCACGTACAATCGCAAGCAAAAAAAAAAAAAAAAAAAAAGTAAGGGAAGAAAGAAAAATTAAAAATTCGATATTAATTTTTATGATTTCATTCATAAAAGGGGGGGAAAGAAGCTCCTTATAAAGTCTAAATCCCTAATTACTTGCAAATAAGAACTTTCTTTTTTTTTCTCCCCCCCCAAAAAAAAAGCTTTCCGCTTTATCTTGCACATTTTTTATGCTGATACGGACATATTTTGTCGTGGTATAAAAATCGATCAAGATGTAGGTCGATGAATCATGCTGATATAGTCAGCAAATATTTCTCATCGATTCATCGACCTACCTTGAAGTAGTTGGGTTCTGGTTTCGTACGAATAAAAATACGTTTTAGAATTCGGTCTTGTTATTTCGGGGGGCTTCCCCCCGCCCGTTTTCCATGCTTCTCCTGTATCAATGGTGATAGCGGGAAACGAGCTTTCGCGATCAAAAAATGTGTTTTTAAAATAGACTAGTATTTTGGCGCAAAAAAAAAAAAGTCAGTGACGTGAACATTTTTTTAAAATCACCTTTTTTCGGCCAGTTTTGAAGCAAAAGTTTCGAATTATGTAAATGGAAAAGGTCAACAAACGAAACCTCACGGAAAACTCGTTAAAACTGTTAGAAAGATTTCGTCGTTGCAGCAGGGAAACAAGGGAAATCATTATAGTGAGCGAGCAATATTGATGAAATGGCAGCGAAAAGTGGATAGGAAACCCAACGATTTAAGAAATTTGACAAATATGACAACGAATCTCAGGCTGTGGAAACATTTCATTACCTCAAGGACGTGTTTTACGAGAATAGCGAACATAGGAGGCATAGGAAACAAAATTTTCAAAAAAGCTACGACAAGAAATCAAAAACCACGGAATCCTCAACCTCATTTTCAGAAGCAACATTTTGCGGAGAAGGACACTAGCCAAAATCATCAAGCTTCCAACGGAAACCAGGATCACTCCAAAACCTCAACATTTTCGAAAACAAATGGAAAAAGAAAAACGACCCAAGGACGGAGACGGATCAAATATTCGACAGCGATAAGGGGATAGTGCAGAATTTGAAGGAAAGTGTTTCAAAAAAAAAAAAAAAAAAATCATGCAGAGTATTAGTGTCACAGTGCATAAAGTTTAATCAGATAGTAAACAGCGAAAATTAAAAAAGTGAAAAAGAATAAGCAAGAAGTTAGTGAAAAAAATAAATAAATAAATAAAAAGGGATAGTGCAAAAAGTAAATAATGCAAGTTAGGTTTGGCTATGTAAGATAGATTTAGTTGCAGCTAGTGGAGGAAATAGCCCATCATGAAAGCTCCACGAGTTTCCGCGCTCGTGACCCGGAGCTCAAGCTATTATCCGAATCTAGTCTGTGAGTAAAAATATGGTTTTCAAAAATTTTAAAAAGGGAAGGCATTATTCTGAAGAGTAAAAGGAAGAATAAATGCATGAATGAATGAATGAATGAATGTATATAAAAATGAGCAAAAGCACGATTTAGATCAGCACCGGTAATAAATTTTTATGAGTAAAAATGAGGGCAGAATAAAGCCTGTCCCAAGTAGCTACAATAATTAATTTCAATGACAGTAAAGGTTTTACTATGAAAAGAAAGAAAGAGGCGGCAGAAAAACCGGCCTGAAGGAGGCGTTCACGCAAAAATGTTTATCGGATATTCTGGTGAATACTTTGGGAATTAAAAGGAGTCGTTTGCAACGGGCAACGACCTAGGAAGTGTTTTAGAGATAAAGGAAAGCCGAATTTGCGCAAACATTGTGAATAAGGTTCAAATCTAAAGCTTTTTTTTCTTCTCAAGTAATTCAATAAATCTGGTTATGGTAAATTACAGGAAAGTAAAAATTAGAACGAATTATTAAATGTAAGCAAAGGCTACTACAGGATAACCATAAGGTAGCTGCCCACGAAAAAAATTTTTGAGTTATCATTGGTACTTTGTTCGGGTACCTCAGAGATGATTTCTGGTGAAGTCAAAAATTTTTTTTGCAACCCCTAAGGGGCGATTTTGGGGGTTGAAGAAAATTCATTTTTCGTTTATAACTCCTGAACGGATCGTCCGATTTTAAAAAATGAAAATCGAGATGAAAGAGAAAAATAAGAGCTTTATTTTAGTGTAAGTGCCAATTTTTTAAGTGCCCAGAATAAGTGCCAGAATTTTTCAAAGTTTTCAAAAATTTTTTTTTCTAGAATGTGATCGCCGGATCCAAATTCGCTACCGTAGCAGAAAGAGCCCAAAAAGTAGCTTTAGAAACGTATTTTTAAAAATTTTTTGCGAAGGGCAAAAAGGGCCGAAAAAAGTGCCAAAAATTTTAAATTCAATTTTTCCCGCGTTTTTGAGCCCGGATCCAAATTTTGCTACTGTAGCATGAAAGAGCTCAAAAAGTTGCTCTAGAAGCGTATTTTTAAAAATTTTTTGCAAAGGCAAAAAAGGGCCGAAAAAAATGCCAAAAATTTTAAATTTAATTTTACCCTCGTTTTTGAGCCCGGATCCAAATTTCGCTACCTTAGCATGAAAGAGCTCAAAAAGTTGCTTTAAAAAAGTATCTTTTGAGATTTTTTTGCGAAGGGCAAAAAGGGCCGAAAAAAATGCCAAAACTTTAAATTCAATTCAACTCATGTTTTTGAGCTCGGATCCAAATTTCACTACCGTAGCATGAAAGAGCTCGAAAAGCTGCTCTAGAAACGTATTTTTTAAAAATTTTTGCGAAGGGCAAAAAGGGCCGAAAAAAAATGCCAAAACTTTAAATTCAGCTTTACCCACGTTTTTGAGCTCGGATCCAAATTTCGCTATCGTAGCATGAAAGAGCTCAAAAAATTGCTTTAAAAAAGTACCTTTTGAGAATTTTTGCGAAGGGCAAAAAGGGCCGAAAAAAATGCCGAAACTTTAAATTCAGTTTTACCCGCGTTTTTGAGCTCGGATCCAAATTTCGCTACCGTAGCATGAAAGAGCTCAAAAAGTTGCTTTAAGAAAGTACCTTTCGAGATTTTTTGCGAAGGGCAAAAAGGGCCGAAAAAAGTGCCAAACATTTTAAATTCAATTTTACCCGCGTTTTTGAGCCCGGATCCAAATTTCGCTACCGCAGCATGAAAGATCTCAAAAAGTTGCTCTAGAAACATACTTTTTATAGTTTTTCGCGAGGGCTGAAAGGGCCGAAAAAAGTGCCAAACGTTTTAAATTCAATTTAACTCATGTTTTTAAGCCCGGGTCGACTTGCTCTGACATAGGCGTAAGTACTCGAAAATCTACTTTCGTAACTTAATTTTCTCGAACGCGAAATGGGCTAAAAAAATGTCCAAAACAATCGAATCTTTCAAATTGATATTTTTAGAGTTCCCAACTTCTGTGTTATTACCTTTTCGTTTGAGTACTTTTATAGACCTTATTATATGTATTTTTTTTCGGCTATTTCGCCCTTCGCAGAAAGCACAAGAGAAACATTCTTAAAACAACTTTTTGCGTACTTCATCCTACGTTAATGAAATTAGGATCAGGCTCAAAATTGCAAGTAAAATTGAATTTTAATTTTTTGGCATTCTGTTTGGCATTTCTCGTTCTTAACCAAAAACTTTGAAAAATACATTTTAGAAGCAGCTTTTTGGGGGGACCCGAGAAAAACCTGAGCGTTCTTTAAGGGAAATTCCATATTTAGTGTGGAAAAAATGAAATTGATTTTAAAATATTTTTGGACCTTCTTACATTTCTTAGCATTGTTTAATTTAATGTTTATTTGGGTTATTCCACATTTCTTGTAGGATTACATGAAATCGAAAAAAACCGTATCGATGTTCTCATAGGTCAAGTGGATTAGTTGTTTCTTTTTTTTTTTTCAAGCCAAAAAATTGAAGTAAAAGAAAAGGCGAACCATTTACAGGGTAATGACTTTAGACTGGATAATTGTTTGTTTTAATTGTTCTTTTATACTGTATGCCAGTAATTAGTTTTCTTAACAATTTATATCTTCTGTTTAGCTTATCGGAGTTTCAGGGTCCATACAACTTCTGTTAATTTGCTATTATCTTATTTAAAAATTGCTATTTTATACCTATAGAAAAAACCTAAGTAGTTGTCTTTGCTGAAAATCGATTTTTTATGTACAACCTATGGAGATTGGGTGAATACTACTTTACAGGTGAAAAAGATGAAATATTTTTAAAAATAAACTGAATTTTAATTCTCATACAGAAGCTTAAGAAGAAGCTCTTTCATGCTACGTTAGCAAAATTTGGAGCCGGGCTCAAAAACGCGGGTAAAATTGAATTTAAAATGTTTGGCACTTTTTTCGGCCCTTTTTGCCCTTCGCAAAAAATCTCGAAAGGTACTTTCTTAAAGCAACTTTTTGAGCTCTTTCATGCTACGGTAGCGAAATTTGGATCACTCAAAAACGCGGGTAAAACTGAATTTAAAGTTTCGGCATTTTTTTTCGGCCCTTTTTGCCCTTCGCAAAAATTCTCAAAAGGTACTTTTTTAAAGCAATTTTTTGAGCTCTTTCATGCTACGATAGCGAAATTTGGATCCGAGCTCAAAAACGTGGGTAAAGCTGAATTTAAAGTTTTGGCATTTTTTTTCGGCCCTTTTTGCCCTTCGCAAAAAATTTTAAAAAATACGTTTCTAGAGCAGCTTTTCGAGCTCTTTCATGCTACGGTAGTGAAATTTGGATCCGAGCTCAAAAACATGAGTTGAATTGAATTTAAAGTTTTTGGCATTTTTTTCGGCCCTTTTTGCCCTTCGCAAAAAATCTCAAAAGATACTTTTTTAAAGCAACTTTTTGAGCTCTTTCATGCTAAGGTAGCGAAATTTGGATCCGGGCTCAAAAACGAGGGTAAAATTAAATTTAAAATTTTTGGCATTTTTTTCGGCCCTTTTTGCCCTTCGCAAAAATTCTCAAAAGGTACTTTTTTAAAGCAATTTTTTGAGCTCTTTCATGCTACGATAGCGAAATTTGGATCCGAGCTCAAAAACGTGGGTAAAGCTGAATTTAAAGTTTTGGCATTTTTTTTCGGCCCTTTTTGCCCTTCGCAAAAAATTTTAAAAAATACGTTTCTAGAGCAGCTTTTCGAGCTCTTTCATGCTACGGTAGTGAAATTGGATCCGAGCTCAAAAACATGAGTTGAATGAATTAAAGTTTTTGCATTTTTTTTCGGCCTTTTTGCCCTCGCAAAAAATCTCAAAAGATACTTTTTTAAAGCAACTTTTTGAGCTCTTCATGCTAAGGTAGCGAAATTTGGATCCGGGCTCAAAAACGAGGGTAAAATTAAATTTAAAATTTTTGGCATTTTTTTCGGCCCTTTTTGGCCTTTGCAAAAAATTTTAAAAAATACGTTCTAGAGCAACTTTTTGAGCTCTTTCATGCTACAGTAGCAAAATTTGGATCCGGGCTCAAAAACGCGGGAAAAATTGAATTTAAAATTTTTGGCACTTTTTTCGGCCCTTTTTGCCCTTCGCAAAAAATTTTTAAAAAATACGTTTCTAAAGCTACTTTTTGGGCTCTTTCATGCTACGGTAGCGAAATTGGATCCGGCGATCACATTCTAGAAAAAAAAATTTTTGAAAACTTTGAAAAATTCTGGCACTTATTGGGCACTTAAAAAAATTGGCACTTACACTAAAATAAAGCTCTTATTTTTCTCTTTCATCTCGATTTTCATTTTTTAAAATCGGACGATCCGTTCAGGAGTTATAAACGAAAAATGAATTTTCTTCAACCCCCAAAATCGCCCCTTAGGGGTTGCAAAAAAAATTTTTGACTTCACCAGAAATCATCTCTGAGGTACCCGAACAAAGTACCAATGATAACTCAAAAATTTTTTTCGTGGGCAGCTACCTTATGGTTATCCTGTAGTAGCCTTTTCATAAAAAAGTCAATCAAATAATACTAAGCCTATCCTATTACGAAAACAAGTCGCACGTCATGTCAGTATCGTTGTCAGCAATATTTGTGTAAAAAAAAAAAAAAAAAAAAATATTCAAATGTCAATGTTCTTCAAAATTATACTTTAAGAAATAAACTAGATTCAGAAAAATTATTTGTAAAAATCTTGATCGATTTTTGGGGGGGAGATTTGATACGGACATATTTTGTCGTGGTATAAAAATCGATCAAGATGTAGGTCGATGAATCATGCTGATATAGTCAGCAAATATTTCTCATCGATTCATCGACCTACCTTGAAGTAGTTGGGTTCTGGTTTCGTACGAATAAAAATACGTTTTAGAATTCGGTCTTGTTATTTCGGGGGGCTTCCCCCCGCCCGTTTTCCATGCTTCTCCTGTATCAATGCTCTCCGGTATAATGTTTCTCGTTAGCCAAGAACTCGAACTATCCCCATTTTCTCCGAAAAAGAAAATCTAGACCGTCCCTTGTTGATCGACAACCTTTCATTTATCACGTCAGAAATATCAAACTATTGAAGCTGTAAACTTTCTTTTACAGCTGTCTTTCGGTTTATCACGTTAAAGTTTAAATTCCGAACCCTTTAAATTTTCAAAATGTGGAGAGGAGGAATGTTCCGCTTTCAAAAATCGAACTTGTACGGTACAAATAACAGTCAATAAAAAGCTCTTACCCTTATTATTATTATTTTTTACTTTAAGCTTACCCTCACCACTTGAGAGAAATATTCGAGTTAATAAACTAAACGATAAACTTAAATCTACCGCACGTAAGATGTTCGGACAACCTTTTTCCCCATTTTTTATTTATCTAGCCAAGTGAGAAAATGACGGTGATAAAAACCATCAACGGTGATAAGTTTGATCACAGTGAAAATAAATTACTTACATCCTCTTTTTTTTTTCTTTTTTTTTTTTTTTTAATTTAACTACTTTTAGTTTCGAAAACAGGTTTTCATTTTTTTTTTTTTTTATCTTTTTTTTCGCTATATCCGGGTATTTCCAGTTTTTCCCGCACTTTTTCCATTTGTGTTGCTCTCGATTCAACTCAGCTCAGCATATTTAGGGCTTCAAGCTCGGTCGCTAGAGACAACTAGAGCTCTTTGACACGTTTTTGGCTTGTAAAACGGTTCAAAACCTTCCAAATAGGTCGTGCCCTGTGATAAGCACATGCTTCATCGAGCGAAGCCACATGGATTATACCGGTGATATAAGGCAATCCGGTAAGTCCGGTAGGACCCTCCACCCTAGTAGCTCAATGCTGCCTTCCAAATATTTAGAAGCCCTCTACCCTGAACCGACCTTGAAGGCTGCTACAATTGATTAATAATCCGACTGCCTTAACCTTCTTTGGCCTTATTGCCAGGAGAAACGGGTCCATGGAAATGTAGCAAAAGTGGAAGGCCGTCTCCAGAAAGGGCGGTCCCCAAAAATCTTGGATCAGCTTAAGCCTCTTATGGGAGTTTCACTTCCCGAAGCGGTTCATCGGGCAGAGGAGGGAGAGAGGTCTGCAAATAACGCTCGAAACGTTGAGGTGCCGCTACACTCCGTTTCGGGGTAACAGACTGATGTGGAGGCCTCTGAACCGTCTTATGTGTCTCTTAAGGTTCCGAAGAACTTTTTCAGAGTTCTTAAAGGACTCAAAAAGCGTTTTCGGTTCAGTAAGATATCTTGTGCTTCCTGGGGGGATCCCACAAAGATGGTGGCCGACTTTGTGGCCATTCCTCAATTGCGGCGGACACATGACCTCGGGATCTAATATGGAGTTTATCTCTGTGGTCGTTTCACTGTCTTCTCAAGAGAGAATATCGTTCAGTCGAAAAGGCGGTTGCTAACAAACAGGCATAATTTGCCTCTGTTAGCGCGATTACTTCCGGAAAATTTTCCTCGTTTCGGATATTTATTCTTCGAAACGTTCGGCGGGCGTTGGCATCATCTTCCCCTTCCCCTTTAATCGCTCCAAAATTCGACAACGTAAATTTTAAACTTGTCTCAGATATACCGGATGTCCGTTTTTGAATCCTAGATGGTTAGGTCCATAGGATCGCGATGAAATTTTTAGAGTATATTCCATCCCTCCAGCCCTATCAAAATGCACTCTAGCCGATTTCGAAAGTGCCATAAGTTGTCGCTGGCGCGTTTTTTTTTTTTTTTTTTAAATAATTGAGCAATATGTTTACTTTCATATTTTTCTATAGTTTTGAAGCTGCAGAATTCGATGTTGACTGGGAAAAAAATTTTAAACGATCGTTTTACCCCTCAAATTAAGGGTTGAAAAAGGATGGTTTACGGTACGTAAATCGAACGAAGAAGGCAGAATTAAAGTATTTTAAAATCGAAGCGGAGTAATATGCTCTTAACACTCTTAACTCTTAACACACACAAAAAAGGCACCGAGATTTAGAAAAATAATAATAAACATTGCGACATGTTGGAAACTACCCGGAGAGTTTCATCTCTCGTTTTTCGTAAACCTTCGTTTCATAACCCTTAATTTAAAGGGGTAAAACGATGGTTTAAATTTTTTTTTTTCAGTTAAAATCAAATTTTGGGCTTTGAAAATAAAATTGAGCGTATTTTTCAGTTATTTAAAAAAATAAAACGCGCCTGCGGCAACCTATGACACTTACGAAAACGGTTATGTTGCTTTGCATTTCCATAGGGCTGGGGGAATGGAATATACTCTAAAAATTTCATCGTGATCCTATGCACCTAATCATCAAGGACTCAAAAACAGTTTACAGAAAAACACCCGGTTAGAGAAAGCAGAACAGAAAATCAAGTTCTCCGGAATATTTTCTTAGTGAAGTTACAAGTCCTCCGAGATTTGTAAACCATTTTGTTACTGTAAATCATTGAAGGAAATAAGTTTTCCTGTTTATAGTATGAGATTGTCTGTCACAAAATCTTATGAATTGTGTAAAGCGGTCTTTTCCACCTGCGGAAAGGTTTTAACACGTCCTCCCCACACCTTAAAAGGTTCTCATATAGCCGGTGTCCTACATTCGTTTGTTTTACGACAACATCTGTTTATAATTGGAAAGCCTTTACAACCTTCCGGAACAACAAGGGCGAAGAAGAGCCAGGGGGAGGGGAAGGGGGAAGGGGGCAGGGGTCGGGCGGTCGGGAGGAAGACATGAATTTCAGATGTTGACTTCAACCTTAACGGTTCAAAACATTTCTCTCATGGTTCATGGAGCAATATTTTACCGGTTTTTATGATTCAGCTTTCCTTAAGCCATGTCCGATTTTTTCCTTTCTTATCAAAACAAACAGAGCTTTGTGTATTGATTCCCAATTTCCTTAATTTTTTCTTCTTGTCTTTTGGGAAAAGATGTTTAATTGCGGAAAATATGATACAACTGCCCCTATAAGCGATTTCAGCGTATCTCCGTTTTGTAAACAATAGCCTCTTTCTGATGTTTAGCTTTTGCTTTTGTCAACAACGGTTCTATTTGAGTTGTTTTCAAAATGGAGTTACGCTGAAGTCGCTTACAGGGCAGACAAGGTTCCAGTCGATTACAGAAATTGATAAAGAAAGATAATCATTTCGGAATGATTTGTCTGCAATACAAATATCCTAATACAACTCCATTTGACCAAATGGTTGATTATCCTCGAATCTTTTGCTTAGAAATGATCGACCTATGGCCATATAGGCCTACTTCGAAAAAGAATCCATTTATTCTCACGCCGTGGACATTTTCTCGCCTTTGAATATTAGCATGTCTACAGGACCAAAAGTGTGAATAGTATTTTAGAATACTATTATGAAATTAGTAGTATTTTAGAAAAGTACAGAATCCCGCACATATAATTTTTTTATAGCAAAATTACGGAAATTACTAAATTGTAGAACATTCGGTCGCGTTTTCGACTTTAAATCCACTAAATTCACTATTTTCTTCCTTTTCTCAATTAATCCGGTTTCACTACAGTGCAAAACTTTAAAATATCAAAGTTACAATTTGAAAGATTTAAAAGCGTACAATATTATCATAAGACTTATTACCTTATTGCGAAATGGCAGGAGGGCGGGAAATTAAAATTAACTTTCAGCGACGTTTCTCTTAAAGACTTTCATTTGGAACACGCGGAGTCAGTTCATACTGCTTCCTCGTCAAATGCTGTCAAGAGTATGCTAAACGCCGCAGAATGCAAAAACAAAACGGAACAATCCCAATCTGGGTGACAAGAGAACAATGCGAAAATGTCCAATGGGACAAGAAAGGGACAAAGGGAATTTACAGAACGTACCCAGTCTGGTTTTTCATTTTCAGATTTTTCCTTTTTTTTTTCTCCCTTTCTTTCTATTTCCCTTACTGTTCCCCCTCGATATTACTTCCAGTTCGCTATAAGGACAATTATTAAATGTCAGTTGCTGTGTATATGTCAGTTTTTTTTCGCAATAGCGAATCTTTTTTGTATATACTTTCTTTTTTTTATTTCGAATTTCAAAAATTAATTATTTCGCTTCCTTTCCTGGAGATCTTTTTTTTTTTTTTTTTTTTTTTAATTGCGAAGATTTTGTCGCTATACGCGCTCGAACGCCCGAAAGAAGAAAAAAATTGGAAAAGATTTTTTTTTTTTTTTTTTTTTAATGCTGGAAATCTTACGAACTGATACGATCGTTTCTTGGAAAATAGATTAGGTGCATAGCATGGAAACGTCTATAAGATTTTTTTTCGGAGATAATTTGGTGAAAACTCGTAAAACGTTTTCTTTGTCTTTTTTTTTTTTTTTTTTTTTTTTTTGTTTCTTTTATGTCATTTCTTGTTTTTTCACGGTTCATTTCTTTTTATTTTTACTTGAGCTAAAGCGAAAAGTGCTTGCTAATCTGAATTCAGTTAATTACAAATGATTTAATTAGAACGCTGCACTATTTACACCTGCTGAACGCGACACATATATTGAATTCCGATTAAAACGATCGATTTTTTTGTTTTTTTTCTATAATAAGCTATTTAAATAGCTTATTATAGGGTTATTATAGATTCTCCCAGCCTTATAATCAAGCTCACTGCGACTCCCACAAATGGCATAACTATAAGTTGATCGATTTGTTTCATTTCGACGGGTCGAAAGGCATTGTCTTCAATCTTACTCCGTAAAATTCCTAAATTTCCCTTATTTTCCGAATAGAAATCTCTCTTCTTAATGTAGATTTAGTCTGTGCTGTTCGGAAACAGTTATAGTAAAAGTCATAATGTATTCCAATCATTTATTTAATAAATGATTGTAAGCGTGCTTTTAAATATAAATCGGTTTTAAAAGTAAGACTCAGCAGCTTAGTTAAATTCGATTCGAAATTTATTTCGGGGCGATAATATTTCAAAAATGAATCTTGTTATTGTTTTATCCATGTTGTTTATTACATGAGCTGGTTGCGAAAGTGTAACGGCTATGGGCAAATCATTTAACCAGAAAGGATCAGAAGGAAAAATTATTACATTGAAGGGGGTAGAAAGTTTAGAAGAGGAGAAGTAGAAAGGCCACAAAAACGATGGGTGGATGACATCGAAAAAGTGGCCAGTTCCCTATGGCAGAGAACATCCGAGAATAAAAAAGCAAAAAATGAATGAGGAGATACCTTCGTTCAAGACTTGATGGAGATGAGTAAAAAGAAGGAGATAAAAAGGAACATCTGAGGACAGAGAAAATCGTGTCTAGAGAAGACTATTCTATCTAGTAGGTTTACTTGATACTCGTTTCGTTCGATGCAATTCAACTCAAATGCAATTTAGATCAAACATTGCAACGAAGCATCACAGGAAATGAAATTGATAATGCTAATTAATTACTTATCAGCGGATTCCGTGGCATCAAATGGATAATGCATAATCTGACGTGAGAATGATAAAAATTAAGTCAAGAGGATAGTTTTATCCGTTTAAAAAAAGAAGAAAAAACAGATAAAATTGTACAATGTAATTTCGATTTTAAAAATTGCACAAGATTTTTTTTTAGATTCTGTAAACCATTGAAACATGCACAAACGTCAAGATGACTGAGGAAATTTAAAGCCATGTTTTCAGGAATAGCAACAACTGGGCCGTCTATGTCCATTTCAAAATCCAATCGAGCTTCGAACTTTTTTGCTTTTGTATTCGAAATTACCAGATCCATAATAAAATAAATACGTCACGTACTCCAATAAGTCTTCTATTAAAAAATTCTATCTAAAATTCGAGCATACAGCCGTTTCGGGAATTGATTCCCATCATCAGTGCTCTAACAAGCGTATAAAATATTAAAAAAATTAAAAAATTGCTAAAAACATCCTTTTGGTTCTGTTAAATCCATCCATGGATGAATTGGTGGTCAAATTTCAGATTTGGTTTTTTTATTCACATTTAAAATAAAACAAAAAGTAACGAATCATTTGTTAGCTTACCCAGTTGGTTTTTTTTTTGGTTCATCAAATCTCCAGCGATATAAAGATGGGAGCAATTTTGTTTATTTTCTAAGAATATTTTTAAAAAATTTATTGCTTTCCATTCAAATTTTTGTAGACGGAAAAACCTTTTTCAAAAAATGAACAAAATTGCACCCATGCTCAAATTGCAGGAAATTAGATCAGCCATATCAAATTCCTTTGAGCTTCATCCTAAAATTTAAAAAACTGGAATTGGACCATCCTTCATTCCATTTGAATTATTGAAAAAATTTCCCTTTTTTCCCGCTTGGATTGATGTCCTGTTAAAAATTTGCGAAAAGAAAGTAACAATAATAAAAATTTATTTGTTTACTTATTTATTTTTTTTATTTTTTATTAGGTTTTTATGTCTTTACTAGCGCAACGGGGCGCTACGCGCCCCTTTTTCGCTAGAGAGGGGCTTCGCCCCCCCCAAAATCGCTTCGCGATTTTGGGTCCCCCCCCGCGCGCTTCGCGCGCCAGAATGACCGGCCGCCGGGCGGCCGGAATGGGGAAGTGCAGCTGCACTATCAAACAAAGCAAGAAACGCAGCTCGGCCTTCGGCCTCGCACGAGAATGATCATGATGGGGGATGAGCTAAACCACCGCCCGATGCAAGAAACGCAGCTCGGCCTTCGGCCTCGCCCAGGGATCTTGATAAGGAATGTAGGCAAGAGGCCCGTATGAAACGCAGCTCGGCCTTCGGCCTCGCACGAGAATGATCATGATGGGGGATAAGCTAAACCCCGCCCGATGCAAGAAACGCAGCTCGGCCTTCGGCCTCGCCCAGGGATCTTGATAAGGAATGTAGGCAAGAGGCCCGTATGAAACGCAGCTCGGCCTTCGGCCTCGCACGAGAATGATCATGATGGCGGATAAGCTAAACCACCGGCCGATACAAGAACGCAGCTCGGCCTTCGGCCTCGCCCAGGGATCTTGATAAGGAATGTAGGCAAGAGGCCCGTATGAAACGCAGCTCGGCCTTCGGCCTCGCACGAGAATGATCATGATGCGGATAAGCTAAACCACCGGCCGATACAAGAAACGCAGCTCGGCCTTCGGCCTCGCACGAGAATGATCATGATGGCGGATAAGCTAAACCACCGGCCGATACAAGAAACGCAGCTCGGCCTTCGGCCTCGCCCAGGGATCTTGATAAGGAATGTAGGCAAGAGGCCCGTATGAAACGCAGCTCGGCCTTCGGCCTCGCACGAGAATGATCATGATGGGGGATAAGCTAAACCACCGCCCGATGCAAGAAACGCAGCTCGGCCTTCGGCCTCGCCCAGGGATCTTGATAAGGAATGTAGGCAAGAGGCCCGTATGAAACGCAGCTCGGCCTTCGGCCTCGCACGAGAATGATCATGATGGAGGATAAGCTAAACCACCGCCCGATACAAGAAACGCAGCTCGGCCTTCGGCCTCGCCCAGGGATCTTGATAAGGAATGTAGGCAAGAGGCCCGTATGAAACGCAGCTCGGCCTTCGGCCTCGCACGAGAATGATCATGATGGGGAAAAGCTAAACCACCGCCCGATGCAAGAAACGCAGCTCGGCCTTCGGCCTCGCCCAGGGATCTTGATAAGGAATGTAGGCAAGAGGCCCGTATGAAACGCAGCTCGGCCTTCGGCCTCGCACGAGAATCATCATGATGGGGGATAAGCTAAACCACCGCCCGATGCAAGAAACGCAGCTCGGCCTTCGGCCTCGCACGAGAATGATCATGATGGGGGATGAGCTAAACCACCGCCCGATGCAAGAAACGCAGCTCGGCCTTCGGCCTCGCCCAGGGATCTTGATAAGGAATGTAGGCAAGAGGCCCGTATGAACGCAGCTCGGCCTTCGGCCTCGCACGAGAATGATCATGATGGGGGATAAGCTAAACCACCGCCCGATGCAAGAAACGCAGCTCGGCCTTCGGCCTCGCACCAGAATGATTATGATGGGGGATAAGCTAAACCACCGCCCAAAGCAAGAAACGCAGCTCGGCCTTCGGCCTCGCCGCGGTCAGTTGGAATCCAAAATAATTTTAAACTCAACCTAAAATTCATGAAAATTATTAATTCGACTTAAAATGCAAGAAAATTATTAAAGTTAATGAAAGGGTGAATAAAATAGTGCGAAAAAAAAGAAGAGAAAAATCCGAAAATAATAAACCCCCTATTTCTTTCTTTTTTTTTTTTTTTTTTTAATTTTAAATTTTAAAACATTTTTAAATAATAAAGGTCCATTTTTATAAACGGCTGCAAAATAATTAAAGTCAAATTGTGAATAAAATATTGGAAAAAAAAGAAAAGGAAAAAAAAAAAAAATCCAATACGGGAATCGAACACGGTTACCGGGGCAGCGAAGCGACGCTTCTACCGACGACTACGCTGCCGTATCGAAGGTTACCTACGAAATGCGTCCTCATCACCCTACGTTGATTTCCCTATCCCGAGTTTGTCAAATCTTGCACGATTTTGCATGGAATTTCCCCTTTTTCGAATCGCCATTTCGAACCTTTCCCGGTATCGGAAAAATTCGGGAGCGGGTTCGTTCGATTCCTCTTTTTTTGTAGATTATTTTTCATGTTTGATTTATTTTCGGAACCATTTTTAAGACGTTGAAAATGTAAAAAAAAGACGCCATTTTGACACCTTTTTTTTTTCCGTGTTCGTTTTTCAATGTTTGATTTGGAAGGTAAAAAATTGTCGGAAAAGGTCGGGATTTTTTTTAAAATGATCGGGATAACATGAGGAATGTTTTTTTTAAAACGGATTACCAAAATTTAAACCGGGCCCGGGAGGGAACGGGAAAAGACGGGACGCGCGCACGATTTTTACCAGCGAGTACCGTTTCCCCTGTGACTTTATTTTTAATCCTTTTTTTTCCCGGTTTTTTAATTATCCCGGATCCGGGAAGAGCGGAAAAAAATCGGGAACGGAATAAAAATTTAGAGAATTAAAAATGCGATTTTTTGGTGCAAATTTCAGATTTTTACGATTTTTTTTCGAATTTAGCCAGATTTTTAAAGTTTTCTGTCGACGGACATACAAACAAACAAACAAACAAACAGAGGGACGATGAAACTTTAGTATATTAGATATTTGTTTCGGCTTACGTTATTAAAATTCCTTAATAGCGTACTTACGGCTGTTACATAGATGTGACTGACTGATATCAATTGAGGATTGACCGAATAATGCTGACAAATGACCTTTTCAAATTGACTGATGTCAATTTAAAAAGGTTCAGCAAACCGTTGACTGACGTCATTCGAAAAATTGTCAGTCATGACTGATGTCATTCATATCATTGACTGACATCATTGTGTGAATGTCAGTCTGACATCAGTGTCCAAAAATCAGTCAATGTTCGACTGACATTTTCTCTTGGGACAGTAGACAAGTCACATGTTTTAAGATTTTCGCTGGAAACTAATGTAAAGTATGCTCTTAACTAAAAACTAGTATTTAAACGTGAAAATTTTTCATCAAATTAAAAAAAAAAGAAAAACAAAGTCCGAAAAAGTTTTTGTCACGTGATCACTCTTTAAACGATTTTTTATTGGTGTGACGTCATCTGCCTGTATCGAAGCGAGATATCGAACTCGAAGCAAAACACGTCTTGTTTGTAAACATGCTTGTAAACATTACGCATCGTTGCCGTTCAGAGTTTCAGAGATGAACACAACCACTTTTAGGCAGATGACGTCACGTTCCGTTTTGGCGGGGATTCAAATTCAAATTTTTGTGTTTTCGCTTTTCGGGGGTTAAGAGTTTTTTTTACTGAGTCAAAATTACGTTTTTTGTCATATCTCCCCTAGCACAATTAAACGGTGAAGTCATCTCAAAACATGTGACTTCTCTGTTATGAATTTCAGTGGAGTTGTAAGGAGCTGCTTCAATTACGTTTATTTTAAGAGATTTTTTAAAATCCTTTTCATCCAGGTCAATGATATGCTTTGGGAGGCTGTTAAAATATTTCAAACCTGTTTGGGTTGGTAATTTATTGCAAATAGCTGATGATTTGGTCGGAATGTCATTTTTAAGTAAATGACCGTGTCTGGTTGGATAGGAATGAACACTTCCGACTGTAGTAAAAAGTTAGAATTTTTCTTTATAAACAGAAGTAACTGAAATACATACTGGTCGTAAACCGTAAAGATTTTGTGATTACGGAAAAAATCTTGACAGGAAGTTTCTTTATGTAATTTAAAAATAACTCTAATTTTTTTTTTTTTTTGCATTTTGAGAACAATGATGAATGCATGGTAAGTTATTAGGTCCAGTACTTGCTGCTAGTAGCTTTTACTACTGAATTTTTTTTTACTTTATAATATGACTTGTTTTTACCATGTTCCTCATCGTCATTCAATTGTTCCAGTCTCTTCACTAAGGCAGACTGTATCGGTGGCTTTTGATTGGCTTTTGATTGGATTGTTCTCTTTGATTGAGATTTTGTAATTCTGAATCTGGTTGTCTAGTAGGATAGATAATACGTTGAAAGAAACTGAAGTCATGGGAAAACAATTTTATGGGTCCTCACCTATTTTTTTTTTTTTCGGCGTGAATAGCGATTGAGTATGTCGTTCATATTAAGAAAACTTATTGTAGCGCCAAGTGAAACGCAGAGATGGAACGCAGAAACGTTTAACCGAACTTGATACTAAGACTTTACTAATCATCAGACTAAGGGATCAAATGAAGTGTTCTACTAGAGACCCACATGCATATCAGAGTAAAGAATTAAATAGATACTTGTGAAATTAATATATCTTGAGAGGTAGATAATAAATACACAATAAGGAAAAGTAAAAAAAAAAAATTGGCAAGCGATCATCGTCTCCTGTTGTACTAAGTATGACCTCGAAAACTTTGTAAAATCGTCCTGGAATATGACCATTCTGTTGAGTGTTGACGCCTAGACTGCGAATCAGGAAGACAATCAAATCAAGTTCATTCTTACATTTTTTCAACGCATGTTATTCCATTGTGTCCTTTTATAAAAAAAGAATGAAAATTCTGTACCGAGAGAGAAAAAAAGGGTAGATCTGATAATTACATGACACAGAAGAATGCAGCAGACACGTCAAGAGCTCTTCTCCAGTAACTTTTAAAAAAAAAATGTCGAAATTTTTTTTTAAAGCGACCTCCAGGGTTATCTTGCTCATGTCATTTTCGAGCAGATTAGGCGACATACGGTATGAAGTTTAGGAGGAGTGTCGACGCTTTGTAGCTTCTCTGATGATATCATCAAGGGATGAAATATTAACGGATTTTTGAATTTTTTTTTTCGAGACGAAGGGCAGCGTTTGTTTAACAGAACGGATGATTCGTTCGTCTCGCGCAGTAATTTTTATCGCCTAATTTTTTTTTTTTTTTTTTTTTTTCGTTAAAAAAAGACTAAGAGCCGAACGGGGAGAAAAGGCAAAATTAACGACATGAAAAGTTTATTGTTTGGAAACGAAGATATTGTTTCCGGTTCACACCTATACGTCCTCGGTTGGTATAATTCAGCTTGACGTATGGAAGTAAGGTAATGCGTTACTCCTGTGTTTCTCACGTTTCAAATTACTTCCCAGAAAATTTTGCAAAATGAGCAGGGCTTTACATCTTGTTATAAGGAAATATTTGCCTCTCGGGTAGAAGTTCCACTTAAAGGGGGAAAAAATAATACAGAAAAAAGAAGCTCAGAAATAACTGGAAGGCTTTTAAAGTGAAAAGTTCAATGAAACCATCTCAGGATCGTACTTTATTATTGCTTCTCGATGGCAGTTATTGCTGACTTGGAAGAAAAAAAAAACCCTACTTCACATTAGAAATTCAAACGAAATCCCCCTCACAGCAAAAGGGCTGAGGATGTATGCGTACGTGTGGAAAAAGATTGCTTTTATTCCCTCCACCCCCCCCCTCTCCCCTTCGATCCCTTTATATCAAACGCTATAAATAGACGAATTATCAAAGGATTCGGAGTATTCATTCAGAAAAAAACCTTCCGCTGATATTGCTGAGTCTTTACGTGACTTAAGATAGTTAAGCAGGGTTTGTTTTCATTATGATACGACAGCCGTTTGGAAAACCTGAATATGCTGGTACTCAGTGCCGTAGCAAGAAATTCGTGTCCCTTCCGAACCGAAAGAATATAGCGCCCATTTTAGGCTTTGAAAGAATCATTTCTTTTTCCCATTTTTATAACAAATGAAAAAGGGCCAACCTCTGAGCATGGTCCTCTGAAACTTTGCCATGGCTCATTTTTCTGGAACCTGTACACAAGTAACGTTCTTAGGAAACAATTTTGTAGAATGCTCTTGCATAAATTGGAATTAAAAAGTAAATTAAATGGTGAAAAAAAAAAAAAAAAGAAAGAAATTAAGTCCCGAAAAGATTTTGTCACGTGACACCATCCTTAAACGTGTGTGACGTCATCCGCCTGTATCGAAGCGAGAAGTGTCTTGTCTTCATTTGATGATAATCATCCTTTGCATTGTCGTGAATAATCATTCAAAACTGGTTTACGGCGTGGAAGTCGAGAAGAACTTTTAAAAAACGTCATTTTGAACATGATTATCATCGTTTTGAACGACGATTATCACGTTGGGTAATTATATGGAAGTTTGAAAGTTAATACAAACGATGATAATCATCAGATGAAGACCTAATACAAGTCTGGTTCGATGCCTTTCAGAGTTTTAGAAATGAACAACTGGTATCGGGTAAATGGACGCTCATAAACTAATACATATAGACAACTTGTGTTACGAAAAAAAACGGAGAATTGCATAGCTACCACCTACAGAGCTATTTTTAGGCAGATGACATCGCGTTCCTTTTGTAACCTTTTTTTTTCGTTTTAACGGGCATTCTAATTCAGATGTTTGTTTCTTTTCTTTTCCGGGGTCGCCAGTTGTGTTATTAAGTCAAGATTACCATTTTCGTCATGCCTCCCCTAGTACGTATATTTTAAAGATGGAATCGTCTCAAAACAAAAGTTACTTGTCCATTTCTGGGATAGAGTTTTTTTGCAAAGCTGAACCATTTCCACCCCTCTCCGACAACATCTCGGAAATGTGCTCCTTCCGTCAAAGCCACTTGTAGAAGAGGTGAAAATATCCCAGCCTTCACAACCTGATTTATTTTCCCTTTTCAAAAATGGAAGATCCCCTTATTCCTGTCTTAAAATCACTCAAGGTTTTCAGAAAGATTCTGCTATTCTTGTAAATGATCCAGACTCCGCCCCAAAAGTAAAACTTCTCCGTTGACACGCGATCACGTCTTCCATTTCATTTCATAAGGCATCCGTCCTCAGTCCTATTTCCTGCCATATTTACAGGAGCTTTTTCACGTGATCACTTATGCTTTCATGGCTGTAAGACTTCGATTCCGGAAATAAAGATTGACCTAAGGATCAAGCTACTTCTTTTTTATGCCGAGGAAAAATGATTTCATAAGGATTGAATCATTTGAATTTTCTTTTGTTTGAATTTTATAAAAGTTTCATATCGGAAAGTTTTTTTTGATCCTCTCAGAAATAAGAAGACATTATCTTATTTATATTTCACCCTGAGGGATTGTTTTTACCTCGGATTATGCTCTCTGCGACATTTTTGATCCCTGACGTCTCCCTACGGTCTAAATAAGAAAAGAAAAAAACAATCTGCGTATCCGACGGGATATTTGTATCAGGGAAACAAACAAAAAAAAAAATAAAGGAAAAAAGAAGAAGAAGAGAGGAAAAATGACAGCAATCGTCTGTTTCTTCTCAGCACTTCGTTATGAGAGGAGCGAAGAACCTTTTTCTTTGCTTTATTGTATTTTAATCTGTTCTACTTCTACTTCTCCTCCTTTGAAACTCTGAAGCTCGTAACATGAATTTTTATATAATTGCTAGTCTAAACGCAAATGCATCACGCGAGATGAGATTTCCCCCACCCCCCCTTCGAAAAAAAAGAGAAAAATAAAAATCAGTTAAGAGGAGAAAACAAAAATTTAATCTAAAGAGAAAAATTGCGATAACCGTGACTTCCCCTTCCATAACGAAACAAATTGATGCGGCAAAATACCTTCGATTTTCTATTAAATTCGTTCTGACAATGATATCTGGCTGTAATCCAAAAAAATCTGAAATTTTTCTTGGGAAATTCTCACGGTACTTACGACGTCACAATAGCCACCAATATCCACGCATTTCTTTCTTTTTTTTTCTCTCCTTCCTTCGCACCCACACACACACACACACACATATATATATACTGTATATATATTATATATATATTTTTTTTTTTCAAAATGATCAAAAGTGATCCCGAGGAAAAAATTTTTTCTTTCTCTCTTTATGCTTTCAGTCTCCTATATATTATTTTCGAATTTTTTTTTTCCTCGGACAATTTGAGACGTCGACACGCATATTAGAAAGTTTCCACGACGTAATTGCGTTTCTTTTTTTTTTCTCGGGAGAGAAAAAAGTTCCTTTTGGAAGGTTTTCGATAATTAAAGTAGTCGAGGGGATATTAGGATTCCATCTATTTGGGATTGTGATGTCTGAAATGTTAGTATTTTGATTAATTAAGAAGTTTGTTAAAGTGAATTTTGTTTATTGACATGGGATTATAAGTTTCTTCAAATCAATTATGGGGAACCCTTCCATTGTTTTCGAGAAGAAAAAAAAAATTTAGATTTGCAGATCATTCAGCTTTATCCGAAATTACAATCGCCAATCTCCGCCGAACGGAACTATGGAGCTTAAGACAGTTCTTTAAGCTTTTGACTGTAGATGAATTTTCCTGAATAAGTACTTTTATTTACTACGCTTATCGTTGAATTATTTCAAATTTTTATGTTGTACCGTCTGCTCTTAATGAAACATGGAAAAAAATGACTTTTAACATAGGCTTATGCAGAGGTTTATATTTCCGATATCACGTTTTCGCCTACTGTTAGTTTAAGAGTAGGGAAAATCTTTTTGCTATTTATTACTTTTAGGATGACCTTTTTATTTAATTTATAAATTGAATATCAAAAACCATTTAAATCGATAATATGAATTTCTCGTTCCTTTTTTAAATTTTGGATGATTAGTTATCGGGATTACTGGAACAATGTAGGGCATTTATCAACAAGGTTATAAACAATTACAAAAGAGATTTTAACAATAACACTGTAATTAACAAACGTAACAACAATGATGAAATGGAAGAACCCAAATACATACGTGCTCCATACCAACAAAACTTAGCCCCCAAATTGAATAATATTTTTCAGAATTTTAACTGCAGAACGGCTTATTATAACACTAAATCATCAAAAAAATATCGAGGAAAAATCACTCCTCTAGTGGGACTCGAACCCTCGAAGGTCATGACAAGCCTTGAAGTCCTATACGCGGACAGCGCTCTAACCAACTGAGCTTCGGCTTATGCTCCGCGATTTGTAATCTTGGAAAGGCGTACTCGGTCACCTAACGGTGCGGCGGTCATTGCGTAAAAATTTATTGGAAACAGAGTATAAAATTTCTCTTCAAAAAGTATACTTCGACTTTTCATTCCACCCCTTCTAAAGTCATATCGAGAAAATCTCATTCCCTTGAGTGTAAGCTTCGGTAGCTCAGTTGGTTAGAGCGCTGTCCGCGTATAGGACTTCAAGCTTGTCATGACCTTCGTGGGTTCGAGTCCCACTAGAGGAGTGATTTTTCCTCGATATTTTTTTGATGATTTAGTGTTATAATAAGCCGTTCTGCAGTTAAAATTCTGAAAAATATTATTCAATTTGGGGGCTAAGTTTTGTTGGTATGGAGCACGTATGTATTTGGGTTCTTCCATTTCATCATTGTTGTTACGTTTGTTAATTACAGTGTTATTGTTAAAATCTCTTTTGTAATTGTTTATAACCTTGTTGATAAATGCCCTATATTGTTCCAGTAATCCCGATAACTAATCATCCAAAATTTAAAAAAGGAACGAGAAATTCATATTATCGATTCAAATGGTTTCTGATATTCAATTTATTCCTTCGTGCGCCTTCGTGGGTTCGACTCCCACTCGAGGTGTGATTTTTTTCTCGGTATTTTATATGCATTGTCAAATAATAATCTTGGCGTAATGCATGATTTATTTGCGATTTGACTGATTTTCGGGTTTTCTTAAAATGGGGTTATATCCCGCCAAAAATGAACTGATTAAAATGGTTTCGTATATTCAATTTATAAATTAAATAACTGGGACCATTGTACTCCCCCCCCCCTTTCAGACCTTTTTATTGCCTTTTATTAAAATTTCAACATTTCTGTTCCTTTTCCAAATTAAAGAAATTGGTTCATCAAAATCTTTAGATAATGAAACTCATAGATCGAACAGTAGCTTCAAAAAACGCTTATATGGGATTCCATAATCTAAACACAAGGTTGACTCATTTTCTTGGGGGGATTCTTCTTCTTCTTTTAAGTGCCAGCACTGCGACGAAGATTGGCTATCATCTGGACTATTTTTACTTTATCGACCGCTGCTCGAAAAAGACCTAAGGAATCGACACCAAACCAGTCCCTGAGATTTTTGAGCCACGAGGTTTTCCAACGACCCTTACCTCGCTTACCCTCGATCTTACCCTCCATCACAAGCTGAAGGAGGCGATATTTTTCATTTCGCATTACGTGGCCGAAATAATCGAGCTTCCGACGCTTGATCTCGTACAGAACTTCTACTTCCTTCTTCATACGAGCCAAGACGTCAGTATTTCTCACCCTGTCAGTCCACGAAATTTAAAGCATTCGACGGTATACTCACATCTCAAAAGCCTCCAACTTCTTTTCCAACGTCCCAGTTAACATCCATCCCTCGTGTCCATATAAGAGCACGGGAAACACGTAACATCGGACGATACGGGCCCTCGTTTGGAGACTCAGGTTGCGATTGCTCAACAGGTTTCTCATTTTGAAGAAAGTTCCTCTGGCTTGCTCTATATGCGCTCGGACTTTCTGGCTACAATCCCAAGTATCATTCAACAGGGTTCCAAGATATTTATAAGAGCGTACCCGTTCAACTTCCTCTCCAGCGATAAAAAGTCTCGCATCAACATTTTTCCTGCTGACAACCATAAACTTTGTTTTTCGCATATTTATGGTTAAGACGTATCTATTACTCACTGCATTTACATGATCGAGCAAGGTTTGCCATGGTCTTTGGGTCTGCTGGTCTTTTAAGGGATCAGAGCAATGAAAATTGAATAGGAATGCTCCGTGTATGGATTTTATTAGTATTATGTAAGTCAAAATCAATATCAAAATAAACTGCCTTCTAAAATGAAAACAAACAGCCTAAAATTTTTGTCGAGATTAGGTTAGAAAGCATTTTTTTACGTTTTTATTTTAAATTCTAAAATTTGTAACATAATTTTACACCCGTGTTTAACTTTTGTACTTTTCTCCATATTATTTTTTACTTTTTGACGGAAAACCTTAAAGAAAAAGATGAGGCTTTATGAAAATTGAACGATATTTGCATTATCATCAAATTTTAGCTTGGAGTAATTTTAAGAAATGTCAGAATCAAGTGGAAATTACGAAAAAAAAAAAAAAAAAAAGAATTAAAAATTTATCTCAAAGGAGTCAAGGACCTGAACCCAGGACTTTTCAGTTGCCAATCGAATGCTCTTGTGACCACTGAGCTGACATCCTCGACACATAAATCGAAATCTTAGACTCGACTCCGCTCTATACAATTTTTCCGAATTTTCACCTTCCTCTGAGATTGGCGGGGTTAAAAGAAGTTACGAAATTTAAAAATCGTAAAAAAAGTTAAAATATTGCCTCTGACATCTTTAAAGTTTTGCCCCTCCCGTCGGAAGCGCAAGGGTAGCCGTGGCTGTTTTTGCCCCTCCTTCAGGTTTCTGAGAAGGTGTGGAAGAATCATTGCGGAGTATATAGAGATTGGATGGACCCTCTACTAAAACATTAATCAAGTTTGATGGAAAATGATAACTTTTTTGATTATTTTTAGTCAGAAAAAAAAATGTAATAGTTCGATTTTTAGTCATTTGTGATTTTTTACGATTGTTTTTGATTATTCTTGATCAAAAAAGGGTCTTTGACGAAATTTGCCTGGAGTCATTTTTAGCTACTGTTTTGATAGGGCCTCCCAAAACAACCGGTGGGAATCTCACTCCCATCAGGCAGTCTCCATGGTGAAGGATCGAGAGTCCTGGAGAGAACAAAGCGAAAGGGTCACTTCTGGAAAAACATTACCACCTCCTCTGTTCAGGCTAAATAGGAGACGGAAATACTAGTGACGTATTGCTAGTGGTCAATGTCACAAGACCAGACAGGCAAGGGGGAGCCACTCAAATAAAATGTAAATTCTTATTTCTTCCCCGAATGAGTCTTACGAGTGGATCGAGTGACCTGGAGCTGAAGGACCAGGCAATTTTTAATCCCGCTTACCTGCTCTCTGTGCTGATACGTTATGTCAGATATCTGACAGGGCCTAAGAGACATCATTTCATCCATCCCAGAATCCTCTTCTTCTTCCTCGTCGTCTTCCATCGATGACGTCACCGGCGAATATTTCGAAACGGTCGTCGGTTGCCGAGGCTCTAACGTTTCAATCCGAATTGTGTTAACTTCGTCGGGGGATCTTAACAATTTCATTTCAGTCTCATTTGATCGTATTGTGGCGGTCGTTGTTTGAGTAACAACTGCAACGAGAAAGAAAAAACAAACGGTTAAGCTGACTCGAATTTATCAAGCCCTGGAGCTAACGCTCCAATCGGACGCGTGTCCCAACTAACTTGAATAACATTAACAAAGTTATTCCGAAAAATTCTTGCTTGATTCTTTTGTGCTCGAATGCAGTCTCTCGCGCGATTCGCAGGTGCTTTAAAGGCATTTTACCTTTTGAGTCTTAAATAATTTATTCCCAACCGTGAGACAAAGAGAGTTTTCGGAACTTAAGAATAGATCCGATAGAATCCGCGCTTGCATCATCCCTGAGGAGGATATTTCCAAGCATAGCCACCTCCCCCTCCCCCTCCCCCTCCCCTTATGCAGATTTTAAAGTTATTTTGTTATGTGCAGAAGGAGAAAGAGAAAGAGAATGAGAATGAGAATGAGAATGAGAATGAGAGAGAGGATTCATAACCCTCGGAATGATTTAATATTAGAAACCGAAATTTTCCTTTTATCTTTCGCCTTTTTTTTATTTTGCTTAGAAGTATACCGGACGGTAAAAGGCATTTCCCAACACGTAATTTTCACAGTCTAAAACGATAACTTAATGTTTAAGTAAATATTAATTATATCCCGAGCTCGAAATGTTTAACTTCATCGTATAATTGCAATGTTATACATTTTAATGGTAATTTAATGCCAGGATTATCTCATTATTATTCGTCCTGAAAAGTTTCAGCTGTGAAAACACATCAAGCTTCCTCGTTTTTTTTTACCCCTATAGTCTAATTACGAATATTTTGCTGTTTTTTTCTCCTGGTTTTTCCCATTCGGACTCGTATTTCATTCATCAAATTGAAAGATTATCCTATGTGTAAATGCGATCCTTAAAACTTTTTATTTTATTTTATTTATTTATTTTTTTATTTTTACTTTTTGAAAAAAAATTGCATTATCCGTTCGGAAATATTTCTCTTGATTATCTAACGTCCCTGGAGTGCCATTTATATGAGAAAGAAGAGATTTTTCGCAGATGATATGGTTCACATTCATAATAGGCTTGGGAATGGGACGAAAACTGGAGGTTTTCAAGCTTTTTAAATATTAGTTCAGATTTTTCTTTTATTTTCGGTTTTTGCACTGGAGCAGGCTGACGATGACAATGCGGAGGGTTTAATCTCCGTTCAAAATTTTTCGCCTGTATTTATTTGGTCAGTGTAAAAATTCATTTGGTCAGTACAAAATTGGCCAGTAAAAAAACATTTTTTTTTCCAGTAATGACTTATTTTGTGTAGATGTAGGTAATGCTGTAAATTTGAGAATCCGAGGGAAGGATGTAGACCGCGTAACCCATCACAATTATTTAGGCTCTTGGCTGAATGAGGCAGTTGACCCCGACGAGGAAATCCGAACTCGAATTGAAATTGCCAGATCGGCATTTATGCGTGTGAGGCATTGCTGTGTTGTCGGTCTTAAAAACTATCCGTACGTCTTAAGGTTCTCCGGTGCTCCATTTGGTCAACTCTTTTCTCTCTCATGGATGCGAGACCTGGGTTCTCAAAGTTTCCATGATGAATCGACTTGAAGCTTTTGAGATGTGGTGCTACCGTAGGATCCTTCGAATTTCACGGGTCGACCGGGTAACCAACGACGAAGTTTTGCGAAGATTGCATAAGGAGAGAGAAATTTTGCAAATCGTAAAACTACGGACCCAAGAAAAAGTGCTTTATAAATTTTTATAATTAAAATTTTTAACTGAGCAATATATTAATTTTATGCTTGAATTGCACTATATTTAGCATATCGGGCCTTTATAGGCTCTTTTTTGAATATTTTTCATGAGAAAAAAAAAAATTAAAATTTTTCCGAGTAGAACCCGAGCCTCGGGGTCGACTTACCGGTCGCCTTTATCGACTTCACCAATTTTCAATTGATTTTTAAAAGCGACAATATAGTTCTTAAGTTGCCAATTATTTTGACTTATAATACAGTATTTTCCAGATTTTCCCGAATATTCCGTTTGTTTCTTGTATTTTTAATAAAAAGTAAAGATAAAAGTAATAAAAATAAAGAAAAACAGAAATAGAAAAATTCGGGAAGCATTAGAAGGAAATAAAAAAAAACTTTAAAAAAAATTGAAAATAGTTTTTGTTATAAAATTTTATAACGAAGTTTAACTCAGAGGACCTAAGTATGAACTTCTGAAGACAATCATTCAGGGACATATCGAAGGAAAAAGGAGAATAGGCCGGAAAAACGTATCGTGACTGCGTAATTTAAGAGCTTGGACCGGTTTAAGTGTCGAGGAGCTCTTCGGAATTGCCCCCGATAGAGCTAGAGATGAATATAAAAATCTCATTGATGAGACGCCTGGACACAGGTACAGCACAGTAAGAAGATTTATTTTGGGTCAGTAAAATTTTTTGAGATAAATGTTCTGTTATATAAGTATAATATGGACTAAAAGTTAAAACATACATGATTGGAAGGGCGAGAGATGGGCCGTGGAAATTAAATTTAAACCAATTTATTATTGACCAGAAATGTTTTTTTTTTACTGAACAATTTTTTACTAACCAGTTTATTCACTGATCAAATAATATTTAGAAGAGGATGGTCACTTTAAGTTCGACAAACATTTTTTAAGGGTAATTTCATCTATGGAAAAGTTGCCAAGGGACAGTCCGCCCTTGGTTTTTGCACTCATTTATCTTGAATCGGTTGAAAAAAGGTAATTCACAGTCGTTTCTTTTTATTATTATAAAATGATAAAGTGAGAAATATAGAGCTTTGGTCATCGATTTTTTTAAAGGGTGTTTTTGAAGGAAAAGAAATTTGATTTCGATTTTTTTTTTCGAAGAAAGTAACCTTTCACGTAGAAATCTTTTTTTTTCGAAAGGTTTGCCTTTCGCACTCTTCATCAATTTTATTTTATTTTATTTTATTTTATTTATTTATTTATTTATTTTCTTTTTGTTTCTAAAATTGTATACAAGGAAAAGTTTGGATCCTTTTAAAGCATTTTCCTGGAAAAAATTATTATTATTATTATTATTATACGGATACGGATATGGATTGTTTAATATATTGAATTGAATTAAATTATCTAATTTTAGTTTTCAAAAAATCCACCCTCTATTCCTCAGGTACATAGGATAACTAAATTTATAAAAACTAAGTAGAGAAAAGAGGGTGGATCGTTTCGGAGTACGTCAATTGCACCCAAAGTAAATCTTCACCTGCGAGGGAGTCAAGTGTCAATTGCACCCGGCTAAAAAATGAAATTTATAAAAATAAATTAAATTTTTTTAATTTAGGCTAAAATATGAAACATAACTGAAGTTATTTCCAATTTATCTTCTAAAATTATCAAAAGGAGAAGAAACATGATAGAAAACTTTTTGGACATTTTTTTTTCTTGGAGTAAATTCTATCGTAATTAATAACTTTTCAATTTTTCGTTTAAAGTGATATTTTTCTTAACGTGGCCCATATCAGTTTTGCGTTTTTTATTGTGTTCAATAGCTTTTGTGATAGTTAAATAAAATAAAAAATAAAAGAACTTGGAAAAAATATGGTTTATTTTCCATTTTATATTTATGAATAGTACAAGTAAAGAGCGCTTGAGAGCGCTGACTCAAAAGGAAACAACATAGAGTTTCATAAAATGCGACGACAATTGTTCTGCTTTATAATGCTGATTCGAATATATGTATATTTTTGTACATCCTTTACTACTGAAAACAGTATAAAAACCTATGAATGGTCAGGTCACATTGCATTATGAAAAATTCCCAGCTATTCGTTAGAATCAGAAAAAGCGGCTCAAATGTCCGGAAGAAACAACAAGGTAGCATAACTTACTGCTTCTGCCCAGAAGCGTTTGTTCAGTTGAGCTCCAATCAGCATAGTTCTTGCAGCCTCCACCACCGTTCTATTCTCTCTTTCTATGCGACCGTTTTGCTCAGGTGTCCTTGGGCAAGATAATCTAGGGCTCGTGCCATTTTCTTCAAGAAAATTTTTCAAGTGTGCAACAATAAATTCTCCTCCACCATCCGACTTAAAGTACTTGACTTTATTTCCAGTTTCAGTTTCAATTCTCTTTATAGCAGGTTTAATGTAATCAACAGCCTCTGATTTTTCTTTTAAGAAAAATACTTCCCTGTAGTGACTTAAATCATCCTTCAATAGTAAGAAATAACTCGATCCTCCAAGTGATTTTTGTTCTGCTCTGCCTGATAAATCTGCATGTAATTTTTCTCCTGGAACACTCGCTCTGTTTTCATTTAAGTGAAAAGGTATCTTATGTTGTTTCCCAAGAATACAGGTTTCACAGTAAAAATTCTTTGTATCCCCTTCATATGCGACATTGAATTTCTTTAAGATTTTTGCTACCTGATCTATGTTTTGATGCGCCAGTCGTTCGTGCCACAATCTTAAAGTTTCTTTTTTCTTTTGAAAATTACTTAAACAGGCTTCAGGTTCAAGTTGTACTTTTATTTGGAATCTATACAATTTTGTCCCAGAAATTCTCTCTCCAACCAAGGTCTTCTTATTTTCATATTCTGAATAACATCGATCACTTGTTTGGATGTATTTATACTTCCTTTCGGTAGCTGTGGTGGTGGAAAACAGATTCCGAGTTAATTCTGGCAAATATAACACTTTCTTCATTTGCTGATGTGTCCAATCTGTTCCATCATATCCGAGAAATTCAATATCTCCTTCTCCTACAGCATACATGTATTGTCCATTTGCAACTTTGATCGACATTGGTTTCTGATAGATTGTATAGTTCCTTAGCCAGTCATTTCTCTTCGACATGTGTTGTGATGCTGCAGTATCACTTACCCAGTCATCGTCTTGTACTGTTGTGTAACCTATATTTGCCTCAACCATATAAGCGGGAAACTCTTTCTTAATCTGACCTTTCTCAGGGCATTCTTTCGCTTTATGTCCTAAACTTTTGCAGATAAAAGCATTTTCCTGTTTCAAATTCTGTTTTAAATTTGCAATTATCATATCCATGTCCTTTTTTTCTGCAGATATTACAAACAGGGGATCTTTTTTCATTGTTGTTTGGACCATTTTCCGTGCCATAGCAATTAGAGCTGATGCTGCTTCAGTTTCAATGTTTCCTGTTTTTGTGCTTCCACGCCGACTCTTTTTCCTGTCCTCTTCCATTAAAAGCCTGCTTGATAAAGTATTAATATTTCTCTCAGCGTGGGGAACAGAGTCCCAGGCTGAAGCAAAATGGTCATATTCTTTAGGTAAACCCATTATCAGTTTTGTCATTAACATGGTGTCCGATATTGATCCTCCTTGTTGCACTATCTTGGCTTTCAGCTGCCCTATTCCAGATATATAGTCTGCCATTCCTTTTCCTTGATATGCTTAATTCATTAATTGCTGTCCCAACAGTTGCAGACTAACCTCAGATTTTTGTTCGTACACAGTGCATAATTTATCCCAAATGTCTTTTGCTGTAGTACAAGATAACACAAATGAGAGAGGTTGCTCTTCCATCCGCTTAGTTATAAATTCCTGTGCTCTCAAATCTTTATCCTTGAATTCCTGTAATTGCTGAGCTTACTTTGCTGCGGCCTTTCTTTTTCCATCGGGATAAAATTCACTCGGTTCAACCTCATCACCTGTGACAACATCATAACACTTCTTGGACTTCAGAGCTATCCTGGTAGTGAATGACCACGTGAACCAATTTTCCTGACCCCGGAGGCGGATAGCCTTCGGTTCATGATCACCCATCTTGACGAGCTTTATGAGCTTTAATAGCTAGAGCGGCCCATAACCTGTTAAGAAAGCTGATAAAGGCTCAAAAACAAATAAAATATCATCTTTTATTTCGTATACTTCTAATCTCTTGAAACTTCTATTTCACAGTGTTGCCAACTTTGTTAACATTGCCAACTTAACAATTCAAACTCTATTTTTTTAATCCAAACAGACCATGATGTAACCCCGATTGTTTGAAAACTAAAATTAAAAAGGTTTACGCCCTTCCGGCGTAGGAGGTGTAATTCACCTGGATATCTCGAACGAAAATCGAATGTCGAAATGGCCTACTTCGTTCATGTGAGTTAATATCAATGAAACAAATCATTTATGTAGAGTAAAATGCAGTTGGATGCGTAGGATTGGAATGGCCGAGCGTTTAAGGCGTTTTCCCACAGATTGGGGTTCAAAAATATGTGTCCTCGTTGGTTCGAATCCAGCTTCCAATCAATATTTTCTCTACTTAGTTTTTATAAATTATCTAGTTGTTTTTTCGACTTGACTGCCTTCTAAGGGGGACACCTTTCCGATGGTGTTGGCCGTAAAACCATTAAGGTAACCCCACACATCGTCGACCTGTCGAAACTCAAATTATTTTTATTATTATTATTTTTTCCTCGAAATTTTCATAAGTGAAAAGTATGTAGCTTGGTTTATTTCCTCGAGGTTTTTTTGATTATAAATTCGAAAGCGTAACCTTTGTCACTTTTATTTCAAAAGAATCTCGGTTAGCTGTCGGCGGGGTAAAGTATATATTATAAAATGTACCTTGAATCGCATGTTTGGCTTCCTTTGTGTCGTCTCACTCTATTTATAAAGTAAATAAATAAATTTTATAAAATAGTCTAAAGTATAACTTGAAAGGTTTTGGTGATGATAGATTCCTGGAAAAATGTCACAGAAAACTTCTCAAGCCGGAATGAAACTTTTTTTTTAGTTGATATAATTTTTGATATTTAGATAAGAGTTGTAAGGGATGGAATATTCGATGCGAAATTATGGAGTTTGCTTAAGAGAAATTTTCCGGTGTTCTAATTTGATGTTAACGGAGAATTTTATACATCAAATATTTTAGTCGGTATGATTCAATATAAAAGTAAGACCAGTATTTTTAATTTTTTCTTTCTGCGCTTTATTTTAGTTCTAGGATGATATAATATAACATATGAAATTAATAGGATAACAAAAATGTAATGACTTTATTCTGCTCAGCCTAAAAAGGCTTGTCTGCAGATATTCGAAGGCAAGTTTAAACCTAGATTAGTTAAACATTACTTTGGTGTATTTGGACACCCCCGCTAGTAAACCTTCCCCTATCAAACCCGCTCCCCCCTAATAATAGGTGTCCTCTTGTGATACAGTACATTACCTATGATTTTAGGAAACTCTCGATCCTCCACTTTGTCACACTTTATGGACCAACTAGAGATATATCTCTGTATATTGGCATGCGCTGGGCCCATGCAGCCAAGTTTATGCACAAAAGCGATATGCACAATAGGGATGCTCTCGACCCATGTTATACTCGAAAGGGAGTTTACTAGAAAATTGAACTTTTCTCATCCTTATAACTTGCCCCAGGAATGACGCAGAAATTTTTCCTTCTGGTTACTTACTGATACGATGCCGAACAACAACATAAAAAAATTTCAAAATTTTACATAATTATATATGAAAACCGGTATCAAAATGTACTACGACATTGTCCGGTGCCTAATTTCCACTTATCTCTATTTCCCCACTGTCCAGACAAAAAATTCACGTAGAATAAACGTGTATTTTAAGACTATTTCCACCAGTTTTTCATCAATTATCCACGAGCTGGTGGAAATCTGGTGGAAAATTGGTGAAAAAAGTCTTAAAACCCACGTGTATTCCACCAGTTTTCATCCACGAGTTTTTGCTTTATCGACCGCAGGGAGAATAAAGCATTGCATTTAGCACAAATTTCAGATTTTCAGTTTTCGATATATTTAAACATTGTAAGGTCCCCTGATGCCGAAAAAAGCATTTGGATGGTGATGGGTGTCCGAATCTGAAATAATTTTTCCAAAATTCAAATTCCTTACGCCCATACTGTGGTGTGGGCTTGTGTCCTTGTGCCCATACTGTGGTATGTCCCTTGGTGGAACTCTGTTTAAAAATCTAACCGTATTTTTGAGAATATTTTCGGGGTAGAGGAATCCGAATCTGAAATAATTTTTCCGGAATTCGGATTCTTTATGCACAAAGACATTGGCCATCGAGGGGAATTAAAATCGGGCGGGAAATAAAATAACATTAAATAAGGAGACTGTTATAAGAATTCTAAAATTTAAGCTAAAATTGAAATTACAACAATAAACCAGGGTTCCGAAGCCGGCCGCGGCCGGTAAAAATCACTGCTGGCGCTGGCGCTGGCGCCGGCGCCAAATGATTTCTTTGCATTTTGGCGCTGGCGCTGGCGCCAGCACCGGTATTTTACGTACGGTGTGACGCCGGCGTTTCAAAACTTTTTTAACAAATAATTTTTAGATTTTTAGAATTTGATTAATGTTTTTAACATAACCTCTTGCCGTTCAATTTTCTTTCTCAGGGGTCCGAAGCCGGTAAAAATTAGGCAATTTTGGAAGATTTTATTGACATTTAAAATGGAAAACTTATATTTATTTTTTTTTACTTAAGGTTAATTACACACTAAAAAATTTTGTTCAGGATAGGGAATTAGTTCAATACTCGGTATTCACTGATTCATAATTTTTGATTTTTAAAATGTTTATCTCAATAATTAAATTTTAAAGTCTTTACTTTCAGCTTTTGCTCTTAAGAAATAAATAAATTTTTTAAAGTGCAAAACGTAATTTTTTTCAACTGATGTAACGCTTTCTTGCTTTTTTTTGCAAAATAAAATAAATTAAAAATTTTCCCCGGCGCCGGCTTCGACGTCAGCGCCGACGTCGAGGCCGGCGCTGGCGCCAATTTTTTTACAATCGTGGCGCTGGCGCTGGCGCCGGCACCTTTTAATTTTTGCCGGCTTCGGAACCCTGCAATAAACTGAAAACTCCAGAAGTTTAGCACTGCGAGTGAATAATTTTTTTTCTCTTTGTTCATCCTAAATCCGGACTGAGCTAACTCACGCTTTTTTAATTTGCAAAAAATTTCTCTTCACTCTACTGCTCACATATAATGTAAACCTTTTCTTTTTGAAAAAATCGACGAATTGTCATGTGTAACGACCCTAAATCCTAAACACGACACTGAAAGGGGAACGGGCTTAATTTAAAAAGGAAAATAATTGTATTTTTATATTTTAAAAACTCGAAACAAATTTTTTCTGTTTATCGATTCAAAATATAAGGACGATCATTTTTTTTTCGTTCGCGCTCTAATGCGATTTCCATTGAGAAGAAAAAGGAAGGTCCAAGGTATTACTCAATGGAAAGTGACGTGATTTCCGGTCTGATTCTCATTGGAAATCGTCGTTGCAAACGGATGACTTTTTTTTGATGTAAAGATAACTTCATTGGTTTTTATTTTTTTTCTCAACCTCGTGATCGAGTAAGTTTGTTGCTTAATAGGTGATTAATTAGTCGTTACTTTAAATCATGCGGTTTCATTAAGGTGATCTTTTTATTTAAATTGTGAAAATTTACAATGTGTCGCACAGGCAGCGACAAGTCCTGACGAAACCGCTTTGATCGAAAATGTTGTTATGTTATGAATTAAATTCGATTCGATTAATTTTTTTTTTTTGAAAAGACCGAAAAGGTTTAAATTGTTCAATTTTGTCGGTTTTAGAAGGAGTAACGAGTTGAAGAGTAATTTCCTTTTTTCGGAGTCGATTTTGGGGAAAGCTCCTAGGGTGGGTCGAAAAAAGCGAATTTTTGAATTTGAAAACGCCTGATATGGGAATCGATGCCTTTTTATAAATACTATTAACCCCAATTTTTTTCAGATTTTTTGAAGGTCATCTTGAGGTCGCGCAATGACCTTGAAGTTTTTGAAAAGCCCATATAAGGGCAAAAAATAAGAATTTTTTTTTTGCTAAAAAAAGTATCGCTCCCTATCGGAAATTTTGTGTAGATTACGAATATGAAGTCCAAAATTCATTTTTGTGTACAGTTTTTAAGGTAAAAGAAAAAGCAGCCTAAAGCATTTTCAGTGTATAAAAAATAGGCGTAAAGCTCAAAAACCGAACTCTTAAAATGATTTTGGACTTCATATTCGTAATCTACGCAAAATTTCCGATAGGAAGCGATACTTTTTTCAGCAAAAAAAAATTCTTATTTTTTGCCCTTAAATGGGCTTTTCAAAAACTTCAAGGTCATTGCGCGACCTCAAGATGACCTTCAAAAAATCTGAAAAAAATTGGGGTTAATAGTATTATAAAAAGGCATCGATTCCCATATCAGGCGTTTTCAAATTCAAAAATTCGCTTTTTTCGACCCACCCTAAGCTCCACGTGCCACGTGCTTTTTGAAAAACCCCTATTTAAAAGTCTGAACGCTTTTCAATCCGTTACTTCCTTGCATTTTTTTATTTTATTATTAATTCACTTGTAATTTTTCTTAGGGTTTTTTTTTGAGGTCGAAAATCCGACTTCGTCGTCGCCGTCAGCCCTTGGAAACCACGAATTATTGGTAGATGTTATAATAGTTCCGAGACGTGTACTAAAAGGATCCTTGCGTTGACGATGGTTGAACTTTTGAGATTGTAAAATGGTTCTCAGATCCAGGATGATGGGCTAAGGTTTGGAAAAAAGGGGCTAGGCGGGCGACCGGATTTTTGTTTTTGATTTATTGTTAATGCAATCGTAAATAATGGCAAACGATTTCGAATTTTTATTTTTTTTGTTTGTGCTTTATTGTTATTCATTTTTTTTTAATTTTATGATATAAGAAATGGTGACTTAAGGAAAGTAAGGGTCGCAATGTAGTCCCCAAACGCGTTTTTTTTTTTTTTTTTTTTTCTTTTTTTTTGCGTCGGGTTGGTGTATTTCGAGTAGGATTTTTTTTTAATTTTTAACCTGGCCTTCTTAATATTTTTTTTCTCTTTTTTTTTTCTTTTCATGGAATTGTCGTGATTAAACTTTCACGTTAAAATTTTTTTTTAGAATTAAGTTAATCGTAAGCCGACCAAAAACCCGGTACTACTTTCTTGGGAGTAGGGGAAGGTTTTTTTTTTTTGTTTTTCGTGGTCGGATTTGTTAGCTTTGAAATTCAAGAAGCCTTCTGCCGGAACCAGGTAAAGGAGTGTCGAGGCTGATCCTTGTCGAGAAGTACTCCCCGTTCTTGACAGGATCTTGGCTTCGGATTTTTAGAGCATAGATTCTGTCTGGAACCAGGGGAGGAAATCGCGTCAAGATCAGCTCAATTTATTTTTATTCCATCCATCAGAAGGACAAGTTAGAAATATCCAATTTAATTTTTGTAAAGTCCGGCGAGGTACACCAATCCAATTTTTTTCTTTTTTTTTGGGCTTACTGATTTTTTTATTTTTTATTTTAATTTTTTCCTTTATGATTAGATGATCGGAGTGAGGTTATAATTATTAATTTTTCCTGGGACTACATTGTTATTCTTATATTTTTTTCTTTTCCGTAGGTTATTGTAATACCTTAGTCGAATGATTTTTTTTTTTGTCACATTTTTTTTTGCCGTTATGCCACGAATATATTTAAGGTTCTAGTTCGTTTACATAACCGGCCGGTTAGCCGGGCGGTGTACACATTTAAACGGTAAAAAAAATGTTAAAAAAATTTTTTTTCAATCCAATATTTTATGCATGAAAATGGGGTCTAACTGCACCGAAACCGTACCCAAAACATTTTGTTATGTTCAGAGATAAATTTCCATGATATTAAATGCATGAACAACAGTTAATAGTTCTTATATTTGATAATATTTAATTGTTTTCGCAAAAAAAAAAAAAAAAAATGTTTATTTCCGAGAGACTAGTGCAGCGCTCTAGCGGTGAAACCGCGAACTATTTCAACAACAAAAGGAAAAATGGCGTCTTATTTTTTTATTTCGAAAACAAAAAAAATATCAAATTTAGGCACCATAAAGACTTTTTCATACATTTTCAATAACGAATCTTTACCTTTTAAACATGACAAAACGTTTTGGCACGGTGTCGGTGCGATCCGATCTCATTTTTATGTGTAAAATACGAAATAAATAATAATAAAAAAAAAAAAGATTTAACTTTTTTTATTGTTAAAAAATTTTCACCGCCCGGCTGACCGGCCGGTTATGTAAAGGAACTAGAACCTTTACTCTTGTTGTTTCGTTAATACTTCTTTTCCTTAAAAATATAGTATTTTTTTGTCGACCTTGTTCTCGGATAATTCTCGGACTGACCCTAGGTTCTTTTGGTCTACCTTTATTTTTTTATTTTTTTTTATCACTCGTAGAACGTTTAGATTCCTCCTAAATGTTACACATGCCTCCTCCCCTTTCCCCATTTCCTGGATATCTGAAAACCAAACATTTTAGCGAATATTTGGAATCCGCGAATATCGTTTTCGTCTCTCGATTAAAAATTTTTTACAATCCGAATCGATTAATCACTAAGAAAGTAGGAAGAAAAAAACGTCTTCCAATCCCTTTGTCCCAAGAAGAAAATCTGGAGAAATTAAGCATGTCATTCAACGAAAGGAAAAAAAAAAGAATAAGGTTACGGTACCGACTTTTATTTACTTAGTTGAGGTTCCTTTTTTTTTAACTTTTTAAAACGGTTTTAAGAAATAACACCAGTCCTTTAATCGGTTTACCCTCTTAAGTTCGGAATATCATTACAAAGTGAAAACTTAAGTTTACTTTTTGATTTCCTTTTGCTTGGAAAGAAGTAGTTGAAACTCTAACTCTTGTTTCTCCTTGCTTTTCAACTTTTCCCTAACACGTTTTCGCCCTTTTCCTTTCTTGGATTTTCTGGTTTCGAATCGGGCCCGCTTGGGATTAGACTCCCGTAGCAAAATGTAAGAACCGAATTTTTTTTCTCAATCTTTTTTCTGTTAAATACTTCATTTCCTCTTCTTTTATAGTATTTTTTTTTTTTTTTTTTTTTTTTTTGCCTGTGTAATCGGAAAAATTATCTTGATGGAAGAAGAAAAAGTTCTTATTCCTTCATGCTCATGCCTCTTGATGTGGATACGAAAATTTTAAAAAATTTCTGTGAAATCTACAACAGGTTTAATCAACCGAGGATCCGGTTTGGATCTCAGTTCCTTTTTCTGAATTTTCCTATTATTTGCCAGCTTTTCGGACCTACACCCGGTTTACAGAAACAGAAAGAAAAATACGAGAGTAGGTATTAATTATAGGTATTAAGGCTATGACCAAGATTTTATAAAAAATGTTAAAGTTTTTCAAAATAAATAAAATTTTTTGTTTCTGAAAAATGTGGCCGTAGCCTGCTTTTATGAGCTTCGTAATTTATTTTTAAGTAATCTTATCTGAACCAAAGACTGTTTAAAAGGCGATATTGGCCAAATAGCGTTACTTCTGTTTAAAGATAGTCATTTTTGGTCAAAAAATGATGATTTGCCAATGTCGGCCACATTTGGCAACATTCCAGTGGCCGTATTCGGTTTCTGTAACCTTCAAATGATACGTGCTCCCTGACGCACATATGAACCTTAATTTTATTCAGATTTTTTTTACTCGACTGTAAATGGGCCAATTTAAACGTATAGCTCGGAAAATTCACCTAAAAACAAAAAAATGGCTAATTTTTTTTTTTTTTTTTTTTTTTTTGTGAAGAAACAGCTATTAGAAGTTAACAGAATTTTAGTTCATCACGACACCTGAGTCGATTTTTACTTTCGAGTGGCCGCGAAGCGGGCGCGAAGAAAGTATTGCCGTGGTCGGAAAAGGGAAAATCGTTAATCCTGCGAGTTTCTACATGAAACTTATATAGTTATACTTAGAATAAAATTCTGAGTTCCCGGTTGTCCGCCTCGTACGCCTCGCACGCCTCGTACACCGCGAACGCCGCGTACGCCTCGTACGCCGCGTACGCCTCGTACGCCGCGTACGCCCGGAGCTTTTTCTCCGCTATTACGCATCGGATCAAAAGGAAATTTTGCACACGTATTTTTCGTCGAAAAATAAGAGGGGGTCTTTTCTTATTTTTTAAAAATTTCAAAAATTACGTAAACGGCAAATATTTGAACTTTTAAATTTGGTTTTCTTCTTGCGACGATAAATCTCGAACCCGGCTACAAATCATCACCAATTTTCGTACTGTAGTAGATATTGGTCAAAGTATCATACCGTCAAAATTTGGTTGAATTCGGATGATTGGTTCACAAATTATGAGGATTAGGCTACGTGTAAATTAGGCCTAAAAATCGATATCTCGAATGACGTAATAAGTCATATCGATATATCGATTAAGTCATTTCGATATATCGATATGACTTATTACGTCATATCGATATCTCGAATTACAGGAACAATCCATAATTCGGATTTTTTTTGTGGGTACAGCGGATTTCGCGGACCTCGGATCAAAAAACTAACCGGATTTTTGAAAATATTTTCGGGGTAGAGGAATCCGAATATGCAATTATTTTTTCAAAATTGGGATTCTTTATGTGGGTACAGCGGGATTCGTGTACCTCGGATCAAAAAACTAACCGGATTTTTGACAATATTTTCGGGGTAGAGGAATCCGAATATGGAATTATTTTCCAGAAATTGGGATTCATTATGCGGGTACAGCGGGATTCGTGTACCTCGGATCAAAAATCTAACCGGATTTATGAAAATATTTTCGGGGTAGAGGAATCCGAATATGAAATTATTTTTCCAAAATTGGGATTCTTTATGTGGGTACAGCGGGAATCGTGTACCTCGGGTTTAATTAATACCCTTTGAAAACCTAAACTTGATTTTTTACATTTTTTCTTTATTTCAACTTCTTTTTTCCACCAATAAAGCCGCGAGAAAGTTTAATGGGGTGCGTATGCACCCCCATTACCGTTCTCCTTGTTTTTATATCTGCTCCAGTTTTTTTTTAGCTAGAAATCGAGTGGAGAGAAAAAATTTTAAGAAATCAAGACCCGAAAAGCCGCGCTCCTGATTGCGGTTAATGGAAACCGACAGACTCGGCCAAATATTGGGTTGCTTCGACAATGCTTGAATAGTTTTTTTAGTTAAAGATATAGGATTTTGAGAGTTCACCAACACATCCCCCCACATGTAGGGTAGGGTGGGTCGAAAAAACCGAATTTTTGAATTTGAAAACGCCTGATATGGGAATCGATCGATGCCTTTTTATAAATACTATTAACCCCAATTTTTTTCAGATTTTTTGAAGGTCATCTTGAGGTCGTGCAATGACCTTGAAGTTTTTGAAAAGCCCATATAAGGGCAAAAAATAAGAATTTTTTTTTTGCTAAAAAAAGTATCGCTCCCTATCGGAAATTTTGTGTAGATTACGAATATGAAGTCCAAAATTCATTTTTGTGTACAGTTTTTAAGGTAAAAGAAAAAGCAGCCTAAAGCATTTTCAGTGTATAAAAAATAGGCGTAAAGCTCAAAAACCGAACTCTTAAAATGATTTTGGACTTCATATTCGTAATCTACGCAAAATTTCCGATAGGAAGCGATACTTTTTTCAGCAAAAAAAAATTCTTATTTTTTGCCCTTAAATGGGCTTTTCAAAAACTTCAAGGTCATTGCGCGACCTCAAGATGACCTTCAAAAAATCTGAAAAAAATTGGGGTTAATAGTATTATAAAAAGGCATCGATTCCCATATCAGGCATTTTCAAATTCAAAAATTCGCTTTTTTCGACCCACCCTAATGTAGGGTCCATTTGAGGCCCTAGGCAATCGTCTCGATGCGGCCCCCCAAACCTCCCTTCTTAATACACGAAATCAGATATTTATCTTTTAGTTTTTCCAGAAAGTTTTGTTTTAGTTTTGTACAATTTGACTTTTTTCCCTTGTGTTTAAAAATGTGATTTATCTTAAGAACGCTTTCTAAAATTTTTGAAAGTGCGTCTGATTGAATTTTCTTCGCCTTTCTCTTTTTTGCACCTCTGTCTGAATGAGCTGAACACATACTTAAACTTTTTAAGTTTTACAATTTGTAAAAATTAAAAATTAAAAAAAAATCGAAACCAGACTAAACGACGGAGACTACGAACCGATACTGAATGAATATAAAAATTTGAATGACGGAAAAAAGTGAGCTGGAAAGAAAGGCAAATACCGTAGTGTACTTAGAATGAATGAAGAATGGAAATTTCAAGAAAAAAATACCCTTAAAAAGTTGAACGGCCGTATTTTGAATAAGGCTTCTTTGAATAAGGTACAGTCTTTGTATGAAAAAAAATAATAATTTTTGCAACAAAGTTTTTAAAAACTGTAGTTAAAAAATAAAAAAAAAAATCTTGCCATCTCATATACGCGGGTCCTCAAGGACGCGGGCCCCCTAAAAATGTTCGGCCCTCCGCAGTTGCCTATTTTGCCTACTGAAAAATTCGGCTCTGATGGCCCCTTTCGTGAAATGAGGTTCAAGAACTTGAGAATTCTCTGGACAAGAACCATCGAGAGCAATCTTTTTTATTTTGTCCGACTTTATGTTTTTGAATTGTTTTGTTGCTTTTTATCATTCTTTTCGTAAATTATCCCTCGATAATAAAATATAATCGCGTTTACGGTACCGATTTTGATGAATCGCACACCGCGTGTGGTACCGTAAAAGTTAAAAGACTCCCCATTTTCACTCGTTTTTATGATTGCGAATTAAACTTTAAAGCGGCTTTTAATGGAGGAAATAAAAGCCCTTGTCCTTTAACCCATATATAAAAATTAAATAGGCTTGCATAATTACTTTGAAATTCACAAAACAAAATGAAAAAAAAAAAAAAAAAAAAAATTATTCTTACAGTTTAACTTTCTTGCGAGGAGAGAAAAGAAAGAGAGAGAAAGACTAAAAACTCAATCCTCTTAAAAAGAAAATATATAAAGCAGCCTTATGTAGGAAGTCACAAAACTGCTAAGTTGATGGTTGTTACTTTTAAGGTAGGTTCTCTTGATAATTGCATTTACTCTGCTGGAAGAAAACTTTTAACAGGACCTCGGTAATGGAACACATCCAGAAAAATGTAGGACGACGCAGATGTTTCCACCTTTTAAAAGTTACGGCATAAAATGTAAAATCGAGTAGATGAAAGCCATCGTTAAAACCATTTAAAATTCCATTTAATTTCGACGTCGCGCGATTATGTTTTTTGGACCTTTCAAGCGGTGAAGCAAAAAAAAAAAAAAAAAAAAAAAAAAATGGAGGAGTCTTAATGAAAGGCACCCAATTGGTTTTTTCGAGGCACTTGAGCATTAACGCCTTAATTTCTGTAGGGTATTCATCCTAAAAGCTCCCAGTTCCTATTTACGCCCGTCCAAAATTACTCGCGATTAATGCAAAATAAAATGTTTATAAAATATTGATAACAAAGTAACCTGCCATACATAACTTGTTAATATAAATCAGTAATGTATACAGTTACATAACAAGCTGAAAACAGTCATTTCTTATGTAACATTCATGGTTTTCTCTAACATTTTTTTTAGCAATTAATAATAACAATAATAATAATAATAATAAAAAGAGGCATCGGTAGCCTAGTGCAGAGCGCGCTCAATTTTCACACACGAGTCTCGTGCTCGATCCGGTGTCTCTGCATGCCATAGGAATGTGAAACCGTATTTTCTAATTTATGGATTTATGGTGTTTAACCTATGCTAGAATAAAAAATCTTATAGAGAGAGATGCTATGATTATCGTAGTTATCTTCGTCTTCCCTAGCCAGTTTGGCGTTATAAAATATTGTGTTAAAGTTTAAAATAATAATAATAATAATAAAAGCGGGCATCGTAGTCTAGTACGTAGCATGCTCGACTCTCACACTCGAGACCCGTGCTCGTGCTTGGTCCGATGCTCGCTCATGACATAGGAGTGAGGCCATACTTTCTAATTAATGGATTTATGGTGTTTAGCCTATGCAAGAATAAAAAATTATATAGGGAGAGATGCTATGATTATCGTAGTCATCTTCTTCTTCCCTTTTCAGACTGGTGTAATAACGCCAAAAAAACCACCGCGACCTTGTCTTGCACAAAAGCAAAAATCCAAAAAGAACTCCAAAAATCTCTCCCGATAACGGTGTGGTCAGGACAAACGCTTAAGTGCAACCGTCTTCCCCCTCTATCGGAAGTAGGCTTAATTAAAAAAAAAAAAAAAAAAAAAAATCTCTTTAATAAATGAGAAGATTTTCAGGTCTATTCAGAGATGAAAACTTCGAGTTCCGACAGGTCGACGATGTGTGGAATTGTCGTAATGGTTTTACGACCTCCACCATCGGAAAAGGTGTCCCCCTAAGAAGGGAGTCAAATAAACGAAAAATAATAATAATAATAATAATTCAATTCAATTCAATTCAATTCAATTCAATTTTATTAATACAAATAAAGTTTTACAATTTGGTTAAACCTGACCGAAGAACAATGGATCATTTCGATCCTTCTGCTCCGGTATGGATTATTATTATTAATTAACAATACAATTTAAATATAAGGAAACTAAAAGTTAAAATTACTATCTTTTTGTAGCAGTAGTTCTTTCAGTTTTTTTCTGAACATTCTATTGGACATTTCAGGGAAATTTTTTATTTTTTTGATCACAATATTTAAAAATGTGTTTATTTGAAAGGATATCGTCTTCATACCGTACTTGTTATAAGGTATTGATGGTAAATAAGAACCAAACCTTGTGTTTCTGATTTTGGTCTTTGCTTTTACATAATTGTTGTTTTTGTAATTTCTCAATATTCTCTTAAAAATAAACAATTCAGTTAGTGGTAAAATTTCTAGGTTCTGAAATAATTCTTTTTCGTCATTAACTTTATCTTTTGTAATTAATTTGATAATTCTTATTTGGAGTCTTTCCAGCATTTTTCTATTTGTTTTAGTTGTGTTTCCGTAACATTCAATTCCATACGATAATACCGAATTTACTAAGGCATAGTATATATTTTTGAGGGTTTTTAAATTAACTAAATTATTTAATCTATGAAAGGCGAATATCAAAGATCTAAGTTTATTGCTTAAATACTCTACGTGATTATCCCAACTCATACAATTATCAAATATAAGACCTAGATATTTGTGATTGGTAACTTGTTCAATTGTTTCAGTACATTTACAGTTCCCAGACAACACAGGTTGGTTGAATAACGGTAGTGGCAACGTTTTACCGCAACGTAGAATAACCGTCATGAATGTTCGTTGTTTTTACGTATAAGATGTCCGCCCTAAATGACGGTCCCGCTGACGTTTAAAATGACGTTATTTCAACCATCGGAAAAACGTTTTGTTAACGATGGAAATAACTTTATTTATGCCCTAGTAGCACAGGAACGTCCATAGGATATTTTATTCGGATATATTGATATCCGGTGGATATCCGTTCGGGCTCCGTTTTCCGGTTTCCATAATTTTCCATTTCCAGAATGTTTCGATATTTTCCAATACTCGTAGAACATTCTTGAGATATATTCAAAAATGCCCCTGTTAATAATAATAATAATAACCAAAAAAAAAAAAAAAAAAAAAAATTAGGGATTTGTTTTTTATTATTTTCAAAGCTCATTATATTTGTAATTGTTGTTGAATAACGAAGCATGTCCATGTTGAACGAGAAATGACCCTGAAAAAATCCCTACACCTTGAAAAAATCATAACACCTAGCAAGATTCGAACCTAAGACCTCTCACACCTAAACCAATCAACCCTGCGACCTTACAAAGTAAACCACACAAGACCTGGCAATATAAGCAGAAACTAACCAATATTAAGTTTTATTGTATTGAAAAGCCTGAGAAAAAAAAAGATCAAATCTGACACGTGACACCATTACTACCTGCTGCAAGATAATGGCGACTACCCTTTGTTATAATACAAAAATAATGTTGCTATGTAATGTAAATGACCTCGGGCATTGGCCCTAGGGCTGCAGCCATAAAAACCCATGCTAAAAAACTTTTTTTTTTTTTTTTTTGTTTTAATTTACAATGTTTCAAAAACAAAAACGGCAGAAGCAAAATGCAAAAGATTTAAACTTTTTCGCACCGTCAAGCGTATCTAAACTGTTATAGATTCTACGACGGCGAAAATTTGCATGCATTCGTTATAAATATGCGTCCCCTGCAAAAACATAGGTATGCAATTATTTAACATCGTGAAATAAAATAGAGCTCCATATTTAGGCTTTAAATTTGTAAGATACTCGAAAGAAAATTACGTCTATTAGACGTGAATGACACGTCTGGTAGACGTCAATACCACGTCTGATTGACGTCAATACCACGTCTGTTTCATAGCTTTTGACTCTATCCTACACTCCCTGAAATGATGTGGTGGTATACCATCTTAGTCGCCGAGATTGAGAAATTCTGCTGAAAGTCAGGCGGTTGCTTTTTGATTAGCAACGAACGTGTTGTTTTCTATTGCATTAGAATACTAAAAAGAAAGACGTTTACTTCCTTATTATATTGGCTTTTAACATATATCACCCGTTGTCATATAAGCTAGCCATAACGGTAAATTAACGTTTTGAAATGACCGGGTTGCTTTTGGGTCTGTTACCGACGTTGTTTTCTAGTATTATCCACATAGTTGAAAAAACGTTATCGATTCAACCTAGTTGATTTTTGGTTGGTAACGTCGGTCGTCACCAAACGACGTTGCCACAACCGTTATTCAACCAACCTGTGTTGTCTGGGTTTGGTAAATTTTGATGAAGACAGTCGTGAGAATGGTGCAATATTTTTAGCTTATGATCAAAATAACCGGAGTTTGATATCTGAAGGCATTTAGTTTTTCTAAAATTGATAGGTAAGCCAATATCATGTGCCCACTTTTGTAAAGTTATATAATCCTTCTGGATTCTTAATCTCGCTAGCTCTAGATCCTTACAGGCTGTAACTAAAACAATAATAATAATAATAATAATAATACAAGGATCTGGCCATAGAGATATCCCGTATGTGGCACACTGTAGTAACTGTTACACCTGTGGTGGTGGGAGCGCTGGGAACTACTTCGAAAGAGTACGAAAAATTCATGAAGGAGATCCCAGGAAACAGCTCAGGAGTCGAAATTCAAAGATCTACCCTATACGGATCTGCTCACATTTTTAGGAAAGTATTGGGTTAATTGATTGAGGGATAAGGAGCCAGGTAGGCTTCCCTCCTCGTAATCAGAATCCGGATGAAAAAATGCCCGTGACCAGCTTAGTCATATACATAATAATAATAAAGCTATAGGACAAGACCAGAGGAGGGTTTGGACGACCGCTTAAATGCAAAGGCCCCCCCCTCTTCGACGGTTGGGGAATAGACTGAATGAAGAGATATCCATAATCAAGTGTCGATTCCCCAGTCCTGAATGGTGGCTCGAGCCATAACATCTGGCTCTGGGAGCATGTTGACATGCAGTACAACAGTGGTACTGGGCCCACGTGACTCTAACCCAAAATACGCCGTAAAAGGGAGATAAAATAATAAATAATAATAATAATAAAATGTTACATAGAAGTAGGAAGCTTAAAGGAGAAAGAGCCAGGGCAAAGGCCGAAACCAAAGTCCCCTCTTCCTCACTACTTTAGGGAGGGACTAAAGGAAAAGAAAGCCGAAAAATACCTCCCCCCAGCCTCCTATGGTTAAAGCCGGGTACGACTACCAGACCCGCCGGGGCGAACATATGACAGCCCAACTGAGTTGAGCCCATATACTCCCTAAAAACCCCCTCCGAATAGGGGAGATAAAAAGCATAATTCAATTCAATTCAATTCAATTCAATTTTATTAATACAAATAAAGTTTTACAATTTGGTTAAACCTGACCGAAGAACAATGGATCATTTCGATCCTTCTGCTCCGGTATGGATTATTATTATTAACAATACAATTTAAATACAAAGAAACTAAAAGTTAAAATTACTATCTTTTTGTAGCAGTAGTTCTTTCAGTTTTTTTCTGAACATTTTATTGGACATTTCAGGGAAATTTTTTATTTTTTTGATCACAATATTTAAAAATGTGTTATTTGAAAGGATATCGTCTTCATACCGTACTTGTTATAAGGTATTGATGGTAAATAAGAATCAAACCTTGTATTTCTGATTTTGGTCTTTGCTTTTACATAATTGTTGTTTTTGTAATTTCTCAATATTCTCTAAAAATAAACAATTCAGTTAGTGGTAAAATTTCTAGGTTCTGAAATAATTCTTTTTCGTCATTAACTTTATCTTTTGTAATTAATTTGATAATTCTTGTTTGGAGTCTTTCTAGCATTTTTCTATTGGTTTGGGTCGTATTACCATAACATTCAATCCCATATGATAGTACAGAATTTACCAAAGCATAGTATATTTTTTGAGGGTTTTTAAATCAACTAAATTATTTATCTATGAAAGGCGAATATCAAAGATCTAAGTTTATTGCTTAAATACTCTACGTGATTATCCCAACTCATACAGTTATCAAATATAAGACCTAGATATTTGTGATTGGTAACTTGTTCAATTATTTCAGTACATTTACAGTTTAGTAAATTTTGATGAAGACAGTCGTGAGAATGGTGCAATATTTTTAGCTTATGATCGAAATAACCGTTGTTTGATATCTGAAGGCATTTAGTTTTTCTAAAATTGATAGGTAAGCCAACATCATGCGCCATTTTTGTAAAGTTATATAATCTTTTTGAATTCTTAATCTCGCTAGTTCAAGATCCTTACAGGCTGTAACTAACACAGTGTCATCAGCAAATAGCCAAAGTTCTGTGAATTTCGAAATTAATTCTGGAAGAGCATTAACTGTTACTAAGTAGAGCAATGGGCCTAATAAGCTTCCCTGAGGAACCCCTGTTTCCCAGTCTAAACTAATGCTTAACTCATTTCCAACTTTAACCACAATTTTTCTTTCTGTTAAATAATTAGTCAACCAATCTAGTACTTTACCCCCAATCCCAAACGTTTTTAGTCTTTCTATATTATTTCTTTCAATAATACGTCAAACGCTTAGAGAAATCAATGAACATTACCAATATTGTTTGCTTATCTCTGAGTTTATTATAAATAAGTCTGTGAAATCTTGCAATAACATCTCTGCACTTTTATTTTTTTGGTAAGCATATTGCTTATCACTTAACTGATTCTGAATATGGTCATTCAATGATTTAAAACGACTTTCTCCAACAACTTTTCCCCGGAAGATAGTATTTGAAGAGGCCTATAATTAACATAATCATTAGCTTTACCTCCCTTATAGAGGGGTCGAGTTATTGAGGTTTTCATTAGATCGGGTACAGTACTGCTCTCCAGTGATAAATTTATTAATTTAGTGATTAGCTGAATTAATTGTTCATTGTTACTTATATCAGTCATGCGAATTTCATCTATGCCTGGGCTTTTATTCATGTTAATTTCTTTTAAATATTCTTTTATTATGCCTTCATCTACCAATTTCCAATCAGTCATAAAATCAGTTAATAAATCATCTGGTAACTCCGTTTTAAAAAAAACTTTTCATTACACGATTGTCTTAATTTCTTAACTTCCTCAGTAAACATATTTGCAAATTTATCAGCTATTACCTTTATTTCACCCTTATTATTTTTATTTTTTGCAAAGTTTTTAAGTATCTGTTCATCAACACTACCTTTGGCCTTCCTACCCATTACTGAATTTATTTTTCCCCAAATTTTCTAGTATCATCTTTACAATTTTTGAATTCTCTATAATTATGCTCATGTTCTTCTTTTTTGATTAATTTACAAGTACGGGTTTGAAGGTTGTGATATTGGTTTTTCAAAATCAAGTCAGCCGGAAATTTTTTCCACGATTCATAAGTTTCATCACGTTCCTTCATTAAAGCTTTTAAATTTTTACTAAGTTTAAATTTTTTTGAGTTTTTGGAGCCTTGTATAGTTTTCTTTTTGGAACCTTCATATATGTTTTCATTTCACTAACCCAACTATTATAGCAATCATTGACATCTGTTGTTTAAGATATCACCCCAATCAAAATTTTTTATTAAGCTAGTTGCTTTTTTTTTATCAATAAAAAATTTGTCTTCATGAATGGTGTTATCTACATTTCTGGTTAAATTTAAATTTTGATTTGATCCTGTGACCAATCCTATCATATAGTGATCAGATAAATTTAATTTAATAATGAAAGAAACTTCGTTATTCAAATCTCTTGCATATATATGATCTAAGCAAGCCTTAACTAGACGTCCATTTCTTACCACTTCTCTTGGGATCTTGAATATAGTTTGTTAAGCAGTTTTCAGCTAATATATTTTTATAATTGTCTAAATTTTTACTATCAGACAATAGGTTTAAATTTATATCCCCTATCATTATTACAGCTTATTATTATTATTAATCTTCAGTTTCTCTAGTTCAGATAAAAAAGATTTCAAGCTCAAATTAGGTGGTCTGTAAATGCTCAAGACTGATATCCATTTTGCTTAATCTTAATCTTAAACTCAAGACTTTCAAAGGAGCTAGGATTTTTTGTATTTATTAAATCAACTTCTAATTTATTACTTACATAAGCTATGAGGCCACCACCTCTTTTTTTTTCTTAAATTATGCAAGAATGAGTAATTTTTGATTTGAAAAAGATTTATCTGATGTTCACAAAGATTTGCCTCAGATAATATTAATACATCTGGTATAACCTGATTTACAAAATCTTTCACTAAAGTAAATTAATCACACTCAACGAGTTAATATTTACATGAAAAATTTTAAACTCACTACTTTGGCATCCAACAATCATGTCTGTCATAGTATTGTAGATGTGATTTGCTTTGTAACACTTAATTTCATCATAGAGATCTTCTTCGATCTCTTCAGAAGCCGAAGAGCTATTTATCCCTAAATGATTGACATCTGAGAAGACCATTGAGAGAGACCAGGGTTCTGTTCCTCCTCATTATTTAAATCCCTGTCAGCTGATCCTTGATTTGAAACGTTTTGTGCAGACAAATTATTCCCCTGAATCGCATTGCTTTGATTTTGATTTTTTATCCAATCTTCCAGATTTGCAAGATCCTCTTCACATTTTATCCATATAGGTTTAGTACCTTCAGCAAGTCTGATGAGAACTTTCCTATTTTTGTACCAACAATATGCGCAATTGAGTCTTTTTGCTGCTTCTTTAGCTTTATATAATAATTTTTATAATGCTGACTTAAATTTTCATTTACATAAATTTTTCCATCATTACCATTATTTAAAATATCCGATTGGAGTATTACAGTTTTCCTATTACTAATGATACTGTCTCTTATCTTTCTTTTGTCCAACTGGACAATAATTGGTTTAGGATTCTTTTTATTTTTTGACGGTATTCTGTGAATTGCCTCTATATTTCCTTCTCAATTTTGATATTCATTTTATCACCTAAGTTTATGACTATTTCCTGCAGTAAATCCAAATTTTCATTTTTCCCTCAGGAACTCCATGAATTTCCAAGTTGTTTTTCCTTGAGTGTTGTTCAAAATCAGCAAAACGCAAGTCTAATGCTTTAATTTTGTTTGATTCTTCCTTTTGATTTGATTCTAAGACAGAAATTTTATCAAGAAGCGCCTAATTAAACGATTTTTTTCTAAGAGGCTATTTTCCAGTTTTTGGATTTTATTCTCATTGGCAACAACTCCATCCTTTAATGCAATCAGAGCATTTGTATTTTCTGCTAATTTTTTACCATTGTCGGTTAGTACATCTAATAATTGTTGAAAACGACTTTCATTTAATTTTTCTAACTTGGCAATTGATGCTTGTAAGTCATCCTCATTGTTCTGCGTTTGGAAAAACCATTCATTTCATTCTTTTTTTTCTTTTTTCGCATCACTTCCACTCCTTTCCCTAGTGTCAGTATTTTTCTTTGCAGATCTACATTGAGTGCAACGCCACACTTCCTTATCAGGCCTTCCTTTACTTTCCCATGTTGATCGTTTTACTGAACAGGGACCCCAACAATAATTTTTATTACAACCCATGCAATAGGCTTCTTGCATTGATAGTTCCTTACGGCAATTTGCACAATAGTATCTAAACAATTTTGACATCTCCAGATTCACGATCTTCCTTCGATTTAGATAAAAAGGATAACTCCAGGTTTGCGCATTCCAATGGAATAAACCATCACATCCATAGCATCTGACATATTGATATCTGCTACCGTATCAATTGATTTATTACAACTTATACACTTATCCATTTTTGTTTTTAAACGTAAAGATAATGTCTTCAATGAGCAATTAAACTTTATTATTTATTTATTTAAGTTTCCGTGTAAACAATTAAGAGCAATTGTGAGAAGGCTTATACATTAATGACACGCACATTTATTTATTTTGTCTCATTGGCATAAAACATCGATTGTTCATATATTTTGGGGATATAAGATAATGGCACAGGGTTTTATGACGATTATTCTTGTTTTTCTAACAAACTTGTTAAAAACATATGGCGTTGCTTCCACGTCGATTGGATTCCTTAACCATTGCAAAAGGTCAACGTATGCATTATTATCTTTATACCAATGTAGCGCGGCTAGATCAAGGGCTTCCTTTTAGCTATATTCACATTGATCCCTCAACCAACGTTTTGATATAAAACTCCTTTTTTTTCAAAGTCTCAAACCGCTTTTTTCACCGTTTTATCTTATTCAATTCAAAGTTTAGTCTTATTAGATGATTCTCGTAACGTTAAACTGTCAGAACTTTCCCACTTTACCGGAAAAATCTATTTAAATACGGAACACAAAAAACGTGTCGACCATCTTTGAAAATAATAATAATAATAATAATAATAATAGGTAGAGCTATAGGACAAGACCAGAGGAGGGATTGGGCGACCGCTTAAATGCAAACGTCCCCTCTCCTCGGTGGTTGGGGAAGAGACTGGATGAAAGGATATCCACAATCAAGCGTCGATTTCCTAGTCCAAAAATAAGCTCGAGCCATGACACCTGGCTATGGGGTTATGTGATTGCCCAGTGGTACTGGGCCCACATTAATTCCAATTTAAAAAAACCCCGTAAAAGGGAGATGAAATAATGTAAAATAATAATAATAGTACCTTCTTTATTTTTGAAATTTTTTTACAAAAATAGTGTCACATCAAGTACCATAAAAATTATATTTTCGTTAATTACAATCGTTTTTAAAATCCGTCAGTGGCATATATGCTTTATTAAGTAAGAATCTTTTTAATTCTTTATTGAATTTTTTTTAGTTTGGATCCCACTTCTACATTCTGGAAGCTTTAAATACAATTTAAATTCTTTTAGGACATCGGTTTTTTTTTTTTTTTCAAATCTGGCTGTATGATGAGGTAATATTTATAAATTGTCCCTTAGTGATGGCGATAATCTTGAATATATCGATATTACGACTATCGATATTTTAAAAATTGACGATATTCAGCGTGCAAAACGACGAGAGCGCTCCAAGCCTTCGAACTACTGCAATAAGGATAACACAATAGAAAACGACCTGAGCGCATTCTACATGAACTAGAGCAATAAGGTAAAAACGTCACTGTGACGTCACTCTGAATATCATCGATTTCGATAACGATATATCGACTATCCAGAACTTGGAATATTGAAAAAAAATCGATATTTTTTTCTTCGATATATCGATAAATTGTCTCCATCACTAGTAAGATAGTTATCATATATATATCAAAACACCAAATATTTGAATTTTTTTGAAAATCGTCGTGGAAGCAGATAATTTTCACGACGATTTTATGTCATTATTATTCGTCTTATATGTCAGTTTGCCTGCAGAATCGGAGAAAAAAAATTTCGATATTTACTTTATCGTCGAAAAAAATATCGATATATCGAATATCGTAAACTTAGGATATCGAAAAAAATGTCGATATTTTTTTATCCGATATATCGATAAATTATCGCCATCACTACCCCATATCTGGTGTTATAATTATGGTTGTTGCCTAACTTTGCAAGATCATCAAATTATTTTCTCTAAGGCCGAAATTTCACAATAAAACATGTTGCACAAAATGTTGGAAACAAGTTTCTACGCTGCAACATGTTGAGCAACATTTTACTGCAACACGCTTTATCGTGAATTTAACATTTTCTCTATTCCATCCAATTTTCATCTACGACAAGTTGTAATAAAAAATTTTTGAAAATTATGCAAGTTACAGTATAATTATATCTATATCTTGTATTTATCATTACGTAACATGTTAATCAACATATTATATGACATGTTTGATGTAAAATTCCACCTTCGCAAAATTTTTTAAATAATGATTTCGGAAAATCATGACGTACCGGTATTGTTATTTTTTTCCCCTTGAATAAAAACTAACACTGTGAGGAAGCGGAACGGTCTCGATGATAAAAAGACAGGCATAAAGCAATTTTCTCTCTTTATATACGATATACAACATATATACATAGGGTACATATATATACAAGATCTAGGAAACGGCATCTTCCTTCTTTTTTTTTACCTTCTCTCTTTCTGTTTACCCTTCTTTTTTTTCACTCGCCTGCATATCTCCGATAAATTGATGTAGTCAATACCAAACGAGGGTTATTTTGAAAAGAAAAAGTGATGAAAAGTCGTTTAGCGTTTAAAAAAGAAAATCGCGAGAGAGAAAAAAATTGTAGAGAAAAAAACATCCAATGCAGCGTTTTTTGATTGGTATTTCCGAAAAGAAAAGCGAGAAAAAACGATGAATAAAGATGTTTTAAGCAGCTTACGCTATTATATTATGATGGTGACAACGCTTGACTACTTTTTAATTTCTTATGGTGGAGTACGTTTTAAGGGGGGGGGGGGAAGAAATATAATGCCATAATAAAAAGTTTCCGAGGATGATTCCAGTTTAAATTTAAAGAAAATTTTTTAAACTTTTTTTCCTCTCTCGTTGCAATGGACCGGTTTTCTCATGTTCTCGTGCTGTTTCAAAATGACATCGCATGTTTTCTTGCTTTTCCAGAATGATTTCAACGTTTTTTGCATGAAATAAAAAATAATACTTGCTTTTTTCTTATCTTTGTTGTGCCATTTTCATTTTTGCTGGTTTTTACAGTAGGTATAGTAAAAAAAAAAAAAAAAAAAAAAAAAAAAAAATGAGATCGGTGAACCGATCATAGGGCTTTATCACAGTTAAATAATTTTTTTTTTTTTTTTTTTCATTAGAGGTCCACCAAAGCCGCAGTACGGGCACAAGGAATCCGAATTTCGGAAAAATTATTTCAGATTCGGAATCCTCTACCCCGAAAATATTATAGTATTGTATAAACGTAAAGCTTATACGCGCGTATACGCTTTGTTATGTAGCAGGATCTTATTTAACATTTTTAACATGTATGTATGGGCGCAGTTTTGCGCCGAATATGTTGGGTGAACATGTTCCGCGTGAAATTGAGCACCATCATATTTCCATCAAATAACTAAATAAGCTTCTCCATTCGTATTTATTAATTAAACCATTTGTATTCTTTAAAAGTGTTTTTTTTTTTTTTTTTTTCATTTCCCGACAAGAAAAAGAAAAGAAAGTTTCGATAAAAACAGTATTTAGCTTTAAGTATGAATATTTCATTTCCGGTTACCGTCTTGAATCGAATATTTGATTAACATTGATTGCTTCATTGTGAAATCGAGTTTTTTTTTTTTTTTTTTTTTTTTTTTTCAATCAAAAATTTTTAAATGCGAATATTAGAGTATGAAACGAGCCTTCCGACCTTACGTATAAAATTCTTTTTCAATTTCAAAAGATTTTTTTTTTTTTTGCTTAAAAGGAAAACTTTCGTCTAAACTAAAATCAACTTGTTTTCGAAGTCTTATTCAAAAATATTACGTAATTTTCTTTCATTTGCCCTTCCATCTCCCACGATCCGATCGGATGAAATTGTATAAAAAGCTTCCATCGATTTTTCTGACGTTTTTATCATGCTTTATACGTATCCCTGACCTAAAGCAAATAAATTGAATTTTTTTAGACGTTTAAAGCCGAATCGAAAGATCTAGCAAAAAAAAAAAAAAAAAAAAAAAATTATCGGGATAGGAAGGTTTTAAATTACGCAGAATTATCGCGAATCCCATGCCCAAAAGGAATTGGCGCTTTTGGTATTTTTGTAAATATTTTATAAAAAAGGTTTTTAAAGATACGTGAGATCTTTTCTGAGGTTTTTATTTATTTTATTTCATTTGCATTTACTAAAAGAAGTACTTGAATCCGGCACTGGCATACTGGAAAGAAAGGGGAGGAATGAAGCGTGAACTTTCAACGTTTTAGACGAATATGACCTTTTTTTTTGCACCAAATATAGCATGTATTGTAAATCCCTGACTTCGATAGATATGGGAAGTGCTGAAAATGTCTTACATGGCTGTTTTTGAGTTCGCAGGAAAGAGATAGACTTTTTAAGTACTTTTAATGTGGCCGTTTACTGAACATCTTTTTTCATTGCGTTGCCTGAACAGTGTTCATAATTGAAAAGAGAATTCCCGTTTGACTATCTCTGCTTTTTTTTTTTCAATCTTGAACTAGCCGATTTCAAAATTGTTTTTTATTAATATACTGATTTCGCTTTCATATTCCATTTATAAAATTTTATCCCCGTTTTGTAGGTTTTAGTTTTACAAAACCGCGGGATTCCTTCGCTTATTAATGGAAAACCCGCAGGAACCCAGGGAGCTCCAGTGCGACAAACAAAAATTTTTGGTTTTGAGTAATGGTTTTGCCTAAAATCAATAATTAAGAGAACAATGCATGACAAAATAAAATACGAGCAACTATCTATTTATTTATTTATTTATTTATTTTGTGAAGATGCAACTAGATCTTTGAAATCTCTTTCTTTCTTTTCTTTCTTAAAAAGGACAAAATTACTCCGCGTCCGTATTCTTTAAATAAAATAAGAGGAGCTTCCTACTTCCACTAAAAAATAAAAAGGGCTAATTGATTAGACGTAATTTTTTTTAAATATTTAGTTGCTCTCAGCATTTCATTTCAGCTATGATTTTTTTTTGACGAGCTCCCCCACTCTTCCCCCCCCTCGTTTCGAATTTACTATGTCCGTTATAACTCGGATTTCATTTTCCATCAACGTAATGCAACTCTAATTCCCTAAATGAAATACAAAACATAAAAGAACGATGAAGTTTAATTAAAAATCATTTTTTGTAACGGTTGCAATAATGTAATTCAATACTTGTTTCAGCGAAGCTTCTTTTTTTCTGGACAAAAGTCGACAAACAAATGAGTGTTCTATATAAGCCGGAGGTTAATCAGCGAAAATTTTCGACTTTTTCAAAAGTTTCAAAAAAATTAGGGACCGCGTTTAAGTATTATGTAAGCATAATTTTGACAATTCTAGACCCCACCTTCTTGTAAGCTAAAATAAGTTTTTTGAAAAACCCCTCTTTGTTTTGTTAACCGTAACTTTAACGTGAGATTTAAAACCCAATTCTCTCCTCAAAATGAATTATTTTGCGATTACGTACGTACACTCAGAAAAGAAAATGGCTGATGCGAAAAAAAAAGAATGTCTTGTCACAAGGCTTTTTTTTAATCGTACGAAAACAATAAAAATACCTACCTTGTCAAAAAACATTATTATTATTTTTTTTTTTTTTTTCCATGAAGCATTCCGGTTTTTTTGCTAGACAAAACTTGTTCAGACATTTCTTTTTTTTTTTTTTTTTTTTTTTTTTGAGAGAGACAGAAAATTTGTCCTTTATGGATAGACAAGCCGCTCCGGCCCGCTTCGCGGGCCTCCGCGACTTGTTCAGCATAATTCATTATACCCTATATTGGGGAGGCTCTACAGCTAATTACGGAATCGTATGGAAGATCCCTAATTTTCTTTAGCGGAAAGAGACGGTGAGGTTATAATACTCTAAGCACTGAACCTGAAAGAAGAGTCATAACGTCCTACTGTCTCCGATGGATATGACATTACGCTGTCAACCGGTTCCGGTGCGGTTTCCTTCAAAAAGGGGTCGATTTCGCTTTAATTTTGTCTTTGGGGCCATTGAAATATTACGTTATAATTTTTTTCGACATTTTAGACCTTCTCCTTCCCCGTGATCATCATTTGTCATCGTTAGTAGAACCCCCCCTGGAAATTTTCGTCATTATTCGCTGCCCCCCCCCCTCCCTCTTATCAAGGAATATTTTTCTTTTTCAATAAAATGGCAAAATACATTTATTATTAATACGAAATATTAACATAAAATAGGCCTGAAATTTAAAAGTGGTTAAGCTACAAATGAAAACTTATAAGAAATTACTTATTTATTTGTTACAAAATTATTTAAAAAAATCATACTTTTAAAGTTTTGAATGGAATTATATCTAAGTGTAACTAATTATAACTATATCTAGTGTAAATGATGACGTCGGCATCATATCACCAATACTCCCCCTTCCCTTCGTCCTCAGTCGAACGACCCTCTTCCACCCCCCTAAAATAATGACATAATATTTGAATGGCCCCTTTTTAAAGAGTTTAATTTTGGTTTGATTCTTTACCCATAAACTTGCTAGACATTTTCTCATAGCTCCAACACAGTACTAACGACAGACCCCAGCACTAATAAAAATATCAACATTTTCTTATAGCACTAACGTAGCACTAAACGTAGGTGGGGGGAAAGATGGAAGTTAGCCCACAGAATGACTATCTAATAACTTTTTTCCTATCGCAGCACTAACGGAGCACTAACAGTATATTGTAGCACTAACGTAGCGCTATCGATTGCGCATAGTGCCGCCCTGGCACTCCGATATGGTTGTGCCAACTTCTCGGACACCCAGTAGTTGACTAAATGGTACTTACATAATTTCGGCTAAAATTTTTTTGTATAAATAATTGTCTTTTAAAAATGATTAAAGCATGTGAATATTTTTAAGATATGAAATCAAAAAAAGAAAGCCAAGTTTTTAATTTAAAAAATAGCATCTGCATAATTTTCAAAAGCTTTTACCCTGAAAAGTTCTTATACTCTTATCCTTATCCTTATCCTTATCCCTATACTTAAACTAAAAGAGTTATCATCATTATGTAAAAAAAAAAAAAAAAAAAAAAAAAAAAAAAAAAAAAAAGGGAAATGTAAGAGAAGGCTAGGTTAGAAAAAAAGGTACACATGCATAAAATTGGCGACGCAACGAACAAAGATTGACGGAACCTTGGATGTAATAAAAAGAAAAAAAAAAAGGTTCATTGTTCCGGTTCGCCCTAGGATCAGTCTTCTAAGAAAAAATCAATTCTTTTTATGTTCCGAATTCTTCTCTGTTTACGGGTTAAATTAATGATTGGGTGAATTTTAAAAAGACAGGTCATGATTTTATTCGAAGGCGATTTCCCGGAAAACGCGGTGAAATTTCCCGATTTTTCGATTTTTCCCTGGCTAAGGATGAAGTGTAGCAACTTTATCTGAAAAAACAGCCTTCTGGAGTGACCGGAAATGGCCGGGAGGTTTTCGGGTTACAAACAGACACGCGACGTTTTCAATTTTATATATATATAGAAGAAGATGTCTCTTCTGGGGAGGATTTCATTTTTTGTTGCGTTGCTAAAACTCTCCTGCATGATTTTTTTTAAATTGGTTTTAAAGATGTTTGGTCCTGGTAGAAATGGTCTTTTTTTGGAAAAATTTTCGGTCTTATTTATTTATTTATTTATTTATTTGTTTTTTTTTTTTTTGTGAAACCTGTATGAAAAAGTATTAAAAATGTAGTTCACAAGGAGCCACATCCGGTCTGGGAGTTCGAGCAGTTATTGTATCTTTAACATTGAGTGGAATGACATTGATTGATGTACAAATTGATTGATTGACTAAAACCAGCTCATACAAATAATGTTTTTTTTTTTTTTTTTTTTTTTCTTTTGATACTTAAAGCTTATAAATAAATAATAAAAAACGTGGACATCAGAAGATCAATTAAGAAAATATAATATAAAAAAAGAAAAAAGGAAAAGAATTTATCTCTCTCAAACCCTTCCGTTATTGACCGAAAACCTTTTTTTTTATATACTGTATTGTATATATATATATATATATATTTTTTTGTTTTTTTTTGTTTTAAAGCTGTTTTGCCCTAAATTCTTAACTTCCTTTCAAAATAAATCACAATCATGAAGCTGACGTACCCGGGATCCGGCTTAAAGAGGATGTAGAGGTTTTCTAAATCCAAGTCGTGAACCCTCGCTTTTAAGGTATAAAACTAGTCTTGATGATTTTAATAGAGTTGTACGTAAGATTCCAGAGACGTTATTTCTCAGCAAATATTCCCCTCTTCGAGAATTTTGGTAGATTTTAATATATGGCCGAATTAATGGAAATTTCTAATTGTCTTTTGAAAGAAAGAAAATCAGTTTGAATCGGACAATGGTAATAAACTTGTTGATGGGAATTTTAAATATTCCTCGGAACTTTAAAATTAATTCCCAGGAATTGTTAAAAAATATTTTGGCGAGGGGTTACTTACTCATGCTTTCCGGTGTACTTTGCATTACATTGCATCCATTTTGTATTATGGTTAGGGTGACGCTTAAGAAGCCTAAGTCTGAATTTAATGGAGGCCAATCGCTCAAATGATTCGAAAAAAATAAAGACTTGGTAGCCAGAAGCTGAATTCTCCCAGTCACCTCCTAGTGGTGCCCATAAGCAGTCAGTTTTTGCCATTTAAAATACATGTCAAATACTTGTATTGCTGTTGAAGACTTTTTTTTTTCTCGACATAAATACATATCAGAAAAATCGATCCGATGGTGGAAGTACAGTACAGTAATACTCATATATGTAGCTTTCAACATGAATTTTTTCAGGTTTTCAAATCTTATGTAACGGTTGTATTGGGTAGCTGAAATCGAATTATTTTGGCTAATTTTAGCCACCCAATACAACCGTTACGTAAGACTTGATAACCTGAAAAAATTCATGTTGAAAGCTACATATATGAGTATTACTTTCACCATCGGATCGATTTTTCTGATGTGTATTTATGTCGAGAAAAAAAAAGTCTTCAACAGCAAGTATTTGACATGTATTTTAAATGGCAAAAACTGACTGCTTATGGGCACCACTAGGAGGTGACTGGGAGAATTCAGCTTCCGGCTACTAAGTTTTTTATTTTTTTCGAATCATTTGAGCGATTGGCCTCCATTAAATTCTGACTTAGGCCTCTTAAGCGTCACCCTAATTATGGTGTACACTGTTTTCGAACCTGGCATTTTGACAAAATTCATCAAATTTTTGAAATTTTCAGGAATTTTTTGGAGGTCCACTTTTTAAGAAAATGAGGCCTAAATTAACCAAAATGGCGAAATTTGGGTCACTTCTTTTGAGAAAAAATATGGTTGTGAGCAATTTTTTTGCGTACTTGCATGTGATGATAGCAAAAATTGTGTCCTGCGGGGTCTTGCCAGCGAAAAAAATGCTTTTGTGACGTCTATGATCTACGCCATTTTTTTGGTCACTTTCTTGGTGAAAGAAAAAACTTGAAACACATGTACTTAGATCCATTTTTGACGTATTTTTTGGTTTTCTTAGTCCATTAAAGCTAAAATAAAGAAGAAAAAAAATGTTTTTCTCTTTAAAAGGCCATTTTGAACACCAGGCCATTTTTTTTGAAACATATTCCTTTTACGCCCTTAAGCAGTTCTTTAAAATAGGTAACTTGTTTTTGTTCTTCGGTTTTTTCAATCGGACAACCCGTTTTCTGCCAATAAAAATAAAAACTGAGTTAGCACACCCATTTCCCGCCTCAAAAACGGGCTTTATTTTGACCTCATTTTTGGCCTTAGGGAACGTTCAAGTATTACGTAAGATTTTTAGGGGGAAAAGGGGTCCGCATTAATCATGTTCGCCATAAGCTAAGTATGGCGAAATCTCTTACAATGAACCCCCCGTTCAAATTCACCAAAATCATGCTTACGTAACATTTGAATGGCCCCTTATTTATCCTCTCACTAGACCCTCGCTGTAATAGTATATTACATATCAGGTATGCAGGTGGCGTATTGCAGGCCGTGACCAGTCGAGGCCTGCAAGCCACCTTCATGCCTGATTTGTAAGTTATTTTTTATTACGACGGCGGGAAATGAATTTTTTCGTTTTTTAAGCGGGCGGGAAAGTTCATTTCCCGCCCGGAGTGATGAAAAAAATTTTGCGTAATATTAACACAATTTATAATTCAAAAACGGTCTACACATTTTTATTTGTAAATAATAACACAATAACAATTATTGCCTAGCAACGTATGTCAAAATTAACATAAAAAGAGTAACAAACAAAGTGTGTGGACCGAGTTTGTTAAAAATACACAAAATGTTTTGCAGTGGATACACTGAGAAAAATGCTACCGGTAAGTTTACCGTATTAGCGTTAACACCAACGGTAAATTATAGTTAAAAAAATGAGCCTCGGTATTACAGTAAACTTAAAGTTAACGGTAATGCCGATTTGTCTGCACTTCAACTACAGTGGTTAATCCGTCTTGCAGTAAAATATACTCTATTTTTTACGGTAATGTAAAGTATTATTTGTTTGATTTTAAAGGGTAGTGCAGATTTTACTGTACTAAAGTCATTTTTACTTTAATAAAAATCTTTGAAAGGTGTATAATTTTTACTTTTAAATATGGTATTTTTCGATAGTAGTTATCGTTTCATATTATTACGTCGGATATTATAGTTATGTTACTATAATTACCGTCGGATTTACTTAATCCTTCTAAAGTAAACCGGTGTTACCGACGCCATTTTTTTCTCAGTGTATTGATGGATGAAAGTTTAAAAAACATCAATTTTGGGGCACGAACCTGATGGTGACCCAAAGGCAGCCTTTGCTGGTCCTTCAGCTCCATCAGATCCTAAAAAGTTTTCAAAAAGGAATAAGAGTTTTTCTTTTATCAGGTGATTTTCCTTTTTTCTGAGTGGTCATATGCCGTTAATTACAGGTTGTTCGTCCGCCTCCCGAATGGCCTTGATTAGTCAAAGACCGATCGGATTGCTTTTCACGGCCACCATTTGACCAGAGAAGCCAAACCCTCGAACACCGTGCCCGGTATCAACTGCCTTGACTTCTGACCTTGGATGCCAATCGAGTACTTCCTAAGCGCTATTTGTGTGATTTTCTTCAAGCTCCCCCCCCCCCCTCCCTCCCCATTAGTGAGGAAAATAGGCTTCCTCTTCTGGAAGTCGGACAGTGAAGTAAGATTTTTTAATTATTCTGCTCTTTGGCTTACATACCTGAGTAGCAGTCCCCTTTATTTCAGAAAGTTCCTAACAGCTTGAAAAATAGCAAAGACGCCGGCTACTCAAGATTTTTATTCGCATACATAGGAAATTTATTTTTCCTTCCTCATATATGTAATGTACTACTTTCGAAGACAGTGACTACGAACGAAAGTTGGCAATTACAGAACGATTTAAAAACAATGCTTCTGCGCATGCGCGTCATTACGCTCGCGCGTGTAATGTTACATTTCAATCCTAGTCGCCATCTTGACAATTTTTTTTTTTTTTCCCAGTTAATTTCGTCATCATTCTTAATATGTTTTTCTTCGAAATCAACTAAAATACAAACTGATCATTGAAAATAAGGGTTTTATTCTAAAATTAACGAAAAAAAAAAGCAAGTTACAATAAAGGTTAACACTGTTCGATACTTTTCAATCCCATGGCCGCCATTACTTCATTTCAAAATGGCCGCCATATTAATAACATAAACAATGTTTTTAGTTTATTTTTAACATTTTTTTTGTGAATTTGCATATTCGGAATAAAAAATATCTTACAGCACTGCGACAGGCGAGACTCATTCCACGCCTAACCGGTCTCTGGTCTCTTTCTGTCGCAGTACCGTAATATACTATTTCATATCCGGCTAACAAGTCTAGCATTTTAATTGGGAAAAAGGCCATTCCTTTTTTCTGCTGCATTTTGTTATTTTTCAAAATTTCAGCGATAAAACAAAAGCGATAATGCGGTCTCCGATTCAATTATGGATCCGTTCCCAGTGCAAATAAAATTGGGGAAATGTGATGTTTCATTTCTCCAACAAACGCGATAATGATCAGTATGCAGTTACGTATGATACAAGTTGGTTTTCATCGCTGTAAACATGAAGGAGGGGAAACGTGTGTGTCAGTTTTTTTTTCCGAATGTCAGAATTTGATGTTTTTATCGCGGGAAAGCAGAAAAGCCGAAATTTTCAGCGGGAGATATATACAGCAGTCGTAAGAGAGTTATCCACAGAGTTTCCCAATGTTAACATGGTTTTTTGTTTCCCCTTCCCCTTCTTTCGTTTTTTCTCTTTCTTTCTCTCTCTCTCTCTCTCACGGTCTCGTCTGACGGTATGAATGGAGCAACTAAGTTAAAAGCATTTCGAAAATAAACCCAATCAGACATTTCCCTGCCGTCAAACTTAAAAACCTCACGTTTCGAATCTTGGATTCATTAAATATTTCAAACTCCCCGGAAAGTTAAAATCGTCCGACTGTAAAGGATTGAATTTCGGGATAAAGTTTTACAATAAAGTCGATTAATTTTCGAATTAAGGGAGAAGAAAATGAATACTGTATAAAAGCGTGTAACAGTGGTAACCGGCTCGAATGTAGCGTGCGGAGTCTGCAGTTTGGGTCAAGGTCAGTCCTGGGATTTTCATTCCTTTTTACATGGTCAAGGGTGAGAGATAAACCGTGTTACAGACGATGAAGTGAAATTCTCAGGAGTCAGCAATGGGATATGTGTGTGTGATGTTTTTGGAAAACCTGCGAGAAGAGGCTCTAAGATTAGGTGGATAATCCTTGGATATTGCAGTTAGGGTTGGCGACAAGTGGATTTCTTACTCTTCGATTAAAATAAGGTCGTCAAACAACCAACATGATCGCAAGTTTTCGTGTATTCTTTTTCTTATTTCAAGATTCCGTCCCTTAGAGTAAACATTTACGGTCGCTGTCAAATAATAATGAAAACAGGTTTAAATGATCATTGCACTTGAAATAAAAACGATGTTTCACAGCAACCGTTTTCTGGTCTCGAACTCAAAAACGTCTCGCTTTAGATTCTAGCAGAAAAGTGTGCTAGTCGTTGGCATCTGCTACTGTTTAGGAGCCAGAGGTAGATTCTATAAGCGAAAGTTAGGCAGACGTATTCTTGTTCTTTTCTCGGCCTGTTGAACGAGGACCTCTTTCAATGGCGGCATGATTTGACTTGACTGCCTGACTGCGTTGCGATTTTCCTGTTCTTTTCGGAGATTTCTATTTCTCCAATTCGTTTCTTTTGTCGTAATTCAGATTTATTGACTGACAAGAAGAAAAAGAGGGACAAACTAGAAAGGAACAAGAAAGGACTAGCTGTAAACCAGGATAAAAGCACAACTCGTCGCCACCACTCCCTACATTAGGGTGGCCCAAATATCGAATTTTTTGATTTCGGCGAACGCACCCCCTAATTCATTTATGGTAATCGAAAGAAGATTCCCTGAATTTTATCAGATGTTTTGGACGTAAGTCGTTTAGCCGTGTCCCGGGGACCTAAAAATTTCGAGATTCCCCTAAACACGGAAAAATTAAAAGTTTTGCTTTTATGTAAAAATGGTCGTTTTCTATGCAGATTACGAGAAGAAAGTTTGAATTTATTTACGACAAACGATTACTGTGCTAGAGGACAAAAATATGAAGAATTTTGCAAAAAAAATTGTGGATACATCATATTTTGCTAATATTTTTTACTTATTTTGGTCTCTGTCATAAAAATTGTATGAGATATAGAACTTTTAACTATATTTTCGTGATTTTGCAGAAAAATCCGAATATTGTAGGAAACGGCAATTTTTACGTAGAAATAATTATGATTTTTCGGTGTTTAAGGAAATTCTTGAAATTTTTAGGTCCCCGAGGACGTCCAAAATATCTGAAAAAATTCAAGCAATATTCTTTCGGTTACTATAAAAGAATTAGGGAGTGCTTTCACCGAAATTCGAACGTTGCTAAAATAAGGGCCACCCTATCCTACACGCAATCCACTAACCTTTTATATTGAAAATTTGGAGATCATTTTCAGCAATTTCCTGTGTGTCAAGGCCATTCCTTGCTGAAAATAGATCATCAAAGCTATAATCAAATTTTAACTTAATAAAAGAAGGAAGAAAAATAAAAAAGCAAATGAAAAACGAGTTAGTGAGCCATTAAAGGGAATCATTTTTATCCCTTCGATTAGCGTCTTAATCGTAGACGTAATTACAGCTTTTTCTTTTTATGACTTTCTAAAAAGAAGGAGGAAAAAGCAAGAAAAAATAGTTTCGACCTACAAAACCTACCTTTTTTTTCAACCCCCCTTATAAACTTTATACTCCGAGACATGTAAAACATAATAATTGTCAATAAAATCGACGACATGAGGAAAAGTAATAAAATATTTATTGTTTTTCTTTTCCCTCTCTCTCTCGCTTGATACCATTTCTGAAGGCTTGTCACGTTATTTTTTTCCGTCGCCGCCGCAACTTTTACCGAATTTGAAACCCTAAACTTGTACAGTCATCTATCTTAAAAAAAGAATGGGGGGAGGAAGGGATCTGGAAGGAAAGAAGAAGAAAAAGCTTTTTCGTTTCCGGATTCAGGTAGAAGAGCTTTTTTTTCGTATAGAAGCGAAAAACGCAGTGATTCGGAAAAGATGGAAGCTCCAAGGAATTCGAACCTTTTTAGCTTATTAATCGATACATTTTCTCTTTTGGAAAATGAGGAGGGGAGGAGGTAATTTATATTTAAATATGAATCGAAGAATAGACTTGGAATAAAGAGAAATTTCGCAGAGATAAAAATCTACGAATTTTTACTCGTAATGCTACTTCTGAGCTTTAATTTTTTTTTTTTTTTATGTCTAAAAAATGCGATATGTCCAAAACATTTTATTACGACAGCATAAAATTCATCATTATGGCGATAAATTAACGAGGCAGGAGAACAATAATATTCCCAGCCTTTACACTGTACTGATACCTGTCGAATTGTTTGGAAAATGTCTAACTGATTGTTTCAGCATTGATCTTCCGGGAAATACAAAGTGAAAAGTGATTCATTATTTAACCGATGTTTACTGAATCGACAAGCTGTATGAAGTGAATAAATAATTTCCGAGAGAGTGGGGAAGCGAGAGGAAAACGATAAGAGACAAGAAAATCGGCTCAAAGTTCTCGTATCTGGATATTTTCACTCATGTCATATTAAAAATCTCGAATCGATTCGGAAAATTAGCGTACATGATTGCCTGGAATAGGGATGGTAAGGAGCGGTCTGGAAGCGGTAACTGTTACCTCCGAGGACGATAACTGAAACTTTTTTGGAATTATCGTTTAACTTCACCTCAATCTACGGTTTTGTGTCCAGTTTTACCAAAAATAAGAGTTAGCTGATTATCTTTACTTATCTATTTATTTATTTATTTATTTATTTTTTTTTTTTTTTTATTTTTTTTTTTTTTTTTTGTAAACCAAGATAGATTTACCGTTTCCGTAAATTCTATCACCGATTCGACAATGGCAGAGATCTTTACCTCAGAGACAGATATAGTTAAATATGCAATAGAGATGGAAAATTCCCGAAATATTTTCATTCCCGGAAAAAGGGAATTCCCGTTTTGGTTAGCTTTTTTATTTCTCGGAAATCGAGAAATCGATATTTGGATTCCCGGAAATATCGGGAAAGCCCGGAATTTATTTTAAATACGAGAAAAAGGAAAATAACCCTGATTTCCGTATTTTTTGGGTTTCACTTTTGGAAATAAGCGGAACCATGTCCAAAGAAAGTTTTGCATGTTGTTTAAAGGGCGGGCTTTAAGCAAAAAAGGAAATGATGTAAAAAAAATTCTTATTTTTATAACTTTTTTCTAAAATATTGAAAATTTTATGTGGTAAATAGGGGTCGTACATAAATTACGTAAGCACATTTAGGGGGGGGAGGGGGTCCAGATTTGATATCTTACCCATAAGCTAAGCATAGGCGAAATGGGATAAAGCGTGCAAAAAGGGCCTAACCCATGCTTACGTAATTTATGTACGACCCCATAGCCAAAAGGTTAAAATAATACTTACATATTATTTCCGTTCCCGGGAAAAAATTTGTTGATCCCGGGAATCAGGAATTCTCGAAAATGAGAAGGCAATAAATAGAATTCCTGGGAGCAATTTCTAATGGGCTTTTTAAAGATAGCCGCTACAAATATTTTGCCCATAACAACCCGTTATCTTGAATCTGCGTAACTTTCTGGCTCTGAGGTGCAGAAATGTGCAGAATTTTATGGCCTACAACAAAGTTGAAATAAATTTCTGATGTCTTTGAATAATGAAATTGCCATTTTGGTTTTTGAAAAAAAACAGAGTTTACCAGCTAATAAAAAAAAAAAAATCAAATCCTTTTGCGGTTGCGTGGCCACCTCATCCTCTTTTTTACGTCTAAGTTTTTTATCATCAAATCTACCGCCTTTTTTATATTTCATCTCGCAAAAACTCCTAAACCTCCTCCCTCTCGAGTGCAAAGAATATCCGTGGCCAGAAATCCGGAAGTCATTAAGTATAAATTTTCGTGAGCTTATTGTTGCCCGACGATTCTGTCGTTAAAACAAGCTTTAAAGCTCGTGTTAACGCCACATTTCCAAAGTCAACAATCTCTGACGTGAGCTTTTTAAACCTCCCAAATATATGTAAGCGGTTAAAATATTTCCCAATAATTTTTAAGCTGTGGGAGGGAGGGATGAGGAGGTGAAAAGGGGGATCGGGTTCTCTTTTATTATCGTCGGTAAAGATATTTCGACCGGGCAAAAAAAAAAAAAAAAAAAAAAAGCTTTTATTAACTTATAAGAGAAAAAAGAGGAATTCGCCACGTAGAGAAAGCTCGGCTTTCGCAATTAAATTTTAATTTGCATCTCGAAAAATTAAATCTTGAATGTCAAACGCAAAAGGAGGAGGATAAAATTGCAAAAGGCATATCCGATACTTAACGGAGCATCAAATGATTGCTTATCCTCGTACGGAACGTGTTCCTTTGCCTTTGACACAGTCGCAACTTCTCCTTTTTCGTACAAAATTATCCTAAAGCCCAGGGAAATGTTCTTCCTTCTCCCCCTCCCCCTCCCCTCCTCTCCTTCCCTTGCAGTTTCTTGTCAATTATATTTTCCCAAAACTGATTTTCCGCCGCCGCCGTTTCTCTTATTATCGCGTTTTCCCTTTTCTATGGCGTTGTTACCTTATCAAAATCATCGTCCGGAGGAATCAAAATGGGATTATTTGATGAAATTAACGAGCCACAAATTTTAGAAAGAGGCCCCCCGGATTGAAATCCGAGAGACAAATTCGTTCGGACTTCTCAAGTAAATAGTTTTTTTTTTTTTTTTTTTTTTTTTTTTTTTGAAGGAGAATACGGGTTGAAAAATATTAAACGTACACAATAAAGTCAGCCAAGCTTGGGGAAGAAAAATAAAAAAATTATTTGAGCACAAGCGAAAGAAACCTCATTTTACTCAATTAGTTGAAAAATGAGAAATTCAGGAAAAACCGAGCGGGAGGAAAAAAAATGAGAGACTAAAGTGAAAATAAGAAATGAGAGTTAAATTTTTTTTTTTTTTTTGAAAATGAGAAAGTTAATGGTGGATTTCATTTTAACTGTCTGGTGGTGATCTCAACCCTTTTCTCCTTTATTGTTCTCCATTTATTTTGTATTGTTATTGCTTTCTCCTCGATAAACAATAAGGCGAAGATCGCATGCAGAGGGAGATGAAAAAAAATGGTCAGATTCCAAACAAAAAGAAGAAAGAACTTGAATCGGGAAATTACGGGAAAGGGGTTTTGAATGAAACAGTTTTGCGCTAACCAGATGGAATATTCTTGTTGACATTTATAAAAATGATTTTGGTTTTTTTTTTTTTTTTTAATTCTCTGAATTTGTTAATTCCGAATCAGCGGCGAAAGTTTAGTATAATTTATATGAATTGAAGTTAAAACTGTTGGCTACTGCGAACAAGAGGTTGAAGGTGCACTCTAAGATAAGGTTCTCGTAAAGCGACGTAACCTCGAATATTTCGACCCCGCAATTCGAAGCAGAAGTACTATGGCCTCGTTCGGCTTGTGGTGGAGGTCGTGAGAGAGCCATATGGCTCAAAATCCTCAGAAAGGGGGATATGATTGTAGAGGGTCGTAATACTTCAAAAAAATAAAAATAATTAGCAATAATAGCATTTAAGGCGTAATGGCCTAAAATTATAAAACCTATGAAGACCTTTGTTTTGAATGGCGACTCCAGTTGATATCTTTTTCCCTCATCACGATATGGCGACTTACCTTTGAAAAAAAAATTAAAAAAAAAATGATTTATTAATTATACTATCTAGTTGATTTCTTAGAAATCTAGCTCTTTCAGAAAAGGTACCAACTACTGTAGGAAAACAACTTGGAAATTTTTGTTTGTACGACCTTCTAAGCGCTGATTCCCACTTGATACATGCTCTAAAAGATATTGTTACATGGAAAAAACAGGTAGCGTGACATAAAATGGAATGTAGTTGCTTTTTCCGTTATCTTTGAACGTTCGTCTTGAAGTTTCAAAACGGTTGCCTGAAATTTTCTTTAAAATGCTTCTGAACATATTTTCTAATCCATTTGAGGAAATATTACACAATATTTACGGCATAAAACCAGGAGAAAATACAAATATTTTCCAGCGTCTTTTAACGTTAAACGTGTTTGTCATAAAATTACATGCTCAGAAACAATGATTCGCGGTCAATTTCCCCGATGATTTTTCTCCGATGTTTGCCACCCTCCCTTTTTCTACATTTAACAGGAGATGTCGTGTGAACTCTGTTATAAAATTGCTGGCTAATAATTCGCGGATGAGATTTTTTTTTCCATTTTTTATTTTCAGTTCAGCGAACGTTAAATGTTTTTATCTCTTTTTATACATTTTGTATTACTTCCGGAGTCGTCCGTTTAGCTTCCGGTCTATATATCATCATTTGAACATGATTTCATCGATTGGTCCTTTTTTTTGACGAAACAAGTTGACGGCGGGGAATGAAATGATTAAAGCTATTTTGTTGGAGAGGGGAGGGGGGAGAGGATGAGTGCGAGCGGAAGGAGGCGCAGGGGGATCACGATTCAAATGTGGGAAACATCTAGCTAATCTAAAAAGCTTGTATCTGAAATTGTGCGTAATCTTATACGAAAGTTAGCAGGCATGTTTTCCCTTTAACTCAAAGTGAAACGCCATTAGATAAAATTTTCCTGGAGTCAAGAAAAAAAAAACTGTAAAAGCACGTGGAAAACGGCATGAATGAAAATCCGGCAACAAAAGAAAACTTGCATAATTAATTCAGACATCTTTAAGTGTAACTGAAAATAAAAAAAAAGGGGGTGGATTTTTAACGATTTCGGGAGTTTTCCGATCGCTCTTCCCTTTGAAACTAAAACTTAGTTTATTCATTGATAATTATACAAAAAGATTAGAATTTTTTTTTTTTTTTTTTTTCGGGATTTGTACTTCGTTTGGAATTCCTGGGATTCTGAAACCGGCGAAGAATTTTCCCTAGGAATATAATTCCCTTCTTCCCGGCTTTGGTCCCTAAAGCGCGAGATAATCTACTTTAAATTGTTAAATGTAAACAAAGAGAAATTTTTCAGGCGATGCAAAATCTGGATAAAATATTAAAATAATTTTCTTCTCTTAATTTTATTTCTTTCTAAGAATTAAAAAGTGGTCTTGCTCTTTAAAATCGACTCTTCTGTATCTGCATTGGAAAAAATAATCCGTTTTTAATATTTTATCTAGGAGAGTGGAAATATACGTATATTTATTTTTACACGGTAAATAATTTTATGTTAACAACCTAAAAAAAAGCTACACATTCAATTAGTAGAACATTAGTAGATTAGAAAGTTAGTAGGTTAAGTAAAAATTTTTATGTTGGCAAATGACGATTGTTTATTGGTTGATCAACAATCAGATTGATGCAACACAATCGTTTTATGTAAAATTTACATAGAAAATATATGTAGCCTCTTTTTTTGCTAGCGAAATATGTTGCTTTTAACATAAAATTTTTTACCATGTTTGCATACTTTTAGTATATACAGTATATGTCGATGTCGCTGTCGCTGTCACAGGCGTTTAGTATAATGAATCATTTAGTAAAATGCCTAGGCATATGCAGGGGTTGGAGCCCCATCGCTGCTTCGACGACAGTCCGCCGTTTGGACCTATCTTAAGCCGCCGCCCGCCAGTCTGGCACCCCTGGGATGCCAAAAGTACGCGGACACACTGTCCTCCCATCTAAGCCGAGGTCTTCCTAAAGGTCTTGCACTTGTAGGACGATCATCCGAAACTCGTCGTATAGCCCGCGCCTGTGTCACGTGTCTCGCCAATCACAGCCTGAGCAAAGTAAAAGCCTGAGCAAATAGGAAAATGGTTTAAAATGTGATCATTTGATTAAATGCCTAGTCATTTCTTAAAACGCTCGACACTTTTTTTTCATTTTATAAAATGACTGGTATGGTTATTAAAAATCAAGTAAATAGTGAAATGATAGGACAATAGAAAAAGAAGAGTAAAAAAAACCAACATTAATTAATGGCTAATAATTTAATTTTTTAAAACTTAAAAAAAATTTGATGAATTATTTTAAGGGAGCTCAATCTATTTTTGCAACCTAGACCCTGGTATTAAAAGTGAAAAAACCGTCCAGAGCTCAAAAGAGCAGCAGAAAAAATTATTCAAGAATTTTAATTGTCGAAGGATCCTACGACCTACTTAATTGAATTTTTATAATTAATTAAATCCTTTTAAGGAGATAAAAACAGAATTATATTGAATTCATCGGTCCTAACAGCCATTTCGACCATTTTAAATCCGGAATTTATAATTTTTCATGTCAAGAATGTGAATAAAACGTACATCGGCCAAACCAGAAGAAGCTTAATAATAAGAGCTGACCAACATGTAAAAGAAAGCGACAAATCCTGGAAGTTTAAATTCCTCCATTGCCGCTCATTTGGTACAAATGGACAAAATTGATTCTGGAAAAGGTAAACGCAGATTTCCACTAAGTAATTTAAAATTTTTAAAAGAGATTTATGAACAGAGGGGGGGGGGGGCGAAAAACGCGAATTTTTGAATTTGAAAACGCCTTATACGGGAATCGATGGCTTTTTATAATACTATTAACCCTAATTTTTTTCATATTTTTTAAACGACATCTTGAGGTGCCGCAATGACCTTAAAATTTCCAAAAAGCCCATTTGAGGACCAAAAACGAAAAATTTTTTTTCGCGTAAAAGACCATCGTTTCAATCGGAAATGTTGCGTAGATTACGAATTAGAAGTCAAAAATTAGTTTTGGTGCACGGTTTTGAGCTACAGGCCGAGTTTAAAAGTTCCGAAAACTGGTTATGGTTTTCTATCTGTGGCTCAAAAACCGTGCACCGAAACTAATTTTTGACTTCAAATTCGTAATCTACGCAAAAGTTCCGATGGAAATCGATGGTCTTTTACACGAAAAAAAAATTTTCGATTTTGGTCCACCAATGAGCTTTTTGGAAATTTCAACGTCATTGTGGCACCTCAAGATGTCCTTTAAAAAAATCTGAAAAAAATTAGGGTCAATAGTATTATGAAAAGGCATCGATTCCCATATCAAGCGTTTTCAAATTCAAAAATTCGCGTTTTTCGGCCCATCCTATTAATGAACCTTTCTTGCTTAACGCATGTGAAAGTATTTTACCCATACCGAAAATATCCAAAACAGCATACCCGTACCATTTTCAGATTTTAAACAAGGATAACGGTCGAATCCCTATTTCAAAATATCTTTTATAATAATTTTACCTCCATTACGTCATCCTCTTGACGTCCATATTCTAGTCACACATTTGATCGATTTCGCAATATTATGATTATCGTTTTTTATAAAAAATAGTTTTTATTTATTTTGTTAGATTCGTTTTGAAGAAAAAGAAAAAGAAATATTTTACATAAAGGATTAGCGTTTTTTAATATGTTTTAACTTTTAATTTATTTGTTTAAATGACTATTTTAATACATAAATCGGTTGGCTCGATATCCGTTTTATTTCTCTACTTTAAATTTTTCAATCTTTTAGTTTCCTCTGATGATGACATCATACCAAAATGGCCATTAGGAACGATTAATTCAATATAATTCATCATTTCACTATTTCACATTCGATCATTTCATTATTTGCCTGATTTTTAATAGCCATTTTTATAAAATGAAAAAAAAAATGTCGGGCGTTTTATTAAGTGACCAGCTCTTCAAGAAATGACTAGGCAGTTTTAAGCCATTTTACTATATGCCTACGCATTTTACTAAATGACTCATTATACTAAAAGCCTAAGACATGAAGTTATTTCACGCATGGTACTTCTTTTGTTTATCGTATTTGAAATAGTAAAAATAATGAGTACAGGAATTATACATACGTTGGTCTTCTTAAATTTCATCAAATGGCATAAATCCCAGGCTGAGGAGAAAAAAGATTTTTCGTATTTGAATATGCCTTATCCCCAATTCTGTTCAGATTTTAAAATAGACGTCTTGAGGTCGCGCAATGACCTTGAAAATTTGAAAAGTCTATTTAATGGCCAATTTTTTTTTTTTTTTTTTTTTTTTTTTAATGAAAAAACGATCGTATTTTATGGGAAATTCACAAATTACGAATATGAAGTGAAAAAAGTTTTTGTTGGTCCGATTTTCCCAAAATTTAAAACTGGAAAAAATTGGGGATTATAATAGTAACACCAAAAGGCACCGATTTCGGAATCAGGCATTTTCAAATTCAACAGTTTTCGGCTCACCCTAATAAACGCCACCGGTTTTTCGCAAAAAATTTCCATTTGCGGTGTCTCTTATTTTTATTTATTTATTTATTTATTTATTTATTTATTTATTTATTTATTTTCCTTTTTTTGTTTTAGGTGATGAAGGACCTAATGTTAAACACTAAATGTTATCATTCAAAACAGAAGCAATCTGTAATAGGAAGTAAATATTTTCACGATACCCGCATTTTGATTTTATCAACATTTATTTAGGAAAAGTCACATCGAAGGACCAATTTTTAATCTGGCTGCAATTAAGGGGTCCTCGCCAAATTGCTGCTCTTGAAAAATAAAATTATAAAAGAGAGACCGTCCATTGAAAAAAGCGCAGTGTCCGGTCTTCGTAACAACATTTAAGAGTCCTCATGTGGGTAAGTGTGACTTTGTTTTCACTTTTTGGAAAAATTTAGTTTGAAAACAGGACCGGCTATAGGTCTGCCCTGATATGGGTATTTTATCAGCACAATTATCCAGAAACTATTTACATCCACAACCCCCTCTCCACCTCCCGGAGGTGCTGACGTAATATTCAAATGATCCCATTGTATATAAACAGGAAGATAAAAAAAAAAAAAATGAGCGTGTGAACTGAAAAAATCAAACCCGAAAAACATTTTTTTTCGAAAATCGATTATAAACGAACCCATTATTTTTAATCTCATGAAACTCACGTTCTCCCCCCTAAACTCGAAAATATCAAAATGAATAGAGACGTACAAAACCCCATACCCTGGATTAGTTGTACACTTTAAATGTGAACTGTTGAGTCAAATAATTATTAAATTGAATTATGGAAAATGAACGATGTGTTAATAAGGGTTTTCGAGTAATATCTTTGACGCAGATATGTTTACGCTAATAGTCATTACCTTAATTAAGACGAAATGTAAACTTTTGAGAGAATAAATGCCTTTCGGAGGAGAAATTCATCTGCAACAATTTCGGGGATCGGTGAAGTTTATAAAATGGATTCGGGGTACAGTAGGGCTCGTAATTTTCGTTGTATTCCGAAATTACTTTGTTTTAGAGTGTAGAGTTGCGAGGCTTAAGGTAGGGGAAATATCGAAATTAGGGGAAGATTGTGTTCTAAGTGCGATACTGTTGCAGGTACCGAGCAATAGCTATAGGTATCGACTAGACTACTATTGTAGTAGTTCAACTGACTCTCGGATACTGCAAGTTGCGCAAATGACGCTTTTAGTCGACGGTAAGCATACACTAAAAACAACGCTGGTTTGGATCTAAGCAGTGAAAATGTTTTGTGCCAAGACTCGTGAGTGCTTGTCGCAAAGCAACATCGCTTGTATTGCGTATTCATTTTTTGGGATGTACTGGGGTCACACCTAAGAGGGAGAAGAGGAGTGATGAGGAATGACTAAAACGTTTAGGGCCTTGATGCATCTATCATATGAAATCTTGTTTGAAATGCTGTCGAATGAGACCTGACCTATATTTTTAGTTCTTACAGAAATGCAGATATCGGCAATTGAAGAGTCCGAAATTAGAGTCGACTTTGGAGCTACCCAGCGATCGGTATGAGGGGACGAGTGTCACTCGTCGAGTTAGATGAAAATAATAAGACTAATGTGGAGATCGTACCCTTATATCGATGCTGTCCCTTTCTCACATAAACGCATAAACACTTCACCGATGACAGACATAAAACAATACTAACTTAAAAACTGACGCATGAATAACGAATGACAAAATGGCAACGACTCCGAAAGCCCACCCGCTCTGAGTGTATATCAGCTCGGACTGATCGGTCAACGGTTCCCAGGCTCGATAGAGGGAATTCGTGGGAATCGCTGAATATGCGATATGCCACGGGTAGCTTAAGGACAGTAACTAGGTTCGTTGGATCGAACTCGCTTTTCGATCTCCGGCGTACCACGATAAATATGACGTACTTTAAGCCTAAAAAAGACGTCATCAGGCGTTGTCACATTCTATAGGACGATTTTAAAAGTCAAAATGACGTCTTTAAAAATGACCGATCGTAAAATTTGTCAATGGATGACGTCAAAAAGACGTCTTATCGACATCTAAAAGGGATCACATTTAATTTATATGTATAAATTTATTTTAATTTAATGGGTATAGACATTTAATTTAATTTAATTTCTGTTCTATTCTATAACAAGACAATAGCTTATCGGAAGCGTCATGTCACACTCTGTCGTGTCAGGTCTCACTCGACAGCATTTCGAAGGGCTATGATTTACACCAAGCCCCGAAAAAACGCTGGGGGCTCTAAAGAGGATTAGCTAGGCTTTGGATCCAAGTTCAAATGTGTTGTGATAATATCATATTGCCCGTTTTTTTTTCCTCTTTGAGCAATTCCAAATTCGAAAATCGGTAAAAAAGACACCCCACTGCTTACAAATACGGATTCAAAATCAATAACGGTATGCAAACTCAAAAACTCATTGAAATCGGAATCGGAATCCGCCTTGGGCTCGACCTCTACCAAGACATAACCTAACCCTACGCCTGAGGGGTTAGCACCAAGAGAATAAACGAGATAAAGCTGTTGAGAGTTGTAAAATTATTTCTTCGGAGCTTCGGGAGTTTCTAAATTACTGGATATTCACAAAAGGATGGGAGAAAACTTAGAGAAAGGCTAATTAAGCTCCTATGCTCGTACAGTTGTTTGCTTGAAATACCCTAAATATTATCATTTTCGGTTGAAATTGAAATCGATGAACATGACCTATTTAAACCGGAAAAATTTAAGCTTAATACGCGAAAATTAAGAAAGCTTAATCCGAAAGATTTGACACCCGAACGGAAAAATGGTTTATGCATTCTCGTGGTTCCCTTGTGCAATTTTTTCTTGGTTGAACGTTTAGATGTAACAGCCTCTAGCTAAAACTTTGTTTCCGAGGTTAGAAATAACTACATTAATTTGTTTACATAATTCCTCTATGTTTTTCCACTCAAACTCCCCCGGTTTTACATCAACCAAAGAAGTCGCGTCGGGGAAAAGGCTTTACACTCCTTTCCCTGGGTTTAAAAGATTTAAACACGAAATTTCAAGTTTTTTTTATTTCAAAGCACTAAAACGATTTCGAGTTGTCTGGATCCTTTTAAAATTATGTAAAATTACTACCAGTTTTTTTTTCTTTTTTTTTTTTTTTTTTTTTGTTGCCTTCTCCTTTGCATTTTGGAATAAAATATGATAGCGGAGAAAAGGTGGTGTATGTCAGTCATCAGGACTCCGCGATAAGAGCAATAATCTTTTATATGTCAAGGAGCTTTTCGAAACGAATTCCTCTTTGTGCAATTGTTGGATACAATATCGTAACCCCCCCTCAAACGAAAGCGCGACGAAAAGCAATTTGATAATAGCACCACAATAAGATTAATGGTGGAACAAGAGCACCTGAGACCGCATTGCCACAGTGTTGACCAAATTCGAAATGTTCATTAATTTCTCCCCAAAAATTTTTCGTCTTAATGAAAAATTCCATCTTGGGAAGAAGTGAAGGATCTGGCAGCGCTCAATTTTCGTGTCCGATAACTTTGGCAATATAATATTTAGCGCACAAATGTTTTTGTTGACCGAAAATTTTTTCTGTTCCCTCTTTGACCCCTATACCGAGAAACCCCAAATAGAAAAAACGTTTTAGGTTTGTTGGTTTGTTTAATTTTTCCAACAAACCTAAAACTGCTTTAAGGCAGGGGGGGGGGGGGGTGTAATTCTCTCATTTGGGGTCGAAACTTTTTTTGTTTTGGAGCTACCGATTCGGGATCATGATTTTTTGAAAGCTCAGATTCAAGGGCATAGAACGGCGTCAGTTTTAAAATTTGAGCTTTTCATTGTGCTGCTCGAGAAGTTAGCAGTACAGTACAAAGTTAATAATGCAAACAACTTTTTTGCTTTAAAAGCTCAAATTCTGAATTTGGTTTTTTTGAAAGCTTGAAAAAGCACAAAATCCTCGTATAGTTTTTATAATTTGAACTTTTATTGAGCTATTATTTTCTGGCTTCACGGACTTTTTTTACTCCATATTAAGGTAGATCGAAAAACACGATTTTTTAAATTTGAAAATACCACAGCGCGGAAAAGTTGCTTTTTAGCCTCCGTGTTAACCTTAATTTTTTTCACATTTTTTGAAGGCCGATTTATGCTGCCCCCAGAGGCCTTGAGTTTTTCGAAGTCTCATAAGGGCCCAAAAAATTAGAACCAAGAGAGTTTATTTTCTATCGCAAATCAAATGTCGTTGCTACCATTTTTTTTAAGAGGCTTTCTAAATTGTGACTTATTCTGTCCAAATTAGTAACCATTTGGTATTGTTTACAAAGAGTCCATCCGTGAGATTTCAAAAATTTAATTTTTGGACTAAGTAACCTCGGAAAAAAAAAGTTTCGGCTTACATTTTATTTAAAGAAAAATATATAGAAAAGTCAAAAGAAAGAAAAAAATCCGGATCACAAAAAACATTAAAAGAAACCAAAATACGCAAAGATTAATTCCGAAGATTTTTTGACCTTCAATTCAAGCCCAAACTTTCCTTTTCTTTGCGGGTATTTAATTCCCCCCCGCCAGAAAAAAATTAAGACTTGTTTTTCGGACAAATATCAAATCAATTGTCAGGCAACATCTGAATTGGGGATCAACTGGATTAATTCTTCTGCGCATCAGCCAAATCCCTTTCGAACCCCCTGAACTTTAAAGGCGCAAAAAAGGGAAATCTGAGAATGGAAGTTATTTTTAGCAAACTGTTTGTTTATACACCACTGTCTTAAACATTTTCTCCCGAAATTCTTCCACACACGTCCTTGAGTTTATATTTTTAAAATGTCACAAAATGTCACGACGGCAGATCCCGTTTCGGAACGTTCCAAATGTTTTTGCCGGGAACAGAGAGAATACGTGTAAATACACATTTACACAGAGTGTTAAAAACACCGATTCGCGGTTTTTTCTTTCTTCCTACAAAGTGTTAAAAAAAAAAAACCGGGAGGTTACAAACTGCTCGTTTGCTGTTTACGCTTTGCTGGGAAACTGTTGTCGGATCTGCGGCTTTTTCGAAGCGCTTGGATGGCTCATTGCTAATCCGATAATCTTTTTTTTTTTTTTTTTTTTTTTTTTTTTTTTTAGAATTTTTATTTAATCTTTTTAAAGATGAAATTTCTTTGTTTTGCGAATGAAAGAGTATGGTCAGTTGTCTGGTAAATTTTTCAAAGATTTAATATCAGGAGGTATTTTATATTATAAATTTTCTTTTGTCTTGCTTAATATCCACAGGATTTTTGTCGTTTGGAATTTTCTTATTCAAGGTCAAATGAAAAAGTAGGGAAGAGGATAAAAAATTAAAACGAAACAAAAAAAGACGCCAAACACGGTTTAGGCCATTTTTGAACTGCTGCTCTTCTTAATCTGCCAAATGGGTTTCATTACAATCTTTTTTTGACTCTTAAGTAAAAAATCCCTTTAATTACAGAAAAAGCAATCACTCGTCTGAAATATCGGGAACGAGCAAGTCCTCCAAAATCCCTTTGGAAGATACGCAATAGTGCCATTTTGCATGTCCTCCATTTTGCATTTGCTCCAAGAAAGCTTTGGCACTTGCAATTTGGAGCAAATCGGTTTTGCAGACATTCCAAGTTGTTTGGAGGGGTATGCAATTTTGACGATGTTAAAATAAAAGTCCGGGATGTCCTCCAAACTTTTTTGGGGCAAACTCGATTGAATGGACATGCGAAATGACACTGTTTCATATGCATATGCTCCAAATAAAAAGGATTTTGCAGAACTTCGCGTTGCATACCAAGGAAATGAAAAGCTCTATTCAATTGTGGCATTAATGTTACATCTCCGACAACTGACACTGTTGGTTAGGGTTAGACCATTTTGTTATTAGGCCATTTTCCAGTGACTTCAAAATTCGAAATATATCTAAAAATCACTAAAACCGCGATTTTTGAGCAGATTTAGAACACTGGAAATTGGTCAGATTGAAGTTTTTGAAATTTTTACCGATAACTACACATGTAACTAGTAACTGGACCGGGTAATTGAATTTTCATCTGTCGGTTTCTTAGGAAAAAAAATACAGTATACTGTAAAAATTTGTAGGAATTTTAAATGGGAAAATCGAAGTGCTTATAGATACATGTTAGAGCAGACACAGAGCTCAGGTTTTGCACGGATGGGGGGGGGGGGACAAAAATATTTTACATCCCCTCACATCGGGCACCCTACTGTTGATTAAACAACTAGTGTTGTTAAATGAATAACTGTGGCTAGTTCTGGCATACCGAACCGAACCGAAAAAACCGGACAGGTTTATCACGAAAAACCAAACCCAGAACTCGAAACCGGTTTCAAGCCGCGAAGAAACCAAATCCGAACTGAACTTGATCCTAAATCTGTAGTGTGACCGAACCGAAACCAAACCTCAAATATTAGGAGGGGATCGAGATAAAATTGCGGGGGGGAGGACATAAAATGGGTGAGTGACGCCTCTTTTTTGGAGGTTCGAATAGACAGTAACCTCCGTTGGACCAGCCATGTTGATGAGCTGTGCAGCAAACTCAGCTCAGCCGTGTTCTTGTTACGAACACTGGCACGTGTGCGTGACAGGGGCACGGTGAAAATGACATACCATAGTCTGTTCGAGTCCTCATTGAGGTATGGAGTCATCTTTTGGGGGGGGGGGGGGTCTTCTGCAAGGAATATGGAGAGGGTGCTGCAAGTACAGAAAAACGCGGTGAGATGCGTAGCAGGGAAAACAAGGTGGGAGAGGGTTGGAGATCACTATCAACCTCCCTCTTGTAGACCACTGTTTAAAGACCTCGAGCTGCTAACGGCGCCCTCTCTATACAGTATATACTTGAACCCATTAAATTTTTCTTAAATCAAAGGGGGGGGACTTTAGTTGGGGAAGCGTCTGCATACATATGACAAAGAAATGCGAACAATCACAGACTACCTAAGGTTCGCCTGGAAAAGTCCAAACAAGAAGTCATGTATGCGGGCGCGGGGTTTTTTAACAAATTGCCAGCTGAACTTAAAAATTTAAAGGGCACGAAAAACTTCCATAGGGAGCTACTGAGGTGGCTGACCCAGAAAGTTCTCTATTCTGTCGAGGGTGATTGGCACGTGGGGCTCGGTCTGTGATATAAGATAGGATAAATCTAACTCTTTTTTTGCGTATTTTATATTTTTGTTTGTTTTGTTTTTTATATGGAATTTATGATGCTTCTGATAAGATTGTTGTCTTCCATGGAACAGAAATAAAATTAAAATAAATTACAGGAACCGGACCGAACCTTAGAACCGATCCATAGGAACCTGGTTTTTAGAAAAACAACCAAAAAAAAATACCGGTTCTTTTCAAAAAACTAAGCGAAACTTTAAATTTTTTTATAAAAAGCCCAGGTTTTTTACGAAATATTGAACCGAACCGAACCTAAACCTTTTTTTTCTTTTAAAAGAACGAACCGAAAGCGAAACCGAAAACTAACCCGAACCCAGTTAACTAAAATAACCGAACCGAACCGGCACCCATAGTTCATTAAAGAGATGGTAAAACAAAACGGAACCCGAAAGCGAAACCTGTTCCTATATAGGAACCGGCATAGTGGCATATATGCCACTAGTCTGAAGAAACCAAAACCGGGTCAAACCAACCGTATTTTTTTTTTTTTTTTTTTATGGATTTTGCCAACACTGACTGAGGCTCGGTTATTGCTTGTTGCCCAGCTGAACAACTGACGGTGATTACATAACAATAACTTATGTGTCGACAAATCGCTTGACTCCCTCTGGACAAAGGAGTCTTGCTCTTGCTGTTGTTCCTGTTGTCCACCTTGACCTCTACATCCTGATCCTGATCCTGATTTGCTTTTAATTTTCCCCTTTATCCCGCTGTAGCTTTTACTTCAACTTTCGTAAGGCGCGAGATTTGATACTAAATCAGAAATGACAAGATAATGACGGGAATGTTACATCAATATTAATTAATCATCCTTTTAAAAAATTAACAAAGTAAAAAAAAAAGAAGAAGAAGAGCCTTTTCACCGGTTAGGAAACACCTTTTAAGGAAATTAGTCTCGCAAAAATTATCAGGGGACATAAACGTTCATCCCCGATTATCTAGATTAAAACTTTTTTTTTCTTTTATGCTTTTTATATGGGCACAAATCAAAAATCAAACGGAAAGGAAAAAAGGTAATCGAGGCGGAATCGAAACACGATTCATTGCTCATTTTAATTTGCGATTCACGACTGGAAATGAAAAAAAAAAAGAAGAAGAAGAAAAAAGAAAACAAAAAGCGGTGAAAACTCACGGAAGCAGAAATCAAAAAAACACCTCAACTGTAAAGCATTCTTTTGTGCTTTGAAAGTTATTTTAGACATTTCTGATTTTGAAGACTCTTCGCAAAAAAGAAAAAAAAACCTTGATAGTTTTAATTATTGGCAAAAAAAAAAGAGAAAAAATAGGGTTAGTGAAAAATGATCTTGCAGAAAGAAAAGTTAAATACACAATTCTTCAACGTCGTTCTTTTTTTATTCGAGAAGAGAGTGAGAATGAAAAAAAAAAAAAAAAACCTGCGGCTAAGTTTGGAATTCACCACTTTGAAAAGCACAAGTGGAACACGATCAAAATAGGCGAGGTCAGCAACAGGAACGAGAACGGTAGCAGAAATCAAAATTTGAGGTGTTATGATTGTACCCGGCAAAATACTTGCTACCGTCGCTGCCGAAAAAGAGGGTGAGGTGACCTTGGTAGCTAATCCCTAAAAAGTAATCCTTGAAAGGGTTTTATCGCATTTTACATGAGCTTTGACAACTATGCGGATAAATCAGTATTTTTACTGATTTTCCGGTTAAACTATACATCTTGTGGTATTTTTTATATATATTTTATATATAATTTATATATAAGTTATATATAAATTATAATTTATATATAAATTATATATATTTGCTTTTATATATATTTTATATATAATGCGACGCGTCGTGCTTCTATCCTAGTTCACAGCTAGGAATTTTTCTCAGGTCAAAGCTAGTGCGCTAGTCAGAAAATCAACGGTCACCACCCCTCGGAAGGCAACTGCCTAGTAAAATCTCTCAAAAATAGCCGTTCGGAACCGGCGTTAAACTGTAGGTCCCATATGCCTGTGAGCGCACGCACAGGTGTATGTGAGAGATCACCACGCTCGTAATCGAGTGAAGGACTAAAAAGAGAGAGCCATATAATTCGTCAAAAATACAAATTAGACTCTCAGGCCCATAAAGAAGGATTCTTAGGGTAAAGCGAATTTCACCAATTCTAATTTTCACCCATCACCCATAGGATTAAATTCAGTCAATTTGACAAAGGAAAAACCTTTCCGTACCTTAACCTTTCCACCGGAGCATGATTCACAGATTTAACACTTGGCTTCTAACCGAGACCGAATACATCAATAAAACGTGATCCGAATTTTTAACCTAAACACGAACTTAAACCGACAAAATGTTTCGTAATCGCTTGATATCTCTCTTTTCTTCCCTTTTTTTTCGGGACAAAAAAAAAAAAAAAACCAACCTCGTCGCTATCCTCACGTTTTTTTTTTTTTTTTTTTTTTCCACCTCCTCTTCCAGCTTGTCCAAATGACGCTCCTGACCGTTTTATTTTAAACCGCCGGTACGCGGCATCACAATTAGATTAAAAAAATGGAGAAGTGCATCATATGTTTACGTTTTGAAATCCCTGACAATGCTTTCACGAGGGAGTCATTAGTCAGTTATAAATATTTATGAATAAATAAAAAAAAAAGTTGTCAGAGGTTTGCAAAACTTAAAATGTAAAACATGTGACGACAAAGTTAAAAACAACTTGTTCGATTATTGAATGAAGAGAACTTTAGGGAGGGGGAGGGGGAGAAGATGAGATTGAGAAACTTTTCCGCGAAAACTGAATAGATTTTAAGCTCATAAAGTGTTTTTATTGTGTTTGGAAGAAAAGTTTGCGACTTTCATTTAGTATAAGCAGCAACATCATGTCAACTCTTGCCAGAATCAACTTTATTTACATCAAAAATGGTTTCAAAATCAAAACACGGGAATATATATATATATATATAGAGAGAGAGAGAGGGGGGAGCGAGAGAGAGAGAGAGAGAGAGAGAGTTCCCTTTCATAACGCTCTAAACTTTTTAAAATATCAACAGATTTTTGTTCCTCGGCTCGATCAATTAACAGATGAAAATTCACCGTCGCCCTTTTTATTCCTCTCTTTCTCTCTCTCCCTGTTCCTCCGTCACTTTTTTGTTGAAAAGTTAACTTGGTTTATTGTATTATCCCGTCCGGAAAAGCGATTTTAAGCTTGTTCATCCTTTTTTTTTCTCGCTGCTTTTTAATCGAATTAATCCGTGGCAGACAATTTTCGTTGACAGCGATAATTGCATGAAGTTTTATTGAGTCTCAATCGGAAATGCTTCCGGGATTATGCTCAGTATGTGTCCAGTTTATTGAATTGGCGAAATTTTGATATTTTTTCATTTATTTTCCGACTTTTCTTGCGCTCCTTAATACCGTTCTCGTTTGGACTTATTTTGATTCCTGGGTCAGTAAAAATATATATTTTGTTCTGTACTGTACAAGGTTCTGGGAGGTTGGGAGGACTATTTTAATACCAATGTAATTGGCAAAAAAAGTTATACATCAAGGCTTTTCCAAGAAAAAGTTTGTTATAGAATTGCTTCAGTGTATGTCAGATTATTTTGTCATTTTACAGTCAAATTTTTTTTATTTTATTTTTTTTAGGCCTATTTTTTTATTTTTTTTTTCCAAAGTTTTTTGTTTTCTTTCAGTTCTTCCCTCATTCCTTGATTTCTGGGCTTTTCTCAATTAAAAAATACAAAATATCATCTGGAAATTCAAAAAATTTTTTAAATATTTTAAGTCAAAAAAATCGGCAACTTAAGTATTTCCGCTATTTAGAAACAGTTGAAAAGTGGTGCAGTGGGTAAAAACGGTTGGTATGTTGACCTAAGACTTGGGTTCTGTTTCCCCCTTTTGCTTAAAAAAAAAATGTGGGAAAAAAGAATCTACAATGATCTCATATGCTGAATATTGGAATGAAGCATAAAATTAATGTATTGCTCAGTAAAAAAATTCTATAACACACTTTTTCTTGGGTAAATAATTTCCAAAAATTTATTTGAATGAAAAAAAAAAAAAAAACTTTTCGAAAATCAAAGATTTGATAGTCTGGTAATTCAAGTCAAGGTGTTAGGCATAGAATCTTAAACCATAAAAATAAAGAAAAACAGGTTTAATTTTTTTTAAATTAATAATAGGGTTGTTTCACACAATTTAATTTAATGTTTTAAACCGCTTCAAAAATTCGAGAAAAAAATACGAAAGCATTTTGCGTTGGAATTTTTTAGTTCCAGATTGTCATTAGGTGAAAAAAAATAAAAAAAATTGGGCCAAAAATTTATGCATTTGAAATGATTTCGAAAAGCGGGATGGCCTTTTTTGAACTAATTGTTTTTATCGTTCTGCACCTTGAGAATTAGCGACTATGTATTTCTTATTATGCGCTGAAGGCAAATAACAGAACGATAAAAACAATTGGTTAAAAGAAGGCCGTTTGTTTTTGTCCCGCTTTTCGAAATCGTTTCAAATGCATCAGTTTTTCGCCCGATTTTTTTTATTTTTTTTGAGCTAATGACAAGTTAAAACAAAAAAATTACAACTCATAATGCATTTTTATTTTTTCCTCAAACTTTTTAGGCGGTTTAAAAAATTTAATTTAATTATGTGAAACAACCCTATTATTTGCAAGGTGTTTGTCGAAATCAAATGACTAAAAATTTTCCTCGGTAATTTAATATCCTTCCTCTAGAGACATGGTTGTTCTGAAAAATCTCTGTCTGTTCTGAAAAAACTCTTAAACTTAGGTCTGATGAAACAGAGCTAGAAGACAGACTAATTACGCTACTTCGATTACCATGGATACTATACATTTTTTTAATATCGATAACAAACAGCTTTTGGTTTTCTATGACGATTCTGAAAAAGTTTAGAATAGAAAAAATAAAGTTTTACTTTATTTTACACAGTAACAAATTTAGTGTATTTTTAACAAACCCGGTCCAACACCCTGTATGGAACTGTTTTTATGTTAATTTTGGCACACGTCGTTAGGTAATATTTGTTGATTGTGTTATTATTTACAAATAAAAACGTATGGACCGTTTTTCAAATTTAATTAAATTTAGTTAAAAGTACACAGATATTAAAGGGGAAAAAATCGTTTTAAAATTTTACAAAATTAAAAAAACCGAAATTTTTTTTTTTTTTTCAAAAACTTTTCTCGAGATTAAATTTACTTTTCTTGAAACAAAGTTAAAAGTAAAGTTTTTAAAAAATAGTTAGGTGTTTGCCTTTACCAATTATTTATTTTTTTAAAAAAAATATACAACAACTTATAAAATAATGGTTAGGGTAGGAGGCGTTTTTCTCGGGTGTATAAAGCATTTGCTATACCTTAACCCATCTTTCACAAAACTTCTCACAAAAAACTGCGCTAAAACACTAGCAAAGTGGCTTTTAAAAAATCTTTTCATTATTTTCAAATTAAATTTTGTCATCTTTTAGAGTTTATATTCAAAACCGGTAAAAACATGCTCTTGGTGAGCTTTTATGACACTAGTCCTAAAATTACTCATTTAGTATGGAAGCAAGTTTCCGAGAAGTCTGCATATTCTGAAAAATTCTTACTAACTATAGTGAAGTGTGCCTGCCCACAGTCTGAAAGAAAAATAAAATCGACATAATTTTTTGATGGGTTTTGGGTACTAAAGCACTGAATCGGCTAAAATCCATTAAAAATTGATGACAAATATTTTTCGCCTTAAACTCCCTTTTTGGTGTGCACACATTCAAATGTCTTACTGTTAAGCTTATTTTAAGTTAGTTAAATCACTGTGAAAAATTTGCATCAATTTTTTGCATCCAACTTAGACGTGGAATTACTCCAAAAGGATATTAATAATGTATTGCTTTGGTCTAAAACAAATCAGTTACCCATAAATGAAGTCAAATGTAAATTGATGGTTTTCTGTAGAAATAAAAGTCGCTTCGATAGCGTTCAATACATGATTGGTAACACCATAATTACTCCACAAGCAGAAGTAAGGGACTTAGGAATTCTATTTGACTCTAATCTAACTTTTGATAGTCACATTCGCTCGATTATTACAGAAGCGAACAGAACGCTTGGTTTTGTTATCAGATCATCACATTCCTTTCGAGAACTTTCATACCTTAGTTATTCTGTACAATTCTCTGGTTCGTTCCAAACTGGAATATGCATCCATCATATGGCATGGACCAAGTGTTAATCAGAAGAAAAAACTTGAGAAAGTACAGAAAAAATTTCTTCGCTACTTGTAATATCGAAAACATGGTGCTTATCCTCACTACCTTCGGCATCCAGTGCGCACTAGCGATATGCAGAAAGAATTTTTAATCTTATCCTTAAAAGACAGGAGAGATTTGAATGACGCCCTATTTCTATACCGTATTTTTAACAATGCTGTTGACTCTCCGGAGATGTTAGCAAAGTTCAATTTCCGTGTTCCTCGCCATAATTCGAGACAAAAAGAAACTTTCATAATTCCTCAATAAATCGCGATTCGTATCACCTGCTTCGAAATTATCAACACTTTTTAACGACCTTTGCAAAAGAAATGAATTAGACCTTTACTGCACATCGCTAAACCACTTTAAACGCACCTTAGTACAATTTTTCTTAAAAACATATTAGACTCAATTATTAGATTTTAAGCTGTGATAACTTTTTACTCAATAATTTTCTTTTCTGTGATATTTAATTTATTTAATTTTTTTTTTTTTCTCTTTCTGTGATAATTGAATTGTAATTGAATCTGTAATGGGCCGCTCAGGCTGTTGATATCAATAAAGAATCATTATTATTATGACTAAGGGTCACGGGCATTTTTTCATCCGGATTCTGATTACGAGGAGGGAAGCCTACCTGGCCCCTTATCCCTCAATCAATTAACCCAATACTTTCCTGAGAATGTGAGCAGATCCGTATAGGGTAGATCTTTGAATTTCGACTCCTGGGCTGTTTCCTGGGATCTCCTTTATGAATTTTTCGTACTCTTTCGAAGTAGTTCCCAGCGCTCCCACCACCACTGGTGTAACAGTTACTACAGTGTGCCACATACGGGGTATCTCTATGGCCAGATCCTTGTATTTCAGTACCTTTTCGGCTTCTTTGGACACTACATTGTGGTCAGCGGGCATCGACACATCTATGATCCAGCATTTTTTGGTGGCATTGTCTCGCAGCACAATATCCGGCTTATTAGCTTTTATTTTTCTATCCGTGTGGACCTGGGAGTCGTACAGTATGGTGGTATTTCTGCTGTTGGCTTTGGTGACCTCTTGGGGACTGTGCTCGTACCATTTCTTGGATACTGGGCAGTCATAGGCTTTACATATGTGCCAATGGAGGTAATTCACAATCTTGTTATGGCGTTCTATGTATTCCCTCTTTGCCAGCTGCTCGCATCCACTTAAGATATGATCCACCGTCTCATCCTTAGCCCTGCATATTCTACATCTGCTGTCGGAGTGCTGTTTTAGTATTTTCTTCTCATAGTATTTAGTTCTTAAAGCCTGGTTCTGAGCTGCTATGATCAGAGCTTCCGTTTCGCCTTTAACTATCCCTTTGTTAAGCCAACGAAAGCTTTATTATTATTATTATTTTGATGGACTACTCCACGGATTAATAACAGATCCAAATCGTTCGAAATCCGTTAAAAAAAATTTATGTGGAATTTTTTTTCACTTTAAACTCTGTTCCCTTTTCCACTTACTTATTCATTTTTGCAGTCACATTTGACATTTTTTTCCAAAAGGTTTACATTGCCTAAATCGTTCCAACTGTTGCACGTCATCTCTGATAGCAGAACTCAAATTATGCCAGGCTAGTTTTAATCTTCGAATCCAGTCGGCTAAAGCGTTTAAAATATTAGGTAAATATGAGAATTGAAGCCCCCACTGTCGTGAAAACTAATATCGGGTTAGCTCCTATAAAACTCACGATTGCAGTCAAGATCCCTTTTCCTAACTCTCTTAGAGGTGATAAAATAGGTACGGTATTCAAATATGAAATTATTCTTTCAATTACAAGAAGCACGTCATTGATATTCAAAGAACCTGTGTCACTCATTTTAGCTTTTTTTTTTTTTTTTTTTTAATCTGTCACGAAACAAAGTTGAAAGACATCTGGGAAAATTTCGGAAGAGTACGACTTATGTTGCAAGATTTCAAATTGTTGATAGCGAGAGTCATAGCGGCTTATGCGAAATGAAACTGCGAGTTTGGCAACAGTGCCACTGGCATTTGCGATAAGCAGCCCAACTTATTTCCTTGCATCTGCATATTTTGTGCGAAAGGGATTTCGGTGAAATAAAGTGATAAATTATGTTTTTTGACCTGAATTTTCTGGCTATCGAAGGCGATAAGCAGTCGGTGCGGTGCTGACTATAGTATAAAAATTTATGATGGAGTCTGAACTGCAAGAAGGTAGCGAACGATTTAGCTAAAAGAAATTGTATTATTTTCAAAATCGTCGAGGTTTTCAACTCCTGTTTCAATTTCTTAGGAATTAATACTATAAGACTTGGTATCATGCGTTTTGTGTAGTGGAAATTGTTACGGTCGAGATGGGCGAAGAGGAATCGGATAATATTTCTTGGCTTGTGGGCTTATTTTACAGACTGCTCTATTCGGTCAACGAAACAATGGCAGGATACTTTCTCCCTTATTTTATTCTCTCCTGGTGGCTTAGGCTCGCTTTTGCTTGGTATAATCTCAAACGAGCAATCACAGAGGATATCCAATGAAGTTGACTTTGTTTTTACATTAACTTTAATTTGCTGTTGTTTATCAACAAAGACAGGCAATCGGAATCACCGTCTCGGAACTTTGGATACCGCAGCAAGTCACTTTAAAAATCGAGAAAAAAAAACTATAAAGTTGTAATAAGATTTATTATTTATAATCATTTTTCTTCTGATAATTTGCAAATGCTTAAAATAAGTACTTTAAACTCAAAATTATACAAGGATGTTGCAGTATTTTTCGAATTTTTATTCCTTCCGACGGCTGTCACACATCAATCGTATTTTTTACTGTTTTTTTTTCCTCCTTTTTTATTCCTGAAAAAAAGAAATCCAGGAATTCGGCTTTTTTTTCTCCATGAAATAAAAATCAAGATTTGAATGAGAAAAGGAAAATTGGGATTGCACCACAAAATACCTCATTCGGATTTATAAGCGTCATTTCGCCTGTTTCCAACCTTTTTGAAATATAAATGAAAACCAAAACCAAATATTCCAAAATAACGTCACCTCCCCTTTTTTTCTCCCACTTTCCTTATTTTTCGCCTTTTGCTGAAGAAGTATTTCAACCATTGAATAATTTTTTACTTTCTTTACTTTCTTTATTATACGTTTCACTGTGAGCTATCGGAATCGGCAATTTTTTAAAGACTCGAAAGTTGCGTGCCCAATACATTAAAAATAGATAACGCGACGGGGTCTTTTTACGATATCGCTCGAATCTGGACTTCGTGACTTTCCGGTATCTTTCGGGTATAGTTCGTCTTCGTACACACAAGGAATCAAACGTCTATTTTCACATGACTTCGGCACCAAGTGTTTACTATACAGTATAATGATATTGTGAATTTAACAATGAATTATCATATGCAGAAACCATGCTTTTTCACGAAAACAGGGTTTCTGTTGATTGAAACTAAACCCCAGAAAAAAAATTCGGCAGGATTGTGCTTTTTTAGTCATAAAAAAAATATATATATAAAAAATATATATTTTTAAAAAACTTTCTTTATTATTATGTTACTGTAGTGTATTACTCTATGCTCAGTTGTCATAAGTGGCAACACTGCGCCGCGCATTCGTTTAGTTTGAATAAAGCTCTTAGTCAGTTAACATGTCTGTTATATTTTATTTATCGTAGTCCAGATACTACAAATGGCGACGAGGATGGGATTTTTTTTTCTTTTTCGTTTATTTTTTATTCAAAAACTTAAAAGTGTAATTTCGTCAATCAGTTAACGTCAATGTATTGTTAATAGTAAAGCTCTGAATTCGGAGCGAGTGTTATTGTGCAATCGCAAAATCCGTTGAATTCCACGATGGGTACACCGGCATACGGGAAACTTTCCCTCTTCAACCATAAAACTGACGATTTTAACACTTGGATTGATCAATTCGATGCCTATGTCGATCTGAATAATATTCCGGATGCATCGAAGGTTCATTTGTTCATGACCTCTCTCACCGGGGAGACGTATTCTTTATTAAAGAATTTATCTGCTCCCGACGAGCCAAAAACGAAGCAAATCGCCGATCTAACAAAATTATTGAAAGATCATTTGGCTCCAGCTCCAAACAAGCGGGCCGAACGCGTCAAATTTCGCGAACGGAAGCAACTCGAAAATGAATCCATTGGAGAGTATTTGGCCGCGCTCAAACAGGCATCTAAATATTGTGAGTTTACCGATTTAGAGGAGGAACTTATGGATCAGCTCTGCTTTGGGGTTCGAGATAAAACGATAAAGTTCAAGCTTGGAACCATCAAAAACCTCACCTACCAAACTTGTGTCGAAACAGCCTTGGTCATGGAACGCAGTGCCCAGGATTCTACTAGATTAACGGTTGGCGCAGCTTGTAATGGTGCTATAAATTATTCTACGAATACCAAATCCAAGAAGCCATCGACTAGTAAAAATCAGAACAGCTCTAAGCTGCAGGATCAAAAACGTGAAAAATGTTATCGTTGTGGGAGGAAGAACCACCGAGCCGCCGAATGCTACTTCAAGGATAAATCATGCAACACGTGTGGAAAAGTTGGTCACATTACACCAACGTGTCGCAGTGCCAATAATTCAGGTAACCCAGGGGTTTCAAAACCTAGAAATAATAATTTGGGGGATAAGAATGCTAAGTCTTCCGGGAAAAAAAATTACTTAAGCGTCGAAGACGCTCTCCTGGACTTAGGATGCGAGGCGGATCCCTTAAATTGTTTAAGGGATTACAATTCAGTAAATTTTATTAAACCTTTTGAATTAAATCTTATGGTTAATGGGGTAAAAATTATTTTTCAAGAAGACTCGGGTAGCCCAGTAGGTGCCTTGAGTGCTCATGATTTAAAAAAATATAATTTAGATCGTGCAAAAATGATTAAAACAGATAAAACGTTTTCTGATTACGTTGGCACTAAAATTCAACCAATTGGTTATTTTGAAGTTAATGTGTATTGTGACTTAACCAGGGAAACAAAAAAGTTAGATTTATATGTTTTTGAAAATGGTGGCCCACCATTGGCTGGTCGTGACTGGTTAGTCAAGTTAAATTTAAAGTCTGTACCGGACAAATTATTGAAATTTGATGTACCGCTCGTAGATTCGATAGTGCAAAAATTTCCTAATGTTTTTTCAGATGAGATCGGGTGTTATAAGCATGAAAACTTTAAATTGTATCTTAAACCAGATGTAAAGCCTATATTTTTTAAGCCAAGGCCTTTGCCATTTGCGATTAAAGAAAAAGTAACCGCTGAAATTTTGAGGCTTAAAAATTTGGGTTTTTTAACACCAGTAGATTCTTCGGACTATGCGACGCCTATAGTTCCGATAATAAAACCTGATGGCTCAGTTAGATTATGTGGCGACTACAAGGTCACGTTAAATAAACATTTGCAAGTTGATAAATTCCCAATTCCACGAATTCAGGATTTATTATCAACCTTAGGTCAGGGAAAAAAGTTCTGTAAACTTGATCTCAGCCAGGCTTATTTTCAATTGCCACTTGATGATTCATCAAAACGTTTAACAACGATTTCGACTCATTTAGGTTTGTTTCAATGGGAAAGACTTCCATTTGGTGTAGCATCGGCTCCAGGAATTTTTTCTCGCGTGATTCATAATTTGTTGATAAATTTACCAGGGGTCGGGTCGTTTTTCGATGACATATTAATTTCAGGAATGGAGGATGACGAATTAATGGAGCGTTTAGAGTTAGTCTTAAACAAATTGTCATCTGCGGGTTTAACGTTACAACGGAATAAGTGCAAATTTTTTGTCGATTGTGTCGATTTCGTCGGGTACGTATTGTCCAAGGAAGGAATTCAAATTCCGGAAAAACGTACTATTGCGATTCAGAAATTACCGGAACCGCAAAATGTCGCCGAAGTTTCAAATTTTTTAGGGCTAGTTAGCCATTATGCGAAATTCGTTCCCAGGTTGTCGACGCTTGCAAGTCCGTTGTACGCGCTCACACGGGCAGGGGTCACGTGGAAATTTGGACCGTTAGAGCGAAAATCTTTTAATACGATTAAAGAAATTCTTTTATCGAATAAAATATTAACTCATTATAATTTAAAATTGCCATTAATTTTAACCACGGATGCGAGTCCTGTCGGAATTTCCGCAGTTTTATCGCACCGTTTTCCGGATGGCACTGAACGCCCAGTGGCATTTGGTTCTCGAACGTTAACAATTTCGGAAAGAAATTATTCTCAAATTGATCGTGAAGCTTTAGCCATAGTGTTCGGGGTAAAATATTTTCACCAATATGTGTACGGACGTGAATTCACGTTGCGTACTGATAATAAAGCCTTAAGCTTTATTTTTCATGAACATAGGGAAATTCCTGTTATGTCCGCTCAAAGAATTCAGAGATATGCTGTATTCTTAATGGCTTATAATTATAAGATTGAGCATGTTAAAGCGTCAGAAATAAATCATGTTGATTGTCTTTCGCGTTTACCGATGTCTGCTACTGATAATATTAACTTTTTAGCTAGCGACAATTTTTATATTAATTCAATTTTTGACAATGTCAAACTTTTGGCCGATTTGGACATTGCGAAATTTACGCAAGAAGATCCACTTCTAAAAGTAGTTTATGATCGGGTTTTTCATAATAATTGGCCCAACTCTGAATCGGAACTTCCGAACGAATTACACGTTTTCTTTCGAAAAAGGACAGAGTTAAACATTGAACAGCATTGTTTAATGTGGGGGTTTCGAATGATTATTCCTACGGTTATACGTCCTGCGATTTTAAAAGAACTTCACAGTACTCATTTGGGAGTCGTTAAAATGAAGAATTTAGCTCGGTCATACGTTTATTGGCCGAATATCGATTCCGACATTGAAAATATTTCACGGAATTGTCGGGAATGTCTCACAAATCGAGACAATCCTCCGACATCGATTCTTCATTCGTGGCCGTGGCCTGAAGGTCCAGGGCAACGTATTCATGTCGATTTTGCAGGTCCCGTCAAAGGAAACATGTTTTTAATAATTATAGATGCTTTTTCAAAATGGGTTTATGTTAAACGAGTCGAAAACATAACGTCCGCTAAAACGATAAAATTTTTCGTGATTATTTTAGTTGTTGGGGGATTCCTCTTACTCTTGTCTCGGACAACGGAAGTTCGTTGATATCTGCAGACATGGAAGAATTTTTGAGCAAAAATGGTGTTGTGCACATTCGTACTCCGCCATACCATCCGGCTTCAAACGGAGCAGCGGAAAATGCAGTTAGAACTTTTAAAAATTTTTTAAAAAAAGTAGGGCCTTCGCAAAATTTGCAAATTATTGATGAGGCTATCTGTAAATTTTTACTAACGTATAATTCGACCGCACACTGTGCGACAGGCGTTAGTCCAGCCGAATTACAAATGGGACGGAAATTATATACCGCTCTCGATCGGCTTACACCTAAATTTAGGGCATTAAAAATGATGCAAAAACGCATTGAAAATGCGGAACGGAATTTTAAAGGAACGCGGAATGTTGCCTTTAATGTTGATCAGCCTGTCTTGCTCCGAAATTATGGACAGGGCGACAAATTCGTGTCGGGTCAAGTCCAAAAACAACTATCTCCCGTTACCTACGCCGTACGCGTACCAGACGGAGTAGTTAAACGTCATGCGGATCAATTGTATCCGGATAAAGTCGCAACTAATGTTGACAATTTTTCGGGTGTCGCGGAAAATTCGCAAATTTCCCAGACGGGCGGGGAATCTTCTCCCCAAAGTCAGTCTACCGAAACAAATACGGGTAATATTACGCCGACTGCTACACCTTTGCGAAGGAGTACCAGAACCATTAAACCACCTGTTCGTTTAATAACTAAAATTTAAAAATTTCAAGGTGACCTGATAAATAGTCGGTTGCCATTCCATGTAACTTAGTTTTAAGTTTCAACTTAGTTTTAAGTTTCATTTTAGCATTAAGATAAACAATTATGTACTCTGTTTAAAAACAAACAATTTTTTTGTCAAATTTTTTTTATCTACTTTATTGTAATTTTTTTCTTTACGAGTCAAAAATAAAAAAAAAAAAATTTTTTTTTTTGGCCCCCGAGACTGTAGTGTATTACTCTATGCTCAGTTGTCATAAGTGGCAACACTGCGCCGCGCATTCGTTTAGTTTGAATAAAGCTCTTAGTCAGTTAACATGTCTGTTATATTTTATTTATCGTAGTCCAGATACTACAGTTACAAAATCGGACTAAAAACTAAAAAGCAAAAAATAAATATAATATTAAAAAAAAAAAATTTCAAAAAAACTTTCTTTATTATACAATATAGGCTAATACGTAAATAAAAAAAAAATCGTACTAAAAAGCAAAAAATAAGTCCAAATTGCAATGAATCGATTCACCGATTGTTCCGAAAACGATTTTCATATTTTCCAAGAGCTATGTTTTGAATCTGTTTTTGGCTTTCCACTCGAATTTTTTTAAAAAATTTTAATTTCGTAAAATATAAAAAAAGTTGCCAGATCAGATAAAAATCTGTCCCAAATCTGGCAACTTTCTTTATATTTTACGAAATTAAAATTTTTTAAAAAAATTCGAATAGAAAGCCAAAAACAGATTCAAAACATAGCTCTTGGAAAATATGAAAATCGTTTTCGGAACAATCGGTGAATGGATTCATTGCAATCTGGACTTATTTTTTGCTTTTTAGTACGATTTTTTTTTATTTACGTATTAGCCTATATTGTATAATAAAGAAAGTTTTTTTGAAAATTTTTTTTTCAATATTATATTTATTTTTTGCTTTTTAGTCCGATTTTGTAACATAATAATAAAGAAAGTTTTTTAAAAAAATATTTTTTTATATATATATTTTTTTTTCTTTCTTTTTTTCAATTTTCGAAACGATTACGAGGTTTTCTCTCTGCGGTATAAAAAAAGCCGAAAAAAAAAAGTTTAATTCAAGATTTTGTTGCGGAAACGTGAAAACATTCGAGTTTGGACCTCCCTTGCAAAACCTTTTTCTTCTTGGGAAGTAAATGAATTCATGACGAGATTTCTCATCTCCTTGTTTCCCTCCCTTGTTCTCTATAAATTGAATTTTACGACCCTTTTGTATTCTCCTTGATTTGAGCCGGATAATGGATAATTAAATCAATTCATAGCCGTTTATTTAAATATTCAAGCAATCTTATGTTTATTATAATTGCCCCGAAGAAGATCCTCCTTCTCCTGGAATTTTCGGGCTAAACTAAAGACAGAATGAATACACATACATTAGGGTGTCCCTTATTTTGCGAATTTTCGAATTTTAAATCGCACACCCTCTAAATCGGTGATCTATGGTACACTGATAACACCTATTTTTTTTCAGATTTTTCTGGGCACCGGAAAGCGTGCCGACTTGAGCTTTAAGTTCCGAAAATTCCCATAAGAGAAAAAAGTCGACAATTTTTTTTTCGCGGAAAAACGTCGTTTCCTATCGGGAATTTTGCGTAGATCACGAATCTGAAGTCCGTTTTTTTTAAATCTGGTACGGCTTTTGAGCTAGAAGCCAAAATATGAGCAAAACTTAGGACTTAGTTCGTTTTTTTCACTTAACCAGGTTTTCTTGTCACATTTTCTCTTCTAGCTGAAAAACCGGACCCGATATAAAAAACGGACTTCAGATTCGTGATCTACGCAAAATTCCCGATAGGAAACGGCGTCTTTCCGCGAAAAAAAAATTGTCGACTTTTTTTCTCTTATGGAATTTTCGGAACTTAAAGCTCAAGTCGGCACGCTTTCCGGTGCCCAGAAAATCTGGAAAAAAATAGGTGTTATCAGTGTACCATAGATCACCGATTTAGAGGGTGTGCGATTTAAAATTCGAAAATTCGCAAAATAAGGGACACCCTAACATACATCAATTTTAAAAAAAAAGAAAGAAATTTAGAAAACGCTAACTTTTCCTCGGTAAAATCCTTTTTGATTTTCATTTAGCTTTAATAAGGATGTTAATTCGAGCTTGAATAGATGCGCTTAATCGCGGCTTAAATTGATTTTCCTGTGGTAAACAGTTTAAACTTTCACATTGTAAAACCCTCTCGTGAGATTTTCCCTAAACTACGATACAACGACCACATTTATATTGACCCCGTGAGTTTGCAATTGTACGAAAAAGAGATGCGTAAATTACACAAAAAATTTGATATACATAAAAAAATGCTTAGGTATATTATACATAAAAAACTTAAACTTTTTTTTACCCTATACCATATAAATTTTGCACATTTTCCTGTTTCATGATTTTAAATTGTGCATATCGAAATTTTTGTATTTATTTTGCAAAAATTTTATACACCTTTTTCGTACCGGCGCCGTAATTAGATTTCGAACAAAATGATTTTTAGTGGTTCTTGACCAAATTCCAAGGTCCCCTTTCTGGGCACATGAGAAAAAAAATTTTAAAGTTGCTAGAGAGCCTCATTTTAGATGTGTTCTGATTATCGGAATTGCCGGTAGTGTATACAGATCAGTTTTTATTTAAAAAAATATAATAAAATAAAAACTCCCGACGCCTTTGCAAAAAATAATGTTTTTTTCTTGACGATAAAAAAAAAAAAAAAAAAAAACATTAAAAATCCGATATCGAATATATATGAAATTGTATTTTGATATCGGAAACATTTTCAAGTCCGAAAATACATTATTTTCAGCTGTAGCAAACGTTTAAAAGTTTTTGTAGCGAGTATATTAGCGTTCCTTTGAATTCTTATCTTGTTCTACAGTCGATCGAAGGGAAATGACGAGTTCGGAAACTCATAGACTAGTTTGTTGGTAAAGACTTTCCCTGAGAACCTAAGTTGTTGAAACATGGCAAGCATGTTGGCGAGAAATTGTGGAATAAGAAAAAATTGCAACTTGGGTAGGCACTGTTTTGACAGGTATTGCTTGGCAGATCAGGTTCATTTCATCCATTTATCAAGTTTTTCATGGTTTTCACCGATTGCACGCAAAATAATATTACAATTTTATGGGATTTAAAAAATCTTTACACCGCACAGTAAAAAATTCTATATGTTACAATCGATATAATCGATAGTTATTATCCGTCCACACAAAATTCTTTGTTAAATAGTAACGTGTTTGTTTTGTTCAATAATGTTCTTCTCAAACAGATTTTTGAATTTTTCAACATAATAATTTAGAGTCTGTAAATAAGTCAGCAGTACAATAAAAAGCTCAGATTTTAAAATAGACGCGGTTCTATGTTTCTAAATTCTTCGCTACAAAATAAAAAAGGTTGAGCACTGCCAGGTTAACACCTAATATTTTTCAAACTTGTAACTGGAAACGGACTTTATTATCATAATAAATTTGAGCTTATTCTCCTGTGAATTTTGAAAAAATATTAAAATATCGTAAATATGCAGTTTGGGTGTCGCTTAAAAAGTCAATTTTTGATTTTCGGTCGTGCCATTCTCTAATTTTGTTACAGTAATAATAATAATATATTTTGCAAAACATAATGGAAAAGGCTTGCGTAATTACAAGGGATTTATTTTTAAAACTTTTATACTTTGAGGATTCTCCTATGCGCTATCCTGATGTAATCGGTCTTTGGGTTCGATAGGTAACGAGGTTGTGATGAGTATAAGAGTGCGGCCATATGCTTCCATCTTGTCGATTTCTCAATTTCTTGTCTATTATTTTGATGCCCTATGTCCATTGCTCTTTGAAGGAGATCGTCGCTGAATTTTATTCCATCTAGCAGGCATTATTGCTTCACGTACATTTCGCTCAGGCCCTTCCCTTCTAGGTACTCCTTTCGTTTTTTCTTAGTCTCCGCATTCTTGTCTTGCTCTTGTAGTAGGTACGCCGCTGCATCCTTCAGAAGTTCTACTTCTCCTTTCCAAATCTTCTCTTCGTACCTTGCTGCACGGTTTGCATTTTTGTCCCATATCTTTAGTCTGTCCGTTTCCTCCAGCAGCACGTGGTTGGGGACATTCCATGGTAACTCGAGTATCCACCTGAAGTATTTTCTCTGGATGTTCTCTAACTTTTTACTTTCGTGCCACCCCCATATTTCAGCTGCATACAACATTATACTCTCCACTATAGGTACTAAAATAACATTTCCTTCCTTTTGTAATTGTTCTTAAATAATTTTATTCCCAGGCTCCATGCTTGCTTCGCGGCGGTTGTGGCTTTCTTGGCGGCTTCCCGTATGTGTGCGTCTATTCCATTATTCCTTTGAAAAGTGTAACCTAGATATTTTGTTACAGTATATAACAGATTTAAAAAATTAAAATAATCATGTTTAAGGGGTCGCTCAAGTACCCCCCCCCCCCCCTATTTTCGCCATATAACTTACATTGGGGCTAAGCACCACTAAACAAGATCACGCTTTTCCCGTTTTCCAAAATAAACCAGCACATTATATTTTAAATATTTTGACCAGCTGAATTCAGATCTACAATCAAAATTTTTATAGCTATACTGTTTTCGACTTATTTAGTGGCTAAAACGTAGCTAAACCCCTCACTTTTAACCCAAACAAATCGGCGATTAAATAGGTCGAAACGGTAAAAGCTTTTCGGTTGTAGATTTGAATTCAGCGGGTCAAAATGCGTAAAATACAATATGCTGCTTTATTTTCAAGAACGAGAAGAGCATATGAACATGTAAATTATTTATATGGCGAAAATAGGGGATCCTTGAGCGACCCCTTAAATATGACCGACCGAGCTGAAATTTTAATTCGTTCAATCTGTCATGTACTGGAACAAAATTAGAGGGTATGGCACGACCGAAAATCAAAAGTTGACTTTTTAAGCAACACCCTAATATGCAGCACTGTCAGATTCACGTCAGTTTTTTTTTTAACTTAGGAATTTAAAACCTACCTTAAATTCTTCCTCGAATTTTGAGCTTTATGAAGATATAACATTCAAAATTTGAGCTTTTTCTCTTTGATTTAAAAAAAGAAAAAAATTGAATTATAGGATCTATAATTTGATTATAGGATAGGATCATTTACATTTGGTAACTCTTAATGATCTTTTTCAAAATTTTTACGTTTCCGAATATAAGAATAAATGAAACTGAAGAGTATCGAATAGTGGGAACGTCCACTTTAGCTTTTTTTTCTGTTATTAATAGGTCATTAACTTGTTATGGTAGCACCTTGTAAGGGAAAAAACTTTACAAATTGCTTACACCGTGTTAAATAATTTTTAAGAGGGGTAAATACTGATTAATTCAGTAAACGAAACCAGATCCGCCTGCACACTTGTTCTTATCCAATGAGAGTACATTTCCCATTCTCGTCTTAAAGCGATTTCCATATTGTATTAAGAAACGAAAATAAAATAAATAAATAATAATATTTTTGCAATGAAGATTTTTGATACGTGATATACCGTATTTTGTGTTTCTTTGAAAATGCTAATTAGAAAAAAAAAACTTTTTTTTTTTTTCTGTTCTTTTTTGTTTTAAGAGGCTTTCGGAAAGTTTCGTTTAAAACTTAAAGTTTAGGCCAGGAAGTTTTTGATACTTTTGTCTTTTACAAATCTGTTTGTGTCTTCGGAAAATAGAGCAGGAAAAGGAAGAAAATTCAATGGAAATTTAATAACAATAAGAAAAGAACGGTTTCAGTTCTTAAACAAAAAATAATATTGCACACTTTTGTAACTTATAACATCATGATCAAAAACAACGAAAATACAACAGCAAAAAGTGGAATTGACAGTTTGAATATTTGCAAAATTAGTGAATCGTTGCAAAATTATTCCCTTCGATTCTTTGGATGGCCTTAAAGACTGCCAATCAAAGCAAACAATTTCCGGAAATTAGGGATTAAGAAGGGATCTTCGGAAACGCATACGTTTTTGACAGCGATAGGGAACCGAAAATGACTCAAGTAGTCTCAGCTTCTCTGGCGAAATAATTTTACCTTGGAGATCCCTATTCTAAAAAAAGTCTCAGTCCCAAAGCTGCCAATTCACACTTGATTCAAATTCAAAATGACAATTTTATAACTTTTGCCATTTTCGTTATTATAAAGGAAAACCTTTTCTTTTTTTATAAAAAAGTAATCGTATAAAATTAGTAGCTATTAAAATATCATTGACTTTCCGAAAAAAACGTAGAAAAAAAAAAAAAAAAAAAAAAAAAAAAAAAACGTGATGATTTTAAAGGTTGCTAAAGAAAAAAAAATAAAAATAAAAGTCTGCTTCACTTCCCTCGGGATTTTCTTAAAGAATCACTCTTTTTTTTATATTATACGCCACTAGTTTTAATTAAATTTAAAACATAAATACTTAATTAGACCCTAATTGTTTCTTCTTTAATACTTGGTTATTAAGATCTTGAGTCGACTTCATTTTTTTTTTTTTTTTTTTTTAAATCCTGTTAGGAGCTAGCTTTGACTACATGTGGCGATCATTTTTTTAAATAACTGTTTAGACTGCAGGCTAAAGGCATAGGGTTGTAATTTAAGCTCGGTTCTGTAAAACTAGATATTGCTCGCCCATGTTTAGGGTATGGACTGTCGATTTTTTCATTAAAAGGAATTATAAATGATCATACATACATATATGAAAACCAATGAGACGTGAGAACCATAACCGTTCAAATCGACCAAAGTCAAACTTTACAGGAGAGCAATTTTAAAGTTTAACTTATATTTACAGAACGATTGAAATCGATTTTTCCGTTTTTGTTGGTCATATGTGTACGTGCATATGAAAACCTCCCACTTGTACAATCCAGATAGTTTGTTTTGATTCGAAAACTTATTTGTTTACAAAAGGTTAAAAAACAAAACAAACTATGCGGATTGTATAAGTGGGAGGTTTTCATATGCACGTACACATATTAACAAATTCATGGACAAACTATTTAAAAAAAATCACCGAAAAAATTTGAAAGTTTACGTAAGATATATCTATAATTTAAAAAAAATATTCAAATATATATGTTTAAATAAGAACCATAAACGTTTATAGGAACGATAAGTTAAACATTGCTAGTCTTTCAGAACCATAAGAGTGTAGGCGTTTCTCAAAATCAAAAACTTGTTTCCACTGGTAAATTACGGATAACCGCTTATGGTTCCGACTTTTCAAACTTTTGTAGTCATTTGATCGCTTTTGGTTTTCAAAATCTCGGAATGAGCCCGAATTTTAAAATTTCGAAAACGGGAGATGATAGAGCATAAGAAAAGAAATATTTTTCTGGAAAAATCTCATTTGCGGTAATCGACCCGATTTGAACGGTTATGGTTCTCAGGTCTCGCAATGTTAAACTAAGTTTTTGATACATAGTAGTACTAAACCTATAAAAAACTCGACGCAAATTCAAAAAAATTTTATTGTAACAATAATGTTTTACGCATGTTAGCATTATCATGAAACCCGTCTTCTTCAAGGAAATTTTTTATGAGCTTGGTCGAGGAATTCCTTTTCGAAGTGCAGATTGTTCATAATTCTTTGTCCCAGGATTACCTTGTTTTATATTTTAAAAAAATATTGTGTGTTTAACTTATGAAACAAAAATAAAACCGACGTTCTCATTTCCCTAAGTTTAAATTCTCATTCGTAAATATTTGATGCCGTGGAAATTGAATACCCATAAATTTGGCAATATTTTAGATTAAAATTTGTGTATATATTTTTTTTCTTTAAAAAGAAAAAAATCGTATTGAATTTTATACGACTTTTTTCTCTCTCCTTAAAAAGGATCCTATAAAATGCATTTCAAGATAAAACTTATCTAAACTGTTTTTGATACCTTGCTTCTATAAAAAGCATCTAAAACTGATTAAAAAATAAAGTTTAAAAAATGAGGAAAAATTTTTTAAATTTTATTCAACTTTTCTTATCTCTTTGGAAAAATCTTTTCCAAACCCGTTTTTTTTTTTTTTTTTTTTCTCTTTAAACTTTTTTTTATATTCGATTGAATTTTCCCTCGCTTATTATAAAATCCAATAAACTGAAAAAAAAAAAAAAAAATTTCCCTAGCTCTATTTTTCGTTTCCCGTTTTCGGGGAATTCCTGAAGAAGTGACAAGTGTCAATAAAAAAAATAAACAAAAAAACTTACATATAGTTCGAAATTCCATCCCCCCCTCGTGAGGTTTTTAAAAAATTCTCTCCCCTTATCCCCTCCTCTCCGGCTATCTCCTCTTGGTAGCATTAAATTCACTTTGCAATTCATCAACCCGAGTCCTACCTCAACTTGGGGAGATTTAAACCCTCGACGGAGGAAATCGAATAAAAAGTGAAAAAATGTGAGGAATCGATTTAGTTTCGAAAATTAATTTTTTTTAAAATTTTGGAGAACTTACCGGGAAGTGCGATAACTGTCAGCAAACCTGAAGAAATGAACAAAAACGCGGCACACGCACAATAAAACAACATTTTTGAAAGGGGAAAAAAAGTATTATTATTATTATTCTTATTATTTGGAAAACATTTCTTTTTTTTTTTTTTCTGTGTTGTGTAAGTGAAAACGCACACGGAAGCGGAAAAAAAAAGAGGATGGAAAGCGTTCGAGAGATCTCAACACACAACGTTCGAATAGATTTTATCCCATCCACAGGTGCTTTTATGTGTTCGGAGTCGGCGTCATTTCGTCTCCAGCGGTCCAGCCTCCCGTTGGTTTGTATTTTTCCCGTTGGCAGCACTTTGCTTATTCCGTACGGTTCGCACGTTTTTAGTCATTATTCTTAAAGGAAAAAAGAAAAAAGTTATTCTTTTACTCGAGCTTTTGTCCTTTTAAGTTTGCAAGTTAGAAAAATGTGATGCAGGGTAAAACGTCGAAAGTACGAATTTGGCCAATGGACGGTTCAGGAAATCCCCGTTAAAAAGTAGTCATTTGAGTTTATCTTATTCACGGAATTGTTGAATCCTATTTCAGTCTGAGCGAAACCTGGTCAGATTTGATTAATTTGATCTGCCATCAGTCTGCACATTCAATCGACCTGATGAATTACATTTGATCTTCGATTAATCCGAATTAATCCAATCAGATTCATCAATATGACCAAACCTGATCGTCAATCTATCAATTGGATTAATATGATCATAATCCAAGTTTAACATACACAGTAAAAAATAATATGCAATTATGTTAAAATCGGTCTACACAAATTTTTTATGTTGTTTTTTCCAAAAGGTAAACATAAACAAAAAACAACATAAAAATTATGTAGACCGATTTGAACATAATTATGTTAATTTTTACCAAAAATTTTTTACTGTGTAAAAAAAAAAAAAAAAAAAAATTCACGACAGCAAATTCTCAACGGCGTGGTACTGTAGGAACCCATAGCTGTCCCATCCTGAGATTTTGGCTAAAAACTAGACCTATACTTTCATCTAAATCTTTTTCAAAAAAATAAAACACATGCTTTTTCAGGAAATTAAAATTTTCGAGAAAAATTGCTGTTGTAGTATATCATACGAAAATACCACTAAAGACGATTAAAATGAGACCTCGTTCGATTTTCTATGTCGACGAAGTCCATATTTATAGGGATTTTTAACAATAGGGTAAGCGCCCCACCCCAATTTTCCGAGGTCAATAACTTTGAAACGGGTGATTTTAAAAATTTTAAAATTTGCGGTTCACATAAGACGGATGGGTAGATTCTATTCCCCGAAAATCAGAAAAATTGGTGAAGGTTGTGGATTTCAATTGGGTTATTTCACATGGACCGACCTGATAGTCAAATTAAATCAGATTGAGTTGCGATGTGATGATCTGATCATACTGCACTCTTGGATTAAGATTCTTCTTTATTTAAAATACTCGGAAGTACCACGCAAAATTTGGCTCCTTTCTCCCTTACAAAAGAAACTACTATATTCCAACTTGCGAACTGGGACTTTTTTGAAAGAAATTGGAGCATGCAAGTACTACAGTATTAATTACAAGTCTGTAGAAATCTTATGTAATGTTAAATCTACAGAAAGCCAAATTTTGCTACCTGGAGGAAGGGTCAAAAGTCGGCAAAATAATGAAAAAGTGCGATAATTTCCTGATATTAGGGCTATCGTCTGATCAAGAGGAAGGCAATTGTGGCTTCAGATTGCTTAAGTTAGAACTTAAGTTCAAAACAGAAACCGTTTATTTAAACCAAAAACTTTGCCCTTAAGCGGAAAGATTTGCGCTGCATAACCCCTATAATATTGTCACTCCTTCCAGAGAACCAGGAGTTACATACTTTTGGTCTCTTTCACTCTTGACGATACCTTTTATTCGTTTTCAGTCGCATCATCTAAGTCAGGTTGATATTTCTGCAAAACTTCCCTTAACTGTTTTATTTTTTCATTTTTCTTCAACAAAATTTGTTTCATGCTTGCATACGCTTTAGTCTCACTAAATTTCCTCTCAAGTTCCTAAAAGCAAAAAAAAATTAATTGAATTCCTGCTCTTTGATGCAATCCTTAAAAAAAAAAAAAAAATACTAACCAGTTCCGCTAACTGTAACTGGGCTTCTACTTGCTTAACCTTCTCCCTGGTGCTGATTAATTCCATTTTCAACTTTTCCTGATTATTTTCGCTCTCCTCTTTATTCATGGTTAATAAATTCTCTACTTTAATCAATTTTTCTTCCATTTTTTTAGCAACCGAAAAATCCCCTTGAGGATTTTTATCCTTGGCATCCACCAACATCGTTTTATAATTTTTTATTTCCTTTTGTGCGTTCGTTAATTTTTCACTCAATTTGTTCTTTTCATCTTTATATAAATCGGCTTTGTCTTCGACGTCTTGAATCATGTTCGACAGCCTTTCGTTATCCTCTTTCAATCTTTCGATTTCTATTCTTAGAAGAGCTATCGTGCCTTCTTCCGTCAAGACCTCGTTCGTCGGCTTCGGTTTCGCCAATTGATTTTCGTCCGATTCCAATTTTTGTATCATTTCCAAAAGCTCCTGGTTTTGAAGCTCGGAAATGTCGATTTCCAACCTCAAATACCATTTCTCCGCCTGCGTGAATAATTGCTGGAGCATTAAAACGTTGTTATGGGAGAAATTAATTAGTTCGGATTCCGCGTCGTATTTTACGATCTTCTCGATGTCTCCTAAAATGTTTCTGACTTCTTCCTTGGTGTAGGTGTCGTCGTATAAACGGGATACCGCATCCGAGAAGCAATGTTCTATTTGCTTTATGTTTTGGGTACGAAGATATCTTGCAAATTTCATGTAAGATAAAATGAGGGATTGATGGTGCTGGTTTAAGCCGAGTTCGATCTGTAAATGAAAGCAGGGCTTTAAAATTGGAAAAAGTGGGAGTAAATCAAAAGAGCCAGTACTCAAAAGGGCCACATTATCGAAAGAGCCACATCGTCATTTGAGCCAAAAGGGGATTAATATAGATTATCGTTTGAGCCATAATGAACTACAATACAAAAAGGAAAAATTTTAAAAAGGTTGTTATTGAACTAGTAAAAAAAATTAAAACAGCAAATTTTGCGTCACAAAAGAATTGGTTAAACAAGAATTTAATCTGAATTTAAACGGAAGGTCGGTGGATCGAGTCCACTCTTCGAGTGCCTCTGGTGTATTCTTTTACTGAACATCTTCCCGCGCGGTTCCCTCTTTGATCCACATACCGATAAAGCCCAACTGAGAGAATTACAGACACCCCCCGGGCCTTAAGCAGGTTTGTTAGAAATTTAAAAATAATTTAATCTGTCGAGCAATCATTCAAACATAGTGAAAACTTAACAAAAAAAATTTAGGCCCCTGGGGGGAAAAATGAGCACTTTCATTCCGAAGTGTTTATTCCAATAATTTTATATCCAAAGAAAAGGGGCAAATTAAAGACCTACTATGGGTAAATATGAGATAAATATATAATTTTTTGGAAAGAAAATAATGTAGCGCCATTTGATGATTTGATCAAACAAAATAAAGAACCACTTTGTTTTCGATCAATTTTTTTGACTTTCGATGATTTTGAAATCCATTGCGAAACAAGTACTTTAAACCAAGAACGGCGAACAATTGTATGGACCAGCTTCAATCAAGTATCATTTTCAAAAGTGAGATCGGAGAACCGATCAAATTGCTTTATCGACCATTTAGATAACTCTCAAAAATGTGGTTAGTTTTTCGATCAGAGGTCTATCAAAGCCGCAGTACAAGCATAAAAGGATTTAAAATGGCTCATTTGATGAATCTCGTCAATGTCGGATTGGCTCTAATGATAATGTGGATTACCAGTCGAATAATAGGGATTGGCTCAAATGATTTGCACCGGGAAAAAGAATGGGTGAAATAAGGGAAAGAACGTGCAATTAGCTGTTTAAGTAACCATGATTTTGGTCATGTTTTTTGCACTTAAAAGGACCACTGCTCGAAAAAGAGCCAAGGAATCGACACCAAGCGAGTCCCTAGATTTTTGAGCCGCGATCTTTTAGTGTGCTCGATTGGCCTACCCGTTTTTGACAATCTCGCGCATGACGTCACCTGGTGTGAATGGAAAAAAAAATCAGAGTCATGCAGCTCTATTATTGAAAATAATAAATAATAAATTGGCTTTATTAAATGGTGCAAATATTAATTAGGTGTTAGCGTTCAAAAACGTGAATCTTTTAATTAAAATTTTTAATTTTTTTTTGATTCTTAAAAAATAAAATGGATTCTAGTTACTAATTTGAGTAAAGATTGAATTCACCAGGTGACGTCACAAGGCTTATCACGCACGGCCGTATAAACAGGTCCGGAAACTTCCTATGCCGATCATGTCCCGCTTAACTACGCCAAAATTAGTTCCAAAATTGGCCACTGGCGGCGCTGCGATCTAGAGACCAGCAACATGTCTAATGTTTACGTTGGGACTTCCACTGGGACTCTTCGTTTCGAACAATAAGAGAAAGTAGCCGCCATCATTGTTTACATTACCAACGACCAATCAAAAAGCGTCTCTCTAACAAGTAGCGCTCACGGTGGTAGAAAGGAGGAACTAATTTTGGCGTAGTTAAGCGGGACATGGTCTCCAATGTATAAGGGATAGGAGTTTCCAGACCTGTTTATACGGCCGTGATCACGTGAAACATCCTGCGTTTGAGCACACTATGGTTTCACTATGGATCTTTCCCTCCGTCACAAGCTGATACCTAACAGCTAAACATGAGCATATTTTTTATTATGTAAATACGAATTAATCACGTGATTAAAATTTTTAAAATTGGGTAGTTGTTCGCCGTCTTTGATTATGGCCTATTTGGAATCCTGACCCTAGTAGCACTCCGTAGGATATTCAAAGTGGATCCCTGTTACATCCTCACGATACCCATAGGATATCTAGACGGTATCTTATACGGATGTCCGAGTGGGATATGTTTGTGTTACTAGGGGACATGGCGAAATCACAGAAGAAAAAGTTATAATTGATTGAAGTTTGGCGATCCATAATTATTATTAAGATTTTTGGCGGGATTGGATCTAAATATTTCGAAAAAGCCACGATGTTTATCGTGTGCTAGGAAATATTAACAAAGAAAATCAGTTGAAAAGTTAAATCGAAGTGGCGAAAGATGGAATCGAACCATCGACCTCTCGTTTTCATGACGATTGCTCTACCACTAAGCTACTTCGACAATCGATTCAACCTTCAACTTATATGGTACTTAGATTAAAGACGCGAGCAGTCTATAAAAAAAAGTTATAACTTTAATAGCGAAAGCAGTATCTAAAAAGTTATAACTTTAATAGCGAAATATTTTTCTGGGTACCAATTTGGATTCTTGCAAGTGCTCTTTCTAAAAAGTACATGTCACATTGTCAAAAATGCTATCTTTACTTTGGGAAATTTGGGCACTATTGACTAATTTACCAAATAGGGGTTCAGTACTTAGATTCTGGGAAAAGGGGGAAAAGGGACTTCCCTCTCTCAGACCCTAGCTTCATAATCATGATTTTCATTATAATCGATCGTCAATAATCATAATTACCATCTTTGTATTAATAAAATAGCGACAAAACTCGAAATTAAACTAAAAATACTTCACAAATTATCACGACGCTTAATATTTTAATACTAGATTTGTTTTGATGGCGCCTGTTGCTAGGCATTCGTAATAAATGGCGCGAAGCAAATTTAATATTAATTGTGTACCCAAATTAAAAAACGCATGCCGATACTTATAACGGTCGAGAATAAAAAATAATATGATCTCCCCAAAAAAATGGTATAAAATATGTTAAAGATTATTAAATTCCATATATTTTTTTTTTCTCACATTCTTCGAAAAATGACAAGCATATTCTTCATCCAATATGGCGTAGTTCGAAATTCTCTAAAAACAAGTAACTTTAACCTCGTAATGTTGGCAAAACTTGTTTCTATGAAAACTATCAGACATAAGTGAAAATAAGTTTCGACTTCATGAAATGTCAAAATCTAATATACTCGTAAGTATTTTATTTTTTAACGTTTAATTGTTGTTTCCTTTCTTCAAGGAGATACTTCACACGTTAATTTGATTTTTGTATTCCCTGGGATTCCAGATTTATTTTTTACAAAAATCGACATTTAAAAAAGTTCGTTGTTGCTTCGTCATGTAGCTTCGAATGTGTATCTAATAGCCTTTGTTTATGCATTTAATTATTATTTTAAACCACGTCAATGAATTTAAAAATGGGATAATTTTTTTTCCGGGAGAAGGAGAAGGTTTATTTATTTAAACTAAATTAATAAAATTTTAATTATGGATCGGAAAAGGTCCCCATTAAGATTGAAACATTGCCAAAATTACACATTATTTCACTTGAAGACAAAATGAATGAAATGAATGAAAACTTTTTTGAAGGAAAAAAAACAAATTCAGTTTCGTCAAATAATTTGGAACCCTTGAAACACATTGAAAATTATTCCCAATATAATTTTTTTTATTGTAGGTTCTACGCATCCAGTCTCCTGAAGGGACAAAAAGAATTGAAATTGATCAGACTGAATCCACCAAAAGTCTGTATGAAAAAGTTCATGATGCCTTTAACCTGACAGGATATAAGTTTGGATTGTATAAGGAAAGGGGACAAAAGGGAGAGCTGGTTTCTTCCAGAAGCAAAACTCTTGTGACCTATGGGTTACGCCATGGTGACATGATCTATATGACTCCTGTGAATGGGGCTCTTCTATGGTCCAATGATGCAGGGACCAGCAGTAGTCTTCCTTCTGGTGAACCATCACAGCCAACTGCTAGCACAAGTTCAGCAAATTCTTCAGGTTTTTTATTCTTTTCATTTTTTTTTTTTTTTTTTTTTTTTATATATATATATACATAATTAAAAAATTTTTGGTTTTTAATCTTTTTTTCTTTTCTTTTATAGTAGTAGCTGGGATTTCCAAAATACGAGTTGGCTCAACTCAAATAGAAGAAGATGAAGTAGATTTAATGTTGTGGAAGCAAGATGGAAAAATTCAACGAAATAGAGATGGAAAATTTTGCAGGCATGGGAAAAATGGCTGTTGTGTACATTGTTCACCATTAGAGCCGTTTGATGAAAATTACCTCAAGGAGCAAAATATCAAACATTTATCTTTTCATTCATATCTCAGGAAATTGACTGCAGGTGTTGATAGGTAAATATTCAATTTCCAGTTGGATCTTAAAAAAAGGATCTAACTCCAATAAATCAAAGTTCAAGGATTGTTATTAAAAAAAATATTCATTTGAGTTTTTTTTTCTTTTTCTTTTTTCTAGGGGAAAATTCGTAGCTTTAGAAAATATTTCATGTAGTATAAAAACTGGATGTAAGGATCATCCACCTTGGCCTAAAGGAATTTGTTCTAAATGTCAACCAAATGCAATCACCCTTAACAGGCAAATATATAGACATACAGATAATGTCATGTTTGAAAATGCACATTTAGTTGAAAGATTTTTAAATTATTGGCGTTCGTCCGGTCTTCAAAGAGCTGGATTTTTATATGGGAAATATGAAGTCCACACTGATGTGCCTCTCGGGATACGTGCTAGAGTAGCGGCTATTTACGAGCCACCACAGGTTGTTATTAAAAACTTTATTTTCTGTTAGCATTTATTATCTGGTTTGGCTGTTTATGTAATGGTGCTGAAAACTCAATGATAATTTACGTTGATGAACAATATGCAAAGCTCTGTGATTTGGAAAATTTGATTTGATTTTTCAAAGGCCTTTTGGGAGTTCTAAAAACAAATTTCTGTAACTTTTGGGGATGTTTAGAAAATTTTTTTAGGATTTTTTTGCATTTTAAAAAAATTTTTTTGCATAATGCAAGACTTTTTTTTAAATTGGTAAAAATTTTGAGTTGATAAAAATTAGTAATAGCTCAGTTTATAATGAATTTTACATTAAAATTGTGGTCCGTCCAATACTTAAGGCAGTCTGGTGCAGAAAAAATACTTCTTTCTTTTTTTGAAGACAAATGAGTGAATGAAATTAAATTCTGCACATTTAATTTTATGTGCCAAGCATACATAAATTTTTTCGGAACTTTACAATGAAATTTTGGAGGGGAGTTTAGAGTCAAAGTTGCTTTAGGTTTTAAATGGACCAGAACAAATTTTTGAGCATTCAAAATATTTTTGAGAGTTAACTACAATAAGGCTGAAGCACTCAAGATTAAAATTGCTTTTCAGCTACACCTTTATTTCTCTTTAATTAATTCTTTTTTTGTTCTAATTTTGCAGGAAAGCTCCAAAGATTCTATTACACTTCTCCCAGATGATAGGGAAAAAATAGTAGAGGAATTAGCTCGACATTTAGGACTAGTCAAAGTCGGTTGGATATTTACAGATTTGGTGGCGGACGACATACAAAAAGGCACAGTTAAACATGTTAGAAATATAGAAAGTCATTTCCTCTCAGCGCAAGAATGCATTACGGCTGGGTATTTACAGAACCAGCAGCCGAATCCATGTAGATTTTCGTCCACCGGTTATTTTGGATCTAAATTTGTAACGGTTTGTGTGACAGGTAAATTTCTTTTTTTTTTTTAATATTGGAAAATCATTCATCTCCCATCTTTTATTTTATATGAAGTCAGTGAGTGTTTGGAGCATATCGAAAATGGGATGTATTTTCCGGCGAAAATGCTCAGCCAGTTAGTTGTGATCCTCATTTTAATTTTTAACGTAAAATGGTCGTGAAAAGGCTCACAGCGCTCCTGACGGCAAAAATTTAGCAGAATAGCATGTAGTTGATGCATTCCAAAATAATTATCTTTATCAAATTCATAAGTATTTGAAACCGTTGATATATTTGAAGTGTTTCGTATTGTTTACCCTGATTCACGGTAATAATGCAAAGCAAAATTAAATTTTGTTTTACTACTTTTTTTTAGGAGATGCAAGTAAACAAGTTCACATGGAAGGCTATCAAGTATCCGGACAATGCATGGCTTTAGTTAGAGATGGCTGCTTAGTGCCCACCAAAGATGCACCAGAGCTTGGATATGTTCCTGAGTCTACGGATAAAAAATACGTTCCCGATGTTTTCTATAAGGTAAGTCATTTCTAATTTTTTTTTACTTTAAATTACAAGGGAAATATCTTGCACTCGTCGCATCTCAAAACTGAGGTTCAGGCATATATAATGTTGCAGTTCTGTAAGTTGTATTTGGAGGTTCAACTATCGGCCGAACACACTTACACGTGCATATAAGTGTACCTACATACACTTATCGTATAAGTGAAATATATGTCTAACGGAGATTTGAAAGATCGATTGATTAGCCCGTTTCGTATCAAAAAAGAAATCGCGATGTAAAAGCGAACAATCGAAGTCAATTTATTTAGATAGATACTTGGCAAATTTAAATCCCTCCCTAAAATTTCTAATAAGTGGAATATTATTGAGGTCGTTATTCGACAAGTCAGTTTGTTGAGATTGATTTTTTTACTCAATTCTTGGGCGCGTAATCCAAAAAATTTAAAATCAAGATGTTGAGCGATTGCAGTATTGATCGATGGTTATACTTTCCTATTGATCGAAATCGACATTCGGTAAATCTACTTCAGATTTACTACTGAAGGAGTTCCTACTGAAGGTTTCCATTCAGAGCGATCAAGGCAGCAATTAAAAGCGATATACCGCTCTGATTGGGAATCGAATCCGTAGACGACCGGTACTATTTTCCCCCAAATCGTACTTCCTTTCCTCCCAGCGAAATTAACCTTAATCTAAGTCAAGCGGGATTTTTTTTTTTTTTGGGAAACAACATTCTTACAGCCAATGAAAGTAAAAGCGTTTCTGTATTTTATATTAAGTTTTTTCAAAACAATCTAAGAACTAAAAACTAAAAATTTTATTTTCGTTTCTGATTAAAAAAACTTTTAATAATTTTTTTTTTTTTAAAAGTCCGTCCGGAAGAGAAATTTACACGTTATACGAATATTTAATTTTATTTTGTACTTATAAATAATTTTCTTCAAATTATATTAACACTGGGTAGATTATACATCTAAAGATTTTTTTTCGATTTTTGTTATTAGTTCGGCGTTTTAAACTATAAGAAAAAAAAAAAAAAAAACAATTATTCGCTGGCTTTCGAATGTTTTTTTCGAAATTAAACATCTAAAAATTAATTAGCATCAAGAATCGACACGACGGACGGACAGTAAAAACTATATCGCACATTTAAAAAAAAAAAAAAAAGTTCTGGAAATTTTAAAGAGGAAAAAAAATCGAGAGACGTATTTCACTCATAATTTTTTTTCCATTCTATTTTTTTAATATCTAAAAAGACTGGCAATGTATTCGAACCGTAATAAACACCAAAAAGCTTACGTCTAAAAAAAAAAAAAAATTAATAATTAAAAAATCGTAACGTGATTTTATTTTTCTAAGCTTAAATGGAAGCTTTTTGGTTAAAATCACGAAACCGGGAACATTAGACAAAAAAAAAAAAAAAAAAAAAAAAAAAAAAAAAAAGTATCTATTTTTTCTCTCCGTCCAATTTCGGTAAAAAATTTTTTTTCATCTAATGTTACCGTTTTGATTGATGCAAGCACATCGAACGTCAAATTAACTGCATGTTTCGTATTTCGAAATTTTTTTCGAGAAAAAAACATTTCTTGACGTGAACACGTCTTACAATTAAAATTCACCGGCAATTAATTTTCGTGAACAACTTAAAAACTATAAATTAATTAAATTTACCAAAAAAAAAAAAAAACGTAAAAAGATAACTCGATTCTTCTTCGGATTGAGTTCAGTGACGATTTTTAGTTTATTTCGTAAACTACATTTTTTTTTCTATTTAATTTATTTATTGCGTATTCGTATATTTTTTTTCCCGAGGTTAATTTTTCTTATACAACGAGGCAAATAATTTTTTTTTTTTTTTTTTTTTGCGAAGAGATCAAAAAAACAAAATTCAATTTTTTTAAAAAGAGAAAACAATGAAGGACATTTAATAACTACTATATAAAAAAAAAAAAAAAAAAAAAAAAAACATGTTAAAAGTACAATTCAGTACAATTCGAGCATTTTTTTTTTTAATAATTCTTTTTTATAAATTACATTCTTTTTTTTAAATCTTTTTTTTGCTAATTTTCGGTGGCAGTAAGGAATGAATTTTTTTTTATTTTACACATCGAGGATTTTTTTTCCTTGGAAAAAAAAAAAAAAAAAAGGTAATTAGGAACTAGATCTAACGTAATTCTTCTTAACTTTTTTTTTCTTTTTAAAAAGTTTTCGCGTTTTAGGAAGATTGAATTTTTATCGTCAGTGAAATTAAAATAACGTAAATTGAAAAATTCGTAACGGTAAACGCAAGAGTACGGAAATTTAACGTTTGGAGGCGCTGCAGGACGTCTAAAGAGTCTCGCTATGAACAATTAATCGAACATACTGTCATTTAAGAATCAAAATTCATATTTTATGAATCAATAAATCGAAGTCTGTTTGGATTAGTAGAAATTAACATTCGATGAGTCTATTAATCAAAATCTGTATTCGTCAAATCGATTAATCGATAAATCGACCTATCAAAGTCGTTATTTTTAAGATCAATTAATCAAAAGTCAGGACTCTGTTTTTAATTATTTTTCGTTGTAATTAATCTTAGATAAAATTTTAAATTCGGTAATTCAAATCATAAAAGGAATAGAATGATTGTGAAATGTTTCATTTCGTTTCTCTGAATAATAAAAATAAATCTAATTTTGATTCTTGAATCGTTTTTCAGCCCATTAATCAATGGTTAATTTTTTAATCTAAAATCAAAGCCAAAAAGATTTTAAATAATAATTAGTTTGGTAAGTAGAAATTAACATTCGAAAAACGATTAATCGAAAATCGATTAATTAAATTAAAAACAATTAGTGAGATTGATTAATTCATTTGACAGTAGTTCGATTGCTTGAAAGTGTCGAGAATCGAGAATGCAGCAGTCGGATTTAAAATGATTAGCGTCATTGAAATTTTAAAAGGAAAAAGAATTTGGCAGTCAAAGGCAGGAGCCGCGGGGGTTCGAACACTCGGCCTCTGGCTTACATGGTTAGCAAACTTGTCGATGTTTTCTGTCAGTTGCGCAGCCAGGAGTGCCAGTTTTACAATTACCAGGGTCAGTTGTATAAATAGCAGTATCAGTTGATCAACTATCACAACTGTCAATAAGCATAACGAAAAGTTTGTGGTTACTATTCAGGATTTTTGATTTGTATCATTCTGTTCAGTGATTGGAACGCTCACCGTAGAAACAAGGCACCTTGTGTTCGAGTCCTGAGGCCGGTGCTTTCGGCTGCGTAATTTCTTTCTTTTTTATTAATTTTTAATTTATTAACCTCATCAAAGGGTATTTCCATTCCAAAGAAAAAATTGAAGATAACTGTTGTTGGATTCGATCTAAGTATTAAAATTTAATATCGAAAGTATTGATCAATTCCGATTTCTTTCTCCCCTTGACATGCAGCGCCTCCTCACGTAAATGATTCTGCATCCAACAAATTTTTCAATCGTCAAAAAAAAAAAAAAAAAAAAAAAAAAAAAAAAAAAAAAAAAAACTACTTGTCAAACTTCTCTTACGTTTTGCGTTTTTTACATATATATATTTTTGAACGAAAAAAACAAATCTAAAAAATCATTTTTTTTTTTTTTTTTTTTTTTTTTACAGTTTTCCGCAACTTGTAATGGTAATCGTTTTCGTAGGTTTTCCGGTTTGATCTCCGAAACTCGCGATTTTTTCGATTATATCGATCCCCTCTACGACGTGACCAAAAATGGCTGTAAACCCCCTCATCTCTTGTAAGATAACCCGAAATTGAGAGCCGACCATCCCGAGGTTGTCGTGCCTTTTTTGCGTTCGTCTCATCCCCACCGCACCCCTCACGGACGGGATTTTGGTTTCGTCCGGCATGAAGAATCCCTCTTCGTAAATGGACCTACCCCCCCGTCCGTTGTTGGTTTCGTAATCCCCGGTGATTATCGACTCACCCTCCCAGCACTGGAAAATGGTGCAATTTTTGTAGGAGACCCCCGTTTCCCCCGTGCAGAGGGCCGCGAAATTTTTGGACATTTTGGGCGCGACGTCCGGACGTATTTCGATGACTATCCGGCCGAAGTACGTGGAATTTAGATCGATGTTAAAAAAATACATGGGGTAGGAGGCGTTGGGATTTCGGATGAGAGAAATCGGAGGGGATTGCTCAAATTTGGATTTTAATAAATTGGATTCCGGGACAGTGATTTTGGTGGTTAGGTAATTGTCGTGCGACGACTTGTTTAGGTAACAACCGTTCGGTACGACAAGATCGTTTTTAATGTTGTCGTTTAAAAAATCGAATTTGTTAAATATGTAATCGTTATTTTGACTTATTTTCGATTGGAGCAGATCGATCTGATTTTGACTTTTGGAAATGACGTAGCGGGAATATAACTGAGACATGCAGTAATTTGTTAGGAATAAAATTGGGTTTTGTATGCTTGCGTTCGGCCGGGGGAACATGAAATCACTGGTTTGTATGCTCGAGAGAGCCTGGGTTAAAAGTTGGAAGTCGAAAACTACCCCAGAGCTCCCTATTAAATCGTCCAATTTACATTGAAGCAACATTTCGTGGTATTTAGCTTCCAGTCGTTGCTTTTCCGCTACGAGGTTGGTGAAAATGTTTTGGGCGTCAGTCGGTGTGTTGAACTGGAGGAGGCCGGCTTTCGCTTTCATTAGGAGTTCTTTAGCGTCCGTGATTTCCGGTGTAGAACCCATTTGAAGATCCGATTCGAGACAGGTTTTGAGGGTCACGCACGCCTCGAGGACTTTGAGGAGGAATTCTCTTTGGTAGATTGTCAGCCGTTGAATATCGAGGAGGAGTTTATTCATTGCTGATAATTCTATTTGCACCTGAAAATGAAAAAGGAAAAAAAAAAATCGTAAATTATTTTTGCTTTTCTGAATTGGGAATCGACGTAAGGATGCATAAAAAAATCAGCCGGAAATGAGGGGTAAGATGTTTGCATTGTAAGTGAGGGGCCTTGGATCAAATCTGATATCTGCTACTTAGCAACTAGGACGTGTGTCCGATTGATGTCGCCTCTGACCGTCATTTTAAGAAAACGTAATAAAAATGGGCCCACTAACAACTCACACACAAATTTATACTCTTTCAGTCAAGTGAGGTCGTTAAAAAAAATTGAAGCAAGAAATATGATTTTTTTTTGCATGGTTAGTTGATAACTCGACTTATAAACAGGGAATATTTCCCAGGAATAAAAATAAATTTCCTGGAAATTTCGAAAATATTTCCCTTGGTATGAAATGGGTTCCTCGATGTGACAATTTATGCAACTTGAATTATTTTCGGCCTTTTTCAGTACTTTCTTTACAGTAATGCTACCGATACCTCGCTTTCCACTAAATCCACCTTTTTTTTCTAACTATTCTAAATTTTTATTTAATAAAGGGGAAAAGTAAATGTGGAGAAATAATATAGGGGTCCGGTCCAAAATAATTTTTTAAAAAAAAAAGGTCTTCACTTGTCAAAATCGTTTTGGAACCCGGACTGGCAAACGGGCAAAAACTAATGTTGACCTTTACTAAAATCGCATTTTTAAAATCATTTAAAAAATCAGTGAAAATGGCCCCCTAATCCTAACTATTTTCAAGGAAAGTTAGGTGTTTGGACAAATATTTTTATTGGCGGAACCCGGTAGCAACCCTGTTATAGATCATAGCGCCTTATTGGATATGATTTCTCAGATTTAGATTGATAAGCTAACAGAGGCCAAAAATTTAGATTTTTTTGAATTAAAAATTTTTTCCTGATCCTATTGATATTCATACGCGATACTTTTACGCCCCGAAGGCATTTAGTTGCTGTTAATCGGTTTAAAACCGATGTTCGTGAAAGTAAAATAATTGTAAAATCAATTAATTAATAATAGTTCATTAAGATCGATCAATCCAATCATTAAATAATAATTTTTTTAAAAAAATTATTCAATCGGCCAGAGATTTCCCTAGATGGTAATTTTTTCCAAAAGATTAATCATCCGCTAAATTCTTGGATTAATTTGTATGGCTGTCAAGTTATTTTTAAGTTTTTAATCAATTGATTTTTAATTATTTTCAAATAATCGGATATTGATATTACCGGTTACAATAAGCGTATCTCCACATGCCATTAATCCGAGGATACAATTAAAAAGAGTTATATCAGTACTAGACGTTTTTCCCTAATTTGGTAAACGTTTTTAGGTTCCTAATGGCTAATTGATAATTTAAAAAAAAAAGAAAAATTTAATCACAGCTCTAAAATGTTTTGTAAAATCCTCTGACTAGTCGTATTATATAAGATTAATGCTCAAATGGAGGCAAGATATTTGTTCTCAATCAAATTCCAAGATTATTAATCGGCCGACGGATTTTTGAATTTGTTGTCCAATTTAAAAGTCAATCCATTAATTAATTAATTGTTAAATTAATTCAAAATCGATTGATCGATCGTCAAATTAATTAGACGATCATTTTGGCTATTAAATTTCACCAGAAAAGGTAGAGGTTGATAAAAAATTTACAAGTCTCGAAACGGTCCCATTAACGAAGAAGTTGGTTCTTGAATTAATCTTAAGCCGATTAATTTCAAGCTAATTACAATTTTTTTAATGGTTTAAAAAAACTTTTAAGCTTTCGTCGAATTAATTTCGGTCAGTTAATCATTTGGCAAATTAATTGCGAATGGATTAATCACGTTTCAAATTTAAGTATAATCAATCGAATCATCCTGTCCTTGGATTATTTTTTTTAAGATGATTAATTGATTGGTATTTTTCTGAGCTTTTAAAAACCATGAAAAATTTATCACATGCAAAATTATTTTCCGATGGATTTGAATCTTATATTTTTTTTTCCAGTTCGTTTTTAATTGGTTGCTAATCGTTCTTAAATTGATTATTCAACTATTAACCGACTTTAATATTTTAAAATGTAATATAAACCAATTAGTTAGTTGAAAAATAACTGATAAATTCATTTTCTTTAAAATGATTATGTTGTTAGTTAGTGAACCATATGATCGTTAAATTTTTTTTGTTTTTCGGTTTTGAGAAAAATTTTTGTTCCGAAGAAAAATTTCATTTCAGTCTAACATGCTTTAATGTTTGAAAATCAAGATAAGGGGTCTTGACAAAACGAGGGAAATTTCTTCTGCAAAAAAATGGTTCTTCATCTGAATTTTGGCATAATGATGTTTCCATCCTTACTTCATTAATGAGTAAATCTTTGGCTTCACTCTCTGTCTTAAGTTGATGTCCTGGGTGTTCAGCTCGCATGACACATATTCTACATAATGGCTTATGACATGTGTGACACCACATATTATATGGCATTCCATGCCCATGGCATATTTCAGTTCCCTATAATGACAAAAAAATAATTATATATCTTGGTGGCACTTTATTTTTTTTTTTTTTTTTTTTGTTTGTTTGTAAACTTACTTTCAGAAAAGCTTCTTTCTGATCTTTATTGTCAAGAATTTTGTCATTTTGCATGAACAACAAATGATTCATAAGCGATAAAATAGGTCCGTGAGTTTGCAAGGCTGATGCTCCAGCCTCCGTCACCTCTGTTCGTTTCCAACAGTGAATGCAGAATAATTCCCTTCCCTTTATCATTGTTGTTTCTATGCATTTTAAACAAAAATAATGTTTGCATTGCAGTAGTTTTGGACATAAATCTGTTGTGTTGAATTTTTGTTTGCAAAAATTGCAAATTGTAAGTTCTTCCACATCAGATAAATCAGTATCCATCTGCAAAAAAAAAATTTAATGAATATATTGGAATTATAATTTAACATCTTTAGTCATAAACTCATGTATTCATTATTCATTCAAGGAAAATACAGTCATATGTTAAAATAATTTTGGAGGCAATTTGATGAGGTGATGAAAACATAACCTCTAATTGTTTGTAGAGAATGTAATATTAAGGATTGTTTTATTCAAATTGAAATTTTAATTTAAATGCATGAGGTTCATGTCTGCTCCCTTTTTGCAAAGACGAAATCGGAATTTCAAATTGTTATGTAATTTGCTCCTGGCGGGGTTTTAATATAGGGAAAAGAGAACCAGTCCGCCCCTGAACGCGCCAATCCATCGAATCCCAAGTAGCTCCGATGATAGAAAATGCGTAGTTTTCACATTTGTATAAAAACCGTTACATATTATATAATAATCGAATCGGCAACACTCATCCGGTCATATTCCGTCAACTTACTATTCGGATTTGATGTAATCGTCATGAAATGTTGCGAAAAACAAATGTCATACGGCAACACTTTTTCGTGAGCCACACACACCGCGTGTTTATATTTTTATCCGCTTGTTAAAGATGTAACAGCTGATAACGACTTTTTACTCGGAAAGGTATTTGAAACATTAATTCGTGAACTTATTAAAAACATCGGAATTAACTATTAATAACCGCGTATTTTTTAAATAAAATTGGAAAATGTTTTTTTTTTTTCGATTGCTTCACATACGCGATGTTGTGGAACACGGAAGGTTGTCCAACATTGTAGTAACGAAAAGTCACTAGATTATCGATTTGGTGACTTTGTTGGGGGGGGCGGAGAATGGAGAAATTATTTGGGGAATTTCGGGTTTTGCGTCCCGCATGTCATTCTTTTTTTTTTATTTGCCACGTTAAAATCATCTGAAAGGGTTTTAATTTCTGTTTAAAGTCAATTTTATTCCATTGCGTATTAAGGTCTTATTTGGTTCTTCAAATTAATAAAGGAGCTATTTAAAATAGGTAGATTTTATATTTTTAATCGTTGCAATGGCGTCTGGAGACCTTTATTATGATAGGTATTGGTATTACGACATTACGCGTTGAGTTGGACGCCATGTTTAATATTATTTATGCAAAATGCATGAAAAAAGCGTCGACGGTGGCGCTGCTTGTCGAATCATTAAGCGAAAGAGATCTAATGGCGTCAGAGTTTTGTCAATTTTAACGTGGTCATAATTTTTTTTTTCTGAGTTATTAAAATTTATTTCTGTGTTTGCGAACGAATTTTTTTTACTTCTAATCATTGAAAATAATTTGTGACTTATATTTTATCTCTTGAAATATCCGTTGGAGGAAATTTTTTTCGAACCCGGAAGCATATTTCGTCTTATTGAGAAATTGGATTGTCATAATTAAAAGATGCCTAAAAATAAAGGAAAGGGAGGTAAAAATCGCAGGAGAGGAAAGAACGAAAACGAAACGGAGAAACGCGAATTGGTTTTCAAGGAAGATGGTCAGGAATATGCTCAAGTTACCAAAATGCTTGGAAACGGGCGTTTGGAGGCCATGTGCTTTGACGGGACCAAAAGGCTATGTCATATTAGGGGCAAGTTGAGGAAGAAGGTTTGGATCAATCAAGGAGATATTATCTTGATCGGTCTTCGAGATTACCAAGACGCTAAAGCTGACGTTATATTAAAATATACCCCAGATGAAGCAAGGAACTTAAAAACATATGGAGAGTTCCCTGAAACTGTTAGGATTAATGAAACAGTCACATTTGTTGAAGAAGGTTTCGATGAAGATATCGAGTTTGGTGATGAAGTGAGTGATGAGGGTGAAGATGATGAAGTCGATAACATCTGACTTCCTTCAATTATAAGTACTATTCTTAATCTTTTAAAAACTAATTACCACTTGATGATTATGTGTTTATGAACTTCTGTTAAATTATTCTTAAATCTTAAAATTCAAAACATTTCTGCTCTAGTGGACGATAGTTGTTTTTTGTTTCAACTTATTGTGATAAATTCTTGCTAAATAGCTTGAAAACTGGAGTATGGAGTTTAGCTCGCAAAGATTGTTGATTTTTGTCTATTATATTAATAATTGTTGAGCAATTAGATGGTGTTTTATGTAAGTGATAATCTAAAAATATGGATTTTTATGGAATTATCTATAACTAATTTTAATTGTTTTTTTTTTTTTTCTGTTCTCAGGTAAAAGATAGCTATGGAAATGAAGTGCAACGTCTTGCTCGACCTCTTCCAGTTGAGTACCTCCTCGTTGATGTGCCTGCGTCTACTCCTCTTACTCCACTGTACACATTTACTGCTGATGAATCAATCAGACCATTTCCAGTTGAAAATCGATTAATTGATGGTCAGATTCAAGACTTTTCAGCGCTTAGTAACTACATGTCCCAGTTTTCACCAGATCAGTTTTTGAGAGCTGTTATGGATTTCCACTTATTGCTTTATATAGCTACCATGGATATGTTACCTATGAGGGTATGTATCTTTTCTTTTTTTTTTCTCACCTGTCAGTCATGTTTTTGAATCAGGGGAGGGTTATTTATTTGAATCATATCTGGATGGTTAACAGGTCAAGGAGATAAGTTTTATGAGGGTGTATTACTGAATTTTTTTTATTTTTGAAATATCTTCATACTTATTTGAATAGAATATATATTTTGTAACTAAGAATAGTGAGAACATTGATAGAGACTCTTTCATCAATTGAAGCTCACTCAGGCTGTAGAGTAGACTTAGTCATTTTCTCACTTCACTTGGCCGGGATGAGGTCTATTTTAGGTGCCATCAATTTCATTACCACCTCAATCAATCTTTGAGTGGAACCACGTCATTTTGAAGTGTGCCGTGCCTGCAAAGCATCGAAACTTGGGAAGTCTACACTTTGGTTATCTGAGTCGATAAAGTATGTAGGCTTGCGTAAAATTGCGTCAACTGCTGAATGCGATAAAATGTCAATTTCGTGGAATTCTTTCACCTGAATTTTTTTAATTCTTTTTGAAAAGTTGAGGAGGGTTTTTGAACTTTTTAAAAAAATTGTTCAAAATGGTGCAAATTATTTGCTGTGCAATATGCAAATTTATAAGCGGGGCTATTATTGAGACTTTTAAGCGGACGGAAGCCCCATGCATTCACACTCTAACTGCTAGACATTATTTTAAGAATTAATTATTTTCTGCTTAGGAATATATGGCTCCATTATTGGAAGCAGTACGCACTCAAGATTCCCAAAAAGCTATCGAATGGTCACAGTCAGATCAATGGGCTACGGTTGAACAAGTAATCGCAGCCAGTTCAGGAGCTGGGGCTTCTACATCATCGAGATCTATGCCTCAAAGTTTAGGGGGCTTAGCAGCCTCCCTCCTTGATGGTCCTCGCTCATCGCCTCACCCTCAAACATCATGGACGTGCTCCCGATGTACTTATTTGAACTCGCCAGATACGTTCAGCTGTGAGATGTGCACCTTACCTAGGTAATAAAATGGGGTATTAATATTAAAAAAATATTGTAAAATTATTAATTTGAAAATTAAAAAAAAAAAATTAAACGAAAATTGGAGTATTTTGAAATTCTTATTATTGTCTCGGACGTTTTTTTTTTTTTTTTTTTTTGAAATACGCATTGCTTTACTTTTTTTTTGTGAAGCAGTAAGTTCATGTTTTTTTTTTAGTTAGTTTAAATGGAACAGGAGTTTACTGCTTTGTAAATATAAATCGGTGCTATGCATGTTTTATTTATCTTTTTAAAGTCAATTCTAAATTTTTCGCCAAAAGGTAATATTTAATTGTGATATTTTTTTACTTTAAGAATTTGCGAGTCTTTTTTACGTCGGGACTAGTAGGCCTAAAATATTTATTCTCTTTGTTTTTAATTCATTTTTCATGCTAAAAATTTTTTTTTTTTTTTTTTTTTTTTTTTTTTTTAATGGGGCATATTTGTCAGCCATGATGGTAAAGGCTGCTATAGGCTTATGTTTTCGTTCAGGAAATTCTGAGCAGAAGATGAACTGTGCGGTCGTTGAATTTAGTGAATCAATTATATTTAAAGAAAATTTAATACCTTTTTCTACAGCGTTTTTTTTTTTTTTTTTTAATTTATTTACATTTAAAAAATGTACAGGCATTTAATAAACATTTAACGAGCTATAAAGCTTTTATGATTGTTTCCTGATTTTTGCGTGTTCCAGAGAAAAGAAATAAAAGGCAAGAATAGGAAAAAATCACCCAGGGCGGGAATCGAATCACGTTGATTTGATCCTGGCTACTTTGTAAGCAACTGAGCCATCGGGCCGTCATGTTTTTTTCTTTTGGATGGATAGGAGTTATGAATAGATCATTATCGTAAAACCGAAAATTTCAAAAAGTAAAAACGTTTGGCCACACTGGATTAAATTTATCGCTCAACTGACACTCCATTTTCTCCCAATGCTTAACAGATTTGAGAGTGGCTGGCTTCAAATCGGTATCAGTCTGTGAGATTGGTTTTCTACCCTGAGGTTCTTTTCCTAAGCTATATTATTTTCTTTTTTGTTTTTTTTAGAAAAAACATTTAAAATTTGTTAAATGGAGTGAAATGAACTATTTTACCACAAGCTAAATCCGCTTGAGGTGGTCGGCTGCTTAACGGGATAATAGCACACGGTTTCGAATTGGTAAATGCATCATTTAAAATGAAAATAGAATGTTTATCAGCCGATCCGAAGCGATGTGCCATTTTACCCACATTGGCCAACTACCAATGGCTACTACCAGTTGGCTAACTAATTTGTCTACTGAAATGTCGGATAAGTGTCATAAGGGGAGGATTAATAACCAAAATAATGTTTAAAATTTTCAAATTTTGAAATCTTAGCTAATTGTCTCAGTGCCCACGGAGTCCCCTCTCTCCGGAAAGGCAATTTTTCATTTATTTATTTATTTATTTATTTTTATTTTTATATTGCCGTCTGCCACGTGGAAATACAGCCGAATGAGACCTTACCGAGATTTCCTTCTTTTATAAACTCTTGAAATTTTCATTTAAGAGCCTTAAAAGAGAAGATCCGTTTTTGGTCCTTTTCACCTCAAAATTTTGCCGAGATTTTAATCGATAAATTAGTTGCTGTTTCAGTGTACCAATAAGCAGTTAATAAAAATACAGATAAGCTTACGCTTTTTTTTTTTCTAAGGGAAAAAAATTCCGAATAAAATAGATTTTTCGTTGAGAAGTTCCCCGGGCATTGAGTAGCATATTAATGTTCAGCGTACGATTTAAGTGCTCTTTTTCCGGGGAATCCTTAATTCGAAATACGGTTGAATTGGCCAGCGAAAGTATTTGGAAATATTTTAAATAAATTTTTTTTTTCTTTCTTTTGACAGAAAATGAAGAATAGCGGCCGGTTAATAATGAAGAAATCTTTTTTTTTTTTCCGAAGAATTTATTTACTGAATTTACGGTGATGAAGAAACAAAAGTGAGTGCCGGTATAGATAAGTACTGTGGATTATACTGCAAGGTAAGTTTAGTTTTTCTTTTTCTTTTTTTTTTTTTTTTTTTTTTTTTTTTTTTTTTTGTTCTTATTTCAACTCGAAAGTCCTTTACAGGGTTTCTACTGATCTTTAAAACCTTTATTTAGCCTTTATTTTCAGATTCAGATTTTTTAATTAATCTAAAAACCATTGATTCCTTATTTTCATATTCATTATTTATCCATTATTTTTCGTTTCACTTTTTTTTTTTTCGGCCAAACCCCATCTTAGAATTTTGTTCTTGTTTGACTCTGTCGATCGATTTTCATGTTAAAACATTATCCTCAACCGGCCTAACATAAAAAGTAAGTGTGTAATTTTAAAAACCTATATTTTTATTAATAATGGACCTTTAAAAAGCCTTTATTTTGAAAATCGATTTCCAGTAGACACTCTGCCATAGTAGAAAATTATATGTTAACGTATGAAATTAAAGAGGAAAGAAAATTACCCGGCCGTAGACTGCAGCTTCAGAAAATCCAAGGCTCCGGTCTCTTACAGTCAAGGCGATTGCTCTTACTCTCGAGCTAAATCCACTCGTTTAATATCCTGATCTGTTATATGTGAGTCACAATATACCCCGACCTAATGATTGACATTCGGCACGAAATGTTATGAAAAAATGGAACGCTACGGAGAAGGTTGCAACGTATAATTTACTTCGGAAATTCTCCTTTAAAAGAAAATTGTTTATGAATTTCTAAGGAATAAAAATTAAAAGCAGATGACATACATGAAAAATTTGTATATACCTATGGGATTTTTCCAAATTTTTAAAGCTGTAGGGCTAAATTAGTTTCTCGAAAAGATAGTCATTCATAGTCAACTACATCTCCAACGGTGTCCATTAATTTGGAAACCTTCAAATTTGAAAGTTTCTTGTAATATGATTTATGTTCGGAAAAATTGGAAAAGGTTAATCCTTTGGGTTTTTTTCTTCGCTGAAGAAGATTGGATTGCTGCTCATGGATGAGCTGTCTTGTCCGATGGCTATTTAAATCGTCAGTGCAGTGGACAGTCGTATCGAGGATCTGACGATCTAGTGGTGACATTAAAATTTTGAGAAGGGAAAACCGATATCAGAATTGAAGTTAGCGGTTCCAAACGTTTAAAATTAGATCATACCGGTACCGGTACTAATTTTTAAAATTTAAATTATCATAATTTTCATGTAGAAATTGATGGAAAGCTTGGAAGATTTTGCTGCAAATTCTAAGAGTCTCAAAGGATGAGGGTCAATAAGGCCGTTTTTTGGGCTAAATTTTTTTTTTCGTGAAATTTGATCCTTTAGTCCTGGTAAATGATTCCCCAAAAGAATTTTCGATTTCGGTCGTCGGAACCCTTAATATTCGCCTAAAACCATGATCTTTTATTAAAGCAAATTTTAAGGATCAGCATAGGAATTAAAAAATTTTATTGCGGCAGGGAAATACTCCTACCTAAGATCTTTTAAGGGTATTTTTTCATGTTCCGAAAAATGTGTAGAACCCCCTTAAAAGCGGCAATTTTAGGTGTTTTTATTTTTTTAAACACCGTTCTTCCAAGGATTTCTGAAAACTGCATACATATATTATAGCTTGCCCTAAGATAAACCTCACGTAATTTTTCCCGTTTGCGAATCCAATGGAATCCATTTAAAAAATGCATAAGACGCGGTTTTTACGGCCTATTTGAGCTCCCTGGTAGTTAGATCTGAATTTTTTTAAAAAAACATCATTTAGGAGTGACAATTAATCGATTCCAGCCATTATCCCGTTCCATCCATGATCAAGTTATCTTAAAAAAACTTTAAAAAATTATTAACATTTAAAAAAAATCACTTTGCATTTGATGTGTTCCATAACAAGTTTTCGAAAATGGAATATTAAAATTATAAATAATCTGTATATTTCCTTCTTTTTTCGTATTAAGTTAGTTGGTATTATTAATTTACCCTTCAGAAATAATGTCTTGCATCTAAAATAACAATTTAATACAAAAAATAGAAGAAAATACATATATTGTTTATATTTTTCACATTTCATTTTCAAAAACTTGTTATGGAACACATCAAATGCAAAGTGATTTTTTTTAAAATGTTAATCATTTTTTAAAGTTTTTTTTAAGATAACTTGATCATGGATGGAACGGGATAATGGCTGGAATCGATTAACTGTCACTCCTAAATGATGTTTTTTAAAAAAAATTCAGATCTAACTACCAGGGAGCTCAAATAGGCCGTAAAAACCGCGTCTTATGCATTTTTTAAATGGATTCCATTGGATTCGCAAACGGGAAAAATTACGTGAGGTTTATCTTAGGGCAAGCTATAATATATTGTATGCAGTTTTCAGAAATCCTTGGAAGAACGGTGTTTAAAAAAATAAAAACACCTAAAATTGCCGCTTTTAAGGGGGTTCTACACATTTTTCGGAACGTGAAAAAATACCCTTAAAAGATCTTAGGTAGGAGTATTTCCCTGCCGCAATAAAATTTTTTAATTCCTATGCTGATCCTTAAAATTTGCTTTAATAAAAGATCATGGTTTTAGGCGAATATTAAGGGTTCCGACGACCGAAATCGAAAATTCTTTTGGGGAATCATTTACCAGGACTAAAGGATCAAATTTCACGAAAAAAAAAATTTAGCCCAAAAAACGGCCTTATTGACCCTCATCCTTTGGTTCCATTTTCATACTCTTGAAAATGGAACCAAATTTGAGACTCTTGTAGGTATTAAAAATGTAAGAGAATTTAGAATTTGTGGGCTTCCTACTACTTACAAAAATTAAAATTTATAGAAATTACCAGACCTGATAGAAGTAAGGACAGTAGATATTTTTCGAATAATTGTCAGTAAATTGACTATTATCTGACTAGGGCAAGACGTTATATAAAAAAATACTCAGAAAATACTCCCGAAGTTCATAGTTTAATACATTAAGAATTTAATATAAATTGGATTAAATTAATGTTGACAGTGAGATATTCTTATTAAAACTAACAATAAATACACTAATTGATAATGCTGCAAAAAAAAATATTTTTTGAGATTTGAAAAAGTTTCGATTACCTATGTCCGGATACTGTAAAGCCTGAACATTGAGCCGCGGTCAGTTTATAAATTTTCTTTTTCTTAATTTCAATTTTACTATTATTTTGCCACAATTAAGCAGGTTGATTACGAAAAGGGCCGAAATCGCCTTTCGGAAGTTGTAATGTTTTTGTTTGCAAACGACGACGATCAATAAAAATCTATTTTTAAAATATATCTTCCGATTAGCGACTAAAGCCCTCTTGATATAGGTACACATTTGAAGAGAAAAGAGTCCATTTTTGGGATTGATACCTTGTAAAAAATTGCAGTCTCTAGGTAGGATAGGTTTGCCGGCACACATAAAGAAATTGAAAGATTGATTTTTGTCAAGTCCATCTAAGAGTGGTGAACTTTTGATTAATGATCCTAGCTTGGCGTATTAACTCGCACATTACAGAAGTTTTTTTTTCCTCCGCAAAAAGGGATCGGGTGACGGTAGTTTAAGCAACATTTTTCCTTATCCGGTGATTTTTTTTTTTTTTTTTCCTTATTTTTGACGATTAGAACCATCTGATCAAACAAACAAAAGTGCTATAAATGAAGTAACAAAGATTGTTTACATGCAGTCTCGATTATAATAGCATGGAGGTAGGTTGTGGATCAATCCAGAGTAAGACGATCCTTCGTGTTAAATGATTTTAGATTTGAAAAAGAAGTGATACAGGTATAGATGGGAAATTCAGTGAAGGGCTGAGGTCGGTTTGCTGATGAAAAAGCGATTGGAGACACACTTTGGTTCTTGGTTCTTGTATTCTTATTTTTAACGGATGGACCAATAAACTTGAAAAAATAATATTTGATGGTAAATATTTGTAAGTAAAATACAAATGAGGCAGTTAACTAGCATCATAATCTTTATTTTCAGTTTTTTATTACTCACAAATCTGTTTAGTCCCAGTAAAAAAGACCACGTCTTGAGGTTGCCACAAATCTCGAATCTCGTACGGATCGGCCTTTATGTTGGTAACATGTGGCATCCCCAGGACGTGGTCTTTCCGGCTAGGGCTTTATAACCTTCGCCGGTGAAAAGAGGCAAGTACCATTGCAAGAGGTAAGCTTAAGCTTAAGCTTATTCGCATTTTTGAAAATTCTGCTTGGTTGCTGACAGCAATTCGTGTGAAAAATACCTCTCGACTCTACCTTTGAGTTTTTTGCTGACCCATTACTATTCTGATATACTCTATTGCTTTGATTTTCTGCTTTGATTAACAATTATGAATTGTTTGATGCTTCTGCTTCAAGACTCTGTTAGGCCTCGTAGCCATTCTTTGTTTGAGATTAACGACCTATTTATGACTTTATTAATGTTTAGGGCTCTGGTCACGGGACAATGGTCGGCGTCGGCCTTCGTTCTTTCCGGAACCCTCTTAACACAGGTCCAGACCCGTTCTTGACTTACTTCAACAAGAATTATTACCTTACTAGCACCCAGAGCGATGCCATCAGGATGTGGAGATCTCCGTCCTTGGGCAGTCTTCTTTCGGTCGATCCTATTACGGTGTGGAAGGACTCGGACTCGTCTCGCAACCACGCCATCTGGGCACCGGAATTTTATCGATTCGATAATCGCTGGTACATGTACTACACAGCCGACGACGGCACCGACGATCATCATCGTATTTTCGTTTTGGAGTCGGCTCACGATGACCCGGCTGGCCCGTACCATTTCAAAGCAAAATTGACCCCTCCCAACCACGACAAATACTCGGTCGATCCCACGATTCTCCACCACGACGGACGCCTCTATCTTGTGTTCAGTGGCGATAACGAGTACGACTATAGAGGCATCAACATTGCACCCATGTCGAACCCGTATACGATATCCGGTGATTCTGTCGCGATCAACGCGGACGGCGGTTGCGACGAAATGCGCCAAGGCCCCGAGGTCGTTTACCGTAACGGTCGTTCTTGGCTGACGTATTCCACCTGCCACACCGCCGAGGCCGATTACCAAATTTGGATGATGTCCCTGGACGCTAGAGCAGATCCTTTGAATCCGAAGAATTGGGTGCAGCACCACGGTGCCGTTTTCTCTCGGTCTAACGACCGCGGAGTCTACGGGCCCGGTCACCATTCCTTTTTCAAGTCGCCGGACGGCACGGAAGATTGGATCCTTTTCCACGCCAAAACCACAAAGGAGTGGGACTATTCGGACCGTACCACCCGCGCCCAAAGAATCTCCTGGAACAAGGACGGCAGCCCGAACTTCGGTACCCCGATCCCTCTGGGAGTCACGCAAGATTTGCCTTCCGGAGACCCGGGCTCTGGCAATTACTGGATCAACGACGACGGACGTTCCAACGGGGACGGTGCCGTCCGATATTACGGCAACTGGGGATCCGGAACCGGCTGCGGCTTGCATTGCTTTTGGAACGATGACCACTACACAGATCAAGAGAATTTTAGTGCGACATTCACCTTTGTCGGCACTCGCATAGCCTTGCTGTCTGTAAAAGATAAAGGTAACGGCATCGCAGCGATGAGCATCGACGGCGGTCCCGAACAGAAAGTCGACTATTACGGAGGAACTCGACGGGGAGAGGTCCTTCAGTATCTTAGTCCGCGACTCCCCTACGGCCGCCATACCTTGAGGGTGCGAGTAACCGGAGAACGCAACAAGGATTCAACTGGGACCTACATAAGCATTGACAGAGCGGAAGTATACGTCCATTAATCGGTGGCTGTTTTCATTCATACTTATTAAATTAATTGGACTATTCTTAAACCCATAATTCTAGTAATAAATGTTTCAAGACTTAAATCATTTCGATTAAGGGACATGTCGTTTTCTTTTTTTTATCATATTCTTTAAGAACAAAAATAGGGCTGTTTAAATTTATAAGCATATATGAATGTGCCTTTGGAAGAACAGGTTATATCCATCTTGATCTGTTGAATAGAAGAGGGTTTAAAATACAAAAAATCAAACTTCCGAGTTGTCGAAAATAACTGAATCGAATTTTTTTATTTTTTTATTTTCAAAAATTTCAAATTCCTTCTTTTTAAATTCCTTAATAGATCATCATATTTTTAACTTTTAAAAAAAAGTTATTAACAGAGTATTACTAAGGGGACTATTCAAATATTAAGTCATTTAAAGGTAACTAGCTGCCACCCCTTCAAAATTTGACGGCCCGCCATTCGTTGCTAACTGCCCAGTACCTCTTTATAAACGGCATTTAAAATTTTACTACTTTCGGAATGACTTCCAGCCTCAGATTATCGAAGGAAGAGGTTCTAGATTTGGCCACGTAGAGTTGGCCATGACTAAAAACAGTATCTGGCAGTTATACGCCGACCTTTTGGAAAGTTTGGGCTTGTTGAGTTGTTGAGTTATTGATTGTCATGTACAAGGCAAGGCGGATAGGAAATAGACGTTTTTTGAATATAAAAGGTTTTGATGAATCAGAAGGTCTCAGGTCAATTTGAGGAAGTAGAATTCTTCTTCCAACTTTTTAATTATTTCCAATTCTAAAATATTATCAGACATATTTTTTACAATCAAGCGAGTCCCATTTCAAAGCCCTTCCTTGGAATCAAAAATTTTTCAATCGGCTCAAGTACCCGACGAAATTTTTTCTCTCAATGTTGTTTGTGTGTCCATAAAAGTTAAGGACTTTAGAGATTTCGGCTTTTATAATATTATAAAAGGCGATAGCTTTTCCTCTCAAAAATTTCTCAACAGAATAACAATAGCGCCTGGTTTAAGGGTTAAGGTATGAGGAGGCAATGACCCAATTTCAATACTATCTAAAATTCTGTGGGATATTGGAGCATTTCTTGTTTTTCTTACGTGATGAGGATTTTTATGCTTACTTAAGTGCAAGAGGTACCTGATAAAAGGGCAATAATTTTGTTACTAATGATACTGCAATGATCGTTTTTAATTAACAAAATCGTTATTTTAGGGAATTTCACTAATTGTTTTCAAATCAAATTTGGTCCCATAAATTTCGGAAATAATGTTAGTTTCGGATGTTATTAGACATTGCGGAGTGCAACGTCAGGCTGCTTTCAAAGTGTAGGATACGTCCCGTCTCCGATTTTTATGAGGATATCTCAGACTTTTTATGAGGACAGCGAACTCGATTTCTCCGTTATTAGCCCTCATATTTCTAGTTAATCTCAAAATCTTAAAAATCGGCCACTTTGGTGTTCGGTTCGGTTGTTTGCGAGTTGTTAGGTGTGTTCAGTTCGGTTTTGGGGGTTGTTTTTCCGACTTTTCCGGAAAACCGGGGAGAATTTTAAAAATCCCGACTAATTGAGCAAATCTACGCGCCAAGAGCTTTCATTCAAAAAAAAGGTCGTCAAAATCGGTAGGATAGGGACTGCAGGGCGACTGGAAATACGTTTGGGGGGGTCTTAGCGTTTTAATATATAGATTTAAAATATTTTTACCTAACTATACCCTACCTATTAAAATGACAAAATGTATATTTCCTATTAGGCCTATAGAACATTATTGAGTCATCATTTTACCTAAACCCGTATGAAGTCTATAAAAAAAATTACGTGAAAATTTCCTAGGACAAAGAAGCCAATTTTGTAGGGGCATGGTCCTCTAGCCAAGGATTGACTTTTGGACCCCCTAGAAAATTCTCTGATTGTTTTTTTTCTGTTTCCTATATTATGGAGTAACCATTTGGGGGACATTCAAGTTTTATGCCATTCTTTTTTTCGCATTACCAACTCTCCCCTCCACCTAATTATCAGCCGTCATCATTACCGTTTTCCACACAGTTAGGCCGTATTCTTTTAGTCATTTTAGTGGGAGAAAAATTTTTTCCTGTTTAGTATGAAACAGGGCAAAAACAATTTTATTTACGGCTACGCTTTTTAATTCCATAATCTTTTTTTCGGAAGCGAGCGAACCCTTTATTGCTGAAATATGCCGTACATAAGCTGAACGTTTCGATTCGGGAACTTTTGGCTTCAGCATCCAATTTTCGACCCCCTCTCCGTTGTGAGCTAAAATAAGTTTTCCCGAAATTCTCCTTCTTTCTTGCGTTAGATTTCAGTCCCAAGCCTCCCACCTCTTAAGGAATGATTTTGCACTTAGGTAGGAATTTCCCATCCCTCCTCCTCTTCTCACTCTCCCATCGTCATCAAAAATAGGCCTTTTATGGACATTTAACATTAACGTCATCATTCAAGGGACCCCTCTTCCCCTAAAATGATGACGTCATGTCGTATTTGAATGACCTTACCCAGACAGTCGGTATAAATTAGGTACACTGTCTACGTATAATAAGCGAATATTTTATAAGACTTTTTATTCGTATATTATACGTATATTCAGCGTATATGAAACTCTGCTCGACTAGACTTCACATTTTAGTAAATCTGACTTTAGATTTGGATTTTTCGGATCGAAAAACCCTAGGATGCAAAATTTTATCCCTCGAGCCCTATAAATAAAGGAGATATTAATTTTTTTTTTTTTTTTTACATTTCCTGACTTTTCCCAAAAGCTTATATTGTCAAATCTGAAAATCTCGTTCTAAAAATCAGAAAAATTCTGATTTTTGTATTTTTACATTTTATTTAGCCTATATAGGATCATCAAGTTGAGACATTTTGGAATTTCGATTTTGGAAGGAAAATATTACGAGGGGTGGTTTTTGGCTTACAGTTTTCTTTGTGATTTAATTATATATGCAAAATCAATTTTATAACAAGTCAAATTTTTGACAAAGTTTTTCAGCAATGGCTTTTAAGAATCATGTGTAAAATATTGATATCCCTGAAATAATTTTTCAAAATCGTCGAAAAACCACAAAAAAATTAATAAGAATTACCATTAAAAGCACGTATAAATAGTCTTAAAATATACGTTGATTATTCGTATATTATACGGTGTAGGAAAACGTATAATAAACCATAGATCAACGTATATATTCGTATAATATACGAATATTCGCTGTCTGGGTAGGCTTAGGACTGGAATAGGTTTAATTAAAAAATCTGTTCAGGAAAAATCAGTGTGTCTGCTGTTGGGTTCTAGATCTGGGCAGTTCATCTATCTCCTCAATACCTATAATGTGTCCTTTTGCCCCTAGTGATGTCATGGTCTGTCCCTATCTACATTTACAATGTATACATTCTATATGTCGTATGTCGTCGCAGCATTATGACTCTTAAAGTGACATCACAGTTCATTTCTTAAGCCTTGGTTTCTTTTTTTTTTTTTTTTTTTTTTTTTCAATATTTTCCTTTTAATCCGGGTGAAAAATCGTTTTGCGTATTTTTCCTCGGTTTGAATTAGTTGCTTCTCGTGTGATTTTAACAGCTGCTTTGTACGATAGATTATTGGTCCTGAGCATCTGATCAAACATCGGCTTGACTTATAAGATCTATAAATAACGGAGCACCACGGCAATACATGTACAGATTCGATTCAGACTGGAAGTAGGTAGGTTAAAGTTTTGTCAAACATAAGTCCGCGGCTCCTCGTTTGAATATTGGAAGGAAGACGGATATAGTGAAGCGACGAGTTGTTGGAAGATTTAATTTTGCGATTTGAGTACAATATTAAGGTCAAGTTCAAGATCGTGTCATTGAGCCCTTTTTTGAGTGTACGGACTGATTTTTGAAAAATGCACCACTAGAAGGTAGGTAGGTGCATATGGTTTTGATAGTTGAAAAAAGTAGGTTGTGCTGTATAAAATCATCTCGAGCTGCTGCGGTTCTAAATAAACGGAAATTTTTTTTTTATTATTATTTTTTTACCAAAACCGCAAGTTTTAATCGATGCATTTAATTTCATTAATACAATTTTATTATCCTCATTTCGGCAGCTTTACTCGAGTATTGTGTCATTATCGAGACCATTTTGCTCGATTTAAAATTCTTTCCTGCAATTTTTGTCGCATTTTACGCTGCGAATTTTTTGCTTTTGAGTAATGAGGTGCACGCCGGGTTCGGTTCGGAAAATTCAAATTGAATCCGTTTTTTTCTAAAACAGGAAATCATGTCTCCTTGTCGGATTCGTCAGTCTGGAAGGAAAGCAGCTTCCATTATACCTGTAAGTAGAAAAATGCCTGTAAATGATATTAAATTCCTTGATACTCTTTTACTGTAAGGGCTTTGTTTTAGAAGGAGGGGATCTCCGAAATTGAAAAAAGATCTAAGCACGTTAGAAAAGAGAAGGGTTTTAAAATTCTAAATGTTTATTTTGCACTCGAGGTAAAGTTAATTGCCTCGCTCAAAAGTTTTTTTAGGTACATACAGTACACTCATTACGCATTACCTTTTTTTAACCCCTACCTTTCTCTAAGTATAACTTATTATGTAGATTAACGCTTATGCCCCTAAAATTACGACGTAATTACGAACTCAAATAATTACAAGACTAAGGGACCCCCTACGCCCCCTAAGCAAGGTTGATATGCGATTTTTGTTTTCGGCGTCACTTATATTTGTCTTTTTTTAATAATGTTCAGAATGCTGCTTTATTCGCCACAGTAGTCACCATGTTAGCGACTCCGACAGCCGGCGCGGGACAATTCCGAAACCCCCTTAACACAGGTCCGGACCCGTTCATGGCATACTCAAACGGAGCTTACCATCTTACCACAACCCAGGGCAATGCCATAAGGATGTGGAGATCTCCTTCCCTGAGCACGATTTTACAGTCGGACCCCATCGTGGTGTGGACCGACTCTGACGGCTCCCGTAATCAACATATCTGGGCCCCGGAATTTTACAGATTTGACGGCCGCTGGTACATGTACTACACGGCAGACGACGGCGTGGACGATCATCATCGTATATACGTTTTGGAGTCGGACGGCGACGACCCGACCGGCCCTTATCACTTCAAGGCCAAACTTGCTCCTCCCAACCACGCGGACGAATTTGCCATCGACGCTTCGATTCTTCAACACAACGGGCGCCTCTATCTGGCATACAGCGGCATCAATCGGTACCAACATAACGGCCTTAACCTGGCGCCTTTGTCGAATCCCTACACCGTCTCCGGTAACGCCGTCGCTTTGGACGGAGCAGGCGGATGTCCCGAGGTGCGCGAAGGACCGGAGTTCCTCTACCGCAACGGCCGTACTTGGCTAACGTATTCCACCTGCGACACAGGCAAGCCTGACTACCAGTTGTGGATGATGTCCGTCGACGCGAACGCCGATCCTTTAATTCCGGGAAATTGGGTGCAGCATTCCGGTCCGGTTTTTTCCAGGGCCGACGATCACGGAGTGTACGGACCCGGCCATCACGCCTTCTTTACGTCACCGGACGGCACGGAAGACTGGATTATCTTTCACGCCAAAACCACGGCCGATTACACCTATTCGGACCGCACGACCCGTGCTCAAAAAATCACGTGGAACGGAGACGGCTCGCCGAACCTCGGTGTGCCGCTTGCGATGGGAGCCACTCAGGACTTGCCCTCCGGCGACCCGGGCTCCGGAAATTATTGGATCAACGACGACGGTCGTTCCAACGGTGACGGCACCGTAGAATATACCGGCACGTGGAATTCCGGAAACGGATGCAACACGCAGTGCTTTTGGGGAGACGATCATTGGATCGACCAAGCGGATCTTACCGCTACATTTACTTTCACCGGAACTCGGATCGCGTTGTTGTCGGTGAAAGATACGGGCAACGGCATTGCTGCCATCAGCGTCGACGGCGGTCCGGAACAACGGGTCGATTTTTACGGAGCCATCCGAACCGGCGAGACTCTTCAGTACATCAGTCCACGTTTGCCCGATGGTCGACACACTTTGAGAGTTCGAGTGACGGGAGAGCGCAACGGGAATTCAGGAGCTTCGTTTATAAGCATAGACAGGGCGGAGGTATACACCGATTGATCGGTACCGATGTAATAGACGTTCTTTTCATCCGATCAAGTCAAGCAGAACATAGTTTGGAGTAACATCCGAAGGAACAAATGCCAAGTCGTAAAAGTGTACATATATTAGTGTAGTAGAATAATCTCTGTGATTTTCGGTATGGCGTCGTCCACGTATTACGTAAGCATGTTAGGGAGGGAGGGGGGTTCATGATACGAGATGGCTACGTTAGGATGTTTAAGAATCGCTCAAATTATACTTATGCCCTTATGGGGTCGTCCGTAACTTACGTAAGCATGTTTTGAATGATTTCGAGTCCCCTCCCCTTAAGCTGTGAAGGTGTCAAAATAATCTTATGAAAAAAATTCTTTACTGGAACTTCTTCGTTTGGAGATTCATCTTTAAAACAAGATTCTCAGGGACCCCATCTCTCCCTAAACATTCTTATGCAATTTATGGACAACCCCTAAGAAGCAGAATTTAGTAAAAAACAATAATGAGACATGAAAAGTGTCGAAAAATATGTGAGCTTTACGAAACTTATTTAGTATTACCTCAGTGGTCCTCATTGACAGGCTTATTGCCTTTTACATTCGGTAGCGAAAACTCGTAGTTCGACATCAAGTACATTTGGGATTTCCAAGGGCATTGCAGTTTTCAACGGCATGCAAAATGCCACCTGGAAACCCCATTCAACTCGATGGTCGTCCACTCCCTCTCTTAAGAAAAATTTTGCTGATCTTCATCTTGACGTGTCCATCTGAAAATGGCTTGGGACTTGGCAGGCCAGTAGATAATCAAACACAACACCACTGGTCCTCTAAGCCCCGAGTTTATCTTCAGAAAATCCAAATTAAAAATTAGTCATCCCCTAATTTTACGTAAAAAATTAATAATAATTAAGTTAACAACTCGTTAAAAAGCATATCAAATTCGATTTAATGGAAACAAATCAATACCTTTTATTAGAAACCAATTTTTTTTTTTTTTTTTTTTTTTTTAATAGTTAATCGTTCGTAGAAAGTCGGAACCAAAACGAATCGAGTTAAATTTTTTACGTTGAAAGCATGAAAATAAATAAATGAATGAACTGTGGGATGCATATTCATATTACCGAGAAAAAAAATATGGATCTCGATACCGTTTTCGATCATTAGTTAACGGAGAAAAAATATTCTGCAGTAAGATGTGTCCATTTGCAAAAAATTTGAAAAGGTATCGGATTATGCTAAAAAGATGTAATTGAAATGTAAAAACCATGGAAAATTTTTTAATGTGGTACACAAGAGCCGGCATTAGAAAACTAAAACGTTGGAAAAAATCAGGAAAAGTTGGGTGAAGTTGGAGAAGACCGAAAAAAATATGAAAAAAAAAAATCCGCAATCAAAAATTTTATTGTTATGTAGATCCCGAAAATATAGTTAAAAGTTATATATCGCATACGGTTTTGATGAAAGATTAGTTAAATATACTATAAACTGTATCCATGTGACGTTATTTTGACGAAAAATCGAGGGGAAGGCATAAGTTAAGTATTGAGCAAAAATGGCTGCTACACATGGGCTTATGGGAGCACGGATACTGTATATAATCACAATTTTTTGATAAATTCTTCATATTTTCGTCCTCTGGCATAGTAATCCCTTGTCATTAATAAATTCTAAATTCTAAATTCTAACTTCATTTTCATAATCTCCATAAAAATTCGAATAGAAAACGACCGTTTGTACATGAAAATAAAATTACTCATTTCTCTGTCTTTACGGAAATTTCGAAATTTTTAGGTCTCCGGAGACGTCTAAAAAATCTGAAAAAAATTCAGGCAATCTTCTTCCGGTTACTATAAAAAAATTTGGGGATGCGTTCGCCGAAATTTAAAAATTCGTAAAATAACCTAACGTGTAAGAATAATAGAAAAAAAATTTAAAGGGTTCAAGCATAATTTGGCCATTTTTGGCCCACACTCCACCCTTGGTAATAAAAAAATAGGCCTTCTATTATTGCAAGGTCAGTTTTTAATAGACCCTTTCGCCTCACATATGATTCTGACTTAAAATTTGAATAACCCCTTGGGCAAAAAATGGTGAATTTTTTTTTTTTTCTTTTTCGGTTTTAGTGGCGCGCCTTTAGCCTATAAGTTAAGGGAGAAAAACTAACAAAGTTCGAATCTGTTTTATTTTTTATTTTTTTATTTTTTCGCTCTGATCCACCTCTATAAAAATTCTATGAGTTTTTACGTCCAAATGCAGTAGGAAAAAAAAATTGATTTCGGTACTCTACTCTAATCTAAAGCTTCGTGTTCCAAAAAAAAAAAAAAAAAAATTTGCTTCTTAGACGCACGGTGCATGTGTATCTTGCACTTTTTTTATTAATTAAAAACCGGTTGATAAATAATTATGTTCATAAACCATAGCCGTCTCCTTGTTTTTGTAATTAATTCATAAATGCTCATATTAAAATCGAATTTACATGGTAATAAGTCCGTTGAACTTACGTCTGGTATGAATCTTAAATAATTTGTCCAATTAGTCATTTTAAGCGTTCATCTTTCCTGATTTTTGTACTAAATAAGATAATTAATTAAGGTAATCTTAATCGAGGTGTTTGATTTGACTCTATGATGCCTTGTGTTTTTTTTTTTTTTTTTTTTTATTTATTAAAAATAATGTTACTTTTAATACAAAAAATCTCCGCCATCAGTTATACCTTGTTAATTAACTTTTTACTTTTTAAAAACGTTGATAGATTCGAAATCGCACAAAGCAGGGTTTTTAATATTTCAATTAAAATCGTGCTAAAAGGCATAAACTGCTAATTAGAGTTTCTTTTATAACTTTTCATGTTTTCCGAAATATTAATGTTTCGCCCGAAGCAGGATCCGTACAACTTAAAACCTGTTAAAAATATAAATTCTATATAATAATTTCGCTGTGCGACAAATACATTAACGATGTTTAATAGCAAACCCATATATGTTTTTTTTTTTTTTGTTTTTTTTCCTACCTTTGTCAATGTAAATGGCTTTTGCAGGCTTGGCCCGTAGCCAGGGGGTAGGGAGGGTGTGAGCCCTGCTACAACATTTTTTTTGAATTTTTGTTAAATCCCATTTTTAAGGGATCGTTTGGAATCCTTTTATTTCAGAGAACTAAGGTCTACTAGCCTGAGTTGGCTGTATATTATCAAGTTCCGACAGTATTAAATCAAAAATCGGTAACACTATTCCCATGCGACCACAATGTTTACAGATAAAGGTGCATGTAGGTCCGTGATATTTAAAAAGAGTCAAAACAGACTATCTCCAATAATTTTTTATGATGGAGGCACGTCGGCTAACCTCCGGCTCAAGGATTTTTTTTTTTTTTATTATTATTAAGTTTTTTCAAATATTCGAAAACTTTTGCTCCGAAAGTGCGTCAGTGGCCGACCTTTTTGTATCGTGAATTGTCTCCTTAAGGAATTTTCAGTCCTTAATCAAGTTTTTGTAGGGTCTCCCTAAAATACAGACCATACAGACCCACCCAGACCGAGACCCAGACCAAACACAGACCGAAAGATATTTTACAGACCAAGTATATTTTCACATTCTGGACACAGGCCCAGACCCAGTGTCCGGAATGTGAAAATATGTCTGGTCTGTAAAATTTCCTTCGGTCTGTGTTTTGTCTGGGTCTCGGTCTGGGTGGGTCTGTATGGTCTGTATTTTAGGGAGACCCGTTTTTGGGTCCAGATGCTTTTTTTAATGCTACATGGTTCCCTTCCCGCCCTTCATTGAGGACTTCTTCCATCTCCACGCCCTGAATATTATTGTAATTAATCTTAAAGACTTTCAGATTTTAAGATTATGTTTAAGTTTATGTTTACAGAATTCCAAACTTTTTTAAAAAGCAAATTAGGTATCCAATTTCGCTGAGAAAATTAGTTAAATGCTAAGTATAATTAAGATGGATTGGACTGTGGTGTGAATTTATTATTAACAAAGCTGTCTTACAAGCCCAAAGCAGAAAAAAATTGCTATTATATGGGCATTCATGCTGACTCGCAAGGTTGAAATATGTTCTGCAGGAAAACGTGGTAAAATGCAATTTCAGTTTTTTTTTTATGAAATAAATCGTTACTTTAAGAGAAGACATTAATGAATTTCGAAAGGCTAGTCTTCAATTAACGGGGGAAAAATCCAAATTTTAGATACCTAACGAACTCCTTCGGTGCATCCTGGAATTTTTAGTACAAGTGTCAACTTGTCTGAATTATATGCCGCCGGAAAATCATTTCGAATGAATTTGCGATCGAAAAAGCTTTGATTTTGTTTTCCGGGTCGTATTTACGTGAAAAAAGTTGAAACTTGTATTAAAAATACTTAAGAATAAGTCAAAGGAGTTCATTGGACACCTAAAATTTGGATTTTATCCGTAAATCGGGTGTTAGAAGATAAAAGTGTATAGAAGCACAATATCTCTGATTAATAACATCGCATTAGGGAAATGGGCTGAATAACGAAAAAACTGGTGTCGGTACCGATACACCGTGTTTACAAATTTTAATTCTCTCCACACCGTTAGCAAAAATTAGGCCTAACATTTCCGAAAACCCTCTGACCCTTGATTTTTGCCTAAACCCTTCCTTTAACCTCAAAACCGATGAATTCGTGCTTACACAAGAATTTACCAACCCCCTCCCCCACTCTACCAGGAGAAATAAACATTTCGAAGATCCTCCCCTCCTCCCCAAATGGCCACTCGTAACATGAGCATCCTGCTTAGGGTGTACAGAAAAAAAAAAAGTGTTTGGAATTTTGTTGCTCACCGAAAAAATAGTTTCATTGGGGGGTAAAAACCTCAAAAAAATTTTGAAACATTTTTTTTTTACCAGCTGGAGGTCGCGCTTTGCGGAAAAAGGACCTAAGCCAAGAATTTTTTGAAAGCGTTCAATTAAGTTAATATTTAGCGCATTTTTCAGTAATCGATATTTGTAAAAGGGGTCTAATTATATGTTTTTGAGGTCGTAGAACACGAATTTCACCATCCCGATTTTCTCCGACCAATGCCTGAGTCGCTGTTACCGCTTTTTTTAGCGTTTAAGCCTGATTTTTCGGGCTTGATTTTTATTTATGTCCAGATTTGGAGCCCCCAAAATTTTTTTTTTCTTTTAAAGTTGCTTATACTTATGAAAAAAGGTTGAGGAACACGAATTTCACTATCCCGATTTTCTCCGACCAACGCCTGAGTAGGGGTATAAGTAAGAATTTGGTTTTTTGAGCCAAAAACTAATTTTTTTGTAAAAAAATGGCGACAACTCCTCACCAGTTCGAGTTAGAGGTCATGTTCTATGACATTTTTTAGTCAGAACACTCTAATTAATAAGGCACTTTTGTGTTTTGGATCAATTTTCTAAATTTTTTCACGGACGAAAAGAATTTGGAATTTCAAAAAAATTACTGGTAGAATTTTCCATCCGTTAGAAAATTTTGGAAATTGATCCAAAACACAAAGTGCCTTATTAATTAGAGTGTTCTGACTAAAAATGTCATAGAACATGACCTCTAACTCGAACTGGTGAGGAGTTGTCGCCATTTTTTTACAAAAAAATTAGTTTTTGGCTCAAAAAACCAAATTCTTACTTATACCCCTACTCAGGCGTTGGTCGGAGAAAATCGGGATAGTGAAATTCGTGTTCCTCAACCTTTTTTCATAAGTATAAGCAACTTTAAAGGAAAAAAAAATTTTGGGGGCTCCAAATCTGGACATAAATAAAATCAAGCCCGAAAAATCAGGCTTAAACGCTAAAAAAGCGGTAACAGCGACTCAGGCATTGGTCGGAGAAAATCGGGATGGTGAAATTCGTGTTCTACGACCTCAAAAACATATAATTAGACCCCTTTTACAAATATCGATTACTGAAAAATGCGCTAAATATTAACTTAATTGAACGCTTTCAAAAAATTCTTGGCTTAGGTCCTTTTTCCGCAAAGCGCGACCTCCAGCTGGTAAAAAAAAAATGTTTCAAAATTTTTTTGAGGTTTTTACCCCCCAATGAAACTATTTTTTCGGTGAGCAACAAAATTCCAAACACTTTTTTTTTTTCTGTACACCCTAATCCTGCTGCAAGGCCCGATTTCCTCCTACCCTGTGGCTACGGACTCCGATGCGAAAAAACGTCCCGTACGAAAAAATACTAGAGATGACATTAGTTACTTATACTCATTTTCTGCTGTTTTTGCGTGCGTTTACTTCCGAAAACACCAAACAAATGACAAGTAGTATGTATGCCTATTTACTAGTGTTACCTGTAGTATTTTTTCGTACGGGAACCTTTGGTTTCCTACGTAAATAAAATAAAAAAAAAACAGAAATTTTTGAAATCAAAATTTAGCCTATGTTAATCTTTCAAAAAAAAAAAAAAAAAAAAAAAACTTGTGTGAATATCCTGAAGCAAAATCTTTAAAAATTCAATCCGTTTTTTTTTTTCATCGAGTTTGTGGTCGGTGACACGTAAAAATAAAAATTTAATAAAAAAGAAAACATTAACACGAGATTTTATGGCTGGAAATTAAAATGTCGCTTGCATTTTTCCCAAGTAAATATTAAACGGCGCTAAAAATTATTATAGGTGACTGCCCTTGATCAAATTAGTACCTTTTTTTCTCAGTTCCGATTAATTGCATCTTTTATGCGATTATAGTGCCCGCCTATGTCGGGAGATTTAGTTTTTTTTTTTTTTTTTTTTAACAAAATATTTAAATATTTATGCAAGTAACGATATGCTTGATTGACCGCCATAGTTTTTTGAAGTGATGGTTGACCAGACTGTATATGTTTTGTTCAGTCACGATTCCTATAAGTTTTAAATCTATTTTTGAAAAGAAAGTTTTTTTGGCATTTCTTGAAAGATGGATGACGCGCCTTAAAAAAAAAAAGAACGAAACGGAACTGTCAAACCGGCGACCTTATTAATCCAGTGCAAAAGACATTGCCCAGCTGGCTTTTATCGTTCTGGTATTTTGCCTCGGGGGGGTATATCCTGGTAAGTCCAACTATCGTGTGACATCGAGTAGGCGGCTTGTGGCAACATGCATAATAACGATATTTGACTCTGGCCCAAAATTTTCAATGTCTTTTTCCGGCTTTGAAGGTTAGTATCAATCCATTGTATTTTAAATTGGTTAATGTTTGTTATAAATAGTTTTTTTTTTTTTTTAATACTTATCTTCAGATTTTGCCGAAGATGTGGGAAAATAATTGTTTTGCACTGCAACTCCTCTGTATTAAAAAAAAAATATTGGTTTGTATTAATCGTCTAAGCTTCAGTCGTGATTTATAATGGTAAATTTTTAAATTTATACAAGAAAGAGGTTTCCTGTAATCCTTTTATAACGAATGCAAAAATGACTAGGAGAGGAAAGTAAATTTTTTTTTTAAATCGTAAATTAATTCTTATGAGGTGCAACGAAGGAATCGAATGCAGTAAGGCAACAACCACAACCACAGTTTTGTTTAAGATAATTAATCAACATTTTTAATTAATAGGTTCCTTCCTGTAGATTATTGGCATCTTTTCTGAAGCAGTCGCGCGTATATCGGGGTAAAAATAAGAGGATGCAAATTCGCAGACGAATATATTAATTAACGTTGTTAACTAAAAGCCTCTGCCATGGGATCATTCAAGTTTTACGTAACGGAGTAATTTTCGGCTCTCGCCTTCCTCTAACGGAAATTTACAATGAAATATTTGGAAACTCCCCCCCCCCCCCCAAGCTTTTTGTGTATCACTTGAACGGTCCTTTTCCCTTAAGTCATGCATTTCTGTACGTCAGAGCCAAATCGCTCAAAAAGATACAGCAAATAATTTTGGTTCAGCTAATAAATGGTTGAGTTAAGTTATGTTTTTCGAGTGAAATAAAATTTATGGTTGAACTTTTTTTAACTTATTGGAACATTTCAAGTATTATGTAAGCTTAAGTATAATTTTGTAAATTTTTGACCCACTTCTTTCCCCTGGCGACTAAAATAAGCATTTTGAAATCTTTCTCCCTCCCTTTTTATTATGTCAGATAAGAGCTTTAAACTCTTCTTAAAAACCAATTTTTTTTACGACTAATGAAAGAATCGTCCATCTTTTCTGCTCCTCCCCCAAACATACTTACATAATACTTGAATGACCCCAAAAGTACTCTTTAAAGCCATTCAAGTAACTATGAGAATAATTTTGACAAATATCAACCATATGCAATTTTACAGCACTCAGTGCCTTCCTTGAAATGAATGATTCACCCGATAAGGAAAAAATAACTCATATCTCAAATAATGAGCGGGAACCTGCTTTTGAATTTTGTAAACAAACCGCCATATTGTGCGGATTGTGGTATTGAAACATGGCGTCGGTGGCCGATCACTTTCTTTTTATGTAAAATAACTACATTTTATTTGAATTCCAATACTTAAACACGTTTCAAAATGATAGATAATATTAATCATTAAAAAAGAATCACGATTAATTAATTAAGTGAATGATTTGAATGTTAAAGTTATTGTTCACAGTGTTTATTTTCTAGTTCAACGTTTTCCTGTTTCAGTGTGAAAATGACTGAATCCGTCCGTACGAATCATTTTCAATATCTAAGGTGAATTTCCTTTCGAAAAGTATAAACTTGCTTTTATTTATAAACTACGGACTCGGAATGGAAAACGTATTTGAAGTGGCAGCGAACGACAGCCGCTTCTCATGGAGAAAATCGTAGCTCTGGCTCAGCTGGCGATTTTTGATTGCTTAGGACATGAAGATCATTCGCTTCAAGGACTTATAATTGAAAAAGGTACCGTTACATTATTTTATATTTATATTCATGAAGCTTTGCTTATTTCATGATCCACCATAGGTAGGGATGAAAGGTAGGATAAATTGGGTAACTCCATTTGACGATAATGGGCAGTAACTAATTATCTATCTTGATTCTCATCTTGTTTCATTCTTATGCCGCTTTTTAGCAAATTGAAAGAAATACAAGACATGCATTTTTTTAAATATTTTCTCCTGATGTCGTTGAATGTGAATTTATTGCAAAAATATATGCCACAGAATCGCTCCTGTCTGCGGTAAGATATTTTGCAGTTTTTTAGTTACTTCCTTATTGTTTCATTTTCAGTATTACAATTTAAAATTAAAACAGTAAAGTAGTTAAGGATGAATTAGCGATTTTAGCTAAAGGAAATCAATTTGAATGCAGAAATTTCAATTTTTTTGGAACATTCTGGAATGTTTATCTTGTGTTTTGCATTTTAGTTAAAACAGCCCTATAATTAGGTGAAAAAAATAGCAGGAGCATCTTATGGTATAATATGTTAAGGCTTGATAATTTTCTAGGGTGGTACTCAGTCACAGCTACGGGTCCTCTTTGTATTTTTATAAATTAATATATTTGGTCCCAATTTTTTTTTTTTTTTTTTGTTTAATTTTTTTATGAAAACACAGAGCATTTTAAGACATAGACATTTTTGCCACTCCAACAATGAATCAATTTGGTTCAGAGCAGTGTTAGTTTGAACAAAAGCAAAAGGTGTGAGGAATCAAAATAAATTGACCGGAGGGATATTTCATCCCGCGTATTACAGAAGGTCTGACATTAAGATATTTCGGTAATTTATGGGAAAATTTATAAGGGGAAATAAAGAGGGTAAGGTGATGAAAGTGTGCTCAAATTCGAGATATGCTGTTTTGTCTGGATCAAGTAAGCCACCCAATCAGAAAATGCGTTAAGGGAAGATCCCACGGACTAAATTATTATTATAGGAGGGGCTTTGTATTGCTCAATTAGGGGTAAGAGCTTATTTTTATTTTTATTTATTTATTTTTTACTTCGGCATCTCAAAATGGCCGAAGTATTGGTTTTGTTAGCGTCGTTATTTGCCAGAATTTACATTTCATATTTAAAGAACATGAACCTAATAAAATTTTTGAAGCATTGGACCTTTTAAACCTCAACTTAATGAGTTTATCTTTCGATTTAAATGCTCGTTCAGTCTTGCAAAAAATTATTTCAATGTTTTTAGAGGCGAAACAAATCGACATCCCACGCCGTACATGTCGTGTGCGGCATACCGTCTTCACGCAATGTCTTTTCACATCAAAATTTGGCTTAAAAGTTGACATTTGGGTCAAGGATGTGCAAGAAGTTTACCCCGACGAAAAAGACCCTCCCTATCCAAAGATATTTAAGTTTTTATTTTTCTCCATATACCACTACGGAACATCAGATATTTGTCCGCCATTTTGAAATTAAAAAGTAAACAAAGCCGTTAGCTAGCACCGATTTAATTCACCGTTATCGGTTATGTTATGTTATGTTCTGTTTTTGTTATGGGTTAAAATAAACGATTCGCATCATATTCAGAATGTGAATGTGAATTGATTATGAATTTTCAAAAAAATGATGGCATTTTTTCAGTAAATACATTATTCATGTGTCAAGATTAGGTTAGGTGTGGATCTGTAAGTAAGTAAATTATTTTCTCAGGGTTCAACTCCACACAAAACTTTTAATGCTCCATATAAAACCTGCTTCGCTGTAAAATCATTAATTATGTTTTATTTTCAAATAGAAAATCATTCAAGTGTTAATATTTGTATGCTTACAAAAAAAACATGTTTTTACATCTAATGCCTTAAAACAATTTTTTTAAAAATCTTGTTATTTTTATTTTTAAAAATTGATTCAAATTGTTTCAGCAGGCCAAAATTTCAGTGGTTTGTTTAGAACTTAAGTGCTTCCCAAAATCATTAGATTCCTTCTTTAACCAAAGTGTAAGAAGTCAAATTTTCACCATTTACCAATAACGTAAAGCTTTCAAGTCTACACTTCCATGTATAGTTTCTGATCCTTACCGAAACCATTATGTTTCCAATCTTAGGCAAGAATAAAAGAAAACAAATCAGACCTTCTTTGCTTAGAAACATAAAGATTTTAAATGTATATCTGGTTCTTTATCTGTGAATCTTTACCAAATCATTAATGTTTCTTCTAAAACTGAAGTACTAAATTAAAAAAAAAAAAAAAAAAAAAAAGAACAATCAGTCCTCTTTTGTTAACCAAAACAAAGCTTTTAAATGCATTCTAATGTGTGATGTCTGATGCCCTATTGCAACCAAAATCTTAATTTCTTAGCCCTTACACAACAAAAACATATAAATCCCCATTGAACCTTCACCGCTTATCAGAATCATCACTCTCACCTCTTCGACTACTCAAAAGTTTTATTTCTTTATTGAACCTTCACCGCTTATGAGAATCATCACTCTTCACCTCTTCAACTATTCAAAAAATTAAATTCCTTATTGAACCTTTACCGCTTATCAGATTCATCCTCTTATCTGTTCAACTAGTCAAAAGTTTTAATTCTGCATTGAACCTTCACCGCTTATCAGAATTATCACTCTCACCTCTTCGACTACTCAAAAGTTTTATTTCTTTATTAAACCTTCACCGCTTATGAGAATCATCACTCTTCACCTCTTCAACTATTCAAAAAATTAAATTCCTTATTGAACCTTCACCGCTTATCAGAATTATCACTCTTACCTGTTTGACTAGTCAAAAGTTTTGATTCTCTATTGAACCTTCACTGCTTAGAATAATTATAATTATATAAGCAAAAACAAATTTAATGCTTGGAAGAGTTATGACTTACAGGTCTTGTAATTAAAAATTCAACAGTAATTTCATTCTCTAAAGCTCAACACCCCCCTTTTTTTTTTTTTTTTTTTTTTTTTTTTTTCTTTTTGCAGTTAGTTTATGTTTTACTGCAATATAAAATATTATTTTCAAAACTTAGTTTGATCATACTTGCTTGATATCTTGATTTTTCTGATTTCTTAATTCTTCAAGCAACTATTATTATTATTATTTACTTATTTTTTATTATTATTATTTTTTTTTTTTTTTTTAAACTTCCTATTTTGTTTAATGATCACACCATTATTTTCAACTCATTTATTTATTGCTAAGCCATTATTAGTCATAAAGAAATTTTAAAATTATTACATTTTTCCGTTTAGAATATTTTGAGATGCCGGAGTTCTTAAGCCATTTAAACAGATAGCCCGCTTAAACAGAATAAACTTACTATATGTTCCCGTGCATTTGGAAGCCCGAAGGGCGATCCTTGACTGGACTCACCCGAACTAGCCTACCGGAGTGGGATCTCCCGGACTGGGCCTCCCCGGACTGATCCCACCCGAACTGAGCCCACTCGGACTGAGCACACCCGGACTGTGCTTATCCGGACTTGGCCTACCGGGACTGTGCCTACCCGGACTGTGCCCACCCGGACTGTGCTTACCCGGACTAGGCCTACCCGGACTGAGCTTACCCGGACTGTGCTTACCCGGACTGTGCTTACTAGGACTGTGATACCCGGACTGGGCCTCCCCGGACTAGGCCTACACGGACTGTGCTTACTCGGACTGTGATACCCGGACTGTGCTTACCCGGACTGTGCTTACCCGGACTAGGCTACCGGGACTGTGCCTACCCGGACTGGGCTCACCCGGACTGTGCTTACCCGGACTGTGCTTACCCGGAATATGCCTACACGGACTGTGCTTACTAGGACTGTGATACCCGGACTGGGCCTACACGGACTGTGCTTACTAGGACTGTGATACCCGGACTGGGCCTACACGGACTGTGCTTACTAGGACTGTGATACCCGGACTGTGCTTACCCGGACTAGGCTACCGGGACTGTGCCTACCCGGACTGGGCTCACCCGGACTGTGCTTACCGGAATATGCCTACACGGACTGTGCTTACTCGGACTGTGCTTACCCGGACTAGGCGTACCCGGACTGAGCCCAACCGGACTTTGCTTACCCGGAATATGTCTCCACGGACTGTGCTTACTCGGACTGTGCTTACCCGGACTAGGTCTACACGGACTGTGCTTACTCGGACTGTGATACCCGACTGTGCTTACTCGGACTGTGATACCCGACTGTGCTTACCCGACTAGCCTACCAGGACTGAGCCCCCCGGACTGTGCTTACCCGGAATATGCCCACACGGACTGTGCTTACTCGGACTAGGCCTACCCGGACTGAGCCCAACCGGACTGTGCTTACCCGGAATATGCCTACACGAACTGTGCTTACTCGGACTGTGATACTCGGACTGAGCCCACCCGGACTATGCCTACACGGACTGCGCTTACCCGGACTATGCCTACACGGACTGCGCTTACCCGGACTATGCCTACATGGACTGCGCTTATCTGGACTACGCCTACACGGACTGTGCTTACTCGGACTGTGCTTACCCGGACTGGGCCAGCCCGGACTGAGCCCACCGGGACTTTGCTTACCGGGACTGGGTCTCCCTGGACTGAGCTCACCCGGACTAGGTCTACGCGGACTGTGCTTACCCGGACTTTGTCCACCCGGCTTGTGCCCACCCGTACTGGGCCTACCATGACTGTGCCTACTCGGACTGGCTAATAAATATTTTGCCCTATATTTTTTTTACGATGATTTTGAGATGCCGAAGTTTTGAAGCCGTTTACGGCTTAAGAGAGGTGAAGGCGAGGCCGTAGGCCGAGCTGCGTCTGGGAGCCCGAAGGGCGACCGTTCCGCCGAAGGCGGAACCTGCGCCGCAGGCCAAGAATGCCGAAGGCGTTCTTGTTTTTTTTTTTTTTTGTTTGTTTATTGCTTTAGGATTTTTTTTCCTCGGCGTTTTATTTCAAGCGGATTTAGGAGAAAGTTGAAAATTTGTTCGTGTGAGAAAATGGCATCTGTATAACGGCCCGTACGAAAAAGAAATGCATAAAATATATATAAATTATACAAAAAATCGGACATGCATAAAAAATGGATTAAATTATTCTTATCCAGATTTTCATGCATAAAAAAATTATGCATGAGTAATTTTTGTATAAGTGATAAAAAAGTAATACATTTTTTATATAAATTTTTTGCATTTAGTTTGTAAAAATTTTATACATTTTTTGCATCACTTTTTCGTACGTGGGTAGGGAGTCAGCATGGAATCCAATTTAATTCTACAATTTAATTTTAATGTGGTTTTCCTCATTTTCAGTCAGGGATCATCAAAACATTACGTCAACTCCTCAAGAAGGGTAAGGGGTCTGCAAAATGCTGACGCCAATGTTAAATTTTTATAAATGGGGGATAAGTTTTCTCGACCAAGGAGAAAGGGGAGGAGAGGTAATTGAACTGTCATTTTTACCTATGATATTAAGTTGGGTTGGGGAAAGAGGCCCCAAAACGACAGCCGAGAAATAAAGCAAGTTTATGATGGTTGCTTTTTTTTTTATGGGGGGGGGGGGGGGCAGCAAAAGCTATTAGCTTTATCTTAAGTCTAAATTCCGGAGTCTTCGGCTCGACTTATGTATCAAATCATAATGAGTTACTACTTCCGTTTATGAGGTAGTAGCTTCAGTTGGTATACTGTCGGAATTCGTTTTCCGAAATGTGTGGTAGAGAAATTTTCCGTAGTTAATAATTCAGACGTTTTTATCCTAGGTTTATTTGCTACTTTTTTTTCCCTATCATCACGGTGGAGGCGGAACTGATTTAATTCATTTCACCTTGAGGAACGTGGATATTTTAAAAGACGAAAAAACAAATTTGGTTTTAAAATGAAATTAATTACAAAAAGATACTCAGCCGTACATTTTAATATCGATTGTTCGATTGTTATACCTAGGAGGCAAAAATCCTCAGACATATCATTGGCATTTGAATGTAGGCTAATTTTTCATACATTTCGTTTTTTAAATTTTTCTTTTTTCAAGATACATGCCGATAGTTAAATTTCCGTTTTAGTGGCCCGGGTAGAGGAGCACAGAGCAATTTTCGTTATTTGAAAAAAAAAAAAAGGCGGCCGGTGAGAATTTTTATAATAATTAGGCTTATCGAATATGTTTTGGCTATTGAGTTCGAAGTGATCGCTTTTTTTATTTCAGATTTAGGCCTACGGTCTTTTGTTTTTATTAATCCTTTTTCGTTTTATTTATTTGAGGTAGTTAGTAGGTGTTGTTCAAAATCCCGACACAAAGTGACGGAAAACATGAAATCCCGACAAATCAGATCTTGACATTCACAAAATCCCGAAATATTCAAGTATCGACAGTTCCAATATCCCAAGAATTAATTTGAATTTGAATTTGAATTTCAAATTAATTAATTCTATAACTTTCCGAGCATTGGAACTGTCGATATTTTAATTTTTCGGGATTTTCAGCTTGCGAGATATTATGATCCGTTGATTGATTTTCGACTGTTTGATTGTCGGATTTTTTTGTACTTGACCAGTAATTTTAGGCTTTTTAACTATAAGAAACTAAAAAACATGATTTAAGGTTAAGGAAAATTAACAGGTGTCGTGAAAAAAGTGAAAACGGTTGGCAGTCCACTCGTGAATTTTGTTGAGACCTATAATGTTACTTATTAGAAGATGAGGTAATGATTCAAATTTTGTTTTCCTTTTTCTAAAGAAAAGAAAAAAAAATGTAAAGGGTAAATCGGTCAAAATCATTTTGGGAATTTATCTTTTACATGCAAGTGCTTTAGGTAGCAGAAGAAAGAGAAAGACCCCTTTCGTTATTTTTCAAGTCCTTGGCTAAGAAGGAGCTTCCGAGATTTTGAAACCGTTAATTTCGAAAAATGTTTAAGTTTCGATTCTCGGTCCCTGAGACTTTGAGAATCGGAATTCGAGATTCTTGTGAAAAATAAAAATTCGGGTCCGTCTCGCCATACCCATCAAACGGAAGGAGTTCCAACGGTTCCCGTTTCGCAGGAAGCTTTTTCGGGATCCGCATCGGGGGCCTTTTTCCAAAACGGAGTCGGTTCCTGAGAACCTTCTTGTTTTAGCTAAAGTCCGTTTCTATTATCAAGCACCATTCTTTATTTTTTGCTTGAACAAAATGGATGTTAGCAAAAAATTAAAGGATCATTGAAAACACGCAGTTTTGCCCTCCATTTCCTTGGCTAACGTAGGACCTCTTCGGAGATTGGAAATTCCCGAGTTTTCATTCTTGGGAATCGGGAACTCACAAAAATATGATAATTTTATAAGGTAACAGGAAACCGGAGAATTTTCGGGACGAATCCTTACCTACAATATATTTATATGTAATCATTTAGTTATACAGTATATATGGTATACTTTATATTCATAAAAAAATATTAAAAGATAGGATCTGCTTTTTCTTCGATAAGCTAAACATAAAAACAAAAGCTAGGAAATGCAAGCTTTTTGGAAAAGACTTAAAAATCTTAACGGACCCCATTTTTATAAGTGTTGCAAAGTCAACGGCATTTTTGCGCTACCATCGGCTCCGGAATCGAAACCGGTTGAAAATTTTTGTTGACACCGGCATCCCGAAAGGGAATTCGGCAACGACACGAAAATGCCATCGGCATATCATAGACGCAAACCGAGAATTTTCTAGGGCGAGAGCTTAAAAAGTCGAAATGCCGAACAAGCTTATCAAACGGAGTTAAGGGCGTTAAGATGCAGCCCCAGGTCCTGTCTGTTTTTCGACTCCGATTTTTACTTATCCGACAGCTGATGGCTCCTTCCGAGTTTCTGTCGAAGCTTTTCGGTTCGATACTTAAAATATTAATGCCGAATCGCAGAAGCCTGGTAATACAGAAGCCTGGTAATAGGACTCGTAAGAGGACCCACCACGAAAACCGAATTTAGGGCTCCGATAGACGAACGATAGATAAACGAACTGCATATGCAGTGGAGCTACCTACGGAATTTCAAACTCGGATAACACAAATGTACTCGGGTTAAGACCTGAGTACATAACGTCACATGAAAAAGTCTCATAAACACAATATCACATTTTTAATTTTCCAACAAACCTAAAAAACTGCTTTTGAGGCAGGGGGGTGTAATTCTCTCGGTTGGGGTTATCGGTATATGGATCACAAAGAGGGAACCGGGGAGATGTTCAGTAAAAGAATACACCAGAGGCACTCGAAGATATCACATCATCACACATCTATCACAATATCACATCTTCCACATCACTTCGACAATTTTTTTTTCTTTTTCTAATTATTGGAATTAATCACGACTTTGGTTTTCTTCATTTCACTAAAAACTTTGGCTCCTGACCGTTACCGATTTGAAGGGCAGATTCAAAAAAAAAATATATGCCGGTCTTATCCATCTGAAAGCCGGAGCGAAGACGTTACATAATTTTTTTTTTTTTTTTTTTTTTCCGGGGCATTAATCATCACTCCCGAAAACGCGTGGAAAAACTGACGTGAAAATCTATTTTGCGCTATTGAGAAAAACTTACTGGAAAAAAAAAAAAAAAAAATGCAGTTCAAATATTTGGGTGCAGTGTGAAGTTGCATTGAGGAACCGTAATTAGCTTATGGCGATCGAAAACCTATACAAGTGTGTCTATCATTAATTTTATTGAAATTCCGCGCTCTAAGGTCCGATTTTATAAGTTAAACATGGCGAATTTCGGATCCCTCGGACGAATAATCCATCCATGTTTGCATTGGTTGAACATAAGCGGTAAATTTAAAAAAGGAGACGAAAAAAATAATCTGTAATAAAAAAAAAGAAGTTAAATATTTTTATAAATATTTTATATAGATAATATAAAATGCAAAGTTGGGATGGATTTCGAAAGGTGTTTAGCTTAGGAGGAGCCTGGATCTTTTTAAAGCATTCGAAAATAGATCAATCTGCAAAAATAGAGATTCAAACTCCAAGTTTTTTTTCCTTAGATGACGGAGCTCGGCGTAATTTAAGGATAAGGGAAGGATTTTTTACGTTTTGAATTCCGCAATGAGTTGGAAGAAAATCCACGAGAGTCCGGGGATTAATGGGTGAAGGGGATATCTCTCAAATTGCTCCAGATTTGATTTTTTATCATAGGCGTAATGTATGAGGTGAGGGAGTTTTTATAAGATCCGGTAAATCGCCCGATTGTTTTTTTTTTTTTTTTTTTTCCGTCGATTATGAAACGGACTTCGGGAGTTTTGATGTTTAGGATTTTTTTTCCCACGTTATTTTATTTGTGAAACCGTGTTAGTTTTTTCGTAAGGAACGATTGTTAGGTTTCAGTCAGAGTTGCCGTTCGGATCCCAAAAAGGGGATTCGGGATCCCGAAAGGGCTGCGGCTGCGGTTCCGATTCCGATTCCGATTTTGATTCCAAATATTTCGGAAACCATTCGTTGTCATTCTGGAATAAGATTCCGCGACTTAGATCCAATCGGAATCGCACGATTGCTTCAAGGAAAAGCTCCGGACCACAAGTGGACATCGAACATTTCGAGCCAACGGAACGAAATCGGGTTGGAAATACTCGTGTTGGAGCTTTTTCCTCTTTGTAGGCTGACAATGTTGTTCCGACATGTTGGTCGCTTTCAGGCTCACCCAAATTATGTTATTCTTGACGAATGATGTCAATCGTCTAAGGGGGTTAAAGTTCGGAACCCGATGTTGTCTAAGGGTTCCGGAATTTTCCTTTTCTTTGTAACGTCTTGCTTCTGGAAATCTTGAGGATTTTCCATGAAATCTCATAGGTTTTTCTATAAGATCGTTTTAAAAAAAATTCTCCTGAATTCCGGAGGGATCTTAGAGTGGAAAAAATTCTCTATTGAAGAAGTTTATTTTTGAAAAAAAAAATCGTCAAAACTGTGGTGACTTGCTTGCCACTTTGTAAGAATTTGGCAGAAATAATTTCAGTTTAGGAGAATTTCCGGGGATCATCCTCAAGACAAAAAAAAAAAAAAAAAAAAAAAATTAATTAATTAATTAGATATTAAATAAAATGTCAAATGTCGTATGTCGTATGTCAAACGCAAACCCTACTTTTTCATTCCCGAGAACGGAGTTGCTCCGTAGTTGGAGTAAGGCCGGAAGCCGGAATTTGAAGACCGGAAGCTGGAGGTGGCATTTTACATCCCCAGGGCAATCTTATATGCATCAAAATACATTCGGAATTAAAAAGTTTGCCAGCGGATCCAGGATTTCTTTTTAAAGAGTCGGAAGGGGGAGGGGTAAGGTATCCTAAAGTCTGCTCAAAAATTGGAAATGTAAAATCGTTTCGACTCTGAAACTAATATCTACATATCAATTTAAGAGCAAGAGATTTTTTTCTCCCTCGGAGGAATCTCATCGGGGCCCCAAGGGGATCAGCTAGGATTCGGTTTTAGATGAATTTTGCAAATTGAAATGCGATATTTTCCGGTTTTTTCCTCCTTTAGGATCTAAATTACTTGGTTTAAGATCGGCGCTTTCTGCAGCCCTTTAAATAGTAGCCCAAGAGACCGATGAACTCCCCATTGGTAAATAGCATTATCATAGCAAAGGTTCATAATTTCCTTTTCAAGTTTCTAGTCTCCGCGGCCCCCTTTGCCTTTTCCTTGCCATGTTTGCCCGCATTCTTTTCGTTCCCTCAACCTTTCAAACCTTTCAAATTTTAGGTAAAAAAAAAAAAAAAAACTTAGTCATAGCGATTTAATATGCAGACAGTCTTGTGGAATCAAACTTGGGTAAATTATAATTGAGTACATATTCCCTTCTAACATATATCCCACCTTTTAAAAAATTCGAACAAGTATTAAAAAAAAAAATTAACAAAAATGTATAATAATGGTAAGATAAGTATATAATAAATATGATTCAATGGCACAACACCCACCAGTTGTGATAACTTAAAAACAGTTGAAACTTATTTTTAACTTACCTTTCCACGGTTTTTCCCCCCTTTTTTCTTTTTACTTTTTTTAAGCTTAAAAAGTTAATGCCCTTTGATACTTGTGATGAACGGTTTGAACTGGTGCCACTTTTTAGGCTAACTTGTCTGATACCACGATCTGAGATTAGGGCGACCGAAAACCTCCACCGAAATGTAATTAATTCGTGAGGTTTATTAAGATATGAATCGCAATAGTAATGATTCCATCCAGTAAGAAAATTTTAAGATAGGTCAGCTGTAATAAGTAAATAATAGATTTACCCGATTATAAAAAAAACGTGTAAATGACTTAAAAAATTAAAATTTTTAATTAAAAAGACAGAAGAAAAAAAAATCGGAATGTTCCACTCACGATGTTCCCGAAAGATTTTTTTTTTTTTTTTTTTTTCTTAATAATTATTAGTCTTTTTATAAATCTTTATCTTTTGAGCCGGTAAAAAATACTGAAACTAATTTTTTTTTTTTTACAATATCAATGAAATAAGACGAAAAAAAACGATTGTGCAGATAATTCTTGTAGAGGTCCAGACTCCAAGAGTCCATGACCTCTATCGGTTCCGTCCTTGCAACATTGTAATAGTTCATCTGCAGTGGCTTAATTTTTAGAGGAGATTTCGCTTTTTTTTTTTTTTCATTTAGTTTTCTTTCCTTGGCACCCTTTGGGTGTGAATTTTTCGTCATGCTGACATTTTTTTTTTTTTTTTTTGACGTGGGACAACAAGTCTCGATTCTTTATAAAGTCAATCAAATCGGTCGTGGTCCACCCCCTTAAAGCCTTGCGCCTTTGGTTGCCATAATCGATAATAATCTCATGCATGCAATTTTTTTTTTTCTATTCTTGCAACATTTTCGGCATTCCTTAAGGGAGGATAAAAAAATTTGAAAACACCCACGTAAAAAATGTTGTCTTTGTCTGTTTTTTTATTTGTAATTTATTTGGGAGCCTTTAGACTCCGCAGGTCCACAGCCAGACCGAGAGGAGACTGCGGGAGAGCGGACGGAAGGGGCGGGACTTGTTGCGATCTCCCGGTTGGGAAAAATATATTTCCTGGGACTACGATTTTTTTGGGATTTTTCCTGCTTTGCCAAAATTTTCGAGGAAATCTCCGATAGTTGAGTAGTGGAAATTCCCAGGGTTTGCTGACTACTCTTCGGGGACACGGGGATACGGGAATCCGGAAAAATCATAAAATATAATCCCAAGAATTGTTTCGAGAATTCCCGACAAGAATCTCTATTGTGGACCTGCCTGGAATATTTTTTTATAATTTACAAGATTTACGATTAAAAATATTTCCCCGGATCGGAGATTCTGCTTGAGAATTCCCGGAAATTTAATTGGATCTATATTTCGAGTAATTTTCGTGAGCTAAGAAATTATAACAAAGGAAATGAGTTGAAAAATTAAATGGAAGTGTCATATCAGTTGATGGCTGAGGTAGAGCAATCGTCATGAAAACGAGAGGTCGATGGTTCGATTCCATCTTTCGCCACTTCGATTTTTATTCGCGGCTTTTCCGAAATATAGAATCGATAAATTACCATATTCCTGGGTTTCCTCTAAAATTATCGGGAAAATTCCCGTTAACTACGGAAAAGAAAAGGATCCTGAGATGCCCTGAAATGTTTTAGAGTCGGGTTGCACTTTGGAACTGGCATTTCCAAACATTTTTTTTCTTTATGTCGTACATAGTGCTGACATTTCGGTTTGATTTTACCTTTTTTTCATGAAAATGACCTTATATGGGTCATTCTTAAAAAAACGTTCCGTGTCGGGAAAAGACAAATAATGCACATTTTGGTAATAGAAAAAGGTTAAAAAATAATTATTTTTCCTTGAAGAGAATGGACATCCTTTTTTACCTTCCGAAACTCCAATTCAGTGCAAAAAAAAAAAAAAAAAATTTTTCGTTCAATCGTTCATGAGAAAAAACGTTCATTTTTTAAAAAATGTTCCGTGTCGGAAAAGACAAATAAGGCACATTTTTGCCGATAAAAATGGCATAAAAATAATTATTTTTTCTTCTTTAACTTCTAAAACTCTAATCCACTGCAAAAAAATTTTTTTTGCAATGGATTTGAGTTGATATTTACAATATCGGCTAAAAATAAAAAGGTACGTTTTTTCAAGAACTACCATATGTAAACGCAGAATCAGGAGAAGAAATTAGTTGAAAATTTATCTTTCCAGAATGCTAACCCATATTTATTTCACAAATCAATGCTCGCAGTAATAATCCTAGGCTATACATTTTTTTAAAACGAGAAAAATCCCCAAAATAGTATATTGTTAACCTAGGGAGGAAAATTAGGTTAAACATTGTTTTGCCGTATGCGGGAAAATTCATTTTCTGCTCTGAGGCTCTTTCTATTTATGAGTGATGAAAAAGCAGACAGCGCAGAAAAGTGGTCTTTGAATGCAAGAAATGCAAACGACTTGTCCGTCTCGACCTAATTAAGGCTCTCGTCTTCGGCTCGGGCTTAAAACTCGGTCTCGACGGGCAACTATTATTTACGAAACAATCAAACGGACAAAATGGTGTGATTACATTTCATGTTTTTGATTTTCCATATTTTGCAAATCAAAAAAAGCATTAAAATCTTTAACATCACTTAAAATTTAAGTCGCTAACATGAGATATCAACATGTAACTAAATAAGTGGAGTTTAAATTTTTTAAATGCGTCTTTTCTTCCAAATTAATATTGGAAAAAAATCCGCAAAACCATTTTCACCGAGGAAAAAATTGAACCATTTTTAAATCCGCTATAAGAAATTTAGTAAACATTTTTCGGCGTGAAATTAGGCTTTAGTAGGATAGGAAGATTATGAGACAAAGAACACACTTGATTATATTTCGGTCCGAAAACTACCTTTCTTTTACTAAAGAAAAAGAAAGGGGTCTTGAAATAATTAAAATTAAAACCCTAAATCCCAAAATTTGATTTTTTTTTTTTTTTTATATTTCCAGGGATTTTTTAAAATTTTCCTTAAAATAATATTTCTCTGTTATTTCTCCAGAAATTCTGATTTTTCGGAAAGTTTAGAAATTCGACTCTTCCTGTTTTCAGGAATTCAAGGAATAAAAATCTTGCGACCGTTACGAATTGTTGTTAAACAAGAGAATTTGAAAAGAATGTAAATTTCGAGAGTAGAGATTAAAATTATCTTCCGGATGCCCGGAATTTCTGGAACGGGAAATCCTTATAAATTTTTGCTTAAAAAATCAATTCGTAATTTTTGAAGTGGTCTTACAACGGTCACAAGCCAGAAAGAGCTCCATTTGGGAAATAAAAAAATCCCCTGGGATCTTGACTTGAGGCTGGTGGTTCTTAAAGGATTTTTCGAATACTTCTTGATAAAATTTAGAATATTGCTAGTTGATAACCAGCGCAAACGTTCCCGGGAATCAAAACGGAAATTTTTTTCGAAATCCTCTAGGGATTCGGGATCACGCGGGAAATAGGGAGAATATACAGCCAAATTAATTTTAAAGCTTAACGAAGGGAGGGGGGATCGGCGTTCCTCCCCTGGCCGTGCCGTCCCCCCGGCTACGGGCCCGATCTCCGGACGTTATTTATCCTTGACACTCATCCATCATAAAATATTTTTAAGGGTTTCATAATGTCCGGGACACAAAGAAATTACATATGACGGTAATAAATAAAAAAAACCATATCCTTTATTTTTCCCTTTTTGGTAATCCGGAAGTACAAGACCCACCCTAACCGAAAATATATAAAAGTTCACACTGACCATTAATAGTTTGACCTCCGGGGTCACTCAAATGACATGAAATAATAACATTAAATGCAGTGGTGGCAAAGGCTCCATGCCACCCCCTTACACCTTTCAACGCGGAATGACACTTTAAAATATAATTCATATTTCATATATTATGTAAACATTATTCAATTAGAGGGATCTTACCCCTTATCTTCTTGTTAACTTTTTTTTTTATAGTTTCTACGAATGTCTATTCTTACCTTTGGGAGGTTAGATGGAAGGAAATGACGACTAAATTCGCCACAACGCAGATGTTAAACAGAAGAACAGGAGATGAGGTATACAAATGCATTTCTTATTTTTTTTTTTTTTTTTTTCTTGTTAATTTTCACTTGCAATAAAAAATCACTTTGGGCAAACTCTACCTCTTGCTTCTTAGGCAGGGTAAGCCGAGTTTTCCAGTTTTGTGAAGCCAGCAGTACAATAAAAAGCTCAAATTGTAAAAACTACATTTTTTTAAGCTTTCAGGGATATCAAATCTCGGAATTTGAGCTTTTAAAACTAAAAAATTATTTGTGTTAGGTATCAACTTTGTACGTGCTAACTTCCCGGGCAGTACAATTAAAAGCTCAAATTTTAAAATAAACGCCGTTCTACGCCTCCAAATTTGTAGATACAGAACGAAAAACGTTGTATATCTTTATAATTCCAAAGTTACACGAAACGAAAATGGAGCACTGCCAGGCTTACGTCCGTTTTTTTTTTTTTTTTTTTCACTTAGCGATTTTAAACCTACTTCAAATTCTCCCGGAAATTTGAGCTTTTACGGAGCTCTGCCGAATTTACATGCGATTCTTTCGAAGCTCGAAATTTAAAATGGATTTTATCTTTTTCTAGCAAATTTGGGCTCCCGGAAAAAGAAAAATAGAAAATTTGAGCTTGAGAAAAAATAAAGCGATTTCCATTATCAACTTAGGTTAAGTCAGCAGTGCCAAGTCGATAGTGGTAATAACGTTTTTTTTCTTTTTTTAATCAATGGAAAAAAGCTCAATTTTTTGTTGTTATTTCTTCTGAAAACTCAAATTTCAAAGAAGAATTTGAGGTAGGTTCTAAATTTCTGCAAGTTTAATGCTTTTTCAAATTTTACAGGAGAATAAGCTCAAATGCATTAGAATAATATAAAATCCGTTTCCGGTTACAAGTTATAAAAATGTTAGGCGTGAACTTGGCGAAAACTTTTTTGTTTTGTGGCTACGAATTTGGGAACATGATTTTCGAACAACTGTCCATTTTAAAATTTAAGCTTTCCGTTGTGCTGCTGACTTGGCCTTAACGGCTTTTTTAAATAGGACAAATATTAACTTGAATTCGATTCGTTATTATTTTGCTAAGAATCGGGTATAAAGCGATGTTCCTCCGGAATTCCGAATAGGGATTCCGGAGAATCAAATTAAGCTCAAAATATTAAGGCAGGTTTCGGACTTAAAGCTCCAAAAATAATAGACGTAAAACGTCGTTGCGCATCGGTTTTCCCGAGACGGATCCAAACTCGATGGAATTTCCACGGGAGAAGTTGCAAATTCTAACATTTAGGAACCTTAGTCGATTAGCAAATGCAACGATGGAAATTCGAGTTACGCAATACACCGTCCGTCTCCTTCGAATCGGATCGACTTCGTTAACCGCAACAATGACTTTTCAAGTTGCTTTCATAAAATAAAGAAGGGTTATCGTTGCCCGGCAAGTCCGACAACTTCCCTTACTTCCGAGACACATATCGCATTTCCGAATTTTGGTTTTTTTTATTTTTCTTGAGGAATAATTTGTCTGCACGCAAAATCCCCCTTTCCTGACCTGTCCGTATATGCCTTTTTTACATTTTAATATTAAAGGGAATTTGAATAAACGTTGCGAACTCACACCTCGATCATATGTACTTAATAAAGTTTAGACTGAAACCCTTGGCCAAAATGAACTTATGTTAATACAAACGAGTTAGGAAACGGAGAGAGAGGACGATCCCGCATCTTTGAATTTTTTTTTTTTATTATTTATCCTCTCATGTGTAAGAAGAACCGGTACCGATCGAACTCGTAAATATCTCTTTTTGCTTAGCCTGCAAAAAAAAAAAAAAAAACAATTCAAAAACTACACGGATTTTAATGGACGCGCATTGGACATAAATTTCGATTTGACGAAAAGAAGGAAAAAAAAAGATATATTTAAAAAGATTTGTGAGTCGGCTAACAAATCAGCAGGTTTTAGGCCGGGTTTTTCGCCCACAATTTCTTTTTCAAAACCCGACGACGGTTTAAATTTCCTGATATTTTTTTTTTTTAATTTATTAGTGGAATCGTTTTTTGAAAGATTTGGTGCGTTTAAGGAAATTAAGGAACTCATTGCTGAAGGGCAAAGGGCAGAAAAAAAGAATTAAGTAGTCGAGTTGAAAAATGATATATGTGGGGAAAAAGATTTTGAATTCTTTTTTTTATTATTTTATTGTTGGAGTAATCGCTTGTAAATAACATTCTCAAATGATTTCGCTACTTTTTATTTAATGATTTAAAGACTTGTTCCCGTTCCCTTGATTCTTTTTCAGCTGTTTCGCAAAGTCCCATGTCTTTTCGAAATATCCGTCCACTTGAATTATCCAAGCTGAAAGTCAGGGAATTCGTTTGTATTTGGGATACCCAGCCTAATCTTTTTTATGATCGTTACCTTTTTCTCGTTTCATGTCGAAAAATGTACAACATGTTTCATCAAAATTATTTTTTGCTTTGAATTACTCGTAAAATCCCGGAGATAGGTACCGGTACGGAGGTGACCCGAATATCGACCGTTTTGCTGGGGAACGAGAAAATTATATGCTCAACATTTTCTTTAAAGCTAACAGGTACTCACATTGAAATTTATCTCTTTAAACTTGGACCGTAACCTCGAAAACCTGAAAGCACAAAAGTTCATCATTTTTAAAATCCAAATGTTAAAATATGATGATTATCACTATTATTTTAATTTTACAACAGCCATAAAAAAATTTATATATGTTTATATTAACCTCGCAACTTCAATATTATATTAAAAAAAAAATGTATAATGATTATTAACTTTGAGTTTACGATTCTAGATATATCACATTCTTAAGGTCTTAACGGAACATATTAAGGCCCTAAAAAAGGTTTTTGGCCGGTTGAGTCCTTCCTGCATTTTTCAAGAGAGGCTACATGAAAGGGGTCATTTTTCGGCTCCGTTTTCCCCTGACACCTTCTCCCTGAGTTTGTGACCGAATCTTACCTCAGGAATTCAAACAAGATGGTGGGTTAGGGTTCTAATTTTTTTTTTGCGCTCACCCCATTTTTGCATCCTTTATTATGCAACTTTATCTAAATCAACTGACAGATGGATTTGATGTTGCGTGATATCGAAAAGCGTCCTTTTCAACATTTTTTTTTTTTTTTTTTTTAAATTGAATGACACTAAAAATGAATATTAAAGCGATATAGATTTCGTGATGTATTATAATAATGAGGTAATAATTTTTCTGAAACAGGCATTGCGGCCAGATACAACAAAAAATCCCGCTGGTTATGGTTTTTGTTTTTATTTTGATTAATTTTTAAATTTTTTTTTAATGGAGTCGATGTAACGTATATGAGAAATTTCCCGCTGTGGAAACGCACGCACCCGTCCACCCGATTTGCATCGAAGGACAGGGGGATTTCCGGTTTTTCTTCTTTTCTTGTTCTTCCCAAGGGACGGCAAGAGATAATGAGGGATGCTCAACAGTGGACGGAAGTAGTTTTCGTAATAAAAGAGTGTGGGGTATGTGTAGGATATCAAAATAAACTGCCAGGACGTTAAAGAAGCAACTCGTTTCTTCTTCTTTTTTTTATATCAGATGAGGGATGTTGTTTCGTAGCCCAATTTCTTTTTTTTTAAAGGGAAGAAGGTCAGAGATCGTTTGATTATTTTAGGAACGAGATACCCGGAAAGGTTCATTTTAAAGAATTATTTTGGCCCTTCTTTTGGCGACTACCTTCTTGTTAAAACACTAAGAATATGAAAAGATAATTCGGAGCCGATCACAGCTCCTTAAATATGATCTAAAAGCGCTTTAAAAACATTCGCGGAAGACACCAAATTCAAGGAACTAGATTCTATTGGGGGGGGGGGGGGAATCCCAAGTCCTTTGAAAGTCGATTCGTAGCCATTTTAAGTCATTGCGGAGACTTTGCTAATTTATTCCCCTCGTGTACTTACCTTAGGAAAAATTGTTAAATTTCCTACTGGTCTGCGGTTGCAAACGGTCCAAGAAAGTTAGTACTGCATCATTCTGTAGTGCTTCATATTTATACGATATTTTAATTTTTTTTCAAATTTCACTGGAGAATAAGCTCGAATTCATACTTCTTCTTCTTAGTCCTTTACTCGATTACGAGCGTGGCGAGTGCGCTCACAGGCATATGGGACCTACAGTTTAACGCCTGTTCCGAACGGCTATTTTTGAGAGATTTACGAGGCAATCACCGCTCGGTGGTTTGCCGTTGCCTTCCGAGGGGTGGTGACCGTTGATTTTCTGACTAGCGCACTGGTTTCGACATGAGAAAAAGCCCTGGCTGTGAACTAGGCTACGGACCACCACATCAGAGCCGATAAAAGCGCTTTAAAAACATTGGAAGACACCGAATTCCTCGGTAAAATCCGTTTCCAGTTACGAGTTTGAAAACTATTGGCAGTGCTCGATTAACGCACAACCTTTTTTTGTTCTGTAGCTACAAATTCGGGGACGTGATTCTAGTTGCAGTTTTTTCTTCCTTGAATTTAATTTTTTCAGCCTTGAGTTTAAACCGTCCTGGTTTTAAAATTTTTTTCAAATCTCCGATTTCTTGTACTTTCCAATTACAATTTTCTCTCACGGATTTCTTATTCCGACCCGGCACAACTTTCGGCAGTGTAGCGTCTTTGATTAATGCCCGTAAAGCCACGATGCCTAAAACATTATTACTCGAAATAAATTTAAAATTTTTATATGCATCTGAAGTAAAACGGTAATCCACCGAAAAATACCTTGAAATATAATAAAAAAGTCAAGAGCGTAATGTATTGCTTTTCTAGATCGTTAACTACATACTGCAGGAAATATAAAAAAAAAAGAAAAAAAATTTTTTCGCTTTCATATTGTTACCAAGTTTGTGCTGCTCATAAATTAATTAATACTTTTTTAATTATTTTATTTCAACCGATATTGTTCTCAAAAATCTTCGTGGGAGACTTTTTTTTAAATTCAATTTTGTTGCTTTCACGACTAAAATTTCGATATAAAGTGACGCATGTCCACTTAAAAATCGCACTTTTTTGCCAACGACCACTTATCTTTAAAAATAAAAAAAAAGACATTTGCATTTGCATTTTACATTTATTTGAAATTTACATGTGATCGCCATTAAAGTGGATTTATTATCGGCAGGACCGGGCTAATTAAGATGGATACCTACATTTTCCGTTGAGATAATTCCCAACAAAAGAAATAAGATCATCGGAACCCTTCATCTTTTTTATTCGAAAATAGAAGGGCTAAATGGGATATCCCTTTGATGCATGGACACACATTATAAACAAAAGGGGGTGGTAGGTGGCCAATTTTTTTTTTTTTTTTTTTTATCATCACGATGTTTACCCTATGGAGATCTCGCCATAAATCACATACGCAATGCGAATGTTTTGTGTCTTGTTTTTTTTTTTTTTTTTTTTTTTTTTCGCGCGCACGCCAGGTGCGTTATCGTGTGAACTGCGTTTATGCAAATCCTTTTTTTTTTTTTTTTTTTTTCAGTAATGGACTTTCAACACGTTTCTTTTGGACAACCAGCTGAGAGTTGTAGCGGTTGCAATTTTTATCTGCCTAATGAGGATTCGCCACAAATCGCGTTGTTACTGTTGCTTGAATTTCGAAGGATGGAGATGACGGAGACGAAGAACCTTTGAAAAATTTTGGCCAAGGATCGAAAGTTTAGCAATGGAAACGGCTTGTCAACTAGTGACGGCGAGTAAGTATAGTAGTGTGCTTGTGAACGCCTTTTAAAAAAGGTACCAAGTAGGAATTATAATACGACACCATTTTTATTGCGGAATTCTGGGGGTGAACCTTCCTTAAAGAGAACACTCGACTATCTCGATATAACTTTTTTCTGGATTTTCTGTCGTCTGACATTCTTCTTCGGTCGTGCCTTAGAATGCTTTGTTTGTCACAAAAGTATTTTTACCGTTACGATATAATTCTTTACACCCCGTCCCCTAACATCGGATCGGACAAAATTTTTTTAAACCTCTATATGTCTGCAGTTTTTAAGTACGAATTCTGAAAAAAATGTAAAATTTCGAAAAACTTGATATTTTTTTTAAATAAAGGCCAAAAATTTTCAAATGGATCCCTAGAAAACTTTTTTTTCTTTTTTTTTTTTTTACACACGTTAACCATCCTTTTTTCCCTCTTTAGTGACCACGAAAAGCTCTGCCGAAATTATTTAGATCACGACACATCATTTTGGAACGTAATAGATGGATCGGTTGCTTTGTACCTTACATCAATTTGTAAATAAAGGAACCTTTCTGATAAATTTACGATTATTCACTCCGATGAATATAGATAGTATTCATTAGATTAGAAGGCTTCTTCTCCTAGGCACTCGCTGAAAAAGAATTCGTTTCCGTTGAAATATGACTTGGCTCGATTCTCCGAAATATTCCTGGAAGTGGATCTCTGAAATTGATTCGCAAAGATACGTCAATTATCCGACACTATAAATAACTCTAGCTAATTTGAACAAAAGACAAAAAAAAGTACCGGTATCGTATCTGTACGAAAATATATATTTACAAGAAAACATTTCCCATTAATGTATTTCGAAAAAAAAAGAACCGATAACATCTCCCAACACAAGAATCGAAAAAGCCATGTAGCATTCTTTAAGGGCGTTTTTATTCCAACTAGAAGTTTTCAAAGTGATTAAAAAAAAAAAAAAAAAACTTGGATATTTTCCTTGAGGCGGGAATGTAAAGTACTCTATATGAAAAAAAAGTGCGCAGTTGTTGTTCTGTTAATTGAGTGTGGTCCCGTCGCACCGGCAATGCCGATATCTAACATCGATAAGTAAAGTGAAAATTAAACGTAATCGTCCCCCCCTCCTCCTCCACCTCCTCCTCCCTCGGCCTCCGAGACAAAAATTCGAGACAGTTGTAGGAGAAATGTATTTTACTCTTTTCGTTGTTTCTACAGGTTATTGTGATTCTTTAAACCGATTAAACGCAAGGTCGATCACGATGGAGAGTTTCCTTCTTTTCCTTATTGGTACTTATCTATTGACTTATTGGCTCCGCATAGGCGCCGTACCGTTCGACATATTCTCCTCTCGGTCTCGCTCGGCGGAGTGAGAGTCGCAATCGAATCGCAGTTCCTTAAGATAGAAATAATCAAAGGAAAATGTCTGGGACCCTCTAGAACCGAGCACTTAAATTCCGATTTTGGGGGTTCTTGGAGCCCTCCTAAAATGGATTCTTTTTTGAGTGCCGATCCCGTTCTACAGGAAACAGAGCCAGATCCCGAACAGAAGGGAGACCGAAACTCCAATTTTATATCGCGATTCCGTAGATCTCGTCCTCCCGAACCGGAACCGGGAACGCTTGATTTTTCTCTAGAAAAACCCCAGCGTGCAAAGCAGAAAATAACTTTTTCGGGTGCACGGGAGGGTGGGGGGGGGGGGGAAGTCGAGGACTCTTAAGTTCGTGACTTTAATCGTTAATTTTCATCAAGCCGGACCGCTCGATTTTCCTTTCCAAAAGAGAGAAACAAATTCATTCCGAGGGGGTCAAGGCTCCCGAAATTTTTGTTGCGCCCCAGTAGTTGTCACACAAACGAAACGGACTCCAGGGCACACGTCGTATTTTCTTGTACAAGTCCCATCGCGCAAGACGTAAATAAGTTGATTTTCATAGGAAAAGGATCTGCCCTTTTTTTTTTTTCTTTTTTAGGATCCCTAATTTTTTTTTGCAATTAGAGTATGCATCGGTCTTGGCGGCAGATAAATATTCAGATAATTTTCTTTTTACCCGAAAAACGAAGGCTAATCTGAATAAATAAAAAAATAAAGAAATGTCGGAAATCTTTTCCGTTCGTTTGCCATGTGCTGCCACTACGGATGCATACTCTTAATCCCCGGTCGGTCCCTCGAGTTCCGTTTTGCCAGATCGGTAGGACCCCTTCTCCTAAAAAACAAACATAAAAGGCAAAAAAACTTATCGATGAAAGGATCCTTGAATTATTCCACGAGCAAGCAGCTTAAGGGAAGAGGGAGTCTCCAAAATGTTACTTTATCGTTAAATCTCCAAAAGCGGAAACTTGTTTTTATGAAATTTGTAGCCTTTGCTTATCTGGCCTATGAAATACGTGGCTCCGACCGGAAAGGGTTAAGCCTCGAATCCGGGAACTTATGGGATCTCCGCCTATGATTGCCGGTGACCGAACTTAAGAGTTTCGGATTCCCCGAGGCATGGTAGACGTGCTCCCGTTTAAAAAATACGGATCGACATTCCATATAAAGAATCGAATCGATTGTTCAATTTTGACACCTGGAAACGATTACATTTGGGACGATTTATATAATGGAGCGATCGGTCATCTATATGTAATAACTTCATGGGTGCCATTTATTTGAGCAGTATTTTATATTGAAAGGGGCAGTATTTAATTCAATTTTACAGTCAGTGTATTTTACTGTTTTCGGGCAGTATAAAATTCAATTCTGGGCGGTATAAAATTCATTTTTGAGCAGTATAACATTCATTTTCGAGCAGTAGAGCGTAACCAAAAAAGCAAAAAAAGTACAAATTACCCCTAATCAACTAATAAAGCTTGAGTAGCTTTTTTTGGCCTGCCCCGTTTACGTTTTTCTTCAATTAGGACAGCTTTGACGGCCACCGGTGGTCCTTTGCCACGTTTAAAACCGATACCCAGAGACAATTTTTCGCGGAAAATGTGTTCTTTTTTAACCTATTTTTGTTTACTATAACGGACGTGAGGGGTCTTGGAAAGCCAAAATAATGCTTACGTAATGCATGTATGATGTATGATCCCTAATCCATTATTATAGACGGAACGAAATGAGCTCAAACCAAAAACAGTGTGAATGAAGCCATTCGTTTTCAAAATATTAAACAAAATCCCTTTTTTTTTTTTTTCTCAATTATTTTAAAAACATGGTCCTCCTTTCGAAATACTTCCTTATCAGGCGCGAAATGTAAGACATCAATATCGCTTATTAATTCTTCCCTAAATTTCTTTTCTACCAAAATATCAATTTTTTTACAACATTTAACTTGTAGCTATTTTATTATTGTTCCTCCAGAAAGGTGCCTCTGTAGCTGTTTTTTAAATTATTTGTTATAGAATCACATGGTTTCATATTTTCATTCGATTGAACATAATCTTTTGTTATTATTTCAAAAATAATTTTTTTTTCTGTATCCAAAAAATTTTTTTGCCCTTTACATGCCATTTTATTTAAAAATACTGACACTTCTAGAAAAATACTGACACTTTTTGAAAAATACTGCCATATTTCAATATTTTTACTGCCCCTTTCAATATTATACTGCCCGTTCAATATAAATACTTGCCAAATGGATAATATAATACTACCCAATTAAATATTACCCTAACTTCATTATCTACTTCCTTTTGGAGCCCAAAAAAATAAAGTGAGAGAGTCTTGTTTTTTTTTTTTTTTTTTTTTTTTTTCAAAATTGGTTTTGTGTTTTTCACCGGATTGTTTAATTTTGCCTAGATGAAAAAAAAAAGTTATTTAATAAACAATAGGGATTTATTAACAAATAAACTGGGCCATTATAGGACAATAAAAATGATCAACATTTATATTTTATATTGTGATGTGATGGCTATGCTCACCCGCCTAGCCTTGATTTTTTTTTTTCTTTTTAATAACATCGACGTCTTATATCGACCTGATTCTGTCAGACGGGCTGATTGGACAAATTTTCGATCGTTCGATTGCAAAATACTCAATTATGAGAGTAAAATGATTATTGTAAGAAAAAGTTTACTTTAGGTGTTGGTGCAATCAATAAGATCCCATGCTGCTTTTTTTATTGAAAACAAAAGTTAGGATCAATCCTTGGTGGTGGATACCGAAAAAAAAATTTTGGTCTTTGAGCACAATCTGTACAAACTTTTCCGTGATGAAGCAAAAATCATTTTTTTTTTTTTTTTTTTAGATCGGAATGGAGACCAGTAAGTTTTTCAAGCAACTGAAAGCTGCGAATTTGAGGCATTTCACAAAATTTGTTTGTTTCCGAGCAAAATTTTTCGAACACCTTTCCTTTATAGGGATGATTTTTCTTGCGGAGGGCAAAAATTTCCGGCTTTGCGTGACGGGCAAAAGCTATAGTTCTCTTACTTGGGTTACGAAAGCAAAAATTACTTGGGAGCAGAAGGATGCCACCGATTCACAGTGGTCTGGAAACATAAAAAAAGCGGTATAAGCTCGGGATGTTATTAAAAAGCAAAAATTTTATCAAATTGTTAGTTTTGAAGGTTTCTCATTTCAAATCTACAGTAAAATTTTAAAAATTCAAAATGGCGGATCCAATATGGCGGACAACTCTTTTTTTATTTGAAAATCGCCTTCAAAATTTGGTTGCAGGGGTTTTCGAGGTCACCGATTTCGAATCTGAGGTTAAAATTTAAAATGGTGGATCCAATATGGCAGACTATTTTCTACATTGTCCGCCATATTGGATCGGCCATCATGAATTTTTAAAATTTAACGTCAGATTCGAAATCGGCGACCTCAAAAACCCCTATAACCAAATTTCGAAGACGATTTTCAAATTTTAACGTCAAATTTGAAATTAGTAGCCTTAAAAACTTCTAATCAGTTCAAATTTGGCTTTTGAATAGCAGCCTGAATTTATATCGAGCAGTCTGCAGTATAGTGCACCACTCTTAAATTCGCAAATTTGCGTAAACTTTTTTTTTCTTTTTTTTTAGTTCACACTATGGGCATTCAATTTTAGTTGCATCGGGAACGGTATTATGCCAACAATTTTTGTAAAACACTAACAAAAACCGATTACTCCCAAAAAAAATGTAGTAGTTTTCAATGGGCAGATATGCCCTTTTAATTTTGAATTTCATAATCCGAAATTCCGATTTCCTATAGCCTAACCTATTTGGGAAACGTCCGTGATTCAATCTATGGAAAAGAAAATCATCCGATTTGAAAGAGCTCTTAAAAAACACTAATTTTTCGACTAACTTGAAGCCTATCTTTTGGGCCGTAATACCACAAGGGATACCATGTTTAATTTGATTCAATAATCAAACATGACTAATTGGTTATCCATGATCATATTTACATAAATATCTCACAAAAAAAAAAAAAAAAAAAAAAATTTTTTTTGAGGTTTTTACCGCTTCTTCGGTGTTTTCAGACCACTTTGCAATTAGGTGGCATTTTGATGCTAGTTGCGAGCTTTTTCCTAATTTTTCGCATGTTAAATTGAAGCAAATTTTTTTAACCGAGTGGAAAAAGGGGAGTCGTCGAGAGATGACATAATTATCTATGGGGGGTCGAGACTGTGATAACGAATGCCGACAAGGAAGGAGGAGGGAAGGGGTCGAAATCGGTCGAAAATATAATGTCGTCATATTCGAATGGTCTTTTTGTTTGATTCTTCGCTACTTAAAACCTTCAAAAATCCCTGTAAAATCGGAGAAAAAGGGCAAACGTTTCTCAGCGCATTCACACCTTTTTTCTTTGGAAGGAAGTGCGACTTCGGAGACCTCGCTTCCGAATCCTTTTCCGTTCTTCTGTGTTATTTGGAATTTCATATATGAAAATCAGCGGCGTCAAGGGAGGCGAGAGGGAAAAATTTGTAGAAATACTTTGCCTGAATTTTTTCTGAAAATGGAATATCACGAGAAATTATCGGTGGAAGTGGGGCAAAATCCAACGTTAGAGGGGCGACGACCAAAATAAGGCCTAGCGAGGTCACTGTCGAAAGTTTTTCAAAGATGTAAATACGGGAGTTGTCGGTGTGAACCTTTCGAAACGACCTGTTTCCCTTTTTTAAATGATTATTTTGGCTTCGCCGATAGAACTAATTAAGCAAACGGTTGTCTAAAAGTTTTCCGGATCCCCTCCCCCCCTGAGAAGATCGGATATCGTCTCGGGGTCGTAAAAGCCCTCCCCGCTTTTAACCGTGTCCGAGGCACCGGGACCTACAACTTGGGACGTAATCCGTAAAACATAAATTCTCTTACATTTAGAATCGTTCGATTTTTGTAAATTTTTTATGTCGGAGGAGGCGGATTCAGGAAGCGGGCAAAACAATTTCACTTACACACGAATTTAAAGTGAAATGAAAGATGTAATGATTCCCTTTCTCTGTTGATATTATATTTTAGTTTTAAAAAAAAAAATCGTATCGGTTTTCAATAAAAAGCTGTTACTTTTGAAATAATAAAAACAAAGTGCCGATTTAAAAAAAAAAATCGGACGTACTTGTAACCTAGTCCCTTTAAAAAATTGTTTCCCATTGTAAGTTAAATATGAGTGATCGATATGATATTTGGTAAAAATTTATTTCAATCAAAAATTATTTTCATTGCAGTTACAGAACCTAAAATGAAAGCATGAAATTGTATCAGAAATTTTAATTTTGAGGTATCGAATGGTTAGCTTACGGGAGAGGATTTTAAAAACGTTTAAATCCTAATCCAACAAGATTCAAGTTAGAGTGGTTTGCTTTAGTTCCATTTGTCAATGTCCCGGATTTAAGAAGACCCCGTCGGACATATTCAAGGAGATTAATCCGATATTTCATTTTAAAATTCGTGGAAAACAACCTCGGCTCTTTAGAAAGGTATTCTCTTGTACCTATACCTAATACAGTTAGTTTTGGCATAAACCCGCTCTTGGATACGTATTTTTATAAACTTTCGCCAGTTTTATCATTTTTTTTTTTTTTTTTTTTTTTTCCTTTCATTTTAGTGCTTTTAACGATCGGGATTTTTTATTCGTTACCAACGGAATACTTTTTTGGATATTTTTCGGAAAATCTTATGGGGTAAGTGTTTCTTCAAACACGCACAAAAAAAAAGAAGAAAAAGAGAGAGTCGTTAGAGTCTTTTCTTTTTTTTTCACAATCTTCGCCCCTTACAGGGGAAACCGGAAGCTCACAAATAATAATTAAAACGTTATCTTTTTATATTGGGGATCCGTATCAAAGAAATTAGATTTTAATAAAAGGCGTTACATTTCAACCACGTTTCTTTCGTATACAATGACGTGGTTTTTTTTTTTATAATATGACATGAAAGTCTTTCTTAAAACCGGACAAGCGTGGATTCCATGCGCACGGACTGATGCTTTTTTTTTCTTCATCGGAATTTAAATAAAATACAAAAAAATCACGTATACATTATAATAATTGGAAGTAACCTAAAAGACAACTGACATTCCAATCGGGAAAAAAGTTGTTTTCATTTTTTTTTAAATGTCACACTAGCTAAAATGCTGATTAATGAAATATAAACTTTTTTTTTTAAACGTCAGTTAATTTTTATACAAAGGGAACAAAATTATTAATTGAGGAAAAAAAAATTGTCGCATTATCTTTTTTTTTTTTTTTATGTTTATGTGTCGAATACTCGAAATATTTTCGGACTCTTACTTGAACGGTCGGGTAGAAAAAGGAGGTAACACAAAATGAAACAAAAGCAAAGCAAGCCATTTGATTTTGCACCACCTTTTTCTTTCGTCCGACTTTTCGTTTTTCACTAAAATAAATACTCCCCTAGGGTGTGTATGTGTGGACTCGAAAGTCCGGTGGCGTCGACTGCAGTCAAATATTAGGGGTGCGCGAAAAAAAAGTTTGGAAAAAAACTTGGCTCAAAAATAATCTCTGCTTTGAGGATGAATTTCACGAGAAATCCTTGGGGGGTTTGACCCTTAAAAAGGCCTTTGCCCGAAACCTTTAAATATTCTAAAATTACAGTTTGTGCCAGAAATATCCGATTTTGCTCTGAATGTTCCTGTGATTTTAGGGGTGGACACGGAAACGGGATTTTCGGAGACGGGACAGACGTTTTTCGGGACGGGACGGGACGGTTCGGGACACATGGAATCCCGAATCCCGTCCCGAAATCCCGAATTTTTTTTTTTTTTTTTTTTTTTTTTTTTTTTTTTTTGGAAGTAGTGACAAAAAAATTCCTTTTGTTCTGCAGGTACATGTGGTTCGTTTTAAAATACTCTACTGGATGGGTTCGTTTTATACTGCCATTGACTTCCTCTCAGTTATATAAATCTTGTGTAATGTTAGGGATCGACCTTGACGATTTTTCCCCCTTGAACCTGTATATATTATAACCTTCTTTACTTGTAGCAAAAGTAGGACTTTTTCCTGTATTTTTTAAAGGATACCGTTTCATTTGCAATATTACTTTACAACCCACTTTTTTTTTCTACAAAAAATTGTCAAAATTCAAACGATTGCCCATATTTAAAATAAAATTGATTATTTTCATTTAAATGCTACCTTTCCCTTTTTGTATTTTAAATAGCTACCTTTCCGTGGTCACAGTAAATAACGTAAAAAAATAAAAAAAAGACGTCCCATATTATAAGAAATAAAAGCATTAAAATTTTCGGGATGGGATTCGGGACGGGACGGGAAATCTGAAAATCCCGTCCCGTGTCCACCCCTATGTTGTTTCTCGGGATTTTTGGGACCTACCCCCTTGCCTCAAAAATTGAAAAAACCAGAAAGGAGAATTGAAAAATAAAAATAAAAATGGAATCGAAGTAGGACTGCTGCAGTAGGGAGGAGAGAAAATTTTAATTTGGCGAAATCCGGAAGGGCCGAGGGCCACGAATCACAGGAACTCGAGACGGCGAGCGAAGCTCCGATCCGGCTCCGAAGGAACGGTGCTCCTGATAAAATCCTATTTTTTTAATAAGAGAAGCTCGGTGCAGGCCTCGTCGGGTTTTTTTAAATTATGATTTAGATCAAAGTCAAACTCTCGTGGTTTTTTTTGCTTTTTTATTTTTTGTCGAGTTCGTGGCAGGAACAAACTAGAAGGGCCTAAACTTATATTCCAGAGGGGACTGGAGTCTGTTTCCTTTGCCCCCCCCCCCACTATTTTTCGAGTCCTAAATGTTTGTAAAAGGGTCCTACATTTTGCTTTTTCGGTGGACACCCTTAATAATGAACTCCTTCGGTGCAGTAAAACGTGATAAAAAATGTTAATCGCTCTCAAAACAAGTAAATGAATTTTTTCTAAACATTAGGTTGTTGTAAGTGTTTTTATTGACAGAAATCCCGATTAATAAGATTTTTGTTTTATCCTTGCATGAAGACATCAACATCTTTTTTTTTTTTCTCGAATTGTGGTAACATATTGCAATTCTGGTTATGCTAATAAGGGGTCGTACATATATTACGTAAGCATTTTTTTGACAGTTTTTGACCCCCTCCCCCCCATTGTAAGACAAAGTAAGATTTTGGAGGACCCCCCCCCCCAATATTACGTAATATTTTTCTATCCTTAAAATCCCTTTAAATTTAGTTTTTTTAAGATTTTCCTCATTTTTTATGATTTTACTTCATTTTAAATGGTTTGAAATTTTTATTATTTTTTTTTCAGTTTTGTTTTGTTTTTATTTTATTACTCCAATCAATTTTTATATCCATTGGTTAAAAAATATATATATATGAATGCTTACGTAAGATTTTACAGACTCCCCCCCTCCCCTTCGTAAGCAAACGTAAGCATTGACTGGACCCCCTCCCCCCCCTAAATATGCTTACGTAATATATGTACGACCCCTAATTCGTTTGGTGTTTTAAGAAAACCGCAAAGAAATCGTTGTAATTGGCATCGTTCCGTTCGGTATTTTCTTTAAACGATCATAAATTTGCGATGTGAGACCCGAGAAAAAATTTAAAATAACTTTAGGTTGAAATGCTGTAGTGAAAGGATGACCTTATTATATCAGGATTTTTCTAATTTGACTCTTGTTATTATCGTGTACTGCTAGTTTTGACTTGCTGGCTTTTGATAAAACCTTCTTTGATGATGAATCCATTATAGATATAGTAAGTTTTAATGCCGAAAATTTTAAAATTGGACCGTTAAAATGTTCTGCGAGAAACCTTAAGAGGATAGGGACTATGGGAAATTCTGACAGACGTCAATATTAAATCTTCGTAACCGATATGCTTCTTTAATATTTGAATTGGTTCGGTACAAACAAGTTTATTTTTCGGAAAATATTTTGGAAAAATTAACATAAAATATTTCAATTTTTCTTAGAGTAAGGTGGAGGTTCTCCAAAAAAACATATCATGAGAGTTACACATTGAAGCTCTCAACTAAGCGCAGACTTGAATTTTTTCAAAAAGATGCGGTGACCGTTCTTACCTCGGAAAACTTAATTAATGTATACGAAAATTCCCGAGAATTTATTTTTGTTCCCGGCTCAGAACTGAACCCGCGCCATAACCCTAAGTTTCAGATTTTTTTTTTTTTTTTTTTAATTTGCGAAAAGGATAATAAATCAATCAAAGTGCAGTCGCATACCGTATCAAGGGGTTACTTTACAAACTCGACCGGGTAACTTTGGACACTTCGATTTTCCCTTAAATTCTTGAAAAGAGAACAAGGAAAAGTCCAAACAGCGATTGCATTTCATAAAGTGAAGCTTCTTGATAATTATGTTGTAAAACCAACGGTCCTTGAAATTAGCTTCGTTATAAAAATATTCGATTTTAAAAATGATGCCAGACGCGAAAAAACTTCAAAGTTCGGAATACTAAGGTCCCTCCAACGGTATCTGAAAGCCGAATTCGGGTTCAAACGCGTTCGGCACTTGCCCTACATCATCCTTTACCCAAAAAATTTATTTCCAAATGTATTTTCCCGAGAGCAGAAAAACAAGAATTAACAAAAAAATGTTTGTAAACACTCCGTAAACGCCATTTTATTCATCCAAACACATTTTTTATTTTCGTTTCAAAAAATTTATTTTTCTGCATCATTTTCTCCTCTTAAAGCTGTTTAACGGAATAAAAATTGTTTATTTATTAACGGTAATATGTTTTGAGAATATTTTTTCGCCCTTTTATTGTTTTAATTACGGAGTTACGGATGCAGAAACAAAAATGTCCAAAGTTACCCCACTTTCGGATCGTCGAGGGCGTTCGGAAAATTGAGTCGTAGATCGACTTAGAAGAAGTGTGACCGTTACAAAAGGGTATCATTTGAAAGCTGAAGGATCTCCCTTCGTGTTTGTGAAGGCAGATTGAAAATCGCCTCAGAATTACACAAGTAATAACAAAAAAAAAGTGAAAAAGTGTAAAAAGTAACCCCAGGTCTGGTGTTCTTTTCAAATTGAATATCAGCCTAAGATTTAAGTGTTATCATGACAATATTAATATGATATAAATTGTATAATACAATGTTATTGATCATACATCACAATGATTTAAAATAAAGAATTTGCACTGTGACATTAGTTTTTTGAAAATTAAAAAAAAAAAGTCGCCACTGAGACTAGAACCCACTCCGTTTAGATTTCTATCGTCACAACTCCTTCACCTTACCATCTTCACCACTCCTTAAGTTACAAAAATGGTTGATAATTTGATTATTTAAGCCCACAAACGATGGACTTAGAATTTTTTTGACTGTTTTATTCTTATCACTTTTTCAAGTGGAAGAACAAAAAATTTCAAAAAACGAAGGGCAGAACAGCCAAAGCTCTTGAATCGTAGATTACGATTTTGCCTATATTCTTGTCCCCATTTCAGGTATAAGGTGCAAAAATTCCAAAAAACGTAAAGTATAACTTCTAAAAAAAGGTTTTTAAGAAACTTCACAAAACTTAGTGACTTTACTGCAATATCAGGCTCATTTCAGACCGTTATTATTCTTTTGTGTGAAATCTAATTTTTTTTTTTTTGCGAGTTCAAACATCTATTACTGTCATTATTATATTAAGTGATTATTTGACCGATATATGTTTAATATAAGTCAACGATCTGACATTGGTTTGATGTTAGTGCTACATTAAGTTCATATCAGATTGATCACATTTTTTTAGAACACCTGGGACCCCTCGGTACGGTATTTAACAGGCGAAAATTTATGTGTAATATATAAAGGGACGTACAAATTGTAAATAAAAAGTAAACAGGACCTCGCGGTAATTAATATTACTCGTTAGGAATTATTATAGTTGCAGCCATTCATTATCATGTAACACTTTAGATATATCATCATAAGAATCATAAAAAGAAAGAAAAATTGCATAATACGATATTCGCGATAAATCAGAAAAAAAATGATACATAATTGATTACTCTAATTTTTATCTAAAAATGATTTTTTTTTTTTTTTTTTTTTTTCTCGGGAGACCCGGTTACCTATTTCCGCATCTTTTGTTATAGTCATTTTTGCGAGATTTTTTTTAAAAATATGATATCCGGTTTTAAAATGTCGTTATATTATGCGGAATATTATGCGTCTCTGGAATAATATCACTGGAAAACGACCTTCACCAACCGGGTGATTATTGGACGTCCTTCAAGTGTTGCGCCTTAATCGAATTATAGCTGTACATAAATGTTTTATTTTTTAAGGCACGCCCAAGAGGTCCCCGGTCCTTGTTTTTGCATACCTTTAAAAAAATATTAAAATGTTATTTGAACTATATTTTTACACGGCTGCTTATATTTATTATTATAAAGAATAATAATTTTGTAGGTAATATAATTGGAAAATAAATATAAATAAGGTCGTTAACCGGATGATAGTCGCGTCTGGGAATGGGAGAGTCTGTATCCGATCAGGTTTTTTTTTTTTTTTTTTTTTTTTTTTTTATCTTAGCCGTGACGGATTTCTCAAGGTTTCTTTCAAAAGTTGACTATTCGCATGTGAAAGTAGGCATGAAAACATCGATTCGAATTAGCGATTACATTCAATTGTGTCCGAAAAAAAAAAAAAACTTTAAACTGGTCCCCCCGAATTGTCAAAATCCATTTGGTATTTTTTCTTATCTGTTTCCGCCGATTCAGGTTTTTTTTTTTTTTTTTTTTTTTTTTTTTTTTTTTAAATGAGATAACGAAATTTGATGGTTTTTTTTTTTTTTTTTTCGAGACTGACTTGAACCGGTCTCTGGTTGTCGATTAAATCTTCGGTTACCTTTCGATCGTAAAAAATGATGGGGACATTAAAAGTTAAAATGAAATAGAATTTCATATTTATCAGCATTAATTTTGAAATCGGTTCAAAATTTCGCTTAATATAGAAACGGTAATTATGTAGCCAAAGCACCTAATTTGAGGATGCTCCGGTATAGGGTGCAAATTCATTACAAAATGAATTCCGAATTAATTTATTATAAAATGCTGGACAGTAAAGCTCAAAGTCGAACAAAAAACTGGCACAGCTTGTATAGAGACGAAAACAAGTATGAAAATATTGTTCCCGCACAGGGCAAAACAATGTTAAACCTGTGTTTACAAAAGACTTTGTTTACAATTTAACAAACCGTTTTCTCTGATTTTTCTGAATAATTAAGCATTGATTCGTAACGAAAACCATCTTGTTTAACCTAATTTTCCTCCCTAGGTTAACGATATACTATCGCTTGCCACGTTCCGTAAAGTCGGAGACCGGCATAGCGATGTTCTTTTGTAAGCTTTAGAGCATCCGCCCACGGCATCACGTTCGACCGGACGTAGCTTCGGTCGTATAGCGAATCGGCTATCCGTTGCTCTTTTTAGAGCTTTACCCGATGTGCTTACCCGAAGTGTCGATCGAAAAACGGTTTAGAGCGCCCCCTCATTTGTAAATTTTGAAATGCTCATTAACAAATTACAAAAACAAACTTTTTCTCGATAAAAAAGCGACCGAATATTTCTCTGACAAAAAAGGTGGCCTTTTTTCGGCGTCTTAAAAAACCTGTGACACAATCACCCTGGGGCAAATCTGCCGGGGGCCGTCGAAGTGCTTTGTAAGCAACTGCGGCGTAGTCGGTCCGAATCGGCCGTTTTTGCCGGGATCTAATCGTCGACAAAAGAGAAAAAACGATACTCCCGAAACCGCAGAAAAGATTTGCTTTTAAATATGCTTAAGTAATGTACGTCCGACCCCTTTAAGCGGTCATCGAAATATGACGTCATCGTTTTAGGGGGAGACCCCCCCCCCCCCCTTATGAAACGATGACGTCAATGTTAAATGTCCAAAAGAGAATCCGATTTTTTTTTGACGAGGAAAGGGGTGGGGTAAAAACATTTTCAAAAACGATACAAGTACCCGGCCACCCCTAGCGGATTTAGCTCTTATTTTCATTTTATAATAAAAACCCACAAACATTTTTTTTTTTTTTCGTAGAAATTTTACTTCCGTTTTAATCCTTGTGAATGAGATTAAGCTCCTGGTTTAATACACCCTATTTTTGTATCGGATAGTAAAATTTGGTGCGAATGTATTTTTAAGTACCTCATTTACTAGTTATCGCACTATACTCATTATCGGTTAATTGCTTGCATTTTTTAAAAACAATACGACTACACAAAACACTTAATAATAATTTTTAAAATAGGCAAAAAAAAAAAAAAACTTTTCGTCAATGTATGTATACTATCAGAATAAAAGGTTTAATGACCTGATAAAACCAAGCGGAAGACACAAAAAATCCCCGGGATTTAAAAAAAAAAAAAAAAAGAAGAATTTACTTATTTACGTTTTTACGTTGATTTTAATTATTATTAATCCATTATAAATTTTTCCCTTGATGACAATGTAGACAGTGGAATAACAATGCGGTTAATTACTACTTGTATTTTAAGATTATAGGTTTTCGCTTGTGTGGAAGCGCTTAGGGCAGCCTGACTTTAAGACTCATTTACCAATTAAATAACAGAGACCAAATTTTTTGGCATTTAGATTTATTAACTTACTGGCGTTTAAATCTTTTTCATTCAAACCGAAAGTGTATACAAGGAATTTTTGTGCAGTTTTTTACCCCGGTCGTCCCCTCGCAGGAGCAAGAATTTTTGGGACGCCTTACATGGAGATATTAAACCTGTTAACATTTCGGGAGGGAGTGCGTTAATTATCTCGGATTCTAAGTTAATGTTGTCACGTTAATTAAATGAGCCCTTCGGATTTACAGGAGTTCGTGCACCTTGTTAATTGTCCCCCTCCCTAAAAATTTGTTTACTCTTTTGTAGAAAACGGAAAATATCGGTTGCGCCAATGTTGAAGGACTTACGAGCCTAAATCGAGTTTTTTTTAAAAATAAGTAGTGCATTTGAGCACGGAAAACGTGGTCTAAAGACTTGTCCAAATACTTATCGGTAAAACACGATACGTATAATAGCATCAGAGGAGAAGCATCAACATTAGCCGAATGTTGAATCTTTCGATGAAAAAATATTCTCTTCAACAAAAAACCGTTCTGTTTTGCTAAAAAAAAAAAAGCGTGGTACGTAGCCTTTGGTACTTTTATTCTTCTTGTTCGTCCTTTTCTCCTTCGATTTTTGCCTAAAGTCGTTTCCGAAAAGTGCACCTACCTGTTCCCCTGGGAATTTGAGGTTTCGCGTCCTGATTTTCTTCCTGCTCGGTCGTGATGCGGTCCGGATTTCGAGGACGTCGGGAGACTCTCTTCGTTGCCGAAGTCGTTATTTTTACGATCGGCCGACCGGTGGCGTTCCGAGGGAAAGCGACCTTTAAGAGTTTGCTCCGTACTTGAAAAAGAAAAAACCTTATCGACCTTGAGACGATTAAAAACTTTTAAAATAACTCCTTAAAAACTCATAAAAATTGTTAAAAGCCGGTGACACAAAAATATTTCAAACAAGTTTTCAGGAAGGAAAAATATGTATGTTCGGCACAGAAAAAGAAAGAAAAAATTCCTTTCGTTCACATAATTTTTTTCAAAAGTAGGTCTAGATGAAAGAGAAAAAACAAAACAAAACCACATTCTACTATTATAGTAGAATCATCTTTTTTTGTTAACGTTCTTTCGGCAAATATAAATGATCGGCCAGTCGTGTATTCCGCAAACCGTTCTATAATTTAAGTGACGGTTTGAGTACGGACTTCGCGACCCAGACAAAGTATGTAGAGAACGACCTTGGAAATTAACGGATCTACTATCTCTGCTAGCTCAAGAGAAATTTCGCAACGTCTGGTTTGATTTTACTTTTCAAACTATTTTATTCGTTATTCTTTTCTTCGTTATAGGCCGAGTAATGCTTGAGAAAATTCGAGATCGACGGATTCGGGGCTGGGATTTCGGTTCGGGTTTGGAATGTTTAAATTCTGCGAGTCGCTTCCTATTCGTTCCGTCACCCTGAAGAGCGTGTATTCGACTGCGGGATGCTTCTTGTTTAAGTCCTGATTCTGTTATAGTGATTCGGAGACTTCTTTCTCCGAACCCCTCGACCGCAATCCTCGTGGTATCACAAGAAACCTGTAATATTAATACGATGGTCAATGGTCATTATCGAATTTTTGGCCGGAAACGAATTGCGTCCGGAATCTGGAATTGATTCCCGGGTGGTTTTCGGTCACCAACGAATTGATTCCCGGGTTGTTTTGGGTCACAAACGAATTGATTCCCGGCGTTTTGAAGGGTGAATAATGAAATGAATCCCAAACGTTTTTAAAAAAAGATATAAAATTTTTATTTTACAACGTCTATGTAGGCAGCGAGTCCAAAAAAAAGGAAACAGTATTTTAAACTTTTGGTAAAAATTTGTAAGACACTTTTTTCACGAAATCAAATCTGGTAATTTTTTTTGTTTCATAATCAGCCATGGCATTACTAAGGAATATTTGTTTTTCTTTAAGGGTATGCTAGTTACTTCAACACAATGTTAATTTTACATAAGAGAATTTTCTTCAATAGCTTCGCCGCATATGTACCTAGAGAGGTGAAATTTGCGTTAATGGCAAAAGGAGACCTTCTTCTTCAATAGTCAAGGTTGTTTTGTCCATTTGCATTCCTGGGGGCCCAGGAAAATGAGCAAAGTCAAAGCTCTAAAATGTCTTTTTTTTGTTTATTTTCAACTTTAATTTTCAAGTTGAAAAAAGCAAAATTTTAGACTTTGCTAAATTGACTTTTGTTCTTTGTCTTTTAGTCTCTTAGTCTTTGCTAGCACTACTTTTTTTGCTCCGAAGTTTGACGTAGAAATTACATTGAACATTCAATAGGGTTTCCGTAAATTGAAATTCTTGAAAAAATTTTGGAGTCGGATAGAAAACCGTTTACTTTTCTAACCCGTCTTTTTTTTTTTTTTTTTTTTTGCAAAAGCAATGTACGCTGGACATTTTGAATTTGTCAAAGTATAGGCGCCTTTTTTGCATTCTGTGAAGGCGCACTGGGAATCTCCCGGAAGCTCGGCGACCCAGTCTGTGCCTGCTGAACTGAGTTCAAGTATGTGATTTACCATTAGTTTGCAATTCATATTTATGCAGGAATACAAGACCAAAAAAAAATCAGGTATGATCAGGTTTATTCGAACATGGGAATCAATTCGTTTGTTTATCATGCAAAGGTGGGAATCAATACGTTGGTGAAAAAGGTTGGCCGGACGCAATTCGTTTCGGCCGGAATTTTTCGACTTGAATCACACGCAGGTCATGCTCAACTTTGAAAAACCCCACCAGGACTAAAAACGACTAAAACCGTTGTCAAAATATTCCGAAACGATTTTTATTTTGGACCATTTGCAACTTGGACGATTAGCAAAGGGCCCACTGACCATGGCTACATGTACGGTTGCTAATGTATTCAAATTATATATTTATTTAAAAAAAAGAAAAGAATTGTTTTGTTACAAATTGTCTTTGGGACCAAAAATTAAGTAGGTAATCGGTTTGAGTGTTAGTGCACCCAGAATGAATGGAACGAATAATTGCCACAGTAAACACGAAAGCGCACATGTGACACTACGCTACAACGATCTCTTACGTTATACGTCATTAAAATAAAAAAAAAAAAAAAAAACTTTAAAAAACATCACGTAAAATCGTTCTTCATGTTACAGTTTTTAATAAATAAAACAAGGAGATTTTGCAAATGAACGAGATCATATAGGCACGTTGAACACATTTTTTTGTATCAGTTTAATAATGAAAAAAAAATTATTATATAAAAATGACAAAACCGCATTTCATCGATGGCGGTTCAATAGATGTATTTATTCCATGTTTATAGATTAGGCAAACTTATTGAAGCACGCTTGACGGTTGCGTAACACAAGTTAGTTTTTCCTTAACTTCTGATTATAAGAAACAGGGGGAATTTAATATTATTCATTTCACTTTTTAGTTCCTGACATTTTTTGTAGGTGAAAGTTTCGCATTACGACATAATTTAAAAAAATATTAAATAAACTGACGTTGTCAGCAACTCCCGATGTAAAGCACGGTTATCGGCACCCGATGTCGCGTACTTTTTTTCTGAGTTTATCGATTCCAAAAGATTTTTAAGTCGGGAACGAAGTCCCTGTCATACGGCAAACTTCAACGTGTCACTTTTATGAAATGTTAAATGTTGTCTTTCCGTGGCTGGCCGTGAGCACGAGGCTGCCTGTGCTAAATAAGTTTGACGATTTTTGTATCCGTTAAATACTAAAAGCGAAGAAGTTTACATCATTTACAGGGACACCAGTCAAGAAAATAGAAAATATGGTTCTTAAGTTGCCAATTTTTTTTTATATTTTCCTCTGCGGCACAAAGAGCTACGATGCCGATCGTACACCCTGTATTTATCAAAAAAAAAGCAATTTCACTGCTTAATGTGTTTCTAGGAAAGGATTTCGCAGGGAAGAGCAAACATAAAACGAGAGTCTAAAGTAAGGCCGACTTTTTCGAGATCGAGTCAAGTGCGGGTGATGACTGTGCAAACAACGATGATATCACACTAAGAGAAATAGAAATTGGAATTAAAAAGATTTCGTTTAATAATGAGGCAAATTAATTACATCAAAGAAAAGATATGTTCCGTATCGAAGAAAGCTTCGATAAAAGTCTCTTAGGGTACCTACGGCTGATATGCTATAAGTCATCTTCTCACTGTAGCGATTATCGGTCCCCACTATAAATTTTTCTCTCGAAATTTGATTTCAAGTGTAAAAATAACCTAAAACTCTTTACACAAGAATTATACCGTTATATGCATCGACCCCGTAGATTTCGGGTTCGGTTCGGTTCGGAACGGCAAAATTCCCGACGGGAAATCCGATGTGGCGCCAAAAATCAATCGAATTTCCGACTTGACATCCGCATACCCCTGCGAGAAAAAAACCGACAAAATATAATTTTCGTTTTTTTGGGAAATTGGACCTGGCCCATTTAGTTTGGAGGACCACCCCCGATACAGAACGGTAACATAATTCACTAGTTAAAAAAAGTCGAAAGTTAAAAGTTAAATTTTACATAGAACCGATTGCTGATGAACCGATAAGAAACGGTCATTTATCGATATATAAAATATTTAAAGTAAGCATCTACAGACGTCGATAAGCTAAATTAACTGCCCTGCTACTGCAGAGGACTTTGATAAGTTAAGGAGGTTTTTCGTTCCCCTCCAACTTAAACGTGGAATATTTTTTTAAAAATTATGGCACTGTTCCTCTCAAAATTCTCCACGACTTTTGCTAAAAATAATTTGTTAAAATTGCGAACATAAACACCGGTCTTTTGAAAACATGTAACAAAAGTTGTGGAGAATGTTAACAGGAATATTCCCTGATTCCAATTTTTTGTATTTCCTCGAAAATATTAACAACGAGTGTAGTGGCACCCCAATTTTTTTTTCTTTTTTTTTTTTTTTTCTAATTTGCAAAAATCATATGTATAATAAGATTATGAGAGCCCGTTTTTAACTACCCCGAAGGGGAAAAATTAAGAACCGGTTATGCTCCGTATTAATAATAATTTTAAGTGACCGCTACTTTTCTGTAAGTGTAATGCGATGCGAAGCGATTTATTCAGAAAAAAAAAAAATTAAAAAATAAAAGTTTTTTCCCGAGGCAATGTGTACGTTGTTCAAATCATTTGCCAGAAACTTAATTTGAATTCGATTAATGTGTATAATTTTTTTTTTCTCTCTTTTTGATTTGATGACAATCGCTTATAATCGGATAATGTAACTCTTTTGATTTCGACATACCTCTCCGACCGATATTGATATACCCACCCACTATTCTAAGTAGCTTTTTTTTTTTTTTTTTTTTGAAGGTATTTCGATGTGGTTACCTGGCAATTCCGTTTGCTACACTTTCTCCAACGCTGGCAATTGATTAATCACCGGTTCGAGCTCCGTTGAAAAACTTTGAATTAACATTTTCCACGTGGCAGACTTTGGGTTTCTAATGAAAATGACCGATTATAAGGAAATGGAGTTTTTTTTTCGGGTTTGATCTTGGTATTTATTAGGCCTACAATGGGAAGACCCTTTTGAAAAGTGACCGATTTTACGGCTACTTTCAAACTCGTTAATTATTACGACACAGAGTAATTAATGTAGAATGTTTATTTTTGAATGTCAGCATGACGGTTAACGAGGGAGCTTTTTTTTTTTTTTTTTTTTTTTTTTTTTTCTTTTAGTTAAAGGTTCTAGTTCGTTTACATAACCGGCCGGCTAGCCGGGCGGTGTACACATTTTAACGATAAAAAAATATTTAAAAAATTTTTTTTTGAATCCAATATTTTATACATGAAAACGGGGTCTAACTGCACCGAAACCGTACCCAAAACGTTTCGTTATGTTCAGAGATAAATTTCCATGATATTAAATGCATGAACAACAGTTAATAGCTCTTATATTTGAAAATATTTAATTGTTTTCGCAAAAAAAAAAAAGAAAAAAAAAATGTTTATTTCCGAGAGACTAGTGCAGCGCTCTAGCGGTGAAAGCGCGAACTATTTCAACAACAAAAAGAGAAATGGCGTTTTATTTTTTTATTTCGAAAACATTGAAAAAAATTATCAAATTTACGCACAATAAAGCCTTTTTCATACACTTTCAATAACGAATCTTTACCTTTTAAACATAACAAAACGTTTTGTCACGGTTTCGGTGCGATCCGATCTCATTTTAATGTGTAAAATACCGAATCGTAAAAAAAAAAAATTAAACTTTTTTTAATGTTAAAAAATTTTCACCGGCCGGCTGACCGGCCGGTTATGTAAACGAACTAGAACCTTAAGTGTTTGGTTTTATTGATGTTGCTAATTATTGTTTTGAATGTTGTGTAAACAAGATAATTAAAATTTGGATCGCGGATCTGTAGGAGTTTGTTTTATTGCGGAAAAAACGATGGGCGATTAATGTTTTTTTTTCTTTTCTTTTCTTTTTGTTGCAGGCGGGATGAAAATTTTAGGAGAAACGATTATCGATTCCACGTGGACATGACACTCCCGTACGCCTGAGGTAAGCACAAGTAACAGTCCGACAGTAGTAGCTTTTGAAATATTTTAATTTCCAAAAAATGGAAAGAGACCGAAGGCCGAGCGAGAAAAATTTCGTAAATAGTATTTTTCAATACAAGGAGTGCAAACGACAAAATTGCCCGTCGAGACCGAGTTTTAAGCCCGAGCCGAAGGCGAGGGCCTTAAATAGATCGAGACGGGCAAGTCGTTTGCATTTCTTGCATTGAAAGATATTTTTTATCACAAGGTACGGTGTAAAATAGTCTGTAAATAAATTGACCAGGACTGAAAAGTGGACTTTTCAGTACCGTGTGATGAAAATGTAGGGCTTCCTGTATTAAAAATTGAGATATACGAGGATTATATAGGACAGTAGACACCGCCCGACAATGCACTTATTCGGTAGCTTTTTAAAAGACTCGTAGATTTGTAGGCTGATAATATTCCCCTTTATGTTGTCTCTTGTTTCACCCGTATTTTAATTTATTGTCTGAATTTTTTCGATATTTTTTGGTAGCCTTTCCAACTCCCATAGAAATAGTTTTTTGCAGATTAAGCCCTTAGGAGCAAAGTTTCCAGCATGATGCTCGTGTTACCCTTAGAAAATTTTCATTGTGCTAATGCTTTAGTGCTCCTGCAGCTCTCAAACTTACTGGGTCGGTTTTGTCTTGTCCCGTTAGATTCATCTTTAATTGTTTTTTTATACTGACTACCGAACAACAAATGTCTGTCGTTATTTATACCGTTACAATTATTCGTTTTTATTGTTCTGTAGGGAGGTTCCGAATTTAGCTTCGACATAGACCGGGCGAACCAAGGGCTGCGTAAAGAAAAATCATCATTTTCGGCACATCTTTAGATGCTCATTGAAACCGGAGAAAATTTTTTAAAAATATTTTTCATTTTATTATAACGGTTTTCGGGTAGGAACCCCACCTCTGGAAATGCAGTCATTTAGCTTACCATCTCTTAATATCCTTTACATATCACAAAAGATATTAGACATAGATTGTTATCTCTCTTTTGGAAAATTATTCTCGCTCGCTCGTCGACGTCTTACAAGGACTATTCAAAAAAGAAATGACAGAAACCCTAGAGAGTCCAGACGATAGGATGCTGATTTCAAGAAAAAAAAAAAATATATCGAACAATGTTATACACGATGCGAATAACAAGGCAATGGTCGGGGGTCCATGTCATTATCAATCCATTTAGTCTTTGGCTTAGGCGCGGTCGTTTCTCAAATATTAAAGGAAAATCTTTTCAATGTTGCAAAAAAGATTAATTTGTTAACATTTTAACATTTTTTAAACTATTCCAAAACACACATCGTGTCTAGTAAATTAACCTTTCGGATAGGAGATTTCGTCCGAAATTGCATATTCTCGGCATGAGGTCTTAACTAGACCCCACGCAAAAAGAAAAAGAAAAAAAAACTTGTAGTATGATTTAAGACTTGGAAATGCGGATTTATGATAAGTTGGATTTATTTCATTTTTCTTTTAGGAAAAAAAAAAAATGAAGTCGTCGAGTTGCAACATTATCTCAAGTTTTTCGAATGCCGGATCCGAGGAGCAAGGGATCTTCGTCAAAGAAGAATCCGGGATCTTTATCAAAGAAGAGGAGAACAATGATTTTTGGGGGGAAGAAGATGAAGAAATAGAAGTGGACGATGTACATATGTCTTCGGAAAATTCGATGGAGAAGAGGGTACTTAGTGGCCAAGAGACACAAGGTCAGTAAAGTTGTCCCCGAAGTGAAAAAAAGGGGGACACGCCCAAATGACATAATTAAAAAGAAATAAGTTTCTTCAATTTTTTTTTTCGAGGTCGTTTTTACGAAATGGTATAGTAATTTTTTCTTCCGGCATGTCTAAACCGAGCTGTGCTTTATAATTTCTAGTTTTCTAGCACCGCTGTGGAAAAGTATGATGTTTCGGTTTAAATCCAAAAGTATCGTCCGGTCAGCAGGATTGACGGTTAACTTGAAGCCGTAAGGACGTCCCTGCTTTAGTAAAAAATTTGAAGTTTCCGGCACGGCTTAACACTGATCGGATCAAGATTTCGGAGACTCCCTGCCTTCTAGCCTGCTTACTTAGCACTTAAATGAATTTTCCGGGAAATTTAGAAATTTAGGGTTACTTACTAGGGTGGATCGAAACTCCCGAATTTCGGAAATCGAAAACTCCTGCTAGTGAAACGGATGCCTTTTACCAACGCTAAGAACCCTAATTTTTTTTTAGATTTTTTCAACATCATCTCTAGGTTGCGCAATGACCTTGAAGTTTTCGAAAAGCCCATATAAGGGCAAACAAATACGGTTTTATTTCGCTGAAAAAGGTGTCATTTTCCATCGGAAATTTTGTGTAGATGACGAATATCAAGTCCAAAATTCATTTTTGTGTACAGTTTTTAAGCTAAGGGGGGGGGGGGGAAGTCCAAGAATTTCTGTGTTTTAAAAAAGGCCTGAGGCTCAAAAGCCATATACTTAAATTAATTTTGGACTTCATATTCGTACTCTGGGGTCGTCCATGTATTACGTAACGCAAAAAAGGCCACTTTTTGACCCCCCCTCCCCCCTTGTAACACACTCGTAACGCAACCTGTAACCCCCCCTTCGATATTACGTAACACGGGTTCTAACCCCCCCCCCCCCACATTGAAAAATATTTAAATTTCGTTTTTGAAGTCAAAAAAATTTCCAGCTTTTTGATAAATTTTAATCAGATTTTACCAGTTAAAAATTTTTTTTTATTTTTTTATTTTGAAGAATAACTGGTAAAAATTTTTATAAAAGAGTGAAATAAAATTGAAATAATTTTAATATTAAAATTACGTAACGCATGGCCCAGCTCCCCCCCACCCCCCCGTAACAATGCGTAACACCTCTTTCGACCCCCACCCCCCCCTCCAGGCGTTACGTAATACATGGACGACCCCTCTACTCAAAATTTTCGGTAAAAAAACAATACTTTTTTCAGCCAAAAAAAAAAAAAAAAAATCTTATTTTTTGCCCTTATGTAGGGTTTTTAAAAACTTCAAGGTCGTTTCTCCATCTCAAGATGACCTTCAAAAAATGTGGAAAAGAAAAGGGTGTACTAGATACAGCACAACTTCACTACCAGTATAGTAATGCAGGTGCATCGGTGTTCATAATGCGTGTAATGCTGAGCTAATGAAGTGTAATGTACTCCGGAATGTATCCAAGATTTCCCTTTCTTGGGGAAAAAAAACACAGCTTTCTAAGATTTGGGAATTAAATTTCTCCGGGATTCCAGGAGATTTTTGGGATTTTTCGTTAATTCTGAAAAACAAGAAAAAATCCCGAAGAATTTCGGTCTTAAAATTTTTTTCGGAATCCCATTGATCCCAGGCATAATTTTGGAGCATTAGGAGTCGTAAACAAATATTCAGTATTCCTTTTTTTTTTTCTTTTTTTTTTTTGTCTTTTTTAGCCCCTCTTCCCTTTCTTGGGAGAGGTTAAAAGAACTCCCAGCGTTAAGTTTGTAGAAGGAGAAATAAGTTTCCCCAAAACTCCCTCGTCTCCCCCCCCCCCTTCTCTTCTAATGTGCTTGCACAATACATGAATGTATAGAGTGGCAATAATGCGCCAAGTGAAAGAAATTTTCAAAAAACCCTGGCCACACGGAAAAATCAGAAGGAAACACGAGAGCAGTGTACTGAAAGCTTAAAACCAGGATATGGTTATAATCTTTTTATTTAAGTGTCCTGTTCTAATTTCGTTAACAAAAAAATGAGATATATATGTATTTTAAACCGGATTTTGGAGTTCCGTCAACGAGGTATCACGATTTTCTTTGGATCCTTGCCAATTTGTCAACATATTTCATTCTCTTATTTATTTTTTAAATTTTATTTAAACAGACTGTTACGACAGCTCCGGGAGCGACCTGTCGACGGTAAAACAGAGTAAACAGAGAAAAAGAACCTCGCTATTATCACACAGTCAACATAACAATGGAATCGGGAGAAGAAGAAAAACGGGATTGTCCGCTAGGGAAAGAAATTTACGTAGGCTGGAAAGTAACGAGAGAGAGAGAATGAGAATGCATAGTTTAAATGATGCTTTTGAGGTAACTTTCTGAAAATTTCAAAATGTCTCAATTAATACTTTACTTATCGGTAATTTCTTTTCGATTTTCCAGCAACTTCGTGAAGTCATACCACATGTTAAAATGGAAAGGAAACTTTCTAAAATAGAAACACTTACTCTTGCCAAAAATTACATCATGGCTTTGACGAATGTTATATGTGAAATGAGAGGAGAAGAAAAACCATATACGTAAGTGAAAACCAAAAATTTCATCTTGTAACAGGAATTTTTTGTTTTTGTGCAATCAACAACATAATTATGAAATTTACATTTGAAATTGTTTTGAAAATTTTTTAAAAATATTAAATTTGCCCGGTGAATATATTGTTTCAATATTTAAAAGGCATTTTATAATGTTCAAGTTAAAAAATTCGTAAAATTCAGTGGTGATGACCACATGAAGACGGCGGCCATCTTGATCAGAGCTTTTACTCATTACGTAAGAATATTTAAAAGGTAAGTCTCTGTTACGGAGACTGAACTGTGATCCACTAGTTTCTCCAAATATGCTTAGCCTTCATTATGGAGTTCCTTCAAAAATGCTTTTACATTGCTAAAACGTTTAGTATTTTTATTATATTATCTCAACATTTGCAAATGTATTTCAACTATGGTTTAGTCCGCGATTCCATAAGAATTGACTGACCCTGAAAAAAATGTATAATGTATTGGGTAGGGTGCGTCGAAAAAAATCAAGTGTCTGGGATTTTTGCTCCCCGGTTAAAATATGATTATTTAGTTATCAAAACATCTCCCTAATTTTTTTCAGCTCGAAAAAAAATTTTTTTGATAGGGCCCACGATTTTTTAAGTTTTTTCGCCCAAAAAAAGGGCTTTTTTTCTTTTATTTCGCAAAGTTATAAAAATTTGTGCAGGGCTTAAACTTTGTTATAAAAAATTGAAATTTTGAGCATAGGTTTCAGGTATATAGAGGTACCTAAAAAAAATTACGCAGTCGTCAAAAAAGCAGTTGTGTCGTTTTGGCAGGGGGGCCATAGTGAAAACATATTTTTGCGAGGGGCCTTCGAGCGGGGAGGGATCCGAAAATTTCAAAATAGCCAAAATGCGTCTAAAATATGTGGAAATGATGTGGCACTTGAACCGTTGCGGGCCTAATATATATACGCTCTGTAGGGGGCCAAAATAGGGCAAAATTTTAAAAAATTTTAGACTTTGTTTTCGAAACACATTTTATTCGATAGATCTCGCAAAAAGAAAGCTTTTTTATATGGGACACTTTTCGTTCCCATTATTAGTTACGGAGATGGGCTAAATTTAATGTTTTTGGCTAAAAATTTAATTTTTTGGCCAAAAGCTTATATAACTCCACAGCCGTTTGATTAGAAGAAATGTTCCATGTAATTTTTACTCAGAACCCTATAATTAAGAGAAATATCAACTCCCAAACCGATTTTCAAAAATTTTGACTCCACTATAATTTTGAAATTTTTCAAAAATTTCAATGCATTAAAAATTTTTGAAAATCGGTTTGGAAGTTGATTATTTCTCTTAATTATAGGGTTCTGAGTAAAAAATTACATGGAACATTTCTTCTAAATCAAACGGCTGTGAGTTATATAAGCTTTTGGCCAAAAAATTAAATTTTTAGCCAAAAACATTAAATTTAGCCCATCTCCGTAACTAATAATGGGAACGAAAAGTGTCCCATATAAAAAAGCTTTCTTTTTGCGAGATCTATCGAATAAAATGTGTTTCGAAAACAAAGTCTAAAATTTTTTAAAATTTTGCCCTATTTTGGCCCCCTACAGAGCGTATATATATTAGGCCCGCAACGGTTCAAGTGCCACATCATTTCCACATATTTTAGACGCATTTTGGCTATTTTGAAATTTTCGGATCCCTCCCCGCTCGAAGGCCCCTCGCAAAAATATGTTTTCACTATGGCCCCCCTGCCAAAACGACACAACTGCTTTTTTGACGACTGCGTAATTTTTTTAGGTACCTCTATATACCTGAAACCTATGCTCAAAATTTCAATTTTTTATAACAAAGTTTAAGCCCTGCACAAATTTTTATAACTTTGCGAAATAAAAGAAAAAAAGCCCTTTTTTTGGGCGAAAAAACTTAAAAAATCGTGGGCCCTATCAAAAAAATTTTTTTTCGAGCTGAAAAAAATTAGGGAGATGTTTTGATAACTAAATAATCATATTTTAACCGGGGAGCAAAAATCCCAGACACTTGATTTTTTTCGACGCACCCTAGTATTGGGGCTAGTGGGAAATAAATTTCGCCGGGTGCGCTGGACGTCTTTAAAAGTAGCCAGTCAAGCTAGGGATTCCCTGAAATGATCATTTTCGATCAGAACCGCTGAGGACATGCAGCATCCCTGACTGAATAGTTTTTGTGTTAGGAACCCGGAACCTATAATTCGAAAAACATCTAAATTTTAGTTTATTTATTTTTTTAATTTTTTAGATTTTTGGACGTCGAATGTTCGAGTAACGAAAGTGGAAGCAGCGAGCAAAATGTGGACAGCGTAGAGACCAATAACAATTCACCGTATCAAGAAAATTTAGAAAGAAAACCCGGAGGTGATATGACATAGCCAACCCATCGTGACCAGTTAATATTTTTCCACCAATAAATGTTAAAATTCCCCCGCTAAACCTCACAAATGGATTTTTACAACAACAAAACAGTTTTTCCTTATGTTTTTTATTTCGAAAATTTCGTAGATAATGACTCGCTTTTAATTGTTCGAACCGATATGATTGTTATCGTGCCCTAAGGACATCAAAATTTCAATAATCATTTCTTATAATAATCAATCGTTTTAATATCTAACTGGTTGCGAAACTTTCTTTTTTTTATAAACGATTTTTTTTTCTCAAAAAAAAAAAAAAAAAAAAAAAAAAAAAAAAATTGCTTGCGCTATTGAATTGTGATATAGAGTTTAAAAAATGGAGTACAGGATTGGAATCACCGTAGTGTCAGGGGTGTGACAACTTGTACAAATAGAAGGAAGCAAACCTCTGCCTCCCCCCCCCCCCTTTTGCACCCCTGTTAAGTGTAGCTGAAATTACACTTTTTTTTCGATGTGCCAATTCGCAGATTTTGATCGTCTGCTATGCAACAGTTTCAGGAATTCATGTATTTAATTTTTTTTCGTAAAAAAGAAAAATCAAATCGTGGGTCCAGTAAAACTTAAAAAATGTACCATATTTTGTTTTTTATTATAAAGTTTATGAGAATGTTGTATTTTTTCATTCGAGTAGTGTATAGATTTTATGTTAAAAAAAGGAAAACAGATTTTTTATAATTAAAAAAAGGTTCAGATAGTTCTGAACGCCCAAGTCTTATGTAATTAAAGACTGCCTTTTATTAATAAATGACTTTTGTCTTTCAAAATGGTTGCTATTGTTAATTATTGTACTTCCAACTCGAGGGCCTTTTTGTCATTCTTCAAATCTGACTCTTGCCCCCACCTCTGAATAATTTTTGATTCATGTATTTCCCAATTTCCTGTTCTGCGCTCCCTTGTTTCAAAAATTTTAGTTATTGTAAATCTAGCTAATTGGTATTATGATAATATATAAAAATGACAGACCTCGACTGCACTGTCTGAGATTTTTTTTTTGACTAAATTTTTCCAGGATTCCAGGAATTTTTTAATTGCAGTTCATAAGGTAAATGTAGGCAAGTGTGACCGTCTGAAAAGTGTGATTTCACCATATAAACAAGCATATGGGAAATTAGTTTTTTTGCTATCAAATACATCATTATCTAGTGTATATATTCCGACAAAAACGATTTTTCCACATGCGTGTTTATATGGTGAAATCACACTTTTCAGGCGGTCACACTTACCTACATTTACCTTACGTTTGAAGCATAAAAAAACATTTTTGTGGTAACATTTCGATCAGCATGGAAATACTAAATAATTGTTCAGAAATAGTTTAAAATTTATCCAATCTTTTCAAAAACTCATACTTTTAAATCTTCTTCTTCTTTTCGGCATAATCAGGACATGAAGCCCTGTGATCCGGCGCCTACCTTTACCTAGTTAAGTTGCTCGTGTAAGGTTTAGGCGTTACTACGTCATACCCTTTATTAATGTATCGAGTGACGAGCTCGAAGACGGGGCACTCATATGCGGAACCTACTTTATTTAGACAGGTAATCCGAACCCTGGGACATATCAGTCTTCTTCACATATGAGTATCACTGGTGAAAATAGTTCTGACTGAAATCAGGTTCGAACCAAGACTCCACACGATATACGTTTCGGAGCGACACTCAGCCGACGTAGTGTCGTTAAATTAAATGTCCCGGCAATTTTTTTTTTTTTTTTTTCATTGAAATTCCACTTTTACCAACTTCCATTTTTTTTCCTACCGCCAACATAACAAACGGAAACTCCCTAAAATTTGTAATGGAGGATGGAGGAGGGAAACAGTGTTTTGTATATTTATCCGAAAATCCAATAAAATTTGATCCCGTTAGTAAAGTGACGAACGTATTTTTCGATGAATCTAACAAGCAGGTATGTTGGGGTCGCAATATATTACAAAATCGTTTTTCTTTTTATACGGAAATGATGAAATTTAACGTCGGCTAATTCACCCCTGTTTTTTTTATTAATAGGTGTTCACTGTAAGGTCTGGTGGTGTTACCGGTGTTCAAGTCCAAGGACCGAAAAAAGAACTATGCCACAGTTTTTGCATGCCAGACAAGGGTCCGGTGGTTTCTATAAAATTATCCCCAGCTCAAAATGTGCTGGCGTTGCAACGTACCAAATCATCACTAGTAAGGCAAAAAAAAAAAAAAATTTGATCGTGTTATATTAATATTTCCCTTTTTTTTTCCCAGGAGTTCATCAATTTGAAAAACAAGGAATTAGATGATACAGAATATTCTCAGTCAAGTAGAAATCGTAATGCAAGTATATTAGGATTTGTCTGGGCTCAAGCTGATGAGATTATAATTGTAACAGACCAGGGTGTTGAGTTGTTTCAAGTCATCCCGGAGAGACGATGTTTGAAAGCTTTGAAGAATGTTACAGCAAATGTTAATTGGTTTGTGTCATGTCCGTTAACTCATTTGCTGATGTTAGCTGGGGGCCCGGCAAGTGCAAATATGCAGCCTGTATCTTATTTACAGGCTGGGATTGTTAGTAAACTTCCAAAATTTCAGAGTAAGTTATAATAATTCTAAAAATTAAAACTAAAGTAACAAGGATGTGAAAATTTTGTTTAGTTGACATACCAGTAACATCTACTAAAGGTACATTATTGGAAAGAGATGTGACAGTTGCCAAATTGTACAGTAACACATGCATTTTGGTTTTAAGACATCCACCATGTCCTCCTGGATCGTCCATTCCTGGTGCACAAATAATTGTTTATACTATTCATAAGTAAGCGTGTTATTTTATATTAGAGGTTTGCATTCTTTTTCATCGATAATTTTAAATTTTTTCAGGAATCTTCAAACTACTCGTAAAACGCATATTTTAAGCTTGGAAGCAAATGGTCGCTTTGCATTAAGTATAGTTGATAATTTAATACTAGTCCATCATCAAGCATCTCGTAGCACTTTATTATTCGATATAGGAGGAGAAGTAGAAGGGTCTGATCCTGTGATGTTAAAAACAGTCATTCCGCCAAAACCCATTTTACCATGTACTGTGACGCTGCCGGGGCAGGACCCTTTCCAGTGTCAGCTGTATTCTGCTAACTGGGTCGTTTTCCAACCTAATATAATTATAGATGCTAAACTCGGGTTTTTATGGTAGTAAAACGAATTAGTTACAGATTTGAAGGAAGCAAAATTAATTATCTGCAATTTTTTCTTGTTTAGGTATGTAGAAATAGATTTGCCTGCTTTAGTTTCAATGGGACCTCCTCCTGTCAAGTTGGTGGATTTATTATTAAGGAGGCGGCCGGACAGCACTTTATCCCTGTTGCTGCAAGTTATTGAAGATATAACGGATCCTTGCAATACAGGAAAGAAAGATTTGAAAGTGATAGCTCAGGTGTTTGACATCATAAATGCTCCTTATAGGAAACAGTTGAACGTTTTGGCGCAGCCTCACATCGGCACCCCTGCGGGACAATCGGGAACCAGCCTAACCCAGGCCAAGGATTTAGGACCTGATAAAATTGTGATAGATCAGTGTCTTATGTATTCACAAATATTTTCTAAATTTCCAGAAAAGAAATGCCTTTCCAATTACGATGGTAAGAAAATCAGTATGTAGTTAGGGCTATCAGCTAAAAGGGTTGATTAAACAAATTCCTATCTCAGAGGTGCAAAAGAACCGATTCTGCTCAGGTGTTATACCTGTGGAAGTTGCAACACATTAGAGTTAACACTTTTTTCATCACACAGTACGGAAAAGTCATTTTTCTGTCCTAGGCAGTTTTTTAAAAACTCTTTCACGCCGTACTTTATGATGAAAAATATCTTTCAATGCAAGAAATGCAAATGCAAACAAATTTTCTCGTTTGCATTCCTTGTATTAAAAAGTACTATTACCTCTAAGGTGAAATGTACTCCATCTCAGACATCGAGATTATGTTTGCCTGTTTGCGTCCGAGATACAGTAAACCACAGCAAAAAGCGTGGATTTTTTTATTGTTTATCCCAATTCCTCTTGAGAAATTTAGCACACCAGATGTTTAGCTATAAAGCCTCTTCACAGTGCCCAAAATGCACTAAAATGATTGTTCTTTTTTTTTTTTTTTTTTTTTCAGGGGAATTTGGTATCAAAGTCATATTGGAGTACATAAGGTCGTTAACGGACGCTCAGATACCAGTCCAAGAATTAAACGAATTACTGATAACTTGTCTCCTGCAGGAGAAACACGGTCTTTCAAAACTACATCATTTACTACAATATAGGGTTTTAGCCGACTCCAAACCTCTTGTAAGTTAATCAAGATCATATAAATTTCCGTACTTCGGGGGTAACGACTACTGTTTAGGAAGTCATCTGTGCATATTAAAACCGGGATGTTGTCGGAGCTAGTACTTTTTACCTCTTGAGATATTCTGAGGAAGAATACCAACCACCAGTTACTTTGCCTTAGTGATAGAGTACCAATTCGATCTTTAGAGGTAAAGAGTATTGAGCTTTACCTAGTGTCTCAGAGCCTGCATGTGTACTAATACTTGTGAAATACTAGTTAGTGGTCACATCTGAATGCTAAATTAGAGTAAATCTGAAACACTCAGCCGGCTGAGCTCTAGTTAATACTCTACATTTCAAGTACTAACAAATTATTATTTATTGTTGATAAAATACGTTTTCCTGTTCGATAGGAGTTACGATTGATCAGATAAAACTCGATAAATATATCTTCACTAAAACTCTATATATTCATGTGATCGAGAACATTCTTACAACGACAACAAAGGCGAACATACACAAAAACGTTTGGCAACGCTGCTTATGAAAATTACCGCGAATTTTAACACGCCCTCTTAATTATTTACAGTAAGAAAATAATTACGATCCAAGAAAAAATTTCCAGTTACATATTAAAAAAAAACATGTACATAAAATATTTACAAAAACTTTTACAATTCAATTTAATTAAATTAGGAAAACCCTAAGTTTAAGCGGCAGCTATAAAATTTATTCGACTTAAAGGTTTTGTCAGTATATCCGCCGCATCTGATCCGTTGGCTTGTATTTTATAAATCTCGCCCGACTCGATATTTTCTCTGATTTTATGATACCGGACATCAATATGCTTGGTTCGGTTGTTAGTGATGTTATTTACAGCCATACATTGAGCGGATTGGCTATCATTATATATTGTTTAGGGTGATCGGTTCCCATTATGCCTTTTAAGATGGATTTGAGAAACAACGCTTCTTTCGTTGCCTCCGAAAGAGACATGTATTCTGCTTCTGCGCTAGACAAAGCAGTCGTTCGTTGTTTTCTACTCCCCAAGATACAGACCCCCCTGCCATCTTAAATACATACCCGGTGTAAGATCTCCTGTCGATCGGATTGGATGCCCAATCAGCATCTGCGTACCCCGTTAGAAGACAATCGGACTTACTGAATTTCAGAGCCAAGTCCTGAGTTTCCTTCAGGTATCTTATACCCGTTTTGCAGCACTCCAGTGTTCAGCTGAATGCTTATGATTAAACTGCGCCAGGATACTTACCGCATGAGCGATATCGGCCTTGTGGCCGTCGAGATATATGTTAGGCGGCCTATTAACTCCTGATAAGGGACATCTACTTCCTTACCTTCCTCGCAGTTTAAAAACTTCGCGTTCATCTCCATCGGGTGGGCTTGGCCTTTGCACTCTGACATGTTGAATGCCTCCAATGTTTCCTTAATATATTGGGCCTGATCCAACGTGTAGCCATCCTCATCTTCCGGACCCTCATTCCAAGCATTAATTTGAGTAAGCCCAGATCCCTCTTTCAAATTTAGATGCTAAGGACTGTTTGAAGTCTTGCCCATACTGTCATCATTTGTTAAAATGTATTGGTCATCAACGTATAGGGCCACTATTGTAATCGAATCGTTTTTCCTCTTGATGAATAAACATGGTTCACCTTCCAATCGTTCAAAGTTTTCGGATAAAAGGAATGAGTCATTTTTGCATACCAAGCTCGAGCGGACTGTTTTAACCCATAAATTGCTTTTTCCAATTACATACTTTGTTTTTATTGGCTTCGTCTACGAAGCCTTCCGGTTGCTGCATATAAATTTCTTCCTTTAATTCCCCATGTAGAAAAAGCTGCTTTTACGTCAAGGTGGTGAATTTCAAGGCCTAATTCGGCTGCCAACGCGATCAGGAGTCTTTGCGTTGATCTTGCAACAACTGGAGAGTGTGTTTCGGTATAATCCACCCCGGCTTTCTGGGTAAAGCCTTTGGCAACTAATCGTGCTCGGTGCCGTTCCACATTCCATCGGCGTCTCTTTTTATTTTGTAGACCCATTTGCATTGACTGCTTTGCGGTTTTCGGCAAATCAACTAATTTCCAGACATTGTTCTTCTTCATGGAGTCAATTTCTTCTTGCATTGCGTCTTTCCAGTTCTTATCTAGTAGGGCTTCCGAGACTGACGTCGGTTCGGTTTCCTGGATATCGGCCGAATAGGCACGAAATCTGGTCCAAAATCCTTTGGTTTGCGCTGGGCTGCCGTCCGTAACTTGGGTAGCGATGCTCTATTTCATTGATCTTGGACGAGGAAGATCCCAATGGATCCGTGGAGATGCACTTCCAGAAGAGTACGGACTCTCTGGCGTAAGTCCTCGAGATCCGAATCGATGACATCTCCCCCGTCGACCATGTCAGGTGCATCGGTGACCATCGGGTCAGCTGCAACCAGTCAGCAGGGTTTTGGTTCAAAATGATTTCCATTCCGGATTGTGAATCCAACGAGGAACCCGAGTATTGACTTCCCTTTCGATAGATTTCTTTTCGGGAAGACGTCCTCCAAAAGACAACGTCCCGTTCAATTTTGATATTTTTCGGATTGTCTGGGTCTAGGAGTCTATATCCTTTAGTTGTTTCTGAATAACCACGAAAATATAAGGTTTTGCTTTTGGGTCCAGTTTTCTTCTTTGTTTGGCGTGCGCGAAAGCTTGGCAACCGAACACTCTCATATGGGATAAATTTACTTCCTCCTTATTCGACCATACTTGAATTGGAAGTTTTCCGTGTAGGGCAGATGTTGGACTACGATTTTTGGCATATACTACGGTGCTTACGGCTTCAGCCCAATAGGAGTGTGGAAGACCCGCGTGTGCCAGCAAGGCTCGAGCTCTGCCCATGATGGTTTTATTGCTCTCTCCACGACGCCATTTTGAGACGGACAATACGGCACTGTTCTTTCGTGTTTGATGCCTTCGGATTCTAGAAAAGAATTGAATTCGTGACATACATATTCACCTCCATTATCCGTGCGCAAACATTTTATGGAATTCCTCGTTTGCTTTTCAATGTAAGCCTTGAACCTTTTAAATTCATGACAAGCCCGATTTTTATTTTTTAAGAAATAGACAAATGTCATTCTTGACTTGTCATCTATGAACAAAATAAAATACTTAAATCCCGAAAAGGATGGTTCTTGCATAGGGCCGCAAATGTCGCTATGAATTAAATCTGACACGTTCTCGCTTTTGGTCGTACTTACCTTTGGAATGATTTGCGTTCCATTTTACCTAAAACGCAGGACGTACAAGGGGAATTTTCACCCTTTTTGTACAAGAAATACCTGTGATATTTTCCAATGTTTTCATATCAGCTGGATTCAAGTGGCATAATCGTTCGTGCCACGTCGTCGCCATCTTTGCCGTTTCATGTGTCGTCTGCTGGTTCTGAAAATTCTCACCCTGCTAACATCTAAATAAAAAAGATTATTCATGAGTACCTGTTGCTATTACATTTAAACTTTGATCTAAAATATAGCATCCCTCTTTTCAAAAACTACTTTATAATCTTTTCGAACTAAACCGGACACGGATAATAAATTTTCCCCAAGCCCCGGAACATAATTAACGGCGGATATTTGACTTACAGCATTATTTGCTAAATTAAAATCACCCTGGCCTATACCTTGTAAAGTCTCGTTATTAGCGACAATCACAGTTTTCGGTACCTGAAATTTTTTAAAGTTAGATAACCGGTTTTTGGATCCGGTCATATGACCCGTACAAGCACTGTCAATCAACCATGGCGATTCGCCCTCTTCATCTGAATCCTCATCACATTCAACTTTCAATGCTCTGGCAACCAACGCTTGCTCCTTGACCTTTGACCTATCTGATGTTAAATCATGGGATTGAAGTTCTCTAACCATAAGTGATCTCTCCTTTGGTTTTGATTCGTCAAGCTTCTTTGAAGATTTTACTTCAGTTTTGTCATCGGTTGGCTTCCCTTGTTTTAATTCCTTCGAAGGATTTTTCTTGGGACATTGAAATGACTTATGTCCCTCTTCCTTGCAGTCATAGCATATTATCGGATGCTTGGTAAACTTCTTAAGGTGATGATTCTTAAATCTTGTGGCTAAGGCGCTTTCCTCAGCTTGTTTTTGCGGTAATCGTTGTTCAATACGGCACAGCCGTTCAGTTAATGTACAAAGCGTTCTTTTATCCAACGCAATGCCCTCCCACACTGAATTAAATTCAAAGTATTCCATGGGCAGTTTAGCCATGATTCTGCTCGTTAATAACAATTCAGGCAATTTTACCTGTGTTTGTTTTTCCATTTCCACGTTCAGTTGAGAGAAAAGGTTCTCGACTCTGGCAATGTATGCGGACATGCTTTCATGTTCAATCATTTCCATGTTGAAAAAATTTTCTAGCAATCTATCCAGGCGGTGGGAGCTGGTTTGCTCATAAACCGATAAAAGCTTATCCCAAATTTCTTTGGCCGTCTTACATGATCCCGTTAATTGGCAGTGAATGACGTCGATGTTTGTAACGAGGAGCAATTGCGCCAGTATGTCTTTTTCTTCCCATTCGGATGCTGACTTCTCTCTGGTAGCTTTTTTCCTCTGCCGTTTCGTTGTCCTTTGCAACAGGTTTCACTGATTCTCCCGAGACACCCGTGAACCGTTTTACTCTTTAATAACAATTCAATTTGACGCTTCCACGTTGGCCATGCTTCCGCACCGTTAAGCTTTGTAAGGTTGAATTTTAAGTCCATTTTTTCTTGACTATAAACTCGATCTATTAACCATTACTATCGATCAATCGATTCGCTGGGCCTCATAACCTGATAAAATACGTTTTCCTGTTCGATAGGAGTTACGATTGATCAGATAAAACTCGATAAATATATCTTCACTAAAACTCTATATATTCATGTGATCGAGAACATTCTTACAACGACAACAAAGGCGAACATACACAAAAACGTTTGGCAACGCTGCTTATGAAAATTACCGCGAATTTTAACAATTGTAAAGTATCTTACTTTCCATTTTCCAGGTAGTTGGTGCTCTACTTTATCAAGTACTCTAAAATAAAGTAACTGCTGGTTTCGTGTTTTGTCTCTGGTAGCTAGTTAGTGCTTTTTAGCTGTGAGGTACTAATTATAATTAGAATCTAGTACCTCAATATAGTACCAACTAGTACTTCTCAAAGCTGATTTCTAAAAAATAGCTTAAGATTATACTAAATTTTTTTTTCAGGCATGTTCCTTATTATCTTTAGAAAATATTTACCCGCCTGCTCTTCAGCTTTCCCTCGACATGTTGAAAAGGTTAGGGAATGCAGACGACGAAATAATGGAAATTTTGCTGCATAAGCAATTAATACTGCCAACCATAAGGTAACAAAAAAATAAAAATTTCAACATAACTTTGAATTTTCTTTAATATTTATTTTTTTTTTTTTTTTCGATAGGTTTGCCAGATCTGCCGGCGTGATAGATCAAATCTCAGCAAGAAAGTTCCTAGAAGCAGCCCAGTCGACAAACAATCCAACTCTATTCTATTCCGTTTATAAATTTTTCGAGCAAAGAAACCTAAGACTTAAAGGGGCCGCGAATTTTGCCAAAGGAGAGCTCTGCGACTCTTTCGTTCAACATTTCAAAAGCTTATTTATTGACAAAAACGAAGTATGTTTTTCATTTTTTTGATTTTCCTTTGAACTCATTCAAAGATTTTTCGTATCTTTCAGTCAAAAAACTGCATGGATGAAAAAAATGCAGTTAAAAGGCATACAACTAGATGGTAAGGATCGCAAATCCTTAATCGCTTTTAACGGGGATTTCGAACAGGAAAATATCTGGCAAGTATGTCGTTACCGGTAGCCAATCAAAAGTAGCGGTTGTCTGGAGTGGCGAATTATGACTGATTACCTGTAAGGGTACATGACGGAATAATTTTCCGTCAGAAATCCTTGTTCCGAATATTTATTACTAAATTAAATAATTAATAAATGCTGCTCAATGTTTTGGATTTTGATTTTAATTTCAAACTCATTCATTGATGGTATCATTACCAATCCCAATCTTAAAGTACATAAGGCTCCAAAAAATAGACGGTGATTTAAAATAAAGTGCTTTCTTTTATTCACATCAAAATAATATTTACAAACAACATTTAACAATTAACATTTCATACTTTTTTTTTTTCTTTTAATAAACGGTAAAAAATTTCAAGCACTAAACCTAAACATGTAAGAGTTCAACCCCTAATATAAAATGGTCTGATTTTTTCGCAAATAAATAGATTCGTATCCATTTCCGTTAATCGTGGGGCTGATGGGTGTTGGTAATAAAACCCCTGTATTTGATGTATTTGGGGTTGAAAGCACTAGTTCTATTTCTTGATAATCTACTAATCTTTGAACATCTTTGTCTTTTCGAATAACTGTATTTGGAAGTTTTCTGATTTTAGAAATTTGATTTGGGCTTGTGTTAAGTTCCTCACAGCAAATTTTTATAAGTTTTGCAAACGTCAGTTCGTTTTTTTGCATTTCTATTTCTATGAAATCGGGATCGCCGCAATTTGCTATTCTAACTTTTAAAACAAGTTCTGGAAAAGAAAAAAAAAAGATTAGTATGGAAAATTATGGAAAAAAAATATCAGGCCTTACCATCTAAATTATTGTAACTATTTTTCATTCCTAAATCACCTCGATCCAGTAGTGCAGAATATTTTAAATAATTTGGAGTGATCGGAAGATCCTGAGACACCTCAGTCGGAATGCCACCTAATAAAATTTGCAAATCTTTATTTTTAGCCAATGAATGTGGAGCTTCTCCTTTGTGAGTTACTTTCCATTTGTCAGCTCCATTTCTTAGTAAAAGTTGAACTATGTCTTGGTAACCCCGATGTGCAGCCCAGTGCAATGGAGTCCTAAAAAGAAAGAACATAATTGGCCGGTAAAATACAGTGGCGTAACAGCTTTTGCGAGGCCGGAGGCGAAACCTTTTTGCGAGGCCTATTTTTTGCGGCACTCTTTAAAGCAGTGATCTTTCATTAGAAATTTATTAAAGGATAAAAAGAAAAAAGGAAAAAAAAAAAAAAAAGAAAGATTTCCCCCTAAAAATTTTATGGCACTGTTTTTAAGAAATGTACAGGCTCGGCTCAATTATATCCAGATCGTTCACTTTGTAATGCAAGCTGAAAAAGAAAATTTCAAAAACCAAAGTCGAGCGCGAGGCCGCTTTTAATTTTGACTTGAGCGAGGCCGGAGGCGGCCGCCTCATTCGCCTAATTACTGTTACGCCGCTGGTAAAATATGGCTAAAATCACTAAGGCTTTTAGAAAAGTGGTCTGTTCCCAATACCAGGGGGGAAAAAATGAATTTATCACTTCACATATCTTTCAAGAGAATATTATGCAGTCATTTACGCCATTAATTGACTAAGATCATCTTTCATGACCAAGGTAATTATGACCATTTAAAAGCCCTCATTCATTGCCTATATTTGATAGTAGAGGCACTACACTAACTTGATTTGATGTAAACATTAGACAGAATTTAAGAAATTAACATTGACATTATTTTTAACATCTAACTAAAAACGAAACTGACCATCCATTTATCTCATTTTTCGAATTTACATTAATTCCTTTAGAAATTAATATTTCGACGGCTTCTATATCTCCTACAGAACAAGCCTCTCTCAATTTTTCTTCCAAAAATTGATCACTGTCTACCATTTTCTACAACAACAAACGACATCATCTTTAAATGGTGCCAACTGCCGATTACTGTTGGCAACGTGCAGCGCCAAAGACGTAATGGAAATGCATTTTCAGATCTCTACCTTTCAGGCTCTCTAGCTATACGAGCTTTTAAATTTAAAAAAAAAAATGATTCGCCCTTTTTTAGAGCGTTTCAAGAGGCCCAACCAACCTGCGAGGACTAGACTTAAATGTAAGTTATTCTTTTCTTTTTTTACTCCCAAGTCATATATAGGTTGGTGCAAGATGGATACAGGGTCATAATATGGAAAAATGGAGTGAATTTTCGATCTTGTGGCCCCAAATGTTTCTTTGATTATTGAAAATAAAACTAAGATTGGATTAATATACGGGTTAGAGATCTTTCTTTTTCGGAGGATTGTGTTTTAGATGCCCCTTACCAATTCAAAAATTCCAAAACAATTTGAACTGATTTGCGGGGTAAAGTTATAAAATCGAGTAAGAGGTGTTGAATTGAAAAATGTTTCATTTATTTCATTTTATAAATACCGGTATTGTAGTGCGGGCTTTATTTTATTTTATTTTCATTTCAATTTGATCTAATTTTCCGTCCTTGTTTTTTTATTTATTTATTTATTTTTTTTATAATTATTTTTGGTCCGGCTTGGAGAAACCAGGCCGCTTATTTATTTATTTTTTAAATTTTTACATTTTTTAAATTATATATCGAGGGATAAGCTCCATTGTGAGTCTCTCAGGGTATTAATTTTTTTTTTTTTAATTAACATTAAAATTTACAATATTTTTTTTAATTTCAATCATACCGCAAGAAACCTCGTCGTGAGGGTCTGCAAGCCCCCATTTTTTTAATTCAATTATTATTATCATTATTTTTTTTTTCCGGATTGCTTATGCATATGCAGATTGTTATATTTTTCACATTGTCAGCGGTCAAAGGGGAGGTAGTAAAATCAGCAGACTTTTATAACTTTCAATATTACCTTATGTTTAACTCAACTTATTAGTTATGACAGGTTAGAGAAAGCAAGGTATACGCAAAGGAAAACGCCTGCACAATAAAATGTAGATTTCTTGTAAATCAAAACAAATGTAAATGATTATTATTATTAGGTTTAACTTATGGAAATTGTATGGAGGTTCTACTGCATTAATTAACCTTAGGGAAAGACATCTCAGCATTTGGATAGATAAAGTAGCAAAATAACTGAAAGAATAAAAATACAGGGGAACATAACTAATTAAAAAGAAGGTATGATCTTAATGATCGTTCGAGTATTACGGTGGAACAATTTCGGCTATTTTCAATTCTTTTTCGCATAGACAATTTTGTGTAACTTGTCAGAAAAAATGTTCAGGAAACAGTAGAATTTAGAAAGTAAATTGGGGAAAAAATCTTTTAAGTTTACTTTGTAGTTTTTCTTCTAAATCTATACTTAATACCTCACTGTAGGAATATAAACAAAAACAAAAATAATACCAGGATGCATAGAACAATAAAATCCGGCTGATCATGCTCAGATCAAGATAGTCGTAGGTGATGTAACGTTTGACACTAGTTTATCAATGGATCCGTGTTCAAAGAGTCGTATCATTATATCATTAACTAAAGAGTTTTAATTAATAAATAACCAACATGATTGATATAGTCGTAATTTTCTTAGTTACTATATTTATTTATTATTGGTGGACGTTAAGACCGAAAAATTTTCCGCCAGGTAAATCCGGGTAAATCGCTGATGATTGTTAACACGTTTTTATTAAGCATTTATGATTCAAATGTCGTGATAGATGGAAATTCATAATAAATGTACAACACGATGCAGATTTTTTACAAAAGATTAAGTCATTGTCTGGGTAATAGATTTACATGATTTTCTTTTTCAATTATTTAGGAAAACCGAAGGTCGCGTACTGTTTTGGGTTGGGCGTTCGTTTTGTTTACAATAAATATCAGACGTTGTCAGTAGGGAATCCTTAGAAGCAGGGCATAGGCTAATTGTGTTACACACATGGGTGTTGGATCCCCGTGTGAATTCAACTGCAAATAGTTTCATTTAAGAAAAAATAGAAATCAGCTCAGTAGTTTAATCGATTTTGCCTTTAATTATGAATTCAAGCCCATAGTCGGCCAGGGCAACACAAGAGTGGCTCGGCCTCTCTTTGAGGAGATTCGGTCTCCAGTCCCATCACTGCAGGCTGCGGGCCTATGAGATACTCTTTTATATGCTTTAGCATCTATTGTTTAAAGGAATAATCGTTTAAATCGTTGGACTTATTATAGGACCACCATGTCTTCCACTTATTGGCAGCATTCCTTTTATACAAATGGTGAATTTTCAACTTTACATGGAAAAAACCAGGGACAAATATGGACCGGTCATCGGAATGAAGTTGGGAACCAAGAACGCAATCGTGTTTTGTGGTCCGAAAGAAGTTCAGGAAGCCTTCAAAATTGACGATCTTCAGGGAAGGCCACATATGTTAATTGTTTCTAAATCAGCAACAAAAGGTAAGAGCAGCTATGGGTATAGGTATAGTAAAACTGGACCTTTTTTCACTTCTCCAGTATGCAGTATTAGATTTCGCCCCAGTAATTTTTCGTGACACTTGATTTTCAATGGAAAAATCCACCGAAACTGATTCATTTCAGAGGACGTTTTCGTCAAAATTTTTCCTTCCACAATGTCCACATAATATCTTACGGCTAGCTACAGGCTGAGGTTAGCTCCGATAGGATAAGCTCAAAAGTAGTAGGAGGGAAAATATTTTGTGGTCTTTAGTTTTTTTATGATTTCGCAATTAATTCAACTACTGGCAATTTTTACAACTGGTGAGAGTGTTTTTAGTACAATAACTATATTGAACGCAAGTACCTTGAGGGTGCTCCAAGGCACTCGGTCTCGGCAAAGTTTGTTTTAATGGAGTATTTAGAAAGTCCGCAAAAAAGATGAAAGTATCAAAACAATAAGTAGCCCTTTGCTGCTGTAAGAGCACATATTCAATTACTAGATTGTATCTCATTCGTCAAGAGCTGATTTAAAATTATGGTTTATCTTTATTAATAGGAATACTCCTCACCGAAGGACAATTATGGTCAACGCAGAGGGGATTTACAGTTCGGCATCTCAAAGATTTCGGCTTCGGTAAAGCGATTGTAGAAGGTTTAATACTGGAAGAAATAGACGAATTTTTCGATAAAGTTTTACGAAAAAAATCCCGAGTACAGGTGAGACTATTTCAGATAAGCTTGCCGAGGATTTCCTCTATACAATATTCTATTTTTGACAAAATACAGTAAAAGCCACAAAAACTTAAAACGAATGGCTCATCGATCTCTTTAACGGAAAATAGATGTAGAACTAAGGGGAAAGTGGCCCCCTCTTAAACTCGTACATAAAGATCACAAATAAAGAAACAAATCTCGAATTTGAGTGAATATTCAATATGGCGGACGTTAGTTGGATATCTAATATAGTGTTGCTTGAGACCAATGGAATATGGTTTCACAACTGAGCAGCCAATTTTGCTAACAACAATTTTATTCCGTCACAGGGTAATCAGCTGTTCAACAATTCGGTGATAAACGTTTTGTGGGCAATGATCGCCGGAACAAGATACGACCATGATGATAAGGATTTTAAAACTTTACTTAAGGCGTTGGACGATACCTTTCGGAATGTCCAAATGCAAAGCAAAGTCGTTCTTTTCCGTCGTCTTATTAAAAAGGAATTATTTAATATAGATGAAACTCCTCACTGCGAAAAAGTTTTGACGGAATTTATGGAAGTAAGATTTCATTAGCATCAAGACAGAAAATTAGAATCACGTAATGACCTTAATTTTATTTTTTTAGAAAACAATAGAAGAACATAAAAAATCTCTAGGAGATACACCAAGAGATTTGATCGACGCTTACCTCATGGAAATCAATAAGAGTGAAAATCCAGACTTCAATCATCTCTCTCTGGTCTCGGTTTGCTTAGACTTGTTTGCCGCAGGAGCCGAATCCGTAGGGAACACACTGAGCTTCTGTATTTTGTATATGGTTTTATATCCGGAACTCCAAAAAGAACTCCAGCAAGAGGTAGACGAAGTGATAGGGAAGAACAATGTTTCGCTGCAAGACAAGCCCAGGTTGGAAACCGTAAACTGCTCATTAATTACGTCATTGTCAGGGGTGGAAAAGTCATCAAAGGCGGCGAGCATCCCTGTTTTGGAAATCAGAGCATATTGTAACCGGGCGAAAAAATCAGGGAAAATGTTTTTGACGTTTCCGCTTACTTACCGCCCCCCTTTCATAAGCAAAATAACCTCTTTTAACCCTCTATTAAAAATCTCAGTCCCAGTCTCAGAATCAGTTATTCTACCTTTACCTAAGAATTTGGCAGACTTTCCTCCCTACCCCCTGCCCCTTTAATGTGCTTAATTAGCATTTGATTGACCCCCAAGTAAGTTATATTTAAAGTAATAACTACTCTTGTCGCCTTCCTACATTTTTGTTTTATCATATTTATTTTGTGTTTTCGGAAACATCCATTTCTGGGAATTTTAATTTTTCTGAAATGACCACTTGGATTAGTAACCTTTTTCTGAGATGTCCTGCAGCCCTTCAAAGGACGACGTTAATGTTAAATCTCCAAACGAAAAGCGCATTTTTTAATGGGAACGGGGGAAGGGGGTTTAAAATTGGGGAAAAACGATGATGTAATTAATGATAATCCCTCAGGTCATAATTATAAGAACAAACAATTACCGTGTTTTACTTTATAGGTTACATAAATTGGAAGCTTTCTTGGCGGAGGTTCAACGAATGAATACTATCGCACCGTTGGCATTGCCGAGAAGAGCCGTGAAAGACGTGTACTACAATGGCCACTTCATCCCTGAAAATTCGTTTATCTTTATCAGCATTTATTGTCTGCTGCGGGATAAAGAGCATTGGGGAGATCCGGACAATTTTAGACCTAGTCGATTCATGAATAGTGAAGGGAAATTCGTAAAAGATGAATGGCTCTCAGTTTTTGGACTCGGTAAACGGTATTGCCCAGGAGAAGCTTTGGCCAGACAAATTCTTTTCCTTTTTCTGGCTTCAATAATCAAAGAATTCGAATTTTCGATCCCAAGCGGCCATCCCAAACCGGATACAGAAGGGGTGCCTGGAATCACAATTGCGCCGAAACCGTTTCAAGTCGATATCAAAATCAGAGAATAAAATTCACGGTAGTCAGGTTTGATTCTTCATTATTTTTCTTAGAAGTCGTAGGATCAGGGCTGCAATTCCGATTCATTTTTATTGGGGAATCAAAATCGCTATCTGCTATTTCAAAAGTAATTGGAATCGGAATCGGAATTTCGTCTGAAAAAAGTTCCGAATCTTCGGGATCGGCATCCAAAAAAATATTTTCAATTCAGACTGACGTGAAAAGCTCAAAAATACTATTACCTACAGTTAATCAATTTTGGCTTAAATCGAAATCGGAATCCTGCGGAATCGGAATCGGAATCGGAATCGGAATCGCAGCCGTGGTCGTACGTAAATATGTTTAGGGGGAGGGGGACTAATGTTGAATCTCCTTAAAAGGAAGCCTATTTTTGCTTAACTATAGGAGTGAATAAAGTCAGCAAAGCAATGCCTACGTAAATGGATAATATATAAGTCTGTTTGGATCGTAACATTTTTGAAAGTGACATTTCTTCGGCTATGATTTTTTCATCGATTCCGATTGATATTTTTAGTAAAAAATTTATGTACAAACTTTGTACTTAATTTTTTTAAATTTTATGAAATAAGGATTTTTTAAGACTTTTGCCAATAAAAAAAATTTCAATTGAATATTTTTTAAGACCAAGATTTAGAAGAAAATGCCGTTTTAATACTAAAAAGTTATGTTATTTTTTTTTTTTCTTTTAAAGATAGAGCATTTATATACATTTGAAAAATCTATGTTAAGGCATTAAAGTGGCCTCCTGTAGTCTAAGCTGAAACTAACTCCGTCGTGCTGTTTTCCTTAACCATAGAGTTATCGATCCAACCGTCAAAGTTAGGTTATAGCAAATAGAAGAAAAATTATATGAATTTTTTTTTTTCGCGGTAATGCAGTCTTAAATTTCAATATTTATTTAATTTAAATATTGTCGTGTCGGTAATTATTAGTCAATGTGCCTGAATTTATATAAAACCAGAGTAATAAATGAGTGAAGTTTTAAATTATATAACTGCACATCAGAGCCTAAAAGCCATTGGAGTCCATAGGGAAGCTAGTGTTCACAACTTGTGCTACAAAAAGAATTGTGATGATCCTAGAGGATCCTTGTTCGCTGTACCATCCTGAACTGTAGCATAAAGGTTGTTTTTTCACCGTGCTCTTAGCTCAATATAATAATGAATCTTGACGGCAGCTAACTAGGGCGTAGCCGTCTCCAGTTCTCAGACTTCAGGAATAAATAGTGCACCTAGGAGCACCTACTTAAATGGCTAATGACTTTTGAAGTCATTTTTCTGCATTTTTAATTTCAATAAAAAATTTTATATACTCGGCAGTGATATACCCTTTCTTGTGGAATCTTTCGCAAAGCTGTAGCCGAAGGAAAAAATGTTGAGCTCCAGGCTTAAGCGGCCTTTTTTGGAAGATGAGTCGTCCATAAGCCTGACTAGGGAAAGTACTACTTAAGCATGTACTAAAAAGGGGGGGGGGGTCCAAATTAACTATTAATCTCACCCTGTTGGGAGAAAAAATAAAAAAAGAATATTGTTCGATTAAATAAATACCCGCATATTGATTGAAACGATACATGTATAAAAAAAAATATCACAGGTAGCACATTGTGACCTGATCTTTTTGTCTTTCATTTTGGAACGGAATCGGATGTGAATGTCCTTCGAGACATTTCCTTTTTATTCTCTGAGCGCGTTCGAGCACCTAGTCGCGTTCCTTCATTCCCCCATAAGCTAAGTATCGGTGACGGAGGAAGGAGGGGTCAAAAATATTATTTTATTCTTACGTAATTTACAGACTACCCCTAAGAACCGTCGAAAATCTTTTTAAAAAAAATTTAAGATTTGCGACAAAATCTCGCAGCAGATTTGATTTCTCTATAACTTAAATATAGGTGCTCACTGATATTCAAGCTCCTTTTATCCCGCTCAGGGGGAACACGTGTATTGCAGGCAAATCAACGATGACTATGACTGCGGTTGAAACTCAATATGGCCCACTGAGGTCCAGATTTACAATTTTACAATTTTATAGGACTATAGGACTAGATGAGCACAAAACGTTGGAACTGAAAAAATCAAAATGTTTGCTATTTATTTTTCATAAGGAAAAGGTGACAACCTTGGCTCTGATGTACAGATGTATAACACGGTTTTATTTGTTTATTTTAGCTTTTTCGAAATTATATTGAAATGTAACGCTGGACTGAATTATTTTACGTTAATCTTCATTTTTACAGTATCAAATTTAATTCCAAAATAGTTCATATAACATGCTTAAATTAGAAGCCAATCTTCAAAAACGGTGCATTATTGTCGTAGCTACAAGTTTCTGGCGATCGTTACTTTTAGGGAAAGGAAAGCTCAGAGATTTTTTCAAAGAAACCGAATTAAGCTATAAAAACTTGAATAGTTTGATTTCAATTGCTGAGCAAGCTCTTCAGCAGTCGAATAACTTTCATGTTCCGGAAAAAGTACTCGTAAGAATTCAAGATGCAATACGCTTAGTCGGGGAAAAAGTTTTTTTATGGACTAATCATGTGGTCTTTGATTTCGGTTTGGAGCTTGAGCATGCTGAAAATATTTATTGGACTGATTACGGTACTGTGGACGAAGCCAAAACTTTTCAGCTCTACTGGCAAAACGATCCGATATTATTGCAGAGCGAGTTTCAACATTCTGTATACAGCTTGGCTTGTATGTTCGGTCAGGAAGACTTTGTATCTAAGAATATGGAGGTAATGAGGAACATGCTAAAGGATTATTGCGAGCCAGAGCTGTGGACTCCTAAAAATATAGATACCCATTCCGTAATTAAAATTTGGCTGTGTCGTTATTTTTATGAAGATAATAAGGAAAAGGGACTTCGACTTTACAGGCATTTAGAAACAGATCCAAATCCAGACGCTAAATTAATTTTGATGTGCGCTACTGCCGGGTATTTGAATGCACTTAAATATTTTGCAAATCATTTAAAAAAAGACCGAGACAAGCACTTTTTTCTAATCGCAAAGAAAGTTTTAAAACAATTGAAGAGACTGCGTAAACGATTTACATTAAAAGATAATTATGTTGAAATTCTAATTTTTTTAATGAGCAATATGTCCGTGGAGAGAAGAGATCAGTTTCAAAAGAAGAATTTATGTGATTTATTTTTGGTGCTCGTTAACGTTTGGCCGTATCAGGATTTGGTTTTGCAGTTGGCCGAAGTAGAGGAGGAACACGAAAATATTTTAATTTCGGTCCTTCAATTCTGGGATGACTATACCTACGTAAACGTACCTCCTGAAGTTACGGATGTTATTCATCAAACGCTCCAAAAAGTATTACCTTTAGCATCGAAAGAATTTAAAAGAAAGAAAATACTCGATAAAAGCTGGCTGTTTTATCATATGATTTTGAGGTCCGATTACCCAACGCTAAAACTTCTTCTGAACGATCCCTACATCCAGGCTTGCAGGGACGAAATATTCACGTTGGGCGTAGATCTTTGCTTTAGTTCTGGTGTGAAAGAGGGACATTTTCATTCTGTACACAAATTTATGGAAGAATTCCTTCACGAAAAGGAAATGAAAGAATTCAAGAGTAAATTTAAAAATATTTTAAAAGAAATCGTAGAGAAAGAGAATTACAAAGTGGCCGATAAATTAGTCGACTGGTTGGCAGATTCAAAAGAGGAAAGGTTACTAATAAAGAAGGAAATAAATTCCCTTCAAATATTGACGTCCTTTTACGAAGAGAAAAACATCCGCCTCTCCACCGTGACCAAATTATTAAATTGGCAATTCGAAGGGGACGAGGAGCAAATGAAATTAGTGAGATTTGCATTCAGAAAAGATGAATTTATTCGCAAAGAATTTTACAAAATTTGGTGCGGATATTGCATGAGCTCCATTGAGACATCGAAAACGAAGTGCTCGGAGTTCATGAGCTTGTTTTTCGAATCTAGCGAAATCGAAAAATTCAAAACGGACAAAATAATCGAAAACGAACTCTTCTTAGAAATGTTTTGCAGTAATCTACTTCTTCCAAAGGACTTCGAAAGCGTGGATGAGCTTTTAAAATTTTGTAACGTTCCCTTAGATAAAGTAAAAAAAATGAAACTGAATATTTTTGATGACATCGAAAGCTGGGTATCGAATCTCGTTTTTCAGAAAAAAATGTTCCCGATGTTAGTTGCCGTAATTAATTGGGTCGTGGAAGACGAAAAACACAAAAAGACGGTTATCGGAAAATTTATAAATTCCCCCGCTGGAGCAGAATTATGTTGGAAAGTGTTTGAGTATTCCGATTCTTATTTTTATGAAGACCTCTCCATACTTTTCAATGTGTGGATGCCTTGCGGAAATATTGCGGAAGTGGTGGAGTATTGTTCAGTCAACTTTGCTAGCGAGTTAACGTCAGAAACTAAAATTAAATATCTATTTCAAAGATTGCAAGAAAACGGATTTGTTTCAAAAGACGATTTAGAAGAAATACTTGCTCCACGCCGTCGGGTCGAATGGATGCCGGCGTGCAAGCCCTGTCCAGACGATAATTATGATGATGTAAATTATGATGTGGGACCCGCCCCGTTTTACGAAAGTGTAAATCAGAGAGGGTATCTTTATTCCGGTTCCGATTCCGATTTCGATTCCAGTGATGATTTTTCAAACGCGATTCCGATTCCGATTCTAAACTACGGGAAAAATTTTCGCGATTCCGATTAGTTTCCATCGATCGAATCTGATTCTGATTTCAATTCCGATTAGAATCTATTCGGCATACTTTCTCTGGTGAAAATAGGACTAACGTTTTGTATTAAAAAAATATCTCAGGTAGATGCCGAATGGCGATGGACGACGTATAAGAAACCATTTTATAAAAGGTAGCAAGTATCAGTTATCCAGATCTGCATTTAAGCGTAACAATTTTTTGATGGGAGTCGTCTATAAATTACGTAAGCATGATCTTGGCCATTTTAGACGCCCTCCCCGGACAACCCGCCTCTGGTACAGATTTTTTTGACCAAAGGCACGTACTACTCGAGTTATTTTCGGAATTCCGTTTCAGCGAAGTTAAACTCAAAATGACTATCGAAGAAGGATGTTTACTTTAGCAAAAACTCTGCTGAAGGGTCGTGAATTCTTTGGTTTTGTCTAATTTTTCGTTGCAGAATGGGAAGAGTTGGGAAAGGAATTCCAATTCCCCTCTAATGAAAAGTCTGAAGAGGGGTATTGTTACTTTTAGAATTTGTAGAGGTATTGTTACTTTTAGAATTTACAGAATACCGGTACTTGTTAATTCTATAAACTGTATTATTAATATTGTCAGTTAACTATCAGAGTAGATTAAATTTTTCCGGCAGAAGCTATTTGTTACCATTTGAAATGGCAGAAGCCATTTTATGTTTGAAATTTTATATATTTCAAAATTAAATCATTTATATCTGTTTTTTTTTTTTTTCTTTGTGTCTTTTCCTTTCTTTTGGGTCTTTTTAGAGAATAAAACTCGTTTTAATCATGCCAAATTCTGATAGAAAATGGGTGTTGTTCATGTAATACGTACCATGTTTGGCTGATTTTGAACCTCCTGGTAATGGCCTCTTTCACCATCCATTTCAAACATTTTCAAGTAGTTTATTGACGATTCCGAAAAAAGGAGAAATAAAAAAAAACTCTTTATTTCGACGACTCAAGATATCTGATGTTACCGTATTTTATGTAACGGTCTAACTTGGAAAGAGTAATCAAAAAGTCGGAAATTTGAGAAAATCATGATACATTCACGATATTCTGCAAGAAGCAAACATTAATTGCCAACGATTTTAAAGTTTGAATATTGGCGGAAGAACATCCTGCCCGATTTTGGGATCCCTATATAATTGATGCTTTACATGCCGCCATGTTAGTACTTTCCGCTTTGTTGTGTTGCTCATTCTTAACATATCGTAAAAGCTATATCAAATCCAATATGTCGGCAGCTGCCCTTAGGGTCTCTAAAGGATCCTTTATAAATAATTATGATTATCAAAATAATGATTTTTTTTCCTAAAAAATGAGTAGTGATTTTATTTTTAATTTACGTTTTATATATAATTTTTTAAGCGATCAAACCGTTCAGCTGCTAACGGTTTTCGTGGTTGTTTTAGGAGTCAGTTTTTCATTTTTTTCAAGGTTGTTGTTCTTCACCTAACCTAAATCGGTCCATTTGATTTTAATAAATTTTCCTTTTTTTTAGTCTTTTTGTAGGTTTATTAATCGTCGTCAGTTACCTTATCGGAATTGTGATTTCCAATGTTTTATGGAACAAGCAGCAATTATGTATCTCTTCTTTAATCAGTGTTCAAAACTATGCTATTACCTACCACAGGCAGCAGTCTGTTGGCTGTACCGTTTGCGGAGATAGTTATTGTAAAAGACAAAAATCAGTCAAGGATAACCAACCATGGATAGGACTAAATATTCCAAAGGAAATCGATCAAGCAATACAAGATGTAAGCACATTAATTAAGAAAACTAATGTTTTAAGTTTTTCATTTTGTTTTTTTTTTTTTTTTTTTTTTTTTTTTTTTTTTTTTTTTTTTGGTTTCAGCTTCTCAACAAAATTTTAAATGAATTTGTGACATCATGGTACACATCCTTTACAAAAGATGAATCATTTGTATTGGAGCTAAGGAGATGTTTACGATATGCTTCATGTGTTCTGCTTAAAAGGGCTACACAAATTGATGTAGCAGAAGTGATAACAGATAGATTAGTCACCACTGGTTTCAGACATGTTCACGATTTTGTTCAGATAACTGAATTGTCTTTGACTGAAAATCTTTCAACAGAAGCTGCAGCAGTACAATTTTTAGGTAGTCGACTGCATCCTGCGGTTAAAAGTAGAAAAGACGAGCTTCAATATTTAAGAACATTATGTGATAATTTATTGAGTTACTTGTTGCAGCCTACTCAGTTGCAATGCCTGTAAGTATTGCTTTGAAAAAATTCTTTTCCTAAATAAATAATTAATTTTTTTTTTTTGTTTCTAGGAGCTTTAGAGTTTTGATAAGAGAATTATTATCAGGATGGGTGTTATTACCACTTTCTGACGCATTATGTGATCCATACTGCATCAATTCACTTTTATTGTTAGCTTTAAGTCATGAACCTTTAACCCAGTATCCAGATACTCCGTCTGTTCAAGTTCAATTTCTGCAAAGGTTTGTTACCCCAAGCAAGGATGGTAACGCAAAAAAATCAGTAAGTTCATTTTGAGAGAAAAGTTCTTTATAATTTGATTTTTTTATGTAATTTTTTTTTTTTTTTTTTAAGGCTCTTCAGTATGATCTTTCAACAATATTAAAGGACCAAAATTTGTTATACAATTTCATGCAGTTTCTAAAAAAACAGGGAGCAGTTCATGTATTACAGTTTTGCTTAGATGTAGAGGAATTTAATCGTAAAATGCTTTCACCTGATTTAACTCAGTTGGATATGGATAATTTACATAGGGAAGCTTGGGATCTGTTTTCGGTTTATTTTAAATCAGATTCTCCAGACAGCATCCATTTTCCCAAACATGTGGTGCAACAAATGGAGCAAGGTGCCTTATGAAACGGTTCAAAACTGGACAAGGTTATTTGTTTTAATTAATTTAATTTTTTATTTTCAGTGTTGAGTGGAGGTGCGGAAAATATTACTAGATTAAGGACAAGCACGCCTTTGTTCCAAGCATATGAAGTAACTTATACGCTTTTAGAAGAGACTTATTTACCGTTATTTCACCAAAGTGATGAATTTTTTCCATTGATCTGTGGGAACAGGCTGACACCAAAATATTCAAAATCAGGTTCTAAGTAAGTGTAATTTTTTTTTTCTCATTTAAATTGAAATTACAAAGCTTAACTAACCCACCACTAAATAAATGGATATTTATTCGGGAAATAATTTTGACGGTGAGGGATGCAAAGTCTGGGAATATCATTTTTTTGAATAAATTGCTTTTCGAAAATGTTTGCGAATTATGAAATCCCTCCTGCCCTGCTGAGTTTTATGAAAAATCAATCCCCTGAAACCTAAATTTTTTGTAACAATAACTAACCAACTGAATATTATTTGTCAGTTCTCCTAACATGCCAGGATCTCCCGTCCGAGGAAGGTAAGATAGTAACAAAAAAAAAAAAAAAGTAGTCAAAATGAATTTATATTTTTATGATAAATATAGGATTGGATGTGTAATTAAAAATTAATTATTTTTTGTAGGAAAAAAACAGAAACGAGTGCAGTCGCTAAATTAAGTAGTAAATTTCATAAGCTTCTTCAGTTTCAAGCTGTAGATGGAAGGGCCTATTACGCTGATGCTCCTTTGGATTCGGCGGAATTGGAATGTGTAAGGAAGAATTATGAAAAAGCAACGGAGATTTTTTTTTTTTAGTAAAAATTGATTATACAGTTATGTTCTTAGGTGTATAACAAGAAAGAGGATTGGGGAGGGGGGTCGGCTCTATTAGCTTTTTTAGAAATTTTGTGCCCCTTTAACTTGTAAGACCCTATGTTTAAAATAATGGCCAAATTCATCTAATTGAGAAAAAGTTTGGGCCCTTTTCTTCTTGAAGAAAAAACGCAAAAAAGTACGAGCTCAGGTTTATTTCCAAGTACTATAAGAGTTTGAAATAATTATTTCAGAACAGGGATTGATAAAGAGGTTTCTCATGGCGAATTCCAAAATTTCGGGGAACGAGTTGAATACGACCAAGGAAAGGAGATTGGCTTGAAAGTTATTTTCCATTATGAATGCCAAATAATGGAAACATTAAAATTTTTACCCAACCTGAATCTTGGAATTCAGATAATGCTTGAAAAAGCGTACTATTCAGTCGATTTTCTATCGATATTGAACTATCAATCGAGACTCGACTGAGAAGTGCTTTGATATCGATCATTGGCCATTTCGTTGAAATCTCATTGAAAATTATGGGGTAATAGAATCGTCATGATAATTTTTTCAGTATTCGTTTTTAAAGGTTTTATTTTATCATACTATTTATTTGCATATAATCAATTTTTCCAGACGGAAGATTTACAACTGGGCAGTCAATCCGATAGCACGTTTAGGGATATGAGTGCTTGGAGAGTTACAATACCAAAGGTCACAACGAAGCAAGATCCCAATTCGAAACCATACCCTTTGTTTAATATTGATGTGATAGACATCGGACCCAAAGGTAAATGAAGAGGAAAAAATCTGGCGTCTGCCTTTCCTGTTTGCGTATAGTAAGATTTTTGATCGAAATATTATTTCTCTTTTTACACTTAAGATCGAGAAGGGGAGACAACAAAACTACGTTGGGGAGTCGAGCGGCGGTATAACGATTTTTACACGCTTCAAGCAAAATTAACAGAATTCCACGGAGATTTCGGAGATGGGACGCAGTTACCACCTAAATCAGGAATGTTCGCTCCACGTGGAAGTGAATTTTTAGAAAGTAGACGTCAGGTATATATATATATATATAAATAAATGTTTAAAACTTTGAAAAATTGCTAAGAATTCTTATTGTTTATTTTGGCTTTTTTCAGTTATTTGAAGAATATTTGCAAAAACTACTCCAAAAACCAAATCTTCGAGGGAGCGATTTATTGCATGCATTCCTTAATAGTCCTGCAGAATTTTCTAGTTGTTTAACTGCTCAGGATGGAATCGGAAAAATAATAAGAAAGTCTGTAGAGCCTATCAAGCTTAGAAAAGAAAGGGGGCAGCATTTAGAAAATTTTTTAAATGCATTCCTTGCGTCGACAGAAAATACTAAGAAAATGGGGTAAGTCTGAAAATATAAGCAATGGGCAGCGCCGCTGAACCCATGAAATTTTTTCAGTAAAATCATGAGAACAGATTGCTCCAATTAGTGTGGTCATTTATAAATTTTGAGGAAAAATTATTAGCTTATAGTGGGGGAGAAACCTTTTTGTTTTCCTCTCTGAGTCAATTAAGCCCCATAAGCTAAGTATAGAAATATTTGCTTACAGGAAATTAACAAAAGCTAAAGTTCTTGACATTGATGATTTTTTTTTTTACTTTCGAGCGCCGGAAAAGTGAAAATCTTTAATCCTGCGAGTTTTTACATGAAACTTATATAGTTCGACATGAAATCAAATTCTGAGTTCCCGTCCGTCCGCCGTGTACGCCCGGATCTTTTTTTCCCTTATTACGCAATGGATCGAAAAAAAATTTTGCATACGTATTCCTCGTAAAAATATAAGAGGGGGTCTTTTTTTATTTTTGAAAAATTTTGAAAATTACGGAAATGGCGAATATTTGATTTTTGAATTTTGAAAATTTGAATTATTTTCGTTTTCTTGGTTTGTGGCAGTGCATATTTTAACATATATACTAGGCGACCAAATTGTCGCCCAGTCGATAAAAATGGTCGCCTAGTTTGCAAAATTTTGAATCACTAGGCGACCAAAGTAATGAAAAAAAAATCGTTTTTTTTTTTTGGTTTTGAAACTATATACAGTTGTTAAAAAAAAAATTAAGTTGAATTATGATGATTATTACTCTGGTTTTCAACCCTCTATCTGAATTCTCAATAATTGCCATTTTTATGACCAAAATGTAAAAGGAAGCGAATGCGAATGTCTTTGGACTCATATTCATTCAGATTCTTGGAAATAGTTTTGTTGTATTTTTTTTTTTTTTTTTTTTTTTTTTTTTCTTAAAATTAAATAAAGCCATCTTTTAAAAATCTGCATAGTTTGTGTACCTGCTCTGGGGATTTTCGACAGATTTATATTTTATTTTTATGCTTTTTTCAAAAAACTGTCCTTTGATCACGTACTTTCAATTACTTTTTACTTCACCTTTTACCGAAGATCGTCTTTTGTAAAGGGTAAACGGACTTTCCGTGACAACTAGAAGGCGGAAGCTAGTTTGTTATTTATTTTCTTCATTGATTTTATTGGCTAAAATTTCAAAAATCTAAAAATTGCCACCCTAACCACAAATGCAAAAAAAAAAAAAAAAAAGAATAAATATAAAAATTGCATCTGGTAGAAAGACGGGGGGGGGGGGGGGTGATGATATTAGTTTTGTACTCGGAATTTTTTTGGTCGTCTATTGAAAAATTCTTATAATATGCACTGGTTTGTGGCCTGTGGATTGAGTTGAAATTTGGTATGAAAACGTAGTTTTGAATGAAGAATAAGAAAACATAGGCTTTTATTAGAGCAAAAATACTTTTTGGATTTCGGGAATGAAAATTTGTCGATTTAGTGTTCGGCGAGGTTGACTTTAGGGATTACTACGCGTAAAACTTGACGGTTCGAAATTATGTTTGACCTGATGAAAGCTATTGACCTAATGAAGATATGGTCAAATTTTGGGGTCGATTGGTAAATATTTGTGGAAACGCGAAATGAAAAATGAATCGAAGGAAGCGTATTTTTGGCGCCAAACCGGGTAACTGAACCGTATGACGTAACTGATCATGTGACAGAATGTATTTTGTAACAAGCCGATTTGCGGGTTTCCTGTAGACGGAACAGAAAAACTAACTGTATTTTTGAAAATATTTTCGGGGTCAAGGATTTCGAATAGGGAGTTAGTTTTCGAAATTAGGCTTCCGTATGTCTGTAAAGCGGTTTTCGTGGATGACCGATTGTAAAATGACAGGTATTTTCAAAATATTTTCAGAGTCAAGGATTCCGATTCGGGAACTAATTTTCCGAAATTCTGGTTTTATTTAAGCCGTATAACGGCTTTTGTGGATCACTTATCGAAAAAATAATCGTGTTTTTGAAAATATTTTCGGGGTCGAGGATTCCGAATCCAAAATCAGTTTTCCGAAATTCAGATTCGGAATGTCAAAATAGCTACTTTTGTGTTTGACGGATCGCAAAAAATAAATCAAACGAATTCCGCGAATCCCAACCACATAAATTTCCTTTTTTCTTCTAAAAAAATTTGTTTAATTAGTACCCCTTCAAAAACTAAACCTGATTTTTTTACATTTTTACTTTAATTCAATTTCTTTTTTCCACCAATAAAGCCGCGAGAAAGTATAATGGGGTGCGTATGCACCCCCATTACCGTTCTCATTGTTTTTTTTTTTTTTTTTTTTTTTTCAGGAAATATGAGTGGCAAGACGTTTCAATCGAGCCTCCTCGTCACAAACGCTGCATCACCGAATCGATATTCAACAATAACTTCCGTCAAGTTTTAAATCATTTAAACGAAGGGAATGGTGGTGATATAGAAGCTCTGACTCTTACTGGTCCGTGGGATTGCATACTCTATGTTTGTAAGTAAACTTATAAAAGATAACTTGTTTTCACAAAAATTAATCTTATGCTTTTTTTTTTTTTTAGTGTCGAAACTCATGAAGGCTTTAGTACCTGTGTTACAAGTGGCTGTGATGATTAGATCTCTATTAGGAAATTCATCCGATCTTGTTATTAAAAGATACATTAATAATAAATTAAGATCGGTTTTAGTACCTCCTAGGATATCGCATTTGGTTCGATTGCTTCAGGGTAAGTACTAATTGTTACATAATGGCTCCTACGTTTTTTTTTTTTTTATTGCAAATGGAAACTGAATTAAATAGAGTGGCTCCCCTGTAATGGGGAAACTAAGAGCACATGAGAATGTATTTTCATAGGAAGCCATTTTAATTAACTGTCTTAATTATTTTTTTAGGGGCTTTATTCAATTCAAGTTATCAGCCAGGCAAACAAAATCACGTATTTTTGAAAGACAAAGTAATGACCGAACTAAAGAGGTACACGGAAAACTTGATAATTCGATGGCTTATACCAAATTGTCACGAAGGGGCCGATAAAATCGTAGAAACTCTTCAGCATCCGATCGTGAATAAACATTTATTCTACTGCCTCTTGGATGAGATTACCAAGGTCTTATTTCCTGAATTAGCAACTTCTAGTTAATGTTACTTGGTTTTATTGTAAATATCTTTGATCGTTTTTTCTTGAATAAAAATATAATGTATAATTGTTGTAAAATTAATCACAGATATTTTTTTTGTTTTTTTTGTTTTACAAATTAAGTAACGATTTTAACTGTCGCTGAGTATCCTCAGGTGACGTCACTTTATGACCTATGACCAATGTATTATTGTAAAGCTCATGATCGTTTCCACCTGGGTCAGTTTTATCCCCAAAGAAATGGATTTCTTTATAATCATTTTTGTTAATGTGATTTAAACAGTATGTTTTGTCCCATCCTTTAGGAAATACATCAAAACTGATTTGGCCTCCTGGGAAAAATAGAAAAATTAAATCAGTAATTGATTATTCAAAACCCTTACAAATTTCTTACCAATACTGTAAATTAATCCCAAGTCTGGAAATTCTTTTCGTAAAGCCTCAGTAAACTTTTCTCTGATTTTATGAGTTTTATCATAAATTTCAAACTCATCTCTTTCTTTTTGACTGCAAGACCTTCCAACAGGACAAACATTTATCAAACCTGTTCTGAATTCTATAAATGTCCCCCTTTTAACTGGTAATGTAAGCTTTGACATGTATCCTAAAGCAAAATTAATGAACTTTTGCAGCTTTTCTTCACTCATGTAATCCTGAATGCAATGTCGACTGACCTCATTTCCATCTTTATGAACTACCAAGCCATTTTCAGAGAAAACATATTCAAATTTTGATAAAACTAAAAAGTAAAAAACTGGGATCAAATTTTGTTCTTTAAAGTGAAAAAAAAAAAAATATTTACCTTCTTGTCCCTCCATTTGCTCAAAAATTTTTTTATAATCTGACCCACCCACAAGTGCCATTTTAGCTTTTGGAGCCACTTCTTTAATCAAAAATTCTTTCATCGGAGGGGTGATGTTAATTCTTGAGGGAGTTAATGTCCCATCCATATCAAATAAACACAACATTTTTTTGTCGCTCATTTTAAAATGAATTCGTTTGGCACTACAGTAAAGAACTTTCAGACACGACTGCATGCGATTAATTAAGCCTGTAAAATATATACAGCATCAGCTTTGATTATGAAACTCCATTAAGTTTGCGCCACGTATTTCTATACTGACATTTTTGCTTAATCAAACAGGAAAAGAAAAGGATAGATTGACTTGTTATGGGAAATACTACTTTTACATCATTAATCATGCGCTAGATCAAAGTTAATGGCATTCACTTCAATAAACGATTAAATAAATTTGTCTATATCCTCTCAATTACTTTTCTTAATTGGTAAATGCTTATTTAAATTGATTTCGTTTAAAAATTACAAATATAAAATCACATATATTTCAAAAAGTAAACAATTGAAGCCTTTTAGGCAATTGATGGCGCCACGCGCAATTTTTTTTGATTTTTTTTGTGTTGATAAAGCATAAGAAACTATCCAACATAGAGTCATTTGTCGTAGCCATTATTCACAGGGATTTTAAGAACCGCCAACTTCTTTTTAGTAATTTTCCCTTTCCTTCGGTTGGCAGTGCTCAAGGTCTTTATTTTTCCACGATTTGCACACAAACACCGGAAATTTAAAATCAAAACTTTTCCCTTTCTTTTCAATATTTTATTTTCAATGGATTAATTGCTTGATTTGGAAAAATGGTTAAAATTTTCCTCTGGTTGTTTGGTTTATTTTATTGTTATGAGGAGATATGTGCTGCGAAAAACGTCCTATTTCTATTAGGTAAGACTGTTCTACTTTATTTTTTTTATCAAGATCTGAAACCGGGTGAAGAGTTTTTATGGGGAAAATAATGAATGAAACCTGGGTTGTTGACAAGACTAATACTCATCTTTTTTTTTTTTCTTTTTTTTTAGCCGACGATGGAGGTTTTGAAATGCGAGCTTATGGAAATAAAATATGTCAAACGCCGAATTTAGATGCCTTAGCCAAGAAAAGTCTGATATTTAATAATGCTTATTCAGCTGTAAGCAGTTGCTCGCCTAGGTAAAACAAATTATTATTTTGAAAATTTGGCTTTTGTTTCAATTTTTAATTTTTATTTCAGTCGTTCAGCTATTTTAACCGGACGACCGAATCATGAAAATGGGATGTATGGGCTTCACCAAGGCATTCATCATTTTGATTCTTTCACATCCATCAAAAGTCTTCCAAAAATCTTAACAAATAATAACATTCTTACTGGTATTGTTGGGAAAAAGCATGTAGGGCCATCAAAAACTTATCGGTTTCATTATGAGAAAACAGAGGAAAATAATTCAATTTTACAAGTTGGGAGAAATATTACGAAAATGAAATTACTTGTAAGAGAATTTCTTAATTTAAATAAATCACAGTAAGTTTTATATTTTTTTTGTTCATGATAATTATAGTTTAATGTTTTTTTTTTTTTTTCATTTTTATTTTTAAAGACCATTTTTTCTTTATGTCGGCTTTCACGACCCTCATCGCTGTGGTCACACAAATCCAAAATACGGAGCATTTTGCGAAAAATTTGGAAATGGATATCCAGAAAATGGCCACATACCAGATTGGATACCAATTTATTATCAGCACGATGAGATTAGGCTGCCGTTTTTTGTGCCTGATACATTAGCTGCCAGACAAGATGTCTCAGCGCAATACACCGCCATATCCAGATTGGATCAGGGTAAAAATTAAATTTCAAGGATTATAAAAATTATTGTAGTTGATGTTTAATTTTACCTAAATTTTTAGGAGTTGGTTTAATTCTGAAGGAACTGGAAGACGCCGGAGTATTATCGGATACGTTAGTCATTTACACATCGGACAACGGAATACCGTTTCCGAGCGGAAGGACAAATCTTTATGATCCTGGACTGGCGCAACCTTTGTTCATATCCTCTCCAAAGCCTGGAGATAGGAGGAATGAAGTTACCTATGCAATGACAAGTCATTTAGATTTACTGCCAACTATTTTAGACTGGTATAACATTTCTGATGAGAGTACAAAGACTTTAACTGGGAAAAGTTTGTTACCGTTGTTGAAATCAGGTTTGTTCATTAAGGAGGGAACTAACTTACTGGCCACGGCAGTTTTTCATTTTTGGATTCTGTCTCCTTGTTTTAATTCTTATTTCAGAGCCAGCTGACGATAACCGTCCAATTTTCGCAAGTCACAGCCTTCACGAAATCACGAATTATTATCCGTCCAGAGCCGTCCGGACAAAACGCTATAAATTAATACACAATTTAAATCATCAAGCTCCGTTCCCGATCGATCAAGATTTTTACTTGTCTCCCACGTTTCAAGATATTTTGAACAAAACTGAAAATCAGATACCTTTTGCCTGGAATACAAACTTAAAAAAGTATTACTACAGAGATGAATGGGAGCTTTACGACTTAAAATTGGACCCAGAAGAGCAGAATAACATTTTCGGGAAAGATTCGTCAGTTTCAATCGTTAAAACATTACAGAAGGAATTGTTTAACTGGCTAAATCAGACTCATGACCCTTGGCTCTGTGCTCCAAATGCAGTGCTTCAAGATAAAGGTTTTTACAAAACCAATCCTCAGTGTTTACCATTATATAATCAGTTAAATGAATATTTGCAGTAAAAACAACAAAATTTTAGTCATATATTTTTCATTTTTATTTAATCATAAGTACATATACTCCCACTAAGTGGCTATTGTTTTTATACATGAAATATTTTTTTATTGTTTTATGTTAAAAGTTTTTCAAAGGCAATATATTTTAAAAATGAGTAAATCATATTTTTTTATAAAATTTTTTTTTTCTTTTTTTGAAGAATAGTGCTTTATCACATAAAAAGGCATAAATAGAAAGACTAATATCTATCATTGTTTTATGAAAGAAATTAAAAAATTTTATTGTAAATTTAGCACATCGTTGAGTGAATCTTTTTTTGGCACTAAAAAATTTTTTTGAACTTTTCAATGTTTCATATCTACATTTTCACTTTAAAATTGTCAAGGCACTAAATGCTGATAACTAACCAAACTGAAATTTTTCACCTTTGGCATATGATTTTGTGCTGTCGTCGTTTTGATTTAAAAAAAATTTAACACATTAAAATTGAGATTGTAAAATTTTTACAGTTAAAAAAAACTAACAAATAATTAAAAAGGCATCATAAAAACGAATCACAGATTTTTTTAAAAAACTAAAAACATAAGCTAATAATATTAATATTTAATAGTTCCATGTCGTGTCATCTACCACCATTTTCATTTTCTTTTTTAAGAGATATTTGAAATAATTTGCTTAGCAGATGCATATGCTTTAGTGTTTTGTTATCAGATACTTGTATTTTGTTTGCAAAATTGTTGATTTCATTTACCTACAAAAATTGAATTAATTTTTTTAATGCCTGAGTAATTTTTTAAGATAAAAATGAATACTTACATAAGAATTATAATAGGAAAACCTCCTCTCTTTTTCGATTTTATCATAAAGATGCTTCATTCCATAAATAAATAAAAACAATAAAATAAGATATAAAATTACATAACGAGACGATACAGAGCGAAATAATGTTATTCGAAACATTTCAAAACTCCCTCGTCATCTAGCGATCGCGGTTTTTTCAGCTTCCGTCATTTTCGGTTAGTAACTTCTCGATTAATTCATTTAAAAGATCCTAATGAGATATAATTATGTGAGGTTTAAAAAACCGTTTAAATATCTCAAACTGATTTATCTTATCACTTTTTTTTTAAAATGTCTTGTGAGAAGCAGAAGATTAGAAATCTACAATAACGGCCGATCCGTCTTACAGCTCTATCTCTTTGTTCTTTCCGTAAGCAAAGCATTGAGAAGTACAAAACATGGCGGAGTATGTCTTATCTGGTGTTTGCAGGATTTATTTTTTCGATATATTGATCGATACGTATCGAATTTTTCGATGTTTCATAAAAACCAATCATTTTTTCAATAATCACGCACTCTTTTTTAAATTGTATTCATGGTAATGCATTTAATTATGTTGATGTAATTATGGGCAGCATTTTACGTAAATATTTCGAATATCCTGAAATCTCGAAATCTAATGGCGCCATTTTGCCACACAGTATAGGATTTTTATCATTTTAAAATGGATCAGGAGCGTTTTATAAATTCGTATCAAACTTTAAAATTCCAAGGGGACAGTGAAAATGTGTTTAACAACGCTATTATTAAACGTAAATGTTTAGCCATGAGTTTTTTTGGATCAATTGAAGCGTAAGTACCGAACTACCTTACTAACCCTACTTGGTCAACTCATCTTCGTTTTTTTTTTTTTTTATTTTAGTGGTGAAGAAAATACAACTACTATCGCGTTGTTAGAAGAAGATTTGAAAGAATATAGCAAAGCAGTTGATGATCAGGGATCTGAAAATGTCAATAATTATGCAGATTATGTTTTAGCGTCGCTTCCACAAAACCAGAATGGTAAAACAATTTATTTTACAAATGCTTTACAATTTAGCTAAAAGTTTAAAATAGTTTTTTATTTTTTTATTTTTGCTTTTTAGATAATCAAAAACATTGGAAAACAAGTTTGTCAGAGTCAATGCTATCTGAACTTTTAAAGCCATTATCTTGCAGCAAAAATAAAGAACTGTCATGTAAAAATTCAAAAATCACAGAAAACGATGTCAATCTGTTAAAGCAAGCTCAAAGTAAATTTAACAGTGGTTTAGAGGAAAAACAGTTTGTGAATATGAAAATCAATCACAGGGAAAATTCAAGAAGTTTTGAAGTTGAGCCCACTTTCACAGATAATTCAAGGAATTTTTCTTTGAAACCAAACAATGGGAATTCAAGAAGTTTTGATTACAGACCTAATATTTTAAAAAGAGACTCAGGCAGCAAATCAAATAATTTTAAAAGTAGTAATAATGATGTAACACCTGAAGTAAATAATGAACCAAAACAAAATTCTGGATTCTTTAAAACAGCTCGGGATGAATTGCATGTGCAAAATTTAAAAAAATTTGGAAAAAATGCTCCTTCTACTTCAAGTGAAAGGAATTATAATTATAATTATGGAGGTGTGAAGAGGTCTTTAGGAGCTAGGGTAGGAGCAGGTGCTTATAGCAAATTCCAACCTCCTGTTAAAAATAAAGAAGAACCACCGCCACCTAATCAGGAAACGGAAAATGAAGTTGTGGACGAACGGTTAAAGAATATCGATCCGAAAATGATCGAACTAATTAGGAATGAAATAATGGACTGCGGCAGCACCATAACATGGGACGACATTGCCGGTTTGGAAGATGCCAAAAATACCATAATGGAAATAGTCGTTTGGCCGATGCTTCGACCAGACATCTTCACCGGTCTTCGCCGACCACCGAAAGGGATTTTGCTTTTCGGACCTCCCGGCACTGGGAAAACGTTAATCGGAAAATGCGTAGCCTCTCAGTCGAATTCCACTTTTTTTAGCATTTCCGCGTCGTCCCTTACGTCCAAATGGATAGGAGAGGGGGAGAAAATGGTGAGGGCTTTGTTTGCGGTGGCGAAAGTTCATCAGCCGTCGGTCGTGTTTATAGACGAAATCGATTCGCTTTTGTGTCAAAGAAGCGATACGGAGCATGAAAGTTCAAGAAGACTTAAGACGGAATTTTTAGTACAATTGGTAAAAAAAAAAAAAAAAAAAAACAAGAATTTTCTTTTGTAAATTAAATTAAATTAAATTTGAATTTTATTCTAATTTTCAGGATGGTGCAGGCACTGGGGATGAAGACAGAATTCTAATTATTGGAGCGACGAATAGGCCTCAGGAATTGGATGAAGCTGCTAGGAGAAGATTAGTTAGAAGATTGTACATTCCATTGCCTGATGAAACGGTAAGTTCTGTTTATATCTGTTCTTTTGTGGAAAAGGCCGTTTTTCTTTCAAAAGGAGAAATATTTCCGAAATTTTCTTGGGGACTTAGAAAAAAATTTTCAATGCTGATTTTCGGGGTTGGAGGTCTTTTTTGAAAATATGGATATTTTGGCGTAGATTATGTGCTGGCATTGTACAGCTGCTTAGCCAGGACGAATGCTGAAAGGGCCGAAAATATTTTGGGGGGGAGGTTCTAAAAGTGATAGGGAAAGTACGTAGGATGAAAACGGAAAACCTAGAAGTCAAATGAAGTTGTTCACCTCAGGTTATATCATCTGGGGGGTCGGCAACTGCTTTGAAAACGTGTGAGGGGGGGAGGGGGTTCAGAAATGAATGAAAGGGGCTACTTCTTAACGGTTAAATGAGGGACAGCTTCAGACTGGTTATTCCCGAAGTCATTTATTTAACCAATCCATGGGCTAGAGCCATTTAACGTTTTGATCAGTCGATGAGAGAGAGCTTTGAAATAATATTCGGAAGAAAATATTAAAACTCATACAAAAGAGCCTAGCCTAGCCTGATATTGGGCAGACAAAAATAAAAATCACTGAAGAAGTCAAATTTGTCTCCCCCTTACTTTAGGGCTAGGATATTGTAACGATGTAACGACTTTTATGTTATTAAGATTCAGATAAGCAAACTTTTGACGGTTTCTAAAAACTTTTCAAAAGGTTTTTTGGGGTTCTTGCTATAAGGGAATAAAGTTATTGAGCACTCTTTTTTTTTTTTTTTTTTTTTTTTTTTTTTTTTTTTTTTTACGGAAAACTCGTCATCCTTCCACGTGAACTACATAGCAATGTGGCGAATTTAGAAAAGATCACGTTTATTTTTTTTAAAGGCACGTAAGCAAATGATTAGGAATTTAATATCGAAGGAACGCCATTGTTTAACGGAATCCGAAATAGAGGAAATTGGTGTTCTAACAAAGGGTTATTCCGGAGCTGACGTTAAGAATTTATGCCAAGAAGCATCTTTGGGACCGATTCGTTCGATACCTCCTTCGGAAATTCGAAACATAGATCCTAATAAGGTAGGATTGAAATTAAAAAATAGAATTTTTCCTTAAATTTTTTTTTTTAGGTTCGACCGTTGAATTCGACCGATTTTAAATCTGCTTTAGCTCGTATCAAGTCAAGCGTTTCAGACAATGATCTTGACACTTACATTGCTTGGGATAGGCAATATGGTTGCGGTTCTGGTGTATAATATGTAAAAACGGTAAATAATTTGTAAAAAAATATTTAACCTTTCTTGGCAAACGTAAATTAAAAATTTTTGCTTTTATGGTAATTTTGAAGATAATTGATTGACACTTATAAGTAGGTCATACTTATATATTTTCGACCGCTGATTTCGAATCTGAAGTCAGAAGTTTGAAAAAATTTAAATCTAAAATGGAGGAGCAGTTTTATTTTTAAAATTTTAACTTTTGGCGCCTTATTCCTTTTTCTCTCTTTAAAATTGCACCCTTCTGGGAGTGTCCCTAAAATGCAGACCATACAGACCCACCCAGACCGAGACCCAGACCAAACACAGACCGAAGGAAATTTTGCAGACCAGGTATAATTTCCCATTGTAGACACAGACCGAGACCCAACACCGAAAGAAATTTTAGAAATCTTTGGTTATAAACCATCACGGAAAAGGTTCAGTCTTGTTCAATATAAAAATTTGTAACTGATTGCTGGTTGGATTCAATTCTGTTTATAACCCTGGTAAAAGAAAGTTACCCATGTACTAAAACAATGCTTTAGCTTCAATTCTTGGATAACGGAATAAAGACAAAATGAAAAAAAATAGTGACCAATTTATTGAAAATTTCTTTTATAGTATTTATATATTAATTTTTTATGTAAAACTTCTTGCTTTTGTTTTAGTCTAATTTTAATGTTTCAAAAATAATATTGAAGAAAAACAGCGAAAATTTAAAAAAAAATGTTAAATAAATTTCAAAAAATCTAACCAGGGTTATAAAGAGATTGAATCCAACCGGCAGTCAGTTACAAATTTTTATATTGAACCAGACTGAACGTTTTGCGAAATGGTTTATCTCTAAAATTTCCTTCGGTCTGTGTCTAATCTGGGTGTCGGTCTGGGTCCGGAAATTGAAAATATACCTGGTCTGTAAAGTTTCCTTCGGTGTGTGTTTGGTTTGGGTCTCGGTCTGGGTGGGTCTGTATGGGTCTGTATGGTCTGCATTTTAGGGACACCCTCATTCTGGCATCAAATTTGAAATCTGCTACGCCTTTTCTTACGAAAAAAGCAAAACTACGCGATATTTTTTATTGCATACATGTGATGCCGGTTGGTTATACTGGAAATCGGTAGGCGCTCAATATACGTTTTAACGCATATATAGTGCGTGCATCTTGAAAATATTCAAGAATAAAAATTTGGGAAAATATTTTTGGGATTTTCCAGACGTTTTCCAGCTTTTGAACGCTAAAAGGTTAATATCATTTACTGATAATGAAATTGAGGTTCTTAACTTTTTTAAATGGTACGTCACAGTAAATTTACGTACTCCTTATTGGATCGTTTCAAAAAAAGTTTTTAACAAATAAAAATTCGCATCTTCAATTTTAGGAAGATGGCGTAGCCGAAAAACCACGCAGTACTCCCTGTACCTGTACATTGGCACACTATGATTTTTTTCGTTACCAATGTAATAACGGCTTAAGAATTTAGAATATCAGTCAACGGTAGCAATCATTGTGCCAAAGGTGAGACGTGGGGATGTTATTAAAAATTAATAAAATAGGGTAGGATCCCCGCCCCATTTTTCCCAATGTAAAAATATTATTCTGCATGGAATCTGGAAGTTAATTGTAAAAGACTCCAAGAATTAGAGAGCATTAAATTTAGAGGGAAAAGTTTGGAAAGCCTTTGGAAAGACTGGAAAGTTAAAAACAATAAGATTCGAAATGAGAAACAAATAGGAAAACAATTTTAATCATCTAAACGTAGCAGAAAAATGAAAAATCAGGAATAAAACCCTAGTAAGAATAATTGAAAAGAAACTGAGAAAGAAAAACTTTCAAAAAAACAAGTCGGAAAATGATGGGGTAAAATTAGGGGCAAAAAATACGGCTCTTAATTCTGTTTCTCGGAGCTAAAACATGGAATTTGATAAATCCCACATTTGTATATACGGTATTGTAATATTTACGACTTTTTCGACGTTTCGGCTCTAAGATACATATCTTTCCGAGTTCAGTCTTAAGACACGGGGCATCGTAATTGATAAAACCCACAGCGGATTTTCGATTTTCGTACTGATTTCCTTGAAAAAGATCCTTTAAAAATAAAAGTCGAAATTTTCGCCAAATAGAAGAAATGTCAGACCTTGCGAAATTATACTCGAGATACTGTATTTTCCAAGAAAAAAGAATTATTTTTATTTTTTTAAACCTTTTGGTTAAAAAACAGGTTTGGATTACCTTAAAAAAATATTTTTTATTTTACGTAGGCCTAACAATAAAGAGGGCAAGGCTTTCTGAATTTTGATGCAATTGAGATTCCATGAAAATTCTCCAAAAAAATATCCGATAGCGCAGAACCTTGTGAATCACTTTTGAAGTAAAAATCGGTTGAAAGAAAATGGAATAGTTACAAAAAGTAATGTTAAAATGCTCATTATCTATATAATTTTATTTTATAAACCTCGTTTAATATCTTTTGTTACTGTTTAATAAATTAGAGATAAATAATTGGAAATAGAAGAAGAAACAAAGTAAACCGAAGCCAAAAAAAAAATAAAATAAAATGCGAGCATAAGGAATGCTATCTTGTTGCCAAGCAAGGTTAGAACACTTAACAAAAAAGAAAGAAATAATAAGAGTTGGGCACGATCGACCGCTAACATAAAGATGAAGCATTTTAAAAAAAGTTGCCTCGATCCCCGCCCAAAAATCGCATCCGATAACTAGCGACAACTATCGGAGGCTTGTTGAACTAATCTATTTTTATAACATGGTGGTCTCTGTGTATACGTTTCAAGGTCAATTTCAATCTACATTCTTACGGTCTCGTAATGTGATTCAAACATAAACAACCTCCTTTTATAGTCTTACAACTTCGTGCTAGGTAGCTCAGGATAACTTTTTTTTTTTCAACTTTTCAAGATGATCGAGTTTTTTTTGAGCGCCTGCGCTTCTCAAAAAGCGTTGCCGAGAGAATCAATGATTTTGAAATTCCGTCAAGTCTATATTATATTGCCCTTTTTTCGATGCCACGTTTACAATTTTTTATTTCTTTGTTCGAAATATATATATATTTATTATATTTTTTTTAAGAGCAAAGGATAAAGTTTTTAACACTCCCAACGTGAAATGGTTGTTCATTCACAAAAAGCGAGGAAAAAACGGAAAAACTGAATGATCTTTATACCATAAAGAAAGCCTGTGAGCAAAACAACCCGCGAAAAGCGTAGCATAAATTTTTCATGAAAATTTCTATCTCCGAAATTGTGAATTCGGGAGGAAAAAAAAAAGTTTGGAAACTTGATGGATCCATGTGCAAGCGCTACATTCTGCGTTTGAGGCGTTTCCGAGTGATTTGTTAAAAATTCGAGTCTCAGGATTACCAAAAATTTCTTTCCTTTCTTCAGAAAGAAAAGAATTGCATTGTTTGATTTTTCCTGATTTCTCGACCTCTTTTGGAGAAAAACTTTTTCAACAAAAGCTCTATAAAATGGTTCCTGAATTTTCGAAAACTTCCCGGATAGAAGTTCTAATTTATTTGTTGCAGTAATCAAGGTTTCCGGGGGGAAAAAAAGTCGATCCTTTGGAAAAACTATCTGGTTGTTGTAGAACAAAACATTTTTAAGACTAAATATTTGAATTTAAAGCTATTTTTTTTCTCATTTTTAGAGCTTATTTTCGTTTTTTATTTACTTCATACCGAAATGGGGGGGAAACCAAAGTTTACTATGGTTACTATAAGGTTTTTCGGGCGGGCTGGGTCTAATTTTTTTTTTCTTTTACTATAAGCTCTCTTTTCCTGTGTTGTATGCGGATTATTAAAATTAACATAGATATGCAAACCATTCAAAAACGTTTTTTTCTAATAATGTTTCAGGACTCTAAATCTAATTTCGCTTAATATTTTCCATATAATTTTTGCGGTTTTCTTTTTGGACTTTTTTCCCAAGAGCCCTGAAAAGCATTTTTTTAGGATTGGTCTCACGCTCGACAGCAATATGTCTTGCCTCTATTCTTACTAATTATTCCGATTTTTAAAACTAATTCGAGAGGAAATAGTATATTGTTAACCTAGGGTGGAAAATGAATTTTCCCGTCGAGGTTTCCGTTTCAGCCCGAGCGAAGCGAGGGCTGAATGGAAACCGAGCGAGGAAAATTCATTTGACACCCTAGAATAACAAGATACTTTTTATAACGAATAAAAATAACTTTTTAAGTGATTTAAAAAAAAAAAAAAACCTCATTTGTTTGTTTACAAGCACTAAGAACATGGCTAAACATGGCGAGTTCCTATAAGGGAAAAAGGCCTTTCCGCCCGCTAAACATCGATGGGAAAGGGCTCTTCCCATCGATGAGTTATGAAAAATAGCTTTTTCATTACTCATAAGTATGAAAGAGCCACTTTCCGAGCATGCGATCAGTGCAGAAAATGACTTTTCCCACATAGGGCAAAACAATGTTAAACCCGTTTACAGAAGACTTTGTTTACTATGTATCAAATCATTTTCTCTGATTTTTTTGAATAATTAAGCATTGATTCGTAATGAAAATTATCTTGTTTAACCTAGGAAGGAAAATTAATTTTCCCTTGAGGTTTTTTCAACCCCTCGCGCTTCGCGCTCGTGTTTAAAACAAACCTCAACGGGAAAATTCATTTTCCTCCCTAGGTTAACAATATACTATTTCGTCACATTTTTCAGGTTACATTGCCGATGGGAACTTAAAATGGTTTCCCGAATCATAGGGAAAGAAGGTTTCAGAATTTATATATGTACTGTAAAATTATATCCTCGTATTAATTGCAAGTGGAGAAGATTAAAATCATTTTTTATATACAAGTTTGAGAAAAATTGGATTTTACACGGTAAAATGTTTTATGTAATGGTATGTCTCCACTGGTGAATTAATTACATGATGTAATTAATTACAGGATGTAATTAAATGATTTTCGAAGGTACTAAATTGTTGTTTTCGATTTTGTTGGTTAGATCTACATTATGAAAAAGGATATTGAGCTCCAAAGATTTGAAAAAAAAAATTAATACCTTTTTAAACCATTTAAATGCATCCTGTAATTAATTACATCATGTAATTAATTCACTAATGGAGACATACCTTAAAAAGCATAACATAATTCACTAGTTAAAAAAAAAGAGGGGGCTTACAATTTATGTTAATTTTTATGTTAAATTTTATGTAGACCTTATTTATTTACATAAAATTTTTAACCGTGTAGGGAAAATTTCGGAATAAAAAAGTAACTTAAGTTTTTAAAGAAGAATAAGTTTTCTGTTTTCAAATTTTTTTTCTGAGGGATAATTTATTCTGTGTGAGATGAAATGACCGTTTTAACATGGCATCGGTTGAACCTCTGATCTTTAAAAAAAATTATACAAAATATGATTTTTTTTTTCTCGGAAATTTGTGCCCGTGACCCTAAGTGCCTTAACTTATTTCAGGATTTGTTTCCCCTCTCCGAAAAAAAAATCTTGAATCAGCCCGGATTAAATACTATCGACTAATCATTTCTGTAAATCCTAGACATGAAAGGCCATAAATGAAGTACCCAAATTAATCCAAAATTAATCGTACCCCCGCAGTTGTAAAAAGTAATTATTTCCACGATTTCTTTTCCGAAAGGAAGAAAAAAGCGTTTTCAAAATATGAAAAAGAAAAAACTTATTTCCATCAGAATTAAAATTATTGCAATGAAAGGCCTTTTTCGGGAATATCTCTGTTAAAACTTCGGGATTAGCATCATCTGACGACCAGCTGTGAAAAACACTTATTTCCGCTCTTAAAATTAAAGTCATGAAAAAAAAAACTTAATTATCAAGATATGGGACACGATAATAAAAAAAGAATTGTAAAAGCTTTACCTGTCAAAAGCATTTTTAGATGCGGCCCTGTTCTTAAAAATTCAACAATGGAGTAAAAAGACCTCCTAACAGCCAACCGGAGTCGGAATCAACCCTGACGATATCGCAACCTAGCGGTGAAAAATACAACTAGGAGTTTGACGAGGGAAGTATTGATTTGCCCGTGCACACCCTCCTTCTATTGGCCTTCTTCCATTATTTATGTGAGTTATTTCATGAGTCATTTCAAGGTAATCCAATCCAGAGGGATTAAAGGTACGCTATGCCTTAATCTTTTATTCTTCTTTGAGGAAACTGATAATAAATTGAGGATGGATCAACTTTTGAAAATATTTCAAAAGGCGCGCTAATCCTTACTTTTTTTTTTTTAAACAAAATGGCCGAAAGGATGGGTCAAGAACAAAGAAAATGCAGATCGGAATATTGCACACAAAAGAATTGGGCGCGCCCCTGCCACTTTTAAAGTATTTTTAATAGGTTTGCGGGTGTGGATTCATGCAACCGTCTTGCTTTTGGGTGCAATTAAAAAACTTTTTGCTTTCGTAAATTTCGTCCTTGTATTTAATTTAGGACCGTCAGGGAAGCAATTGACGATAGATTTTATTGCCATTGACGTCACCTCTCTGAAGGGAACGTCGCTACAGTTGCGTTTTTTGCAGTCAATTTTTCCTTAAAAAATGAAAATTTTTTTCAAAAGCAAGTTTAATATTTTTTGTGAAAGCTATTTCAAGAATTTTCCAAAAAAAAATAACCTTTGGGGTAGTTAATTATTAGTTTAAAATAAAAATCGTATTTGTACAAATAATTTGTTGAACCAAATAAATAAATAGATGTCAAAACTTAGGAATTTTCCAATTTAAAGGTGTTTTATTGAAATCACAAGAAAAATTCACAGACTCTTATACCTCAGGTAAAAATTACGTATCCGAAGTTGGCGACACCATATCGGAGTGCCAGGTCGGGACCATATGGGGTCGTTTGTGCTACGTTAGTGCTGGTTTGTGCTACGTTAGTGCTGGTTTGTGCCGTAGGAATTTCCGTTTGTGCCGCTCGGGGTCAAAGGTTATTCAAAAAAAACACCTGGTGTCGCTAGCTTCCACATCCACCAGGTGGGTATTGCACCCGTCCGTGGGGTTAAGATCGAATCCAAGTAGTGCAATCGTTTGTGCTGCGTTTGTGCTACGACATGGCACAAAAATTATTTTCCTAGGTCCCCCGGTTTTTCTTTTTTTCCGGTTTTTCGGATTTACACACCTGGTGTCGCTAACTTCGGATATCCGCCAGGTTGAAAACTGATCAGATTTGCACTCAGAAATTACGGAAAACGAAGCGGATCGTTTGTGCTACGTTAGTGCTGAAATGTGCCGCATAAAATTTTACTCTAGGACCCCCCTTTTTTAGTTATTCCGGTTTTCCCGGAAAGCCATATAGTCAAGTGTGGAAAACAGTCGCGAATTTAACACCGTTTCCGTGATCAAACTAATGCTTGAAAAAGACGTAATTATCACTAAATACCTGGCCGGATATAAACAAGAGGGACTAAGCCCCCATCTTTAAAATGGGGGGGGGGGGGGCAAATGCAAAAAATGTAGAAAAGTGTCGAGTGACGTCTCGTTGGATAGCACTTTTCGTTAGCAATAACATTAACTCCGTTTGCATTTCATGTCAGCGACCATATTCTCATGAGTAGAGGTCAAAGTTCAAGAAAAAAATTATTTCAAGAATTAGAAATAAGTTTAAGTGACTAGTATATTACAAAAAAATATTCCGAGGCTATAGACGTTTGTGCTAAAGGTTTGCCAGGCTTTAATCGTTTGTGCCGGCCTACTTGTGTATTTAAAAAATTAGTCCGAGGCTTTAATCGTTTGTGCCGGCCTTCTGGTGCGCCGGCCTTCTGCCTGGCCTCGGACTAATTTTTTAAATACACCAGAAGGCCGGCACAAACGATTAATGCCTCGGACTAATTTTTTAAATACACCAGAATGCCGGCACAAACGATTAATGCCTCGGACTAATTTTTTAAATACACAAGTAGGCCGGCACAAACGATTAAAGCCTCGGAACATTTTTTTTAAATATACCAGAAAGCCGGCACAAACGATTAAAGCCTGGCAAACCTTTAGCACAAACGTCTATAGCCTCGGAATATTTTTTTGTAATATACTAGTCACTTAAACTTATTTCTAATTCTTGAAATAATTTTTTTCTTGAACTTTGACCTCTACTCATGAGAATATGGTCGCTGACATGAAATGCAAACGGAGTTAATGTTATTGCTAACGAAAAGTGCTATCCAACGAGACGTCACTCGACACTTTTCTACATTTTTTGCATTTGCCCCCCCCCCCCCCCCATTTTAAAGATGGGGGCTTAGTCCCTCTTGTTTATATCCGGCCAGGTATTTAGTGATAATTACGTCTTTTTCAAGCATTAGTTTGATCACGGAAACGGTGTTAAATTCGCGACTGTTTTCCACACTTGACTATATGGCTTTCCGGGAAAACCGGAATAACTAAAAAAGGGGGGGTCCTAGAGTAAAATTTTATGCGGCACATTTCAGCACTAACGTAGCACAAACGATCCGCTTCGTTTTCCGTAATTTCTGAGTGCAAATCTGATCAGTTTTCAACCTGGCGGATATCCGAAGTTAGCGACACCAGGTGTGTAAATCCGAAAAACCGGAAAAAAAGAAAAACCGGGGGACCTAGGAAAATAATTTTTGTGCCATGTCGTAGCACAAACGCAGCACAAACGATTGCACTACTTGGATTCGATCTTAACCCCACGGACGGGTGCAATACCCACCTGGTGGATGTGGAAGCTAGCGACACCAGGTGTTTTTTTTGAATAACCTTTGACCCCGAGCGGCACAAACGGAAATTCCTACGGCACAAACCAGCACTAACGTAGCACAAACGACCCCATATGGTCCCGACCTGGCACTCCGATATGGCGTCGCCAACTTCGGATACGTGTAAAAATTGACTGGTTGGACTGGAATTTTTCTTGTAATTTCCCGCATTTTTTCAAGAAAAAAAATTTTTAAATTCAAAAATTCCTTAGACTTTGTTGCACTTTATTGTAAGGTTTTTTGTTCCATGCGGGTGCTTTAATTATTAATTACTAAGATAGCGAGCTAAAGAGGTTTATGCAAAAAGCGTGATTCTTTGACCCAAGGGATAATTACACGAAACTTGTAATATTATCATTAAGGAAATTTGTTATTTGTCACGCATCCGTATAAGATTTAATGGTCATTATCGAACTCTGTAGGTCCTGCTAAACTTTGAAAGGGGCAAAAGAACAGGCTTTTTGCATTGGGGTCGCCTTTAGATTCATCGACTATGCAGGAAAAATGAAAAAGGCAATGAAAAAACCTCTATAAACGAGACTTTATTTTTTCATTTTCCTTTTCAGATGTGTTGTTATTTTTGATTCAAAGGTTTTAGTTTTAGTTTCATTTCGACATCTATGAGGTGCGGATTTTCAGGAATAAAGTAGCATTAATATATTTATTTTTTACCTTTTGTAATTCTACTCGGGTAAATCATTTCGAATGATTGCAGTTAAACCTGAATTAAATGGACAACGGATTATATCCCAATGTTAAAAAACCTGTATAATTATACGGAAACCTGTCATAGGGGTCAGCCAAATTAGAGGTGTAAATTAAAGCTCAAATTCAACGACTGTTGCCACGATTTTGAGCATTTTTTAGCTTTCGGAAAAACCGAATCCCGAAATTTGAGCTTAAAAACCAAAGAAAATAAAAGCATAATTGATATTGTACCACTACCTTCAAATTTAAAAATGCGCATGTTTGTTTTCTGCTGAATTTGAGCATTTACAATAACTACGTTTCGCAATTTGAGCTTCAGTGCGTAAAAAGTAACCGCTTCGTCAAAACAGTACAACGCTATTGTTATGAAGGCTCGAATTCGGGAAAATCAGTTACAAATAATTTAAAATCTAAAACTGCCTAAACACCAAGTGTGAAGCTGACAACACACTTTAATTTTTAAAAAAAATGCTTACAGTAAAGATAACAAAAATGATACGTTGCTATTCGGAAAGCTCAAATTCAGAGCAAAAAACAGTGCTCTATGTCATTAATTTGCCTGAGCGTTGTGTCCGGGCATATTTTTTACAACTTGAACATTTTATTATACTGCTGACTTCGCGGACTTCACTTCAAAAAATAAATACATTTTTTAATAAAATTAAGGACTGAGAAGGTAAATGTGTGGTAATATAATCAAAAAAGCCAAAGGATAAAATCGTCCAATTTTTCGACGAATGCTTTATCGTGTTTAGTTTTTTAGTTTAAGCAACTTTGTTTTCGAAACCTATGCAGTAATTGTGAAAATATTTATTCTTTCATGGAATCATTTTCAAAGCTTATCCTAAGCAAAATATATGAAAAAAGCATGGCAGTCTCTGTTGATTTTTCTTGTGTTGCGAAATTATGCATTTGAAACCATCGCGTACCAGGTTACAACCTCTAAAAGCCCACAATTCATTATTTGTTTATTTTTTACGAGTACTAAATTTTGATAAGAGAATCGATCCAGCACCCTTTTTTCTACTAAGATCGGGAAATTAATATAAACCTCATAAAATTTACATAAAAAAAAGGAAACAAAAAACTTCAATTAAAAATATTCAAATGAAAACTCTTCCGTCAAATGAATTAAACGAGTTAAAATATCCCCTTCGGCTTTTCCTGCAATCGTTCCTTTTCCCTCTCCCTTTTCCCTTTATATGTACACCTTTTCGATCCCCTTGATTCGAAATGATGAGGGGTGAACTTTCCCCGTAACTTTTCCTTTTGTTCTTGCTAAACTTCACAACTTTCACATTTCCGCTATTATCAAATGATTCCTTTATATTGTTAGCAAAATATAAGAAAAGAAAAGAAAAGAGAAGAAAACGAAAAATCATTTCGTAAAGTTAACGAAAAGAAAAAAAATCTTGAAAAGCTTTTCGTTAGAAAAAAGTTGAGTGACTCAAAAATAAACCGGATGAAGCGTTAGTCATTGTGTTTCTACTTTTAGACCAAATTTATGCAAATTAAATACATTCGGAATATATAATTTCTTACCTTGTGATAGGATGAAAAGAAGAGTTGTCTTTTGTTGCTTAGAATTTCGAAAAGGAAATAATTTGAATATTCATTTTCATAAGGGGAAAAAAATGGAAAGTTGTTTTTCGCCATTTTAATTTTTTTTTTCAAAGGTTAACACGACCGCTTTTATAATCTTAAACTGAAAGATATCCGCTTTTGTTCGAAACCACACAGTCCGGACTTTTTCCGGCAGTTGAAAATCTGTCATCAAAGATCCATAAATCCAAGATATTCCCAAGACATTCAAACAGGCCGCCATTTCGGTTGTAAAATAATTACCGCTCCTTTCTCATGGGAGAAATGACAAAAAAAAGCTGACATCCATCCGATGTTCTTCGGGCATCAGACTGATATCCCAATCAGTTGAGATGGATATCACATTTCTTTTTTTCCCAGGCTATTCGCATTGAAGATCGACTTGAAGGAAGGCTATACCACCCGACCGAAATTACACTTGATTTGGTGGTAGCCTGATTTCAAAGTCGATGTCATAACTGACATCCTTTAGGAAACACTTTTTAACACATGCTAAATCCAAGACTTGGACTTTTCGTAACTCTGCTGAGCGCTCAATTTTTAATTTTTGGGCTTTGCAGCCCTGCTGAAATTCCGAATCAAGTACCAATATCAACTGCACAATTAAAAATTTTATGTAAAAAAAGGCCGACATAGAATTTATGTTACTTTTTAACCAAAAATTGTGTTAAATCGACACATTTTCGTGGTAATTTAAAATTCAACTCTTTTTGTAATTTTGGGCTCTGGCCACTTCTCACTCTCCCCACCTCCCCCATTGCTTATCCAATATGTATTTGAGTAACCCGTTAAGAAACCGAAAAACGTAAACAGTACCATAACCTCAAAACAGTCGAGGACGCAAGCTATATCACATTAATTAGAGGATGTAAAAAAAAATTAAAAAGCACATTTAACCTCGTCTGCTGTTAAACAATACAAAATTTTAGGATATGATTTGTCTCGTGATTTTAGAGAAAAAAAAAATTCTTTCCGCTATTTGAAAATATCCTTCGAAGGACTATCAATAACCTTGACATACGATGCTATAATAAAAGAATTACATGTTTCATGTCTTGTAGCTTATTGCGAGTCGTACAATTTTATCTGACTTGATAAACCGTAAATATAAAGACATAATATCCAATGATTATAGTTGCCTAACTTCAAATCTTCTCAGAGTCGACATTCCGTTGTGTATTTTTTTCTTCGTGAGGACTATACCTCAAAATGAATCTGGTTTCGATTAATGCGAAAAAACGGGTTTTCAAAAAGCGAAAAAAAAAGTACATAAAGGATATTTTCTTAAAAAAGTAAATGAATAAGTCCAAATTAATTTTTCATTATAGTTTTTTTTTCTTTGTTTTAATTTTTTTAAATTACATCAATTTCGCTAACAGATTTTTTTTTATTCATAACACAAAAAACATGACGGTTTGTTGTTTTTTAAAAGTGCACGAAAAAATTCTACAGAAGTAAAATGTAGCGAAACTAAATTTTTTTTCCTTCTACTTTGTAAGCAAAAAAACGTGTTTTAAATATACGAAAAATTTTGTTTCGCTAAATCTACAGTATAGTACGTTTTCACGATTTAATTAAAATATCTTACATTTATTCGAATCCAAAACTGCATACAATGATTAAATTACCCTTATATTTTACAAAAATATTTCCTTTCGCAATTTTCGAATCGAAAAAAAATAAAGATTCACAAAAAAAAAAAAAAATATATATATATAAATAAAATAAAATAAAATAAAATAAAATATTTATACAAACATTTTTTAATATGTAAGTAAAGAATCAATAATTTTGATGCATTGAACAGCATAACAGGAGAAAAGAAATATATGGCGAGTATTAAGTTCCCTTCTTTACAATTCCTTTTCAGCGATGTCTCGTTATTAAGTTTTGTACCACCGTAACATAACAAAACAAACAAAAAAGTATAATCAAATATCATTATAATTTAAAAAAAAATGACGAAAAATGTACAAAATACACAAAATTTCGAACCTAATTGTTTTTAAATTTGTACCTAATTGTTTTCATTTTGATATTTACAACATTTAATAAAAGACAACTATTAAACAAGCTAAAAATAGTAGGGTCATTTTATGAAAGCTTCTAAAAATTTTTGTCCATGATAATTTTTTAACAATAATTATTTCATTATAATATTTTAAAAACGTTTTCAATTTTTTATTTATTTTTTTTAAAATAAATATTATAAATATATTTTGAAACATTTTGAAAAGTATTTTTGCTACAAGATTTTTTCAAAATTTCAGAGAAAGCTTCATTATGAGTTATGAGTTAACATTTTATGCTTTTTCAATGCGCGACCTTCCAGGTAAAAATATTAAACTCGAACTGGATACGCACATCAAGATTTGTGAAATTTTATCAACACCGACTTTTCCCTATCTAGTTTTTCCAATATAAATTTCCGCCAGGGTTTGTCGACTATTGAAGATCCCCTTCGGATTAAGCCTTAAATTTGGCCTTTAATATAGGAGTTTAGCCATTGTATAAGTGTGGCCGAACTAAAATGTATCCGAAACCATAAGACTTCCAACTGGATTTAAAAAAAAAACGGCACGAAACTTAACAGTAAAGTCATTTTTAAAAAAATTCAATAAGTCAACAGAAACGAAAAAAAAATCGACGACATCAAACTCCGAAAACCGACAAAAAAAAAAAAAAAAAAAAAAAAAAAAAAATGTCTGGTTTCCAGGTGAAAATTCACGGTAATTCTCTTACGGATTTTTTCACCAGGGATAAAAGACCAACCTCTACCATCCTCTACCCTGTGAACTAAGGGTTGTATACAGGCTGCTCAGCGCCTCGTCGCCAAAATATAGGACATTTTCTGGAAAAATATAGGACCGATTTTCAAGAAAATATAGGGCAAATATAGGACATTTTATGAAAAATATAGGACATTTTGTGAAAAATATAGACCGATTTTGAAAGAAATATAAAACAAAAACTTCAATTCAACATTCACAACACTATACTTTCTTTTTTTCGCTTTTTATAGTAGGACTGAGTAAAGGGTAGTTTTTTTATTGTGAAAAAACGCAGCCTTTAAAAAATTAACCAAAAAATGGATTTTAACTACAAAAAAGTTGATTTTATGATATTTTAAAGTTAAAAACTCCCAAAAATACAGGACATACTCAAAATATAGGACAAATATAGGATATATAGGACGTTTGTCAAAATATAGGAAATATAGGACATATAGGACAGCTGTGCAGCCTGGTTGTATACTTAATTGAAATTACAGGAATGCGCCAGCTTTGACGTGAATTTAGATTCTTAACCTGATCAATGTAAAGAATACGACATGAGTTTGAGGAGGAAATTTAAAGATACAAGAGTCCTCGAAACTCAACCACCGATTTGCACCCTTATCATCATCCATCCCATTTCTTTACAATATTTGGTACAGAACCTATAAATGTGTTAAATGGCTACTTTGCCGACAGGTTCACTCGGGCTCGCTTTTTGCTTGCACCGAGCGGGACCTCCTTTATTAAGACACGGAATCCGAACCGTATCGGGACTTTTGTATATTATTCACATGTATACTGGTCATATACAGTGGTGAACGACAGTGAAAAAATCGGAACCATATCCTAGACTCGATAATTCGATCCCAAGTCAAAAGCTCTACTACTGCGCTACGGGCGCTCCTTATAATTAGCATATACATGTGTACAAAAAAGGCCACCAAATTTTTTACAAGCTTAAACGCAGCGCTAGATTGGCCCACCGGGCTAACGGCAATTTTCCGGTGCGGCCGGTAAACTCGGATGAAAAGGCGTCACGGCGAAGCTAAAGTCCAGCCATGCCGAAATTGCCATCGCACACCCATTGACACCTTCGACGTTTATAAAGCTTACAGTTTTTGTTGTTTTTCTTTTTCCGGTATTTAAACGTATGCAAATTCAAGTCCTTAGTCAGTACTTTTAAGTATGCCAGGAGGAGCGGAAAAGCAGGACACACAGCAGATTCCCATCGACACCTTCTCCGTTCTGTCGAAATCGAAACGACCCAGCAGCCCTGTTTTTAGACACTTAAAATATCGGTGGTGACCGGTGCCGTAACTAACGACCCCGCAGGTCTCCCGGCGCGGGAGGGCCCCCAATCTTTGAGGACCATACTGACAAAGTCGTATTTTAAAAATTCAGGAAAAAAATTAAAATGTACTTATTACTAAGAATATTTTTTTCTTTCTGAATGTTTGTTCAAAAATAAGTTCTGCCACTGTGCTTTGTAAATTTTTTGTATTTCACTGTAATTCTCACGAGTCATTAGTCTACTTAAGTTGAGAAAATAATAAATATTAATAAAATCGATCTCAAATCATCTTAAACGTTTTATTTGCATTATTCATTTCCTTTTTACCGCTCAGTATAATTCATCAATTCATGTAATAGCCGACTAATGCATGAGGCGATCATTGCCCTTTTTAAAATTATAAAGAGCACAATCAAGTAATTTCCAGTCTTTTAATTGCCTCTAATTGTCCCTTTCGACCTTTTCCGACAAAAAATATTAGGTGGATAGGTTAAATTCTTTCAAGTAAATCAAGGCGTCTGGATCCCGACGGTTACCTTTTCGTTATAAAGGCAATTTTCATAACGACTGAATTTTTGAAAAATTTTAGAGCCCCTTCAAAAAATAGTTATGCAACCCCCCCAAACTCTCAGGTATAGCTTTAAAAGTTGAGCTTCAGATTCTAATAAGACCTAATTAGGGAAACTCCTTCATAAGTTTTTAGTGATTGTCCGAAAATTTTCCCCGATAATATCTATACGATAGCCGCCGGAAAAGAAGTAATAAAATATTAAAAAATTGAAAAAAAAAAAAAAAAAATTGTTTAGACGGGTCTGACAATGTTTTAACAGTAGTAACGTAGAGCCCTAACAATTTTTTTCTTTTTTTTTTTTAAATGAAATTGGAATCTGACTCAAAAACTTCTCAGTCAGAATTACTCCATACTGACACATTTTTGGTAGAAGCAGCTGTACTCAAAATAGTAATAATAAAAATAATAAACCCTTTTTTTACGATACTTTAATGGTAAGCAATCCTAGTTAAAAAATCCCCTTGGTGGCATTAATAACACCTCCTTTAATATACCAATTATTAGGCGGGGCGCGGAATGTATTCTTTTTTTTATTTTTACAAAATTATTTAGCATCTATCATCGCATTGGAAACAGCTCTGGCCGTCAACCCCGCAGCCACGCTTTCTATATTTCTAGTCATACTTTCTATTCTACGAATGGAATTCGTATTATTTATTTTAATAGTATTAATTTTTTTATTGTTATCGTCCCCGTTAATTTTCGGAGGACTTAAAACCTTGTCAGATCCGTTTTGAACTGTTTTAGCAATGTTATTGTTATTATTATTGTTGTTGTTGTTGTTGTTGTTGTTGTTGTTATTGTTACTATTATTATTATTATTGTTATTTGGTTTTGGCACGGTCGGATTATTATCATTTGCTGCTTTTTCTTTTGGTTCGTCTTCGGGTGCAGGTACAGGAATTTTGGTTTTAATACATTGCAAGGGTGGAATAGTGTTAAGTTTATTGTTGAGGGTCGGCTTAGGGACCTCTCCGTTTTCCATTTTAAGAGGAGGGCTTTTCGGAGGGGGTTTCAACGCCGGGAGCGGAGGTCTCAGCATCTTATACTGATTGGCCTGCCTGCTGCACACGACCGAGGGATTAGGGATCTGCCGTACGGTTTGGTTTTGCCCGGGTTTGATGGTCGGTATGACGGGCCCTTTGAAGGAAGAACCGGCGGGTCTTCCCCGACCTCTGGGAATTTCGTGTAAATTCGGTATCGGAGGTATCGGATTCGGTCTGTCCCTAGCGATCAACGGGTAAAACGGGATTTTTAAACTCGATCCGTTTTCGCAGTCTTTTAACGATTTCGTACCGATCGGAGAGGTTATGGACTTGCTCGAAGGCGAGGGGAAACGCTCCGGAGAATAATTTTTGTTTTGCGCATCCATTAAAATTTTTACGGCGGTGTCCGAGAGCGTCATCAGATTCCTCATGGCAGCTACCGCCGCGGCCGAGTGATCCGGGACGCTTTCCAAAGCCCCTCGCAAATGGTTTTCTGGGGACAATTTCCTATTCACTAACGTTTGAGCTATTTGTAAAATGCTTTGTTGCGTCGATTTTTTGTTCCTTTCCGCGAGGTCCGCCGCCGTTTCTTTGGGAGGCGGGGAAATGTGTTCTTTCGTCCGAGTCGACTTCTCGGACAAATCTAAAACCCCGAAGGTGTCCACGGTTTCGGATTTTTCGGTCTTTTCGTTTTTCGGGCTTTCCGAATCTTTTTCCGCTTTTCTAATTTTTTCACCGGAATTGACTAGCATTATTTCTAAACTGGGCCTGGTTTCGACCAAAGTGCTTTTTACCGGTTGCTGCTCGCTCGAATCCACTTTGCTAATCGTCAGGGATGGGGGAGCGTTGATGTAGTCCTTGGGACCGTTTTTGTTCGCCACGTTTTTATGCCGTACCGCTCGCAAATGGAGTAACCTTTCTTTATCCGTCAAAGACTTCTTGCTTCCGTCGTCGCCGCTCCCTTTCGACTCTTTTTCGTCTTCCTTCGATTCTTTGGATTCTACAACTTTTTCTTCCGGTTTGTTCGCGGGTTCGACCACCATCGGCTTAATCGGAGTTAATTTCACTTTTAATTTCAGGGGATCTTTGGCGAAGCTCAAAATAGTCGGGGAGGTAGCTTCTCTTTCCAGTTTTCTTTTCTTGGCATCTCCTTCGTGATGTTTCGACTTTTTCCGTTTTTTCCTCCTCACTTCTTCCTCCTTCCTCTCCGGTTTGTCCTTGCACACGAAAACTTTCCTAAGCGCTTCGTTTTTATTGATGGGCTCGCTGTCTTCTTCTTCGTTCGTCAAACTTTTTGACTTGTCATCGCTTTCCAAGCCCGCAGAAAAGGTTTCCATCATGCTTTTCCGCCTCTTCAAAGACTTCTTTTTGCTTTCGTCCCCCGCGCTCTTTCTCCGTTTCTCCGGGTACACGTCATCGTGCTTCTTTTTCTCCTTTTTCCCTTCGGATTTATGCTTGCTCTTGAATATTTTCTTCAAGCTAAAACCGTCTTCCGCTTCTTCGTCGAAAATCGAAGCTTTCTTGTTTTTCTCCTCGAGGAATTCCTGAGATTCTTCGCTGTTTTCCTTTTCGGAAATAATCCTTAACCCGGAAGCGTTGCTGTCCTCGCTGGAAGGGAACAGTTTCTCACGGGATTCGTCTTGGAAATCCTCGTAGTAGGGGTCCTCGTTTTTCTTCTTGTTTTTCGACTCGCTTAGGGACTGACTGCTGCTTCGGTTTTGGTTTTTGAAGAATCCGGTGTTGGTCGGATTTAAGTTAAAATTACCTAAATATTCGCTCTGCCTTTGCTGTTCTAGACTAGATTGATTTTTCGGGTTGCTCCGCCGATTGTTTTGAATCGTGGAAGCGGTTTTGAATGATTTTTGAGGTGCTGCTGCTGTTTTGGTGAAAATCCGGTAGGAGAATCGCATCGGGGATTTCTGAGAGAGAAAAAAAAAAAAAAAAAAGATTGTGTAAAGTATGGAAAATAAAAAACATGTATGGGGGAAACATTTCCGAAGAGGGAAGAATGGGGGGGGGGGGGGTGGAGCCTGATTTCAGGTATTATTGATTCATAAATTCAAAGCATAATTTTGGCTCTGATATCGAAAATGAAATGCCGGTATGAGAAGCGTTCAGATTCCCCGGGCCTCGCAACCCCAAGACGCACTATCCGCTCAGAAAATATGTTTTCATTTGCAACTTACCCTTCGCCAGGAAAAAGTGTATGCCACGTCTATCAGGGAAAACTCTTCCGGCAAACACTCGTCGTCGTAAATAATGTCGACCCGGAAATCCGTGCCGATCCCGTATTTCATACGGAGGAACTTTTTCAAATGGCGCACGGTTACCGCACCCGGACACTGCAGGTACCTTTTCGGCTTTCCGTTGCTTATGAGTCTCTCGTCTCCGTTGCTTTCTTCCCCGATGCAATTTTCCCTGAAACGATAAAATCAAATAAAATGATTAAGATAAGGCAGTAAAAAAATTTCCGTGTTTGCTTGTTTGTGCGATTCCCGGATCCTACGTTTTCTCAAGATATTATCGCATTTTCTGGAAATTTCCTAGAGAATTTTAACGACCGAGAATTTTTACGGACCAAAAACCCTGAATTTCTAAATCCTAATTCACAAGCGCAAAACGGCTTTCTATTACCGGTAGAAAAGGCCATTTCCATTTTAAATTTTCAATAAATTGGCGCCTTGAAATTAGTTTCAATCGTCAGAGCCCTGAATTAAATAGAGTTCATGCTCTAAAATATAAATATACCAACACAAAAAGAACAAAACTAAAGAAGCTCTCAATTCAGGCAGACAGGTTTCCAAGTTGGGTGGAGCCTTTGAGACCCTAATTCTTTAACCTATAACGATGATATATATGTGACGTGAATTGGGTGTGGATCTGAATTTAAAAAAAAAAAAAAAAAAAAAAAAAACGTGCCTGCTCTTTAATATATAAAGTCTGGCTGGTTGCATATGTTGAGTCAGGTTTTTTTTTTTTTTTTTTCCTTCATCATTCTCGACTTAATTATAAGACGGAGAGCGCATTAATTATAAAAGGTATATTTATACAAGAATGCTTAATCGTTTAATGGGATAAAGCACGGGAATCGATCGGTCTTAAACCCTTACCGACCAATACCCGGCACGCCCGGCGAGGAAATCCATCAGTACACGTCACAAATTGCGAAAATTCCTCGAGCCCATTTGGAAAAAAAAAAGTTGGAAAAGAAAATAACAGTAAGGTTTCGTAGCTATGGAAACACCCTTTTAAAAAAAATAAGACGGCAGGGAAACATAAGAAGGGAGAATCGTTTGGGGTGCTGTTACTTTCTTTGTATACAGCGAGATCCCAAAGTCGAGTGTCTTACGAAATCCGCTATCGAAAATACAGGACGGGGGACGGTTTTTACGTTCCGACACTCTATTTTCATTTGCCGAATGATTTACCGCCATGTGTGACTGACTCGGAATAAGTTTTCCCATTTCCTCATCCTTTTCTTTCATTTTTATTCTCCTTTTTTTCTTCGGTTCCCCCCTCGTGATGGGACGAGTATATATATACAATTTGAAAAAAAAATCTAAAGGCGTAACGATTCCTGATGATCAACATAAGAATATACAGCGGTTGCGCTTCTTCGAAAGCGGTAATGGCCCTACGGGATCCAAAGGGTATCCCGTTCCCGGCTCCTCATGGTATTGTATATGTAGGTTTGTTACTTCTTCAGCTTACAAGTCTCAGCGTACCATATTTGGTCAATTATAATTTCTAGGGAGATTTTCCAAAAAAAGCTAAGAGATTTAAATTTTATCGCCCGCCCCTCCGTCTTTCTTAAGGTTCGTAGCTGCACCTTGAAATTTGTGAAATATGATATCGTTGAAGAATTGACGTGTTACATTTATGAAAAAAGAAATTTCTTGGCTGTCGCCACTCGAAAAACTTACACGAGAAGTGCCAAAAGATACGCTCATCACTCAATCATTATATTAAAAAAAAAAAAAACAGGAGGAAAATAAACGTAATTACGGATGAAGAGTATATTTATTTCTAAATGCAATGATGCATGTCATAAACTTATTTAGTTGGACACCTTAATATATGCAGGATAACCGCCATAATTTTTTTTTGATCTAAATTATTTTTGTAAGGGAATTCCTTATAGCTGTTTCCTCGGTTTTTAAGATCATTGCGTGATTATCATTTTTCTAAAAATTAAAAAAAAATCGATTCATTTTTGAAACTCATTTCGAATACTAATTCATTTACAATTAGTCATTTTTATTCCGACAACATCCAATTATAATTTTTTTTTTTATTCCTTTCCTAAGGCGCTAATATAGCACGGAATTTTAAATAAAAAAATCGTTAAAAGTCGCCGGCACGCTTCCATCTCGTTTTATATTTAACATAGGAAATGCAAGTTAAACATTTTGTAAGAAAAATCCAGTGGAACTGGAAATAGTAACCTCATATTATTATGGAATTGAGGTTGGTTTTTGCAATTTTGGATCGCAAAAACAACGCACTAACTTGACAGAAAAAAAAAAATTATTTGTTAAACTAAAACTTTAAACGTAACGTAGCAGCAAACATAGAAAAAGGGAGGTTAGTAAGATAAAAAGTCCCGATAAATTTTCTGATGGATTTCGACTGGTCCGATCCGTTGAACGAACGTCCCATCCCATCGAAACGCTGACGTCCAACTTTTATCCCCCGTCCACGGTCCTACATACACGAGAAGAAATAAACCTTCTCCATAAGGTTTCCTGTCCTCAGGTTCAACATTTTTTATTCGCCCCCGGAGTGAGTTTTGGAAAAAAAGAAAAAATGTTTTGCCTGTCCCTTCATCACTTTGTAAGATATTTCGAAAAAAAAACTTCTTCATTTTAGAATTGTATCGAGTACAAAACAAGAGCTGAGAAATCAAAACATTTTAACCGAAATTTTTAAGGCGAGCTTTTCTTGTAGTACAAAATACAGAGGCGGAAAAAACGTTAAGAGGGAGCTCAAAGGTTATCTTAGGAATGCTGAGCAGTAGGGTGTCCCTTATTTTGCGAATTTTCGATTTTGAATGCGCACACCCCCCAAATCGGTGATGCCTTATGCACATATAAACCCTGAATTTTTTCAGATTTTTTACTCGACGGGAAAGCGTGCCGACTTGAGCTTAAAGTTTCGAGCTTTTACAAAATTCGACATAAATCCTGTCGTAACATCCGTCCAGTTGGAGTTAAAAAAAAACTTGTTTCACGTTTTTTGTAGGGCATTACTTGGGCTATAATCCTGTTTTTACGATTTTGCTCTATCTTTACTCGTTGTCGAGTTTTCAGGGGAAAACTCCGGGAAAAAACACGTTTTCGTATAGGCAACCCGCAACCACATTTCTATTAACGTATAAGCAATGGATATGGGGTAACAATCTAAATGCAGTATTAATTGGTATAACGTTTTTTGGAAGCTCAGTCCTTGCCTTTGGGGTTTATGTAACAGTTTTTCAGCTTATTTGCTGAAGTCAAACCTTTGGCCAAATGGCAAAAAAAGCCAAACATTTGCATTTTTCATTATTATTTTTACTAAGTAACTTTTAATGTTATTTTAAATTCCATTTTTTTTCTTTCCTGCTTTTTTTTTTTTTTTTTTTTTTTTTTTTTTCTCTTGACTTCGACTTTTTGCCGCTGCTGAATTGTGCTGACGACAGTGAAGAAAGCATCGAGTGGGCTTGATAACACCGATGCATTAAGCTCGGTGGATGGCCCAAGTCAATTACCAGCAGAATTTTTTTTAAGATCCCAGCTGAAGCGGGTCGCTTAATTAATGAAAATCTCTGCAAGGAATATATTTGCTTACTTTTAAAGCGTGGCTTCAGAGCAGTATTCCCAAAAAAAGCTCCTCCTAGAAATGGTAAAGAATACTCAAATCTTTTAACGATAAATTAATATCAAAAACTGATATTAGAAATTTTCTTTAATGTTGGTATATTTCTGAAAAAGTCATTAAGTACGCAAAATCTTTATGAAAGAAACGTGATGTGGAATAGCGATTATGGCCAAAGAATCAACGGAAGAAGCCATCTTAGCAAAAACTTCTTGAATATAACACCATACGACAGTAAAAAAGCATGCTGTTGGTGCAAAAGCAGTTTTTGATATTAAATCGTTAATGTATGATTTCAGTGTTCTTTATCATTCTGTAAGTCTTTCTAGGAGGAGCTTTTTTTGGGAATACTGCTCTGAAGCCACGCTTTAAAAGTAAGCAAATATATTCCTTGCAGAGATTTTCATTAATTAAGCGACCCGCTTCAGCTGGGATCTTAAAAAAAATTCTGCTGGTAAATGACTTGGGCCATCCACCGAGCTTAATGCATCGGTGTTATCAAGCCCACTCGATGCTTTCTTCACTGTCGTCAGCACAATTCAGCAGCGGCAAAAAGTCGAAGTCAAGAAAAAAAAAAAAAAAAAAAAAAAAAAGCAGGAAAGAAAAAAAATGGAATTTAAAATAACATTAAAAGTTACTTAGTAAAAATAATAATGAAAAATGCAAATGTTTGGCTTTTTTTGCCATTTGGCCAAAGGTTTGACTTCAGCAAATAAGCTGAAAAATTGTTGCATAAACCCCAAAGGCAAGGACTGAGCTTCCAAAAAGCGTTATACCAATTAATACTGCATTTAGATTGTTACCCCATATCCATTGCTTATACGTTAATAGAAATGTGGTTGCGGGTTGCCTATACGAAAACGTGTTTTTTCCCGGAGTTTTCCCCTGAAAACTCGACAACGAGTAAAGATAGAGCAAAATCGTAAAAACAGGGTTATAGCCCAAGTAATGCCCTACAAAAAACGTGAAACAAGTTTTTTTTTAACTCCAACTGGACGGATGTTACGACAGGATTTATGTCGAATTTTGTAAAAGCTCGAAACTTTAAGCTCAAGTCGGCACTCTTTCCCGTCGAGTAAAAAATCTGAAAAAATTCAGGGTTTATATGTGCATAAGACATCACCGATTTGGGGGGTGTGCGCATTCAAAATCGAAAATTCGCAAAATAAGGGACACCCTACTGAGCAGCACTTGCCTCTCTCTCTCTCTTTATTTAGGGCTTTGGACAATGGACATGCGGTAAAACAAAAATAATTTAGGAGCAGAGAAACCATCACAAACCGGGGGGGGGGGAGGGGGCAAAGAGTGGCTCAGCCCCCCTGTGGATTTGAAATTCATATCCAAATCCAAAATCAAGTTGACATTTCAACAGGAAAAAAAAAATAATAATTATCATCCGATATCAGTTTTGGTTATATTAATTTTTCGTTGTTTCCATCCTAGCTGATATAATTTTTATATTTTCATATTTTCTTTCATTATTTTAGTTTTTTCCTAAAAGAGATATTGACCTTTCAATGCTTATGCATATGCATCTATCTCACGAAAGCTCTAAAATTTTACAGATTTTTTAAACATGCCATCAACGTTATCTTTTTTTCCCCGCAAAATTTTTACCCCTACTCATTTTTTCTTCAGCATTCACCTATAACGGTCTCAACCTCTAACCGAATAAATATAAATTTTCATTTCATTGATCCCATTTCTCCAGAGAAAAGCTGTTAGCAGAGGTAGCGTCATGGGCGGATCTATAATTCTTTTCTAAAGGGGGCTAAGAATAGGGAAAAAAAATTTCCTGGGGGGGGGCTGATACTATTCAGGCCATACAATTTTCAAAATTCTAGGGGGGAGCTATTCTGCTTTCTGGAGGGGGCTAGCACCCCCCAGTCCCCTCCCTAGAGCCGCCCATGGGTAACGTCAAATATTTCTTCAGGCATTCAAATTAAAAAACCTAAAAGCAATAAAAAAAAATTGGCAGGTTTGCAGGTGAAAATTCACTGCCGAAAATCGGTACCACGTCAGAATTTGAAGGATCCCCTTTCCCGTACAAAAATTCGAGACGTGAGAACCATAACCGTTCAAATCGACCAAAGTCAAACTTTACAGGAGAGCAATTTTAAAGTTTAACTTATATTTACAGAATGATTGAAATCGATATTTCCGTTTATGCTCTAAACATACTAACAAATTCATGGACTAACTATTTAAAAAAAATCACCGAAAAAAATAGAAAATTACGTAAGATATATCTAAAATTTCAAAAAAAGATCCAAATCTAGGAAATTTTTTTAAATAAGAACCATAAACGTTTAAAAGAACGACAAGTTAAACATTGCTAGCCTTTCAGAACCATAAGCGTGTATGCGTTTCTCGGAATCAAAAACTTGTTTCTACTGGTAAATTACGGATAACCGCTTATGGTTCCGAATTTTCAAACTTTTGTATAGGCATTTGAACGTTTTTGACTTTCAAAATCTCCGGAATGAGCCAGAATTTTAAAATTTCAAAAACGGGAGATGAAAGAGCACCTAAAAAAAGAAATATTTTTCTGGAATAATCTCATTTTCGGTAGTCGACCCGATTTGAACGGTTATGGTTCTCACGTCTCGAATTGGACATACATAAAAAATGCATAAATTATGCATAAACTACTTATCTTTTTTCACCGGAAAAATGTTTTCTCCTCCGATATAATAGTGCATAAATTATGAACAAATAAGTATGCATAAAATGGAAAAAAAGTTAATGAGCCTAGTAATTACAATGTTTCCTGCTTTATCATTTATAAAATTTTTCTATAAATGATACAAAAGTAGTAAATTTTTTATATTTTATGCATTTTTTGCATCACTTTTTCCAACGGGTTCCTTAATTGATCTTGATAAAGAATTTCAAATAGGTATTCCCTATTTTGATAGGAATGCTCCAAGAGTTTAAGTAACACGTTATTTTTGAATTATTAACTCCTTCTCCCTTTTACCCGTTCCGTAATTTACGTACGGTTCCCAAGGTTTTTTTTTTGGGGGGGGGGGGCGGGGGACCATTGGTCCATTGCAAGCAATGTAGGAAAAAAAAATGAAAACGGGAAAAAAGTCGCTTTTCTTCATTTAATCAAAATACGCGTTTAATTATTTTCCCATTCATTTTTAAAAGCGAATATGTCGTATAAATGTGACGCGGGTCAAATAAACAAAGTCGATGCATAAACAAGACACTGACGCTCAAACTAAAAAAAAAAAACGGGAATTATGACGCCGGGAATCCTGAAAAAAAAAATTAGTACAAAACCCTATTCAGTTGCATTCACCATAAATTAAATTATGTAAATAAACTCATCAGTGATTTACAATCCTAAAGGCAGACGTGACGGTAGGCGTGCGTGTGGCCAAAGATACTTTAACAGGGAGACCATAATATATTCCAGTGAATGACATGTAAACTCCAACTTGAAAGTGTTAACAATAAAATAAAAGTAAAAATGAAGTTCGAGTGGTTCTCGAATCGCTTCGCAATTAAATTTAGCCTGTTATTAAAATTAAAGAAAAAAAAAATATGTCGTTTAAAATGATTTTCTTTTTACGAATTCCCCGGCGTCATTAGATTTAATTTCTTTACAATAAAAACTTGTAAAATTATCTTGTCAAAATTCGAAATAGTTTTTCTTTTTTCGTTTGTTTATTCATTCATATAATCGAAAAAGAATGCAACCTCACCATCAACTAATAATAACTTACCCGTTGTAATATTCTAATGAAAGACTGATGCTGTCATCTTGCGAAAAAAATCTAGCACCATGGGGTAAAATTCCCCTTTCTTCCCCTTCTGCATCTATTTCTTCCGGCTTTTTCTTGGAATAAAAGTCCCGACGTCTTTTCATTTCGTTTTGATACAGCCCAGGTACCAATTTGTATATGAGATCTTGGAGAATTTTGTCGGGCCTGGCAAAAATAAGAAAAAAAAAAAGAAGACATAATTAATAAAACGTATAAAAGTCATCGAAATGGACGTTAATGAAGCGGACAAAAGGGGGGAGAAGGTCGTTTGAAAAATGTTTATGATTGGTGAAGCGTAGAAAAATTTTGGGAAGGTGCCCGAGGATTATTTTTCGCTCAACAATTTTTGCTGGAATATTTAAATTTCAATAAAAAGCAAGTGAAAGATTTCTCTTCTTAAAAACTAACGGAACGCACGTAAGTAATTACTTGGGGGGAGGGTGGGGTAAGCACCATTTTAATTCTGGCCTACTAGGGAGGGAGGAGTCAAAAGAATGCTTAGGGTAAGCAAAAACTTTGCAAACTTTGGTTGAGTATTTTTTTTAAAAAACCAATTAAAAGCTGCCGGTTCGGTTGCCAAAAAATGCGTGTCGAGACCAGTGCTACATATCTTTTTTGAAAAACCTTTTCGGCTTTAAGTAGGCGATATCGGTGAATGACATTAAAACAAACTAAAATGGTAAAAAAAAAAAAAAAAAAAAAAAAAATTTGAAGTTTTGAATTTCGGCGAACACACCCCCATAATTTTTTTATAGTATCCGAAAGAAGATTGCCTGGATTTTTTCAGATATTTTTGACTTCGTTTCGCCATGTCTTCTAAGACTTGAAAATTTCGAAATTCCCATAAAGACCGAAAAATCAAATGATTAATTTTTTTGTAAAAATGGTCGTTTCCTATGCAGCTTACGAAAATATAGTTGGAATTTATATAATTAACGATTACTAAGCTAGAGGACAAATATATCAAGAATTTCGAAAAAAATTTTGGCTCTATAGATTGTTTTGCTAATTTTTTTTTTTTTTTTTTTATATCATTAAAACCGTATGAGGTATAACATATTTCCGTAATCTGCATAAAAATCCGAATAGGAAACCACCATTTTACATAAAAATAAAATATTTGATTTTTCGGTCTTTATGGGAATTTCGAAATTTTCAAGTCTTATGTGACATGGCTAAGCGACGTCCAAAACATCTGAAAAAATACAGGCAATCTTCTTTTGGGTGCTATAAAAAAATTAGGGAATGAATTTCTGATGATTCAGATTTCTGTGAAAAAAAAAAAAAATATACCGCGATTTCAAAAAAAATTACGGATTCAAAAGAGGCTCGGTCCCCACAAGTTCCGGGGGTTTCTACAGACCACGAAATTTTCCTGGATCTTAGCACCAGCAAGAACTTGGTCCTTGTTAAAAAATAAGAAAACGAGAAATCCACTCACTTTAATGTCTGTATTTTCACGTCGCATCTTGGACAGAAATCCTTATTTTTATTGGCTTGGAGATATTTTGCAATACAGGAACGACAAACTGTAAAAAAAAAAACCAAACAAAATTTTATGAATTACATCCGCATATGAAAAATAAAAAATAAAAAATAATTAACGGGCAAGTACTCACAAGTGTGCCAACATTCCACAATTGACACAGCCTCGATGATATATCCGCTGCACAAAGCGCATATTAAATGCTCGTTAAGAGAAGCCACGTTCAACTTTCTGCCGGTCCCCATCTGCAAGAAAATTTAAAAAAAAACCATCAGTACTGTGAAAATTTTCGAGGGGTGAAATTTTCCAGAGCGTTTGGTAACCATCGTAACGGACAACTCGGGAGGGGGATATCCTAGTAATTTCCCTTCCCGGCAATTTCCTTCTTCGAAACCAAATAAAATGACATTGCAGAAAATCTTTTTTATATTGTCGAGGCGGTTATTTTCTAAATAAAAACATCGACAATTCATTTTTTTAAGTATTGAATGACAAAAAAAAAAAAACCTTGTAGGAACGTAACGATGCGGTTTACGAGTCGCCTAAAACCGCCAGCAAAAAGCTGTAAAATTATGATGTACGGCCGAGTTATAACTGATAACTACATTTTAATGGTCTCTTATAACGTAAAATGATATTTGCATCTTTACGAAATTATTAACAGGGTATCGGCATCCGTTTTAAAAATTATAAATACGACAATTTTTTTTAAAAAGAAAAAGACGTAGACGTCCATCGTATATTAATTACCGACTTTTTATCGCTTATTTTTCTCGCGCGAAACGATGACAAATGTAAATTCGATTCTTTTCGTCTGCGAAATAAAATTTTACAATTTCCTGACAAAGTTTTATCACCCCGAAAGTTTATATGGGAATCATAACTCGATTACAACAACCTAAATCACTTATCAATGCCGAATTAAGTTTACGTTAAAGTTTTCAGCAGTTTGAGACGAAAGCTCCCAGGCACTTAAATCCGATGTTTACGTCAACACATCAATCGATCAACCTTGTTAAAAAAATGAAATATATATTTATACGAATCGTGTGAGGTAAGCGGCTAATGAGACCTGACATCTTTTTTAATCCGAGTGTATCGTATCAATTTCATCGCCTTCGTTCATTGTAGTCACAGTCGGCGGTTTATTAATTCTAAAAAATGTAGGGAAGAGCGGGATCGTGTCAAACGGCCTTCAAAGTGAATTGGGCATTTCCTAAATTTTCAAGAGTTTTTAAAATTCCCCCAATTAAACGTTTGCTTTGATAAGTTTTGCCTGTTTTCAGTTTTGCTCAGGTGGAGCAAGAGCAATTCAAGCCCCTCATGGAAGGTTTCACGTTTCGTTTAAAATTTTTTTTGCCCTACAGATTTTCCCTGTAATCAGTAGACTTTTCTTGTTTTAACCCTTCAAAATAGAGATTCTATCCAGGATTTCCGTTCCAAAAATCTTGGAATAAATCCCGATTTTAGAATTCAAGTTTCCTTGTAAAATTCTCGAGAAACTCCAGAAATTACAGGTTGATTCTGGAGGATTTTCACTTCCCGAATCCTGGATTCCTAACTTTGCCGAGAAATGAATGTCTGCCTGCTTGTTTCGATAAAGTTCAGCTGTTAAAATATTTTCCTTCCTTTTTCCGTTACTACTTTTTTCACGAAAAATATCTCAAAAATGCAAAACTAAAAAATATTCTTGCATTACAAACATTTTATAAAAACCTTTTTAATAAAAATCAGGATCCTGAAAAAAAAAAAAATTCACGAATTTTAGGATGAACGGCGTTCTCAGACAAAATGTCTTTTACCGATGGATTTTACATATGGAATGTTATTTTTTGGAACAACCCAACTCCAGGATGTATGATTCTACTTTTAATTATCGCTTCTTTTAGAAAAAAGCTCGCACGACACGAAGAGACACGAGGACCCCCAAAAATAACTCAACTTTTAAATAAAATACTCTTAACGAGAAAAAGGAATTACCAAAGAGTCTATGATTTAATTGTGCCTCGTTTCCCCCTACATATAATCCTCCATGCTGCTTCATGTTTCTATTTGATCATTTCATTTTTATGAGGATGACTTTCTGTGTTGGGTTTGATTATAATAAAATATTTTAGAGGAAGTCGTAAAAAGTGAAGAGGGGAAAAAAAATGGTTAAATATAAAAAATAGGCGTGCATTTTCCGGTCAGCATTTTATTTTAAATATACGTTTTATGAAACCATCTGAGCCGAAAATTGAAGGTCGGATCCCTAGGCTTTCCGAGAAAAACCTCTAGTTCGTTTTGCTCATTATCAATCGGGGAGTTTTTTTTTTAAAGCTTTAAAGCTCTATTTTTCATGGACAAAGAATAATTCGAGTTACAGAAGCATTTTTTCTTCGCCGTTCCGCTTATTTTACAGGACAAACCCTGACAAGAAAATTGGTTTCGTAAAAAAAATTCAAATAATATTTATTTCACTAGTATTAATATTATTATATTAGTGTTAATTATTTTAATATGAAACCGAATTTCAAAGTTTGGATAAATTGCAGGGTGAAATTTGGGGCCCGTTAACGGCTAATATTACACATCATCAAGATTGTAGATATCGGATCCAAATGGATTTTTCCAGAACCTCTTTTCCCAATTAAAATGTGCACCGGAATAGCTCTGACTATTGCCTTTCACCAAAAATATTGTACCGTAATCCTCCTAATTCGAACAAAAACGTTAATTTGAAGAAATCGAAACGGTCGCTATTTATTCGTTTTCCAAAGGAAACAGTCACCGCTTATAAATTCCAAGTATCAGCTCTGTGTGGGTTTATTTTTACTCTCCAAAATAGGTGAATACCTTTTTTTCTGCTTTTTATAATTTCAAGTTGCAAATGTTTAGAAGGCACCATTTTATTTGTAATAAAAAATACCCGATAAAAACGGGGGAAAAAATCCACTAAATGAGCCTACATGATTAAGTAACTGCACGGTAAAAATGTACGTTGACAATCAGTCAGATGCAAAGATAATCCTTTTATGTAAAATGTTTTATCGTGATAAGATTTAAGTTTAATTTCTTGTAACCCGTGCATACAATGGTACATTTTCCCGATCCCCCAAGGCGTCATTTATCCCGATCGGTTCGAAAGGCAAAGAAAATGAAGGACTTCCGGTGCGGTAATTAATTGCACCCGTCGAATAATTCTCCAATCAAGGCAGGGAATTACAAGGGCAAACTACTTACTTTCGGTGTACTTTACTCTACATAAAACATAAATAAAATATTAATTCGAGTAGCATGCCGGGAGGATAACTCTTTCCTTTCCTTTGGCACGTCAACTATTAACTCACGCGTGTTTAATCATCGTTAAATATACGCTATGGTAATTACTGGTGTGGGCGGGGTCTAAATAAAAATATATGGCAAAAAAAAAATTCATATATTTATATAAATTTTTTTTTACGGTTTAATACCTGTTAGGTTATGCTGGTAAAAATATTAATATTTCCTAATTTTTTAATAGTAGTACCATCTTTAATGGGTAATTAATTAATGGCTACAATTAATTACTGCACCCGAACATGTTTATCGAGTTTTTTTGAATAGAACCTCTCGTGTATGTGTGTTTGACGTTTGAATTAAGAGAAACGGCCTCGAAGGTTCCAATCAAAATGATGAATGCCAAAAATGTACCGGAATTTAGATCACATCAGAAAGTTAAAAATGATTTCTATTTCGAAAAAATGGAAAACTTTACTTGCGAGATTATGCGCGCTGAGAAAAATCCAAAAATTTCTTTTTTAATCGAAATCCAGGCGACGAACCGAAATTATAAAATTACGAACAGACATCAAATGAGATTTTATTTTTGGAGTTCCGCGACGACAGATTTTACAATTTCAAGACATTTTACCAAAATCGGCTACAACTTCTCTTCGGCAAAGACCACGAACAAGTGACTTCGATTAGCATGCTTTTAAAAAAAAAAATCAGGCATTCATTCAAAAAATTTCTTACTCGAATTTTTATCGGTTGATCATGCACAAGTGTTAAAAGCTATGCAAGTTTGAAATTGAATTTTCTTACGTAAAATTAACATTAAAATTTTTATGGATCCCCACTTCCCTGCTTAAGTAATAAGTATGCGCTACTTTCGAATCGAGTCTATCCTCATAATTTAGGTTGACTAGGACCCGTCTTGAGCAGTAATCGGTCCATTTCTAAAATTATCAGCAACGGGGTTTCTCGATAGGACCTTTCAACTTAATCGCACTAAACGCAAAAGTCTTGAAAGTCGTTTCCATCGCACAAAGTTTTGTACACTTTAAATTACGGTACATCTTTACAATCAATTATAAACTTTCAAATTCGAGTCATCAAGACCGATTATTTCAAAAAAGGAAATTTTAAAACTTTTCATGACGAGCAATTAAGCTTTCCGCGGATATTACAACTCCGGAAGAGAATGAGACAGCACATTTTTAAATACAAAAGAGAAAAAAAAAGTGCATAATGATGCTCTTTTGTGTAATTTGCACGAAATTAAAAAATAAGTTCCTGAATTACGTATAAAAAAAAAAGACTACTTGTTGCTTTTTGTTCCTGACTGACGTTAAGTAGCCATGCTACGGCTAGGGAGGGAGATCCTTTCCCGTGTGGGGTCCTTTACAATATTGTCAATCTCCAGTCACGAACCCTCTTTTTGTTCGACATTGGGGTGTACCTTTTTCTCGAATCGCACAGCAATATACTCTGACCGGAGGTCGTGCATAAAAACTTTCGTCGACATGTTTGTACGAATTAAAAATTAACGAGTCCTTGACGGAGTGACTTTTAATATTTGTCGAAGCTCGCCGACTCTCGTCCTCAAGATAGAATTTTCCTACGGTGTATATATCGGAATCGTTCGGTCGGCCGGTCGTCAGTTGCGGTCGTTCCCATGCGTCCAGACACGGCCTGTTACCTTCGAAAACATGTCATGGTTTTTAATGATCACGCAGCATGCAACAAGGCTCGAAAACGTTTCCTTCGTTTCCATTATACCTGTGATCGAAATGAATCTTGCAGAAAAAACCGGGATTCATGTACCAAAAAGTTCGACGTTTGTCAAAGTTTTCTAGGGTTTGTTTGCCGAGGCAGTGCCGACCGGAAAGGAACCTAATCCCGAAAAAAGGTGCTTTCAGAGCTTTCAAATGCTTTTTCGAAAACTAGTCGGTTGCGGCAAACACAAAGTTACGAATCTTTTTCCATTTTTTCTGATAAATATTTCCATGTTGGTACACATGGAGTTTGAACTTTCTATAAAAGCCAACGAATCACTTGTAATTTGATCAAAAATCTTTTTAGGACCATCTTATGAATATTCTCTCCGATTTATTATGCTGGAAATTAAGTTTCTTTCTTGAGACTTTATTTAGATACTCAATTGCGGAACGGCGTACACAAAAAGCAGCACTCAGCGGATGAGTGCTTACCCTTTAAGCTAAAGCTAAGCTAATACATCTAGATTTGCACGGATAAAACACTGTTAGTCATTTTAACTCATCTTGTTAGTAATTATACATCTACCTGAACACTGTAAAAAAATTTCTTAAATTTCATAACGATATCGCAATGAAAATTCATAACTGGTAATGGAATTTAATACTTCTGCTTTTTTCATATTTTTGTTATTAATTTTCATAAATTGTATTATAAAATTCATATTCAGTGATATGAATCGAAGTGAACTTCATATTGTAGATTTGTACTCCGTTGTAGCAGCATCCGGTTTAGTATAGTGGTTAGCAATCTACTTGGACTACAACCCCAGAGGTACCTTGTTCGAATCTGGTCGGCAGCTTGATTTGTAAAGGTTTTTTTTTCTAGGTATTAGAACCTCTTAAGGTTTAATAAATTGATAGAGTTTATATTAAAAGCAGATAAAAAAAAAGTTAGGATCAATTTTTCAATTAATTTTTTGCCGTTATTAAAATTAATAACAAGTTATGAAAATTAATAACATGTATATTAATTTTAATAACGTTTACGTTATTAAATTTCATAACAGTGATGGCAAAAAAACTTCATAACAATTTTATTGAATTTAATACGAATTTTTTTTACAGTGAACTCAAGGGTAAATTCAACATATAATATTGGCAATCTTTACCAAAAGTAGTAACCTTTTTTATCAGTGTGAAAATCAAAACGCTTGCATACGTAAAGCCCTTTTCATATCATGGGTCATTTAAAGGCTTCTAAACTTAAATCCAGATCAGGTGTTTTTGAATCCCCCCCTCTCTAGTGCTTAAATGATGTGTTACACTCCTTAAGGACTATTCTTTTATTACATTATCATTTTGAAATCTCCATACGAAAATTTAATGTTTTTCTAAACTTTGTCTATATGTACGTGGGTCAGGGTTAGGCTGGAAGGTGTCAAAACAAATTATTTAAAAAATAATGATCTAATTAATAAAGAGCTCCTTTCTCGATTTACTCCGGACGATGCCAACTTTGGAAATTGGAATTATCTCATGGTTGCCATACTTGTCATTTAGATGCGGCTAGAGGGTGCCGAGGGGAGACAAAACTTTTTTCACATTCGTTTGGGGACCACATAATGTTTTATTTTATTTTATTTTATTTTATTTTATTTTATTTTTTTTTTTTTTTTGCCTTCTTGTAGATACTTTTTCAAACGTTTGATGACCCTCCGAAACAAAACTTAATGCTTCCTTTGACGATGACCCTTAAAGTTCGAGCGAAATCGGAATGAGTCTTTCCTGAAAAAACTTTTATACAACCAAAAATGTAGATCCAAGATCGGAACCCAGCTACCTGCAAATGTGCGATTTTTGCATACATTTATCGACCCATTCCGATCTATGGTATTGAATTACCGGAAATTTCCCGTCTTTCCAATAATCCTTTTTCGACTTTTTAAAAAGAGATGCACGACACATTTTCAATATATTCCATACTTGGATGTCATATTGAAAAATTATTTTTAAACTCGACCGATTAATCTTTATCACTTCGTGATGACCGAATATTCAACGCTCCTTTCATCAATCTTAATTCCATTCAAATAAAAAACCTGACCGTTATTCCTCTCTCTCTTTCTTTAAACTTCCGGTTCATCTTTCACGAAAAGGGATAATTCCTTCGTTTAAAAAAGAATCATTTAATCTTCACCTAAGTGTTCACTAAACGCCATTTTTACAAAGTCCCTAAAAAATCTGTCGAGTTAAAAAAAAAAAATTTCTAGCCTCCTTTTCAAAAAAAAAAAAAAAATTCACATAACAAAAGGGATCAAACTTATCAAACGTCCTTTCACCATAAATAAACAGGGAAAACTTTTCCCTCCTCAATTCAAAAGTTAATTGAAGTCTCATCCAGAAGTTAGTCACTTATAAAGCTCGTTAATTTCAATTTAAGAAATCCCGTTCCCCATGTTAGCCTTACCCGTTTAAAATTCATCTAAAGTTAATATTAATTTAACGACAAAAAAAACTTTAGTCTGATTACTTTAACATAAATCGAACAAAATAAATTCGGGAAATTAAAAGGGTTTTCTCCGTGTTTAACTTACGATGGAATGGCGTAAAATGCCGACAGGTTATTTTCCGTTACTTTGGTTCCCCGATAAAATCGACGAGGTGCAAAAGTTTTATTACAAACAGACGATAACCCCCCGAGATAAACAAACGGATATAGGAGCCCTCATTCGAGGATCGTTAGCGCCTTTTTCCACGGAATCATATAAATTTAAAGGGAATTACTTGGGTCTCGTGACGGCGTTAACGCATGCGCAATAGAGTAAATCAATCGGACGCCGCATATAGTGCATATCGATGCTCTTATTTCGTCTCATTGCAATATTTTTCTCCTCTTTTTCGTCTTGTCCGTAAAGATCACGTACCTTTCGCACAAGATTTCTTTTCTTTTTTTTTTTTTCGAATCGGGTGACGTCTCGCGAGCATTTTTCGGACGTCACGCCATCCACATCCCAAAAAAGGATTAATCTCCCGTATGTCGATAGGTAGATGGCCTTAAGATACCGAAATGTCAGATCCGGATATTGCATACAAAGGAAACGAAAAAGACAAGAAAACAAGATCCTTGGCAGCCGAATAATGATTTGAGATATTTTGTATTCGTCCCTTCGACTCCGATCGTCATTCATTTTCTAGTGGAATAGGTAGCAGGAAACCAGAAGTCACACCATGGGAATCGCTTTAGAAACGTTGCTGTTCCAAAAATCATTTTGACAGCTTTTTCTAAAACATTTCGGAAAAATATCTTAAAAATTTAAAAAAACGCCGACCTAAAACTGGTATTGTCGTAGCTTAAAAGTTTTCGGACCCTCTAAAACTTATGGCTCTGGTCAAATCTTGTCGGAGGCACAAAAATCATCTGTAAATGTTATCCGATCGAATAATTTTTTCAATCATAAGATTTTGAAATAGCGATTTATTAGAGTATTTTTACTCGTTACATTTCAGTATTAACTTGTTCGACATTCCGTACTTTAGCGCCAGTTTCTGGTTATAACAACAAAAGTTTCTCTCGGGAAAACAAGTCGGAAACCCGGAAACCCCGGTTGAATTTTGTCAAAAAATCATTTGGGATTGCAATTTTCAATCCTAGGCCATTCTTTATTACGAAAACGTTCAGCTCAAACGGATTAACACCGAACGCTTGCCCGCCGAAAAAAAACAATGCAAAAACAGAATTAAGAAAGCTTTCCGACTTTTCTAATATTTGAAATTATTTGATCTTCATCCAGACAACTTACAACTTTTTTTCAATTTTAACAAAGTGTTAAAAAATTAAAATGGGAAAACAGGATCGGGAAAATCGGCCTTGACCAAAGATTGACGGTATTGTGATTAATTTTCGATACCGGTCAATCATTGTTGATAATAAATGTAATCCTAAATGAAACAAAGAGGTGAACAAGCCCTATTTTGGAGAAAATTCAGACTCGGTAAGAACCGATTCCACGACAGAAATAGTCTAGAAATTTTTTAAAAATTCCGTTTTTTTTTTCGCCCCAGAAATAAATTTTAGACGAAACTTTTAAAATCAAAACTTTCTTCTTAACCTCTTTTTGGCGGAAACGGCCTTAAAAGACTTATTTTGCCAACATAACGTTTTTCGGAACGAAATTCATAAAAATAGTTATTTCTCCACCCTCCTCCCCCATTTTTTTTTTTTTAAGAAAAAGGCATGAAAATGTTTGCTACTCATTTTTAAAATATTAACGATTTCTTCCGGTTGATGTAAATTAAATGCTTCGTTTTTTTAAAGCTTCATCCTAATACTACATTTTACGATCAAAAAAATTATTCTGAGATCCAAACTTGTACTACATCTTTGTTGCTTAAGACAAAATTGAAAAAATCTTGGAATAAATAAAAGAGCTTTGGGAAAAAAATGTCTATAAAATCATTTTCAAAGATCGAAAAGGCTGAATTCTTCAGCATTCGATTGTAAAAAGGATACTTATTTAAAACTTATTTAAAACGGAATTTTCTAGCATACATTTTAGTTCTATAACTTTACAAAAAATGAGATAACCTTATACTTTAAACCGCTTGAAGGAAAGAAAAATTGATTAAAAAAAATTAATTTCGGACTTGGTAAAAGGCAGGGAACCATAATCCGCACACTTTCAAAAAGAGACTAGGTCATAGCATCGACGTCCAGTCTACTAGACTGGATGGTATTGCAGTCTCAAAACGCCGACGAATTAAATAAAAAATAAAAAAATGAATTAGTCGACGTTTTGCACAAGCAAACCGTCCGAACCAATCGATTAATATAAATATAATTATTTTTAAAAAAAAACAGTCGACGTATTTGGCGGGAAAATGTATTAATTGATCGACTACTTATTAAAGTTAATGAAAATAATTTATTTCTTAAATGTAAAAACGGTAAAGCGAACGGTGTTTCGAAAAGTCGCGAATTTCGGCGTTTACGGGAATATGCGAATGCAATTTGCCACTATGGCCCGGCATTGTGGGCATGTCACGGGAATCCTTTCGTTGCTATTGTCGTAAAATCTGGGAGTATTCAGGAACGGATTTAAGCAAGGTCTGCAAGAAATTCTGTGACCGCATGGTATCGCCGTCCTAGAGAACTGACATGCCTCACGGTCGTCTGCCGGCGGAGAAATCCGGTATCAGATCAAAATCCATCTGTAGCATCTATTCCTCCTGGCATGCGAAGAGGGAGAGGAAGACCGCGAAATCCGGTACCGGAACCGATTCCTGTTGAACCTGTTGAAGTTCCCGCAGTTGAAGTTCTTGCAGACCTTCCTTAAATCCGTTCCTGAACACTCCCAGATTTTACGACAATAGCAACGAAAGGATTCCCGTGACATGCCCACAATGCCGGGCCATAGTGGCAAATTGCATTCGCATATTCCCGTAAACGCCGAAATTCTCGACTTTTCGAAACACCGTTCGCTTTACCGTTTTTATATTTAAGAAATAAATTATTTTCATTAACTTTATTAAGTAGTCGATCTATTAATACATTTTCCCGCCAAATACGTCGACTCTTTTTTTTATAAAATAATTTCATTAATATTAATCGATTGGTTCGGACGGTTTGTGTGCAAAACGTCGACGAATTTATTTTTTTATTTTTTATTTAAGGAGTGTCTTTACACTTTTTAAAAAGGTATAACTCACTGCTTTTTGACCAATAAGGTCTCTTCCTTTCGGCCTTTGCCAACTTTTGGGAAATAAAAATTTTGGTTTGTTGTTAAACAAATGGTATGTTTATTTCCAAAAAGTAACATGTTTTTTCCAAATTACCATAAGAAAATAATGTATTTTTTTTCTTAGCGAAATATCCATGGAACCAAGTTATCAAATTAACCCAAACTTAGCAGTTAAATTAATTTTGTTCTTATGGAATAGCTTTTCATGGTTTCAAAAAAATCTTACATTTTTTTTCAAGTGTAAAGACACTCCTTAATTCGTCGGCGTTTTGAGACTGCACACGGAGAAACTTTTACTCGTGTTCGCTACTAAACGGTTTGGGAATAACGTTTATGGTAATCTATTCCCATTTTTTAATCATTACGAACCACCAATTTTTAGTAATCAGTCCTATTCGCCAATGTCAACCGTAAAATAGTAATCGTTGCCAGAAACTGATAAAGATTCCTTTTTTAATTGTCAATTGCTAAATACTTAAAACGATTACAAAACTTACTGGTAATAGTTGCTATATATTTTTGAATCTTTACTATTCGCGCGGGATTAATTTACACAAACTGTAAAACTGTAGCCGCTATTATCTTAGAGCAGGTAGTAATGGTGTATGCATAAGGTTTGATTTTTTTTTTTCTTCGAGCACTTAATACCCTTTAGTTTCGACTTGTTTTGACATGGCTTGTGCGGTTTAGTTGGTAACATAGTAGGGTTGATTGATTTAGGTGTGAGAGGTCTTAGGTTCGAATCTTGCTAGGTGTTGAGATTTTTTCAAGGTATTGAGATTTTTTCAGGGACATTCCTCATCCTGGATGGACATGCGTCGTCATTTAACAACAATAATATAAATAATGAGATTCGAAATAATAAAAAAAATGTCCTTTTTTTTTCTTTTTTTTTTTTTTCAATTAATTATTATTATATCATTATTACTATTAATAACGGGGGCATTTTCGAATATGTGTATAACATTTTTGGAAAATGTCGAAATATTCGGGAAACGAATCGGAAACAGAATATTCTGGAAACCGGAAAACATTCCACTCTCCCCCCAAAAAGGAGCTGGATCCGTTAATTTTGAATCTATAAAATACATAACGATGGTAAATTGTGCTAATCTTTTTAGTAATGACTGCCACTTGTTTGGTAGCCATTGCCAAAATGGTTTGGCAATGCTATCCAATAGCCTTTAACAGAAACCGATCGTAATGATTACCAGAGAAACTTGGTTGTCAGGCCATAATACAGAAAGTTTGGCAACGATTACCAGATTCTGACATTGAGCGCCAGAGTGGGTTTCTCCGTGCAATACCATCCAGTCTAGTAGACTGGACGTCGATACTAAGGAGAGGTCCCTTGTAAAAAAAAGTAAAACACAAATAAGGTCTTTGCCATTTAAAAAAATATAAATACCATCTAAATGAATGGATTTTCTTATGCAATTTACTGGATTTGGATATTTTCAATCAAACTAATTAATTTTTCCATTAAAAATTGACCTATTTAGATGCGACTTGTAGCTCACATATGTATTTTTAACTCTTTAAACTCCACGTTTCTATTTTCTTTAAATGACTGAAATCTGTCACTTGCTGATAGTGAAAAAAAAAAAAAAAAAAAAAACATATTTCGCATAAAACTATTTCGGAAAATAGTACATGAAATAAATGATGGTATTCATTTTTCATCTGCATTTTACCAATTCGATATTTTTTAATTCTTACGAAATTCCGTAAAAATATGTTTTACAGAACTCTAGAATTAAGAGTCAATAAAATATACAGTATTTTCCGAGGAAATCGTTGGAAAAAAATTACAATAGTATGAGGAAAAGACTTTTTTAAACATGTGGGGGTGAGTTTAAAAAACAGATTAATGAGCCTCCTTCTCGTCAACAATCCTGCCACCCACCGCTTCAGAAAATATTTTTTTTATAGAAGGGAATGCGGTATTATTCTAATGTAATCGTATTCCGCAAGGATATTTGAAAAAGGTTTTTTTTTCTTTTTCTGAAAAAACATTTAAATCCTCCATTTTGGAACAGTCAAGTTAGTTTCAAAAAAATTTAATTTTGTCAATAAAAAACAATTTTTTTTATAGCTGAAAATTTTCTGAGGTTGGAAAGATAAACTAGCATCTGGTTTCAAATTCTGCGTTTAAACCATTTTCGATACCAAAAGAAAACAAAAGTTTTTATAAAACTAAGGGATTAAAGTACCGGTATTTCAGATGGATAATAAGCCTACCGACTTATTTCTTTAGATCGACTGAGCTCTGAAAATCTTAAAACCAAAAAAAAAAACTGAAAAACTTCATATAAAAAATTGTATGAGACATAGTATGTGATGTTTGAAAAAAAAAAAAAAAAAAAAAAAAAAAAAAAAAAAAAAACATTAAAATAAAATGAGGTCTGACAAAAAATTCGTCGCTTCACCTTCCGTTTCATTTGCAAAATGGTGGTTTTTTAAAAAAGTGAAACTTAAAAATAAATTTGCTCGAGGAAAGCCAGAACATCGTTTTTCGAAGACCTGACAATTTGCTCAGTTTTTGTTTTTTCTTCCGCATTACCAGGTAATTTTGCAATCCCTTGCACTTTTTACATCTTTTTATTTGCAGTATTTCAAATTTTACCGAATTTCCCGATTCTGTTTATCCAATTTAAATGAATAATAATAAGTTAATTATTTTTTCGATTACCTGTCTTGAAGCTTCTTGCCGAATCCTCTCGCTTAGAGCACACGGAGTGGGCTCCACTTCCCACGTCCGATTCATTCAAAATTCTGTAAAGAGAAAAGTAGAAAGAAAATATGAAAAAAATTATGAACTCTGAATCCATTAAAGAGGTTGGTCAACCCTACGCAAGCGTTCTTTCCTTATCTATTACACTTTGATAAGGCCCTTATTAACAATTTTTATTAAAAAATCAAGATAAAAAAAAGTTAAAATGAATTTTTGAAAGAAAAACGACCGAGTGTTTAAAAGAAAAACACGGTCCTGAGCTACGTCAAACAATCATTAAGTTTGATTGAAACGCAAACAAAGCATTTGATAATAATCTAATAATGACCCAAAGTTGATTTTTGTTGAATTATTTATGCGCGATTGTGGCTGTCATGTTTTACACGTATTATTATTTCCTCCTTTTTTCGAAATGAAAATAAAAAAATCATTTTTTTTTTTAAGTTTCGTTTCTTTTTTCCTTCCGGAAAACTTGTCGTTTTTTAAAAGGAAAAACGAGAACAATACAATACGCCGACTTGTTTTTTCTTCCTCCCCCCGATCGGCTCGATGACAAGCACCGCTGATAAATACATATCCATTTTATGAGGAGCTCGGAAGTAAATCATCGTTTGATTTTTCCTTGAAAAGAGCTAATTTCCCCGGGATGTCACTTTTCGACTTTTGACACGAGTTCGAAACGAGCGTGGGACGACTTTTTAATTAGGCGGAGGAAAGCCATTTTTTATAAAGCTTCGGTAAATATAATTTCGAAATAAATAAGAAGCGAAATCGTGTACGCCTAATGAATAATATATTTTTCCATTTGATAAAAAACATGAACACGAATAGCTAACCCAAGTAATGGAGGAACGGATAAAGAAAAGAAAACGCCTGGGGGGGCTGTTAGTACACCTACCCATTCTGTGTGGCCTCGCACTCAACAGCCCAATCATTCTTTATCTAAGATAAACTTGTTCCGTATTTTTGTCATACGTTACACCGTCTTATAATTTAAATTATGAAAAAATAATTTATTTAACTATTAAAATGACAATGCTGTGAAATTATTTTCTTTCTTTCGTCAAAAGATTATGTTTAATTCATTCGTCTCCATCGTTACAGTCCCTATCAACAAATTTTAAACATCAGCATCGAGTTGCGTACCTTTGCCACTTTGCCCCACGTTTCCTCAATTTCTACAAGGGCGGTGTTTACGGAAAATTTCCGCTGAAATGCGTTCAAAGGCATCCCGTTCGAGGTTAAAATTTATTTCCGAAAACAAAAATAAAAAGTTTTGCCTCCTTCAGCTTGCGATGTAGTCGAGGGTAAGCTAGATCAAGGTCGTGGCGATTTTTCGGGACTAACCTTTATTTCATTCGCGTAGCCGGCACTTGAAACAATAAGAAGAAAAAGAGTGAAATATGTAAAATAGGTGACTTTCCTTTCAGTCAATTAGAAACTGCTATTCGGCTTAACTAGTTGTTAAGGTCAGCATAGCTTATGAACAAATAAATAAATAATTTTTGACTCTCACTCCTTCGGAAAAGAAATTCTTTCCTTTTAGATTTTTAGGTGTTGAACATGTACAATAATGAAGTAGTATTTTTCAATACAAGGACTGCAAACGACAAAATTGCCCGTCGAGACCGAGTTTTAAGCCCGAGCCGAAGGCGAGGCCCTTAAATAGGTCGAGACGAGCAAGTCGTTTGCATTTCTTGCATTGAAAGATATTTTTTATCACAAGGTACGGTGTAAGATAATGTCTGTAAATAAACTGACTAGGACTGAAAAGTGGACTTTTCAGTACCGTGTGATGAAAAGAATTTAAACATCACCAAAGCCTGCGGACATGTACATTTTGATTCTTTCATTTTATTCAAGAAAAAAACACAAAAATAGAAGCCGCAAAAAATGAAGCAAAAGAGTAAACCGGAAAGGCACGGAGTATATAAGTCGGTCACTTTTCACTCTTTGCCAATCTTAAGTGATTTTCTCCCAGAGAGATATTTTAAGCACTGTACTCTTTTATAGTTACAGCCATTTACATTAAAAATGTATGGTATTTATATACGGTATACCATAAATTTTTATATATACGTATTCAATTGTTACTTCCTAATATTTTGCAAATTAATTTTCAAAAAGAAAACGATTTAGTTCCACAATTACCAGCTTTTATTATATATTATAGGGATATTATTCACGAAAAAGTCAAGAAACATGGCTTCATTTGTGTCTCATGGTATATTATATCTTACGTCAATCAAATGTCGGCATTTTGAGTTCCTATATGATGAGCGAAAAATTTATATCCTTCTGTGAAAGTATTACCTATTGCTCCTTACAGACTGCGCCAAATATTAATTATTAAAACAAAACGGCGAACAAGGAGTAAAGTGCGAATACGGTAGTCGGATGGAAGAAAGATGAAAAAATCCATAGGAGATCTTAAAACATTAAATTAAAACAGGATACAAAGGCTTAAACGGCATAGCGTTACTCCTTCTAAATGACCAAAAGAAACACGAAACGATTGTCAGACGAAAGTCCGAGAAATTATTTTAATAACTTTCTGGCTTTTTAACTTTTTCTTCGGCAGCAGAAAAAATTGGAGAACTCGGCACTCTAACCGAATCAATTGCCTAACAAGTTATACATTCCATGATACTGATAAAAATAATAAATAAATAAATAAATAAATAAATAAATAAATACCGCTTTCATCATGAGGTGTATGGTACGTAAGCAAAAGATCCTTTATCACTTCTTTATATAGTAATGGGCAGAGCCTAAAATTATTTCAAAAAGCTACTACACACATTAAATTACCCCCCCCCCCCCTTCCCCATCTTAAGAAAAACCAAAAAGAATTTTGGGTTTCTCAAATTTACAAAAAAAAAAGAAAAAAAAAAAAGCGAAGGGAAATAACAAAAGCTTCAGAATTTGGAAAATTGCATCTACTACCAGTCTATATTCATGTGTTTAGAAAAATAAAATTTTTAAATTGTATTTAAAAATTTTTTAATTGTATTTAAAAATTTTTTAATTTTATTTAAAAATTTCTTTTTCTCCATTTGATTTTAACTTTTTTGGACCGAAATATGCTAAAATTGTACTACACATATTGTCAAATTGATACTACACACTTTAGATTTCTACACTGTAAAAAAAATTAGTAAAATTCCAAAATATTTTTTTTGGAATTTTCCAAAAAATAGGTTTTCCAAACTTTCTTTTGGTAATTTTTCAAAAAAAAATATTTCAAACTTTTTGTTTTGGAATTTTCCCAAACGATTTTGTGTTACAAAGAATCTTGGAATATTTTAAAAGATAAAGATGGTAAAATTACCACTTTCTTTGTAATAAGGTATTCCGGTTTAAAAGATTTGAAAAATTACAATTGTTATTAAGAAGAGTTAGGACATGCTCGCGCACAATTAACCACCCCATCTGTCTACCTGTCTGGACTACCCGGGTAAAAAATTTTTAAAAGAATGCGAGAATTCTATTAATCTGCATAAGGAAGTATAAGTGTTCGGAATTGCAAAGGTCTTCTATCATTGTTTTGAAAGGGTGTTTGAAGCAGGCAAATGATTTTTGTTTAGTTCCGGGCTGCAAGTACAAGTGAAAAATTGTTGACCAGAATCGTAACAAGTGCAAATATTTTCAACGAATAAAGGAAGTTTTCAAATACTTTTTAAATTTTTTCTTAATCGGCAATTTAAGTATTAGAGAATAAGTCACATAGGTTTTTAAAAAATGGGTAAAATATGGGTTGTGTTAATGAATAAAATTATTTTAATCTAGATAAAAATTAAAATTAGTCAAGAATTAAGTTAATATAATTATTATCTGACGCGAATATGTGTTTCGTTTCAAAATGTATTAAGAGTGTATATATAGGGAAGGAGCAAAATATGAAAATTTATTATTTTAAAGCTTTTTTTTTTTTTTTTTTGCAAATAAGTAATAATACAAATAGTTTTAAGAGGTCTGAACATAGGCCTCTAAGTTCTTTGACCTCATCCTTTTCTTTGTGAAATCTTGAAAAGAAACGAAAATAAGACCGCATGTTCTTCCAAATGGAATTTTCGCCTTAGTTTTTTTTTTTTTCTAAAAAACATTTCTTGTCCGATCTTATGCTAAGTTAAATTTTTTCTCTCTTTTTTTTAGATCCACATGCACGATGCTTTTCCTGACTCACTGCAGCTGGAGAAAGAAAGTCAGCAGAGAAGTTACAATTGTTATATAAAAATTGTTGTGATATATATATAAAAATGGTGTATACTTTTATGTTATTTTATTGTTATTTAAAAATTGTTAATATGATAAATGTGTAACTCAATAAATTCGGCTGTTTTTTTTTATTGCTATTTTTCGACGATTTTTTAAAATTCCTGCTTGCTGTTTATAACATGTTTGGTAAAATTTCGAAAGGAACAATCGGAAAAATTACTAATCATTTTTCGTAATTTTACAAAATGTTTTTCTTGAAAAATTACCAACTGGTATTTGGAATATTACCAAATTATTTTTGGAATTTTACAACCTTTTTTTTTTGAAATTTTACCAATTATTTTTTTTGGAATATTACCGAACGGGTTTTTGGAATTTTACTAACTTTTTTTTTTGGAAAATTACAAAGCAGTTTGGAAATTTGACTTCCAAACTTTTTTTTGGAAAATTCCAAAAATTTTTTTTACAGTGTAACTACACAAAGTGTGTGCTACTACACACAATTTTAGGCTCTGGTAATGGGAATAAAAGTTGTATGGATTTCGTCTTGCAGATAAGGCGAAAGACAAAAAACGAGTAAATTATATTACTTTTATCGATTTAATAGCATTTATTTTATTGTTATAAAATCGATCAAGTTCGACTCATCAGCTTTCAAATTAACAGTGCAGGGGGAAAAAAAATTTCCTCCTAGATTATGCTCTTACTATAATACGAAAAATGAAAAAGGGTAACCAAGTGCGCCAACACTGCCACTTACCATGCTCCTTGTCTTAATTTTCGGAATTTTTGCCCGAAAAAGAACGCTTTAAATAATTGGAAGGGTATGACGACCATGTGCAGTGCTACTGCCTTCACTCTCACTGCCTGTTTTGCCTTAATATCGGCAAAACAAATCCGATCCGTTGCACCTTAAATTGGACAGTGCTGGAAGTTTTCCCAGTTTAAAGTTCCGCCAGGGTTACGCTCAAAAAATTATCCCCATTATTTCGAAAACTTCATTCGTCGCAAGCAGATAATTTTCAGGAATATCAACCTATTGGTACAAATATTTTGATGCTTTTTACGGACGGTCGTCCAAAAAAAACTAAAAAGTTTACAAATTTTCATTACTCAGATGCAAAAGCTGTCTTTCATTAATTTTCTGGTAAAAAAAGAAGATGTGATAAACAAATATCGTTCATCTTAATAACTTGAGGTACGTGGCAACAAGATGCCAGCTCTATATCATTACAAAAGTTGCGAACCAACAATAACTTGTAAAAAAATTTGAATCACTATGTTGTATCCTAATCTCCGGAAAAAAACCTATCATAATCAACTGACTTTGTCCCGATGTGACTGAAAAAGGGTAAATGCCGTGTCGTAATATCAAAAAACTTCTCAAAAATGTTGATCAAGTTTTTTAAAGGGGAGGAAAGCATTTCAAGCAATGACTTATTTTTTCAATGGGCAAGAGGAGGGAGGGCTGATGATGGATTGAAAATGTCAAAAATATGGTGACGTTATGATTGAATTAATGTCACCATGGTTAGCTTAGCTGTCGAAAATACTGCCTCGAGCCATACGGGCTCTTTGTACGGTCTTGCCTTGTTGCCGAAAAATCATTTAAAATGACAACAATTTCAAGTCGAAAAAATGAAGGCAGCTTCAGGATTAGCCAGACACGAGTTTGGAACGGCTTTTTTATGTTTAATTACGCCGACTTCTTTTCGCACCATTTCATTTCCATTCATCGCCGAACTTCGGGCAAAGAGTCATTCGACAAAAATAGCTTTTACAACCTTCCGAGTCCCATAAAACAAACGTTATAAGTGATAAAAACAAATCCGAAAAGCTGCGAAACAATATCGAAAAGACAGATTTACGGGATGCGAAAGCACAAAAAACACCCACGGAAAATTTTCAACATATGGTCGTGTCAGAAAGAAAATTTACAACTTGCGGGATGATCGACCTGTCATGACCAAACTACATCCAAAAAAAAAAAAAAAAAAAAAAAAAGGAAAGGAAAGGAATCCTTATCGATATCAAAATCGGTAAGTGTGAGAAAACAAGACGTAAAAAATAAATTATCATAATGAATGAGTAAAGATTAATGCAATCGAAAAAAAGAAAGAAGAAAAGAAAAACGAACTTTGAAACGTAATTATAACAATTAGTGAAGTCGATCACGTAACAAAACTCAGAGTGGAAAATACCCTGGTCCCCATAAAAAGGAAGGTTTAAAGGGGAATCCGTAGAGGCTGAACACCTTTTCAAAATGAGAGTTACATGCGTCAAAACATGCGCGTGCCGTTACATTTTTAGAAGCCGCCTCTAATTCCCATGCAGATCATCATTTTATGTGGCTTTTTATGATGCAGTCCCAAGACCCGAGAGTCGTGTACCTTATTACATTGCATATTTCCTATTAAAATGAAATTCTCTCCTCTCGTTTCCCTTTTAAAAATAAACTTTCCCCAATTGAAAAATTTTTACCTTTCTCAGTTTCCTTCTTGTTTATACGTTCTTTTTTGAATTTATAAATATAGATATAAATTTTATTTTGGTTCAAGTGTACCGTTCCGTAAAACATGGCAATTGTCCTCGCAAACCATCCGGTTTCTTCTGTTATTTTTTTTTTTTTTTGTAGATCCCATTAATTTTGTACAAAAAGAAATCATTAACAACGGAAACCAACCGAAAATAAGTTCAAAAACGAGAAGAAAAATAATGTAAAATGACCTTCGACGAAATAGAATGATCATCTTTTAACAATTGGTCAACTTTCTTCAAATATTTTGATGATCACGTGATAGAATAACGACATAATGACATTGATGAAGCACCGTGTAGCCGTCGAAAAATTTTTTTACAGGACATTATCAGAAAATAAAATCTATTCAAACCAGGTTTTTTATGTACACTCTACGTATAAAAGGAGAAGAGCGTTAATGTAATTAAAAAATTTCATTTAGTTGAATACTTTTTTTTTCTCCTATTCCCGAGTAGAAAATTCATATCAAATTGCCGACTTTAATGTCGGAAACCAACCAAAATTATTGTTTCCACATAGGAAAAAATCGTCTCATAAGATCCATCGGGGTAAAAATGAGCAGTTGAAAATTTTGAGGTAAAAAAAAAAATAGAATTTTGAATTAATGACAGAAGTTTAGAGTTACGAAAAATTCATAATAATAAACCGAAACTTATATTTCGTTACGTCGTTAAGAAATTTTACTATTTCTCCTACATTTCCGGCTGAAAAAAATATTTCTTAGGCATTCGGCTTTGTTTTGAAAAAGCAATTGTTGACACTTATGTTTAAGAATTACTTTTATTCGAAAAAAAGAAAACAAGTGAAAACATTACGGAACGTATATGAACAGTAAATGGCTCGGGAATCATTATGTGGTACGAAATTTATAAAGAATTGATTTTGCGGAGAGAAAATGCGTGGCATTCGATATATGGCACTTTACATGTGCAAGATGAGGAACAAAGAGCTTTCGGTAAAAGTAGGCCTAAACGCTTTATTACGAAAAAACAATTATTCCGAAATGATATCATTTTGCCTTGTGTCGCGAGAAAAATTTTCTAAACCTTCACGTCGTCGTGGCAATTTGCAAATGTCCCGTTCTTGCCCCAATTTGCGGATAAAAAAGAGACGGCATTTTCTTTCATTTTGATTATATTCGATTGAGCAGAGCCATAGGACTATTGTCTTTTGAAACGTAAATTATAAATATAAAATTAAAATTTCCTACGGTAAAAAAAAAAGATGTTTTTAAAGATTAATTGTTGATTTCAATTTTATATCTCGTCCCTTTTTAATTGTTGCTGGAGATTTCGGGACTATTGGAAAATTTTTAATTCGGTTAAGAAAACGTAGTGCCTATTAAAATTGTTCCAATAGTCCCGAAATTCTGCAGCATTAATTTTGAAGCTTTTCATAACTTTCAAAAACTGGCTCATTTTTACCCCTGTTAATTTAAAAAATGAAAAAAATATTGGAAATTTTCAAAACTGAGCAGACTCAACTGAAAAATATTGATAAGGTATTGTAGGGTAAATGCGAAATTTTCTGGCAAGGAAACAATTACCGGTTGTAGAAGTAAGAATTTCTGCAGGTGAAAAATGACCAAATGGATTTGTCCGCTGGGCGAGTCTTCGGAAAAAAAAAGAAGCAATAAAACAATTAGACGCAGATTCATCTTAAGAAACCTGGTCTGCCGATCGGAACACGCGACGGATCGGAAATATGAAAAAAAATAATGGGTCCGACTTTTAGCTAAAAGTTTATCTTAGGTTCCGAAACAATGTTGCATCAGGCGAGCGGTTTACCGCCTAAAACCATTCAAAACCTAGAGCCGATTTTGCCTTAATAAATCTGAGATTTTCGTTCTAATGTCATAGAGGAACTACGCAACCCCATTTAGTATGATAGCAAGCTTTACATGTTTCAAAGTACCTATACGATCGCCTCATTTAAAATAAATGTTTTGATTTTGCTTTAAAATAAAATGAAGGTTAGAAAATCCACGTTCCCGGGTAGAAAGCCGTCGTGTCTCTTTTGTATTTCCTACGTCCAACTTCCTGTAAGCAGGCCCGTAGCCAGCTTAAGAAGCAAAGGGGGCCACAAGATATTCATAGGGGGGCTCCAAATGGCCCCTTATAACATGGAAGATAGGGAAAATACATGGGCCAAGTCAAATTTATAGGGGGGCTCAAGCTTTTCCAAAGGGGGCTGAGCCACCCTATGCCCCCCTGGCTACGAGCCTGCCTGTAAGCAAGAAGTAATATCATTATTATGATATATTCAAGGTTGATTTTTTTGAATTTACAACCATTTACAGAAGTCAAACAATACTTCCAATACAATGAATTATTTTCAATTTGAGACCTGCACCGAGCGAAAACATTTAAAAATTCTTAAACGTGTTTTTCAGTCCTGCAAACGCTTCGTTAATCTTTCCCGTTAATTCCAACATAGAATCTAAATTTTTAATTAGCTTAAGTGCTTAAGTGCTTAAAAATTAGCACTCGCACTCTCCGTGTCTTTTCTTCCTTCCGGTAAGCTAACTTTTCTGTCCTCTTCTGCCATCGGATCGAATAGTTTTCCCACCTCGCCCGAGTCGTCAGAGTCTGAATACGGATTTCATCTGCTATGCTAATCTTATCTTTTTTCGATCCCTTGTAAATCTTTTCTAGGTATTGAATATCACTCTCGCATTTAATCTTCCATGGTCGACTTACTTCAGATTCTCTTAAAAATACATCATTTTTAAACCATGCATATCGCCAATTTAATTCTCTTTTCAAGGTTCTATGGCAAGGTACAGTAGACGGTCAGAACTCGGACTTAAATACTCATTTATATAAACACAGCCGTTACCATCTCCTATTAGTAAAAACTGATCAATAGATATTTGTTTTCTTCTTTTCATAATCTCATTTTTCAAAATACAGTCTTCAAATTGCACAATAATTGGCGGTATTTTACCAGACTTTGACCTTTGCCGGTACACATTTATGATTTGACCCTTTTCACACTTAACCCCTAAGCAATTGCAAACTTTTACAATTAGCGATTTTAAATCCTCTTCTTTTTAAATGGGACATTATGAATAGCAATCATATGTTCTGAGCTTTCTGTTGTCACCAAATTTACCGACGATCTTTGCATCGCTGTTAACATCTTTTGTAATTCCTTGTTCGCATTCACCAATACTAATATATCTCTTTCTAGCTTTTCAATCTTGCAATCCAATTCCGCGTCCACCTTTTTTCCTATCAAGAGGTCATTAGACGTATCTTTTTTTTCTAAAAAAGCTATCCTGCTGTTTAATTCCTCCACCAGTTTTTTCCTATCGTTCAAATCCTTCCGTAAAATAACTACCTGATCTTGAAGGTTCCTTGTACTTAAGAGAAGGCTTCACGGAATACGAGAAGGAATGGCTGTTTTGTCGAATACTCTATTTACGATGAAAAAATCCAAATTTTAGGTATCTAACGAACTCCTCTGGTATATCCCGGAAATTTTAGTGCAAGTTTCAACTTGTCTAAAAAGTATGGGAGTCGGGAAAATAATTTCAAAAAAAATTGCGGTCGAAAATCTTTGATTTTGTTTTCCTGGTTTTTGTTTGCTTGGAACAAGTTGAAACTTGTACCAAAAATACAAGAAAAAGTCAAAGGAGTTCGTTAGATACCTAAAATTCGATTTTTTCCCTTGTAAATCGAGTGTTAAACAAAACAGCCATTCCTTCTTGAATTCCGTGAAGCCTCCTCTTAACTTCCATGTTCTCAATTCTTTTCCAAGTCGCATCCATTTTTTTCTTTTTTTTCACTGCCAATTCGTTTTTATTAAATTCTCCTATGTTTGCCATTTGCTTTGCATAAGTAATATTGCAATACTAAAATTGTATGTCCGCGCGCTATTGTTCCAGTATGACGTTTATAAGTTCTCCCACAGATAACGCTGTTGTAGCATTCGGATCTCTAAGATCACGTCCGCACGATTCGGCAAAACTGCTGATTATTTCGGTTGACTGCATTTGAAATTTACATCGTTTTTTCGTTTTATTCCACTAAAATCGCAAATAATCCATTTTTGGCATTTAGTAACTCACACGTGTTTTAACAATCATGGAATCTGTCTGTGCGCAAAAAGATATATTTAAACGCCTAAACTAACTACATAAACAATTTAGTACGTAATGCACACTTCGAAGCGTTTATCCTAATCGCAACGTTGCCAGCTCTCTCCGTAGCAAGAAGTAAATACGACACTTTTCTTATTTGAGAGTATAAAAATGAACTACGGTTTTTATAATTAAAAAACTCATGAGGCACAGTGCCCTTGGAGAAATGTAGGGTTGCGGGTCAGTTTCATTCTCCTCATTAAGTTTTTAATCCAAAACAGAAGGTTACACAACACGAGCAAAACATTAAAAAAAGGGATTACAACCAAATCGAAACGCAATTAATGTTTGAAAATATAAAATTAAAATTGAAAATGGAAATTAAATAACGCCAAGTTGATAAGCCACCGATTACGCCGTGTAATACGGATGAAAAATCATTTTCCTAAACTAACGATAACGCATAATGCAGTAAAAATTAAGGTGAATACATATCGCTTTTGATTCGGCGCACTTCTGGAGAATTTTAAGTACGCTGAAAAAATTATACTAAAACTGTAACCAATACATTCACTCAAAGTTTCTCCCCTCCCCCCCCTTTCCCCGCCCCAAAAAAAAAAAAAAAAAAAAAAAAACCAACGTTGTTAAGGAAAATTTAAAAAAAATTCAGTTAAGTCCGTAAAGTCAGCAGTACAATAGGCTCAAATTATAAAAAATATACCAAAATTTTGAGGTTTTTCTGAGCTTTCAAGAAAACCAAATTTCAAAATTTGTGCTTTTAAAACGAAAATGCTAATGCGAAATGCATTATCAACTTTGTACCGCTAACTTCCCAGGCAGTACAATGGAAAGCTTCAATTTAAAAAATACACGCCGTTCTATGCCCCTAAATTTGAGTTTTCAAAAAATCAAGTTCCCAAATTTGTAGCTACAAAACAAAAAAAGGTTATGCGTTAATCGAGCACTGTTAAGTTCACGCCTAATATTTTACAAACTTGTTACTACAAACGAATTTTATGTTAATCTACTGAATTTAAGGAATTGAGCTTTCTCGTGCTAAATTTGTAAAAATATTACAATATCGGAAATATGCACGAGAGCTGCTAGATCCAAGATCGTTTTTTTTTGTTTTTTTTTAACTTAACAATTTCCCCGAAATTTGAGCTTTCTGAAGATATAACGTTCATTTGAGCTTTTGCTCTATGATTTAAAAAAAAAAAACGATTGAATTATCTCTGGCAGTACTCAGTAAAAGGTAACTCAGTATTTTTTTTTTTTTTTTTTTTTTTTTTTTTTTTTTTTTAAATTATAAGGAAAAAGCTCTAATTTTGGGTCAGAATCTGAGAAGGGTTTTAAATTTGTAAGTTAAAAAAAAAAAACGGACGTGAATCTGGAAGTGCTGTTGCTTATTTCCGATACTGTGATATTTTTTCAATTTACCCAGGACAAAGCTCAAATTCTCGGAATTCGTGTTTTTTTTTTTTTTCTTGAAAACTTAATTTTTTTATTTTAAAAGCTCAAAATCCTAGTATATTTTTTCTAATCTGAGCTTTTTATTGTACTGCCGACTTCACGGACCCCTTCTTTTGAGGTAATTTTAAATCCCGTAACATGTTAAAGGGATTTTAATTAATCGAAGGTTAGGATCCATTAACATGAGTTCAATTTTTTGGAGGGAAAGGAATCCGATTTAAGAAAAACCACGAAAATTAGTCAAATCGCGAAAAAACTCATGCATTACGCCACAGTTATTTAACAATGATTATAAATATCGAGAAAAAATCACACCTCGAGTGGGACTCGAACCCACGAAGACCATGGACACGCCTTGAAGTCCTATACGCGGACAGCGCTCTAACCAACTGAGCTACCGAGGCTTACACCCAAGCGTATGGAATCTTCTCCATATGACTTAATGAGAGATGGAATGATAAGTCGAGGCATACTTTTTAAAGAGGAATTTTTTTACTCTTTTTCCGAAACATTTCTGCTAAGACCGCACCGTTTTTAGATACTGTGACCGAGTACGCTTTATCCAGGATTATTAAATTTCGGAGCATAAGCCAAAGCAATGACGGAAAAACCCCGGAATCATATTTTAATGATTTTTAATTTTTACAAAGAGAGGGGATGGATTAGGATCCATTAACATGAGTTCAATTTTTCGGCATAGATATATGCTAATAAAAAATTAAAAAAAATTACGATGGCGGCCTAGAATTTATTTTCCTTCTATCGAAAATCAGGAATTAACGAATAAGTAATGTCTATCGATTTATTAGCATATATCTAATCTTCGATTAATTAAAATATCTGGTCCATTACTATCCCCCCTCTTTGTAAAAATGTCAAAGGGATCCGAGTCAAGATGTACATATCATCTATTGCTTTGATACATCGAAAAATGGCGGTCGCTGTTAAACGGTTCTTGACTGATAATGTTTGAGAATTTTGAGATGGATACGTTATTTCATATGCCGAAAAATAAGCATCAAAGTATTAGGTTTCGGAATGAGATATCGACGATAAAAAATGTACTATGTGAGTATGGCTCCTACCGCCGATCTTTCGAAAATCAAACCGCTAGGAATTTGCTGAATATTAATATTTAAGGATGGTCACGGAAACCCGCTTGCAGTTTTCAAAATGCAATTGAAGATAATATAAGATTACATATCCATTCCTCCTAGAAACGTCATAACAGACATTAGTTATTCGGTCAATTCCTGATTTTCGATCAAAGGAAAATAAATTCTAGGCCACCATCGTAATTTTTTTAAATTTTTTATTAACATATATCTATGCTTGTATATTTACAAAAAACCTTTCTGAAGAGTTAATTAGGAAATTGATCACCAATAAAGCTGATTTTCTAGGATCTCCAACTAGCATTTAGGAGAACGCACAATATATTTTTCAATTTTGGACAAACTGAAAGTTTCTGAAGAAACTTTGAAACCATTTATTAACAATAAATGAAGTTTTTGAATATCAAAATCCGGCTTAAAATTACTTAAAAAATATTCAAAAAATCCATACACGTTTCTTGATTTATTTTCAAATAAAGTCCTTGAGAGTTTACATTTCGAAAAATGAAAAATAAAATCACAAAGAGCGACAACATTCACGAAAATTCTAAAAACCTCCCAACAAGTGCTTGTAAAACAAGTTTCGCCATTTTATTAAAAACTCAAGTAGGTGGTCAAGGATTCGCAAATCATTAATAACAACATCCACAGGTAACATACCTGACAAAAAAAAAAGATGACCCTCAAGTGAGACACAATAAAAATATCTTTCATTCTGTCCATTTTGAAAAAAAAAAAAAAAAAAAAAAAAAACCTCCATAACGATGAATTTCAAGGTGTCCGAATTATGAAAAGTTAACTTTATATTTTCCTCGCGATTGATTCAAAAATTAAAGTCAATTATTTTCCAATTAACTTGAAATTGTCGCAGTCAATATGTTCCGCAGTCGCCAAGGCGAAATAAACCAAAGGGGGTCGGGTGTGACAAAAAGTATCGAGGGATGTTTTTCCACCCTCCCTTTGTTTCATCCCTATTTTATCAAGCCGAAGGAATCAAGAGCCTCTTATAATCCGCCAAATTAATACAAACGGAAGGGGTTTCGTTTTAAGTTTTCTTTTTTTTTCCGTGTTGGTTTTCCGAAGAGTTTAAGGTAATCAAAATATTATTAAATCGGTTGGGAAAGAAGAAAAGTTTCGAGAAAAGTTAAGAAATACGATTTTCACGAGAGTTTTATGAAATAACTTTCTCGACCTTTTTTTTCCCTCGTTCTCTCCCTCACGAATTTGTCGCTTCGAATTAGATACTAAGCGCTAGTTCCTCAGATCTTTTGACTTTTACTTTCGGAAATCCAACGGACTCGGACATAACAAGTTTTCCCTTTACAGAAACTTGAAAAAAGCATTTTAAAATCACAAAAATAAAGTTATGGTAATTTATTGACAAGGGCAAACTTTTTGAAATGAAGGAATCTCGTTATTTTTACGCGCGTAAAGATTTTGGATTTGAAATCATTTGAAACATTGAAATGCTTTTTTTCCCCTCTGATCTTATAGTGCATCTCATCTCAGTGCTTACAGGTATCTGCTACAATTTTGCAGGACTTATTGTGTGGTTATTTTGAATTTTTCATTTAGAAACCATAGCCTCATCAACGACTTGTTCCTTACATACCTGGTGGTCCTTCAGAAAATGTTTTTTTTTTTAATATGTAGCATTTTTTTCATTTTAGGATGGTTTCGTTTCTTTTCAAGATTTTTTTTCCTCGATAACAGAAGTTATTTTCATGAAATCGACTTGAAAAACATCGGAATTAGCGGATCTCCCCGATCAAAACCTAAAACTAGTTTCCAAAAGAGTAACGTTTCCAGTTACTGTGGGGTCTTCAAGGTAATGCGACAGAATTATTTGTACAAAGGAAATCAGAGTTGAAAGCATTTTTAAGGAAGTAAATCTGGCTAAAACTTTTTTACCCATGCATCAGACAGGGGCAAATCGAACAAATTTTCACTTTTATTATAGATAAAAAGTCGGAACGGGACTAGACCGATTCACTTTTGCTCGCACATTTTTAATCCTCTTGGTTCTGTAATTTGTTATTCAACCTTGTAAAATATTAACTTTGTGCTTACTCTCAATTCGATCTTGGATTTCCATTTCCATTCCGCTTCCATCTTCGTCTTTGCTCATCTTGACCTTTGCCCTTGATGCCTTAACAGACGCAGTGTAAGAGCATATCAAGTCTCTACTTAAAAGGTGCCCGTTTTCTCCACGGGAAGCCGCAAAACTACTTTGATAAAGCAACGCCAAACATCTATTTCGATATCCTTGCACTTTTCCCTACAGTCCCCTTTTCGTTATCGTGCTGCTTCATACGGTCAATAATCGTAATTGCATAGAGCAATCCAAACAAAAACTAAAATGCAACCTACGTACATAAGAGCGGAGTAATTTAGAGTAAAGGGATTCCAACTCACAGACTCCCGGAGTACATAGCCATTTCAAACCCTCGTTTACATAACAATATAATCAATTCCGAAACGTGATATCTTCCTTTATTTACTTATTATTATTCTTATCGACTATCTCTTTAAAAAAAAAAAAAAAAAAAGTTAAGTCGCAGTGTATCCACCTCATGGTTTCCTTTTTATCTCCAATCGAGACGCCGTGACTAGATAAGAAAACCTCAAGACTCGACCGAAATTAATAACATGCGCCAATGATTTCACAAAAGGAGTTACAGAAGGAATCATTCTCTAGAAAATTAGGCATCTGTTTCTCAAGCGGAGATTACAATCGCTGCCGATATACCTTTCCCCTTATAGAATTTACATTTGGAAATATTTACAAAGAAGCGAGAATTAAAGATAATTGACGTATTTATCACTTTTTAAATGACAGAACGTTTTATCTTCATTGTCAGAGGCATTTCTCAATCAAGGAACAGAGAGGGAAAAAAAAAAAAAATTTGGTAAAAAGAGTAGTACAATTTTGATATAACACGTTTCCGTCGTGACGGCATGGGGGTAAAAGAACTCGCATCCGAGCGAACAGGGGGATTGATGTGTAAAGCAGGATGAGGCAATTCCCTGGGATTTAGTTGTGATGGAAAACAAGTTCCAATAGTCATCGCTCACGTCCAAACTCTTGGACTTTATCCTTTTTTCATCAGTCCTGTAAATCAATGCGTCGGCTGCGGATTTTCCTTTTATGAATAAGAAAAAAAAAGTCCGATAAACTGGAAATCGGTTCCGACGAGAGAAATTTACGAGGTGATAACATTTAATGATTTTTCTTTCCTTTGCCAGATTTTATACACCCGACAAGTTTTTATACATTTTTGCCAATGAAAGGGGAATTACATTCGCATTCAATCCGTTGTTGTTTAACCGAATATACGTCACTGGCAACCATGCAGGGTTCACAGGATAAATTCGATAAAATTTTTTAAATTATTTTAAAATTTGCACCTGCCTTCCGAAGATTGTTCAAGACTTATCTATTTCCTGTTTGACGTATATGTCAAACAACAGTCAACAGTCACCGACCGCATGTCTTTTTCATCGACTTTCATCACGACTTTACTCTTTGATTACAGCAGGACAGTACTCCAAACGGCCTGTTGAATTCTTTTAATTCCTTCTTTTGGAAATGCTAACGAATTCCGATTTCCGGAAAAAGGAACTTTCCTTAAAAAAAAAAAAAAAAAAACAGGGAATGCAATATTTTGAATTCCTAAATTTCCGGCAAAATCAGAATTTTCAAGCTAAAATAAATAAAAAGCACCAATTTTTTTTTCCAGAAGAAAAAAAAATGTTTGCAAATTAGTTAACGAAAACCGTCCTGGCAAACGAAGTTCTTAAATCCGGATTTCGTCCTTCAACAGACTTCGGATGAAAGAAACCTCCTACTGAGAACCACCCAGCCGTCGTCCAGCCATCAAAGGAATCTAAATCCTATTCGGCTTCCGACCACCACAAAGGAATCTTACTGCGATATCAAGCCAATTTAAAGAAAACAAAATTCACAGGAGTCCGCAGCTTCTTCACAAGTTAACGAGAAATCTATCTGCGACTTAAACGTAATCCTAAAGCCAGGCGCGTAGCCAGGGTGACAAAAAAAGGTTCCGAGATTCTCCTAAGAAGAGGTTCGAAGTCCCTCGTGTGGGCTCTGGGCTGGGATGTCGGGATATCGGACTGTTAAGAAAGGAAGGATTAGGATATCGGGTTCTTGCAGTGGCGTCATTTTGGGGTCTTGGGGAGGCTCCCCTAAGATTTTTGCTTTAATAAAATAAGTATAGGAATCATATCTTTGTCCTTCCCCCCCTTAAGTCGGTCCACATTAAGACATCTTTGCCCACCTCAAGGAAAATCAGAAATGTCGCACGTGGGATCTTGTTGTATCGAGCTAACACCAAGTTTAGAAATAAGTTGTCTTTCAATTTGAAAGCCGGTTGCGGAGCACTCCCTGGCATATTCCGACAAAAAAAAAAAAAAACATTTCTGCACTTAACAGACGGACCTAAAGAGCATCCGAAGGCTATGGCAAACCTTAACGGAGCCAACACGTTAACATTCCAGGCAGTAGTCACTCAATCAAAGGCATTTCAACTTGTAAGAAAATCTGCGAAGCATTCATCCCATTAACCAAATTATGTAATAATATCCTGCTCTTGTAGTTGTTGTTACCAACAAGCCGGTGCTATTGAAATCACAAGTTTAAAAAAGAAGAGGGATGGCATCATTCCCGACGTTCATGACATGTTGAAAGAAAAATGCTTTGTGTTATTTATCTTTTTTTTTTTTATAAAGCTTTGTGAGCCATTAAAAAAAATTGAGAAAAGAAAACTACCTTTTGTGCGCTGTGAATTTTTAGATTTTTGATAATATTACCGATTTGAAAAAGAAATCCGATGCGTAAATACGTACTAATCCCCGATACTTAAAATTCTTTTATGAAGAAAAAATTAAATCGGACTTCGAAATTCTTCTTGTTTCAAAAATTTGTTTAAATCAGGAAAATTACCAAGATTTTCCATCTCTCTCATACCCTTTTAAATTTCCGTATAAATATCTGAATGGTGTGTGTAAAAAGAAAGGGGGAGAGAAGAGTGAAACAATTCCCAAAGGGGAATTCAATTCCGTGTTGTCTTTTGTCGTTTTTATTTTTAAAAATTAAACGAAACGAAATCTTTAACTCTTCTTCCTACGTTTTTTTTTTCCTTTTTCGAAATAAAAAAAAGGGAAGTCGTTTCAATTGTTTGCATTCGATAAAAGGAAATTGCGGTATAGCGTTAAAATCCATCCCACATACTCGCAGCCGTGGTATATAAACTTATATAGAAAACCGAAAAAAGTGAAATGAAACATTTATAAACACGATCGGAAAACTTGTACTTTTCACTTCCTCCTTTCTCCCTTTTTCCCGATGTTTTCCGCGACTTAGGAACAATCGATCAATCTAGTTTATAGGTTATTTTCTATATCGAAAAGGTGATAAGCCACAAAGTGGAAATGTTTTATCGAAAATTTCGAGGATTCTGACACGCGATCTAAAAAAAATTGACTACAAACCTAAATCTTAGATATCAACTCGAAGACTAATATCATTTAGCAAATTCCAGCTTAAGCTGTCTGGAGCTAAACATATTGCGGTAACCCCAAAACTATATTTAGCTCTTTGACAACTATAATTGGCTTCTATAAAGTAAGATCAGCATTAGGGGGGCGCCTTAGTCCACGAAAAGCACCTTAGAAATGGAAAAGACACGGAATATTTTAGCTGAGACAAATGTAAAAGCTCTGCACTCACTATAGTGGAATGTGGAACCTGTAATCTATAAATAACTGGAATTATATAAGTCCTTTAAAAGAAAATCAGAAATAGGGTTTTAATTTTTTTTTTTTTTAAATTGAAAAGTACCTGGAAAAGAAGGAGAATATTTGGAAAGAAGGCGAAATTGAGAATATTTTTTTTTTTTTTATGTGTATCCTTCGGTTGAAGGATAACCGTAGCTTATCGAATCAGGCAAGCCGAATCTTTTCGGTTATCCGCAAAACAAGAATTTGAGATAAGTAACAAAACACGTGTTTAGCTTTCTGACAACTATAACTGGAATGAACTACAAGAAATTTCATCCTTAATCCCTAACTACTTGCCGCAGGTGTCTACACATAAATGAAAACGGAAATATGGGACTTCATAAGGCCCAAAACAAGTAACTGCCTTTAAAGTTTCCTCAAGACTTTCTTCAAAGCAAGGGCATTTCTCAGTGGCAATATGTCATTATGTTAGTTTTAAAGCTATAGATTATTTTAACTTGCAAAAAAACGATGAAAATTTCGTATACATAGGCAAGGACATCCGAGCGGGCCGAGAAACCAAAATATACGGGAGAGATTGTTAAAATAAAAAAAAAGCTTATAATGATAACACTTACATTAAATTAAAAGAACCCTTATTTTCCTTTGGTTAAATTCAACTTCATCCCCTTCGATCCAGCCCCTTCACTATTTCTAAACGTAATCGGGTAATTTATGTGGTTTTGTTTGGTTATTCGTTCCGAACGAGGAGAGAATCCATTTCCTTGATCTTCGTTATCCGTCCTTTTCTTTCCTTTTCCTTTCTTTTCGGCAACAGGTGACTTGGTGGCTATCCGAATTGATTTCGACTTATCGAGTGATCGCCCTTCCTTAAATCATAAAGCAACGATAGTCTTTCTAATTTATTTAACTCCAGACCACCAGCTCACTGCGACGGATGATGCGGGTAGAGTAAAATTAGGGCGACAAATTTTCCTAAAATTTCGTATGCCCAGTCACCTGTTACTCGACGAAAAGTTCATTACATCCATTTTATATCGCAGTCGTGAAGGACCTTAATAAAACATTTTAAAGGCGACAGACTGTCATAAACTCGAGTAATTTAAAAATATCAACGCAATAATAATAAAAAAAAAACTCGACAATGTATATGTGTGAAAAATTATGGAATAAGCTAAGGGAGCTCAAGTCGAAAATTGTCTGCGCGGGAGATTTTACAAGATGCAAGATATTAATGCTAATGTTGTATGAAACGGATGTTATTAACTAAGTTAATGAGGAGATAATACAATGTGTTAATCACATCTTTTTTTTTTTTTTTTTTTTTTTTAAAACTTATTTTCTTCACTATCAAGTAAGGCCTAATTACTATACGAGGGCAACTCATGTAAATCAAATGAATTACGGTACCTCAATATTATAGGGGTTATTTCTCTCTTTGTACTAGTTAACTAAATCGTTTCAAGAATCGTGGAATTTTAAAAAATTAGGTTTTCTTGCAAAATCGAAAATGTCTACTCGTGATTACTCGAAAGATATAGAGCGGCAAAGTAAGCCACGTCCTTTTTTCCTTAAAAGAAATTTATTAAAATTTTGTCTCGGGGTTTTTATTTTTCGAGTTTTATGAGAATCTACGCAAACAGCTGTAATAATATCGCCATTCGCTGGGAATAATCAAACTAAAAGTTGATGATTTAGGAGACATGCCTGGAAAACCTCGAAAATTCGATTACATCCAAAGTTTTGTTTTTCATTCCAAATTTTCAAAATCTCGGGAAATGGAAAATTTTCTCGATAAATCCCGATTGATTTCCTTTATATAGCCGTGATGATGCTTACGAAATGACCATCGGCGAATACAATAATTAATTTTAACTAGATTTTTGGCCTATTTTTTCTGGAAACATCACATACATCCGTCAATCATTCTTGATTTTCGAGAATTTGAAAAGTTATGAAAATCAGGCATCTCGTTCCTCTAGAATCACTTTTAACCAAAACGAAATTCCTGATTTAGGTGACTTCAAATTCTCAAAAACCGAGAATGATTTGTTCAAATTAAAAAAAGGATATCGTATTCGTAGACTTCGGTGACAACAGCTGCCATGACTAAGTGTCTACTTTAGAGGTGGTATATTTTCTATTTTTTCGGCATGTATAGAAATAGAGAAAGGTTTTTATATAGTAAAACGATAGGCAAACTTGTTTTTTCAAGCGCCGGCTCCGCGACGGAGATCAGCTATCATCCGGATGATTTTCACTTTGAAAATCGCCGCTTCAGAAATATTCGAGGTATCTTCAATAAACCGGTCCCTGAGATTTTTAAACCCCGAGGTTTTCCTCCCACCTTGATTACGATTACCCTCGACTTTCCCCCGTCACAGGCTGAAGGAGACGGTACTTTTCATTTTGAACTACGTGACCGATAAATAGCAGTGTCCGAGTGTCCGATACACGATGCTTCATCTCATGGAGCACTTCCTACTCCTTTTCCATTCGAGCCAAACGTGAGTAGAGGAAACTTACAGGAATGAATTAAAATCGTTATCTACATCGGTGGAAGAAAAAAATTATTCAAAGACAAAAAAAGAAAAGCGCCAAGTAATTCGATACAGAACTCGTGCAATTTGAACTTCCGAAACTCCGAACTTTTTTTGACGCCTTTCAGTATTGCCCGAATATTCGCAATTAAAATAATCAATACACCGGACAAATTCCGCTTCAGCGGAATGTTTTTTTTTTCTTCCTATACTCAAAACGCCCATCTTTGATCATGAAACAAATCCTGGTACAGGGCCATGAAATCCAAAATGACTTGATACCGAAAATTACTAAAAATCGCCTCTTTAAGGAGGAAGTTCAAGCTTTTTTCCGTGCAAGAAAGGATATAAGTACATAAAGCATAGTACAAAAGTTAAAGACGGGTGTGAGATTTTGTTAACAACTTTTGAAAAATTTCAATTCAAATGTAAAAACTGCGAAATAGAACGTTACTTGGCAAAATTCTCGTTATTCATGCTATTTGTTTACATTTCAGAAGACGCTTTATTTTGATTGGTTAATTTATTTTTTAAATTCATTGTTCTGAAATTAAAAACTAAGGACAGAGCTTCTAATTTTATTAATGAGTAATGATCTTTGACTTCCAAAATTTGTAAAGTTAGTTTTTTTTTTAAATTCTCTGCGTTAATACTATTAATGTTTAAGAAACAAAGCTTTTCAAAAAGTAAACACCCATAAGAGCCAATGTTAAAATGCATTTTTTACAATGCTTATAACTTCCTTCTGAGGGTCACAAAAAATCTGACATAATTCATAGAGATGCACTGTCCCTAAAAGTCCTTTTTTCTAAAGTTTGACTAAATTCTCTGCATGCGCCAAACCTTGAACTACCTCCTTAAAAATGGAGACACCAAATCATCGATTCCATGCATCTTTTCAGTAAAAATAATTATAAAAATCAAACTTTTTTTCCCTTTAAAAAAAATAAAAAATAAAATAAAATTTTGGTGAGGTGATATTATTGGTAAACAAGCGCGTGTAATATTTAGTAATTGTATAATTAACCGACAGACAGAGAATAGATCGGGATCACGACAAGACTTCTTTTAAGGAGGGGCAAACGAGCAATCACCCCCAGGCTACCCAATATAATCCAGTTCTGTGTGCATTAAATCTTGACATATTATCGAATACTATCTTCACTGCCGGTGTTACATAAAAATCGTTACCAATACTGGTACGTTACGCAATCCTTTTTTTTCTTTTTAATTATTAACTTGTATCTAAATGTTGCGCAAAAAAAAAAAAAAAACATGCAGTATATAAGAACGGGCTCTTTACAATTAAACTTCATTGAAATACGAAAAGAAAAAAAAAATTGTTTGAGTTTCCTTTCCGGGGTTAAGAAAAAAAAAACAAGAAGGACCGGATTTTAAGAAGTAATAATGTTAGCAATTCGTGATTTTTATATAATTCTTTTTTTTTGTTTTCAGTAAAAACAAGCAAAGGATATGGACATTTTACATGTAGGTATACATATAAATCAATCAATGTCATGGAATCTTGGGTTTCATCTTTGCAAATCCGGTTATTATCGTCTGGTCCGTGAAGAAAAAAAAATAATGCTTCTTGTACAGAACGTCCTCACGTACACAGGTTTATGTTCGGATACCTATAACCAATTTTTCAATTTCACACAAAATTACATTAAAAAACATACTACAGCTTTACGGAGTCCGGAGATGCATTTTATTTTAGGCAAATCACTCTTTCTTTCAATTAAAAAATTTCCTATTTCTTTCCAGATTTCGAAAGGCAATCCTATCATGATATTGACATCCGCAACATTTTATTCTCATGTCGGACTTGGATTTCAAAACGATCGAAACATTTCCTTGTCTTTCCTCTAAAGCATAAGAGCGTGCGACGTGGGGTGCGTAAAAAAATGGTTTGCTCCAGATTTTTGCTCCCCGGGTAAATTTTGATTCTTTACTATCTTAAATAGATCCTTAACTTTATTTAGATTTTTTAAAAAAATTTTTTGGAGGTGCAAGTGCAGTTAAAAGATTTTTTAGACAAAAAAAATGGAAAAATTTTAAAACTGTAACTCGAAGTTACTTATACATAGGGGTATATCGAAAATAAAATAAGCCAGTCTAAAGTATTCTTCTTCTTCTTCTTCTTTTTCGGCATAATCAGGACATGAAGCTCTATGACCCGGCGTCTACCTTTACCAAGTTCGGTTTCTGGTGTAAGGTTTAGGAGTTAAAGTTTTGGTTTAGGTCTAAAGGTTTTGGTTAAAGGTTTAGGTCTAAAGTATTGCAAATGTGTAGTGCGGTGGAGGATTTAACCGGAAAAATCGGCTACTCTTGGCGGTAAGGATTTGAATGTCGGTGAGGTGCTTAAAATTTATGTACAGTATGTAGAATTACGGCCTTCTACCAAAACCCATGAGAGCCCTGTGAAAATAAAAAAATTTAAAATGGCGGTAAAAATCAAAAGAGGTTTCCCTGCCTAGAAAAACCACTTTTTTTTTTTTTTTTTTTAACCTATGTTCTATCTCTGCTTCTTTGCAAGGAAAAATATTTTTAATTTTTTTGTCTTTAAAAATCCAAGTTTTTTGGCTAAAATTTTGTTTTACTTTTAATTCGAATAAGAACAAAAGTTCCTAGGAGGTCACAAAGGACCACTTTATTTTTTCCCCTTGCCTTGTTTTCAATCAACTAATCACCCGAACGGAGAAAGATGTCCGAGACTTCTACAGTAAATTTGAAGAAGAAAAAATCTGAAAAGGGGAATTTCCGATATTTGTAAACTTTCGCAAAATCGTTTAATAAAGAGGAAACGATTTTCTTTTAAAAACCTTTCGCAACCCCATAATTTATCGAAATCAATAAACAGGAAAAAAGGGAACAGGAATATTGAGTAGTTTTTAAAAACCCATGGATTCACTGTACATAAAACAATTTGTAACAGTGTTTTCAATAAATAAAGCGGAGAATCACGACCCCTCATCCCTCATCCTCTTTTTATTTCAAAACATCCCTTACAACGAAAGTGGAGCCTCTAGGAGAAGGGAGAAAGGTTTAAATGAAACACGTGAGCTTGTAACCGCAACCACCCCCTATTCGTTTGGAGCTTTTTTTTTTTTTTTTTCAAGTGTTCCTTTTCTTTTTATAAAATAAACTTGAATCCCCCTGTTGAGTATTGTTTCGGATTAAAAAATAATCTTTTTTTTTCTCATTTTATATACAACAAGAAGATGTTTTAATCTCATTTTTATATAAGGCTAATTGTCAGAGCGATTAAGAGGGCGTTCCAGATGAATTATCCCGTTTTATTGTTTTTAGTGGATTCGAAGTTGTTGGGCGGCAAGTCCTTAATTCGTATATGCTTCAACAATGATCGTCAATGTATAAAAATGTGTGAATTTGGCCTATATATGGGATCGAAGGCCTCGATTATAGGCGGCGACTTTTCATCGAGCCCGGAGTTTCGTCATTTGGTCAAAGCTGGACTTAAGTCGATTTCCGCACATCACAGAAGTCATCAACAAACTTCAGAGAACCAACTTTGTAAGCAGTCTTGGCTTTAAGTAGGGCTACCATCAAGTCCGAACGGACGTGCAGTATTTTGGTAAATAAAAGACATGAGGCACATGACAGTTCATTCCTCGAACCTGTCCACGGCAAAATATATATAAAGAAACATGTATAATTCTGCCGTGGACAGGTTCGAGGAAAGGACAAAGAAAGTGTGACAATGTCTCTAACGGAAGGAACAGAAAATCAGAATAATGCTATTGAACAACAATAAAGAAGATCAACCGCTAAGCCAATTTTTTTTTGTTTTTTTTTTAGAATAATGCGAAAAAAATGAAATATTTATGAAGCTTTAAAGTTTGCATATTTTTCTGATTTAAAAAAATATATGCATTAGATTAAAATGTTTATTCCATTTTTGATCAACGAAATTTGCAATGCATTATCTTCAGAAGCAATTGGATCAGTATGTATACGTGTGAGATTTAGCATGTCTGATGGGGGTTGGGGGGTTGGGGTACATCCGGATCCTCAACAAGGTATAATACTAACATACAGACTATAAAAGGAAAAGGTGTTCAGCTGAACGATCGGTTGATCGTTCAGGGTTTTGGTTATTTAATTTCGGAAGGCAACAAAAAGCAGCAGTCTGGGATTTCTTAAAGAAAACTCACCTTTAGGTGAAACTTTCAAACAAAAATTACATTTTCCTCTTTCTGTTTCGCTGTTCAGAACCAGATTTCAGAAACTTTCACTTTAAGGTAAATTTACCCAGAGAATGTCGCATTAAATTATCAAGCAGTGCCGTACGAGATTGATTTCTGAAGAATTCTAGCAGCCGGAATGCCGGAAGAATGTAACAAGAATAACCGCAATTTACGAAAACGATTGATTCTAAGATAAAGAAATCGAAATTTTTTAAGATAAGAAAACTCATCCTTTTAAAATGCGTAGCACCTTTTCATTTAATTTATCCTGAAATTATATCATCGGTGCGTCTTGAAAAAGAACAACAAAAAAAATGTTCCTTTAAAAGGTAAACATAATTATTTATCTTTATTTTTTATTGCTCCTTTTCAAGGCGCAACGACGATGCGCTCCTCATTTAACTCATTTTGATATCAATAGATATCAGCCATTCCGTTGCAGCTTCTCTATCTAAAATCCCGATATGACGATTGGACAACTTTTATAGTTTTTAAAAATTTACTATCCTCCAATTAACGCCTTCACGTAAAAACAGAACTCGACTAAGACAATAAAATTTTGGTATTCGGACTTCAACTCTGACATACATGTTTCTACTATTGCAAATGAAGCCAACATCTTCTTGGAGAAAGAAACATACTACTATTCCACTTATGCCGATTGCCGAAGAAATAAAACGTTTTTAATTTTTTTAAAATTGATAACAGACCGGGTCTTGTCGAAAACATACCATTTTATAATATTCAACTCCTGTTCATTAGTTACATTATCATTTTTAGCGGAGAAGAAGGTTGGGCTGTCAATCATAAATGCATCTTAATTTTTACAATAAAATTCTCAAAACTGACATTTTCATTAAACAATTTTTCCTTGTTAGGACTAGAGAACGAAGAAAATATTCCTCCGGAAAAAATCAATCGGTGGAAGAGAAAGTAAGAGAAAGAAGTAAGATTTACGGAACAGTCTTATTAGCTGGGGTATTAACAATTTTTTTTGCAAAATCACGTAAATTTTTTTTTCTTTTTAAATCTGTAGTTCGGAACGGAAATATCGAATTTGAAAAAAAAATCAGAATGAACGCTACACAGTAAAAAATTTTATGTTAAAATTGACACAAATTGTATGTCCAAATCGGTCTACATAAATATTTTGTTAAGAAAAATAACACAATTGTTTTGTATAATGTTCTGCGTCCATTAACGATTGTCATTTTTTTGCTGTTTACAAACAAGTTTTGTTGATTTTTTAACATAATAACTTAACATAGACTTTATGTAGACCGTTTTTAACATATTTACATAATATTTTTTACTGTGTATGTAATTGTTTTCCCATGCAAACGATCACGTGACAACTTTCAAATTCGACGCTTTGGCTCTCGAATATGTTAACCTACTAAAAATCTCACTCTTTCCAAAGCGCACTTGAAAAATAACCAAAATTCCTTTAGTAGAAAATACCGACGGATCGATATTAATCCTTTGCCTTCGGATAAGCTTCATAAGGTCCAATGAAAAAAATGCCCGGTCTCCGGACGGATTTTAAAAGATCCATCTGAAGAAAAGTGAATTACTTTAGCCTTTGAGTTTTACCGGAATAACTCTGGTTCCTACAAGCTTCGGGTGACATGACAGCATTTTGTGAATTAACATTCTTATTTTCTTATGGAACGCCCATGAAGATCTGCAAGGACCACAAACCCCTAGGAACCAGATCCGTCGGGAGACCGAGGAAACGACGGGCAAAAAGTCGGTTTTTTTCATCCGATGATCGACCGAGGAAGCAAGGGCAACAGGAGTACTCCCTGTGCTGCTTTTCTTTGGTTTTTCTGCCGTGCAAAGCACTTTGTCCTATTTTATTTAATTTCGACGAGACTACAATTGTAACAAAGGTGAGCATAAAAAAACCTATTCCATTTCAAAATGAAATGAATCGCTTTCAAAGTTTTGCTTTAATACTTTCTTTGACTGACTTTCCACATCTCCGCTGTCAAATGTGTTAAACAGCCCTATGCGATCATCTTAGGAACAATGAAACAAACTTAAAATCGAGCGAATTATATATTGTCTCCATTGGAGTCTACATCTAATCACAAACTCTTGATCACCATTTCGAAAATTGATCCGACGACAAATATATCAAAAAAATTCCACCTTTAAAACATTCTCCTCATTCAAACACGATCAATACCCCGGAACCACTTTTTAAAAAAATAACCTCATAAAGATAACTCTCGAAAGGTATTTAAGAAACGTTCACGAAAATCATCCGACACGCCACTTGAAAGGGAAAAAAATATAAATAAAATCCATTAAAAAAAAAAAAAATAGTAATAATAATAATAATAATAATAATAAAACAGCAATCATCAATGAAAAATACAAAGTTGGAATCGTGTGAATGTAAAAAAATCCGTCATCGAAGATAGAGTGAATCGTTTCAGTTTCAAAGTCCCGCCATTGGCAAGAAGATCTGTCGGAACGTTGGATTTCAACGAACGGAACGATTACTTACATCTTACATTCGGTTTTGTTTGAACGTAATTCCTATTGTTAAATTTTACGCATCAGTCCATACTAATTGAAAATAAAGTTGGCTGGGAATTCTTTTGTGGTATAATAATTTTCAAAGCAGTGGCGATATATTTGGAAAAAAAAAACCGTCTTGCACGTGATTTTGGGAAATTCGCACCCGTGAAGGACGCATAAAAGGGCATTCCCCCTGAAACTTTACCGAAACGTGGAATGTTCCGTAGTAAATACAATAAAAATATTGATGATTTTGTTCGATTTTCCTAGTCATTTTTTTTTCTATGGTAACCAATAAGTAAGATTCAGTAACACGCGGAAAATAATTCAGAAGGGATTATTAACCTGCGACCCGACAGGAATAAAAAAGATTTGAAATTTAAATGAAATTTATTCAAAAACAAACATAAGTCTGCTGAATTTGAAATATTTTAAGCTTCTCGCATAATAGTAACCAAATGATTTTCGTTTCATATTTGCTACAGCGTTTACGGTCGAAAAAAAAATGGAGAATTCTGTCGTGTATAATAACCCCGACGGCCGTTGCACGTAATTTTTAAATCGGAGCCGAGGGAATTTCTTATAAAAAATTTTGTACCTGAGAGCCAAACACGGCCGCTGTGCCTACAGTTTGATTTCTCATAACAAACGATCATAGGCTTCTGCTCTGAGGTACAAAGTTAATCAAGGCCTAAGTCCTTTAGGCCTTGATTAACTTTGTACCTCAGACCAAACGGGTTACCACTTTCGTTGCCTAAGTTCGCAATGAAAGAATCGCATATAAAGATCATCATAATGACACGCTGCAGCAGCTGACCATTATACTACTTAATAGCTTAATTGCCAAGAAAGGGCGCAAAGATTGAGCCTCCACGCCATTGCCAGCTCTGAGTTTATGATTTAGCAATAAAATTAAAAATTTGGGGAAGCTACCCTCCCCTTTTTTTGGCTATATTTTATCCCTATTTTCTGCAGGCAAATACCACGGATTTTAATAAAAATAGTTTCATGTGCTTCAAGACAGAATTCGAATCGGGGCATTTTATGTGAAATTTATTGCCAAAGAAAGGGCTTAGGAATTAGATTAGGAGAGCATATAAAGGCCAAAGGCAATTTACATCCGATTTCAACGTTTTTAAAATTGAAGTATATACCGATGCCGGTATCGATTCCTTCCCAAATTTTCTCCACAAAAAAGGTCCAAAAATATTTTTCGATACCGGCACTCAACTATTTTCGACTTCGACAAAATCCTATATCAGCTTCAGAGCTGTCCTACAAAAAAAATTGAGCACAACGTGGGAATGAATTTTTAAACGAGTTCCTCTTCTTACGACAGCGTAAAAAAACATATTACTAGAAAAAAAAAAGAAAAAAGAAAAAGCATTCTCCGAAAAATGCTTCGAAAAAGTTGAGAGCGAAATCGGCAAATCAAATCAGTGCCCTCTTCCATTTTTTATTTCAAAACCGATTTTTCCCTAATTTTCCGAAATATTTTTCCGGCCATTTCTCGTCCTTTCACCTGCTTATTCTATCCCAACCACCTCCTGATTCCCTTTCGTATTGACCGCATCTTGGGATTTCCCATTTTTTAAGTGGGAACGGGGACGTCCCCTTCATCGAGTTAACAATATTATTTCCCGGAAAAACCTTTTACAATCCTAAACGGTCGCAAAAGTGAATTTCGTCATTTTATTTTTCCGGAACGATCACATCTAATTTGACTACAAAAGACACGGGAAGATTTACATACAGATAAATAATTTTTAATTTTTTTGATGGGATATCTTGAGTTTGGCTAAGGTTGGCAATCATCATAAACAACACAGCTGTTTTGAATAATTGTAAAGATGACATTTGGAACCGGTCGCTTCAATTCCGGAGCCAGAACATTCTCATACGTCAAGTCTCCTCTCTTCTGCCTTATTATTTCTTTCTTGAATAATTAAGCCAAAATTGTTCTCTGTCGCTTCTCATCACGTAAAGCTGACTAAACGATTCGATGTCGAGCGAAAATAAAGTATCAAAAGGGTCTATGTGACAAACGTACAAGTCCCATAGGAGGTACTCCGGATAAATTTTGCAGACCTGTTTGAGACATATGTTTCGGGAGTCGTCCTCATTTTAAAAGGAACGGAAATGACATGTCCATTTCAAACTTTTACAGAAATTATTATTGAAAATTAAAGATGGCCACTAAAAATTGTTTACCCATAACAATTATACATATAAATCCAGAAACATGTAGGGGAAAAAATTTATGCACATTAGGCGATAATTTTACAGATCATTTGCCATTAGCGTAGAGTCGAGTATATCGTTATTGCTATGTCATTGTTTTCGAATGAGGAAAGCACCGGTGTCGTTCGGCAAGGTTAAAGTTCATTGTATTCGGGATGACGTTTTCCAGAAAATCTCGCATGAAACTCTACTGCAACACCACATATAGTCGGAGCATATTTCTTAAGCTCTTCAACATGCATATGCCCGTGTTAAAAAAATTTTCCAAAAAAGGACGGCTACTATGAGACCTTTTATTTTTTCAAGAAATCGGTCCCCTTCCAAATGAACTATGCAACCCTCTGTTTTTCAAGCAGCAACTTTAAACCAAATTTTTAAATACTTTTATCGAAAATCCGGAACTGAAATGAAATCATACATAATTATTTTATTGCCGTCTTCAGAAAAAAGTTTTTGTAACTATCAGAAAAAAATTAGGGAAGGTTTTGAGATAAGAGATAAAGATTAACGTCCAACACAGAGCTGATTAAAGATATCTTAATAATGCTGCAAATAGTTATAATTGACACTTGAGAAAAAAATATTTGAAAAACAAGGGAAAGAGAAAGGAAGATCCAACAAAAATTGTTGCATTTATTGGAGGATTTTTCATTTCCACGTTTAGGGTTGGCAACCCTGGGTTCACAGGGAAAAGATGGAGTTTTATTTAAGGCATTAAATTTATTAATTTTCTCCGGATATAAGCAAGTTTTTTAGTAATTTTCGTGGAAGAAATAGATAATCAAATCAGTTGTGCGCTTGAGTTGTAATTTTAAAAGCGGAAAATGGGTAAAAGTAACAAAAACACCGCTATTTCTAGTCAAGGCAAACATAACCTCACTTCGTTAAAAAACGAGGTTGTAAAAGTAAACGAATCGGACGAATTGGATCCTCAATTTTTGCATTTGTACAAGCTTTTGTCCGCCAAAATTGATCAAAATAGCAAAGAGGTTATTCAGGCATTCCAGTTAAGAATGGAGAAGGTAGAGAATGTGTGTACACAGTTAGATAAATGTATGAAAAACCAGTCCGGTCGCATTGATTATCTGCATCAAATAGCGAATAAGGAAAACATAATAGTGCATGGCATTCAAGTCGTCGACGAAAGCCAAAAAGGCATCCAAGAGCTGGTCATTAAGAAATTAAATGATTTACTCAAATTGAACGTTTCTAGTGATGATGTCTACAAAGCTGTCCTACTGAAAAAGAAACCCAAGCCAGGCGAAAAAATCGATCAGTCTGATAAGATCCCAATTAAATTATGCATGATGGACCTCCGAATAAAGAATAAAATTATGAAAAATCGAGTTTTGTTAAAAGGATCCCATATTATCTTAACGGATGATTTGCCCAAGGATGTCCGGGAAAGAATCAGACAACAACGGTTGGGAAACTTGGGCAAAGATGGAGATAAGGAGAGCCTACAGTACCACAAAACACCTGCTCCCATAAGGAATATCAGAAGTAAAAGTAACTGAGAAGACCAAAGACCTCCTGGCAAATGGAACAAGATTCTCTTTTCATCTAGTCAAACTCCTGAATGAGTGAAGCTGATAGCCTTAGAATTAGTTTAAAAAAAAAAAAATAAATAAATAAATAAAAATAAATAATAAATAAAAAGGTTATAGTGAAAACAGACTTGGGTAAAACAATCAAGTCTTTTCTTGTTCATATAAACTGTGCCCAATGCTGGTTAAGCTTAGGTCTACATGGTGAAATTTCTTAAATTTTAAACTTTGTAAATTTATTAAGATTGTAATTATGTTTGAGTTTATTAAGGAAAATCTAAGCGTTTACGATTTGCTCCAGTCTTTTCCTGCTTAAATCGAGTTTCTACGTTTGCTGCGTTTATTCTTATTTTTTGGAGGATTAATTAAAAATTGTTGTTTGTAAAAAAAAAAAAAAAAAAGTTATAGTCAAAACAGACTGGGTTAAAACAATCAAGTCTTTTCTTGTTTATACAAACTGTGCCCAATGCTTAAGTCTACATGGTGAAACTTCTTAAATTTTAAATTTATTAAGATTGTAATAATATGTTTGAGTTTATTAAGGAAAATCTAAGCGGTTACGGTTTGCTCCAGTTTTTTCCTGCTTAAATCGAGTTTCTATGTTTGCTGCGTTTAATTATTTTATTTTATTTTTTGGAGGATTAATTTAGAACTGTTGTTTGTAAAAAGAAAAAGTTATTTCTGTTTATTTTTTTGGATCATTTAACTGGTTAACTTTAATTAATTCTTTTGTAAAATTTTTCTTTTGCCACCCCTTTATACGCCTAACGGCAAAAATAAAGAAACTATTTAATTTAATTTTTAATTTTAATTTCCACGTTTAGAAGAAACATTTTAATTATGTCGTAACACAAGTGACAAAATTTACGGTATATCTAAAAGTTATCATGATCGGAAATTTTAATACCCTGAATCTCACGAAATCTTCTTTAAAGAAATCGTCAAGGGTCTAAACTATCATTAGGTTTAAACTTCAAATGATGCATTACAACTTAGGGATCCATGCGACTAATCCGATCACCGGATTTATCGTACCTTTGGTTTTATCTGAGTACCGGAAGTACTGTACGATTCGAATCATTCTAAATTATAAAATTTATAAAAATGCCGTAATGAATGTTTTTTCTTTAAAAATGTCAAAGTAAAAAGAAACCGAAAATTAATAAAATCGTATAAAAATAAAAGTTTAGTGTTTGGGAAACTAAAACGGAAAACGCGGCGTGTTTGACAGGCTTTGTTTCCGGTGCTCGTATAAAACACGGGATATAGTGGAGACAAGGCTAAAAGAGGTTTTAAAAAAATTGATATATAAATGTATTTACTGCACTAGATTATTCATTAGTTTTTGCCGTTCCAAACTAATCCGGATCTTTTGCAGCGGTAATTAACCGAATCCATCCTTAATTAATTAAACGAATAACTTCCCTAAAGGCATTGCTAATATTGTCAAATCACTTGTCCAAACATCAAGAACACAAGTTTGTAATTTCACATGTCATTTGTTAATATCTATTCTTTTCAATTAAAATATATAGTTTCGCGATGCGTGACTGGATTTTAAAAATCCATAAGAATTTATGAATGAAACTATATTCCCTCGTTAAAAAAACCATGAATCAAAGAACAATAATTTCGTCTAAAATTTCGAGAACACGACCAAAGAAAAACAGAAATGCTTTTCCTCTTGGTAACGGGCATCCCTTAATCCATCCGTAAACCTCCAATTCATACCTGGTGCGAATCGCATTAAAAAGCCATTATCGACGTACTAAAGTGGAAAAAAAAAATACAAAAGTCAGTAACAAGAACCATAAAAATGTCCAAGATTTAGATAAACAAAGAAGGAAACGTCCCTGGTCACTTAAAAAGTGCCACCCCTGTCGTAAAGCGAATTACCCAACGTGTTATCCATCCAAAGATATACACATTCACAGAGGCGGAACATAGACAAGAAAGCGCCCTTCCCAACAAACTATACCCGAAGAACCGTCTTCTTAGAGTAACATCAAATTTTCCTCGGTAGGAAATATAAATTGCTCCAATAAGACATTCCGATTTAATAATTCCTGTATTTATCTTACGTCGCATCAGCTTTTAAAAAGAATTTTATTATTTAGCTTCGGGTTTCCCTTGAGTTGAACGACTCCGCCACGTTTCGATTCCCCCACTCGTGATTTTCTTCTATATTAAAATTGATTATACTTTTAAAAAAAAAAATCTGATATAAAACGATTATTTTGCGGGGGCATTAATATCCGCTGCAAAGTTGGAATGCGTTTAAGGATTTTTTTTTTATCAGGATAAAACATTTTTCAGATGCAAATCAATCGAATTTCCTGAGTCGAAATCGCATGTTTACAAAAAAAAAAAAAAACGGAAAACAAAGTCATTGTTTTCGTTTCTCTCGCTATGGATATCCTGATTTGATATAATGGAATTTGCTCGGGATAAATATGATAAGTGAAATTAGCAGCCACGGGGGGAATTCGTTCATAAAACCCGGTTAATGACAAGAGAATCAATCAAACCGATTAATCGTCAATTAGCATAACGGTGGGATCGAAAAGGCTGTTCATCAAAATTTGATTCGGTGCAACAGACAAATTGGCTCTTAGAGCAGCTTTCGCCGTTTTGGATCCTACCCGAAAAAGTTTCTTAGTTTTTCTTTTTACAATGGAAACAGATAGTCACCGAAGTCACAGAAGTCACACTGCGTGAGAAGGCATTTCCTTAAAATCCATTACATCCTATTCTCTTCCGAGTCCGCTGGACATTGTCACCGGACAAATTTCGGGACGCGGAACGACCTTTTAGGACTTTCACTATCTCACGAAACGTCCAAGTTACCTCCCCGGTCCTGTCTTCATTTTTATTTCATTAAAAATTTTTGAAAAAACATTTCTGTGAAAATTGCATTCGCTCAGGCAATGCAACGGGAAAATTTTCAGTTGAAATAATGAAGTTTTCTCGTTTATTCTCTTTAGTTCTACTGCAGACCATTCCTGGGCGAAAGTCTCCATTAATTGCTTTCGTTCCGCTTTCCCTTCGGCCCTTCGGTCCCGTTCCCAACTCTTGCAAGTATTATGATAGCATAGCATAAGTTTCCAATTTATTTTGTAGGTGTACGATTTGAAAATCGGATATTTTTTTACTGCAATTCCGAGGGTTTCTTTTTTATTTCGTCTGCGACTCGGTTACTGCTTGACAAGAGGCGGAAAGCATTGACGATCGTGTAAGCAATGTAACTCAAGCGGTTCAAGCAACAGCCGATCATGTTTCATGTGAAATTCTCAAAACGTTGGGCTATCTACAAGACTCGTTTGCCCTTCAAATGCAAAAACGAGAGGAAAGTCGGAATCCAAATACAGCGTAAAATTCTGCATTAGCAGAAATTAATGACATTCTCGGTGATATACACTTCAAACTAAATCGAGAGGAAATAATGAGTTTTGAATGAAAGAAATGTAATCACCGGGGAGCGTGCGTCATTTTAGCAAACAAAATGAAAACGGAGACGTTAAGATTAACAGCGATTAATAAGGCAAAACAATTTTTTTTTAGATGCTTCGAATTTTCAATGAAAATAAAAGATTGATATATAATTTTAAGTGATAATAGGGATGCACGACGAGACGAGAATCTCGTGAGAGAATGAGACTAGACATTTTTCGAGAAATGGCAAAAATTTGGTTTTTGACTGGTCCAGCTGCAAGGTTTCAAAACGATGAACGAGAAATCCCGTTCTCATGAGATTTCTCGTGGGATTTCTCGTACGAGAAATAATACGAGAAATTTAAATTTTGGACTCCTTGGTGCAAAACGTGTCGGGGAAAGCCAATTTCTCGGACACTTTTCGAAAGTCTCATCGTGCATCCCTAGTTAAAAATATGTCCGAAGCTGGGTTTCGTAACTTTAATCTGACCGATAACACAAGTAACGGGGGCAAAAAGTCGGTTAAAAATTAGAAAAATAGATCTTTGAATTCCTTTATTAGTCAAGAAAGGAAAACCGGGATAGGCCCTGTGGAAAGCCCTTCTCATAGAAATTTTTCCACCATATTGCCACAATTTTGGCCTTCATTTTTGGCTTCCTTGAAAAATAACATCGGTTCGACGGGTAAATCCTCGTGCATTTTGTACAGGAATAAGCGACTAAGGCCTTACAGGCACTAATTACGTCCGATTACGAATCCCAGCTTGAGGACATATTTAGCAACTTCTTAAGTGGCGAACGTTTGTAAATTCCTTAATTGCATTTTCAACAGACACCCTAATGTTTATATTCTCTATTTCCAAAGCAAGATATTATTTATATTGCATCGATTAGAAAGTTAAAAATTTTAAAGAGGTTTTGACTATGCCCCGTCCATCACAAAAGGCTGTCCCGTTTTCAAAAAATTATGGAAGGAAAATTGAAATTTTTTTAAGTTGTAAACATACACAAAAAAGTTTTCCTAACTTTTTGATATAAAATAATTTGTTTCCCTGGTAAAAATAAGTTTAAAAAAAGGAATGCCTAAGAAAAATAGAGATCGATGTGGTAATACTTGGTGTCGTTTTATTTTAAACCTTTACTATGCCTTTTTTACACTTTCATTTTATGTTATAAGAACCTGATTTTAAGTTCGATTTTTTTTTCTCAAAACTGTGAAATATCTATTTATTAAAGCTGGTTCTTGTATTAATAGAAGACTTTTAAAAGAGTAATTCTGCACTCGAATAATTATTATTTTCAAAGATTTTATTCCTCAAAAAATCCCGGTGCATTTGAGTTAGATGTCCATTGTCCAGGATCACCTCTACAGGAATAATTCTTGAAAAAATGTTCCGTGTCGGGAAAGACAAATAAAGCACTTTTTGGTAGTAAAAAAAGGCTGAAAAGTAATTAATTTTTTCTCAAGAAGAGGGATATCGTTCTTCACCTTCCAAAACACCAATTCACAACAAAAAAAAATTTCTCGTTGCATCCTTAATGAGAAGCTGCTAAAAAAACAAAACGTGTCGGGAGGACAAATAACGCACTTTTTATCTAATTAAAAAGATTTAAAAATCATTTTTATTTATTTATTTATTTTTTTTTTTTTTTTGAAAAGGGATATCATTTTTTACCTTCTAAAACGCAAATTCACTGTAAAAAATTTTCTTTTCAGTGTGTGTTTGATGAGATATTAAGCAATATTGCCTAAATACAAAAATGTACGTTTTTTTAAGAACTACCCACAGCAGAAAAGTGAGCTTAACGAGCAATTAAAAATTTTAAATGGAGGCTGATCTCAAATAATGGTTTTATATTTAAATGATAATTTGTCGCGGGCTAGGGGCAGCCATTTTTGTTCTGCCGCAATACTTTTCAAGTCAAAGATCAAGCTTTAAAGGAAATTTATCCGTGCACAGTAAAAAATTTTATGTCAAAATCAACATAAATAGGTCCACATAATTTTTATGTTGTTTTTGTTTATGTTTACCTTTTGGGAAAAACAACAGAAAAAATTTATGTGGACCGCTTGGAACATATTCACATAATATTTTTTACTGTGTGTGTAAAAATAATAATACAATACAATACAACATTCTAAATGATTCAAAAGCAAAAAAAAATGATGCTCTTCAAAAAGGGGAAATATTAAATGATCAATAAGAAACTGAGGCTTTTGACCAGTGATTGAGTTTAGGTTAAAACTAAAATTTAAATAAATTAATTATGTGCTGAGTCTTTACTGTGAAAAAAGTAGATTCTCTTGTGGAAGAAAATTTTCGGAAAGAAATATCGGAGGATACTGATGGGCTACAGCTAGCTCCTGGCAACGAGATTTTTCAGAGAGCCGTCAGCTTACTTATTAACAAGTGGAAAGGAAAAACGGCCACATACTTTCCTCGAGTATTTAACGAAAGAATGGCTGGAATCACATAGTAATTAAAAAATAGAAAACTTTCAGAGGAAGATTACTTTTATCTAAATTTCTCATAAAAGCTTAAAAAAAAAGTCAAAAAATGTTCGGAAGCATTTAGAAACGGCAGTAGCGTTTTCCGGTTAACGAAACCAAGAGATTTAGCAGCGTGGACTCATGGCTATACAAGTGGGCGAAATCGGAAAAATAAGCATCGGTGATTTGCAGATTTTTTATTGTCTGCTAGGGAGGAATCAAATGCACCTTCAACTGATCAATTTGATATTTATCGACCTCAGTATACTGCTAAAAAGATCGGTTTAATACTGATCATTTAGTTATTTTCTACAATATTTTAACTCACCGAAAAACGATTATTTGCTGTATCGAAATTTTGCTCTAGACCTATAATGTAGCTTAGAATTAAAGCTTTCATTGAAAAAAAGCTCGCTTCATTCTGATAATTAGAAGCCGAGATATTTGAGGAGAAAGAATAGCCCCCGACGCCATCTTTAAACGGCCGCCATTTTGTTAAGCTACCACTTAGAGATGGCAAGCCGGTATTTTTATGATCCTTATGCCCTAATGTATCAATGTGCCAAAGGGCGCTTTTTGCCCCAAAAAATAATTGAAACTCGAAAATCGAAAGCCAGCTCATGGACTACTGCGTTCCATCTCGTTTCGTACTTTTGTTGCATAATGAGTTATATTTTGCGAGAGCCCGGACATTTTGAAGTGAGTAACAACCTGGCAAGTAGCGGAAGAATAATCGGAAAGTTGCAAATCCACTTGAGGTAAATTTTCCATAAATTCATCTTCAAAAGTATTTCGTAGTACCGTATTGATCAAATGAGAGGCGCAATCAATAAGATCCAAATTCTTTTTTTATATTTTCCCCGGATACTTTTCGGCCAATGTGAATTGGCTCTCACATGGTGCGACTTCAGGTACGACCTTTTGTATTCAATTTGACAAAAGGACGCACAAATTTGGGGTTTTTTAATCACTTTTAATCGTTTATGAAAGTCATTATTTTTTCCCTGATTGATATCGGATGTCGCTTTTTTAAAAAATGAGTTCGTTACGTGATTCTGATTAATTGCATATAAAAAATCACTTTTTTTGAGCAATTTTGAAATTTTATTATTTATAAATCGCTATTTCCATTTTTTTCTTTAATAAAAATTGTCTCTTATTGGAATTTTTATTGCAAAAATGCTTCTGGGCCGAAACTGCATAATAAAAACCGAAAAAGAAGGCAAAGTTTTATATTTCAACAAATTTTTTAAAAATCATAAATATTTAACTTTTTGGAAAAAATTTTATATCGTATTCATCGGGGTGAAACGGAGAACGCGATTTTAATAAAATTTTTAATAAAAAATTAATATTTAAAAAAAAAGTCATTTCACAAATAAATAAAAATACAATTAACCGAGGCAGGTAAACGAAGTCGCAGCGACTCATGTGAACAACCCCATTTGATTCAATAGGAATCGAAGACGCAAGTACCTGCGATGTCGCAGGGCTTCGACGACTGCCCTCCGACATCAAGTCGGAGTCGCTCAATGTGAACGCTCCCATATACCTCAATGGATCTCCGACACGGGGGTAATAAAGTCGTGCGTCCATGTCGCACAATGTGAATTGGCTCTAAATAGTAGATTTCCAGGCTGGACCGGAAAAGTGAGATTTTTTACGAGGCCGTTGCCGATCCTTCGGCTCGGATCGGCAAGAGGGCCGAGTAAAAAATCGAAATTTTTCGGTCCAGCCTTGGAAATGTAGTTTTCAGGGCGAGAATAACGAAATTGGTTTTGTTTACATGATCTCGAAAGTATACTTTTCGGGTCTAGCCCCGAAAATTCCATTTGCTTTTTGTTGTTCTTTTGTTTGTTTTTAAATGTAAATTTCATCCGACAGCCGAATTTCTATTATTTTGTGCGGGGTTCTTTTGACGAAATGAACGTTTTGGATTTACGTTTTTATAGACGAGCTGCATATATTTTTATAACAAAATCAATCATTTTCTCTCCATGAATGAAATGAATGAGTAAACCTAGAAAAAATTCAATAACGTCTACAATTTTTTAAACCGCTTGCTTTCCCTCCCCAAAAAAAAAAAAAAAAAAAAAAAAAAAAAAGAGATACCGCTAGGAGATAAAATCTCATCGAGCATACCTTCTTTCCATCCCAAACAAATAAATACGTACACAACAACATACCCCGGTATAATTTTATAAATATGCCCACCAAAGAGATTTAACTTTTTCATAAGATTTTACTGATTCAACAAGCAACCAACCGTTTCAAAATCAAAAAAGATAATACGATTTTTTCTCCCGAAAGGCTCACCACAAAAACAATGTGTCATTCTTACACTTATCAAAATAAGGAACATTTCGTTATTGATAAGTCCGCCATCATTTCTAGGAACGGATGGTAATTATTTGATAAAAATCGCTTACAAAGTTTCCAAAGTTACAAATATAATGTTGCAATACATTATTAACGGGGGAAAAAAAATCAGGAGTATTCCGTTCTCCCAGAAATTAAAAAACTTGTTTAAAAAGTGATAACGAGCTGATTTTTCTCGAAGGAGGGTAGAAAATGGAAATTGTAAAAAAGCAATTCATTCGCTTAGAAAAAAAAATCCCTTTGAATAAACTTAAAATCTCCGAATCTCCCTACAATTTCCTCGATCCCCAAGAGGAATTCAGCAAATAAAATTACGCAAGTTCATAGATTCTTTTTATTTTTTTTTTCAATTTGAATAAGGGCAAAATTTTCGAAAGTCGCATAGATTTGAAAATATAAAAAGTAACATCTTAATTTTAAACAGAAGTTGTATACGGACGCGATAAAAATCCATTTAAAACATGTCACGGATGACTCACCCGAAATATTTATTATTTCTTTATAAATTTCTTAATTGCTGGTGCATGACGAGAAACAAAGGGTGGTCAAATATTTCAAAGTCGGGACGACGCTAAAGAGTCGCTAAGATTTTTTTACAAAGATTAAAAATTTACTTTTTTAAACATCAAGGAAATTTTTAACGACGACGGAGGACCTTACATTTCATTTTTCAAAAAACACGAATTTTGTTATGCGGTACCTAGAATAAATTTTCAAAAAGGAGGACGGGGGGGGGTGGGCTAAGCTCCAGTTAAGTCTAAAGTTTGGCCAAAAACAAAGAATTTCCTAAAGTTTAAAAACCGTTTAATGGTTGCAATATTTTTACTGAAAACTTTTGGGGCAAATATCGCTTACGAAACCGGGGAGCAGACGGAGATGCATGCCAATGACAAAAAAAATGTCAGGCTAGACGAATTGGAATGTAAACAAGCGAAGTCGTCGTAATTTAAACACCTCATTAAGTTTAAAAAAACTAGATCCATCCCCCGACTCTGGGTCAGCAAAATGTTCTTCGTAATTAAAGCAAAAGAGAATAGCAACCTATTGCAAAATTTAAACTTTGTCCGACATCGTTAACCTCAGCCTCATGAGGACTAAAATTTGTAAAATCCCATGATTACCGAAAATTAACGAAGCGATGATAATTAGACATATTTACAATCGACATTGGCTCCCAACTTTTCTCGTAATAATCGGGACATTAAAATAATCCGCCCTAATTTCCGGGGGAAGGGGATTCCTGATTTAAGGGTGCATGGACAGGGCGAGACGGATGCCTTGACAAAATGCCGAGCCATAAACAAATTTTCATAAAAGTCCATAGGATTGGATCCGGTTGCCTTTATGAAAACCCCTTTCATCTTGACAAATTCGACGTTTCTTCACAATTCCAAATTCAACGGAGACAATGCAGAATAAAAATTAATGGATAATACGGCTTTGTAAATATTCAAATCTTTGATAGGGAATGGGGGGTTAGAAAATGATAACGTTCTTTTTGAAGGCGAATGATGATTGATGATGGGAGAAAGGGTTAGCGAAAAAATGGACGTAATATTTCAAATGTCCCCCACGGTGCAATTTTTATAAATTCCCTCAGCCTATTTTTTTTTTTTTTTTTTTTTTTTTCTGCAAGATGTGCAGGAACTGTCATTCAAAAGTGCTCATCTCAAATGGCATAGAGTCAAGTCTGAAATATGCTTATAACTGAAAGTGGAGGGAGGCATCCGCCTCATGAAATCTTACTCTCTGCCTCTTAAAATACCTTAAGTTCAAAAGAGAAAAAAAATAAATTTCCGAATTGTAGTACTTAGGACAAGAGCGAGAAAGGGAACCTTTAAGAGGCTTAGCACTCCTTCCAATTTTTGATCCATGAATTTCTTCACTTTGTTTTTTAACAACTAGAGCCGAAAGACATTGCTCCCCCTTAGGTAGCAGGCTGAGCTAGGGATTTGCCGACTGTGGGGACCCCTAAACTAGCAAGGCTTTACGTGAAGGAAAACTGTTGCATTTTGGCTATCAAACACATGCATTTGTTAATAATACTTTCATAGTTTGTTTTATTCTACTCTGAGCTCGATCAATCGAATTTTTGAAATCATAGCTCAAAATTGCCATCAACCAAATTCTTAAGCAAAGTACAAATTCAACTCTCTTCATTGAGCAAGATTTTTTTCAATTCCGGAGATCTTTCATCGTCGCCACTCAAGATCACAGGACAAATTCCAAAATCATCTCGATTCTCCATGTGTAACCGTTTACGAACGTCCTTGCCTCAATCCAATTAAGCAGAAAAGCAAAAACTCAGGGAAAAAAAAAAATCTTAACCGCGTGTCCCAAACTCAACAATCTTTTCCTCTTTTCATCGCAACCCCTATCCCATATCAATTTGTCGCCTTCGAGGTGTAAACATGCCTTGAAACATAAAAACCATTCAACAGACAAAAGAAAAAAAAAATGTTAAGTTACCTTTAAGACAGAGAAAAAGAACCTTGTCATTAAAAAAAAAAAAAGAAAAAAAAAAAGAGATAACATGAAATTACTATAATAAGAAGTCAACAAATAAAACAAGAGCCAAGAGCATGCTTAGCTTACCTTGCCGGTCAGTCGCCTTAAAAACTTACCGTATTTAACCGACCATGAATTTCGTTCTCCAATTTTTGTAAAATAAAAAGAAAAAAAAAAAAAAAATCATCTATGCTAAATTATCTATTACGAATCTCGTAAAAAGAGGAAAGAAAATCTGGCCAAACACAAGCATAACAAATATTAAAAAATACGCTTTCCTCGAAAGTCGTGCTTTCACTTAAAAAAGGCTCCTACTGCACATGCTTCGTCGGCTAGGCCTATTTTATCAATACGATCAAAACATAACCCTTAATTCCTTCAATGTGTTTTATTGGATTTATCACTTTTTTTTTTTTTTTACGGGATCGGAAAAAAAAATTCACGAAATCATCGAACGCTTCAAGGTCGATCTATTTCCCTTGGAATAAAATTTAAATATCAAATGAGACAGCCGTTTATAAGTAGACATACAAACAACAACATCTCTCTTCATTTGAATATTTATTTATCAAAGTGTCTGTACAAACAGAGGAATCACTGATACTGAAACAGGGTACTCACCAGTGAAGGCTACTTAAAAATCGGAATCGAGACCATTTCCCAATGCCCGAAAAAGAGGAAGGTTTAACCGAACAGGCAAATCCAAGGGGTCTCGTGACTCCCCGAACAACGTGTCACGTAACAATCCGCCCGCGAAACACCACGTGAAAAATTAAAAAAAAAATCTCACACCAAAAACCCTCGAAACATTTTAAATAAATAAATAAATAAATAAACGAATAAAAATAAATAAATAAATAATGCCTCGAAAAAAAAATGAGATCAAACAGCAAAACACATATTTAAAATTTTCGGCAGAGCAACGAGGCGACCTTCCTCTTTCGTTTCCTACTCGGAACAGGCGAAAAAAGTCAGAGATTTTACTTCACTCAAGTAAATTTGTTAATTATACTTTTAAAATGAGGGAGAGCGGCGTCCTTTACACGTCCTCGCCGACGACAAGTAAAGCTGAGGAAGACTCATCAAAGGAAATGAGTGACGCTTTACGGTTACTCAAAGGAGCGGCCCGGTCTTCTAAGGCTGCGCATGGGATTTTATAGACCCTTCACTACGCAAACTCCGCCTAGACCAATCAAATCAATTTCAAACATTGACGTCACGATTTTTATATGGGGAAAGAATGCATACAACGCTTTTTACACGAGAAAAGTACTCTGGAAAAAATATATTTCTTTTTTTCATTAATCATGACGTGCCATTAAATGGATTCCGAGTTGCCATCTTATTGGGGGGTTAAAATCGTCAAAGGAAAAGCTTAGGTGCGGCTCCAGCATTTCACGATTTCCAATTGATGCATCATTTATTTCGCTTCTCATTCATTGTTTCCCGATTAAATCGAGTTTTTCGTGACGGAAATCTGAAAAGCGTCTCCAAAATTACACCTAGAATCATCTCAAATGGTACAATAGTCTGATATATAAGTTGCAGCAAAGGAACACGGCTTCCGGTATCTCAAAAACATTCCGAGCAGATCACGCATTTTTATTTTTATTATTATTTTTTCTTATTTCCAGGGAGCGCGAGTGAACTACAAGGATCATCAGGCAAAATAATGCGTTGGACATGGGATATAACAATAAATAACAATGATATTGACAAATTTTGGGTTGGGATTGAACAACATTTCATTCTATTCAAATCGGTTTTAACTTTTGGGTGTGGTTTCGTCGTAGTTCGTAGATTGCTTCATTCAAATAAAACATAATCGAGAATGAGATGTCAAAGAGGCGTTAAATCGTCTTTTTCAAGATGATTAAGGGGTTTCAAAATGCAATGCAAGGATTATCAGGGATTAAACCAACGACCATTAATTTAGAGGAAATGATTTTGCAGCTACTGTTTCAAAACGCTCGCGGATACGGCAGTCATTATATAAAACGTACTTAAGTAAATTTTATTTTTACCGGTGAACTTTATTTAAAAAGGAAATCATTTTTTTTTAAAATCAAAATATAAATTTCTTAATATCAGTTTTATTTACAATTTATTTATAATGACGGGATTTTTGAGAAACCTTTTCCGAAAACTAATCACCTAATTACGGAACTCCGTTGGATTCAAAATATGGAAAAAACAAACCATCAAAAGAAGGGAAGAAAAAAATTTAATTAAATATTGTGGAGGAAAAAAAAATTTTTTTTTCTTTGCAGGGTATCGAAGGTCTATTCGGGGTTTTCGAGGAGCCTGTGACAAGCGAGATTTAAAATTTTACTAAATAAAAATTCCTTCCGAAAATTCAAGCAGTGAAAGTGCATTTTTTTCTTTTTGTTCAATTACTAGGCTATAAGGTGATAAGGGAGCTTTTCCGTGGCAATTTTTTGATAGAATTAAAAAGACGAAGGAAAATGCTGTACCCAAGGGATGCGGAAAAATAATAAAAGCGGCTGATTCATCCACGAGTAGGCTTCATAAGCATTTCAAGTTTCACCGAAACGTGAAAATGATCCAGATGACCCAAATTCTGTCGAGGCTTCCAATTCGAAAGTTGCTACAGAAGGCAGCGCCCAGCCCCAGCTTAGGAGGCAAAAGCAAAGTTACTGAATGTTATAAATCTGCAAAAGTTATAGATAAAACTACAGCGAGAGATGGTCTTCCGTTTTCGAAAATTTGTACTTTTTACGATATTTGTAAAATGTTAAAATTAAAGGGTGAAATAATCCCAAATCTTCAAACAATGTAAGGAAAATTGTGTTGGAATACGCGCCGGTGTTCTATAAGGACTTATTAGCTGAATTTGCATCTCGAAAAGCAGCAAACGAAAAGTTTAGCGTGACTTTAGATGAATGAACGAATAAAAGAAAGAGGCGGTAATTACCAAGGAAGACTTTTGGATGGAACTTAGGGTTAAGTATATGATGCTAAAAAATGTCGGGAAGTTTTTTAAGAAAAATTAAAAGCATTTGGGCTTACTTTAAATCATGTTGTAGCTGCAACAACAGATGGAGCAAAAGTTATGAAAAAAATCTTCACAAAATGTGATAGAAAAATTTGGAAAAGAAAAAAGACTGAATACTTGACGTTAAAACTCTATGGAATAATCTTTTAGGTGCTCTCGACCGGTTTTATGAACTTCAGGAATGCGTAAGCTTGACGTACAGAAAAATGAATTTAGAATTTAATATTTCAGACGAAGAACCGAAATATTTAGATCAAGTAATGTCAGCCTTAAAACTGGTAAAAATTGCAGTTGAAACTTTAAATGTGCAAATTTATTGACCGCAGACGGAACGTTGAAATGGATGTTAAATGAATTCGGTGAAGAACTCATGACGGAACTTGAACACCGAATTATAACATCTTTAAAACGGTGATGACCAGAAAAATTCTCGATTTAGCCGAAAAACTTCGCATCAACGAAGACGTCTTAAAAACCCAAGAGGAGCAAAAGCAAGATAATCAAGCGAAAGAAAAAACGTTGACTGATGGTAAAGAAGTAATAAACATATCCGACGAAGAAAAATCGGCTGAAAATTTACTCGGAAGCAGCACTAAATGTTTAAAAGAAAGATTACACGAAAGTGAACAACAAGCCCGATTTAAATAAAGAACCTGATAGCATTAGTCAACTCAGTAAAATCATTAAAAAAGAGATAACCTTTTTAAGTAAAGAAAAAGTAAAAGGGAACTATTTAATCATGGTATATCTATACTTGCACGGAGAAACCCACTCTGGCGCTCAATGTCAGAATCTGGTAATCGTTGCCAAACTTTCTGTATTATGGCCTGACAACCAAGTTTCTCTGGTAATCATTACCAGTGGTTTCTGTTAATGCTTGTTGGATAGCATTGCTAAACCCTTTTGGCAATGGCTACCAAACGTTATGTATACCATCGTTATGTATTTTATACATTCAAAATTAACAAATCCAGCTTCTTTTTGGGGGGGAGTGGAAAGTTTTCCGGTTTCCAGAATATTCTGTTTTCTGTTTCCGATTCGTTTCCCGAATATTTCGACATTTTCCAAAAATGTTACACACATATTCGAAAATGCCCCCGTTATTAATAGTAATAATGATATAATAATAATAATAATAATAATAATAATAGAAGCTGGCATCGTAGCCTAGTACGTAGCACCCTCGACTCTCACACTCGAGACCCGTGCTCGTGCTTGATCCGATGCTCGCTTAAGTCATAGGAGTGAAACCATACTTTCTAATTATTGGATTTATGGTGTTTAACCTATGCAAGAATAAAAAATTATTTAGGGAGAGATGCTATGATTATCGTAGTCATCTTCTTCTTCCCTTTTCAGTCTGGTGTAATAACGCCAAAAAAAAAACCCACCGCGACCTTGTCTTGCACAAAAGCAAAAACCAAAAAGAACTCCAAAAAATCTCACGATAACGGTGTGGTCAGGACAAACGCTTAAATGCAACCGTCTTCCCCCTCTATCGGAAGTAGGCTTAATTAAAAATCTCTTTAAAAATAAATGAGAATATTTCAGGTCTATTTCAGAGATAAAATCTTTCGAGTTCCGACAGGTCGACGATGTCTGGAATTGTCGTAATGGTTTTACGACCTCCACCATCGGAAAGGTGTCCCCCTAAGAAGGGAGTCAAAAAGCGAAAAATAATAATAGTAATAATTAATAAAAATAAAAAAAAATAAGTGCATGTTTTTTATTATTTCGAATCTCATTATTTATATTATTGTTGTTAAATGACGACGCATGTCCATCCAGGATGAGAATGTCCCTGAAAAAATCTCAACACCTTGAAAAAATCTCAACACCTAGCAAGATTCGAACCTAAGACCTCTCACACCTAAATCAATCAACCCTACTACGTTACAAACTAAACCACACAAGCCATGTCAAAACGAGTCGAAACTAAAGGGTATTAAGTGCTCGAAGAAAAAAAAAATCAACCCTTATGCATAAACCATTACTACCTGCTCTAAGATAATGGTGGCAATGGTTTGTTATAATACAAAAATAATGTTGACCATTTTTAACCATTTGTGTAAATTGATCCCGCGCGAATAGTAAAGATTCAAAAATATATAGCAACCATTACCAGTAAGTTTTGGGATCGTTTAAAGTATTTAGCCATTGACAATTAAAAAAGGAATCTTTATCAGTTTGTGGCAACGATTACTATTTTACGGTTGACATTGGCGAATAGGACTGATTACTAAAAATTGCTGGTTCGTAATGATTAAAAAATGGGAATAGATTACCACAAACGTTATTCCCAAACCGTTTAGTAGCGAACACGAGTAAAAGTTTCTCCGTGTGCTGACGATTCGGCCAACGAGCGTGGAATCGCGGCCAGATGCGAAGTAACGAATCTGCGCACGAATTTGTCAGATGAAAGTATTGACACCGTACAGTATGTTTTTTCAACGATTTGTACCAAAATTAAAAATAATTCATTAAATAATGAAACAAAATGTAAAATAAATAAATAATTACTTTTTATTTATGAACCGGCACCCGTACCGGTTCCGAATAATTCCTTTTCCCTTGGAACCGGTTCCGAGATTTCACGGTACTTTGCAATCACTAGACAGAAACTTCTAAAGGCAGAATTACTTTCGGCATTGAAATGCAGCGAATGCTTTTGAAAATTAGGGAAGCCCTGAAGAACCTAATTCGTTTGCAAATTTTTTTGAATTATAAAAAAACACTGTTTTTAAAATAGGGGTATACCAATTCTAAAAAACTTTTTATATGTAGAGAGAAAATTTAAAAGTATTAAAATTCAGAATGGAGTGATACATGTAGCAGACGCTCTTTCACAATAGTTGGAGGCAGGAGCCGACAAATACTAGAGCACTACAGCGAAGTAATATTACAGTCATTTTTCATGTAGTCAACAAACATTTTCCTGCGCATGTAAATTCATGAAAAAGAAGCCTTTTTTGGCCGCTACATCACTCGACTAATCAATACAAAACTCTCAAGAGAGAGAAAAAAAAAAAAAATGAAAATCATGCCAAGCTATCTCATGTCCCGTCAGTTCACGTATGTTAACAATTTCCTCCCTAACACGGAAAACAACGAGCAAAGTACAAAAGTGACATGTTTACCGCTTGAAGGGAGGGAAAAGTTTCACTCACAAGCTCTTTTCTCAACTTTCTAATTGGACATTTTTTATTTCCTCCTACTAGAGTTTCCTCTTACGTAAAAAAAAAAAAAAAAAAAAAAAAGTTTTTCAACAAGGGAAAGTCCTTGTTGAAAATTACTTTTTTCATTATTATTGCATAGTCGCAACGCATCGTCTTTCGTCACGGCCTAAAAGCGGATACAAAAGATCGAGGTTGATGATGGGAGTCTTAAAAAACAAACAAGCAAAAGAAATAGCTGAAGTTCGTGACTGTTCTAAACAAAGTAGGAGGAAGACACTTCAAGTAAAGTAAATGACCTCAGAGATTATGGTTACGGAGAATGGATGAATACACATTGGTATACCGTCTGTACAACCAGATGCTACCACTAGGTGTTATGCGTCGGTGATAATGGGATCTTTTTTTTTTTTTTTTTTGCACGAATTGTAGAATTAATTTGTACCAATTTTTTTTTTATTTTTTTTTATTTTTTTTTATTTTCGGACTTTCAATTTCACTTAAAATTAGGAATTTTTCTCCCTTTTCCACTTTTGCGTGTCGTCGATGAAACGAAAGTGTGCGGAAGCAGCCTTTGAAGAAGCCGAAAATGGACCGTATGCTAAAGATGGCCTTTTATTTCGTCTTTAAAATAAGTCCATCTTATGAACTCGGTCTTGCGATCTTCTTGGAAGCTATTTAACGTTGTATCAAGGAGCGCTTTTCTTCAAAAAGTTTTGGGGCTCAAGTGAAATGCATTCCTTACGGTGTAAAAAGCCTTAAAATGTTTTTTTCAATATTTTCTTTTGTTCGATGCCATAAAATGGGACCGATTTGTTTTTGCCCGCCTTAAGGTTTAATCCTTTTGTTTCAATAATTTTTCCGAGGTTATCGAGCCTGCGAAGTCAGAAAATCACAACAGCTTTTTCGGGTAAAATTTTCTGAACCCGTAAATCGAACATTTTTAGAATTTTTTTTGGATTTTTTCGGCCAAATTTTTTACATTTGGTTTAGATCCCGCCCTCCCACATGTGCCAATTTGGTCGAAACCGCGTAAGCTTATCTCTTTTGGACCCGTTAAATCCAAAAATTACAACAACGTAAAAAAATTCCTAGAGCCCCTTAACTGACTCTTTTTAGGCGTTTTTCCCTTTTTTTTTAGCCTAAATTTTTGAAATTCATCCACCACTGTCTATCTAGGGGTTATTAATATCCTCAAAGGTAACTTAACCCATGCTCAAACACGTGGAAACCAAAAATGACAACAGTTTTCCCACCGAAATTTGCATATTTCAGCTGCCTAATGCCACTTATAGCACTGCGGTAAAAATTTTGCTGGAGTCACCAAAACCTATATTTTTGACACCGTAGAAGCCGAATCTTAACAATATTTTTTCTACAAAAAATTGAACTAAGAGTAATAAATTAACAAATTCCAACTTTTAAAATTTCAGCTATCTGGTTAACTTTGTTAATTAAACTTATGGTTGAATTTTCCAGTTAAAAAATATTGCAAAGCCTTAATATAAGTTCCTTAAGCCTTAAGATAAGTTCATTTCAATAACAAGTTTCTCTGCAGTGTTTACCGTAATAAATTAGCAACACGGTCCCTCAGAGAGGTCACCGCGGAACACACACATCATCAGCAAAATTGAAATAATTTGCTATCTTATAATAAACCAATATTTTTGCTAAAACCTTTGTGTTTTCTTTCCGAAAACAGTTATGTTACTCTTGAGGTATCAAACTACATCCAAGAAGTGGGTTTTTAAGTCTTAATAATCTGACTGGAAAAATCCTGACCGAACCAAAGGATGCGTTTATTTCATCAACTCAATTTGTCCTCAATTAAATCTGACAGTACCAACAATTTGTTTTTGTTTTTTTTTTCTTAAAAAGAAAGCCATAAATCATTAAAAACACAAAAAAGAGAAGGAAAAAAAAATAACAAGATTAATCCTTCATAGATATATATCAGATGCACAGGAAATGAAAAGGGAAAAAAATGCGACTGACAACCGAGGTCCTTTGAAACGTCTATAATGGATGCCTTGACGCCGAGGGGGAGTTTTTAAAAACGCTTGTATTTATATATCTTTCTGCTTCGATAGAGGGAGAGAACCACCCCATTTTTATGAATTTTCGCTTTTCATTTCTTTCTTTGCTTTTTTTTTTACTTCAGTGGCGACACGCTAAAGGGGAGAGGGGGTCCGATATCATTAATAAAAAAAATTTTAATTAAAAAGAAATGGCGAAAAATCCTACCTTGAAATTCTCAAATGTGACACTGAGCCGATGCACCTGAAATCCTGCCTAATTTATGAATTCTCAGAATCGAGAGGAACAAATTTTTTTTCTCCGGCATTAGTACTATAATTAGGAACTAGAATCCCAAATAGAATGGTGTATTCAAATTATAAAAGTGCGCACAAACTGCCCAAACAGCTCAAATACTGTTAGCCCATTAAATAAATAGGTAGGTACCACAGACATTTGGAAAGGCTACCACCGGGTTACCATAAGGGTTGTGCCCCTAAATTAAATTTTTTTTGGACTTTCACCCAACGATAGGACCTAGTGAGGGGGTAAATTAGGCCAAATATTAGGGTCGAAATGAAAGCCGTTTCTGAGGCGGGGATGGCAGTATTAATTCAGTTTTTATTTTTTTGGCAGAGAATTGGTTGTCCGATTGAAGAATCCAAAAAACTAAAAAAAAGCTCTTTCAAAGGGCTATCTAAGGGCATAATTGTTAATTTTTTAAAAAATGGCCAATTAAAGGAAAGAAAAATTATTTTCTTCATGTTAGCTTCGCCGGACCAAGATTTCGCTATGACACCCAAAAAGTACGTCAAAAATTGGCCTAAGTAAATGTGCTTCTAAATTTTTCTTTCAACAAGAAAGTGGCCAAAAAAATGGTCGAAATCATAAAAATCGCAAAAAAATTTTTTCACTCATAAGACCCGGCTGGACTAAAATTTCGCTATCACCATAACTTTTGGCCATTTTTTTGGCCACTTTCTTGTTGAAAGAAAAATTTAGAAGCACATGTACTTAGGCCAATTTTTGACGTACAAAAAGTACGTCATAGGCTGTCATAGCGAAATTTTGGTCCGGCGAAGCTAACATGAAGAAAATAATTTTTCTTTCCTTTGATTGGCCATTTTGGCCAATGGGCCATTTTTTAAAAAATTAACAATTATGCCCTTAGATAGCTTTTGAAAGAACTTTTTTTTCGTTTTTTGGATTCTTCAATCGGACAACCAATTCTCTGCCAAAAAAATAAAGACTGAATTAATACTGCCATCCCCGCCTCAGAAACGGATTTCATTTCGACCCTAATATTTGGCCTAATTTACCCCCTCACTAGGTCCTATCGTTGGGTGAAAGTCCAAAAAAAATTTAATTTAGGGACACAACCCTTACGGGTAACCCGGTGGTAGCCTTTGAACAAGGAGAAAATGTTTATTATCTACAATAATCCCTAGTGGAAATATTTACAATGGATCAAGTCGGAATCAGCCTTGGGAAAACCAACTAGAATGTAATTCTATCAAGATTTGACTTATGGCGGATGTTCTGTGATCCAATGTTGGATAGTATTGAAAATTTTACAGGTTTTCGGAAATTTTACAGTTTTCGGAAATGAAAATATAGGCTTTTTATAGGTTTTTATAGGTCCATTTTAAAAAAATATTGGTTCTTAAAAGCATCTATTTTATGCTTTACACCAATCGAAATAGGTCTGTTTTATATCACACTGAATCAAAACAATAAAATTAAGTCAGGTACGACTACAAATTAATTAGTTTTATCTTTTCGAACCGCTCTAGCCCTAAAAAATTAGGGACTTTAGGGACCAAAACTGGGAAAATTAGGAAGCTTTTAGGGACCAAAAACATTTAATTATCAAACTTTTGATTTAGGTACAAGCTTGATTTGACCCCCTTACGCCCGGTTTTGATCTAGTTTGATCGTCACGAAAAAGGCCGAAGTTTCATAGAAGCCATTGTTCGGAGGACTTTTAGAAATATGTGGTTAATTTTGCTTAAAAATGGCGGAGGAGCTTCAAAAAATTTTGATTTAGCTTTAGCCATTTTTTAGCAACAACTTTCATCTTGATTAAGACAAAAAATTGCAATCACATGCATTTTTCTTTAGTCAGGTTACGACAAGCTTCTTAACGAAATTTTGACCTGACAACGGTATCACGGCTCAAATTGTTTTTTCCATTTTTTGGCTCGGAAGATAGCATTTGAAGCAGGCTGCATAACAACAACTTAAAAACATATGTAACATTTTTCAAAATGAATTAAGACCAAAGGCAATATGGAACAAAAAAATCGGGTTGAAGTGATAATTTAAGCTGATGTTCTATTCAATTTTTTCATTTTGGTTTTAAATTTCTTAAAAATTTTCTCAAACATCATTTAATGCAGTTTTCGGGTCCATTTTCATTTGCACCTACTTTCTTTCTGAACTGCATTGAAACAGATGTTAAACCAAGCTAAGCGAGGCCGAAGGCCGAGCGAAAAATTTTAGAAATTTTGAGAAAAGATGGACTATTTCTTGAAATTTTAGCATCATTTCCTAATTTAATGAAATGATCCAGGCATTTTTTTTAAAAAATTAAGGGGACAAAGGGGTTTTACAAACAATTAAGGGAACCACTCATAAAGAAAGCAGTATACCCTCTAGCAGAGTGCTGGTACTTGCCGTAAAATGTGGCATTACACCAGCTCAAAGATCCTAATGACAAATACGATAAACGAAAGTTTTTTTATGGAGTTTAAAATAAATAAAAATTAAAATTAAAACAAAGAAAAATAGGGACTTTTAGGGACTCATGTTAAAAGTAGTAACTTTTCCAAAAAAGGGACCTCGGTTGGATGCCTCCAGTGAAAATGAAGAAATTGAAATGATGAATATAGTTAAAAGTAAACTCAATAAATTATATAAAATTAAATTAAATTAAAAAGCATTTGAAAACTAAAGGCTAAATATTAGGTTTTATAGATTTTATAGGTCGGTAGACACCCTGTTTTACCAAAACCGGTGCTCGGCCTCCAATTTAATGCACCATCGGAAATGTATATTTTTCGACTATTCTCTTCTGCTACCGCTTTGATGGTGGCCCGTAGCCTAGTTCATAGCACGCTCGACTCTCAATCATGAGATGAGAGGCGTCGTGCTTCTATCCTAGTTCACAGCTAGGGCTTTTTCTCAGGTCAAAACTAGTGCGCTAGTCAAAAAATCAACGGTCACCACCCTCGGAAGGCAATGGCAAACTACCGAGCGGTAACTATCTTGTAAATCTCCCAAAAATAGCCGTTCGGAACAGGCGTTGAACTGTAGGTCCCATATGCCTGCGAGCGCACGCACAGGTGTATGTGAGAGATCACCACGCTCGTAATCGAGTATAGGACTACGAAGAAGACTTTTTTGATTATTTTTTTGGTGTTCGAAAAATAATCAAAACGCCGCCTAACAATAAAAAAGAGGTAGCAAAAAAAAAAAAAAAAAAAAAAAAAAAAGCCAAGACGAGTCAACAGCGAATATTCATTTCAGAGTTTCAGGTTTTAGGTCTTCATTAACAATTATTGATTCTTCAAATAAACAGAAATGCGTTGCTACATACAGCGGGAAACACATTTTTCACAATTTTATATTATATATACATATATATATATATATATACAGTACACCTCGGTTATTACGCGATCCAAGGGACCGGATCCTAAACCGCGTTATAGCCGGGATCGCGTTATAAACAAAGTTGATTTTTTTTTTTTTTTTTTTTAAGTTTTTCAGGTTAAAAAGACTTCATTATTAAAAAAAAAAATATATATTTGGATTCAAACTTGTCATTTGGCATTAAAAATATTTGGTTTTAAATTTGACATTTGGCTTTTTACTTAAGGTGTAAAGTTTTTTCAGTTTCGAGTTTCTTATAAATTTGAAAATCTCACTAATATTATTCACTCATTCGTCTTAGAACTTTGAAAATAATCAGTAATTTTTTTTTGCACATTTTTGCTGCTTAAAAGCTTTTTTTCCAGATCGTCTTCAATAGCATAAATTTTTTTAAGAAAATCATCACCTTCTTCCTTTTCATAAAATAACATCAACTGCCTGACATAATTCAAGCATTCACTCACTGAAGGGGGTTCACAATCACTTTCTCTTTCCTCTTCATCCGAAAGATTTTCTTCAGTACTTGCAACACCCTCCCTTATTTCTCGCACGATTTCTTCATCCTGCATCGCGGCTGCTGTGACCAGATTTTCATTAAAATCTATAAAGTCCTCCATTTCTTTTAGCACTGGAAAATCATGGACTTCGATTAATTTTTTCAGAGGGACATTATCTTCCTCATCATAATCGTCTAGCCCAGCATGTTGAAAACAATTCCTGATGGCGAACGGTTGGACGGCATTCCAGGCTTTGTAAAGTAAACGGCAAGCGTCAAGTACTGTCACCCCATCAAAGTTCAAAGCTCCATCGTCTTGAGCTAATTCAAGCAGCTTTAAGATTAATCTTTGCCTAAAATAAGATTTAAAAAAAAAAATTTATGTTTTTACCATTTCAAGCACTTCACATGCAGCAAAAAATTCTTTCATTTTTACCTGTAATGACTTTTCAAGCTTTTAATTACGCCCTGATCCATAGGCTGTAAGACACTTGTTGTGTTTGGAGGAAGAAAAATCAGTTCAATGTTAGTGAGATCTTCAAGTTCTGGATGAGCCGTACAGTTGTCCACCAATAACGCTATCTTCCGGTTTTTCTTTTTCAATTCTTCGTCCCAGCTGCGCAATTCTTCTTCAAAAATCTCTGACGTCATCCACGCTTTTTGGTTTGCCCGGTATTTTACCGGTAAACTCTTTACATTTTTGAAGCATCGAGGATTTTTAGCTTTTCCAATGACAAGCAACTTTCTTTTCTCGTTTCCAGATAAATTTGAACAAACGAAAATTGTAACTCTCTGTTTACACAATTTCCCACCCGTGCAAGTTTCATTTTTAAATTTTAATGTGTTTGAAGGTGACATTTTAAAAAACAGACCAGTTTCATCACCGTTAAAAATGTCATCATTTGCATATCGCTCCCGTATTTTTGGCCATTCGGTTTTGATCCAGTCTTCTGTCACATTGCGATCAACAGCATTCGCTTCCCCAGAAACTTTCCCAAACACAATATTGTGGCGCTTTTTGAAACGATCAATCCATGAACTTGAACATTCAAAGTCTGATAAACCGAAAAGTTTGGCAAGTTTGGTTGCTTGAACTTGAAGAATAAGTCCAGTAATAGGGTTATTCATACTTCGCTGCTGCTTAAACCATTTTAAAAGAGCTTGATCCACTTCATCAAAATTACTTTTTCTCACTTTTTTAAAGTTTTTATTGTTATCAAAATTCCCGTAATTAGCTTTCAATTTTTCTTTGCTATTGTAAATCGTCCGGACAGAAGATTCAGCCATATCGTACTTTTTCGCGACATCACTTTTTTTTTCTCCTTTATCTATTAGATCAATAATTTCCAATTTTTTTTCAATGGATAAAACTTTTCTTTTTGTCGACATCTTAATGGTTTAAAAAACACCCGAAGACTGATTTTATGAATCATATTGCCATTTAGGTACGCAATAAGGGTTACGTTTTTTGAGCTCAATAATTCAAAATGTTGAGAAATATACACAGCCTTGATGTCCTAAAAATAAAATTGACTTTCTTTTTCATTCATTTTTCTCTGTACCTGACCTTTAAATAAAAGATCTGCAGAGTGATTCAAACACCCCAAAAAATCAAACAAAAGAAACCCATAAAAAAAAGGTTTCCTCCTCCGTTGGCAATAAAACGTTTTTTTAGAAAAACAACCCGACTGACCAAAGTCGGACCGTGCTAAAACCGGGGGGCAGATACATATGATCATATAGGATTTTAACAAAACCACCCAAAAAACCGCGCTATAACCGATACGAAAGAACGATCATAACACGTGGGATAAAAAAAAAGGGGAAAAAAAAAAAGGTTCACGCTCTTAGACCTAAATATTTCAGAAAGAAGCCCGCGTTACTTCCGAGGTCTCACTGCGTTATAAGCGAGGATAAATATACATAATCTTATGGGATTCCGCCGGGACCGGCGTTACAACCGCGCTATAAGCGATTTCGCGTTATTTCCGTGGGCTTTATAACCGAGGTGTACTGTATATATATAAAACCGAGAACTTGGCGATTGGCGAATTTTAATTTTTAATACGAAGATTCGAGGAAAGGATCAAAGGAAGTCTCTAAAACACTTTAGGAATACTCATGAGTATGATGGAATTCTCGATCAACTTTTGCGCGATTAGGGACTAGAAAAAAAAAAGCTCGATCCAAAACTCGAATCGCAACGAAAAATTTGCGCTCGACTCAAATAAAGTTCAACTTGACTCGAGCTCCATAACTCTCCAGTTTTACGAATCACGTAACTTAAAACAATTCAGAAGCAAGTGTCAATCTGATCCGACTAAAAACCGAAAATTAATTAATTAATTATTAGTAAGTAATTAATATGTTAACTAATTAATTTTGTATATTGTTGGATGAGAGTGACGATTGCTTATGTACCCATAACCAAACCATTCCGATAGCCCGAAATAACCATCTTGTATTTTAATATAATCAACGGCGTTAAGCTTTAAGGAATACCGGAAGAAACGACTGTTTTGTGTAACACTCAATGAAAGAACTTCTTTTTGGTTGATTTTTCTCGGTACAAGTTTCAGCTGTTTCAAGTAAATAAGATCCCGGATGACGAAATGAAAGTTTTTTGACCGTAAATGTTTTTCAAGTTAATTTCCGATTCCGGCAGACAAGTTGAAACTTGCATTGAAAATTTCAGAATACGCCAAAAGAGTTTGCTAGATGCCTAAAGTTTGCATTTTTCTCCGCGAATCGAGTATCAGACAAAACAGCCATTCCTTCCGGTATTCAATGCGAATTTCCTTTTACGGTTACTTTTACTTATTGAATTCATGGAAACTGCTGTTCGGAATATAATATTTTAAATTCGTTTTGAAGTGTGATACCGCTTAATTCCAAGTAAACATGGCAGGAGAACGTGATTATTCGGAGAATTATTCTAGAAGGGAGAGTCTGGTCTTCCGTGGCATTGATGACTCAAGCAGAGAATCAGCAGAGGACTGCAAGTATAAAGTTATTGAATGTATAAGGGGAATGGGGATTAATATTTTTCCACATGACATTGTCAGAGGCCATAGAATAAAAGGTAAGGGCTTTCCAAAAGGCTGCAGGACATTTGAGAAAATCCCCTAATTAACTAGTGGTCATTTGAGAAAATGTCAGGTAGAAGTGAAGATTTTTAAAATGGACATTTGAGAAAACGGAGAGATTAAAAATTTGGACGTTTGAGAAAAGATACCTGTTGCCTTATAATATAAAAATAAGGTAAGGTGATAGACCAGTTATAGTTAAGTCTGACGGTGTTATAATTTTCAATCTTTCAGTTTGTACTGAATGTCTTACATACATGTCACTGTTATCAGGTTTGTGAACATAAACTCTTAAACCAATGTTTAGCTTTTGAAACGTAGAATTATTATTGAACCGCTTGCCTTTAGAAGCTAAACATAAATATTACAAATCAATCTTCTCAGCTTTGGTTAATAGTTTTTGAAGTACAGCATCAGACTACTTTTTCTCGATGTTTCAACAGGTATTATGTGCACTACATACTGTGCTACAAGCAGTCTGTTTGACAAATAGTTGCTGAATTATGTGGTTTTATTTATAATAATAATAATAATAATTGCTGAGTTATGTAGTTAAAACGATTGCTGTAGTTTTATATCATTTTCTCAAATGACCACTTTTAAAAACGGTGGATTTTCTCAAACGTCCAAAAAAAAAGGTTGACAATTTTTAACCACTTTTCTCAAACGTCCATTTTGCCTCATTAAACAACAATAGGATTTTCTCAAACGGGGTGCTCCGTTCCAAAACCGATTATTACCGGATTCGTTAATTTTGAGAAAAAAGAAGAAATCTTAAGGAACAAGCGAAAGCTAAAGGGATCCAGTATTATTATTTTGGAAGATTTCTCAGGGAAAGTGATAGCTGAGAGAAAAATTTTATTAGAGGCAATGAAAATGGCCAGGAAAGAGGATCGGTTTGCAACAGTCAGCTTCAAAAAATTTATTGTGGAGCACCCAACAGGTGAAAATAAGCAGCAAATATTTCGGGCGGATCTGGGATCGAAAGAAATTAAATTAGTAGGGACAAGAGCATGGCACATGGTAACGAGGGAAGACTCTGTTGAAGAAAAAGAAGAAGAAGAAGAGGAGGAAAATAGCCGGTGGGAGATATGGTAAAAATTGGAACGTGACAGAACGAGGGGGGAGACGGAGGATCCAACGCTTCACCCGAAAGTACAGAAATAATGAAAGAAAAAAAAAAGAGGGAAAGACTTCAAACTCCAGAGGGAACCTAAGTGGAGAGCTACGGTGACCGGAGACAAGGAGAAATGACGAGGCAAGAAACGACAAGTCCAGGGACCCAGGAGTAAACAGTCTTAAAGGTTGGATAAAACCGAAAACCAACACAGGCTCAGGGATAAATTAGTCAGAAAAGCAGAATTATAGGATCAGGATAGCGAATGTGACAAGAAAGGGAATAAGTATAAAAAAAGAAAGAAAGACAATCATTAATACCTGTGCGTGGAATGTAGAAGGGTTGAGTAACAAATGGCTAGAAACAGACTTTATTAAATTTATAAAAACTTTTCTGTCTTAGGTTTTGTAGAAACATGGAAGGAAGGAAATTAATAAGTAATCTGTGAAGAGTGAGCTCAAACTGATTTTTCGCGCTCCATGTAAACAAGACATGACCCATGTGTAACTCGTGTGCTTCATGATGTTGTGCACTATAGAAAAGAGTCGGTTCTGGTGGCATAAAAGCGCTATAATCCTCTACTTATAGATCGATCTTTGATCTTCGTCCTTGGCCATACAAACTTTTTTTAAATGACTTTAGTATGACAAAATTTCGACAATTCCTAGTCAACCGTCATATCTCTTTAGTAGATCCAATGTTTAGCTTAATGGAGCACAAAGTAAAAACGACAATCTTGCTCGAGGGTTTTAGTCCCCGCCATTAGCGCGCGAAACGGGAATTACTTATCAATCTAACCGATTGAGTCGTATGCGCCCCGCTCCATAAGCAATATCCGATTCACGCGTTACATTTAATGGCACGACCTGAACAGCGTTTTGAAAAATTATATTCATGAAATAAACATTTGGATTCCGACAGTTTCCACATATCTCAGATGAAATCCGATTGCATATATATATATATATATATATAAGCTTACGATAACGATAAGCACACTAAGCTGGGAAATATTTTAAATGTAAAAAAATGAGTATGTAGGACGCAAATAGTCAGCCAACACGTACACAATTAAACGTTTTGTTTTTGTCTAAATATTTAGTAATTTTGTCTCTTTTCCTCGTCAGAATTTATGTGAAATGATCCGCTCGAATGGGTTTAAGAGATGCACATCAAACGAAGTTGAAAATTTAAATTCCAAATAGAAGTTTAAATTTCGGTCAACTGCATCAGGGTAGTTAAGGAAAAGTTCTTCCGCACAAGGTAACAAACCTTGCTGCACGATATGACACTATTAAGGTTAGTGTTCAGGGTTGTGAAAGATCATCGCGGCGTCTTCAGATGTTTCTTTGACACTTCTTCAGCCGGTTTCGAGAGATAAGAGGCTTCAAAGCTTCATAAAGGAACTGAATTTTACCTTTTCAACCTGAAGAAACGTTATACAAAATTTATGTATTATGCTCGATAACAATGAAAATGACTCTTTTTAAAGACCAGGTATATATAAATTATATGAATCTGGACATCTGCCAGAAGCCAAAATTTTGAATCACACTTTTCACCAACGAATACCGGGAATACAAATAAACAGATCAAATGACCTTATGGGTTTTTCCTTAATTAAGTAATATTATAATAGACACCGTTATTTTCAAATGAAAAAGAATTATTTTGAAAAAAGTTTCCGTTTGTTTCAATAAAGCACTTTGCAGAGGTTGAATACAATGAAAGCAAATTTTCGGATTATAACGTCAATGTTACGCCAGTAAATGAGTCAAAACATTTTGTTGCATTTTTCTCAAATTATAAAACGTTCAACATATCGATTCTGAGAAAAATAAAAATACTTTTTAGGGTTAAAAAATTAAATTCCACATACGCTTTTAAAATGCCGTTTTCGTAATTTGGTTATTTCAAAACAAGTCGTTTCTCAAAATATTCCTTCATTTCCACGTCACAAAAAGAGGAAGGAAAAAGAAACGGAAAATCGATAATTTCGTCTCCCTTTCAAATTGAATCTTTGCGCACGAAAAGGACGACCAATATAACAAATGGAAAAAAAAGTTCCTCTCGCTTTTCTAATATCCATGGCGTGCACTTGGGTCTCACCCTAATTTTCGATAATAATTCATTTTTTCCCCGTCAGGTCGTGTTGCATGACAAAGCGTGCATTTTCAACCTTGTTTTTCGACATTTTTATTTGACGCGAGTGTACTTAATGGAGTACTGACTGCATTGTTTGGGGACCCTATTTTCGTTCTTTTTTTTTTTTTTTCCTTCTCATTTACAAGCGTTGTCTCGCAAGCTGGCATCTGGTAAATGGCGTCCATTCAATCTATACAAAAACCCAACACTACACAATGACTTCCAATTTTTGTTATGCGCGTATTTTATTTTTTTTCTATTTTTTTCGGGAAACGTAAAAAAATAAGCTGTTTTTGTTAATAAAGAAAGAGAAGTTTTTAAAAATGTACACGACTTACATTGTTATATTTTTTTTATTTAGAAAATAAACGCTTTTCCTCATAATGACGGTCACATGTGGTCGAAAATTGAAAATGCCGATTTTCTTCCCCCATTTACTGCCTCAATATGCGTTAAATTATATTCGCCTGGAAATTTAATATTGTTTTTTTGTGACGATATAAAAAGTAATAAAAAGCAAATTTTTTCCGGCGATTCGAAATAAAAATCCATTTACAACAATGCGAATAGTTTCAACTCGTAAGTATCGAATTCGTCCGAAACTGGCGCGGAAATTCTCATGTCCCACAAATTTTATGACCGATGTCTTTTCCTTGAGATGAGAGGACAAAAAAAGATATCCCTAAAGAACAACTTAAGCTTCGCAATACGAGCCTGTGAAAATGGAATAGAGACAATTTTTAATTCTTAAAAAATCGGGAAATTATCTGCGGAAGGGAGAAACAAATTAATGCAATTTCCGCATTTTTCCTGGAAATTCGGTGCAACGTCCTGCAATGTTTAGAAAACGAAAACTAAAAATCTAAGACGCTTTTTCAGCCTCAACGGTCCCTACGAATTTTTCTTAGCGCCTCGCTCCCACCTCTTTCTAAACACCCATTGCCTAATTTAAAAAAACGAGGACTCGGCATTTTCTTTATTACTTTATTCATTCGGTTTTCAGATTATTGCCCACTAAATATTTATACAAATAGTTAATAAAAAGCATCCACGAAAATACCAAGACTATTATCGTATCAGCTATTTATTGCAATATACGATCAAGCAATTTGTAGCCAATTGTTCCCTCTGTTTTTTGGGACCCTTCCTCATAAATGGTCATACGACGACTTATTTCGTTTTTTTTTATGACAGCCCTAGATTTAAATTTGATTTCTTACTTATTTATTTATTTATTTATTTTGCTCGAGGCAAAAAATACAGTAAGCATTAGAGTGCAGTTTCACACCGAGCATGTTGGGTGAACATGTAAAATAAAAATTACATCTTAAAGGTGAAACTGGCTTGCTAAGCGACTTGGTCGCGATTTAACTTTTATAAACAATGGAATAGAACCACTGTTCACATAAGCTAAAAATAGAGAACCCACACTGTTTACAAAAATTGGACTTACGACTAAGTCACAAAGCACGGCAGAAAAGTTATGTTTTAAAATTTCCGGTTGTGAATGATTTTCCTGAAAGAACTGTAAGATTAGCCTCCGAATACAATCTAAAATTAAACAAAGATAAAACTGTTTATTAGTAACATCAGCGGAATATCGGAAAAAGTTTTTAAAAATTAAAAAGAAAACAGTACCGTTAACCGGGGTGAGATTGACCGGCCTAAAAAAAGTTAGTAACCACGGTTAAATTATGTTTTCTTTAAATAAAATTACTAGAGGATTTCCCTTTCTTTCCCCTCTAACAATCAGATTTTAAAAAATTCAGCCAGAACTACCTTTTTTTAGGCCGGTCAATCTCACCCTAGTTTACGGTAGGTGATGAAATAAAAAAAACAAATGGGTGGTCTTAAATCTTAAATTATTTTAATTTCCCAGAAAATTTTTTTTTCAATTTGGACAAAATTCAAAAAATTTTCCAAAAGAGGACAATTTGACATCAAAAATAGGAAATTAAATTTAAAAAAAAGAAGGCTCCAAATAAAGAAGGAATAAAAAGAAAAAGCGCAGGCCAAACAAAAGAGCAGAGATTGATCCATCAATCAAAACTAACGATAAAGAAGATGCCCAGTCGACCGGACAGTGAAGGCACCGGAAAGGAATAAGCATTTAATCCGAAAAAGAAGATTGCGAGGATAAGGATAAGGACAGAGATTATTTGCCATTGACTTCTAATGTTGAAACCAACCGAAATCGGAAGAAAAAAGTTTTGGAAGCAATCATTTAGATGCACAAAACAAGTTCTTCAATTTCAACTCAAGAAAAAAAAATGAAAGAAAAAGAAAAATTACAAACTCTAAAAATGAAATAATATACAAAAATATGCTTTCATTATTAATGTATATCAAGGTAGACGAGATTTGGGGTCTAAAAACTGGTCCGTGAATTCCACCTTTGGCAGTATCCCCCTTTTACATTATTTCACGCGTTCGTTAACCATCGGGATACGGCCCTGAAGACAAAAAGTCATTTCTCTCTCATTATCTAAGGTCAATGATAATTGATTAAGTAAAATGTAAATTCATCCAAAGAGATTGATTTTTTTTTTCTTTAGAAAGTTTGATTTTCGTAACCCTTTTTTCGAACGCGTTTCATTTCGCGGTTTAAAAAGAAGATATTCTTGACATTATGACTCGGAATAATGAGGACCTGAATTGAAAATGAACTTTTTATAAATGTCTAATCAAGGAACTTATTTCTATAAATGGTAACCGTTAATTAATATTTAAAAGGCGGGCCTGATGACCTGTCGAGAAATTAAAATTTCCTTTACTATTTTTTTTTTTTTTTTCTTAAGTGAACAAAAGCTACACATGATTCCTCCTTTTTACTTGACTTATGTTTTAGTTTCAACAGCCGTGTCTCGATTAGCGATTAATCCGATCGTAGGATTTATCGTACCTTAGGTTATACCTGAATCCCGACGTATGAATTTATGGAACAAACTTCATTTCCGGTGCTCAGATGAAACAAGGCTAATGTATTTCATTTTTCTGTCAAAAGTTTTGAGAAAATAAAAGGTTTTTGAAAATTTAAGCTCCATTTTTTAAATTTAATCTAGAAACATTCAATTAAAAAACCTGTTCAAAAATAATTCCAAATTTATTTTTTCTTTCATTTTTAACATTACCAAGCTCTGTGCTTGTTGCAGTGTAAAATTTTAGTGAAATCGCTGATTCTGGGAATAATTGGAGCTTAGCTGGCGGTTTGAATGCTGCTGCTGAAACGGAGAATGAGAGCGCCTGTGATGGTCAAAGCGTCGAATTTGAAAAAATCAAAACGGGCGCTATTAATTTATTTCCCTCAGGAAACGATCACGTGACAATTTTCAAATTCGATGTTTTGGCTCAAAGGTTCAGATTTAAGATACAAAGATCATATTATCTTTCATCTGAGAAACTTCTTTTTTAACTGACAGCAAATCTGCATCTTTTGTCTTGCTTAACTCCAATGGATTTGATTGTAAATCCAATCAGGCTCAATGCCAAAAATTTGTTCATTTTGTTTAAATAACTCTCTGCACCTCAGTGTCAAGACGTCCGATTTGAAAGAAGCTGCAGTTGATTTCATGTTTAATATGGGGAAACAAAACGAGGAGAACGGTAATGGGGGTGCATACGCACCCCATTATACTTTCTCGCGGCTTTATTGGTGGAAAAAAGAAATTGAAATAAAGTAAAAATGTAAAAAAAATCAGGTTTAGTTTTGAAAGGGTACTAATTAAACGAATTTTTTTAGAAGAAAAAAGGAAATTTATGTGGTTGGGATTCGCGGAATTCGTTTGATTTATTTTTTGCGATCCGTCAAACGCAAAAGTAGCTATTCTGACATTCCGAATCTGAATTTTGGATAACTGATTTTGGATTCGGAATCCTCGACCCCGAAAATATTTTCAAAAATACGATTATTTTTTCGATAGGTGATCCACAAAAGCCGTACGCTTCGCGGCGCTCGAAAGTAAAAAACGCTTACAATGGTGCCGATGCCTGTGAATCGATGCTCTCGAAAAGGGAGGAAAAACATAGTGCAATCATGTTTACCGAGTCACTTGCAGTACAGCAACTTGGCTTGTATAGGCAAGTAATTTCCCAAGTTTTTAATTCCGTTCCATTAATATTCCTAAAAAAAATATATAGAAAGAACAAAAAATAAATCTCAATAATGCGAATGCAGGGAAAGTATACAAATCACCTCTGTTTATCCTTTTTTCTTCTCTGGTCCACTACGGCTTAAATATAGCTTTCTTAATGGGAGATTTTGTGCTACGGTGGAGGCTCTGGCGGATTTCGACGGAACCATCGAAATAAAGGACCAACGATATACCCCCTTAACATGGGTAACTTTTTATTTACAACTTTATGGCTTTCAATGCCCGGAAACATTATCAGGACCAAAAAAGAAACGTAACTTATTCTTGCATATTTTGCTTCAATTTGGGTCCTTATTTAGAAAAAAAAGAAAAATCTCTTTTACGGCCATAAGGCACCATATAAAGTTGGTCCTTTACGACCGTGCTGCCATCTGGTGGATTTTATATCGTCCGGCCAAATAAAACTTCCCATTGGATTTCAGACTAGTGCCCTGCACGGGCCCGGATTTCGAGGCCCGAGCCCGGCCCGGTCCGCATTTTTAAAAAAGTTTTTAAATTTTTTTAAAATCCAAAACTGTTTATTTCTTAATGTTTGTTGGTTTGTTTTTTTCCCCCGGAATTCGAATTCCGAAAAGTACAGTAACAAAGTTCGAAAACTAACATTTAGGTCAGCTAAGTAAAACTTCTGGGCCCGGGCCGACCCAGTTCTTTGAAATTAAGGCTTTAGTTTCAAAGAAGCGGGCCGGGCCGGGCCGGGCTTCGGGCTCGGTCCCGGATCAAACAGAAAGAGTTTCCAAACTTTTGGATGATCAGGGGGTTATCTGGAGGCATCCAGATAAAAAATTGGCGGAAAAATCAGGCATTGAACCGTTCTAACCCTAAAGAATTAGGGACTTTAGGGACCAAAACATTTAATTTTCGAACTTTTTATTTAGGTCCAGACTTGATTTGACCCCCTTACGATCAGCTTCGGTCCACTTTGACCCTCACGAAAAAAAACCGAAATTTCGTAGAAACTTTTTTTCGGAGGACTTTAAGAATTATGGGGTTGATTTTGCTTCAAAATGGCTGAGACGGCTCAAAAAATTTTCATTCAGCTTTAGCCATTTTTTCAGCAACAACTTGCACCTTGCAAAAATTGCAATCACGCATGCATTTCTTTAGTCAGGTTACGATAGGCTTCTTGATATAACCGCAACGAAATTTTGACCTTACAACGGTATCAAGGCTCAAAAATGTTTTCCCGTTTTTTAGCTCGGAAGATAGCATTTGAAACAGGCATATATGAAACCACATTTTTCAAAATAAAATAAGACCAGAGGCAATATGGAGCGAAAAAATTGGGTTGAAGTCAAAATTTAAGCTAATATCCTATTCAAATTTTTCATTTTTGTTTCAAGTTTCTTAAAAATTTTCTCAAACATTATTTATCCCAGTTTTTCGGATCCATTTTCATTTCCACCTACGCTCTTTCTGAACTGCACTGAAAAAGATTTTAATTAAACCAAGTTAGGCGAGGCCGATAAAAAGAGGGACTTTTCCAAAAAAAGAGACCTCGGTTCGATGCCTGGATAACCGTAATTAATTAAGTTATTTGGGCATAAGTCTGATACCGATATTTGGGCATGTAGGGAAAGTATTGGCATCATTTCAAGTCATATGATGGCTTTAAACATTAAAGGTCATTTCAAACATTGGATGAGGTACTTACACCCATAGACGATGAAACAGCAAAACCATGCCAAATTATAGGGCGTTTCAAATTACCTTAAATCCCCCCCCCCCCCCAATAAAGGTCTCAATTATTTTGAAAGCCTTGTGTCCGAGTTATTCACAAAAAAAAAAAAAAAAAAAAAAAATCCCATTCACATGTAAATGGACTGTATTTTTACGGTCTCGGTTCCCAAGCATTTTTTGTTTCTGGTGGTTAAAGAAATTGGATTTTTACAATCAAAAGACATGATTAAATACAGGAAAAATTAGCTAACAAATGTAACTAACGATGGATCTGATTACCGGAACCTTAAAAAGGAGCTGCTCTGTTCCAATTTTTTCTGGCCTGACTTGGACTTCCCTAATCCGATCGGTTTTTATACACATAAAGGGCGAAAGGTACCTTGGCTTACAAGGGAATATTCCGACGCATATCCTTACTCCGAGCACAAGGAAAAAAAAATTATAAGATGACAAACGATGGCAACCAATGACGATAACATTTGCATTTAGCTGGGTTGGGGTCAACGAAACATTTTTTAAGCTCCCTGAAAATATTACAGGTGTAATATGTTACTGGCTATTAAACGGTTTCTAAGCTGGTAGCAAGTGTCAAGTTTACAAAACTTCGAATAATGTACCGACCAGATTCAAGGCAAAATACGGCAATTGCTTTTAAAATTCCAGATAGAAAATGGTATATTTTCAAATCCTTTATAGAATTGCAGTCTAATTGCGGAAGTTTCGATTTCAGTCTCGACATATAAACAAAGTCATCCAAACACGTGATACAAGATGAAAAAAAAAATCTTTCGATAATAATATGAGACCTAAAACTCGATTATGTGCTTACTTTGCATTATAGAGATTAGATAACGTAACATAACAAAATGGCGTGCTCCGATGCGTTTTTGATACGTGGCAAAGAGGTGGCCGCTTTTAACAACAGATAAGCTTCAGAGGCTATTATCACGTAGCTTTATAATATTTTAAATAAGAAAAGACAGAGAAAAAAAAATTCCCGAAATTTTGAAAACGGAAATATTTTTCGAAGCAGTATTCCGGCCTAAAATCATGATATGGTGCCGATGCCCGATATTTTCGCTTCTTAGCATTGAATTTAAAAAAAGAAAAAAATGAAATGGGCATGAAATAGGAACAGAGCATCGTCAGGGGAAAAAAAGCTTAAGTTTAAATTCTCTACAGGCGATATCAATTTTCGTACTTCAAAATGTTGGCCCTATGAGCCAAGTAATTTTTAAAATTAAAATCGACAATAAGCACGAAAAATCGTCTTCTCGTTTATAACGGGCTTTACCAAAAAAAAAAAAGGTTCGGCTGCAGATGAGTATATCAATTTATCTACCCTTATATTATAAAACAACCCCTACATACAGCGGAAGAGTGAAATTCCCCTATTGTGCTCGTTGATTGTGCACGTTCAAAAAACATGCGCTCGTTGCTACGGCGCCTTCCTTACATTCGGATTCCAATATATTTACTTAGGTTAGTATAAAACTTGTTTATATTTTATCCAATACTCATGCTTGTTTTTCATCGAAAGTAGTTTCGACTTTACATATGTCGAGACGAGAAAGCGAATTTCAGTCATTCCATTGTTTCCTAAAAAGTTTTCCATCGTAAAGCCAATGACTAAGAAACTCATATTACGCATACGCGAGGTGTATGAGGCAGTCAAACTAGTTAATATTCTTGACTGGAATATGCGTCTCGCAATTAGAGGGAAATCCTGCACCTATCAACGATTACGATTTTAAAAATTGAAACAAATAAAGGCACAAAACGACCGACAAAGGGGCCGATCCTAGTTGGGCTTCGGTCAGGGGCCCCGTAACTCCCAGCCTCCCCAAATTGGTAATCCCGAACGTGTTCTTCCTTTCCATGCCCGTGACTCAGCTCTAAAAGCACACTTGGAAAAATAAAAACAATTAGGTGCCAGTCCATAAACTCCCAGAAACCTCATGGAACAGGTCCTAACTCCTTCGGAATGCTAACGCTGACCTGAAGAACGGAAAAAGACCACCGATTGGTAGAAGACAATGTCTTAAAACATTTTGTCTAATTTGTCAAAATTTGACAAAAACTTGAACCTATCCTCCAGGGGCAATCCAAATAATATACGTCAGCATAAAGTTGATCATCTTTTACCTTCTTTTCCCCTTTTGCCGAAACGCAACTTGTGAGGAAAATCGCTGAATCGAACCCCCTCCCCCCAAAGGGTTCTGACGTAACATTTGAATGGCCCCTTACGAACAACAAAATACATTTTCTGACAACTAATTTTGCACAAAACAAAAAAAAAAAAAAAAAAAAAAAAAACTTACCGACTGGTGCACTGGTACATCGTAAATTTCTTCTTCTTCCTTTCGTAATCGAAGACTTTTAAACGATCTTATCTGAAAAAAGATTATTAATTTAAATGTTAACGATATTCTTTTTGGCTGCTTATCCCGGATTTTTTTCAAAAAATGATGGGAAATTAGATTTGTTGAGCATTCTGTACCTATGAGCTAAAATGTGGAATCTGAATCATTCAAAATGGCCACTAGACTTTGTTTTTCCACAAGAAACGGTTAGTCTTCTGCTTTCGAATTCGACGTGTTTGCTGTGAGGTATAAAATTATATTTTTTCCTTTCTCTGAAAAAATCAAACCTAATTCATTCAATTATGAGATATAAGGTTATAAGATTTGGACTTATTGCTTAGGCATATCAAAGTTCTCGTTTATTTTCCACGAGATTTTATTGCAACTTGGTATTTATTTGTATTTTTCGTTTTACTGGAATCCCCATGCAAATCTATAGTCAGATATTTTTTTGTATGAAAAGTCGAGAATAACGGCTACCGGAAATGAACTTTTTCAGTGGTGCCTTTTATCAGAGCATAAGAAGCCCTTTCGCTTACACGTAACCACCAAACAAAACCTTTACAAAAATGATGCTCCGGAAAAAAAAAAAAAAAAAAAAAAAAATACTATTACACAACATCATTTGGTGAACCGAAATCCAAAATTTAACAAAAACCTATATCTAAGTAATTTACATTGGATTTGAACATGTAACAGACAGGTTTTCGTTATGAAATCGTAACCGAACCCTAGGAAGCGATCGCCAATCCGTTAAAAATCCATGCAACCGCATCGCCATCTTACATTAAAACAGCCGCGACACTTACAAAGAACATGGCGTTACATTTTTACACTAGCCATTCACTCCGCTTTTAACGAAAAGGGATCCGTCGATCCCGACAAATTCGCGGGAAATCCTAAACGGATCCCTTTGAATGCGCCACCTTCTTAAAATCCCATACAAATGATAAGGTTAAAAACTCCGTCGTGGAGTGAGAAATGAACTTAGGCTCCGTGTACATTTTTACGGGATTATTGTTTTTCTTAAAAAATTAATTAAAGGAGGGAAACTTGGCAACGTCGTCCAGTCCTAGATATAAACTCTGTTTTTATTTTCGAAATGATTTCTAATAAGAAGAATGGCAGGGCTATGCTTTTTTATCGTGGACTTTGCTACTTTTTTTTATGTATCAACTGAAATCGTACGTCACAGTACGATAAGTACAAGTCTCTTTTTACTTGACAAAGTAAGAAAAAAAAAAAAGTATTATGGCTCTATTTTTCGATTTGGAACAATTAAAAATTAAAAAAAAAATTAAACTGGAAACGCGTTAAAAATTTTTATGGAAAGGATTTTTTTTTTTAATTATAAATAAATAAATTAATTTCTTTTATAATTTGATTGATTATATTTACTTTCATACAACATGACATTGTTTCTAATTTACAAAAATAAATAAAAAGCAGTATGTATATAATTATACAACTTTACAATTATAATATTATATATTTGTAAAAATGATTGTGCAAAAATTACCCATCATTGTAAAAAAATATCATGCAACTGTACAAAAAACTTGTGTGAGTGTATAAGTTTTACAAAACATATTTACAAAATTTAGAATCGAAGGCGGCAGGATTTGGAAGTCTGTGGTGTAACTAGTGCAAATATGGTGCACACGAACAATAGGTAAGGTAAAATCGACTCGAATAAAGTCAGTTTTAAACAGGCTGCAATTACCTTTTTGGATAAAAACGACTATTATTTGACTTAAAAGTCAAAAACTTTATATTTCGAAAAAGCATAACAATTTCAAAAGTAAAAATGCCGTAACCTAAACATGGAAATCGTATTTTCCTTTAAAAAGTTGGTAGTTTGAAGCTGACTCGTTCAGAAGTCGATTTAACTGGGATTTGTTTTGTGTGTAACGATAATGTATAGCATTTACACGATTGCGCAGCACCAGTTCCGACAGACAAGCCAGCAAGTAGTAAAGTGTACCTAGAAAAGTGCCTCTATGTGACGGGGGTTACTTATAGTATCGGTTCGGGAAAGCAAAGATCTTTCTCTGAAGGAGGCAGTGACGAGAAAAGAATTTTCCACAGGAGACCAAAGCCCGATCGGAAGGGAAACATTCTATATTACGCGGCAGTCTCATTCACATGATGCACATATCGGTATCGGTGGTGAATGCTGGTGGGAAAAAGCCCCCAAATGTGAGTCAGGTTCGAACCAAGACTCCAAATGGTCATACGTTTGGAGTCAAGCACTTCCACAACAACGCAACGTTGCAATCGCAATGCAACTTTCAACAGATTCTAATTTACATTTGAGTCCGTGGTAGCTCAGTGGTGCAGCAGCAGTCAAGATAACGGAAGGTCGGTAGTTCGAGAATTTCACCCCTTGGGGCCATTCAAATATGACGTCATCATTTTTTGAGGATTTTTGGACCCCCCCTCCCCCCTCGTCATCATAAAATAGGCTTTTGTTATGGACATTTAACATGGACGTCATCATTCTGAAGACCCCCCCCTCCCCCCAAAAATGATGACGTCATATTTGAACGACCCCCTTCCACCCATCTCAAAGTGGAAGGTTTGTTGGAAAATTAAAAAATAAAATATTCTAATTTAATTGTCGAAAAGAGCCATTCAAGTATTACCTAAGCATAAATTTGGGTATTTTTGACCTCTTCCCCTTGACTAAAAAAGATTTCAACTTTATAGCCCTTCTCGAAACCGACTATTTCCTGGTTACGCAAAATTTACCAAGCCCCTCCTTTAATCGGAAAAAAAGGAGCCATTTTACCTTACTTTTACTTTCTCACCTTAACGTACTTATGCACTCGACTTCAAGTCATGAGTCGTGCTTCTATCCTAGTTCACAGCTAGGAATTTTTCTCAGGTCAAAACTAGTGCGCTAGTCAGAAAATCAATGGTCAACGCCCTTCGGTAGGCGACGGTAAACCACCGAGTGGTAATTGCCTCGTAAATCTCTCAAATAAAACCATCCGGAACCGGCGTTTAACTGTAGGTCCCATATGCCTGTGAGCGCAAACACATGTGTATGTGAGAGATCACCACGAAGAACGTACTTATGTAATAGTTAAATGGCCCCAAAACAACAAAAGAAAGACGTCGATAACAGTCAAGAGAAACTACCTAATCGAATGATTTTTTAATGATCTTTTAAATTCGTTTTCATCATCGAAAACCCGGAAAAAAATAAACTTCTTTAGCCATAAGCTCCATCAAAAACGTCACCGAAACGTCAACGAAATTGCTTGGAGGAGAATCACAACAGGGTATTAGACTATGTGACAAGTTTCTAGACTGAACAATAACAATTCAGGTTTATATTAAGAAGGTACCGATAATTACCCACTCAAGGTGACGTTCCATATTTCACCGGAGCCATTTCACGTTTGCTTATCATGCTTCATTTATTAGAGCTGTACGCGCCACTCACATCATTATCATCATCATCCTTTTCGAACTGTGTTGACAGACGCGAAATAAATATTGGCGACGATCACACGGTTCGTTGGCATCAAGTCTTAATACTTGAGTAGCTTTTTTTTTTTTTTTTTAAGTCCTAAAATCCGATTGTGATGATTTGAATAAAATAGCGGAATGTCTAAGAAGCATTCTTTTTCACTACCTAAAGCGGTTAAACATCGCACGAACAAAAAAAAAAAAAATCAATCGCCAATGAACCAGAAAAACTGTCTTAAAGCATTAATAGCAATTACTTGGATCGGGTGAAAGATTGTGGATTGTGGATTGCAGAAGAAAAAAAATTGCTTTTTATTCGAAAATCGGGATTCGTGCCTGCCAGCTTTACAAAAATTATGTGAGCTTGATTAAAAAAAAAAAAAAGGCTGGAGTTTGAAAAAGGAGATTTTATCAGATTAGATAAGAGATTAGAAGAGATAATAGATAAAAGATGAAATCTCGTTAGCTTATTTTAGCTTAATTCAGTAACTGGAAAGTTGCACTTGGGGTATCTATCCCAATTGGGCTATTCGGACACAGCGTTCCAGGTCAAAGGGAGCCGATTAAAAAGAATCCGGAGCTTAATTGGTTTTTTTAAAAATAAGCTTCCGTTATTAGCCACGAACTCCATATTTAACGCATGGAACTAAATAAACACGGGCAAGAAAACTTTGCCGAGCCTAATCCTGTATCATACTCCGCAAAACAAAACTAATTTTTTTTTAGTCCTGAAAGGAATTCATCGCCTTGTTGGGACCAGAAGTAGTATTGGCCATTTATGTATTACGTAAGCACTATTTGGGTCTTGTTTTTCGACCACTTCCTTCTTGTTTTTGGGGTTGTTTAAAGATTTAACATTAGAGTAAGATTTCAGAGACTCCCTCTCCTTTGTAAATGAACTATACATAATCCCGAGCCTTGTACCAAGTATTAGAAAAAGTTGCAAGACTATTATTCCTCTTCTCAAAAGTCTAAAGGGTCAAAACTGCTGGATGAAAAGCTTCTTCGTCTAATGAGCTTTTTACAAGGACGGCAGCGAAACAGTCTTTAGAAATTCAATAAAATTTCAACACAATGAAGTGCGCAAAAATTGACGAAATTTTAAGCTGAAATCTCGTCTAACTTAGTCGCCCTAAATTGGGCGACACCTTTGGAACAAAACACAAGCAATGCAGATCAGTTTTACTGTACTTTGTAATACATTAAATAATTATAGACGTTCGAAACCCGCGTTAAACCAGACTTTTATGTTTTCTGAGCGGTAGCCATCGGAGGCGAGTGCTCCGTCGACTTTTTCCCTTCATTGGGAGACCCGTGGTAAACCTCTTTATTCTGCTTGGCCTGTGCCTTTTCGTTAGCCTGCATGTTAAACTGATTCAGGGTATTTATAAAATATCGAAATGAATCGTCGAAGGACATGTTCGAGTTGCTCAAAGCTCGGACGTACTGCTCGCTTAACAGTTGAGGATCGAACACTTTGGAACTGCTCGTTGTAGGTACTAAATTTGGTTGGGTTGACTTCTGAGAATTCGGCGAATGACTAGAGGGCTTCTGCTTTTGATTTGATTTCGTCGGGGAAGAGGCTCCGGGGGGATATATCGACGGTTGCCGATATTGCAAAACCGGGGTAAAACTTTTATTGTAATTGGCCATGGACGACATCATCCGGCTTTGAAGTTCTTGTTGGGCTTTGATTTCCGACATTGTTTTGTCTATGGACAATTTAATCATGTCCTCTTTGGTCGGGGAAGTTTTAGGGGGGGATTTGGAAGCGGGGGATGTCCTCGCCTCCGAGTTAGGAGAAAGCTTCATTTGCTTTCTTTGAGGACCCAAGTCTGAAACTTGAGGCCTTTTGCTGTTCAGTCTTTTTTCTAACAATGCCTGCTGCTGCAAGAATTGAAGGGCTTGTGGATTCTGCGAATTGAGACCGAGTTGATTTTTCAAATTTGAATTAAAGTTCGAGAAAAATTTAAGCGCTAAATTTATGTCGTTGTTCGTGAAATTTTTTCCCTGAGTAGGGGAAAATTGAGGGAGGGGATATTTCAGACTTTGAGTGTATTGGGGAATTTTCAGGAGTGAATCTATATTTTTGTGTTGAGCAGCTGAGACCAACATTTCGACCATATGGTCATAATTTTTGGTGTCCCCCGTTTTTTTAGCCATCTCTGCCAAATTTTCCAGCGGATTTTTTTCCTGTTTCATGTTCGCTTCCGGTCTCGATAAATCGATCGCACCGAAATCGTTTTTCTTCGTTTCCGTCTTCGCTCTTTTAGCGTCTTTATCCGCGGAATTATTCATTCGTTTCATAAATATTCCTTTCAGCAATTCCTTCGATTGCTCCGGGCTTAAGGTGTCTATTTTCTTGCTCCCATCGCCGTTAGCTTGTTTTTTATCGTTCTCCGATTTTTTCGCGTCGACGTTCTCCAATTTTATCGGTTTCGGAGGCAATATCTTTTCGTTTTCCATTTTAATCTCAGACTTTTGATCCTCCGTTTTAATATTTATGACGGTGGGGGAAACAGCTTTCCTTTCCTCCACTTTCTCCGCCATCTTCCCGTTCGGAGTTTTCTGAACGGATTTCTTATTTTGTTCCGTATTTATCCGATACAAAGACGGGACAGCTTTCTGTTTCTCTTTTTTCAAAGGATCCTCGCTCCCGTTTTGAGTTCGGAAGTCCGGTCCTTTCCCGATTTTGCTAATGGATTTGAACTGTTCGGATTTCGTATACTCTTTCAGCGACATGCTGATTTTACTCGGGGGACTAGTACTGTCAAAATCGTACTCGCTGCTTTTGTTCTCGGTTTTGATTTCGATCGAAACGTTGGCCTCTTCCTTCTCCAAAGGTTTGTCCCTTTTCGTGGTCGTCGTTATCGTCAGCAAATCACCGCTGGCGACTTTCAACTGGACTTTATTATCTCGATTTGGCGTCGATTTTTCCCTTCGAAAACTTTTTAATAAATTTACGTTTGATTTTTTCGATTCGCTTGCTTTTTCTTGTTCCGCTAATTTGTTTCCCTCCTTCGTTTCAGTCTCTGTCTCCGGCGTTTTAGAAGGCACTGTTTCAAGTTTGCCTGAATAAGGATTGAGCAAAAGTTCGTCTCTCTGTTTTGGTTTTGGTTCTTTATCCGGTACTTTCACGTCTTTGATTCCAACTTCGCTTTTCACTTTTTCGTTTTCTTTCTTTGAATTTGCCGCATTTGTTTTCAACGTTTCTTTAACGATTTCACTCGGTTTGTTATCACATATTTTGTTCTGCTGCAGTTTCTTATCGTCCGAAAGTTTTTCTTCACTCGCGGTTATTTTTTGATCTTTATTAACTTTTTCCTCTAATTTTTTCACGATTTTCGCACTGGGTTCAATTTTGTCCGTAACATTGTTGTTATTGTTATTACTAATTTTTCCATTACTAGTAATTGAATTGCTATCTAAATTATTCGTTTCAGTCTTTTCAATTTTATCACTGGTTCCTTTCTCGGACGCTGGTTCGCGATTTTCACTGGGCTTTATTTCGGGCTCTTCTACGATTCGTTTGGGGTTTTCGGTGTTTAGAGTAATTCGTTGTTTGTTTTCTTGCTGGGCATCTTTTTCCATGTTGACTTTCACTTTTTCCTCCCTTTTAATTTCGTTTATTTGGAAAAAGAATCTCATTGGAGCGCTCTGAAACAGAAAAAAAAAAAAGAAAACATTAGCTGGGTCGGACATTAGAGTGGACTTTCAATTAGAGGAATGTACTGATTAAATAATACGAATAAACAAGCACGATCAGTAGCAGTAAGACAAGTTTTTTGACTGTACAAGCCAAAGTAAGATCGTCATTTAATTACTTCATATTGCTTCATTACGCTTTAACTTAGGAAGGCGAAAATGTGTATAAATAAAAGGAAAAGAACTCGACGACTCCCCACCAAACCTACCCCTTACAGTTTAAATATGCGGTTCAATGCTCATGAGGAAGGCGGGTGCCACCTTGGATTTTCAACTTCCAGTGATCGCCGCCATCTTAAATGCAGAAAGTGATAAAAAGGCCAGGAATAAAATAATAAATAATTTACCATAAAATGAAGCTACAGAGCGATTTCAATTAGCGCCAAATCGGCCCTCAAGGCAGTGGAGAAGCACCGGCATTGAATAAAAAACTAAAATCGGGTAGAAATCTAAAAGATGCTACTCTATGTGTGCCTTTTTGGAGTCAGGCAGGAGGTGGTCAAAAAGCAACAATTTCCTGTTGCGGGGTACAGTAAGGACTGATTTTCTTTATAAGAAAATTCTAACCCCCGGGACTGAAATTACTGTCATGTGGCACGGGTACCGGTACCGGTACCGGTCATTTTCGATTAAGATCAAGTGACCGCTACTATCTTGAATTACAAACTCAAGTTGTCACCGCCATTTTGGATTTAGAAAGTGATGGAATGGTCATGAATAAGTCATAAAATGGACAGACAACAGAGCGACTTTGTTTGATACCATTGATACCCTTTCTAATAGTGACCAGCACTTCAGATAGATGTGAGTGGAGCAAAACCTGTAAAAGCCGTTTTAGTGCTTCAAGTCCTAATTAAGTTGGGCTTGCTTTGCGAGTAAGTCTTTCCTTCCCAGTAATTTCGAGATTACACAAACGACGAGAAAAAAAAAAAGGATCTCACAAAGAATCATTATAAAGATGAACGTATTTTCGCTCAAAAAATTATGAAAACATTTAGCAATTTTTAAACTTTTGAGGGGGAAAAAAATTCCCGATAAAAACGGTTTATGGAAAACATCGCCCTTTATCCTTTTTTCATTACGGCTCTTCTAATACCCGGGAAAATGATTTTCAAGATAAAGAAAAAGCTTATATCTAAGATAAAAAGTCACTTTTTGAATTTCTTTTTAAAAAAATAAAGAGAAGAAAAAAAAGAAGGAAGTTCATTTCTCCTCTCTTAAAAAAAAAGAAAAAGAAAATAAAAGTTTATTCAAAAAGAAAAGAAAACTTCACAATTTCCAAGGGGAAGATAAATCTTTCAATTTTATAAAATCATAAAAAATGTTATATACGATTGGCTTCTACTCGGACACTTTAAAAAAAAGTTTTCCTGAACTTTGGCAATAAGTTAAAAGCGTTTAAAATTAACGAGAAAAAGAAAATTGAAACTTACCCTTTTCCAAGTGTAAATGTAAGCGACGTCCATTAGCGTATAATGATTTGGTAAAGGTACTCGTTTGTGTATTATATCCACCTAGAAAAAAAAAATGAAAAATATGTGTTATGTCAGATAACGAAAATGAGGAAACACCGCCTAAAAAGTAGAAGGGGAAATAACGACATGATACATGCATATTTCATTCGAAATCGAAACTTTTACCCTTCTATCAAGACTGCTGAATCCGGTTGAGTCACAACCCTCGTTCCTATATCATTATTAACTCAATCCTTTTCATGTCTATTTTAATAATTCAGCAAATGTTGACCCGGTTTTTTTCCCGAGTCGTTTCACAATGGGACATCGTAGGACCAGTGCCAAAAGCTTTTCCAAATATAATAGAACCTGAGTCTAAGGCCTATAGGTTTCTGAATATCTACTAAAGGGTCATCCAGGATTAGATCATGTTTCCCCCCGAAAATGTGTCCTCAAAAAGTGAAAATTAGCTTTTGAGAAACCTTTTCTCAGATTCGAAAAATAAAATATCGCAAGTATTTTAAGTGGTTCTTGGGATTGCTCGGGTACTTTTCTAAGTATTTCGAAAAAAAGGGCTAACGCCAGAAAATTTAAACTAGGATTAGAAGGTTAATTCCCGGGAAATTAGAAAATTTTGGGTGTTTTGTACTCGAAAAAAAAAAAAAAAAAAAAAAAAAAAAATTTGGAACCAAACCTCTTCGGGCGATTCCGGAATTTATCTATTTATTGGGAACTTTTGTCAAGAATACTTGAAAAACAGAAAAAATATTGGAAAATTTCATCTATGATCAGATTTTTATCTCCCGGATGGAGGATTGAAGCAAATGATTTTTCGGTTTGCAAAAATTAAGATTAGCCAATGACTCAGGTATTTTTTCTTATTGTTATTTAGATGAGATTCCGGAATTTCTAAAATCACTTAGGGATCTTGAATAGCGAGCAAGAAACGCCACCTAGCAATAGGTTTTAATGTCCTGGGATTTGAAAATTTGGGATCCGGAATTTTTCGTTCTTTGGAAAAAGGAGTCTTCCAGAGTTCCAGGAACAACATTCCACCGGGGTTGCATGCCATTCCCGCAACCTCCGAAACTCTTCATAACTCTCGACAAAATATCAATCCTGCTTCCCGTTAACGAAATGTTGTTCTGGATCTCAGAAATTTCCGAGCAGAACCGCATAATAGGATATCTCGTTTGTAGAACATGCGAAGAGACAAGGACCGATAGTATATTGTATCTTAAGCGATATCCCCTTTGCGAATTTGCAGAGTTAAAATTAATTTCCGCAACTCAGTAGTTAGCAGGATTAATAGTACATTACTGCCCTAGATGAAAGAGACTTTTTTCACGTCGAAGCACGAGTTTGAGACACCGAGGCGAAGCCGAGGTGTTCAACGTGCTGAGACGTGAAAAGTCTCTTTCATTCTAGTGCAGTAAGGTGCTTTACGCACCGAGAAACACTTTTCGAGCGGGAGAAAAACAGGCGATTTCTTCCCGAGGTACGTAAACATAATTTTATTCAACATTTAATTAAACATCCTGCAAGTTTTTTATTCTACGCTTGTTAACTTCCTTCTTTTGTCCAACTTTTTTTTTTTTTCAAGAAGCTTATTCCTAATATTTTTTTCTATTACAACGCTAGGAAAAAAAAAGCGATGAAAACAAAAGCATCCTAACCGCAACACTCTAAATAACAAGACAAAAAACTGCATCGTAGTTGTAAGTTGAATTAACAGTAAAACCGTTATGCGAATATTCACCGTAACTTCTTTTAACACAAGAAGATCGAGAAGACACCTGTGAAATTTTAAACAGTACCACACAATTGCTTTTTTTTTTTTTCCTTCCTTTTTAATGTTATAATAATGTTAATGATGGAGCCATTATTTTTTTACCTTTTGAATTTTATTTTTCATGAAAAAATTTTTTTTCTATTGTTTTACTTTAAAAAAGTTGTTATCCGTTGACAAAAGGCAAATTCTATTGGGAACGTATGGAAAATGTTTTAATCTCCCCCCTTTTCCCTTGGACTTTTCCGCGTTTGTCTCGTATAACGACCAATTATAACAGAAACAATAAAAGGATACGATACAAAACAAAACAAAAGGAAAAAGCGGTGAGCAAGTTTCCCGAGATAGTGGTTTTTGTAGGTCACAAATGCTGACAGTCGTATCAAAACGCAACACGTGCCCAGGACGCAAGCGCTTTAATGACTTTTCATCTCGTTTCCCGAACGTCAAATGCATCTTGCTTTATATAAACTTGTTCGTGGACCGCATCCAATTCAATATGATTACAAGTTTTTTCTCTTTCAGCGATTTTTGGAGCAGATTTTTTATTTTTATTTTGAGGCATGCAAACGGAGGAGAAGCTTGGTGCACAGCTGTAAACTTCTAAGTCTTAGTTTCAGCTACAATTGGAATTACTTTCTAACATTTAGGAATTTTTCTGGATTGAGAATTCCCCGTTTCTTTGAAGAAGAAACCGTTTCCAGGATTACTATAAAATTATTCTAAAAGTTTTACTATCGGGAATAAGGACTTCAATTTTTTTTTTTTTTTTTTTTTTGGGATTCCAGGAAGGGGGGTCTAGTGGCATAAAAATTAAACGACCCTCCTCGTAAAGTCGGAGAGTCTTCAGTTGCAGCTAGCCGAAATGTCGGTGGAATAGGAAAGCGAGTTAACTTTGTTGGGTTAGGGTATCCTCCTAAACTGGTCTAAAAGCTGTTATGAGGGAACGGTATCAGGAAACTTTAAACAATGGTGCACTTGCACTGGCTAAAACTTGATGATAAAGAAATAAATTTAATTCAAAAATTTACAAAAATGTAATTATCTTGAAAATTTTCCGGAAAATTCAGAAATTGTAAATGGAGATTTCCCGTAATAGAGAAAAAACATTTTTCCGGATTTAGGGAAAAAAATGCTTCGAAGATCTCAAGAAATTCCTGAGAATTTTTGAAAAACAGATCGACATCGAAATTTGTTTCGGAACCCCAGGAATTCCCGAAACCGGCATTTGGGAAGTGCACTATATAATGGGAATGATATCAAACGTTAGGCTTCTCTGACGGAATAGTAGCGGGAATGTAAGCTACCTAAACGCATTGGTCCTGACCAAAGTAGAATCTCAGAAATATGGCACCGGGTACTTTCGATCAAAGAATTTTTGGCACAGAATGAAAAGGAGATTATTTTAAAATGTTAATTTTCGGTCAAAAATATCCAAAGCCATGCTTAATACTAGAATGACCCTAAAAATTAAAACTGGAACTGAGGCGAACCTAAAAAAAATCTTATCTACCCCATTGTATCTAATCGGTTCCATCCAGCGTTTTCAGCCTTTTTTTAAACATAAACCAAACATTCCTTAACAATGAATGTGTCATCAATGTATATACAGTATATTCATTTCAATCTAAACACATCTCCGTCCTGTAGCGATAAAGGATTTTAAAAAATCGTCGAAAAAGAAACGAATAAGTTAATTCCCCCAGCAAACTAAAAGAAAAAAAAATCAGTGACAAATCACGAAAGTTTTCGAGTCCCCCTTGCACAACTCAGTATTTAAACATGTCAACATTTTTGACACCTGCACTCAACCTCCAACTTGTTTGCTTAATACTTTCGCTTATCTTGGCACAAATTTAACCGTTAAAGCTGTCTCATGCTATTGGAAATCACAAGAATGTTATCATCGCGGGGTTTACAAGAACCAATATCAAAAAAAAAAAAAAAAAAAATCTTACCTGTTCTTTGTCCGAGAGGCAGTATTTCATTTTGATAAATTTTTTAATATGAGATATATTAACATTAGCAGGACACTGAAGATACCGTTTAGGATGCGAAGCAGGATCTTGAACATCTTGAGATTCCCTTCTTGAATTTTTCCCTTCATTCTTAAGTTTCATTAGTCCTAGTTGCTGAGGAAACGACAATCCATCTTGGTTATCGCCTCCGGATTCTGAGCTCCGACTCGAAATGCTGTCGGTTTCGTAGTCTTGACTGAAACGAAAAAAAAAATAGAGACATTAAGGAGTGCCATTGAAAATTGGACGATCAACTCTTCCCCAAAATACGATTCATCGAATCATCACCACGACCACTTCCTATTAATTCGGACGGGCGGTCCACCCCCTTTCTTCAAACAATGGGAAAGGGGTTTTTAATATGATTACGGTTTCCTATGTCGGAAAATTCAAAAGGACGGCTAGTGGGTGTCCCTACACGTGACCCAAACATATGACACTTCACCAGCGACATTTTCAACCCATAAGAATTCTATTTAAAAAAAAAAAAAAAAATAGCATCTTTTTTTCTAAAGTCATAAGTTTGAATAAATTACGGCCATTGTTGCTTGTTTTGTTTGAGGTCATAAGGGTGTTTGAATACATTAAACGATATCACTTTTTGTAAGTCTTGTTTCCGCATAATAGACCTACAACAAAGATATCACGCAGCATCTTTTTCTACCCGATGAACGAGGAAAAGGACGGGAATGAAAAAATTTTTTAATCTCGAAATCTAAATTCAAAAACAAATTAAATTTTTGAAATAACCTAATGAACGAAAAAGGGAAGCTCCGAGCCGTGTAAACAGGACGAGAAAATGAGGGATAACGCTTATGGGTAAGGGGGCGAGAAGAGGGTAATTATCGGTTTTAATTAAAGGATTAAAAATTGAAGTTGACTCTCGCTATTTATGTACGTGAAGGACTAATTTTTTTTATGTTCATGACTTCGGTTGAAGATAATTTCTAATTTTAAAAATTTATTAGTCCTGCCGGCAATTAGAGGAAAATATACGACAGTGTTTTTTTCATTAGCAGTCTTCGTTTTGTCCATATCACCTAAAAATGCCTGTCACGTCTAAATCGATCTCTTTCGAAAGTATTTAGTTACGTCGCGAGGTTTTATAATGTCTTATTAAAATTCATCATTGTCAGACTTTAATCAAATAAGGTGTTGTGCATTGCTTCTTTGCATCTAGATGCTACGAGGAATATATGACGAAACGTGAAAATGTATCTTTGTCTTTGATCGCCACCACTGACGAGTTTCGGGAAGTAAAAAAATTGAGAAATTTTATTCGAAAAGGATAAAGTCCCCAAGAAATGAACGCTTTGCTGAAAAGGAAAGAATGCTACCGAGAGGAAGTGTCACTTAAATGGCAAATAAAGGCAGTAAAGTTTGACTTTTGTGTCCACTGAGATTGTAGACGAGATAATAGGAATCGGTTTAACACTAACAGAGTAAGATTTACAACTAGCAACGGCGATTGATAAACTAACAGTGTTCGATGGCCCGATAGAATTGTCAGCTGGTCAACTAGCAATAAGCCTATCGAAAAGTGGAGCGATTCTTCAAAGATTCCGTACAAATATTGTTTAATCACTTCATTAGTTGATAGTTAATCAGTTTGATTAGAACAAACGGAATTTTGTCAAATTCTAATAAAAAAGTGAGCCGTTTCCTTCCAGAAGAATTGCCAAGAAAGTAGCGCAAAATGATGAGATAATAGGGTTGAGTGAGGCCCAACTTCCCTTTATGAAACTTCAGTCGGCCAGGACCTGATGAAAGTCTCTTTGTTCCATATACAAACTACGACAAACCAGTCAATTTTGTTAGAATAATTTTTCACATACCTTCTAAAGACCTCTTTTATTTTTAAGGTCACTTAATAATAATTTCAAGTTCAATCGTAGCAAAGTGCTTGACGCAACTTTACCAGTCTCTTTATCCTTTTAATAATACAGTCCCAACTAACACTAACCGGAGCCAACCATATCAAAAACTCTATTCCATTATCTGACATGAGACTCATGGCGGCTTTACAATTAGTACCCAGCAGGGACCTCTTAGTTCAACAGGGACCTCGTTTGTTTGTCTGGTGTGAAAATCCCAAACGGGCACGTTCAGGCGGAGAATAAAATTCTCTAAATATTTGCTAAGGAAAATCCGAGATGCGAGTCGAAAATAAAATCTCATGTCGACGAAAATTTAATAAGGTTACATATGCTGTATCTGACTTATAAAAACTTCCCGAGATTCCATCCTAATCAATGCCCTCATTGCAAAAAAAAACCGGGATTTTTTTTTTTCTTTTTGGCCACAAAAGAAAATTTTAAAAGGGCTAAAATCTTTCTTCCTGTTCGTACATATTTCTTTTAAAAACATAATTATACACTTCAACTCTTGCTAGCATGAAATTCCTAATATCAACCCTCACGGTCAACTTTTTAAAAAATAATTTCCCTCCCACCTTTGTGCGACCTGCGTAACGACTCTTATTATTTTCATTATTCATACCGAGTCATTGACAGAATTTTAAAATAAACGCCTTTTAAACAATTCATGACAATCCTTTTAATTAATTATGATCAAAAGCAAAGGTCTTCAGGGTTTTTTTTTTGACAGCTTTTCTTTGAACGGAAGTCACATAAAGAGAGAATCTAGTCAACTTTATAACAATCCAATTAAGACACAAGACAATGTAGCACAAAATCATGAATCTTAATAATTCCCATCATGAAAGTTTTAATAAGCTCGAGCATCAATCTATCAGCGTCCTTCCCTCTAAAATCGCATTAATGTAAACAAACGATCAATCCTATTCATAAGTATAAACATTAAACGAAACGATGAAAAACAAAGTGCATCTTTAACGGAGAAAAAAAAATGCGAATTTTTTTTATATAAATCAAATTTATAAAAAGTAACCTAATAATATAGTTAGATAAACCCCATGGACTGGGGCGACGCGTAAAAAGGTGACCCCACCTGGAGGTGAAACGAAGGAGGATCCAGTTTTTTTAAAAATTTCAAATGGTACGGAGAACCCCTGGTTGGAAATTACAACACTCATCGCCTGCCGAGAGGGTGGTTGGGACGAAAAGAGCCCCCAAACCCTGGCGCACATGGTTTTACCCTTAGTATTGATCCACTATGAATTGCCCGCGCAACTACCCCATTCACACGCTCAACTTTCTTCGCGGTCTTTTTTCCTCTTCTTCATTTTTTTTTCCCTTTCCCAATCCTTTTCCTTTTTTCTTTCGCTCCCATCCCCTCCCTTTCAGACAGACACAATCAAAACCTTTTTCACGAGAACTTTCCTCTCTTCCGTATCTTATTACATTTTCATCGGTTTTACGTACTTGGCGTAAATTTTCCTCTTCGAATGAGATTTTTATTTCCCTTTTCCTTTTTTTTATTTTATTTTTTTTCTCGACTCTTCAACTCGCGATTTATCCTGAATGACGTTGTAAAAAGCACCAATCGTGTAAAAATGGGATACCTTCGTGAGAGCGAGAGAAGGGAAGGAGGCTGATACATCGTGATTTCCTCCCCAATTAAAATACAAGGGGAGTGATTGTGAAAAAAAAATTAAACACTGATTGTAAAATAATTATTGGAAACGCCAACGGAAAAAAAAGGGGGAAAGATTCGGAGAAGGAATTTCAATATTTTTTTTTCCTATAGTAAAGAGGGGAAATTGGAGTGGAGTGAAGGGAGAAGACGGGAGATCAATTTCCAATTTGCAGTGCTTTCTGGCGGATATGTTACCAGAGATTAATGTTTTAACTTTTCTCTTGAAGGAAAAAAAAAAAAAAAAAAATAAATAAATAAAAGTTGAACTCTTTTTTGCTACTGACAGGAGAAGGGACTCTAAATTACCAATCCTTCTCTTTTCTAAATTTGCACCTTCACTCATCCATCTTTAATCTCCTCTCAGAATATATATAGGGCAATGCTCCTTAAATGCAGACATAGATGTTTTGACGCTCATGGAATGATGTTCGTGTGCTATGCGTAACTAGTGAGGAGTCTCCTCCAGAGAAGTGAGCAATAGGAAGCAGGGGGCAGGAAACACTGACCCTTTTTCCCCGGTGAAAAGGCAATATTTTCGTGCCTCTACATAATGGAAAGCCGGTCCTCCTCCTCGTTCCTTTACCTTGAACAAGGTGTGGTGATATTTTTAAGACGAGACCTGCTTTGCCTTATCTCTCCTGGAGAGAGAATTTAAGACTTTGGGCATTCCGGTTTACCGTCAACAGTCTTACGAGTGCGAAGAGTCCTAATGCAAGCTACGTATCTTCCGATTTTAACGAATAAAAACCGTAGCTAGTATAATTCCATATTAACCGACATCGTCCTGTATTTCTTATGGCGATGAGTCATCGATAAGACACCTGACCTGACGTACGGAAATATAAGTCACTGCTTTAGACTTACTTAAAAAGCATAACAACAGATGAGAGTGTCTGCACCAATTCTATACGATAGCAATAAACCTGCCTAGCTGATTCGTTCGAACCGGTCCCAGGTTTAGTTGAAAATATAAATTAAAAATAACTTGGGGCAAAAAAACTTTAAGGAACAAACTGAGGCACATACAAAATTGAAGTTGAAAGAAACTTAACGAATTAAAACAGAAGACATTAAGTATAAAACTTCTAAAGAAACGAGGAAAGAACAAAAGTGTCAGAACTAAAGAGCAAACATCTACGAAGGAAGAAACTAAAGAACAAGAATCATTAAATAATTTCTTATGCGTCAGGATCAAATCGTTTAAACGTAAGAAATCGCAAATCTAGAGTAAGGGTTCCAGAATAACATTGACTGTCTTCTCGTACTTTGCGGTTCCACAAGCATCCAATCCTTTCATAATTTTTCACGCTTTTCGCATTCTTACGTCCTATATATGATTATTCAAATATAAGTAAACCTCTTGACCATTTTTTCGAGTCCTTAAAAGAGTAAACCAACAAAATTCCAAATACCATTGAAAAAAATCCTCGGGGAAATACTAAGGAAACAAGATCCGAATAGAGCTGCAAAGAATAAACTACAAAAAAAAAAAAAAAAAAAAAAAGATCACAATAGGACAGTCCTTGTGTAATTTGAGGGATGGGCAGGGCACAATTCAACAGAGGCGGATTTAACCATATTCCAAAACTTGAAAGCCGTAATCGCGATGACGCGACGTTATTTATTTAAAAAAAAAAAAAAAAAAAAAAAAAAAAAAAAAGCTGACGTCCACTTAACAAATCGCACACTCACACCCCTTTCGGTCTCCATTACCAACCGCAATATCAGACAAGAAAAAGGGGGAAACTATAATTTGTTACAGAGAACGATCAATCAAAACCAGGCAATCAGGAAAGAGAAATTTCACCTTCGGAGCTTTACTTTAATTTCTACTTGAAAGGTAATGCCGACGTTCGCCCTGAAACCAAACCGGCAATTTTTTTTCCTCCTTTTAACAAGAAATTGATGTAACTTAAAACTGGAAAGAAGACAATAAATTAAACGTTCCTCGGTTTATTGCCAACATATTGCGGTTTTACTAAACTTTTTCTCAGGTAAAAGAAAATAAGCTACGGGTTTTAAAAACAATTGTTAAATCCGCTACGTCACTTTATTAAAACATGTTTATCAAAGTCTATCAAGTTGTTAAATTATCTTCCAGAGTTACACAAGTAGTGACTTGGGTTGGTCTTTTTTTTTATTAATGCTTATTTATTGTTGCTGTTACCGTTTCCGTTTCAATTTTGTCTTTTAATTGGGAAACCTTTGCGATTTTCATTTTTTTGGACAAAAAGAAGGGGAAGAAAACAAAAAAACCCCGCGAAGGAGACCGAAGCCAAGGTGACGCTTTTATCGAAGGGGATTACCGTCGTCATAGTAACGCGACGTAAACCAACCTGAATTCACTTCGTCATGTCTCGCTAATCACGTGACCTTACTTTCTTAAAAGTCTAACCAGGTTTTCTGGTTCACAATGAATGAATCATTTTGAGGTGCTAATCATTTTTTCATTATTACTCTTGCTCCCTCGGTTTTCGGTGTTAGTTGCATTTTTTTTCCCCTCTCGCTTCGTGTTTATGGGCTACTGATAAAGTCATTTTATGCGTGCTACCAATGCCACATTGTCGGTGGAGTGGTTCTTTTTCTTATTCGTTTATTTAGCACTTTAAACGGCCACTTTAGTGGGTAAGAAAGAATTTTACGTAAGAGCTGTCGGGGGATACACAGCGCTCTTTACCCAGATTGATCTTTACAATCCTTGGTCGCATGTATCTCCCATCTCTTGATCCAGTCAAATTCTTTCTTTTCTGCATCTCCAGTTAATTTTTTTTTTTCGACTGGGTACCCAGGTTCTCAGTCATTAAAAAACGTTTTGCGAATTTATTCAAAATTTTCGGGCCATCGGTATTTTCCTTGTCAGGACGGCTAAAAGCGTTGCACTTGGGAATGGAAGTGAAAAATGAATGGCATTATCAAAATATTTTCGCAGATGAAAATATCCAAATTTTTTAAAATTTCGTTCGCAGCAAGCAGTCGGTAATTTCAACGAATTTAAAAATTAATATAATCAGTCGGATTACTGTCACCGCCAATATGTTGTAGGCGTTTTGCTGAGCTTGGGGTTTTTGTCCCATTTGTTTACATACTTTAGTCTGACCTGTGTCATATAACGCTGAGATTGAATGAATAGCAGCAAATTGAAAAAGTAGTACATTTACATAAAATCAGGACCAAACGACCAACAAAAAGTCGATTTGATATTATATTTTTTCATATGAAGGGATTTCTTTGTTCATAAAAAATTCGGTGTTCGTTCCTACTTTCAGTTGAAAAAATGAATAATAAACGTTAATTAAGCGTAAAAATAATTGACAAATTTTTATGTGGTTACTCCAAGGGTCCATCTCCTCGGCCTAACACCCTTAAACAGAGTGCAGTGGTACCTCAAGAAGTAGCGTCAATTGCTCGTTCCAGGTCTCTTTAACCTCTTACAAGAAATCAGAATATCAGTCTTTCGTTTTTGGGAGTAAAATATTGCTACTCTCAAGGGAGATGGATCAGTACATTCCCTTCTTAATGCAACTAATTTAATAAATTCTTATTGTCCCGCCAGTCTTTACATCAATCAATCGAATTCTAATATCACAGAAATTGCAAATCAAATTTTTCTAAAAATCGGAAATAGCAGATTTCCAGGCTGGACCCGAAAAGTGAGATTTTTCGGTCCAGCCTTGGAAATGTAGTTTTCAGGGCGAGAATAACGAAATTTGTTTTGTTTACATGATCTCGAAAGTAAACTTTTCGGGTCTAGCCCTGAAAAATAACTTTTCATCTCCGGAGATCTTACATTTGCGTAGGATTTTTGGAGAACTTCCTAGGACAATTCAAGTATTACGTAAGCTTCTTAGAGGGAGGGAAGTTCTTAAATAGCGTATTTCACCCTAAGCTAAGCATTGACAAAGAGGGAAAGGGGGGGGGGTCAAAAATTATTTTAAAAATTGTTTACTACAACTAATACTTGAACCCCTCCCCAGTCACCGAAACCCAGTCCAGCCTTTATTTTTTTACTAAAACAAAAGATTCGGCCCGAAGTAGATCCTTACAGATCGAATCCTTCCTCAAGTCATACACGAACACCCCAACGTCCACAAATACGAGGGGAAAAATAAATTCAAGATGTCTCTAAAGTCTTTTCCCAGCCCCCCTCTTTCTAATCTCAAACTCCGCCAAGAGCGATTCAAAAAGAAAATTAAATTACGGGATGCACCGTCCATAAGAAAAAAGATAATTTTATATTTTTTTTCCATCTTACCTTTCTAAGTATTCCAGTGACAGACTTATGAAATCCTCTGGAGAGAATATCAGTCTTTCCTCTAAACCGCATTGCTCCGGAGTTACAAGGGGAACTGGAAAATGAAAATCAACTTCATTAAACCCCGAAAAGAGAAGAAAAATGAGATAGAGATTTTATATATTTTTTTGATCGATGTCGTAATATAAGCAGAAAAATAGACTTGGGAAAAAAAAGTACAGCTCCGATTGACACGGACTCTCGTGTGGAATCTTCTGTATTTTCATAAAAGACCATCATTTATCACCGAATGCTGTACGTGCTTTGTCGGGAGATATCGACCATATTTGTTTTCTTTCCACGTTCCGCCTCGTTCCTTTCACTAGGCTGCTACATACCTTGCTCCGGATGTTTCGAGTAAAACTCCCTCCTCCTCTTCATCTCATTATGGTATAATCCAGGTACTAATTTGTATACAACATCTTGGAGCGTTTTGTCCAATCTCAAGTTCAAGTGAGGCTTCGTCTCGTGGATTTGAACCTCACAGATCGGACAAAAACGATTTTTCTCCAAATATTTTATGATGCAACTTCGGCAAACTGAAAAAAATAAAAAGGAACAACTTTTAGAGGGAAATTATCGTCAGGGGGTAAATAAAAATAAAAAAAAGATCTTGAAGAGATAACAAGACTATGATGGAGGATATGGTTAAGAAAAAAAAAAATATAACAGCTGAATTAATTAACTACAAAAAAAAAAGAGACACAGATGACTCGTTTTGGTTCATATGCCTGTGTTTATAGTTTTGAAATGCTATCCGTGAGTCTCTCGTCTCAATGAGTTATAGACAACCCAAAGGATATGTGTACAACAACTCAGGTAAATCGAAACGATATAATACGAATATACGGTATCCTGTTTCTTAAGGTAACCTTTTTTTTTTTTTTTTTTGAAAAACCTCAGCGTTATAAAAAGGTTGTTTTTTTAACTTGAATTGATTTGTCGCATCTTTTTATTAATTTCTCGATGAAACCCGGTTTGTCCAAAAAAAAGGAAAAAAAAATTGTGGGCATCTCCATTATAAAATTTTGAGAGGTTTTACGACAAAGGAAAATACGGTGGTGATCCGTGAACTGCTGAAAACGATTTGTCATCCGTCACCCTCCTTCCGAGACAGTGGGGTTTCATGTTTAAATTAATCATGAAAAATTATTCATTCTTATTAAGCGAAATTTCAAGTTAAAGAAAATAGAGCGGGTCTATATGGCTCAACGACACATGGGGAAGGGAAGAGGTTCAAAACGTTCCAGGCAGCGATCCAAGTGGCTACTTATTACATGAAGGCATGGGCCATACCTATATTTCTTAGCATAATACACATGATTTTTGGCTCCCCCATTCCGAATACTTATCAAAGATGTCCCCAATTTTTGCAAAAAACGTTTTCTAGATTGCTGCTGCCAGGAATGAATGAATTAGGAGGTGAAATATGACCTAAGAACAAATATTTAAATATTCAGACATCTAATTCATCAAGTTCATTTGAAGAAACAAAAATGTGCGGACATAAAAAAAAGCCGCGTCGCGTGCTTATCAAAATCTGCTGAAAACCAGTTGCCCTCTTTTACTTGTCAAAGCTTAATTACAGGGAAAAGTTCATATTGCGCTATTAATCTTTCCTGGTCGGTGACAAAGTTTAATTTTTTTTCATACCGTTATCGAATGGGGAATACTTACACGAATGCAGACATTCTGCTATTGTTGTGGCATCCACGTAATATCCATGGCACAAGCGGCATACCAAATGCCGGTTGACTTCTTTCAGTTTTATTTTATGTTTTTTAACGGCCGCCATTTTTTATAAATCGATTTTTAATCAATCAATCGATCCATATTTTAAGAATCAGATGTGAATTCCAATGTTTTTAGTCGGTGACTCTACGAAAGCTCATTAGGTAAAACACTCGCCATGAAAGTTTTTCCTCTTAAGAGTAATCCCATCAGACGAGGTAGTAGACCTTTATTAATGGGTCCATGATGTAATGGCAACACTCTAGTTCGCAAAAAGCATAATAACTAGTAATCCAAGTGTTTCGGCTTTTATAATATTAAAAAAAGGCAATAGGTTTTTCCTCGTAGTAATCCAAGTTCGAATCTCGGTAGAACCAAGATCGGAGTGGTGACTCGTCTAGTCTAGACTAGACTTCGTTGATTAGAGTACCTCCGAAATTACTTCAGCGTCATAATCCTCTGTTACGCTTTAATCGGAAAGCAGATCCTTGCGTCCGATATAAAAATAAACTCTGAACTCTCCCATCCAGTTGTTCTATAGTATAATTGGTAAACACATTGCAGAATCTATCCCTGGGTAAACGGTTTCACCTAAAATTTAAAAAAACAAAAATGAGATGTTACGAACCAGAAAAAAATCCAAGCGATAAATAAAATAAAAATTTCGAGTCTGTAAAGAAAATACGGGAGAATGATTCATCGAATCGATACCGGAGAAAATTTATCTTCTCAGATTTTGTGCTAAAGGGGGCGTTACGGCATCAGTCAATTTAATATACTCTTCACTGGATTCAAGAGGATAAGAAGCGGTATCATCATCCCCCTAACGACATATTCGCCTCGATTTTCCCGACAAAACAATGGGAAATGTTTTTCCGATTGTTATGGTCGGCTGATTTTGAAGGTAGTTATTAAGAATAAGAAGCTGCCAGTCTGATGAAGACATCGAGAAAATTGAATAAGTAATGGTTGGGTCATTCGAGAGCATCTCGAGTGGAGGCGGGGTGGGGCTTTAAACAAATTGCAAAAATTTTTAATTTCCTTTAGGGCTTAATATTTGCTGACCAAGGCCAGAAGAGGGTAGGTAAATTTTAAAACTATGCTTCAGTGACCTGTATACTTGGAGAATAAAATAAACTCGTCATTACTAGAATGTACTAAATGATACTGAAACTTAAGAGTTACAATGGAGGACTGCTCTTCAATATAGTAATAGTTACTACACAGTTGTAATAAAGACTTTTACTTAAATTCACTAAAGAGAATAGCAGTAATGAATGCCTAATGTTTGGTCGCCGTTAATAAATGTCCAGTACTCGTAATCCAAATTTATTGTTAAAATTAAATGAAGGTTGGGGAATTTAAAAAAAAAAAAAAGGAGACAAAAGCATGCAAAATGATTTCCGAATGGAATTAATTCTCAGCCTTCCCAATATAGAAAATTATTACGAATCTGAAGATGATCAAACACGCGCTAATAAAAACTGACCAAAAAAAAAAAAAAAAAAAAAAAAAAAAAAAAAAAAATGGCTTCTTTTTCAAAAATGGCGGCCCTTTGCATTTCGTATTTGTAATCATTCATGTAGTGGCTAAGAGATTTATTTTAGTATCACCAACTATAATTTTAAGTAAAATGCATATAGTTTTTTTTTTTTTTTTTTTTTTGCGGTATCCTTACTAATGATTACTAATTTGTAGTAAATACAACTGGTGTTTCGTAATAACGTTTTAACTGAAAGTGCATAGTTGAATTAACTTAAAACTTATCCAAGTTAGACGATTACCTAAAACTTTAATAAGTCTAACTAAGTCCACCTTACTAAATATTTAGCGGTATAGGATGCTGACTTTTTTCTCCTTGTACAGGACTTTCTCAAGCTTTGCCGAGAAGTAGACACTTTGAGGGATGGAATACGATCAATAGAAATATATGACATTCGAAAATGCAAGTGGATATTGTAGATCTTTATCTGAAAAATGTTAAAAAAATAATGGGAGATCTTAACCCGAGTCCGAATAAGAGACAAAAACCTACACTGCACAAACAAAGTAGTCGGAACAGCGAGGAAATCCTTTTTTATCTTCAGTGAGCCGTAGTTGGTGTTTTATTGGGCAGGCACCACAGAACCTTAAGCTTTTTTCTAAACGAATACTTATTTAACCTTCGCTTTGCAAGACGATCTGCAGGAACGAATACTTGGATCCATCAAGTTAAAGACCAAAAAAGGTCGATTTATTCCGTTTTGGAGTCGTCAAACGTGTCCTGCTCTTGTGGAACCTACGCAAAACGTTTCCGCGCATACGTATGAGAAGAAGTTAAAAGTTCAGAAGCACAGGCACAGGATAGACAAATCTCTCAAGTTTTTCCACTTGGGAGTAACCGTCATTTAACTGTAACTTTTGAGCTACCACCTCATCGTGGGAGATGGACAAGCTGCTATAAAAATTAAAAATTCAAAATCCTATTTCCTATATCTCTGCCTCCAAAAAATCATGCACAACGACGGATGCGTTTAACCCTAATTAAGAAGTTACCAATGCAAAAAAGATAAACTTGCTACTCCAAAAAATATTCCGATAAATGAAAAATTCTAAAACATTTTTCTGCCCACACCCTATGTTACGCATAATGTCGTGACGGAGATCGTCTATCTTTATCTAATACGCACCCGCGAGATCGTCTGTCTCACTCTAACGCATGCTTGTTGTCAAATGTTTTTCAATTCACAGCTGCTTTTGCTTCATTTTAAATACACGTGACCTTCCGTTCATACGAATAACGTCTCGCACTGATACTGAGGGGGACAATACCTCTGCGAGTCAAAAAAAAAAAAAAAATTTCGAAACAGGTAATTTTTTAAATTGGTTTAATCCCTTTAGTTTTCTCTCTCTCTCTCTCTCTCTCTCTCTCTCCTTCTGAACATAAAAAAAAAAAAACTTGATTCGTTTATATAACTCACTAATTCATCGTTACGTTTTAATCGCTTTTTTTCTTTAAAAGGTTTATTACATGCTTTACATTTACAATGTGAATAATTTGTAGTAAGACAAAACAAGGACGCCATTTTCTAAAGCCCTTCGCCATACCTGAAAACAGGTGCACTGGAGTCGATTAAGACGAATCATAAAAACAAAATTGATTTTATCAAAAAAAAAAAAATGAATACTAATTTCAAAAATTCACCGATCTTTAAAACCTAATACCCAAACTCGTTAGTCGAGAAACTCTTTTTAACAAATTAGTATAATAATAGTGCTCCAACTAGGCTTATGACATGTTTCAAGGGTTGAGAGACTGACAATAGAACTGAACCGAAATCAAAATCAAAGTCTCTTAGGGATGGGATATTTGCGTGGTTTTATAATAAAGTTACTGTGCTATATCTGCATTTATCGGCGTAATTCCGCCGTTTTGGATTTTTTAGAGCTCGTGATTACCGCCTTGGAAGCAATTCTTTCGGCATAATCAGAGCCCGAAGCCTATTTTTTTTAAGTTTAAGGGTTACTACGTAAAATATTGTAACACTCTTAATGCATGGAGTGACGAGCTCCAAGACGGGTCACTCTTATCGCAATACTAGATTGTTTATTTCGGGAGATAAAGTCGACATGGTGGGATCGGCGGCGAGGTTTAATTTTTCGCCGAGCAAACACGGTGTATTTATACAACTAAAAAAAAAAAAAATTATAAGATATACTTGTAATACATCCTATCCCTACCTTGACTTAGATTCTCAAATGCAACCAAGCTTTTTCTTGTCATTTATATTACAGGGTGCTATAATAGAAAAATAAGACCTTTAATTCTTACAAAATGGCGGATGGAACAAAAGAAAACATCTTTTGAAATAAGTATTCATGTAATGGAACACACAAAAAAAATTTTATACAAAAGCGTGATGTAGTTGTCATTTTTCAACCCCCGATTTCCGATTGCCCTGAGGGTAGCATTTTTGTATTTTTTCAAGACCCGTAAATTAAAACTATTTTTTTTTTTTGTTCATTTGCTTCCGGTTTTAATGGCCTATATATTTCGAGAGGATAATGAAATTTTCCCATGACGAACTAATTCTTTTCGCCTAAAAAAAAGTCAATCACATTAGGTTTCTGTGATGTGGAGCATTTAAATGGAGGAGAATATAGAAAGTGGAAACCGGGACTTAAGAGAGATGGAAATCAACCCTTATTTTGAATAAAGGAGCGTGTTGTCTGTCTCCCTTTGGGCTTTAACAACTTGGGGCAATTAAGACTATAGATTCAGCATGTTATTAGATGATACGGGTATTACTTGTGGAAGGCTATTCATTTTCAGACCGCACGGAGAAACTTTTACTCGTGTTCGCTACTAAACGGTTTGGGAATAACGTTTGTGGTAATCTATTCCCATTTTTTAATCATTACGAACCAGCAATTTTTAGTAATCAGTCCTATTCGCCAATGTCAACCGTAAAATAGTAATCGTTGCCACAAACTGATAAAGATTCCTTTCTTAATTGTCAATGGCTAAATACTTTAAACGATCCCAAAACTTACTGGTAATAGTTGCTATATATTTTTGAATCTTTACTATTCGCGAGGGATCAATTTACACAAATGGTTAAAAATGGTCAACATTATTTTTGTATTATAATTAGAGCAGGTAGTAATGGTGTATGCATAAGGGTTGATTTTTTTTTTCTTCGAGCACTTAATACCCATTAGTTTCGACTTGTTTTGACATGGCTTGTGTGGTTTAGTTTGTAACGTAGTAGGGTTGATTGATTTAGGTGTGAGAGGTCTTAGGTTCGAATCTTGCTAGGTGTTGAGATTTTTTCAAGGTGTTGAGATTTTTTCAGGGACATTCCTCATCCTGGATGGACATACGTCGTCATTTAACAACAATAATATAAATAATGAGATTCGAAATAATAAAAAACTTGCACTTAAGATTTTGGCGGGAAAAAACCGGAGCAGGGCCGAACGATGGAAAGATCTTGAATTGGAAAATCTTAGCATTTCCTATGCTGGGTAATTAAAAAGCAGTAAACGAAATTTGTTCTCGTAAATATTTAAATTTCACTTGCACTTACTTTTTTTTTTTTATTAATTATTACAATTATTATTATTATATCATTATTACTATTAATAACGGGGGCATTTTCGAATATGTGTATAACATTTTTGGAAAATGTCGAAATATTCGGGAAACGAATCGGAAACAGAAAACAGAATATTCTGGAAACCGGAAAACTTTCCACTCCCCCCCCAAAAAGAAGCTGGATTTGTTAATTTTGAATGTATAAAATACATAACGATGGTAAATAGTGCTAATCTTTTTGGTAATGACCGCCACATGTTTGGTAGCCATTGCCAAAAGGGTTTAGCAATGCTATCCAACAAGCATTAACAGAAACCACTGGTAATGATTACCAGAGAAACTTGGTTGTCAGGCCATAATACAGAAAGTTTGGCAACGATTACCAGATTCTGACATTGAGCGCCAGAGTGGGTTTCTCCGTGCGCCGTGAGATTATTTTTCATCTCTTACGGGATGTTCAAACTTAAATGGTACAGACTTTCTGGCCGATCTACTATCCCACCCAGGAAACTTTTTACACGGTTTCGAATGCTTATGTCATCGACTATAAAACTTGGAAATGTTGGGAGCCGGACAAGTCTAAAATTTCAGGGATGCTAGGGTCATGTCAATAAAACCCAAAGGCTGACTGTGGGAAAAAGTCGGCTTAAAGTCCTTAAAAATGGATATGTATCACGGGAAGAATATCTCAAATCCTGTAGTAGATGGATGATTAACAGAAAATTTGGTAAGACATAAGGTCGAAAAGGGATTTAAAGCAAAAATCTGGTGCTGAGGAATTACAAGTTTTCGAAAAACAAACAAAGACACAAACAAATAAATAAACAAATAAATAAGATAAAATAAAATAAAATAAAAATAGAGTTGGTCTAGACATAAACTTAGTTCAGTAAGAAATATTGTGCGGAAATGTCAAAAACAGTATAGATAATCCTGTTATTTTTTCTTTGCTGATAAACAATTTGTAAAAAAAACAACAGACTCTAATTATGGTGACACTTTTTTATGCAAGTCATCGCTTGTTTCTGACAGCACAAAGCGACTTTGTTGCATTACCAAAATAAAAACACACATGGATTTAACGATAGTAGATTACTGCCCTAGGACGGAATAGACTTATTTCACGTCGAAGCACGAGTTTTGAGACAAGCCTCGGTGTTCAACGTGCTGAGACGTGAAACAAGTCATTTCCATCCTAGGGCAGTAATCCACTATTACCTTGATGAGCCCAACTAACAGAGACTTAAAGGCAAAAAGTCGAACTGACAGCTCCACTAACTTTTTTAAATTGAATTTATATTTCCATTGACGGTCCACATTCAAGATCCCTCTTGAAGATCTTGACATAACAAAAAAATCACTAAAATCGAAATGAACAATTACTTATAACAGAGTTTTACTGCCTGAAATAGAAACTTGATAAACATCACGTCAACAATACATAAAATATTCAATTTATACCTTACAACATCAAGAACACAATCGCATGATCACGCCAATTATTAAAAACCGATCGAAATGTACAAAAACAACTTTTTTCTCAAAAAAATTAATAAATAAAAAATAACGACACCTACGACCCTGTCACATGAAAGAAAATCCACGAGACAAAAATTCTGAACAAAAAAGAAAGAAAAAAAGGTTCAACAAAACCGGGGGAAAAACTGCAAATTCCAAGGACGAATAACAATTTTTTTTTTTCAGTACTTGCCTTCAACCCCTTTTTAAAAATATTAGCACTTGAAAAATACATTATTATTATTATTATTAAACAAGATAGAAGAGTATGAGAAAAAGTTTTTCAACCCCTAACGAATCCGTTTTGTTACACATTGAAATATTTAAGAATCCCCGATTTCTTGATCCCCCTTGTTAACCCCTGAAAAAATGGAAATCAGACAATTAAAATATAATCTAATTTGAATGCCTAATTTTTTTTTTTTTTCTTTTCCTTTTCCTTCTTTTCCTTTAAATCTCGGCTACGAGATTTCCTGATTCCGAATTTTATTTCCACTTGATTTACATACACATATAAAAAGAAACCAAAGCTTATAATTTCGAAATAATCTAACCGCGAAATAATTTGTAAAGGCCTCAAGGGACCATTCTCAATTGTTGGACGTTGATGGAGACCTGTAATTAGGAACTTGAGAAAAAAAAAAGTTTTTAAAATCCAATTCTACATAAAAGCTTGAAAACTTGTATATATGAAACCTTCCCGATCGTGAATGGCCTAAAATGCAATTTATTGAATACATACTGTATATTCAATTTCTGGACATCGATACGAGTAGCGTAAAAAATAAATACACAAATCCGATTTCAGATATTCCAAAAGGAGAAATCTAAGAAGACGAAGCCGACGGGTTAGTTTCGATCACAACATCCTTCGGTTGCAATCGGAAAATATATAAGAAGAATGCATTCTAGTATTCGGTGGTTAGGACGATGTCAACTTTTTACGACACGGACCAAGTTATCGTACACCAAACTTTCATTATAAACGTAAAAACATTTTGCTCTGAGATCATTAATCCCAAGATTCTTTCTTTTTTTTTTGTATTCCTCCCTTGAAAAACTCGACTTTTGTTTTCCGGGATTCCCTAGGGAGTCAGAGTAGTCGGTTTTTGTATGTAAATCCTTTCCTCTAATTCTGGGATTTATTCACCAAGGTTCGGTGATTATTCAGCTTTGGTCTAACTATCGAAGAGTAAATAACGATACCTTGGGCTGATTGTCAAAATGAGGGGCGGGGGATAAGGGAAGGGAGAAGCTTTAACTTTGTAACGTTGTGGTTAGCAGTACGCTTACGAAAGTGCTTAAATAGAAGGCGGCATTCAAAGATTTTTCTTCTTGTTCGATATCCACTCATTTTAGGCTGTTTGTCTAAAAAGGTTTATTCGCCATTTTGGATTTTCATTTAATATTGAAATGATGCAGACTTGAGTAGAAAGCAGTAAGTATTTCATCTCTTTTTAAAAAAAGAGGCGAATAGCGTATTTGCATACTCCATCAGCATAATTTTCCTCCAGAGCCTAATTTCGGCTAGTTTTGACCCTCCCCCAAGTATTAGCTTTTGCCACTAAACGTCGGTCACGACATTAGAAAAAGAAGAAGTATCGGCGTAACATTTTAAAAACCTCTGCATATTAAAGTACTGAGAGTTTCCGACTGCTTCAAAAAATACCTACATAAGTACTACCTATTTGCAGATCCTAGGTGAAACATTCTATACCCTTCTTGAGACGTCATCCCCGGAGGCATCACTTCACTCAAAAAAATTCTTCCCGAACGGGAAGGATGAGAGGGAGCGGGCAAGGCCGTGATGCAAATACTACTTCGTGCTTAACTTGCAGAATATCACCGGTCCAGGAAATCGCCACAGTTTCTGACAAGTGGGGAGAGACAAGACTACAGTTCCACTACGGTTTCCGGTAACTCAACGGCATCCACCATGTAAGCGAGAGACCCGGAGTGCTCCGTGGCGGCTGCCGTCCTCGGTGGTTAAACTTTTTCTATTAGTGAATCTGACAAAATATTTCACCCAATCATTTTAATAAAGTCGACCCCCAAGCTTCGTTAAAAAAGGAGTTACTTATTCAAATTTGCCGTTTTCGCCATTTTCTCATGAAAAAAAAAAAGTAAACGAAAATAGGAGCAAAAAAGTTTGCTGCTGCATATGACTAGAGGATCGGGTGGAAAAACTTCAAAAATGTTATTCTAATGCAGTAACTTAACGACCCCCTTCAACAGGAAAACAATAGGCCCAAGTCTTAGTTAATATTAATTGTCAACGACAGCTCCGTCTCTCCAAGTCTCATTGGAATGAATGTAAAATCAAGGCGATTGCCGGACGGTGATCATAATAGCTAACTATAACAGAAAAGTAATATGATAATTAGATGAAATAGATAGCTATCGCGATTTAAGCCTGCTTCACGCAATGATATTTCTTTTATGTGATATCAATTTTCGCCTAATGACAACGTTTGTTACCAATCAAAAAGAGACCATAAGGTAAGCATTGCTATTATTAATAAAAATATCTACGAGTGTAACAAGCCATACCACTAGGAAAAAACCAAAAGGCAAGGGCGAGTGAAACTTTAAAGCATTGACCCAAACCTGTTTTTTTTTTTTTTTTTTTTTTTTTTTTTTCAAAAAACCCTTTCAATCTCGAACTAGGTATTGCGTTTGCAGGGTACGGAAAATGAATAAAATCCAGCTGCGACGCTTGCGCTTAGTACTCCAAGGTTATAACCACCCCTGATTTTTCTGCTTGAACGAGTTTTCTTGCCAATATAATGTATTTCTATTTTGAATGGAACTGAATAGCATAAAAGTAAATAACCGGCAAATATAGCGAAACTGTTGAAAGGATTATCGAAATACTCGGGTAAACGAGGGGGGGGGGGGGGCGGCGGCTCCCCGTTCGGCTTTTAGGACCCAATAACCGAAGCCCCATCGGGGGGTGATGGATTCCGAGGTTCCGGACCTTCTGGAACGACATCACAAATGGCAGCTGGCCAAGCGAATCAAGGGCCTATTTGTTTGAGTACTTAGTTTTCCATCCCTTGTAATTCGAGTGCCCCCATTACGTGCACCCTACTTTGCTACAACATCCTTTACTAAAACCCAGCAGCACCGCCTCCTTCGCTTCAAAAAAAAAATGTTAAAACAAATGAAAATTCAAAATAGCTTCCAGCAATTTCCCTGAAGAAGAAAAACACCCTGCAGACCGGACATGAGAATAAAAAATACCAAAAAAAAAAATTCAGGTAAGGTGACCTTTAACTCGAACAATAACACAGCCGGAAACCAAGTGACCCTATGTATCCAATTTTATTATTTATCCTTTCTTTCTTTTCACCACCGAAACAATGCCAACAACAATAGGGACGTCCGCCATTTTCTAAAAATCGCGCCGTGGTTCTTGCCATTAGTGCAGCCAACAAAAAAAAAAAAAAAAAAATTATTCTAATCGATTTAATGCATTCCGTTGAATATTTATACGTATAAAAAATTAAAGATGGGTAAGTGTGCTCAGCTGTCGGGGCTCGGCAGGAAGCATTACACTCGTTTTAAGACATAACCTAACCTGGACCAATTTTATTAACGGCAAACCTGAATCTTGATAACCTTAAAAAAAAAAGAAAAAAAAGACTAGTCTTACCTTCTTTTTTCTTTTCTGAATGTTTTTATTAGGTTAGTATTTTGGCACAATATAAAAATAATTGTGTTTTAAATAAAAATTCTCCATCTCCGGTTTTGATTTCGAAAAACAAAATAAACAAAGGGGATCATGCGCTTCTTCCAGGACGTCCATGTTACCCGGTGACAGGGTTAGGTTAACCCAAAGTCAAGGGACTCGAAAATTTATCGCTCGGATTTTACGAAAATTAAATACAATTCAAACTTCAAAATTCGTAAAAATCATTTTTGTAGGTTAAAAAAAAAAAAAAAAAAAAAAAAAAAACGGTTGGTAAAAATAATTACAACATACGACTTACCTCACATTTGTAGGGGTTCGCGTAATCCAAATTTGTTAATACGAATAATCCAAAAAGAAATGAATTTCAAAGAAGAAATTTTTTCCACGCACAAAAAACCGAGTGAAACGTAATTATGAACAACTTTACATTTTTAAAAATGAAAATAGTCATTAAAAAAAAAATAACATTAAAAACGACAAAAACTTAGCAATACCACAGACCAAAACACAACAAAACTGTTCGACAAAATTTTTCTTAGCAGAGACCTTCCGAGGGACCCCAATTACAATAATTGTAAAAAAAATTCGAGTCCCATTCCTGATCGCATGCAGGCCTGTCAATTTAAAATTTATAAAAAAGAAAAATCCTGAATCGTAAAAAGAACCCAAAGGGACTTAACCTTACTTGTCGTAAAATACGGATAAACATTTTACTTTAAATTTATTTCTTTAAAAACGAAACATTTTCGTAAAAAGAATGTTTTACCTTTTTACAAACATAAAGAAACGGGGTCTACTCTTGGCATGGTTGGATAAGTCCCTACTTCAAACTCTCCCCTACTAAAACCCAGGAAAAGTAACCTACAGTGAGACTTGTTAATAGGTAAACGCCCTTTAAAACTCCGTCATTTTATGTTGCGTTGCGCTGAAACATTTTAAATTGTTACCGATTTCATCATGGCCGGTATGTTTCACTTATGCCCCGCCGAAACATTTTTAATTTCAAAATCGGAATTAAACAAAAAGTACTTTTCGAAATCTATAAATAGTTTTTCCAACGTTTTGGTGCAAGGTCTTCCAAACTGCATTTAACCTACGGGAAAGGGATAAAAAGTTTCTAAATTTTTTATTTTCCTTTGCCAAGCTGCCGCATTTCACTCTAAAACTAAATTTAATGCTTTCATGCATTTACATCTTTCTTTTTTTTTTTCATCCATGGAAATTAAAAATGGAAAAAAAAAAATTCTCGTCGGTTATGTTTAGCTTGTGGGTTCCATTTTTTATTTCAACGCGTTTGTCCCTTGTTATGAGATACATTAAAAAGGGCGCTTGATTAATTTCATTTAGCTTGTGCACCAGGGTCGGGTTAAAGAAAATTAGCCATCTTGAAAAAAAAAAAAAAAAAATTGGATTAATTTTCTGATTGGCTTTCACAACATTAGCCGACATGATTTTTTTTTTTAGGCCTGTGTCAAAGAGGTCCTAAATAAATTGAGTGCTAACTGAAATGCTTTGCTTTCCCCTTGGCGTCGGCTTATTGAAAAATCGATTACAAAGAGGCAAATCGAGCTTTCATGGATCGTTCGTTACAAGATCAAAGTTCATATGGAAAACAGTCGTCCAAACTCTCTGCCAGTCTAAAGCTAGGGAACATAAATTCCGGCCACTTAAAAGACGATCGGTTACAACACCTAAAAATGGCAGCTTCATAAGCTAAGTATCTAACTTTTTGCCCAGTTGAGTGCTCGCATTTCAACTAAATTTTTGAATGCCGGAAGGAACCACATGTCCCACACCACAATGAACCACAAGTCATAAGCTTGTAAAAGAGGTTTTCTGTCATTTCCATAAACTTTTCAGGAAAAAACTTTACATAATGTGCTTAACACCTACACCATTAGTTTGCATAATGAAAAAATAGTAAAAGTACCACGTGGTCTCTTCGACTACGTCACTTTCTGAAATTGAAAATACAACCCCTGATTGGTTTAAAACGTTTCTTGGAGACGAGAGCATAAACTCGCAACAAAAAGTTACGTCACTTTCTGACGTCTAAAACCATCTGACCGGTGGTTTCTGCGCTTCGCCGACTTTGGCACCCTATGTTTCTTTTACTATGATTAGTTTCTTCTTTTTTTTCCTTTAAATGAAGGCGACTTTACATTCTGAAAGGAGGAAGGGATTGGGGGTTTTATAGGGGGGGGGGGGTCAGGGCTAAACTCTTACGTAAAGCAGAAGACGCATTTTATTGCTCACAAGTGCAAGGAGGAGGTCAAAAATGCTTATGTAATACTTGAATGGCCTTTTAGATAAAAAATTACACTAAATAAAATTGAACAATAATTTTTAAAAAAAAAAGTTAAGAATAATTATTTTGAAAAAAAAAAAAAATCGAAATCTTTGGAAATAAAACAATTTCCAAGGTCAGGCATAACCTAACTCCGACCCTGGTGCACAAGAATCGATGTTTAAAAAAGAACTAGGGTTCGAACAAGAGAGGAAATTTATGAAATTCGTTTTTCGATAGGGGAAGCAACTATAATAGGATGGATTTTTACCCCACTTATTTCTTGCACTAGCGTCTGTATTTTATTCCATCTACATTATTTTAAAAAAATTTTTTGTGAGGAAAATAAAAAGCTCGTTGGAAAAACCTTTTTCATTTAATCAGGGGTGTCCATTTTGTTGAAAACGATATTTAAACGGATTGAGGAGCCCCGACATTTTAACGGTATCAATTTTATATTTTCACCAACACGCGAAGCAACACTCGCAATTTCCCGTACCGGATCGTTTATAAGTATTATTATTTTAATGTTATATCGAAAAACGATAAAAGAGCCTAAAGTTCCAAAACATAATGACCGGTTTTCACTCCTACAAGTTTATATTTCCATTTGTTTACCTTCCACTTAGCACTTAACCCGCAAGAAATTTTTTTTAAAAACCTATTATTGTTCTTTTTTCAGTGTTTTCGAGTCGCATTCTTTATTTTTTCAGGTTTTATAATCTAAAACCGTTTCGTTACAAGGGAAACGGCCATGTAGAGGAATTTAAGATAAAATCCTCAAATTACAAACGTTATCGTCTACAGAAGATATGGTTGACATGTGACTCAGAAAGAGCTTCGCTTCTTTTAATGAGGTTAAAGTTCTTTCAGGTTTAAAATTAAATATTTATCAATAAAACGCATTGAATTTTATCGGATTCCAGGAAAATCCATTTCGACAGGAAATCCGTAAGGCGTAAATCATCATCAAATGTGAACTATGCAGAATCAAGGCGGAGGGTTAGTCCCTTCGCCATCGCAATTAAAAAGAGGCGGGAAAGACCCCGATAATTTTAGTGTTTGGGGGAATTTTTTTATCTTACTTTTTCGGTTTACCCCCCAATGATCATGTCTCCCTACACCTAAAAGATCACCCTAATTGGAAAATTTATAAGCGGAAATAAAAATAAAATAAAATCTTACCTTCTGCCTCGTGTTTTTTTTTTTTTTTTTCAATACGACCTGCAACTGTTCTTGAGTGCACAGCCATATCAATTCTGAAATTTAAAAAAAAAAAAAAAAAAATTAGGAATTTAAATTAAGAATCTACGGAGAAAAGTTTCCGATCAACTTCAAAGTCTCATTAATTCCGAAAGCCTTATGATCATTACTCCTTCATTTAAATTGTTTTCTTCAAATTTTTGTTTAAACTGTAGCTCTTTTAAAGTTTTCACGGATTTGAGCCTAAAGCCAAGAATAAAATAATGAATTAGCATCGACACCGGCACGAGTTTTTAACTGGACCCCTGCTTTTTTTTTTACCCATTTTTCGAGCCAATCAATCAAAAATTCTAGATATAAAAGTATTTTTTTAATAAATAAAAAAGAATTGACTTTTGGAACTTGCCAGACTATTAGGGTCATGCTGGCATGCCTTTCGTCGAGTAGGAAACCTCAAAAAAATTAGGATTAACAAATGGGTAATAAACAATTCAAATTGGAAAAGTATGGGGTAAGGCTAAAACTGATTTGGTCTGTAAATTTTTTAGTCGGTATTTAATTCTCTTTTGATCTGTAAAAACATTTCTTTGTCGGAAATGAAATTGAATTTGGTCCGAACTAATATTTATTTTCGACAGTATTAATTATTTTTGGTCGGTAATTTTCATTTTTCTAGGCGTGAGTTTTTTTTTTTTTTTTTTTTTTTTTTTGTTACTAAGTGTTTTTTTTTTTACTTTACTTTTACTCTACAAAGAAAAAATAGTCCATATGATAGCCAATCTTCATCGCGGAGTTGGCACTTAAAAGAAGAAGAAGAAGAAATGTTTTTATTTTAAAGGGTAAATTAGATAACACTGTAACTCGCCATTTCAATCTCTGAGCAGAGCCTTAGTCGCTTGCTTCGGACGATCCCGCTTTCTTATTTTTCCCACCGGAAACTTTTTAGCGGATGGAAGAGCTTTCACACATTTCCGTCTTATTGCGACGCCAATTATATGTTCACAAATAAATCTGTTAAAAGTACCTAAGACAGTTACAAGCAACATTCGTCCAGCCTGCATTTTCATGCGCGGCATATCGAGAACATAGACTTTAAAGGCTCGATTTTTAAGGTGATCGTAAGCATTGTACCGCATAAGTGTAATATTTTTTATGTCAAAGGCAACCTTTCGTACAATCCCTTAGTTCGGCACTCGGAGCAGAACTGTTAAAGTTCTGATAACAACTTTGAATTTCATTGGACCATTTTTTCACTTAAGTTTTCATTGTTTCGACAAATCTATGGCACTCGGTAATCTTTCGCCAAGAATTTGTTACTTATTTAATTATTAATTTTAATTTCTACTGACAAAAGTTTTTTCTTGTCTTTTTTAAATTAAATACTGACCAATTAATTTTTCTATTGGACAAAAAGTTTTTCTACAAGTTTACTGATTCTGATATTTCTATAGTTTTCTGATCATCCTCTTACAGACCATTTAGATTAAAATCTGACAGCCCAAATAAATACAAGCCTTTAAATAATCAGCAGTTTCCAAAATGTTTACCTTAAAAAAAAAGAATAAAGTAAATAAATTAAGCAATATTAAAGCAATTTCGAAAAAAACTCGACTAAAAAAAATGGCTACTGCTTCAACTTAATGATAAATGGTTAGTCAGCAGACATATAATTTTCATTTTAAAAAAACCCTGGAAAATACAACGTAAGATTTGAAAACTATCTTAATCAGCTAATACATAAAACAAGGACTGTCCCATAGATGTCCCATTTTCTTAAAACGGAAAATAACCTTTAAAGAAAAAAACGAATCTAAAAAAAAGAAAGAAAAGCTCGATCAGATTGTTGAAAACCAACAACAAACCTCCCTCTAAACGGCCCAGACGAATAAGTTTGTTGAGTTGACAAAAGCATTTAGGTACGTCTTCCACGAAAAAATTAGAAACTTTCTCTTTCATAGTATAGGAGTAGATTTTCTGAGATCTGAAATTTCGGAATTGAAGATAAATTGCATCATTGAGAATACATGTAGTGGCAAAGGAAAGTTCAATAAATTCTTTACTAACAACTTTTTCCGGAAAAGCTTCACTTGCTTTAAATTAATATTCCGATTCGAATTCGAAATCATGACAACTTACGCACCATTGCCTCATTTTTCTGTTCCATTCTGCTTTATTTTTTGCGACTAATGGACTCCATTTTTTTACAGGCAGGCAGCTGGTGCGTTCCTTTCTACATTTGTAGATTTCCTTACTCCTCAGCTCCAACGCTTCATCCGACTTTGCTGGTTGCATTCGTTGGAAATCAATAAGCAATGAGATTCAAGCCTAACGCATTATGTTAAGAGCTACACTTTCTCGCATGTGATTTCTTTTTTTGGAAAAACACTTCTTTTTTTGGGAGAAAAATTATACTTGTTTGTTTGCAATTTTAAGGAGTAATTTTTGGAGCATTGCGGAGCAATGAAGTCTTAACGTCCGCCAAGCGATTAAAAATCCATCTCGAAAATCCCAGTGGAGTCAGATTCAAAACGCCTAAATCCTTAGCGTCGTATATTTTAAAACATAATCTGCCTTATAAACCCGAAGATTTTGTCTGGAGTCGTCAGCCGTATACGATCTCGGATTACACCCATGAGTCCAAGAGTGAAGTCGTCACTCGAACCCCTGACCCTCCTCCGTCTCAATCGTCTAGCACTTTTCCTCCTCAGCTCCTCCAGCCTGCGAGCTCTGAATGTCCTTTAAGGGTGATACGTTCGAGTCCTCCGATTGTGGTAGTTTTTATTCTGCTGATGGAATGGTGATTGCCCAGCTGTTCCGAACTGGAAAATCGATTAAATGAGGCCAACTTGCGGTACGACAACCTCAAAAAGGAAATATTGCTTTAAATGAAAACATGACCAAACAGTATAGTGAGTGGGAAAAAGACATAGAAAATAAAAGGATACAAATAGAAAATCTTAATCACACGTTACGATCAATTAAAAATTATCCGGATAATTATCTTGAAGATTTATCCATTCTTGTAAATAATGAGTGGTTATCGGACAGTATAATCTCAGCTTGCCTCACCCATGCGGGGATGAGAAGCGAGAAAGTGCATGTTTTAAACTCCGGCGGAATCTTTCCTTTTAAAAACATTGCCACCTGATGAATTAATGCCCAACTTGTAAATCTTAATTTATCAACATATGATTACATCCTGTGTTTTATAAACAGTTGCATTGTCGATAGAAATGGGAAATTAGTTTTAGCGATAAAAATAATTCATCGATTCGCGGATCACATTGGTCGGTACTTTTATTTGATTTATCCAATTTAACATGTTTTCATTTTGATTCGGTAAAGGCTATAATTACGAACATGCTGAAACTGCTATGCTAAACCTAGGATATCACCTTATTTTAAAATTTTCTTTAATCGAACATTTTACTCCCGCAGCAAAATTCTTTTGATTGTGGGATCGAGGCCTATTGCAACTTGGTTCAAATTTTTAACTATTTACGGACCCTCACGAATGCAAACAAGTGTACTTTTACTTTTAGTCTAAAAAAGAACAATGTCGCTGAGGTGCGCAAAAAAATAACAGATTTTTTTATTGTGCGAGGTTTCAAGAAAAACCTAAGGACGAATCTTTTATTTGATAACAGCGTTATATCCTCCTCTGCAATAGAGGAGGAAATTTTTCTTGATGAATCTGTGAGTGTTAAGAACTTTTCAAAGTTAAAAAGAAAAAAAAAGAAAAAAATGAATAATAAGAAATCGTCGGGAGTTAAGTCCATTGATGATCGTCTTAAGAAGGTAGAACTTTTTCTTTTATCCAGAGGACTGGATTCTGTCCTCTTTTGCATTCGGATGTGTCTGCATCTGCCGTCTTAGATAAAGCGAATTCCAACCAGAGGCCTAAACGTCATCGTCCCGGCGGAAGCATGCTTCGAAATCTAATCGTGGTAATTTTTCTTCTCCTGTGCAACCTCTGACGGACCTGTTTGTCTGGGATCTGACCCCATCATTTCAAACATTGCAGTCTTAGGTGATTCTATGGTCAGGCATATCTCCGCCCTCTGGCCAGTAATGGAATTTCTACGATTTGTCGTCCGGGTTCAAGGATCAACCAAATGGTGATTATCTTGTGGGTCTACCTCATGCTCCGGCCGCCGATGTTGTTATTCACGTTTGTACGAATGATATTAGGTCATCTTTCTCCCCTTATGAATTCCACGACGTTTAGAATCGTTGTTTCACAAAGTGAGAGCTCGTTTCCCTCAAGTTAGACTTACTTTTAGTGGTATAGTTGCTCGTCGCGATATAGATTTTAATTTTATTAACACAGTAAATAAAAATATTAAACGGTTATGTGATTCTCTTGGCTGTGCTTTTATCGACTGCAACGGTATAATTTCTAATAACGAGTTAGGCAGGACGGCTTGCATTTTAATAGAAGAGGTTCTCATCTTTTTTCTGAATTTATTCTTAAAACAATTTTTCTATTGTAAAAAACGCGTAGCATGTAAAAGCGATGTTTGTGGAAGCGATGACATATCAGACGTGGGTTTTCCTGCTTTTTACTCAAACTTAATTCCTGCTGTTAAACAACGTAATTTAAGGTCGTTACCAACTAATCAAAATGAAGGGTTTCATCTTTACTATCAAAATGTTCGTGGTATGAGAACCAAAGTAAATGACATCTTTAGAAATTCAAAGCGAGGATTACGATTTTTTGTTACTGACTGAAACCTGGCTTAATAATTCTTTTTCCTCATCTGAAATTTTGATAATAATTACGTTGTTCACCGATCTGACCGTGATGTCTTTCTATCAGGTAAAGGTCGTGGAGGGGGAGTATTAGTTGCAGTTAAATCCTGCTTTAAACTTTTTCTCATTCAAGCACTTACTCGACCAGTTTTGCTGAGGCGGTCATAGTCCCAGTAAAACTGCTAAGTCATAAATTTTTAATTTGCTGCTTCTACATAGTCCCCGGGTCCCCTCTTCACGAGTATAACAGATTTTTTGATTTTTTTCACGCTCAACTTATTCGACTTAATTCCCCTTCAAAAATCCTGATAGCAGGCGATTTTAATTGCAAAGAATACGCAAATTCAAATTTCTCTAATCCTCGTCTGATTTGTCTCTGAAATTTACAACTTTGCTTCAACTAACGATTTAACTCAGATAAACAATGTTTCTAACACCTTCGGCAATATTCTCGACTTAGTGTTTTCTTCTTTTCCAGCTACTCTCAAACCAGCTTTGTCACCCATCTCACGTGAAGATCCGTATCACCCCTCACTTGTTACTCACTTCTTGCTCCCTAGTAATTCTAATCTGTCGCATTATAGCTCATTAAATGACCGAAGTAATCAATATAATTTTAAAAAGGCTGATTTCTTAACGTTGTATAAAACACTATCTGGCACAAGTTTTTTAAATGTTTATAATTCCAGTGATGTAAATGATGCTTGCATCAGTTGTACCAGCACCTGTACCATGCTCTTGATCTTTGCGTCCCTAAGAAATCCGTACAATTTGACATTCTTTTCCTATATACTACTCTAAGGATCTTATTTGCAAAATCAAGAGGAAAAACCTTATCTATAAGAAAATTAAGCGAGCTCATCGTACCAATATAGCCCTGTGTGAGGAATATAAGTGGCTTAGGACTCTCACCAAAAGAATGATTAGGAAATGTTATTCGGATTACATAAAAGATTGTGAGTTTTCACTGAAAACCTACCCTAAGAAGATGTGGCAATTTTCTGCTGAAAGAATGAATAAAAAACCTAGCCTCCCAAATAGCTTGCTTTTTGAGGGAGAGTTAGTGTCAGAACCGCAAGCTATTGCTGAAAATTTGCGAATTTTTTCGAACAAACTTTTTTAGGAAATGAACTTTGTGACAATAATCTCTCTAATTTGTTCAATCTGCCACGAACAACTTTTCTGATTTTATATCTGAGAACGAAGTCGGTGATGCCATAATGAAAATTAAATCTAGTACAGGTGCTGGTCCTGACCGTATCCGAGCTTTATTTTTAAGGGATGTGCTGAGCCGTTATTTCACCCTTATGTCATACCTTCAATTTGGCTTTAAAAACATCCGTTTTCCCCGATTGCTGAAAATCTCTCGAATCTGCCTGTTTTTAAAAGCGGTGATAGGAACGAGGGATCGAATTACAGACCGATTAGCATTATCAACTCACTCGCGAAAATTTTTGAGATCATTTTATGCGACAGATTGAGTTACTTCGTTAAAAACTTTTGGCTCCTGAGCAACATGGCTTCTGTAGTGGGCGATCAACGATTACTAATCTTTGTCATTCTATAATGAAGCAGTTAGCTGCGACTTGCAAACTGATGTTTTTATTTTGATTTCAAAAAGGCTTTTGACCTTGTAGACCACTCTATTTAATATCCAAACTATATATATTTTGATATTCCTCCTTATCTTATTTTAATCTTAAAGTCTTATTTATCAGACAGACTTCAGTTTTAAATTTAACGGATACAGTTCAAGAACTTTTACTGCGACCAGTGGAGTTCCTCAGGGTCTCACTTGGGACCCCTTTTGTTTAACTGCTTTATCATGATTTGCCACTTTTCATTAAACACTCTAAAGCTCTCTTATATGCTGATGATCTCAAAATATTTAAAACAATTTCCTCCTCTGAAGATGCTGACTTGCTACAAAATGATGTTGATTCAGTAGTGGAATGGTCCTCACTTAACAAATCGCCTATTAATTCACGCAAGTGTAATGTTGTGAGTTATAGGAAGGGTAACGCTGTGAGTTCTAAAAAGATTCACCATTTTAATTACCTCCTCCATGGCTCCTTCATTAATAGATCAAACGTCATCAAAGACCTAGGCGTTCGGTTCTATTTGAGGCTAATCTTAGTTTTTCGGCTCATATTTCTAACTTAGCAAATAAATGTTCTAGTATCTTAGGCTTTGTCTTCCGTATCTCTAAAAACTTTAACAACTTGACAGTCTACAAATTATTATATAACTCTTTAGTTAGATCTAAGTTAGAATATGGAGCTGTCATATGGCGAGATATTAATCAAACGCAATCAAATAGATTAGAGTGTATTCAAAAAAGATTTCTCCGTTTCCTATATTTTAAGACCCATAATGTATATCCCCACTACAGGAATCATCCGGTCAGGAGCTTTCAACTTCGAACTGAATTTGGTTATTTAAGACTGCAGGATAGAAGGGATTTATCAGCTTATATTCTTATTTTTAAACTGCTCAATTACATAATTGATTCACCTTCTTTACTTAATCTTGTTCAATTTAGAGTTCCTATTCGTTTTACTCGTCAAAGGAATCTCTTTCACTATTCAAGTTGTGCAGTAATCGACGGGATTCTGCGTGATTTTAATACAAAGCTCGAAGACATAGATCCCTTCGTCCTCAGTCTTAATGCATTTAAAAAAGCTGTCTTGAATGTACTAGTCGAGGGCTAATTGCTGGTGGCTGTTTTTTTTTTTTTTTTTTTTTTTTTTTTTTTTTTTTAAACTGTAAACTGTTATTTTTTTATTGTTTTATTTAATTCTACCTTGTTACTTTTTTTTAATCTTGTTTTTTTTTATTTTATTTTGTTTTTGTTATCTTGATCTGTCTGGAAAAAAAATTTCTGTTGATCAATATAATATCTTATCTTAATAAAAAATGATTGCGATAAGATTTGACCCTGCTTTTATAACTTCTTAAACTTTTGTGACCCATAATAGATGCAACAACTTTTTATTATAATTGGTACATCATACCGACAGTGGCGTAGCGGAGGGGGGCGCAGAGGGTGCAATGCGCCGGGGCCCCGACCTGAAGGGCCCTAAAATTTTGTTTCAATTATCATGAAATTATAAAACAATCGCAAATAATATTAAAACTCTGCACTCAACATTCACAAAAAAAAAAAAAAAAAAAAAAAAAAAAAACTTTTGAAAAATATTTTTTATTTTCAAAATTTTCGCACGGTGGAAATCTCGTGAAATATTGCTGGGAAAAGTCTTAAAATCCATCAACTTTTAAATTAATCAAGTTTTTTTTACTAGGAAATTTTTCCATTGATTTTAAGGCCGCTCTATTCAAAAATAGGTCAAAATGGTGTCAATTTTAGCCTTCTTTTTATCCTTCTAAAAAAAACTACATCTACATGAGCGTTAAAATCGGAAAGCCTTTTGAAAACCTTGGGACACCTCATGGCGCCAAGAATTTTAAGTTTAATTCTCCTCGTCGTTTTCAAGTATTTCTGGAAAATATTTTATTTTTCCATTTTCCGCTTTCCGCATAGGGTTTTAGGCTGTATTTCATCTTCACGGTCAATTAATTAATTTTTTTCCCTCGTATATTAAACGTACAAAGTAATTTTTCTTTTTTAAGCTTCTTTCAACCTTTTTAAATGCAGAAAGTGAAAAAATGATGTGCAATCTCCGTAGATAAATATTACATACTGGTAAAATGACCATATTGTCATCAAACAGTTCGTATCAATTTTTTTTTTATCCAATGGCTCCTATCTTTTGCAAAACTCGCGTGTAAAGTCGCGGCAAAAACTGCGAATTTTCTGGTTCTTTGAATTGTGCATTAGTTGAATAGGGTATTTTCAGGTATTTTTATTTTTGAAAAATTTTGGTGTAAAAATAAAGTACATAATACTTAAAAGAATTATTTGTGTAATAAAAAGTATTTACAAATTTTTTTTTCTGTATGCAATAATTTGTTAAAGTTGAGGCTTAAAAATTGTAAATTAAAACGGTCGGAATAAGCGCGGAAGCGTTGCGACGTCATATGTTAATATCGTTCTGCCGGAAAATTTGTCATAGAATATGGTGCTTTCAATGTTTATAAACCAAGCCACAGCATTCTTGGAAAATTTTTTTAAGCAGAACGATATTAACATATGACGTCACAACGCTTCCGCGCTTATTCCTACGGTTTTGATTTACAATTTTCAACCCCCAACTTTAAAAAATTATTACACATAGAAAAAAAAATTTTTTTTTTTTACTTTTTATGGCGCAAAAAATTTTTTAAATCCATGTACCTTATTTTTACTCCAAAATTTTCCAAAAATAAAAATACCTAAAAATACCCTATTAGCTAGAATCCGTGCCACTCGGTGGACATTTTGATTAGCGAAAGCGTTCCAACAAAGTCCGAATAAGCAATTTAAGCGCAGTTAAATACGCAGAAAAATAAGCAGTTTCCGAGGCACGATTATTCACGCGCATTGCAAAGATCGGACTCTCTTTTAACCCACGATTTCAACCACTTCATCAGCAAAAATGACCTTATTTTTGTTCTAACACGGATTCTACTTTTGGTTTGAATTAACTTTTATGTGGGAAATGAAGCTGTGAAGTCGGGAAAAAAATGATTCCTTTTTTTTTTTTTTTTTTTTTTTTTTTTTAAGCATTATTTCGATTGGCCAGAAGGAAAAGTCTCTATCTCCTTTGAACATTTTTTTTTCCCCGCCAACAGAACCCAGGTAAAAATATGTCCCGACCAATTCCTTGCAGTTTCCTATCGCTTTCCCAAAATACGATAGAAACAGGCCTTTTTTCCTGGTCCGTTCCTACCATCTTCCCATCACTACCCAGTCACGGTTGGGAATATTTTTTTTGCCAACGTTTTTCCGTGTAATGTCAAGGAGACTACGGGTAATTTTTCCCATTCAATGCCTGGTTCATTCCTAGATTGCTCACAGCTTTTACCAACATACTTCTTTGCAAGAAATAACTAGGAAATTACCTTGTTTTGTTACCGGTTATTTACGGGGTTTTAGCGTACGGATTCGACAGGAAAAACATGGGAATAGACCGGAATTATTTCCTTACAGTTTCCCAGATAGTACCCGATTTAATTTGGTTAATTCGGTAAATGTTAAGTTGAAAGTTTCATCTTGTCAATAATGTAAATTTTTACAGCAACCGTACCTCTAAGACGTAGTCCTACGTAGTCCTATTTATGCCCTCCTATTTTTTTTTTTTTTGTTTGACCTCTCCCCCTTCCCTTGGTTGCATTGCAAGTAGTAGTAAGATTTTTTACTGATACATCGTTTTACATGAGTATTTTAAATCTCTTCTTGCCTAAAGGGTTGTTTCACTATATTTCCAATCATTTTTTGAACTGCCCAGAAATTTAGGGAAAAAAATCAGAAAACGAAATCTCATTTGTTTTGGCTCGTTCGGAATGTTTTTGTCTTTTAAATTTCAGTTAAAAATTGACGAAATCTCAGCCTGATTTAAACGCTTTCGAAAAGCGCAAAATGAAATGGCTCCTGGTTGTTTTTATCGTTTCGTTCAAATAACCAGTTCGAATCAGCAGTGAATCAAATGTATGAAAATTTTTTAATGGCGAATGCTTTTGTTTTGAAATAAAAATGGATATTATTTTACTGGAGTCTTGCGATTTGTTAGCACATAATGGATCGATTTTACTCGTTGTCAAAATGACAGGTGACTGGTTTTTGATTTCAAAACAAAAACATTTGCCATTAAAAAACTTTCATACATTTGATTTACTGCTGATTCGAACTGGTTATTTCAACGGAGCGATAAAAACAACCAGACGCCATTTCATTTTGCGCTTTTCGAAAGCGTTTAAATCGAGCTGAAATTTCGTCAATTTTTAATTGAAATTTAAAAGATAAAAACATTCCGAATGAGCCAAAACAAATGAGATTTCGTTTTCTGATTTTTTTCCCTATATTTCTGGACAGTTAAAAAATTTATTGGAAATATAGTGAAACAACCCTATTTTCAGATTTCGTAAATTCCAACAAAACGGAAAACGATCTAGACTTAAAAGATGATCACCAACGAACATTTTAGGGCTGTACGGAGCAAGTTTAAACGAAAATTAGAAGGCGATGATAAGGAACGCAGTAAAGAAAATCTACCAAAAAAAGAAAGAGTTGCGGTAAATGGCGAATCTAACAATAATCGGGCGAGAAAAGAAAAAGAAGAAGAGAGAAGGAGGATGAGGAAGGAGGCTCTTAAAGAAAAAAAATAAATGAGAAAAGATTTTTTTAAGTATTCATTCAAATTTTTTCTCTTTTGAGGCTTGGCTTTTTGAGGTTCCGAATCTAGTGGTTCGAAAAACATTTCTTTTTTGAAATTAATAAGACATCATTTTCTTTTAGGTATTTCGTTACTCCTAGCAAATTTCGGGGGTTTGGAAAAAGAACTTTTTAAAAATTAATTTTACATTTTCTTATTGATTTAAGTAAGGTATGTTGTCACGACAGTTACACACAAAAAAATGATTACCAGTGGCCAGTAAAAATTGACTAGACGCAAAGTCCAGTTTAAATTTTACTGGTCACCAGTCAATTTTACTTACAGACACACTAGACTTTTCTTGGCTGTGAGTAAATTAGACTGCCGATAAATGAAATTTAAACTAGGTGCAAATTCCAGTTTAAATAGTACTGGCAACTAATAACCGCTTTTTTCCCCCGAATCGGGTTTCGGGGTTTACAAAATGCGATATCGCGAAAAAACGATACCGCGTTTTCCGAACCCCGAAATTAAAAATTACCGAATTGGTTTTCGGGTTTCATAAATTTCGGGGTTTGGGAATCTGAGGGTTATGACGCTTTTTGTTTTTCTTTCAATAATTTTATATTTCAGAGTAAAAAATTCGGCGATAATAAAATTCAGCGTTTTTAAATTCGGCGATTTTAAATTTCGGCGTATGTTAAATTCGTGTTTTTTAATTCGGGGCTTTTAATAGGGTTGCCAACTCGTAAAAAAGTCCTGACGCTTGAATTTAAAAAACACGAGTTTAACATACACCGAAATTTAAAATCGCCGAATTTAAAAACGCCGAATTTTTTACACCGAAATATAAAATTATTGAAAGAAAAACAAAAAGCGTTATAACCCCCGGATTCCCAAACCCCGAAATTTATGAAACCCGAAAACCAATTCGGTGAATTCTAATTTCGGGGTTCGGAAAACGCGGTATCGTTTTTTCGCGATATCGCATTTTATAAACCCCGAAACCCGATTCGGGGTTTGGAAAATTCGGGGTTCCGATATAGACTCGTTTTAACCTTTATCGAGAAATCGTTTTTTTCTGTAACATGTATCAACGTAATTTTTAACCACAAGATATGTAAAATAATAATAAATTTTAAAATATCCCAATCCCGTCAGGAAATGGTCGGGAAATTTCTAGGATGTATTAATTCTTATCAAGTTCCTCGAACACTAGGAACTAGTTCTATTCGGCGGGGAATGTACCGGTAATTCTCATCACTTCTTCATTCTACGACCAGGAACTAATTAGGATACTGCCAGGAATGTTCTGGTAACGATTCCCATCGGTTTCCCATTTTAACGGAAGAAACTCTTTAGAGAAATCATAGGAACTGACCAGGAACTTCATGATCCTTTTCCCAACGGTTTTCCAAAATGTTTCCTATCCGGTTCCTACACTTGTGAGATGATAGGAACTAGCCTGGAAACGTTTTCAGGAAAAACCTAGGAAACATTAACCGGGAAACTCACAGCGAATAACCGGGATACAGTTCTACCTGGGAAAAAACTCCCTCATTCTTTTTCGGCCGTTTCATTCTCTACTGGCTGAAAAAAAATTGTTTTTTGCAATACTTTGCATGAAGGAGATAGCCGTAGAGTTGCAATTAGGTGCTCAGGTAGAGTTTCCATACTTTTAAAAATAAGGTAATCTTCATTCCCGGCAAAAATTAAGATATTTGGCGAATCTTGCCGGGAATTTATTATCTTGTTGGAGGCACTAATTAATTGCACCGCTCATCAATTTCAAACCATTTGAGATCGATTTTAAAAATTTCAAGGATTTCAATATTAATATTACTTTACTTAAAATTAGGTAATTTCTCCAGAAGCAATAAAGTCGAAGAAACTTTTCGATCAAGAGAAAGTCTCTTCATCAAAACGTTTCTTAGGTACTGCTTGGGAAGCGGCTTTTGCATTGCGTTTTTTCTTCATTTTCGTTAATACTTCTCGATCGAAAAAACATTCTCAAAAAGTGTCGGATTCCAGGTTTCACTAGAATTTATTTTTCAGAAACAATTCCGTTCTAAATGATTTTTTCCCTCAAAAGTACTTTATATAATTAACGGAAATAAGTTCCTAATCATCAGGATTCAGGATAAAAACCTTCATTAGTCCTATTTTTGCAGACTGATTTCACTTAAAAGGCATGCCTGCATGAAACAAGAAACGACTTGTCAAAAAAAAAAAAAAAAAAAAAAGAAAAAACTTGGATGAGGCATGCACTAGGTACCTGACGTACAAAATTCTCTTTTTTGTTAAAATAAAAACCTTTGAATTTCGATTTCAAATCGACTGCTCCGAAGAACAAGTACCTATTTTTTTTTCAGCCGTACAAAAAGTACCTATCTTTTTTTGGACAGTTGAAAAAATACCTATCTTTTTTTTGACGACTTATAAACGATCTATTTAAATGGCCATTGCTATATAAGATAGATCGTTTTTGCAGTAACAAAAAAAAGATAGGTATTTTTTCAACTGTCCAAAAAAAGATAGGTACTTTTTGTACGGCTGAAAAAAAAATAGGTACTTGTTCTTCGGAGCAGTCGAAATTTTCTTCAGTATAACCTTCTCATAGTCATACCTGAATGCAGAGGAATTTTTGGATTATTTAACCACAACCATCCATTATTCTTTAAAAAAAAAAAAAAAAAAAAAAAAAAAAAATTAAACTTTCTCTTATTTCTTCACAAAGTGTTGAACATTTAACACCATGTTCTTTTGAAAAATAAAAGATAAAACTCTGAATGTGGATGTTAAAGCGAGCTTCATCCGCCATCGTTATTTTTCAATGACTCATCCATCCATTGTGTTTAACAGATAATGCACGCATTCGCTTCGACTTTCACATACTTATCGTTTCAATATCGATCATTTTTCCATCAGCATGACCGTGTACGACATTTTTCCAAATTGTAGCAGCATCGATTTCCGCATTTAAAAAAACCAGCGGGCGGGAGGTAAGGGCACCCGAATCTTAAAGAGACCTTTTCGTGACCCTAAAACCTTTTTTAAAAAAGACTATTTTGAAAGTTCGTTTCGGTGTATTCCGAGAATTCGGAAAAGCGAAAGTCTCTATTTTGTGTAGTCGATCGCTCTGCTTAAAGTATATCCCAGAGCTGAAGTTTTTCAATTTTTGCGATTCCTCAAAGTCAAAGGCAAAGGCGCCAGGACCATCAGCGCCTTCATCAGGCAGACGCGCATACCGGATACTCAAAAAAAGAAAAAATATGCGAGGGGAATAACAATAAAAAATCTTAATGACGATGATAATAACAGTGGAGAGAAGAAAACCCGAGAAAAAAAAAAAAAAAACTTTTTTATGGGTAACCCCGAAGCTATGTTACCTCCATTCCAAACTCCGAAATTCGTCAGAAAAAAAAAAGAATTACCCGACATCCAGGTGCTCGCTTCGCAGGGATATCCTAAGAAAAAATGATATTCAAGCACATTTTCAACCAGGAAACCGGTCAATTAATCATATAAGAGGGAAAAATAAAAATAAAAAAAGACGAGAATACAGTACCCCGTCAACAAGGCAACGTTCTTACCGAAACGATCAAATTTAATGGAAAGGTTAAGCAAAATGTCGAATCCTAAGTTGACTGCCTTCGAAAAAGACGAAATATATTTTTTTTTCCCCAGCAAAACCTCGATGCTTATGGCATTAAATATATAGTTACACATAGAAGGCTGATTCTATTGTTCAAATGCGATCCTAAAAAAAGACCCGGCCGTTGTATGTCGCTAGTATCGATTTATAAAGTTAGACGCAGGCAAGAGATGGCGTTAGTTGTGGGTAGAGTATTTTTAGACCCAGGCAATAGATGGTGTTAGTATCCTAGGTTTAATTCCATAACATAATTTCTTCAAAGTAACCAGAGGAGGAATGATTGACAACTCATAAAAGGGTGAATAGACCTTAGACCTATTGTATTCTGTTGAATTTCAGGTTTTCAAGATAAAGTACCATCCTTGCCCCAGGATGTTTCATTCCGCTTCAAATGATTTCTTATTTTTTCAAAAAATTTTAAATTCGTATATACTGTATCTTCTCGATTTTCGTCGGGTGGGTAAGGCTTGGATCGGTTTAAATAAATTAAAATATATAGTATTTTCCTTTCCTATCCCTTGTTCAGTCAAGACATGGAGTAGAAACACTTTGAAAAAAACATTTTTTGACCTGACTTTTTCTGATTTTTTTTGACCATTTTTTGACTTTTGACCTGGTAGTTCAGTTAGACTTATTTATAACCCTTGGCAATGGTGCTTTTGCGGTGGGATAGAATTTGCAGGAACCCGCCAGCACTTTTTTTTTTCCTTTTTTTTTCAACAGACGGGTACTTTTTCTTATTCAGAAATTCTTAAGCTTAGGAAAAATGCCTACACTTCAAATTAAATACTGAAGCGCCCAGGCACTGATCACTGATTTTTTTTTTGGTCAAAGCACCACTGACCCTTAGGACCTTGGCCCCATAGGTCCAGCCAGACCATTAAGTATCCCTAGCTAAATTCTTGAAGTAAGTTTTTTACAACTAAAATTAAAAAATATTTACAGGGCCGTTATGTATTTTTGAGAAATAATTTTTTTTATCAAAAATAAAAAAGCTGCCGAGTAGATTGGGGAAAGCTTTAAATTGATATAATCTGTAAAATAATTTTTTGATCAAGTTAATTAAAGGAAAACTTTTTAAGGAAATATACAGAAAACACTTGGATCAACATAGTATGTTTTTTGTACATTCATGAAATTCATTTGTTTGGGGGGGGACGGTAAAACTTAATGACAAGGTTCCAACAAATTTTAGAGAAAATTATTTCTAGTATCAGTTAATTATTTCAATACATAAGGTCCTTTCCCCTCTCCCCCCATTTAAAGCATTTTACACTCCCAAACGATGGCCTAAAACAGCGGTGCTTTTGACTAAAAAAAAAGTGCCACTATTTTACCCCAGAATTTTGGGCATTGTTTTTTCTAAGCTTAAGTTTTTCTAAGAAAAAGTGCTGAAGCGCGTCCCTATATCACCCCGCCTCAAAAGTACCACTGACCTAAAATGTATATTTTTACATCACTTTCTTAAAAAAAAAAAGGTTCAAAAATTAACGTTGGAGTTTACTATTCCAAGAAAAAAAAAAAGAAAGTTCGTTGAACTCAGATGTTATTCATACAAAATACGGAAAGGTCTGGACAGTCAGCTGCTTGGATGCGTTAAAAATTTTTAATTTATTGCACATCAGAAAGAAATATGCATAAATGTAGTTTTACTCTAAGCAAAAAAATAGTAAAAAAATTAAGCAAGATTATTTTCAATGTGGGCTGATTCTTTAAATGATTTTTCGGAAATTCGAATATTTTGATTTTAGAGGGGTAGAAGTGTACGAAATGATGACGCCAATGTTCAATACCCATCAAGAAATCTATAAACCCTGATACCAAAGGTACATAAGTTTATTTTCATCCAATTTATTCACCTTTCCCAATTCGATAAACCATGTCTTATATCTCATTAATAACAAAAAATTTTATTTTTTTAAATTTAATTCAAATTTTTATTTGCTAGATTCCTTCTAAGGTATATTTTTGATGATGAAGGGGAGGAAGAGGCCTAAAATTTTCAAAAAAAATGATGACTTCATATTTGAATGGTCCCTTAATCTTGTCTAACAGAAAATCTTCAAAATTTCTACAAAATATTGGGATTTAATTTTGTTCGACCCGTAGCCAAGGGGGGGCGCCCCCCCCCCTAGAGTAAATTGAATAAGTATGACAGGTATAGGGAATTAAGGCCTATTGCCCCCCTTAACAAGGCCAACTGTCCCCCCTGGCTCTTCGTTCTGGCTAAGGGCCCGAATTTTGTGAGTAGAACACAAAACCTCGGAAACATTTGTATTTACCTCAAAATCATTTTTCAAAATAAAAAAAACTTAAAAAATTTCCGAGCAGACCCTTTGCCAGGTAAAAAAAAAATACCCGTTAAATACTTGCTTGAAACCATAAGTTAAATAGTCGGGATAAATAAAATGCACATATTCAGTTATGAAATTGAGCCTTAGAACTACCCCCATCTTTTGACTGCGTCTGAAAACAAAATATGCGGAATACTTTGCATTTGGACGTGACCATAAGGGTTTCAATGATAGTCAAGTCCCAATTTTACCTGACTTGTTTGTCATTTTAAACTAGTCGTTTTTGATAGATTCTCTCGATGCTCATGCCATCTAACGACTTCAAAATGAACCATATTTTGAGGATTGCATGAGAACAATAGAATCAGCCTTCTATGTGTAACTATATATTTAATGCTTATGGTGTATATATGTACGTTTATTAGAAACACGGCAACGTCGCGTGCCTCACTTTGAATTTATTATTTTCTTTAACGATGTCAAGAGGTTATACAAGAAGACCGGTCCTTCGATTCGAAATATCAGAAGCATTCGGATCATGTTAAACGACACTGCTGTTTGGTTAGAAATTTGTGCCCTGAATGTATAATGACGAGATCGTGGCATTACACTCCGCTTCACAAGGTCTTTCCGTAAGGTAAGCATTGACCGTACACTCCTTTTAAAACTCGTTTCCTGATTACTTTTGTTTGATATTTCAGTTAGACTCACGGTTTCCAACGCAACCGCATTGAACAACATGCGAATGGCATTATCCCAACGTACGAAAAAATCCCAAGTAAATAAGATGATTTTATTCTCGTTCTCTTTGAAACTTCGCTTCAGAGTGAAACTGATACATCGCTAAGCAATGCAGAAAAAGGACAAGAATCTTCTCGTCAAAACACAACACAGAATAGGATTTCGGGGATTAAAAACTTAATTTAACTTAAAAAACGAAATTTTAATGTAGCGTCAAAAATCAAATTATTACCATTTAAAGAGGCTCAGCCACGTTGGATTGAAATCAGAAGCAACTGTAAGGTTGCGCACCAAAAATTAATACATAGCGACTTATTCAATCAATGCAAACCAGAGATGCCATTCGGGGGCTGAAGGCTAATTTGATTTAGAAACGATTTGATTTCCAATCAATTAATTTTAATTACAACGTAATTAAACCCACCATTTAGTTAAATGTTAGATCCATAAAAATTTACAGTTAAAGTTTTTGAGTCACCATATTGGATTGTGCAGGTCAAGCCTGTCTGCGCATGACGTGTCCAAGGGCTCTCTTGATTCAGGTTGCTACTTTCATTCTACCGCTGACTCTCGAAGGAGTCACATCGAGACTTTTTTATTTTATTTTTAAATTATTTATTTCACTTTATAAATATTTTTAGTGCGAACTTCGTTTAAAGGAGGGAAACCAGGTGGTTTAGTTTCCCATCGTAGAAGGCCTAGGTATCGACCCAGCAATTGGCCTTGTGGTGTTAGTGTTAAGGTTTTAGTGTTAAGTTCCCCCACCCCCCAAAAATAGTTACGTTAGCAGGTCCCTCTCTTGGAGCTGCAGAGTTTGTTAGGCTCTTCCTATTCGATTCGATCATGGATTGCGCGGGAGATAATATTGAGAGTCTGGATTGCGCCATATTGAGAGTCTCAAAGGTTTATTTTCGGAGGACTGGATGTGCGTTTGAGGGCTTTTCGACCGGCAGGTTCCCTCCAACTCGCTCTGATGGCATAGTTCCGATTCGACGGGCATAATGCAGGCCATATCTTCTTCTTCTTCTTAGTCCTTTACTCGATTACGAGCGTGGTGATCTCTCACATATACCTGTGCGTGCGCTCACAGGCATATGGGACCTACAGTTTAACGCCGGTTCCGAACTGCTATTTTTGAGAGATTTACGGGTCGATTACCGCTCGGTGGTTTGCCATTGCCTTCCGAGGGGTGGTGACCGTTGATTTTCTGACTAGCGCACTAGTTTCGACCTGAGAAAAATTCCTGTCTGTGAACTAGGATAGAAGCACGACGCGTCATGATTGAGAGTCGAGCGCGCTATGAACTAGGCTACGGGCCACCACCTATAGGAAGACTAAAAACCCTCCGCCGTCTGGAAATCTGCAATTTTTTTTGGATTTTTGCATTTTTAAAATCATATTTGAGGGATAAGGTCCATTGTGAGAGTCTCTCAGGGTATTAATTTTTTTTAAATCATACCGCGGGAGATAAACTCTATTGTGAGAATCTCCAACACCCCCCCCCCCCCTCTCTCTCTTAATTAACATTTGCGGTTTTTTTTCTTTGATTTCAGTAGCAGCAAAGAGGAATGATCGCAGCCGCAATGCAGTCAGGAAGCTTCATCAACGAGGGTTTATAGTTTGGGAAAGGTTTGGCCTGAATACAAATTTTAGGTTTAGTCTTGATTGAATGCTTCAGACTTTCTTTTTATTTTTATTTCTTCGTTTATCCTTATTTAACAAAAATAACAACAGAGAAATTCGAAAAGCTGTCGGATAGAATTATTTGGAAGTGGTTAAACTATTTGCAAAAAAGATCTGAGGTCATTTTACCGCAAAGATTGTCGAATGGTATAGATGGCAATCTTGTTTCTAATGTCTGGTATTGTAGATTGCATGAACGTCCAATGCCGTACATTGCACAATTGATGTTTAGCTTAAGCCTTGTAATTAGTGTTCATCGTATTATAAATTGTAAACTGTTTTGTAATTTGTAAATTGTGCACAATGTCTTATTAATTTTAAGTTGTCAGAGGAGTAAAGTCCTCCTTACGTCAAAAGGAACCGATCGCGCTCAGATCGATTGGAAAATGACGTCATTTTTATGTCGATCCGTACGAGGTTGGGGACTTGTGCCGTTATGATGATGCGATCCTTTTCGCTCGCTTGGGGGGACAACTCGGTCCCCGAGTTTTTCCTCCAACCCGTGTGGGGTTTTTGGCTAGTTTTCCATCTGGCACCTCCTCAGGTGACGGGTAAAGGAATGCTCTCCAATATTGAAGAGGGCGAGGATTTATTCCTCAGGCGGACCAAAACTAGTAACATTGGAACAGCATGTGAATCTGGAAAAGTTCATGATTTTCTTTTTTTTTCAACGGAAAAGCATGGGAAAAGTCTAAAAGTCGGGGCTTGTAGACTGTTTAGCACGATCAAAACTTTTTATGTGGCAGAGGAAGGACGTTTTTTCAAAGCTCGAATTTCAAAATGAATTCATATTTCGTAAGTTTCACATTGATTCCAAAGCGGCCATGGCTATTTTGTGTCTTCTGCTTCTTTTTATCCGGTTTCTTAAAAAACATTTGAGTAATAGACACAACTATACGTTGCCAACCATTGAAGCAAAGCTGCGAAATGTGTCTCCATTTTGTAAAAGAAAGGGTTTTAATTAATAAGATCCGGTTGCCGAATGAACTTGGCCCAGTCCTTCTCTGAGGTGCATATAAAAATACTGCAAAATCTTTATGCTCAGGAAAGCGAAACAGCCCGTATAATTATTGTCTCGGTTACAATTATTTGTTTCTTTCGAACTTTCGGAACAATGCGGAAAAGAAAGATATCGAAATAATGCAGAAGAACAAACTTAGTTGGCAAAAAGATTTATTTGAATCAAACCCTTCGCTTTCTGCGAGAACATCATCGTCCGCCTCAGTCGCAGCAAAACGAGGATCGTAACCACTAGATATCCTTCCAAAATATCAAAACGATCTAACCGGTCCCTCGTTCTCTTTTCCTCTTATTACATTTCACGTTGGGAAGTCGCATCTCGCCGGTTGGAGCTCTTCAACAACACCCGTTATGTCACAATTTGCCATCTATCCCCTTGTAGATTTGACCTTGCCATCCGGCAACACCGGAATCTACTGTTTTGTCGTCACGGTTTATGAATTTGAAATTCATGATTGCCTTCACAATAATGATTCCGTAAGAGAAAAAAAAAAAAAAAAAAAAAAAAGGAAAAGAGATAAAAAAAGTCCTGCCAGTGTGAAATAATTTTAACCGTAGAAATTTCTTATAAAGCCATCATGTTCTGGTCACATGAATTTTCTTTCAGTAACACAAAGACGGTTTTTTTTAAAATTCCCCGTGACGGTTCGTTTATTTGCCACCTTAAGGCATAACGATGAAAGTTTTTTTTCTTTTTCTTTTTTCACGAAAGCCGTAGAAAAATTACAAATTTTTTGCCTCTAGGCGCTGCAGAGTAAAAACCGAAGCACGGTCTCATACCGCAAAATCAAAATCGTCTTTAAAAAAAAAAACAATAACGGCAAATGAAACTTCGACATTGCATGTCTTAATTTCCAACCTCACGGTTTACAAGCCTAAAATCGCTGCCCACGATCTTGTTCCCAGCTGTATAATTTGAATTACCTCACGAACTTTTATCGTCTCACTTCCTTTGGAATTGACCTTAAAACTCATCTCCAAGCAGTGCACCTCTGAACCCAGACTCCTTGATTACAAAAGTCTCGACTTCCATGATATGGAGCAACAATAACGAAGAAGAAAGCTTTCAACTGTCTATGTGTAATCCGACAGCCCGCATGAAAATTTAATAATAATTCATATAAAACCGATTAAAAACCGTGACGACTATCCCATAATGGAAATGGCAGTTAAAGACGTGTCTGCGTGATTTGCCGGAATATTCGAATTTTTTTTAAAAATAGATTGAAATGAAAGCGTGATAGGTAAATTATAGTCCGACCTCTTTACATTCATTAAGGTTAAGATTCTTGTATATTTTTTAAAAACACGGTTGTCCATCCATCTTAACAGCTAAAGTTCCCCGTGGAAACTGTTATATTCTTTAAATTTATATACAAAACTGATGGTATATCTCATTCTTTGATTCGAAATAAAGCTGAAGAATAGAGTCCCCGAAACTTTTAGTGTTCGGGAATCAAACTTAGCGCTTTGTTTTTTTTATTTTCGTCATTTGTTTTGTTGCAAAAGAAAATAGACGACACGAAAATCATTACCTTGTTTAATTTTTTATATCTAACAGAGGAAAATATAATTTGATTTTGATTTCTGTATAAAAAAAGTTTCTTTTCTTTTATTTATTACAAGAAAAACATTTAGGTCAACAGCTCAAATGCTGTAGTCCTATTTTCCTCTGCATGTCAATAAGGCGTAACAAAATGTGGGAACAGTGAAACAATAGAAGCAATGGATTAATAATAGAAGATTTCGAATTTCCAGTAAAAAACCATTGATTGCTAACACTTTAGGATAAAATCAGACTTTTTTTTATTGGTGCTGTAATTCGGAATTCTCTCTTGATATAATCAACGACGACTTTGCCTTGGGTAATCCAGCATTGCTAATTTTCAGTTATTTAAGACTGGCATTGATCACGGAAAATCTATGAAGGGGAGTGCTATTCTGATTAATGAAGACCTTTTTTTACGGACGCATCGATTCTTGATCGCATTCTTCAAAGATCAAAGTGCCTCAATGCTTTGCTTACGAAATCGGGGAATTTATTCTTTCGGTTATTCTACAATAACATGTCCAGAGCTGTAAAGTTATCTGCTCGCTGAAACTTTTCTTAACAGTATGGCTACTGCTGTAATCTCACGGCAGAGGAATGTTAAGAGACGAGAGTGTTCGCCGTTCTGGGGCTCGTAACATCTTCCCGTGGCTGCCGGAAACTTTTAATGTTCATTTTATTGCGACTTCCACTTACATTCGTAACAGTTGATTTGATCCTGACGATCGTTCCATGTCAACTTGCGCAAGAAAAGGAACTTACCTTTCGCCCAAAGTTCCTTTTCTTGGGCAAGTTCACATGTACAACAAACTCGAAATCAATTTTCGTTCTATTCAAAAATTTAATGATATTAAATTTTCCTCTACCAAAGATTGCTTGAATATTCCAAATTGTTTGTTGTTAAAAATCATGGCTAGTTGGATGCTTTAGCCGGATACTTGAAACGTCAGTTTGATTTTGCATTTCCAACATCATTGGCTAGGAGCAAATCTAATTATTTAAAATGGAGGAAGGAGCACCATATTTAGTAAAACTGAAACTGATATACCGCGTATTTGAAAAGTTAATGTATTAGATCAAAGAATCTACGACCAGCATTTGTTAATGAGAATTTAACCCGTTCTTATCCGGTATTAATGCTTACTTATTATTAATAAATACCAATATTAATATACCTCATTTATTTAATTGATAATACTCAATTCATTATTTTAATCATTTCTCTCATAAATCTGCACAGTAAGTGCCAACCTTTGAAATGAAATATTAAAAGATATTTTCCTTTCCTACTGCCAACTTCAGATTTTCCTTTGATTCTCAGCAGGTTAGGTTAGGTTAGGTTGTTAATCACAAAAAGTTGCCGCGAAAACCCAAAGTCATCTCAACATCCAAGCTGCGAAATACCCGTGATACACGGAGAAAAAAGTTCGGCTTCTGTTACTCAATGTTGAGTTGGGTCCTGTCACGTCTAACATTTGAGTTGATAATATACTAAAAATTTATTAATTATTACTAAGCGTTAGTAATGATTAATAACGCTTAGTAATAATTACCTAACTCTTAGCTGAACCTAGATTAACTGAAATGTTTAGGCGTCGCAAGATCCAACTCAACATTAAGTTACAGGAACCGAACTTTTTTTTTTTCCGTGATAAACCATAAAAACATAACTAGAACGTAACGTAGAAATGGTCTAATCTGCCTGAAAATTTGAATCGATTCTACCGATGGATAAAATGGATTCTATTTTTTGATGAAAACTTGTCATCATCAACTCAAGTAAATACTGAATTGGGGCTGTACAATATTACGTAAGATTTTCGACCCTCCTTTTTTATTTTAAATACTTCTTAAGTAAAAATATACATTTAAAAAAATCACCGTATATTAATTTTTCTTTTTTTAGTTTGATTTTTTGCTATGACTAGCCAAATTCAATGCTAGGAACTATCGGGAAAAAACCGCTAATAAAAACGCTTCAAATTTTTTTTTTTTTCTGGAATTTTCGCAATTTTGTTATATCAAAAAATTTTAAAATAAACTTAAGTAAAAATTGAAATCTGTATTTTATATAGAGATTTTCCAAAAGAAATAAATTTCGTAAGACCAGCTCAACCACCCCCCCCCCCTCCCCCCTAACGTGCTTACGTAATACTTGTACAGCCCCATTGCTCTCGTGGCTTTACTAGTTTCGGCTACAATAGAAGAAAACGCCATAAATATTTTTAAGTCCAAGAAAAAGATTTTTCCAGAGAAATACTTAATATTCTTATAAGTATTTTCCGCGATTTACTATGTAAAACCTCTTTCATTGACGGTATCAAATTCGCAAAAATATGGAGTAAACCGAAACTATAAATCAAATCCTGACTTAAAATTGCTGATTATAAAACCTCTCAAGTTAATTGCATGCAATCTTTGATTTAGATTCGAATTATTCCCGTTATCAAAGACGATACGATATCAGTGTATGATGACGTCATACTCGTGTTTCGCAATTACCACAATTTTCTGCAGGGTTTAAAAATTCCAAACTCTTTATTAATTTACATTTGTCAACCTTTTTCAGGAAACTAAAATTCAGCTTTGCGTTATGTCGAAATAAGCACTATACAGTGTTAAGAACATCATGAACTCAAAGTGTTTTCCAAATATTAAATGATTTTTCACACCCTTGGGAATGAACCCCATGAATTTCACACCCTTGGGACTTGAACAAGGATCATGCAGCAAATATTTGTGCTTAGAAATCATAATACAAGCCGTAAAAATGGCCGTCGCATAAGAATCGTATCAACTTTGAACGATCGCAAAACCTAGGAATAGGAAATAGGAAATAAATCTGAAGGACTCTCAGACATCCTAGAAAGGAAAACAGATCCGAGCGATTCCATCAAAAAAGCCAAACGGATGGATTTCGGAAGATATGACGTGATGGCAACGAAATTCAATTCCGATGACTATTGATTGACGCAAAAAATAAAATTTAGTATGTAAAAAGAATCTGATTCCGGCTTTATTTACAAACCATTCCGTCATTAAACTTCTAGCTTTCGAAGGTGGCTTAAATAAAGCCGGAAACGATGGACGGGTTTGCTTATCTTTTTTTATTTGGCTTGGTTGGATGTTGTCTCAATCTTTGTTCAAAAATGCTTAAAAGTCGTTGTTAAGCTTTTGTTAAGCTTTGTATTCAGGACTACCCATTAGCCAAAATCCAACCGATATTGTTTTTCACCTATACGTACAAATAATCAATCATCGAGGGACCAGAGGAGCTTGATTGGAGCACTGGTGCGTTATTGAAAACTTCACTCCAAATAGCGGCCGACAGGAAAGGTAAAGATAAATGGCCGTCTAGTTAATTTGAAACAAATAAAGTTGTATGCATATACAGCCCAAAAAACCGATTAAATCAAGCAACCGATTAAAAACCCAAACAAGCATTTTTGTAAAATGTTTCGGATTCACCCTCAATCAATCTTACGGAGTTTCGTGGCAAACAAAAAACAAGGAACCACATACAACGCATGTTCAATCGCTACATAATAAATACCACGTGTTTATTTTAGTTTTTAAACAAATTGCAAGCAAGTGAAACATGTTGAACCCATTAAATATATCAAATATTATAAACATGAGACATTGCGGCGCCATTTCCTCTCGCAGTCCGCCGCTCCACACTTGCAACATCGATATTTACGATTATTATGTTTTTAGTAGCTTTCATAATATTGCACCAATAAATTTTAATTATTTTATGAGACAAATTTATATTTCCTTCTGAAAAAAAAAAGCAATGCAGTTAACTTTTTTTTTCGCGGATGAAGAAACAAAAATTAATATTTAGAACTGACGTTGAAATTTATTATATTTTACATAATAAATCTACGTACTACATATGTGCATGGCGCACTATTAATTAATTTAAAAAAAATCAAGCCCCACCCAAGGTTATCTAGTTTTAAAAAACTACTTTAATAATGCAGTATGATTTTACAATAAAGCTTCTACTAAAAAAACGTGATAATGAAGAATCGTCTTGATTCAGCCTTAGGACGATGCTTTGATTATAATATATGGTCGCGCCATTTTTTTTCTTTTCCTATATAATTTTTTTTTTAAAATTGAATGTAGCAAGACACGTTTTCATTTCTCTTTTTTTTTTTTGATTTTGTTTTTGAATTTTGTAAATAAGAAAAGGATCAAATTTCGTTTCCCCAACTTGCTTGAGGGTGTTTATACGCTTTAGTGTAAACGTGTCATTTTGGTAACAAAGAACATGTTCGTGCTTCCTTTTTTGATTCATTCTTTTGGAAAAAAAATCCAGTGGCTTGGAAATAACATTTTTCTTAAATTCCAAAAACTTTGAAATTTTTCTCCGTTTTTCCCATTAGGCATAGTTCCGGGATCGGTTTTTCAATCTTCGACGGTTTTAAAAATTCTGCAACTGCTATTTCTCTCTTTTATAACTTAGAATGGACTTAGGTCAAAATCGCTTGCAACGACAGTAATTGTAAAAAAAAAAAAAAAATTAAAGTTCATCATTTTCTGCGGGTCTTTAATGATTATCGAACTCCTGTCCCGTTTTTAAGGTTAGAATATGATATTTTAATTTATTGGCACTGATCGTCGTTTAATCTGCGGGTTGATGCACTTAAACATGTTTAAAAACGGGTCGATTTTCATGATTTATTAAGAGCATAATTCTGAGTTTTATGTTTTCTTTCGAAAAAAATTAAATGGGATAGTTGATGGCCCGGCCACAGTTAGTGACCGGAAAAGGGAGCTTAGAGTGAGATCAAAAACGTTTTTACACCTCATCCTAAGCTTTTTTTCTCCGGGTATCCGGGCTCTAAGGGCTATACCAATAACATACATGCTCCCGTGTGCACCGTTCTCAAAGAATGAGAGGGTGGATGTCGCACCATTTCCTCTTGAGAATTTAAAGGGATTGAAAGGATTTGCGATTTCTACCGCCCCCTTTACATCTTTCAAACATGTATTAATCTGATTCGATGGGTTTGAATTATTGCATTTCGAGTTGTTTTCGAACGAAAATGGGTTTTTGGAGGTTGCGAATGACGTAGATGTGGCTTTGTCGTTGATTCTGGTCTAGCCTCTGCAAAAAGTTTTCTAATAGTTAAGAAAAGCAATAGAAAACTTAAAGAGAGCCAAACTGAAAAACTTGGAAGTTTAATTTGAAGGGCTTTTTGGGTTATAAGCTTATTCCTTACTAGTTTCGGATTGATTGCGTTGCAGCTGAAACGGGGCAATGTAAAGAGGCGATAAAGGAATTAAGAATTAAATATATCAGAAATGGAAGGGAAACCACTGGGGAAAAAAAGTTGGTCACAGGATAAGAAAAAATTATAAAAGTAAGAATTTCTGCAAAAAAAGTCCCAACTCGTCTTTGAAAAAATCGAATTATTTCGCCAGTTTCTTTATTTTCCAACAGTCAACTTTACAAGCAAACAAAAAAAAAAGTTATTAAAACTTATTAGCGAGTTTAATAAACAGAGATAATCATCAAAAATTCATAGGGAGGAAAAAAACATTAGGGATGTTATAAGAGAAGCATACGATAAAAGATTCATCGCCGCATTAAAGTCAAACGCAGTACAAAAGTAACTGTACTGGAAAGTTTATGGCCTGGAGGCCTCTGGGGGTGGTGTAGTGTAGAGTGGGTGACGGTCTGCTAATGGCTAGGTTAGGGGATGATATACCGAGGGGTCGACTTTTATCTTCAAACGCTTATTGAGAGAGGGAAATTTTCCTCTCTCTCAGAGTATAAAACGCTTTTCTCAAAGATATTGGTCGGGATTCATCAAGCTACGGTCTCCACTTTTCCGTCTTTGCATCTGAACCTGGGATATTAGGAACGACTGACTATTAAAACCAAATTTAATAGTTAACTCTTTTAAAACTTTTTTTTTTTTTTTTTTTTTTTTTTTTGAAAATTTTATAAAATAGGTAATAGATAGTTCCTTTAATTTAATTTCAGGCTGTAAAAATGCCATCTTTTTACAAGAATAATTTTTCTTCTGCGAAATTAAAATTTTTTGAAATGAATCGGCTTCGACATCGACATCGGCATATTATTCACATAAATTGGCATAAGGGTCATTACTCAAAAATTATTTGGAATCGGAATTAGTGATGGAATTATAAAACTTTTTGCCCCGCCGCGGCCGGCATCGGTTTCAAACCCCTGCTTAAACGTCGTGGCAGTAAAATTTATAAGCAACGCAAACGTCTTCTCAGTGTCTCACACACAAAAAAAATGTTAGTCAAATCAGCCCAAAAAAATGTCAATTTTGAACCCACTGCTTTTTCAAAAGTGAAACCCTTTTCATGCTTAACTTACGGGCTTTTTTTACTTTCAAAAAGTTAAAATAACATTTAACTAGTTAAAATAACTTTTTAATCAAGCTAAAAAAGATTCGGCTCGAAAAAAAGCCCTTTTTTTCGAAAAAAGTAATATTGACTAGAAAAGTGTTAATTTAAGTTAGATACTAGCACTGGGTTCAAAATGGGCTCATTTTTAGCAGATTTTACAAGACTATTTTTTTGTGTGCAGCAGCTCAGCTTCTTTTAAAAATAGAGCTTTAAGAAGAAAGAGAAAGAGCCGACTTTTCCCGCATAGGGCAAAACAATGTTGAACCTATTTACGGAAGACTTTGTTTACAATTTATGTATTTATCAAATCATTTTCTTTGATTTTTCAGAATAATTAAGCATTGATTTGTAATGCTAATTTTCTTGTTTAAACTAGGAACGCAAATGAATTTTCCCTTGAGGTTTTTAAAATAAACAGTAACGGGAAAATTCATTTTCCTCCTTGGGTTAACAACATACTATTTCGGAGTCTAGATCGGTAGCACAAAATAAGTGCGAATGGCGGAAAAGTCTGGGTGGAGCCAAACCCTATAGCGCCCTAAAATTAAAATGACAATTTCAAATTCTTGGAAACATTTTTCCTGTAAGGACCTTATAAGGTGGATCTTGGTTTAATGCATATTCAAAAAAAGATACAATGCAGAAGAAAAGTATCTTCTTTATAAGAAGACGATCGCTGACATACGCGGTATTCAAGTATTATCTTTTCAGGTCTAGCTTTTTTATGACAATCGTGAACCTCAAAATATCAAAATCCGAAAACAAAAAAACAAAATGGCCACTATTTATTTCCCGCAAGGCAAAATCACATGAAAGCTTTCAAACATCTTGGCCCTGCTGTACAGAATTGAAGTCAGAAAAATCTTTGGACAACTGACGTTTTCCAGGAAATAATCTAGGAGAATTTTCTCCTGCAACAAAAAGGCCTGTCGCTAGTCGCTTCAGTGCGACATTTTAAAGAATTGATTCAAAAGTTTATTTTATTTGAAGCAATTAATGCTTCACATTCCGATATATAGTATTTCAAAATTAGTTTCGGTTTATCAAGAAAAAAAATCAACTCGGAAGATGTGGGTATACTTTCTACTTTTCATATAATAAAGAGGATCGGTCGTAACCGTATATATTTATAAATGGAATAATAAAAGAGGAGAATGATAATACGTATAACAATTAGGCGTGATTGATATGATCATACGAATTGCCTCTGACAGCCGTAAAACGTCAGTTACAGCTGAGTTATATTACATTATTAGGCTGTATTATTTGATTCCGATTCGTTTTTCGCTCGAGGCTTTAAAAAAAAAAAGAGATTTTGTTTACTACCAGAATCCGCTTATGCATTTTGAAAAATAAAACCGAATTCCCCAATATATTTCATTGCAACCTTCCGCGCCATTCTTTCGCTAATGCATGCTTAAATTTTTAAAAAAATGGCGGAACCGAACCAAAAAAATAAACAAAGAGACTCAAACAGTAGAGCGCGTATAAAAGAAGATTCTAGGGCCTGTAACCATTTTAATGATACTAATCATCCAGGTGATCCAGAATCATATCGTTCGAGAAACATCAAAAGATTAATGCGCCCAAACAATTTTATTTTATTCTATTTTTTCATTTACTTCAAGAGGGAGGGAGGCAAATGGGCCAACTTTACTATTCCCAATGAATAATTACTTTTCCCGATTGTCATCTAACTCAACAAGAATTAGTCTCTTGGTCCGCTAATTGATTTAAATTAAAGTTTCACATCTTAAAAGGCTAAATTTCTGAATGATATTATTTTTCTCTCACGAAAATTTTGGTCACTCTCTTCTTCCAACCGGTAGCGCCAGTGGATAGAAAAAATCCAAGTATAGAATCACCATTCCCGACAAAGCAAAGGCTGGTTCTCCTCGCCTTTTTGATCCTGCCTCCACCTACTCAAAAGTAAATCCTCCACCTTCAAGAAAGATTTCTCGCTTCCAGGAGAAAAGTTTCTTGGTTCAATTAAAAAAAGGCAGCTTAATATTGATTCTGGAAAAGATTAGTCTCGCAAATTTTGTGCAGTTTATCTACTGATTAATATGACAATATCACACATAACTTAATCAATCTCCCAAAATACAAAGACGATCAACTAACTATAAAGTCAAACAAATGAACTATAATGAAGACAGTGGTTGCATTTGTCGGAAACAGTTGGCTTTCAATTAATTTCCTTACCGCGAGCTTAAGGAGTCGGAATACGTTTTAATTCAGTCCATATGCTGATCCGGCTTATGGACCTCCTCAAAACTTATGAGTCAACTAAAATGAACTTAGTACCCTCGAGAAAAAAAAAAACTTTGACTTTTTTAACAAAATAAAAACCGACAAAAAATTCCTAAGGTTCGTTTTCCTATGGAAGGTCACATATATAAAATTATTTATTTCAAAAACGGAGGAAAAGTAAAGAAAGAGACCATGAAAACCATTTTTTATGGCCCAGAAAAAGGTAATTTTAAACTTCATTTTGCAAAATAAATCGAAATCCATTTTTTTTTCCAGAACTTTTGAAGAGAAACTGCATGGCGTACACCTTGTGTTCATTTATCAATTAATTGGAAAGTTCAATTAATTGCAGTACCGCCTACTTTATTATTTTTAATATACTTTTAAAAGTGGTAGCAGAAAAAAATTGAAACAATTCGATGCTTCAATTAATAAGACTCTTTAATTATTTGACAAATGGAGACAAGGTAATACTGCCGTGAAAAGGGGAATCGACCTATCGCACATCTCTGGGTTGGCCATGTTTGTTTATAAGCTAAACATAAACAAACATGGCCAACACAGAGATGTGCGATAGGTCGATTCCCCTTTTCACGGCAGAATAGACTATTCACATTTTCTTCTTCAAAAAAATAAAAATAAATAAATAAATAAATAAATAAATAAAATTTTCAACGAGCACTCAACTTCTTTCCAAAAGAAAAAAAAATTAGTCTTTGAAGGTGTAAACGGAGGAGCATCAAGCTAATATACGAAATCTTACACCAGCATCACGGCTTCAAAAATCTTCCACCGCTCCTGCAATATCTTCACTTTATAATTTTTTTTTTTTTTTTTTTTTTTGGAATAAAGGCTACGATTTGCCGATTGCAGCTTCCAGTTATATTACTTCTCGATAGCAAGCAAACCAGCCAATGTTGATTTAACCTGACTAACCAAAGAAGAAAGTCTAACTGACTTATTCTCCAATCGCTAAGGGTTTCTTATATTATCAGTGAAGTATCGTTAGCATTTAGAGACCATATCATGAGAACATACTCCCACATTCCAGCCCTGAATTATTGAATGCAAAGGTCCATTTCAGCAAAATGTGACCTTCTGGAGGAACTCAACAAGGAACCGTACGTTAAAAGCTGCCGCAATTTAGGGACAGCCAGTCATATATTTGGAAAAAAAAAATTAAAAATGTTTTACAACTATAAATAAGGCAAAAAAAGCTCACGAGAAAATTTTAAAAGTATACGAACGTAACAATGAGTTGCCCAGAGTGGATCATCCAAACACAATTCTCAAATTGTAATAATACTACCCTCATTGTTTGGGGTAATATTATAAAAATAAATTTCGACTCTCTTGTATTTTTAATTTTTTTAAATAAAAAAAATAATAAAAAAGAAACAAGTCTCAGAAAGTTTTCATGGGTCGGGTCGGATGAAATGATGAATGATCATTCCCTACGTAAATATAGGAATTGGCTTAATTGTTTATCCGAAAAGAACCCAAGATAATTCACAAAGACTGGAAAAATGATTATGAATAGCATGAATGAAATGCTAACTTGTCAGTCAAGGTAAACGGCCTGATTGTAAACAGGAACGACCTTCAAGTACACAAAACAACATTAGTGCCGATAATTATCATTCGGTTGTGTCTATCATGCAATTAGCCACCTTGCTAATGACACGATAATCACTTATAACTCGTCAGTTTCAGAATGATACATCCGACGTTTACTTTATTTATTAATTTCTTTTCGAGATGATAGCTTGATGACTTTTTTTTTAAATGGAAGGAAATTGTTAGAGGTCATATCCTTCTCATACACCATGGGGTATGGTGTACACTAATGCTCATTGTCATTTGTCAAACCGTTTTATTTTGTTAATTTCATAAAAAAGGTTGGAAATTTGCATAACAGGGTCAAGAATCTTTTGTGACGGCAGTGCCGTATTAGCGCATTCGGGGTCTCAAAATTTTAGGGTTTCTTAGAGATTTAAGCGAAAAAATAGGAAAGCAAAGGTTAACTAGCTGGGACAGCAAAAAAAAAAAAAAAAAACCTTTCAATGGCAACAATGATCAGTAATTTTCACAACTGCGATTCACTCCTTGCTCCTTCCCCCAAATAAACTCATAAAATTAAAAAAATTATTTTTTTACATAAAAATACTGTATCAGCAATCAGCATTTCCCTTCACTGAAATTATCAATAATGGACCGAGATCCAGCAAAAACGGTTAATCTATTTTACAGATATTATTTCATCTAAAAATTCGATTTCTTCAGTATTTATTTACCTATTGAATTCAGTTATTAATTATCTTCCCTAGTTTTAATGCACTATCTTACTTAACTTGCTTTAATTATTTATTTTCATTTCATTTCAGCAGCCTATTGGTTTTTGTTTATTGCAAGAAATTCTGGTCGAACCTGATCCTAATAAAACATCCCCCATTGAGATGTAAACAGATGTAAACTTACCTGAAAATTAAAAAAAAAAAAAATTAGCACAGTAATTAGTTATTACTGTATATGTAAAATTAAACATATGATTTTTCAGAATTTTTTACAATCAATAGCGTAGTATTTATTTTAAACCCCCATAGCATATAATTACATTATCAAAATCTTGATTAAACTTTAGCATAGAGAGAATCAAAACTTGAAGAAAAATTTTTTTTTATTATTTATATTAATTATTCTTGAAAGGAAGATTCAAAAAAATTTTCATACTGTTACAGTAAATTAAAATTGCATAGTTGATTGAAATTTTCCAAGATTGATTGTAGACAAAATTATTTCATACATCATAACTGCCCCTGATACTAATGTTGGCATCATGTAGGTGAAAGTCTAACTTTTGATAATTCTTCAAATCAGCAAATTCATTTTCAAAAAAAAAACTCGTCTTGCAACTAACACTTTAAATAATAAAAATTAAAATCAATCCTTCAATTTACCTCATTAAAAAAAGACTTTTTGTCTGTTAAGCAAAGTGAAAATTGCTTTCTCAAAATATATTGTACTCCATTTAACAGCTATTTCCTCGGCTATAAAAGGTATCAAAATAAAAAACAGCATTTCTTGTTTTGGAGAACAAAGCAAAATGCAGTTCACCTAGCGACTTGCTCAATTTCCCAAAATGCTTAAAATAAAATTTAAAAAGCGAATTTGAGAAATAGGTCTAGGTTCTAATTTGGTGAAGTTATGAGTTAAATGCTCGCATTAAATCTTTAAAATATTTTTGTCCTTACAGTATTTGTCACTTAGCAAAAAAGCATGCCTATTTTTTTAAATAATAAAAACGTTGAAACAACGTAAGGGAAACGAAATCTTCAAGGCAAGTCAAGGTCATTCCGACACGTAAACAATGCTTTATTCGGAAATTAAAGATTTTATTTTCAAAAATTGTTACTTCTCGGAAAAAAAGCAAAACTTATTTTATGAACATTTTGAGGCTACCCACATAGTTCATACAAAAAAATTATATTTTACATACCTGGCTCGTACGAATGTAAAAAACTCCATGACTGCCATCTAGTCATTTCCTCGCCATGCTTTTCACATGTCCTCGGTCCTCGTGCATTTTTATCGTAAAAGGCGTATATGCTGATTTAACACGAAAAGCGTCTAGTCATACAAACGTAATTTTATCTTCGGCAACTGAAAATGCGAAAAAGAAAACGAAAAACTGAGAAGTTTGCACAGCATGGTCACCAAAAATAGTCATGTATTGAAAACGTTTTCGTAAGAAAAATGATCATCTGCTAAACGAATTAAATTACAAGATAAATGCTTATAAAAACACGAAACCCCGAAACATTAACCATCGAAAAATATTTAGAAATTCCTTAAAATCCGATTTTTATACACCACGGCAATAAAATAAAAAATTAACACGAATTAAATAAACAAATGCGGTAGGTAAAAGATGGCGAACCGGTCACAGCCTGCCTGCGTCCTGGGCGATACCTACAGAACGGAAAAAAAACCGCCTAAGCTGTGACATTTAAAATTTTATACCGGTACCATTTTTTTCGGATAACTTGACTTTTGCAGTGATTACTTTTTTATTTACAGCAACCGTGCAAGTCAATTTTAAATATATGCGAGCTCAAAAAATTAGTTTTTAGTTTATGTTTACATTCAAGTTTACATGAGGAATTATTTCCAACTAAAGAATACCAAAAGAAATTAACCACCGAAAAATAGTTAGAAATTCCTAAAAATCCAATTTTTATACATTGTGTAATTCCGGTTCTTCGATATTCTTCTGCAAATTGGCTTAATATTTTTTTTTTTTTTTTTTTTGGAATATTAAAAAAGTACATATTAAAAAATTGAAACCATTTTGTAAACTTCAAAATCTAATACTTCAGTCGAGGATTTATTTTTCGGATATATCGAAATACCGGAACTGATTGAAGAGCCCATCTGGGAACTTGTCAAAACCCTGACTTTTCAAAACCCCCATCGGGGTTTTGAACCTCATCTCTTTTAAGATCTCAAAATCGGAGGTTTTTCGATATTTGGAACGTTCGATAAAAAAATGCACGAGAGGCACTCGAAGAGTGGATCTCTATTCCATAACTGAAAAAAGTTTGGAAGCTCAGATGGAAATATTTTTTTATGAAGTAAAAAAGGAAAAAAATATTTTTAAAGTTTCGTTGTTGACAAAGCAAAAAAAAAGACAAATTTTCCAAACACAACATTTTTCAGGCTTTGTAATATTAAAAAAAGTTTTAAATCCAAAAGACTACACTAGTATTCGAAAACAGCTTTAAAGGCGGCGTATGTGTTTCCCAGGAATTCCCGGAACGGGAAATACCTAGCAATCAGATGACTAACGACAAAAAAAAAAAAAATTTGCTTTCATTTTTTTCTTGCCTTTTTACAAAGTAAAGAGTAATTTCTTCCGTTTGAGTTCCTACTTTTTATTTAAAAATAATGGAATTTTAAACGACCATAGTGCCTATGATTAATGATTATTGCGCCCAAACTCAAATCTGTAACATTAAATCATAACAAAAGAAAAGGCCATTCTTGAAAAGAAAAAAAAAATCGAAAGCATAGTATCATTCGCTTCGTAAAAACTATTTTCCTACTAATGCCACGCCCACCCATTATAACAACAAAAAAAAGGTCCACCTGGAATATATTAAAACGCAAACAAAACGTTTACCTGATTTCATTTGCCAAAAAGTCATTAATAACTTCTTAAATGGATGGATATTTGCAACAATTTTGGGCTCACAATAATTTTTCGATAATGTTTGTACACGTCCATTTAGCAATTACACTTAAACAAGGGGAATTTTTACTTTTTTTCCAAGTCCTGATGTCTTCTTATCAGCCATAAATTATTAATTAAATATTAACTCCAAGTAAAATTATTCTTATCAACATTTTGCCAAAGATTCTTATTTCTTTATAAAAACAGAAAGAGTTCCAACAGTTTAAAAAATAATATTAAGAGTATGCTGCAGCGTGGCAGCAGACAAATCGTATTTTTCGATTTGAGAGAAAACGAAGACAAGTATCGAGAATCGAAAGAATTTCCCATATTTAGAATTAAATTTTGAATATGGGCAATTTTGAATGGGCTCGATATTCGTCTTCGTTTTCCCTCAAATCGAAAATTACGTTTTGTCTGCTGCCACGACTGCAGCATACTCTTAAAAGAAGAAAGAAATCTGTTTCGGGAAAAATAAAATAATTTGTAACTAGAAGGTAACACAACACTTGCCGAGGGGAGGTAACTCCCTAAGACGTCATTTTCGAAACTTCGGCTATATTAATTAAATAGGCCTGATTAATTTCTTGAGCGGAAATATGAAAAGTTATTCCGGATTATTTAAACTGATAATCAGGCACGGAGCGGAAGTCACGGCACCGATTATGGCTAAAAAGATCGCAAAGAACACCGCACACCAGAATAGGGAAATAGGTTTCGGTTAAGTATTGTTTTTATATACGTTGTTTATGTTTGTAAACAAACTTTTGGCTCAAAATAAATATCGTAATTTACCGAAACCAATTTCCCTATTCTGGTGTGCGGTGTTCTTTTTCAAAAAACGAAAAGACCGAACAAGTTAATCATAAAAAATTAAAGGCGCCGGGCTGTCCCAGCCAAAAGGGAGGACCGGAATTTTCCCGGTAGTTCGGCGGCCCAGTCCGCGCCGGCTTATAATTTGCTAAGAGGGCTTGAGGAGACCATGTTTCCCTCACCATAACCACGATAAGCTAAAAAAATTATTAAACTTATCGGCACTGGAGACGGCTAATCGATTTATTAGAAATGCTACTAATACTTTTCATATTATGAACCGTAAAGGGAAAATGTCCTTTGTTTACCGTGAACTCCATGCCGTCTTTTTGAAATCAACGATTTATTTTCCCTAGAACATTTTTTTTTTCCTAGGTGAAAAAGGAGTTTTCTCCGCCTCATTAACAGGAGGCTTCACGGATAGAGGAAAAAAAATGGCTGTTTCCTCTAATACTCGATTTCCGACGAAAAAATCCAAATTTTAGGTATCTGACGAACTCCTTTGGTATATTCTGAAATTTTTAGAGCAAGTTTCAACTTGTCTAAAATGTATGGGTGGCGGCAAAATAATTTAAAAAAAAATTGCAGTCGAAAAACTTTGATTTTGTTTTCCTGGTTTTTGTTTGCTTGGAACAAGTTGAAACTTGTACCAAAAATACAAGAAAAAGTCAAAGGAATTCGTTAGATATTTAAAATTGGATTTTTTTTCTCGTAAATTGAGTTTTAGACAAAACAGTCGGTATTCCGTATTCCGTGAAGCCTGCTCTTAAATCCGTCAATGCATGCTTTCTCGGCTTTTTAAAATCATTTCGTGAAATTGTGGATAAAAAAACATAAAAATTATTTAAACAGGTGATGACCAGGCCTGAGCCATAGTCCCGGATTTCAAGACTCCCGGAATATGGATTAGCACTCGAGAAGGACTCTGGCAAAAAAAAAACATAAGTGGTAAGTGTTGAAAATTTTTTAAAGGGAGCCCATGTTTTCCCCGGCAAATAAAATTTCATACATTTTTTTCTTTTACTTACAACAAATCCATTTGCCGCAGCGATTCATCTGTTACTTTGCGAAATCGGCATGGATCCCTCCTGTCCCTATGTCTCGATTGCAGGATCGGCAACGAGTGGCGCAGCACTTTAGGAGGATCACTGCTTAACCAGTCACTGAAATCAAAAATTAAATGTTTAACTCATTCTCTGTAAGATAACCATCAGCTTTAAAACTTTAGCTCTTTCAGTCATAAGGAGAAATTATAGAAGTTCATAAGCTAAATATAGAATAATTTTTCTTGAAATCAAAAATCGTGTCTTGGATTGGACGGTAAAAATGAATCGTCTGCTTTTATTTAGAGTATCACCTAAGCCAAATTTAATGAATTATATTCACAACGCCCGAGATAAGTTTCTAGATTTTCGAGACCTTAAAATTCCATGATCCAAACTTGTCTCGAAATTTTATTTTTCGTATCATTTTGAATCTTCTAAAAGCTAATAAAATTCCCGGGAATAGGAAAAAAAAACCGGACTTCCGATTCTCCCCCGGGAAATCCTAATCTCGAACGCCTTGGCCCACCAATACTACCGAAAAGTATCTATCGTCTAAATGAAAATTTAAAAATGTAATGCAGGAATATCCCGGCAGGGGAGACACGAAGAGCTCCTTCTTAAAAAGATTTTGTCCCTATGCTTTTTTCGTAAACAAATTATTCTGCTCTGTCCTGGAATTTTTTTCCGTCAGCTAAAAATCAATTTTTCGAGCTGGAAATCCCTCTTTCCACCTTTACCCTTAATTGCTTAAGCAAATTAACTATCCCTATATGAGTTTAAAAAAAAAATTAAACAAAAAGTTGTTAAAAAAAAAAAAAAAAAAAAAAAAAAAAAAACATCACGCCAATTTTAAATTAAAATTCTCAGATATGAAAAAACATTTTTTTAATAGGATGAAACAGCAACAAAACTTGAAATAAATAATTCAAAAGTAGTAAATGTCAAACGTACAAAGAAACGGTATAAAAAATAGGCCAACAAGTTAAAAATATACATGAAGGAGAAAAGCGAAACCATCGGATCGGATCATATATATTTCAATTTTCGTATGTCAACGCGCATGCCCCAGCGGCAATGTAATTTATGTAACGAAAACATCGAAACCCAAATTCGCATATAAATTGCACAAGCCGTGACAAATAAATCATTCGTTATAAATTTTGACCGCGGGTGAAAATAACAAAAACCGCATGCGATCCAAGTGAAAGTAGCTTTTTTTAAAAAAAAATCAGTGTGCGATTAATAAAAAAACAAAAAAGAAAGGAGAAATTCCGATTCACGCGGTGTAAACGTGATACATAACATTTTTGGATGGGTATCCAATTAACTCGTAATACATGTTTAGGTTGTCAATTAAAAACGTAGGAAGCCTCCAAAATCAAAGCATGATTCCCTAATTTATTTAATTTTTTTCCCGCGTTATTTTCCGACGGATTTCCGTCAATTTTAAAACCCATATTGTCCTTTCGGTCTAGAATCATTCTTCGAAATTAATTTTCGAGTTTGGCCGGTAGGTTCCCGGAAAAAAAATACCCGCTTTTCGCAGAGGAGACCGAAAACGAAACTCGTCCCTTTTACGAAAAAAGAGAATTTTAAGAAGACTGGGGAATTCATAAAGACATCAAACGCGGGGTAGACTTCCAAGGATAAAAATTCTACGTTAATTCCGACGACCACCACCAAGCGTTCACGACAAACTCCGAGGAACGGTAGGGCTTCACATATGAATCAACGAAATTTCGGAAACGGCCGGGCGGAAAATTTCGAAAAAAATATCGGAATAACGTACAAATTTTGAGCAATCGAACGGCATAATTTTCATTTCGAAAACGCTAACCGTTTGCAAGAAATTAAATACTCGCTTTGGAAAAGCCAACGAAACTCGATTCGGGATTTCACGTTTTGGAACCGAGCCCGTGGTGCCTTGGCGATTTCCGTGGCAGACACGAGCCGGTTCAAATGAGTTTTATTACATCCGCTTTTAATTAGGTTAATTACATCAAATGAGTCGGTAATCATCCGTGATGATTCATCATTTGAGCAAACACAATGGAATAAAATGTTACGAGCTTTGTAGACATAAAACTGATTTCGTGCCTAGAATTTGCAATAATTTTCCTCGGGGCTAATATTTCATTAGGCACACGTACGATACAGAGCTATATCGACATAGTTTGGTTACAACTCAAAGCGGTACAAAAGTATATAGATAGCCAGCGGGAAGCGAAAAAGTACAGGTTGTAGGAAAATTTATTTTTCCGGGGGAAAGGGCAAAAACTGTCGCGGAGTAATTCATGCTCACGTTCCCCCTAAAAACCGGTATAAAAAACACAAAAAAAAAAAAAATTGTGCAGCTTCTTGCCGAAAACCATAAGCAGACAACACGACAAGTGAAATATTAAATACTCCGTCATTATACTCATTAATCGATTATGATTAGGCAAAACCTGGACATCCTTTTTATTTATTTTTTTTTTTAATTAGCTTAACGTGAAACGTATAAACGACTGCTTCCATTTCCGATTGTCGTGAATTTTTCAAAGGCAAAGCGTCAAAGACACCATCTCTCAATGCAAAGAATGGATACCAGGAGTTTATAAAAAGAAGAGATAAAAGGATCGATGGGCGGAACGACCCGGAAAGGAGGGGTTTTATCCAAGCGGGAAGGTGGGGTTTTCTTACCGACGTTAAATGCGATTTGATCGAGAGTTCACTCACCTTATTTTCAGGTATTTTCGGTGGTCCTTGTTCTTCTTTTGTCGAAAAATAACTCATTTGTGCTTGTTGCCCCGAAAACGTCAATCAAAGTAATGGCTTTTCATAGCATGCAGTTTCGAGAATTTATGTTCGGACCACATTCATCTCCTTTTGTAGGGTTGTCGTACCTAAATCGAGAAGCGCTTTTGGCCCGTCCAAATTTTATCAAACGCTTATGCTTTCCATTTAGGTTAAGCGCCAGTTGTATCTTTCCTATAAAAAAAAGGTAGCTTTTAGTGAGTTTTGATAAAGCTATTTATTGTTTTAAGTTGTCGATACCGCTGTAAAAAAAGAATTCGGAACCGTTACTAAACCGAAAAGCAATTATGCTGAACTCTGCCCTCTGCGGTTCAACATTCAACTATAAAGTCAGCACGATTTTGACCGTTTTTACCGCCTTAACTTTATCATCAAAAGTCAGCGTTGAAACCCCTCCTTTCCTCTCCTAATTACGACATTTCAGACCTCCTGTCAACTAATAAGTTAAAAATGCAATCGGGAACCTAAAAAAAAAATTGCTGCAAACGTATAGAAAGGAGTAATAAAAATAAATCATTTCATAATGCTGTGAAGCAAATACTATAAGTGCAAAAGCATAAGTTGAAAAATTTTTAGAATTAGAGTCATCCAAATTTTAGTTTTTCTTCGGAGAGTGGGCAAGAAACGTTAGGTTTAAAAATACCATATTTTTCCCACAAAAAATGGTATTCTACACCTAGGACAAATTACTTTCGTTCAGAGGAGAAATATGTCTCCCCTAGGGGCACAGTCATCTTTAATGTCAAATAACACACTTTAGAAAAATTACTTTACAAACTGCAAACAACGATATTGACAAAAAGTGGGGGAAAAAATTTTAAAATGACTCGAGATGGTACCTTATTTTTATTACAAAGTAAGACGCATTTCGCATTCTTAGTTTTTGATTAGTTTTTCATAGTTCAGTTGCATAAGCTTAGTAGCAGCAAATGACTCGGGAAGCAAAAAGAAAATTAGAAAAGAAAAGTCTATCAATTTTATTTATTTATTTATTTATTTATTTGCTTACTTTTTTTTAAGTGTTTGATTATATATTTAGAAAATTGAATGATATTTTGGTATAACAGACGACTTACGGTTAAGGTTTTACAACTTTTTTTAAGAGAAAACTATGGACGAAACTCTCAGACAATATTTAAAGAGAAACAAACGAAATTGATAAATTACGCAGTCATCTTTTCCACTTTAATTTCTTTTCATCTCTTGTTTTTTATTTATATAGAAAATTGAAGAATTTAAAGGGTTAAAAAAAAAAAAAATAGTAGATTGTTAAACTAGGGAGGGAAATGAATTTTCCCGTTGAGGTTTGTTTAAAAGGTTTGTTTTGAAAAAAACCTCAACGGGGATATTCATTTTCGTTCCTAGGTTAAACAAGGTACTTTTCATTACGAATCAATGATTAATTATTCAGAAAAATCATAGAAAATGATTTAATAAATTGTAAACAAAGTCTTCTATAAACAGGTTTAACATTGTTTTGCCCTATTCGGAAAAACTCACTTTCCGCAATGGTGTACGAAGCGGAAAGTGGTTCTTTCCTACTATGAGTAATGAAAAAAAATATCGGAAAATCCATAAAAGGGGCTTCTTTTGGAAAAAATCTCAGAATATAGAGCCTTGGCAACTTTAAGAATCCCCAATTTTTACTATACTATTTTTATTTAAGACTTAAAATTTTGAAGTTCGTGATGGTAATTGGACGTAATTGCTCTAGAATTCGGAGGTCAAAAGTCTACAAATTAGTGAAAATATTTCAAACGCTTCTTGCTATGCCTATACCTCTTGAATTAACTCTCCACCACACCGAGTCCCATAATATTATAATTCCGCCTTACATCATTTACTTTTAAAATCAATTTATATCAAATCGAGGCATCCCGCAGAGCAATTAATCAAAAATCTCAATAATAATTGCAGTTAGAAAAGTAGGAAAATTCAATAAGCGAGTGTTAAAATTTCCTGGAAAAATATTGGCAATAAGTTTCGAAAACATTCAAAGTTTGTACACATGATTGTAGAATGTATTAGTAACAAAGAAACATAAACGAAAGGACTCTGTGTTGCTAAGTCGCAGTCCCGGGACGGGCTGTATCGATTTCTCGACCCCTCTCGCGGTAACGCTTAGCAACGGAGCCCTGGAGACAGCTTTTTTCCATCCTGTTATTTTCCCCGTTTCCGGTTTTTCCTCTCTGCAGTCTATTTAATTTCGTTTAAGCTCAAGGGAAAAATATATACGCAATAGCATACGCAGTAGGGGAGAAAGAGGTTTATCTTCAGCATTTTTTTTACTCTTAAAAAAAAAAAATAAATAAATAAATAAATACAATTACTAATTAATCTGCTTTTCGGAATGGAAATTTTAGGCGCTATTTACTTTTTTTATTTTGGTTCTGGTTTTAAGAGCTAAAAGGCTCCTAAACCTTTGCGCTTTAAATGGCGGAGCAGGGGGAGTGTCACTCACTGTCCAGGATTAACCTCCGACATTTCCCATGCTTTCGATTTGAAACTCAAATTTTGGCACCCCTTTGCTCAAAAATCAAGCAATTTGGAATTTCCAAAACAAGCGTTTAAAAATCGCAAGGATCTCCCAATCCATTTTTAAAATTACCTGCATAAAGTTATTTTTTTAAAAACGAAAAAAAAAAAAAAAATGTTTTTGTTGCATCATTTGCCACGCCTTTCAGTAAAACTTCATTCATCTTTATAAAGTGCCATTTTAAAATCACGAAGGTTTCAACATAATTTATGGGGCGCGCATCCACAAAGGTTATAAGAGCGAGGTCTAAAATTCTCAAGATCGTAATTATAATTTCATTTGGCGCGCGCGTGCATCGCGTTACATTTTTTTTTTGAAAATATCATTTAAAAAATATATAAGAAGAATAAAAGTTTGAAACGATGACAAAAATACGAAACCTATTATACGTGTACAGTCTTGAGAAATCATTAGCAAGTTATCATTTTTTTATATTAGTATGCATACCTGTTTAGGTAAGCTAAACTTATCTTACAGGCTGCATAACTTATTTGTTCTCTTCCGGTTTGATTTTATTTTATTTTCCACTATATTTTATAACTTCGGTATTTTTCGAAATTTGTAGAATTAAATTAGGGAACGAGAGCCGACTACAATTGTCGATTTTCTCCCAAACGGTCTCTTCTTTTTTAACGTAAACGATCTCTTGAGTCAGCAGAGAAGATCCAAACGTCGCTGTTGTGATCTAAATCACGTCCAGCACAACATTTTTCCTGATTTAATTCAATCGAAACCGGTTTCGCCGTCTCAGGCGGAATCAATATCAAAGAGTCTAATTAAGAAGTAAAGAGTTGTCGAATAAACGGTTCCCTACCATTTTTCCTAAAACGTTAAATTTCCTGGACCTAATTTTCCTAAAATAAGATTTCCTAATTTAATTCTCAATGATAAAAAGAAAAAAATGATATAATAAAAATTTTTTTTTAATAATTTGAATTTGTTACAAAATGACGCGTTAAGTGTTGTGAGGCCGAACTGCCACATGGTTCGTATCGTAAATTCATTTCGGTGGAGTGGATACTTTTTTGCACGGTGGGTCAGTTATCAGGGATGTGCCATTGGCCAAGACAAATACAGCTTTTTTTATTTAAATTTCCATGCAAAAAAAAATGTTTCCATGCATAGGAAACCATCGAATAGAAACCTTTTACGGGAACCCACATAGACCTTCCGAGCTTTGAGATATCTATGAATCGGTAAAAAAATAGCTATACTAATATAATAGACATCTATTTTAGTATCTCTTAGATATACTATAGACATTTTAGAGACATCCACGATTTTGTGCCTGTTCGAATTTTAATTGCAAGCACATCAAGCATTTTCAGTACTTAAAAAATTAAAAAGCAAACATATGGTGATTTTTTAAAATGAGAGAGCCCTGGTGGAAATTTTGAGATCATCAATGTCGATGCAGCCTCGATCCAACCTCGGAGGTCCAGTCAGAAAGTTAATGCTTTTCGATATCGGCCGTCATCTGAGATCGGATCGATCTTGGCCAAGATCGGTCCGATGGCGATCCGAGGTCGACAAGCATTCATTTTCAATATCGATACGACATTCCAATCCAATTAGGGAGTCATCTTAATAAATAATTAAATTAGACGATTTAATTGATTCATATACATCTGCTTTTTTAATTTCAGTAATATTTTTTTAGACTTTTAAAAATTAATTAATTTATGTATTTATTATACTCATTAGGCCTAACTAGCATATAAATCAAAAGTTGTATCAATTGAAGTACTGCTACATTGGCCACTTATATAAAATGCTGTAATTTCTCAAATTCAGACGTTTTTAAATCTTTTTATTAACTTAAAATTTCGATTTCTTTGGCTCGCCAACAACAACATGAAAAATTATAAGCTAAAAATAGCCTTAATACTTTTTGTAAGACTAAATTCAAAATCGATATCTTCAAAATAGCCGTACGATAGCCTTTTTACAGCCTTAAAAAATAGCCTCATATTAGCCGGCTAATAGCGAGGACATTTTGGAAAATAGCTCTAAAATAGATGGCTATTATTCTATTAGATATCCGTTCCTAAATCTAGACATCTTATAGACATCCTATAGATGGAAAAGGTCTATGTGGGGAACCAATAAAATCTACTCCAGGGTCTAAAATGCCTATTTTTAATATTTTGCAGAAATCCATTCTTTTTTTCACCTTATACGAATTATTTTGGAGTATAGGTTGTTTAACTTGCCACTACAATCACAGTTACGCGATTACTTAAAGTAATTGAATTTTTATAACCGACATTTTTTAGACATCAAAGATTTACGTTTTTCGACATCAAACACCCATATTTTGGCGAATTCTGGGAAATTTTCTTCGCCATTCAGCATTAAGTTGAAAATAGTCCGTCGAAAGAGTCGTCTTATACTGTATACACTTTCTGGACGAATTTTAGAGAAGAACGGTGTGGCAATCGACAAACAAAATGCAACCCTTTAAAAAAAATTTTAGGAGAAAACTATTCTAGACCGATTATAGAGCAGCCCGATCATTTATTTCTATGTCTTAATATCACGCCATTTCGCGATTTTAAAAAAACTTTTATAACAGAAATTACCAGCTAGACTCCGATCTGAAAGTTTCAAATAAATCATCCGTTTGAAAAAAAAAAAGTAAACGCACAGCATTACAAGCTGTAATTTCAAAAAAGGAAGTAGCATCATTACAACCGACAAAAAATTTAGGCACACGACTTTTTTTTCCCCAAAGATAAGGACAAAAATTATTCCTTTTCCCCTTTTTTACCTGAACTGTAAGAAAAAAAATTTTAAATTATGAACGGTTGTCTCGATTAAATGCATTAACTTATTGCAGGTTTCAAAGACTAAGAAAAAAAATTACTTAACGCGTCAGGTGTCTCCGATATAACCTACGTTTTATGCCTAAAAGGATTATATTTATTAGCAGCCAATGAAATCTTCAAACTGGAAGGCAACAATCCTCGGTTGGAATGTTTCCGCCCTAAATAAGACCGGTTTTTGAAGTGATTTGTCCTTGTTTTCGAGGTTATAACCCGAGAAGCATTTTATAAACTTATTTTATCGCTTTTTCATTTCAAGGAAATCGGGAGATAAGGAAAAAAAATTAGTAAGAAAGAACCTAATTTTAAAAACTTTCTGCGAACGATGCGATGCATGGCTCCCGTTTTTTCACAAAAGCCATGTTTCCTGACTGGACTCTTACGGTGGACAAAGCAAAAAAAAAATGAGGGATTGCTATCATCAACAGGATTCTCTCCCTGAAATTCATGCCAGCTAAGATCGATTTCCTTTATTTTTCCGGAATTAAATTCAAATTATAGTATTATGTAAAGAAAAGGGGAAAAGGGGGTCTTCGAAATGCTAGTTCTCGTTGACGAAAGGAGAGAAATTCTGGCTTAATCGAATGGTCATGGCATAATAAATGACTGATTATTCAGATCTATATAGCCAACCGGGGCTGAGGAGAAAGCAAGGTTTTTAAATGGGTCTTATAGGCAAACAAAAAGGTTTACAGGGGGTTAAGCCCCCCTTCGTTCTCCCTCTAACAGCTGAATTAATAATACGTATTGTCCTGTTTTGATATCATTTTTGCGTTTCTTGGCACGGATCATCATTATTAAATAGTTTTTCCGACTTGCAATTCTTTTTTTGTAAACCATAAGTGGGAGAAAAAGCTACAGTAAGCGGCGAAGGGCCGAAGGCCTTAGTATAGGCTCATCCTAAGTACCTTCATCCAAATAATCTGGATAATGCTCTTAAAATTATGACTTTTACATTAATCTAAATTCCTCCATTATCAAAATAAATTTTTTCTTTCTTCCTTGTTTTTCGCAGTGTTAGGCCTCTTAATCGCATGAAAACCAGTCATTTTTCTCTAAATGCGCCGAGAAATTACAAAAATACGATCCATTTTTTAAGGATAATATTTTTTAATCAAAAATTTGAAGGAGTGCTTTTTATAAAAACACAGATTTTACAAAATTTTTGGGATCCATTTCGAGACTTTTAAATGTTTCCTATCCTACTGCTTTTTAACCTCATAAGATGGACACCAGCGAATCTACTGTTCAAAACCTTTAAAAAGAAAAAATTCAAATCCGCGAAATTGCAACTAACATTGCTTTTTGGAAAAACGATTATTCCACTTTCCGTTTTTTTCCAAGACTCCTTTGTCAGCATTAAAAAAAAAGAAAAAACAAAGCACAAAAACCTTGATGACATGAAAAAGCAGATAAAAAAAAGAAGAAAAACAAGTCGTATCAACCGACGCCTCGAATGATTTATTTTGTTGGTCATCAATCATTACGTTCCCCATTAGTGCAATCGGATCTTCCAAACGATGATGGAAACAAAGACTTCATTTATTTATTCCGCCATTTATAGAAAAGAAGAGGAACGTGACTACAAAGCAAATTCCTGAGTTGGATCTACGTGAGGTGAATCGTTAAAATGTCGCTTCAGCGAACGACCCACGCTGCGCCATCTCTCGTTTATTTTAAGATCCCGTTTAAAACTTAGTTCCCGTTTTATTCCGCAAGATGGCGACATCAGACAGGCAGTTAACAGTTTGTTTTTGTTATGAGAAATCTTATCTTCATTTATATAAATTAGCGATGAGTGACGAAACCCTAATTTGAATTTTTTTTAAGTTTAAAAAATAATGTATGACTAATCTGATAAAATTTATCAATTTGTGAAGAAGATTTGCAGTTTGGGAGGCTTGGAAACAAAATATGATAACGTTTTTGTGATTGTAGAGGAAAAAAGAAGCTCTAGTGAACTGATTTATAAGTTCAAACAATGAAACGGAAGGGACCTCGACACACCGATATTGTTGATACCGCATTGCTAGATAAAACCGCTGCTGATAAAGAGACAAAGCAGTTATAATAATAACTTCCCAAAATGTAAGAAAAAGGACAGCAACTATCATCAGAAATAAAGAGCAACAGTTTTCTTATGATGCGAGGTTAGCTCGAGTCACGGTAGTTACAATGCGTTAAGTTCAAAAAAAAATTAATTCTTTTGGGAAGTTTTATGAAATTAATGAAAACGGGTTGTATCCATTTTTGAGAAAGAAAACGGTTGCGTGATACGCAAAAATTAAACTCTAAGTAAGAGACTACTTCATAATAACCGGGAAAAGAGGAAGGAGAAAGTTAAAAAAAAAAAAAAAAAAAAAAAACCGTGCATGATTATGCTTGTGCTTACGTCCACGTATTCTGGACGGTTTAGTCATTTAACTGTTGGGAGATTTTCTATCGTTTCGGTTTCTTTGGTTCTGATTTGTCAACACAGAAAATATCACATTTCGGATTTTAGGCGAGGGCGTAAAGAGTCATTCATTTAAAAAAAAAAAAAAATAATAATAATAAGTTGGATTGCAAATTAGCATGCCCAAAAATGCACTAATAATGCGTTTTTAAAATGTTTTCGGAAACATACCCTTTCCCCATCCCACACCCATATTTCATTAATAGCTTTGGTAGCATAATCTTAATCTACCGAGTTCAGGCGAAATATTTTTTGATCATTTTATGTCGGCTAAGCTACGCCCGGTGCTTAAATCTAAAGGGCCGTCTCCACTTAATAACGTTCAACGCGTTCGCGATTAAGGTTTTGGCATCGGAAGTACTGCGGCTTTCTCGTATACGAATTTTTTTATTTTTTGTTTTGTTTTTTACTTATTATCATAAAAAAAATGGCGCGTATGCGTAATGACATTTTTACAGATTCCTCCGAAAATTAAAAACTGCAAAGTACTTCCGGTACGAATACGTTAAGGAGGGTCTGCACGTATGTGAAGAATCTACAAATCGCTTTATATTAGCACCAAAGCTTTATAGTTATGTCTTGCATCTCCCTGTCAATTATTAGGTGTCATCACCGGTTATTTGCACGAATTTACGGACTCAAAATTTAAAAAAATATATATATAGTTAACTTATGCAACCGGTGAAAATTCGATTAAAATTTTTAACATTTTATTAATTTTCGGACTAACTAAATGTGGAGCATTAGAAAAAAACACGAAAACAAATAAATTATAACTATTACAAAATTACTAAAGGCTTTTTAGTAGCCCTTTTTAAGCTCCCAGATGAATTATCGACGAAATTAACGCAAAAAAATGTATAAAAATATTTATCACAGCTCCATTTTTTAATCAACTGGCAACGCGATGTAATTCAAACTTTTGGAACAAAATAACTTTGGTACAGTGCTTATTATTCTCTTCAACCGTTTATCAAAATTATTGATCCAAACAAAAAAGAAAGAAAGATATCGATTTTTAACATTTCTACAGCTTTTTACTGACGATTATTCCACTCCACCGATACATTTTTTTTGGATTTCTTCAAATCAAAACAAAAACAAACATTCAATCAAAATTTTAAAAACATACGCCATTTCGTAAAACCACGAAACCAACATTCCAAAAAAATAAAAAGTTGCCAAGTTTTTTTTCATAATACCGCAGGCAATTTTTGTTGCTCAGAAATTATTATTCGGGGATTATTCACCGAAATCTTTCATAAAATAAGAGAAATAACCTTTTTGAATATTTCTGAATGAAAATTGATCTTTCTGGAGCGAAAAATTATTTTATAAATTACGCCGGTTCTCATTTTTCATAAGTTGGTACAAAAAATTGCACCCATATATATCTTATCAAAAAGCATAAGGTTTAGAACCCGGACCTACTAAGTTTAAAGTATGCTGACCCTCCTTAAGTGCGAAGGCAGATATAACGCGAATGCGGTGAACGTTATTGAGTGGATACTACTTTCAAGCCCTCCTAAATATACGTGATTTTCCGTTGGAATATTAATTTTAAGCAAAACACATTACAAAAAATTCGAATGGAAAAAAAAAATTGTTAACTTTAATTGAACGGAAAGAAACAAGGAAGATTTGCACGTTGGATTTTGCATGATATTCGTCAACGAACAATAAGTTTTGGCAAGTTTTAATGTTTCCAATAACAAAACATCACTTGGTCGTCGTCTTTTACCATAATCAAACAAGTTCGCGTGTTTTTTTTTAAATCTTTATTGTTTGTGAGCCTGATGGTTAGTCTACGTGAAATTATTCAGCATCTTAAGCATAAATCTGCTTGTGATGCGTTTTCGTACGGAAAATTCGGGTTGTGATTTTTAATTTAAAAAAAAAAAAAAAAAAAAAAAAACTAAGTTTTATTTAAAATTAGAGCACGATGCAATCGCTAAGTTATTTGAATAAAATTTTGAAATTGTGGAATGAAATGGGATTAAATCAAAAGCTAGCATGGGGAACCTGTTTAGTCGGATTTATAAGTTTCCTCATGTCGACTTTGAATTTGGTTAATATGTTAATCGGCATCTATTGGGGTTGTTTTTACACCTCTATTATTCGTAAGCACCCCTTTCAAAAGTAAGCCAGGGAACAAAAAATTTCATAAAAATTAAAATTTCCGGATATTTTGTTTTAGAGGTAAATGGAATACTTGCAATCGTTAATCCCCCAATTGCTGCAGTTTTTGTAATCATGGGATCCGAGAAAAAGGTAAAAGAAATTACAATATCTTAATTTTTTTTTGGAACTGATAAGCAAAGATTACAAACTCCGGAAACATTTTCGGTCCGGGAATCGAAAAGTCCTGCTTTTCGAAGAAAAATAATCCTTGGGAGTAAGTTTTCCCGAATTTTTAATTCCGGGACTGAGCTTTTCCATTTGACTTTCGGAAATGAGAACCTGAATCGCTCTTATTAAAAAAATTTTAGAAAACCAGTTTTCCCACTTCGATTAACTTTTTGGTTTCCCTGGAATTTGGATCAAAACAACTCCAAAGGAGAAAAAAAATATTAATACCCGGTAAACGAATTTTTCCATTTTGTTTTATTATTTGACTCTGGGATACCAGAGTATTTCGGGGAATTTCCAAAAATTGAAATTCCGGTATCCAAGGAGAAAAAAAATCCCAAAAATATATTTTTTTTTTTTTCTTTTTTTTTTTAACTTTTGGCTCTACTGAAAATCGGAAATTTACTCATTAATTTATTTTAAAATTTTATTGAAAATTTGGGAATTTCTAGACCAACCAAAGAGCTTACCAGATGGCTTTGAATGGCTTACAAGGAAAAAAATTAATAAATAAGTAAATGAAAATGCATTTTCTAAAAATTTTCTTGTTAAGAGGAAACTAAGGATTTCCGACTACAATCTCTAGCACATAAATGATCGATTAATTTTCTTTTTTTTACTTGGGCAGGAATTCGCATACTCGTTGAAATTTTGGGTCTTTAACACCATGTCAAATCAGGTCGGGGCTTGTTTGTTTTTTAATTTAATCACCAGCACATGTGTGACCACAAACAACTACTTGAACTGTGCTGCTCTATGGTGGTTTTTCTGGCAAATTAGTAAGCGCAAAAATTTTACTGCTTTTTGACGTCAAACGATTTATATTTAATTTAATTTAATTTTTTTTAAGATCAGCATGGGAGTACCCTGGCGCAAGTTATCCGCCTAATTAAATTCGATGATAGCATTGCTCTTAGTAATTACGAAGAAAGGCTAAATAATATTCAAATTCGGATTGCGAACATTGCAAATGTATTGGAAATATTGGATAATCTTATGCCTGCCGACGGAGCTTAATTTTGCCGAGTGCCTTGGGACTCGAGTTTGATTGGATTTACAAAAAAGGGGGAAAAGAGAAAGCGATCGCCCTTATTTTCATAATGTTACATAATACCATGGTTTTATAGGAATATATACAAGTCTGTTTTTCTTTTATTACAAGTCTAATTTACGGTTTTCCTATTTAAAAAAAAGGAGCAAAGCGATGAAAGGCTGTCTCAGAGTCAGAATCGATTAAAAATGTTAAAATTTGAATGGGTGGAAAAGAGCAATAGGGCACTATTTTTTTTTTTTTCTGTTGAAACGGCTAAAATCGTCATAACCATGGGGTTTATTCCAGGGAATCGTGAATTTTCGAAAATAAGAAAAATTCCAGTCTCAGGAAGCGGGATTCCAGACAATTCAAAAAAAAAGGTTCCCAGGAAATTTTTTCGGGAAAAAAATTGATTTCCGGGAGCAATGTCTACTGGATTTGGTCATTTCAAGTGATTTACAAGGTTCAGAATCAAAAAAAGGAGAATTTCGAAAACCTCATACGCCAAACGTAGAAATAAAAAATCTCGAAAGCGTGGATTACTGTTGAGCATAAGTTAATCATTTGTAAAACTTATTCATTTGCAATTTTTTCGATTAACTAAAAAGATTTGTCGTAGAAAAATCCATGTCTTAAAAAAGCTAACTTAAATTTTCAGTGCGATGCAATCTTAAGCTTAAAGTCTAAATTGAATTTAAAAATAAAAATGATGATTATAAATAAATGAAAAATAAAAAGAGAGAGAAAAAAACGACAGGTTTTAAACTGCTTATGGATTCTGTTTTTAGGTGTGATAATGGTCTAAGCAGGCGATAAGTTGTCACAAGTTAAGTTTCGCATAAAGAGGCAGATGCTTCAAGGCAACAGTTCCTTCCCGATTTTTAGTTGAAAAAGATTTAACTTTTTATTTATTATTTTTTTTAATAAATCAAACTATTTTTAATGAAATATTTCCGTGTTTCGCATTGCGTTTTTTCTTAGTTATTTCCTTTTTTTAATTAAAACAATGGCGCTTCTAAATAATTTCTGTAAAAATTTTAGTTTTTGGAGTAAAATTGGCGAAAAAAATAAGTTAAAATATGCAACTGGAATAATTGGATCTTTATGTATTTCCATAGCGATGTTGAATTTTGTTCATATGATCATGGTGGTCTATTGGGATTATTTTTCAAAAGTTCTTCTTTGTAAGTGCGGTGCCTTCGATATAAAAAACGGCGGGAGTAATAATATTTTTTGTATTGTTTCAGTGTTAACAGTTACCCTGATATTCATATTTGCAGTAGCTGCTTTTTTATTTTTTGTAATTATCGGATATCAGAAGGTAAGGAACAAATTTTCTTCATTATTTTCTTTTTCAGGACCAAATTTTTGGAGAACGGGGGTATGAGGCCTGTGGGGCGGGGGCAAGACTTAAATCTCGATAAAATGGGACTTGGAAAATATTCGCAGTGGGAAAAAAATTTACGGGGGATCGAGTCCCTTTTGCACCCTCCTTGGTTACAGCTGATTTTCAATAAAATATACAGCTACTACATGCTTGAAAGGATATTCAGCATATATTCAAATAGGAAATTTTTAGCAGGTTAAAAATTGTGAAAAAATAGAGAAATTAGGTGCTCGATTCCTGCTTAAAAAAAAAAAAAAAAAAAAGTTTCATTTTTCCAGTGCGTTAAGCCTGTTGTCATGAAGGAACTTTTCTTAATAAAAATCCAAAGATTAAAAATAATAAATAAAAAATATAACTACATAATAGAGGCCTAATAGAATTCAAAATAATGTTACATAATTTTTAAATTCAGTGGACTGTCAGGCTATTGGTGGCAAATCGATTTTATGGTTCACAAAAACCCCACTTTTTTTAAAATTTTCTTTGATTGACAAGGCACCAAAATTTTTTCCCCGAGGCAGTTACGTTCCGTCATGATTTTCCATATCAGGGTTGGCTGATGTAAATCAAGGCTTAACTTTCCAAATCGAATTTTCTTTATTTTGACAGGAATGGAAGCACTTGATGATTATCTGGGTATCGAATTCCATGCTGTATTTTTTAGCAACCGAGTTGTTCTTTGCCTTTGATGTCGCCGCGAAAAGCGAAGGTATCAGCGTATCCAAATACTTGGACACTACCACCGTTATATACTGGTTTTTCATGGGATTTTGTAAGTTTCGACAGTTAAACCCTTTAACGTTTTCATAAGAGCTTAAAAATTTCGCTTTTCAGTTTTGAATTTTTATACGATGGTTTATATAATCCGCCGAGTTAATCGTATTTATCATTACGAACAAAAAGTTGACGACGTCAGCCATCGTCTTGCGGGTCTCGCAGTTGCATTAAATATGTTAATCAATCATCATAATCAACATAATGTTCCCGCAATCGGAGCTTAAACGTCCGATTTTAAAGCGATTAAATGGGAATCAACTCCTTAAGTTTCATTTAGTTCCTAATGAATCCATTTTTCGTTCCAGTGAATATTATTAAGTAAATATATTTGTGAATATTGCATTTTTAACTTTCAAATTTTATCGACGTTTTTAACCCTGTTATGAAAACGCCTAAATAAGAATCGTGAATTGGTGGACTTGGCGCCACAAGGAAGGTTTTTTCGCGCATGTTTATTTACAATGAGAGCGCGTTGTACGCTGTCAGTCCGCTTCCAAGCACCCTCGCGAGTGGTTTACATTTCATTTCTCATTTCTTCTATTTTAACCGGTACTTTATTGCGTTGTTTTCTTTTTGTTTTTACACGTTTTTTTTTCCCTTTATACCTGTGTTTTTAATTTAATTTTTTTTCTACCTGAGTTTTTAACCTCGCTTTAAACAACACATCACATACGGATAATTCTTTTTTTTTCAACCTGCGCCGAATTACGTCAAAAAATTGTTGAAAAATGCCGGCCGACAGCGAACTCAGCTATATTTTAAACAGGAGACAGCAAATCAACGATGCCCTGGACGAAGGAGAACCGATCAAACCTCAATATAAAGTCCACAACGTCTACACGGAATTCCACGAATTTTCCAGGAAGCAAATCAAAAAATACGAGCAAACTTTCAAGCAGTAAGTTACAATTTTTTGGTTCGCTTTCCAAGAAATAGGGATGAAAGAAGAGATTAAAGGCAGAGGAGTGCATTGACACAAAAGGGGTTGGCTTGATTTAAACTGATAAAAGGCTTTTGTCCGCATCCTGACTCTCACATGTACACTCGGCACTTTTCATCATCTCGACAACGAGGGCCAGGAGGCTTTTTATTATTATTTTAGCCTTCGTACCCCATGGCAGCTTAAAAGAAGTTTCCGATTTTTAAAATAAAAATTATTACTGCTTGTTAATAGTTTTAGGAAAGAGCCACATGCAAAGATTTGGATAATTTCCAAAGTAAACTCAAACGATTAAAAATTTATGTTTGATTTCTTCTTTTGTTTATGGTTTTATCATCAACACTTCACAGATTAACCTTTCAAGGGACTCGGTCTTTTATGCGATATTCTGTTTTTTTTTTTTTTTTTTTTTTTTGCAAAATCGTTAGTAAATAAAGATTGCAATCTTTTATTCTCGGAACAGGAGTTCTTCTCTGAACCAAAAGTCCAAGGAATGGGAATTCCTGTTTATAAATTTTTTAAGTATCGAAAAAAAAAAGGTACTCCGAAGAAGAAAAAATTCTAGGGGCCAAGTTTTCCAACGACTAAGAAATGAAACCGGTCATCTTGGTACTTCCTGGCTATCATATCAACAATTCCTACCCTTAAAAATGGCTGGCCACAAGATTTCCCTTTTTTACAACTTTTTGACTTCCTGAAATTTCTGTTAGTATTTAAGAAAACAATTCTCAGGAATCAGGACTTCATGTACTTACGGGGAAAACAGGAAAAAATTATTGTAGAGTAACTTCCTGTTTTATATATACATGACTCAATAGACATTCTGATTTCCCCAGTTTAAAAAAAAACGGTTTTCTGAAATTCCAAAAATAAAGATCCTCCAAAATTATTTAGGAACAAATAGGGAACCGAATTAGGAAATGAAATTTACAAAGAGGCCCTTCATATACATGGCCGGATCTAGAATTTTTTTCTTGGAGGGGGCTAAGAATAGGGGAAAAAAAATTTTTTTTGGGGGGGGGGCTATTTTGCTTCCAGGGAGGGCTTGGCCCCCCCTAGATCCGGCCATGTTCACATAAGGATTGCCTCCCGGGTACAGCCAGATCCAGGAATGAAAAAAAGCTTCCTCTTTTCCTAACTTTCTAAATTGTAAATTTTATTTGTTTTCCTAACTTTTTAAATTGTAGTCAGGGAGGAAACGAATGAGCTCGGACCCCCAGAAGAAACATTGGAGTCTCTCTGTGAAATTTTCGTGCATTGTAAATGGGAAAATTCACATGCTCTAGGGACTTCCCCAATTTTTCATGTTCTAAAAAAAATTATTTTGGAGCCCCCTCGAGCCTTTAGGCCTGCAGTCATTCAAAATAACGCTAGATCTGAGTTTATTTAAAAATTTATGCCTTCGAATTTAGATTTAGACGGAGTACATTTAAATTTTAAAGTTCCCTCTGCTCTGCCCCCCCCCCCCCCCCCCGGATAAAAATCAAGATACAGTTTATGGCCTACGGTGTGACTTCCTTTGCGAAAACAAGTCACCAATGTTTTAAGGTCTAAAATATTTCATATTTTAGCTAAAATGAAGTCGTTGTGTTAAGCTTAAAAAACTATCTATAATCAATTGATTGAAACAGTGAGGGCAAATTTTTTACCGCAGCCCAACTCCAGTCGACTTATTCCTCCCCAAATTTCGAATCCGAATTTTCAAATTTGGTTAACTCAGTGCTAGTTAGGCTGGTTTTTTTTACTCGATCCACCGCAAAGAGAAACATTTAAAAAAAACTCACCTCATTTTTTATGTGTTTGCACATTTTAATCTCGTTTTCCCATATTTGGCATTCTTTCTATTATTTCATAAGCGGAAGAATAAGGATGATGGATGTTTCTACGTTTCATCTGTAACATATAAAGAAAGTGAAATGAATCAAAATTTCAAATATGCATTTTTTTTCTTTACAAAAAAAATTATACTCAGCTCCGGTGTGATTTATTCACAGGAATTTTGTACCTGACAACACACGGAACGAATAATAAGAATGTCGTGAAAAGACCATTGTGTTAACGTTGAATTCCAAGGGATTCACGTAGAAAAACAACCCCACAGGTAAAGCCAAAAGAATCGAGTTAGTACGTCGCCTTGTATACCTCATATTTCAATTATCGACTTACCATTTATTTAATTTACAAGTATTGTATAATTAAAAGTGAAACCGTTTTCAAGTTATCAAAATCTTTTTTGCCATTTTGCCATTTGTTTTGCCTTATCGAACATCAATCATACAGGAATAATAGCGTCGTGAGATAAATTACAGAAGACAACAAAAAAAAAAAAAAAAAAAAGACGGTGGAATTAATTGTCTAAACAATGAGTGAAGACTATCGAGGCGTTTCAATGAAAGTCGCGGTGTGATTTCCGCAAAGAAATAAAATTTATTATTGTCATTCTAGGGTTTTTTTTTTAATCGTTCGATTGTGATTCGATTTCTAAAAATGTTTTTCGATCAGGTTTTGACACAAAGAAATCGAGGAACAAAAAGTAATTACCATGGGCGGTCCATTTTTGGAAGTAAAATTAAAGGAAATATACTCATTATTGTTTTGGGCCATTTTATGTTAATCGATTTTTCCACTTAAATTAGCGACATCGTTTTAACCCTTTCGACACCAAGCTTGAACAAAAAGTTTTTTATTCTTCAGGGCACAATGTTTTTTTTTTTTTTGGTCATAAATAATAAATCAATAAAATCATATACAGTAATAAATATCGTAGTCATTTTTCATCAGAATTGTCTAAAATTTTGCAAACATTTCGGAATTTCGATTAGACAAAATTCTAATATGGCGGAGACATTTTAAATATTAACTATTTAATTTTCGGTGCGATATTAAATTTTCTGCCTGAAATTTTGTCATTTTGGCATCAAATTTGAGATTTACGGGATCGAAAATCCATAAAACATTTCCCCCCCTCAATTGTATGCGATATTTAGTATTTGGTAAATGTAGTGCGGGTTACCTGATAGGGACTTTTTATAGGTTAAAACGCGTAGCACGGGTCTACAAGGGGTTATAGGTTAACTTTTTGGAATCCCGGAAAAGGTTATTTATAAGAAAATTCCTAGCAGTAAAGATTCTAACTTGATATTGCATAAGCTAATAAGCTCAAGTTTAAAGGAAAATTTGTCAATGTTAACATTTTTATTTGTTGAAAATTAAAATATTGATTCCAAGAATAAAATGTAATCTCCGACGAGGAAAAATGAAACATTCCTCTGATTTTCAATCCGCTTTTATATTTTGATTCAGATTTCCGATAAGATTATAACAACAACAAGGAAAATTATTGAGAGATTATCGGTGATTCACGTACCTCTTACAAGAGATTTCTGATTTATGATTTTCCCAGTACGTGCCTTTTTTCCGTAGATAATCTTAACCCTTTTTTTATTAAAGAAGGAAATTTCCTTACCTAACGAGTGCTAAATGTTAGTAACGAGTAGGTTGCTCCGCTTATGACCCTGGATCGTCATTTACACCGAATTCTTATTTATTCAGATTACCGTAACGGAATTTTTTAGTATGAATTTAATGCAGGGCTGCCAACCGTAATGCCATTAAAAAAAGAGGTGACGTCTTTTTAAAGCGTGGACTAACCGCCCTACGGAGAAGACCCTCCAAAGTGAAACTCGTGTAAAAGCTCTTATCTCATTGTAACCGTATAATGCGAGTGACCGTTAAAATTGTAACGGGGATAAAGGATATTAAATGCCCTTTCGCACGTGGCTAATAAAGGGTAGACGATAGGATGAAACAGGAAGCGTTTGAGTTTGAGTTTGTTAGGGTCTCGCCCTTTCCTCCTTAGCTCGATTCACTTGTTTTTCGTGGTACAAATATTATGAGGGCTCCACAATTTATTTTTTTAATACTAAGTAATTTACCACCATGAATGCTAATTCTCTCCTCTTGAGTCTATTCCTGGAAAGGAACTTCAAATTTTTTTTTTCGATAGGGAGAATTCCAAAATATTGGTACAATATATGGGTCCTGCCGACTGAATTAAATGATCCCGGAGATCTGTTTCTTTGGGAATATTCTCCACGAACGAACTTTAGATTAAAAATTCCCCAAATTCAAGCCAAAAGAAGCCAGAAAGGAAACGTTTGCGTGGAAGGGGAAGGAGAAGATTTCACCTGCAACATTTTACCGAAGTATTTTTTTTGTTAAAAGGGGCATTTGGAGCCCCCATTAGTCTCCCAGGCTGGCTATTGGACTTTTGTTATTCCGACTAGCGGCAAATCCGTCACTTTAATGACAATACTTATCATTTTCGGTTTATTTTGCTGATTTACAGTCCTCCAAGTCTTCATTTTTAGAGAGTCCGGTTCAAGGCATGTGTTTAGAAACTCAACTTTTTAGGGCACCGCTGGCATCCCTTTCGTCTTAAATTCCTGGAATTTTAGGGTTCAACGATTTGATGGAGCCATCTTAAATTTTTATAATATGATTTTTGGGGGCCTTATTGGATTTCACATCTGAAATTTTGTCATCCTGACATCGAATTTGAAATCTACGGGATCGAAAACCCATAAAACACATTTTTTCGGCTATTTTACTTAAATAAACAAATTTTATGGGATATTTTGCATTTGCAGATTAATTTTACGCCCAAAATAATTGGAAATGAAGTATTTGAGAATTTGAATCCCGGAGGTGAAAGAAAAATTTTTCGTTAAGGTTTCAAAATTTACGACGGAAAAACTCGAGTTCGTGCAACGTCAATTATTAAATCATCTTTATAAAAGTAAACCCGTATAAAGAGACTAGCCTGGGGTTTATCAAGGTAAATAACAGCCAATAAAATGATTGTCCTTCGGGGGGTACTTTCGTAAGTCATCCGATTCCAAAATAAATATGATTAAGCTATAACTTTCTTCGCATCGATCAAATATCAGTTTATTTATTAAAAGCTGCAATTTTCGTTATTACGTAGATTCCCCGAATATTATAATTTCCGGTTGTCTATTTTTCTATATCCGTTATCGAATCGGATTCAGCTGCGCGATATTTATTTTAATTCGGTTGAATGCCATCAAGGGCCATGCATCAGCGCTCTCCGTGTTTACAAGCGGAACTCATCTTTCAGTATATTTTTTTTATTTTTTTTTTAGAATAAAAAACTCATCGAACCCTATTAGAGCCAAGCCTTTATTTTGGAATCCCGACGTTTTTGTTTTAGAAAGGTCGTCATGGCAGCACGCGTTTTCCTTTCCAAACAAGATTTTTTGAAATATAGGTCAGTCTGATGACCTTGATTCACCTTGGAAGTCACATAACTTTTTTTGTTTTTTCCTTTTTATTTGCCGCCCGTTTTTGCAGGTAAATAACGAGTCCTTCAAGTATAAATCACTCGGAGAAGGTCGTGCCATGTACTTTTTGATAAGAAAAGTTAACTGTTTACCAAGAAAAATAATTAGTAACACAGGACAAATAATGTTATCGAATGAAACGGATGAGTTGCTCGATTGCTGACTAATAGCAAACCGGCCCACATGGTAAGAGGATTTAATTGATTATGCAACTATCGCAAAACTCTTAAAAAATGCATCGTCGCGTAAAAAACTTCCTTCGGAAATAAATCCCGCTATAATTCAATTTTTTTTTTTTTTTTTTCGATTGATATTTATCAGGTATCGAAACAAGGGCGAGGCTTTTTTATCACGTATGACGCACACGTGTGAAAAACCCACGTGGTGTTTGAATTTGTGCGTTGGAATGCATTGTAGGTGTATATAATTTAAAACGGCTAATATTAAATTGAATGATAACTCACTTTGTTAACGGGAATATAGATTAGAAAAATCCTGGAGATTGTTTACTTTTTTGAGGTCGAGCAAACCAACAATAGTATATTACACATCAGGAATAAATCCCTTCATTTTAATCCTAAAGGGTATTTTTCCACTAATTTTTTCAAATTTTTATTTACAGGGGAGAGCGAGATAAAACAAGGGCCATTTTTGAGCCTAAAACGGCTCCAAATGCCCGAAAATTTTTTTATCCAAAAACAGTTATTAACCTTAATGACCGTTACACCCAAAAGAATGAATAGCCTCGTTCGCAACACAAGCATGTTGCTTAGCGACAAGACTGGTGAGTGCTTTTCGCAAAGCATATTTACTAGTCTTAAGCACTCACGAGTCTTGTCACAAAACATTTTTACTGCTTAGACCTAAGTTATGCAAAAATGCTTTGTCGCAAAGCATTTTGCTTAGACCCAAAGCAGCATTTTTTTGGGTGTACAAATTGAGGTCCTCATTAAATTTTCAGGGCTTTCAATTTTCTCAGAAAATGACGGACAAAAAAAAAAAAAAAAAAAAAAAAAAATCGCCGCCAAAAATCTTGAAACGATTTGCACGAATTTTAAACATTTTTAATCATCTGAAAAAATTTGGGGGGTGTTTTCAGGTGGTATATAATACAAATTTGGAGGACAGTGATATTTTCGGACCACCCTAGCCCCCTCCCCAAATTTTAAAAAAAAGTTAATCCTAACATTAACAACAAATAAATGTAATGCGGAAGTTTTGGGATTAATTAAATAAATACACATTCATTCATGAAATATGTCACCCCCCTCCCGCCTCCCAAAGTTTTCGGGTTTGAAGCAGAACTTGCGATTTTTTTTAAAATTCGTATTCAGTGGCGCAACTCCAACATTAATCTTTTTTTTTTCCGTTGCACGACACACTTTTTTCATTTCCTTTCAAAAGCCGCATCATTGAAATATGATTAAACAATCGTTCGACCGCAGCAACGGTGAGGTCGGAAGATTCCAACAATTTAATCAATAGTAAAAAAAAAAAAAAATAGTCAACTACAATTTTTTTGCAAAAACCATCTGATTTTTCTTTCTCGTCGTTGAAAGTGAAATAAACATCACGCGAGTAATAATTTGGATCAATTACTAAAGGGCAAATTGCTAAACAACATGATTTTTTTATGTTGTAGCGATTGCATCATACGTAAATCAATTTGGCGATCGATATATAAACTGCGTAATCTCGACATGTTTGAACCTTTACAAAACAAAATTACAAAAAAGATCCCTTTCAAAAATGTGAAAGAGTGCACAAGTATAATGTACATAACGTAACGACTTCCTTTTTAGTCCACAAAAATGAGTCTTAATTTATTAAAAAAAAAAAAAAAAGACCGGAAGTGCATGGCCACCTGACGCATGTTTGAACCACATACTTGAATGGTTTCCTATCCTCTTTGTCATCATTAATCGGGGATAAGGTGTTTTTAAGTAGCGGTGATAAAATCCTACGACTTAATTTATTTAAAGCACATCGACATATATAAAATTATAAATAGAGTGAACACGAATAATACCTAAATCAATTAAGTAATCGTTGGCAAAAAAATTATTTATATTTATTTTAATATCAAATCATATTTCATTAAAACGTACCGTTTTAAGAATCACGGGGTTCACTTTTGCCAAATAACACCTCAACTTAAATTCCGAAAATTATTTTTAGTGCTTCCGGATCTTCGAACTCGAAATATTTTCAATTTTTCACCAAAATTAAGGCGACATATGAAGTTTCGACCCCGAAAGTTATAGTCAGGAGAATAAATAATCCGGGGAAAAGATTTAAGTCAGATTTTTGGAGATTTTGGGTCATCCCGCTAGACACCGCATCCAAAAGAAATTCTATCGGTCCTCGACCGGATTTTAAAGAAAACATGAAGCTTAACGATGCATAAAATTGATGATAAAAATATATATGGAAGCCGTTGGTAATGATTCGTATAAAGTTTACGTGTTTTGTGACTCATTATACTGATTCACATATTTTCTAATTCGAGATTTTTTACGATCCATATCCATTTTTTAAAAAGAAAAAAAAAAATTATACACAAGTTAATTTTAGCATGGCTCTTGATGGAATATTGCGGGGTCTGCAGAATCCGAGAAGAAAAAAAAACCAGTCAATTAAATCGTCACTGTTCAAGGCCGAATTTACATGCAGACCTTACGACCTTGCATCTGCTTGTTTGTATCGCGCTAGAAACTGCCATTTTTCTCAGATTGGGATAAAAAAAAAAAAATAATAATAATAAGTTCATTGGATGGTAGTATATCTAATCGGCCGAGACTCGTTAACCGGCCTTGTTGGGTTGTGTATGACCTGACAACCAAGGTCGACTTGTTCAATACTTTCCAATTTCATATATTGTCTTGTCAGTTTGCTTTTTAATGCATTTATATGATGTATTACAAATTAAATGACAATTATTTGTTATGTTACTTATCTTGTTATTTGTAATTGGGTTATTAAACTTGATTTATCTCTCAAGGGCGGATCCCAAATTTTTTTTCTTTTTCATTCGGGTAGGCAGGAGGTGCCGAGTGCCTGAAATATGTAAATCTTAGGCGCTAACATTTATCTCGTTTTGAAAAGGGAGCAGGGGAAGAGGAGACATACCACCTCCCTTTATCCTGAATCTGATTCGATTAGATTTAAAACGAAACCGTTAGATTTTGTCAAAAAATGAGGAGAAAAAAAATTAAGGTTATTACGAAGAATTTAAATAAACTTAAAACTCCTGAAATTGTTTTAAATATTTTTTAAATGCCTCGAAAGTTGGTGAAAGCCTAATGGCTTACAACGGCCTGGAAAACTTAAAAAGTTAGGGCCCCCAATGCAATAATTAGCTGGGTTCCCTTTGAATTTGTTTGAGACCTCGTGAAAAAAGATTTTTTGGGGAAAAAGAAAAAAGGCCAAAAATCCTGGGGAGTGTTTTTTGGAAAATTACCTAATGCATAAATTTATTTCCTTGAAAATATTTTCTTTTGTTGCATCAAAAGGCGTGTTGGTCTACAAGGGACGGAGATAAATATCTTACTCGTTTATATAAAAAAAAAAGGTTGTAAATAAAACTCGTACAAAGCCGGAGGCCGGAGAACCCCCGCAAACGCCGACAAGGCCGAACGGCACATAATTCATTCTACGATATAACTTTTTAAAGTCCGAGTATCATCGTCGTTATTAACCAAATTTTTAGCCGTTATGCCATTATATACCCATACTCCATTATCTAAGGCTGGCACAAGACATGGCATCGCAGGGCAGAAGACAAGGAACAAGTCCGAAAAAGATGTTTAGAAGTATAAAAATTTGAAAAAATCCATATCCCATAGGATAAATGCCACTTGCAAAAGAAAAAATTGAAAAAGCATTTTGATTATTGTTTTATTGTTACATCTCCTGCTATGCCGAATCACCCGAAAAAAGTTATAATTAAACGAATTTAACAAATGATAATAACAGCTTTCAAAGTCGACGGAGGAGGTAAAGCAGTAAAAGGAGGCCGATGAGGGCCCTCACGCCTATAACACGATGCACTTTAGGTAATACGCGCTCAAGGGTCTACGAGCCGAGAATAATAAATATTCATAATCGATCATCTTTTAAGGAAGCTACTTTTCTAATCGCTTGGGTGGCACGTGCTTTAACGAGAAACTGGAAAACAGGAATCGGTCGTAGTCGTAGATTGTCGTAAAAGTCATAGACGGGCTGTTAACACTTGTATTTTTATCCGACGAAAACAAGTTCATTTTTTTTATTGACGATTAATTATTAAAAGTAAAAACTCGACAAATAGGTTCTTCTCAATTAAAAAAAAAAAAATAATGGATCAGGAAAAAAAATTGATCCGCAGACGGTATAGGCTTTCGCGGTAAATGTATATGGTGTGCAATCAAGCATTTCGTTTCCCGTGAGAAATATGAACGTTATTTCCTACGAAAAAAATTAAATTTCTAATAAAATACAACGCCGTATGAAATGACCATTACGTAAAAAAAAAAAAAGAAGAATTTTATTCTGAAAATGCCACGACATTTCATCGCGCATGATTGACATTTTGGCAAATTAATTAAAAACCTGACCAAGACAAAAATGATGTACCGACTGCCATGCGGGGTTACATTTCCGTAAATAAAATTTTTTTACCATTTTAAATGAACCAGTCAATTTTTTTCCTCGGCTTCAAAATAAAAAACGGGATGCAACATTAAAAAGTCATCATATAATTATTACACATTCGTAATTATAATGACATCGTCTGTAAAATGAATTGTCGCTCTATTTTGATGCTGATGACCATATTTAATACTCATTTTTTTAAAAAGAATTTCCTTGCAAGCAGAATTATGCGTCCACGTGACTGCAAAAAAAAAATCGCTTTTGATTTAGCTACTTCGGGAGTTTTGGATCGGAATCCAGTGAGATAGGCTGTTGCTTTACATTTCTTTTCGCTTAAGTAGGAAACAGGGTGCAGCGATAAGGAGATATATCTTGTATCCCATTTAACATTTTATGTGCGTTAGCCATTGAGCAATTATAATTGGAATGATCCGAATGGCAATTTACCCAGGATTCGGTAAATACCATAAACTTTCGTATATATGGATCTCCCTGAAATTTTTCTCGAAAATTTGCTTCTATCGAACCCTTTAGCTAAAAGCCAGTTTTTTTGGGGTAAGTCCCTCAGATCCCCAGTAAGTGACTACTATTTTTATTTCAAAATTTTGAAATATTGTGGTGCGCCCGAGTAAATGGAACCCCTTTTTTTTTTTACATATATGGCCTTTAACGCCTCACTGTGCCCTATTTCTCGACCAACAATTTTTTTAAAACGTCTATAACATAAGAACCTCTTCCCCTAAAAATACCAAGTAATTATATCGCTTTTTGGAACTGTGGTGATTTATCAAAAATTCGCCACAAAAACTCATTTTTCCTACAGAAATTACATAACATTTTTTGTCTCCAAAAAAATTCAGGACATTTTTAGGGTCTAATGAAACAAATATGAACCGGGGAGTCAAGATCAGAGGACACAGATTTTTTTGGACCACCCTACTACTAATAAAAACTCTTTTAGAAACTTGTTACTCCTAAAATAAGAACTTTTACAAATATTATCTGATGGAAAATAATTTCTAAATCATGCTAACTAGAAAGGCGAAGCTATTTTAATGCCCGATATTTTTTATTTATTTTAAAATCATGTTTTATCAATCAGGAAACACCCTTACTATCGATAACCACATATTATCGATGCATCAATATAACGATAATCTTTTTTTTTCACATTATTAGAAAGTAATTTGTTATCGGTTCCTTGTAGAAAGAGGATACACGTACTTTCGCCGTGAACTTAAATCAAAATCCCATCTCATTTTTTTTCTCTTAAAAAAAGGACACGATCCTTCGCTTACTTTTTAAAAAAGTTTTAAACTTTGACCTGTCACATCACCATTTTTTAAAAAAAACAAATTCTCTGTTATAAACGAAAGACATCAATATTATTATCCCGGTCCTAACGGGAGACTTAAAAATGCAGTTATTAACATTCTTAACATGACTTTTATACCTTTCACTGGCTAGATTGCATGTCGATTCATTTAAATCAACAAAAAAACCAGACGTTACTTTATTTCTTGACCTTTCCCATTATTTTTTTAAAAAATCCTTTCGACCACTTAATATTACGATTTTTTTTTTTTTTTTTTTTTTTCTGGAACTGATGAAAGTAGAGAGAGAGAAAAAATAAATAAAAACACTTTCCGTATCTTGTTGTTTACGGAAATACTGACAGGGACATGATTGCGTTGTTTACATGTCAGATTGATTTAGAATTCTTTTCGGTTTCTAATGTTTTTAAGTTAAAACCATACGGTTTTGACATCCGGTGATTTGAGGTTTAATTAATTCAACTTTTTTATGAGATAAACGCAACCGGTTTAACTTTTTAAGTATTTAAGTGTGTTTTCTTAAAATGGAAAGAATAAAATCGGGAATGCCCGCATATATGCCCCTATTATCGTAAGAAGCACAGTTGGATAAATTAATAAAGTTCATAAGGGTTAACGCATTGCCGTCCAAACCTATCGAACCCTTTGCAATTTATTCGGGTCTCATAAAAAATTTTACCACGGTTGCGATTCTAAAGGTTCTTCAATATTTTCCTGCGCATTCATTCGTTACTTATATTCGTGCCAAACACAGATGGCAGCACTAGGAGTTCACTGCCTTACAAACCCTTTTCTTCCCGGCAATTTTTTTATAAATACGATTGCGGGAAATTGTCGGATAATCATGGAAAACTTAAGGAGAAGTTTCCCAAACTTGGTTTTAACAAAATTTGAAACTCTAACCTTAAAGCTACACCTGTGAATATGGAGGACAGCAAAACTATTTTTTGAAGAGGCTCTGAAATTTATCAAAAAATATTCTCGACATCAGCCATCGTGAAAGAGCTTTTCACAAAATGCCGCCTTATAGGGAAAGAGCTACCGAAACTCGGTTATTCAAACTAGAAAAATAAGACTTATTATTCCTATGCCGAAGGAAAATATGGCAAAATTTTAAGATTCCGATTTGAGTGACGCCAAGTCACCGACATCGTCAAATAAGTTTGCTACCGATTAAGTCAGGTTCAGATTCCTGTTAGGAAGGTTCGGACTGCTTTTAGAATTTCGAATCCGATTTTGTTTAAAATTTTATCAAATCGTGGACACGACAACCTTTTGACCGAATTAAAATGGTCCATATTTCAATTTCCCGAATTTAGGTTCAAGTAAAAATTAGAGTTTACCGTTTAAACCAAAGAGCCTCCATTCCGGCGAAAAGAGATTTAAAATTATCATCTTTATAATTGTAAAAAAAACCCACTCCAAGGCACTCTTTTCTTCAAACTCGAAAGTCGTTCATAAATAACTAATAAACAAGGCAAACACAAAGACTCGAGGATGATGCCGTGCAATCGGTTATACTTATTAATCGACACGATGATTATTAAATTAAGTTACGCTATCCGCGTTTTAACCAAAAAAATTAAAGTAATCGCACACGACCGTCTAATAACGATAGGTGCCCGTTAAAAAAATGTAAATTATAAACCAAACATCTGGCATGGCTTTGCTTTCTTCTTTCAGGTACGACATCGGCAAAGACGGCTTCTTGGATTTGGAAGAACTCAAAAGGATGATGGAAAAAATCGGAGCTCCTCAAACTCACTTAGGATTGAAAGCCATGATTAAAGAAGTCGACGAGGACGACGACGGCAAAATAAGTTTCCGAGAATTCCTTTTGATCTACAGGAAAGCGGAAGCCGGGGAATTGACGGAAGAAAGCGGCCTCAGTCAACTGGCCAAATTGACGGAGATCAACGTGGAAGAAGTAGGAGTTAACGGAGCTAAAAATTTCTTCGAAGCTAAAGTAAGTTAAATCAAGGGGACCGATTGCTAATCGAGTTGTAAATTTTTTCAAGATGTTATCGATGTATGAATCACGGTTTATTTGTGAGACATTTCACTCATGGCGATAAGATTTTTTTTTTTTTTTTAAACAAAAAAATTTGATTTTGTGATTTTGCTTTGCAGATAGAAGAAGTAAGCAAGAGAAATAAATTCGAGGAAGAAATCCGTGCCGAACAAAACGAAAGGAAGAGGATAGAGGAAGAAAAAGCGCAAAGAAGACTGATGTTTAAAGAAAGAGCAGCCAAGTTTCAATCCTCGTAGTGCCATAGAATTTGTTTTTAACTTTTGTGTGAGTATGCAATTTCTAGAAAATCCAATCCAGGCCTTTACAACGAGTTTTCTACTTTGCCAAGTTATATTTTTACGTACTGTATCAAGTGGGGATCGAGTCCCTTATTTTTGCAACCATTTGCAAATTATGAGGTGAACCAATAAAAGCAATCAATTTTTTTTGCTAAAAAAATTATTTGTTATTTGTGTAGCCAACAAAACCTTCAAGTATTTTTTTTTGCCTGCTCACTTTTTTTTAGCTAGAGCCAATATGTGGCAAAAAAGTGACAAAAATAAAAAGTCTCCAGTATTTCGGAAATTGAAATCCATCTTTTGCGGAAATGATTCCTTTTCAACATGGCAATTAGCACCTAGTTAATTGTCTTTTTTTTTTTTTTAAATAACGAGGAAAAAATAAAAATTAAACTATTGGTCACAGTTTAATTAATTTAGAAAGTGTCAAAAGATTCCTGAAACAAGAGAAGTCATCCTCACCCGTTGCGTGCATATATTGTTTTTATTCGGATCACCGTGAACTTGATCGTCTCGAATATGATATACGATTCTCCTTTAGTTTTCGCGTTTATCTTAAAGAGGATGGAAATCACAAAATCTTAGGTAAGATCAAGTTTCTTTCTCGCGAGATATCAATTTCTAATTTTTTGGACCCCTGTTTTTGTTTATAATTTTAATGTCAAAGTGTTTAAAACCTTGCAGCTTCGTGCTAAGGATCCCGGTTTTATTTGTTTGGGGTTTTAAATAAATAAACGAGATTTCGAACGCGCAAGTCATGCTCACAGATTATTTTTTTCCCGTTTTGGTTCTTCTGAAACTTTTAGCATTTTAAAAAATAAATAAAAATGGTTTCTTGAGAATTGAAACGTTTATCAAAGCAGACATTTCGTAGAAAATTAATAGAAAAGTCTAACTACTCTTCCGAGAAATGTTATATAAATTTTAGTAAAATATAGTTTATTGTGCAATAGCACTAAGCTTCATATAAACGAAGGGGGGACTTGATGTTTCGAAAATGTTCAATATTTTTTTTTTCGATTATTCATGGGTGAAACTTCAAGAGTCATGAATTTTTTAAGGCCCTTTTTTTCTAAATTTTTCTTAAGACGTATGACAGCTGACATCTTTTTTAATATTTTTCTTAAATATGCTGGCTATTCTACTTTTCTTGAGTTTTAACGAACGTTTTTTGCGAACAAATTCACCCAACCAACATGTGTGTTTAAAATTCAAATGTGCCATAAGCGGAGATAAAGCATGTCACAGAGTGTTTGCTGTTTCTTAGGAAAAAATCCAGAAAGCAAATTCAATTTTTTTTAAAGGAAATTGGCTACAATCATGTTCGTGAATATTTACTGGGCGAACGTGCCTCCCCCCCCCCCCCCCCCAGGGTTTTTTTTTCGTCCCCCTAAAGATTTTTTTTTTTTTGCTTTCATAAAATAAGTATAGGAATCGTATCTTTTGCCCCCCTTAAGAGTATACCAGTCCGAACCAAGACATCTTTGCCCCTCCCCCCCCCCCCCCCCTAAGAAAAATCTGAAATGACGCCCCTGGTCATTTCCTATCGGAAATATTGCATAGATCATAAATCTGAAGTTTCTTTTTTTTTTTTTTATATCTAACTCGATTTTCGAGCCAAATTTTGGCTTCCGAGTGAAAATACAGCGCAGATATAAAAAAACAGACGTCAGATTCGTGATCTACGCACAACTGCCGACGGGAAATGACGAAAAGAATTATCAATGTTTTCGCTATTATGGGATTTTTTTCGAACTTTAAGCTTAAGTCGGCAAACATGAACATGTTTGTCTCCTGTTATAAATCCTAATTTTTTGTCTTTACTTTCAGATATGTTTCTCGTGATTTTACTTCCCTTCACTTACTGTCTCGCAAATGAACCGAACGAAACGCAACCGATTCCGTTAACATCAACTCCATCACCGTCGCCTCAAAAGGAGTTTTTCTGGATACCGCCTACGAGTCCGACTTTATGGCAAAAACACCCCCATGCACCGTTTTACCGGAAGCCCTGGAGACCGCCGCCTCCTCGATTTTTCCCGCTGACGTCGCCGTCTTTCAAATATTTCCCGGAACACTCGAATTGGATCCCGAGCAGAAGGACGCCTTCGTTTCCGCATTTTCATCTCCGTCATCCTCCGCCTCACCGTCACCACCGTCACCTTCGTTTGCCGGTACCGGAGATGTCCTCGATGCAAAAGTATTTGAACGTTCCGTTCGAACGGGAAGACGAATCGAAACCGACGCCGAACGGTACGGAAACGATCGAACTGGACAGTCAGGTTTTGGGATCCGTGGAGAAATTAATTTCGGAGAATTTGCAGACGAAAGTCGAGATTTTTAAGTCCATCGAAATGGAGTACGATCCGATTTTGAAAAAATTCGTGCAGAAGAGGGCGGAGGTACTCGCGGAGCCGAAACACAAAAAAAGATCCGGGGAAACGAGCCTGTTTACTCCGCAAACCAGTCAAAATCTCCAGGACGTCTTTAAAAAATTCGAACAAGAGCAAATCGACAACCAAGCACTGGTGATGAGGGACAAAAAAAATTTCCAAACGGGCCGATTCAAGTTCAAACAAGATGTAAAAATCGGAAACAACGCTAATAACTCCACCAAAAATTTACTTCAATTGATTTGCAACGTGAAAAAATACGGTCCGAATTTCATCCCGGAAAACGATTCCTTCGATCGATTTTCCAGGAACGCCAATTATTACGACTCGAAAGAAAAGGAGCAGCCGAATCGATTTTCGGCGGAGAAAAATTTCTATAACGATTCCATTAGCGTTTACGTTACCGATCCCAATTTTTTTAATTTCCTCCACGGGAACTGGAGCAAAGGCGGAATCCCCGTAATGTTAACGGCCATGAGTTCCAACGGTTCCAAACATTGCGCTTCGTGTTAATAACTCAATTAAAATTGTCTCGTATCAATCGATCGTGCCTAATAATACAGGAAATTTTTCCAAAAAAAAAATATATACATAATATTTTTGTATTTAAAAAATGGGCTTTTTGCTAATTTTTTTTTTTTTTTTTTTGAAAAAAGAAATTGTAAATTAGTCTTATTTTTGTAATTTTTTTAGATAAAAAAAAACCATTGCTAGATTAAAAAAGAAAATAATGACTAATAAAATAAATGTTCGCATGATCGCTTTTTTTACAAAATTAGTCATTGCAAAAATATAGTTTTTTCACCCCTTTATATTTTCTGCATATTTTTAATGAGTCACAATGTAATTTGTAAGTTATGTTTTAAGGTTTTATTAATTTTTTTTTTTAACTATTCGGATCAGATCGCATTTGATTTTGATTTAATTTTTCGATTATTATTTTATGAGACTGATCGCCGCATTTTGTTTTTTAAATTTGATTTTGAATCCGGCGATTTCTTTTACACGTATTTTACATTGCATTTTTATTATTAAAGAATTTCGCCTGAGGTTCTTCTAAATTCACTATATAATTTGGATTTTTTTTTTATTAAAAAAATATTATATATGAAAAGTTAATTATTTGTACAATTGTTTATGTCGATGTTAATATAAGATTTTTATGTTTTTAGTCATCTTATTATTTTATTTTATATGAGTATTTACATTGTTTTTGATCGAATGGATGAATTAACTCCGAAAAATTTTATTCCGAATTCCGAATTCCGAATATTTTAATTCCGAACTCCGAATTCCGAATTCCGAATTCCGAATTCCGAAAATTAAAGAATTCCGAAAATAATAAAAAAATTTTTTCCCGCCCGAATTAAAAGAATTCTGAATTCTGAAAAGGATAAAAATAAAATTATTTATTTATTCTATATTTTGTAATCATCAGTGCTGAGTATTGATACATGTTTTTTGAAAAACAACTAATTAAATAATCACAGATTGAAAAAATAATTAATCACATATTAGTTGGGCAGTTTTCACCAAAACGGGATTTTTTATGTCGCCATTTTCCCATTTTAAAAAATTTTGTTTACATCTCCTCCGAACAAGTTATTTGCAAGAATATATGATAAATTCGGTATTGAATACGGTTTTGTAAACAGGCACATCTGAAGTTGATGGAACTACATCATATGTGCTGATTTTGGTATAAAATATCACTAATACGGGAAAGAATAGTGTTTTAATTCATTCGGAGGAGAGGCGAGTTTGCAACACATGCAAAATGTAAGCAAACAAGTTTTAAACTCCGAAACAACTGACACCAAAATGTTATTATTTCCCTTATTTAGCGATGTAACGAAAATCAGCACAATTCGTTCAACTTCAGGTGTGCCCGTTTAGAAAACCATATTCAATATCGAATTTGTATTCTTGAAAATAACATGTTCGGAGGATACAACAAAAATGGTGACATAAAAATCCCGTAATGGCGAGAACTGCCTAGTTACCAAAAAATCACAGATATGTATGTTGTTGTCAAATAAATTAAAAAAAAAAAAAAAAAAAAAAAAAAGATTACTACTTCGGCGGATTTTTCCTAGGCCGACCTCTTTTTCTCTTTATCTGTTCAGGTACAGACGCAGAAGATTCTTTTGGCTCACTCCCGAGTTATCTTCGATTTCCAATTGTATTTCGGTCCGAGGTGCAATTGGAAATCGAAGGTCCTCGGTCATTCGTTCAAGAATCAGCTTTTAATTTTCAGTATCCGACTGCAAATGATAGTCTCCTAGAAATCGGTTGTAAGGCTGCGTCTGTACCTGAACAGATAAAGAGAAAAAGAGGTCGGCCTAGGAAAAATCCGCCGAAGTAGTAATCTTTTTTTTTTTTTTTTTTTTAATTTATTTGACAACAACATACATATCTGTGATTTTTTGGTAACTAGGCAGTTCTCGCCATTACGGGATTTTTATGTCACCATTTTTGTTGTATCCTCCGAACATGTTATTTTCAAGAATACAAATTCGATATTGAATATGGTTTTCTAAACGGGCACACCTGAAGTTGAACGAATTGTGCTGATTTTCGTTACATCGCTAAATAAGGGAAATAATAACATTTTGGTGTCAGTTGTTTCGGAGTTTAAAACTTGTTTGCTTACATTTTGCATGTGTTGCAAACTCGCCTCTCCTCCGAACGAATTAAAACACTATTCTTTCCCGTATTAGTGATATTTTATACCAAAATCAGCACATATGATGTAGTTCCATCAATTTCAGATGTGAATACTCAGCACTGATGATTATAAAATATAGAATAAATAAATAATTTTATTTTTATCCTTTTCAGAATTCAGAATTCTTTTAATTCGGGCGGGAAAAAATTATTTTATTATTTTCGGAATTCTTTAATTTTCGGAATTCGGAATTCGGAATTCGGAGTTCGGAATTAAAATATTCGGAATTCGGAATTCGGAATAAAATTTTTCGGAGTCAAGTTATCGACCCTTTTTGATCCATCTTTGCCCTGATGGAAATATGAAATTGAATCAAAGTTTGGGTGAATGTCGGAAAAACAGACTGGAGACTTATATCTCCAACATCAGAGCCGAATTTTCCAGTAGGCAAAATAGGCAACTGCGGAGGGCCGCACGTTTTTAGGGGGGCCGCACGTCCTTGAGGACCCGCGTATATGAGATGGCAAGACTTTTTTTTTTATTTCTTAACTACAGTTTTTAAAAACTTTGTTGCAAAAATAATTTTTTTTTTCACAATGACTGTACCTACTGTAAATCGCCTGCATTGTTATTCAAACTATGCAGACCTGCCGTTAAAAAGAAAAAAACTAACAAATTCTATCCCTTTTAATCCATTCGTTAAAATTATGAATAAAAAAAAGGCTGTTATGATGTGGAGACATTAACCTTATTACCCAGCATAACTTCTGTACCTGCCATTGAAAAAGTATATCAGAACAAGCGGTCTTATTTTACTAATTATTCGGACGGAAGCCTTATTCAAAAATCGGCCGTTCAACTTTTTAAGGGTGTTTTTTTCTTCGAATTTTCATTCTTCATTCATTCTAAGTACACTATTTGCCTTTCATTCCAGCTCGCTTTTTTTCTGTCATTGAAATTTTTTTATTCAGTATCGGTTCGTGGTCTCCGTCGTTTAGTCTGGTTTCAATTTTTATTTTTTAATTTTTTTTATTTTTATTTTTACAAATTGTAAAACTTAAAAGGTTTAAGTGTGTATTCAGCTCATTTAGACAGTGGTGCAAAAAAGAGAAAGGCGAAGAAAATTCAATCAGACGCACTTTCAAAAAGTTTAGAAAGCGATCCTAAGATAAATCATATTTTATATGATATTATATAAGTTAAAACTAAACCTAAAGTATTAGTGAATCGACTTTGAATCTATCATCGACCTTTGTGCAACCAAAAAAGAATGAAAGGTAGAGCTTTAAATTATGGTGAGTTGGGAAAAGAACTTTAAAAAGAAACGATTGTTATAGAATATAACTTCCATTTTTAAAAGTCAATTTACTTTAAGCCAAAGGAAAAAAGTCAAATCGTACAAAACTAAAACAAAACTTTCTGGAAAAATTCCTAAAAGGTAAATATCTGATTTAGTGTATTAAGGAAGGGAGGTTTGGGGGGCCGCATCGAGACGGTTGCCTAGGGCCTCATTTGTGTTAAATTCGGCTCTGTCCAACATTACAGTGTTGAGTTTTCCACAAAGACTGGAGCAAAACAGATTTTTCTCGACGAAGTTTCTTTCGACTTGGCATAGGTCACTATGCTTTGATCAAAGAAACTTTTGTCACTTAAACCACATTTACTGCCCAAAGCATTAAAATATTTTTTAAGGAATTCCCAAGTGGAGCTGTTACCGAAATTATAACTTTGATGGTAAATTTTTTGTAAGAGGTCAGATTTGAGTCTTGGCTGGCTTTCACGGAAGCTCGAGTTCCGGGGAACTAAATGATCTAAGTTCGCTCCTTAGAATTATTAGAGTAAAGCCTTTCTCTTCTGAATTAAAAATTTTTTTTTTGTGTGTTATAAAGTTCAGATTTTTTTTCCTAGGTTTTCTGGAATCGCATTTTGTTCTTTGAAATGGCATACGTTTCCTGTTAGAGAATCAGAAATTAATGGTGCGAACCTAGCAGCCTGTTATTGGCTCGATCGTGCTAGCAAGGCTTAGCATATTATTTTTATCACTCGCAATTACTTACGAGTTACTTAATTAAAGGAATCAGGCAAATCTGGCATTGGATGCACCTTAACAAGAGTGCAAGATCAAATCTGATGTTTCTTATAAAAGTTGAAATGTTGTAACTCGATTTTTCAAAAAGCTCAAATTTTTTCCCCAGTTTTTCTATGCCTAAAAAGTTATAAGAATATCTTTCATAAGTAATATTCTGATGGGTAACGACTGTCTGTTGGTTTGCAAATAAAGTTCTAATGGCTTATCGGCAAGTCAGCTTTCCCTGCATCAATATTTAAAAAAAAATAGCTCACCTATTTCAAGTTGCAGAGCTTAACACCTTGTCAGATTCGACATCATCCGAACCCATCCAGAAATGCTTTAAATGCTCGGAATGCTCAAAATCCATATTGGTTCTTCATCGAAAACTGCAGAACGTTTAAGATGCAGGCAACTTGTAAAAGACTTATCTGAAACGAATTAAACACATTAGTTAAACTAACATTTCACCCTGGTAAAAATTTATTCCCTAACAATACTGATCCGGCTTTGATTCAAATTGAAAAACCTGACTGAAATGTAACTGTTTTCAATCTTGATTTATTATTGATCCAATATAGATCAACAATGTCGATCTTGGATCAGTATTGGATCCAATTTCCAACCAAATCCAGCTTGAAAACAGTTTGATAACTGTTACATTTCAGTCAGATTTTCCATTATCGGCCAGTTTGGTCAAATTTTTACATTTAAAAAAAAAAGCGAAACTTAAAGTTTAAATCGGGGAAATGGTATCATACAATTTTTTTTAGTCTGCATCTCCTTTAGAATGGCCCGCATTTTGCAATGTTGCAACTTGTTTGTCATGGTTTTATCAAAAAATGATTTTAAAAAAGGACTTCCTAATCAAATTACAGCCCGAATAATATTTTTCGATCCCGGGATTTCGGAGTTTACAAATTCTTAATCCTGGGATTGTCTATTCAAAATTTGCCGTAAATTACTTTGAAAGTACTGTCACACTTAGCCAATAAAATCGGAGTAGCGTTTAGTCAATTTGTCATAAACTGTATTTTTTGAGTGAAGTGATTGTTCTTATAAAAGTCAACGAAAGCTTTGATATATCTATTAATTAAGAATTTCAATATTGTATAAAAAAATTGCAATCGCGACCCTTACGAAAGCTCGTAGTGATTCTTCTCGGCGTTGAAAATAAAATTACGAAACCTTTTTGTTGTTCTTAAGTGATTGCACCGCGACTCACGTGCTTGTCGATGTTCTATCACCCAGACAAGAGTTGATGTACAAAATTTTGTGTTTTCTGCATTGGAGCCAGCTCTTTGAAATTTTTTCGGGAAAAATGTTAGCTTTTGCTAATTTTTTAAAGAAATTTCTAACATTAAAGAATTAATTTGAGAGCTTTTTAGCTCCAAGGAAATTAAGAGAAAAAAAACTCCTTTTTCGGTGGTTATTTTTCTGAAAAAAATTGTATCGACAATGTCAGGTTGTCTCCACACACATGACGAATTCATAAAGATTAAAATCAAAAAATGGTTCACAAAGACTGCCATAATTAAGATTTCACCCCATGATAGGCCAAGAGTGAAACCATTTTTGTAGCCTGTAGAAAGGCTCCCCTTTTGAAGGCAATCCTCATCATATGATTAATTTATTTTGAAAGTTCTTGACCGTCGAACCTTTAGTTAACGAGCATAAGATAATTATATTTTTTTTTAACAAAAAAAACGGCATAAAAGTAAAAAAGAGAGATTTGAAATCCAATGTTGAAATCCTGTACCAAAATGTATGGTGTAATTAAAGCAGGGCATAAAAAACCGATCGGATCATAAATAGATTTAGTCAAAGGAAGAAGATATCCGGCTGCTCTCCAAATGAGCTTGACAGTTGCCTAAGACATCCAGCAACGAATTTGCTTTTTCATAATTCAGTCTCTCATAATAATTGACGTATCAATTTTCCAAATATTTCACTCCCGATCGATTAAAAAATGAAACGGTTCTTGATATACGTTTTGATTTCGAAATGACCGAAACCCTTTGGATTAAACCATTGAAAGCCTGTCCAGCCCCCAAAGTCCGTTTTTTTAAGCCAATTAATTTTAAAAAAGGATCTAATAAACATCCAAAACGTTAAAACCTAAACTTTAACTAAACAACTCCGCGAACGTATTTCAAAAAGGAACAAAGAGGCTTTAAAAGCTCTTTGTATTAACATCAACATTTAAGCACTTCAATCTAGTGGTTTGCTTTAAAGCCTTTATTACCGAGGAAGCAGACTTTGATTAAAAATTTTACTGCACGAATGAAGGAAGCGCCCTTTTTTCTACAAAAAAAAAAATGCTATATAACCTGTTAGTGAAGCTATAAAAACACAAGAAATGTCGCCTTTATTTTTCCAACACCTTTATTTATTTATTTTTTTAATAAAAAAAAGAGACGCCGAAAGAAAATAGGAAAAAATTCCAGGAAGCAGAAAATGAAATATTGTCTCCGAAAGCGGAAATCAATCCTAGTATAAGCATAATCGAAAAAAAACTGAATTATCTTTTCGTTTCGGATGATTGAGGAAAATTTCAAAAGTCTTTTTTTTCCCGGATTCGAACCTCCGGTTTATTGATGGCGGAAGAAACAAAAGCGAAACAACATCTTCGTCTCTGTTCCAATAAACTGGGAATTTATTGGATTTCTAACGAATCTGTATAAATCCAGAGTCGAAACTAACGGATTAATTCAATCCGAGACCAAATTATGACGGTTTCGACTTTGGTCAGCCAAACCAAAGCTTTGATCTCTATAACACAGAGACATTTGTTTCCTAGGCAGGAGAAATCGGTGTTACAAGACAAAAAATTAGTCAGCCAAACCAAAATTAATTTTCTCGAACAGAAAAGTTGGTCTAATATACCGAATTACGACTCTTTATCAACTTTCACCAAATTGAGACTTGATGGCTTTTTGACCATTAACAAAGTTACAGCCTACCAAAATTGCAGCTCGATTTATCTGTTATTGTAAGAAGTACAATTTGGTCTTCCGGGGAGAAGCTTTTAGCAGCCTTAAGGGGCCGTCCGTAAATTACGTATTGTATTTATATTTTGAAAAAAATTAAAATAACACGCAATGGAGTTTTTTTTTCTTTTTCAGAAAGAAATGAATTTTTAACCGACTTTAAAATGAAAAAAAATATTTTTTAAAATTCTTTAAAATAATTAATTCAAAAAGTGCTGTGTACCTTAACAACACACACGACGTTTTGATAACGTATATAAAACGTAAGCAAACGCGTGGGGTATCTGTCGTAGCTACCTTCGTTGGATCAATGTATCAAGTTTCATTTTTATGGAACTGATTTCGAAAAAGAAAAAAAAAGTAATTTTAATGGGGGGAGCGGGTCGAAAAAGTCCAAAAAAAATTCGTCGGTAATTTATGGGCGGTCCCTTAGTGTTTGGTTTCCAATAAAGAAATGATGCGTCTTCTTTAGTTTTCCAGCCAGAAAAATTAGTCTGCTAGACCAAATCTATGGTCTGAGACCGAAAATTCGGTTCCTCAGGCCTAATTAACTGCAGCTCTTTGGATTATTACCAAATATGGTCTCTCCACCATTATCAAATCACTGCTATCTAACGTGCCAAACCATTACCAAAGCTACGGCTCTTGAGCCGTAGAGTATTGAAAATAAAGTTCGATTCTTGTTATCTAAACTATTTTTTATCCTACAAGGACGAATCACTTCATATAACTGAGCCGGCGGGAAATATTCACTTTTCGTACAAAAAGATGAGGAAAAAAAAACAAGTTTTGTTTTTCTTTGCAATTAAATTTTTTCAGTTAAATTTCCAAGAACTTCAACTCATTTTTTAAATCTTTTAAAGTTTTTTTTCCCCCCAAAAAAAGCATATTTTCCGATGTGACATCCGAGCAATTGAAATGTCACAAAATATTCCTACGTAGCACAAAAGGCAACAAGGAGGTGAAAAATGTGGGTATTCCGTGTATTGTGTCTGCGCGGGGTTCAAAGTGGAGCATACGCAAGGAGTGAAGAGAGAAGCTCATCTCGTAAAAGCTCACCGAGTGAACTTTTAGTACACCCGGAAAACGAATCGTGGAAACACGACCGCAAATCTCGAGGTTAATCCAACGTGGTTTATTTTTATTTTCGTAAAAACTTCGGTAAAACTTTTCTCAGGTTTTTAAAAAAATATAGTTAATCATATTTTGGAAAAATTGTTCTTCGGAGAAAAAAAATCACAACATGATTGGGATTTTCCGGTAACTTGGATTATCTACAAAGAAAAGGTAAAAAAAAAAAAAAAAAAAAATCTTGTTAATTTTTACATCGTAATGGTGGGTTGACGATGAGTTCAAAAAAAGTTGTTAATCAATGAAGCGACCCTTTATTAATAATTGATAAATTTCAAACCAGTCGAAGTCATTTTTAAAAAAAATTTATTAAAAATATTTTATAAAAATTTAAAAAAAATTCAGATTGTTTCATGCTGTAACATTCTCCGAGTGAAGAGTTTTTTGTTTCAAGTGCAAGTGCAAAGGTATATTTAAAGACAAATAATGGGAAGTTATGCAAATGTGGTATAAAATAAGGCATTTTATGTGAAAAGCAGTGTAGTTCAATAAGGGATGACTTTCACTTTTCGCTCTCGCGGTCGAACTATAATTCCATCCTTCTTGTATCGGTCAGTCGTAATTTTATTATTGCATTTTGATGTTTGACTTGGAAATATTCTTGTAAAATTATCGTACTGAATTTAATCTGAATCGAAACCAAATTTTCAAGGATAAAATGATTTTATGAATCCAAATTGTGTTCCTGTTCGGAGCGCTACTTAGTAATCAAAGCTTGCATCGTCCAGCAAACGCTAAATACAAAGATTCAATACCGATTCGTCCTGTAAAATTCTACATTTGACATTTATGTTGTTTAGGGGCTAACAAGGTTTATTCGATTCTCTCAGTACATTATTACACTACAATTTAAAAACAACTCTTTAATTTTATCGAAACGAAATCGTCCGCATTGGCTGTCACTATTTTAAGAGTAGACGGTGTGAATCTGGCACCATACCCTCACAAAAAAAATTGGGTTGGATTTTTTTTTCGGTAAAAGCTCATTTGCATCCTCAAACAAAAATTACTAAGCGAAAGTAAGGCGTGACATGATGTCAAACCCTGTCCAGTCGTCGAAATTGACGGGCAATACGGAATTACGGGAAGAGAAATGCACTACATATATGTCGGCTTAAGGAGCAAACCAAAGGTCTGGTATTTATTCCGCGGAAAGTTCGGAATTTTCCGAATAAAAACAGAAACAATCAAAATGAATTTGTAAAAAGACGTATTCTGCTAAAAATAAAAGAAGCCTAGTTGACGACCACTATAATCTTTCTTACAAATTAATTAAATTTAATAATTAAAACAATCCAAAACATTTATATTACGTTACGGTCGGATTCTAATTCTGCTTGAGGAGAACTACAGCTATATGGCACAAAAATTGGTGTCCTAAGATACTTCTAAATTTTTCTTTGTGTTTTAAGACTGCATAAAATTCCGTGTGCATACTCCGAGATTTTTGGGGATTACAGAAGAAAAACTACATATTCCAGCTGGAGTTTAGAACAAAGCAAAAATTATTATACAAACCACAAGAGTTGAACTTTCGTGAGATGATACTTTCGATTGAAAAGTTTAATGTAATATCGGTGACCAATTTTAAAACTTTGAATGTAAAAAAGATGTTGTTTATAATTTTGGATTGAACGTCGGTCCCTCGTACGAACGGAAAAATTTTTACTTTCAAATTTTTCATTCCTGGAGATAAATCACACTGAATCGACCTTAACCAAACTTAAACCTATCAAAAAAATTTGTCTCTGTTGCAAAATTTTCAATTTTTCGGGTACAAAATCTAACGTTGGGCCTTTTAATTGTCGGTTCCCCTCCACATTCACATAACAAATCAAACGAGAAAAAACATTTCTGATTAAGCACAAAATCGTTCAAATTTACGATTTTCGGGACTTGTTACAAGACCCCAAGCTAGCATTACATTTATTTTAAAGAAATTTTTGAGTCATTTAAAGCTTTCAAAAAAACAACCAAGAAGACAAGCATCCTACATGTTTACCCATAGCAGAGTCAAGGCTGTGAACCGGCACGGTTTGTCCGTTTTGCTTCCTACGTTTAGCTTATGGGAAATCCGGTTCGGTCCAGTGCACTTAATAAAGGCGCAACCGAAATGGTTTGCAGCGCTGCTCAGAATAAAACTCGACCGATTCCATAAAAACTTCACTATTAACGGTAAACTCCTTATTACAAACATGTTTTCATGTCGAGTCCTACTCTGCCTAGATTTTAAAAAAATACTCTGACGATCCGTTGTATACTTGGAAAATTATTCATTCAAAGAAAAGCAGGTATATCCGGCTCTTTCAAAAATTTTACAGAATCCGCAAAAAGTGTTATCTCTTTGTCGGTAATATAAACCGGAGAGAGATTTCTCAGGGAAGCCGTTTCAACTTGAAATCTTATACCTCGAATTCGAAAAGGGAGCTTTATTTTATTTGAGTTAATTGGTTACAGCGGCAAGGTGGAGAATTTCTCATACAGCGAAAAACACGAATGCGAGCACAATGAAGTAGTTTTTTCTTTTTATTTTCTTTATCTCCTCCGCTCCTCTCGTTTTCCGCCTACATTTCTTCAAGGAAAAAAACTTCCTCTTTCTTTATTGGTGAATCGTATACAAACCAGAAAGCTTTTTCTTCGGCATTTATCTTTCATTTTGTAATAGAAAATCTCACGAAGAAAAAAAAAAGCTAATCTAAAAGCTGATTAAATTTTTTTTCGAATTAAAAGAGAAAAGATTTTGAAAAGATGATATAATTATTCAAGAAAATGGAAAATGGTTTTCTAATCTAAGATTTTTTTTTCCTTTGCGGTACTTAAAATTCAAAGCTTATGAAATTACCCCTTTTTTTTCGAAAAAGAAAGAAAAAAAAAGAGATAAGAAAAGCAAACGAAACCCGGAAGGCAATAATAATTTTTCCAAACGAAAGATAGTTTATTTTTTTTTGAAATGTTCATTTTTGTACCCACAGTTATAGGTTTAAAGGAGAAAAAAATTATGACTGCGCGAAAAGTGAGTCACGTATCGTATGAAAACTGAAATGGTTACTTTTTTTTCCGGTTATGGTGGAGTTTTACAAGTTTTAAAATCCTTAATTTAAAATTTAAAAAAAAAAAAAAAACTAAGGATCAGCTCGAAAAGATAGTGCCATAAAAGGTTGCATGAACTAAAATCGAGGTTTAAAAAATAATTTCCATGGTTCACTTGATAAATTATCTTAAAAGGATTACGCTTAAAATTTCTTTCCTTCCGGAAATGACAAGAACATGTCTCTATTAATTCTTTAAATCCAAGCTTTTAGCTGATTAAGAGGAAATTTTTTAATGGTTTTTTCCTCGTCAGAGAAACTAAACTGTGGTATTATCCAATTCAGCGCATCCTAAAGATAAAACGTTTTGAAAAAATTTGATACTTGTAAGGTAGCTTGCAGACGGAAAAACGGGGAGAATGGTTGCTATTTTTTTGTTAAGAAATTACCTCCTCCTCAGTCTATTGACAGCAATCTATTGTCGATTGACATAGCTTTAGGGAGCGAAACTCCCATAAGAGGCTTAAAGTGGTCCACCCATCGGCTTGGTGACCGTCCTCTCGGGCAACTTTACTTTTCCTTAAACCGTCAAATTTTCCAAGGAACGGTTTTCCAAAATTATTTTTTATCTCTTGAATGGAAAAAAGCCATGTCGCGTGTGAAATACAGAGCGGAGAGCGCTTAAAGGAAGAGGGTCGCTGACTCGGTCTTGGAGAATGGATCTCTTTAACTGACTTAAAATCAAAAGCAGCGGAAAAAACCATGTCCATACATCCGTTTTTAATTTAGTGAATTTGGACATACTCGTCTTAGATTTTATGTATATGAAAAAACACTAAAAAAATATTTAAATATTCAGCCAATCACAGAGTTCGAATCAATAAAATTGGCGTCTAATGATTTTTAAAAATGAGAATGAAAATGAAAATATGGGATTTTTATAAAGATATAGGCCCCACATTGCCCGCAATCGACTACTTGGCTCTATTCTCCGCCGAATCTTAGCAAAGCCAGTCAAGTCAAGACCCCTCTTAGGGGTTAATTTTAACCTGTGTCAAAATTGCATCAGGAGTCGAATTAAATCTTTAAAATTTATAAGTCTAGAGAGACAAAACATTTTTGCGAAGATAAAGGATATTAAAATCTCAGATAATATCCATTGTGAAGATTTAAAGGAAAAGATCGCAGACTTACAAATTGAAAACGATAATATGATGTCCGAATGCCATTAGGATAACTTTTTAAATTCAGCGTTCGTAAAAGTCAAGCAACTTAATTTTATCGGTGAAGAGTAAGCTTTTCGGCGGATCTCATTTCGTCAAAGAATATAATTTCTTCCTCGAAATTAGATAAACAAAAATAAAGCTGACATCTCTGAAAGCCAAAATTTCACTTTGGTTATTTTCTTCAGTCTTTTAACCTCTTTTGGTGCAACTCAAAAAGTTAAGAGAGATCGCCATAAAATCATTTATTAAAGTTCCGTTTATAAAAAGGGATTGCGGAAATTACGTTTAAGTTGCTTCCGACTTGGCTGAATCTTGTTGGGAGAGAGAAAAAATTTTATATTTACTAGATTCAGACTCTTTCCCTGTTTTTCGGGTTGGGCGCGACATTAACGTCGACTTTTATTTTCAAACAGAGCTCTGGAATCAAGAACGAACTACACGGAGAAACTTTTACTCGTGTTCGCTACTAAACGGTTTGGGAATAACGTTTGTGGTAATCTATTCCCATTTTTTAATCATTAGGAACCAGCAATTTTTAGTAATCAGTCCTATTCGCCAATGTCAACCGTAAAATAGTAATCGTTGCCACAAACTGATAAAGATTCCTTTTTTAATTGTCAATGGCTAAATACTTTAAACGATCCCAAAACTTACTGGTAATGGTTGCTATATATTTTTGAATCTTTACTATTCGCGCGGGATCAATTTACACAAATGGTTAAAAATGGTCAACATTATTTTTGTATTATAACAAACCGTTGCCACCATTATCTTAGAGCAGGTAGTAATGGTTTATGCATAAGGGTTGATTTTTTTTTTCTTCGAGCACTTAATACCCTTTAGTTTCGACTTGTTTTGACATGGCTTGTGTGGTTTAGTTTGTAACGTAGTAGGGTTGATTGATTTAGGTGTGAGAGGTCTTAGGTTCGAATCTTGCTAGGTGTTGAGATTTTTTCAAGGTGTTGAGATTTTTTCAGGGACATTCCTCATCCTGGATGGACATGCGTCGTCATTTAACAACGATAATATAAATAATGAGATTCGAAATAATAAAAAACATGCACTTTTTTTTTTTTTTTTTTTATTAATTATTACTACAGTCAGAATCGGTTATAAGATAATCGGTTACAAGATAATCTCGGCTATAAGATAACTTTCCTTCCGGTCCGGCCAAACGTTATATGTTTTGCATGTAATTGAATCTCTGTTTTAAGATAACGATACCTCGGTTATAAGATAAAAATACAGTTCTTTGATGCTAAATAAAAAGCTTTTTTAGGAAAACATTTGGACGAACAAGAATAAACAGACAAAAGTTACTGATATTTTGAAATTTGAAATGATGAGTCATAAATGGAGGGTCATAATTGTTATAAATACTGCACTGTAAACCAAAAATTAAAGAAATATGTATACCAAAAATTTAAAAAAATTAAAAATTAACCAAATCATGCGTTATTTGTGATTTTGCAGAATATATGCAGTGCAGAAGTAAAAGAAACGAACAACGTTATAGGCCTATACAGACTAATCCACTATCAGCAAAATTCGAATAAAGAAAATAAATAAAATGTTCCTCGCTTATAACATAACCTCGGATATAAGATAGAAATTCTACCGGTCCCTTCAATTATCTTATAACCGAGTTTGACTGTATTATTATTATTATATTACTATTAATAACGGGGGCATTTTCGAATATGTGTGTAACATTTTTGGAAAATGTCGAAATATTCGGGAAACGAATCGGAAACAGAAAACAGAATATTCTGGAAACCGGAAAACTTTCCACTCACCCCCAAAAAGAAGCTGGATTTGTTAATTTTGAATGTATAAAATACATAACGATGGTATACATAACGTTTGGTAGCCATTGCCAAAAGGGTTTAGCAATGCTATCCAACAAGCATTAACAGAAACCACTGGTAATGATTACCAGAGAAACTTGGTTGTCAGGCCATAATACAGAAAGTTTGGCAACGATTACCAGATTCTGACATTGAGCGCCAGAGTGGGTTTCTCCGTGTATGATGACGTTACAGTTTCCAAAAAATCGCAACAAGAGTATATACCGAATATTAAACTAAATGGGTAACAAAGAAGGATTTTTTGGATGCGTTTAAAAGGCGTCGCCTTGCTTACTGGAAGTACTTTTCAGGTCAGTCATTGGAAATGATTTTAATTTTTTTTTTTCGGAAATCCTGCAGGTCACTTCAATATAGTTTCTTCAAACTCAACTCGTTCTAAGCAAGTTAAGAGTCGAAGTCTCGCTTGACTACGAAGCCGAACTTTTTCAGTCACTTTATAAAAAAAAAAAAAAAAAAAAAAAAAAAAGAAAAGGAGAGAAAAGGATTCTCAAAGGTTTTCGATCAAACCGGATTTACCTTCTTTTACGCGTGAACAACGCAAAGGGTTTAGCAAACTCAATTACTAACATTTTTCCCAAAAGCGGTTCAGAACCCGCAGGATAAAAGAACAAAGACAAAAAAAAAAATTGAAAAATCTGAAACGACATTTTCGAGTTTTCAGGGTTAATAATTTCAGTCAGCATTATTTAGTTGTGAACAATTCCACAGCAGCAACAAAAGAAAAAAAAAATCAAATTTTTTTATGGAATTCAAGCCGCAAGTTGAAATACACCTCCGTGTTTTTTTTTCCTTTTCTTCATTCCAGCCATTACTTCTTCACGGCTGATGAATTTCCCGGGTATGGTTTCTCAATTTTTCATCCAGCACGAAGCCCATAAAAAATTCCTATCAACCCCGTACGGTATTTTTTATTTTTTTTTCTTTAAATTTTTAAAAACCCAGCACCTTGCTCCGCTCGTTAAGAAAAATGATAAGACTTTAAAAATAGAAGAAAGAAAATTTTGCTCTCCTGAAACGTTTTATTCTAAATGACTGATATCGGATTACTTGTCATCGAGACTTTTTCCTTATTTTTCCCTTTATTCTTCTCCTCGGCAATTTGATATATTACGAAAAAAAACATCACGGGGAAAAAATAACCAGGTACAAAAAAAAAAATTCGTTTTAGTGACAACCTCGAGGATTTTTTTCCCATTTTCGAAAAGCGAAAGTTTTGAAAGAGGAAAAAAAATCTGTAATGATCGGAGACGTTTGAAAGTCAAGAGCGACAAGTTTTTTGAAAAGTTTTAGATTTCCATATAGGCGTCGCTCATCTTTTGTTTATTTTTAATAAGCGGTGAAATGTAAAATTTAAGAAACAAAAATTGGAGTTTCCTTTTTTTGAATGAAGGACGAAGAAACGAAATCCGTATTTTGGAGGCGAAGATAGTTCATCAATGATCATATGGTTGTGACCTTATAGTACGATACCCACTTGTCATTGTGGCTTCTCATTTGTCCATCAAATCGGAACTTACGGTATTATGCTTTTCACAGGTAGTGGCAATTGATATCATCGCAAAAAAAAGACACTCTAGCAGCCTCTAGAGCCCCTCATCTGGGAAGGATCCATAGGTTAATGAATCAAGGGAAAGGGGTAATTATGTAAACCCTTCGGAAGACGGGAAAGGGGTGTGGAAAATTTTGAGATTTCCTCCTTTTTTGACAAACTTGCATCACATGCATGTACGTGTACATCAAGCCCAGAGAGATCATTTCCAAGAAGAAAATAATGACGTTTGTCATCAGAATTCACCTGCCTTCCTTTTTGAGTGATGAGAGGATTAAATAAAATCATGTCATTTGGGAATATTTAAAGGAGATAAATTACATCGCAAATTAACCTCCCGAGAGAGTTAACTTCTTCGTAGACTTATGAGAAATATCATGCGGATCTTCATACGATCCGATAAACCTTCCACATTTTACATCGAGGTTGACTTCGACGTCAACCAATTCGAATCCTTTATAGTTTGTTTTTACGATCTTCAGTGACCCTGCCTACGTCAGAGGAGTGATCTTTTCTCAAGAGTCGCCAAGCGAAAATCGATTCGACCAAGTCTTGTATGTATAAAGTATTACTTTCGCATTCTAGCTTGGGAAACACTTTGTATGCTCAAGACGCAATGTTTAAAAAGAAAAGGAGCGAAAACGAATTTTTATGGAAAAACATAAACTTTTATTCTCTGGCGAGTATATCATGTCTTCGACTTGTTCTCCGTGGTTTTTTTTTTTACTGGCAAGTACTACATCCGTTATTTCTTTCGATAATGATATCGGCATTCCATAAAAATGTTGGATTTTTTTTTTTTTTTTTTTGTTTTGCTTTTATCTAAACTAAAAAAGTTTCTGTTGCATGTTTTTTTCCCTCTTTACGATGGAATTCGCTTTTCCTTTTTCCATTTTTTTTTCTTCATCTTAAATATTTTCCTCATATTCTAGTCAAACATTTTTAGAATTCCATTGCGAGGGAAAAAAAAGGTTTTCCGTTTTGTAACTTTCAATTATTATTATTTCACATTCTAAAAACTTTGGCATTATTTATAATACCCTCCGATATCAAGATACGCCTCACTTAGCGGAGCTTTCTCGAGTTTCCAGCTGCGTCCATTAAAACTTCCGTTTTTAGGCTATTAACCGTATCTCCGCCTAGTACGTTTATAGTGTTATATTTCAATGAAAAAATAATTTTAAAGGGTAATTCATTTACGTTAATAAAAATGTTTTATTCGAAGCGGTTACTTTACTGCATTCTTGTTCCCGGATGAATTGTTCTCATGTCAGCATAACGGCTTGTCCGTGGATTTTTTCATCCTATAAGTAATAGGGATTCATGTTTCGCTTAAAGAGCTCCGTTTCTCTTACGAGAAAAAGATCCAAGGGACTCCTTCGGAAGAGTCACATGGTATTTCATCCATATTTTTGTTAAAAAAAGTTTTTTGTTCCTCCCATGTTTAGTTTATACAAATGAAATACGTGAAATACTAGAAGCGGATGAATTTAACGAACGACCATCTGGATTGTTGACATAATCCAGATTTTTACTTCTAGTAAAGACTGTAAGAAGAATCGGTTAAATTATGTACGGCACTCATAATTGTGCTACACGAAAATGAAAATGCTACCTGCTCACCTGTTGTTACACTCTGGCACATTATAACCTCTGAAGAGTAAAACTGACCAAGATTTGCCCCGAAAAGGGGGAGGATTTTAATCGCCCTCGCACCATGAAGAAATTTTTTTCTTCCAAAAATAGTAGAAAGGAACAAGTAGGCATGGTAAAATGGTCTGCTCCGTGTCTGATTTATTTCTATTTGTTTCTTTCTTTCTTCACTTGTACTATTTCAATTTTCTCTAAAATCGAATCCCTCTTCCCTTTCTCCCTTTCCAACTTTTTGATTTTTTTCTGAAAAGTTTGTTAGCGAAACAAAAGCGTATGCAAATTTTTCCTTTTCTTATTTTATCGTATTTTCCAACGGAATAGATTAAAGTAAACGAAGTAAAAGAAAGAAGAGAACTAATTTACCAGAGAAAAAAAGAAATATAATTGCGAAAACGATCCACTCGACCGTGATTCGATTCCTTCAAAATGCATCAAAGTAAAATTTCCAACCGATATTATTTTCCAGCCGGCCCCTTAGAAGAAGATATTTTTAATGTCGGAAAATCGAATTGCGGGCGAGAGTCCGAGGGGCTTGAAGTTAATTGACGTTGAAAACTGAAATGGGAACCGCAAAGACCGCAGTTACCGGGATGAATTCATTACCGAAGTAGGGACAAAAGGTTGTGTGCGGAGACAAACGGACGATTGAAAACGTGAATATTCGATTGACACGAAATCCGCAATATTGGTTTATTTGATGATCCGTGGTACGTGTTTCGAAATGGAATTAGAATCCGAGGAAAGGTGAAACGAGAGAAACTTTCTACAAGATTTTGTTTTGCGAGGTTTGCTTAGAGCGCAAGGAAATGAGGATTTTCGGGGATACGACATAAATTACTTTATCAGAGTTTCGATCAAGTTTAGTTATCGGAATCAAGTATATGGAGAATCATATTACGTTGTTAAAATAATGGAGAAACGTGGGGAGTAATGATTTTTTACTTTGTTATTTTTTTATGAGCACAAACGCCCTGAGGATTTTTTTTCGTTATTTTTGTTTATTTTCATGTGCAGGGGATATATTATTTCCACGAAATCGGAATTCTGGGAAGAAGGATTTTTACTCTCAATGGGATGTGACAGCAGCGGGAGAAGGGGCTTTACATCCCAGATCAAACGGATCAATCTGGATTCTCAGTATAAATAGAGTAGGCCCCGCTCATCATATGTAAAGTACCTTTCTGGCCTAAAAGAGCTTATCGTCCAGTTCATGATTCGATACATTAAACAATATTCGTAGAAACTCCGAACACTTTATAGAAATATGGCTAACTTGGTAGTGGCACGCTGCATCATACGGAATTAAGCCACGATAACGAGCTAAAGTAAACTAAACTAAGCTGAAGAAGCTTTTTACATAGCTGCCTTGTACTCTTTTTCCAAGCTTTTACAACAACTGAATCGGTAGCACCTCTCCTTCGATTGAATCTAGCCACGACACACGCTTACCAAGAATTTAATTTGGCAACGAAAGTAAGAGGTTAGCTGCTCGTCTTCTTAAGGCTTCCTGTTACAGATCGATATCCTCCCCCTCCTCTTTTTCATTTTTTTATTCTGAACACGGTATGGTGTTACTTTTAAGACGAGACCTGCTTTGTCGGACCTTTCCAGGCCTCTATCCCCAGTCATGTGGACAGCCTGTGGGAGTGAGACTCTCAATTGTGGTTCAAGTTGGTCCGACGATCTCTTTGGCGACCTCTCACAAAAATCCCCTTCGAGACGCAGTACCACAACCGCTTCGGAAGTGTATCATGCAAGACTATGGATTGCAGAAATCAGAAAGTAGGTCGCAGCCGAAGTAGTTCCAGACGCACCACTCCAGGCGGCTATTGCCGCTTTCCATTAGCTTTTACCCTGAGGAACGTGCTCACTGCTCACATCAAAAGGATTACTTTCTAAGAGGGTGCAACATACATGCAATATACTTCGTCATTCCGGTTACGAAGAAAGCTGTTTCCCCTGATTTTGAACTGAAGTCAAGTACTAGACACTCGTTCATCCACAAAGAAATTTAAAGAAAGGCTAGGTACCCGAGAGAAAATATTTTCCCTAAAAAGAGCTGCAACGTCAAGTTGTAGAAAAAAAATATTGTTCATGAGAGATAAAGCTCTATTGGGTAGGGTGGAATTACTCCCATGTCTCCTGTCATCACGCCCCTGAAATACGAACTTATCAAGCTTTGGGAATAAAGTTTTAATCGTGCAAGAAAATAAAAAATGAAATTCCAAACTCAAAAACTGATTACGGTAAATTCTAAACTAGTTCCCTTTGAAGCCTGAAAGTTTATTTATCGATATAATACTCTTCTTGGTATTCGAATTCGGAGAAACTAAGAAAAACTGTTGACCCTTTTCTATAAGTCTTTAAGCGAGAACTTGTTGATGTGCTGCCTGCATGACAGTAGTCCGCTTTTTTCCTTTTCAGAACATGTACAGGCTCTCCAACTAATCAGGATTGCAAAGTCTAGCCTTAAAATAAAATGCGCCTCAGCATTTGTTTAAAAAAGAAAAAAAAAGAAAGTTACAGCGATGAAGAGCCGTGGCAAAGTATAAACTTGAAAATGTCTAGGCCTAAAGTTCATTCCAGCCAGTCCGGCTGTACTTTATACGCCACTGGCACCATCGGAAAGCATCTGTGCTTAAAGCCAGGATTCGACACGACACCAGATTCGTCTACGACAACTTTCCTCTACGAGTCGCTACGTAAGAGACAAGCGATTTCACTAGCTGCGTGCAACTCTTCCGCAACTCCCTGTACTCGACGTTGGAAACTTTTTCAGTTCATGCTTGTTATCGAAAAACAAAGTTGGAGTTATCGCGTCATCACGACCCGAAACCCACCTACCATAATGCAACGTTTATTCACTTTTAGATCGGTATTAAAAATTTTAATTGAATCGAAAGTCAAGAAAACCGTTAACATAAAAGAGAATGAAACCCCATCGAGTTGCTATGGGGATAGGAATCACTTTACCAAAACAAAATCAGGGATCCAGGTGTTAAAAAACTTTCTAGGAAATTTTATTATCTCACAAGAAAGTAAATACACTTCGTCGGAATTAACTTTTTTTTTAACGACTGCTCAAGTACATTACAACGTAAGGTAAAACTTTGCAATTCAGATAAATTGAAGATCCTCTTCGTACGGGCCGGAGCTTTATCCAATTTTCGCATAATTTGCATGACCCAAAGACGAATTTATTTCAACGAAACAAAATCCGAGGGTTAATTCGTTATTGTAAGCTCAACCAAGAGCGAAGCTTTTACGAAACATTTCACAATTATGATCATCTGTTGCTTCTCACACGTTAAACAAATGAACCGGGAAAATTAAAATGGAAGTCTCGTTTGTTATCGACCCTGATATCATAGTCTCTTTTAGTCTGAAAAGAGGTGAGAAGAGGGGGTGTAACTACATGCATTATAGAATATAATGTCATCTCTGACGGACATCTATTAATGTCCACCCACCTAGACTAAGTAGCCTCTTAGTTGGGAGAACTCCACATCTGTAACCGTCGATTAAAAGTTTAGTCTATTAGCGTAGCCCTTTATTCGCGAGTTTAGAATTTATTAGTTTCTGGCTTCAATTTTTTCAAAAATTTTTCGACAGCAAGAAATTCGGTTGTCGTAAAAATTTGTGGGGCAAGACCTTCAAAAGCTTGAAAAAGCTAGCATGAAGTGTCGATAACTTGATTTCTGAAGAACCCGAGGTTCTGAGGTAAAGAAATCGATAATACTCACATCCCGAGCTGACGATATAATGTTAGAAATTAGTAATCACTCAGACCCTCGGATTACTCAACGGGTTATCCCTGAGCAGGAAGCAAGTCAGTCTGAAGTTAAAATAGAAAAAAAAAAACCCTCGGCTACTCAGGTTATTTAAGACTCCAGAATTTGACGCATAACCGCAACCTAACTTAACATTATTAGTCCAAAATCTCCGAAACTTTCAGCGAAAATAAAAATCTAATTAATTCCAAAATGGAAAATTGTCTCTTTTCCAAAAAACTGCAAAGCTGATCATCATTGTGGATTTAAAACGAAGAGGGAAAAAAATCGGCGACGCCTTGGCGTCTTTATTCGATGTGGCACAAAATATTTCTTGTGATTTTACGATTTGAACAAAAAAGGAAAAAGGAAAAAAAAAGCATCTTTAAGTGCCACATGATTAATGATCGCGTTATACGGGGAAAAGTCGACGAGTGCTACGTCAAGGCATCGAACTCCACCGTAAACATTTTTTCTTTATTCCTTTTATAAAACAATAAAATATTGTTATACGAACTAGAATATAAAATCAAATTAGGAAAAGTCTTTATCGAGTTGGAGAAATTTAATTATATTTTCTTGACGGCCGCCTACGTATTATAAAACGAAAGGGAAATTGTAATCATTAAGAAATGATTGTTGGTGTTAATTACCGTTCGGCCCGAAAAGGAAATTTAATAATCACGGCAAAAGAAGAGAGGCAAAAATAAAAATTCATTCACGACGGGCGCCTTCCGGTAAAGGGAAGGATTTATGACTCCCGGGCCTTTTTAAACAGTTTTCCTGTCTCAAGATGAAAATCCTTTTCATCTCCTTTATGCGGAGGCACAATGAAAAATAACTTCGGAATTCGGTTAAAAGTTATGAATTAAGATCATTTGCAGACTCAAGTAAACCATTACAACCGACGTTAAGGAAACAAAATGATTATCGTCAACGTAAAGTTTAATTCTCGTCATGTGCGCTGAAAGCTCTTTTGTGTTTTCCAAATGGATGATAAAATATAACCACATAAGGAATGTAATAATTTCGACGTAGATGTGTACTTATGGTCACATACACGCCCGTGAGAGAAATCGAAAGGAAATAGTGATGTAAGTAATTCCAGGATTCAATTTTTCCGCTTCTTTTTTTTACGAAAAGCTATAGTTCGTAAAAAAAGGAGGGGAAAACATTGTTTTAGACGGGGGAATTTCAACTTCGATCACTACCGCAAAATTTTAAGTACTCATTAAAATAACACTTACTTTTGTCTTCTTTTTGTTTTTGCTGAAAAGTTCATAGGTTTATGTCATACTTTGTCTAGAATAACCAGACAAAGTAAGGCATTAGCGCTGGCGACGTTCAATCGCGTCTTCCGATTAAGTACATTTGAAAAATAACAAGTAGAAGACATAATTAGAGTTACCAATCCTTTAAACAATATAGTCAGGATTGAAAGGAAAAAACGCGTTTCTAAAAAAAATCTGGTCCAGTTCTATCCTGAGGTACAAAAAATATTCGACCCTGGGACGGGCAACTACAGGACTTGTCAAATTATTCTTTTCACACTCAAAAAAGAAAATGGCTAATGCGAAAACAAAAAATGTCTTGTGACAAGATATTTTCTTAAAAATCGGTGCGAAACCAATAAAAATATCTTGTCAAGAAACAACGTGTCCGTTGTCACGAAGCATTTTTGATTTGTTATGAAACATTCCGGTGCTGTTGCAAGACAAAACTTGAAGACATTTCCTTTTTCTAAGTGCACTTTTCAACATCAGGAAAACAGTCCATTATTAACACCGCCATAATTTGTGATATCAGAAAGTTTTAATGGGCTAACAACGATTTCAAGTTCCATTTAGTACACGTGAATCTGTCTTTAACACTTATGAGTGATGGTTTACATGTGAAAATTGCCCACTTATTTAGTTCAAATGGTATGTTTTTGTTTTTTAAACCTTTTGTGGACAAATTCGTTTTCCAAATCAAATCAAACTATCCGCATTGTATAAATGGGCGGCTCTCATATGCAACCCCGTTCATCTCGATTTTTGTATTCGGCGGACATTTCTAAAATTATTCGATCAGAATAGCTTGGGCACTCTGGTTAAATCAGGAACAATTCTGGCATAATAATCTAAAGGCCTTGAAAAGAGATAATATTCTAAAATATCGTAAAGCTATTCATACGCGTGAAAGATAATTTTCGATTTCCACGAATTATTAAGTGAAGAAAGATGCCGTCATTGTTTAAGCAGAATCCATAGGAAAAACTTGCTTTGAAATCTACTTGAGTATTCATTTTAAATTCTCCTAGATTAAATGCCACGAGGAATCTATCACACAGCAAAACGAACTAAAGTGACATTTACAATTTTACCTACTAATCGGTACACAAATTCGGAGCAGACTACAAAAGTTTCTAGAAACCTAGACCTCCTAAGCTACAAAACAATGTCGCCCTCCTTAGCGAAATAGTCCTAAGTCTATTTATTTTCGAAATGGAGTTCATTTGTTTTTTTTTTGGAATAATATAATCAATTTTTTTTTTTTTTCAAAAACAAAACAAATAAACTCCATTTCGAAAATAAATGGACTTAGAACTATTTCGCTAAGGAGGGCAGAATTCGACTCGATAAGAGTCAAGGGCGGGCAACAAAACGCTGTCAAAAAAAAAAATCCTGCCATCTGCCTCTAATACAATATTTTATACACAAGACCCACCAGTTTAATTCCGTTTAAATTAATAATGTAATCACACAAACTATATTGATTTTACTCAAATGAACTTTCTCCAACAAAGATGATAAACCTTTGAGCGTTTTCTCATACCTTATGAGATATAAGGAGTCTGAGGATAATGCTCATGAATAAACTGTTGAATGCTTTTGAAGTGGGATCGGTTTGTTCCCCTGAGAAATGTAAATTTCGTCCGAGCGAATTTCATCACATCTAAAGGCTCCCGAAAAACCAGTGTTTTCGTCAAACCGCTTTTAATTTTGTCTTAAAAATACGATTTTTTTTTTTTTTTTTTTCGAAAAAAGACCTCTTTCTTGTTTAATCGAATTACGCAGCGAATTTCATTCGGGAACTAGATAAAGTTGTTAAGGATGATCCTTTCTTTTTTTTTTCATTGGGATAAAAACTTGAACGAAGCAGGAAAAAAATCGTTTTTGGCTAGTCGCTTTCTTTTTGCTCTTGTCTTCTCGACGGAAACATTAATTAAAATTTAATAAAAAAAAAAGAGGATTGGATTGAAAAAGGTAAGTTTTTATTTTTGAAGATGATTTTCGATTTTCGAAAAATAAAACTGGAAGGAAAAAAAGAGAGAAATGTGAAAATGAAAGTGAGAAAAAAAGAAGGATTTTTTTCTCTCTCTCTTCTGTGACTGATCGTTATGTAAGCTTTGAATCCGATAAATCATAAAAATCGTAAGCATTAGGTGATTTAACGGTAATAAAAAAAATGGAGGCAGAATAATATTCGGACTGGATGAGTCTTCTAAAGCCTCTTGGAATGTAGCGCATATCAAAATGAGGCTTATGCCTGATTTGCTGCCGTCCAATATTGGGCTCTGTTGAAATTTTATGTCAAGACTGGGTTATTTTCTATACATGGCAGACGAATCCTGCTGTTCCAATTTAAATTCCCACCATGGAAGAATGAGAATGAAAGGAAATATTGTTTTTTTATGTTATTGAATTAATTTGAGGGCCATTATGTCTTCAACCAAATGGCTTGATCATCTGCAGCCAAATGGCTTGATCCTGTCAGTTTGTTTGCCACTTGTTCGAAATGCTTTGCAACATCGTTCGATTCATGTTTTCTCGTGAATTTTCAAGACATTGGCAAGCTTGACCAGGCCTGGTAAAAGCTTTGGCTCCACTTGAATAGTTTAATTCTTTCCGGGAAAAAAACACTCTTTGTGAGCTCGAATAAAATCGATATCAACATCAAATAAACTTTTTCCGAATACATTTTCACAAACGGTTGGTTTGATATAATTCCGGAGGGAAAAAACTTTCCCTTTTCCAAAAAACGAGAAAAAGGGAAAAATCCCGTAAAAAACCCAATTTGTAATTGAAAATAATTTAGGGAAATTTATCAAGAAGCTTATCGAAAAAACACGACCTCTACTTTTTTCCCTCTCTCCCACATTATTTTTTTTCTCTTTGAAATTTTTTTTTTTTTTTTTTTCATTTACATTAAGTTTGAATTCCTCATCAGGTTAAGATTTCCCGGCAGGCTTACATCATATGGAGGAGGGAGAGGCGTTTACCGATTTTACATTCGCGGTGAAAGACTCCGGGATACATCTTTTACCTAGTCAACCAGAATTGTTTGATCGTTATCGATTCCCATTAACGAACCGTGCAAATTTTCTAAACGGCGAAATAGCGAATTTTGCGAACGAGGCCACCGCGTTTCCTCTTTCACGTTTAGGGATTTCGAAAATCGGGTCCAGATCTTTTCATTTTGAAATCCCTAGAGGCCTTTCGTTAATAATATTCTTGACGTTTGAATCCGTGTCCGTTTTCACGCCGAAAGGGAATTGAATTATGGAAATCAAAAGTTAGTTGGAAAATTCGTAAAAATTAAAATCCCTTTTCGATGGGTTTTGGAAAAAAAAATTAAATTGTGTGAATGAAGGGGAAGATTGGAATACTTGTTGGGAGAAAATCATACTCGATATTGTTTTCCATCGATCAAAAATTTAGATAGGAGTTTAATTACATTCTGTCACCTATCTTTAATGATTGGTCAAAGTGAGTCCCCCAGCAGCAATTGCTCGGTTTTATCTTTGATGCATTTTCCAGGAAGTTTTCACCCTGTCTATTTTAACATCAATAATTCAAAAAAAAAAAAAAAAAAAAAAAAAAAAAAGATGGAAGAGGCAATTAAGTTGCGAATCAACGTGCGAATCCCAGACTTTTGAGAATAGACACCAAATATCGGTCATGATGATGGAACGAGAGAGAGAGGTAAACAATTGAAGTGGAAAAATTAATTTGTAACAAAGCAATATTAATTCAGTAATAAACCAAATTCGCCACATGGCTGAAAAGTAAAATGCTCAAACGAGAGATCCGGAGATCAAAATGATTACGAACATATAATAACGAAGTGATCGTCAATGAAGACTTGTTATACATCTAATCGTTTGACGTTATAGATCAATAAGATCTTTCTTCAAGTATGAAGTCACCGATTAAATTATATGAGTCATTTTAATTGTATTTCGTGTAGATCAGCATTGTCTCCTTTAAAATTACGCTTTCGTTTTTCTGCTTTTCATTATCAAGCGCACTCACTTTGATATACCATATCTTGATAATCGTCACAGAGCTACTGACATCATTAAATCGCTAATCAACAAAACACTATTTATTTGACCGAGAATGCCAAATCATATTAAAGTTCTCACGATTATAGTTTACGCATTCGGCCTTAATATTTTTTATACGCGATTAATTTTTAAAAAAATGAAAGTGTTTTTGATATTTGCTTTAATTATTCACTTCACTTGTGCATACGTTTTCGATACCGTACTTGAAGTAACTGGAATCATAAATCGTGTAGGTTTCGATTCGGATGGAAATACCTACGTCATTAGTGATGATGGATTGTTCAAACTCAGCCCAAAAGGAGAACTTGTGTCTACGGTAAAGCTTCCAGTTAATTATATTAATTCAAATCTATTCCAAATTTCCGCGAGAGGAAATGTCTATTTTATCATGGACAAGGACAACATATATAATTACACCGTCGGAGTTGTAAGATCAAAATCTGATACAGTCGAAATCGTCGATTCTACATTCGGAGCTTCTTTTCTCTATACGGATCCTTATGATAATCTCTATTACGCAAAAGAATCCGGCATTCATATGCTCCGCCCCGCTTCGAAGACTCCAATTCTTGTCAAAAACATGGATGGTCTTAGACGTTACGGAACAACATCAGCAACAATCGATCAAGAAGGAAATATTTACTTCACAGGGGATGATGCTTTGTTTTTATTAACTAAGGAAGAACTGCAAAACAAAATTCCAGAAGCAAAAAAAATCAAGGTCTTGGGTAATATGGAAGGAACTATTTCCTATATGGTCGTAGACGAAAAAAATAATGTTTGGGTGATAGCGGATGCGGGATTCGAAGGCTTAATTAAAAAACTAGCGAATGGGGAAGTAGCAACTATTAAGGTCGATGACAATCATTCGGACTTAATTGTAACGGCCACCAAAGATCGAATTTGGGTTGTAGCAAGAGATTCACACAGAGACGTAAATTCTAGCATTTACTACATAACGTTATTTGACGAAATAGTGGATATTCCAGAGCTGCAAAATTTGACACAGCAGCAATACTCCAACTCCGTTGAATCATTAGCCGACGAAGATGGAACTGCATACTTCATGACTACTGAGACATTCACACAGGAATTAGGACAGATGATAATGATAAATCCTGGCGAATCAAAACCCACCCCTGTCACATTCGCCCCAAAGCATAAAAATAACTTACGGCACATTTTTATGGATATAAATGAAGCCGTATGGGTTTTTGCAAAATATTCGACTGATGAACCTAGTGCGTTTTTAATTGAGAAAGGACAGAGTACTGCAAATGCTATAGAGGATTTCGATAACACCTGTGAAGTTCATTCAAATCCTGTAACTCGTGACATTGTTCTAAGTTGTTATAATGAACTGGTCATAGCTAAAAATGAAATGTCTCGATCAACTCTTAGCCTAGTCTTAATGATTCTTTTTTGTGTCACTATAAGCTGGGCATAATCTAAAGTGTCTAAAAAATAATAGCCTCTGGACATTTTAAATGATCTTAAAATACTTTAAACGTTGACTAGAAATACTAAAAATAACTGAAAATCGTCTCATAATCATGTAGTAAAATCTTTTTTTTAAAACTGAAAAACCGCTTATACTCTTTCTATCATGCCTCAGGTTTCCCATTATCTTGACATCTCCTTATTAATGGAACCTAAGTGATTTCGATTGCCTTCGTAAAGATACTTTTATCGTCAAATTAATAAATCTGCCCCTGTACGCGATTTTAATATAAGTCCATTTTTGTAAACAATGGATGACGTTTATTTTTAACTTATGTAAAGAGTAGTTCTATTCCATTGTTTCTAAAAATGGACATACGTTAAAATTGCATACAGGGGCAGTAATAATCTATTAATAATATACATATTTTTATTTAAACGATATTGCATAATGTATATTCTAATACAATCTCTTGATAATAGTTCATTTACCAATCATCAAAAGATTTCACTTGTGACTGATTAAAAAACTGAGTGTTCTTGATACTTGCTTTGATTATTCATTTCACTTATTTCCTATTTTTGGATACGGTACCTGGGATGGTTAGAACTCAATGCCGTTAAAATTTTGAAGTTTTTGAAAATCCGATATAAGAACCACTTTTTTTTTTGCTGAAAAAGGTACGTATTAAAGGTATTATTTTATGTCGGAAATTTTGCGTAGATTATGAATGAGAAGCACAAAATTCATTTTTGTATACGGTTTTTAAGATAAGTGGGAAAAAAGTCTAAAGAATTTTAGGGTTTAAAAAAAGTCTTAATGCTCAAAAACCGTACACTTAAAATGATTTTGGACTTCATATTCGTTATCTACGCAGAATTTCCTATACGAAGCAATACTTTTATCAGCAAAAAAAATTATTTTTTGCCCTTTTATGGGCTTTTCAAAATCTTCAAGGTCATTGTGACACCTCAAGATATCGTTTATAGAAGAGTTTCGGGATATGGATTCATTTAGGAATATGTTTTTATCCTGTAAGCTGCTGTATTAAAAGCTTGTTAGTCCAGGTATGGCAGAGCAGTCGGTTTCGGTTAGTGATTCCCGTTCAACCATCGCCGTGGTTCAGGATCAGAGAAACGTTGAAAGTCGATTTAAGTTACCAAGATTCAGCTTTATTTTTTTGATGGAGACATTCGAAATTGGATATCTTTTTGGAGCCGGTTCAAGAAAATTGATGAGGACCCAACTGTGGATGAGGAAGATAAGTTATTAAGTTCAGCTACCTTATTTAATGCATGAGCGGGGATTCCAGAGCAAAATCTCTCGCGGATACCTTCCCGCCGAGTAAGGAAAATTATTCTAAAGTCATAGCGCAGTGAAAGTGCAGATTCGCCAAGGCAAGCTGCTTATCGAGGTTTATGTCCGAAATCTTTTACAGTTAGCCGTAGAAATGCATTAATGAAATGAACAAATTTTAATCAATTATAAGCCCTTTTAGAATTTATTAAGCGGGGAAAAACGTAACGTAGCGAAAAATAGTTTTAATATTTGAACAGAAGGTAAAAAGGTAAAAACTAATAAAAGACGTTTGGATCCAGTCCTATCAGATGATACAAGAGTAGCTACCGTTTCTCCTTTATTAAGCGATAATGCTAGAAAACGTGCAAAAACGGCTTGTATTTTTTGAGATAAGGATCATAGCAAGACAAGATTGGAAAAAATTAAAATGCCAGTAATACCTGGTAAGTTACGGATAAAATTCCGACTGGCTTCTCTAGGTTTGCGCCTCTCTCGAATTTTTTTTTTCTTTTAACAATTTCCATATTCTCAGTGTTATATGAGGCTATTTACAGGACTATCTAATACTTCTAAACCCTTGCAACGTATCGGGCTAACGGGTCTCCATCTATTGCGTAACGCCTGGAGGGGGGGAGCTGGGCCAGGCGTTACGTAATTTTAATATTAAAATTATTTCAATTTTATTTCACTCTTTTAAAAAAATCTTCCCAGTTATTCTTCAAAATAAAAAAAAATAAAAAATTTTTTTATTTTGATCCCTATACCGATAACCCCAACTGAGAGAATTACACCAGCCCTGCCTTAAAGCAGTTTTAGGTTTGTTGGAAAATAAAAAAATTTTTTTAGCTCGTAAAATCTGATTAAAATTTATCAAGAAGCTGAAAATTTTTTTTACTTCAAAAATGAAGTTTAAATATTTTTCAGAAGGGGGGGCTCCGTGCTTCAATTTTATTTCACTCTTTTAAAAAAATCTTCCCAGTTATTCTTCAAAATAAAAAAAAAATAAAAAATTTTTTTATTTTTAACCCGTGTTACGTAATAACGAAGGGGGGGTTAACAGGTTGCGTTACGGGTGTGTTACAAGGGGGGAGAGGGGGGTCAAAAAGTGGCAAATTTTGCGATACGTAATACATGGACGACCCCTAAATTGTCATACTATTTCGCTAGAGCGGAATAAAAAATTTTTTTTACTTGGGAACTGATGCATATTGTTTTAAAAAAGTGATAAGATATAAGTTTTACTTCATAATTATCATTGAGGTATGACAATACTTTAAATTAAATAAGTAATGCAGCAAAAATAATTATCTGCATTTCGGCAAAAAATTGTCTCTTTCTCGTTGTTACAAATCTTAGAATTTAGATTAAATCATCATTTTTGTCATTTACTCATGCATCGCATAGAAACAATTTAGATAAATTTTTAGAGACACCTTTGAAAAGTTAGCTAGTAAGGCGCATATTATTGTTATGATGTTCCCGACATCAGTTTCAACAGGAATAATTTGCCGGTAATACTCTGGTAGTAACTGTTTAAGTTAATAATGTTACCCGAAAAAAAGAAGAAAAAATGACATGAAATTGCAGACTCAAAAAAGAATGATCTAGCTACCTAAACTCATTAATCATTCACGTATAGCTTTTCCCACGGCGACCGTCCTACCAGAAATCTCGGTTAAAAAAAAAAAAAAAAAATTCCCAAGCGCGCGAGTTTCAATTTAGTTTGATAAAACAAAAACCTCCGCCAAGCCGCCCAAAGTTTCTTTCATACTTTTATGACAAGCATCATTTTATAAATAATGATCACCCTTTTTCGTCTGACAGCTGCTTCAAGGTTCTGTGAATGTCGGGCTGTTCTTTACAAAAACCCCAGCGGTGATACTAATGGAAAACTTTTACAAAATCCATCCAGATAAAAAAAAAACGAATACGTTTTCGGAAAACTTTTTAACAGTTTCTTATTAATGTAAACATGGAAAAATTTAATTCCAAAGTTTCTTTTTTATACATGTTACTTCGGTGGAGCTTAAAAAGAAATTTTAAATAAAAAACATTAATATTCTTCCAAAAAAAAATTATAACAACAAGAGATGATGGAATGTCATTTTCTTCCTCCCGAAAAAACAGAATAAGATTTCCAGACAAGTTTCTCAACTGTAAACTGCAACTGGTTTATATTCCGACCGGGGGAAGACGAAGTTAAAACGAAACGTTACGAAGTAATTTTCAGTAAATTGTCAGATTGTTAAGCCCTAAATCTATCTTACGTACTGTCACTTAACGAGACATCTTTAATACTCGTTTTCAACTCAAGCTTCAAACAGCTTTAGCAAAGTCCTACGCATTTTATATCATCATCGTACAAATCGTTTTCAGCGCGCGATAAACACAATTTTTCCCGGCTCTCCTCGTCCCCGGAGGGTAGATTGTAACAAAATTAGATAGCATCGAAAATATCTGAATTCTAAGAAAAATATAAAATCTTGAAAACCCCATAAGAAGAAAAAAAATATAAAATACAATAATGGAATGTCAATACCAAAAGAACATCATCCGATAAAAAAAAAAAAAAAAAAAAAAAAAAAAAAAGCTAAACGACCGAGGAAAAAAATCTATATTAAGTTTCAATGCCAATTACGGGATGATCGACCTCCATTATCGTAGACAAGCGACATATTTCAAGAAAAGGTCGAGATCTCGAGCACAATCTCCAGCGGTGCAATTTCCCAACCAACATGTTATATAACATGTGGTTGGCTAAAATGTTCAACATATCAATCAATAATTACACCTGTTGCGCTACCTCTTATGTAACATATCGTGTTATTACATAATGTACAGTAGCATGTTAGCAATATGTGCGAATAATCCAATAAGTTATGTAACAAGTCTTAAAATATTTTATAACATGCTGTGTACTACACATATATGTTATAACATTATTGTCGTGAAATTCAATCGTAGGTAGTACTGCCAATCTATACATTATTCCGTGTTTAGGCATTGTTACTGATGATCTATACATAGATCCCTAGACATTGGAAAGTTACAAAAAAAAAAAAAAAAAAAAAAAAAAAAATGAAACAAGGCGAGACTTTTCACGCTGAGTCATCGCACGTTCTCTATCCGATTAACCCACTCCAGTTTAAAGCAAGTCAAAACACGATAAAAAAAAACTTATTTTACGTGATTTTTGTAATAAAAAAAATATCTACAAATAAAAATCGCAACCACCGATAAAAGGAAAGACGAGAAAATATGTGCGGGGTGTTTATCTCCCACACGCTGCTTATTTTCTTTTAACGAACAATCAAAACTTATTTATTCGCTGACTTTTTTCTTTTTTAAATCGATAACACGACCGACTTTTGGGTGTGCATCATAAAAGAGTATTTGAAATGAAAATCGGCCATGTGTTAAGAGGCGATGTCAATTAATAGAAGCCAATATTGAATGACGGAGCTTTTTAACGGCTTATTTTCGATTTCAAAAGAACGCCTGGATGTTTAAAATTTAAAAAACGAAGGAAGAGAAATTGATTATGAATTTTTAAAAAATTTGATTAGCCGTTAAGAAAACTCGTTTTAAAAAGGAAGCAAAGGCGGAATGTGAATCTCAATTACCACGTCATACGAAGAATCTTAGTCAACATTTTAAGTAGCATATTAGTTAAGTTTTTTTAACATGTTATAAAACATGTTATGTGACGGAAAAATATTTCTTTTTTCCTTGATTTCGTTTTTATTTTTTGTTTTTTATTACATTTTTAAAGGAAGTAATTTTCTCGTAAACGCTTATATACGATCACCCTTTTCCATTTTTATGCCGTTCAAATCGTAAAACTCGGTTTTCTTTTTACAACGGATTGTAAATATATGGTGAAACTTTAGCTTTCTATATTAGATAGCTCTTTAAAATATCACTCTAAAGACTGAAATGTGAACAACAGTTTCAGATGAAGCCGCATTACTAGGAAATTTCTTCCCCTAACAAAGTAACCGCTTTAAGTAAGCGTGTGACGGCTTTTCATCCTTTTGTTTTCCTCCTAAATCGCAGGTTAATCTTTTATTTTGTTTTTTCCTTTTCCTTTTAGTGTTTCTAACTCGTTATTTTTCCTCGTTTGACTCTGTGTAATTTATATACAGTACATTGATAATCCCTTATCAGTTTTTTCTTTTTTTGTGCGCTTTTGACTTTTGGTTTCCCAATTTTTTTTTTTTTTCAATTAATGTTGCCGAGATAAAAGCTCGCCAATCCGTTGTTATTATATTTCATGTAAATGTTTTGAAACTTTATACTGTTCATCTGTTTATATGATTCATTATTTTCTTCTTTTGTTTAATTTTCTTCCTTTGATTAATTAATTTATTAATGACAAATGTCGTAAGGCTGCTTTTAGACCTATTTTTTTTATTTTATTTTTTTTTTTTCAAATAAGCCGAAAAATAAAATCAGAACCTTGTGAAAAAAAAGTTGGAATGAAAAATGGGATCGGTGAACCAATCATGTGATGTATCCATTTTTGTTGCGGTGTCGGACATAAAAACAAAAAACTAAAGGCTACTAGTGCTCGTCCACATGTTACATAAGCAAGTTAAGGCGGTTGGGAAAATCTTACATAGCCCAAAAAAATCGATTTTAAAAGGGGGGGCGGGATTAGGGACTGAAATCTTACGTAAGAAAGGCGAAGGGAGTTTTTTAGAAACCTGCTTTAACTTACAAGGAGGGGGGGGGAGAGGTCTAAAATTGCTTAAATTATGCTTAGACCCCCCCTACATGAAAATGTAACATTAAAAAAAGGGTGGACATCGAAACTAAAAACTAAAAAACATAAAAACACGCCAGTTTCTAATCCCCTCTACCCCTTTTAAACACAGGTTGGGCGCATAACCTAAACACGTATTTCAATTCATTTGTTTCTTCACTCATTTATTAAATTGAACTTCGACCCCTGTCTTTGAGGATATTTCGACTAAACTCAGCAATGAACTTCATTTTCATTCACTTTTTAAAAGAATTAATTCGTCTGGTATACGGTGGATGAAAAACACTTTCGAACGAATTTTTTTTTTTTTTTTTTTTTTATTAAAAGCACAAAAGATAGCACTTACACGTGTTAATTCAGAATCGAGAGGATTAATTATTGAAAACCTACATCGGGATCAAAGGATAGGAAATTGAAATGCTTTTCCTACCGTCAGTCCAGTCCTTTTTTTAATGAAAAAATTCCAGCAATTCTTTTTTATTCTTCAGTGTAGAAACTTGAATTTAATCGATTAATTACTCTATTGAATAATTTTTTTATTACTTTACATTACTGTCCTTTTTCTGCCTAGAATTTTGATCTTCTCCCCCCTCCATTCCCAACAGAAATTGTTTATCTGTTGCAGGAATGCAGCACTCAAGCCAGTAAAGTGTACATGCCCTTGGCTCGTTTTAAACTTTCGAATTAACTTAAGAATTACCACATTCCTCCCCTACTTTCTTACTTGATGCTTGAGCATTAAGTACGTAACCATTCTTCATTCCTACGACCACGTTAGCTTTAAAAGCGAGAGTATTGGCAACGAAAACACGTCAGGTTAAAACAATTAGGCTCTACAAGTTATTTTGAATCGGCATTTGCTTGTTTTTTTAGTTTATGAGAAACTAAACTCATTTTCTGTCACGTCCCTTATCCGACTTAATCCGATGAACAGCGCTTTAGGGCCTAAAATCCATTATAATATTGACCACTTATTTATAATGTTTAATTCATTCTCAGGTCAGAGCTTCTGCTTCGATGCTTGTGCAATCACTTGAATATAACTACATTTTCCAAAACTTTGAATATTTATCGCAACTAGGTTCCAATCATAAAAATATCTGTGTCACATTCTGAAAAGTTTACAACCTCTAGTCTCAAAGTTTCCGTACCGAATACCTGAAATTGATGTGACGCTCTTTTAAAGATTAATCAAAGCACATTGACTAATTAATTACTCGTCTAAGTTTCTTAGTGAGTGTTTCCTTCGAGGAATAAAACTGAAACTCGTTTTGCTTACTCAACAAACGAAGTATTATTAGCTCGACATTTCCCGAGTCGATATTTAAAAAATTGATGACCTGAAAAAAAAAAAAAAAAACTTTCCCAGGGAAAAAAAAGCTTTGCTAAAAAGTTTAAAACCAACAGGCGGAAAAATCCCGTTTGAACGGAAAACAATCCTCTATTATTAAAAAGTTGTTTTCTTTTTTATTATGAAAGGAAACTTGGAACATTTTCCGAAACGCAAAATAAGGGAAACTCTTCCTGTTTCAGAGGAAAACATTGGCTAAGATGATCTCTTCAAGACTGACAGTAAAGAATTATTGCCCAAGCATTCAAAACTTCTACATTTCAGTACTTTTGTTTGAAATTTTTCTTTTTATAGTTTTTCCTAGAAAAATTAATATTAATATTATCATTAATTATAACGACGAGGAAAGCGCCCTTGAACTTTTTCAAAATAAGAATCAAACATTTGTTTTCGAATTTAATTTTATTTTCGCGAAAGAGGGAGCCGAAGAAACAAGGTTTGCATTTCAAAGTCTAAAATTTCCCCTGTTAGGCAAAATATCTAATTGATCACGCTTCGTCGAAGATCAAAGGCATAATATTTTCTTTATGCATGAAATTGATTTATAAAACAAAAAAAGCGGGTAATGATGTAAGAATTTCCTTGTCTTTTATATTTCCTTGCACGGAAAATGAGGCTGGAAAAAGCGGTTGTAACCTTCAAGGTTTTACTTTTAAAAAAAGTTAGCAAGTAAGAAGTGAAGGAAAAATAAAGTTAGAAAAAGGCAGAGCCAACCATGAACCCTTTAGGATCCAAATTCTGGAAAATTCCTCGAAATTTTGGAAATATTTTTCCTAATTTTTATTTTGAATAATTTCTAGTAATAAGCGATCCTCCCATAGATACTCGCCCCATGGTCCTTATGGCAATGGTCCTTAAAGGTTCAAACAAAACTACAAAAAAAAAAAAAAAAAAAATCATGAAAATTGTTACTAGTTACATTATTTCCAGTTCACTGTTCACCCAAAAAAATGCTGCTTTGGATCTAAACAAAAATGCTTTGCTACAAAGCAAAAATGTTTTGTGTCAAAACTCGTGAGTGCTTTGCCGCAATGCATAATGTCGACAAGTCGAGCCATGTTGCTTTGCGGCAAAGCATATTTGTTTTGTCGCTAAGCAAAATCGTTTGTATTGCGGACGAGGCATATTCCTTTTTCTGGGTGTTTACACTGCCGCCGTCTCTTCACTTTCTTTCCAATTTCTCTCCTTATCTGTCTCTTAACTTCGTCCTTTTTTTCCTCATTTAATTTTTCTCAAAGAGCGAAAGAGACCAATAAAAACAACATACAAGTTCACATAGATCCGAAATCCCATTGAGTTTTAATAAAATCGCGCCCACGCGAAATAATAAAGTACAACACTCGAGCTTAATAAATCAAGAAAAATATGTTTTTTGCGCTTTATTGTAGGGATTCTCCTAACAAAAACTTTTTATGTTTAACAAAACCTCACGCAGTTGTATCGCGGTTAATTATACTTCATCAAGGGATGAATATTAAAATCGTGAAATCTTCATGTGCATAGAACCCTTACATTCCTGGAATATTTTCTTTATCTTTAAAATTTTACGTGGAGTTTTTAAATGTACTGTACAGGACCACACACAATTCATTTTCTACAAAAAAAAAAAAAAAAAAAAGTAAAAAGTACTTAAAATGGGAATAAAACTCAGCTGGATACGACCTTTTTACATCAGAGAGAGAAATTCATTTTCCAAAGGAAGTTCATAAAAGGAAATCTCATACAACATTAAATAAAACAACCGGGAAAATTTCCGAACCGAAATCGACGAACCCATTAAAATCTCTTTTCTCGTAGGTAAATTCAGCCACAAAAAGGGATCACTCACAACTATTTGCATTTTACCTCGATTTTTAATTACGCATTCATAATTAACGGTGGGATATGTTTCCGAGAATTCTAAATACAGTACATTCCACATGTAACTTTGAACATCGTAACTTGTTTTCTTTTAGAATTAAAAACTTCTTCAGGCTTCAAAAATGAAAAAAAAAAAATAATAAATAATCATAAAAATTTTCTAGAAATGGCAAGGAAGAACATTTATGGCTCTTCAAATCAAGACATTTCGGGATTTCAAAGTGTTGAAATAGAATGTAATTTCCCAATTCTCGAAAATCGCCATATTTCTTACAAGGGGAAAGGGGTGGGGAAGAGTAGAAAAACACATAACACCCGTCTGGTAATAGCGGACTAAGACTACTTAAATTGAATTCTAACAAAATATTTTAAAACAACTCAAAGCTATTCAAAATTTTAAGAACTTAAAAATCTCTCAAAAAAGTTCAGTATTATCGTGTGAAAATTAATAATAATTATTTCGGCAGTAATTATTAATCGGCTAATAACTTTATACCATTGCTAATATGCATTTTTCAACCTTGCTAAGGTTATGCTTTTCGAGAATTGAGAGAATTTGGAAATTTCAGTACCTCAAAATCGAGGTGCTTCGAGGTACTGCGCTATAGTCCATCGAACTAACTAACGGAGGAAAAATTCAAGTCCATTTTCTCAATGATTCTAAACCCTCAACTACACAGTAAAAAATATTGTGTAATTATGTTAAAATCGGTCTAAAAATTTTTATGTTGTATTCAACATAAAAATTTTTAGACCGATTTTAACATAATCGTGTTAATTTTTACATAAAATTTTTACTGGGTACAGACCATAAATCGTCTGTATTTTGAGAATCCAATAATACAATTTTTTTCTTTTCGTTTAAATCTAGATTTTTAGCTAATTAAATATGCTCTATTTTCTCGACATTTGTGAACTTAATTCGTAAGGCCTACCTCGAATTTTCCTGATCGAGTTTTAAAGTCAACATCAAATCGGACGATCATTTCAAGTGTTGAATGAATGCAAACTTACCTGAAAATAAAAAACAATGCAACGTTAAAATAGCATAATAATTCATGGTTTCCATTATAATTTTTAGGACATTTGTCAAATAACTGAATGATGTTTTTTCGAGTACTTTATTAGCACATAAACTATGGCTGCAAAAAGAGCCGAATGAAAGTTGCAAACGGTAAATATGCATTACATTCCTTATGCTTAAAGCCCCAAGCATAGCCAACATGGGACATGGGCTCAACCTTTCCCTTTCCCTTATCCTCACCAACGCAACTAGTATCTTCCTTTGTAAGCTTAGATAAAGTTTAACAAAGATTTAAAAAACCATCCAAATCGAGCCCTTTTTAGCCGGAATGCAGTGCCAGCTGAATTTACTTCGAAAATACTGCCATTTGCATCCTTTTAGATGGACTAGAGTTTAAATTCCTAGATTTTTAAATTTTTTTTTCCTTTGATTTCTCTCCTACGATAACTTCGAATAAAAGACATGTTCACATAAAATTCTTTTTTTCCCTGAAATCGTAATTGGAACGTCAAAAACTTTTCTAAATCCCTTTTGAGCTTCTTTTCCTTACATTATAATTTTCTCTTATTAAAAAGTTTCCGAAATACTTTAATTCCTTTTTGTCCTATTGAATTAACGAAAACTTTCCCTTTTCCCAAATTTTTTTTTCAAGAGGGAGGGAGGGGGGGGGGGGGAGAATAAAAAATAACCGTCCAAGTCCACTTCAAATCTACTGAAAATCAATCACTGCGTGCACCTCGTTTCTCACAAAAAAAACCATTCCGATTTTATTTTTCGCTGTGGGAATTTAACCAGCTTTATAGACTTTTAGAGGAAAAAAAATAGCCCCTTCAAAATGGGTTTTCTTTAACACACAAAAAAAAAAAAAAAAAATCAAATAAATTTCATAGAAACGGGGTCGACAGACGGACAACCATTTGATTTCCATTCTTCTTCCTCGCAGAAATAACAGTTTCTGTTTTGGAAGCTTCTGTTGTTGTATACATAAACATTTTTTTAAAATCAAGTTCGAGCAACATTGATACTAAATCTAGCAAAATATTTTTCTTCCCTTTTTTTACGCATCAATTACAAAAAAAAAAAATAAAATAAAATAAACAAATGATTGGGCTAAGAAGGCTAGCGTTATTTTGGCAAAAAATAACCGAATCTAGAGCTTTGTTATGAGAGTCAACATTCTTAATTATGCGATAATTTTTAACGCCGACAACTGGAGGAGAATAAGTTAACGTCGAAAGAATATTCATCCCACGTAGGAAGTTACAAATCGATAAGTTAGAAGGAAGAAATATATTAAAATTTTTTTGGAATATTTTTTACTTGGAAGAAAAAAGCCTTGGGAATGATTTAAGTATTGCTCGGCTGTTATGGAGTAGTAACTTGCTTCAGTTATGATTGTATTTGAAAGTTCCGGAGATAAAAGGCTAAAGCGGTAATACAAATATTAACCCTAATACCGAAACGGAACTGTCAGCTTAATGCACTAATTAAACAGAGTCTCACACCGTTTGATTCACAAGCTCTAGGGAAAGCGACCGCTTTTCGATGATTCCGATTAAATCAAAGTGTATGTAAAACGTCGCGAATAAATCAGAGCAAGACGAAACGTCTTTACAAGACTATGGGAATAAAGTGGATGATGTGGATGCTGGAGATGTAAGCTTTCAAAATAATCAACCTTTCTACATGATATCAAATACTCATGAGAATAAAACTCATACCAAACTTATTGTATTTCTTTAATAACAAATATTTGGCTTTGAACTGTATTTAAATTTGTACTACCACATTTTTTTTCTTATACTCTTGTTTCAATTAAAATTAAAACCTCCTTTTAAAAAAATAACATACAACTTAATTTCTTCATACAATGTGGCACACCAGTGACATCGGAATACAATGCTTTTTGAAAAACTAGTTGATCTATAAATATATTAAAACCATATAAAATGATTTGTTGATCTTTTATTTATTTGTGCAAAATAACAGTTGATTTTATTTCAAAGGAAATTTTAGAAAGAAAATTTAAAATAAATAGACAATAGCACTGCATTGACCAGTGATGTCGCTGGTGTACCACCTTAAGTACAATTTCAAAAATATTTTTTTAATTTTAAAAAAACTCTTGTGATGGAACCTTCATTTTAATCACAGCTCAAGTATCAGCAGCATGAAGTCAATCATCAAAACCAGCCCTTGTGAAATGTTTATTTTAAAATAATATTCAGCATTCTCATTAATCTTTAAGTACCCCATAAAAAAAAAAATCCACAAATATTCTTAGTTAAGGCAATAAAATGAGCTGTACTGCACACCTTTCCAATCAGTTATTCATACAGTTAAGTAAGACACAGGGTTACATTGCTACATTTTAATTCCATTCAGTGGTATCGGTGCAACAGCATACAACACAAATAGTTAGATGCCACACAAAAGCTATTTCATCAGTCGGCCATTACAAAAATCAATCAAACATTAAAATCTAGTAACAGCTTTTTTTTATCAGTGTGCTTTTCCTTTTACCTATTTAAACAATTCAATGGACATGATCATTCAATCATAATCGACAATTAATTAATTAAACAAACAATTAAGAAACTTACAATGGAACCAGTATGACTTATTTCCGATGATAAAGTAATTCTTCCTTCTCTTGAACATCTATGCCTTTTGTACTTGAACACACAATAAGAGTATTGATCTCATTTTAATTTTATCAAAAAAAATGATCGTTTCAAGAATTAATCTCATATGTTGCAGAGACACCAATGCCTTTTTTACTAACGCCCGGTTTTAGATAATTTTCTTTACCCGGTTACCGTTACCGATACCGAATTGATTTCCTATTATTTTATTACACTACGGCATTCACAGCTTCCGAATGAAATGTTTTCATGAAATTACCAAACTATCACACGTATGATATATTGTTTCATCAACGAATTTCGAAGTTATCTGTAACTCAAAACGGACGGCCATCTTCTTTTTACAAAAACTCCGTAAACAAATGCAAAGAAAGATGCTTTCGCTTTTACTGAACATACTCCTGATTTCTTTAAATATTAACTCAAAAAACGTTTCAGCTATAATTACGAAAGAAACTCATTTTACCATCAACCGCGGAAACCGTTTTATACTTCACGAAACCGATTAAGTTAAACGACAAGAAACCAACAGACAACGAATATACCGACGCCATTATTACTATGGTAAAATGAACCTTGGTGTGTTCCTCTTTTTAGAATGCCGAATGTGGTGCACTCTAGAAGGACTAACGGCAACTATTTTCTTTTCATTGAAACTGTTACATACGAAAAGCATGTTAATTTGTTTAATCTTTAATGTTTTGTTTTAAGATTTCGGGTCCTTTTGTAAATAATAATAATAATAGGAAAAAAAAGCAATAATTATGGCAGTATAAAGCCTTGAAGGCATACGTGCTTACATGACAGTAAAAACAAAGGAAATTTTCTTTTATATTCATAAATCGCAAAAATAAAAAAATTCAAAAAAGTAAACACAGGCGTTCTGCAGCTTTTTTACTTTTAGAAAATTATTATGCTTCCGGATTTAATAGCTGGTATCGGGATTACGGGGGTAGCTATGCAATCCGCAGTACGGGAGAATTGCTCGCCTGCTAGAGTCATAAGCACAGTATAAAGCAGGCGAGCAATTCTCGGTTGTTTTTTTTTTTTTTTTCATTATACATGCAACGAAAGTACCACTTTTATTAAAGGTTTTGAGAGTCGAAACTAGGTCTTTTTGTCACTGCTTTAATCTAGCAGAAGAAAGCATGTGACGTCACTAATTTTCGACCCGCCGGGTCGAAAACAAAATTTTCGACCCGCTCGTCTTGTTGCCTAAGCTAACATGAACGCTCTCTGGAACGCTGTAATTGCAATTAAAAATGGCGGACGATTTACAACGTTAATACTTCCATTTTAAATAAATCTGAAGTTGAGGTCAACACAACTAGATGGCTGTTTTGTACATTTCGTTGCATATAATGAAAAATAACTTACAAATTGAATGTCGAAAATGAGTTTCAAAACTCGTTCGGGTTGCTCCACTCGCCTTCGGCTCGTTCCGCAACCTCCCGAACTCGTTTTGAAATCACTCATTTTCGACATTCAATATGTAATCTACTATTTCAACACAAGTTGCCTATATGTGTTAGCTTATGGGCGCCCGTTTTCCCGATACCAGCTATAACAGAATAAATGATGATATTTTGATGGAAATTTTAATGTCGAGATCATGAGGGGATTTTTATCAAAGAGTCTTTAGATTCCTTGTTTGTTCCTTTTTATCATTAATTTCGCTTGAGTCAAGGGATATGGTTGTTTTTGTCTGGAAAATTGAATGCATGCGTCGGATCGTTTCCATTATACTGTACTGTACAAAACTTTCCACGAGTCTTGCATTGTGGAAAATGAATGAATCTCGCGTTCGGTTCGTCATTGAAAATTAAAATTATTTTGCATAATCCGAGTTTAATAATCCTCAACTAATCACTTTAAACATACATTTTTAATCTTTTTGATTGGAAAATGATTTAACCGAGGTATAGGGACTTGAAAATATTTTACCTATTTTGGATGGAAGAAATATATTGACTAAAACAAGCGCTTCTACACAGGAAATGGATGTGTCATATTCAAGTTGGCGACCGTCTTTTTGGCCTTTTCTTTAAAAAGAGGTGGGGTGGGGGGGGGGGGGGGGTCGTCCAATCGGAAAGGTGTTAAATGTAATCTTTTTACTCTCCGTATTTCTAATATACATCTAAGGAAAGGAGGGGCACAAAAATCCCAAAAAATTGATTACGCATTGTGTTACGTCCCTCGGGTTAAAAACTCCTTAATTAAACTTATTAAACTTGTTTAAACTTTTTCTCCCGACATACTGAGAATCATAAAAAATTCATAAGGCTTTAAGAGTTTAAAATAGCCTGGAGTTCATTACCATTCAAGAAGCTGGAAAAGGATTTCCTTCCCGACCTGAAAATCTCTCGCTCTCAAGCGTTTCATTTAGTTTAATTTAATGACTAGGCATATGTCACCGTTTTGGAAGACGAAATTTAATGATCTTGTTTAAGAAAAAAAAGCGAAGCCGCGTAATTACCCGAATCATACATTTTCCTCCGGAACGGAATCTTAAACAAGAAAAATGATAAAAAGAAAATTATTTTTCGTCTTTGAAAAGAAAAGTAATTATGACAAAATAAATCAGAATTTTTTTTTTTTTTTTAAAGAAAGGAAATGAAATTATTTTCTTTTTTTTCAAAATGCTTTTGAATTGATAACAGCACCTGGAGATTTTTTGTTTTCCCCCTTTTTCCTGATTATTGAAGTTTAGTCAACCGTAGGAAAGGAAATAAATCAATTCAAGCCCTCGAATTCTTAAGGGAGCTTTGTTGTTTAAACAAGCTTTGGGAAATCAAATTCCGGTGAAAAAAAAAAAAAAAAACGGAAACGTAGCTGAAAGTTAGCTCCGTGATATAAATCTTGGATTTACAGCTCGAGTTTTAAGATGATTGAATTCGACTTGAAAGGGAATTTTAACTGAGAGCTGACTGATTTGGAGTCAATCTCAGGATTAAGAACTGACCTATAAATCCCATTTAAAGCTCAGGGATTATGTGTGTAGGGAGTGGAAGTGCCATAATTGAAAGTAGGACGTTGGCGGGAGGGGCAGAAAGAAGGTTTTTTTAAAAAAAATTGTTGCAAAATAATTGGATAGCGAAAACGTTTTATTTCGAATCCCTAGTTCACAATATAAGAAAGACCTAGAGCTTTCTCCCAAGGAGAAAAACGTAGGCCTAACAATCGGGTTTGCATGTTTTCAGCATCACCACGATTCTAGTAACAAAAAATATTAATTCTCACACATATTCACTTCCATTTCTTTAAGCGCCAGTGTTGATTGGGGCCATCGTGGCAATCCCACTGAATGATTGGAGCACAATTATCATTTGATCCACCTTGAATATCTAGTACTTTTCCGCTATGAGATGCACGAATACGGACATATTTGTCCCCGACGGGCTCGATGTAGAATGACTGATTTGGCCTGAGAAAAAAAAAAGAATGTTAGTTTTAACGCCCTAACTATTTGGAACACATAATAGCAACTCGGATCCAGAATTTATTATCCGGGGGAGAGAGCCTAAAATGTGGCCAAAATTTTCAAACTCTACTCTGTAAAATAGCAATTTATCGAAAACTCTATGGGAGATGTCGAGGACGCTTTGCCTTACTCCGCTGTGAGTGGTGTGGTGTGGTAGTGTGTTACTGGTGGTCCAAATAATTTATTCAATCTGACAACGCAACACGGTTCATACAAATATTACGCGTCAGAAAAATATTAGAAATTTTTGCCACCTCTTCCACGCCGAGTTCCATCGAATAAGCCTTGGAACTTTAACATTTTATTTAATTTTTGTAGATCCCTTTCCCACTTTTTGGTGCTAACGTAATATTCCAAAGACTCCACAGAAGCAAAAAAAGAATTATTCTTTTAAAAAAATTATTTCTGCCGTGGTAAGCGAAATGGGCGTATTTCCATTCTTAAGTTGGCACTTGTCTTCTATTTTTAACTTATGTAAACAAAGATTCAATTCCAGAATGGACGTACGCCCAAATCGCTTACCACGGTAGTCTGCTTCTCAAAAAAAATGATTAAAAAAAAAAAAAAAAATTATTCTTTTTTGGCGACGGTGGTGGGGGTTAAAAGTAAGGAAAGCTACTAACCCAGAATGAAGGCTGAACTGGATGACCTCGGCACCAGATTCTTCGGATGATGCACGAACGTCAATGGCCTTTCCGGTAGCGACGGAGATAATATTATAAGTATTGCCGTAGGCTTCTTGGAAGCGCCAGCACTGATTCAGACCGCCATGATAATCGAACAGGATGACGGGACTTCCATCAGCTGTAGATTCTTCAGCGACATCCAACACTTTGTCTGCAGAGCGCGATACAATCTTGTAACATTTATCGGTTTTCGGTAATCCGTCTACAATTGAGAGAATAATTAGTTGTGATCACATACGGAACGGTAAAAAGAAAAAAATTTTGAAAAACGAGATCTTATTAGTTTTTACAGAAAAAAAAAAAGGATTAAAAAAGTTTTCTAGTTAAAATACTTTAAACTTACCCTTTCCCATTTTTCTTGTGGCTGCGACTGCTAGCGATTGTTTTATGCGATCAGCGATTGGAGGATAATGTGATGTTAAGATCAGTTACATACATTTATATATATTGCCTAGTAAGAAAAAAAAAATTCAAACTTCAGGATCATAACCTTCTAAGGGGAGGGCAAAGCATAGATATTGCCCTCCCCCCGAGATATTACTCATTCTAGCCAAGAAAGGGTACCCATCTTTCGAAACGACCTAAAAAATTGATAACATCTGAAAGAATTAAGGATGCATATGACAAATAATTTACAGTGTGTTTTGATTTTTTTTTATAAAATTTTAAAGAACTGCTGAAATTGAGATGCGATTTAATATCACAGAACGAATTCAACATAAGTCATGCAAAACATTCAGCACTCTTAATATTAAACTGGGATTGACATTGACATTCAGATAACCTTCCTTACAATAAATTTAAAGAAACAATATCGTATCTCCCAATAATTTTTCTTAAAGTGATATTCATTCTTTTAGGGACTTTACACATAATAAGGAGCCATTCAATTATTAAGTAACATTATAAAAAGTTGAAAAATTAGGATGGCAAACATTATTTTCTAAATACAGTATAACCCCGATAAGAGGCGTTCGAAGGGATCGGACCGATCAAAATCCGCGTATTACCCGATAATGCGCAAAAATGCGTTTATCGAGCACCTCATTAACACGTCTTTTCAGCTTCTTAACGGAGAAAAAAAAACATGTAACTTACATATTTTTAAAAATAATCATCCGATTTTTACTAATTTATACTTCCCTTAAATTTCTTTCTTATTTTTTCTTCCAAACTGAAAACTTTTTCATCATATTTAGTTTCTAATAAATGGGTTCACAAGCTAAACATAAGATTTGAGAATAGTTCGAAGTTTGAAAAAATGGTAAACCTAGTAAGCATGCCCAGATTTGTCAGATATCACCAAAAAGCTATCGTTTTGATTAATATTTTTGCAAAAATATTTTAACTCGGATATTATTTTTCAAAGGGTCGTGAAAATTGCGGGTTTTAAGCGAGTAACCATCTTAAGCGGGAAATTTTATAAATAACTCTTCGAGGCAACGTGAAAATTTCTCGTATTAAGCGGGAGCGTCTTATCTGGTATATACTGACTGTATGATTTAAGAAATATTTTACAATTAAAGAGTCGGATTCCCGAAATTCTGGAAGGGAATCTATTCTTAGGGGGCTAGCTCCCTCCCCCCCCCCCCCCCCCCCAGGCCGGTCCTTGACTTTAGAGGGCCGCGGGGTTCATTTGACGTAATACAAAAGGGGGGTACAGAAAACTACTACTTTTTATAATCTGGACGGGAGCGAGAGTCTAAAAACTCCAGAAAAATATTTAAATCGAGTTTGAATGGCACTCCCTCGAATTGACTTTCTCCCTCTCCACCTTAAGCACAAAATAGATCATTCAGAAGGTTTAACATAAATGTAAATTTTTCCTTCCCAAAAAACACTTATGAATTGTTTGATAAAGGATTTCTTAATTTATCAATTTAACGCTGGTCTCGGGAAAGTTTCGATCTATTAATTTGATCATCGAAGTTAAACAAGAGTATAAAAAAAATTAATAATTATTTATGCTTGATTTATAAAATAAATCAAGCTAACCTAAACTTGTTCACTTTTATATACTTCATTAAAACATAAAGTCGAAAACATTTGCAGAAGTTCTGCAGTCACAACCGATGTACCAAGATATTAATTTGAACACACTAGTTATATGAGTATCACAGAATTTATAATTAAAGTAATTAAATTATAAGTAAATCTATAAAAATAATATCATCGTTTCTTCTTCTTTTTTTTTATCATAGTAAACTGGATTTGGAAATGCAAAGTACGAAAGTTTAGATTTCAAAGTTGGCAGCTATTAGTTGAATTATAAAGAAGATACTTACAATGCAGAAACGACTATTTGACACTTAACAAAAGTCATCAGTATTAGGGTTGTCGCAAACTTTTTTCAAATGGTCTCTACTTTTGGGACTATTGATAATATGTGACCATTTTCCAAAAATTATGTTTTGTCATATTTGTAGGATCTGTCTATAATTTTTACAGTACTTTAATTTTATTTTTCTACACTTGGGAAGTTAAAAAAAAAGAAAGTACTGACTTAAAATCAAATTCTTCTAGGTGGCTTTCTTGCTCCCCTTCCCCCCCCCCCCCCCCCCTATTATACTCATCACGATTTTATTTACCTTCCCTCGTAAGTAATGAAAAAAGGGAATTAAATGTAGCGCTTTATTCAAATACAATTATATTGAAATATGTGGAGATTAACTAGGTTCGGAAAATTAATTTCATCTTAAAGAGTATAGTAAAAGTTAAAAAAAAAATCCACATAAAAAATATCCATAAATGAACTTGATTTCTCAGTTTCAAAAATTTGAAGACCTCTTCTAAAGACTTGCCTTCTCATTAATCAACCTTGATAAGAGGGATCGGAAACTTGTTAAACGACCGACCCCAAGGTCAATAAAACCGGGACCTTCTGTTCCAATGGCTTTATTGAAGTCCCTCTTTCTGATGCATTTCTTGAAGTCCTCTTCCACAGAATTGGCTTTTTTCAAAGAAATCTTCATGAAGTTAGTGCGATTGGCTTGCTACAAAAAAGAAAAACAAAACCACGACCAAAGCGGATCCAATAGAACAAATTAAAAAAATAATGATAAAAGCACGCCCAAAAGAATTAAGATTAGGTGTTCCATAGCGGTGATTATTATGTCGGTTTACTAAATCCTCGCTGGAAAAATTGTTTGTCGCTGGTGATGCAGTCCAAAGTTCCAAATTCAGGATACCATCTAAAATAAAAAAAACATTCGATGATAATTACGGATAATAGAGCAAATTTCATGGGAGAATATAGAAAACCAGGGAGCTTCCCAGAATCCGCGCAAAGTGACAAAACATGATAAGTTCTGATTTTTGGCTTACTTTTCGGCTCCAGCTCAAAAACCGAACCAGATAAGAAAAAAAGCACTCTAGATTCGCGATCTACGCCAAATTTGTGACGGTAAATGATTGTTTTTTCAAGAAAAAAAATGATCGAATTTTTCCCTTCTTATACGAATTTTCAGACCTTGAAGATCAAGTCGGGGGCGGTTTCCCGTCGTGTAAAAAGTCTGAAAAAAATGAAGGTTCATATGTGCTACATAGAGAACCGATTTCGGAGGTATGCTCTCATTCAGATTCGAAAAATCGAAACATAAGGGACACCCTACTGGCCAATATTTGATCCTTTTTCACTTTGAAAATGGTTGATCAAAAATTACCTCCTGCACGAAGTACCGTTCTTTGGTTCATTTCAAGTCCATCATTTGTGCATTCTTTTAAAAGCCAGTGTTGACTATGTGCATCTCGAAAATCTTGCTGTATGATCGGCGCAAGATTATCATGCGACTCTCCCTGGATAGCTAGTACTTTTCCACTTGAGACCGACCGAATTCGGACGTAGCCGTCACCGATCGGTTCAACTAAAAATGATTGGTTGCTCCTAAAAAAAAAAAAAATGATAGTTTGGACAGTTTAATATCCAGTATTTGTACCAAAAATCGGTATGTACATGTAAACTTTAATGGGAAAGGACTAACCCATAATGAGGTTTATACTGAATTATCTCGGCACCGGATTCGTGAGATCCTCCGCGGATATCCAAGGCTTTGCCAGAAGAGCAACTGATAATGTGATAAACATTGTTTTGACTTTTTACAAAATGCCACCGTTGATTCCGGCCGCCATGACAATCCCACTGAATAACGGGAACGATTTCGTCAGTAGGTTTTCCAGTGTCGTCCAAAGCTTTCTTCGATAAGCGCGATACAATCATGTACTCCTTATCATTCTTCGGTAATCCATCTGGGGAAAAAAATTGACTTAAGATTGTCTTTTTGGTGATTCTGTAGCTATTGACGGGTTGCATGTTAAGGGATCGTTGCGTTGGTCATTTAAATCCTCAAATTTTTTAAATTGAGTGCTAACGTTTATACCTAAAATATCGATTAGCTAATCTGAAACAAAAAATTGACAAGTTCGTGAGGTGACTGATCAAAAGATAACCTTGTCCAGAAAACAGCGTTCCTACAATCGCTTCAGATTGACCCTCTGTGGATTCATTTAAGATCCAATATTGACTATACCCTTCGCGGCTTTTCGATTCCACTATTGGCACAAAACTTTGCCATGAGATTAAAATTTACGGGCATTCCATTCGTCCACAACACCTAGTACAAGTTCAAAATCCTTTCTTGCAAAAAAAGGGTGTTTCTGATCGTAATAAGTATAAAATTAAAACGGTTTCTCGCTCGAATGCCCCCCCCCCCCCCTCCTAGTTGGATGCATGTTCAAACAATTACCTAAATTTAAATGCAATTCAATTTCTTCAACAAAATTTTTGATCATTTCCAAACGGGAGCTTTCAAAGAAACTTTATTTATGAGAAAGTTTTATTTAGTTGGCAATCAGTTCGCTTGGCGAAATTCTTTATAAAAAATTACCATTTTTAGGAGGTATCGTCACAAGCTCCCGGTCAAACGTTTGAACATGGCCTTCTGGGCATTCCTTTAGGAGCCAGTGCTGACTGGGACCATCGCGACAATATTCCTGTATAATTGGAGCACGATTATCATGAGATCCTCCTTGAATGTCTAATACTTTTCCACTAGAGACTGACCGAATACGGACATAATCGCCACCAACAGGTTCGATTGAGAATGACTGGTTAGGTCTGAAAAAAAAAAGCAAATTCCAATTTCAATTAATCCAGTATTAGAACCGGTACTAGAATGTACTCAATTCTTTAAATGGGTTCATTTGAAAAGCATATGCACAGGTCAAAAATTTCTAGAGAGAAGTTGTATTTTACAAGATTTCGTCATAGTTTTCACAATCACTCGACCTCTAGTGCCAGGCGTAACCATACTACTTGTCGGTCATCCAAAATTATTCAAGCTCGAACTAAAAGAAAAGATTTTATGCAAAAAGCATGATTTTCTGATGGATCAAGATATTACACTCTGTGATGGTATCACACGAAACCTGTAATATTATTATAAGTAAAATTTGTAATTTTTTGGTTTTTTTTTTTTTTTTTTTTTTTTTGGTATCCCGTATTAGGATACAGAATTTTTATGCTCATTACCGAACTCTACGGGTTCAAAGGCATCGGACCCGTGGCCAGGGGAGCTACTGCTGACTCTTACGTTCCCCTAAGAAATTTTCTAATCAATGTGTTTTCCCTATTCTTTATGTTATAAGCGGCAATTTGAAGAGCCCCCCCTGGAAAATTCTGTGTCCCTCCTACGGACTTAAATTTCATACAGATCCTGCTCAACTTTGAAAAGGGTCAGCTCTAATTTATGTGATCACAAAATTAAACTTTTTGAATAAGTCCATTTCACGATAGTCGCCAAATAGAAGGATAAAAATGCGCAATAAATATTTTAAATTTGGAATAAGGGGATCCCATTTTCTTAAATACATTCTAAGGAAATAAAAGGCACTAAGTATACTAACCCATAATGAGGTTTATACTGGATTATCTCGGCACCGGGTTCGTGGGATCCTCCACGAATGTCCAAAGCTTTGCCAGAAGAGCAACTAATAATATGATAAATATTGCTTTGGCCTTTTACAAAGCGCCACCGTTGATTTTTGCCGCCATGACAATCCCACTGGATAACGGGAACGATATCGTCAGTAGGTTTTCCAGTGTCGTCCAATGCTTTCTTCGTTAAGCTCGATACAATCACGTACTCCGCATTGGTCTTTGGTAATCCATCTAAAAACAAAAATAATAAATCACTCAAAATTATTTTTCGGGCTTTTTTTATACCTACTTATTCCCTTAAGAACTGTTGAAGTTGCTGAATAGCTTAAAAATTTAAAACCCTCACTTCATGATTAACATCGATTTAAATTTTTAAATTTATTTACAGTAATTATTGTATAGGAAGAACGTAATTAATTTTTTGAAACAAATAATTGACAATTTTATATTGAGTCAGCGATATGATCACCCAAAAAAATGCTGCTTTGGGTCTAAGCAAAAATGCTTTGCTACAAAGCATTTTCGCATAACTTAGGTCTAAGCAGTATAAATGTTTTGTGTCAAAACTCGTGAGTGCTTTGCCGCAATGCATAATGTCGACAAGTCGAGCCATGTTGCTTTGCAGCAAAGCATATTTGTTTTGTCGCTAAGCAAAATCGTTTGTATTGCGAACGAGGCATGTTCCTTTTTCCGGGTGATTGATTAAAAGCTAACCTTGTCCAGCAATGGCCACTCCTAGCTTCCGACCAGTTGCTTCAAATCGACCCCCTGTGCATTCTTTTAAGAACCAGTGTTGGCTAGGACCATCGTTAAAATCTTCCTGTATGATTGGAGTTCCATTTTCGTGAGATCCGTCCAGAATATCTAGTACTTTTCCACTGAAGACTGACCGAATACGGACATAATTATCATCAACCGGTTCAATTGAAAATGACTGGTTAAGCCTGAAAAAAAAAAATTGGCATGAGAAAAAGAAAAAAAAATTACAAGCATGAGCGACTAAAAAGTAAGGGACGATACTAACCCGTAATGAGGCTGATACTGGATTATCGCGGCGCCGCGTTCTTGAGATCCTCCACGAACATCTAAGGCCTTTCTAGAAGAGGAAGAAATAATATGAAAGACGTTGTCCTTTCCTTTTATAAAGTGCCAACGCTGATTCAGACCCCCGTGGCAATCATACTGGATAACAGGAACGCTTTCATCAGTAGGTATTCCTACATCATCCAGAGCCTTGTTCGTTAAGCGCGATATAATAATGTACTCCTTATCGCTCTTCGGCAATCCATCTAAGAATAGTAATAAAGTAAGAATGCATTTAGAACTGTTTTTTTGATATATATTTCAGTTGTTATTTAAAAATATAATAAACTATAAAATACTGTTAATCACGTAAGTTGGAAGGAAAGAAAGTGTTTATTGGCAGAACAAAGTGTGATGCTTTTTTTTAAAAGCATTTATCTGTGAACTGCGGGAGGGTGAGTTTTGAGTCTGACTCACTCATGACGAATTGGTAAAAGAGAGAAAAATTTATGGTGAAAATTCCCATTTTAAAAAATCATGACAAGAGTATAGGCTTATAATAATCATAAAAAACAAACCGCTGTTTGCTAAAAAAAAAACAAAAACATTTTGGAGTTTTAAAAGTTTAACTTACCACTGCATATTTTTATCGTCATGTTGTTTGCTAACAAATAATTCTTTAGGCACTAGAAAAAAAAATTAAGCTACTGTTAGGAACGAGCTACTATGTAATAATGGTGTTTAGACCATACTGTATAGTCCTATTATCTTATACTGACCTTAATAATTAATTTCGATGAAAAACATGCATGCAAAAAAGAATTAAAATTAATTCGGTCCCTAAAATCTTTGCCTTAAACTTAAGAAATCGTAAAAGAGTTGTGCAGCCCTGTAGCCTAGGGGGGGGGGGCAGGGGGCAATGCCCCTTTCGTACTCTCATTTTCCCCCTTCTGAAATGATCAGTTTTAATAAAAGCCATTATGAAGGAAAAAAGCCTAAAGCCCCCTTTAGTGTGGCCATTCCCCCCCCCCCCCCTCGACTTGCGATCCTGGCTACAGGGCTGGAATTGTGACAGCTAAACGTGCACGATGAAAATCCGCTAAATTCTCAAATTTAATCATCAAAATTAAATTCAAATCTCTTAAAAAAATTGGCTGCTTCTTAACAGCTTAAGATGTGTTAATAAGAGACAAATTATGTAAGTTAAGATGATTCCTTTTTCACTTTCATTAGCAGATTACAGGGTCATAGTTCATACAGCCAGTCGCAATATTATTCAAATTATATCATGCAAAAACCCTCCCTTGAAAAAAAAAAAAAAAAGGCCAAGTTCTATCTTAATCTAAAAAGTGACTTCAAAAATTCAAAAACATGTTATTAAGTCAGAGTTCGGAGGTCAGTCGATAATTTTAAGTAAAAAAAAAACTCTTTCGTATAACAAAAGCTGACGACTGGTCTCAGAACAACTTTCAGGAGTCACGAGAATTCTTTCGAAAGCCAGTGTTGACTATGGCCATTTCGGCTGAATTATTAGTTAAAAATCTTTCATGAGATATAAAATTTGAGCATATATCTAATGCACGTTTGCTATTGGCAACCCGGATACAAACGCAGCCGTCTCAAACAGGACCAATGACTGGCTGTGAGATCTAAAAAACAGTAGTTTTATTTGAAACTCTTAATATCTCAATTGATTCTTCCATAGGAAGTTTAAAAAATAAAGAAAATAGCTGACCTAGAACCAAAATTTTTCAGAATGATCTCTCTCCCACTGATGCTAGATTCAAAAGTAACGGTCATGTAACGTCCATTACAAAAAGGTCGTAAGTTCAACATACCATTGTCCATTACTTTTATTGTGGATGTTCGCTGCTGTCAAAATCCTTAGGACACAGAAAAAACATTTATAATAACATGGAGTACGAAATACATGTCTTATGATAGTACTGGCTGAATTTAAATAATTATAGACTTTTCTGTTGTTACTTACGTCAAATTTCCAATAGTTCGTAGACAGCTGTTTCGGACGGCGTTACAATCCCATTACCATTTCTATTAATTTTAATTATTGTTATGGTCAGAGGAAGGATGTCAATTCGCGACAAGACATGCTTTGTAGTTCTGACAGTATTTTTTTTTTTTTCGCTACAAATTATTTGGTCAGTATTTTAATTGTATGGCCAGTATTAAAATTAATTGGTCGGTAGAGAAAATAAATGGTCAGTATTTTGGTGGCCAGTAACAACTTGGTCAATAAAAAAATTAATTAAACAGTAAAAAAGTTAAATGGTAGGTACTTTATTCCTTTTCCTTCCTACTTTTGCATTAAAAAGTATTAATTTACTGTTCAATCATTTTAAATACTGACCAATAATTGAAAAAAAATACTGACCAAAAATTACATAAAATACTGATCAAAAATTAAAAATAATACTACCCAGTTAAATGCATGCCTTTTTTTTTTCAGGAAATGGTAGTGAAACAGTCTATTTAAAAAATAGGAAAACAGACATATAAAATGGAAGTTGTTTTAAAACAGTAATTGACTAATTTAATTTGAAACAATTGATCATTTATTTTTAATTCCGTGAAATTCTTTTACAAAATATCGTCGGTAGGTTTCGACTGCCTTTTAAAATTCACCTTCTGCATTCTTTTAGGTCTTCGAAAACTCTCTCGCCAAAAAAAGCAACAGGTCGTCCAAAAAAGCAATCAGGGTGCATTTATAGTATTACAAATTACGATGCCTGAACGGATATCATAATTTTATGTATAATCAGAAAAAAAAATTTGTGTTTTGATGAGCAAGGTTTTTTAAGATTTATTATTAAAATTTCTAATATCTTATCCGAGAGATTCAACTTTTTTTAAGTGATATTGAACCATTTACTTACTACACCGCGAAAGCTCATCAAACCCAAAATTTATGAAACCGACTTTACAATCACAGAAACGGAGTTCCAATCAGCATTGTTAAGTCAAACCGCTGTGGATTATTTCAAGAGCCAGTGTTGACTGTAGCCTTCGTGGCATTCCGACTGAACTATCGGTTCAAAGCCTTCCATCGCGTTAAATGTATGAGCACGCCATTCGTCAGCTTTATCTAGTGCAAGGTTGCTGTGAGCTGCCACGATACGAACATAGCCGTCCCCGACAGGCTGAATTAAGAAGGGCACGGTGGTAAACCTAAAAAAACATTCGGGTTCTCGTATTTTCCTTCATATTTAATCCTCTTTTGCTTCCAATAGGAAGATATACTTGATATATCTTCTAAGCAATGTGAAAAGCGAAAAAAATACTCACCTAGGATCAAACTTATCGAGGGCGATGGCTTTTCCGCTGAATTTAGATTTCAAAGTAACGCCCATGGCCTTGCCGGAAGCACACGAAGTAATATAAAAGCTATTGCCATCGGCTTTTGTAAATTTCCAGCGCTGACTCAGGCTATCATTTTTATTATTTTCATAAACTAATTCCTTTCCGAATCTATCTGGCCTGGAATCTAGTACTTGTTTGGTTATGCGCGATTCAATCCTGTAATCCTTATCGCACTCTGGCAATCCATCTAAAATGAAAAAAAAATAAAATAAAAAAAAAATAACTGCCTTTTCACGGGGTAAAAAAAAGCATGGACTACGATCAAATAAAATCTGTGAGTTAAAGTAGAACTTGGCTAAATCCAAAGAATTTCTTTGTAAGAAGGATCTTTCTCGCGCAAAGCTCAGCGCACGAAAATAGTTTTCTTACGATCAAATTTTTAAGGACTTAGCCGAATTATACTCCAACATAGAGACTCTCGATGAACCACCATTAGCTGAATGTTAAATCCAGACAGCTCAATTTCTTTTAGAAAATATTTGTATGGTTTTAAACGGACTTGCCAATAAAATTTCCATTTATAGTTAAAAACCCGTTCGCTTGGCGTAGTTCTTAACAAAAAATTACCATTCTTAGGAAGTACCGTTCCCAGGGCCGGGCCAGCCGAATCCGTTTGAATTTTGCACCCCATGCAATCTTTCAGGAGCCAATGTTGACTGTGAGCATCGCGAGAATTTTCCTGTATGATTCGCGCACCATTATCATGCGATTCGCCCTTAATATCAAGTACATTCCCACTCAAGACTGACCGAATACGGACATAACCGTCAAAAACCGGTTCAACTGAAAATGCTTGGTTAGGTCTGAAAAAAAAAAAACGTAATTTCAACAGTTTATTTATTTGCTTTCCAGACAAAATAAAGTGACAAATAGACATCGAAAATATGGTGGATTCCACATGTATTTTTTCGTGTATCCTTGTGGGTTACACCTAGATTTTATGACTTTTTTCACCATTTTTTTCAGCAAGTGGTGGATAAAATCAAAAAGGCCCCCCAATCAAAAAATGGTAGAAAATGATAGGAAAATGGCGGAAAAGTCTTAAAACTCGAGTAAAATACACGTGGAATTTCCACCAATTTTCCACGGTGGAATACATGTACATTCCAGGATCGGTTTTGTCTGAATTATTCAGCCTAAAATTTAAGCTGAAACTGAGAAAAGTAAGTGGAAACCATTAAGGGGTTATTAAATAGTTCGAATATTACATGACTGAAGGAACAAAATGGAATTAAAAATTTTTTGAATATAGGGGTTGCTCTAAATATTATCCCAGTTCATTATCGTTTCATTCGAGCATGCGGAACATAACATTTATTGTATAGCTATTTAAATATATGCCAATGGATGAAATTAAGGACATATAAGCGACCCACATGTAAGCGTGTAGTAGGTCTTTGTAACAAAGTCATGATGTTCATATTTTTACTATTCTTTTCCCTCCTTCCCAAGTATTTAGAATTATTGAAAAATACTGACCCATAATGAGGTTTATACTGGATTATCTCGGCACCGGGTTCGTGGGATCCTCCACGAATGTCCAAAGCTTTGCCAGAAGAGCAACTAATAATATAATAAACATTGTTTTGGCCTTTCACAAAGCGCCACCGCTGATTTTTATTGCCATGACAATCCCACTGGATAACGGGAACGATATCGTCAGTAGGTTTTCCAGCGTCGTCCAATGCTTTCTTCGTTAAACGAGATACAATCATGTACTCCATATCACTCTTTGGTAACACATCTGAAAGTACGAAAACAATTCACTTAGTAGAATGCCTTTCTGATGTTTTCGTAGCTACTTATATTAGCTTGGCCATCTAAAAATCTCTACGACTTAGCTGAATTTCAATTCATTTTTAAAACCTCTGCAGTATTTATTTCAATATAAAAAAAATAAAATAAAGAACTAAAATTTAAATTAATAAATAATAAGTCAAAATTACCTATTTTAGGAAGTGCCCATCCCAAGTCTCGGCCAGTCGTTTGGAGCTTGTCCTCCGTGCAATCTTTCAGGAGCCAATGTTGGCTGTGAGCATCGCGACAATTTTGCTGAATGATTTGCGCACGATTATCATGCGATTCACCCTGAATATCTAGTACTTTTCCACTAAAGACTGACCGAATACGGACATAACCGTCTTCAACCGATTCAATTAAAAATGCCTGGTTCGATCTGAAAAAAAAAAAAAAAAAAAAAAAAAAAACTAGTTTCAAAAGTTTATTTATTTGAAACATTCAATATTATTTGTATTTAGTCAGCCCAAAATTTAAGCTGAAACTAAAAAAAGTAAGTGGAAACCACTGAGGGGTTATTAAATAATTCGAATATTACATATGACTAAAGGAACAAAATGGAATTAAGAATTTTCCAAATGAATTGCTCAAGATACCCAGTTCACTATTACGTTTCTTAAGTATGGAACATAACCTATACAGCTATTTAAATACATATTAAAGAATGAAATTAAGGAACAGTACTGATAAATAAGCGACCCATATGTAAGCATGAAATAGGTCTTTGTAACAAAGTCATGATCTTCATATTTCGCTATTCTTTTCCCTTCTTTCTAAGTATTTAGAATTATTGAAAGGTACTAACCGATAATGAGGTTTATACTGGATTATCTCTGCACCGCGTTCTACAGATTCTCCACGTACATCCATGGCTTTGCCCGAAGAACAACTAATGATATGATAAAAATTATTTTGGCCTTTTCTAAAGCGCCACCGCTGATTTTTATTGCCATGACAATCCCACTGAATAACCGGAATGATATCGTCAGTAGGTTTTCCAGAGTCGTCCAATGCTTTCTTCGTTAAACGAGATACGATCATGTACTCTTTATCGCTGTTCGGTAATACGTCTGAGAGAAGGAAAATAAGTCACTTGATTTTCTTTTTGATGTTTTTGTAGCTACTAATTAGCTTGGTCATCTAAAACCTCAGTTTACGACTAAAGTGAATTTTAATTCATTTTTCGAACTTTTGCAGCATTTATATATTTGGAAGAAAAAAGAAAAATAAAAAAAAGAAGAAGAACAAATAAGTAAAAATTACCTTTTTTAGGAAATGCCGCACCCAGGTTTCTGCTAATTGTTTCAAAACGGCCCTCTGCGCTATCTCTCAGGAGCCAATGTTGACTGTAGCTATTGCAAGAATTTTCCTGTACGATCGGCGCACGATTATCATACGATGCGCCCTTTATATCCAGTACCTTTCCACTAGACACCGCCCGAATGCGGACATAACCGTCACCAACTGGTTCAATTAAAAATGACTGGTTGGGCCTTGAAAAAAATTTTTGCTTTTGATTTTAAACATTCCTGTGTACAAATGATATGATTTGTGCAGTCCCATAGCCAGTCAGGATCAAAGGGGGACTCAGTCCACCTGTGAGGAGGTCGAGCCCCCCCCCCCCCTTCCCAATTTTTGTTGACTGGTGCCCTTTCCGTACCTCCTATGTTGAAAGGCGAAATTTGGAGCCCCCCTGAAAAATCGTTTCGGCCTGTACTCAACCCGGAAGACCGAAGGGGACCTTTGTGTTTGGTCAGTTTACAACATAAGAGCAAAAGACATTACCGAAAATGTCTTCAATGTGTCGAAAGCATATTCATATGGAGTTAACTCAAGGTGTGATCCTAGCCCCAATTTAATTCTTTTAAGCTGAAGGATGAAACTAAAGAGCCCTACTCATATTAGACAAGCAAATGTACGTGGTATTTCACGCCTTTCCTTATTCTCCTAAGAATGAACTAAATCTTTTTTATCGAGACTGCCCGTGGGGGTGATATTTTCATTGCCCTTCCCCTAAAACATATTTAAAATTAATAAAAAATATTCACCCATAATGTGCATTATATTGAATTATGTCGGCACCGCGTTCGTGAGATCCACCTCGAATATCCAAGGCTTTGCGAGAAGAGCAACTAATAATATGATAAACATTGTTTCTGCCTTTTAAAAAGTGCCACCTCTGATTTAAGCCACCATGATAATCCCACTGAACAACAGGAATGGTTTCGTCGGTAGGTTTTCCAATATCATCCAATGCTTTGTTCGTTAAGCGGGATATAATAACATATTCCCTATCTTCGCTTTTGGGTAATTTATCTAAAGAAAAAAAAAAGTAATCGAGTTTTAAGGCTGTGGAAGAAACAAGTTTTGAAAAGTAATATTAGAAGTTAAATTCACCATAGTCCATTTTAGCTGTGAATGTCCGCTGCTGGCAATCCCTTCAGGAACTACAAAAAAAAAAAAAAAAAAAATTACGCAATATCACATTCAAATGTTAGAGAACTACTGTATACGTCTCTTATATATATCGTCAAATTATATAAAGTTACAATCAACAGTATCGTTCATATGATCACTGAAAGGTCAGTAGAAGACAAAACAGTAGAAATCGGAAAATATAAAAAAGTTTTTACACAGTTGCCAAATTTTTTTTTGGATTCCTTATTATTATTCTTTATTCTCAAAATTATGATTTAGATTATGATTTGGGATTGCCCTACCCACATAGATTTCCTGGCATCAAAATATCGGAATTTTTTATTTTTGTTTTGATTTCGTTTTTTCACAGTTCGATAGCAAAGTCTATCCAGTCCCGAGGAGGTTGTTGCCCCCCTGGGCTGACTCGGTGCTCCCCTTGAGTAAATTTGCTAAACATGACAGGTATAAGGAATGAAGGTCTATTGACAAGTCCAACACCCCCCCCCCCTCCTCTGGCTGTTCGGATTAGAGGCCTTTCCCACAAACTTTTATTTTCGTTCTTTGTTTGAGCAAAAATTTAATTTTTTGAATTAAAAACTACCTAAATTCAAGTTAGAATTTTTTAAGCACCCCTAATCTTCCCCCCGCTTTAAAAAACCACAAGAATATCTGATCAAGAATTTTGAATATCTCTCGCGGTTTAATATGCGATTTTTTGAATTTTCAGTGCGGGATCAGTAACAATTTAAAAAGCTTAATAAAAGACGGAATATTTATGCTTAGATGACTGCTTTTCGAGATTTCATTAACAGATTACCGGCCATCTATTTTAGTTAGCGATTAGTCGGTATAACAATCTTTTCATCGGTCAAAAATCCTTTCATACAAAAAAAAAAAAAAAAAAAAAAAAAAAAAAAAAAAAATTTATCAATCTCAACCCTGACCTTTCAAAACCCCGATCGAGGTTTTGAAAGGTCAGTGTTTTGATTTCGGTTTTATTTTATTTAATTAAATAATTTTAAATTAATCTAAATTTCGTGGCTTTGAAAATGAAGCCAAATTATTATATGAATTATTGCAATTTTTAAAACCACAAAGAAATCGGGGATTTGCAAATTTTAACTTTAATTTTTTTAACGTATTAAAAAAATAACTTGAAAATTGAAAAGTTCCTAATTGTTTCTAAAAGTACGGGAAAACGTCGGCCGGGAAAAATATCCGGAGACGATATGATGATGAGATGGTCATACCGACGGTTTTCTGCCGTTGCCGGACCGTTGTGGCCGTGTTCATTTTCAATTGCTATAATAGTATGGTTCAGATTCAAAAGAAATAGTACAAAACTTATTAATGTAATAACGAAATTGTATTTTAAAACTCGTTTTCCTTTATTTTCTGGATTCCCGAACTTATCGTGGGTTTTCATTTTCCATTTTTGCCCCCCAAAAAAACGCAAAGACTTTAAGCACTTTATTAGACGGATTAACCAGCTATTTAAATATAATCAAAGTATGTAATTTTTACATTTTAAAGAGGGGGAGGGTGTTCAAAAAATCCTGCATAATCATTTTAGGTGGTATTGTGAAATTTTTACGATTGCTTACGGTGGGGGTGGGGAGTCTAAAATAGGCAGTTTTCCACGAGTTCGAGAATAAATTAAACTGGAGTTATATGTCAACCGACTTCCAAGACCAAGTATAAAGCATGAAACCGGTTGGCATAATATGATGAGTTCAGCTTAACGTAATTACGCTTTCCAAAACAATAATTGCGAAAATTAAAATCAAAAATGATTATCCATGCAAAATAAAAAAGCCGCAAAAAATATAACATGCTTTTCAGCAATTTGCAGAAATATTTAATATGTTGGCTTACCAGTTAAATGTTTCCAGGAAAGAAATAAACCGGTAAAAAGACTTATGCCGGGTTGATATTATTTTTTAAAAAAAATAAAATACTTGTCCGATCCGATTTCGATCAAACGCATCCAAAGTGCAATCGGAGTCTGATCGTCTGAATCGTCACCCGTCTTCTGAGATGAGCGCCGCGATCGATATTTGCAGTTGCTTTTTACGGCGGGCGCTCAATATTAAAATGCGTGTGTAAATAAAATAATTGGTTTTTTTTTTTTTCTGAAACTTTGAAAAAGTTGAGATCGGAAAAAAATTTGAGTTTTAGATGGGTAGAGGAACATGAATTATATTATATATGAATTATAAACTATATTATTCTTTTTTTTACTCCTGTTTCACTTAAAACTTGTCTATTGAAGTCTGATAAAGAACACCAGCCAATGGTTCAATTCTTGCAATGTCCTGAAATTGTTGCAACCAATTTAACATTATGACGATATTATCAGGATGCAACAGTATCATGATCATCGATCACCGGTCAGCACTAATTGGCTAACACTTTTTGATGCGCCAGTGTTGATTAAAGCCATTGTGGCAATCCCACTGTACTATTGGCGTACAATTGTCATGAGAACTACCCTTAACATCCAGGACTTTCCCGCTGTGAGCTGCTCGAATACGAACGTATTTGTCACCTACAGGCTCAATGAAAAATGTCTGGTTAGCCCTAAAAAACAAAAACGATAAAAATAAAATTACTTTTAATATTTGGTCTACTCGAAACACGTTATATCTAAAACCTTGCTCCACAGGGGGGAGAAAGTGAAAGAGCCCCATCACCCTCTCTAGTTTTGCCAAATTAAGTCGAAGAAGCATCAGAAGTAAGGAAAACTATATACCGACCCTGAATGAAGTCCATATTGGATAATCTCAGCACCGTGCGATTTGGATCCTCCACGAACGTCAAGGGCTTTGCCGGTTTTGCAGGAAATAATGTGAAAGCTATCGTCATGAGCTTTCTTAAAACGCCAGCGCTGATTCATGCCTCCATGGTAACTGTACTGTATGATGGGAGCGCTGTCGTGAGTAGATCCTTCCTTGATGTCCAACACTTTGTCCGTTAAACGAGATATAATCCTGTACTCCTTATCGCACTTCGGTATCCCATCTGAAAAAAGAAACAAAATTAAGTTTGAATTTTATGGAACCGAGTGAACACTGTGCAGTCCTGCAGCCACGGAGTCAACTAGGGAGAGTTATGTCCTTCTAGACGAAGAAATGGACAAGCCCTAAGGCCCCTCTGCTAAATTTTGCGCTTTCTAAAACTTTTACGAATGCTACGGATTTGGGTGTGTACTATTAATATGAGAAATTTCAAGTTAAAAAAAAAAATTTAATGAAAATAACTTACCATGGCCCATTTTTTTTTAGAACTTTGGATCAGACTAATACTTTACGCACTTAAAATGAAAACGTTGTTTATGCGATAATATCACACGTAAAAATGTGTATTTCCGTATGATGTTAAGATCAAATATACTGTATATATAGCCTAGCAAAAAAAGGAAAATAAGATAAAAAGTTGAAGATTAAAATTAAGATTCATTCACAGATTATTTGGTTCCAAACGTCGGATTCCGATGATGATAACAACAATGTTGCCAGCCACCACCCCGATCGAAGGAAAATCATACGATTCCTTATTTACCTGTTGCACTTATTGGTTTTGATCTTATCTGTTTTAATCGATCACTTTCAACTATCAAAATACTCAATTCGGAATTTTAAGTTCACGATAAATAAGGAAAGTCTATTCATTGATAGGATGGAATCTTGGGTATGGCAAATGCCTTATCTGCCGTAAGCACAACGAATGGCGCCACTGACGTTTTTAATTCATAAATTTTTCTTTTTCTATTTTTTTGGGTCTTTTGTTCTTCATCTCAGACAAAGGAAGGAGGCTTTTCATTAATATAAGCAACAACGGGAATATAATCCGTGAAGATGGTATTTTCAATCAAGACTGTAATTTTCCAGTGGAAGACAAACAGACAAACAATCAAAGTTAATGTGATAACCGCTCGGTTCCCATGGTAACTCGATGGGAAATCACGCGGGTGAGCCTTTTTGCAAATTTAAAAATCTATCCGTTTTTCGTTCAATCTTATGACCTTTTTTTTTTTTTAATCAGAAAAGGTTTTACTAAAACGAGTAGAAAATTCGTGAACCTGTTATAAAATCAGGAATGTACAAACAGGGTGCAGTCCGGGGACAAAACCCGTTTTGGGGAGGCAATGCCCCTTTCCTGGCCAAACGAATCCGTTTCCACTCTGACAATAAAAGAGTGCGATTGCTGTCCGATAGATATTTACTGAGACCATAAATTTTAATTGTCGGTCTGTTAGACCAAATGTTTCTTAGAAACTTCGGTGCCTCGGACAGAGATTGGTATGCCACACGGAAAGTTATTTCAGTTTGGGAAATATTTCTCACACGGAAACTTCAATCAACAAGACCGAACCTTTCATCTCTAAGACCGAAAGTTTCCCAGAGCTATCAAATTCAAATATCACAGCTTGGAAAGGACCCTGACGAAATATCGGAAAAATCAGGACTTTTGACCGGTCTTTGACTTGGGTCGAAGCCTTTTAACTAAATAAAAGGGCGATGTTGGTCGGCTGCAGTCGATCGTAGTCCTTAGTCAAAATTACAAAGAGTTTCGTGTTTTATAGTTCTGATAAAATCTCTAGTGAAATGTTTCCTGTTTAAACTTTATAAACCACTAAAAATGTTTTGCGGAAATTTTGTGCCTCTGATTTTTTACGTGACCGCATCACTTTTTTTCACCTTTCTAAATCTCGAAAATAAAAAATTAAATGACGCAAAAGGTCAATTTTTCTTCGTTTCTTTTTTTTTCTTTTCGTCAAGCTGTTCTTTTAGTCATCAGATTAGATGTTCAATTTTAGATGGAACGTAATAAAGAAGAAGAAAAAAGATTTTTGAAGCTTTCACTTTTTTTTTCCTCCTCTTTCCTCGCCTTCGTTTTCCGTAAAGATTTTTCTATCCTTTCAAATCCTGTTTCGCTGACGAAAGTTAACGATCAAAATCGTCAAGATTATACGTGACGAGCGAAGAAAAAAATCCGAAGAAAAAAAACTGTTCATGCGTAAATTTAAAATAAAAAAAATACGAAATGTCTCTTCGTTTATTTAGTTTCCTGAAAAATTATTTTAAATGATGAAAAGAGGAGCGGGAAAAAAACAGGGCGGCTCAGCGGAATAACGGCCTAATCAAAAACTTTTCACAAAGCCCAAAGTTTCGTTTGTTTGAAAAGCTGTTTTGAAGGGAAAAGAAAAAAAAGTTCAAGGATCCTTTAGCCTTTAGCTAACAAATAAAAGATACAGACTTGCCTCGTTACGTTATCAAAAGAAAAAGACGTGATTAAAAATTTTTTCTCGAAGGAACAATAAACCACCAAACGGATCGACATGTCAGGGAAAAAGGGGTAAAACATGGAATGAAAAATGAAATATTTTCTGAATGCTACATTTCAGTGCAATATTTTTTTTTTTTTTCGGAAAAATAAATCCGGAGAGAATAAAAAAAAAAACCTCACGCTTCATTCATTTACATATCGAGTGAACTGAATTTTTTAAAGTATTAATGTCACTCATTAAATTTTGACGGAAAAAAAGAGCACAATATTATTGTACCTTGAACAACAGCTTGCTTTATTTTTGCTTAAAGTTTCTTTTTATTTTTAAAAAACACAGAAATGGAAAAATTAGTCGAAAAACCTGTGAGAAATATTGAAAATAGTAAAAGCATTTAGATGTTAAATTATAGACTAAACTTGGCTTAAAGGCGTTGGTTACATTGCACGAAAATTTTTGTTCGAAGAGTTTCAAAAATTTTTCCGCAAGGAAAGTGTTTACAGTTTTCGAACATGTTCGATGATGTTCGAAATGTTTGAAATGTTTGATGATGTTTGACGTTATTTTTCGAGTTGTATTATATTTTTTATGTAGGAAAAAATGACTTATGGGTACTCGACCGATGATATATGTATCCCCCCATTACATAAAAAATATAATACAACCCGAAAAATAACGTCAAATATCATCAAACATTTCGAACATCATCGAACATGTTCGAAAACTGTAAACACTTTCCTTGCGAAAAAATTTTTGAAACGCTTCGAACAAAAATTTTCGTGCAATGTAACCAACGCCAAAGGGTAGGGCTCACATGAAATTTTCTCGGTTGCCCAGTGAGCCAGCCCCGATGAGCCTGACGAAAAAAAATGGGTAAATAAAAACCTCATTTGCCATGAATTTTATTCGTTTTTTTTTTTTTAACTTCTGATGTAAAAGCTAAAAACAAATTATTACTCTGGTTTTACAAGGAAGGACATGATTAAGAGAAAAACAAACGAGGGAAAATAGTAGTAAAACAAACAGCTCACGATCTCTATAAACAGCATGCTGTATAATAATCCCCGCAATGTGCTTCAGTTTTTTGTGTGCTTTAGTTATTTCGTTTTTTATGTGATTTAATTGAGGGAAAAAAATTGAATTGTTTCACTTCAGAGATTTTTTTTAATGCAATATACCTGAACGAAAAAGATTCTGACAAATTATATAAAAATCATGTATGAAGAACTTACATTTTTTAACGAAAATGTTTAAAATCCTAACAATAAAATTTATGCGTAAATACTAGTACTCATGTATAAAATTGGGGAAACAAGTTGAATAAGCATACAATACTGGCAAATCTTCGTCATTTACGATTTAAAAAATAATATGCACAAATTTTACAAAATAAATATGCAAATCCAGATTTTCATGTTCAAAAAAAATATTCACGAAATTTGTAAAAATTATGCTTGTCCAAATTTTTGTATCAATTTGGACAAAAATAATACATTTTTTATGTTAATATTTTGCATTTATTTCGTAAAAACTTGGCATATTTTATGCATCTTTCTTTCGTACGGGCATTTTCTTTTTAAAAAAAATCTGAAAAAAATGTCTTATTTTCCAAAGGTAAAAGAAAATTGGTTGCCAGTAAAAAAGAAAAAAAACTTGTTCGAACTATATTACATTATAAACGTGTGATATCAGGTGGAGAAAAGGGACAAAACTATAAATTTCCTACTTTGCCAAATTGCCGATAAATCTAGCATTTCCTTTTTATTTTGCTGATGTTTAAGGAAAAAGAAGTGCAGTTCCTAATACTTTCTTTACCCTTTTACTTTTTTAAAATTTTTGGTTGTCGGTCCATCTTCGTCAATTAAAAAACTGCTTCATATTTAATGTGTTGCATTCTAAAAATAGACTGGGAACTCCCAGACAAAAGGACAAAATTGAAATATATCTTTTCGTTTCCATGCGATTGACTTCCCACTCTGAATTTTTCAAAAAGGTAAAAAAAAGGAAAAACGTTTGGATTCCGAAAACTGACCGTCGTCATTTCCATGCTCAAATATGCATTTCACAAGACGCTGGAAATATATTTTCACAGGAAAAAAATAAAACGTCTTTTCTCATTTTTCTTCTTTTTCTCTTTTCAGGAATATTTTAACAAAGAAACTCTTACAAAATGCCGGTTGGAGGTCGAGTGGCCGGGAAAATCGGATATATCCCGGGGAATTCGAATAACGGTAAAAAATTTTGAAAAATAATTTTCCAAACATTTTTCTTTTTTTTACTAAAATATGTTTTTTTTTCTCAGGGCGAAGCTATACCGGAATTAACGAAGAAATAATTTGGACTTGCATCGGAATGTCAATCACGATAGCAGTACTAATCACAATGGCGCTGTGTTATTTAGCAAGAGAAAAATGTAGGAAAAGAAGCGAGTATTACATAACAGCATGAAGCAAATCTCTTAAAAAAATTTATTTCATAAATGTAAATTTAAAAAAAAATTATGATTATAATGATTACCGTCCGATGAAATCATCAAAAATAGTTTCTAGAAAAAAATTAAATTTATAAAAAAGCTGAATCTTTTTTGAAGAAAATGGGATCATTTTTAGCGTTAGATTAGCGTTAGCGTCAAACCGTGTTGAACTAAAAAAAGTCAAAATAATTTTTATTTAATTTATTGCTCAATTCTTCCTTTAGTAAGAAACTTGCAGAGTCAGCCTATTTGTCGATAAGCTTATTGTCAGTTGTACAACTAGAGTAATAGATCAGCATCAGCAAACGGCATCAATCGATCAACAAGTTGTAACCGAATGCCAGTTGATGAATTACAATGATCTAATGATCGATTAGAGTGTATGTGTTCAACATGCAATTTGTAAATCGATCAACCGGCATTCGACCACTAATTACTTGTTGATCAACGATCATTGTTGCCGATCGGCAAACACTGCTAGTTGATCGTAGAAGCTGACAGTAGGCATATCGACAAGTTGTGTGACCCCTTCAGAGATTCTATAGAAAAATCTAAAAAACTTCTATGTTTAGTATTAAAATCGTAGAGGGACCAGGATTCATCATATAAAAAAAAAGCTAGCCCCCCCCCCCAAAAAAAAAGTATTTTGAAATGTTTTTTCCAAAAAAATCATTTAAAATGTTTTTTTTAGTGAAGGGCGAGCATATTGTTTGCAAGTTGATAAAAGAATCTGCTACTCGGAGGGGAAAAAATACAAAACCCCATGGACTTGACAGCTTTTTACATGACAATGAGGTTCATAATTGGGAAATCCAGTAAAAAAAATGTTTTACGGGATAATGCAATCAAATCGCGGAATTTCCGACCCTTCCCATATTTTGATTAACGATTGATTAATTAAAAAACTGGTTGTTTGATACAAAAATAAGTATGGAAAGAGGTTTTTTGTCAATATTTTTTAATGATCGGATTTAATGAGTATATGGCGCCCGTTTTTCATTATTTTTTCAGAACATAATTATAAATGTAATTTTTGTGTAAATATGTAATTGAAAAGGAAATAAAAACATTAAAATATCGTTAATAACTTATTTATTTTTTCGTTCCTTAAGTATCCCGTTAACAAATCGTTCCAATTATAATAACTATCGCAACCGTCGACAGATGTTTCGAGGATTGTCACGGACTAGCACGAGCATTTCTTTGTTATACGCCAGTGTTGATTGGGGCCGTCGTGGCAATTCCACTGAATGATCGGTGCAAAATTATCGTGCGAAGAGGATTTAAGATCTAGCACTTTTCCGCTATGAACCGCTCGAATGCGGACGAATTTGTTTCCGACGGGTTCGATGTAGAACGACTGGCGAGACCTGCAAAAAATACGCAAGTGTCCACATAAAGGAAATTTCTTGTTGCTAAAAAGTTAGAAAAAGTTTTCAAACTCTTAACCGACTCGGAACGAAGGGAATTCTGAACGATTTCGGCACCGCTTTCTTTGGATCCTCCGTGGACGTCCATGGCCTTGCCGCTAGCGCAAGAAATAATATGGTAAGTATTGTTGCAGCATTTTTGAAAGCGCCAATACTGATTTAGGTCTCCGTGATAATCATTCTGGATAATGGGAATGCAATTATCCGAAGATGCTCCCTTGACTTCCAGCACTTTGTCGGTTAAACGTGATACAATCTTGTATTCCTTATCGGTATTTGGTAATCCCCCTAAAAAAAAAAAAAAAATAGTAGAATAAAGCTTAACGAATTCCCGTTATGATCATTCAAACATTATGTAAGCGTAAATTAAACCGTTTCTGAACCATTTTTTCCTAACGTTTTTAAGTAATATTTGAACCTTACAGACTGTGCCATTTCTAGATTAAACCAGGTCTGTCTTAGATTTTGATAGCATCGAACGATTTCTAGTACATGCGTAACTAATTTACTAGCAACTCTAGGGAAGGCAGACTTAAAAATCACCCACCGGTGTCTCATTTTCACAATCCGATCAGTGTAGCTGCTGGCAAAAACAAATGTAATCCCTGTGGCAGACTGTACTCAAAAGCGACCCTAGCGGATTCGTTTTGAGTCTGCTTTCTCCCCAGAAGTGGTAAATGAAAGAACAACTCATTATTGCAATCACATACACAATGCAAAGGCACAGCTTAGAGTTAAAAAAATTGACAGGTAAGAGCTTATTTTACTAGAATAAAAAATCTAAAACGGTTTAATTGTACCTTTGCCCATTTTCTGTAGATTCTCGAGTTGAACTCTTGTGTGAACTCTTTGAACACTAAAAAAAAAAAAAAAAAAAAAACTTCGGATGTTTCGAGTCCGCAACTGATTTGCATCTCCTATGATCGTAGGAAGTGCGTTATTCATTTCTTTTTTTTTTTTTTTACAAAAAAAAAGTTTGATAAGTTTCAGGGTCACAATATCAGGATAAAACAACCGTTTTAGGGTTGCCAACTTCGAAGTCCAGAATCATATGTACAATACGACAATTGGATTATTGAGAATTCTTTTTAAAAAGAACCGCAAAGAAAAATTTGAGGTATATCCCAGCAAAAAAGATCACGTTCAAAATTGTACGTTAATCTCGTTGTGGTCTACGTCGTTTTGACTTAATTTTGTTTGGCCGGGATGGATCTCGGAATTGTAAAATTTGATCAAAACGTTCGATTTTGACTATTTTTTTTTTTTTTTAATCTTATGTTTCCGTCCCTTGCTGAAGCGTTATTATCGCTGTTAAAAATTTTTCAGACCTTAATATCCGAGTTAACATCGACTCTTTTGTAAATTTTCACCCTTTAAAGAAACAAAAACAACCTAAAATGGGATTACTAAGTTCAAAGCACTAATTTTTACTATTTTTTAGATGTAGCCCAAAAAATAGGACTCAAATTTTTTCCCTTATGGTTTTTATGTTAATTTTGTCAAATTTCGGACTAATAACCCCCGAAAATATTGTTATAAAGTAATAAAGTTGATAACTGGCTTCGTACATAATTCGACCCGCAGGATTGAAAATAGCCAAGAATATTAGTTACGATTGAGGGAAAATGCCGCGATATGCCTAAAAATAAGAAGAAATAAAATCCTTTCAAAACGATCTGCTTTCCGCATTTCGAGGATATCGGCATTTTTATCTCGGGCAACCTAATTTTCGATGTAGTTTATGCTTATATCATATTCTGTTCCAGAAATGTTTCGGCAACATCTTCATATGGTCTCTGGAACGCAGTGCACTTTACGGGCCTCGAATTAAAAAGGGAGTTGGCAACCCCTAGAGACTAAATTTTAAGATATGGCAAAAAATTTAACACAGCGTCATAAAAATGTCCGGTCACAGCGTATATTAGCGGATGTGAATTAGCATATTCAGTCAGTGGATTCCCACTGATAAAAGTCTGGAAATTCAGCGTCAAAGCAGGCTGATTCATATCCGCCAATCTGCAGTGGCAGTTCGAAGAGTCGCATTTCCAAGAAAACGAAATTGATACTGCTGATGTTATGAACGTCAACATGATGGGCGGTTTTTTTAATCGAGGCATTGCAGACTTGGAAACATTTGCCTAGCAGTTTTGGCTTGGTCAACCAAAATCCACCAACGTCCGTTTTGATAAGACCAAAATAATTTAACCCGAGTTTTTTTAAATTTTTACGGGTCTTTTGTTGGTGCATAATCAAATTCGTTGAAAACTAAAACGGAACTCTTTTTTTGGTTTAGAGCATTTGCTTTAAAGTTATTAAGTGATAAATAAATTATTTCTTCAAGACTTTAACAAAAAAACTCGTAACAAATTAGGGTATATTTCCTATTTCCTGCTTTTTTGCCCATTACCGTCTGCATTTCTATAATGATGCCTCTCTCAATCTGCCCTTTATATGCATTTCAATAAGCACATATTGCAATATTAATTAGATTAAAAATTGTGTCGTTCTGATGATTTTTGGAATGGAAAAAAATCTTTTCGATTCCCTACATGCCTTAAGTCTAATGCTACTATGATTTGAAATAATGCATCCACCGGTAATGTAAAAGCTTTGTTACCCCTTGGGATAAGGATCATGACACATTCATATAACCTGAATACAAAACCTGGCGGGAATAAAAATAATTTTTTTTCTTTTTTTAAAATTAAAACTAGTGCTCCCCCGTCAAACAGACGGGTAAAATATTACACTGTCGCGAAGTAAAGTTTTGTTTTTAAAATGGGGAGCTTCGCCCTCCATTGTTCTGGAAAAATTCATCAAAAGCGGTTGGATGGGGGCTCTGCACGTATTGGAAAAAGGTTCGAAGCATCAGGTATAGGGAATTTAAAATGGGAGTTTTTTTGGCTCTCACCGATAACGCAAAAAGATGCCAAAAATTTGTGGCATCAGTAAATGCCGGATAGCTGAAAGGGGGAACACGAATTTTATAACAATCAAAAAATGATATTTCCCATCATCCGGTTCGTGAAACAGACAATATTTTTATTAACAACGACTGAAGTAAATTTGAGTAAAAAAAAAAAGGTAGGGCTGGTCCGCCGAAATGAAGAGCTCCCCCGTCAGACAGACGGGTAAAATGTTACAACTGTCGCGGAATAGGGAATTTAAAATGGGAAAATTTGTTTTTCCGCTCCTACCGGAAAACGGGAAAAGATATCAAAAAACTGAAAAGAGCCTGCAAATCTATGCCTATATACCTAACGGTCCTGAAAATTTAATCAAAATCGGTTGGATAGGGGCTCCGTACTTGTTGGACATCGCTTATTTTTCTTAGCGTTTTAATATATAAGAAAGAAGAAAGATAAGATTCTTTCAAAAAAAAAAAAAATAAATAAATAAAATAAAATAAAATTCGGGGGACAAAAAAATTATTTTTAAGCCCATTTTTTTATTAAATTACCGCCCTGCGATTTCCAGTTTCTTAAATAGTTGAATTTTACATCAATACAATTTTTGAAGAAAAAAAAAACTGAGGCAAAGGCTGTTGAAACATTATTTCGCGTTTGATATAAAGACATTGAGCGCCATCTCCTGGTTTTATACGGAATTATGTAGACTACTTTGCTTTTGGGACTACAGAAGCAGTATAAATAATTGATGAAAATCGTCGTAACGGAGCGACATGAATTTCTTAAAATGAAAGATGAATTTTTAACAAATTAAATTGTCTGAAAGTTTTTGAAAATGAAAATTGGACATGAAACAGTCAGAAGTGAAAGGAAAACTAATGAAGAAACTTGTGGAAACGAATGTAATTTTATCGACGGGGGCTGTAAAATAATCAATAGGTTTACCAAACTTTTCTACAGCTCAGGAATCAACCCTCCAGTAAGAAGGAAAAGGATGAGAGCAAAGAAAGGAGGCTTGCGAGAATCCATTCATAAGTAAACTTGAACTTAATAAGAATTTAATTTAACAAAAAACTTTTGGATTTGAAGAAACGATCAAGCTTTGCCGATTTATTAACATATTATACATATATTTGCATTCGATCTATAAATTGCAGACTACTAATCTATACACTCTTTTGCTTTCATAGGCAACACTGTGCATTATTTTACCTTCTTAACTTAACAGGCCATTCAAGTTTTTAAATAAGAACTTGAAGGAGAGAAAGGCTAAAAAAACGACCAAAATCATATTCGTGTACTCGATACATTTGATTCAAATCATTTGAATCAAGCTTAAAATAAATTACAACTTGAATAGCCCTAATGCGTATTGTTGCATCTTGACAAAAATTTGCATTATTACACGTTGAAAAGGTTGCGCATTGCAGTAATTTGGCGCAATGTTTACAATGTTGCGCATTTATTTCACAGCTTAACAAGCTGCTCATCATTAAGTTTGAGACAGTCTCACATATGTAAAAATTTGCGTTGCTCCGAGTTAAATATTAACTTATGGGAAGCCAAACATCTTAATATGTTAGGTTTATGAGACAATTTCAGGTTTAAGGATTAATTTAAGGAGAATTTTGGTTTGTTAAAAGACAAGTTTGCGGAGTTTCGGACTCCGGAGTATCATAAAAGCGTATAGGGCGTGTTTACAAAGTATAATATTTAAGAATGCGATTTTTTATTGATTAACGAGACTCAGGAGGAAGGACTTCATTTTTTACCGTATAATGGCCTTCTATCTCAGATTTTAAAACTTTGTTGTATTCAGCAAGAGCTTCGTTAATAGTTTTGAAATAACGAAGCAAAGCTTCTCTCGCCAGAGCTGCTTGTTCCTCAGTCATCCTAGCAGTAGTAGAATTTTCAGGTTGCTCATTTTCGGTCACTTGGGTAGCAGTAGAACTTTCGGGCCGAGCATTTTCAATCCCGTGATTACTATCTTCGTGGTCGACATTATGATCGTGTTTCTCTTCCGGTATCGGATCTGAAATTAATACAAAAAATTAGATAACTAATTAAAGGCAGAGGTTAAGATTTCTCAAGAAATTTAAAAATGAGAATCAGGATTCAGAAATTTCCATTTTACCCAAAAAAATTCTAAAGAACAGAGGCAGATTTTTTTTTTGGGGGGGGGGGGATTTCTTAAGAAAATTCTCGCAAAACCAATTTTGAGTTTTCGAGCACACTCAATACATGTCGTGTGCCGAAAGAACACAAAGAATAGGGTTAAATACGCAAGTTAATTTTTGAGACCAGTAAAATTTTAAGAAAAAACAGTACTTACTAGACCCGACAAAAATAAAGCAAAAGCCGAATAACAAAATTAATCTTGAAGTTAATCTCATTTTAGAAAAAAATCTGGAAAAAAAAAAATTATAAAATTATTAGTAAAAAAAAAAAAAAAAAAAAAAAATTAATAAAAGGAACACGAACCTGTTTCACTTAATAAACGAAAAACCGACTTCTATCGATTTTTATACCGTTTCCTTAAACAATAAGATCGTGCTTTAACACCAATCCGTGAGAAAAATAGATTGATTCAGGAAAAAAAATTATTTTTGAAAGATAAAACTGTTCTTTTATGAAATCTTAAAACAGACTGACATTCAAAATTAGGAAATATTAATGGAGTTTTACTGCGTAATGAAATTCTAGATGGACGAGTTTCGTTAAGCAAGACTGATTAACCTAACTAGTTTCCGAAGAAAAAATTTTTTAAGAAATTCATTAGAAATAAACATCTTTTTTTATCAGTTATATTGCATGAAAAAAAATTTTACAAACGATGTGTCGGATGGCAAAATCGCAAGAAAAAAAAAATCTAAGATTTTGCCACCGTTTAAAAAAAATACAGTAAGAGGTACGATTTTCGCCAATTTTTATTAGGCACAAATGTTACAAACAAGTGATAACGACAACTTTAAAAAAAAAGCCTAGGTTTACGATGCTCAAAAAAAAGACCGCCCAAAGCGGTATTCCAATCCAACCTTGACCTTCCTGCTTGAAACCGAGTAGGGAGCGGGCTCATTTTCAGTTGTAAAAGCCGGGACTAATCGCCACATCCCCAAGCCAATGCGTATCGTCTGATGAATTTTTTTTTTTTTTTTTTTGTTAATTTCCCGAACGTTAAATCCGACTCGCATGCTATTTAAAAAATGACTACTAAACAAGGATCAGGTATCACTTCTCGGGTTTCTTTGCAGTAGTAGGCGCCATAGTATATAACATTTCGGCCTTGGATGTTATCGTGTTTATACGAATCCCATGCAAAAAACAAATAATTGATTGGCACTCTTAAAAATTTTTTTTTGTTCGCCTCAATTTTTAAATAATAATAAAAAAAAATCTGTAATGAGTTCTTATACTTTTTTTTTTAAAATAATTCTTTTTTTTCCGAAACAAGTAACTCATTCACCTTCCCTGACTAGCTTCAATAAATCACTTCTGCGTATGCTAAACATATATAAAAAAAATACCCTTGGCATGTGCCGTAAATCTGTACAGTACAATTAATTAAATACAGTGAATTAATTTTTTTTTCGCTGTGAGACGAAAATCGTTCTTTGGCAAGAAAAAAATACTTTATATTCGTTTGATTTCGATTTTTTTAAACGAATCGTCCCACAGCTTACATAAAAGATATACACTTTTTTTTTTTTTTTTTTTTCAATAAAGAAAAAAAAATGTGAAAAATTAACAAAAATATTACAAAAAATTTTTTCTTCACACGAGTGGAAGGGAGGGGATTTTTTTTTCTTGCTAATATTTACAATTTTTCTTTTTCAGTGATTAAGTTTTACTATTTCTAAGTTCGACTTTTCGAATTAATTTTTTAGTTACTTTACAAAGAGGCTTTGACAAAATTCGGGAAAAATCATGACGATTTTTTTACGATCAAAATACTAATATAAAAAACAAAACAAATAAATAAATACAGAATTCTATTCGGCAGTACGAAAATTTAAATAAAAAAAAAAAACGGTGCATGCTTTATAAAAAAAAAATATACGAAATATATAAATAAATACGATTGTCAGTTATACAATTTGATTTTTTTTAAGCTATGAATTTGATTGACATTTCGGGGAAATCCGCAGGTGAATAATTTTCGAAAAAAAAAAATTAGTAAGCTAGATATGTTAGCTACTGAGTACGAAATTTAAGGACTTCTTGAACGGTTAGAAAAAAAATTGAGTATGCTTAATAAGCATACTTGTATGAAAAATAATGATGGGACATTTTGCCGATCTAAAATAAATGATTTAAAAAACCAGGGATTAAAAAAAAAAAATTACTTAAAGAAAGTTGAGTCCCATTAGCGGCTTTGGAAATCATTAAAAACCAATGGTTTGGTTCAAGTCATGTACGACTTCGAAAGTACAGTCGACTCCCAATAAATTTTCCGTAAGAAAACTTAGTTTTGCTAAAGAAACTTTATAAGAGTTGACGCCACATTTTTTCACAGTGAGTAACAAAATCTAAACATAACATTGACAAAAAAAATTCTTCAAATTTTTACCGCAGGGAAAAAAAACCTACAATTGATTACAGTAAATGTTCAATAATTCTTCGCATTTTTTTCCCAACTCGGCATCGCAAATTAAACAACGTAAAAAACACAACAAAAAAAAAAAAAAATATAATCTCCTTTTTTTTCAAAAAATTTTCACGCTGCGGATTTTTAATTAAGACAAACAATTTTTTCTACGACCACATTTGATCCTTCCGAATAATGCCGAAAAAAACATTGCACATATCACATCCAACATAAAAACGATCGATATTACTCGGAAGCAATCCTTACAACAATAATAATACTGAAATACAATGATTCTCGAAAAAAAAATAATAATCATAAATAAATAAATTTTTTTAAAAAACATATACAATACAAATTGTCATGTAAATTTTTTTTTTCAATTTCGATTTGGCATTTAAAAAAAAAAAAAAAATTCTCTACTTTGTATTCTTTACATTCGACAAAGCCAGAATATTTTCGACGTACGAAAGAGATAAGAAAGAAGCACTTTATAAAAAAAAGAAACAAAAAAGATTTACTACGGAAAACGGGGTAATTCCAGAAAAGTTACAAGCTTTCTTCAATGACATCTCTCTTCTGAGCTTTATTAATGATTCGAATTTAGTTACTGAGTACCTTTTATCTTTCTTTTTAAAGGGGAAATCTGTTACAACGATCCTGTTGATATGACAAAATTTTCTTTTTATTTCTTCTTTATTGCTTCTTTCGTATCATCTTTTGTTTTTAAATAAGTCCACGATACAAAACTAACAATTACACTAAAACAAAAAAAAATAAACTAAACAGTTATATAGGTAATAAATACAGTCTTAGATTTTTTTTTAAATTTTTGCTTTTTTTAAAAAATTTGGGTTTCATGTGTCCTTGACTTAAACAAAACATTTAAAAAAGGTAAGTAGTTGGAATGTCCTACTGACTTATAATTGGAAGGCCAGCACCCAGGACGTAACGTCCTGGGTAGGCCTCATATCATGGAAACGGTGGAGGTCCCGGATTGAAAACGTTGAATAAAATAGCGAATATCGTGCAGGCAGCGTAAACTCCTAATGCGACCCACCTGAAGAAGAAAACAAAGTTTCAAATCAAACAAAATTAAGTAATCCAAGTAGTTAATAACCGAACGAGGGAACTCACCACATTAATTGTTCGTGCAATTTTTGTTCGAAATTTTTCAGGACTAATAATCCGATTGTTAGCCCAGCTAACGCTCCTGTTAAATGAGCTACGTACGACACGGGAGGACCGACTTGTTCGGCCGCATATCTGTCGTATACGGCAAATCCGACATCGGCACTTGCTGCATTTAAAGAAAAGAAAAATTAAAAGGATTAAAAATCGCAAAAGACAAGCAGAAACGCAAAACGAAGAAAAAACAAGGCAAAATATTATCTGTCAGTATAATTAACGAAATCAGCCTACGGTTAACCCTTATGTTAGATACAGTAACCGACATCCAGAACCTTGATAGTTGATCTATTGATTTTATGATCTAAGTCGACTAAAGGAAAATGAGAATTTAGTCCGGAACTTAACAACTCGATCAATTTCAAAGACAAACGCTTTGATAATACTAACCTACTACGAAAATTCCTATTAGGCGAACGATTCCGAACTCCATATTACTGTAGTTTAGGAGAACGTTCGCTAAATGTGCTGCCAGAAGAGCATATACTCCCCCCGAGGCTCCGACAAGATAAACGTCCGTATCGAAGACGGAAGTTCCCAAGGAACCGGCTAGGACTCCCGCCATGTAGACGGCTCCTATTCTAAGAGACCCGTGAACCATTTCAAGAGGTAGTCCTACAAGGACTTGGACTAGTAAATTGAATAATAAATGCAGCCACCTGAAAGTGAAAAAAAACAATTAACGCAATTAAAAAACAAAGTCGGAAAAGTAAATTTTTTTTGCTCCAGAAGGAAGTCCAAGTGGACGACCATGGAACTCTTTCTGTTTAAGCGCATTTGCTACTTACCCTGCATGTAGAACCATGTAAAAAACGAACCTCCAAAGTTCTAGTCTTTTATCAGGTCTGTATATGAATACAGAATCTATAGGAACAGGACCGGAAGGATTCACTTCACCCATAGCAACCGTGTAGTAGGTGAAGAACCCCAACTGGAAACAAGCAACAAGCAATTAATCAATGCAATCAATTTTCCGCGATATAAATTCTGATTCGATGAACAAAAAGGGCTTTCGGCCAAATTCCCCCAAAAAGGGGGGGAGTAAATCGAGGTCGAGCGTGCTATATACTGTATATGCGGTTTCGACGGGTTAATTCAAGAATTTCCAATTCCTCTCTCGAGTTTATCGATATTAAAATCGCCATGTAATTAACGCTTATGGATCTAACCTTTTACATACGACACCGTGACAGGGAGAAAAACTTTATCCCAAGTTTTGATCCGTTGTATTAGCTAAATGATTTTTTAATATTTACAAAATAAATAAAAGGAGTCTTTGCGAGTTTAGGCCTATATATTTGGAATTCGTAGGAACGAGACGAGTTGCCTAAACTGCAAAACTTAGGCAAAAGAGGGAAATTGAAATATTATTTGCGATCCGTTTTAAGTATTCACGTTAGAGGGACGGGGGTCTTCAAAAAGCATGTCATTGTTAGGAGAGACGGGGGGAGGTGGAATCGGTTGGTAAATTCTTAAGCAAGCAGGCAACGATAGATTTCTAGGCGGGATTTAGAGCTAAAATCAAGTAATGCTGACCCTAAAGTGACAAAATATACTAAGTCCATAATTTTGTTCATATTTGAAAAAACGAAGCAGTTAGAAAAAAACGGACTTCAGATTCGTGATCTACGAAAAATTTCCGATACAAAGTAAAAAATTGTATGTCAAAATCAACATAAGTAGGTCCACATAATTCTTATGTTACTTTTGTTTATGTTTACCTTTAGGGAAAAACAACAGAAAAAATTTAGGTGGACCGTTTAGAACATATTCACATAATATTTTTTACTGTGTATGATATGAATGACATTCTACCCCCCTGCCTTAAAGCAGTTTTTGGTTTGTTGGAAAAATTATAAATTATCATTGTTTTTGGTCCTTATCCGAATTTTCAGGAATTGAAGCCCCATGCAGCACGGTTTCCCGTTATTTAAAAAATCAGGAAAAATTCACCGTTTGTTATTACTCCAAAAGGAAACTTTTTAGGAGGCGACCCACATCAAATTCGAAAATTTGCCAAATAAGGGGCCCTCTAGGGCGTATTCGATATGCTTGATCGTGATAATTGATTATTTTAGAAAGTTGACAAATGATCATGATGCTAATGCTATTTTCATGAGAAAAGCCAATTTTCTGGTGACGGTAAGGACGGGATTAAAAATCATTGAACAAGTGAATTTTGTTATTTTGTTAAAGGGGAGAAGAGAGCCAAAATCATGGTTACGTAATACTTGAATGACTCCTCGTTTAAACTAAATGTAATCGAGATAATACTTTAACTCGGGGGAAGGAGCCAGAATAGTGCTTGGCTTTGCCTGCTTCGGTTTCTCCTTGTAAATTCATGGTTACTCTACCTCAAACTTTTTAAATACCACGAGGGAATGTGTCATCATTTTAAAAGGTGAGTCTCGAATGGCGACATTAGTATCGAATCTCTATTAGAGTTTACTTTCTACCACGATAGAAGATTCAAAAATCGGAGGAAAAATTATAACGGCTCGATTAGCGACAAGGTACATAATTAAAAACTTCAAAGAAAATGATAACGTAAAAATTGAACAGTTTCACCGATCGTTAAGCATCTCGATCTACTGAAACTTCATTCAAAAGCTCGTGGCGAGGTATCAAATCCAAATTTCCGATTACCATTAATTTTTTAAGAGCACTGCTCTGAATCTTAAAAAAAAAACCTATAAATACTTTTTACATGGTTTTATGAATAGCGATTTGTTTCCGTCGGAAGCTATAAGGGGATAGGAGAAGCTCAAAAACAGAGAACATATACAAATAAAATACAATCGCGCCTACTAACTGAATAAAAACCAGGAGACCAAACCTTTGAAAACCCCCTCCCATCCCATCCCATCCCTTCGTTTTTTTTTTTTTTGGCGTTTCCAAAATCGAGGAAGAAACCAGACATGACAAAAGCGGAGGGTTCTGGATTGAATTATGATACCGGAAACAAGGAAACATTGATTCAGACCGGAAGTCGCGTGTGTTTTTCTACATTTTTTTTTTCGATTCATCCTATTTTTTTTCTAAAATTAAGGAAATCGTTTTATAAATAGCTGGTTTCTTGACGTTTTTAATAATTTGTTTCTAACACGTGGAGGGGATTCCTTGTTTTGTTTTGTGTTTTTTTTTCTTTTTTTTTTTTTTTTTTTTTTTTTTTTTGGTTTTTGTCTCGTGCCGTGATGACAATTTTAAAGGGCTCCTTTTCTTGATTCTTTAAAAAGCGATATTGATAGAATTTATTTTTTTATATGTATATACAAACAATAAATTTGGCAAGAGGCGTAATTCAGCATTATATTCCGGAGAGGGGGGGGGGGCAAAGGCCACAAAATAAGGAATGTTAAGTAAGAGGAAGAGTTTGTGTATTCGTTCGTTGGTTTGTACCCAACCTTCTCTACTGATCTAACTCATAAGGCAATAAATAAAATGAGGCCGTAAATACTCGTCAAAAGCGACACCCACAGGAACCATTCAAAAATTACGGAATTCTGCTGGGGGGAGGATTTAAGGAATCTGCTAAAAAATGCTTATAAAACCCCGTAAAACAATCGATTTTGAAAAAAAGGTTTGGGATTAAGATCGAAATTTTACATAGTAAAGGTGTAGGTAGTTTCGAAAAAACTTATTTTTGTTTACAAGGCGGTGGGAGGGGGTCAAAAATGACCAAATTTATGCTTACAGAGTACAAGAATGGTCCCCAAATTCAAAATGACGTGCAAGGGCAAAGCCCCCATCCAGATGCATAGGGCGCCCCAAATTGTAGATTACTATTGTACCTTGAAAGCTTTATGTTTAGCTTAGGAAGCACAACAACCTCTTCCTGGATACTAAATGGTAAGGCTGATTTTTGGGGTAATTCAAACATAACGAAAAAATAAAGGTAGTAAAATTAAATTCTTTTTTTTTTTTTTTTTTTTTTTTTTTTTAGAAAATAATTTCAAAGCGACGAAAAATCCCGCAAAACAAAATTCCAGTTCGTGTGGATTACGAAAAAAGAAAAAGAAAAAAAAACAATGTAAACTATGATATCTCGTTAGCACAAAAACTAATTACAGAGGATTTAATAAGTTAAAACAACAACAAAGAAAAATATTATTAATTTAATCTTTTTTCAGAGGGAATAAAAATCATTTCGAGCTTACCGGTATATGAAATGAGGGCGGGATGCTTTTTTTTTATAGCTTAAAAAAAACAAGGTTGTCAGTGAATAAAAAGAAACATTCTTCGGGAAGCAGAACAATGTATATTGTGCGTAATAAGGTAATAAGATCCGTTAAAAAATATGGGGGAACCCCCCCAAGATAGAAAGGTCATAACATGTGGCTATGAAAGAACATAAGCACTTCCGATCGGGAATCTCCTTTTCATTGTAACTAAATCATTTCCTGTGTTTCCATCGAACCCCACAACTTCCGACAGTCAACATCGATCCAGGAGGTCTAAAAGAGAGGACTAGGTCAATTTTTGTGTTTAACTTAAGGAAAAGGAATTTCGTCCCTTTTGTCACTTTTCGAATGCTGGAAAACGGCCAGAGTAATAGTTGTAAGTATTCAACCCCTTTAGCCATTAATTACCGAAAAATCTTACCTCTATCAGAGTTATGAAAAGTATAAACAACGGCGGTGGACAACATGTGTAATGATCGGCGTAATACTTTCGGTCCCGCTCTTCCGTCAGGAATTCGTCAGCTATTAGCCTCACCATTCTGAAAATAGAAAAAACAAAAGAATTTGTGAAAATAAAAAAATCACCTTGAACAATTAACAACCTTTGGGGGCATTTCCCCGTTAAATCAAAACTTCTTCAAGTTTTTCTTAAGCATTAGTCAACCAAAAAAAATTTATTCATTATTCAAATTACTAACTTATTTCCTCAATCCCCTAGCATCTCAAATTTTCAATTCAAGAAAGAAGAAAAAGTTTCGAAGACGTCAACGTCACAACAGGGTGTTCATCACTTCAATCATACGATTTAAGAACAAAAAAAAAAAAAAAAAAAGGAGAGACTTGTTGCAAACAACTGGCAAGCCTCATGCTGAAAAAGTAGTCATTATTAAATTTTTTTTTTTTAAATTCTTCCGTTTTCTGTCATGTGATTAAAAGGTCTCGGTTAGATTATAGTTATTTGCATTCTTCTTTTTTTCCACAAGAATGTCTCGATCTGTGGAGTTTACAATAAGCAATAAAACTGATCGGTTAAAAAAGGCGGGAATACGCACAAACCCGCAGTTAAATGTTGTCGGTCTTATTTCATTTCTCCGGGGAACGAAATAAAAATATTTCCCTGTTGGAAACGGTCATGGGAAAATTAAAAATAATATACAGTCGACTCCGGTTATAATTGACTTCAAGGGACCGAAAAATTTTGACCACTATAACCGGGGGTCCACTATATCCGATTTTGCTTGTTTTTCTTTTTTCTTTATTTTTGTAAAAATCAATAAAATAGTCAGTACTTATCACTGCAGAAACTATGTACTATCAATTAAGTGAATTAAGAAATTTTTGAATGAAAACAAGAATGCGCATCTCTGAAATGATTTAGTTCGTGAAAAAACTGAACGAGGAAACCATTATCGAGCCTTAAAAACATTTTGTCCACTATAACGAAGGTGAAACTTCGAGTCCACTATATCCGAAAATTTTATACAGTGTCTTATGGACCATGACCAAAACGAAATGAATATTTTGACCATTATACGGTGGTTCCGTTTTTTTCCCAGTCCACTATATCCGGATGTTTAACATGGGGCTTATGGGATTTTTCAACGGGACCGGACGATCTTGTCCACTATAACCGAAAATCCACTATATCCCATGTCAATTATACCCGGAGTCGACTGTATAAATAAATCCTTGTACTTGACCTATACCAGGCTCCTCTTCTGCCGTTTTCGGACGTAATAATTTTTGAAAAGGCAGAAGGTGGTTCCGACTTATTCGAACTTAAAATAAAGTTTTATTTTACGATAAAGAAAGCCATGATAGTGCGGCTTCTGCAATAGCGAAAAACAATACAAAAAAGAACCCACCCAGAAAGCAATGGAACAAGTATATTGCTATGATTTAAAAAAAAAAAAACCAAATTATGAAAAGCTTCCAAGTCAAAAAAATTAATAACACCGACGGGAGAAGTGGAAAGAAATGCTACTTTCTTTTTATCGGGATTCGTCAATGTTCTACTTCCAGATTCCTATTCCCCAAGTTTGGAATTCGGAAAACTGTCACTTTTACAGCGTAAATACGGCTCAAGTACCTTATGGAAAATAGAAAAAAATTTCTAATCGGATGTCAGCAAACTAACCGAACGTCAGTATACCAAAACCCTTCCGTTTCGTGTCTCTCGCTTAAAATAAAAAAAAAAAAAAAAAACTTTTGAATGTTGCATAACATCAATAACGCCCATAGAGTTTGAACAAACAAAATCGAATATTTAAATTTATTCAACGGATGTCGATTTTATTTGTTTTATTTTTAAAACGAAAAAATAAAATAAAGTAAAAAAAAACGAGAAGTGACACAGAGCGAAAAGTATGCTTTCGCACCATCACCCAATCGGGCATCAGCTGATTTCATTGTCCATTTAACAAATACGTCGAAGGGCGTCTTTGCAAATAAATAAATAAATAAAAGTAAAAAAAAATCGAACTGTTGGAAATAATTTTTGAATCTCTGCCACTCAAAAAATTTTCACCGTCTGGGTCGCCTGTCTCGATCCTTTTAAAATGTCAATCTTTAAAAAGCTGCAATTTTCTCTTTCGAAAAAAAAAGAGAGAAAAGACCATTCTTTTGTAAAAGTCACGGGTTTGCGTTACCAAAATTGATTTTTTTTTTTAAAAAAAGCTTTTACAAGTGTCGGTTTGCATGAAACAATATATGCAACGCCCACGCATGGGAATTTTCATTTTTAGCGTCCCAAAAACACTTCCCACGTTACGAGGTTAAACGTCTAGCCAATGGCCCCCCACGGATTCCCGATGCCTGCTTGCACCATCGGAACGTATTTTCTTCTCTGCAGGCGAGTAAGGAAGAGGGGAGGGAAAGCAGGGAAAAAAATTGCAGCAATTTTATTGAATATTTAAACTTAATGAGGCTCCGAGATCTTACCTTCTGAATAAAGGCGGTTCGTGAACCAAAATATGAAAATCGTTTTCGCTGCACACCTCGCGGTCTCTGTGGTGAACAGCGCATTTGAAGCTACGGCTTCTTTTCCCGGTCATCTGCAAATAAAAAAATAAAAACCAAAATTAATCAAAATAACGGTAAAGATAAAATACTTTATACACAATAGATTGTTTAACAGTCAGTATAAGTAATGCAAATTATACATCATAAGGAATAAGGTAAACGATTTAAATACGACTTAAGTTAAATGAAAATACAATAACTAAGCAGCACCAATAATTATAAAAAATGTAATTAATTCGACAGCATTAAAAGTAGTATAAAATCGTTGAAAATGAGCCTTATGAAAATGCTCATTTTGCTCATTTTCAAGGCGCAACGACGATAAATGGTTTCATATCACTATAATTCGTTAGTATCATAAGTAGTATTTCAGCGAAACATTTGGCGTACTTTAAGCGTCTTAAAGATGTCAACCATGTAGGTACAGGAGGCGCCATCAGCATTCCAGAACTACTTGACGAGATTTTAGACGAATGTCATCAACTGGGACCGATAATATTTGTCACTGTACGTCATAACGGTCACGAAAATCGAGATAACGTCAATATGACTTTTTAGCTGGGAAGTGCAATTCAATGGTATCGTAAGTACGATAAGGAATCAAGCAGTACTATAGTCATATTTAAAGTTACATCGCACTTCCTCTGATCACATCTGCATTAACTATAATTTTCAAATCATAGGAAACAGTCACTCACGCTCACACTTAAACTTATAATTATAAATATAATTATATTAATAATAATCCAAAATCATAATCATATTCACGCACTATATACTATATTACATTTGCTGATGACTCAAGGATTCATGACGTATGGTCAACGGTCATATACCATTATTAATTGCTCTTTTCTCGATGTACCTCGCAAATCTTGTTACCCCGACATATCAACTCATATTCATCCTGGAACACGCTCCTAAATCTTGTTTAGCGATCAATAAAAATCTACAGGCCCAAAATACTTGCTTAATTTCCTCGTAATTTCCCGAATTTAAAAAAAATTCCACGTGCTTCCGGTACCGGTCACTTTTTTATTACGAAAGCCTACAACTTCCACAAAGTTGAATGACGAAATGAGCCGCCGACAGGTGAATGGAACAAGGAATGCGTACAGACCAATTTCCTGTACATACAGTATATGTGAAGTATATACGGGAAGTTAAAACTTTTTTGAGTACAGGGCGGTCGGCAGTCAACTGTGTCTCCCTTTTTATCTCATTCATAAACCACACTTAATCATTTGATATTTGCCTCCGTGTCGTATGCTTTTGTATAAATGCTTTTTTTTTTCCTCTCCTCTCGATCTCTTCTCAAAAGTCATTATTTTCCAATCCGGAAATAAGGGCAGATCAAGATTAGCTTTCTTTTAAATATCCGGTCATAAGGAACGAAAGTTAAAAAAGAAAGAAAGAAAAACCGTTAGGAATAAGTAAAAATTTCAACGGCTTGCACACATGGCAAGCACCGGTGAGTTTTTTTTTTAAATGGATTAATTATTAATTAATTTTTTTTTTCTGCTCTGTAGTTTTTAAGCGGTTTGATTTATCTTATGAATGTTAATTTCCATTATCATGGCTGATGGAGAAATTTCTAGGAGGGAGTTATGTCTTAACGATTAAAAAACGAAAATATCTCAAAGGGCTTTCTATTTTCTTATATTTAAAGAATAGATTTCCAATATGGTGTTGCAAAACGCTTTACTTTTTAGAGATTGACAACTTCAAAAATTCGTCCTGAAGTTATACTTTTCAAGTTAACACACAAATACTTGTCATTAATTTAACTCGTGCTATTCAACTTATACTACTTTTGCAGCAAGTAAATAAGTAAATAAATAAATGTAGGCCTATTTGATCTCCAAGCTTTCATTTACCAAACTTGCCTTTAAGGATCTTTGAGCTAGTATATTCATACAAATTACGGCAAGTACCAGCTTTCAGCTAGTGAGCAATTTTGTATAAAACACCCTTGACCCTCTTCGGTTTTATTTCTGGCGGTAGCTGGTTGAAAAATGAGGCTTAGCATTCGAATCGTCGTGTTTCGACTTTTGGAGGCGAACTTCAGGCAGCCGATAGTCATCTGCGTTTCCCGTTGCATATGTCAAAGCCTCTTTCACGGTATCCGATTCCGATGCTTTAAAAAGTATTTAATCGAATCTAAAATAAAGCAAGAGGGCCTGTTAAAAGATTTAGATCTCGAAATAAAGGCGGTCGAATGGAAGTCGAAAGTAATCACCAACCGATTGCCACCTTTCTTTTCCAGTTTAACAGTAGACTGCTGTTTTAGAATTATGAACGTCTTCTGCCAAAGAACTCCCCATATTGTTATTGTCGTAGCGCAAAAAGGCTGGCTTAAGCTAATTTTAGAATGTACTTATCCCAGACCCGATCCAGCTTTTTCAAAAGAAAGTCGGCTCGGATAGCAGTCTGTATCTATTTATCTTTATTCAGGCAGTAACTTAGCTCTTCAAAACCTTAAGCAGAAGAATATGAACGTAGGAGTTAATAAAAACATATACAAGGATACTAGTATGAGGTGTAGTATCATATGCAATCTGCATCAACATTTCACATGGGAGATTTTTAAACTTTTAGAGTATTCCATACAATACTTGCTAATCGATCAATTGGGAAAAAAGTTCGCTTCGGCTGCTAAATGTTTCCTTAAAAAAACCTCTCCAATTTCGAATTCAATACTCTCTAGCGACAAACGGTCTCGCAAGAGTCTAATTTCAAATGCTAAAAAAGAAAAAAAATGTTAACGAAAAGCGAGTTTCCCATCTTAACCGACTTAATTTTCAACTGTATGGAAAATAGCACGAGCTCATTGATTAACAGTTTTGACCTGGGTAGCAGTGGTAGGAAACCAAGGGGAAACATGCAAAACAGTCACGCCAATCCCACTCTGAATATACGACAGTAATAATGGTAATAAATACACAAGAAAATAATAATAATATTAAAATTCCCTTCTTATAAATTTCTTTTTTTTTTTTTTCCTAAAACGAAGGGGTGGAAAATAAACAGAAGATTCACGATTCCCTTATCGTTTTTTTTCCTCGTTTTACATAAAAATTTTCCTGTAGCTTTCCAAATCATTATCGTTTTCAGTTGTATTGAAAACATTTTTGAAAAAAAAAAAATGGATGTGCGTGACTTAGCCATTTACGACTATCAACCCCTTTCGACGAATTTTAGGGGTTATACCAAAGACAATTAGGCGTGACAGTTCAACACAGTTTTTAATTTTCATTCAATAATCTCATAGAATTTCATTTTTTCAATTTACATCTTATTATGTTGAAAAGGTATTGATCTTTGTCTCCGTAAGGGTGTTAACTGATATAAATCGCAATTTACATCCAATAGGGTTAATCAGTCATTTGTATTTTCCCCCCATTAAATCAATCAGGAGTGGCGTAAAAAAAAAAAAAAAATGTTTCACAGCGTCATGTATAGCGGTATTATCGAAACAATTTCCGTTGTGGAATAAGTCAGGTATAACTTGTATAGGTATAACATGAGTAATGGGTTATAAATAGTATAAACAATACACCATATTATAAATACACACAGGCAGCATAAAGTGGAGTAGAAACATGCATGCGTATTCTTAAATGCATGTCTTCGAACGAGGAATGAGGATTAGCACGAGTGTCTTAAAACATGCAAGTCTTACTTTGAATACTAGTACGAGTATAAGTGGCACTTATAAATCTTAGTATCAAGGTGAGTATCGGAAAAAGTGTTCAGACACTTACATAGTCGTTCTCCGTTGTAACGAATCTAAGTAGCCGATTACAAACCCAATAGAAACCATCTATAAGACCGAAATTTCATGCTAAAACATGTTGCAGTAACATGCAACATGTTGTCTCAGCATGTTACTGCAATGGTTTAGCGTGAAATTTCGGCCCAACACCTAATCAATCTGATTTTATGACAAATCACAAATTGTAAAAAAATTTTTTAAAAAAGATGAACCGGGTGCAAGTCAATACGTTTTTTCTTTAAAAAATTGATTAATATTATTAACCTTAATAACATCAATAACAGCCTGACCTAAACTCATCAAACCAAAGGTGCCTTATTGATGATCATCGACTGTTATTGACGATACTAATCGAATTCAGCTATAACATTAATCGTTCATTTTAAAATATACGCAATTTAGAAAATTTAAACTTAACATAAATGAAAAGTAGTAAAATTTAACATTCACATGCAACCCCTATTATGGAAAATTATTTTTCCAGCCACGGGGCAAATGTCGTCGTTAATTTTTAATTTCAATCCATATTGCAATCCGCCTTACTCTATTGTACTCAACCTTCTGCAAAATTTAATACCTTTTTCTTATGATACTAAAATATAAAAGAGGAAAAGAAAAAAGAAAAAAAATGTTGGAAATTTTATGATCGGAAAGCATTATTTTCGGCTTTTCAATAACAGATTTGAAGATTCCTCCCCCCCCCGCGCATCAAGCAAATATCAAGAAAGCATTTTTTTTTTTTTTTTTTTTTTTTTTTTCCAAAATAAAAAATTCATTTGGATAAAAAAAAGGAAGGCCAGGATAACTTTCCTGGTGATGTAATATGTAAATGACGAAATTCCGAAATGTTCAAAAGAAGAAGAGTCGGTAGGTTTTTTTTTTTCTTTTGGCCGAAAAATTTTTTACGTGCTTTGTTTTTCACATTTAAAAAATTGTCGGGTTCCTTTTTGACATCGGCCTTGGTTAAAGACAAAAAAAGTTATTCCTTTAGTTTATATTCATCATTTGACGGATCATAAAAATAAATTCGTGGTGGAATGCAAAAAAAGGAAAAAAAATGGTCGAAAAAAAAAAATTCATCTGTAATTGTGTGAGGAAAAGCATTTTGGGCACAAGAGGCCAATTATGAATATTAAACAGGCATCTCTGAAAATAGAAGCAAAACAGATAAATTTTAATGGCATGGCCAAATTCAACAAAAGAAAAAAAAAAAACAGGAAACTAAAAATATGCAGCAAACATAACGTACCAAATCGTAAAACAATAACACCGGCGAGGAAGATCAAACATCGCTTTTCGGGAATAAAACAGGGAAAAAGAGGGGAAAAAAAAGAACCGCACAGCAGCAGACTCGTTTTCAAACTAACGAGAATAAGCAGCATCCCATTCGGTTTCACGAGTCGAATCAATCTGCGGACCAATCCTAACTTCATATAATATTCTATTTACCGGTCTCACTTTTTTTCATCATTTTTTTGGGGATATTGATGGATGGTTATGATATCGCCATATGCGACGAAAATGATTTTTCTCTCTCTCTCCTCCCGCCCTTCAGGTTTTTTTTTTTTTTTTTTTTTTTTTTATCTATAGATAATGAATTTCTTTAAAAAATTTAGAAAAGAAAATTGTCACCTTTCTTAGGGTTTTAAATAATTAATCTAAATTTCCTCTTTTTTTTTCCTTCTCTTTTCCCCCTTTTTTTTCTCTTTCTAAATAAAATAATCTTAGCTTTCAAGAAAATTAGGGGTGACATTTAAAATCCTGACAGAAACGGTCTGTCATTTTTCTCTGTACAAAAAGTAAAGTTTTTTTTTTTTTTTTTAAAGAGTCGAGGATTTAACCGGCTAACCATTAACATCTTACGGAAGGTTTTATGGGACGAAAAAAAAATTAATTTCAAATGTTGGTTTTATAATTTTAAGAAAGTGTGATTTAATCGTGCTACTTTATAAAACGGTTAATCAAGGATTAAAATCTCCTGTAAAGTGCAAAAAACATACGATTTCTTGAAATTTAAGTCAGTTTTTCCTGTCTTTCCTTCTTTCCTTACCATCGTCAGTTTGCATATGCTGTTTTAATCCTCGTCGCTTTGAATTTCTCGTTTTTTTCTCATCGCTTCCAATGGAAGCCTTCCATATTTCTGTCATTGTGATGAGTGGCGACAGAGGTACGACAGAAGATAAGTGTTGAGTAAAGACTCAAGAGGAGTAGAGAAAATCGAAAACGCGAAACACGGTCAGAAAATTAGGTGGATTCGAATTTCTGGGTGACTAACTAAAAGGCACAAGCAAAGACGATAGACGTCCTGAAAATGTAGTAAAAAATTAAAAAGAAAAAAAAAAAATTCTGGATACCGGTAGAAATTTATATAAAAAGCAAACCTAAATAAAAACCTCCATGAGAGTTTACCAAAATGATGAAGTCAATCTTTTTAATGTCTATAAGAAGATTTTGGCAAAAGGGAAGGAGAGAGTAGAAATGGAATGCCGAAAGATTTTCTGACATCACCTCTCCGATTTTTCTTCCCTAACATTTAAAAGTTTGCAGAGTTGTGCATCCGCCAAGATTAAAAATCATCAAATCCAAATCCTAAGACCCATTACGCAAACAGTCTGCCGTATTCTCCGGAAATTGCGTTTAAACAAAACAAAATGAAATTTTTCGAACGATATTTGGATTAGACTTCTCCGAAACCGCCTTCCCTCATCATCTTTCTCGTTCTGCAATTTCAAATCGTAAAACATCTCGCGCTATCTTTCAAAAAGTCAAGACATTTAATTACCACAAAAGGAAAAACGCTTACGCTCGCATTTAACAATTAATAATAAGAGTCTACCTCCTTGATTCGCCGGTTAAATAAACAAACCTCGAAAATTTATTTCACAAGGAGTAAAAAAAAAAAAAAGTAATTAAATTAAATTAAATTGTATTCAACTAATTACAGTTGCATTAAAGTTTAAAACATTGGAGGATTATATGGGTCAAAAGTGCATTGTATTAAAGTTTAATTTAATTACTTACGGGAGGGAGAAGGAGAGATAAATAATAGTTTTTCGCTAAAATTAAACATTAAATAACCTGGGTGGGCTGATAAAATAAGAAAAAAAAATTTTGTTTACCGATTAGAAATCATAAATCTTGCCTTAACAAAGATGAGAACAAAAAAGAAAAAAATGTATTCCTTCCTACGAAAGATATATTTTTCCGATTAATTCAAAAAAACTTAACGACATCGAAAGAACTTTGTCGTCACTGCATTTTTCTTTTTTTTACAAATGAAATTTAATCCTTCTTGATTTATCGAATACTACCAAGACGACTTCATCTTCAGGGCTTTGCTCTTTCGAAAAAAGCATTAAGTATAAGTTCTTTATTTTTTTTATTCCTTTAGTGAGTCATATCAGGCGGGACGTAAAATATGCTTCATTTGTTTACTCTGCCCACTGCTTTTCAGGTTCAAGCGCCTTTAGTTTCAGCTTTTCCATGTACTTTATTTCGTTTGCAAATCGTTACGATCCCTCCCCCCTCCTCCTCCTCCCCCTTCGAGTGGGACTTTACGGATTTCGCGATAAAGTCCCCGCTTACTTTTTATTGGATTAATCATTTAAATGCTAAAAAGATTTGAATTTTAACCGCGGGTAACCCGACACCAAATGTGTGTAATGTGTAGTGGCGTGTGAAACATATAATACTCTTTAAACTGACATTTTAGAGAAAACTATTAACTTGTTTATTTCAGTCTTCTTTGCGGGAGGATGACACCGAGTTGAAGGACTTAATCTTCCATGCGGAATGCATATATTTAATTAAGGAAGCATGTACTTCATTTCTTTCTTTTTACCTTTTGATAAGAAAATGCTTTTAATGAGCTAGGCTGAAGGCGATCAAACGCGATTAAAACCTACTATTTACATAATCTCGAAAAGTTTTTTTTTTTTTTTTTTTTAACATTTTTTGGATTTAAAGTGTTGACGAGTAAAATTAATGAAATATCTTTATCAATGCGGTGGCTTTTTTTTTTCTTTTTTAAAGATTTAATTATTGTAATTCACGCACTGATAATCTCTTATAGAGGTGATTTGCTATTTAGATGTTTTTGGCTTCTGTGATTTATAATTGAAAAAGAATCGAAAGTGGCAGACTAGAGCAAGACGATTTGGTCATCTCAGAATCAAACACACCAGCTCCCAAATTATTTATTTTGGTTAACTTTCTAACTTCCGTTGACTAAGCAGACTCCTATTTATTACGGGAAAAATTTTTTTGATGAAAACATACTATTTATGACGAAGTTGATGTAAATAATTAACCCAAAAATTATAATCCTATATCTAGTCAATACCCTCGCTTAAAATTATACCAAGTCCTTGCCTCCCGCTATTTTTCCTAATGATTTCCCAAGTGGTCAAGTGAAAAAATTACAAAGGGTCCATTTTGAATGAAATAAGGAAAAATTTCGAACTGTAAAGGATGTAAAATCAAAGAAATGGCTAAAAAATTTAAGATGACAGTGAAAGAGACCTTCTTGAAAAACGGGACAAATAGTCAAAAATTTCAGTTCCTGAAATTTGGATTGAAATTTTCCTTCGGGACCACCTACAGTTATTCTTCCCCCCTCAGCAGGACACAATGCTGATGCAACGGCATATTCTTCAATTTTACATCGGCGTGCTTCTGGCCGCTTTTGACCCCCTCCACTCCCTAACAAACACCTCGAAAACTCCTTTCCGTGGATTAACTAAGCTTTTGTCTCTCGAACTCAAAATTCTCCTGACTCCTTCTCCCCCTGAAAATTCGGAATTAGAAAAAAAAAAAAAAAAAGCAAGGTGATCGCGTTTACGGTATTCTATTGAAGTCCTCACAAATAAACTAGCCAAGTAACTCTCTGCGAAATGTCTTTGAAATCCATGGCTTTTTTTTTTTTTTTTTTTGTTACAATTTTTGCTCTGCAACAATGATATGAAGAGAATTTCTTCAAGTTTAAAAATAACGGATCGAGAAATAATTAGTGTTTAGTCATTTAGAACATTGACAGAAATGTAAAAATAATAGCGGGTAAATGACATTTTGCGAAAATGAACATGGACAAAAACGGTAACTGTATCAGTTGTCACAGTCATCAATTTGAAACGGAGGTGACAATGACTTTTTCAATTCGATCAATTTTTTTTTCTTTAAAATTCGCCGCAATCTAGGAAATCCCCAAAGAGGTCAAAAAACATCAAAGAAAATATTTTAACGTGAGAAAGTCATCGGCACAGTGCCAAAATCACCTCGATGAGCTTCTCTAACGATTCATCAATTTAATCAGACTTACAAAATTTCAGGAACCGTCGACGAAAAGACCAGGAATTCCTCACCCGTATGCATAGAGGAGAATCTGCGAGAGGAAGATGTTTTCGACTTGTAAAAAATTTAATAAAGCAAACGAAGCCGGGAGTTACATCAGAGAAAATTTCATAAGGAGGTGAAAATAATCCCGATTACCCTCTTTATCGAAAGCGAAAGGAGGTCCCCAGACGCTGAAGGAAATTTTCCCTGGCTCACATCCAATAACCTCTCATTCAAAAAGATTTTTCAACTCTCCATTGTCAAGGTCGGTTGTCGGGGATTCTATTATACTTCGTTTCAAAAATCCTGACGCTTTAAAATATTTTTTTTTTTTTTTTTTTTTTTTTTTGGAAAAGCAACGCCGAGTGCTCCTGGCATGTCTATAACTTCGGGGCAGCAGATGTGCTCTATTGGGAAAACAAATCTCCGCTACAATCCGTCATTGTTAATTAAATCCATCACTCATCTCCGTATCATGTCATGTAAGTATTTGCCCAAGCCGGTGGACATTGCAGTTTTAGTTCACTGATTGACGGGGGGAAAAAAAACCCAAATCCTTTTTTTTTTTTTTTTTTTTTTTTTTTACGTAACGCCTCGTTGTTTGACTTCAGTTAATTTTTTTCTTTTCTTTAAGAAAAAATTGTTTATTTTTTCAATTTATTTAGCAGATATCGTAAAGAGTTCCCACGTCACGCCCATTGGGTACGAGGCGCCGTCCTATTGTTTGTGTGATTGGGTGTCATCGCACACAATGTGTGTTATCTATGTACCGTAGGGTCATCTGATTTCATCATTTACCAAACTTACATTTCTTTTATGTTGGTTTGATGTGTTCAACGCTCTTAATTTTTTTTATTGCCGTAATAAATCGAATTAAAAAAGGGAGAAAAAAAAAAAAAAGATTTATGTGATAAATTTAAAAAAAGTGATCGCTTCATACTTTTCTTTCTTCATGCCCGTGTCAATCATTTTTTCAAGAGGTCAAACTAGCACAATAATTAGTGCGAGATTGTTTGCGTTAATTACTTTGTATTTTTTAATTACTGTCGGCCTTTTTTAATCATTTATTAAACTTCGTTATACAGGCCGGTCTTTAAGCAACCTATCTCGTTCGCACACTTGAAACATGGAAAAGCATGAAAAATAATCCAAAGAGGGACAAGCCACGGGTGGAGGAAGACAAAAGTTTCCTGATTGCCCCGACATTATAAAAATAAAAAGAAAAATCATTTTCCCAAGAGGGAGGCAAAGCTCGCGTTAAAAGCGAGCAACTTACGTGTTCCTACTACAAAATGTAATCCGAATTTATGAGCCATGTGGCCGAATACCGAAGCCGAAAAACGTAATTTCGGCTCTCATCAGGAAGAAAGCCGCAGCTGACAGCCGCATTTAACTGCGTTGACCTCACTCTTTTCTCAATTTTGTGCGACTTTCAACAATGACTGATTATTAAAATCGATGTAACCATTCGGAAAAATCCCTTGAGAATCGAAAGAAAAAGCTGCGATCAAGCGGAAGCAATCCGTTTCTTCTCGGAATCCCTATACATCTTCAGGTTTGTATTCAAATCCAAATTTTCACGTCACGTTTTTCACTTAAGGACCCGACTCCTGTCGCACTCGAACCCACGACCTCCCGATGCCCCAACTCGTAAAAAACAAAAGGAGCTTGCACCACGAGCCTGACTCGGTCTTCTTTATTAATGCAAACTCGAAACCAATTTTCTTTTTTCAAGTCCTTTCATGCCCACACCGTTAGACGCCTGAAGCTCATAATTTTGCTTTAAAACTTACCTGAAAAGAAAAAGAAAAAAAACATTTAACAGACCATTATATTCAATTTAAAAAATTTCTTATAGGCAAGTGTTTCAAATTTAAGAAAGTAAGTATAACCAACTATTCAGAAAATTATTACTTATGTAACCATTAAATGCAGATGCACCGATCTAAGGCAGTGAACTAGAAGGGCCGTCCTTGGAGCGGCCCACGCCGGCTTTTTTAATCATTTTTTCTTTTTTCATTTTTTTTCCTTTTTATTTTCGGGGGGGGGTTCAGAATATAAATCCCTCGAGGCGTCGGTCGTCGAGGCACACGATCCCGACTTTGAAAAAGAAAAAAAAAACACGCGTCAAAGTCAATAAATAAATAAATAATAACAAATAAAAGAGACAGAAAAAAAATTTTTTAAGCCATACGATTTGCATAGTACAAGGGCCCCCGCGTTTCCCATGGACATTAAAAGAGAGTGGGCACACGATGAATTCGGTTTTTCAAGTGGGTTGAAGCAATTCTTTCTTATTTCACGGTCCTGTGAAGGACCTCCAGAGCCTTGATTCTGTCAAGTATGTGGGCCGGACCTCCATCCAGGTACGTTCATTCAACCGTTCCGATTTTTCATCCCACAAAGTGAACTTTTTTGAATGAAATTGGTACTGATCAGGATTATAAAAACAAAAAAAAAAAGAAAAAAACCAAAGGTTAAAGCAAAAAAAACGCCAGCCAGACGTTCATGCCAATTCTCTTCGGGTATAATCTTAAATTAATAAGGTAAATATAAGTTTATGGAATTCCGGTACTTCATGTCGTAATTCCCCTAACGCTTGTCAAGCTTATGCACGTCTATAAAATCAGGATTACTCCGGTGGGGCAACGGTTAAGTCGTGCAAAATAGGATACCGAGTTGTACCTTAGTAGATATTTACACAGGTGATTTCAATGGGGGAAAAAAAGAGATAGATAGGAGTTTGGTCAGTGCCAGATATTCGGATTGACCGAAGATGATCGCATCGCGATGCGATCATCCCGATGCATCGGGAGCATTAATTAATTGCCAAAAGTACTCGCTTTTATTGGCAAAACGGCGAAGGTATGTCCTAAAGGCAAGAAGTTTTTTTTGCTTTAGTGGAAAGTTCGATCGGTGGCGAGGAAATAAAATCATTCGATCTCTTTCCGCAGAAAATACAGCAAACCCCGTCCAAAGCAGATTCAGCTGCACACCGTTTTCCTTTTAGGCAAAGAATCCGAGAAAAAATTTACCGAATTATCCCGATCGAACACTTGCACTGCAAGGACCGATTTTATGGGGGTTCCCAAATCCCTTTTCCCCATCCGACACAAGCTGTCTCGCCCAACGTGGGTTTTACGGTACGAGCAACTTTCTAGGAACGTAACTCCTGAGCTGAATGACGGCTATCAAGGCTCGTCGCTTTTATCGGTAAGCAAAAAAACTGATACTACTTCGTCGGTTCGATTCCGGTAATTTTGGACTCTCTCTCCTAACCGGCCAAGTTTTTTTTTCTTTTAAATGGGAAATTTAACTCTGGCGCCAGTATTTTGTCGACTCCCTCCTCCACCTGAATCTTTGTTCTCCATAGGGAGATTTGTATGACATCTGGCGGGTAAGAGCAGGTGAAAGGAGGTTCGTGTTTATTACCAGCCACTCTCCTGCCAACCGTTACTTGAAGAACTGTTCCTCGTAAAAGTGGAGTCTTCATGCATATAAGAGGTATCAGAAATCCCAGCAATTTTCGACTTTGGGAAAAAAAAAAAAAAAAAATGTCCCAACTGATTTTTCTCTCTTGAGGTTGTTGTCAACGCGTACAGGCACAAGAACGTTCATCGGGATTTCCTAATCGCTCTTCCGCAATCTTTCTTTCAATAAAAAAAAATTAAAAAAAAAAAACTCTTGGGCGTATTTACTTGATGATTAATTTTTAAAATGCCGACGATTCTGTCTACTTAAAGGGAACATTAAACCCGAGCTGAAAAAAAAAAAAAAGTAAAAACGACCACCGGTCAAAAAATCGTTGTAAAGCCCCTAAGGTAGAATACCAAACCAGGTTGGGACGGCTGGGACAACCTGAGACGCAAAACAGTCACGTGTGGTCTTTAATCTAATGCTAACCTAATTTTTAAAATTTGAATTTCTTATTATTATTACTCAAGACTTTTTTTTTCCCTTTCCGCCTTGAGGCCATTTAATCACGAAGTATTTTCGCTCATTTTCCTGACCTTTTTTTTTTTTGTAATACCGATATTTGATACTTAAAGAGATTCCATTACCCTTTTTTAGCATTCTTAATAGTAATCGATGAAGGAAAAAAAAAATTGCAACTATAATCTGTACCGGTGCCTGGGCTTGTTATAGAGAGCAAGGATCAATTACCTGCTTTTATTTATTACTCCAATAATGTTGTCATAAACGTAGCTTAGTATATAAGTTAATAAACAGTTCGGTAAATACCAAACCGTAGACCTTTCATCAACCATCACGACGGTACTTTATTAAAAAATCGTAAAAAAAAAGTCTAAAAAGCGGCTTGGACGTGTGCGGGATTTAAATTTAGTTCGGTGGCGTAGGATATGGCTTCAATTTTATACTAGAAAAAGACGGGATCATCGTGCTGTTGTGCGTTTTCAGTGTTGGCATTGATAATTAATCAGGTCGTGACAAAATAGACATTATCTGGCGTGACAAAAAGTGAGACATTAAATGGGAGAAAAAAAAAATACATTGGCTGTTGCGACAAAAAAGTCAGTAATTGTCACCACAAAATAAACACTAGCTGTCGTGACAAAACACTGACATTTTTTATGAATGGTCCAATATTACATATTGTTTCGTGACAAAAGCGGATGGAGTAATTGCTTAGCGGATTAGTTTGAATTTAACTTTAAGCGCCAAGTTTTTTAATTTAAGAAAAGTAAATTTTTCAGTAAAATCGACGGTAACCGATAATAAAGTCGCAGGAAAACTTGGCTCAATAATCTCAGGGAGTGATTTAATGTCGATTCAGTAGGTCTTTTTAGAGCAGCTAAGTCAGAATCGCAATGATGATAGCCAATCTCCATCGCGGAGCTGGCAGTTTAAAAAAGAAAATATTTTTTAAAAAATTAGAAGAAAAAAAAAAAAAAAGGGTTTTTTCTTAATTTGGTAAGGTCGAAGTCGAACCTCCATAACATTCCATACATTGTCCATAAGCTAAGCATATGTTTTTACTGGAAAGTTATGGAGGATCGACTGTATTTGGAATTTATTTGTATGAATGATGACTGGAAACTTAACAAATTATTGTATTAAAAATTAGCATCTGACTGCTTATATTTTCACAGATTTTCTTTTTCCTAAAAAAAAAAAGGAAAACAGATAAGCTTAATTTTTTGTAAAAATCTGGAGAAAAAAAAGAATTCCTCAGCCGGCTCACAATAATTTTTTTTCCCTTATTTTTCTTAAGGGGAGATGGTTGACGAAGGGATGTTAGTTAAATAAATCTTGCAACCAAAACATTTTAAACGAGGGTTTCTTGTTTGCTGCAAAAGCTTTTTTTTTTTTCGTTGGTTAATGGTACCCTCTGTTGTGGACATTTTTCCTCCTTATAAAAAATGATGCGAACTTTATGCACAACCGTACATGTTTATTTATTTTTTCTTTTAAAAGTCTATATATCATTTTTTTAAGCTGTTATTTTTGCGTGGGTCTCAAAAAACTATGGTTATTAGAAAAAGAAAATTTCTCTGAATGTTCAAACCGGATAACGGACACGGATTTAATAAAAAAAAAAAAAATTAAATCAATCTTGTTCGACCTTTGAAAAAACGATGGAAACAACATTACGTCAAAATTCGTAATCTTCGCTGATTGTTTTGCAATTTTTAAATATCCTGCTTTTGACAATGAAAATGACGTCATTAGGAAACCGAACCCACTTTTTTTACGTTCGAAAAAAAAATCCATTTTCAATGTTGCTACTACTATTAAATGACATACATAACACGTGCGATATGAATCCGTGTCTCAGGTATAGGAAAGTCCCGTTTGGCCTGTACGACTCGATTGTCGTAACAGTTGAAGTGCATGATTCAGAACGAAAAGGCAGGGCCCCAGTCAACGTATTTTTATCGCTAATCCTCGACATTGTTCAGATTCTTCCGACATGTCGTCTGGTTTTTGAATAGGGGGGAAAAAAGCCAAGGGAAAACGTACATAAAAGAACTTTGCGTTTTTCGAAAAATCATGAAAGATAATTTATACGACAGGGCGGGGCCTAAGATTAATGACCTACGATTTTGATAATAACGTATTTCGATTTTCACGATCGATATTTCTTTTACTTTCCACCCCTTTTTTGCTCTTTTTTTTTTTTTTTAAATCCCCCCGTGCTTTCCTATTCGAACAGTTACCAGTTTTTTTTTTCTTGATGAAATACGAAAATACCCAAAGCTTTTTGGTTTCCTTCGAAACTTATTAATTTTCTTAGTCAATTTTCATCAAAGGGAAACAAGTAGGTTGAACCTCGTAAAGGAAATTACTTAAAAGCATTTTGCGAACGTCCGGTAAGGAAACTCCAGGAAAAAGAAGACGAAAAAAAAAAAAAAAAAATCCTTCGACGAATTGATTTTGATATTTTTTTTTTTTTAAATTTTACTCGGGTTTTAAAAAGAAAAAAAATTTTTTTCTCTCCCCGACGAAAACACCCCGTATGCATCGTGCCGATACTTTCCTCAAGCCCCTCACATTTGATGGTTTAACATGGAATTTTAATTCAGTTTCAATCTAGTGTCTGAAGCTGTCAAATTTAACATTGAAAAATTCATTCCACATAATTGGCCGGTAGCAACGTTTTTAACCAGATAAATGCCTTTGGGGGCTTTTTTTTCTTCTGCTTCGTCTTTTTTTTTCTTACCATCCTCTTCATTGCATAAATTTTATTTTTTTTTCTCGGTAATCGAAGATTGTTGCATATAAATTTTTTTTTATTTTTTTTATTATAAATAACTAATTATAAAAAATATTTTCCGGGGAAGAGAAACGTTTAAAAAGAAATGATTAAAGAGCATTTAATGTCGCGGTCGGTAATAGGACAGAGAGAAAGTGGAGTATTTTCATGAATCATAAAAATGGTACAAACAGTTTAAATGTTTTTGCTTTCCCACGGACTTAATGAAAAAAAATTAAACCGTGCACCTACTGAAGTCCTTTCAGATGTTGATCCTTTTTCTCGGGAAATGGCCCTCGGGGAAACCTTTAAGAAATTTAACATAATCTGTTGCTAGAGTACATTTAAGAATTTTGTCAGAATAACTCTGACTTGTTTCCTTTTAAATCGGGACAAACTGAGATGCTGGCATATAAAACAATTAAGTCATTTCAAAGTTTGAGTGGATAGATACATTAACAAAAAATTAGCAACATTTTCTTATACCGGCGACAAAGGCAGCTTACAATTATGGCCACCCATACTTCTTAAAATTTATAAAATTTACCTTGTTTTAAGCAGGGTCGCCCCCCTCCAAGACCTACAGAAAACTGTGCGAAAATCGAAGCAAAAGTACAGTTTTGTTTATGAAAATTGTAAAAATATTCGCTTGGTCTTCGGTCTTGCTTTTTTATAAAAAACGACCCTTATTGATTGGGTGAAAATAGTGTCAAGCAAACTCGGAAATAAGAGCTAAAAAAATTTTCTCAACTTTTCCCTCAACATTGATTCTCCAAAAATTCAGTGCGGAGTGAACTTATAGAAATGAATTTCAATAATTAAAACTAAACAGTTTGTTGCAGTAAACATTTTGCATAAATTGAACTTTTTAACAGGAAAGCAAGGGGGAGGGGGGGGGGGGGGAGGGTTGAAAAAATGACAAGTTTTAAAAAAGTTTTTTTCGCCGCTCAATGAAAATTTCTTGAAAATTTGCTCTGACCAATACAACGTACCGATCAACACCGACATTGCACCAATATCGTTAAAAACAGATTTTCCCGAATTTTGTTTTCATAATTTAAGTTTCCATCCGTGAAGAATTTCTGTCGAAATCCTCGACAAATAAATAAACATGCGGGATCCCGCTCAATTTCCGTTTTCACAGATTCACAAGAAACCGTCTGAAAAGTCGAAGGAACCTTCATAAAAAGAATCAAGAGAAAAAAAAAGTTGAGTGCCTGTAATTCGAGATTTACGTATAGTTGACAGTTATCTGCCTCTTTTTTGCCAGTAGGCATACGGAAAACAGTCAAAGAAGACCGTTACTTATATATCATTTTTGTTAAAGTTACGCAATTTCTCTTAGCCAATTATCCTGGATTAATCGATTTAGCCTATAAAGATTAAAAATCAGAAATCCCTTTCACGTTCGATAATTTATGACTTCTCTCTTTTTTTTTTTTCCTTAATAATGTCGTCGGTTTATTTGAAAATCAAAGGGGGGGCCCAGTCAAGTGAGTGGACTGAATTACATAACGGGTGTAAATGTCCTCGGAGGGGACGATATTTTCATTTTCTAAATACGGCTTCTTTTTTTTTTCCTTTTCTTTTACGATATTATTGACCGTAGAAACAAAGGTTGCATTTATTAATATGTATGGTATGAATAATTACGACTGCGGGGAGGGCCATGCCAGACTTGTTTAAACATGGTACTATTAGACACATGAAACTCGCCCAAGTTGTGATCATACGTAAAGATCAAGAAATTTAATCGCTTTTTTGTTTGTTTATATTATTGCATCGGTTTTTTTTTCTAATTAAAAGCAAACAAATCGTTTTTCTTACGGATTCTTTTTTCTAATTTTTTTTTCTCTAGCGTTCTCGGAAAATGAATTAGTTAAAACAGTGCGATAGCAATGTCGAGCAAAATCTTGAAGCATTTTCCGCTAAAGCAAAGAAGCACTTGCAACAGGCTCCCTCCATGCTAAGGGAGTTTGTCAAAACCTGCCACATTTTAAATTAAACGAAGGCGGAAGCGCTTAACCTTCAATTTACCATTCTCAACTTTCTTTTTGGGTGTCATTCAAGTATTACTTAAGCACTTCAGGAAGGGGGGGGGGGGGGAAGGTCTGGGAAAATCATAGTTTTACTTACAAGGGGAGAGGGAGGTCAAAAATTGTCGATAACAAAACCGCAAACCTGAAAAGAAATAGGAAAGCTTTGAACCGAGAATAATTCCCCCCAAAGGGACCGTTCAAGTATTACGTAAGCATACTTTGGAAAAAAAAATGATAATAAAAAAATACGGGCATGAATTTTCTTTTAGGATAGAAAAGAATTTTTAGATGCATGATCGTGATCGCTGACCTGAGCATTTTACAATATCTTGTTGGATTTGAATGTAATCGTGCAAACAGTGCCCGCTCTAAAGGAAATAATGTGAAAACCTCTAGGATTTTTTTTGTAAAATCTTGCTGCAGAGCTGATAACAACACGAAGGATGAAGATTATTCTTCTTTATGCGAGAAAAATATTTAATGCCGGGGACAAGCATAAAAATTTAGTTCCTAGGAGCCTTGACCTTTGCCTAAATTTCCGGTTAAAATTTTTTTTAAAAATTACCAAGCTCAATAATAATACAACTATTAAACTAATCAAAAATTAGTTTGGAGCACATGCAATTTAAAATTCTCAACCTTTGTCATCCCTGCAAAAACTTGGAAGCTATATCCAGTGCATCCCTACCCCTATTCCTCATCCCGAAAACTAGATCGTTCTGCTTAATTCTGAATGTGCAATATAAGACACTCTTACCGGTTCGGATATAATTTGTTACGACAAATTCTACAAAAAAGCTCCTTTTTTTTAAATTAAAAATTAAAATCTAATTCAATCCCCTTTTTTTAATTTAAACAACTTACCCATTTCAATCCCGACGTTGAGAAGGAAGAAGAAAAAAAAAAATATAAAATAAAAAAAAAGTAATCCAGAAAGGTTTTTAAATACCCAGTCAGCACTTCACTTTTTAATAATATTTACACAATGACTGTACTCATATTCATCAATCGATCAATAAGTTTGATTTTAATTTAATTTAACATTTAGTAACTCCGGCATCTGTAAACACATATTAAAAATTCTCAGAAAAAGCTCAATCAACTTTTTATATTTTACAAGGTACTGCTTTTAAAGACGGATTCCTGTCTCAAAATATTTTTGCTTTTTTTTTTTTTTTTTTTTCTTTTTCTTCAAGACCAAATAGGATATTACATCTGTTTCAGTGTGAATTATTTCCCACGAGGGTTCTTAGGCATCAACGAAGACAAATTTTTTTTTCTTTTCCTTTAATAGGGGACAGCAAAGAATGACAAGCGGCCTTTTTTCGAAAAAATATGTCAAAATTTTATAAGTTAAACATGCAAAATCTTGATATCGACCCCGTAGGTGGTCCCTTGGGACAGTTTCTATCAAACAAACAGGCCGAAGTCAGAAAAAGCCTACAGTCCTAATAAATCAAAATCTAACGAGTTTCGTCATAAGAATATATAGGAAGCATAGTAAGGTGTGTGTGTGTGTTTTTTTTTAATATCGGAAATACTATAATATAAAATATACATAAAAAGTTATTAATATGGAATTTTGAACTTACAAGTTTTTAAGAATTGTTAAATGATGATAATAATAAAAAACAGAAAAATAGTTTGAAAAAAAAGGAAGGATTTTTCTGTGGACATAAAAAGTTTAATATCACACTGTTACGATAATGTTTTTCGAAGTAATGTGGGCGGATTTTAATTTATAACCTAGACTTTATGTGAAATATCAAATACAGGATATATACGGGATAAACGCTTTTTTGAGATCTAAATCAATAAAAACCTTAACTTTATAATTATTATCGCTAAGGTGATAGGATCTTCCATGTTGAATCACGTTTAATAAACTTATTTCGACTTAGAAAAAATTAATTAACTCAAAAGAGCCTTACAAGCAAAATTTCTTTAAGAATTTAGTTTCGGAAAAGACCAGGGGGAACAATGAAAAAAAAAAAAAAAAAAAACTGCAAAAGCCTTTGGACTTTTCAATACTGGTGCAGGAATATAAGTTTACGATGGTAACACCAGTAACCTGAAGCAAATCTAAGTATAACTAAAAGTAACAAAGACAGTAACACCTATAAGTAAATCTTTATCACAACTGAAAGGGTAAAACTGATAAAGTGACAGCGGAATAGCCGAAGCACTAAAATGGTTAGTGGTAAACTATCAGAAATATGCCTGGAAATTTCGAAGTTACGAACTGTCGAACCTTGACAACATGAAACACGGACCTTGGTACCTAGGCTCAGTGTTTTTTCCAGCTCTGCCAAACAATCTAGTGCAATTTTCTTTTTGAATTTATTACAATTTTCCCTCAGCGGAAAAAAAAAAAAAAAAAAAAAGATCGTTGACACTATTTATAAAATCTCCTTGTAAATATCGTGCAAGAGTAAAAACTTTTCCAAAATGTGTCTCATAAATGTAAATAAGGGTTGCGTTTTTGAATTACTAGCCTCTCGTAACCCTTTCTTTTCACCACAACCCACCCTTGAGTCCGAAAGTTGTGGTTTTCTTTATCGATCCTCACATGGAACGGCATCGATTGCAAAACTTGAATCGTGACTCGACACGCAAACTAGACAGTTTCGTTTTCGCGCAAAACGAAAAAAAAAAAAATTGTAGCAGACACACCAGTAGCCTTAACACAAATGGAAAAAAGCTGGGAAAAAATAGAACATTTTCACGATTACAATACTTCAACCTTATAATAAACATACCAAAAGCGCTAAAGCAAAAATTTCATTTTTAAGAATTTCCTTAAATAAATTTTCTTTATCTCTGAATTTTTTTTTCTAAAGCGATAATCGCATCATTATCCTTATGCAGACGGCACCGGTATTAGGATTTTCTCGCTCATTTGTAGATTGAGTTTTTTTTTTTTTCTCTCGCGTTTTCAAGAACCGTCGCGACGGATCTTGAAAACGCAAACGAGGGATTTTGACAGGGTTCGAACACATCAGTAGTCTTAACATAAATGGAAAAAAGCTGGAAAAAAATTTAACTATATTTTATTAACCTACTGATTAATATAGGTCCATTTTTAAAAAAATATAGGCTATAAATCAAGCAACTTTCTTTAAGACTTTCGTCCAGAGCAAGAGCAATTCTTACATATTTTCTATGTCATTGTGTCATTTGTGGCCCAAATGGTAGTTAATGCTCGTTGTACCAAGACACTTAAAACCTAAATAATTTTAAATGGCAAAAATCGAACGAGGCCGAAGTCCAAGCGACAAATATTTTGTAAAAAATTGAAAGAAAATATGAAAAATTGACGTGTTCTGACTTCTTGTAGTAAAAATATAGGAAGATTATAGGATTTTATAGGAATCATAGGACGGTAGACTCCCTATTTGACGATTCGGAACGCTTTTTTTTCCTTTTACAGAAAACGAAAACAAAAAATTTGTAGGCCTAGTGGCTCTCGAAGTTTTTTCTGAGATCCGTCATTATTATTCGAATGAAAAATATCGAGAATGACGAGTTTATTGATTTTCTACCATATTTTAAACTATTTTGTGGTTATTCGAGACAGTCTTTACTACGCAGAATTAAATAGGTGCAATGCCTCTGACTTAAGGGGCTTAAATCTCGTCTCAAGAATTCTCCATATGTCGAGATTTAAACAACTTTTATCAGAAAATTAGATGCGAAATTTCTGATAAATTCCTGGGAAATCCGAGAAAAATGAATGTTTCATTTGTTGATCTAAATAGTCGGGAAAGCAAAATTTTTGAAATGAGCCCTCATTAAGAATTGTAAGCCAGTTCCCAAATCATGCCAAAGGCGTGGCCTGTCGTTCAGATTCTGCAACTTCAGAACGAAAGAATTGCTACTCAGACTTTTTTTTTTTTTTAAATATTGCGATGATATGGATGAAGCAACAGTGAGGCGGAAAAATAAAGACTGGCATTTCTGAGTGATGTTATGTTGAGGCCGTACAAAAGGATAAACTACGCTTAAGTTGGTGAAAAGGAAAGCTGACGGCTTGCAACTGGTTATTAAAATATCCTTTTTTTTTCTTTTCACCGAAAGAAAATTCTTTTTCATTTGATTATTTTTTTAAATTTTTATTTATATAGAGAAGTAAATTTTAAAAAAGACGGTGTCTACACTCCATAAAAAGAAGCTTAGTTTATATTTATACGATTTGGGTTTTTAAAGTTTCTTTGAAAACAAAAAAAAATTAACACTGTGGCAAACCGTCGATTGAAATGTTTTTAGCGACCGAAGAAACTGAAATTTTTAAAGAAATAATTTGGAAATTTCATAGGGCCTGATAGGTTAAAAAGAAAAAAGAAAATTGGACAGTAAATAAAATTCATCAAAAATTCAAAGAATTTTTAACGCCGATTTTTTCTTTATAAAAAAAGTGAAGTAAATAAATAAATGAAGTGCGAGGACAGTCCAAAATTTTGCTTTGTGTTAGATATAAACATAATATTTTTTTTTATTGTCAGGACCTATTTTTCGGAAACAGAAAAGTTTTTAAGAAATTCGATATTTCAGAATTTAAGTCATTTCATGATTACAGAAGTAGAAATTTCTCGAGCCATTTTTCTAAGAAATGAGCATTTCCTAATTTGATTTCCTGAACGGAATCGGAAAAGGCAGCAAAATATTCCGAAAAGGATGGGGAGGAAGGAGTGATATTTTAATTTCAGACTATTGTGGGATACTGATTCAGAGTTTTTAGAAAAATCTGAATGCACTTAAAACAAAATTTTTCTTTTCTAAATCTGTCTTTGGTTTAAATTTCCCTAAGCAGCGGGGATTCCTGTGATATTTGCATCATTTTAAATTTTCCTGCTCATGCTCTTCCTGAACAAAAATGAAACCGAAAAGTTATTTCTTATTCCAGGACAAAATCATTCATAAAATGAAAAAAAAAATTCAATTTAGCAAAAATACATTTGTTATTTTAGAAATATGTCTTACTATTGCATTTAATAACTATTTTAATAAACATACTGGGGTGAACTGCCATTGGAAAAAAAAAAAAAAAAAAAAAAAAAAAATTAACCCCGAAATCATTTCTGCAGAAAGGAACATTTTCTTCCAAATATTACATAAGGTCAATTTTTTGGATGACCATCATTTGAATAATGATAATCTATAATAATTTGATCCTTGTTTGAGTCACAAGGGCCCGTAAAAAACTCTAAGCTATGACCATACAAAAATTCTTCTTTTTTTTTCATCAAAAAATATCATGATTTATAAGAAAAAAAAAGGGCCAGTTTTGAAATTTGAAAATTAATCCGCGACATAAACCGTTTTAAACCGCCTATACAAAAAAATTTCCCCGCTATGATAATCAAAATAAATGAAAGGTGACGTTAATTGAAAAATCGATTTTCTTCAATAATTTGTCGAATTAAAACAAAAAAATAAAAAATTCCAAGGGGGAAAAATTTAAACTGACAGCAGCACTACCATGTAAACAAAAGTTGTACGCTTTTCCCACTTACGCATTTAAAAAATAAATAAAGAAATATCCAATAAAGTCCGGTGATTTATTTTGAAAATTAATTCACGCTGTATTTTTTATCCTTTGGACGATGACATTTACGCGAAAACACAAAGCCAAAAAACAAAAAAAAAAAAAAAAAAAAACACAAAATCCCGAAATGAAGTAAGCCAAGAGGGAAAGAAGTAAAAATCCCAATACGACCGTTCAGTTGTTCTCAACTGACAGCAACTTGACTCAAGCAAGTGCAAGCCAAAACTAAATGGCACGCGATTGGATATTCAGTCTGGAATAACTAGTTCGAACCAGTCGAAAAACGACTTAACTACATTAGGACGTTCATGCATCATATGCCCTTTTTAAATTCCGACAACTATATTCACAACGAATCCCCTTTTACTATATTTTACGATAAGGGTATTATTTGTACAGATGATTCAAAATAATAATAATAATGACAATTATAATAATGAATTGTTTCTGAAACGGAAACGGGATATACAGAATGTCACGTTGATCTGAAGATCCGATGCTTTCTTAAAATAATTTTTAAAAAAACAATAATAAATTTTCATAGGTAAATGATTCTTAATTAATCGAAAAAAAAATTCAGGCACGTATCCAGAGATTGTTTTTATTGACAGTTTTAAAAGGAATCATTCCACTTTGATTTCAAAAGTAAAATTATAAGCCGGAAATATTTACTGGTTTGAAAAAATAAATTCCCGGGAATATTTCCCGTGTAAGATAAAAATTCAATGCTGAATAACCAAGACTGCCTATATGCTAGCGAGAAATTACTAATTTTTGGAATAAAAAAATTTTTCCTTTTCGAAGATCAAAATGAGTTTTTAGGACTGCTACAACTTCGACCGACATAGAAAATTTTGATTGCAGGCTTATTCAATTTAGCCAGCTCGAGAGATCAAAGAGAAGCAAGATTTTTGAAGGAAGGGGGGGGGGGTCTAAATGACCATTATAACATGGTAATTTTTGTTTTTCCTCCTAAATTTTTTACTCTGAACCAAGGTATAGTGATGCTATGCAATGCTCACTTCAGGCCAGTCCAAAAAGAGGCTGACCGGCTTTGCGGCCCTCTCCCCTAGCAACCTCGTTACAAACTCGTTGCTTAATTTTTTCTTCGACCATCTACAACCAAAGAAGGTGAAACACGCTCTATCGATCGTTTGGAGAAATTCAGTGGGCAAGTTTTGAAACTCTGCTTGGAGTCAACTTGCCAACACAAACCGGCTTGGCTTGACACCAGGTCCTTAAGAAGTCTCTGCGTTTGTGCGACCAACAGATTTTTGCATCAACTTAACACCGAAAAAACAAATTGTTTTCGGCGTTAACCTTTCTTGATCCGCTAATGACTGAGTTGAGCAATGTTATAAAGCCAAAGCTTTAAAGCTCGTTAGCATTAAGCTGGAATAATTCACTCACAACCCCGAACATTTTCTTTTTTTTTTTTTTTTGGAAGTCATCAAAACTTGTGATATACGAAAAAAAAGGGAATCGATCAAATTTTCGACAGCTCTTAAAAAGGGTTTTCTCCCTTAACAAAGCCGATCGACATTCTTTGAAAATCGTCAACAAGAAGTGACAAAATATTAGGGTGAGTCTAGAAGGAACGCATGATTGATCAGGAAATGTATTTTTTTTTTTTTTTTTTTTTTGCCTACCTGAAAATCTACCCTTGCAGATTAATGACCACCCACTCAAAAAAAAAAATTTTTTTAAACTTTCATTAATTATCCGAGAAATGTGTCAACAAAAACAGCAAATTTTATAGTCACGAAATGTTACGTCTCCGCACACCAGATGTCAGCACGGAGGAAAAAAAAATGGATACCTGTTTCTTTTTTTTTTAACTATAAAGAATTCACTTAACGATATTGATATACTTTAATATCCAGAACATTAACTGAGACTAAATAACTAATGCTATAAGTTAAATATGTAAACGTTAATGAAGTGGCCACCTTCTAAGTGTGAACATTAGGTTCTTTTTTTTTTTAAGTGTCATATTACATTTTAGTCCGTATTGTCGCTTTTGTAGATTTTTAGTTCATTAAAAAAATAAAAAGGGGTGTCGTTTTTTTTTATTGGAAGATAAAAAGATTTTATTTTAAAGTTACTTTTTAAAAAGATAAATAAACTTGTTTTTGATTGAGCTAATTAATTCAGTTGATTCTTTTTTATAATGTGAAGATTCTCCAAAGACATCAGCCAGGGAAAATCACTGAATTTTTAGGTCCGACAAGAGGGTGAAGATTTAAGATTATGGAAAAAACCTATTGAGTACAAAAATTAAGCCTGAATTATGAGGGATTAATATAAAGCAAGGCGGAAGATGCAGACACAACTTTAATGGCTTTTGACTTGAGGTTGAGGATAACAGCAAAAGGAGATTACGTTAACTCCAAATGACCGGTTGTACGGTATTTGCTAGAAAATTTTTTTTTTTTTTTTTTTTTTTGCTGTTAACGAAATCTGGAGCACTAGTGCTCATGTGTTATGCTCCAGTACCGCATAAATTTCGCAACAAAATATGTCGAAAATACTTTTGGAACTTTGAAAAACTGCTGGAGAATTATTTTGCAGAAAGAAAAATGTTTTTGTGAGATCGTAATGCAGCTTTTCCGAACTATTACCAGCTCCAAATTTTCTGCCCGCCCTAGGCTAGAGGCTAAAACTGTTTGCGGAGGAAAGATCCTCAAGATCTTACTCCGATGTTAAATCTGAATAAGAAGATATAAATTTTGCTTACTATTAAGGGGGAGGAGGTCAAAAATTGTGAAATGGGTGAGTGGATCAAAGATAAAGGTAAAAAAAAAAAAAAAAAAAAAAAAAAAAAAGGAAGAAAGTTAATGAAAAGAAAAAACGTTAAATGAAAAGAACAAATTGGAGAAAAAGTTCACTTTTTGTTCCTTTGTTTTGTTTCACTTTTTATGTTTCTCAATTTCTTCCTTTCGGTCACTCGTTCTTTCTTTTTTTCGTTCTTTCTGAACCTTACCCACCGTTTTTCTGGACCGTTTTCCATCTACTACCTAGCCTTTTTAAAATAAAGGTCCCCAATGGAAAAAGCGAAAAACCGAAGAAAAGAATAAATAAACGAAAAATGCAGAAAAACCTTCTGGTTCTGATAAATGAAATTAAAAGAGTTAATTTGTACTCACGAATTTTCTCACTTATCCAGACGGTTTTTTCAGTACTAATTGCACTTACCTGAAAACAAAAATTATAATTAATTATAAACCAATAAAAAACTTATAATCTAGAGTAAAAAAAATTGGAAAACAAACCGTGAAAGAAGGAAGATGAAAGCACAAAACGTAAGAACAAGAAAGTTTTTTCTTTTGTTTTCTGTCACAAAAATAAACGTCATAATTGTTTCTAACTGTCAAAAATCAGGAAATGCCTTTTAAATGATAATGGTTTCGATCGTGTTCTAACGTGTTTTAAAAACGAGATCAAAAATTCGAACACCCAGGTGCCGAGTACGAAAAGAAGAAAAAAAAAATGGAAAACAGTTGGTTGCAACACCTGCCCATTTGTTATGCTACCTTATATCTTACGTGAGATAGTAGCTGGCTCCTATATTTTTAATTCAGGTACAAACAGCACGCACGCATGGGTTCTCGGCTTAATGGCACGGGCCAAACATATGTCTTCCCTTATATACTCATATACTTAATTCCAATATGAAATTTAAAACTCCCGGTTTACATTTAAAAAAAAAAAAACTAGAAACCTAAATAAATAGAGAGTAAAACAATAAGCGGGACCATCACCCGCGGTGGTTAGAGTTAGCCGCAGTTATGCTCGTATTGACAAAGACTGGCATTTCCGGAGCTGGGCAGTGGAACATGACGTGAAAAAAAAAAAAAAAATTAAAGACCAAACATCCAAAGCGATCTTTTTGTACACCTTCGATTGAAAAGGATTAATACACAATCGGAGGATGACTATCCACGGCATTTCAGTGGCGTAACACAGTAAAACTCTAGCTTGACATTTATGGCACCTCATCAGGCTTTCTTCAGTATGATGATCTCGATCATGACATGATGCCATATGGCTTGGCCTCTGGAATATTATTTCGGTCGGGACATCTGGACAGCGATTAGACTATTGAAGGATACCAATTAGGAGCGGACATCAGATCACTTATAAGACATAGAGGCTGCCAGACCAAAGTGAGCTGGGGATGTCAAGTGATTTGTGTTACTCCTCAAGATACCTTTAAGAAAAATAGCTTGCCGTAATCTTTACATTTTAATATGAGTCTTTTTCATTCGACTGAACATATTAAAAAGCCCGAAGGTGGACAAATTAGGTAAAAAAATCCTAAAAAACACAATAAGATGCGTAGATTAGATAATATTTTTCCGCCTTTATCCAAAGGCTCCCGGCCCGTAGCCAGGCGGGGACAAAGCTTTGCTCGGCCCCCCTTTGAAAATTTGACTTGGTCCATGTATTTACTTTATCTTCCACGTTATAAGGGGCCATTTGGAACTTCTCTTTGCTTCTCAGGCTGGCTACGGGCCCGAAAGGCTCCTCGGTCTATTACCCAGAAACAGGGTGTTATGGGACCGCAGGAAAAGACCTGCTTCGACTGTACTTTCCAGAACTCTATATCCTCTGCCAAACGGGCAGCTTCAGGGAGTGAAAATATCATAAAGAGGCTTAAGCCGGTCCACCTACTGGCTTGGTGACCGTCCTCTCGAGCGACGGCCTTCCACTTTTCCTCACCCGAAGCTCGTCCAATGCAGACTGGTTTGTGCAATGTCTTGTCAATGACACACGAAGTATCCATGAAATGGCTATAGTTCTAGTATAGTCATCTTTCGTCTGCGTTCAATAAGTCAATAACTAGAATCGAGACAAACTATAAGGAATGTGATTAATAAGAAACAGAAATCCGGAGAAGATAGAAAGGAAGCTCCTGGGAAAACTAACAACATATACCCACGGAGGGCTTGAGCCTGGTCTTCCCGTTTCAAAGGGGTCATACATAAATTACGTAAGCATGGGTTAGGCCCTTTTTGCACGCTTTATCCCATTTCGCCTATGCTTAGCTTATGGATAAGATGTCAAATCTGGACCCCCTCCCCCCCTAAATGTGCTTACGTAATTTATGTACGACCCCAAATGGCTAAACTAACAAGTTGAATTTGAATTACAATTATCTTGAAATTAACATTACAAGATGTCGTTTGTTGAGAACGAGCTACATGTTGACGAAGTCATACTTAAATCTAATGCCATCGGATGGAATTATCTGCAATAATGAAATGATGCTGCTACAGTATCAGTATACAGTGTAGTGGCATGACCTTTTAGTGACACCGTGACCAACTCAGGAACTTCTCTTACTTGAGGAAAATTACGAAGGGAATCATCAACTAAAAACGCATTTAAAAATTGGCGAGAAGAATGCGTTCAAAAATTTTTCCGCAAATTATCCACTGGTTTGATGACTTCTTCTCCAAAACGGGGGAAAGAGAAGGGATATTAAAGTCCTTAGACTGCTTTCGTTGCTAAAATTCGAAATTTAAGTAGATATTAAAACACATGGCTAAGCGGTTAGCCGAGTCTCCCGTCTAGAACGGACACAAAAGATGAGTTAACCTAAGTGTTCACTCTTGTGTTTCCAAAATCAAAAATCCATAACACTTTTTTGTTACCTCACACGTATGTTTCATCATCAAGAAATGAAAATTCCCCGAAGGGCTATACAAAAATTAAAAAGGGGAAAAAAAATTGTAAATTATTCTACGTTTACATGGGTGTAGCATGATCTTTTAGTATAAGGAAATCAGCCGCGTTATCCCTTTAGGGGCTTTAGAAATTGACTTTAGTACATATTATGCCATCTCTTTATTTAATTACCATCCACCGTGAAATCAATAATGCTCTGGTACCGCGCTCGCTCGATTTTAAATAAACGAGGAATTCTCTTATTGAGTGGTTTGCAAAAAACCACGAACGTTATGGTAGTTCATTTGCATTTAGACGCCTCGAGTCAATTTTTTTTGTTAAAAAAAAAAAAAAAAAAAAAAAAAAATTATACAGGTTCCAAACCGCCGCCAAACCCCGAAAGGGTCCTAATTAAAAATGACATCATTATTAAAATTTGGGGACGGCATATAAAGTTCCATGAAAGGTGACATTAGTCATAGGCGCCTACCTTATTCTTCATTCCCCAGTGCCACCTTCGATACAAAGCCTCTGTTATCAGATAATCGCCTCCTTGTAATTATATGTAAATTCTTATTGTCTTTTGGAAATCTAAATGCTTATTACAGTGATCAAACTGAATAAACATTAACTTTGTGGTTGACCGTTCATTGTTTTTAATTTTGAGTCTTTTAGCCTCTTACGAAGAAGCGATAAAGGGGCTACGCGGGGTTTCCCCGTGGATATTTTTGAGGTTTTTATGCCTGGTTCCTTAGAGTTAATAGCTCCACGAGATGAGACTCAAGGGATGTTTCGAAAGATGATTCGGAAATGAACTCTTTGCCTCTACACGAACCTGTAAGATACATCAAAAAAAGTTCATCTACCCGTAAATGGATATTTTTATCAACTGAGAAAAGAAAATTCCCGGAAGCTGCCATTTTTGCCGGAATAAATCTCAATCTAGAACTAAAGACTGAAAGAATATCCAGAACGAAGGAATAGAAGTTTTTCGAGTGGCTCCAAATGTTTGGAGGATAGAAAAACACTTGAGCCAGAAAACTTGTCAAAAAAAGGGTGTGGATTTTTTTCTCGGTTTCCTCTGTGGGAAAAAGAACTTCACCTTAAACTTAAGTTCCGAATTATTTACTATTCGGTTCGAATTGAAATATTTTCGCATTTTTTTTGCCAGCACGCCCAGGTATTGTTTTAAAATTCTTCGGAGAAAAAGTCTGCAGTGGTCGATTATTTTTTAAATGCACCCTGTGCCCCAGTTCATAATAATTTTTCTCGGTCTGCCACACATTTGCCAACGGTTGTGGGCTACTAAAAATGCTGCCGAGAAGGAGACCGAGACCCTCCAAATGTTAATAATCGTCTAAATTTTCAATCAAAATTAGCATCGTCCTTTTTTTCCCGCTGCTTGTCCTAAACATTACACTCGACATGAGGAGAAAAAAAAAGGAAAAATGCCTGAAAGTAGAAGAAAAGCCTAAGGGTTCTTTTATTTAAAAAGACTTTAAGAAAAAAAAATCCCCAGATCGCTCCGAGTTATATAAATACCTCCGAGTGCAGTTATCTATTCGGTGTAGTCCTATAATTAACTAATATGTACTCCATAAGATTACAACTGAAAATATTATTTAATTATTATATTTTAAAAGTCCTGATTAAAATGTTGAAATTGAAGCATTCCAGAGTCATATTTTTCAAGGTTGTATGTATGTTCTAGTTAATAACTAAATCGACAGGCTTAATCTTTCAGTAATTATAATCCTAAGCGGTTTTTTTCTCTTTATTCGTCTCCTTCGCGGGTATTTAAAAATCTAACCCGAATTAATTTTAATTTATTTATTTCCAACAACACTAAAAGTATGATTTTTTGTAAGGATGGGACGGGAAGGGTGGACAACATATTTAATATTTAAGTTTTTTCCTACTTTCAATCTTCTTCTTCTTTTAAGTGCCAGCTCCGCGATGAAGATTGCGACGATTTTTAAAATTTACTTTCAATATTTAACATTTTTATTATTTATAGAGAGAGCACGGATAAAGTAAAATCGAGTAGAGCAACCGGAAAGGAGCAAAACGGAAAGAACCGAGTAAATGCAATAGGAAATTTTGAAACGGGACTGGTGCTGGAAAACATTTTTTAAATTTCATATAAGCGGTACCAGGGATGCCCTTAATACCAGAAAGCGGTGCTTTCAAACATTTTAAAACGTTTATCAAAGTCTCGAAAGTGTTGCCAATCGTCAACGACATTGCCTGGGGATACGTGTAAGATTTATACATTTTACTTTTACATAAAAGATCACCAGATCAGATCATGACAGTTAGGTGGGTTATCATTGATTTCATTGAAAACACAATTCAATAGGGCTACATGGAGAGAATTGATGAAAATCTTTCCACGAAATTTGAGCAAAGGCGTTTTTCGCCTGACATGAGTTTTCCTCAATAGTATGGCGTTGATGCCATAAGGAGGATTACTTAGGAAGTATAACCAGCAATACATCTTTCTAATATCAGACATTGTTTTCATTCTCAAAAACTACGGCTTTTTATTGCAATTTTTTGGGTATATTAAACGAGTATGAAGTTCGTTATTGCATAGCTATTTTATTGTTTACAACCAGCAGATAAAAGCAGGTAACCGTTATAAGAGAAGCAGCATCGTGTTTGCGTCTAAAAAAAATTTCCGATATTGAGCAACATCGAATTTTGGCCACATTGTTAAGAAAAATACTGCCCGTATGCATATTTTGAGAATTAGAATGAAGCAAATTCTCATTCAAAACTTCGCTAAGTTACCCTTTAAAGTCTCCCGATCAATGGTGCGTGTGGCAAGCGCTCGTCGTAGGCCGACCGACAGAGACCGTCGCCGGTCACAGAGTCACAAAAAGATTCTTGGTCGAAGAAGCAGGAATGGCGACTGGTAGCTCAGTCCTCGTCCGAAAGGCCAAAATTTTATGATAAGCTATGGAATTCAAGTCCTGTGACACCAGTTACAAAGGAACACAAATCGAATTTTCTCATAAAACCGTGAAGCTGCTGACTTAAAAGAAAAGGAGCAGAAAATTCATTTCACGAAGGTCAACATCACTCAGACCTAATCTTAATTTCAATTACTATCAGCAAATACATAAAAAAAAACGCACACAGTTTCAACATAGAACGGTATGCGTGAAAGAAAAAAAAAAACTAAAATTCTTCAATTAAATTTTTTTTTCGTCAAACAAAAAGCGATTTTATGAATAAAAAGCGAGAAGTAAGAGAGATTTTAATGAATATGATGAAGATAAAACGAGTGATGAGCTACCGGAAATAATGAGGGGCCCTCGAAAACATACTATTTCCGGTCACGCGTCCGACGTTGTTGCTTCTTATCTATCAATCTCTTTCTAGAATCGTTTGGGTGTTTTGGTGTGTGTACCTGTCTCATTCAGGTTTTTCTCTCCTGTGACTACAAGGCCATTTGTCGTGAGTCACTCTCAACAAATATCTCACCGACCATTCATTCGATTTTTTTTTCTAAACATAGAGATCTGATGTCAATGAGCTTGCAGCATCAAGGACGGCATATTTAACAGGAAAAAATTGCGAAGTAAGACATAATACATTAACCCAACATCTTGCTTTATTTGAATAATAAAAGACGAACGTTTGATACGAGGCTCGCTTCGTCTGGAGCACCACCTCCCTCGTTCAATTGCAATTAAAGGAAGTAGCAAGGGGCTTAATCCTTGTAATCATCGGTGACATCCAAAAACATTTTCGGTTCCCGTTTCTTTTTTTGGACATCCGCCCTTTTGAACCCTTCAAGACCGGAAGAACACCTTTGTACAGAATCGTTGAATTGGTCTCCAGGTGTTTCCGGTCCGCGGGCGCGCGAGCGTAGGTTGCTTTGACAATGCACCATTCTTGCTCGAGTCTTTTTCATGTAATAAATTAGAGAGCCCTTTTTTTCATCAGCTTTTTTTTGTACTTTGTTTAATTTTAATCATTAACCGCATTCATAAGATGGGGCAAGGCCCCGTTTGTTGACATAAGGTAGGCGACGACGATGACAAAAGCGGTTATTTATCGCGATACGAAAACAATCGATCCGACACACTTTGATTGTTACATTACGCGTTTAACTGAAAAATAAGGGTTTGCCATCACCCGTCAAAGGAGCGAAGATAACGCACACCACACAATTTTTACTTTATGAGCAGAAAACATACACGCCAAAAAAAAAAAAAAATTATGAATGGCATGGTGTGAATCATAGTTTTCAACTACATTAATTTCAATAACCTTTTTTTCTCATATTTTGTAGGATATATACCGGTCTCGCCCGTAAAAAGCAATTTGTTGTCGTTTTTGTTAAGGTTGTCGGGTTCGAACCCGTACCCGAAGCTGACAAAGAGGGGACGTTTTCTCTACGCACATTATCGATTCATATTAAAAATTTCTGTACAAATAAGAAAAAGGTATATTTATTTTTGACAAGACTTGGAATGACTCATGGCATCTCATCGATTTCCGGTTTGATTATAGCAATCGTTCGTAAAATCGATATTTCCTGTGGGTTGATGGTTTAGCATCTTGGTATCATAAGTCCAGAACCAAAGAGATCCAATTCCTAAATATTCGCGAGCCAGCTAAGGCCATAAGCTAAATATTATTTTGGATTTTTTCATCGGAACGTTTTTTGTCAAATCAATCATGAAGGCAAAATGTACAAATTATCATCAAGTTGCAGGTTTCACCCGACCGATAAAATGAAAGTAGCGAATCGCTGATGCTGGAAATTTGCAACTAGAGGAGAGCATAAAGAAAACCCGACTAGTGCGCAGAACAGAGAGGAAAAGCCATTTTCCTTTACAACGATTCGGTGATTTAAAATGATCCTTTTGGCTCGACTTGGGAGGTTTTTCGAATAGAACGACGAGGGTAAGTTGCATACTCCTCATTTTTTTTTACTTATTTTGTTCCGCAGGCTTTCGGTCAATATTTCTAGATTTAATGGAGCTCATCTCTCTTGTTCGTTATCTAGGTGAAATGTCCAGGACCTCAACGAGAAAAGTGTCTACCTACAAAATTCTGATTCAAATAATAATCTCAATTAGAGATCCTTATAACCAAAAAAGCAAAATTTCTTCCCTCATTCCTATTTTTAGAGAAAAGCTGTCTATTGACTGAAATTATTCTAAAGTAAAATATAGGTACGCGCCGCCATATTTGGTTCCGACACATTTTAAACTTTTTTTCTCGAATTTTGTGCGAAAGAAATTGAACAATTTAATATTGGAACCAAGTAAGTCGGATTTCTAATCTCCATTTTTATTTATTTATTTATTTATTCATCATTGGCAGTAAAACCAATTCTGGCATTGCCTGTGTCGTACAAATTCAAGTAATTAACTAAACAAAACTTAACAAAATTCAAAAAAAAAAAAAAAAAAATTACATTAAAATATTACTTTACAATATCACAATCACTTACATAATCAATTACATAAGATCAAAATTTAAAAATAAAAAATAAAAATAAAAAAAAATTAATAATTTTAAGCAGCAGTTTCACTCAGATTATTTAGATTATTTAGGCATTGCACAGCTTCCTCGTTGCTATAAGGAGCGGCTTTAATGAGGGCAACTTTAATTTTAGTTTTGAAGGATTTTAAGCTAATTTCAAAAAATTAATTCGGTAATTTATTAAATAATGTACACGGAGAAACTTTTACTCGTGTTCGCTACTAAACGGTTTGGGAATAACGTTTGTGGTAATCTATTCCCATTTTTTAATCATTACGAACCAGCAATTTTTAGTAATCAGTCCTATTCGCCAATGTCAACCGTAAAATAGTAGTCGTTGCCATAAACTGATAAAGATTCCTTTTTTAATTGTCAATGGCTAAATACTTTAAACGATCCCAAAACTTACTGGTAATGGTTGCTATATATTTTTGAATCTTTACTATTCGCGCGGGATCAATTTACACAAATGGTTAAAAATGGTCAACATTATTTTTGTATTATAATTAGAGCAGGTAGTAATGGTGTATGCATAAGGGTTGATTTTTTTTTTCTTCGAGCACTTAATACCCTTTAGTTTCGACTTGTTTTGACATGGCTTGTGTGGTTTAGTTTGTAACGTAGTAGGGTTGATTGATTTAGGTGTGAGAGGTCTTAGGTTCGAATCTTGCTAGGTGTTGAGATTTTTTCAGGGACATTCCTCATCCTGGACGGACATGCGTCGTCATTTAACAACAATAATATAAATAATGAGATTCGAAATTATAAAAAACATGCACTTACTTTTTTTTTTTTTTTTATTAATTATTACTATTATTATTATTATATCATTATTACTATTAATAACGGGGGCATTTTCGAATATGTGTATAAAATTTTTGGAAAATGTCGAAATATTCGGGAAACGAATCGGAAACAGAAAACAGAATATTCTGGAAACCGGAAAACTTTCCACTCCCCCCCCCCCCAAAAAAGAAGCTGGATTTGTTAATTTTGAATGTATAAAATACATAACGATGGTAAATAGTGCTAATCTTTTTGGTAATGACCGCCACATGTTTGGTAGCCATTGCCAAAAGGGTTTAGCAATGCTATCCAACAAGCATTAACAGAAACCACTGGTAATGATTACCAGAGAAACTTGGTTGTCAGGCCATAATACAGAAAGTTTGGCAACGATTACCAGATTCTGACATTGAGCGGCAGAGTGGGTTTCTCCTTGTAGCTCTGATATTTGTTATTCTTTTTTCAGAAAGGGAACTGATCGTTGGAGGCTTCCTCAGTAGATGACCATTTCTCGTATAATTTAAAAAAAAAACCTATTTTTTTATGATCAAAGATGAAGCAGGACCGACTGACCAATTTGGGCCATAATAATACTCAAATGGAAGGTCGGATGGTGACTTCTTCGGTCTAGTGGTTCGAGATCAATCAAGGTAAACAGCATTGAGAGCGGCCTGTTGCTGAACGCGTGACCGCCGATAAACCTTACCACTGGCGGGGATTATGTTAACGTCATTGTGGGAGTAGTTTATACGTGCCAGATGTCAGGTCCGGGAAAAATTGCAAGCTTTGGAGTTAAAGAAATGGGAAAAACAAACGAAATGATTCGGGAAGATAATCCCAAGTAAAAGTATGGATCGCAGGTCGATGAATGCGTTCATTTTTGTATGAACGAATAAATGGCTTGTCATTTGTAATACCGACAAGGAGAGCCAAAACCACCATGCTTTTTCAAAAGACTCTTCTGCGATCGGCAGTAGATTCCAGTTCTAAAATGTAAAAACATGTTATCTAAACCGTTACTAGCTTCAGATGGTCTTAGCCTTCAGCTAAGACCATAACATAAGTTTAAGTTTTGAGACTCGATGTTTACTTTACGGACCAAATCAGCCGGAAAATTTTTATACACCCTAATTCGAACATCTGGTAAGCCTGTTTTTGCTTTTTATGATTTACTCCATAGCGATCAAAATTAGTGAATATCAGATCTATGTCCAAGTCACGAGAATAATCGAGGTATAAGATTTTTTAATGAAAGCTCGAAATAATTCCTAAAAGCGTGAATTCATGCAAATATGTATTGTTGTAAAAGTGCTCCGCAAACATGGCACGTCATTTTTTAAAAATCTAAAATGGCGACCGCAAACTAGCTAGAGAGCGCTGCAACCGATAAAAAAATCTTTAGAACTGCCAACGCTCGTAGTTAGTCCATTACTTTATCGCCTTATTAAAAAACTGAAACAAACATTGTTTTTCCAGTGGCTTTGCCAGCATTATACGGTACATGATCGGACGGTATTCAGGCATTTGGCCGTAAATTGCCCTCGTTAAGGTAACTCCCTTATTTAAATTAAAAAATTAAAAAATAATAACAATAAAATTTTTACACCTTTCCCCCCATACTTTACCTTGCTTAAAAGTAGCAATGTAAAACTTTTCAGTGGACAAAATTACATTTTATATCCTTTTATTGCAGTGATCGATTCTGTTATTTAATTGGACGGACTTCGTTTATTGCTGGAAATTGATACCATGTTTCCCACCGAGGAATCAAGGGCTATTATTGTCTAGACGCTTTAGAGGATTAAAATAAAAGGCGGAGGAGGATTATTAAGTGATAAATTCCCCGACGTAACGTGAAAGGATTTGACAGACAGGTGTGAAAGAACCATTAGGCGATAGCCCACAAACAGATTAAGAAACTGCTGATGATGATGGGAGAAAAAAAAAAGCCCTGTCGGTTTCCAAAATAAGAAAAAAATCAACTGTTACGATAGAAACGGAAGTGACCTCAATTAGAGTTTTCTAATAGAGCTGACAGCCATCTTTCAATGATCTTGTTAAAATATTTATTTAAGGCGCAGGTATTAACCCTTAAAACGGGGGAAAATACACTATTTCAAAATCGATTTTCAAGAAAAAATGAAATTTTTCCAATGATAAAATTTAAAAGAAAACGGAAAATTTACTGGGGGATGCCACTGATTAATTATCTATTATTTTATAGAGATCAGCATTTATAAATCGCGCCTACTCATATAAGAGTCCGAAGCACCATAACATGATTTGTTAAATGCATAATAAGAGTTTTCCAAATATGGTAATGCTGACCGCTCGCAATGTTTCTCCTCATTTTATTTAAATTGATGTCAGTATGACATAATCCAACAGGTCAATATTTTCTTAAACCAAAAAGCATCTAAGTTTGAAAAAAAATGATAACACAAAAGGGGAAAATCTCACTTTTAGATACCTGTTTGTTTGTAAGTTTTTAAATGATTCATCGGGACGGAAATATTCTTGGCATTGCAAAAAAAAGGATAAGGAGAAAAAAAATGATAGTACTTTATTATTACACCGTCATCTAGATCCTGAATCACGAAATAATAAAAACCTTGGTTTAAGGTATAATTATAGTAATAATATAAATATAAAAAAAATAGGGAAATCTATTTTTAGCAAATATTTTCGTACTTTGATCGGTAAATTATAAATGAAGCTGCGGAGTAGTATTTGGAATTATTCGAATCGATTCTATTAGGGTTTGATCCAGACTACATCTATCCTTTCTGTTGTAGTTTGTCTAGTATCGCGTCTTTTCTGAGGCATTCACGATCGTATGTACCTCAATCCCAGGAAATCCTAGGGCAACGGAAGCTTTGAACCTTACCATTAGAAACTACTTCGCAATCCCCACCGATACGGCTGACCGCTGACGTTACCGAAGTCATTACGGAGATAGAAGGGACGGTCAGCGGAACAACCGCTGCAAACCTCAAGCTGAATCGGATTCGTGGAACAATCCACCGAGGAGATTCTTTTTAAAATTTCCATACTTGATTTTACTGTAAAATCAAGGGAAATGAACTAACATTAGAAAGCTGCAACGATCTGGTCAATGATCCACTTGATTGGCTAGAGCAGGTGATTCTGTCAAGAAAATAATGACAGATGGTGTCAAGGTACGGCATGTTTCAAAGTAAAAAAAAAAAATAAATAAATAAATAAAAAATAAAGTAAAATAAAGAAAGACCAGAACTTTTCCAAATGGGATAATCAACGCCATCTGGCTCTTCATTGAAATCTCCGAATCATTTTATCCAACTTTGTTGGACGCGACATTGCCACTACAACTCGTCGGATGGCACTCGATAATGTATATTTTCCTCTAAAGAATTTTCCAACCCATGCGTAAATAAATATACGAAAAAAAAAGAATGGGAAATGATTTGGTTTAGTTTGAAGTTAAACATAGTGAGACTTTAATCATTTAAGAAAATATTTAAAAAAAAAAAAAAAAAAATCACGCGATACGACGCCAGAAGGACGCGTCGAACTGCGTTCCAGTCTTTCTAAATGCGAGATCTAACCCTAAGCAAAGTTTTCCCCTTTAGCCCCCGTCACCCCCCCCCCCCCCCCCCTCCCAAACAAGGAACAGAATTTTATACATCCGGGAAATGATATTAAAGCATAAGAGGTCCCCTTAGAAAACCAATGAATATATGACTTTGGAAGTTTTATCGTTTTATGCATTCATCGATGTTTTTTACAATTTTCAGTTTTACTTTTTATTTATTTATTTATTTTTTCTTTTGGAAAGAAAGTCAAAAAACTTTCTTCGCATTTATTTATTTATACTACTTTTCCCATTTCTTCGTTGAAACTGTCACGTAAAAAGTATATAATTATAACGAGAGCTATTTATCAAGCCGCTCTCAAAAAATGGAAAAGCTCAATGTAAGGCTTTATACAAAGAGTTTACGAAGATATTTTTATGTTTGGGAAAAACCAAACTAATTTTAAAGAGTCCTGTTTGGAAAATTTTTATTTGGACGTCATCAGGACTTTCTTCTGCTACAGTTATCATTACTGGTCGTAAACTTTGTGACACATGTTCCCCGCCAAACGTAATTCACGGATTTCATCCTTGAAGTACCCAGATCTCTTTACTGGTTTTGGCACGATGGCATCCTGTCACCCCTCTACTCTCGGGCCAAAAATCCTACTGACAACCTCATTTTCAAACGTCGATAATCTCTCGTCCTGTGCGCGAACAATTAAGTTGCAAGTCTCGCAGTCGTCGGTAACGACGTATAATTGGTATGGCGAGATAACTTGCTGTGGAATAGATGGTTCAGGGCACGGAGAAAAGTTTGCGGTTTTTTTTACTGGGACTCTACTCAAGCTGAAGCCCAGTATTAGAGGGCTTTTCTACCTTTTAGACTAAGGTATATAGGTAAAAAAAAAAATCCTAGCCGAGATGGGCGAAAAATACATCTGGGAGACGATCTGTTCGCTCCAGCAGAATTCATCTCTTTTTTTTTTCCTCTTGCATCAGGACACCAGAAATAAAATCCTTCTTTAAAAAAAGAAAATCTGGATTTGGAATCAGGAAATCCATGTGAACAGGAAAACGTTCACTGAATCTCTTTGAAAAATGCTTCAGGGGTAATTCAAATATTCGGCCAGCACAAGCTTGGCTACACCCAGCCAAAAGAGGTTAGTTACACTCATATTTTCGACACCTCTTCGTCCTTAGTTAAAACTACTTAAAAGCGATATGAAAGCTCCGACTGCTTATATCAAAAAAATTGAAAAATGCGAGAAAATACATAAATAAAAAGGAAAATTTTAAGAATGATTTGTAATTTTAAAAAACATGTAATGAGTCAAAAATATATTTTAACACATAAACGGAAAGCCCGATCTCAACTCTTAAAGTAATGGAATAACACTTGAAATTCCTTACCGCGAATCCAACGAAACGCAAGCCGAACTGGGAAACATCCTGATCATCCTAACGCAAACCTTTAAAAAAATCCATGGCAAATATTCCACCTTCGCTTATTCCGTAACGATCCAAAGAGCAAGAAAAAAAAACGACGCTGAAAGTATTCAAACAATAATTAAACTAAAAAGAAAACATTAAGCATAGACAGATGACCACGTGAAGAACATTTTAGAAGCGCATTCCATGACCAAATTGGGAAGAATAATTTATTAACCCGCAGTTAAAAATCATATTTAACTTGTACAATGACAGTCAATCTTGGTCCTTAACTACACTATGTAATTAATACACATAAAACCTATTAAAATAAAGATTCATAACAACGACTAATTAATAATGGAAGAGTATTGATTAATATAAGCTTTGCTTAGTCTCGTTTTTTTTTTCAGCTCATTCGGGATTTTTAAAAAAATTCCTATTTCCCTCGTTTTTCGTTTTTCCTTTTTTTACATCACAATAGGGTTTAGATTTTCCAACTATTTTTTTTTAATTCGAAAATTTTCCTGCTGCGTTAAATGTCCTGATGGTGATTTCGTTTGCTGTCGGGAGTTTTCAAAGGCAGGAAAAAAAAGGGTTGAGGAGCCTTTGTCCCTCTAGCATTTATAATTTTCTTGTTTTAAAATGCAAAGCTAAAGACTGTCGTTTTTCCAAGAATTTTTCAGAAAATGGAAACAAGAGCTAATTACGTTTAGAACATTTTCATTTCAAAAGGTTTAATAAGAAATAGGGGAAGATGTTTAAACACTTATTTTGAAAAAAAAAAAAAAAAAAAAAAAAAAAAAAACATTTTTAAAAATTCTGTTTTCCAGTTAACTTTTAATTTTCAGCAGTAAGAATATATTCATGTATCCTGTATTTAAAAAAATGCATAAATTATGTAAAAATAAAGTGTGTAAAATTATGCATGTCCAAATTTTTGTATAAATTCACAAAAATAAATTTAATATTTTTTAAATAAATTTTTTGCATTTATCCTTAAATATATTGAATTAGATCGAGTTTGCTTCTGTCTGAAACGCTCATCAAGACTGCAGGTATGGCCGATTTGCCGGCGTCCAATATTGGACAGTATTGGAAATTTTATCAAGATTTAACCAATGCTGGATCAAGACTGATTTATTCCCTGCCTTGTTTTCCAATTAAAATTTCCTCCAGTGTGTTCAGCAAAAATTTTACATACATTTTATGCATCTCTTCTTTTTCGTAGGATATCTTAAAAAATTTGGAGATATGCAAACCTCAACTTTATTTTTAATAAGGACCTTTTGCAAAAGTTTAAAAAAGCTATCCGAAATTGCAAAGTACCAGATAGTAAATAGTATAAAAAATATAATTTTAGCAAAACGTTCTGGAAAGTTAATTATACAATAATATTTTACACAGAGACCGATTTTTTCATATCCCAATGGATGATACACGAAAACCATGTTATTACAAAGGATTCGATTTGAAAACCGCCAGGAAAGCGCTGTTAAACTTAACGTTGTGAAGAAGCCAGGTTCATTATTTCTAGAACGTAATAGTAGTATAAACGTATCAGAAATTGCAGCCACATCTGTAATAATACACGTGATCTCAAAATTTAGCAAAAGTCAGCACTGCCGATGGTAAAATCGATGACCTAAAATTGGCGTATTTAACTTTAACGAAGCATCACCTCCAACGTATTAGAGATGAGCTTCGAGACCTGCCTTTACTACCGAGGCTTTTGCATTACACTGCTTAGCTTATGAGTGAAAACTACATTTTACTTTGATTATATCAAAAAATTTAACATGTTGTAACTTTTTCACCAACAAAACAGAACATTGCTGAAAGAACTTTTTATCAAATACAAATCCAAAAATGCATAAGTTCTGGATTCCCGACATTTTTCCAGAGAAAAAAGTGGGGTTCGAAACTACTTTCAACAAATTACATCGAAAAGCGTTACTTGCAGACAATATTAAAGAGTCTGGAGCCTGCAACCTAGTAGCAATGAGCCTTAAATTCTGCATACATTTTTGGATAAAGTCGATTAAAAACCTATTAAACGAAAAAAAAAAAGAAAAAAAAATCAGGAGGGTCGTGCCTTTTCCTTTTTTAATTTATCTGTTAATGTGAATATAAACCGAAAATTTCGTAATTCACTCGTAATTTAATGGAAATTTGATCCATGCTTTTAAAAAAATTTACAAAAATGCCAGATCTTTTTTTTTTTTTTTTTTATGAATAAGTTAAAAAGAAAAAAAAGGGGGATGTTCGAAAAAATACCTAAGCCCTAGTATTTACTAAAGCGTATAATTTTTTAAAACATGCTATATAAAATTATTATCAAAAACCGTTCCTTCCATCGGGTTTTTTATTACATTTCAAACCGAAATACCGTCCGAAGGAATAAAATCGAATTTATAATTAATTAATAACGAAAATTTCTTTGTAGCAAAAATAAGGTGAAATAGAAAATAAATAAGTAGCACCTCCCTCTCGTTCGCTACCCTTGGATGAGTTAAACCAAAATAAATAATTCCGAAAAAAAAAAAATTAAAATTTGTTCCGCGACCCTAGATTCAAAACGTGAAAACCAATTTCGTTCACCTCAAATGATTTTTATTATTATTTTATTTTATTTTTTTTTTTCACAAAAAAAAAAAAAAAAAAAAAAAAAATTTATAGTAGCAAAAGCATCCAGGCACGAGCCTGCATACCGTACACCTGCTGGCTGGGTATTTCAGGTATTTATCAATATTGTTAAGTAGAACAATCAATCAATTAGATGAACATAAGTTGCCCAGTGGATTTCTGGAACGTTAAGAAAACTTGTTTTTACTACGTTTGATGGATCACAACACAATCCCGCAGTTACTATTTATTAATTTGATTTGGATTTTGATTTTTTATTTTTTAATCGAAAAAAAAATCTTAAAACTTGGATCGATTTTTTTTTTTTTTTCATTAAAATGTATAGAATGTAATATAATTTTTTTACATTAACCCTAATCAAAAATTTAAACATTGTACCGTAGTCGGAGGTAATATGAGGCAGACAGGGTAATTTCGGACGGCTTAATTTTTAGCCTATCGATGTGATTTTAGTGGTGGTGTCTCAAGAAATAGCTAGTGTGATGGTTGTAGATTCAAATTCCTCCAAATATCCCACGAAATGACACCAGTAGGTTAAAAGTAAACCACCCGAAGTTACCCTGTCTGTCCGATATTACCCCCGACTACGGTACCGGGCCCGAATTAAAAAGGAAAAAAAAGCAACAAAAGCAGTTCATTACACTAAATACACGCCGAAAAGTTAAACGATTATTATAGTGATCGAATAATTACTTAATTAAAAATACCACCCATGTTTGTTGTAGAACAAGTTTGGGTTTGGAAAAGTCAGTTTTCACAAATCAATTTTTCTCTTTCAGATACGGCCCTCGGGGTAAAAAGACATGCAAATATTTATAAAGTCGGTATATGATCCCAAAATATATATATGACGTCATGTTTTGATCAGTCTAAAATCACGATCCTTAAAAGAACGTCCTTTCCTCGTCCACATTCAAATTCAACGGCAGATACGGTTCTACCGCAAGTTTTGTTTCTGAAACGAATTACCCCTTTTGGTAAATTAAAGAGGAAGAAGAGAATCAAAAAACAGCGGTCTTGAGCTAAAAACGATTCAATGAGTAGTTATGACATCAGGGGCTAGGTGATCAACAGTCAGTCGTTTACTCTGCTAGTGGATATGTATACTTTTACAGGAGTGGGGCATTTCCTTGTTTTTGTGGGCATCTCGAATCGGCTGCAGTAGCGAGATGCAGGGCAATGCAGGCACCTTATATTACCTTTTCTGCCTGCCTTAACTAATTTTCTTGATTGTTGTAATGTTTTGTCTTCGATCTGCCTCTTATTCCTATTGCTTCCCTTTTTGTTACAAGCCCTCAGTCGATATATGCTGTACATTAGAATAGAGTCCATCCAAACAACGTAACTTCTTATTTAAAGCCCGACTTTATAAAATATAAGTTGTAAGTTATACATTGTTTCAATGCTAATTTATGTCTCCTGCTTGTTTTTATCCGGCTTGCTTCAAAAATTATTCGAGCAAAAGACGCAACAAAATTTTTTTAACCTTTAATACAATGTAATATTTACAAAATGCGACTCCATTTTGTAAAGTCGCATTTTTTGCACAGTTTCACTCTGACGTACAGTATGTGTACTGTATATGCATCCATTTATCAGGCTGGCGACCTTCCTCTCGATCGATTGCCTTCCATCTTCAAGGATACTTTTTGCCTGGAATCCAATGGCCAAAGAAGGTAATCGAACCCTTTAGAGTTCCAATATTAAAAAGATTTTAGGAACCAAACAAGAAAGTTCAGAAAAAGCTCAAAATCGTGGAACAGGTTTTAACATTTGAGCTTTTCATAGCATTGTTATCTTCGCACACCCCAAGACATTTGTTTCACACAAATTCTAGCTAATGATTGAATTTACATTGAAACCGTGTTCTTTCGTATCTTTATTCAGCTCGAAAGAATTCCGTGGGAAAAGAGACAACGGGAAATAGATTTCACACTTTACCAATTTACTATAAAAACCGATCATTCGCAAATCGTGTCTGATTCCAGCTGATAAATCGGATTGTGTGATATACGTTCGTAACGATAAGCTTCGTGACTCCCATTTGCGACTTTTAGCCAGCTCCCCCTTTTTTTTCCCTTAGTTGCCTTAATGACTGGAAAAAAAAAATTAAATGGGTTTTTAACTGTGTAGATTCGTAGATTTAACAGATTATCATAATGCATTTAATATCGCGCTTCGGAAAATAAATTATAATTTTTATCGAAAATTGGACGCCACTGCCACGAACAGTGGTATATTCCAAAATGAAATCCGCCTAAGGGTGCAAAATAAAGGAGAAAAAAAAAATTCAATATCATGGAAATTAAAAGTATTTAAAAAAAAAAGGGCAGAGCGGCAATTTAAGAGATTGGCCCAGGAGCCCCTGAGGGTTTTCGAATGCCTTCCGAAATAGATGGTCTTCGGGGAATATCGTCGACAGGTGGTGGCCCAACGGCATCTATCTCCCCTTAACCTATATGCCCCCAAGTCCTGTCCGGTGGCATGCAACTATGGTAATTTATTTAAAAAATTTAAAAAGGGGGAAAAAAATGATCATAATTTTCTGATCTTTTTTATTTCATAAAATTGCTTCATCGGTCGCATATTCACTATTAAAAAATTGTCCACCTTCCCTGCGGGAATCAAAGTAAAAAAAAATTCGGGATGATTTTTAAAAGGAATCCAATTCTTCGTCGCTTTAGGATATAAATTCAAGTCGACAATGGGCCAAGGAACTTGTTATTTCAATAACGCTTAATTAGCAAGAAAGACAAGATTTTAAGTAAAAATTCTGAAGCGTGAGAATATTTAGTTGCTCACCTGTAAGCACAATACGGAGTAATTAACTGTCGAGGCAAGTGATTCTTCTTTTACGACCGGGCTATGTTTTTTAGGATGAAATCAAATAATTCGGAATGAGATCAGGAAAGCATCCTTTAAAGATGCTTATTATCCAGCCGATCGCAAAAATTTAAAAAAAAATGACAAAAAATTCGGGCAAGCTACTCATTAATTCTAAAAATTCGATTGCGTTTCTCTTTGTCTTTCTCTTTCTAGTTAGTAAGAGCTCCCTTAGCAACAAAAAGGATGCTACTTTAGGATTTGCGGTCTTGCCCGTTAGATAGCTTAATTCAAAAAAAAAAAAACATCGAGCACGATACCGAGGCTTTAGATTCTCTCGGGCCATGCAAGTATTAGGAAGCGAGGCCAGGGATTTTTTGAACCCCCCCCCCCCGACCTTAAGCTGCGATGACGTTAAATTTGAGTGATCCATTTACTTGTCGAAAATTTGCCAGAAAATGAGATTTAGTCAATCGTTTTTTGTCTGGAGGAAAATATTTACGAATCAGACAAAATTAATTCAAAAGGCCATAGAGTCTAATCGTTTTAGGGATTTAAGATATTTGGAAGAGGAAGTAACGAGAAGCAAGATATTAATATGTAACTTAATGTAATATGTAATCTGTGTTAATATAGCATGTACGAAACAGTTTATTATATTTTATATCCCTGCTTTTTTACGAATTTCCAGCAATAAATGATAGTCCCTTACATTACATTGGGAAACTTGTTTTCATGACTGAGACGACCTTTTATTTCCTACTCATCCAAGACAAGGAAACATTACGTACAGCCCACTAGCTTATTTGGTTAGAGAGTGGCCAAGATGAAATCGGTGTCACTCGGCGCGGTTCGATTCCCACCCTGAATAATTTTCCAGCTGTGTAATTTTTTCCTTGTCTTTTCCTTAAAGAATCAAAATGTTTCATATCAAATAAGTCATATTACATACAAGGCAGAACAGTTTTTGTTATGTGATTTTATTAAAATAAACATGGGGAACACCGTCATAAAAATTGTTACATCGTGTATGTGTAGTCGATTTCCATTATAACGGGACTCATTATAACATAAAAAAATTTTTGATTTCGATTTTTTTCGTTGAGGCTTCTACTGTATAACCATAGAGTATTTGCCCAAATCACCGGTTTTGACAAAACGTTGGGGACATGTTAGGGCCCCTTAGAGCTCCTTCTACGTGCTATTTAGTAACGTAGGTGCCGATTTTCGGAAGTTAAGTGTCGAGGAGCTTTTCCGAATCGCTCCCGATAGAGAGAGTTATAAGGTTCTCATTGATGGTCCCCTGCGCCTGGACACAGGAGCGGCACAATAAGAAAAGAGAAAGTACGTTAAAAATTACTTCTTATACGAATTTTTTTTATTCAATATACCGAGGGAGAAATTGGGCTAAAAAGAGGCCACATTTTTTAAAATCAATTTTTGGCGGTTATTCATTGCCTGAACTGAAACTACATTTCTCCGTCATAGGCTGAAACTACTCCCAAAATAATCCAGAATACGTATTTTCCGCATTTTATTCGGCCGAGAAAATGGCCCAAAATATTGTTATTGAAATTTCGACCGAAAAACGTACGTTTCCGCGTTTTTACTTGGTGGTGCAAATGGCCTAAAATAAGGGCAAGACGTTAAAACTGATTTTTCTTCCTGACATTCCTCACCCTTCGGCCGGACCAAAATTTCACTGTTCTAAGGGTGAAAGTAATTTTCCTCAGTCTTGTAACAAAATATCAAAAAACTGGCATCTCCCACACCTAAAATAAAATAAGCTTCATTCAATGAATTTTTTTTTTCCAAATCAAAAATTTTAGGTTTGCTGAAAATTTATACCAAAGTTGTAAATTGCTTATGTAATTCCATGAATAATATCAATTCTACACCAAATACGTATCAATACTGTATAAGGAGACAAAACTAAGTACTTGCGATATAGAAAGGAAACGTTCGTTACTTTCAAATGGTTGTTACCCCGTATGTTTTACATGCGATATTATTCGTGCGTCACCACGGCAACCGCGATATTAAAAATACGGGTACCTGGTATAAAAAATAGCACCAACTAAGTACTTATCTGAGACAAAATTCCAGGTTGAGAACAACACACCAGGAAACAGTTACAAAAATAACTCAAAACAGAACTTTATTCAAGCCTAAAAACGAAGAAACCTGCAATTATCTAATTACGAAACTGAAAGTCATTTTCAGCAAAAGCAAAGTGTATTAAATAAATGAAGCGAAATTATATCTAAGTGCTGACTTCCTTTACATTAAGATGACTCTCTCCCGACTCGTGTCTAGATCCTCGTTAATAAGTTATTACTCTCAGACTGTCTATCCGATCCGTCGGTTTGTCATAAAATCTCTGGATTTCCCGTTTGTAATGATTCTTTATTTAATTTTCGGCGATATCGTGATTCGGTAAGATAATAATAATAACATAATTGCTCTTTTTCTTGTACCGCTAAAGCTTCCCGTTTATCCCACGGGCAAGAGGGATCTTCCCCGATTAATAGTTGGAAATCGTTTCGACTGTAATAAAAGAGCTTTGGTCTGTGGTTACGCTGGCTTTTGCGGTTACGACACTAACAAGTACTTGCGTTTATCTTTTTTTTTTTCATGTGAAAGTTTTACCGCCGTGTTCGTTAATAAAGTCTCGGTAAAAAAAAAATTTATATATTACGAGTTGGAGTGATAGATAAAAAGATCGATTTATGAGGAATTCTTGAAGGAGATGAAATTAAAGTAGGTCTACGCACTCGGTATAGGCTAATACTCCTCTCTTGTCTATAGAGTTCACTCCTATGAATACTAACTACTTATTAAAGGATACTAATGTAGAACCAAGCATAACAATCTGCCGGAAGTTATTCTCGGCCAGAAGGAATTTTTTCCCCCCTTTTTTTTATTTGACTGCTGTCCTCCAGACAGTCCGTAATGTGGTGAACTTTTTTTTTTTTTTAAATAAATATTATTATTATTATTAGCATTTTTTTCTTGGATAAGACGGCATCGTTAAGTTTCTTAACTTATGCAGATATTGTAGGTTTAGGAAATTATTATTTAATTAAAAGATCCCTTGATGAATTTAAATGAATTAGAAACAGCTCAAATCAGCAACAGAGGCCAAGCCTTAGAGAACTGAAATTATAACGATATCCGAATCAAAATCAAATCAAACTCTATATTCTCTGAGGAAACTTCAAAAAACACAAAATAAAAAAACAAAAGCTAGCTCTCTTCTGTTTCGTCTTCTCTAACGTCAAAGTTCCCGCTATAAAATAGAAATTAAAAAAAAATTAATAAAAATTATCAGCCAGTTTTCTTTTTCATTTACGTCCCAGCTGAATGCTGCCACTCTGAATAGAGACATGGAATTGTCACGATACCAATCTCTGAGGAATGACCCAACCGAATCCTTGCGGAACTTCTAAAATTCAGAGTGACAAAGTCGTTATTTAATAATATATAGTATACTGGAGCGGAAAGGTCCCTAAGGATGGGCTCAAATCATATTTAAGAACATAAACGGCAGACTATGAAGGATTTCGAAACATTTGACTCATGAGCCACTTCTCAAAGCTCTTTCTGAAAATAATCCACGAAAGGGTCTTTCGAAAGTGCAAACCGATTATGTCTGACTCTCAATTAGGGTTTCAAATAGGTTATTAACAGGCTCATTAAAAGAGGCCTAAAGTGAGAGCAGGAAGGGTGAATTGAAAAAAATCGAATTTCCGTATTCCGGAACCTTCCTACTCTGTTACTATGATTTTAAAATTCAAAATTCGATTTTTTCGACTCGCCCTAAACGTTAGGGTACACTATTAATAAAAATCTTGAGGTTTGGATTTCTTACTTCCCCACCCCTGCTGCTGACGGCTACTATCTGCTGTTCACAGGAGTAACGCAGAAAATACGCAATTTTCCAAAGCATCTGCGCACTCGCGTACAGAGAAACATTTTCAACGAATAAGGCCTTTAAATCCTTCCTAGGTTATGTTAAAAAAGTAAGAGGAGACTTTAAAAAAGGTTTCAGCCGAAGTTATAGGTCGCATCACTGAAAAGATTTTTATACGAGATAAATTGCTGTTTTCTCATTCCTCGAGCAAACTAAGGGACATATTTAAGCTTTTGCCCCCCCCCCCTTTCCTCCTCTACCTTTTTTGCTTCTTCGGTAATGTTTAGGCTCGGTATCTTAGTAAATTTTTTAAAATAAATTATTCAAATAATGGATCGGACCTTTCGGTAACTAAATAATAGCTTGTAATGTAGTAGTGGCCCACTTTGCTTTTTCCTCATCCAGAATTTACCTGCAAAGATTTTACACCAATTCCATTTTCCGTACTCGCAATACTATAAATCTAAATTTTATTATCAACTTTATTTTTTTTTTCTCGTGGCCGCATGAATGTGGTAGTTAACCGTCGTATAAATATTTAACCCATCAATTTATTCATGAATCAGTTCGTGCCAGCTTTCTGCACCTGATAGGCGGAGAAGCAAATATACCGCCGCATACTATTATGAGAGCCTTTATGTAAAAATGTATACAATACCACTAATAATCATAATAAAAATTGTCCCCCTCCCCTGAATGCAAAAAGTATCGTTTACGATCGTGGGAAAAGGTAATATGTGACTAATAGGAAATTAAAAAAGATAAATAAGGAAAGTGAACAGTAAATGGGATAAAGCATTGTGCGACCACCCAAACTGTGTAAATTACGGATCTGAATATGACCGGACACACTTGCTACTCGAGCGGTAGTATAATCAAAGATTCTGAACTCCTGACTACGAAATTAAGTCGTAAGACTCGAGAACAGCAGGGGCGGTACTGGGATTCCTTGTTTTATGAGCCCAGGTCTGCTTCGTTATTGTCAACAACGGAAAAGAAAAATTCACCGCAAGGTCTTGAGGAAATGGATCGGTCCAATACTTAAGGAATTGTCTTTAACCAATTTTCAAAAATTCTATTCGAAAATGAAAAGAGAAGAATAGCATAAGATTTAGAAAAAAAGCCACTCTCAGGTCATTCTCAGGTCTTCCACCTTGTCTATAAGTCTAAGAAATGCCACAATTTGTGGATTATAACTAGAATATAATTATACTATTTAACTTCTTTCTTTTCTTTTTTTTTAGATCAATTTTGAAATCGTCTTCATCGCCACCTGTTGTGGTTTTTTGTAAAGTATATAACAAAATAAATATTATTAATGTGTACGAACCGATTCCGTGTTTAAAAGAGAAAAAAAAACCGCATTCCCATACAATTTCGATTATTTTCACTTATTCGTTTTTCCTTAAAGTCCCCGTTTGTACCGACAAAGGTGACCCGGCAGCTTAAAGAAAAAAAAAATTGCCAATTTTTGGATTTATTTTTCTTTCTCTACATCATTGGATGTTCTTCCTTCTACATTGATTACATTCACTGGATGACATTGACTACATTCATTGGATGTTCGCTTCCTTCTACATCATTGGATCGGGTCGAAAGAAATTCAAAAAATGCTGTTTTAAGCTCGTCTTTCCTATGAATCTTTTCATATTTGTGGCATCGGCAACATTACGAAAGCACATTTTTAGCCATGGCAAAAACAGGCAAATGAAAAAAAATTGTGTGCAGTAAACTAAAGAAAAATAAACCAGAAAGAAGGACAGGCCAAAAAATATTTAAAGGAAGAAATCTGGTGATTTAACCGAACCAGTCAGCATTTTATTGATCTTTCCTCTTCTGTCTTGCTTGCGTTATATTCGAATGAAAGCCTAAATCACAAAGCTTTATGATTGAACAAGAAAACTGAAGACCAAAGGTTCCATATTTACAGTAGTCCCTGAACTGGGTTGACAATCAGTCGGGGCAAAAGTGGCTAATAATTAGCACTTCCCTCCGGGTGAATCAATGATCGGGATTATGTCGAGTTTCAAGAAATGAAAGGCACACGGGAAGAAGGAGCTGATCGAAATTCGGAATCGAACGCCGACCGGTTGCGCCTATGTTTAAGTTTTAACGAGAGGATAGTTCCGAATGTCGAACAGCTGCATCTCCCCAAGTGCTTGTAACGAATAGTACTGTATATTATAACAGATATAACTTCTTTCCAGTTATAGAGGAACCGGTAATGCTGCATGAATTGTACCTCATAATTCAAAGCCTTCCACTTTTTCCAAGATAACGGAAGGACAAATAAGTGACACATTGTCCAGTAAGCAAGAGAAATCTAACAGAAATGTCTGTCTTCTAAGGCTATAAAAAGTTCTTTAGAACCTTAAAAGACGGACATCTTTTATTCTAGAAGATAGAGATAAAACCAAGCGGGGGAAGAGTCGGAAATGGCAAAGAAGTTTTGAATACTGTACGTTACAAATCGTTACAGATTTCTGTCCCCTACTGTTTAAATGTTGTCGCAAGCTCACCTAAGGGGTCATGTACATATTACGTAAGCATGTTAAGGGGGGGAAAGGGGGTCTCGTAAATGCTTACGACACCTTACCACGGAGAGGGGGGGGTCTCACACTTTCTTACGTAAGCTTTTTTCTAATCTGGCCAGGAATTTTTGAAAATAAAATAAATAATTAATTAATTAATTAATTTCATGTTTTTTTTTTTAAATATTGTAAATGTTGCGGCGAGCTAATATTACATTATTTTGTTACCGTCTTAATAAGGTACCTTCTCTTTAATTTTTCTCAATATAGGTGTTTATATTGGTTTATTTCAGTTCCATGAATCATGGGGAAAATTACCGAAGTCGTGTGCCGTTGGTTCCATTAAAAAAAAAAAAAAAAAAAAAAAAACACACGTAATATGGAGGGGGGGGGGGGTTGCCAAAATCTTACTCATGCTTACAACGGGGGGGGGGGGGGGGAGGGGGTTGAAAATGCAAAAAAAAATGCTTACGTAATATGTACATGACCCCTAAGTGTCTATCGCCAATTTTTTTACTACAGAATATTCACACAGGTATTAAGGATAAAAATTTTGATCTTAATTGAGACATTCATTAAATCTATCTTTCTAAAATTAAACGTCCCATCTTTGAAGAACACTACCCTCCTAAGCAAAAGTGACATGTGTCTATTCTGGAATTGAAAGCTTACTCGCATAAGTTTAAAATAGCAATCATTACCAATTCCAGAATGGACATACCTCCTGACCACTTAAGAGGACTTAAAACAAAACTTTGAAATCAGCTATATAGTAGTTCAGTGTTAGAGAACGTATTGTCTGAGCTTTGGTTCATAATAAACGTTAACTAAAGATGAAAATTTGGGGTCAATTTCGCAAGAAGAGTGGAATAGGTAGGGATTTGTTAGGAAAACCCAGATGAGATGATCCCATTCGACATTCTGCACGAGAAGCCCTAAGTTAAAAATTCGACACGACAAAATGACGACATTTCGTTTCTCGGGAATTTATCCTGCGATCTTTTTTCTTGCCAACCGTAATAACTAAGATTAACGCCTTTTGCTCTAACCTTTCGTTATGTTTTCGTTACATTGCAAAGTTAATGAACAAACCCAAACATTCTCGTTATTGCTTTTTTTTTCTCTTTTTCTAATAACAAAGATGACGGCTTCGTTAATTCAAGAAAAGAGAACGATAATGTTTATTTCTCAATTATTATTTTTTGTTGTTGTTTGCCGCCTAGTGGTTTTGAGGCACCTCACAACTCCTCCCACGCATCTTAAATTGTACAACTTAAAGACGGTTTGAAACGGCGCTTCTTTTTTTTAAAAGAAAAAAAAACGATCACGGTGGTCGATAAATCTTACTACGAAATAATTTTATAGTAGATCCCTTTTTTTCATTATTATTCCCCCGGACTTTCATAAGAAGCGTGTAGTACCAAAACGGTGGTGAAGGATACCCATTTGTAATAAACGTTGACGTAAATTATTGGTATTTAAATGTAAGGCTCAGTTTTGCAGGCTCCGTTGACTTCTACAGAAACCTGCGTGTTAGTTAAATTCTTTTTTTTTTTTTTTTTTTGGTTCTTTGTTATGTCATTTTTCCCGTAAGGTAAACGTAAGATTATTCTTCATCACCCTTTTAATTTCGTTGTTGTTTCGGCTGATAATGGCATTGAAATAGATCAAATACATAAGTATATTGTGGATGGATTGACGGGCTGTAATGGAAAGTGTTGCTCACAGGCATGTGAAATTTGTTAAGAGGATCCCATTTGGAGAATTGATATACTGTATATGAGATTAAATAAGCAGAAAGGGTGGCCGTTTTTCCCAAAAATTAGGTGGATCGAACGATTAATCTGACCTGAATCGAACTGTCATTATTAGCGTTATCAACTCACTAGGTAGCATTGGACAGTTTGTATTTTCTGTAAAATTTAGTTACGTAGGAAATGAGGCAAATACGGGAGGTTGACCCAGCACTGGACGCAACTGCATTCAGAAACGGCTGAAACGAAGGCTGTAGAAGCCTAATCGACTGAATTAGAAACTATCGTTAGTATTTTCCTAGAGCAGAATAGCAGCCGTATAGGAGGCATCCACAACTTTCAAGAGGGTGGCGCGGAAGGCTTCGAGTATGAACTGGAATGTAAGCCTACCAGAATTCCTGCGCGTAAGATTTTCAACTGAGGTCGATAAGGATGGAAATCTGCTACCTGGTCCAAATCAAAAAGACAAAAGGCAGAGCCTTAGTAGCTGGTGGATCAAGTGGTGCCAAATATGTCGGTAACGGGTCATTCCGCAAATCAACAATACATGTTTTGACTCGCCCAATGAGGCTAAGATGACCGTATTCGTAGTTCATACGATCCCCGCCAATGAGAAGGAGTGCTCGTAGGTCACCCGCTCTCAATTCTGCATAACTCCCTTGATAACGAGCCACTGGATTGAACAGGTCACCACTCCGAACTCTAATTGTAACTTCCTATTCCAAACCAGACGTTATTAAGCATACACAATTTCAAGCACTGGCACCGCTAATTAGTGCCTTCTGAAAGTTTATTTTTGCTTCAATTCTATTTACTTTTAAATAAACAAGCATCGGACACAAATCAGCGCTACCAAAGCCTGTCTCGACTAAACTCCAAACACTCCTCTAAACACCAGTCTCGACCTGCAAACGCTAACCTCCACACCTGGTATATAACCTACTACCGCCACGGATTCCCACACATTAAAGCTTTTTTATAAAAGGTTATTAGTTGAAAGCTGGCGCTTAGAAGCCAGTAAAATTCTTCCGGTTACAAGCAAAATACTTTAGGTTACTTTTCCCGACTGGTACTATTTCTGAAAGACAAGACAAACACAAATGATTTCCACCAAAATTTTATATGCTTACTGTCGGCTGTGCAACCAGGATTTGGCAATGTCTGATAGCATAATCAGTTGATCAAGTTAACAGAGATTTAGTTATTTGTTAGCTAGACTAACCTCGTAACCCTCAACTGCGTAAAGGGCTAGATTAGTTGTACATACAACTTGCAAATATAGCAGTGCCTGACAGCAAAACGGGAGTCGGTGACGCCTCAATCGATTGCCACGAAGCATCACGTTTGATTATCAGCAGTGTAGAAAGAAAATTCTGTACCAACGATTCCCCAATATTATTTAGTTTTTACAATGGTTTCCAATGGATTAAACTATTAAGCGGAAAAGTGATCGATTATAAGTGAAAACATTAATACAGCCAGTGGCAGCGAATATTGTGCGAATAAATAGCTTTTTTCACAATCCAGTGCCATTTGATTCGACACATATTTCGCATGCATATCTTGCCCCTAATATTGTAGTAAATCTCTCACATTTGATATGTAAGTTAAAGGATATAAGGTGAAGTTTAACCCACGCATATCAGACTTCTTAACGTCGTATCAACGATCAGATGGCCCGTGTTTCCTGAAATATGAAAAACCCAGGTTGTAATTAAGGTCCTCCGGTCCGTCTGTCTGTAATTGTCCGTCAGCTGTTGCAGATGGTCGCTTCGGTTCCGACCCTTCCTAACATTATTTTTGTTAAGTTTTTTTTTTCCTCTCTCCTATTTTTCTTTTTCGGTCGATTCAGTTTTTTTGTGTTTTGATGGTTTATACGTATGGTTGCTATGGATACCCGATTGTGTATGAAATGCGGGGGTGTTCGATTCAATTGAAATGCTTTTCATCACACATCAAAATTAATTTAATTTATCCCCGTAGGGATGGTTTGTTCTATAATTTCCGAATATGACCGCAACAACAACCGATGTTTTGGAGCGTTCGGGAGTTTATGTTAAATTTTTTTTTAAGCAGGGAAATGTATCAAAAAGAAAGTAATATCCGAGTCAACGGAGTTAAAAAAAATTCACGATTCTGTTGAAATAGTTCAGGTCTGTTACTCATGCAAGAAACCTCTAACCCGAACAGATCGTACTACGAGTACCCAGTATTAAAGAAGTTCAACAACATTTGAGTGTTTTATCAGTTATATAAGGATATATAAATGAGTGCCTCTCTGTCGGATAATTTTCAGTCAAGAAATATCTTGGAAACACTAGGCGAATGAGAAAGAGATAAAAATACGGTTATTGGAGTTATACGAAAAAAAAAAAATAATAGTATCCCTTTGAGGGTGACTGAATTCGAGCCCGGAAGGTTCAGTTCTGTGAAAAAATTAGGCCAATATGTGGATTCAAAATGACGGTTTAATAGTTATATCCACGTCTCTCCGTTGAATTTAAATTGCATGTAACTCCTATCTCTATCCCCTAATACCATAATAGGGGAATATGAAGCTAATGTTGTCAGGAGCACGCTAAAAACATATGAGGATTGATTATCTTAAGGGACGTATTCAAGAGTTGACATGTAGTTTCCAATTTGCGTGGTGCTAGCTTAGGGGCTGCCATTAAGTACTTCAGCATTTTAAGGGAGGACAGGGGAGGGGGTTCCTTTACGATGATGCTGATGTTAAATCCTTATAAGAAAACCCTATTTTTTAATCTAAATCGATTTTTAGTTTACAATTTTTATTTATACGTATTTAATGGACAATAGTCCCTCGGACTGGTGCCTCGATTTACCATGTCTTTGCAAAATCCAACCGTACAATCCAATCTTAAACCAAAATCAGCTGGCAGCCAAAAAAAAAAATATTTTTTAACTCCGATGGCAGTAATAGCTTTCCGTAAGAATCTAACGCCAGAAATGTTTCTTAAAAAAAAAAAAGGTCCGATCCAAGTTTTCTCTAACAGTTATTATGATGATCCATGTAAAAACCTTTAAACGCGTTCCCTACCCCGATCACTCAAAAGGACTTTAATCAATTTTAGTTTTGGTCAATTCAAATACAATAAGCATTTTTTTTTTTTTTTTTTTTTTTTTTTTTGCCGAGAGGAATTGGAAAACAGTAATAAGCTTACAAGAAATCTATTTAGGGACCCAATATAACTCATTCACTGGATTCCCCGTCCTAATCAACCTTTAATGCCATAAAAGCCATGCAAAACAAGATAAAAGATGCTACTAGCCAGAGTAGCCTTACAATGACCAAATCCAGCAGGAAGTTCGAAGATTAATTGTGAACTGGTTTCAATAAGCCGGAGTGGAAATGTTTTTCCTCTTTTATAAAAGACTAACCAAGCAAGCACTTAAATTAGTTTTAAAACGTAATTTTTCAGTGACTCCTTTAATCAAAAGCACCACCGTACTTCATTTTTATTTTTATTTTTTTGAAAAATTATAAAACCTATCAATTTGAATATAAACGACGAAATAGGAGATGAATATTGTAAATACTTTAAGAAGAAATAAATAAATGAAAGCGGATAAGTGGATTTGCGAAAAAAGAGCATTATACCGGCTGATACTGTATCTCCCTATTGAATTCCAACTTTTTTCAATTTAGATTTTCAGGTTGACTAAACTGATTGGTAAAAAACCTTCTCACAATTTCCAGCCCGAAGGGCATTTTCCAAATTAAATCAATTTCGAGTTATATTAAAAATCCTAGATTCCGGTACGGTCGACTTTTTTTTTTTTTTTTTTTTTTTTTTTTAAATATGTTTTCAGCCATAACATTTTATGCTGAACGTATATATAGTTAAAATCGTTAAAGTGTAACATTCAATAAAATCTTTCAGTAATTTTTTCTGACGGAGAAGTAAACTAGGAACCGCAGGGGTGCGAGGCGGAGCTCTAACTCAATCAAAACCAATAATGAAAAATGGTTTCAACTGTGTAATTAGATGCGTTTTATGTTTTTTTTTCCTCTTCTTTCTTACTGTTTGATGTACTAATAGACCGTGTGTCAAAATTCAAGCGGGTTGCTTTAAAATTCTGCTATGAGGTTTTTAGTCGTATAATCGCAAGCAAACAAACAAAAAAAAAATGCTTTTTGAAAGGTGGCACGGAAGTTAAAAGAGAAAAAGGCAATTCATTTAATTTTATTCGGATTGATTCCGACTTTTAGAATTATTTGGCCAGTAGTCTCCGCAATTCGTCAGAAAAAAAGGGTACAGAACTCCTACGGATGGAGAATTATAACACCATTGGAGAAAAAGAGAATATCGAGGTTTAGCTCAACAAGTAACTACAATTTTTGTAATAAAAATTGAAATTGGAGCAACCAAAGAGTGAAAATTCAAGTCGAGGAGAGCATCAGCAAAGCCTGAAGGCAGCAAGCTCGAAATCGTAACTACTTAAGGAAACAACGGTTGGCGACTTGGCTTGAGGATCGAATCAAAACATACAATCAAATCGGTGATGGAATATCTCAAGAAATTAATAGGGGCGAACTGGAGAACTATAGCGTCTCTACTCATATATGAAAGTGGTAAGAGAATTCTGAAAGGTTTCGAATTTCTTGGTTTTAGTAAAGATCTGTTCCCAGAAAGGATCCAGATTGAGCGTTGTAGCTGAAATAATTTTCCCGTTTCAAGCACGGCTAGAGGCAACCATGGATATCGACTTACAACTTTGGATCATTGGATTTTTAAAACTTGCAAGGTTCGAAGTCGCAGTCGATCGATACGTTTAGGAGAGGAAAGAGTTTGGATCATTTCCGATTTTTCCAAACTTATTCACTCTCAAATGTTTCAGGCAAAAATAGACTTCACGGACAAACTTATCAAGTTACAAATTTTTTGCATGAAGAAGGGTAAGAGGTGTAACTATCATCGGGAAATTGAAAGGGGTAAAATTAGTAAAGTTCTTCGTTATCTTCAAGTTTTGACCTTGTAGAAAGAAGCCCCCAAGTTCAAAATGACTCGTTTCGGTTTGAGAGCAAAGAATTTACATCACACGATTTAAGTAATTCCATTACAGTCTGTAATTGGTTCACTTCGTTACGCACCAGGACCCAAAAACCCTGGCCTCATGTTTACAGGCATCGAACCGTTCTAGCTCTAGAGAATTAGGAACTTTTGGGCCCAAAATCGAGAAAATGAGGAACCTTTTGGGAACCGAAAACACTTCATTTTGAAACTTTCTATTTAAATCCAGGCTTAATTTGTCCCCCTTACTTCTATTTTTGATCCTCCACGAAAAAGGTCGAAATTTCATACACTCAAAAAAAAAGTAGGGTAATATATTTTTGACTGGACGCTTTGACTGGTCCGAAAACAAAATTGACTGGAGACTAATACAATTGTAATGGCTTCTAATCAATTTTTTATTAGGCGCAAAATCCAGTTTAAATTGTATTGGCGACCAGTATTCATTTTTTTGAGTGTACAAACTTTTTTCGGGAGTACTTTAAGAATTATGCGATTAATTTAGCTTCAAAGTGGCTGAGATGTCTTAAAAAATTTTGATTTAGTTTTAGCCATTTTTTTGAACAACAACACGATCAAAGACAATTGGAACAAAAAAATGGCACTATGTCCCCAGCCCGACCCAACGAGATAAAAAAATTAAAATGGTACAGAAATTTTGTACCCATTATGTACCAAAATGTACCACAAAAAAAAATTTTTGTACCGGCTCGGTTTTCCGGGAAAATCGAATCATCGTGGGTAGTACCAGGGACATGCTTTTCACCCAAATCACCGAAACTGAACTTGAACAATTGTACCAGGTAGAACTCATTTTGTACCGAAATGTACCACCGAAAAAAATTTTGTACCATTACGGTTCCCGGAAAATGAAGATTTCTGTGGGTGGATCCAGGGACACATTACAGCCCACTACCAGGTATCAAAATTTAAATCATTTCATTTGAGAGTATTCGTTTTGTACCGAATTGTACCACAAAACAAAAATTTTGTACCCGACCCTATCCTGGGAAAAATGAGCTTTCAGAAAATTAGAGAAATTCACAATTTTGGGCTGTTCTGGGGACATGGTTTTAAACTTTCAAAACTTTGTAAATTTTCCGATCGGGTTGTATTCTACTGATTTTGTACCGAATCGTACCTGCCTCACTTTTTTTGTACCGCTTCGGGAAACCCGGAAAATTGATTTTTTCAGTCCGACAGAATTATTTCAATTCTGCCTGTTATAAAATAGCCCACTTTTAATTTTTTATTTATTTTTTTTTTTTTCCATCAAATATTAATGTACTCATTTTGTACCGAATCGTATATAGTCTTCACTTTTTTTGTATCCCTTATAATAAATAAATATCGGGTATTTCCATTATTGATCAGACATCGTTTGTTCTCGATTGTTCTCGTTTGTTCTCGATTGTTCTCGTTTGTTCTCGTTTGTTCTCGATTGTTCTCGTTTGTTCTCGTTTGTTCTCGTTTGTTCTCGTTTGTTCTCGTTTGTTCTCGATTGTTCTCGTTTGTTCTCGTTTGTCCTCTTTTGTTCTCGTCAGGAAAACGTTTAAGTTCATTTGTGGCTGGAAGTTCTGATCAAAAGTCGTTTGTTCTCGATTGTTCTTCCCTGACAAACGACTGAACGAACGACTTTTGATCAGAACTTTCAGCCAAAAATGAACTAAAACGTTTTTCTGACGAGAACAAACGATGTCTGATCAATAATGGAAATACCCGATATTTATTTATTATAAGGGATACAAAAAAAGTGAAGACTGTATACGATTCGGTACAAAATGAGTACATTAATATTTGATGAAAAAAAAAAAAAAAAAAAATTAAAAAATTAAAAGTGGGCTATTTTATAACAGGCAGAATTGAAATAATTCTATGTCGGACTGAAAAAATGAATTTTCCGGGTTTCCCGAAGCGGTACAAAAAAAAGTGAGGCAGGTACGATTCGGTACAAAATCAGTAGAATACAACCCGATCGGAAAATTTACAAAGTTTTGAAAGTTTAAAACCATGTCCCCAGAACAGCCCAAAATTGTGAATTTCTCTAATTTTCTGAAAGCTCATTATTCCCAGGATAGGGTCGGGTACAAAATTTTTGTTTTGTGGTACAATTCGGTACAAAACGAATACTCTCAAATGAAATGATTTAAATTTTGATACCTGGTAGTGGGCTGTAATATGTCCCTGGATCCACCCACAGAAATCTTCATTTTCCGGGAAACCGTAATGGTACAAAATTTTTTTTCGGTGGTACATTTCGGTACAAAATGAGTTCTACCTGGTACAATTGTTCAAGTTCAGTTTCGGTGATTTGGGTGGAAAAGCATGTCCCTGGTACCACCCACGATGATTCGATTTTCCCGGAAAACCGAGCCGGTACAAAAATTTTTTTTTGTGGTACATTTTGGTACATAATGGGTACAAAATTTCTGTACCATTTTAATTTTTTTATCTCGTTGGGTCGGGCTGGGGACATAGTGCCCAAAAAAATTGGATTGAAGCGCAAATTTAAGCTAATATTCGGTTCAAATTTTTATATTTGGATTCTAAAGGTATTAGTTCGTTTACACCACCGGCGGTGGGCCGGGAGGTGGGATATTATATCGTTAAAAAAAGAATTGAGTCTGTTTTCGAAAATTCGGTTTTTCACAAATAAAAATGAGGTCGGATCGCACCGACACCGTGCCAAAAAGTTTTGGCACGGTTACGGTGCGGTTAGACTCCGTTTTCTTGTACAAAATACCGGGTTAAAAAATTTTTTTCACATATGTTTTAATCGTTAAAATGTCTCCACCGCCCGGCTAACCCCGGCTAACCGGCCGGTGAAGTAAACGAACTGATACCTTCAGTTTTTTTCTTCTCAAACATTATTTATCACAGATCTCGGGCCCATTTTCATTTCCAGCTATTTTCTTTCAAAATTACATTGAAATAGATTTTAAACCAAGAAAAATTTTACAAATTTTGAGAAATGATAGACTATTTCTTGGAATTTTAGCATCATTTTCTGATTTAATAAAATAATACAGGCATAAACATTAAAGGGAAGAAAAATAGACTATTAGAGACTCATGTCAAAAATAGGGACTTTTCAAAAAAAAAAAAAAAAAAAAAAAAAGGGCCTTAGTTCTTTGCCTGCTCCGTTATCGTCCTCCCACAAGTTTCAAGTTCAGAAACAACAAACCTTAAATACAATTATCGAAAACTGTAGTGTCAGTTAAATTAGTCAGTCTGAGCCGAGTCCGCCCCTGCAATAGATCCTTCGAAAATCGTTCTATTCCACTCAAAAATGAAAAGCTCGTTACGTCATTATTTAACGAACGAAAAAAAAGTGACAAAACGATGAGAGAATAGATTAGATATCCCAGGATTTTTTTTCTTTTTTTTACAATTTCTTTAACCTTTTTTAATGAAGTTCATGCTCCTCAAAAAGTTAAAAACCTTGTTGGAATTTTTACTTTTTTTTCTTTTTATTTTATTTTTTGTTTTTAAACAAAACAAGGAAGGCGGACAAATGTAAAAGCAAGAACACTTTGATGTCTAACAATGACAGAATGATAAAGAAAATGGGTTTGTCGTCGCCTGTGGTCCAGTGGAGGCAAGGTGGGCTCATGTCTCCTACAACGCCACTGGGCTTGTTTTCTTTTATTATCGAATGACAAATGAATTTTTCATCTAGTAATTGCCTTTAACTTTTTAGTAATCATGTGTGCATCTTTTTTTTTTTTTTTCATAAATTTTTTTTTCCATTTCTCCTTTGTAATTATGACGTCAAAGTCGGCGTTATAAATAGAAATGATAATAATAAAAATGAAAGATTTTTCAATCATGAGATAATTTGTGAGAACCTTTTTTTCTAAAATAAATATTTTTTAAAATCCACTTTATACAATCTCTGTCGCAAAAAAATTACCCTAATTTTCGACCTTACCCACCCGCAACGAATGCCACTCATATAGCGGAATGCGTATAAGCCCCTTAACAATAACTTCCCAAATATTTCAAGTACGTATTTTCGACAAAAGAAAAAAAAAATTCTTTAAACATGAATTAAACATGTCGGGCAGTTTAATAAATTCAATTTTAAATAAGGTAAACGTGAAAGAGAATTTTTTCCCTTGTCCATGAATAAGTTTTTCACGAATTCTGTCGGCAAGTTGGTTCATTGTCAAAATCGGGTTACTTGTATTTTCATCGATTCTTTTTCATTTTCTTCCCTCTCAATATAAATGATTTTTCGTATCGGTTTTTCATCTTTTCATTCATAAAAATTTTGGTTCTTTCAGTGATTTTTAAAAAAGTTTTCAGTGCTAAGTACTTCATTATGTAAGTTACTATGTTATAAATTGAGAAAGGTCTCGATGCTGAAACGGCATAAATGCACTTTTACTTTTGCCGATTTTTATGAGTTTTCACTCCTCTTATTATTCCTTTGATTCACGGGGATTTGAAGAATAAACGAATCTAGGCAAATTGCAATTTGGAGGGATTCGATTCTAAACGATCTCTTTTTTTTTTCAAACCGCGGTCAGATGAAGGGAGCAAAACTCTTACGAAAATTTGGAAATAAATGACCAACCGGCCCAAATAAATCGAAATTCCGCTCATTTCGAACTTTCGGTAGCCTTTGTTTTTGGGTGTCTTACATACCTGCACGGGCTCTAAAATAGTTAAAATAGAATCCCACCCTCGAAGAATAAATGGCGTAAGATAACTTACCTGAAAATATAAACAAAAAATCAAAATTAAAATACAATCATAGTGCAACATTTTCATTATTTATGCATAATAGATAGGAAAAATATTTTCAAGGAGGGGGATTGATTATTCCACAGTCGCCATAACAACAAGTCGCAGGGTAAAAAGTTTCTTGCTCAAATTTTTATACCCTGATGCAAGGAATATTAGTGCTTCGCAGCAGATTCGCCTGCTGCTTCTTTACGCTAGGCCACAAGTCTAAGTTTTACAACTTATTTGGGAAGGAACAGATTTTCTCGTCAAGAAACATCATTTTCCCTTTTGTTTACTTCATCCTACCCTTCGCCATCTCGAAAGTCTGTCTGAATTCACTAGTAACCACAAGAAATACCACAAAACCACCAGTATTCCCAAAATTTTAACATCTACTGTCTGACTCAATCTAAGACCCAGCTTGGGATTGTACACATATTACATAAGAATGTTGTATGTTTACATCGGGGAGATGGGGACGGGGGTCAAAAATATCAAAACTTTTCCTTACGTATACAGCCTTTTCTCAGGGATCAAAACCAGTCTATTAATCTCTGCGCTATTTTCATAGCTAATTTTTCAAATTTTTTAAAAACTTATAAACATTCTACAATTTTTTTGTCAGATTCAAACAAAAAAAAAAAAATTATATCCGGATAAAAAACATTCCTAAATTAAGAGTCTACATGCACACGTCGCTGCACTTTTGCAGCTTATATTCAGTTGAATAAACCTTAATCCTAATCATCAAAACATCCAAATTTACCGAAATGAAATTCCACTTCAAAACTATCGTAATCAACGTTAACAAATCAGACATATACCTCCTCCTCCTCCTCCCCTTATTGGTTCCGAATTTGTTAAATTAACTGAAAACGGCTAATTTGAAAAAAGCAAAAATGTTTGAAAAGAGAATTGACCACATGACGCACGGGACCCGTCCTCTTTTCAATTATATAAAAATTGAATAAGTGGACAGATTTTAATGAATTGTCAATCGGATTTTACAGTTATTACCTTGAAGAAAATGACTCAAAATACAAATAAAGAAAAAGACACTTTCGCATGGGAGAATAGAAGCAAAGAATGACTGTATATACCGTCTTTCTTTGTTGTGGACACGTTTTGTCAAAAAGATGGGAAAAAAAGTAAACAACACGGTCCAAGGATTTAAAAATCCGATTTTGAAATAATCTTGACGAAGGGAGGTTTATAAACTGAAAAAAAAAAATCTTTTTTTAAAGAAATAAAACTGAATAGACCGGAAAATATTTTTAAAAAGCTTCGTCCTAATAGACTAACCTTATGCAGGTTCCTTGCCATCATTAATTAAAGCAAAAAGCACTTCAATGTCCGGAAAAGGTAATATATTTTTAAACAAGATTCAGTTGACAAGATTTTTTCACCGACGGTTTTTTTTTGCTTCGCGGTAAAAAAAGGGAGGGAAAAATATTAATACGTTATGTAGTCCCTGCTAGGCCGATTCTGTTTTCTTTTAGAAAATAACCGATCGACGACTTTTAAAAGTTATAATAAAAAATATAAGTAAACTTGTATAATAAACTATACATGAAATAAACCCTTTTTTTTATTGCTAATAATAATATTAATTGCTCGTGAAAACCTTGACTACTTCTGTATTGACGTAAATTATTTTTTTCAGTCCTAGGCAAAATAAACGATCTACTTTTTGACCTAACTCAATTTTCGAATCGATTATGCAGCTTTTTCTCTCGAGTTTTAATCATCATGGTGACAATCATTATCACCATAATCAGACAAACATACATACATAATAGTTATTTTCATACCGGCGATCGCAAGTTCACGGGGCGAGCCGTAGGTGAGGGGGACAATTCATCGTAGGGAAAATGCAAAAACTGCCGGGAACGTATCGTCTGACACCATTATCAAGATTCACAACTTTCTTCTTGAGTTATCATGATCTATCTGGACTTCCAACGAATTTAATGATACCCATTCACACCTTTTTATTATTTTATCCAAACTCAATTTCCGTACCTCAAACGAAGATTACTCCAAATCGAATCATCTCTGAGCTTGACGTCAGAGTTAGTACTCTTTATCTCTGAGGTACGGATTTATTTAGCATACAGTGTACACGAACCTAGAAATAAGCCTAAACTGCAACTTAACAAGTTTGGATTTTAGATTAAAAACATCAACGATCATATTGCTTCGAAAAACTACGAAATAACTATTATTCATTAATAAATTACCAAGAAGATCTCGTTAATTTTATCTTCTCGCCTCATTTTAGGTTAGCTACCATTTAATTCTACACGGAAAAAAAAGTTCGGTTCCTGTTACTAAAGTTCGGTTCCTGTTACTGAAAGTTAAGTTGGGGCTTGTGACATCTAAACATTTGAGTTGACAATACTGAAAATTAGGTAATTATTACTAAACGTTATTAATCATTACGAACTCTTAGTAATAATTACTAAATTTTTTCGGTATTATCTACTCAAATGTTTAGATGTCACAGGTTCAGTAACAGGTACCGAACTTTTTTCTCCGTGTAGATGATTTAGATCAATCTAAATTCGGTTCCATATTAAGAGACGAAATCAGATAAAAATAGATTTCTAATTATAGTGAGTCCGTAGAATAATAGAAAATTTGGACCGAATCCGCTTCCCTAGTTGTCAGTAGGTACATCTAGTGTTCTCTATGTAGTTCTTTTTATCTTCCACTCTGTTGTACGTTCGTTTTTAAAATCCTCAGCAATTAACTCTACTACAGTACCATCGGACTAACAGCTTTAGTAACTTTTTAAAATCCCAACAATACTCGCGCCATTAAGGAGGTAATGCATAAGGTTTCAGTTAAAATTTCTTGTAAGAACGATCATAAAAAAAAATTACTCATACTGATTTAGTAGTCAAAGAAACAAAGAAGATGACATAATAAAAAAAAATTACAACTTAATTTTCATCCCAGTTCGATAAAAAGCAAATATAAAAATCCAATTATATCAAACAGAGGTTCCCACATTTAGAATAATCTAAATTCGTGTAGGAAGGCCATATATTTTAAATTTTAAAAAAAGAAAAAAAAATCAAATAAAATAACCTCAAACAATCAAAGGGCCCCCCCATCGACGCAAGTTTCCCTAAATAAATAACTGCCAGAATTAAACATGGCCGACTCGGCATGATGTCCCAGTCCGGTTCTGACAAAGTTATCAATCCGAAAAGATCATTTTGACGCCTTTAATTAATTTGTACCCGTGTATACCTGAAACCTGAATATGTCATCTCTCTCCCACGATACCAATAACATCTCTCATGCCTTTATATTTTCAGGGTCTCTTTTTATTTTTTTTTTAATCCCCGCAACTTACACGTCTATTCACAGCAAAATGTCTAGGATATAAAAAAAAAAAAACTATTGGAGTTAATGAATTATTGTCACTGTAGTCTTGCAAGTGGCAAGGATTAGATTATCCATAAAGATAAAAATCTACAAAACAAAGAAATGCAACATTTAAAAGGTAAGAAAATGTCGCTAAAATTTTCTTTTACATGTTTTTTTTTTATCTAAATAGCAGCATAAATATTTCATCCAGGTTAAAAAAAAAAAAACAACTAGTCAGGAGTGCCTTTTTTATATTAAAAGAAAAAAAAACATACTCATCATTTAATAATCATAAACAAGATGCCCTAAATCGAATTTTTAAAAAAAATCTGCATTAAGAGATCTAGATAGAGGCATTAATAATTAACCCGAATATTTAAAAAAATATTGCTTCTACGGGAAAATTATAAAGTGCCGATCAAAGTTTTAAACTCTCGCACGCTCGACAGACTTTTCCAACTGGCCATCCAAAGAAAAGTTTTACGACTTTGGGAGTTTTATTAAAGGGTGAACCGAAAATCGATCAGTATATGGTAATGGAGTCTTGCATAGTGAATGATTGATGGAATGAGAAGCACTACAGACTTGTTTGAAAAAGAAAAAAAAAACGAAAAGTTTTATTTATGCTGTGCTAAAAGACTTAAGGAGCTTGCTCAGGGAAAAAAAATTGAAGGATCATACGAGTTTGTCAAAAAATTACGATCTCTACCCGAGACTGCCGTACTAACTCTATGTACGACAAATTTTTAATTATTCATGAGTTTTTTGCGATAAAAACGATTTCGTATAAGAGACTTCTTCACCAAGATCGAAGGATCAGAGATCACCGTTTAAATTGAGTCGTTAAATTCAGAGGAATGACCCAAGTTTCAAAATTGGGAGGAGCCAGGCAAACGATTATGCCGAAGTTTTGAAGCCTTTTAAAGCTTCGTATGGCAAAGGCGATGTCGAAGGCCTATCTATCGTTTAAAATATAGTAAACGTATTTCAATCTGCATTATCAAAGAAATCGACAAGTACAAACATGTTGAAGGCCAGCTATTCTCTTGTATCAAAAAAAAAAAAAAAAAAAAAAAAAAACGGTTAAACCCCTACAATTTCTTTTTCAAGTCGCAACATGCACATAATACTTGTACGGATATTTCAAACTTAAAATAAGTCACGTGCAATAGACGAACCTTGCTCCTACGGATTCCTTTCAAAATTTGATCAATTCTTCTCTGATGTATAATAATTTTTCTAATCTGACTTCAGGATATATCAAACCATACTAATGTTAAATCTCCATAACAGGGAGCCTATTTTTGCTTTCTATAAGGGAAGAGGACTCTGAAAATGCCGAAATATTGTTTACTTAACACTTCAACGATCCCAAAGCAAAAAGAAGAATTAGACCAAAGCGCAGTAAAGTAGTGGAAACTTTTCATTTTGAGAACGTAATTTTGGGACGCCAAATCCTTGGATTTCGGACATAATTTAATCCCGTGGATTCCAGGATTATAAAAGAACATCCCGAGATTTCTAATCTCGCAAATACAGGTATTTTTAGTCTAAAATTTGACGAAATCACAAGAAAACCACGATGAAAAAAAGGTCCAAATCAAAAACTTTGATCACATCCCGGGATCCTCGGATTGAAAATTTCGTAATTCCAAAATCTCGGGACTGAAAAATTGCTCCGGGATAGCCATCTCTATTTCCTTTTCGACAGCAAGGATAAGCTTGGCTTTAGCGCAAAAGCAAATTCTATTCTTAGATAGAATTCGCCTACTTCAACCGTCAAATACTTAAAAATCGGCGTAAAATTTCCTTTCAAACAAATAAATTTAAATAAAAGGTAATCAATCAGGCGAATTCCCACAAAGAAAACGAAAAGAAAAAAAAGGTTGGAAATACCGGCAGTCAGACAGACAGACCGATATATTAAAAAATATAAATCACCCAAACTAACATTTTGACATAAAAAGAAGTTAAATAAAAGATTATGTGTGACAATTTTGTTTTACCATTATTGTGTATGGGGGTAGAGGGGGAGGGGGAGGGATAGAGGGATGAAAGAAAGAAAGAAAAAAAAAAACAAACATCACACTTTAAAGATATTTTTATACTGTTTATCAGCAGGTACGGTCACTTTTGGATCATTATCCGAATACCACTCCGTCCTGTTATTTACAATGTGGAAATATAGATTTAAGCATGAAACCCAGAAAATGAACTCAGGAGGTACGTTTTTTATCACTTCGATTTCTAATTCCTTTTTTAAAGATCTTTTTTTTTGTCGCCTGAAAATAATTATTATCGAAAATTCTATCTGGGGGTCGTTTAAAGATTACGTGAAGACCTCAGGAGGAGGAGGAGGAGGAGGATAAAAAACAACGGACGTCCATGTCAAATCTTTATAAAGAAAATGCAGATCGAGTCAGAAGGAATTGAAGATTTTAAAAAACAGCGCTGGGAATGACATTTTTTTTTTTTTTTTACCCTTGTCTTCCCCTTCGTAGGACTGTACCTACAAAAAAGGGGAAACAAGGAGGCTCAGGTCCGCTGAGCAGAGGTTTAAGTTATCTTGTAACGGATCAGTCAAATTAAAGTCTGTATTATATGAGGAAGAGGAAGGCATGGGAAAAACTAGCGGAGGCTGCATGGGGAACTGATCTCTTATTCCCGAGCCAAAATTTCGGAAATTTGCATTTAATGTGAAAAACGCTGATGTAGTGCCGGAAATGAATTTTCTTTATTTTCCATGCCGAAAAAAGTCAATTAGAGCCCCTTAAAGAACTTTGGTTCCCCCGCTTAGTCCTAAAACTGGCTAAATGCTAAAAAAAAAAAAAAAAAAAAAAAAAAATGAAAACTCCCATCCACTGGGATGTTTCTTAATATTGAAATGGAGGTGGAAAGAGGCTAAGTCCCTGAAAAATGTGACCACTTAAATATTAAGACACCAATTTTTCCGCGGTTTTGACCCTTACTACCACGAAAAAGCAAGGCTTTTCGTATTAAACGTAAAAATTCGGAGAAACCCTGCGCCGCCATAAAACGATAACATAATATTTGAATCATGCGGAAGAGCTTTCAGCCCCCTTACGCAAAAGTCTTACGTAAGTTCTTCGGTGCTATTTGACTGCAATTTTAGAAAAAAAATTAAAAACTCGAGATTTTTCCAGGAAAAATCTAAAAAAATCTTGTGCAGTATTAGGGGATGAGTTTACAAAATATAAGTTTTTCATTTAGATATTTGGCAGTCATTATCACTTCCGTACGTCAAAGGTAAAGTGCCTTATCGATGACTCATCGCCATGTATTTCTTACGGGGACGAGTCACTGACAAGGCACTTTTCCCCCTAAAATAATTACAGAACACTTCGGAGGCTTTCCTTAAAATACCTCAAATCAGGATTAATTTCGGAGGGGAAAATCTCACTTTTCCAACATAGGCAACATGCAATAGTCCGCAAAACTCGTAAGAACAGTCAGATTTCACTTGCTCACTCGATCTTTACACCTATCAAGGACGATGAAAAATTAAAAAAAATATAAATTATCTCAGATAGATGGTGGCGTCGCATCCGATAAAAAGGACTTTAAACTACAAAATTTCGATAGAACGATAGATGTTAAAAAAATAAAAAATAAGTCCCACACCCATTATTTATAAACAGAAATACATGTACAACAATACCCACACGGGGCAGTTTCCTTATTTATTTTTTCGAAGGGGGGGCGTGGGAGCTGGTGGACCTCCCCTAAAGATCCATAACTCGTGTGAGAAAGTCTCTCTCAATCTAATAAGATGGAACCGGGTGATTCCGATTTAAATACATCGGGACGGCTTCATATGCTGAGCGAGACACAGGTTTGTCTTTGGAATTACGTTGATTTTATAGAGGTGCTAAAGGGTTTTCTTTATTAATTTGTGTTACGTAATGGGCAATAACTTTGAAACTGAAGAGATCCGTTTTTTTTTTTTTTTTTTTAACCTTATTCTTTGGGAAAAGTGAACGAGGGCTCTAAGGGAAGATATCATATTCTAAATTTCATGTATTAAATGTCCAGGAAGAAGAGAGAAGGGGGCAAAAGTCGCCTTTAAATATGATGACATAATTAACGGAGGTCGACCCGTTATTTTAAGTCATCAAGTGAGGGGGAAGGGTTTTAGTCTGGCCTTGGTTAACGCTTTACGTCTGCTTACAGGTAAAGAGGGGGGGAGGGGGAGAATGGGGTAAAAATCGTAAAGATTCTGCTTCTGAATAATATAAGTAGAGATTCGTTTTTGCGTAATTTAGAAAGTAGAGAGTCTCCGAAATGCTTATAACTGCTGCAGGATTAGTATCAGTAAATTCCAACGAGTATTAACTAAAACTTGACTAATCTATTAAAAACGGTAATCAGTTATTCTTAAATTCCATTACTTTAAAATAAAAGAATAAAAAAAACCAAAAATGAATTTCAACATTATTGACTTCTTAACTTTCTTGACCAGCCTCACACAAAACACTGCAACTGACACGGTATGTAAATGGAATGCTCTTGTTATTTTTATTTTTATTCCTTCTTTACCTAATTTAAATTTACATCTAAATTTTCGACCACTGTTTTGGTTTTTTTCCCTCTTGCCTTCTATACAAGAATCAAAGTTAATCATTCACTCAAAAAAAAAAAAAAAAAAAAAAAAAAAAAAAAAAAAAAAAAAAAAAAACAGGAATGATAAAGAAAAGAAATAAGGATACTTCACTTGTTATTTTAGTGCTATGGGGGTCTTGGTAAAACAATTTTTTTAAAAGTGTCCTCGAAAAAGAAAGGCCAAATTTTTTTCAAAATATATATCCGTGAGTATATTTGAATCTTTTTTTACATGACTCCGAACAAAAGGTATTAAAAAAAAAAAAAAATTAAAATTAAAATATCAATGAAAATACTTCTTTCGTCCTTTTTTGTATCAATGTAACATTAAGAAATGGTAAAAAGAGATTAAAAATCAATTAGGGTTCCACATTGCAAGGAGAAAAAAGCGGGGGTTGTGTGAACCCAAGAAGCGGTGACAGTTTAAAAATGAAAAAGGGGGAAAAAAAATATTTCTCTTATTTTGGAAATGAACGTTTCGCTTTTGCCTCCCTTAAAATTAGTTATCAAATGTTTTGGTTTTTAACGACGTGTTAACCGAATAGTTTCCAGAATAAAAACTTTTTGAAGAAAGGGGAAATTCAGTCATAAACATTTTTTTTTTTTATTGCTGAGGAATAATATTGCCAGATTCCACGGTAAATCTAGGCGTGAGTGGAGGGAGATTTAGATTTTAAAAATGAAACGAAGCACGAAAAAAAAAAAAAAAATATTAGAATTTTTAATCCAGGCATGAGAAAAAACCTATCAACAACTCGAAAACGTCCTTACCCGACGTATCTTAGCAATAGCTTACGGGAAAGAAATGGCTCGATATGCTTGAATCGGTGGCAAAAGGGAAGGCGAAGGGGTAAAGAGATCCCCAAAATCATGTGTTACATACACGCTTAATGTATAGGAAATAACGCCCCAAAAAGCCTATTCCAAATATCGATCAGGTTGTTCTTTCTGTATGTCCTTCAACTCCTTTCCGTAATACTACAGTTGGCTAATTTTTAACATTAGCTCTACAACAAAATCGTAAGTTGTTAGTTCTTGGCTAGTGGTAGTTCTTTTTAGAACGGGTTAAATCGTGTTTACAAACGACATATGTACTGACAACAAAAAAAGCAAAAGCAACGCTAAAAACTACTTAGAAAATGGTAACCCAAGAAGCTCCAAGTCCTCTTCGTTTTATTATATAATATTGCCTGTGGGAAATCTATATTTAAATGAGACTGTCAGTTAGAAACAGACAGTGGAAAAAAGTAAATACTAGTAAAATTCAGCATGTGAAATGATTGGTGCCAAACAAATCAATCGGCCATTATAGTGCCAACAACCAACTCAGACAACACAGAAATATCTGCAAATTTGCAACAAATTAGAAATTCTGATGTACTCCTTAATTTAGTGGCCATTCAGACATTCCGTCAGCACTTGAAGAAAGAAGGGGGGCCCTAATTAATCCTACCATCAAAAAAAAGTTAGGAATTGCTATTGAAATTTGAACAATTAAAATATTAAGGCAGTCGGTGGGGATATAGATTGGATTTGTTTCTTTATAAATGTCAGAAAAGATGTGATAGGGTTTTTATGGCCACTGACCGACAACTGATTTATGCATTATTTTACAGAACTTAGGAGCCATTTAAGCCAAGGATTAAGGGGTCTACGAAATACTTATTCTTGCATATTCGCACATTATAAAATTGAAATCTTGAGTGACGAAAGGGAGGGGTCGAAAATGACCTAAATCATGCTTACATGAATACTTGAATGATCCTTTAGAGGCAGTCAATTCCAAACGACTGTCAGGGTGAAGATAAAGAAAATCTTCCTAAATTATAAAAGAAAATTTCCACTTACTTAGCAAGAAAAAATCTTTTTCTCAAGAATTCATTAAAAAATTCTTTTGGAATTATTTTCTAAAAAATCGAATGAGCATTTACAAACTCATATTTCATACTTTTTTACCTCATCCGCTGAACCTTTATCGCTGATTAAAACATTTTTATTAAGACAACAAATCAACTTGAAATTTTTTTTTTTTTTTTTTTTTTGAGATCTTTATTTTTTAACAATGACAATAAAGATCTCCAGGATGGCCGCACACACTCAAATCATTCCCCTGCCTTTTTAGAACAACAAGACAACAAAAAACCTATTTGTGAGCCGCCGACGTGGGCGTACGAACCATTAATCACTCGAATCATTTTCTCAGAAGAATCTAATTTCGATTATGGAAATATCTAACTTGTCAGATTTACTTATTAACGTTTGTATAATGCTCTAGTGGAGTAGTAGTAAATAGTAGTAATAGTAGCAGAGATTGTATAACAAGAGCAAATGAAAAAAAAATGTCGGGGAATGCATACCTAGGATTTTTCGGTCTTTCAAATGGGAGTTACCCGTGAAAATTTTCCGTGGCAACAACGAAAACAGGTACAAAACGTTTTTGTCGAAAGAAAGGAAAAAAATATTGATGATATAGGTTAATCTGAAATTTGTATGCAGGCACCAGCACACATTTTTACAAAAAAAAAAAAAAAGTGAACAATCTTTTTAGAAAATATTTATGGAAACCTTCCGGGGTTGTGTATACCTTTAATGGTGTTACATTTTAAAAGCACGGTAAACTTATTAACAATATTTGTGAAAAAAGGTGTTTTTTTTTTTTTTTTTTTTTTTTTTGGACATCACCAAAAAAAAATTTTATTCAAGTCTCACGTACGGCTGTCATTCAATGAAAAATGTTTTAATGGTACAACTTAAAAACCTTTTGCACTTCCAATAAAAACATTGTAAAATGCAGCGGCATGTTTTCACAAAAAAAGAAAGAAATAAAATGAAATTAAATGAAATCAGCGACTTTCTAACACCGTGAATCAAAAATTAAGTTGAAATCCAGTGAACATCCCTTATATTTCCACTTAGAATCTACTTTTAACTTATGAAAAATGAAAGGAAAGTTATGGAATTTTTACTCTATTTAATTTTTTTTTCCTCATATAAATAAAAAAAAGCTGACTTTTCAAATTAGTGAGATTTTACGGTTGGCTGCTGAACCGCCGTACCTCGAAGAAAAAATTAAGTTAATTAAAAGATCCAATTAAAAGAATCTTGGCTTTACATAAATTAAAATTCTTATAAACAAGGGCCTACATGGTGCTTAAGAAGATCGAGAGAAAAAATGGAATAAAAATAGAATTGGCTTTCCTGTTTGTCGCATCAAAAATTAATTGATTAATTTATTGATTTATTAATCCAGTTAAGCGATTTAGCAAAAGTTTAAAAACAAGCAGATTCGCGGGAGAAGGAAGAGGCCCCCCCCGCTCTTCCTTCTTACTACTACTGTATGTTTTAATTTTTTCTGCTCGCATAGTTGTCTGATTTCATTAAAAAACGTTCTCGAGGGAGTTAGAAACCGTATCATGGAAGCATTCTTCCTGTTATTTTTGACTCCCGCCTCCTCCAAACGTGGATTAGAATCGTTTATCCGATTTTTTTTCTTTTACTTTGCGCTAAAGATTTCGCTTTATTTTATTTTAAACGTAGGCCAAAACAGTAATCTCAACAAGGGAAGGCGGAAAATTCCCTTTTAGATAAATTATTATTTCATGCGCAAAACGAGGCAGCGCAAGCCAACTAAGGGCAAAGAAACCTTGGATCAGCTAAGGGTCAGTTTGTGGAAGAGCTTTGCCTAGACAGGGTCACCATAGCCCTGACCTTGCTTCGATTTGTTGGGGTCATTCGAAAATGAAATAAAATGGTTTTAAAACAAAGCTAATGAGCACAAGTTTAATTACTCCGATAGTAGATTTATGAAAAAAAATTAAGTGTAACTCCAAACTAAGCGTCGCTTACCATATTTTGAAATCTACAACGCTTTTTCCCAAATTTTTTGCCAACTAATATCCCCCCAAAAAAAAAAAAAAAAAAAATCAATTTGCTAAAACGAATTTTGTTTACTCAAGAAATTAACACATGCAATCAGCTATTGAAGTAAATAATGTTCCATGTATTTTTTTCCCCCCATTTTTCCTAATTTTATATTTCCCAGTAATATTTTATTTTTTTGCTTTTAGCTCACGCAAAGGATGCGACTCAATCCTAATTAGAAATGCATGTACAGTACAATCAACGCCTTAAAAAGATCGATTAGATTTCAAGCATTGCACGCCGGTTACAACAATCCGCATACACGTAAAAAGCAAGGTTAAATTCTATTTTATTTCGTAAAAAAGAATTCTCTTCAAAGTTTCATGTACAAAACCCGGGAAAAGATAAAAAAAAAAATCCTTCCTTGTTTATTTTAGCTTTAAAACATACTTGAAAAGAAATCTCTGTGGGAAATCTATTAAAAGCAAAGAATGGTTTCAAAAAAAAAAAAAAGGTATAAAATTCGGGTGGGAGGAAAAGAAAATAAAAAAAATGTTAAAAAATCCGATAATTATGTGTCATTTGTACAAAAAAAAAAAAAAAGAGAGTATCATACAGTAAAATGGATAACAAAAATGGATTCCGAGTTGCAAAATTAAATGGGAAAAGTCGCAAGGTAAAAGTCGGAAAATACTTTTTTTTTCCCCTCGAAACTGACAATATTCAATATAAACTTCGACATTCAATAATAACCTGTCGTTCATATAACCGAAAGGGGGAGGGAAAAAAAACGGGGGAAAAAAGAAAATTGTCAGCAAGTATAAAATGACTTTGGAAAAGTCTTAACAAAGTTCAAAAAGAAAAACTTTGATACTGACCTAGGAAAAAAAATTGTCAACAATTCTCTTAAAGAATTTTTTTTTTCCAATAATGGTTCTAAGAACACTAACAATTAGGAGTAATCGAACGATCAGTCAACAGACAACTTCATTCTATCTAATAATCAAAATTAAACTGATGCTTAAAAAATCGGAGGGAAAAGTTTATGTTTAGAGCACAAAGAATATATCTCTGTGTTTTACGTAAAAATTAGAAGCCAGACTGCAACAACTCTAGTCCCATTTTCCATCATAAAATTTAAAAATTGTTGGCACTAAACGAAAGATTCGTGTCGGTAACTTCTGCCGAAAGATAAAATTAATAAAGAAAGAAATGCAGTGCTATTGCACAAGGACTTATCTCTTTTCTTTTTTCTAAGTTAATTTTTATTATTTCAAATTCAAAATAGGGAACTCGAATTTCACGAAGGTTTTCAGTGCAGTTACGTAAAATGTTTCCGGTAGTCATATTATGTGGCAAACAATGCACTTTAGATAGCTTCACTCGTCAATCATTTAAAAAAAAAAAATACAAGGGAAAAACAAGAAGCTTAATAAAATATCGAAATATAAAATTAGCGCAAGCTAACAATTTTCTAAAATCGTGTGAATGCGAAAACATTTTGAACTTTTCCACCGACTTGATTAATAATTGACTCGGCGTTTGACATTTTAATTTTCCCTTTTAAAATAATTTTGAAGCATGCATATAAAAGGCACTTCCCTGTTGAACGATACGATTGAAAAGTAAATGACTTCTTAAAGGTGAAAACGATCCAGAAAATACATTTGATACTGGATTTTGGGGCGGGAATAAATATTTCCTAGAAATTGCTATTGTACCCCGTCGTGGTTTATTTGAATTGTAGATGATCTTTTGACAGTTCAATCAGCCATTATATTGTGTTTTAGTAGCTATGCTTTTCCTCCGAAAACAAAAGGATTGATTTTACGTAAACCTTAAAAAGAATTCTCAAATTCGGAGGGAATGGGGGAAAGTCTTTTATAACGTCTAATTTGATTTGTATTGTCAAGATTCCTTTTTTACCTATTCTTCATGTTAAACAAGCTTCACAATCGATTTCCTTCGACTTGAAAATCTCGATTGTTTCCCTGTTATCGTTGTTGGTTTATAAGGGAATCTGAAAAAGACAATTGGGTATAATATTTCGAGACAGACTTCATTTAACGTTTTGAGGCTTACACTTCAATTAAATGAACTGAAAATTAATTTTTTTTGTCGTTTCTTCAATTTAAGTGATTAGAGTCAAATCATTTTCAGGGACAAACTGACGATAACATGCCAACCTCAATTACGATGCACCAAGAGGGTTTAAATGGCTACTTGCAAAATTAGCAAAAAGGAGCAAAAGAATGACTAATTTTCTAATAATTCACCTTATTTTTTAACTTTCGTCGCATGATTCCAACAATTATTATTTTAGCAGTCTTTTTTTTTTTTGCTTGATGTTATATGCCCTTACGGAAATTTAAGCAGTATCAACTCGAACTTGACTTTTTCCGGAATTCAAGCATGACAAATAATTGATGTAGGAAAACTTACCTGAAAATAAAAAAAGAAACAAATTTTAAATGACATAATGACAAGTATGTGGTCACGTGTTACATGCGTAATGTTTTTCGGAAATATCTTTGCTAACACAAGAATTTTGTCAGTTTCTTAAAATCACTAAAAAATTAAGGAATTTTTGGCTGCAATAAAGGATTAAGATCCGCAAACTATAGTTAACTATGAAAACAATGAATGGGGAGAGAAAAGAAAAAGGGAAAGGGAATGGTCCCTTTTTACATAAAGGATAGGGAAGATATTAGAGAAAACAAATTATGGGGAAAAGAGGGAGGAGGCCAGATTCAGTGAGGGGATCTGAGCCCCATATAGCTCATTTCGGGGCCGGTAGGAACTTGAGCTCGATTTTATTTTTAATAGTTTGAGCGTATAAATGAATCGTTAATTTGAAAAAGAGGACATACATTTTCATCACTCCGGGCGGGAAATGAACTTTCCCGCCCGCTTAAAAAACGAAAAAATTCATTCGCCCTCGTAATAAAAAATATCTTACAAATCAGGCATGGAGGTGGCTAGCAGGTCTCGACTGGTCACGGCCTGCAATACGCCACCTGCATACCTGATATGTAATATACTATTTGTTTACCTTATAAGCCACGCCCTCTTTTTTGATTTCAAACTAACGATTCAAATAAAGTGTGAAACTCTGTTTGATTATGGCCAGGATTTTTAAGAAATTGAGGCATTTCCTTATCGTGCTGATGATGACCAAAGGCATCGGTAGTCATCAGTCACAACTGACGGCTGTTTATTGCTAAGCCTAAACAATTCCTCGAAAATAGCAGGTTTTAGACTTACCACATTGACGAAGTCCTGAAACGTTATAGCTGATGTCTTTCCTTCCTGTGCTTTTTCCGCCAAAATTTCCCTTTTGTTGGCGTCGACTTCAGCGATGAAATCAGGATTTTTTAGTACTTCTAAAAAATCTTCCCACGGGATTTCACCGAAACCTTCAGGATCATACTGAAAAGAAAAAAACGAAAACTTAATTGATGCCACAAACAAAACATGATAAATCTTGAATGTTTTGATATTTCCAAGATCCAAACAAGATACGGGGATACAATACTACATATAATTTAAATAACCTTACAAACTAGGTATTCCCTTATTCCGGATAATTTTTCATCAAAAGCCGAATTTTCTATTATTAGATTTAGAGTATCCGTAGGTATCTTTCTGTTCCTAAGGGTAATGCCTGACTCGGAAAAAAAAAATCACTTTTCAGTCATAACACGTAGTGACCAACTCTGGGTTTTGAAGGCAACATATATATGTATGTGTATTTTTGAAATCATAAAAATCGCAGGAAAAGTATGTTAAACTGCCGAATGGAACTCTAAGAATATTAAACAATAATATCAAAATCGCTGATAAAAAAGCAGAGGCATAGCCATGATTGTAGGATTTTATATTATTAATAAATTGAGGCCGAAGAAAAAAAAATAGCTGAACGAATTTTCTGAATGAAATTTCACTCTCAATCTCACCTTAAAAGCATCTACCGACAAATCTCGGGACTACAACGCGAAATAGTTCAAACAGTGAAACAAGCAACAAGCGCCACGAACGGGGAAATTACCAACTAACGTTAAAAAATTCCCACCGGAAACACGCTTACACACAAATTACTACCTTACACCGGAAGTTTAAATAAGGTTGCCTCTGTTACGTTTTTTTTTTTTTTTTTTTTTTTTTTGGAGCGGTCATCACCTCGAATCGCTTGACTTTTTAATTAAATCCTTTACGAATGAATGTAAGAAGCAGGAAAAGGGGTTGTAAAACTTGATAAATTCAATCATTAGCTCTCGATGCCAGTATCTCGTTTAACGAAAAGTATCGCCTCGGGGCACACAAAGAAAATTAAAACCACGGGGTACTAGGGTAGATCATTTCCGACAAAGTTTTTCCGATTTTGCTCCTCCATGGAAAATAGGTTCATTTTATGTTAAAACTGAGATAAAAATTTTAAAATAATTTTTTTTTCACCGTTTAGGGGTTGCTCAAGGTCGATATAGGTTGCGGCGGTATGATTTATTTTAGGCAGGGCTGTATATTGGTAATACCTCACTAGTGAAAATATTGGTATTAACAAAAGTACTGTACCCTAGGGTTTTCGAGGTCGTAGAACACGAATTTCACTATCCCGAATTTTTCCGATTTACCCCTGTGACGTCATTAGCGTTTTTATCGAGCCAATGCTTCTTTTTTTCCTCGTAAAATTCGGCTTAATCTCGAATTTGGAGCCCTGAAATTTTTTTAAAAGTTGGTATCGCTCATACTTACGCTAAAATACTCGTAGAACACGAATTTCACTATCCCGATTTTCCCCGATCAACCCCTGAGTAGGAATATGAGTGTAAATTTGATTTTTTGGGCCAAAAATGGATTTTTCTGCCAAAAAATAACAACAACGCCTCACCTGTTTGATTTAGAGGTCATGTTCAATGAAATTTTTTACTCTGGTTACTCTAATTAATTATTATCTTTTGTGTTTCAAATCGATTTCCGAAATTTTTTGCCGTCGGAAAAAATTTGAAACTTCAAAAAAATTAAGGGTGAAATTTTCCGACCGTAAAAAATTTCGGAAATTGATTCGAAACACAAAAGATAATAATTAATTAGAGTAACCAGAGTAAAAAATTTCATTGAACATGACCTCTAAATCAAACAGGTGAGGCGTTGTTGTTATTTTTTGGCAGAAAAATCCATTTTTGGCCCAAAAAATCAAATTTACACTCATATTCCTACTCAGGGGTTGATCGGGGAAAATCGGGATAGTGAAATTCGTGTTCTACGAGTATTTTAGCGTAAGTATGAGCGATACCAACTTTTAAAAAAAATTTCAGGGCTCCAAATTCGAGATCAAGCCGAATTTTACGAGGAAAAAAGAAGCATTGGCTCGATAAAAACGCTAATGACGTCACAGGGGTAAATCGGAAAAATTCGGGATAGTGAAATTCGTGTTCTACGACCTCGAAAACCCTAGGGTACAGTACTTTTGTTAATACCAATATTTTCACTAGTGAGGTATTACCAGTATACAGCCCTGCCTAAAATAAATCATACCGCCGCAACCTATATCGACCTTGAGCAACCCCTAAACGGTGAAAAAAAAATTATTTTAAAATTTTTATCTCAGTTTTAACATAAAATGAACCTATTTTCCATGGAGGAGCAAAATCGGAAAAACTTTGTCGGAAATGATCTACCCTAACGGGGTACGAATACTTTTTTGCTGATTTACCATCTTTTAACCGTAAAATCGGAAATAAAATTATTTGTCCATCTTTAATACTCATTAAATCGTGAAAGGGTGTGTTGTGCTGGTTGGGTCTCCGTCATGCCTTGACGCCCCAAACGTGGGTAGGGGAGAGAAAAATGGAAGTATTCCTTCCGTATCGATTTTATCTGCCGAGTCCGTCTTTCCTATTGTGGGTTGCCATACGTTGTAACTGCCGTTCCCAAAAAAAAAAAGCAAAAATATTTCTGATCCACGTGACTTTAGGCATTCGAAATCCATGATCACTCTCTTGAGGATTCTCGTACTCTCAGCATATTTCCAACGATTACTTTGCTCCCCTACTCGCGTCCAAAAGCTTCATTTCTCTATTCGCAATGTCCTGGAATTTAACTTGCTGCAGCCACATGAAGATTCTCGGTCTATTTTTTACAAATAAGACATACTTTTTACGCCAATAATCATCACTCGATGCCTTTTCGATTTGCGTGTTTGACAAGGATGGTAATCAGCAATGGAAGATCCGAGTGGATAAAGGAGTCATGCCTCATATTTTCTCTGAGCATTCGGTTACGGATAAAGTGAACCAAGCGGTGAAATGACGAGCTCAAAAAATCGGTAGAACCGTGCGTACGAATTTGAGTCTCTACTCTTTAGCTTAAAATGTTAAACACGTTTTTTTTTTTTTTTTTTTTTTTTGAGCTTTTGCAGAAACCTAAAATCAAAACTTGGTTTTTATAAAGCAAAACCAGGATCGAAATTATTAATTATGCACCACTAACATCCAGTGGCCGTGCAAGTTCAAGCTCAAATTGCAAAGCTAAAGCTGCAACGCAAGAATCGCATCGCCACATTGCAAGCTTTAAGCTTGAATTCATGATTAAATAATGTCCTTGAAGCTGTCAGGACCCAGTCGTCCCATTTAATCGGGATTAGTGCTAAATAATTTTTTATTATTTTCCCATTGTTCCGGATTTGTCCCCATGTGTTTTCTCACCTGAAAAAAAACTGGAGGCAAGAGTTATTCGGCATTGCTGTCTTCACTCGGTCAACCCCCCTTCCCCTTCCCCTTCCCCCTCGAGATTATCACGTTTTTTGCCCCCATTAGTTGCTTTTGATTTTTTTCCTAATAATGCAAAATTTGGTCTGCAACAACTCCGACTATTACGCAATAAACAGCATAAATCTTGCCAAAAAAAAAATAAATAAAATAGAATAAAATAAAAAATAAAGATTACAGCATTTAGCCGAAATCAAAAATATGAAAGGCGTGAGTAGATTTACATTGTTTTTTATTTTCTAAGAAAATGTATTTGTTCTGAAAGCGTAAAAGAAAGAAAAAGAATTTATCAATCTAAGAATGTAATTGCGAATGGGGACAGTAGAAGCTTGAGTATACAAATAAGAAGAAAAATTAAACTGCTAAATACATTTGGATTAGTGGCTTAATGTCGTTAACTTACACGGTCTATTTAAAAAATTCGTTTTAATTCCTACTTTTAAATCAGAGCTGCTGAGAGTGGCCTGATCCAGTGCAAAAAAGTTACTCGTCCAAAACCAAAAATAATGCTGAACAAATGATAAAGTTCAAAAGAAGATATTGACTTCACAATGGATGTTATAAAATGTTACACGTCTAATCAAGACTTTTCAATTTCACCGTCTTTAGCGGTTAAAGCCAAAAAAATCGTTGCAAAGTTTGCATTGACTGATCCCATGCAGAATCGATCAAGTTTTGGCATGACAATCTCCGATTTTCTTTTTACTTCGCGGATTTGTATTAACAATAAAACTGGAAAAAAATTATTTTCAAAAAAATTTCCGACGACCAGTTCCCCGGTTACGAAACCCCCTCAGAAACGTGTGCCGTTCTTACCTTGTACATTTTGAACGGCCACAGTTTAGTCAATTTTTACCAGTCACCTGACCCGTTTTAATTTTTTTACATTTTAGATTCGTTGGCCGGAGCCTTACATTTGATTATCTAAAAACCTGCATCCAAAAAAAAATTTTTTTTAACATTATGGCTTTGTAGGCTCATTGGCTACATCCATGCAAAATTTCAGATTGAGCCGCCAAGGAATAAAAAATTAAGGAAAGAAGGTGTACATTTTTACTGAAATCCGCTGAAGTCGCTTAGCTTCAAAACTCAATAAGTGTGCAAATCGTAATACCTTGATGAAACTTGATGGGTACATTGCACGTATAGGTATTAGCATTTTATGATATAGACCCCAAAAATTCAACCCCCCCCCCCCTCCACCCGGGGGGCAAGGCCTTAGAGTGTAAGGTGAGCGAAATAAAACTTTTATTTTTAAATCAGCTAAAGCAACCCGCATTTTAGCATTTTCTTTGCTTTTTGGAGCGTAGAATTCAAAAATGAGCCTTTTTTGGAATTTGAGACCTCTTATTTGAGATATTTTAAAAAAATAATATCTTAAATTTTTTTCTTTCAACTTTTGAACTGAATTTCTTTTTTTTTTTTAATTTCTTTTTTTAAAATTTTTTTCAAAATAGTTTTTCTTATGGTCCCATTGGTGAAACAAATCCGGAAAGTAAAAAGAAAATCGAAGATGGTCATGCCAAAACTTGGTCGATTCTGTATAGAATCAGTCAATTACGAAATTCAATGTCTTCCAGGCCAATTTTTCCCTTTGTGGTAACTTTTTTCAGAAATAAGTGGAAAATCGCTGCCGATCCGCAGCAGAGAGCTTTATAATAATGAATATTTAAACAGGAAAACAATCCAAAACAGTAACTCACACACAACACGCAAAACACTTAAAAAGTTTACGTATAGGAAATTCTATTGTTACGGCATTCGCGGAATTTCAAAATTATTTGCCGATTGCAATTTTTCATGGGGTCGATTCAAAAATATTAAGAGTAAAAATTTCTTCAGTTAAATTTTTCCTTTTTTTTCATGTTCGGCCTTTGCCTTTTACCGCAGTTATTAAACTTCTTTCTTTTATTTTCGATAGGACAAAAAAGAAAAAGAAATAACGAGAAAAACGTTTTTAAAAAAAAGTAACTGCTCTAAATTACGACTCTTTAGAGTAAATAATAAGGCTTTCATCAAAATCATCGGAATATCATTTTCCGAGAATCGTAAAAAAAAAGTTCTTTCTGGTCTCACTCTCTTTTCAAACTAGAAAATCTCATTTAAAAGAATCTTATAAACAATAAAAGAGAAAATTATTAGCGAAAAAAGGGAATATTTTGCAAAATTGCCATCCAACCAAACAAGGGAATGAATGAAAAAATATTGCGTCTTACCTTATCGAAAAGGAGCCTCCATTTCTGAAAATAAAAAAATAAATGTATTAAAAAATTGGAACAGAAATCGCAGGGCACCAACTTCTACAATACTGCCGTCATTATCGAGGCTAATAAACAACAATACGACACGGCAATCAAAATATAATGGATAAAATATTAAATTTTTGAATTTCAATGTTATAAGAAAAACGTTTATTGCGATCCCTGGTTCAAGACATCAAAGAATATAAAAACTTTTTTTTTTTTTTTCAAATATAGGACGGAAGGTGACGGAGCTTTGGAAATATTTACCTGCTTATACCCCGAGATTATGACTTTATTTGTTTGCATTTACTTAAGATGCCTGAAGCTCGGTTTCCTTCTGCAGAGGCGAAGCTAAGAATTTCTTTTCGTAGAGGACGGAAATGGATTTTTTTTGTTTTTTAAGAAATGGCAAGACTGAAAACTACCATTCAATTGTACAAGGAGAAAACGGAAACTGATTGAACTGATTTTGAAGGAAACTCCCTTTTCGAGTTTTCCAATCTATCATAACTCATTTATTCCCGGAAATTACCTGTTAATTTACCTGTCAAAACAATTGGACTATTTCGAATTTCAGACCATGAAAATAATTTTTCGGAAAATTTCCAAACTTGATGAAATGGTTTTTCATCTTTCGAATTTCAGATCGATCGATTCCTTCTTCCAATCATGTTTTTCTTTTTATATCAGACTTTTGCCTCCGCATTCCAAAAAGTCAACCGAATTTCAGACAATATTTATTCATTTTTTTATCAAAAATCTTGGAATATATTTTCTTGGTCAGTTATTTTTAATTACTTGGTCAGTATTTTATTCTATGAAGTGGTCAGTACTTAATATTAGTTTTGGTTAGTAAAAATACTTAAAATGTCAGTAAAAAATTTGAAAATGGCCAGTAAAAAATTTGGAAATGGCCAGTAAAAAATTTAAAAATGGTCAGTAAAAATATTGAAAATTGGTCGGCATCAAATTTTTTACTGAAAAAAGTTTTCCAACAAGAGTGGAGTTGGATATCTTTTTTAACCTTTTCCTGTCTAGGCCTATTTTTAAGATTGGACACTCCCGGACTGAATTTATAAGACTGATGCAAATGTTTTTTCTGGATATCAGAGAGGTACGAAACTCATTCCTAGTAAGTACGGCGCCTAGCAATCCAGTGTTAGGCAATCTGTGCATAGGAGTTAAATGTAACGCCGTAATCTCAATTTTTTATTTTTTAGGGATTTTAAACTATGGCCTAACTGTTTTCGAGGTCAGAGATTCCGAATTTGGAGTCTATTTCGACGTAGGAGCCCGAGAAGGCGTCTTACGAAAATATTTTTACGAAAAAGTTATTTTTTTTAATACCTCTAAATTATTATACTAATAGCCATAAGCTAATAATAGGCGCAATATCCGTTTCATCTATCTGTTTTTTTCGAGTAATACTCACTATGGGCAACTGATTATTTTTTTGAAGAGTTAATTGTCAAAAATAAAAAAATATAACTTATGAGTTATTAGGTTCTGCCATTAAAGGGTCTGCCACCATTTTGTTTCTAAAAATCGGTAAATTGACTTCAAATTCGAAAAGAGCGCCCTTAAATACCCCCATCTACGAAGTTTAGTCAAAATCTGACCAAGTTTTAGTATTGCAAACATCAACATCAATCAACATCTGACCAAGTTTGATTTTGCTGTGCATATCCATACGGATACATTAGACAGGAAGGGGTTAAACTTCTTTGTAGTCTGATTGGATGGTTTTTTTTTTTTTTTGTGTGCCAGGTTGGTTTTTCATAAAAGTTTTAGCCCCCAAAAAGGCCCCCAAAAGTTGTTACGCCCCTGGTCTTTATGTTGATTTACTTAAAAAAAATTTTTTCCGCTATTTTACTGACCATCGAAAAAAATTTTTTTGAAAAAAACTTACATAATTAATTTTTTTACTCACTATTTAAATATTATTACTGACAAGTTCAAGTTTTTTACTGACCATTTGTCAACTGACCACAGGGATACTGACCAGGCAGTATATCTACTGACCGTGTAATATTTTTACTGACTAGTCAATAAAAATACCGACCAAAACCTATATTTTTCTACTGACCAACTAAATACAAGCCAAAAATCTTTAAGGAAAGAAATGAGGTTCTCTGATGCAAAAATTATTATTCCGGTTTCGCTAGATGTCCTTAACAGTCGCAAATCAAATACCTAATGATTTTCTAAAAAGGTGAATTTTGACCTAATATTGCTGTGTCCTGGAGAAATGATTTCCGGTTATCATTTAATGGGTCCCAAGACCGTACTTACATCATTTAGAAGTTCTCTCCTGAGCTCGGATTCGTCAATGTCGGAAGTGGTTTCCGGATGGTCACCGTCATGAAATCCGGAGTCGACGGTTCCTAAAGTACCTCCACCGCCGCCGCTGCTGCCTCCGCCACCTCCGCTGCGATGACATGCAGGTGGGGATCCCATGATTCTTTGGGCGCCAGACATGAAACTCGACGGCCACGATATCTTCATGTCTATCTCCCCACTCTTAATGAAAACCGAGTGGGGAGATTAGATCAAAATTATTTGTTAACTCATCTCACATCTGGAAAGAGAAAAAAATAAAATAAAATACAATTGGGAAAAAAAAAGTTATTCATTTATTATTGAATATTTTCAGAAACTTGCAGCATCACAACAGAGAAAAAAAAGGTCACTGAGCAAAAAAGCAGTCATGAGGAATATCACTTTTTTAGGCATATTTTTTTTTTTTTTTTTTAAATTTTAGAAAAAAAAATGGAAAGAACATTGCAATGGCATGGAAGACAATTCAGAACCGGTTTTAGAATTTAGGAAAATGGATTACATAACTGTCATTAAAATACTAGTGCATTCATGTTGGGGAGCGAAGGAGGACCAAGAATCTTCCCTTCCAAGATATATTAAAAAAAAACAAAAAACGTATCGAATATAAAATACATGCTTTCTCAAAAATGGTGTCCTAGATCCACGTCTCATGCTGTTTTCTCGTTGTCCTTAAATAATGTTAAATTAAATGCATTTAGTAAAAAGTTATAAGAATTTTTGATGCAACGTTTTCGTAATACCACAGAAACAACGGCAGCCGTAGCACACAGGTAGTCTTTCAAACAATTTTACAAAATAATTTTAATTCTCTCTTGTTTTAAGGCAAATGAAAATATACCATAGTCCAAAAACTCCCCTTCCTGCTCCTCTCCCAAAAATAGAAGATTCATTCCTTCAGTTTCTCCACAGCTCTTTGCGTAGCCTTCTAGAATCCCTCATCAAAACCATATTTACAGCCTCACATTTATACCGAAAAAAAAAAACGAACCTTTACCAACTTTTTAGCAGTTCTTTCCCTCAATATACGCCACTGAAGACATCATCTCTCTTCAGTGAACAGATATGCTTTTCTCATCTTAAGAATCCATTTCATATGAAAATTTGCTTTCGAATAAATGTTTTCGAGAAGGATTTTCCAATTCAATAAGATTTCGGGGCTTCCGCTATTTTTACGTCGTCGTCGTCGTCAGCAAAACTATTCTTTTTATAAGTTATTTCCCCTCCTACCCCTCCCTTGATTCCCAATTTTTTTTAAGTTTGTAATGCGATAAAACGTAAAAGTCTGACGTTAAACACACTTTGAAAAAAGAAGAGGTAGGTTAAGAAAATAAATTAACAAATAGGAAAAAAAAATGTTGAATCTCGCAACCCCATTGAGAGATTCCAAATGGTGAGGCAAAAAAAAAAAAAAATTGATTCATAAGCGTTTAAATTTTGATAGAGAAAAAAATTCGTCAGCAATCCGTTTTCCTCCGATTTTTTTATTAAAAAAAAGAAAAAAAGTTTTACAATTCAGTTTTTTTTTTTTTTGACAGTTTCGATTGTTAAAAATACAATGGAGGAGTGATGCCGGAAAACGAACTCGAATGAGACAGCAAATGTATCATAGCTTTTTATTTTGTTTCGAATTCGAACCGACAGTTTCTCGTTTACCCCCGAATGGACAAGAAAACTGAGAAAAAGGAGAAAAAGAATAATAATAATAATAATAATAATATAAAAAAATTTTAAGTTCGTTATTAGGTAAAATTTTATACAAGAAAATAAGGTTAATAAATTGGAGGGAAGAACAAAGTAAAAAGGAAAAATTTATCAGCGTCGTAAAAGATAAAACAGTAAATTATCCTTTTCAAATAATAAAAATGTTAATTTAAAGAATGGAACGTTGCAACCATGTTAAAAAACTAATTTGTTACAATAATGTGTCTGAATTGATCACGTGCCTTTACGTGCACTACCCTGTTCAAATAATAATATGAAGCTCACAATAGAAAATCCTGTATTTTGCGAATTTTAAACGACTTCCCCCCGAAATAACCCTTCTTAAACCTACTCCTTAAACTTTCTCCTCCTGAAGTTCCTTACCCCTTTATAAACCAGCACTCAGTTCTTTTAAAGCCTGTTTAGACATCAAGACAAAGATATTAGGTTCGGTTGCTCCATACTTCAAACTAAAGTAAGTCCTAAAGCACTCTATATTGTCCACCCATGTTTAGCAAATGGGCGGTTGGTTTTCCTATGGAAAATTGTTTTAAATGATCATATACACCGAAAAAATCAATGTTTAAATCATTTTTAAATGTTTGGTATTAATCTAGATTATTTCATGTTTAGCTTACGGAAGTTTTTTTTCGCAATGCTTATCTTCTTGTGCTTTCGAAAGTGATGGTTTTTTAAAATTTAGATCCTTGTAACGTATTAACAAATTGAAATTAGGCAATCCTGACATTAAATTTGAATTTAGGACCCTTGAAAACCCCTAATTGTAGCCGTGCTTAGTCGTTTCAACAACGAAATTTTTTTAGCTATGCAACCAGCAATTCACAAATGCAGATCCCCTTGCCTGATTAGATTAATTCGAAATGTTTAAACCATCAATAACACTTGAAATCGACTTTTAAAAAAATAGTTCCTGAAGAACAATATTTTTTTTTCCAAATTTTATAATTAAAAGCTAAAGACTTTTAATTTTTTTAAAAGTTGATAACCGGTAACCGGATAATGAAAAAAAAAATCCTAATAATGGCTCTTTTCGTGACCGAAAACACCGATTAAAACAATTTTTGAGGAAATATCTTTTCTCAAACTAATTTAATCGCTGGAAAAGAATAAGAAAAAACTCTAAAACTTAAAAAAATTATTTTTTCTAAAATGACAATCCCAAAATGAAACGAAGGAATTTTAAAGTTAAAAGCTCGGGAGGTTGGAAGAAAAATGAAGGAAAAGCCCTGGAAGGCACAATTCGATTATACCGATCAAGACAGAAATTAAAATCTAAATGAAATGATGTTTCTTCCACCTGTTTCCGCGCGCGGCGAATCAAATAAAAAAAAGAATCTCCCGGGCCGTTCCGTTTCTTCGGATTTCATAATTTTTTTTGTTTTTGTTTCGAATCGCAATTTTTTTTTTTTTTCGTGTAAACAACAAAACACAAAAAAAGTTAATTTTACAAGGGAAAAAAACGAAGAAAATTGCTCTTGTTTCCTTTTCCGAGAAGAAAAGATTTTCGCTATGGAAAAAAAGGGAAATTGATTGCGAAAGAAAATACGTAAGGTTTCTTTTAATTCCTTTTTTCTTCCCTATTGTTCGGAAAAAATTATTCATTATAAAAATATATCATAAGGATATTGAATGAAGAGGATTTCTCCAAGTATAAGTCGTTTTGTAATCTCGTTGAGTTTTTCCTTTAAAAAAAAAATCTAGTTATAATGGTAAGGAGGAAAATTCAATACAGTTTCGAAATGGAGTGGTCAAAAATTACAAAATGACATAATATCGGTTTTCGGAGTTTGAAGAACAAAAACGAAAGTTTAAACGAAACATGGTTTGTGGCTTTGGCGTTTTCATTTCAATTTCATAAGCATTACGTTCCGTTCATTTATTTCTTTATAAGGCTCTCTCCAACGGCTTCCTGGTTTGTGAAAATTTACCGGTGTTAATATACATTTGCCAAAGGCAATGGAAGTTACGTCTCGATTTAAACTCCCGACATACCATCATTTGAAAAGGTCGCTTTTAGCCATTTTTAAATGCTTGCTTGGCTTCTAAGGTAAGCCAAACATAAAAAATTAGTAGCTCAGATCCGAAATGTCTTAACTTCATTAACCATTTCTATTCCCGACCGAAGTCTGTAAAAAAAAAAAAAATTCTCCTCCAAGCCAATTTTTTATTTATTTATTTTTTTTTTTTTTTTACTTCTGGGTCCTTAACAATTTGGGGTCTGTTAAACCTAAAATGTTACTACAATAGTAATTAATACCCCGATAACGATTCAGCACTTAAAACACAAGACAGATGAGTATTTATCGTAATATTTACAAGTATTATTTTTGTTTATAAACAGCCAAATGGCGGGGCTCAAAAAAAACTGTTTTTTTTTTTTTTTTTTTCCATATTGACAAATGAAAACTACACTTTGAAACATTACAAAAAATATGCATCTTTTTTGTGTTTGAAGTACGGAATCGTCATCGGGGGGTATTAATTACTATTGTTACAACTTTTTATATAATATACCCGACTCCGATTTGTTAAGGAAAACCTAAAAGTAAAAAACATTTTTGATAAATAAAAAATTTAAAACGTGCCCTCCACTTCCTTTTATGTGCAGGAAATCACTCCTTTACGCTAAACAAATAGCATAATAGCGCCTAAATGAAGTTTGGTTAAGCAACCGGCTTCATTTTACTGAGAAAGAATTTATACGACAAAAATCGGGGAACGTTCCTAAAATAGGCTGCGCCAGCCGCCTTCCACAATATGGTTATGCTATCAACTTGGAATACATAAAAACCTGTACTTAGCGGCCATATTAACTTGGAAGGCCCTTATGGACAAAATACATGCCGTGACATCACGCTTGCACAGCCTATAGAACAAAATCCCGTCTTGGGGCCGCTAATTTTAAATCCGCGGTTCAAATGGTGAAATTTAATTTGGCGGTTTAAATCTTTGAAAATAACTTTTTTCATTTTTATCATTTCCTTTATAAGCTAAACATAAGGCCAATAGTTTTTAAAAAATAAATGAAAAACGGAAGGTCGGTGGTTCAAGTCCACTCTTCGAGTGCCTTTGGTGTATTCTTTTACTGAACATCTTCCCGGTTCCCCTCTTTGATCCCAATACCGCAAATCCCAACCGAGTAGAATTACACCCCCCTGTCTAAAAACAGTATTTGGTTTGTTGGAAAATTAAATATTTATAATTTAATTAGGATCGTTATCCGCGTCACGACGCAAAAAAGAGTTTAAAATATGTTAATCCTGAAATGATCGTTTGTTGTATACTTAGCATATCGCAAGTCACATTCGTGAATATTTCGAATCGATTCCCTAACACCTTATGTAACCTGGTTCAGTAGAGATGCATCATAGCCCGAGGTAGCTCAGTGGTAGAGCAGCCGTCATGAAAACGGAAGGTCGGTGGTTCAAGTCCACTCTTCGAGTGCCTTTGGTGTATTCTTTTACTGAACATCTTCCCGGTTCCCCTCTTTGATCCCAATACCGCAAATCCCAACCGAGTAGAATTACACCCCCCTGTCTAAAAACAGTATTTGGTTTGTTGGAAAATTAAATAAATGAAAAAATTTTAAGTTTTCGAAATTATTAATACATTTTGTGCGAAATACAATTTGTTTGTAAAATAAAACATTAAAAAGATTTTTCTGAACATTTAATGAAATATTTTAATTAATATAATTGGAAAAAAAATCCGCCATCTTTAATTTCGGATTTATCAAAATTTTGACTTTATTTTAGAAATTACGCACTTTGTATATGGCGGATTATCTTATTATAAGGAAAATCTCGTTACAAGTGCAAGATTAAAATTATGGCCAGTAGTCCATTTGGAGTACAAATATCCAATGGTATGTCAAAGAAGGAAGGCAAAAGGAAAACCACCTTCTTGGGGAAATTCTTCCTCAAAAGTACCATTGCAGTTCCTTGAACCCCGCCTTATGGCCGGTGGCAAAATCTGTCTTTTGACAGAATGACCAACAACAATTTTAGAAATAAGCCACTAAAATTCAACTAATACGCCAATTTTCAACGAACTATTTTTACTGGCTGAAAAATTAAATTTTAAAACGTTTTAAAACATTGGTGTAAAAACGGTCCCGAGCCAGGAAAGTCGGGAAAGGGTTAAAAACTGGATCACTTACGTCTTTTAAAGTCTACATGATGCGCGAATGGAGAAAAAAAAAAAAAATTGTTTTAAAAAATCGGGGCTATTAAATCGACCGTAAAAGAACTTAAACAAACGCTTCGTTTCTCTAATAAATTGAAAATGTTGTTTATTTAATCTTGTCATCGCACAAGTACGATTTTATTTATTAGTTATTTATTTATTTATTTATTTTTAACTTAGAAATTCTATTCTCGGTTACTTTTCTTGAAAAAAGAACAATAGGAAATACGAAAGCTGAAAATGAGGCAACTTTCGGGAAACTTTTACGATACCTCATTAAAATTTGGAATAAAGGAGGCGATAGTTCGGCAATTAATTAGAATTCTTTGCATTATTCTTCAAGGTCTTGTTTTTCAATGCAGACGATTTACCAAAGATTGTTTTTCATTAAGGAAATAAAATTTTAAACTTTATTGAGATGTTAGGAATAAAAGAGTTCCGGGTTTCAGAATTTCAAGTAACAATGTAAGGGGTTTCGAAAAGAAAATGCATATACAGTATTAATTTTATCCTCGCTTACAATATCTTTGGGAATTTCGATTCCAGAATCAAAAACTAAATCCGATTTCAATACAATTTTTTTTTTCTTCTCTCGGTCGAAACCAAATAATATTATATGGAAAATTCCGATCAAAAAAAGAAAAGTAAAGCAGGTGGAATAATCTCAGTATGTGATCGTGGATCATAAATTTTGAATGCAAGAAACTAGGTGTGCAAAATAAAGTAAAATTAAACAAAAGTACAGCAGCGGATTAAGCAAAAATTTAAAAAAATTTACGGTTGTAAGCAGACTGCTTTTTAATATTTCCTGCGATGTTTTAATTACACAACTAAACTTTGTATAAATTGATGGATTAACCTTAACAAAAGAAAAAAAAATTCAAAACAATTGAATCCTTTGTCGACGGCTATTGCAGCTTAACAATTTCGGAAAAATTTCTGAAACTTAAAAGAGTTTTCGAAACCAAGTCCTAATGACATCGGAACTTTCAGGCTTATTAAAGCAGTACGTGAGCTTATGTCAGTTTGCATAACCATTTCCTGAAGGAGCTCTGCGATTCACAAAATAAATCATCGAAATATGCAGAAAACATAATGGTCTCAACAAGACAAAATAAATGACAAATGGCTCTACAAGACAACATTTAAAGTTTTGAGCATTAAAAATACAGTATATTAGGTCTAGCTTTGGCATTGCTTTGTTGAAGTATTGCTTTAAAGCAAGGATTTTCGTTTCCGAAATCCTTAGCGTCCAGAAACATTTGGACGAAAAGTTTACAAAATACTTGCGTGACCTAGCCGGCCCCACTAGAAAAACAACTGTCACTTCACCAAAAGGCCTTCATAGGGAAAAGCGTAACTTGAAACAACTAAAGTAAATCTTACTGTGAAGAGTTTATAGACGACGAACAAAAAGCATATAAATTCCAGAACTTTGCTGTCAAGCCCTTTTTGCCTCGAAATTCGTTGAAAAGCTCTGTAAATGTGAAACTTATACCTGATGGGATACGACTCGCGGAGGAAAAAAAAAAACCTGAAATCCTAAATTACGTTAATCTTCCAGTTCGTCTTTTCTCCTACCTAAATCAATTAAACATCGGGGGGAAAAAAGGTTAATTGCAGATCGGGAAAATGAATGAATTTGTAGGAAAAGACGACAGCAGCAACAGCAGCAGCAACATTCACCGCGGGACAAGGGTGAGTGAGTCATGGCCTTGGGAAGAAATTCCAACCCCGAATCCTAACATAAACCAGATTAACTTGGCTTACGAAAAAACAAAAATAAATAAATAAAAAAGAAAATTTCTCTAACATTTTGCCAACATGAAGGATTTGGAATATAAAATTTTCTTCTTAGTGAAGCGAATTCGTTAATTAACTATTGGAAAAAAAATAAGACTTCGTCGTTAAAATTCAAACAAAAATATTTAATAAACGTCTTTTTCCATAGGACAAAGGTATCGACTTGCTACCTTGATTTTTTTGTTGATAACTAACACAAAAAAATAACAATTTTTTTTCCTTAAATTCTAAACAATAAAAGCAATATGGTATAAACAAAAGGAAAATGGCGGAATTTAGAATCGAAGTTTTCCCGGTTGCCGATCTCCCTCCAGCGCTTAATATCGAGTGTATGAGTTAGGGGATGAAACAACCCCTACAGTAGAACAATTCACCCTTAAGTCGACATTACAGAGCACGAGAAAACCTCTTGCGTAAACACATCCTAGTTAATTATTACTCCACGATAGATAGTATGCACAATGTTTTACGATCCGTGCTTTCCCTAATTATTTGGACTATGCCCCACACCCAGGAATTGCAAATTTTCGGTGATCGCCCTTTAAAAGGTTTCAATTTAATCGATTCTTCTTTCTTAAAAGTTATAAAAGGCGGAAGCATTTTGTTTATTTGAAAAGGCAATGCGTGAGTAAACGCAGGTGACAATTGCAATTAATTTGTAAGCTAACTTGTAAAGCCATCGTTTGCGTCAGGGGGAAACTTCCTTCTAGAAATTTAAGTGTCCCGGAATACTTTAACAAATTGTAAAATGCGTCTTAAAACAATTTTTTTTTTTTTTTTTTTTTTTTGAAAAATTTCGAAGAAAACGGGAAGTCTTCCCCCAAATTCCGCAAGATATACCATTGATTTTATGCAAATGGGATGTATTATGAATGCTTCTGACACGTCTTCCATTTTTTAATCAGTTAAAAAAATTCCGGGGGGAAATGTTTTTGACGCAATGTGGTGCTTATTTTTAAATAGACATTAAAAAATTTTCACATGACCACGACATGTTGCAGGGATGATAAAAAATTTTGATGTCCGTCAATCCGATAAAAAGTAATTAATCCTCTTTTTTTTAATGAGGGTTGTCGCCTGGAATTTTTTTTTCATCCCTAAGCAAAAAATCAGTGCAACGAGGGAAGAAAAACCGTATTAGAATTTTTTTTAGTACGAAAACGGAAAAAAAAAAATTTTAACGTAGTCTAAAAGTCTAAAAAAAAAGTGATTTACAAAAAAGCAAGATATCAGAGGTATTCGTGCTGCAGTGGCGTCATTCGGTATGTAGCAAATATAGTATGGCAAATGTCAAGCCTCAGATTTGGAAAAAAGAAGGATCTGCTTTCTGCAAACAGCTTTTCGCAACTTAACTGGTTCCCTAATTTAACAGCTACTGCTTTAACTGACATTCGGCCATAGTTCCAAAACTTCCCTCCACTGACTCATGGCTTCAGATTAAAAAGAAAGAATAATAATATAAAAAGAATAAAACTTACTTCTGAATATTTCAAATCGCCCCGTTACTCCAGCTTCCCCCTTATCGTGATAAGTAAACAACACCTGAAAAGAAAAAAAAAGAAAATTAAAGTAAAAATAATTAATTAATTATTTTTCCAAAAAAACAAAAGCTTTTTTCTTTAAACAAAATTAAAATAGGTCACTCTAAAATAAGCAAGAAAATCCTTTGTATAAAAATCACAAAGCAAACAGTAATCAATAAAAGTCGACAAGTTTCAAAAAGTTGACTTAATTAATCCCAAGATAAATTAAATAAAACACCCCTGGTTGGGGTTTCTCGCCGAAGAAACCAAAGGAATCCTCCTTCGCCTTTACAAAACATGGAGCTTTTCCTAAAATAATAAAACCATCACCCGATGCGAAAACAGATTTACACGTATCGGGAAAAAAAGGAAAAGCTTTAAAAATATAAAGAGTTAAAAACAGGTGCAAATGTAAAAATCAATTTCGAATTATTACCAATTCCGCAGAGAGATAACTCATTGGAAAAAGGATAGAGATGCGTAGGATATTGATTTCTAATTTCATTCAGGCGAAAGCGGGAGATAGGAAAACCCGTATATTCCGTTCGGCTTAATAGTCTTATAACAACTTGGACGTTTTTCTCTCTCCTTCATTTATTTCGATTGTTTCTGCGAATTTACTATATTATATGTCCCATACCTTTTATTATAATTAGTGTTTTAGCTTTTAGTTGCTGAAAAGCAATTTGAAAATTTGTGCAGGTGGGCCATTCTCAATTTACTTGCAATTTTCGGAACGAAAAATGTCCCTTCAAAAATGTAAACAACCCGTACAAACACTACTGTTTTGATTGCGTTAGTGGAAATGTTATTTTACTTAATTTTACTATTTCTGTGCGGTTTTACCTAAAAAAAATGTTTCGGACAGTTTTAGGTGAGCGGTTTAATTTTTTAAAATGATTTTAGGGCAGTTTTTTGGCTCGCGTTAGTAAAGTTTCGCTGAACTCCATTACCGTGATCGTGGATTAAACCGTAATTTCCCCTTCAATTTATAATGCATTTTTATTCAAAAAAAATTTATTTAGAATTTTAGAGGGAGTAAGAGTTTGTTTATTGATATTTAGTGCTTTGTATGAGTGGTTATAATTTATAAGTCGTGAAAACAGATAATAGGTATAAAAAAAACAGCGTTAGTGGAAAAAAATGGAGGACAAGTTTTAAAACCTTATTTCAAGAGAAATTACAATGGAATAGTTCAATTCATTTCAAATGATTGATTTACTTATATTTCTGATTGCTAATCGTGAAGAAAAGATTTTTCCTGAATTGGGTTAACCTGTGAAGAAAAGATTTTTCATGAGCCATATTAACCTTACGACTTCAAGAGTCATAATAGTCATCGGGTTGCTCGATACCGGTTGCACAACTGACTGTTATCTGTTGCACATTTCAACTGTAAGTAACGGTTTCGGTCCGTCAATTCTGTGCACCGAAAGTCAAGTGACATATCTCCATTATCATGTTTCTTATTTTACGAATTTTCGAATTTGAAGACTTGGGCTTAAAGATCGGTAAGTTTCCGTAAGAGCAAAAGAAATGATGATTTTTTTCTTGTAGTTGTTGAAAAACGATCATTCTGGATTCTGCCGCTGTAAGCGACTTCAGCGTAACTCCAATTTGTAAGCAATAGCTTCTTTCTGATGTTTAGCTTTTGCCAACAACTGATCCATTCGAGTTGTTTTCAAAATAGAGTTACGCTGAAGTCCCTTACAGCGGCAGCAATTCCTCTCCAAAATTTTGCGTAGATCATTAATCTAAAGTCTATTTCTTTATGACATGTCTCAGGTTTCGAGCTGAGAGCCAAAATAGGGTGAAAAAATACCGTAAAAAGACAAAACATGATATGTCCTCAGTTTTAATACTGTTTTGGCTTCCAGCCTAGAAATAGGGCGGAAATTAAATAAAAAACGGATGCAAAATTTCTGATAAAGAATGACTGCTTTTTTCGAGGGATAAGATCGAATTTTTCTGTCTTATGGGAATTTTATAAACTTTAAGCTCAAGTCAGCACAATTTTCCGGAGGGTAAAAAATTTTTTAAAAATTAGATTGTGTGTGAGCACCATAAAAAACGAAATTTCGTTCGGTGCGATTTAAATTCGAAAATCCGAAAAATAAGGGATACCGTAATCACAAACATAATTATAATTATAATGGAAATGTTCTGCTTTGACTTTAAAAAACAATCAAAAACAGATCATCTCCAATCACAGTACGAATTGTGCAACTGATACAGTTTGTTGCCGAATCGACAGTGTCAGTTGTATACAACTGACAGTTGACACCGTCAAGTGGCGGTAAAGCTTTTTGAAAAAAAGCTACTGGTTTCAAAATATTACCTTCGTGAGATATTGTGCATTGGGACAACAATGATTGCATAGCCAAAACAGAAAAGACACATGAGATTAAAAGATTTAACGAGACAATTAACGAACGGATCTTTTTTTATGTAACCGAAAAAATCGATCCATAAAATAAACAAATAAAAAAAGGCAATTTCCTTTTTTACGGTCTTGCCCAGATTGTACATATTTACGATCCAACATAATTATTTTTAATTTTTCATCGTAAAAAAAAAAAAAAAAAAAAAAAAAAAAAAAAAAAAAAAAGGGGGAAAAAAAGGACAAAAGAAGGTTATTGACAAAATTTGTATTCAGCAATAGCTCTAATTTTTAACCATGTGTCCAATATAAGATCACGTGTAATTTATTTATCGTTTCCAGAATAAATTACTTCCTTTTCTTTGGGTATTTCAAAGGCGAACTTTTTGGAATATAAAAAGGCGAAGTCATAAAAAAAAACTCCTTCCTTTCCCTATTTTGCTAAAATTTGAAATTGTACGACGAAATATATCTGGAAAAACCTAAATTCGATAACCTCTAGTAGAAAAAGTTTTAGCGTAACTTCGTTCCTGTTATTTTTCTTCTTCTTCTTTTTTTTTTAAATAGAAGAAACTCTTTTACAACAAAAAGATTAAGAAAAAAAATTGGAAAAAAAAAACATTGAAATTGAAGGATGTTAACTTTTTATATACGACAAAAGCGTATTCCTGCCGAGATTTTTTTATTATCGGTTTTTTTGTAAAATTTTTATATGTACTTTTTATCAAAGAGACTGAAAACGATTTATTTTTTTGTCTTGTAACTTCAATAAACTCGCAACTTATTCCATCGGAGTGGAAATGATTTTTCATTCACGGGTTTTTCCCTATTGTTAGAATTAATAATGAAAAAGAATGGGAGTTTAAAAAAAAAATTGATTTCGATTTGCGAATTTGTTTCTCTTTTAATAAGAAAAAATGCTTAAAAGATATTTTAAGCATGTTCAAGTTTTCAGTTCATTTAACTAGTTTCATTTGCATCGACAGGACTCAGTAAAAGACTAAATTAAGCCAAATATTAAGCTCAAAATCTAGATTGTTTTTGAGGCATCGAATTTCCATGTTAATTGAATTTTATTTTTTAAGCTGAAGAAAAAAGCGATTTTTTTTTCTAAATCTATACGTTAGGTTATAATTGTAGAAAATAGAAAATTCCATGCTCACAAAAAAACAATAATTTAAAGAGAAAACATTTTTAATTAATCTTGGTAGGATTTCGGGAAAAATGATTTTTTTTTAATCTTTTAATATTTCTGTCAGGCCAAAGCCTCAAAATTTTCATGGAAGCGGTTCCTATTAGATTAGATTTGAATTGAAATCAAAAAGGACCAATGATCATGGATAAAAAAGAAGTATTTTTAGCCACATTCCAAATTTTTCCTATTTTCCGAATTGTTTTTTTCTTAAAGCCGAAGAGGCCATGAAATAAATAAAATATATATTATGGTCCGAAGCTGTTCCTCGATATTTAAAGTACTGGTCTCAAACGGTATTTTTTTTTGCATTTTGGCTGAAAATGCTACTAATCCTACACTTCCTCTCAAGTGCGATTTATTTGTTAAAAAAAATTGAGTAAATGAGTAATCGCAATAATCATCTTTTAAAGCTGAGATTTCCTGTTTAGATCTTCCACCATTTCGTCGCCAGGAGGAGAATGCGTAGGGGATGCTCCGGCTTGGTGGGGGAAAGGAAATCTTACTTTTATCCATGGTAACACCGTTCGAATGTAAAATAAGTGTTTACGCATATGAAACACTTTTTCTAAAAATTTTAATATTTAATGCCTTTTTTTTCCTTTTACCCATTAATACTTTTCTCTTGGGTTAAGTCAAGAGACCGGAAATCAAAAGCAACATTCGATAATCTTTATGGCTTCTTGAGAGTAAAATGAATCTTACTTTATTATGCAATTTTGTAAAGGGATAACAAGCCATATTCTCTCCTTCACATGATGGAAAACGATTAAAGAGTTTTAATGTCGTCCGCGTATTAAGCTCCAAGTACTCTTTAATAAGCTTTCTAAATTAAGAACCCCGGCAAAGTGAAAATGTCCTCGTTTTCATGAATTCTCACTCTCTCTTTTTACTTGCGATCAATTCTTGTTCCTCCGTCCTCCCTTACCCTCCCCTTACCCAGCGTGATGTAAATCACGACTTTACATCATGTAAATTTTCCTATTTCGTTTTTAGATCAAAAAGCCTGCCCTTTGAAGGAAAAAGGCTCGAAAGAAAAAGATTTTGAGAGCAATAGTATAGAGTAAAATGAAAATTCCGTCTGATGATCTCGTATATGCAGATGAGGCGAGGTTGAAACACCGTGATGAAAATTTATATTTCCACAGTTATTTTCGAAATGGTTAAAAACACTTTAGATGAAAACTATATTTTATACCAAATTCAGCAACAAAAAAAAAAAAAAAAAAAAATTTAACACTTTCATTTGATATACTCTTCGCTGAACGGAACATCTGGTTCATATCAAGGTTGATCTTACATCCTTTATAGAGGAATCGAGTTTAACCCTAAAGCTTATATGCATTCATTTGCAACTATCAAGGCAAACCGCCCATTCAAAGGGTTTTAACAGCAGAGTGATTATGTCAGGAAATCGAAACCAATTTCAGATTAGAAGGTTTGAGACAATACCTAACGCAACCCCTTTCCCCCGATGCTTTGTTCATAGTTGTGCTTAACATAATAACGGGAATTGATTAACATAGTTAAATACGGTATTATCAAATTCGATATAGGCAACTTTATAAAGTCGCGGTATAAATGCTACGTGATTTTCGGCTTGTGCAGATATCGTCCAGTCATAACAGCTTATGTCATTCCAATTTGTTAATTCAGCTTTTTTTCACTCCCCTGAAATGCTTTGAAACGGTTGTGCTAGAACCCTTCCCCCTTACACGCATACTTTCAGAAAATTAAAAAAAATAAAATATTTGAAATTTAGATTTAATTGTACGCACTAAAAATTCGAGCTTTTTCTTCACAGCAGATTAATAAAGTACCAGAAAAAAAAACATTAAAAAAGATTTTACAAAACAATCTTAAAAATGAGAAATCATTTTCTTTTTTTTTCAGTTTGAAGCGTTCTAGGAAAAACGATTTTTAAAGTCTAATATTTTCTGATGGAATTTAAGATTAATTCATTCGTAGAAATAATTAAAAATGCTTATTACAAAACGCCTACGTTATTTATTTCGATTTAACGAATCTTGAAAATCCTTTTTTTTTTCCTTGTTTTCCTACTTATTTATTTAAACAAAAAATGAAGTATCTCTCAAATTAAAGTAAAATCCAATTTAGAGAAACGGATTCTCAGATCTGTTTTTTAATCAATCAAACTAAACTACATTATCTCTTAAAATTTTCTTGAAATCAGATTTTAATCAAACGCGTTCAGATGTAAAAAACTTGATGCTTTTTGCAGTAGAAAAACAATGTTTCTTTTTAAAATATTTTTTACAGTTTTCATTCACATTTCAAGTCTTAAAAAATTCAACGGTTTTTAAGTACTTTAAAAAATTGTCTTTCTTTAAATGAGCCTTATTAACTAAAAGTTGATATTAGAAAATAATTTTCTACAATACCGCAGAAGGGTTATTAATTCTCTTGAGTCTGGTCCGCCCCTGCTAAAACTAAATGAAAACTTACGCTATTGAACGGTATTAATTGCGGGCGAGTGATAAAATATTTCAAGTCGTTCACACCCTTTTTATTAATGCATTAGAGTAGACAGTTCATATTTTTCAATAATAGTAATCATAATCATCATCCCCTTCACATTCGGTTTATTTCACTTCAAGTAAGCAAATCAGAAAAGAAGCCGAAAGACTGATTTTCGATCTATATATCTGTTTATTTTCAAATCATTTTAATCGCACATTGAGCTATGAATGTGACCTTAAACCAATAAATAAAATTTCAATGATTCTTGCGATAAATCACTTATTAACTATTTTCGGATCAAAAAAACAATCAAGTACTTTTTTCTACTAAGACGCGTCACGTGATCATATTTATTTATTTTATTTTTGGTTAATTTAGTTTCGAAATAGTCATAATTTCCAGATATCAAGACGGTTAATCAGTATTCTTGGGACACTTGACTTACGACCTTAGACCCTTTTTACGTTTTACTGAATTAAATGCTTTTGGATCCTCTGCTATACGAACTTTCCCAAGTCTAAATTAAAATTTATTTAAATTAAATTAAAATTATAATTAATCTCACAGGGCCATTGTTTCACCACATTTACTTATTGCTTTTTAGTTTCATGTATCTAGTGTAAACTTCAGATTGTAAATAAAAAAAACGATATTTCAAAAAAAAAAATCTCACAGGCTCCGTGTTCGACATACACGAATCATGCGAGCTCTGGGAAAGTGAGCTATGAAAGCTTTTTTTACAGTAGAAAACAAAGTCTGGCGGTTCTTTTCACAGTGGTCCTAATTAAAAACTTCGAAATTAAAAGTTAGGTGAGCTTTTGTGGAACTCAAAATAGCCAAAAAGAGCTTATTTTAGTCTTGCAGGCTTTATTTTTGAATTTTTGACCCCCATGAATCATCCGAACTCATGGAGTCAGCGATGAACGCTTTTTAAACAACAAAAAAATGGTTGTGACGTTCTCTAGTCATTGTAAATAGAAAAGACTTAAAAAGAGCCAAAGTGAGCCGATAATGTTTTTGGCGCAAATATCTCATTTTCAGTTTTCGATGTTTTTACACTTTTTGAGGTCCCCTGATTCCGAAAAAACCAAAATTTGGGTGGTGTATGTATTTACCATTTACAATGTATACAGTCTATGCCCTAGTATTGCACAGTAAACAGTATACGTAAGCAGTAAACGTTACAGTAACCGTTCTTTAAATTATTAAAAATTGGACAAAAGAAGTAATTGAAACATTGCAGATTTTGTATCTTTAGAGACGGAGAAATCTATCCATGGATGAAAACCAAAATATTTTTCTGGGACGAAGCGAAGGGCCTCTATAAATGCCCAATACGTGGCCGATTTAAGAAAATACAGTCATGGGGTATCAGTTTCCAAAATAGGAGTCGCCTATGAAGGGTTGGCAACGGTTCAATTTAGTCTGTGAATTATCAGCAAAGCGTTAGCAAGTCAAAAAGATCAACATAACACGTCTTTTTTCCGGTTTTCGAGATGTTTAATATGGGTGTCATATTATTTTTATTTTGTCAACAAAATAAACTAATAAAAAGCGTGAGTTCATGTTAAGAAAATGGGTATGTCAAAGATGAAAGGGGAAGATGAGAGTAGGAGTAGGGTGGGATAAACGATGCTTTGTTACACTGTGAGACGGTTGCAAATGTAAGAAAAGAGATCGGTATCCCGTAATCAAAATTGTAGTTAGTGAATACCTTCCGAATCAAAGACCTAGAGATTCCGGAAAGGACGGGGCGTTTCCAATTCAAGGACGGATGAAAAGTATAGTGGGAGTCATCAACTGACTGAAAGAAAAATTCAACAAGTGAAAACCGAAGAAATATATATAAAACGAAATTTGCTGTGGTTATGGATTAGCATAACCGAATTGGCCAGGGTACTGTACATACAATATGATACTTTAGAAGAGTTTTGGATAAGTAAAGCACCAAAAGGACTTTTGTGCAGCATATATAATCTTTCTTATATGTATGTACTCTCTTTTCAATTATTATTATTATATATTATATTATATATTATTATTATACAATTATCATTATATATTAGATTATTATCTATGTAATCTCTTTTTCAATGTTGGGATTTTTGGCCATATCAAACGAAAAATTTCAAATTTACGATCTTAGGCGTTGCATAACAAATCGGAACAGCATCTCAAGAATAACAAGTTATTTTTACGTACGTCGCACGGTGACATCTTTGTTTTGTCAGTAGACATTACGAAATGATGATAAACATTAAAAAAATATCCATATGGATATTCTGAATGTCCAAGCATATTGAGATTGTCCAACTGATAACTTCTGAATCGTAATCCACTAAATTAGTTTGAGAAATCTTTTTAAAATTTCCTTCCATGTTCTGTAACTTTAATAAAGGAACTGTTCAAACCGCAGATACTGATATCGAAATTTAATTTGTCCAGGCCCCATAATCTAATTAATAAAGCGTCATCTTTTAGAAATCCTCCCGATTTAGCGAGGAAAAAAATTACCTTTCGGTATAAAACTTTGTTATTCAACCTCTTCCTTCTTGCCAAACTCGCTTTTACAAACGATATAAAAAATTAAAAGAAATAAAGCGTAAACTTGCAACACAGCAAAAATGACGCGGAAGTGGCTTTCATACACGTGGTTTCCCCTCCTTTCATCCCCCTAGTTCTTTTATTCTTTGTTGAGTCATCCACCCTTTTGAAATAAAAAACTCCTTGTGATCTATACCACATTTGATAGTAAACTACATGTCTCCAAGAATTTTTTTTTCTCAAGAAATAATTAAATCCGGAAAAAGAAAAAAAAACTGTTTTTCTTCTTTCGAAAATATCGCCGGAAAAGCTTCCTTTTTCCTTCGATTTTATAGTTATAATACAAAAAAAAGTCTAAGCCTTTTGAATCAAATTTTTTTTCAGCACACCGGGAAACCATAGATAACTCATGGACATGAACAAGCAACCGGGAAAATAGGTACAAATCCTCAATAAAAAAAGAGAAAAGGTTTTAAGTATAAACCCAGGGCATAAAAAAAAGGATTTGAAAATACAACTTCACGATAATGCAACACAACCGAGAAAAAAAAGTACTGGAGCGAAAAATGACTCCAAAAACTGATTTATCTCTTCAAATATTGAATATCGGCTTACGCAGATGGACATTTTTTGTTAGAAATTTGATAAGGTTTTGTTACGGAAAAGAATGGAAAAGATTAAAGTTCTATTTTTTTTTTTTTTTTTTTTTTTTTTTTTAATGAGACTATTCCAAGAAATCGATTAATTTCGGTTTTTCGACACAATTGTGTACGTCCACGTTAAAACCGACCGATTGGCATTTGCCGCAAAGTTTTGTTTTGGTTTGTTTACCTTCTTAAAAAAGTCTTCTAAAAAAACCAAAACAAACTTTGCGACAAATGCCAATCGGTCGGTTTTAACGTGGACGTACACAATTATGAAAAAAAGTAACTTCAATAAGTTCAAAAAAAAAAAAAGAAACAAGAATGCCTTTAGGCTCTCGAACGCAGCTAGGCCTTCGGCCTCGCCTTCGCCTTCGCCTTTTGCGGTTTAACTGCACAGGAACGTCTTAAGTCTTTAAACGGCTTAAGAACTTCGGCATCTCAAAATCTTCAAAAACGGAAAACTAGAGGAAAACATTTTTTAGAGAGCATAATCTGTACGCTGATGTTAATTACATACAAGAAAGGCCTATTCGAATAATGATGGGGGGTTATATGGACTATGGAGGGGGGCAAAATGGGCAACAAAATGAAGATTTAATTAACGAACAGTCCCTAAACTCCATGGCATGATTTCTGATTAAGATGAGAAAAAATTTCGAATTCCGTGACTGATTATACGTAAGCTAAGTATAGAATCAACTATCAACTTTCAAGAAAAAAATAAAGTCAAAGTTTTTCATAATTATTAGTACGTATTCGCAATAAATGGATCTTTCTAAAATAAAAACAAATGAAAAATTTATTATACCCTAAATATGTGCCTCAGAGCTAAAACGTCGAATTTGAACAAAGAAAAACAAAGTTTATCGGTTCTTTTTAATCTTTAAAAGTTGAAGTTTTGGCCCTGAAATACTAATTGAAGTTCATTCCCAAATTAACCGTCAGTCATCATCATTTTCAAAAAAGAACCAATGCAAAAACTCGAACAAAATAAAAAAATCCACGACTCAAAAGCAATTGATTTTCTTCATTACTTCGGGAAACATCGAGGGATTAATTTTTAAAAATCGGTTGGAAAAGTGTTAAAACCCCTGGATGTTTTGTCAATTATTACAAGTATTAGAAAAACTCGTTCGCTTTTTGTCTGTATATCAAAATTATGCTTTGATCTCGACGAATTACCAAAATCAGTAGAACAACTTCATCTGAACAACATACCATTAAACGGTAAAAAAAGAAAAATCCGATAGCGTGTGAACATATAAAACAATAAGTCTCTCTCTCTCTCAAAAAAAAAACTTCAAAATTTCGTGTATAATATATGATGTTGGGTTTTTAATGACTCCTATATTATATGAGTTTAATTATGAAAAAGAAAAAAAGCATGCATTGTTGTTCTGTAGCCGTCTCCACTTTGAATAATGATTAACGAAATTCGTCTTCCTCCAGGAATGTAATATAAATGACGCCCACGCTTTTGCTCTCAATTTTTTTTTCTCGGGAGGAAAAAAAAACCAACTTTCAAATTTATTGTCATCACTTAACAATAAAAATATCTATGTCACTACTTCCTGATTATAAAAACCGTCTGTAAGTGCGGGAAAAAAAAAAATTAATAAATAATATCAAAGCAAACAAATTATTACGTCATAAGCATATGGTTCGTTGTGAAATTACCACCCTTATTTTTCTTTAAAACCACCCCTATATCGCGTGATACCTTCAATTAACGGATCGTGTTAAATAAAAACAACAGATTACATATTTTTCGTTGAAAAAGGTTAACAAAACAGAAATCTTTGAGAAAAAAAAATAGAGAACGGGGGCGAAAACAAAACAATGCAGTCAATAGAAAAATCGATGGAAATTAAAAGAATTTTAGAATTCCCTGTTGTTCTTTTCTGGATTCACTGAAAAGAAACGGCTTTGTTTGGGCTTTTAAAACGGAACGCAAACATTTTTTAAAAATGTTTCTGACCTAATAATCAAATGCTACAATGATGTAGTTTGTTATTTCTTAAAATTGCTTTTTAAGATTGAGCTATTCGAAAAACAACAGTCTGAATCACGTACGAGTTAATTTTATTTACATTTTACTTCGGAGAAAAGCTTTCGATCAAAATCTAAAACTGATTGAGAAACACGCTTTTATAATTTCTCGTGGAAAAAGAAAAAGCTCGATTTGTTTACAATCGAAGCGAGGAAGATTTTTTTTTCCCTCGTAAATATTAAAATAATTTACTTTTTTCTTTTATTTACTGTAAGCTTACATTTTTTATCATTTATCACGGTGCATATGGCACGGAATAAATTATGCGGATAATCAGATATTGAAACCGTTTGGTTTTTAAAAAAATAAAGAAGGAGAAGAAAACCACCCTTTTTGGGAGTAAAAAATGACAGAATTGTTAGTATGTTTGACATATACGAAAAAAAGGATTAATAATAAGTTTTTTGAAAAAAAAGGGTGAGAGGTTGGGGCATACACGCACACGTGTTCGTGTGCGCAACCGATGTAAATCCACGAACACATCAAGAGAGAGGAAAAAAAAATTTGTAATTAATTAAATTTCCGCCTAATTTCGTTAGGTATGTGCAACGTGTTGACGGTAACGCGAAATTACATTTTTTAACACGTGCTGAGAAAAAACATGTTTTTCGATTTTTAAAAAGCTGATACCTCAGTATTTATTCACCAGAGGGGACATAAAAGCGACACTTCAGTATAGTTTTGGCCATTTTTAATCCCCCTCCCCCCTTGTCTGAAATTGGAAATTCGGTCTTCCTTCATTAAGTAAGGTCAAGGCTTTCAATTCCTTTCAAAATTATTGATTCTTTCGCCCCCCAGGCAAAAATATGAAAAAATAAACCTTGATATAAAAATGATCCAGTCTTATTAAAATTTCTATTACTGTCCAATATTTCCGCCAAGGAGTTAATTATGAAATTACCAATCCTTTTTCCCTCTTAGTCGACAAAAATAAGGATTTCGAAGGATTCCAAACCCTGTCAACGAGTGCTTACGAAATACCTTGAAGTACCCTAGAGAGCTTATGTACTAATTTTACAAAGGAGGAGGGAGGGTTTGAGAAAGTCTAAAATTCAAAGCTTACACCTTGTCACTCACATTAAATGTTACATTTTTTCTGCTTCTGCTTAAATTTTCAATATACAGTTTTTGTTGAAGGAATCCGATAAAAACTAGCCTCCATCGGGCTTATTAGAAAACGAATAATACGGCCCATTCTCGGTTTTTAGCTACTGACTCCTTACACTAAGGATTTCGGCTCCACTTCCTATCCCCAGCAAAAGATTCTAGATTTTTCCTTACATGACCTTTCGAAATATTTTGAAAGAATATCTGTTAGAAATAATCTCCTAAGAAACTTGTAAAATTTTCAAAAAAAAAGTTTTCCCTTGTTTTCTGATAATTCTTCAAGTTTTTTTTAGTCTCGTAAGCAGACATGGGGAAAAAAGAAAAGTGCAAGAGTTACGTATACGGCGTATCAGAAAAAAAAGTTTGGAAAAATACGTTTTCAAGGTAATTAAAGGGAATTGATACTCTTGTGAAATTTTCCGATCCTTTTTCACGTCAAGAAACAAAAAAAAAAAAAAAAAAAAGTAATGACGGTAACAATTACGATGTTTAATGTTTTTTCATTTTTCACAGAAAAAAGAAAACTTAATCCTAACTGCAGAAGAAGGAAAAAAGGGAAAAAAATTTCATCTTTTTCTTATTTGGTGCGTTCAAATAATTTTGAAGATTTTACAGAATAAAAAAATTTTTAAAATCGAAATTGAACCTCTAAAGTTTGATTTTCCAAAAGAAAAAATTGGAATTGTTAAACAAGAACTGCATATTTAAAATTGAAGCAGAAGCAGAAGAAATGTAAGATTTGATGTAAGATTGTTTTACATTTTAAGATTTTTAGACTTGATTAAAATTACGTACGATTTAAAATCGGAAAGGACTAAGCAGCCTCGAATTTTCAGTGGTGCCACGGTCAACTGCTTCCCGGAAAATATCCAACTATTCCACTGAACCAGCCTGATTTTTTCATTATTTTCGAGAAGATGATTCGATCGAGTGTCGAAATGGCAAAATATGGAATATGGTCCGAGATCTATTTCTTACTTTAAGGTTATTATAGCCGCCATTTTGGTTTTATTTCAACAAGTCTCCCCTAGAGTGATTGCTTCTTTCACTGCTGAAGATAAAATCGTTAAACATGTTGATTGGTTCACCGAAAAATAAAAGTATCAAGTTTTTCGACCTTCTCTTTGTTTGGCTGCCTTATTTATTTTTTCCGTAATTTGCTTCCCTATAATGGTTTTGTCACCGTTGCACTTGAGTCCTTTTCTCATGGCTTATATCTTAACGCAGATATGCCCTTTTATCCGCTAAAATGTATAAATTATTAAATCCGCACCTCTCATTTTTTTCCAACTATCGAATCGAAGCAAAGTTGTGAAAAGCGTGGCGGAATTTCCTGCATGCATTCATTTTCTCGTATTACCGATTCATATGACATTATGAAATGACGGTGCAAACGTTAAGAAATTGTTCGGGGTCAATAATGTAACGTTTTAAAAAAGATTGAACGCGATCTGTCGCTTAGGACTGCTTTTCACGATTTACGGCAAAACATTTTTTCGACCGATTAATACCTTTAATTTTCGGGCCCCCAATTCGGCCGCTGTTAGGAATTTTTAAAATTTGATTTGATATTCTCAATCAGCGCGCCGAAAATCCCCTGATAAATTTTTTTTTCCCCCCGAGAAAAACCCACTTAAAAAAAAAAAATTCTCTAATTAAAATGAAAAACTTTTTTTCCCTAATTTTGCACCCTACTGTAGAAAAACAAAGTTGTTAATCCTACAAAATTTCTTGTCTAATTTTCGTGTCGTTTTTTGGAATTTTTGGCCTCTTGGGAAGTATTTTCTTCATAGAGCAACACACATGAAAATACTGTATTAACTAGGTACTCCAAATTACAGCTTTATGTAACTTTGCAATCTGAAATTGGATAAAAAATCCGAGCAGCGAAAATGTTTTTTTCTTGATTTAGGCAGATCACTAAGTTTTTTTCTGTTCGGGAAAAAATAAAAGTCTTGAGTCCGGATTGATTTTTCAAGTAGATTAAAAATTCAGTGGTTAAGAACAATGAGCGTCTAACACGGTTTGGCGCCAATTTTTTTCAAAATAAATGTCTGCATTTCTTAAAAGGAAGAAAAGTTTCTACCCCATTAAAGGGTTTTCGTCTTTTTAAGCCTCACATATGGGAACCTAGTGAACGCTAGTGAATTATTTTTTATTACTGAAGTTTCGCCCGTTTGTCAAAATCGTCATTATTTGCTATACCTAACGTAAAAAAATTTGAAAATCGCAGGTTAAATTACAGAAATAGGCACAGTAGGTAGACAGTTAGAAAATGGTTTAAAATTATAGAGATGATTGAAAACTTTACGCATATAATTTCTTGTCCCGAAACATTGAATACTGGAAACAGCCGAAAGTCTTTGGATAAAATCCTTCAATCGAAGAATTCTGCATTAGATCATGCTTTATTCCTCCCAAAAGAGAATTTAAAAATTTCATCTTCGTAAAAAAAAGTTTCAGGGATGCAAAATCGATCAAAAAAAAGAGGAAATCTGTAACACTTTATATGCCTCGGTATTTGCTTCTGAAGGTATAATAAAACAAATCTCAATAAATTGATTTTCATGCTCTCCCGTCTTGCTTTTTGAAAAAAAAAAAAAAAAAAAGTTTTTTTTTTTATTACCGCACTACGATCAATTTTTCGATTTCGACCTTATCTTGTCAATGATGAAAACGGCCGGTAATTTTATAAAGTTCCCCCTCGGGCAGCGGTACAGCCGGGTACGCAATTATATTTTGAATTATTGTATCAAAGACCGGTATGTGGTCTTTATCAAATGCATTTTTTTTTATTTCTTCAAACCGAATACAAAAATAAAATTAAGCAACCGGTTCGTAAAAATTGTCTTCGTCAAACACAAAATAAAGATTTTTATGACGATCTAGTTTTTTTAAACGGTCGTATTTCAAAACAAAAAAAAAGCTTAAATGTCAAAATATATTTTTTTGAAAAAAAGCATCTCACCGGTAGCTATATTAATTTTTTTTTTTAAATTACGAAAGTTAGGTCAATGCAGTATTGTAAATTTAACCACGTGCGGAACGCATATTAAACTGAATGAATAAACTCTAGAATGACCTTTGCTAATTTTTGAGCATGATATAAGGTCACAGATGACTCTAGTCAATAACCTTTTTTCACTATCGCCATCATTTCTGACCCTTTAAAAAAAAAAAAAAGGGTCAGGTAATTAAAAAAATTTTCAACGAAAAAAGTTTATCAAGTCCAAACAAACGACTCTAGCAATTTTTTTTTTTTTACCTTTACATAAAAATAAACAAATCTCTTGTTAGTTTTTGCTCTTCTTTTTGCTGATGTGGAGATAAATTAAGGCAAAATTAAGATAATTCAGATTCTAACCGGCAAAAAAAAAAAAAAAAAAAAAAATCACGACTCACCCTTTTCAGTGGTAGATCCAACGTTTTAATTTGCCTTTTTTCGTTTAATCAAATTCACCTAAACAAAAGCAATCGATTGTACACTTATAATAAACCGGCAGGGAGCCGAATAATCATTTCCGAAGGGCAAAAATCGCGAAAGAAAACAAAAAAAACTTCGCTAGGATTTATAAATCTCGAGTAATAAAAACCCACGGGAAACCCGACACACACTACGACTCCATGCATGCACATGTACTGTCAGTTTTGTGTCACTGAATTGGTTTTTGATACCGTACAATGGAGAAAGCCAAGTTGGAGTTGTCTCGATATTAGATCGAACCTATCACAATTTTATTAAGGGTTCATCACACAATAATAACGGTTTCGTTTCATAGAATTTTTTATTTTCTATGCTTTTTCGATTCAGTAAGTCCATTTTTTCCCTCATTCGAAAAATGATAAGAGGGCTGCTTCCTTATGGATTTAACCAGAAATTGATTTTTATAACTCCTATAAAGTTTTATAATAAAAAACTCAAAAGTAGCGACCCCAATTTTTTTTCCTCACTAGGATAAGTAAATTAAATTAAGCCGATATTTGTTAAATCTGAGTAAAAAATTTGGGTTTCGGAACCAAATTTTTTTTGGAAAATACTTTTGACGTTTTATTAACTTTTTGAATTTATATCTGTAATTCGGGACAACTCGGTATCGTTCGGTATAGTTCGTTCTCGGGCGCGCATAGCAAAGAAGCTGGCAGTTATTTTCACAACATTTTGGCACGAAGTGTTTATTTTGTATAATAAAAAAGTTTTCTTTTTTTTTTTTTTTTTTTTTTTTAATTTACTTGTTTTCCTTTGAGGTCTTCATATGCAGGTCTCCCTCGTTATTAGTGGCTTCGTTATATGCGGTTAAATCATCTGCGACACTATTGCGATTCGCGGATTTGGTTTTAATTATCGGCAGATTTCAACAGATTTTCTACTTTTCTAAAGCAAAATACCTTATTTTTTCCTTAAAATTACATTTTTTTTTCTCCGTGGTGGTCGAACTTTTTAAATATTTCGGTGTCAAAATTTTAAGTGTTGTCATACTAAAGCCAGGAGGACAAGATATTTTACGAGACTCCTGATGATAAACACGCCTAATGATTAAAAAGTATGCTTTTTGAAAATATTATTTTCAGTTGCTGATTCGCCATTTTTAAAATTATTTTTGGAACGTAACACCCACGAATAACGAATAAGACCTGTATATGATACTCTTTCCCTCCGAAAAAAAATAAAAGGGTTAAAATGACTAAAACCTAGAGGTTTTTCAAGATCCTACACTCAAAAAAATGATTACTAGTGGCTAGTAAAATTTGACTAGGCGCAAATTCCAGTTTAAATTTTACTGGTCATTAGTCAATTTTACTTACAACCAGTAGATGTTTCTTGGCTATGAGTAAATTAGACTGCCGACAAGTAAACTTTTAACTAGGCGCAAATTCCAGTTTAAATTGTATTGGCGAACAGTATTCATTTTTTTGAGTGTAAATTCCACTTGAATGTGAAAATGGCCAGATTTCATCTTTTTATATGGTTCAAGAGTCTGAATTTTAAATAACAAGAATTTTTGGAAACTTTAAAAGGTAAAAATTAAAAATAAATGTAAATTACCCTCCGCCTCCCCTTCAGGTAAATACATAATCACCAATAAGACGATTGAAATTATGAAAACTGAGTTTTAGTTATATGAGTGTGATTTTGTTTAAAAAATCTTATGGATTAAAAGTTGCAAAACTGGACAACTTTTCAACACCAAAAAAACTTGAAATTTATAGAACTTTTTATCCACCACAGTAAACATTGGCAGTGGTCAAGACCAACCAAACGAATACGCTCTCATTATTTCATTAAACTGTCCGCACTAATTGCAATAGTAATTAAAGGTTCGTTTGTAATCAGACTTACGGCAATTAATATAATCGGTAATACGCATATAAGCTTTAGATTATGACTAAATTCACAAATGATCAATAACTGGACCGGAAATCAGTAACGTACTTGAGAAAAATAAAAACTTATTTGCGTAACTTTCAGCATAAACCAAGAAGCTTGGCAAAGGTATTAATTAAAATTTGAGCAGCATCAAAAACAATTTCAAATGTTAAAAAATTCAATTTTACCTTCATTGACATCCTGGTTATCCAAAGGTCAAGAAAATATGAGAACTTCATTAGGTGAAGATGTTGTCCTTAAGTGGGTATGGATCGCGAATCACTCCCGATTACTCCCGATTACTCCCGATCACTCCCGGACCTAACCCTAACCGCGACCGAAGACACTGAATTATAATATAGAAATTCAACGTCAGAAAACGGACTTTGAAATCGCGACCCCTATATGCGAACCTACCTAGGCTAAGCCGGTAGCCTTAGAAAATACATAAGAAAAATACGCAGACAGAAAACACTATTAGAACGCAACGAGCGGACGAAGGGTTGGGGCGAATATACTACAACAGCCTATTCCTGAAAAAAAAAAATTAAAGAAATAAATTAAAAATACGAAATGTGTAAAGTCCTAGAAAATTTATCAGTACACACAAAATTTTTTTTTAATGAGCTTTATCCATTACCGGATTTTTCTAATCTTACACATTATTTTCTATTCAATAAATTCTCCCCTCCCCCGCTTTCAAGAATAACGAAATAGTTCAAAAAAATGAAACAGAAAATAGATTCATAAAAAAAATGCAATACTTACAATACAGCCATTTCATACAAGGCTGTAAATTCCACCTCTTGCTTACAGAAGATGCTCTGGTATGTGTCTATGAAGAAGGCCTAATGTTAGCAGCCTGTACCTTATTCGGATGTATTGAAGTTGCGACGTAAGGTGCGCCCGTTATGGGATAGAAGGCACTTTGAGTCTCCTGCCAATTCCGAAAAACGTAAGAGCTTCCGATTATAACCTAAAATTAGAAGAAATAAAAATTAATGAAATTTGTTATAAAGTTGAGTTATAAAAGGCTACTTCCAGGAAAAAAGTAAAAAATTTAAGTTTAAAAGACTTGTCGCCTAATTAAGGAAAACGGAAACGAAATCTTGCTCATGACACAAGGCACTGTACCATAGGCAAGTCGAGGAAAATAAAAATTTCTTTTTTTTCACACCCCTGGAGAGTGGGTCGAAATCAGTCAATATGCTTACATAATTTATGAACGACAGAACTTTCTAAGGTTTTTTTTTTTTGTCCTAAAAAAAGCTAAAAAAACAAATATTTTGACTTTAAAAAAAGTCCTTTAGAAGTCTCTTATAAAAGTTTATCTGTACTTGTCCCAGGACTTAACTGATGCCGAAATTTTGGACTAAGCTTATTGTATTGTTTCAAAAATAATTTTCGTTTTAGTTACGCTTTCTTGTTGGATTACATCAGTTTTGGATTGGACTGTAAAAAAAAAGAAAACAAGCACCCTATTAAAAAGAACATATTTTTAAGTTGTTAACGGGATTTAGTGCGAAGCTCCAGAATACGTAATATCCGAAAATATAAAATATTTTAATATCGAAAGGTTTAACTTTTTTTATTATCACGTCGGGTATCAAAAGAGAAAAAAATAAACTGGATCCCATTATCGCTAATAAATGTGACGAATCACTGAAGCGAGAATTTCAGTATGTAATGAGTTTTGTAACTGAAGTGGAGATTTTTGATGAGAAAGGTAATTTTGGTATTCTCTAATTAAATAAAAAGTTTCTTAATCATTCCAATCCTGATATTGACCTTAACGATTGCAATAACGGTGTACCTTTTATGCTTTTATTATTTTATTATTTTTTTAAAAAATAGCCTAGAATTTAAATTTACACTACTTCAAATAAAATTGGGAACAGAATTGTCCGCATAACACACCTCTACTCCGAAAAATGGATTTGTTCGACTAAATTAAAAAATAATTCGAAAAATTACGGCTTATACTTCTTAGTGAGTCAGTAATATTCTAGTCTTAGCTCCAAAACGCAAAAACTCCATAGACTTCTAGTTACCAGGTACACTAGAGCTGCTGTGCTTCTGTAGAGAACAGAAAAGCCCAGGCTCTGATATATTGTAAATATACATCGAACTATCTGTACTAGGCGTGGTTTTTATCATTTATTTTGCAATAGAAGAGAATTCTAGCCAAAAAAGAATTCTAAAAGTCCCGAAACAATAATTTAAAAAAAAAAAGAAAAAAAGAAATCACCTACCAGCGGTAGACTTTCTTCCTGATTGTCCATCCTTCCTGCTGTTATCAGCATCAAAAGCTAGACTGACCTCCTCCTTCCATTAACAGCATCATAGAGCAATATTTTCGACATATTTTCATCATTTCGATGGCATTTAAAACCATGATTGAATTAAATAATGACGGATGTTATCAGACAGATGCTTTTCTTTGGAATTGCCTCAGACGGTTAAAAGATTATCTTCTATTGCAGCTTCTGTGACAAATATCAGTACGTGTATATGTTACAAACTATTTAAAAAATTATAATAAATTGAAAAAAAAAAAAAAAATACCTGGCTCTGAACGAAAATCCTTTATTCACGGTGAAAATCCTTCCACTTTTTTAATCAGCATCGTACACTCAGCTAGTCAGCTTTTGATGGACGAAAAATTTCGATCTTTAAAATCTGTTCATTTAGAACTCTACCGATTCAATTACTCCTTTCCCTGTTTTTATTTTCAACTTAAGCAGATCCTATTCATTCCTCCTGACTCCTTTAACAACCATCTGAATCAGAGTTCGGCTTAACTTGACCATCTATTTTAGAGTAAAAAGAAAATATATATGTTAAAATAATTCCAAAAACTGCCAAAATAACAAAAAAAAATTACCTAGCTCTGGCAGATTTCCTCCATAATCCTTCCTTTCTATTTATCAACTTAACCTCCCACCTCTATTATCAGTACCGTAATCTCCGGATTTTCTTCGTTTGGATGGGTCCTGAATCCGTTGCTACATGTTGTTAGCTAAGTTAAAGTTCTTTAATATTTTCAGCTCTCCGATGAAGTGTAGCTATCCCGTATTTCATCCATTACCTTGCATTCGGTCAATATAGTAACAGATGAAAAGCATTTTCTGGATAAGCGAATAATTCAATCCGTTTATCGTTGAAGAAGGAAATCGGAAAATGACAATTCAGCTTCTTCGGCATATAATAGTTTTGATGTGGAGATGGCGAATTATGATGGAAAAAAATCTTCATTTTTAAGCCAATATTAATATTCACATAGTTTCAGCAGAAACATATATCACAAATATCAACGCATCCACTTTCCCACCCAGCAGCACTCGTTGCAGAACAGCAGCAACGAGCCGCGATCCCACCGCCCTCGAGCTAGTCCCCTCTTGGTTTATTTTTGGTTTTATTTTAGTCCCCTTTGGTTATTTTGTTTAAGTGTTTTTTTGGCTTTAGAAAAGGGTCTTACGAGTATTTTTCAAGTTACAAGGGATCATTTTGAACCTTCTTTGAGTAACCTTCGCCCCAGATAACATTTCGGACTAACTACAGGCCTGGCAAAAAAATAACTGGAGATCTTTTGATGGAGCTTTCCTCTTTATCGATAAATCGGGCAAATATAAAAAAATTATAAGCCGAAAGTTATATACAGTATAAAAACAAGCTACAGTGGAGGTTCCCACTGTTCGATACTCTTCTATTTCATTCATTCTTCTAAAAACACGTAAACATTTTGGCGTTATTCTAGTCAGATTTTGAAAACAACCGTAAAATGTTACGAAATATATATAATTTTACTTATTACAGGAGGTCTTTCAGAAGAATTAAATAAAAATTTGAACTAGAAACCATAATTTGGAAATTATGTAGTTCAATTGAACTCTTTTCAAAAAAAGAGTTCAAATTGACTCTTTAAAGAGTCAAACGTAAGGCACTATCTGATAAATCAAAACAAAGTTAAATAACACATGAAGGCAAACGTAAAGGAGCATTATATTCTGACCATTACTTAAAGTAAAAACAATTGGCGTGAGTGCACAGACCGTTATTTGTAAAAAATTAGTTACGAACGATTTCTTTACTTCAAGAAAATGGTGTTATTACATAGAGGTAATGACGAAAAGGCAAAAAAAAAAAAAAAAAGGCATGATGGAATCATAGAAGCTAATGAGGAGAGGACATTACATGAAATGCAATGCAATGTTACTCAATGCTTTAGTGGTACCACAGGATCGAAACATTGATGAGATAGTATTCTTGGTCCTAAAACGAATTCAAAACTGCTTCTAAAGCTTTTTTTTTATTTTTTGAAACAAACTTCTTCATTTTGTAAGAATAATTGCGACGAAACATTTAATAATAGTGGCAACTCACTCCTTCAAAAGCCCATAAAAAATTATTTTGGCTTTATGAAATAATGGCTTAATTTATGTATATACACGGAATGAGACATAAATAAAAAATTAAACAATGAGATATTACCTGCCTCCTTAATTTTCACTCACATGTTTTCGTTTCCAACTTTTGCTGTGCTAATGATGTTCCATTGCCAACAATTGTCCACATCACTGAGATTCCTAGACAAAATTCAATATTACTAAGATCGCACTATTAAGACAGTTGCTTTGGGTTTGGTTATACTAGCCATCTGGTAGCTGATTCAAAACAGTTAGATGATAACAGAGAACGCTAACCTAAAAAGAATTATAAACATTCCGAGTAATTTAGTATAAAAAATTTTAAGAATGTAACTGCCTTACCCTTAGGCTCCGCTGAGTAGCTTACCCGTAAGAGTCCCTGTAGTTGCTTTTACCTTCTGTCGCTTAACTCAAATGATGTTTGAATAGCTCTTTAAGTAAAGGCACTAATGCCATTACATAAAGAAAGTTGTAAATTAATTGAATCACAAAAAGAAATTTATAAAATGTTTCCAATTGTTAACCAATATTTTCGCGTAAAAGTTTAATTTGTTTAAAAGTCAAAAATTAACTACCCGTAGCATATTTATCAAATTTAGAGTGAGTTCATGTCGGCCATATAATAGCTATAGAAATAGCTTTCTTGGAAACACAGATACCATAGCAAATGAATTTGCACCTACTTGCCTTTTAAAGCTCAAAAAAGTTCAGCAACACTAAGATATAAGTCATTCCAAAATGCCAATCAAACAAAAATAAACAACTATTGTCCTTTTGCTTCAGGCAAAACTTAAAAACGCTCCTTTTATTCGTGACAAGATTAATCACCTTAATTTTTGCATTGTCTTTACAACATTTAACTGCTTTTGATAAATGGAAAAGCGGATAAAGGGGTGAGATTTTCAAATGTTGTACCATATTTATAGGTACCGATTACTTACCTTTTTTGGGCTATTGAATTATAGGTTACTATAATTCGACGATTCTCAAATTCGGGTCTTGCTTTAGTCCATTTTTCACACTAGAACTTGGTAACCCAGTAAAGTTATGAATTGACAATAGCAGGGATGAAACCGTCTATTGGGTTTCAAAAAAAAATGGAAAGATGTCTACAGTTAGTTTGTAGTTGTTTTAAGTTAAATTAGTGTAGCACCAAAGAAAATTCTAACTCAACAGACAGATAATGCTACTTCAAGTAACTATTTTCATTTCACTAAAATTTGAATTTTCTTAAATTCCAACCACTATTATTAAAAATTGTAAGGCATTTTTTCAGTGTTTTGTTATGAGTTATGGGGACTTGAGATTTCAATTATCAGCCATTTCATACTGGACATGGACATAAGATTGATTTTGACTGCCTTTTTGCTATCATATTTTAATAGCATACCGATTAGTAAGCTTAATCATTTATAATTGCATCATGAATGACTGTAAAATATGGAAAAAACACGAAACTCGAAAATATTAATTACGCAACATTCAGGTCATATACAAAATCAATTTTTAAAGGACCACTGAGCCTTGCAGTAAAAGCCATTTAATATGATGACTGGCGATATCCATCGTTGGCAGGGTTTTCAGCAAAGCATGCATTGTGCACTTCACAGAGACTATGGGACCTACCGCATTCATGTCTAAAAATTTTCTAGTTTCTAGGGCTAAAAGTTTTTAAAATACCCACCTTTCAGGAGAAGAAAAAAGTTTAAAAGTTTAACTTTTGGGGCTGATATATTCTTAAATTTAATCAATTTTGACCAAAACGTTAAAAGTTTGCTTTTTTTCTTTGTATGTAACAATCACAAATTACTATTTTTTTTTCGTTACTATTTTCTTAACAAGAAAATCCTTTTTTTTTCGAAAAAGGAATGGACGGCCGCAAAAAAGACTACTCATTTTAGGAAAATAAAAATTTAAATTACTTAAATTGAACTTTAAAAAATTAATTGCCAAACAAACGAGCTTGTGGCACAAAACTTCGAATTTTGGTGTTACATACGGGGCACCTATACTGACGGGAATTTTGAGACTTAGGGCGGCGCCTGCTAAAACCCTGCATTGGAAACATAATAATTAGAACGGACTTACCGACTCTGCCGAAGATTTCTTCTACTGCTGACGCTCACTACACTTCATATTAGTACCGCTGCCGCAATAAAAACTATTCCCGTTTCTTCATAAATAATTTGCCACGAAATTCTTTAACAATTGAAAAACCTGAAACATAAAAATTAGAAATTGATAGAACAAAAATTTTTTCTACAAAAAATTTTGAGGGAGGAAAAATTAATTACAAATTTTTCAAGCAAACTAGAGGAGTTTCAGTAGTTGCAAATTGAGTCTGTAATGAATCGACTACACGTTATATTTAATTATCCAATTGAGTTGGGAAGTTTTTTCAAGCCATAACTTCATTGATAATGTAAAATTTCAAAATAACTGTAAAATGTATTAAAAATATAGGACAAAATTAATTTTCCTCTAAAAGATAGGACAATATAGCACATGCTTGAAATATAGGACGGCTACGTAGCCTGAAAAAAAAAGCTGCTTATATTTAACTTAATTTTTAGCTTAAACTTTTCTCAATTACTGTAGTTGACTTCGGGTCGCGACTGTGATCGAATCAGGTATTAACCAAACAAGGCCAATTTCACAACAATGAATTCAAACTTGACTCCTGTACTGGCCTTAAAACACTGGATTTAAATTAAAACTATAATTTAATTCATCGAATTGTATTATAGGCACCAAAATTTTCTGCACAGTGTCAAGTTGACCTGGCAATAAAATTTTTTTCTTAATTTTAAACGTTTAAACAGAAAAAATAACGAACTGTAAGAGCGCTGTGTAAGAATCTTAAAAAACAGAGAAAAAATCGTGGTGCATAAAGTAGGTAATTAAAAGCACAGCGTGCAATTCGCTTAAATTTATTTCATCGTTTTTGTTTAATACCTGTTACATTCATTTCAATGTAAATAAAAAGAATAAGGCATCTATTTGTGATGTGCACAGGAAAAGAAAATTTTACAGGAGATAAAAAAAAGAATTTTGGGCAAAAAATGAGATTTACATTTTTTGCAAAAACCTCTTATCTTATTTTTTTAATTTTATTAAACTCTTATCTTATGAAAGAGTTGGAAAAGTTTCGCTCTTAAAGTACACCGCACACCAGGTAAAAACCTGCATAAGAATATAACAATAGGTTCCATATAAAAACCATACTTAACCGAAACCTTTTTCCCTATTCTGAGTCCCCAAAATTCTTATTTTACTTGATATTACTATTAATGTTTACTTTCATCACTGAGGATGCTTTAAGACGTTTTTACGGAAGTCAGTATTTTTCCAATTATCAACTATTAGCCCCCATATCTCGAGTGAATTTTTGGAAAAGGGATGCACCTAACATTACGTTGAGAATAAAGAACCGTCAAGAACGTCAAGAAAATCGTTAAGTTTAAAAATGTTCACCCTAAGCCGTCTTCTCTTGTGCAGTCACTTTTTAAGAAAAAAAAATGTCACGTATTGTCCTGCTGATACAGACAAGTGGACGAATCAAAGAAAACGGAATATCAAACAATCCAAAAAAAAGTTTAAGTTTGTAATCCCACAAACCCGGGTGTGCAAAACTCGTATATTTGACTTACGAGAGCAAACGCAATTCAAACCAACTAACGGAAAAATGCGCATGCCGCAATGTGGTGAATGACCTTTTAAAAAACACTCCAGTCTCATTCTATTTTGTATGATTTCATACTTCTTTTTACGTAATAAAATGAGAAATTCCTCCCTTTCATAGTTTTTACATTAGTCGTGGCGATCCGTACTCAAGCTACGGGATATCATGAGCAACTTCTTCGGTAAAACAAAAACAAAAAAAATTTAAATAAACATGCAGAACTGTTTAAGAACTACTAACCACCACCGAAAAAAGCAATGCCCCAATATGGAAAGTTTAGAAAGGAAGATAAAAAAATTTTTTAAATTTTCTTTTATAACAAAGCTCAAAGCTTTTTTTTATTTTTTCAATTAAACAATAAAATTCGTTCATTCTGAAATGTCACCTACTCCTCCACTCCTCTTTTTTCCAAATCCAAGTGTAGCATCGCCGAAGAAACTCTTCAGCAAGATGTCTGGTTAAGAGAATCCTATCTCACAACGAACTACGAAATGCCTCCTGGCTGTGAATAACAAAAAATAGGAAGGGATATGTGAGTGCTACTATCCAAATAGGTAACTATCTTCGCAAATGGTGTCTTCAAAATTCTTGTATCTTGATTACGAGTAGAGCTTATAATTTGATAAAGGCTCCATTTCGCATTCAATCAGACTGCAATACAACCGATTAATGTCGCACGACTATGACTCATTCACCTCCTAGGTACTGACAGCAAGCCAGCAGAAACAAAAAAACGTTTCAAGAGGCGGATCTAAGGACCGTGCTTCTTAATATCTATGGATTTCTACAAGCAAACTCTTTCCGCGCCCATAATTCCGCATTTCTAAAATTTCTATAAAAAACGAAATCTAAAACTGAGATATTACAGGAAAAAATATCATTTCAAATAAACTTTAAAAAAGGATGACAAATACTTACTATATACCTGAAAAAATTACAATTTTATTCTTTAAATCTTTAAAAAAAAAAAAAAAAAAAACGCGATTGACCCGAAATATTAAAGCGACATAAATTTTTCTTGCTTAAAAACTGAAACGTAACTAACTGAAAAAAATCATGCACCGGACGCTACCTAAAAGCAAACTAACTAAATCTAAACTAGAGGTTACAAATAATTCTACATCAAGGCTTGAGCTTCTTAAATTACCAAAATGTTAGTAAATAATTATTGCTACTGTTAAAAGTTAATTCATAGTCAAAATCTTATCAATTAAACTTAATTTGAAATTAAGTATGATAATTGAATTGAAAAAAATCCATGGAAACTTTTATGCTCAAGCCTTTTTGAATATCTAATAATATTTTTTAAAAACTAAAATTACCTAATTTATAATTCCTGTAAAACAAACCAGCGTTATCATAAAACGGCAGGCATTTTGTGAACATATATCTCAACTTTAAATGACCTGCTTGAAAACTTGCTTCATCAAAAATATATGAAATCTTCCAATTTTTAATTCCTGCAATAAAAAAAATTAAAATTTTTTTTAGTTATCATGAAACTTCACTTTTTTTACATAACGAAATTTTATTCCTTGTTGTTGCACACTTGAAACAACACTGGTCATTAAAAACCAAGAAGCGATTAAGGACAACATTTCAATATAGCCTCCCTAGATTGAGACACATTACAATATAAAAATAATGTTCCTAATTAATTGAGAAGGCTATGCTAAGACATTTTTAAAGTATTAAAAGCTACCATGAAACTGTCAAATCAAAAACAAACGACTGGCTAAAAAATAAAATTTGTTTTAAATTATAAAAAATAAACTTGACCCACCATTGAACAACATTCCAACGTTTGAACAGATTCAGCAAGACCCAAATCGAGAACTTGAGTTTGGAGTTTGGAGTATGAGGATACTCTAAAGGCAAATATTTTCCATTTTCAAGTCAAGAATAATCAATCTTCATTCAAAATTCATCCAATCCAATACAGACAAACCTCCTAAGGGTGATACCTGAAAACATAAATAAAATTAAAATAAGAGAGGAGACTGAAACATATTTGCTATGTATAATACAAAAAATTTTTTTTTCTTTTCAGATTTTCCTGTTCGACACAAATTTTCAGATAAGAGGTGTCAGAAATATGTTAAGGTGTTTTAATCATCATTTAAATGGAAGCACTAACTATCAGTTAGGCAATGCAAGTTATCTTTCTGCTCAGTATGAAGAAACCTAATAAAATAATTAAGTGTTGCATGATTTCCAGATTAGGAACTGAAAGTGTTATTTAAAAAACCAACATCCTTGTCCAATACTGCTGTTCCATAACATAAGTTTAAAGACATAAAAAAAAATTCCACCAGATGATCAGCTCAGCATAAGTGACTTCGAAAAGCATGCTCAGAAGGACTGTTTCATACTCTTTTTCATAATTCAACATTGTTTTGTGAATTTCGAGAATAAACACTGTATGTAAAACTCTAGGAAAAAAAAGAGCCAAATCTCACCTTTCAACTACTTCAAGTTCCTCTTCTAATTAAGATGGTTTTTAACAGCTTCATGAAGCTTTGCTGATGTTTCCTCTGTGTTTCATGCTTGCTTTTTTGGGTGATATTGGTTCATCACAACAATTTTTTGATCAACTCAGCCTTCTTCGTATGTTAGGAGAAGATACTCGCTGATGTGATGCATAAAATTTATCATGACCAGTTGACATCCTTCTGTTGGCCATTGTTGAAAGTACAGGCTCTATAACAACAAGAAAAGGTAAAATTAAAAATCGCAAAACTTCTAAAAGTAGAAACTATGCAACCCTAGATCCAGGCTATTTTGTGCCAATATATCAAATTGATTTCTTATTATCTTTGTATATTTGTTTTTAATGCTTTTGATATCACAATCGATTTGCATGTAAACCGATTTCGACAATAACTAGACGGGAAAAACTACGAAAAGGTCTTAAAAAATGACGTCGAAGAGTTGAAAAGCCAACGCCATTACCACTTTCCGCGAATGTCTCCAATCCCTCCAATCCCTCAGCCACAATCTCTAATGCCTGCTTGGTTCAAAAATATACCGATTAGTCCATTTAATAACCGTTCAGCTACAAAACGGGCAAATAAAGAAAACAAAATTGCCTTCACTTCCATAGACGCCATAAAGAGCCCAAGACATTTTTATCGGCAAATATCTATCTAAATACTTTCCCGTTCCATCCGCACAAATCTTAGTTATATATCTCTTAGAAAATCGTTCAAGATTACAATTGTTTCATTTGGGAACAAGATCTTACTTATATGAACCAACAGAACGGTAATGAAGTAGCCGTAAAATACCATTAGGGAAAACCAACGCTATTTTCTATCGTCGATTATCTTTCCAAAATTCATCCATCCACAAAAATTATTAAGATATTCTCTTTTTATGTATGCAAAATATTATATCTACTCCGTTTTTGCAACAAATCATTTGATAAATCAAACAGAAAAAGATGATTAAAAAAATTACTCACATGTTTCGATGCTCCGACAAAAGGAAAATGGTCGAATGAGATTAAACGTTAAGTTTGGAAGGCAGTGAAACGTATTTCCGGTTTATAAAGTGGCGACAAAAAGCAACAAGTCGAATGCAGACTGCAGACTGCATAACTTTTTCTTCTGTGATTAAACCGCATTAAATGTAGAGCCCTATATAAAAAGGTTGATGATAATAATAGATGCGTAATTGCATTAATTCCTTATTTACTTAATAATTAAATCGATTGGGAAGGAAATTGTTCCTCCTTCAAGACGAGACTAATTCCCATATCAAAAATTCCCATTGCAACTTTTAAAAAATTAATGGGATTATTCCCATTTGAGCCAGCTAAATAGGTATGATTTAAACATATTTAAGTAAAAAAAATGCACCAGAAGAAATTTCTTAATCCAACAATAGGAAAAAAAAAAGATTTAATATGCATTTGTTCATAATCAAATTAGATATGAATCTGAGTTGCTAAATGAAAAAAAAAGCCTATCCGGAGCTTCAGCTTCCTCATTGAAATCTAGTCAACCAAAAAAAGACGAAGTCAAAGATTTGTTGTATGTAAGATAATTAAAAAAACAAATTTGGTGAAATAAAACTTAAATTTTATTGATTTCTACTAATATAAATTTTCTGGTTTAATAGGGAAACATATTGTGTGATTAAAATTTTTATTTCAAATTAAAAACTGACAGTATTTCATCACATGTGGAGAAAAAAAGTTGTAGTTATCATTAACGAATAATAATGAATAAAAAAACAGAGTATCATGATGTTCCTCAGTACAAAAATTAAAATTTTATGCATATGTCAATAGATTGTTAAAAAATTAATCACACTTTTTCTTTCACAAAAAATAAATTCAAATTTAAACATAAAACTAACTTTATTTCAAAAAAAAAAAAAAAAAAAAAAAAAAAAATTGGATCTTCATACTACACTAATAGGAATAACCATTTTCAATAAACACAAATTGTATTTGTTTCTGGAACATTTAATTCTACATTTTTCTTATAAATTAACAACTTGGTTTTGATATTGAAAAACATCAAAAACTAAATCAATAATTCTGAATTGAAATTGTTTCAAACGCAATGTATAACTACGCAATTCTCATTGCAACATATGATGTCCAAAAGGTCGTTATTTATTACCTATTATAAAATTTATGGCCATTCCTAAATTAAGTTAATCGAAAATAACATAATTTTAATGGAGTAAAATTTAAAAAAAAAAACACATCACTTAAACATAATAATGAAAATTATGATTCTGAAATTATAGCAAGAATCTGTGTTAACCACTGACCTAATGAAAAATTGTTTGAAAAATAAAATGTAAAATTAAAGACATTCACAAATTCTACACTATCTAAATATGTTTAAAAAAACAAAAAAAAAAATGTCATAATATTACAAAGAACACAAGAGAGCCGATAAAATGGAATGTGAAACTCCAATCCGGCATATCAGTCGAATTAAAAAAATTAAGATTTAAGCACGTTCCCCTCGGATGCGCCGCGCGAGCTGGATGTCTTTCGGCATGATTGTTACTCGTTTAGCGTGGATCGCGCACAAGTTAGTGTCTTCAAAGAGACCGACGAGGTAAGCCTCGCTGGCTTCCTGCAAAGCTCCAATGGCTGCGCTTTGGAAACGGAGATCTGTTTTGAAATCCTGAGCAATTTCACGAACCAACCGCTGGAAGGGTAATTTTCGGATCAACAATTCAGTCGATTTCTGGTATCTGAAAACAATGAGTATAGAAATTATAATTTTTGCATTTGGTATGATTATTGGTATAACACTGGGAAAGGCAATCATGTTAAATGCCTTATGGCCATTCTGAAGTACAATATTTTGTTTTAAACAAATGACCTGAACATTTTATATCTTGTAGGGGCAAAGAAGGCACAGCTGTTGCCAAGAAGGCAAAAAAGCAAGGTCAGTTTTCACTCACATTAAGATTTGGGCTTAAAGTAATTTAAGGCCTTGCTTTAAAATCTAGGGTTCCTCACTTCCTATTAGGACAGCTACAGGACAGCGACAATCATCGCATTTTTAATAAAAGTATATAAAGGTAAAACTTTTCATAAACTCAAACTGTGTGTCATTAATAATCTTTCTCATAAACTATCTACTTCAGTTATTGACACATGACACTTAACTGGGACATCCGACATTTTAAGGGGCTTAACTAGTAAGCATGAGACTATTGAAAATTGTTCACAGTTTAGTCAGTTCCAAATTGTCATACCTTCGAATTTCTCGAAGAGCGACGGTACCAGGACGATAACGATGGGGTTTCTTTACACCTCCCGTTGACGGCGCGCTTTTACGCGCGGCTTTAGTAGCCAACTGTTTACGAGGAGCTTTACCTCCCGTAGATTTACGGGCAGTCTGCTTTGTACGTGCCATAGCTTAGCTGAAACCTGGAAAGAGAAAATAACCAAGGTTATTCCTTTGCTTTTAAAAAAATATAAATATAATTTTCTAAAACCAAGAACTTTGCCACTGAATCCCAAAAACAAAGACACATGGCGCAATAAAAAATTAATACTTTAATGATTTAAAGGTGCGGCCATTAATATAAACATAGGGGACTTTGCAACAAAAAAGCAATTTAGCCGCCAAAACGAATAACTGTTTCCTTGCATAAATATCACCACGTTTTTTATTTGAACTTTTACACTTTTTCATCTAGATCGTGCTGCAACAATTATTATTCGTGACTGTGAGAACCACGAGCAGGTTGTCACTCGTTTCGCGGGAAAAATATATTACTCATAAATGAAAAAAAAATTTTTCACAGACTACCTCCTTGCACCCCAATTTTTCACCTGTTCCTTACGTACAGACCATACTTAACTATACATACGATTTAAAGCTTTATATCCACTGCAAATGTATTTTACGAAATCGGACTCAAATGTAAATATTTTGGAAAAAAATTAAAACTCCCCAATTAATTCAAAATGGCGGAAGAGTTGATCAATGAACCATAGGCAACAAACCAAATTATTCAAATTTTAAGATAAAACCGCTACTGGCCCGTTAGATTATACACGAAAATCGAAGCACACACTTTTCGGCATAATTTGTTTATAAATTCAAGTAAATACCTCACCTTCAAACGATTCGTAAATGACTTCGAAACAAGATACAGACAATCCGTAACAAAGAAACGTCGAACAATGCACAGTAGAATGATGCGATTGGACGAAGAAATTGTATCTCTGAGATGTGATTGGTTGAAATAACAAGCTTTCTGATTGGCCAAAATAACGGATTTTTCTATTGGTTCTTTTTGTAGCATCATAGGCAGGGACGGTAAGGTACCTGTTGTCTTTTTTTTTTCAGACTACTGAGTTTTATTTTCGTCATAAATAAAAACTTCTCAAGAAAATGTTTGCAAAACGTTTCTCATTCTGAAAGCTATAGCATTTCCGTATACTTTAAATAAGGAAACAATGTTTACAAGATAAGATAAAAAACCGCCAATCCTTCAAAAATTTCAAAAATTGAGTGGTAATTATTACATCATCAATAGCAATTATAACCTAACGTATCGAAACTTTTTATGGAGAAAGGTTCCTTTTGTTGTTATATTTAAGCTTCACAGGAAATGCTAATGACCTTTTGCATCGTAAGCATAGGTATTCATATTATGCATTAGATCTTTTTTTTTCAATGAACTTATTTTTTAGCTCTTGATTCTAAACATATGAGTAAAATGTTGAAGGCAGGGGATTTCGCTTGAGAACCGATTTCAAATAACCTGACTTTCCCGTCAAATTAAATTAAATCAGAATTTATGGAACTACAGACAAGTATCTTACTGAAAAGTTCATTTGAAGAGTTGCATTAGCCTATCTGTTAATTTTCCCGCATTTTAACCCGTAAATTCGGAAAATCTTTATTATTTCAATATCAGACCATTTTTAAACAGGAGTAAAAACCAAAATGAATTCAAGTTTTAAAGCATTTTCTATTGACGAAAAATGCATACAATTAATAATTACAATAATAATCATAATAATAACTTATTTTTTTTCAAGGGAAAGAAGAAAAGAAAAGAAAAAAAGTAAGAAAGAAAAAAGAATTTTTTAATGGATTTTTTCTTATTTTTTAATTTTATATCCGACTGTACTACACTTATTTAAAATTAGTAACTATATTGCCTTATTTTTTCTTTTTCACAAAAAAAAAGAAAAAAAATTGTCCATTTAAATTGATTTTCTCTCATTTTCATTCAAATCACTGGTGTACATTTAATTATATAAAAAAAAAAGAAGGAAATCGCCGTCAAAACCTACAAAAAATGAATTTATACCATCTCTAGGTACATGACAAAAGAAAAAAAATATACTTATATAAATTATTTGTTTATAAATATCGATAGAGTATACAAGATTGATTTTTTTTTCCTTTTAAATTTTTTACAGTACGATCTTACTATCCTTAAATTTTGTATTTTATTCATTTTTTTTAAAATAATAGGCCAATTTGAGTCTTTGAATTGAATATTAAGAATGTGATGTTTGCTATGTTTTTAAGGGTTTTGTGAAAAAATAATATTTAAATGTAAAAAATACTGGATTTGGCAGCAGAAAGTTTATCAAAACATACTGGGTGTTGTCAAACAAATTTTCAGAAAATTAATTTTAGTCAAAAAAAAAAAAAAAAAAAAAAAAATCTTTTCAATTAGTGAAACCAGACAAATGGCATTTTCCTATTTTTGTTAAAATAATTTCAATTTTCATATATAAAATCATTTAAGTTACTTAAATATAAAAATAAATACTAATGTTATAAAAAATTGGATATTATTTAAAATTTTAAATATAAAAACCAATATTACTTTAACAAAAAAATAATTTTTGTCCTGGATAAAAATTATTTTCTCACACTTATTGAAGCTTTTATTGCCGCAAATTTGTTTCCGCAGCAAAATCTGTCATTTAGCAAACAATGCGAATCTCTGCGAAAACTGATTTAATTGTTAAAGTTTTTTTTTATGCTCATGAGGAAGATAATTAATTGCATTCGTTTAATAACTCATTCCTGAGCGAAAAATTGTTGCTCGTACACTAGTGAAGACACATTCAACGAATCCTAATTAAAAAGAACATTACATCATTTCAAAAATCAGTCCAGGAGTTACCCTACACAGTCTATGAGCTTATTTACTTAAGTTTTTTTTTTTTTTTTTTTTTCATTTTTTTGTTTTTGATTTTTTTTTTTTTTGTTTTTTTCTTTTTAAATCGAACCTTACTCCTAAAACTGATTCTATTTTTTTTTTCTTTTAAGTTTAAAAATTTTTTTTCTTTTTACAAAATTTTTTTCCAAAAAAATTGATTAATTTCTTAAAGATGTTCAGTAAATTTTTTTTTTTTTATTTTTTATTTTTGTACTAAGTTAATTTAATTTAATAGTAAATCTAGTTTTTAAATTTACAAAATAAAACGCTTTTTTTCCAAAAAAATTCAGTAAAATTATTAAAATTTTCATCATTATCAGCTAAATTTTGTTTCTTTAATTCTCCGAATAAAGACGAGATATCAGATGTTTAATGAAAATAAAAAGTAATAAATATTTATTATTTATTTTTATACCGGTATGCCGTGCACTTCGTTATTAATAACGCTTTCTATGTACATAGATTTAAAAAATATTCCTTTTAAATTGCACCGTCGTTTTAAAATTCAGAACATTATGTTTCGTTTTTAAAATTCCGTGATTCAAATTGTTAAAATCTTTGGTTTTCCCTTTTAATTTTAATCGAGTAACAAAATATATAAACTTGTGAATGCAAAATGTTTTTATTAAATTTTTTCTTAAATTATTATGATTTAAATATTTTAATTGTTAAAGTACGGTAATAAATTTGTAGCTTTCCATCAGAAAAAATCAATCAATTGCAGTTCATATTATTGATGTAATCCATATCTGACATTTTCATTAATCAACGAGCATTTATTGACGTCAATAACACTTTCACTCTTGTTGATAAGCTTTTATTGACTTCAATCATTCAATTATTGAAGCCAACGACATCTTTATTCCTGTCAATAACATTTCATTGACGTTAACAACTTATTTCTTTCGTTCATCGCCAATTCTTGCTAAACTGTTTTCATCGGTCAGAGGTGAATGAGTAAATTTGAAAATTTCACTAAACTTTAACCATAGCCATCTTGAAACTTTCAAATAAGCCCCTTTACCTCTTCAGCTACAAAAACATGATCTAATCATATATAAGTATATATGCGCCAAAAAAGAACTATTTTTATTAATAGTTTAATTCTACTTAATTAAATCAATAATTTCAATATTTTTATTACCGCATTCATTACCATTTAAAAAAATTACTTAATTTTATTAGATAATAATTTCGTTTTGGGGTCCATTCGGGAGCAATTTTCAAGGTGCAGCTTTAAAAAAAAGTAAAATAAAAGATGAGAAAAAATAATTTTTAAAATTAAATTTATTTATATTTTAATTAATATTCAAATTTTTAAGATTAAATCGTAAATTACATTAACTTATAGATTTTTTTTTGATACATTAAATTAAGAGAAAAAAAGAAACAAACCCAAGAAAACTATAAGGAAAAAAATGATTAAACACCTCAACACTAAAATGCAAATCGAGACTGAAAAAAGTTATAGACCATAAAAAAGACTTATTTTCTTTAAATTAACCGGTGAAGAAAATTGATGATTTTTTCAGTAAAAAAAATATAACATCGTTCTGCGTATCATAAAATTTGTTCTTTAATAATTTCAATCTTGGGAGATATTTAAAGCGCACTGACCTAATCAAAACTACGAATCTACAAAATTTAAACTGTCCTAGGAATGACGTAATCATTAAGTAAGCCATTTTTCTCACAATTTTAGACCCCCTCCCCTAACAAGGCATTCATGTACATACATTTTTTTTTTTTTTTTTTTGCAGTAATTCGAAAGGAATTTGGCAGTTATAGGCGATTAAAAAAATAATATGGCTATCATGGAGCATACATGATATTTTATGTAAGAATTTTCCAAACTTCAAGCAATCGGAACATAACCCTCACCTCTTTCACCCCATTCCCCCCGTGCTTACATAATAATTAAATCATCCCTTTACGCAACGGCAATACAATAAATTAAGCCCCGTTTCGATCAACTCGCAATCACTTTTTCTTAGAAAAAATTTCGACATAGGAACAAAGTTGATGATCGGATCGGGTCTTCATAGCTTAAAAGAAATTCTGCGAAAGCTTAAACATTGTAAACTATCCATTTTAATTTGTTTAAAATAATAAAACAGTGATCAAGGGCACTTTGATCGTGTTATCAGTGAAATCGGCTGCTAAGTAAAGTTTTTGTAATTCGAAAGACCTATTGCAAATATTCAACTAATAGAAATCTCATTTCATACAAAATAAATTTCGGATTTTAAATTATTTCGTCAGTTGCTGTGTGTTCTTAGCGCTCTTTAATTGAATTGGACGCCAACAATAAATAAAACGTAAAAAAAAAAAAAAAAAATGTCTAATTAAATCAAATATCGCTAAGGACATGCAACGCCTTTGGCGGAACAGATTTTAGTCCAAAATTATAAATTTTAAGTTACTCTATTTCATTAGGGGTTTTTCAAAATTTCAAGTACATTAAAGATGGCGGTATTGATTTCCTAAAACAAATAGAAGAAGCAATAGCGCCATCTTTAGGGAATAAACGAAGTAGTGCTTGTTAAAATTTAAAATACAGCAAAATGATGACAAAGTGATCAACCATAAACTATCATTACTAAAAAATGGTTTAAAGTACTGTAAGAACAATAAGCTTGCTTTTGGTTAAACATACGCGGAAAGTTCTTTCGAATTATAAAAGTCTTACATAGAACGTAAAATGATGACAATATGCTTTTCAAAGGTACGCTAGGGCCTTGGTTATTCTATAAGCTGCTATGCTTTCGAGGGTTCGAATCCAGCAAATCCCGTGAAAATTAAGTTGCATGCAATTACCACAATTACTAAATATTAATTTTTGTAGAAAGTTGAAACTTTTAAAAAATTTAAAATGCAAAATTCTGGAAATATTCCACTTAACAAACTTTATGTATTGATTCTCCTAAATGATCGAAAGCAGAAAAATCTTAACTTTGTGGTAAAACACATTCCTGATTTGACTAACTGTTCGAATTTAGCTGCCAAAATAAGGTCATTATATTCAATAATAAATGCTTAAAACTTTGTAAACAATGATTAAAATCTAAAATTCGAGCTCAAGTCAGATCTTATTCAACATCAATATAACCAATGCCCTGATGGAATTGTATATAATTGCAAAACTCACTTTTCACGAGTTTTTACCCAACAATATTTTCCACATTAAAGAGTCAAAAGACAATGTTTAAAGAAAGATGTATTCACGTCAAAGAGAATCTATAACTTGAAAAAACTCATGGTGGATTCCAATTAAATTAAAAAAAAATAAAATACAAAAAATTCTTTAAATTATGGCGAACATTTCAAACTTACAAAACATTAAAAATTTCAAAACGCACAACGATGAAATATCCCGCATGGACCCCTAAAAATTAACTTTCTTTTCTGGAATATAAGGGAAACAGGGGCCTCTACACTACGAAAAAAGTTTTTCTTTCATTTTTTTTCTTTGAAAGTATCTAATAAAATTTTTTTTTCACTTGATAAAATTAAATGCGTTATCTATTTTTTTTTAAAAATATATTATTGAGAATATTTTCTTGTAAAAATGCAACTTTTATGCATTCAACGGTTTTATCTTAACAAAAAAAAATTGATTCATTTTCTTCATCTCGTCGGTTACTTTTTCTTTTTAAAGTAGCTGAAATAATATTGAAGGAGTCATTTTTAAAAAAAAAAAAACGTAATTGCAGATGTGAAATATAGTAAATTCCAAATTAAGGGTTAAAAGTAGGTTTTTTTCACACCGATTTCCACCTCGTTTCAGAAAACGGTATAAGACTCTCCCAATAAATACAAATCAAGATGTCGCCCAATATTATGCAATTGACAAGTTATGTACGCGATATCTTTATACGTATTCTTTTTGAGAATATCGGCCGTTATCCTGAACTTGATTTCGAAGATATTATTTTCATTACCTTCGCGGTCATCTTGGGAGTTCCGAGACTCGATGAAGAAGCGGACTTTTTTGTCGATTATCGATCGATATATACTAATATTAATCGAGAATTGACTAAAGGTACGTTTCTACTAGTCAAGATTCAATATTAGTTCTATTGAGTTATCGAATGAAATAGAAAATTTCTTAGCTTTCACCAGGAATTCCCAAAAAGAAAAATCAATTGGGAATTTTTTTGCTTTCGAGAACCCTGGGAAAAGCTAAGAATTTTGTAAGATCCGGTTAAAAAAAATGGCTCCTTGAAACGGACAGAATATAATTTTTCTTAACCCCGAAAATAGAGAATACCAAATTTATGAAATACCGACGAAAATTCAAAAACTACTGTAATTTCTGATCTCAATAACTTCACGATGGAAAAAATTACAAATTACAATTACATTTAAAAAAAAATTAATTAACGTAAAGTTATTTCGAATTAATTAAGAGAAAACAATGATGAAACAAATTGAATCGAAACCTCTAAAAGCAGATTATAATTTTTTTCACTTTTTATTTGTTTTTTATATTTAAAATTAAAATTAAAAATTCCTATTTTTTTTCTCGTGATAAACTAAAAAAAATGTATAACCGTTCATAAATTAAAATTAAAACGTCCCAACAATAAAAAAAAAGCGATTAAAATCACCTATAATAATTTTTTCCAATACTTTCATTACATTTTAAATGTAATCTTCCTTTTTTAAACTTAAAATTTATGAACTTTTTTCTGCTTTTAGACAATTGTTTAAAAACCTTTTTACATAAGAAAAAATATGATCACACCGTAAGCCGGGGTATGATGAAACATCGAGGTAAGTCAACCGCAAATTTCCCAATCTTCTTCCCCAGTCACCCCAGGCGTTCCATCCGACCCTAGTCGACGGTAATTAATATAATATCTCGCCATTTCTAAAGTTGACTTTTTTTAAATTAAATTTTTTTCCCCGATTCGAAAAAATAAAAATGAATATTTATTATTTAAAAATTTTTTTTCCTTTCATACTGATAATATATATAATTTTTTTTTCTTTTTGAAATCGAAATTTTAAAAAATAGTTATGTTCATTCACTTAAATTCCATTATTACATATTTTGAATGGGAGTTTGGCAGTATGGACATTCCTTCTGGCTTGGAGCACACTGCGTACACAATACGTAATGATTGCAAGGACCTAGAGTCACACTACGATTTCTTTCTTCGCATACCATACACTTCGTAGCTGTTTGTAAATAAATTACCTGGTAGGAAAAAAATGTAAAAAAAAAAAAAAAAAAATAAGAAATTAATTTACGTTCAAAACTTTGTTAGGATTTCCGAAACAAAAATCATTTCGCTAGGGGCGCTGCATGTATTTGTAGAGTTGTCGGACATGAGTGTACACCTGCACACGAAATTTTGTCAGGATTTTCCAGTCAGAATGGTCGCGGGCGACCACTCTGACTGGAACCAAAACACGCCCAAAGAACCTCTAATCGAAAGGCGGACTTCACCCGAACCCAATAAGAAGCACGCTCCAGAATCGGGTACGAGTGCAGCGAAGTCGCAATAAAAAAAAAAAAAAAAAAAAAAAAAGTCTAGTTAACTTGCAATAACATGCAATGCTTCTAGCGGAGCGTTTCGGGAAAGAATCCTAACTGACAGCCATAATCTTCTTAAGAATTAAATTTAGGGCAATTTTTTCCCCTTTTTTCATCAAACCTACGTTTTCTATTTCTTCCAAGTCTGTACGAAGTTGCGCTTGCAATTGTTTTAATGTAGCTATTGGTAATGTTCTCAATTCAGAAACTCTCCTAAGCCCGTGAAGAAAAGGGCTTTTTTGTAAAGATTCAACCTCTTTTTGAAGGTTTTTAGCTTGATTTAATGCCTGAAAAAATTTTGAAGTTTCGAATTAAAATTTGCCGCTAGAAATCGATAACGGTCCTATAAAAAGGAATTAGATTTACTTCGTCTCTTTGTTTCTCAGCAATAGTTGCTTTCCTACTATTTTCCTCGGCGTCTCTTTGCCAAGCTTCGCAAGCTGTTCTCGCCTGTGATACCATTTGTTCCCATTGCGAAACTTGTTGCTTGTATTTTAATACCTCATTCTGTAGCCTTTGAATCTAAAAAATGAAATAAATTTTATTTATTTTGGTTCTAGTAATTTCTTTATGAATTCCTAAATAAAATGTTTAATTTATTAAATTCTAAATTCCTGGTTCCTTGGTTCCAATCCCTAAGAGGAAGCAAAAAAAACTTACTTCATTATTGGATAATGTACCAGGCGATGAGCCAGTTATAAAGTTTGAGACTAGAGGTGAATGTGATACGGGATGGTGGGGTGACATATTCTGACTGAAATCATAGATACCGGTTGATTGGAAATTCCCCATTTTTGACTGCAAATGTGTTTGCCCGATAAAACTTGTATTCTGAAAATAAAAAATAAAAAATAAAAAAGCACATGTTTAATCAAATTAATATTCTACACCCACCACAATGCATATCCGCATAGTAAGGGGAAAAAACCATGAATATCAATCACGTTTTATAATAATACGGAACGTAATAAAAATTGGTTTTGAATCAATCCGAAATAATCATCGAAACATACATTTTGCCATGAAAAGAAATATATAGTTTTTCCATTCCAGCATGTTACCGTTCCCACGGCTGTCGCCTTGTGTTGTCATTTAACACACTATCATTTCGGTTCTGATTTTCGTAAGTTTCGCAAGTGAAACAGATTAAGAAAAAAAATGCTCAGCAGTATTTATCAGTTACGGCCTCAAAGGTAATTGCAATTAAAATTACAGGATAGATTGCACAAAAATTATGGGACCTTTAAATCATTAGATTTTTATCAAAAATATTTTGGGAGTACGCGGCGTGGCGGTGATTAAGCAGAGCTGAGTGTCATGGCAAAAATACTGCCACCTCTGACTAGGGGAATTAAGTGTTTGTGTACTCTAATAACCTGCTATGATATACAGCTAACCTGGCGCCAATGTTACTCTTGTAAGAGAGGAGTCGCGAAATTCCCAAAAGGAGGCTCATAGCGACTCAGTGCCAAAATGACCGTGGTGTTTAAAGCACTTCGAAAATTCTTTTTGCACCACAAATCAGGGAAACTGTTCGCACTTTTTTTTTTTTTAAGGTCTCGAGATGACTTACGGTCTCGCGGCGATGACTTGTCAACACATGTATCGCAACAACCACCCTTACCACCACCCCCACCGGCTCAAATACCTTCGGAAATGGAAGAACCCGTAGGATGTTTCGCTCACGATGAGGTAAATATTTCTTATGACTCCAGAGATATCAGGATGCTACTAATATACTACTATAGCTACTAATGTAGCTATATGTCCGCAGCATGCGAAACTTCCGCTGGAACACATGCCGATCTATCGCGCTGAGAGTGAGAAATTTGTAACGAATTTGGCTATGTTTAGCCTAAAGAGATATCATCACAAAAAAGCGCTAAATACGAATTTTACACTGGTATCCCAATCTGAACGAAGCCAATGTACATAAGTTTATGGCAGAAGCACGGTATCCCTTAATTTTTGGATGCAAAAAAAAGTTGCTATTACCATCTTTGAGAACGAGTGAACTACAGGTTTTGAACGGTTAGTTCTATAACATTAGAACAGTCTGCAACCCTAATTTCTTATCCCTTTTGACGCTTAGGTTTTAGTGAAAAAATTTCAAACTAAGATTCGGCCACTTTACGTTTTCAATAATAGCTCTTTCTAGTTTTCCTGAAGTGGTGAATACAGTAACGACACCTGCAGTAGAATGTGCGAACTAACAAATAAGGAAAATATAGAATTTTCGAAACACATGTTCCAAAAACAAAACAAAGTTTAAAATTCGGATTTTTTTTTTTTTTTTTTTTTTTCAGATAAAAGAAATAGCTGAAGCAGCAATAGAAGAAGTGATAGCAGACAACACGTACATGGAAGAAAACATAACCATGTGGAACAATACGATCATCGATAAAATCCTCGGCGAGCTGATAAAACTCAAAAAACCTTACAAATACATCGTGGCTTGCACGTTGCAACAAAAAACCGGTGCCGGGCTTCATATCGCCTCCGCTTTTTATTGGGAACCAAGAACAGACGCCACATGCTCCGTAAAATGGAACAACGATTACGTTCATTGCTACCTCCACGTTTTCGGAGTCATGATATAAGGAAAAACATAACGGGGGGAAAGTATGGTAGATGCAAAGTTATTTCTGTGTTTACAGCGCCATTAACGGCGAGCTTTTGAATCTGTCACGCCATCTTGCTTTCTAAGAAAACAAACAATTCTGTTCCCATTTATATAAAATTTAGTATTTTTAACGAGAAATGTCTCAAACACAACAAGAATTAGCCAAAGAAGAAGAGGCTGAATTCATTCCGGAGGAGGTAAAGAGACTGTAGAGAGAGAAATTTAAAATTCTAAATTTTTCCTTCATTTTAGGTGACTGAAATAGCACTAGCGGTTATTGAAAAGGTTTTAGGAGAAAATCCGTATAGTGAAAATCGCGTAACAGCCTGGACGACGTCCATCATAGAGAAAGTCTTATCAGGATTGGTGAGATTGAAAAGACCGTTTAAATACATCGTAAATTGCTCTTTGCAGCAAAAAACAGGAGCTGGATTGCACATTACAACAGCTTCCCACTGGGACATAAATACGGATGGAGCATGCACCGTCAAATGGGATAACGACTACATACATTGCGTCGTCCACGTATTCGGTTTACAAATATAACGGAATTTAATTTCATCTAATAAAAAATAATTAATAAAAACAATTAAGAATCTACTTTTTGGACTCAGTTTTCCAAGCTCAGCTTAAGGAGAGACCGGTCATGTCAGCGAAATCCACAACGAATTATTTTCCATAAGCTAAGCAAACAAAATCAATTACTTTTATCATTTATCTACTTACCGTATCTATTGCATCTTGAGAAAATCTACTACCTAAGAAGTTTAGATGGTTTAAAGGTGATGAAGCTGTAGGTGAAAAATTAATACTTGAGTTCCTATCGTTCAGACTTGACCCAGGGATATTAACGGGCGCTGAGCTTCCTAATAAACCTGTACTAGCTAAGCTGGCTGATATTGAATTGCTAACTGCTGGGGATTCAGCTTCTATATCTCTGTCTATAGAAGCTACTAAATTCAATGGTTCATCTAAATTTAAATCTTCTAATGCATTACCTAAAAAAAAAAATTTAATTAGTGAAGAAATTTTTTGATATGATTTTTTTTGTCGAGCAAAACAAAAAGGTACTTACCGACAACTGATTCCACTGTATCTGTTGAATAAAAAGAACCTAAAATTCCGTTGGTATGTACGTTACTAAAATACATGCTCTGTTTACGCTGCGTCTTTTCTACAGGTCCTAATAATGGATTATTATCTATTGCCAAAATTTGTTGTTGCTGTAGCAAGCTCTGAAAAAAAAAAATTAACTAATTAATTGTTTGAAAAAATTCAGGTAGGATTAAGGGCGATTTGCTCATAAACGTTTTGGTGGGTCTTCAACCGAGTCACGATGGATTTAAAACATCGTGCCTAGACCTTATCAAAAAGCCTAATCTCCTTCTCAGCCAATAAAAACAAATACCAAGAAAACTCACATTACTAAAGATATCATGATTGCTGTGTAAAGAAGAAGAATGGTTGTTAAATATTTGAGTCATCTTATTAGCATTCGTTAACTGTGCTCCTGGTGCCTTGCTTGAACTATTTGATCCTATACTGCTTATTGATGCTGATTCTGAAGCCTCACCACTACCATTCTGAAAAGAAAAAAAATACATCAATTATTTTTCATGAATAAAAAATATATCAATTGAAAATTTTAAAAAGAAAAAAAAATTCAGGGTTTAAACTCTTATTGAAAGCCTTTCATGAAAATGTTATCTCCCTTTCTACTTTTGCATTTTATTTCTTGTTTACATCAATAATTTTTATTATAAGATTTTTTTTAAAACCTCAGCAACTGTCGAAAGCTTTATCAAAACCAAAACGTTTGTCTAATATTTTGATTATATTTAAAAATGCAAAGCTGTGAAAATAGGATTATGTTCCTTAATCATTGCTAAATTTTTAAACTTCATCAAAATGTTTTCAATTTCGCCAAAGAAATTTCTAAAAAAAATTAACAGTAGACTGCTAAAAAAAATCTTAATTTGTAGTTTATTTTATGAAAAAAAATTTGACTTTATCATTTTATCAATTTAAATAAGGAGTTGAAACACAAAAAAGTTATTTTAGGCTCTCCATTTATTGCCGCCAAATAAACACCACTTTTTTTTTTTTCAAATTAAACTAGATGTTTGTTCCAAATTTCGTAAAAATTCAAAGTAGTGTTTAAAAAAATGCCCGGCTACTTAAGGAAACAACCCTGCTAATATTTTAATATTTAAATATATCTGAATTTTATATTCTACCATAGTGACGCTCCTACTAACCGATGAATCGCTCTTTTGATCTTCCTTTTTCGAATCAGGTGGCAAAGCACTAGATAAAATTTCGGCTAAATTAGTTCCAGTCCCAGTATCCGCATCGCGGGCTACACTCATTTCTTCTGTTTTCGTGAAAAAGAAAAAAAAATGCAATTAATAAGACGCACAGAAAAAACATTTTAAAAACTTATAACCCGACGAAAACTTACGATCTATGTGTGCGAAAGCACAAAAAGCTCCCCTAGGGCAATATCCTGCTTGTTGTACGTCATTACATTTAGTAGATTTATAAATTTCAGGGTGGAATTGTTGTTCCGTTCTAGTATGACAATAAGCGCAATTGTCGCCTGCGTCGCAGTTAGATGGCTCTCCCCATTCGTCTCCGTGTTTTACATTAGGGCATGGCGTTGACCTTTGAAAAAAAAAAAAAAAAAAAAAAAAAAAAAAACATAGAATTCTTTTAAAATAAAATTAAAGAAAACCTAAAGCTTTTGACATTTTAAAAATGATTTCAGGATCTGGGTGACTAAAATGAAATTTTCACCCATCTCTGAAATCTGATAAATGTAAACAAAATTGTTCATGTTTTCTAATTTTATCAAATTCTCATGCTACCATGCTTTACCTGTATTTAAATTTTTTAGGACTTCTACGTTTATCTCTGCTATTATGATACTGAGGGCATGCATACCCTTGACGACATAACCGCGGCGGACGCTTACACGGTTCAGTCTTGTAATTTGACAATACATATGTACTATCTAAAAAAGAGAAAAAGAAAAAAAAACTATTAATAGGAATCAATTATTTAAAAAAAAAGACTTGTTTTTTTACTACCTTGCCATTTTGGATCTTCATTCATTAAATTCCTCTCTTTATCCAATACATTAGGCCCGTTCGGCGCTGAATTAGCATCCCCGTCAGGATTTTCCAAAGCTTGAATTTCTTTGATATCATATACTGGCGGTCTAAGATCGTGATTCCCATGTGCGAACGCACAATGGGGTCCATTTTTCACACAAAACCCACGTGAATCAGTGTCATGTACACACATACATGTTTTATAATAACGCAAATGATAACGGCGTTCTGTATCTCCAGCTGTGCGATGAAGGTATGGGCATCTGAAATAAAATTTAATGTTTTTAATCCCTCATGAGATTACCATTTAACCACTATGCAGTTATAATAAATTAAAACCTCAGAAAATTCACTTCTGGATGACTTTTAAGTATTATTTAGACATTAAAACTTCAATACTAATCCTTTAAATTTTTTTTTACCTTCTGTTGTATACATATCTTACTCTTATAGATAATAATTAAGTTAAGTGTTAATTGTTTTAACTACAACAGGCTAATTATAGAGATAAATCAAGCATTTAAATTCATTGTGACATGTGAATCTTTAACTTAAAAAAGGGGACATGTCTTATAAAATAAACAAAAGGCATGTCCCTTTCCTCAAATTAACAGTTTACGTCAAATAAAGCATTTTCAAATGTCCCAGCTTTATATATCAAAATACCAAAATATCAATGAAAATACTGCTGCTCCAGGAGAGAAAAAAATACCATACACAGCAATATTTATTATAAAAAATGTTCACTGGTTACAATTTATTTCCAAGAATTAAGTATTCACTTTTTTCTGAATCGATATTCATCTTCCTTACATTTACCATATGCAAATTAATCCTTTAAAAATTTTCTTTCTCATTCAAAAACATAATAACGGAACAATTAAATGCATGAACTAATTCAATAGGGATGGTAATCCAGTTTTTAAAAAAAAAAACTGAATATTTTTCCCTAATGACCTTGAAATGTTTTGAAGTGAAAATGCTATCTAACACGAATAAAATAACAATAAAATCATGATTTCGATATCGGTCGATAAAAAAACGACTTTAAAAAAACATATTTTCGTAAATAAAACAATGAGTAAAATTAGTAGTAAGGGAAAAAAAAAAGTAATGGGAATTAACATACAAGAATGAAGATACAAATATGGCGGGAATGAAGTAGGGAGGCGGGGTGATCGCATGTGAATGACACTCACAGGCTATAATAATAATAATGAAAAATAATTCCGATTTCATATTATAAAAACATTTCAATATCATTATTATAACTTTTGAAATGGAATAGAACGGTTATTCGGCTTTTGAAACGGCCAAGATAGCGATTTTAATATGACGCAATTCATTAACGGATGCTCCATTCAAAAAAACGTAAACATTAAAATTCCACCATCTTGGATTCAGATTATTTTGTGATGAATTCCCAAACTTACTCATCTCCTTCGGGACATAGCCCCGTAGTTTCGTCAAATTTCGTGCAATAATTATCCGCGCTATAATTAAAAGATCCGTCTCGCTTCCTTACGGGACGACGACGTCTCTGGTTCATAAAATGCCAATGAAAACAAGTATATGGCCGATGCTGAGTGCATTTGTGTTGCAAAAACAATGGGCATTGGTCGACTCGAAATTCCTTCAAATACCTACGAAAAACGCATAGAGAGCTATTAAAATTATCACTAAAACATTTCACTGAGCCCGGTCAACGGAATGATATAAACTTTTTTCACTGTTAGGCACACTTACGAATAATGATTAGGTTTTTCTGTTTGGGTTGTCAACAAAGGCTTCGACTCCGACGGCATTTTGTGATTCATACTACTGCGCACGTGATTTTGCGCATCCGAATTCAAAATGAAACATTCCGAATTTTTTTTAATTCAACGTTCGTCGGCTTTGTTTTAAATATTGTTTATTAAAAAAGGATAATAGCGGATTGGGATATATCTAGGGAAAAGGATTTAGAAAAATAATTATAATCAATTGTTTATAACTTGTTTTATTTTGAAACAAGGAGAAATTAAAAAAAAAAAATGGATGTATCTTGGATCTTGAATTTTGCCGCGTTTGCCGCATCTTGGCGTGTAATTGTGAAAGGCGCAGTGGTAATGAATTTGAAAACAGCTTCCTTTATTTGAAATTTTCTTTGCTCCTTATAAGGACCCGGAAAAAAAATTAGGCGAAATCGAAGGGACGACCAAACAGCTGGAATTTCTCATTCCGTCCGAGTAAATAAGTAAAGGTGCTTGGTTCAAAATGAAACATGATTTATCTGGGAATCCGAAAAAAAAGGTATGTGGGGTTTAAACTTTTCAGTTCGTTAAATCCTATCTGGTCTAAACTGTCAATGTGTAATTTTTTCCCCACATCTCCCATTCTCTCTTAAATAGAGAAAAAAATCCAGCAAGCATTGGTTCTCATTAATATTGCTCTTAAAAAATGGTAAATGATTTTATTATGATTCCATCCAATGTGCAATTTTTTAAAAATATTAACACATAACTCTAAGATGAAAAATTTATGCATATTTTGTTTAAAAAATTAGGTTGAATTCTGTCAGAGACCGAACGACTAGAACGACTGATTCCGTTGGGCGAGTAAAACTGGCGCTGCTTGGTTAGCTGGTTTAAAACCAAAACCTTCTGATTCATCTGGGAATCTGAATTGTGGAGTTTAAATTTTTGACTCCGATCCCTGGGAGAAGAGTTCATCAGGAGCTTTGAAACAAATATTAGATAAATACAAAATGGTTTTTGATAATAATGAAGAACCTTTTAAAGATGTAAAAGATAAAGTGTACATATGGGTTTAAGTGCAGGTGATGTATTTGAAATGTCTGTGTTTAAAAATGTTGACAAAATGGAAGAAAGTGAAACTTTTAAAAGTAAATAAAATGTTTAAAATTGACAAGATTTTAAATGTAAAGGAAAATATTTTTTCAAGATTTGTGTGAAAAGAAAAAAGTTGATGTATTTTTTCAAGATAATAAAAAATGACTTAATTTGTGAACTTTGAAAGACAGGATGGAAGGGACAATTAAAACCCTTACAGATTCTCGATTTTTTCGTAACAATTAAAAAGATTTTTGATCTTTTTTTCATACGTTAGAATTTTAATTCATCCAGTTGGAGGTACACATCAGAACTGAAATAAAAAATCAAAAAAAAAGAAAGAAAAAAAGAATCAAAACAGGGTAGCTCTTCTGAGTAGTCCGTTTTTGAAGTAAAAATACCAGTTACAAATGAGTGCTTAAAAGGGTCTTCCTCCAAAAACTGACAGAACAAAAGACTCAACTATAAAATTTTCTCATGAGGCATAATTTAAAAAAAAAAAAAACATGCACAAGCAATTAAAATTTTTTTTCCAGTTTATTAAAATTGTTGCTGAGCGGCTTTATCATCAACCTGTACGACGAAAAAACCAACGCAAAACTTTTATCAGAATTAGAACGTTTTTACTCCATAAAATTAGACAATTATTTTTTTGCCCATATGTTTGACAGGCGGTTTATTGATTTCATTATTAATTTATATTTCAGAGTTGAATTTTTACAGATTATCAAAATTATATGGATTTTATTAGTGGAATCTTTTTACACTTACTTTCACTTGCTTTCTTTTCCTCTTTTATGCTTCTCCACAAATTGACTGAATGATTCTTCTTCATTTTCTTCTACTTCATTCCCCCCCTCTTCTTCACCTTCAGATTCTTCACTTTCATCATTCGGATGCTTAATATAAACATCAGGTAAACTGGCGTTCATTTCTGTAATAAAAGTAACTGCCTTTCCTTCTGATTTAACATCTTCTAAATGTTCATTTTTCTCTTCTTCCTTAAGTTTTAATTTTTCAAACCGCATTCTTTCATACTCAATCCTGTAATCATTTTCAAATTCAACTGCTGCATCATTAATTAATTCCAGGAATTTATCCATTCCTTTGCCTGATAAAGCAGAGACTCCCACACATCTTAAATTTTTATAAAATGTATCTAAGGTGAGTGACATTGATCTAGTTAGGTTTGAAATATATGAAGTATCAGCCTCTAGAGCTTCTTGAAATGCTTCAAAATCATTAATCCATTCCATTGCATAATTACAGTCTACAACATCAACCTGAAACATAAAGAGTAACTACAATAATTTTATGAAAAAATGAAAGTGGATTTATATTACCTTATTAAGAGCAACTATGAATGGTAAACGAGTTTTATATAAAATTGAACAAGCATAAAGCATGTTGGACATAAACGTAACAGGGGATACACTTCTGACTGTGTCCATAACATAAACCACAACAGTTGGAAAGCAAGATGCCAATGATTCACTGATGATATTCCCAGATACAGACCATGTAAAAACTTCTATTTGACCAGGAGTATCTAATATAGCTAATTCTGCACTAGTTTTTCCTAATAACTGCAGCACCTGGCTGAATTTTGTTGAGAATAAATTTAATGAAGTTACAATGCCTCCATTTGGACCTAAATTATATTTTTCCATCACTTCCTTATAATTAATTGTGTCACGAATATCTGAAAAAAAAAAAAAATTTCTTATGAAGATAACAGTAATTCTGGTAAGAAATATTCATATATACCTATATTAGCTGGATAAGGAACTTCTCTAACTGCCGGATCCAAGTTTAACAGATACGGTGGCTGCTTCTTCGTGTGAAGATATGAAGCAAACCGTTGAACTAACGTGGTTTTTCCGGAGCCGGCCATGCCCAATATTAATAAACAGATTGGCTTTTTTTGCCATTTCAATTCAGGTTGAGCTTCTGTAACGCTTGAGGCTTCTGCCATGGCGTATCAACTAATAATATTCCACAAAACAAATAGAAAAGAAATAAAACTTTTGTATACAAACATCCAAAAAGAATAGTTAAATTTATAATACCAACCTGACAAAATTAAAATTTCACCGTTTGTCACAATTGCGACATTTACTTACGTCACAAATTGGCGGTTTCGGGTATTTGTCTTGCTAAAAATAAATTGGAAGCGCGTTTGCGGAGTTTTAATTTTTAAGTCTTTTAATCAGAAATCATCCATTGGTATTAGTAGTTAATTTTTTCATGCCGTTATCCGTACGCAAAGTGGTGGCAAAGTAACCAAACGACATGACACTTGTTCTATTAGGGACTCTAACAAGAATACGGTTTACCTAGTCTCGGCAAAACCGGCTCGAGCCGTTTTGAAACGACCATGACTGCTTTTGCCATGGCAAAAAATGGCTTCAACAACGTTTTGCTGTGGCAAATACCGGTCATGGACGGTTCAAGACGGCTGGAGCCGGTTTTGCCGAGCTCCCCGAATACACCCTCTGTGTTCCAAAAGTTTTAAATGCTGAAAAAGTCATATCACATCGGGGCGTACCTAAATTTATAAGTAGGATCGCTAAAAACTTCGAGGATTAAGTCAATCCGTTCAATAAAAATTAAGCCAGCACCATTTTTTTTTTCCCCTTTTAAGTTTTGTTGTACGGTTTTTAAAAATATTAACGATTTTTTTTCCATCTTTCAAGACTTCCTGCATTATATATATATATATTTTTTTTTTTTTTTCATGGTTTTAAAATTTGGAATAAGAATAAAATCATTTGGTGTTAATTCAATTCAATTCAAGTATATTTAACCATAAAAACAATACAAGTTATCGGTCTCGTCAACAGAAAATTACAATAATAATAGTTAAATAATTAATCAACAAATTAAAATAATTAAAAATATAATTTAAAAGTTAAGAAGCAATCATGAAATAGGACCTAGGTTTTTTCAGGGGGTGGCGATAAAGCATACCGGTACTTTCACTTCTTTACAAATCCAAACAGGAAAACTCATTTTAGAGTACAAATGGCGTCATCATTTCAATAATTTCTCTTTTAATACTGACGCAATGGTACGATTTCTAAAAACCATAATTCAAAATCAAATCTTCTTTTTAAAAATAAAATTAATATACTTTCCGTATTTTTGATAAGATCTTGTGCCGGTTTTACTAGCACTTCCACTAATTCAGCTAAAAGCAGGAATTTTAATTTAGTTATGTTACCATTTATTGATTAATTCATTCATTTCTGTATCAATTGGACAATCTTTTCATAATTATAACCTACACACGGAGAAATTTAAACGCGAAGCCAAAGGAAATGTTGTTTTTTACGATTCTGTGGACCTCTTTTTTATTTTGCACGAAATATTGTGTGTCACGTCTATCAACGAAATTTTTAACACCCGTTTTATCCAAGACTTACAGAATTATTTCAGTGCTAAATGGGTGATTTTTCAAACTTGCAACAAATTCGAGATTCCTTCGGAATTAATGGCGGAATTCAAAAATAATAACAACCTCTTTATTAGCTTATACGATTGGAAAGATTTTATATTTTACCATCAGTTGGGATTATATAATTCGTTGTACGTAAAGCCGCTGGTTTTTGTATCATGTTTGTCATGTGGGCCCAACTGTTTATTTGAGGTATGCAATGCATTATTAAAAAAGTTTATCATGAATGTTATCATATTATAATGTTTCTTTACAGTTAAATGAACTAAATAAATATTTTATCACCAAAAAATTTATTTGGATTGCACCACTAATTAACGATTCGAAATTAAGTGAAATTTATTTCCCACTTGATTCTCAATTTATTTTTATTAAAGAAATCAATTCTCAGGGAATATTTGTTTTGGAAGAAATCTACCAAATATCTGAGGCTTCTCTTTATCACTACAATAAAATAGGGTGGTGGAGCGAAATGAATGGTTTTGACGCCACTAATGAGCCATTTGAAGAAAGAAGATCGAATTTTTTTGAAGAAAACATGACTACTTTCAATTTACCTCCTGTACGTTGTTTTATTATAAGGGCTGCACCATTAGGTAGATATTTTCGTGATATACAGGTCACTCTTTATGTCCATTGTCCAAAGACTAGAGAGCCTGGTGAATAAGAAGAAAGACGACAAGTCTGTCATTTGGAAATCATGACCATATGCTAATTATTATACAAAATATATGGAACGCTATCATAAACGACATGCATACTTGATCGTCTTTTGTCTCTCGACCAATCATCAGACTTTTATATTTGTGGCCTCTCTTTCATCCAGGCTCTCTACCAGAAACGAATCGCAACGCAGTGTATGTCACAAAATAGCCGTTATTACGATTCTGTACATGAGTACATCTGAAGAAATTCCAATATTGCGTAAGCACGATTGGGAAAATTTCCAACCCCTTCCCTCTTTAGTAAGCAATATATGCTTCCACTTACGTTCTTTAAACAACTGAGAGTATGATTCTGAGGACCCCCTCTTTCCCCCTTCAGCTACTACGTAATACTTAAACTAGAGCCTAAAAGTAGAGTCGGAAGAGATTAAGGTGCCCGTTAATTATTAATTTAATACAAGAGGGTCACGTGATAATTTTCAATTTCGATTATTTGCTCTGATGTGCAGAATTTAAGACTGCTTTTCTAAACTTTTTTAACTACTAAACTAAAAATTATATTTTTCATACAGCCAGAAGGACTCGAATTGAAATATCCACTATTTTTTGTGGAACAATTCATAAGCATAAGTGATCGTCTGAACATCCGGTAATGAAAATAAACAAGTCCATTCGAATATAAAGTTTCACATACTCTTAACATACTTATTTGGTTTTAGATTGAAATTTACAGATCAAGAGTCAGATAATTACAAATTCAATTTAGTTGGTCGTCCAATGAGTTTACAAGATCCTGGTTATTTTTACGCGATTCACAGATCCAAGTAAATAAAGAAGTCAATTCTGTACCAGGATAGAACTCGGCCAAATCGATTTTAAGTATTTTGCACAAGAAGGAATTTCCTAACATAGTTGCCTTTTTATAATAAAATCCTTATGGACTTTATAGAGTTCTACTCTGGCGTACAGAATTTTATTCATTTTGCAAAAATGAAACTTTTAATATCATGCCGCTTTATTTTAGAGTCATCTTGTTTTTTAAAGACTTAGTTTCGGAAATTTTACTCGATAGTTTTATCAAACCTTTTCACATGTCTGCATGGTGCGCCATATTTTTTTATATTTTAATAATGACAACTTCTTCGTATTTAATCAATAAAACATTAAACGATCGAAAATCACAATTGTACCAGCTCTTTTTTGATAGCGTAACTATTATAATGCAAAAATGTAATAAGATTCTTATCTTTATTACCGTACAACAGTTTAGTGTATACAGTACATCGTACTTTTTTAAATTTTAGATGATGTAACAAATGAAGTATTCATATCACAAAGGATAATTAAAATATCGCAGTGGATTACATCAATAACTCTTTATTTGTTATATTCAGCTGTGTTTATCTCATATGTTACTGTCATTCTGCGAACTCCTCCATTTTCAAATATCGACGATATACTTGCTGATGGCAGATATAATATTGTGGTCCATGGACTAGATTTGTCATCGGAGGATTCATTTGTTGTAAATATTTTTTGGGGGCATTCATATATTACGCAACCTTTAGGAGAGGTCATAAAAGAGTGTGAATGAATCTCTGCAAAAATAATTTTTTACTTCTTTGTATGTAGCGACTGAGAGAGGATAAAATTAGACAGCTTTTTGAGCTTCATTTTTACCAACCACTAAACAACGTCCCTACAATGAGCAAAGCTATCAAACTCATGTGTTACACGAATGACTTATACGTAATACTTCATGCTCATGACCATTATGAAACCGCAAAAGAAAAACATTTAGACTGCCCAATTAGCAACAGTTACATTTCTTTACATTCAATTAATCTGGCTTGGCCAATCAGCTACAATAGCCCTTACAAAAGAGTCGTCAATTACTTGTAAGTAAAGATTGCATTAGCGAATTTCCGGTGTGGAATTACATTTTACTTGTTATTGTTCTTCTTTGCAGTTTGCTAAAACTACTCCAGAGCGGTTCGATTATGAATTTGTATAAAGAAAGAAATAAAGCAAAGCTGGATTCAGACCTTAACTTGTTTTCCGCTATCGAATTGGAACAAGTCGTTTTCGTTTTAATATGTGTGTCAGCAGGCATGATATTATCCATACTAATTTTTATCTTAGAAAGGCATTTTTACAGATTATCTGAATTTTATAAATCGTATCCAACGTCACCGCGAACAGGTTATTAATTAAACTTTGCGTAATTTACTTTAAAAAATAAATCGATCCAATCCATAAAGCCTTTGTTCCAAGAAGATTGTTGAAAGAATGTTGATCATACTACGGAAGCTGTCTTCTTACACCAGTATTTTCGCGGACGTGAAATAAAATGAACAGAAAACATTTCAAATAAAAAAAGCTAAGCATGAGTTTCTTTTGAGCTGCAGAGGCCCCGTGCTAGCATTTTGCACAAAAAACGTTCTGAGCTTAAGAGTATGCTGCAGTCGTGGCAGCACACAAAACGCAATTTTCGATTTGAGGGAAAACGAAGACGGGCAACTTAAACTAATTGTAAGCAGTGAGAATGTTACTAAAAAATCTTATATGAACTGTTTTGTTGTACTTTAAACGGCTTTTTTTAAAATAATAATGCAATACCACAGAAAAAATTAATATACAGTATATTATATTTTCTCGGCGGTATAACCTCATTTTTGCATCTCTGCTAAACTACTTTAGCTCTATCAGACTATCCACCGTTTTCGCACCGGGGGGGGAGGGGGGGGGGGGCAAGGGGCTGCCATGGACAATATATACCAATAGGATTTCGACTTAGTGGGTGGACCCTCCCTCCACACCCCTCGCCCGCATTGCGAAACCCATGGATATAGTCAAGTGTAATGCAAATAAAAGGTGTTTTAAATCAATTTCGGAACTGCTTAATAATGGTAAGCATTTATAAGTCGTAATGAATAAAGCATAGACATATTAAAAAGCGCCATTCAACAAAGATAGCGTTTAAAGTTAAAAAAAAAATTGCTGTGTTTATAAAAAAAAAATTAATAAACGATAGTGCACATTACCTTAAACTCCTGTTCCCGCTGAAAGGTTTTCCTTCTAAGCACGCGTCGATTTTAAACTAAACAGAACAATCTAAGATTTTTAAAGAACATACAAATATTAATGTATAAAAGAAGAACATAATATAGTCGACGCTGCGGAAAAAATAATGACGCCATATTCAATTCAAATGGCAATACCAACTGCAACATTGCAAATTCCCTATTCATTCGTTGGATGGAATGAAGACACAAAGATGATTTTTGTTTTAATAAATGAGTCAAATTAAGCGAAAAGCAGACTATCCCTTTACAAGGAGAAAATATCTCAGGCGTTAACTGTACAGTTAACGGTGTTAGTTTGGAGGAATTTGACGTAAGTATAGGTTACATTGAAACAAAGGAAACAAAATTTTGATTCTTCAGAACCTAAAATCAAAGATGGCGATGGGAATGATTGAGTTGATGGAATTATACGTATTTTGTTAATATTTTTTATGTGCATAATATTGTGATTTTTATCACGTAAGTCAATCGCTTTGTGTTTATAAAAGTCTTTTTTAAACGTTTGATGAAGTGCTTATTGCCTTCCTCTTCGTTTCTTCTTATTGCCATTCACTTCCACAGCAACACTAATCTCATATGAAAAAGCGCGGTTTTAACACATTACTGGAGCACTAAATAGAAGGGAAACATTGATATTTTATATTTTATATTGCATATTTTTAATTGACATTGTTTTAGTTGATAAACGTGCACATTAATTATGAAAATAATATTAATTGTGTGGTTAAGTCATATCAAGCCAACAACGATCATAAAAAACTTTGAAATTTCTTGACTTTGTTTTTTTTTTTTTTTAGGTGGTTTTTGTCATGGAACCAGACATGAATTTTAATTTTGACATAAATTTAAAGTGTATGTCTTTAATTGCTATTGGGAGAATTGTATGGGAATCTCCTAAAATCCAAGAAGATATGGATAAATTCTTTTTCAGTGAATGTAAACCTCAGATGTATGATACATTCAAAACCATCGTGTTAAAAGTTTTAGATCATTCAGATCAGATAACATTTAATCTCCCACTATCAATCCAGTCAGAAATCCAGCAAGAATTAGTTTTTATGGGAGAAAAAATATATGAGTGGCTGCATTATGCTGAATGTGAATTGCTTGTTAAATATTATTTTGGCCAATGTGTCAGAAAACTCTGCTGGACTCACAATGGTACAATTGATGAGAAAAAAATTTATGAGTTAGATTTGTTATCCAGAGATATTGATGCAAAATATATCTTGTCCTGCATTTATGGTAATGAAAAGTTTTTGTTGGATAATAAAAAGGAAACAGACAATGAAAAGATTCTAAATTTTTGTTATGAAAATGATATTTATGATACAATATCAAAGAATTTATTTAAATGGGTTTGTCGGAAAAAAAACAGACATAATACCTTTTTGCAAGTAAATCAGAGAATACCACCAGAAGATATGTTTAAATTTTGTTTGAGTGTCCCTTATATTCATGCTGCTAAATATTTTTGGAATTTGCTGGATGATGTCACCAAGTTGAGTTTAATTCCATTTTCTTCTAAGTTATGTGCTGAAAAAATTGCTACCAAAAGAAACGATAGATTCAGCAAGCAATGGATGGATGTATTTGTGTTTGTGATGGAGATAATGTCCCCTAAGGAAAGAATATCATTTGTGTCTGACAACATTGTGAATGTGCTAATTAAATTTTTAAGGGTTTCACCATATCAAGAATTTTTCCTTCCAGCTGTTAAAAGATTTTGGAACCTTATACCTGAAGTAGAATTGAAAGGAATCATGCATGAGATTATAAACTGTATTAAATGGTATGACAGCTATGGAGAAATTCCAGGTGCAAAGAAAAGATTTGTTCAATTATTTTGTAGTATGTGGCTTTTGTTGTCTAAAAATTTAAAAGAGGAATGGGTCCGAAGTTTTTTTTCTTCTGCAGGGATATTTGATGTCAGTTGTATGAAGCTGATGATTAATGATCCCGATTTGGAAAACCAGAAGGAAAAACTGATTACTATGAATATTAAAAATTATTCAAAGTCAATGATGGATGGAAAATTGAAGTTGCTGGATCAATATTATGCAGAAGTATTGTCTTCAGAGATGGAGCATAAAATATTTTCAAAGGAAGTTAATATTCTAGGTTTAATAATCTCAGCTGGAGATTTTGATTTAGCAGAAAAAGCAATTAATTGGCTTCCTAAATATGTCAACAGAAATAAACAAGAAATTATGAAGCGCCTAAGGATAAATAAAACAGATTTAATAGGCGATTTTCTAGGAAGACAAAAAAGCACAAAGAAAGCAGATAACTTTTTGAACTGGTACTTTGACACGCCTGAAGAACGGGAAAATATGAGAAAAGACTTTGGCTATTCAAAACATTTTCGTTACCAATTTTATAAAATATGGGTTCAGTCTGGTTTTGGGCCCGATGATTATGACTCAGATTACGATCCAAATGACTTTAGAAATCAAGCTACTGAATATGTGAAATGGTGTTGTCAAACTGAAGAAGAAATGGCATGGAGGAAACGATGTTTACTTTTAAGCGAACATCATCTAGAGGAATTATGCTGTTGTATCCATCAAGAAGGAATACCTGATTCTTTTCCTACAGTAATGAGTGAATTAATAGAGTTTTGTGCACCCTCCCCGGAAACCATCGCTGAAATAAAGCAAAGGATGATTAAGAGAATTAATAGATTTATGGATACTTTTATCTACCAACTTGATGCAATGGTAATAGTTGACGATGTAATCAACTGGCTGTTTGGTAAGGAAGAGGACAGGAAAAGTGTAATCAGGAAATATCTGAACAAGGAGGACAATGGATTTTACATATGCCGCAAATTTTGCAATAATTGGCTTAAACCTAGTGAAAAAGAAATAAAGGTCTTTAATTCTTGGATGAAGCTGGTAGATATTTCTGATGCGGAAAATAAATTACAGCCGGAAAATATTGTTGGGAATTTAAAAGAAATGGACATAAATCATATAAGGAGCATATTTGAAAAAATTAAACAAAATTTGACATTAACATGGGAAGATGTATCGTTTAGTAAATGGATAACTAGAAATCAAAAAGATCAAAAGCCCGATGACGCTAACGATCAGGAATTCAATGAGGAGTCTGATAATGCAGATTCAATATCATCGGGAAATGAGGATGACGCCGACGATGAAGGAGATGATGCAGATGATGAAGGGAATGAAGAAGGTGCAGATGATGACGAGAGTAACGATGATGATGAGGAGACTGATCATAATGATGATTTTTTTATCTGACGACGAGAGCAATTACGACACTGAAATTGAAGATAATAGGTATGTTTCAGATTTATAGTATCAGGATGGGGTCGTCCGTAAACCACCCGGAATGATCCTTAATCCCTACTTTAAGCCCCATCAAGATGAGCTTATTTTGGCGGACTGAAATCCTGTAGCTTTAGCCTTTTTGACCGCTGCTCCTTATCCACTTACCCCTTCATTGTGAGATTCGACATTTTCTTATTGCCCCTCTCCCTTTCCTTCATTATTTTGCTTGATAGTTGAGAGTATCCCTAACAGAAATTGACAGGTCAACTGCTTAAGCTAAATGCCTATCTTTCGGATTTTGTTTCAGCTTTTATAATAGGTTTGCAGAGAGGAAAACCAACTATGAAGCTGGAAATGATGCAGAAACTGAATACAGGTACGAATCGTCAGAGGAATACAATAGCAATGAAGATTGCGATTGCTATAAGTGCAGATGATAATATCGAAGATGAATTTAGCTAAAGTCTGTAGGAGATGACTCAAATTTCGTCTGTAGGTAAATGCAGACAAATTCTACAATTTGAAAAAAATCAAGATGCCCGCTTTTGAAAGAAACATTGCCTAGCGGCCATTTGCAATTTTTATGTGGCAAGGGGTCATGTATATATTACGTAAGCATTTTTTTTGCCATTTTCAACCCCCCCCCCCCCCCGTTGTAAGCATGAGTAAGATTTTGCATCCCCCCCCCCTCTATATTACGTAAGTTTTTTTTTTTTTTTTTTTTTTTTTTTTTTTTTTTTTTTTTTTTTTTTTAATGGAACCAACGACACTTGACTTCGGTAATTTTCCCCATAATTCATGGAACTGAAATAAACCAATATAAACACCTATATTGAGAAAAATTAAAGAGAAGGTTACCTTTATTTAGACGGTAAGAAATAATGTAATATTAGCTCGCCGCAACATTTACAATATTTAAAAAACATGAAATAATGAATTAATTATTTATTTTATTTTCAAAAATTCCTGGTCAGAGTAGAAAAAAGCTTACGTAAGAACGTGTGAGACCCCCCCTCCCCTTAGTAAGGTGTCGTAAGCATTTACGAGACCCCCTCCCCCCCCCCCCCTTAACATGCTTACGTACTATGTACATGACCCCCAAAGTCATAGGTTTGGAATAAGTTTTTGAATTTAAACGCTTTTCTTTTTTAAAAATTGGAAACGTTTTTGAAGTTTCAGTCAGTAGTTTAAAAGTGTTAATGCTTATTTCTGATGTTATCGGTTACTTTAAGTAAGTTGAACAATTTCCATCCGATTTTAAAATCTTATTTTTTTGGAGATTTATCAGTTACTACTTTTAAAATTAATAAAACTTTGAAAATTATTTCTTGTCAATTGATAATAATAGATCAAGAAACAGGGTGATTAATTTTAATGTTGTTTTACCAAACTGTAGACAATTTTGTTATTTTTTATTTCTTTTGATTCTACTATATTAGAATTTCCGATTTTCCTTCCTGTTTAGGTTTTAATTATTTAGTGTTAATAGTGCACTTAAAAGTAGTGTTGGCACTTGATGTAGTTTTCAGATGGCGAAGTTTTGCAGTGTTTTATTTGTTATCAGTAAGTGAATCAATGCATCTTTGCAATTTATTTCTCCAGTAATGTTTAAAAATTATGCATTGAAATATTGTGAATTATTGTATTAATTTGTAATATTGATGCAAAGTTAATATTGTTTCTAAGTTTAAAAATACAAATAAATCCTGTTGATAAATAATATTTTTTTTTTTTTTGCTTTAAGTTCAGTGATAATTATGTCGCTGAGTTTAAACGCAAATAATTGATTCTTCATTTCGAGTTTAGAACCGACAAATAATTTGAATTTATGAATTGTCGTGTACAGTTGTATGAAATCTATGAATTTAAAACTAAGAGCTTTATTGGTTGTGTTAAAATGTATGATCATCTAAATGGTGCCTCGGACACAAAAAATTCTTATTCTTCTGTGATTCGAACTAAATGACTAATTTAATGCATCTTTCCCCTTCAGTTCCCCCCTCCCACCACTTTTTTAACTTTTTCACTTTTTAAACTTTAATGATGTTTTTCAGAAGAAATTTTATCAGTTTATGGTAATGATTTTCAGAGTTTGATTTTGCTGATCGGAAATAAATAAAATCGAAGAAAAAAAAATTTGTATGGTAAAATGGAAATATTTTACCTTCTTATAAAATGATGTGAAATATTTTACGTGTTTCATGGTAAGAGTAATAATAATTAGTTTTACTCACTGCGAAAGAAGGCTACGGTTGTTTTTTATAACCTTACCTCAGCTGAAGTTGGTAGCAATGCGCATTTTGAGTACTCTGTGATCTGTGGTCCTGGTCCATAAGGTAGTACAGATAAACGCGATTTATATATTCCCCTTTTTTCTGATATAATATTATGGTGTATATCTTCTATTTGCTTTATTAATTGAAAGTACATCTCAGCAGCAATATACAGTAAATACATTTCTAATAAATTACCCTGAATCGCATAGGAAAATTGAATAGTAAGTATAAACAAAGCACAATAATTATTAGTTTCTGTAATGCGTTTTTCTATTTTTCGTTAATTTTTTTAGAAATATTGATATCACCATGAAGCCCCTAAAAACTTGCTGTTGTAGCTGCGGATGCACTTTAAGAACTGGAAGCTTGATAACTGGATCTATAAGCTTAACGATCTCAACAATTCTTTTCATTATACTCATACTCGTGAAAGTGGGTTATAATCATCATAGAGAACAGCAATTACTAACGGTGGATTCGTTTCCTGTAAAATGTAAGCATAGTTTAATATTGATGCAATTTTTAAACTGCTAAGATTTTGTCCCATTTTATTGATGATTTTGTTTTTGTATATATTTTTTCATTCCTTGGACTAAAAAGTAGACCATAAAAATTGTTTTCCTCGGAATAAAAAATATTTTTCTTTGCAGGTATCGAAGGTAAATTTCAAGACTCGACCAATTACGGCCCTCGGCTTCGCCTCGAGCCGTAAACTTGGTCTCGTACTTGAAATATTTACCTTCGACACCTGTAAAGAAAAATACTATTTCTTTCAGTGTTGTTTTGTTTATTCTTAGACATTGTAGCAACAATAAGTTCAATATTGCTGATAATTGGAGCAGCTAAGGTAAGGATAAATGACTTTTGAAAATATTTAATTCAAAACTGATTGAACAAAACATAACCTCCGGAATGAAATGTTACGTAGCACTGACTCTGGTTTGACAGTAACATTTGTTGCCAAAATGTTGATTTTGATAAAAAAAGCGATGTATTAGGTACATGTTTCGTTGATATTTTGCATCAAAGGGGCACGTAGGCGTTCAGGCACGAAATAGACACGTAATATCTATGAAATGTATACTAAATTCAACCTAAAAACATCGTTTTTTGGCCAAGAAAGGATGAAATAATGTTTCACATTTCAACCTGTGTAATTGTATGTGAACTGCTTCATATTGATGTACTTGAAAAAAGATCTGAGCCATATTTTGTGCTAGTGGAGTAGTAAGTTTGAGACTATTCTTTGAGGTTTTTAAGTAGAGACTATTCTTTCAGTATTAGAAAGAACAAGTAAAGACTCAAGTATATCAAAAAAGCAAAATTTGAAACCAGGTAAAAACTTTGGAAAATAAATAAAATAAAAATGGATGATCCTTGTAAATTAAGATTTTCCTCTGGGTTTTCTGACTTCAAAACTAAATTTTTGCAGAAATTTTTTTAAGATATTTTAAACTAAAGGTCAAATAATTTCTTTTTTTTTACAGAATAAAACGTTATTTATGGTGCCATGGATCATTGCCACCCCTTTTGGTGTAGTTATGTCCATTCCGTGTTTCATATTTGTGTTAATAGAATATGAAGGAGCGTCTGGCGTAATTTTTTTATTTTCATTGCTGTATATTTTAGCAATATGTAAGTGACTTTAGTTTTTACTTTTTAAGGTCCACTTTATTTTCATACTATTTTTTTTTTAGGTTTGACGATCTACATGATGATGATTGTCATTAGTAATTTCTACCAACTGAAAACGTTTAGGAACAAACCAACTACTAAACCATGCCAAATGAATATTTTTCCTTCTGTTCCAGAAGAAGTTTAATCATTTTTATCTGCCAGAAAGCTGTCTGAACTTTAATTTTATTTTGATGTGTTTTCCTTGAAATTGGAAAAAATTCAAAAATAAGATATTAATAGCCATATTTTCAATTTTATACTTTGCATTTGACTACTATTCATAATAATTTGGTTTTGCTTTCTGGAGCTTTGCTTAATATGTATACTGTATGAACTCATTGGGTTAAATGGTTGTGTTATTTAGTTTCAGAATTTTTTTATTATTGTTTAATTTTTCATGTTTGATGTACTTACATTTTTTTTTGAAGTTTTCAGTTAATGATTGTAAGACTACCCTTGTTATTTGTCTTTAAATTCAAGGAGTAAAAGGATCTGGTACTTTAAAAAAAATGATTCCGTGTTAGAGCAATATCTTTATTTTTAGTCTGTAGTATTATTTTTTTTCTGATTATTTCATTACTTTGTTTATTTGGCAGTTTCAGGCCTTTAATTTTAGGCTTTGCTTTTCAAAAATGTCCAGTTTTTTTTTACTATCTTCTGTATCAAGTGCCTAATTTTAAATACTGATTTTTCAACATTTGACTGTTCAGGGAATTTTGTCATAATTAAATAGAAAATTTTTTTTCTAAACAAAGACTTTGAAAAGTTCTTTCATAGCTGAAGAACATGACATAAAACTAAACTTGTCTTATTCTTGCGTCTCTTGGTCCACCATAGTATTGTTTTTAGGTTTTGGAAAGTAATGGTCATTCGAAACTGGTTTTGTTTTTAGTTATTAAAGTTTCAAGTCAGGTGGAAGGAATGGTTACTGGATTAATATGATTGAATCTGATGTAAATATATTGTATAACATTATTATTTAGCAAATCAGTAAGTGAATATTCTGATGCTGGCATCTGTTTGATGCCAGTTTCATAGTGGCATCGAGAGTGAGAAATTTATTACATGACTCGTTTTAAAATATGTTTCAGGCAAAAATATCGACTCTTGAGATTATCACCTGTAATCCATCTATTTAAGGAAATTAATTCAGCTTAAAGAAAGTTCCAGAAAATGTCACTTTTGTATGGGTGGAAACGACACTTTTATGGGCCTATTTAATTATGTTGATACAGATTTTGAAATGGATATTAGAAATAAATGTGAACACCTCAAACAGGAGAATCCCAAGAAGAAAAGGAAATAAACTGAACAAAGGGAGTACAGTAAACTGCCCAAGAAAAAAATCTGATGAGATGATAAAACTTTGGCTGGTGCACATACTGAGATTAAAATCACTGCTGTGGATACAATTTATATATGTTAAGTGTGCTATTATGGAGCAAAATTATATTCCTGTTGATCAACAAAGGTTACCATTCAATTATTCAGGCTAATTTCTGATAGGTATGATTAAATTTTTAATTTTATTTGTTGCTTGTAGATTTGTATTGCACTGTGTTTTCTCAAATTTTTAGTTTCTGTGAAAAACTGTTTGTGACACATAAATTCTTAAATCATCAAGGATATAGGAAAATCCATTGCTTGGTGTTTTCTTTGGTATCTTCTATGTCAATTTTTTCAACTGAGGCTAAAAATTTTTTTGAGTAATATAATTCTGCTTGAAATATTTCATTTACACGGCTTGACATCACCTTCCTGTTTCTTGCTATGGTTAAAAAAGTCGGCGGATACTTAACTTACGGGATCTTCTCCTAATATACTGATATGATAAATCGGTAACATATGAGTCGTATTAGGATTTATAAAATTGCAATTGAAAAAAGATTAAACTCGACATTATTTTCCTTTTTATTAAAATCGTTTATAATAAATTACACGAAAACAATACAAAATCGTTCAGTTAAACAATTAAAGCATTATTTGGTATATTAATTGAGCAGCTATGTAACAAAATTAAAACAATTTCCGAAAATTAATTAAGAGAGTTAAGTTCTTTTTTTTACATATATTTAATAAAACGGTTGATTTTTTCCGTTCGACTCAGATTTTTGATAGCATTCTTAAACAAAGGAAAAATTTTTGTTCACTGCTTTGTTGACATTGATTTGACTATGGTCTTGTTGCTTAAGTCTTAAGCAATTAATTTTAAAAAAATAAATTAAACCGAAAAAGAATTAATGATTTTAATTAAGATTAGTGATTGGTTACATTTAATTTAATTGATTTCACATTTTTGATTGTGAAATAAAAGTCACTAGAAAAGCTTCACATAATTTTTCCTAAATTATTAACTTTCGTACAGCCTTTTTAGGGATAACATTATCTCTTTTTTACGTCGTGTCATGTATACGTACTCTGAGTATTCGTTTTTAGCATAGAAGTTAATAAAAGTTTCCAAGTTTAATATTTACAAATTTTTTGCTGTTAAAACAGGAGAATGAAATTCAAGATGGAATGTTTTTTTAAAAATAATAATGCAAAATGATTTCAAGATTTTGAAACTCGCAAAAGACGAAAGGGTCACGGAACTTATATTACAACATATTTCTAGGTGCACTACTAGTAGTTGTGTTGCTGACATGGCTGTTAATTGGATTGTCAGTTAAGAAACTAGGAGTTTCAATTCTACAAATACTAGCAGGTCAGTATTGTAGTATAGTTTTTGTTTTTCAGTATAGTTCTTGTGCAACTGAGATGGCTAATTTTTCATTTAGCAGTGGCAGTCAGTGAACTGACATTACTAGTTTCACAATTACCAGTGCCAACTTTATAACTGACAATAACCATAGAGTGAAAGTCCGTGACCTTCAGCTCGTCAATTGAAATGTTATAGAAAAATTTCGGAAACTATTACTAAATCTATTTTCCGCTAAAAAAACTTTTTTCGAGAATAAAAGTTCCTTCTGTGATTAAAAAAAAAAAAAAAAAAAATATTAACAAATAAAAAAAATTAATAAAAAAAACTAATAAAGTTATATAAATATAAAATAAAAAAAAAATTCTATATCAGAATAAGCTATAAATATTGCTTCTAAAAATATTTACAAACTACAAAGTCTAACCGTGTCTCAATTTTTATTATTTTTTTTTTTTCAAAGTGCTAATTCTGAACAGTTAAGAAGTTTAAAAAATCATTTCATGCAAATGATTTACTTTAATTTTTGTAAAATTAGTGCGCTACTTCGCCAAATAAGTTTAAAAAAAAATTTAACAATGCAAAAATTAAAATTATCAACGATGATTTGCTGTAAAATAAATAAATTTTGCTACTAAAAATAAAAAGTGTTAAAAAAGAAAAAGAAATGTAACTGGAATGGAAGTCAAGTTCAAAACAACCGCTGTAAAATATTATTTTAACGATCTTGAATATTTGATTGTTTTTTTGATCCGATTAAACAGGGAAATAAATAACTAACTTATTTTTTTTTTTTTAGACGGTTGTGCCGTATTGACTAAAAACCACGCGACTCGAATCCGTATCTAAAGAAATATCTTCTGGAGAGGCAAGATCAACTCGAACGGATCCGGAATTGCTTCTCCGTCTCGATATGTTCCATGTCAAATTTTGCGGAGGCTGTGGGACTTCTTCGTCCGGGCTGAGAGATTCGGAACTGTCGCGAGATTCAGTGCTTTCGTCTGTCGTTCCACCCCTATATCTTGTAAGGGCTCCAGTTACCATCTGAAAATTTACAATATTTGGTTGAGGTTAGCCCATTTTTTTTTTTTTTTTTTTTTTTTTTTTTTCTCAAAGAAAATTTTCGATTTACCTGAGAATCTTCCAGAGCTTTAAGGATATTATTACACATTTCTGAGTGCAAATTAATTGGATCGTCTGAGTCTCTGTTGTGAATAGTGATGGCAATGTGAGCAGGATGAGGTACGGGCAGTGGTATCACGAGTTTTTCGGCATTGTATGATTTGTTTTCACGCTTCCAGGGCTGCCAGGGGATTGAATCGTTATTGCTAGACGAAACCATTGAGGACCACGTTGTGCGTCTTCGTATCCGGCTTTGGTGTGTCGAACCAGAGTCACTTTAAAAAGAATTAAACTTCAACAAATTTTGAAACTAAAAACGAAACCTCAAAAAGACTGCGCTGGATATCATTAACGGAAACAAATGAAAGCCAATAATGTAGTCATCTATGACTAATATTTTTGTTTTTGAAATTCTAAAAAAAAGATGAACTGTTATTTTTTTAATGTTCTTCAGAAGCTCATCATTTTTGTGGACGCTTTAGACCTCCTCTCCCTTCCCGCCTAAGTCATTAAGAATACTTCAATTCATTTTTAAATCGAATTTATCGATATCTCCAGCATCACCACAATCTCAGTTTTTCACAGTTTACCGTTGGAAAATATCCAGCTGCCCATGTGGAAAAATTTTGCGGCTGCAATTTTTCAAAGTTTAACGAACTACCTTTTATGCTCGTTTTTTCTTGGGACTTGTCTAGGGTTAAAAGCTGAGACATCTAAATACGGAGAATGAATTTGAATATTCCCTCTGGGTGCGTGGACTGGTCCTAACAAATCGGGCCCTGAACCTAGTTCTGCTCCTGATACGAGATCTGCGAACCGGGATAAATCAATCTGAGGATGAGGCTGAAAAGTAAAATGTTATTTTTAGTTAAATGCCGCTTTTTTTTTTTTTTTTTTTAACAATTAACTTTGTTGCTAACCTCCAATTTAAATCGAATGTCCATCTCGTCCAAAGGAGTAAGAAAATTAAGAGAAAAAATATCAGCAAATATCAATGCGGCCAAACCGGACCAATCGTTGACAGCTAACCCTCTTGCTTCCCAAAATTCTTCTTCCGTAGCTGGCAGTCTTTGTAAAACGTGAGTGGGGTAAAAGCGTTCTAGCATTAATGCTCCTTGCTGCAGTGCAATCTATTAAAAAATTAAAATTACGAGTTTAAAAACAATTTACAATAAAAATTTCATTATTGGAGCCAAATTTCAAAAAATTTCTTCTTTTGCATTTGTTTAAAAAAAATTTTTCAAGCTTACTTTTAAATGCATGGTGCTTAATCTAATTTTGGATCTGATAGCAGAGCTTAACCCGGTCTGCAATTCTCTCCTTCTTCTTTCCAATTTTTCATGCAAACAAGCCAACAAATCTTGCCCTTCTTTTTCCAACACGGAGTACACCCCTGTTTTTGATAATTGAGCAGAGAACGGCGCAAAACAACACTCTACGAATTGACTGAAATCTTTTTGAGGCTGCATTATGATTTGCTCCATTTCGTGCTGGTAAGCGGAGAGCTCATCTAATTCCATTCTAGCTTCCAAGGAAGCGAGAGCTTGCTCCGGCTTGATCTGATAAAAATAATCGTTAGCCAAACCGGGTCCTGAGATTCTTTTTACGACGAAACTATCGCAAGCAGGTATGCGACCTCGTTTTTTAATGATCACATGAAATATGATTGCATCCCAAGCTAATCGAGTGCTGTATCTTGCAACTGCAACTGAAATTTAAAAAAAAAAAAATACAGACAGGCATAGGACGATAATTTTTTGTCAGTTCGCAAAACTTACCGGCTAAAATAACTAAACTTATTAACGGGCAAATAAAAAAACCGACGATGACAGCCGCTATTGGTTGAAAACAACCCTGGATTATAATGTTCCAAACGATAGCTTCTAATATAACTAAATATTTGTTGCGTGATGGATCGGGGCTATCCAGATCATACAGCAACGCCATAAAAAAATGCAGTAATAACGTGACCACAGGCATCCTGAAAAAAAAATTCACATTATTAAAAAAATCACTTTTTTTTTTCAAAAATTAAAATACTTACCAAAAAGCTGCAGTCATAGCAATGAATATACTAATTGTACTAATAACGATACAAACTACTGGGAACAATATTGTCCAAGCTAGAGTTCCTAATAATCCTTTAAAAATATAATTCCAGGCTCGATTTATGTGTCGCGTCATTCCTTTACCGATGAAACCCGTGTCAGGTTTTGTTTCGAAATGCGTCCGAGATTTCGATATATGCCTCCATAAAGCGTTCAAACGCGAGCAAAGCGTCGGCGTGACACTCGATTTCCGAGGGAACAAAGTCCCGTTAACCTGGGATAATTCTAAATCCGGCATGAAAGGTTCAACGCAAAACAGCGCTCTCAGACTGACTGGACTGCACCATGGCACAACGACCTGACAAAAAAAAAAAAAAAAAAAAAAATTAATTGTTGTTTTATTAAAATCAATCATTTGAGACTTCTTACTCCGAATAGAAACATGGCGTTCCAAGTCCAGGACCAAGTCCTGTGACAATAATTAATCCACCTCCACAAAGGCCATCGGGTTGTCGTCACTCGAATGATTTCTTTTTCTACTAAGAACACGGGCTGTAAGAATAATTATAAAATTAATTGAAAGATTAATCCATAATAAATTAATTAATCTCGATTTACCTGACTAGGATCAGATCTAGGTGTCGTAATGGAGGTAGGAGTAGAGCTCAAAACCGTCGGAATAATTTCCGTATTCCCTTGGAAACTTCTTTTAACAACCCAATGAATCGGGAGCCAAATTTGGGTTAACCACTGGAAACTCCTCGTCGGAGTTTTCACCTTCCTTAATTCTTTTAATAAAACCGGTTCTCTCTCTTTCATGAAAGTAAGATCCCGATTTAAAAAATAAACGGTTTGACTTAAATGATTGTTATTACAGAGTAGGAGAGCTTCCTCGTGAGCGCTCCACTGACATTCCTCGATGAATTTCCCTTCCGCTCGTCTTAGTTTATCCCTCATCCACGGTCGAATTCGACAGAGTATAGGATTCATGTATTCTAACCTACGTTTCAGATCATCTTTGGTAGTTTGCAATTTTTTTTGTACATTTTCAACCGCTCTGTAATAAAAAAAAAAAAGAAAAAAAAATATTGCGTTTTAGTCGATTGTGTACTTCGAAAATAATAATCACTTTTATCATCCCTCGAAAAATTAATGGATTAAATTCACTGATAAATTTTTTACCTGTGCATTAAAACCACTGATTCAGCTTGTTGCACTAATAACTGTGGTATGCCCTCCCCAAGAGCTAAAATATCAGGATGAGATAATATGCTAGTGTAAACCCTCTGGAGGTATTCCTTCATAACAGCATCGTTAACTTCCTGGAAATAAAAATACGGCAGTGAAAAAAAAATTACTCAGTTTCTAAAAGTAAAACAATCCCTTACCCTTTCGATTTGATCATCTGGCAGTTTCTGAGCCCTCAGTTCGGTTATAAGTCTTTCACGAAAATGTAGGAACCAACCCCTCGTTTCCCTTTCCAAAATGGAAATTAACGTAGGAAGAGCTCTTTTCATGAGATCTTTCGAAAAGAGTCTTAAGTCTAATTCAGTACCCTAGAAAAAAATTTATTTTTACAGATTTTCATTCGTCGAACTTCCTGATTTCTTGTTTTGGAAACAAACCTTTGGAGTGAGAAATAAATAAGGTATGGGCACGGGCGCATGAGAAGATTCCCTTTCCACTTCAAATTTTTCCGTTGCTGCTCGACGCAGCTGCCTTTTTACAAATTTACATAGTAACTCCATTGATTCTTCCAGCTCGGGCTACAAAAAAAAAAAAAATTAATTTCTCAAATTGAAATTATTTAAATGCTAGTACTTGCTTACCCTGCAAAGCAATTCCGCAACCAAGTATCTACTTCTTTCCTCCCGAATTTTATTTTCAAGATTATGAGCAAGAAGGGAAGGTACGCCAACAAATATATCGAGCAAACGTAAGAGCCCGGAAAAGAGAGCTTTCACAGCTTGTAAAACACTAAAATAATGTGAGAATAAACGTCCTGGAAAAAGAAAAAAAAAAGATTGAATTTAATTAAATTTTTAAAAAAAATTTTCTTTTTTTAAGAATTTTACCTCTTGCAGTCACTATGATAAAACGAAGAGCAAGTGATAAATCGTTCAACAAGGAATCTCTGCTTCTTTCTGTCCCCTTTTGTAACAGTTCACTTAACCTCCATTTATGAACTTGTCCTGGGAAATTTAAGCTGCCCACTTCGAATTCACTGAAATTGCACATCATAAATTATTCATTTCATTATGCTTCCATTTTTACATTTTCTGTTTTTCAAATCGCAATTAACCAAAATAACTTTACAACATATTTTATTTCATTTCTAACTTTCTTTTCCTTACCTTGAACAGGAAATCAAAAAAGATTTCAAATTATTTTAAGAAACTAAACAAACAAAAGGGTGGAATCAGGATAAAAGGGAAGACATACCCCCATCTACGAACACTCTCCAACTGATTACTGTTCAGCCTCTTGGGTTTTCCATATTTATCCTTATCAAGACTGTTCCAGGAAAGCATGCGTCAACACACGGAAGGAACATGATTTTATTAATTAGAATAAATTTTTGAAACGGAGGAGATTATGGGGGTTATAAGTTTTCAAATTTTATTTTCTAAAATTAAGAGTTGGAATTCTAAGAAAAAAATAGAGAGTAACTAGTAATATCTCACCCTCGTTCTTGGATAGACTCCAAATGTTTTGAACTTAGTATTCTCGGTTCTCCTTTGGAATCCATGGCGACAGCGTCCAGTTCATCAAACGACGGTGCAACGAATAAATCCCGAACATTGGTGTGTTTGTTGTGATGTCTACGAGCAAGACTATGGCAAGCTGAAACAAAATAATCTGTCCTCATCCTTATCTCTACAAATTTAGCTTTACATTTAGGCTTTTTAATCATATACCTGTTGAATGACTATCTCCACCAGCTTGATTTGCTGACTGATTACTGAGTGGATCTGAACTAGAATGCCTGTGAGTTTGATGATTTTGAGATGATGCAGAACTGATTGGAGGAGGGAGAATAATTGGAAAAGTCTTCCAGTGATATAAGAACTGTTCTGCCACTTCTTTAATATTTGTGATTAAGTGCATTACCTCCTCCGGTGCACCAGATAAATTTATGTCAAATTTAACTGGTTCTCTCTGGGGAAAAAAAATAAGGATATGAAGGAACGATCTCAATGTGGAAATTTGCAAGTCAATACCTCAGGTTCCAGGCCATCCGAGGGAGGGCCATAAGGCACACTCCTCAAGCCACTCATAGCTTGTGGTCAGCTGTCTTTTAAAGCCATAACCTCATACACCATTTCTCCGACATTTAAAACCTGAAAAAGAAAATAATTTCATTTTCTGTTTCGCTAAATTCAAACAATTTCATTATTTATTTTGCAAAAAGTAATGGTTTATGCAGAGAATATTTGGTCAAAAATATCTCTAAAGAGAAATCTGAAGACATAAGGAAAAAGTGCACAGAAACAAAGCGACCATTTAAATCAATAATAAGCGGTTTTTGGAACTCCGATCAGTCTTTAGGCTCAAAAAATTCCATAAGTCCTTCTTGAATTACTTTTTTACAACAATATTATGTAAGTAACTAAGTCAAAATATTAAAAAAAATGTCTTGGGTGGGAAAGGATCAACGTTACCCCAGTGTAAACAAATTTTTTTTTGTCTAGAATTTTGAGTTACATGTCGCACCAATATTTTTTAAATAGATTTAAATGGAAGGAGGAAATGTTACTGAGTCGTTACATGCTTTTTTCATGCGTCTATCAGTTTCTGTGAAGGCAAATTTTAATGTTTATTTTACCTGTATTTCGAATTCTGACAAAAACTACTCCTAAAATGGCGAATAATCATAAATGTCAAATTTTAACCCATAGCGCGTCAAATTTCGTAAAGTGGCGACAAACAAAAAAGTCCATTTGCATGCCGCCAAAATGTCTCTCGGACTCGGTTTTTTTTTATTGACAAATTTTTACAAATTTATAATGAAAATTGGCTTATGTGTGAGTGAATTGTTTTGGTATAATAGAGTTTGAAATTATTTAGAAGTGAAGTCGCAATTTTTCTAGTAGGTATGGCAGCCTTTGCTATTCACTGGAATACAGTTAGAATTCAAATAAGAATTCCTTCCAAATGGTTATCTGTACCTATTACAGTTACAAGTCGTAAAAAAAAAAAAAAATTGCAAATATTTTTTGTATTAAAAGTGTTTAAAAGATTGCTGTTTAGTTCCTGGATTAATATTCTTAAATTTTTTTTGAGAACCTAGCGCCATCTGGATTTCCTGTATCTTCTTTGTAATCACCAGCCATTTGGAGCCCTTTGGAAAATTTGAATTCTCCTATTTCTTGTTCCGAGTACTGGCCCAAATTGAGGCCGGTGAATATACTTCCCACTTATTTTTATATTTTTCAGTTTGAATTCAAAGTTACTGTGTCAGAAGGAAGATTAAGAATTTTATTAAGCTTGGGTTACATAAAAAATGAAAACATTTGTATACTTGTTTAATAATTTATTAATGAAACTCTAAAAGCACCAGGCTTCACATTTTTATATTCATTATTTTTATTTTTCTTGCATTCGCTCCAATGCATAAAAGTTCCTCAGACAAATAGAAAAAAAATTTAAAGTCCTGCTTCTATTTCTGTTTCTTTTACAACTTTTGAAGGGTTGCCATCTTGTCCATTTTGAAGTTCTTGTTTTCTTTTTTTCTTGTTCTGTTTTGCCTCAGATTTTGGTGGTTTTTCAGTACTGAAATATTAACAAAAAAAAAAGCATTAAATCAATGACTAAGATCAGTTACCGCTAAAATCTTACTTCAATTTCGATCTAGTTCCAGGTCCCCAAAAACGAGCCGGGTTTTCAGGAAATCGTGAAAGTCCTATTTCTCTAGACAACGGATTTGCGTCTTTCCTTAACAAAAAATTAATTTTGTTTTCGATAGGCGTATTTAGAATTTTAAAACTCGGACATCCAGGTTTCACTTTATTTGATAATTTTTGGCTGTTTTTTACTGATTGTCTGACCATGTCCAGTATAAATTTCATGGGTGCATCCGTTTTTATAGAGTTTTTACAAGCATGCGAATATGAAACTCGGTGCCCCCCGTTTAAGATTGCAGACCTAATATGCAAACAAAAATCATTAAAAACCGAAAATGTCGAAATTTCTTTCTTATAACTTACCGAATTTCCATCATTGGTTGTATACCAGCATGAACTATTGAAAACAATTTATCTGCTGTGTAATACAAAGGAACATCAGGCAGTTCTTCTTTGATCAAAGATAAAATTCCCACCAATTTTTTTTTGGTAGCTAAGTCAACTTTTTCAAGTAGTAGCAAAAGATCTGAGACGTATTGGAAGTCGTGGATCGGAGCAGTCCAAATTGGACCCCCTATCTGAAAAGATTTAAAAAAGATTCTACATGTTTCTTAAATCAATGAAAATGATTTCTGAAAATTTCCAGAAAAAACAAAAGTCTTTATTTAAATAATTTTTTCCTTACATGATGCTTTCCATCGCAATGAATACATTGCTTGTCAACACATGGTGCACTTGGAAGGGAGTATGACTTTTTTTCTTTTCCTTTTTCACCTGTTACTTTTATTTGACCTAATGGCTGATAAGTAACACTACCACAACCATTACATTGATACACCATCGATAATTTACTGTAATTGAAAAACAATAAATCAATGAGTAATTGATTTTTTAAAGAAATATTACTTCAGCAAATTACCTGGTGGTTTCTTTACATTTTTCAGCACTAGAAAATACTCTGACGAAAACTCCGACATAAAAATCGACGCTTACAGATAAAACAGGAACAATATATCGCTTGTACCTGTTTGCATTTGATTCAATGCATTGTAAAACTATTCTCAGTGCCTAAAAAGTAAAAAAAAAAAAAAAAAAAAAAAAATGAAATAACAGACAGAAGAAAAAAATTTGAATTCAATTTTGACTTCTCAAAAAAAAGTCTGCAGATTTAAAAATTTTAAAGCGAAGGAAAAAAAGAAAAAAATGTCACACCATTTCATGGCAAGCTACATTTCTTAAAGCAATTGCTCCATATTTGACATAGCATGTCTCTGGTGAATTTCCACACAATACAGCCATATCAGTACATGTAACCATTAGCATACCACCATTACAAACTGATTGAACAGCTGAATCCAAAAATTGAGAAGGACATCCATATGGATCTAAATCTATCACATGAAATCTATTTCCAAGGTTTCGATTTTCAAACATGACTGCTCTACAAATAAAAAAAAATAAAAAAAGCCATTAAACTCACGAATTTATGTGAAAGCCAACTAAGCACTTACGAAGCATCTGAACAACTTGTGGTAACTATATTGCTAACTCCATTATTTTTTACATTCTTCTCAATTGTTTGAACTGCCTTTTGAGATAAGTCATTAGCTATTACTTCACTTATACCAGGCACTTCTTTAGCATACCTAATACTTCTTAAGCCTGAAGCTGAAAGTGCCTCCAAAATAGTGAATTTTTCCCTACCATCCCGGTAATCTTTTGATTTAGATTCTTTCCCATTCAGGAATCTTTCAACTTCCAAATGTAAAACAGCTACACTAGTATTAAAAATTTAATTAGATATTCAATCAATTTTTTTGTTTACTTTACTTCATACCTTAAATCTCTGTTAAACTCCTGCACAGGATTATAAAATACATTGCCACCTGGAATTTGAACTTCTGCTTTTCCTTCTTTAATAATGTCACAGGATACTTCGTCAGAAGATAATTCTTCTTTAAAATCCATATTTGAAATATGATTATGATTATTGGATTGTTTTGTGAATTGTAAACATACCGGCCGAATTTTAAACAGCTGTCTTGACCACAAAACACATAGCATTTTTCGTGACAGTGGCCAACCTGTATATTCGTATTGGCGACAAAATGGCAGGCAACATGACGACAAATATTTTGCGTTGCGTCTCGCGTCGGGCGAAATGGATTTCCTTTTGTGCGGTTATTTCGTTAATTAAGTAGCAATATACTCTTTTGCATTATTTTTTAGTGACATAAGAAGTTTAATTCGATCCGAGGAATAATGTTTGCTTACTTGCGTCGCGATAATTCGAGTTTTACCTCAAAAAGTCTCGGTTTGGTTACCTAGTGCCATGAACGACTACTGTGTGACAAATAGGAACAAGGAAAGAATAGCTTTCCTGATTTGAAACTAGTTTAGTCGCTGGTATGTAAAAACGTTTTGCCTATTTATTAGTTTTAGGTAAATTGCTAATTGCATCAAAATATTGAGTCTACATCCATTAACATTTATACAAAGTAACATATAGACAAATTGTTATGAACACAAATCTTCTGAGCTATGACTTATTGAGTTAAATAAAGTATCATATTGTAATAAGTTAATAAGTGTCATAAATTAATCATTGGTATCTCCCATATTTCTTTTTAGATATACAGAAACAATATATATGGGAGCGTTCAAGTATTACGTAAGACCGAAAGGGGGGGGAGGGGGTACTTGAAATTCTTACTATTTCTTACTTGGGGGAGGGGGGGAGTTTGGCAAATCTTACGTAAGAATTTCCATTATAACTTATTGTTCAGATTTTTTTTTTAATTTCAAAAAATTAGGCCTAAGTTGTTTAAATTTTTTTCGAATGTCTAAAGTAGAAAAATTGAAAATTTTTTTCAAAACAACTTCAAGAAATAAAACTATTTTTTTATGAGATTTTTTTTGCCAATTGTAGCCATCTTCAGGGATATGAGTATGAACTATAAATATAATATTTAAGAAAAATATTACTCAAATTTAAAATTGGCGCTAAAAAAAAGGAGGGGGGGTCCTCGAAAATCTTACGTAATATGATAGGGGGGGCTCAAAGAAATCTTACTAATTCTTACGAAAGGGGGGGAGGGGGTCCAAAAACCCGAAAAAAAGTCTTACGTAATACTTGAACGTTCCCTATGTAATGTATAATATGATACATTACAAAACATGAGGATTCATATTTACGTTTCATATTTTAAAATGATACAGTAACTGAAGTTATTAATTAGTGCCTTATTATCATCTTAAAATAAAAATGACCAAAGTACAGAGTGGGATTTTTGGGCTCTACTCTGTCAGGTTAAGTTGAGCTGTTGTAGTAAGCTGATTTTCCCCAAAACTCAAATAAGCCTGATTTAATAGTACACTGCCAGTTTCATTTATCATCCTTATTATTTTCAAAGCTTAAAATTAAGAACTAATGTTATATTTCTGCCTGGAACTTGGGATATCAAAAAAAGTCAACTTCTGAATTTGAACTAATAAAGTTATACCTGTCTTTTCTGTAAAATTTTTAATCCCAATGTGATTGTATTTCATTTTTTGGATTGTTTGACTTTTTAGTCACGGGTTGCAGCCAGAGTCCAGAGAAAATATGATTTATAGTAAATTCTGTGAAGTTATAGGAATACCCCAGTAGCACTCCATAGGATATCCATAGTGGATCCCTGTTGCATATCCTCAGAACACCCATAGGATATCCATGGCTCCAAAGATATCTATAGGATATTTATTTTGAGGATATCTTAAATGGGAGGATATCTCAGGAAGTAAATGAGCACTAGGGTCCTTTCCCCGGGTACCTCTCATATAAGACAGCGCTTCAGGATTTCGGGATGGTGTCACTTGAGGATAGGAGAAAAATCTCTAGCCAACTCTTCCTCCATAGGTTGCTAAATAATAAAATTGATTCTCTGCAACTTGTTCAACTTGTAAACTTATATGCTCCCACAGTTCATCTTAGGAGGAGGGATATCTTTGCACCCAACAAAGGATCAGTTATGTCCCCTTTGTCTCAAATTCTTGAAATGCACAATAAAATGGAGAGGACAGATGTATTTCACGACTGCTTCTAAAATTTTAAAAACGCAATTTCTAACCTTATTGTATCCAGGGCTAGCAATTTGAGGAACCAGTAAGATTTTCCTGGCCGCTAATAATTGGGAGCAATCCTGTTAACGGAAAAAAAAAAAAAAATGAATATCTCTCAAAAATATATCCTATGAGTACCCATGGGATATGTTTGTGCTGCTAGGGTAGCTCAATTCCTTGATTTTTGATTTTTCACATTGCTGGAAGAATTGCGAAAATTTAAATAAATTTTTCATTAAGGGAGTTATCCAAAATGTAAAATGGAGGTTAAATGCTAAATTAAGGTAAGGAAATGGCAACTAAAATAAGATCTTTTACAAAAATCTTAGTATGAATAAACTGATCTTAGTTCATAGGTTATTAAAATTTGCCTTGTTTGAGTTTTAAGCTTCTGGTGATTTCAAGATTTAATTAGAAAGTAGAAAAAGTTAGACTTAAAAAAAAATGTTTCCTAATTAAATGGTGGGAAAATTTTTTTTTCAAAATGCCTTGGGCTGACTGTGATCATTTAAAGCTATAGTTCTGTTTTTTAACTGGTGAATGGCCAATGGATCCGTTCTGAAAGCCACTAAACACGGGAAAAAAAAAAAAAAAAAAAATATAGTTCTGTTTATGTTGAGTTTGGCTCTGAAATCCCAAAGTAGAACCGTGATTATTTATTTATTTATTTTTTTTCAGGCGCCGGGTTCTAGCCGTTGCTCTAGCTCTTTTTTCTTAAAGACTTATTTTTTCTTTAGTTTTTTTTTTTTTTTTTTTTTTTTTTTTTGGTCAACTTTATTTTGATTTTGGATTAAGCTTTAGGCCGGCGAAGTCTTTTATTTTTTCGATGTTGGCTTACTCTTTACATATTGTGGCTGACCCGAAATCCTGATATTATCCTTTTGTTAAACCTTTGCTTGAAGCCCTCCCTGAAAATGGCCTCTCTGTCGGCCTCAAACTTTTTCAGGGTGGCAACGGTCCATCTCGAAATTATAAAAGTTTGAAAGTAAGTTGAATTGAAACATTCAAAGCCGTCAGTAATTTCTTTTATTATAGATACCTTTTACGAATGGAAGAAAGTGGATGTTTGATTGGAATAAAATTATGTCATATTAGTTTTTTCAAAAATTCATCAGCGTTTTCTTTAAAAAAAAAAAAAAAGGGGCTTGTAGCGCTCCTAGCGGTATAATCTGTTCCCAGAAACAAACGCTTAACGTTTTTAATTTGAATTATCTCCGCCAGAAAGCGTGATTTTTTTAAAACAATTGACAAAATAAATGAAACTGAGTGGTTGGTGTTTCGTAAATTACACCTTTTATCAAAAATGTGAATCGTGTGTGATATGTTCAATGTATTAAAAATCGATTAATTGTTCGCGATTGTGTTTTTCGTTTTTTCGTCATTGGTTTTATTGGATAAACTACGTTTTAGAGGTAAGTTTTAAGTAGTTTTTTTTTGAATGAATGAAGAGATGATGATCCGCGCAGCTTCATTATATCTTAAGCCGGTATAAAGTACCTATTTATCATTCATTTATTATTTTTGCAAATAAGTGTCAGAAAAAAGTAAACAAAAATAAATGAAGTTTAAATATTTTTTGACTGAGGTAATAGTCATTTCTTCAAACTTGTGTATTTGATGTTCTTTGTTGTTCAAAAAATTTAAAAGAGGAATCTTTTTGTTTTAGAATGGAAGCTACTGATAACAGTAATAAGCAATACTCATTACGATGGGAAAAACATGCATTTAATCTAGCAACAGAAGCTGGATATTTTTTTGAAGATGAATCATTTCTAGATTGCACATTGTCAGCAGAGGGGCAATGTATCGAAGCTCATAAAATTATATTATCTGCATCTAGCTCCTATTTATCTGTAAGTAAAAAAAAACTGATTTCAGAAATTAAAGAGATTAAAATTGTATTATGGACACCAATCTTAATAAAAAACTTTTCAAGTTGTTCAAATTTAAGAAAGAAACAAAAAAGACTTTAGGGATTTGAATTTATCAAAAACTAATTAATTAACATCTAATTTTTTTTTTTTTTTTTTTTTTTTTTTTTTTCTCTAAGTCAAATCAGCGAAAATTGATAATAGATGGGTCGATCCCTAGATATATTGAAATTATAAAAATTAACTTGTCCCGAGCAACAAAGAAGTTAGCCAGGTTCACAACACCCAGGACTGGTTTGTTTGCTTCCCAAAACAGGTTTTACCACTCTTGTCGCCGGAACAATATCTCTTTGTACACTCTCTGCATCTGAAAACAGGTTTTGAAAATCGTTTTCGAAACACTCTCGGACTTTTAACGGGTTTGTAAGGTTCCAAAATAAATAAATAAATAAATAAATAATAAAAAATTTAATAAAAAATAAAAAGGCCTAAGGGATCGAATCCATGTGCTCTTGATGGCAATACACGTGGTTTGCTTTATAAATCCGGTGGGATCATTTCCTTTTTACGAAATTTATAATTGTATTCATATTATTTGTGGGTAGGAGAGGAATATTAATTAATTGAAGAAGTTTAATAAAAACCCATCCCGGTTAATTAGTTTGAACTTAAATAATGTCGCTGGCGTTGGTTTTTACTATTTACTTTTTTTTTTCTTTTTTCTTTAAATTAATGAAAATTCTATAATCGAGATGAATTAGGAAAAAAAAATTCTCAGATTTCGTTGATCCTGTTTTAATTTTTAGGTCTTTGAAAAACAAGAAAGACCGGTTTGCCTATGTTACATGTTATCGTAAGAGGACCGCGGCATGGCCTATTCATTTCGATCCGTTTTCGAATAGGGTTGAACCACCGAAGATTGATCAAAAATAATGTTGGGGATGTTCCGTCAGTTTTAAACGAAAAAACTGGCCGAAGGCGGGGGAAAAAAAAAAAAAACTGTTTTTAAAACGAAAAAACTGCATTAATAAAGTCGGCAAAGTTCCTTTTTTTTTTTTTTTACTTTGATCTAGCGCTTGGGTTCTAGGCGAGAAATAAAGCCTGTTTTCATTTAAAAAAATTTTTGACATTTTGGTAGATTATTCGAGCCATTTATTTTAGTGAAAATATCCTTTTGATGTGAAGGAATCTTACAGTGGTCTTACTTTATGCTTAATGCCATGTACATAAATAAATAAAAAGAAACCGTCCTTTAGTCAGGGATCAACATTAATTTTTTAATATTTTTATTTATCCTGGACTTGTACATTCATTAAAAAATATTCCCAAAACTCTTTTTAAGATCTCTGATAAAGTTTTGAAATTTTTTCCTCGAAAAAACGGTTGGAAGTTGGGTAAATTAATTTACACAAGTGGAATATCAGCCACTTGTGAGTCAAATCAGGTCCTTGGAAAATAAAAATTAAATTCACCCGTTAAGTAAATTTATCTTAGTTAAAAATTAATTTAAGACTTTTCCTTTTTCTTAATAACTAGTATAATTTATTTATTTATATATACGTTTACAATTTTTCGATATAAGATGCTTTGTTTGTAAACTTTTTGCCATTTTCTTATTTTCCGTTTTGTTACCAACCTAAAAACTGTTTTTAAAAGGATGCTCAGTTGAGCATCTTATGTCGAAAAATTGTAAACGTACATATAAATAAATAAATTATACTAGTTATTAAAAAAAAGGAAAAGTCTTAAATTAATTTTTAACTAAGATAAATTTACTTAACGGGTGAATTTAATTTTTATTTTCCAAGGACCTGATTTGACTCACAAGTGGCTGATATTCCACCTTAAACCACCTACACATTATAAGCAGTCCTGTCGAAAATAAAATTTTTTGACTAAGAAAGCCCTGGCCGGAATAAAATGATTTCTTGTAACCGTGTAGTAATATACTATTACAGGAAACCCCGGAGAATGTGGGAACCGATCCAAAGCTATACTTCCAGTATCCTATACTCCACTCCCGGGAGTAGAAAAACATTGGAGAAAAACATTAATTTTGGACAGTATATGTTTTGAGTTGTAAACGTAGAAAAACATATACCGAGAAAAAAAAATTACAGTATATTTTTTTTTACTCCTGGGAGTGGAGTATAGGATACTGGAAGTATAGCTTTCGTCCTAGTCTCGGAGAATGTAAGGCACTTGAACTTTTTTTGAAACTAATTCATAGCAAAACGATTTTATCAATTTTATTTTATGAACAAATTGAAAACATTTTATGAAATAGTCCTTTTTTTAAAGATGTTCCCTAAAGTAAAAGGAGAACAGGGTTCGATGAAGAACAACCGGCCTCGTCCGGTTAAGCAAGACCGGTTCGATTTAATGTATTGTGAGCTGAATAACCCTTTTGGGCTCCTTGAGGCTTTTGATTTTTCCTTGCTTTAATTTTTTTATTTATTATTGAACAATTTTGAAAAGAATTTTTACAAAAAAAAAGTTCAAGTCGAATTTTTTTATGGAAGACCAGTTTACAAATTAAAGGGGACAATAAAATGTTTAAACCATTTTTTTGATGATTTTTTTTGTATTCGTCATTCTTGGCACACTGATTTTTTTGTATTAGCTTAAATATTTTGAAAGCAGGGATCTTTTTCTTTCAACTTGTCTGGGACAGATTTTTGGTTTTTGCTCAAAGGAAAGAAAGTGAAGAAAACTTACAAAAATTCGATCATTTATCCAGATGCCTGACAAAATTTCAGTCCGTATTTCCAATTTAGGGTTAATCCTATCCAATGGAAATATGGCTTTGTATTGCTTTGATGAAAGTATTACGAAAGCAAAGAGTGGATAAAATCTTGAAAATCGGGACTTGTTAAAAAAAATTCTCTATTGTCCAATACGATAATATGTTGAGAAATAAAAACTTGGAAAAGGGTGTTGTTTTGGAACAGATTTTGCTGGGAAAAATTTAATAAGAAATCCGTTCGTCGAGGTCAACTAACGTATTTCCCGTTTAAAACTGAAAAAGATACGTTTAGTTGTCCTCCGACGCACGGGAATATCAGGATCGATTGCGGTAGTTTCACGACCATTTTTCACTTCTTTATTTTCTTTCCATGTTTTATTACTAATGCTTTTTCAATCTTTTTTTGCAGTCTTTGTTAAAGATGTCGCCGGACAAACACCCAATTTTAATATTTAATGACATTAGATTTGAGCAACTTAAGTCAATTGTTGCGTTCATTTATAATGGCTCGGTCAACGTTTCGGAGAGTAACATTCACGATTTTTTAAATGCTGCACAATCGCTTCTCATCAAAGGACTTTACGAAGGTAAGACCCTTGTAAGAAAAAAAAAAGAGATTTACAGTCGAACCCATGCATTTCCCATAAATGAAATGTAGATTCTACTGTATTTTTATTCTGTTTCATTCAATTCATTTCATTCCATTTCCTACAATTTTAATCGATCATTTTAATAACCTTCCTCTTTTATTTCTTCCAAGGTGAATTTCAAGATGGTAATAAAACATCGGAGAATCTGAAAAGAGTTCATCCGCAAGAACTAAGACAAGGCCCCCGAAAAATTTTACCCAAAACAACCCCCGTGATAAGGAAACCGGAGCAACAGTCAGACCCTTTAAAACTTATAAAACGGCATAGGTCGTCTCTCGTCGGGAACAAATTCGCGGAATGCGAAGAAAACCTTTCCAAACTTCAAGAAATTTCCTTCACTAAATACATCAATCAAAATCTCAACACGGTAGGGAACGACCTATCTGCGAATAAATGGAACGGGCCCGTCGATGAGAAATCTAAATCCCCGGAAAATTACGTCGTGAAAAGTTGGAAACACAACAGCGTGGAAGATTTGAACGGTCGGCACAAAATTGGGAAGAATCGGGAGAACCACTTATTTAAGAAACTCAAATTGGAAAAACCCAGGGAGGAGCAAAATCCGACAGAAATAAAAAATAAACTTTCGCCAGAAAAAACGGAAACCGAACCGGACAAATCTAGCTTAGAGGATTTAGACGATGGAATCAAAAAGGAACCGGAAATAGAACAGATTATGTTGGTAGAACCAAAACAGGAGCTGATGGAAGAGGATGATACTAATTCCGATCCGTATGACAATGGTCAGACCACAGGAAGCGATACCATGACGTCAGAGCCAGAAACGATATATGACGGAAGGTCTATGCCTCCTTATTATCAGCATCCTATTGTCGGTATGGCTAAAATTTTTCAAAATTACGTTTTCAGTTCAATTTAAAAAAATTTTTTTTTTCAGGAATTCCGGTGCCATTACTTATGTGTAAAACGTCTTTAAGCGAACCCGATTCGTCGGAATCGAATTGGATGCCTTCAAGTGCCATCAGTTCCGAAAATCCGCCACATCAGTTAACCTCAATAGATAATTCACAAGACTTACAGTGTCGGACGTGTTCTCAGGATCTACCTTGTCCGACTTGTACAAAAAAATATAAAAGCCGATACGCTTTAAACAGGTCGGTTTTTTAAATTATGTGGTTGGATAAGTTACTTTTGACCCGAAATTTGCTTCAGGGCCCGAAAGGGACTTACTTTTATATTCCTTTCTGTACCCCAGAAACTATCGACGTTATTGATAAATAGTATATTACAACACAAGAGCTACAAAAGAAAAAATTGTCCGTCGAGGCCGATTTTGAGGAAAAAGGTCTCGACGGGTAATTCTTTTGCAGTTCTTGTGTTGTACGCTACTTTTCATCACAAAGCACAGCGCGATAAAGGTTTTTCTAAAACGCACTAGTGCGGAAAAATAAGTTTTCTGCACTGAGTGATGAAAAAGGATTTGTTTTGTTCTGATTTTTTTTTATTCATTTGCCAACAAAGGAATATGAAATAGAAACGAACAAATTTAATTTACACGAAGACGTCGATAGTTTAGTGTAGACTTCTGGGGTACCGCTTTGATAACAAAAAATATGAAAAAAATCAAGCAAGTCCAATTCGCAGAATAGCGCAGATGGTCTGTTTTACCGCTGGGTGACTAAAAGTACAGTACATTAAAGCCAAAGGGATCATACAAGTACTACGTTAAAATTATTTTGGCTTTTCTAGACCCCCCCCCCCCCCTTCTCCCTGATTGTAAGCAAAAATAGGCTTCCTCTTTTGGAGATTTAACATTAGCGTAATCATTTCGGAGACCCCTCTTCCTCCCCTCTTCAGAGCTTACGGAATACTTGTATGATCCCAAACCTAGAATTTAAAAATCAAAACGGCTGTTTACTTATTTTCCGTAAGAAACGGATTACGTGACAAGTTAAAAAATTCGACGGTTGGTCTCTAATGTACAGAATTTATTCGACTCATTTCCTCGTCGTTCCTTCAGTATAAAATAACTAAACTTACTCTTTTATTTTTAGGCATATATTATACGAATGTGGAAAAGCTAGGAAAAGCTTTTCATGCGACGAATGCGGCAAGAAAGTCACAAGGCAAGACACATTACAAAAGCATAAACTCATACATCTAGTACAACATTTAAAAGAACAAGAAACCGAAGGGGAAAAACCAGAATCGGTAAAAATAAAGAAAAAATGTTGATCTGAAAAAGCGTTTTTATTTTATTTTACTAGACAGTTTTATTTTGTAAAAATTTTGTTGATCTCGAATTTAAGTGCTCATACTTAGTATACCTTTTATTTTTTAATTTTTAGGATAGAAATGATGTACTTAAAACTTAATTTATGAAATTTTGTAGAAAAAAAAAATGATTTATAAAAGCTGAGAGTGATTCCCAGGGGAAAGAAAAGAAAATATTTATTGATTATTTTGAATGATATTATTTTTAATTTATGATGTTTTTTACGAAAAGTATGTTTTGGTCCAATCAGATGCCATCAGAAAAAAATGCCATGGTTTTTTTTAATAAAAAATGAAAATTAAAAAAAGGAATCACAGTATTTTTATTTCATTATTTTAAGTTTAAAAAGCCAAATATTTATCCTAGTTTTCGAATTGCAAATATTTTTTTACTAAAATTAGTTCGGTTATTTTAACATTTCGGAAACGCGATCGAAGCTGCCGTTGGTGCTAAGGGCATATTCGGGGAAACCCGAAATTTCCGCCCAGAGCGAAAATAAATCGATATTTTCGAACGGTTCGATTTTGTAATTTTCCTTGATCAGAGGCCCGAGGGCTAGAAAGTGAGGTTTCATGTTCAATTCATTGTTGTCGTATCCGTGAACGCCGAAAGGCTCGTCGTCATCAGCTGTTCCAAAAGAAATGAAAAAGGTTAAATGAAGTTTATTTGACTTCTCCCCGCTTATCAGGAAAAATAAGCATTTCCAAAACTCCCTTCGCTAACATGGTCACCTAGAACTTATCCCTTTAGCTTATTTTTTCGAAAATGGCCCTTTTCTCAATTTTCTTTACCTGAATGATCATGAAATGCATATCCGATGTCAGCCGTCGCTAATATCGGAGGCGCTCGCCTGTTATTTTTCCAATGCCAACGCTCTGGTATTTCTGAGTTTTGATAAACTTTGAAAGGAATTCCATCATCGCTGGCTGCTTTCAAAGCGTTGTATACTTCAAGTTCTGCGCCTGAAAAATAAAAAAAAATTAATAAACACAATTTTTTTTTTTTAATAATTTTGAAATACCTGCTTTAGGATTAATTAGGAAATTTGGTGTCCCATCGTACCAATCGTACAAATCGTCTGATACAAATTCTCTTAAATCGATTATATGGTCTCTTGTGACCGACTGCATGCCATGGTCGGACAAGAAAAATAAATTAACAACATTTGTTAAGTTGTTTTCTGCCAATCTGAAAATAATATTTAATCCTTTAGAAACCAAATTTGAGCAAAAAAATAATTTTTTTTTTTTTCGGGATCGAATTTGAAGATTACACAGAAATAATGAAAGAGATGTCCATATTTTTGTTGACATTCTTGGCAAAAGGTAAACATAACAACAAAGTAGCCGAAAAAATGGACGTCCATTATAATTCCTGTGTAAATTAAAAAAAAATCTTTAACGAAAAATTCGACTGCCCATAAGCTAAACACGGGTTAACAATATCCAGTCTTACAGCTAGCTAACTCAGCTACTTTTTTCTTTAAATTTTGGTTGAACCCCTTTGCTTACCAAATACTATTTTCAAAAATATGCTCAAAATCTCAAACGTTTTTGGATAGTTTTCCTCAAGAAATTGATCCTTTTTTTTGAAATGCAGCTTTAAATGACCGCCATGGATCTGGGTTTTAATTATCACAACTAGACTGAAATATATCCTGATTATAGTCAGCCATAGAAACCTTTGGCTGAGTAGCTTTTTTGAGTCCTCTTTTTGTGAGGAAACCAGTTAACTCAGTATTTTCGTACTTGTTTATTAAATATTTTGTGGTGGAATCCATCACGGCTAGTTGTTCTGCTACTTCGTCTGATTCCGGACCAAACTCATGACCTTTGCCGTCCGGCTCTTCTATGTACAAAAAGACTAAATTCGCAGGCTTCTCCGGATCTAAAATCCACTCTACGACCTCGTCTATTCTGTCCTCGTATTTGACTTTGTTGTCGTATACTCTTCTATGCGTTGGGTTGATTCCTGTGTAGTTATAATCTCCTCCAGGCCACATCATTATTCCGGAATGCCTTCCTTCTCCTTTGATTTCATTTAAAATCTTGAAATAAAAAGTGGTAGAAGGAAGCAATTATCTCTTTAAAAGATTAAGTTTTACTTACCCAAATCGGTAGGACTTGGTCGGAATAGTGCCACAATTCATAGCTGTAGCCTATTTCTTTGCCGTATACGGGGTCGTAACAGGAATTGCCAACAACTCCATGGGTTTCGGGGTACGTTCCTGTAGCGATGGAGTTATGGTTGGGGTATGTTTCCGTGATGAACATATTATTCATGTACTCCGCATAGGTTCCTTTGCTTCTCAGGCTTTCGAGAAATGGAGTAACTCCTGAAAATATAGAAAAAGTAATAGGCCAACTGATAAAGGGATAAGGATGACTTTGAAGGCGCTTGGTTCATTTTATCATAATCATGTTGATCCTAAAGCTCTCGAAACTAAATTAGTTTATTATGCAGAACAATAGAACAGTCGAGTGGCAGTCAAAAGTTCAGGGGTTCAAATACTCGTTTTGACTGGGCTCGATACAATTTTTTCCAATAATCCGCCCCCTCGATTCCTTAAGTCTTAAAAGCTACTTTGAAAGTACAAAAATCAAAAGTACTTCTTACCTTTATCATAATAATTGTATCTGAATCCATCGTACGAAATTACTACCGCCACGGGGTATTGCGATATCGACGAAACATAGCCGAACAAACATAAACTTATAATACATAACTGTATAATTCGAAACATTGTTTTTGTATGAAGTCGTCCAAGCTTAACAGCTGACAACGTACCGATATGCTGCCGTTTAAGGTGAACGGCAAAATCTTTCGAAATCAAATCTAATCCAAAATATATATTCTTATTTTAAAAATTCAAGGAAGTCTATTAGTTTATTGTTTTATCCTGATTTGTTTATTAGATTATCATTATTTTCATCGTAAATACTACTTGAAAAGCACAAGGGGCAGTAATACTTAGTAACATTTATCGAAAAGCTCTTATCAACAGGCTGCACAGGTCACTTTTGCTTTTTATCAGTTTTATTTTTGTAGAGAATTTCAATGGGGAATTTTTTCCGCAAGAAGCGGAAACATGAGATGTCCTTAACGCAAGCCGATCAAAATTCAGTAATTAATAAAGCTTTTGGGTTTGATGAGTTTTGGCTTTGATGGCTTTACCGATGAGGGTTTTACAGCGATTTTTTAAAAAACGTTTCTACTACGCCCTTCACCAGGACAATTTTCTAAATTAAAATTTAATATGCTATGTTTTTGATGTAGATAAAGATAAGAAAATCGTGAACGAAAGAGAAAACATTTTTATTTTAAGTCATTTTCAGGTACAAAAATGATCACTTTGTGAACTGAACATTGTTATTTTTTCATGAAAACTAATTTTTTTACTTACGGGAAAATTGTATTTTGTTTCAACATTTTCGAAACACGATGGAAGCTACCATTTGTGGTAGATGCGTATTCCGGAAACCCCAAAATATGGGCCCATAGCGAAAATAAATTAACATTTTCAAACGGTTCTATTTCGTAATTTTCCTTAATCAGAGGTCCAATTGCTAAAAAATGTGGTTTCATGTTCTTTTCTCCATTGTCATATCCGTGAACACCTAATCGATCGTCCTTATCTACGGCGAAAAAAAAACTCAAATGTGTTTTACCATAGGATAGCAGCTGCTACCTTGCTATCCTGGTAAAATATTGACCGCTTTGCTCAGGGCCTAAACCCCCGAATGACCAAGGAAACATTATTTTTATAATTCCTGCACTCCTCAGGCTAAAACTTTGTGGGCTTTGCCCTTTGAGGTCCTACCCAAGCCCGCCCGATTTAGAAAAGGCTGTTACGGAATTTTTTTACCTGATCCAGATAGAAATACAAACGAACTACTAGCTGCCGCTAAAATTGGGGGTGTTCGCCTGTTGTTTTTATAATGCCACCGTTCTGGTATTTCGGACTTTAGATAAACTTTGAACGGCGCTCCATTGTCGCTGGCTGTTTTCAAAGCGTTGTACACCTCTAGGTCTTGGTCTAAAAAGAAAAAAATTCATTATAGGCACAGAATATAAAATGTTTATAAGGAAGAAAAGAGGCAAGGCCAATAAAGGCTAGCCTTAGAATACCTGTTTTAGGATAAATAAGACTATTAGCAGCCACATCGTATTTGTCGTATAAATCGTCATTTACGAAATCGCTTAAATCGATTTTATTTTCTTTTGGCTGGAATTGCATCCCGTGATCCGATATAAAAAATAAATTCACCAAATTTTTTAAATTTTTTTCTGCTAACCTGAAAAAAAAAATTAATAATTCTTTTTTGATCCGAATGGGTTGAGAGAATTGATTTTTTGGTATAGAAAATGTTTTGTTGGTATCAAAGTTCTTCCAAATGAAGCACCCCCTTTCCCTTCCTCAAAAAAGTGGTTCAGAACAATCAGAATTCGCCCATGCATATCTGTATAGAAATTTTTGCAGGCTCCCGAGCCACAACTTATCTTTACCGGCAAAATTCCCAGACATTTTTTTCTTTTTTATGAACTGAATTTTCTGTATTTTCTGTTATATTGCCTTCCCCTCCTGTTCCCAGTATTTGCTAATGGGGAAACAATTTTATGTATTTGTTTTAGTACTTATTATTTAATAAAATAATCTTTTAAAAAAAAGAATTCTTGATAGCTTTAGGCCTATGCTGATTAGTAACGAACTGTAATAATCTTAGTAAAGCTTTCACTTTTTTCGTATAAAAACTATCGTTTGTAACGGGCTTCTCCTTGTGGATCGAACTATTTTCTATAAAGTAGCATAAATCAGTATTATCATACTTATTAATTAAATATTTTGTGATGGAATCCATTTTAGAGAGTTGTTCCGCCATTTCATCAGAGTCCGGGCCGAATATATGCCCGGTTGCGTCCGGCTCTTCTAAGTGCAAAAGGACTAAATTTGCAGGTTTCTCTGGGTCCAAAATCCATTCTACAGCGTCGTCCATTCTTTTTTCAAATGGGATAGTTTCGTCAAGTGTTTGTAGATACGTGGGATTAATTCCTGAGTAGTTATAATCGCCTCCGGGCCACATCGATACTCCAGAGTGCCTTCCTTCTCCTTTTATTTCGTTTACTATCTTTTAAAAAATAAGAGATGGAATCATTTTTTCAAAAATCGTAAAAAATTGTTCAAATGCTACAAGAGCAACTAAGGACGGGAAAATCTGCCGTAAAGCTAACCGTCAAATCACAAATAATAATAATTCAACTTCTTTAGGACTTCTTTTTAACTTCTTTAGTTCTTGCAATTCATCCAGTACCTACATAGGTACTGTCGTGAAACGCTTTTTGATTAGTTCACTGGATTCTTCTTTTCCCTTTTAGATTTTTGATTGTGATATCTGTATGCCTTACTGTGTTGCTTTCTTGTTTCTTCGTTAATTATCCCCCATGCTGTTTTTGTTTTGTTGTCAGATTTTTTAAGTTGATTCTCTACTTCTGTTTTCCTTTTTTTTTTTGTTAGCGATTTTTGATATTCATTTTTGTGCTTTTTCAGCAACTCATCTATACCAGATTCCCCAGATACCTCTTGAGTTTGGTTCACCATGATTCTTTTAATTTCAGTGAGCATAATTATTTTTTCCACGTGTTGAGATTAGCGTTGCCGCAGAGTCTAGATTCTTTCTTCTTTTACTTTCGTTTCATATTGATCTTTTTGTATATTGGTGAAAAATCTATCTATTGCTGATTTTTTCTTACATGTAATTCTAGTTGGAATATTGATCGAATAGAAATCTGTAGCCTTTACCATCTATAATCATCTGTAAGGACATATTTATCTGGAGATCTCCTAATATTATTATTTTACGGTTATATGTTTGGTCAGTTCTGAAGATTTTCTAGTAAACTGCAACTCTCGTCTATATTTTTTTTGATCATGGAAGAAGTCCTATACACAGACAATGATATGTTTGTTATTGTAAGATAAGGTATCGGGAATAGTGGAACTTAAATCAATAAATTAATTTCCTTCTGCCAACGTTTCGGATCCTGTATTGAAATCCTTCATCAGGACTAATTATCGTGCCACGCGTCGTAGTTGGTATCGATAAAAATGACATAACACCTAGGTTTTATTTATTTTCTTTTATTTATATTTCTTCGTTAATTTTTCGATATTTATCAATGTTTCTAGTCGCAAAATGGTTATTTATTAATTTTAATTTTCTCATTTGTCTGTGATGGCTTTGATTTAATGTATTTTATTGGCAATTCGCAACTTTTCCGAGGTAACGTACACATGGCCAGCTGTGAGTTTAAAGTGTTTATCTTTAGCTTATGCGTATCGTTTGTTTTTAGCCCTGATGAAGGATTTCAATATAGGATCCGAAACGTTGGCAGAAGGAAATTAATTTATTGATTTAAGTTCCACTATTCCCGATACCTTATCTTACAATTATAAAAAAATCGGAACGAAAATTTGTCTTCATATTTGTTATTGTTTAAAGTTATTTCCATCGCTGAGCATTCAAACTTTCTCACATGACTGAAAATTCTGCTTCATCAATCTTTCCGTATTTTTTGTTAATGTCTCGTTTAATGTTAATGCAAAAACCTCCTCCCCTTTCTTCTTTTGAGGGGCGGCAGTAAAATTGGGTCGACTGTGGCAGTTTACATACTGAGCCAGGAATAAAATTGTTCAGTTACCAGAAGAGGAAGTTTTTTTCGTTTAATAAAGGTAGGAAGGATAGATAATGCCACAGATCGCATGTTAACATATTCAAACGAATTTTTAAGTTTTACTTACCCAAATCGGTATGACATCATCTGAATAATGGAACATCTCATAACTATAATCGATTTTTCGGTTGCAGAACGAGTCATAAAATTCATCTCCAACAACACCGTGGGTTTCGGAATACGTTCCTGTGGCGATGGAATGATGGTTGGTCAGTGTTCTTGTGGGAAACACGTTATTCATGTAATTTGCGTATGTCCCTTTTTTTCTCAGGCTTTTCAAAAATGGATTCACTCCTATAAAAAATTTGAACTTATATGGCACTCCTTGTGAAGTTTGTAGTGCAAGTTAGTGATGTTTACACATTTTTTTGTTTCTAAAACTTAAATTCGGAGATTTTTTTTTCGTCAAAGCTCAAGAAAAACCTCAAAACCTTGGCACTACTAACTTCACTGACACAGTCAAGTATTTCTGAAAAAAAAAAAGTTAGGATTCCACATGAACATTAAATATTTTTGTCCGACATTCCTTTAACTGCGATAAAAACTTCCAATTTTTCTCTTATTGTTAGATTTTCTTTTTTAAACTTTGGAGATAGAAACTCTACCTTTATCATAATAATCATATCTAAATCCATCGTACGAAATTATTAACAGTATAGGATACTCTGAAGTTGACGTTACAAAATTATTACTGTAAAAATTTACGAGAATTATGTACAGCGCTAACGTGGAAAACATTTTTACTAAGAAGTACTTAAGGCGTGGAAAATACGGATGCTCATCCTCGACTGTAAACGGTTGTAAAATGAGAACTCGTTTCGCTTAAAAGGCTACAAGGTTTAAAAATTAAGTGATAAAAGGCTTGCATTTTTTTAACATATGGTTATATAATGTTGTGGTAATATAATGAAAGTAAATACTAAGCGTTTTACTGTTTTATCTTGTTTACAATTATTATATCACCTAATTAGGTGCAGCAGCAACCATATAGCTGTAACTGAACGATGATTGATACCTTCTTATCAATAGTTTGCACTATTTAGTGAAGAATTTCAGACAGATATGATGGTTTTTACTTTCAATTCTTCTAGTCCCGCATTCGTTTGTCGGTATCCCGTGCACAGCTATAAAAATAGCGTTAGAAATTCTTATTTAAGCTAATAACTGGAAACCTCTGATTGATAGTAAGCTTATACCGTACATTGGAGACCAAATCGAAAAACCAATCGTCTGTTGGTGGGACTGAAATTATTGCAACTGGGAAAAAAAGTTTGAAGTATTAAAAAAGTTGATGGTGTCCAATAAAAGTATCCTGGGGTTTTAGGAAAGTAAATCTTATGAACTTTAGGTTCTTTTACCAACAGAATCCTTTAAAGTGTCTCCCTGCTGCCGCTTCAGTGTATCAGTACTTGATTATCCAATTTAGCGAAAGCAATAATATTTCAAAATTTAACAAACGGTGACGTATATTAATACTGTCCAAATAATTTTAAGAGTTTGAAAACAGTAATAATATCGAATATATCCGCATTTTACAATAAGAATTTTCCTTTTTCAGGATCTTTTTTCATGACTGGACAGATCATTGCATTGCTGCAAGTTGGACGAAATCAAAAATCACTCTGCAGACGATAAGAAATGGTTTCTTGGAGAAGTTTTGCTGAAGACTTGGCGGAATAATTGATTTATAAAGGCAGGTAAATACCTATAAGAATTTAATAATTATTTACAACTGAACGTTAGGAACATTTAAAGCGTTATTCAGCATTTAGCACATGCTTTTTTTAAATATTATTCTCTAAATGTTTTCTGATGAAGAAAAATCAGACGGAGAATCTCATTTAAATAATTATTTTAAAAAAATAGCGTTGAAATCATTTTTGTAATAATTCATGGCCATTTTACACCCAAAGATTTTACTGAAGGTTTTACCTCCTTTCCTTCTTGTGAGCGGGAAAAACAGCTCTAAGACCCGATCTCCCCTTTCATTCTTACATTATTGGGGGCTCCCAATTTTTATTGACAGGAAAATTAACTTTTGAAGTTGACTTCAAGAGTTAAAAGTTCAAAAATGAAGATTTAAGCTTACTTCTTTGTGATGTATTTCTGCCCTCGGCAGGCCCTTGTTATTTTAAAATTTTGGAAACACGATCGAAGCTACCGTTCGTCTTAAGGGCATAATCCGGAAAACCCGAAATATGGGCCCACAGCGAAAATAAATCAACATTTTCAAATGGTTCTATTTCATAATTTTCCTTGATGAGTGGTCCAATGGCCAGGAAATGAGGTTTCATATTTTTCTCTTCGTTGTCGTAACCGTGAACGCCAAATGTGGTGTCGTCATCAGCTGCTCCAAAAAAAAAAACTGATTAAGGTCTCAACTTTAGACGAGTGTAAATATTTTTTCACACAAAAAGGGGAAATCCTCTTAAAGAATTTCCTGAAGTCCGTAATATTTCACTTAATTGTTGTCGCTTTTTAAAAACCTGTACAAGCTTTTTACCTGTTATATTCCATTTTTTTTCCAATTCTACAATAGAGTCATAAAAGTCTTGAAATACAAATGGCGGATCAGCTACCACCAAAATCGGGGGCAATCGTCTATTGTGCTTATAATGCCATCTTTCCGGTATTTCAGAGAGCCGGTAAACTTTAAATTTCGCTCCATTATCGCTGGCTGTCTTCAACGCGTTGTATATGTCTTGTCCTGCACCTGAAGTTAAAAGTCTCTGTAACGTTTGAAGTACAAAGTAAATAACCTACAAAGTACCTTTGTTTGGATAGATGTGATAAACCGGCGACTTTCCATACGTATCATGCATATTGTCGGATACAAAGTCTCTTAAATCTATTATGTTTTTTCGTGTTACTGATTCCATCCCGTGGTCGGATACGAAGAAAACATTCACAGAATTTGTTAAATTTTTCTCTGATAGTCTGTAAATAAATTTGAACTCCATGGGGGAAATATGAAGGCAACGACTGGCTCTTTTATGAAGGTAGAAGATCCTTTCCAGGGTGCAAATATGCAGGAATTACGTGCAGTTACTAAGACGGGAAGCAAATTGCTGGCTTATAAGCTAAATAGGGAGGCAAGGGAATTTAGGAGAGCTGAAGTCGTACGAAGTTTGAGGAAGCAGATTTGAGGAAGAAAATAGGTCTGTGAAAATCTGTAGTGTAATGTGTAATTTCGATAAGAATGGTTCATTACATGATTACGGGATGAGAAAGGAGATAGAAAATCGCCCAAATACTTTCATTTACAGCCCCTCAAATAGCACTTTACCAGTTCCGCTACAGCTCCCGGGATCGCCCACATATTACGTAAGCACGTTAAAGGGGGGAGGGTAGGTGGTCCGGGAAAATCTTAGTATTGCTTAGAAAGGGGTGAGGGGGGTCTAAAATTGCCAAAATTATGCTTACGTAATATATGGATGCTCCCCGACCATGGGCAGAAAATATAATCTCGCAGACCTCGACGTATGATAATTCTCCCTTTCCTTTCCCCCCTCACACCAAGAGATCGCTAGAGCCTAAAATGACTCTTTTCTTTTCTTTTCTTTTCTTTTCTTTTATTCCCTCAATAGAGGGTTCACCTACTTTTTAAGTAAATATTCTGTGGCAGAATCCATTATAGAGAGTTGTTCTGTTGTTCTATCTGATTCCGCTCCGAATCCATGACCGTGTCCGTCAGGCTCTTCTATGTATATAAGAACTAAATTCGCAGGTTTTTCAGGATCTAAAATCCAGCTTATAGCACCGTCAATCCTTTCTTCATATTTGACAGTATCGTCGTGTAGTCTTTGATGAGTGGGTAGTATTCCTGTATAGTTATAAATACTTCCGGGCCACATCATAACTCCTGAGTGCCTTCCTTCTCCTTTTATTTCGTTTGCGATCTTTGGAACATGAAAAATAAATAGAAGTAATTCAAGAATTTATGTAAGCTTGATTTCAGCAATTTTTTACCCCCTCCCCCATTTGTCGTGACTGTATTTTCAAGGGCTTTTTCCCTCCTAACGTGAGAGAATAATAATTGAATAGGCCTAAAAAGATGTAAAAGTTACTAAAATGTTCAGCTAACCCAAATCGGCAAGACGTCGCCCGAGTAATGCCACATTTCGTAGCTATTAGTAATTTCTCGGTCGTAAAACGGATCATAGAATGCATTTGCTACAACGCCGTGAGTTTCAGCGTACGTTCCTGTGGCGATTGAGTGATGATTAGGATTTGTTTTTGTGATGAATACATTATTCATATACTCGGCAAAAGTTCCTTTATTTCTCAGCCCTTTGAGGAATGGAGTAGCTCCTGGAAAATAGGAAGAAAAATATTTAAGTAAATTCTGCAAGATGAAATGGGTTTGGGGTTTATTTTGTGACCTTTGGACCGTTCAAATATAATTTTTGTTATAATGCTTTTACCTTGTCTACCACTATTTACTCATAATTATACTTATCGCCTACGAAACTTCTTTCGGACTTTCTTCTTTTTCTGTATCGTGGTGGTATAATACTTTCATGCCCCTTTTACAAGCTTTTTTTACCTTCGACAGCGGGTAACATCAGAGCAAAATTTGGGATTGAGTGAGAAGGAATGCTATTAGCCAGACCGTAGACTAAACTTCGATTACTCTATATTTAAATGCGGGTTTAGAAAAAAAGCAGTTAAAGTCCTTATCTATCTTATCGTAATGGTTCCCTTGCTTTTGTTTGGTTATGCTTATAGCATTTCCCGAAAAAAAAAAAAAAATGAGTGTTTAGTGGTAAAAATATTCTTACCTTTATCATAATAATTATATCTAAATCCATCATACGAAATTATTAACACTACAGGATAGTTTGAGATAGACGCCACGAAAATATGATTATGTAAACTCAAAACGACGAAACACAACACTGCATGATACATTTTTACTGAATTTAAATTAAAATGAAAATGAGGGGGGGAACACGATTTTTTTACATGTGTAAAAAAAAAATTAGAATTATTTTATAAACATTTCAAGGTAAATCGATTATTTTATTTATCACTCTGATCATTATCACAAGTATGACCTGAAAAAAAAAAAAAAATAATCGAAAAATGAAATTACACTCCAGAGTTATATACTGCACGTTATCTGTACATTACACGGTTTTAAGATTTTGGCAATAAAGAAAATGTTTTTAAAACCAAGTCGCATATATACAGGGATGGTTATTGTACTATTAACCTTCACTTAGCCGGTGCTCATGAGGCTCGAAGGACACAGGATAGATGAGATTGTTGCTCTGTTCGACTGCGCATTGGAAGTGACATCGTCATACGATGTCGTTCTTTAAGGAAAATTGACAAAATCTGATCGTAACTAACTGACAGCTTTTTCGTAATAACCTTCATCTTGACAATGGAATTAGGACATTTATTGTAATAATTAACAGGAAATGGTTTTTTTAATGTTTGACGAAATGTTTTTTTTGAACCTATTTTCTTTTTAAAGTGTTGAAGCGTTGTTTCTTCATTCAGTTTATTTTCGATTTTTTGCTGGGAAAGGGGAAAAAATGTTTTTAGGATGCTATTTTACACGAATGATATAATGATCGAAGAAAAGATTTAGCAAAACATATTTTTAATCAGTTGCAGACTTTATCCAAAAATATTGATACATTTTCCGGTTCTGGTTTTTTGTATTTACATTATTTATATTATATAATATACTCAAAAATAATTTCGGCTAAAAAATTTAGAGAAAATTTTAGACAGAAAAAGCGTTACACTTTTGGGATTAAGGAATTCAAAAATTATTTTGGCTGCAAAATTTCATAAAAGTTGAAGTAATGACGCAAGTGTAAATCTCCTTGCTCTTTTAAATTGTCACAAAAAACCTATGAAAATCTACAAAGGATTATCCTGCAGAAGCCATTCAAATCATAGCTATTCACATCTGTAGGTCAGATTTTCGCAAAAACAATGCAATGTTTCATTCCAGTTACAGTTAATGAAGTAAAAAAAAAGTAGGTAATAATAAAATGAAATAAATAAATAAATAAAAAAGATAAATGGAACAACGGAAAATTCATGTAGACTATTTTGTTTACAATTTTTATTTCATCATAAAATTCACATTAAATTTTTATTATTTGTGGGAAGGGGGGAGGGGGGCATTCAAGTGTTACATGTGATTGTACTTTTAATCCCCTTTCCTCCTTTAAACGAAGCACTTCTAAAATTTTCTCCTTTTTGATTACGTTCGTCCGATCTAAATTCACCCCAAAATCAATTAAGGAACATTAAAATAATATTATTTCAATAATTTAGGAAGCAAGGGTTCGTCGATTGTATGATTAATGAAATTGGTCCACCGCTTATTTGCGTACACTAGATAAAGCCGGAGGAGTCATTTTGTAGAAACTTTCGGAGGGTAAGAGCATGAGCTAACTATTGATTCCTATGTTTAGCTTATGTGTCATATTGCCTTATGCGAGGACCTCCATGAATGATGCCTTTGCGAGAAATCAAGAAAATTCGGAATATTTTAATGTGGTTAGAAAAAAAATTAAATTTTTATTATCAGCTGTACAATTCGCAAAACTTGGGGGGTTTAAAGATTACAAAAAGATGACATAATAATTTGTGACATTTGCTCCATTTCACGTTTATGTAATTCTTTAATGACTCGCAGGAAATAATTAACTGAACATAAAAAACACATTTTCGGTCAAATCCCGAAATTCGCTGTTTAGAGATTTTAAATTATAACGAAGGTTTTTTATCGAAATCGATGACAGAGGCATTTCAAATATTATATGATCTATTTTTAGGAAACTTCTGACTAGCTCTTCCGCCCCCTTTGTCACCAAAATACAACCTTTTCCTCTTTACAATGAACGTTAACGTAATCATTTGTAAGACCCCTCCTCCTCTAAAATAATGACGTCATTATTGGAATGGTTCTTGCTTATGATATCATAAAAGACTAGAAGTTTCTTTGCCGATCTTTTTTAAGAATTTAAAAGTAGTAGAAAATAATTACAGTACGTAAAAAATAAAATTTAAATTAAAAAATGAAGTTTTTCGGGGCAATGTCAACTAGCGAAAAAGTAATAAAATTTAAGTGATAAATATTATTGCAATGAAATAGACTTTCCCAGTTTTTTAATATGATTGTAAAAATACCGTTTTTAACAAAACTTTCAAATCACTAAATTACGAAAAAGAATCACATTCAACTGTTATGTAAGCATTATTTTGTCTATTTTTCACTTCTTCGCCCCAATTGTCAGCAAAACAAGCATATTGAAAGCCTAATTTCCTTAATTAAATAAGTAATCCCCTTTCTTTCTTCGACTAGATTCGTTTCCCAATCAGTTGCTTCTTGCTTATATTAATTTATTAACCCCCTCTCCCCGCTGGTCAGTAAGGATAAAAATTTCGTGTATCCCCTTCGCTCCAACGTAATACTTAAATTGCCCCGAATTAATTATACAAAATAAAAGTCCAATACTGCCTTTTCTTTAAAAATAACAGTAGGTAATAAATTAATTAGGGATATACTATTACATGCTATCACATATTTGTTTCATTTGCTAAACATAATCTTTGGTAATGTGACTAGATTCTTAATTTAATTTTAAGTTTCTTCTCTGCCTTCCTCATTATCTAGCAGTCTTTGAGTTGATTCAAAATTATTTTCAGAATATCTGTAAAAATTGAAAATAAATAAATAAAAAAGTAAAACGTTTTTTTCTTGTTAGTAAAATTGTAATTTACCTATGGAAATAAGCTTTATGTCTAGTCTGTAGCTTTTTATGAACGAAATAAACTGCGATTCCCATGGCCGTTCCAACTAAGATCACGCCTAAAAGCGCTCCTCCGATACTGGAAAAGGCAGCAGCTTTACTTCCTAAAAATTAGAATGAAAGAAAAATAGTTAAAATTATATGACATTTTTCGAATTATCATTTTTTTCCTCAGTGTTAGTCGGCACACGAAAAACTGAATTCTGTAAATTAATATGTTTAACTAATGTCAAACTCTTTCTCTTACGTTGCAATTAAACGTTTTGTCCGCCATATTGGTTGTCTGTTCGCTTATGAACAAAAATACTCGGAATTTTTTAAAAAAACGACTTGCAAATTCGAGTTTTAGGTTCTAATAGAATTGCTATAAGGTGACTTGATATGCCGAATGCCGTATCGCGATTTTGTTTCTTTCACCACGTGTACCACTCGGTAACTTTTCGGTTAAGACTTGTGTTTCGCTTACGTCAAACCTATAATTAAGAATCTTCCATCAAAGCTATAAAATGACGTTAGCAAAACTCAATTTTTTACTTGAAGATTTTCTTATGAAGAGAAGAGTATAAAAAAATTTAACTTAATAATAAAGTACAACAAAAAATTAAATTTTTAAAAAAAGGAAGAGAAAGGAAAGCAAATCAAGTAAAAAAAATAAATTTCCAGTCAGGAAATAATTCTCTTTTTCACAAATAAAAGTAAATAAATAAATAAATAAATAAATAAATAAGGGTTTGCTAAATTAATAAATTGCTAACATAAAAAAGCAGGGTGCGAAAAATGCAAACAAGAAGTTATAACAAACAGTCCGTCAGCTTAATATAAGGCACTGTTGAATTTCAATATATTATATGATCATAAGTAGATAACTTATTAATTAATCAATCAAGTAAATAATCTGATTAATAGAAGAAAATATACTGTTCAGTAAATCCCTTAATGAATCAATCAATTCCATTGGTGAAAAAAATTATATTGACTGCTTAAATTGGCAATAGGATAATTAATCGATTAATTAATTAATTAATTAATGAGTCAGTCAGTCCAAAGATAAATAAGAGCATGAATTTACTCATATTGACCTAAAATTCAATTTTTTTAAACGATTAGATTAAATTAAATAAATTTCGCATACAATAATAAACTCACTAATCAATAAGAGCAAAAATTAACCAAACGAAAAAACTATTTTTTCCCTACTTGGAAGTCTTCAAAAAAAGCTTTGTCAGTTTGGGTCATTAGTAAATTTCAAAAAGTAATCAAGAGAGCATTTTTTTCCAGGGTTAAAAAATTTAGTCATTTTACAATTTAAACGATATTGATCGTCAAAATTTAAATTAACGTCGTTCGGATGTTGCAAATCCTCTTCTCTCCCATCTTGCCGGCTATATAACCAAGATTTAATCTTTTTTGGTTCCCTTCCTAAAAATTTGAATCCTAAAAATTGGGAAACCTCATTTTTTTTCTTTACAAATTGAATTCAATTTCCCAAATACAATTTTTTAAAAAAAGTTAAAATGTTTGCTTACGTTTATCATGCGAAGAATTATCGCTCGACGACTTCAACATCTTAGAGACGCGTTCAAAATTGCCTCTCGTTTTAAGGCCATATTCTGGGAATCCTAAAATGTGCGCCCATAAAGAAAATAAATCGACCGTTTCGAACGGTTCGATTGTATAATTTTCCTTGATTCGAGGACCCATTGCTAAGAAATGAGGTTTCATATTTTTTTCTGTATTGTCGTAGCCATGGACGCCAAATGTGGTGTCGTCCGTGACTGAATCAAAAGAGAGATAAGTATTAAAAGTAATGTCAAACTAATTTTTGTTTCAAAAGTACCTGTTATATTCCAGTTTTTTTCTTCGTTACTGATTGTCTGATAAAAATCTTGAAAAACATAAGGAGGATCAGCTACCGCCAGAATCGGTGGTGCGCGTCTGTTGTTTTTATAATGCCATCGCTCTGGTATTTCATTTGTTTTGTACACTTTAAAATTAGCTCCGTGATCGCTGGCATTTTTCAAAGCGTTATATACTTGAAATCCTCCGCCTGAAAAAATTTGGTAGTGGGTTTTATAACACTAATTGTTAAAAAAAAAAAAAAAGAATGAACATACCTTTCTTAGGATAAATATGGGCGATCGGTGAATTTTCATACCTATCATACAAATCTTCAGGTACAATATCATTTAGATTTATTACATTTTTTCTTGTCACAGACTGCATTCCATGATCAGATACAAAAAATATATTAATCTTATCTTTTAATTGTTTTTCTGTCAACCTGTTAAAATAAAAACGAAATTATGAAGAATAATAAACAAAAAATATTGAATAAAAAGGAATTACTTTTTAAGTAAATATTCCGTGGCAGAATCTATCAAATTAAGTTCCTTTTGGGTTTCATTAGATTCTGGTCCAAAAGCATGGCCATGCGCATCAGGCTCTTCTATATACAAAAGTACTAAATTTGCAGGTTTATCTGGATGTAAAATCCATTCTATTGCACCATCAATCCTTTCCTCCCATCTCACAGTCTTCTTCCATTCTCTTTGATGTGTTGGTCTGATTCCTGTGTAATTAAATTCGTTTCCTGGCCACATCATGATTCCAGAATGTCTTCCTTCTCCTTTGATCTCATTGGCAATCTTGAAAAATTTTTTTTTTTTTTTTTTGTTATGCTGAACATTCATAATTTCAGAAGATTAAATTCTTACCCAAATAGGAAGGACGTCATCTGAGTAATGCCACATCTCATAACTATAATCTATTTTTCTGTCATAGAATGGGTCATAAAATGAATTGCCTAAAACGCCGTGTGTTTCAGGATAAGTTCCCGTTGCGATGGAGTGATGATTAGGAAAAGTTTTGGTAATAAATACATTATTTAAGTATTCTGCATGCGTTCCGCTATTTCTCAGCTTCTTCAAAAACGGAGTCGCCCCTAAGAATTATAAAGAAAAAAATAAATAAAATTAAAAGCCCTTCAAAAAGCCAACGGTTAAGCTGAATGACAAATGCAAAAAAAAAAGAAATGGGACATATTTTACCTTTATCATAATAGTTGTATCTAAACGCGTCATAAGATATTATTAATACCACTGGATACTGCGAGATCGAAGTCACAAATATATTACTGTATAAACTTAAAATAATAATATAAAACAGTCCTGTAAGGAACATTTTTACTGAATTACGTTAACGCATATTGAAGATAAAACATTTTCAAATCAGACGACATTTTTGAGTTTTGACAAAGTTGCGCCACTTGCGACAAAATTCTCTACGCCAATCAGATGCTTGCTGGGATCCCTTGCAACAATTCGTATGTTTTTGTACGCCATGTTTAGTACCGTTGTATTATAAAACGCATTGGAAGAAATATCAAATGGACCAACTGTCATTTACCAAATGATAAGGGTTTTTCAAGATTTATTTACTGCAAAATAAAAACCGAAAATAACTTTTCAAAAAATCAATATTTGGACGTACAGCATGGTTTCTATTAAATTAACATCGTTTTATGATAGGAATACTTAAATGTCAATTATTTCATATGTTAAAGTGCAATATTGTAAAATATTTTTTTACTTGTACGATAATTATATCTTGTTTTTTTTTATTTTACATTTCGATAAGTTTTAAATCTTGTTTTTTCGGGAATTTAAAAAGGATTTTAAGAAAGCATGGAAGAACTGCAGTTCATTTATTATCGGAGGATGCTGTGGAGGTAATACCGGTTAAAAGTTTGAGTGACACAAAGACTATCGTTCGGGTTGTCCCTTTAATTACATGGCATCAAGATTCAGGCAACGAGGTAAGAATTTTTTTCCTACAGTTTTTTGAAAAATGATGAGGCAGAATAGTGTATTAATTATTGTATAACAGGGAAATAACTCAGATGGAGCTCCAAAATATAGATTCCTTCGTCAGCAAGGACTGACTCCTTCGCGGAAACTTCCAGATGCATTAATTATAGGTGTCAAGAAAGGAGGAACTCGGGCCCTATTAGAATTTGTTCGTTTGCATCCTGATGTTCGAGCTGCAGGATCTGAAGTACATTTTTTTGACAAGTATTACAAAAAAGGATTCCAATGGTACAGGCATTGCATGCCACCAACACTGGAGGGGCAGGTGACCATGGAAAAGACACCAAGTTATTTTATTACCAAAGAAGTTCCTAAACGTGTTCATAACATGAATCCAGCAACAAAACTTATAGTAGTTGTTCGGGATCCTGTTACTAGGGCTGTGTCAGACTATACTCAAGCTGCAAGGTAAAAGAATCAACCTGATAAAATTATATTAATAAATTCGCTTTTTTTAATAGACTTTTTTTTTTTCAGCAAAAAAACTGATATGAAAAGATTTGAACAATTAGCATTTTTAAATGGCACTGATGGAATTGTTGACACCTCTTGGGGCCCTGTCAAAATTGGTGTTTATGCTAGACATTTAGAACGATGGTTGAAATATTTCCCTTTGTCTCAGTTTATATTTGTTAGTGGCGAACGACTAATTGTGGATCCGGCAGCAGAGATAACTCGTGTACAGGTAAACATTCTTGTCTGTGCATTATTTGTTTTTCTTCCAAAACTTTTTTAAATAAGATCTCAATAGCTAGTGAATCAGCTAAGACTGCTCACTTCCATAAGTTGGGAATTGTTTAAATATATAGTCTTAGTTCAATTACCTTGTGCAGTATTTGCACAGATTTTTAAACTAACTTTTTCTTTTGTTTTTCTTTCAGGACTTTTTAGGTTTAAAAAGAGTAATAACGGAAAAGTATTTTTATTTTAACGCAACGAAAGGATTCCCATGCTTGATGAAATCTGAGGGTAGATCTAGCCCTCACTGCCTAGGAAAAACGAAAGGAAGAAATCACCCTCACATAGATCCGTACGCTCTGCAAAGGCTTCGAAATTTTTACCGACCGTTTAATATAAAATTTTACCAAATAACGGGAATAAGTTTTGGTTGGCCTTAAATTGCGAAAAGAAAAGTAGAAAGATATGCTCAATTTTCTTCCTCTTCTCTCTTTTATTGGAAGTTACCAGAAATATGAAATCGCTCAAGAAAAGTTGTAATTATTTAATTTAAGGTTCATAAAATATTTTTATTGTTTTTTGTTAATCTTTTTTATTTTTTTATTTTTTATTTTATGAAATTTAAAACCAAAAAATTACTTTATGTTACTTTTTTTTTGTTTTTTATTATAAAGTTAAGATTTTTATCAGTTGAAATATTTTAAAATATACTCAATATTTCGACTGCCATATTTAGCTCAAAAGAATTAGTATCCAGGGTAATTTTTAGTTTTTAGTATTTTCTGTAAAGTTAAGATATTAGTTTAATTTTCTTTTAATTAGGTTACTGGCCTATCAAAAATGTGTAATCGTTTTAGAGCTTTAGATATCGCATCTGATATTTTAAAGTAGAGAATTAATGTTTAAAATTCCTTTTTTTTAATGATTTTTACGTTTCGATTCATTTTTAGAATATGTACTTACAGTAATGCGTGATATTACAACTGAATCGTTAGTTTGAAAAAAGGGACTTGTTCTTCGATTACCTTATATGCCATGTTCCTTTTTCCAGATGAACGATTCATCTTGAAAGTTAAGTTACTTAAAGTCAAAATGATTAAGAAAATGCTTTTTTACAACACTTCAGACATTCAGAATTAGTTAATACCGTCCTTCGAATGCAACACTGGAAGTTTTTTTTTTATTCTCTAACTGTAATAAATCCGTTGCTGTTTAACCGTTGTGTAATCAAGATATGTGTTGATCACAGCTTGAAGATGAAATTAGTTATAAACTTGACTCCAACAAGTAAATTAATATTAAGTGCTGCTGGTATATCCAGTTTAGGAAGAAAGATATTGCAGAATATGTAATCAAATATATAGAGGATTCCTTAGGGATCCATTCGGAGTCAAACTGGATTTTGAAACTAGTCATTTTATTTCGAAAAAAAAAAAGTATGTGGGCAGATTACCCTTAAAAACTTTCTATCTAGTCAGTGCTGATGATTATTATTTTAATTCGATTAAAGTAAAAACTTAAGTTGTGTAGTGCAATAAAATAACAGTTCATATTTCATTCCTATAATGTTTTTAATAGACTGAATTTAGAGTATCAATTTCATTTGGATCTGGAGTAACGGCCATATAACACAACACCCCATTCCCCGGTACCTTTTTAATAGATATGTAAGCTCTGCCGTCTGGAGATTTATGAACTACAACCGGTGATATCTGACCCGCTCTGGGTAATTCTGGTATTTTGTTATGCATTATATTACCCTGAAAATCAAACACCATTTTTACAAAACCACTTAAAAATATACAAACATTTTGGAAAAATACATGTTGCATTTTTTTATTCTTTTACCAAATATTCAGGCAAGGGTGGAAGTTCTCCATCCATTGGAGGTTTGTCAAAAGGAGGTTTCAATAAATGATGCATGGTTTGAATTTTAAGCAGCTGAACGTATTCGTTTTTCTTCTTAATATTCTCTAAATCGTCATCGCTTATAGATATAAATTTCCTCACCCATTCCGACACTCTGACTCTGTCTAAATAACAGGAAGGTACTTCATTATGTAAAAGGGTATTTTATTTTCTAAAAAGCTCACCGTATGGGTTTTCTAAGCTCATGGCATGGTAACCTATGTGTCTTATGGCGTTTTTAAATTCCGTTATATTTGTCTCGTCCATCAATGAAGCGAAAAAGTGAAAACAAAAATAAAGAGGGAAAAGTTCAAAATGGCGACGCAAAATTGATTGTGGCGCCCCTAGGATTTTGTAGCGTAAAAATTTCCTTTAAACTATAAACAAGTATGGCGTCCATGAAGTAAAACACAGATCATATGCGTTATTTTTATACATTTTTGTTTGATAATGATTTATTTTCAAATTATTTTTCGTCTGAGTGATAATAAATAAATAAATAAATGGAAGGCGAGTATTATGATTTCTTTATTAAAAATTTAGAAGAAGCAGAAGAAGAATGGTATGGATGAGTTTAAATGATAACATGATTGTCTTTTACCGTGTTTTTCCCCTTCTCTTTCTCAGGGTTCAAAAATCCGAGTATTCACAGTCTTCGAAGTCTATTAAGGCAACCCCTATTAAAGGCTGGAGAAAAACACCTCGTACTCCGGCAGACTTTTATGAAGACAGTTCATCGCCTGACATATCGTTTAGCAAATCTAATTTCGAGTCCTATACAAGGTTTATTTCTGATGGCGCTGATAAGAATGTTCCCATTGAACTTACTAGTAGAGGAACCACGACATCTAACAGTGATTTACACTTTAAAAGCTGGTAATCATTTTAAGGCAGCAGCAGCTGAAATAAACAATATAGTAATGACTAGTTTTGCACACATCTATTTTTAAATGATCCCACTAAATCCATGAGTTTTTCATTCACCTTAGAAAATTCCAACTATGTTCTTTAGTTTTTGCAGTTATATTTTTAAATTTTCACTTAATTACGAGGGGAAAAGTTGGTCCAGAGGCTAAAATTGTTATCAGATTTACTCACAGTATGTTTGGAGCCAAGGTGTATATGGGCTGAAAATGTCAACCAAATTTTACTTCATCACTTTCTTAGATACCATAGGGGCCCAGAATGATTTTTTCTACACCGGCGAAATAGTTTTGGCCAATCGACCGAAAATTGCAAAAAGAGATTATCCTTTTTTTAGATTCACATTTTTTGATATCAGAAATGGTGAAAATGACGAAAATGATCAGCTAATTCTTCCTATTAATTTTCGAGAAAATTTAATTGATTGGCCAACTATTTTCTTCGACGGAACCAGGTAGCATCATAGACAATGCTGTTAATTTTCAATTCTAGCGATACAAAATATTGGGGCATTCAAGATTTTAGAAGACATTGGCCACTTCCAAAAACACCAAATGAAATTTTATTCTTTCCATCGATTTACCCACAACTGGATCTTAGAAGCAGATACGGTCGGTACATCTTTCAAATTTTGAACGCAGCAGCTGTGCCTAATGTAAGTTAGAAAATTAAAACCAGGTTCATCTTGGAAATATTTTCTATTTAACAACTATTTTCTGTTTTCAGCTGTTGCATAAAAAAAAAATTCAGGGGATTTTTGGGAAAACACTTCTTCAGATGAATAAATGTGATATTCAAATTGAAGATTTTATTTTATCGGACACACTTTCAAGGCTGCCCTGGTTTGATTCTCTGACTAGGACCATGATTATTCGAAGATTATGCCAATTCTTAAGGTAAGATTATTTTCAAATTTCCGGACAATTTCTTCCAAAATTTTTATCATTGTGTTTTAGAAAGCAAATGACTTTAAAAAAAGTCTCTTTTGAAAATGCTCGATTGGAAAAACAAGAGGGGGTTACTTTATTATGTTCATTGAATAAAAATTGTGGAGATAAAATTAAAGAGCTGCACATTTGGAAAATGTTTGGTGCAGGTCATAATCCTGTTCTTAAAGATAAATTGTCGTTAAACGGTAATGTTTTATGTTTTATGTTTTTTTTTTTCTTTAGTGGTAGTATAAAAAAAATATTCTTTTGCTTTCACAGCCTTAGAGTCTTCCCATATTTCTACAGAAATTCACTTTTTAGAAATTTTAAACAAATTTAAAGCTCTAACTCATTTATCTATCAATTATGGATATTTAGCGAATAAAGATGGGAACGCCCTTTTATGTTTAAGAAGTGTAAAAAATAGTTGTTTAAAAGAGCTTAGATTGCTTTGCACGCCGGAAGAACGTCCTTATCGAACTTGTCCCGGATATGGAGTTGGTGGTCATATTGTGAGGGATGGGGTATGGAGAAGAGTGAAGCATTTATGCCCTAAACTAAAAGTTATGTTTGTGTTTGGTATGTTATATCTTTATATAGGTTGACAGATATGAAAAACCGATAAGAGTAAAAAAATTTCGATAAATTACTGAGCCGGCCTTTAATTATCCATAAGAGGTTGGAAGAGGAAGAAAGGGGAAAGGGGACCGTAAAAGTTATTAGAAGCTCTGATCAGGACCCGAAACTAGTGCAGGACGTTTAACATTTAGCTTTTGGACCAAACCACCCGAAGGAAAACTGCTCCCCTTTCCCCAATTTTCAAAAAAAATTTTCTGTTTTTTAGTTTTAAAATACCAGAGTTTCTACTATTACACATAATTTTAGTCCTTAAAGCTAAAAATGTTTTCAAAACTTTTTTAAAAAAAGGAAATTTTTTGATTAATTTTTATGTACATTTTTTAAAAGCTCCATAAGCACAAAGGGATTATGATCTGCTTTTAGAGGTAAATTAACTAGAGGTAGTTATGGTTAAAATTCTATTGAACTTATTCTATTCTATTTAAGTTATTCCACAATTTTTCCATGATTTCTTTTTAAGATCTAAAGTTAACTACTCCAAAACCACTTAACTGTTTATCTGTTCTGTACAAATTACCTCCTTAAACATTTTTCCCTGAAAAATAATGTTTCTTAAAAATGTTTTTCCAAAAACAAAAATTATTCTATCGGTATTTTCTTATGCTGTAGGTATAAACTTCGCCTTAAATATATTGATTAGATTTCCGAGTACTCTAGAATTTGAATACTCTGGAATCTAATCAGCATTTGTAAGGCGTTATAACTTCTGTCTTATCTTAATTGTAAAAAAAAAAATTTTGAGGATGTCCAATTATTTTTAAACTGAGGTTGTTTCATAAGAAAAAAAAGTTAAACAAAGTTTCTCTTTCCGTTTTCTTTTAGCATTAGTGTAGGAGATTCAAAGTGGGGCAAACTTCAGCGGTAAAGGGATAAAGGCTACTAAAAATTGAGATTCACAAATATTATCCTCCACATTTCAGAAATTAAGAAAGTGCTGAGCTGTAAATTGTATAACCAGCAGCTCCAGCTCCTTTGTCTTTTTTGTCTTGGGGCTTAAAAAATGTTTTTGTGGCAGGGGAGAGAGGAGGCGAGAAAACTCATGTCGGGATGTTTTCGGAAGTTCATTTATTTTTTACAGCAGCTGAATGAACTGCAGTTCGTTTCAAATTTTACTTCTTATAGTTACAAAGAATTAAACAAAAATTTCAATATGCGGGCAAGTTAGTGCAGGACCCAGTCAGGGCTGCTAATCAAAATTCGCTTGAATTTTGATTAATTTCAGTTATGATTTTTTTTAAATAAGAATTTTAATTTTGATTATGGTTACTGAACTCAAAATCTTGACAGCTGATTACGATTTTGATTTTAATTATTAACTTTGCTCAATATACGATTAATTTCGGTTTTTCATATCAGATTTTCGTTACGTTTATTGATTCGATTTTGATTTCAGTTACGTTTATTGGCTTTTCAGTTTGTAAATTTTCGATCTTGATTTCAGTTTTTCGGTTGCATTAAAAATTTAATTTTAGTTTCAGTTACCATTTCCACTGACTCTTTTGTTAATTTCAATTACGATTATGATTACGATTTTTAGTTATAATTTTTTGTTTTCTTTTCCATTCTTTGTTCTAAATTTTGAGAAAATTATCCCTTTTTTACAGCCAGTACCAGAAGAAGCACACGATAGGGAAAAAATGGGAAAAAAATTCAAATTGTTTAATTCTTTTTAATTCAGAATAAAAAATTTAGGAAAATAAAAAATTCACAACTGGCAGTAAATGACTTGTCGGCCCGAAATAAAACTTTAAAAAAGGCGTAAAAATATGAAAATAGAAAAAAAATTGCCAATGAAATAAAACTTGACTCACTAAAAGCCCAGTACAAAGATCAATTTTACTTGAGATCAAATTTGAGACCGCGCACTCCTAGAATTTTTAAATTATTTTCTTCTTATTATTATTTTTTTTACAGTTATTTTTGATTATGATTTTTATTAAAAGTATTTTAAAAAATTATTTTTAATTACGGTTTTTAGCAAATTCTTATTTCATTTCGATTTTCGATTTTTTTATTTCGAATTCAATTTCGGTATGATTTTGATTTCAATTCCGTTTCTTACCCAATAATTTCAGTTACGGATATTCAATGATTTCTCTTCTTTTTGATTGGTTTCAGTTTTGTTTTTTTTAAGTCAGAAATATTCGATTAATCGCTATTTATGATTATGATTATGATTATGATTTGATTAACAGCCTTGTTAGGGCCTCTAACCCATGCTTTTCTCTGAAATTAAGAAAACTGAAAGCTCTTCCAGATTCACATGCTGTTCTGATGTGGCTAGTTTTGGTCCGCCTGAGGAATTAATCCTCATACTCTCTGATTTTCGAGAGCGTTCCCCTATCCGCCACCTGGGGAGGCGCCCGATGGGGGACTAGCCAAAAACCCCACACGGGTTGGTGGGACAACCCTGTCCCCAGCCACCGAAAAAGATGCCATCCTCCCAACGGCACAAAGTCACCCACCTCGTACGGGTCGACATAAAAATGACGTCCTTTTCATATCGATCCGCACGAGATGGGTGCCGTATGACGTAAGGAGGATTTTATCTCTCTAGATGGCTGACTTAAAACTAATTTAAAACTACCCTAAAACTAACTTAACTTAAATCTAGACTTAAACTACTTAAAATACTTAACTTATTTATACTAGTTACTAAGCTTAGCTTAAACTTAAATTAAGGTTGTACAAATGTACAATGTACGGCATTGGACATTCATACAATTTACAATATTAGATATAGAGACAAGATTGTCTGTACTTTTCGACAATCTTTTGCGCGAAAAATGAACTCGATTCTGTTTTTTTTTTATGTCGTTTAACCGCTTTAAAAAAATGTGCTAATCGACAGCTTTTAAAAATTATAGGCTGTCTTTTAAAATCCCGTTTTATTTTATTTTTATTTTTTTTTTTATCAATAAAAAGATGTGAGGAGAAATAGAAATAAGAAAAAGATGAAAAGGTAAAAACTCCATAACCCAATACCGAGTATAAAACACCTATGCCCATGCCCATGACCATACCCATTACCATACCATGCCTGTACCAAACTCAAACCTCCTTGATGAAGCTTTTGGACTGCGTTGGCGGCTGCGACGACTCCTCTGGCTGCGACGATTCCTTGGCTGCTCCTGTAAAAAACAAAACAAAAAAAAAAAGACAATTAAAAAGGGGGGGCTTGGAGACCCTCACATGGAGTTTATCTCCCGCGGTATGATTGTAATAAAAAATTAATTATTTTAAACTGTAATGTTATTATTATTATTACTATTTTTTTTAAAATTAATATTTGAGATTATAAAAAAAAAAAAAAATGCAAAAATGCGAAAAAAATTTCGGATTTCCAGGCGTAAAGGTTAAGACCTTCCGCATTGGACCGGCCGTCAGGGGAACCATGCCATTAGAGCGAGCCGGGAGCCTATCGGCTTTAACTGTGCATATATGTACAGCTAAGGCTTGCGGTGCGCCAATAACCTCGGACACCCAGTCATCCGAAATGAAACCCTGGAGACTCTCACTATGGAGCTTATCTCCCGCGTAATCCATGATCGAATCGAATAGAATACACAGCCTAATAAACTCTGCAGCTCCAAGAGAGGGCTGACTCCTAACTTAACGTTTCGGGGGAACTTAACACTAAACACTTAAAACTAATACCACAAGGCCAGTCGCTGGGTCGATACCTAGGCCTTCTACGATGGGAGACTAAACCTCCTGGTTTATCTCCAAGCCGGGCCGAAAATAATTATTTAAAAAAAAAAAAAAATTAAATCCCGTGATTTAAAAAAAAATAAAATAAAGCTCGCACTAAAATATTTATAAATAAAAAAAAAAATAAAAAAATTACGATGCGACTCCTCCGAGAGTCAAAACCCGAATGACGCTAGGAACCTGAATCAAGATGGCGCTTGGATACGTCATGCGCAGACAGGCACGCCCTCTGTAATCCAATATGGCGCCTCAAACATTTTACTGTAAATATCTGTGAATCCAAACTTATTTATTTATTTATTTATTATTTATTTATTTATTATTTATTTACATATTTATTAGTTCGAAAGGCTCTTCTGTCGTTAAGTACAAATCTTGTTTTTTTAAAAAAAAGTTGTAATAACTTTCTTGAAAAACTTCTGCGATTCGCCGCTAGAGTGCTCTTTTGTTAAGTCTTCGGCTAAACGCACAACTTAATTTATTTTGATAATTTTCGTGTTTTTTATGCATTATTCGGCTGTTTAAATTCAATAACGTCGATTTTACGTATTTTATTACAAAAACGCGTCATTTTTAAAAAAGGTTTTTCTAAAGGAAAATGTGGTTTGAAAAAAAAAATTAATATTCAGGTTTTTCAACTTTTTTTTTAAAAAACAAGATTTGTACTTAACGACAGAAGGGCCTTTCGAACTAAATAAATATGTAATAAATAAATAAATAATAAATAATAAATAAATAATAAATAATTTTGGATTCACAGATATTTACAGTTAAAATGTTTGAGGCGCCATATTGGATTACAGAGGGCGTGCCTGTCTGCGCATGACGTATCCAAGCGCCATCTTGATTCAGGTTCCTAGCGTCATTCGGGTTTTGACTCTCGGAGGAGTCGCATCGTAATTTTTTTATTTTTTTTTATTTATAAATATTTTAGTGCGGCTTTATTTTATTTTTTTTTTAAATCACGGGATTTAATTTTTTTTTTTTTTTTAATATTATTTTCGGCCCGGCTTGGAGATAAACCAGGAGGTTTCTCCCATCGTAGAAGGCCTAGGTATCGACCCAGCGACTGGCCTTGTGGTATTAGTTTTAAGTGTTTAGTGTTAAGTTCCCCCGAAACGTTAAGTTAGGAGTCAGCCCTTCTCTTGGAGCTGCAGAGTTTTATTAGGCTGTCTATTCTATTCGATTCGATCATGGATTACGCGGGAGATAAGCTCCATAGTGAGAGTCTCCAGGGTTTCATTTAAGATGACTGGGTGTCCGAGGTTATTGGCGCACCGCAAGCCTTAGCTGTACATATATGCACAGTTAAAGCCGATAGGCTCCCGGCTCGCTCTAATGGCATGGTTCCCCTGACGGCCGGTCCAATGCGGAAGGTCTTACCTTTTACGCCTGGAAATCCGAATTTTTTTTGCATTTTTGCATTTTTTTTTTTTTTTTTTTATAAAATCTCAATATTAATTTAAAAAAAATAGTAATAATAATAATAACATTACAGTTTAAAGTAATTAATTTTTTTATTACAATCATACCGCGGGAGATAAACTCCATTGTGAGGGTCTCCAAGCCCCCCCTTTTTTTAATTGTCTTTTTTTTTGTTTTTGTTTTTACAGGAGCAGCCAAGGAATCGTCGCAGCCAGAGGAGTCGTCGCAGCCGCCAACGCAGTCCAAAGCTTCAGCAAGGAGGTTTGAGTTTGGTACAGGTATGGTATGGTAATGGGTATGGTCATGGGCATGGGCATAGGTTTTTATACTCGGTATTGGGTTATGGAGTTTTTACCTTTTCATCTTTTTCTTATTTCTATTTCTCCCTCACATCTTTTATTGATAAAAAAAAAAATATAATAATAAAACGGGATTTTAAAAGACAGCCTATAATTTTTAAAAGCTGTCGATTAGCACATTTTTTTAAAGCGGTTTAACGACATAAAAAAAAACAGAATCGAGTTCATTTTTCGCGCAAAAGATTGTCGAAAAGTACAGACAATCTTGTCTCTATATCTAATATTGTAAATTGTATGAATGTCCAATGCCGTACATTGTACATTTGTACAACCTTAATTTAAGTTTAAGCTAAGCTTAGTAACTAGTATAAATAAGTTAAGTATTTTAAGTAGTTTTAGTCTAGATTTAAGTTAAGTTAGTTTTTAGGGTAGTTTTAAATTAGTTTTAAGTCAGCCATCTAGAGGGATAAAATCCTCCTTACGTCATACGGCACCCATCTCGTGCGGATCGATATGAAAAGGACGTCATTTTTATGTCGACCCGTACGAGGTGGGTGACTTTGTGCCGTTGGGAGGATGGCATCTTTTTCGGTGGCTGGGGACAGGGTTGTCCCACCAACCCGTGTGGGGTTTTTGGCTAGTCCCCCATCGGGCGCCTCCCCAGGTGGCGGATAGGGGAACGCTCTCGAAAATCAGAGAGTATGAGGATTAATTCCTCAGGCGGACCAAAACTAGCCACATCAGAACAGCATGTGAATCTGGAAGAGCTTTCAGTTTTCTTAATTTTTCAGAGAAAAGCATGGGTTAGGGCACCCAGTCAAATATCCTAACCTTAGTTAAATAATTTATATTATAGTATATTATAATAGTTTGATTTTTTCAGTGAACCTTCCACAATACGAAAACATCATTTTATTTCTTTCAAAATCGATTCCTGTTACTTACGTCTGTATTACATCCGGCATAGATTTTACTTTCGAATCACCTTGGGATGTCGACTCCACTCTCTTGAGTTTAAAGTATTGGTACGCTTCTAGTTTAGGTACGTAAAAATTAAAAAATTCGGATAGCGATGGCATGCACTCTTGGGGCCATTCAGGAATTACTTCAGCACATTAGTGGATGAGAAGATTCACAAATTGCGGGCATTTGCTCACAAAGGCATCATTGTTTCATGTCCCCCATTCCCTTTCTGAAATGATGACATCATTCCAAAAATTTGAATGGCCTTTTATTGTCATTAGGCCTGTTTTATTGGACGGTTTCGACAAATCTGCAGGCCTGCATACCTTTCATATATGGCGTCTTCGTTTGATGGAAGCCCTCAATATTGCCTGAAATCGATCACTTTGATTGTTTGACTCTCAAAAATCTTGGGATTATTCTTACTCGTTACAGTTATGCATGGCTTCATTTTTATCACAGTTCCTTTTTTGCATCATTTCAGAAGTGCTGTCTCTCCATCTTTGGCATCATCGAGATCTTTTGGACTTTATCATACAGAAAAAAATTTTGGAAGAATTCCCGAATTTAAAAACTTTCGAATTTATTGGGATTCTGGAAGATATACAAACTTTGGATATTTTTTGCTCTGATTTGATTACCGGAAAATATCGTAAGTTCTTTACGCATGACTTTAAACATTATTTTACCGTTTTATCCATTTTTTAATTTTTTAGAGTTGAAAAAACTTTTATTTTGGGTGGAAGAAACATACTCTAATAAGAAGAAAAAAATTGCAACTTTAAAATCAATTTCAGAAATCCGGGAGAAATACAAATATGATTTTTATAATTTAAATTTGGATATAGATATTAGAAATTACGCAATGTGATGTGCATTAATCAAGAAATAAAAGTCAAAAAAACGGAAAAATGAAAAATGAAAAATTTATTTAGTAGTTCCAAACCGGGACCATAGCCAGAATGAAGAGCTAGAGGGGCATTAAACCATCATTCCCTATTCCTGTCATGTTTAGCCAATTTACTCCAAGGAAAACAACAATAAGTCAGGCCAGAGGGGGCAACCCCCCCCCCCCCCTTGGCTACGGGCCCGTATCAAACTATGGATCTTTTTACAAGATTCGGTTTTAGGCTGATACAGTTTTCAATCAGTTTGATCCAAGATTCTGTCAGAATTTGGTTACGCATCATAATTTTGCGGCCAGGTCACATCTTTCTTTTTATATTTTTCAAGGAATTAAATATTTTGCTTTTCTCGCACACTAGGCTTTCAATGTTTTTGGTTTTCGAATCGAATTCAAATTGAAATTGACTGGCTCCTGACCGCAGTCAAGGATCTGTATTTCAAATTGGAAAAACTAGGTGATAATTATTGCAGTAAATTATTATTAATCAATCTGATTCTATGATTACAACTAATATTGTATTGGTACGGGAAATCGTTCCATAGATTATTGTTAAGCAAAAAAGAATTTTGTGTAAATATTTGGAGGTGATGATGTTAAAGCAACTTAGTGTATATTGGATACATTTCTAGCCTATAACATTGAAAGGTTTTATCTATATATTGGACCTACCTGTCGAAAATCAAGTGCTAATGTGAATCAGTATTTTTTCAAAAAAATCGAGTTTTTATTATCTGTAAAACAAATGAATCGGATTCATTTGACTTTATATTTTGAAAAAATACTCTACCGGCTTGCAACCATAAAATCTTGGTAATGAATAAGTTTTCACACACACACCTGGCGATTGCATGACGGCCGAATGTAAAGCAAACATTTTAAAAATTCATTTCTGTCGAACCGAACCTGAACAAATAAAAATGCAAGAAAATTTTTTCGATGACGTGGTAGGCTGTGCCGAAAAGTAGATGAGCATATCTTGCCCAAATTTATCATCATTTTTTGTTTTGACACCAAAACATCAAAAAATGCTTTGTCTCGTTTGGAATTGGAGATCAGAATGATTTCATAGGGAGTCGTATTTGAAAAAACCGTTATATTTTTAACTATTTCCATGATTAGAAGCATCTTTTTTACTATTATTTTAAATGATAATAAAGAGGATTATTTTAAAATCACACGTTTTCAATGTAATTCGTTTGTAAATGTAGAAATACAACTTTTTTAAAAGGAGACTGACTAATGGCGCTTTAATTCAAATCTGCGAAGTTGGCTAACCTGATCGAGGCGAGCCGGAAATGAATTCATAAGATAAATAAATATCCGGTTTAGAAAAGGTTTCCGAGTGGTTATTTTGGAAAAACAAAATTGCATGCGTTTTTTGCATTTTAATAAACTAAACTCTTGACAGCTAGGTTAATTTAATTAATTTCACCATGCCTAGAGGTAAAGCTAATCAAATTTTTTTCATCTTTAAAAATGGCCTCTGATGCCATGTTGTTATTGTTCTGATTCAATCACTTTTTTTTTTTTTTTTTTTTTTTTTCTTCATATAAAGGAAAGTGGACTAACCATAAGGGTAGAAACCGTCGTTTTACAAATCCCGAAGAATTAGAAGAGGAAAGAAAGAGGGAAGAAGAAAGGAAGCAATGGAGAGTGAGTATTTGAAATTTAAATAGTTACATCATTTTCAAGTTTGTGTTGTGATTGCATGGAAAAAGCGTCGGTTTGGCATTTTTATTTTGAAGGATTCAACGTTATTAAGCTTAAAATGCAAATTTATAGATTGCGTCATCCTGTCTGGTGTCAGGATGTGTTATCAATAGTTTCATCAAATTGGACTTTTTTAAATTACAAATAATAAAATTGTTCATATGGGTTGTTTTCATTTCAGAAAAACAGAGGAGATGAGTCTTCCGAAAGTGAAGAGGAACCAGAGGCAAAAGCAACTAATAAAAATAAAGAATCTGGAAGTTCAGGGTCTGAAGAATCCGAAACTGAATCTGAATCAGATGGCGAAGTAAGTTGTTTTCTTTTTTTTAAATTTCTAGTGAACTTTAATTTAAAAATTTTCTTTTCAGTCAAAAGGAAAAGGCGTTGAAAAATTAATAGAAATACAAAATCCAAATAGAATACAAAAAAAGACAAAAAAATTATCAACTTTAAATGAAACATTAGCTTCTTCATCATCTAAGCCTGAACTATCTAGAAAAGAAAGGGAAGAATTAGAAAGGCAAGCAGCTCAAGCGAGATATCAAAAGCTTCACGCCGAAGGACGGACAGAGGAAGCAAGAGCAGATTTGGCTAGACTAGCCATTATTAAAGCTCAGAGGGAAGAAGCTGCCAAAAAACGTGAAGTAGAAAGATTACGTAAGTAACACTGAATATCATTTTTATTGAAAAAGATGCTAATAATACAATCAATCTTTAATTTTCAGAAAGGGAAGCTGAATTGAAGTCAAAGCAGGAAGCAAGACAGAAAGCACTTGGTAAAAAAAGTTAAATGAAAAATGAAAAAATTCTAATTTAAAGAAATTTAAATCCATTGAGAAAGATATAATTTAAATCTTTAATGAGCTTATCAATAAATTAATTAATTTTTTTTTTTTTAATATAATGGAAAAATAATTAATTAAATGGGGAAATCAATTTTTTTGTACTGGTTTAAATGGATGTTAATTTTTTCCATAACTTTTTTTTTTTTAATTTTGTGCAAATAAGATGATGCTGCAATTTTTTGTGCCTTTTTAGTTGTATGAAATGAACATACTATAACTCAAGCTTAAAATACTTCTTTTTTCTGGTTAAAGACAATTAATAAATAAATAATTACATCTCAGAATTATATTGCTTTTTAATAATTTTATTGAAAAGGTTGATATTAACGAAATATGTAAATTTGCTATTCTGCTTATCAATCTGGTTTTCCTTTTGGCCTTTGCTTTGGCCTTCGTTGCTTATTACGTGTGTATATTGCGATCTGATCTGATGGTTTGAAGGTAAGTTACATATGAAATTAACTCCAATCCTGTGCTCCTTTTTTTTTAGGACGAAAAGAATGTGTTACATTCTAAAGGATTAAATATATAGTTTACGCACTTTATTTACTCCTGATTAATGACTTGTTCTGGTAATAAGAATGCTGAAAATATGAGATTGTGATGATATTTTTTGTTTTTGTTGGAGGTTGTGTTCCTTTTTTTTCTGATTTAAGTTTGTTTAAATATTGTACTTAGCATGTAATTTGTCAGAAAGGTCTTTAATACTGCAACCAATTTTGTGGTATTTTTCTGTTTTGCCATTTCAAAAGTCTTTATCTTCATCATTTCCCAACGACCGCATATGTTTAAATTTAACTTACAATGCTGCACAAACCCCACTCGAAAATTGAATGCCGCTCTTTTTAAGCCACCTCTCATATATCTTTTTCTTCAAAATCATTTCATGTTTATACCTTGTTTAATTAAAAATTATAAACAGCATTAAAAGGTAGCATTGACTTACGACTGACTGTCTGACGGTCGCTTTGACTACTTTCTGCGATCTGTGAATCCTGAATATTACAAATAATTGAATCTAGGTGATACTAAGCTTCTAGGGGCGTTATTTCAAATTTTTCTTGGGGAGGGCAAAGATGTCTTAAACGATCAAACCCAAGACCCCCAAATGGGTCAGTTTTCCACAGTTGTGAGTTGTCATGACTGCAATTGGGTATATCAAATTGAGTATATTAATGTTTGATAGATTGACCATTCTAACAGCCATCTGAATAGTATTTTTGTTCATCAAGTTTGTCAAAACATATACCGCACTTAGAAAGATAAGAATCGGGTAAAGCTAATTATGGCAGGAATTTGACGACGGTAGTAAATCCATCGGGAATAAATTTAAAGAAAAAAGATTATGATCACTGACAAAGTGAAAAAAATAAATTTTGTAGTTACTTACAGTTGATCAGCGATGTTTACTTTCACGGGAAGACCGCTATGGTATATGGCTTCGAACTTAACCGAGAATGCATCAGAGATATTCACTGAGCTCAAGAAGTTTAAAAAACCCGCAATCGTACTCCATATTAATTGAGGTTGCCAACGAACAAAGTCCCTAAAAATTTTAAATTGGTATTAGCTGCAGGAATTAAGCTCAGGAGGAAAACGGTATATAAAACATTGCATACCCATTCATATATGCCGTTTTCACTTGCTAAAAACAGTTCAAATATGGCGTTAAAATTCATGAAAAAGTCTTGTGAATGTTAAAGTTTTTCATATTTAGCTTATGGAAATAAAACTTGTTTCTTCGTCCAATTATAAACCGAACTTGAATGTCGTTTTCTGTGTAGGATCTCCTCTAGTCTAGTTTAATAATAATAGTTGGTTGTATGTAAATAAAGACGGACTCGAAATTACTGACAATAATATTTCATCCGCAAAGAATTATGTTTCGGATTTTATTAATTTTAACGTATAATCATCTTTTAATTTTTGTTATCAGGTATTTTAAAATCGAATCCATGCAAAGTTAAAACGAACCTCAGCAAATAGTTTAGCCTTTTATATTGGGTAGTTATCAACAAAGCTTCGTCAATTCTGAAATCGTTTGGTTTAATGGATTTTGTCTGTACATCGTGAAGTTGTGCAATGCTTCTCTGTCATTGTTCGTTAAATTCATTCCCCATTTCTAAATTCTTAGCGAAGAATAATTAATATCTGTCTCTTGTTGGTCGCGATTCTCTTTTGCAGGCAGAATAACAATGGTATCCCATTTGCCTTGCTTTGTTTTGCATTCCATTTGGCTGAGTCTGCTGTTATTTTCCTTCAAACTCTGTACTTACTATATTTTTCTTATTCTTTTTGTTTCAGATGCATTTGGTTTTTACATCATGACAAAATTTTAACTTAGTTTAATTGATTTTAAATCAGGGAATAATAGTTCAACAAAACTTGCTTGGTTAAGTTTAATGTAATGTTTTTAATTCTTGTTTTCCTGAACAATTATAAAAATTGAAAATATGTCTGGGTGTGATGAGTTTTTGAAGTTAAACAAGTTTAATCAGTCTAGTAGTAGTAGTGGTGTAGTATTTCCAAAACCTCCAACACATTTAGTGCCATCATATAGTTCTCTACCTTGCAGTAGAGCGGATTCAACTAATTCTGGTTGTTCAGGTTTGTTTTTACAAATATTTACTGTAATTGCTTTTTCTTTCTTAAAATGATCTATTAATTTTCCTGGTTTTCAGATGAATCAAATTCAGAGGATGATAAACTTGTAATAAGTTCCAAACGTATTGATGTGAGTAGGTTTCTTCCTCCCATTGGTGTTTTTTGGGATATTGAAAACTGCCATGTGCCTAAAGGAAGATCTGCAGTTGCTGTTGCCCAGGTATAAAAAAATTTAGATATATATTTTTTTAATAAAACAAGATAAAAGGAGAGTATTTATTTACGTTATGTCTTTTCAGACTATTCGAGACAGGTTTTTTGATGGGTACAGAGAAGCTGAATTCCTAGTTGTCTGTGATGTTACAAAAGAGAGCCAAAGAATCGTTCAAGAATTAAATGATGCTCAGGTGAATTTAATCCATGTTGCTGCTACTTGTAAAAATGCCGCAGATGAAAAATTAAGACAAAGTATACGAAGGTTTGCTGATATTCATTCTGCTCCTGCTGCCATAATATTGATCTCAGGTTAATATAAGAGGAAGAGAGATGATTATAAAAAAGTGTATGATGATTGGTGATTTATTTTTCACATTTTTTTATTTGCAGGTGACGTCAATTTTGCTGGTGATCTTAATGATTTAAGACATAGAAAAAAATTACATGTTATTTTATTACATAATGTAAACGTGTCAGAAGCTTTAGTTTTGTGTGCTTCTGAACATTATAATTTTTTAGAATTGGTGGAGAATGTTCCATTTAGAGGTACCATCAAGGTAAACAAAAAAAAATAAATTTTAAGAGCAGGCTTTACGGAATACCCGAAGGAATTGTTCTTTTGTCTAACATTCAATTTACAGGGAAAAAATCAGATTTTAGGCATCTAACGAACTTCTTTGAGTTTTCCTTGTATTCTCGGTACAAGCTTCAAGCAAACTTAAACCAGGAAAACAGAATCGAAGTTTTTTGACCGCAATTTTTTTTGAAATTATTAATTAATTTATTTCAGACAAGTTGAAACTTGCACTGAAAATTCCAGGATATACCAGAGGAGTTCATTAGATACCCAAAGTTTGGATTTTTTCATCGTAACTCAAGTATTAGGCAAAACTGGCATTCCTTCCGGTATCCGTGAAGCCTCCTCGTAAGAGATCATTTGATGAGAATTTAGTTATTGTTAATTGTTTTTTTTTTTAAGAATGGTAACACAGTTGTGGAGGTTATTGTTTCAAACTTGCCTGAGGAGAAGGAACCGGCGAAAGTAAAAAGTCGTTTAAAGCAACTTTGCGATAACAGCGGTGGCAGGGTAGGGTTCATAACTAGGACAATGTGCTCGGTACGATTTCCGGCAATGGAGTTCGCTGTAAGGTAAGACGAAACACGAATAAAACAGGGAATAATGATATATAAGAATCTGCTCTGACCTCTTTCAATAGTTTTGAGTAAGGCAATATCACTCAAGTTGAGTAATATGTTATAATGTTCACAAAAACTTGTAGTACATTTTATTTTTTTAAAAGCTCACTGCAACCGGAAAGTTTTCATAAACTTGTAAAAAAAACGTTGTCATAGGTCTGTTTTTTTATTAAGGGGTAAGGGAAATTCTGTTGGCAACCATGAAAATTTTAAAAACAAATTTCTGCTACTTTTGTGGGCTTCAGTTTATTTATCTTTGGTTGTATACCAGTCAACTACTATTTTTTTTTGTATGACCTGTTTTAAAACATTTTAGACCAAGGTTTGAAGTATAAGAAAACGAAAATTTAGGGAAATAAACCGTGTAGCCGTGTTGCATACTCAGTTTTTTCTAACGCATCTTTTTGTAAGAGTAGATTATAGTACATTTTCCACAAATGCAATCAGGTATAAAAATAGAAATTACATAACATCAGATCCAGTGTGTTAAAAGGCTTTCTGAGGAAGAGAGACTTTTTGATAATTTTTGTGTAAAAAAGTTGTAGATCTCTCTTTGGTTAGGGGTAACAACAAAAGAAGTTGCCTCCCCAGACCTAACTTTTTTCCTTAGAAAAATGATTTTTCTTGAAGAACCCCTCAAAAAATAATAGGAATTGAGCTATCGAATAAAATTCCATTTGCTTTTGTTTTTCTTTTGTTTGTTTTTAAATGTAAACTAATCTGATAGCCAAGTTCCTGGAAAAATAGACTTTTAAAGTTTGGCAAAAGTTTCTCGATGGTCAAAACATTTGAAAATAAAAAAAAAATTAAGATTTCCGAAAAAAAATTCGGGAAAGAAAATCTTATAAAAATATTTCGGCAAGGGTTTCTCGAAAAGAAGATATCAACTGGTGTCAGTGTGAAAATTTTCAACAGATGTACGGAGAATATGGCTCCGTAAAAAATTTTGGAATTAAGTCTCTAAATGGCATGTGTGACAGTATGTTTTGGTTTTAGAGGTTAAAATTTTATAAGAAATTTGAAAATTCAAAATCCTATTTTACGCTGTACGCGTAAATAAAGATTTTTTTCAAACAATTGTCGAAAATCGATATTCGAAATTCTGGATTCAATTATTGGAAATAAAAAAATTCCGAAAAAAAATTTCAAAACATTTATTTGAGTCCCGGAAAATATCGAGATTTAATCTCTAATCGCACCGAAAATATAACAAACTAGTCTGATACAACAAGCAGTTAAAAAAGAAAATTATTTTTAAAGTTTTCAAGCTTCAAGTATTTTGTAAGTTTCAAACTGTTCCTTTTTTCGCGCTTAAAAACTTTTCCCGTCTAATTATCTTTTTTTTTTTTTTTTTCATATCCGCTTTTAAATAATAACGTAATCTCAACTTGCTGAAAACTTGTACAGGTCGGTTAAAAACCTGCAGTGAAGGTAATTAATAAAATTAATAACACTTTCCGTAAGTTAAATACGTACGATGTGCTTTTTAAATATTTCTCAACTCCGATTTACAACGTGCAGTCTTCTTTCCAACTTGGACCTTCCCCGTGAACGGTTTAAAAATTTCGAAGTTTTTCTCTTTTTTTTAAATATTCTGACTTCTTTTGTGTGTGTTTAGTTATGTTGTTTTTCTTTAAATTATTTTTTCATCATGTTTAACGTCAGCGATAATTACAGGTTCGTCCGGTGTAAAGAAAACCGATTTTTTAAAAGGAAAAAAAAAATGTTTTTGCCCATGTGACTGCTTGATTTAATTAAGTTTAAAGGATTCGATTCGTTTTCTCCAAAAAATAGGAAATTAATTCATTTTTCTTTTCCTATTGTTGCAGAGCCCAGAAGAGAATGGACGGGGAAGACGTGTTCGGAAGCAAAATAACAGTAAGCGATCCAAGGAGGGTGGAAGATTTTAATAGCCAAACAGGTCGAAACCGTCGAAATCAAACCAAAGACGATTTGGAAACTAGTCATCCCCGAATCAACAGGAACAAGTCGAAAGAGGACAACAACGCTTACCAAATCAACGATTCTTACCAGCCAAAGCAGCCGCAATTTTCCGGGGATGTGATGTCGCGGCAACAAACTCTAGACCCCTCGTTCCGTGATCAGTTGTTCAAGAACATGGGACCATCTTTTCCCAACAACTACAGCAATTTCAAGTTCCCGAAAGTCCCGAATATCGACAATTTAAAAGTGATACAAAACCAGACTTCTCCGGCTGCGAAATCCTACAAGAACAATTTGGAAAATTATGGCGGGATTTCCTATGAAAGCGATCACCGGAAAGGAGGGTCAGAGAAGTTCAATAATGTTGTAGGGAATCCTTCGGATGGGTCCAATTCATGGTATGATTGAAATTTGATTTTTTTTCTTTTTGTAAATTTTTTGGGTCAAGGTTCGATTTTTCATGAATATCAGGACTGAGTAATCGTCTATCAATTTTTTTTTTTTAAATTTCATCTTTTTTTGAAGGTTTTATTCCTTGACCTTCAATCCTGGGTATGACATATTTTTAAAATGTTGAAAATTTTCAAGTTTTTAATGACTGCCCTGTTCTATGTTGCCCTTGAAACCTTAGATCGAAATTTGTTTTTCCCCCCATAATCAACTTTTTTTTAAACTTGAAATCATTTCTTCCCTGGACTTTAGCCCATTTGATAGCTTTATAAAGTCCTACAAGAGTTCCAAATCTTTAAAAAATTATTTTGATTTGGTTCTTCATTTTTAGATAGTAGACTGATGTTGGATGCTCGATCTCGAAAAAAAAGTCAAAAGCTGAGTGAAAGTCAAATATGCAGTTTTGGATCTGCACTTTTAAAACTTTTACAGCATGTTTTTAAATGAATTTTTCGTTGAAACGATTAAGAATCTCAAAAGAATTGCCTGTTAAATTCGAAAATTATTAGATCATTGACAATGAGAACCATTTCAGTTGACCTATTTTTGTCATTTAATTTCAATTTCTTACTCTACAATTCACTGTTGGGTTTCAACAAGGATGATATCGGAAGAGGAATCGCCCTTATCTGACTCATTTGGTCTGGTTTTAAACATTAAGTCCCATATAGGTGAAACATAGTACTTAATAGTACCTTATAGTCTTGTCCCCCACCCCTTGAAAGTTTTTCTAAAATGGCGACCTTCAAAATGCGGGATAATAATAATTTTGATGAGGGATCATTGCTTTCACCTAGTTAATTGCTTTAAAAGCTAATGGGTATATGAAGCACAGGGGTCTGGGCTACAATAGTCTAGGGTTCAGGCTAGAAGGGAAGCCTGGCTCACGTAGGCCTGCTCTAAGACCGTTTTTACATTATTTCTAAGACATTGTCACTGCTGGGTACTGTTACCGACTTGAAAGGATAAGGGAGCCTATGAGGCTAAAAAGTTCTCTAATGTATCTGCTTAAAAACGTGAAAAATGGACAATAGAAATGGTTAAAAGTGCCTTTCTGTAGGGGGGTTCAAACTTTTTGAAACGGGGCTCAGCACCGTCTGCCGTGCGACTCCCAACCCCTCCTGCCCCTTCTAATTATTGCTTGCAGTCGTTTCCAGGGTCGGATGTAAACACTTTTTCAAAATAATTTTATAGAAAAATTAAAAAATTACCGGATTATGAAATGTAGGAAAGAGTCAGAAGTTTTTATACCCGACCGTGGTACTTCCACGACCGTTCACCGAACATCTAACGAATTTCCACCTCTGCCTTGGCCTTTCATGACGGAGAAGGGTTTTTTGGCTTGATTAAATGCGAAAAATTTTCATTGTCTTATTTTTGTGTAATTTTTCAACACCGACGTTTTTTAAATCAAAATGTTTCAGTTTGAGTTTCAACTTTCTACTTTTTATTTTCAGGCTAAAAAACTTGCCGTACTGTGATAATGGAGTCAATAATAGAGATAATTCATTATTAGCTACACACTATATGCTAGCTCACGATGCCTTAGTTAAAAGTCAGTTTACACAACAGCTGCTCCCGGCTTTGGCTCAAAATTTTCTCCTCAATCAACTTGCTGGAACTGGAACTGCCAATACTAGTTTGGAAGTAGGAACAGGGGGGAGAGGGTCCAGAAACGGGTCAAATCAAAACGGGCACCGCGCCTCCTCATATCAGGAAGAAGATCTCGAGAGTTCCATGTCAACTGATCCTTATTTCGAGCCGATACACAAGCCCAGATCTCAGGAATGCAGCAGCCCGGTGGACCTACATATTAGCGGCCTGGATCCTTACATGAGTGCGGGGGATGCGAAGAATTTGCTGACTAATATTTTTAAGATGCACGTTGGGGTAAGGTTCATTTCTGAATTTGAGACTAATAAAAGTTATAGAATTGGTTAATGACGATCCCATTAAGTCATGTGATTGGCCTTGAAACCGTTTAAAAATATAGAACACGACTTGTTCCACAACGCTAAATGGCCAAACAGATAATTTTGACGTCGAACTAATTAATAAATATAGATCTGCAAGGTTATAGTCAAGCTTTTTTCAACCGACTTGGTCTGGCATTTGAAAAAACAGGTCGGACGAGACAATATGAAATTTTACCCAAAATCCAGCATACGGAGACCTCTTTTGTTAAATTAAACATTTGCATACAGAGCTTATTCAGTGATAGATGCCTCCATTGCTGGGCGCCATTCGAGAGGGAATCAAATCATAACACGGGTTCCAAGTCGCCTTCAAGTTAAGGCATATGCAATTTAAAACATGTCTTTGTAATGAAAGCTAATTTTGTATAATATTTTTTTAGGTGCTGTCCGTCTCCGTTTTTCAGTTATCTGATGGAAGCATGGTAGGCAGCGTGAAAGTTCCGTCCTTTCAAGATGCTCAATATGCCATTTCTCAACTTCAGCGCCGGCAAATCGGCAACAGGAGGATCACCATAGCGTTTCAAAATAGTACCAAAAATTTAAGGCAGTTAGTAAGGTAAATTAAAACGCAATTTTGCGACTCAGGCGTTAAGATTATTTTGACTCTAGGGGTGACTTAATTAATTTTGAAAAGCATTTTGATCATCAAAATAAGCTTTTATATTGACTTTTAAAGATCTTCGCAATAATTTCAAATCCTGAAAAAAATTAATTGATGAATTTCTGCGGGCCCTAAGCCAAGGAAGTGCCAGGGGGGGCTGGAATAAATTGGCTAACATGGCAGGTATAGGGAATGAAGGCCTATTGCCCCCCTTAACAACCCCAACTGCCCCCCTAGCTCTTCATTCTGTTCTGTCTTTCATTAACTCTACATTCTGTTCTTTCTGGGCCCGAATTTCTGTTTTAAATTCAAAATACTCATTTTTTTTGTTTTGTTTGCTTTTTTCAGATCTCAAGTAGCTCAATTATTATCCGAGATGCCTCAAAACAAAATGCCATTGTTCCTATTCACAGAAGCATTTAAAAAACGATTTTTAACTTCCGTGAGCGTTTCCGAATTAAATAAAATGAAAGACATCTGCGTCATAACTGAAGAGGACAGTGGAAGAATGATCAGTGCTAACACACGTTGCCTCTCAAACACTTATCAAAAAACGGTAAGCGAGTAGCCTAGAAAAATAAAAATTGCATTCCATCAGGAATACTGCACATTCTGTTATGAATTTACTAGTCGATTTTTTTTTTTTGTAATTTTCCACTTTTATCACCAAAAAGCAAACTAAATTTTGAATGGCCAAACCGCTCATGGAAAACGGAAGTATTTCGTATTTCGTATGCCATCTGGTGAGTGAAAGGCCAATTACAACTATAAAAAGTGAAATTCTTCGTTTAAATGGAAACCATGCAGCATTCCCGGGAATCAGAAATCCTTATTGACTATTGTTTAATTCTTGTCTTATACTTTTTCAGGAAATCAAAGAAGCGCCTTCTCCTTATTGTCATTTACATTCTCATAAAACGTTAACGGATTCCGAACCTCCAGTGCTGCCAACAATTAAAATCAGCTTGAAAATCCTCACCAGTAGAATTCGAAATTTGTTGGAAAGTCACGAAGGAAAATTGCCTCTTCCGAGTTTGGCTGATTGTTATCACTCTCAATTCGGGCCATTGCCTGTGGATTCTCAGGGCGTCCCGCTGGAACATTTAGTGTCTTGCATTTGGGGTGTTGATGTTGTTCAAAGTCAAGGTTCTTTTAAGTATTTAACGTGGTCTCAAACTGCTGGTCAGAATGAAGGTAATGAAAAAAGAGCGAAAGTTTTTTTTTTCTAAATTAAAGTTTGAATGATTGATTTCTATTTCTGCTGATTAATTTTAAATCAAGTAACGGTTGTTGTTGGGATTGGAAAGGGAGTTGACCTTAAACATCTTTTAGGTTTTGCACTGTTTGCTAAGTCGGTTGTAAATTTTACTTTTGATGAGTAAGTCCTATGTTTTTCAGTTCTCTTTTTCTGAATTTAGTCTTTTTTTTCTCATATTAAAAGGGGAGAAGACTAATATGTCAATCCAAGATGGCGACTGACATTATAGTTTCAATTTCCAACTTGACTCTGTACTTTTTAATTCTGCTAACTAGAAAATTAAAAGAACAGTTTTGATATGAAATTTCAAGTTTTGAAAAATCCAACATGGCCATTTTAGAGAATCTCATATATTTGAATCTCCATAAATTTACAGTTAAAACCCATATTTAACTTGTAGCAAATGCATGGAAAGTTATGAGATCAGTCTGTAATCAGTTTTGTATTTTTGAGTTGGATGACATAATGTAAGTCTTTCTAAAAAATCCAAGATGGATGCCAAAGACAAATTTTTGAGTCTGCAAATATAAAATCAAAGCGAACCAGTAACTGGTTCTGGGAACTTAATCTGGTAAAAAACTGGATTGAACCGAATCGAATTCTAGAGAGATTCAAGAGTAAAACACAAAACTGGAGCCTAGTTGTATTGTTTTTTTAATCTTTTCCATGGTTTTTCCAGCAGTGCTACCATGCCCTGGAGACTATCAATTGGCATGGAACTTTTAAAAAATTCAATTTCAAACTGTAACAAGAGGTCGACTTGGCATGACTGGTCTCGTAACGTGTGGCGAACAACGAAGTTAAGCTTCTGAGTTCGCGGCGCAAAACACGGATTGGTGTGACCATCGAAACCTCGCTCTATCTAGCGGAGTAAGTTGGAACTTACTAGTATACTCGCATGCAGGCGCTGGGTAAATTTCGATGCGGGTATAACGGTAGTTTCACATAAGCTAGACATTGACGTGCTTAAGCAAGCGAAATTTTATCAGTTGACAAATCTAAGTGTAGTATATGTGTGTATACAAAGTCAATGTAGCAATGTGTGATGTAACATCTCCTGCTTAAGCTTAATTGCAAAAAAGCAGGGTTATCAATGTTATTATTCAATTTCAAACTGTAACACCCTTTACCAACTTACTAATTTTTTTTTTGTTAATATATGTACATATTTTTTTGCAGATCACGCCAAATGTGTTAGCCCCATGTTAGTTGGCACCATGTCGGTTTTTACTAGAGAATTATTAGAATTGTTAAAAGAAACTCCAAAATGTTTACTGCCGTTTTCTCAATTCATTCCATCATATCATCGAAGATACGGGAGACAGTGCAGAGTTTCCGATTATGGATATACAAAGCTTTTGGATTTGTTGGAATCCATACCTCACGTATTGCAAGTCATTGGGACCGGATCTTACAAAATCGTCACTTTATCTCATAGAGCTCAGGTTAGGAGGTTCACATCGGATTTAATGAGGATTTTAAAAAGTCAGCCAAACAAGCAAATAGATTTGGAAGATTTCCCGATTCAGTACGAGAAAATTACGGGAAGGTGAGTCGTAACTCCGGTTACATTGAATTAATGCAGATTTTCAACACAGTAAACACTCTGCTAAGAGATCTGCATATCCATTCTGACTGGATGATTTTTTAAAAATTGTTGACATGCAGCGACGTCTGGCGGAATAATTTTGTGTCTAAAATCATTATTTTTAATGAATATAACTAAATATTTTTCAATTTTTAAATTCCAGAGCTTGGGATCCTTGCCACTACGGATTATGCGAACTAGAAGATCTCCTCAGCTGCACATCTCAATCTTCCATCATTGTCGAGAGGAAAGATGACGGCCACACCTTGGTCTCCATTCCTAAAAGGGAGCAAACCCCCGAAGAAATCGAATTAACGAAAAAATTTGCTCAGGAGGTCGTTGAACTGCTTAAAAGAGTTCCTAATTGTTCCATGGCTTTCAATAAATTTGTACCTGCTTATCATAATCAATTTGGACGCCAGTGTCGTGTCTCAAGTTACGGCTGTTTTAAATTAATCGAATTGTTTGAGGCTATTCCTGATACCGTTGTGATCGAAGACGATTCGAGGTAAAATAACGATTACCGACACATGATCTTGGAGGTTTTTCTTTTTTAATAGTTATTCCTTTTGCTAGCAGATTGCAAGGTCGAACTCCTTGACCAAATCCTTAAAGAAAAAAAGTCCGACTTTTATTCATATGGCATCTGGTGGTTAAAATAGCAACTACGAAAAAAGAAATTCCTCATTCCGTCAGGGCACGGGCGCTGTAGGTCCTTGCATTCAATTTAGTGATGTTAAATATACCGTATATTTTATCGTTGGTATATATATATATATATATATAAATATATATATATATATATTTATATATATATATCCATAAGTTAAACATGTACTTTTTTGGGGTTGAATTCACATATTATTCCTCGCTTATTTTTAATTTTTAACAGCTTTTTTGATTATTTTTTAATGAATTACAAGGTAAAGAAGCATTTTCATTTGTCATTGACTTGTTGATCAATGATTAGCAATTGATAAATATGAATGGTGGTCCGGTGGTCTAAGGCAGCCATTTTTGTAGAAGCAGCCATCTTTAGGCGCGAAAATTGAAAACTATTCTGAATTTACCTTGGTACGGTCAATATAAACGTTTTAAAATCATTTATTTTACTGTTTTTAATTTAAATATTTATTCTAAACAGACTTAGAACGTTTATTTCAGAGAATATTATCTGTTTTACGAAAAAATTAAAAACATGTGCAATGTACCGTATATATATAGTATATATATATAAGTATACAATGAAAAGCTTCATATATATATATATATATATACGTATATATATACGGTAAATATATGTAAATATATATGATTAACATCACTAATTCAATTGGACGATTTTTTTTTTTGCCTGGCGAAATGACCTATGCATTAGAAGTCATCAATAAAACGGCACATTTTTAAAAATTAATTCGAATGTTTTCTTGTGGTTTCAGCCGAGGAGAAAAATACGTAGTCCTTACCAATGCCAAAAAAATTCAAGTATTCGCCGAGCGAGTGACTGATATTTTATCCGGAGAAAAAGGTTCAATGTTGCTTAATCGCTTGGAATTTACTTATCAATTTTATCAGTATGATTCAATCGTTTCGCCGGCGGATTGCGAGTGTGATACCTTTGAACAACTTTTGATGAAGATTCCGGAATACGTAAAGGTAGCTCCTTTTTTAATTTCTAAGGTTTGGGTTTTTTAAATTAATCCAAAACTTTCAAAAATCAAATTTCTTGTTCCAAACATTTTAGTTTTTTAAAGTACGATCCACTTTGATTTTTTGAGGGTTTGATTTGGCAATTCAGAACTTTAACAAGAATAATAATATTGATAATTTTGATTGGCCGGAAACTCACATTAACGATGAATTTAAACTGAAAATTCTGTGGCAAGTGATCATTCCACCCATAAATGCCAAACCAAAATTTGAGAACTTAGTTTTTTTTAATTTTAATTTTAGGTCGAGCAAACCCGAAACGGACCGCTGGTAATTCTCAATAGCGAAAGGGACCCGATCTGCCTGACCTATAGAATTCGTTTTATTTTACTTCACCACGAGAAACTTCCAGTCAGTCAATTTCTCCAGTCATACTCAGATCATTATAAAAGTTCAGTCGATGTTGAAATGATCGTTATTAAATTACCCGAGGTTAGTATTTTCTTAAGTTGGGTCATTTCGATCGACTGGACGTAACCGCTTGGGATTTTTATTTCTGAGAATAAAAATGAATTCCCGGATATTCTCGGAAATATTCTTTGGGTTAATATTAAGTTCCCCAGAAAATTTTAAAAATTATCGTCATTATCTCTTTTTTTTTGGCAGGTTGTCAAATTAGTCAAACGGAACAATAGTGAAAGTATAATTCAGCTAACTCCGATATCAGTATTCGCAAATCAGATGTACTCTTTGTTGTACGAGCATCGGGGAAGGATTCAACTTTCGAATTTCGAATCAGCGTATTTTAACAAATTTAGAAAGCAGTGTCAGGCGACTCAGTTCGGTTTCCAGACCCTCTCAGCTTTGCTTCAGGCGATACCGGAAACGGTTTCCCTTCAAAACAACGGATATTACACGCACAAAAGAATCATCACTCTCAATAATGATCTCAAAAGTAAGAAAATGATTATTTCAGACTCAAAGTTTAGCCACCAGAGGTGCTGTGTCCTTTTATAATTTATTGGACTCTAATTTTTGTATTGTTAACATCTAATCGGATGACGTGCAGGGCCTCTGCTGGAATTATAAATTAATTAATGTTTGCTGGTTTAATTTTACTTGTTCCCAATTTTTACAGATGCCGGTTTCCTCATGCCGTCGTCGTTAAACAACGAAAGCTCATCCTCTCGAAGTTCTCAAGACTTATCAGATTCCTCAGTGGAAAAATCTCCGAAACCTTACGAACTCTGGACAGGTGGTTCGTTGTTTCCTAGCTGGAAGGATTTGAACGGTTCATTACCCGAGCACATCACTGCTCCAGACCCTTCAGAGTTGCCTCTTCCTTCTCCAAAATTGATCTCATTTAACCTTAATAATAGTATACAATCCGAAAGCGTTTCCAAAAACGAAGTCGAAGCAACTTCCACTACGGACGAGTACGTCCCTGATGATTTGGAGTCCGAGGACGGGAAACTCAGCGGAAAAAAAAGTAAGGTGATGACCAAATGGGTTTACTATAAGAACAAAATGCTCACCGGGGAAAACATCAAGCCGAATTATTTGATTTTATTAAACGTTTAAAATCGTTATAATATTAATCCTTGAAATTCTCAACTCAGAAAGATGGATTTTTTTGTCAACTTTAGCATTTTTTAGTATGCTTTTTTATATTATATATATTTTTTAATATGCACTTTTAAAAATTTTTCAAAATTGGCGACGTGGGGAATTCTGCAACTTAAGCACGTAATTTGGAGTGGGAAATGACATGGGAATAGTCAGAGGCTTGATAAATACAAAGTAAATAAAATGTACAAATGTACTGATACTGAATTGCTGCATATAGGTTAAAATCGGCGGTTTTGTATATATTCAATCACTTCCTACGTTGAGCTTATAGGTTTTCATCATCAGCAGTACAAATTCTCATGAAAGGATTCATGTTAAAAAAATATACTTCGGCTATGAGAATTTTTCCCGAGCGCTTGTCGTTCAAAATGTTTTTTTAACCCCTTTGTTTTTCTCATTACAGGGAAAAGTAGACTTGCTGCTCAATTTGATATGATGTAAACATTTCAACCAGTCAACGAAAAGTACAATTTTATAAAAACGTAGTATCTTCATAGTATTTTTTTTTTTTTAAATCCGAATCATTGATATTTTTTTTTTTAGATGCATGCTTAGTTTACTTTTTTTTTACACTAACATAATCAAAAGCAAAACATTTTCGTTTGTTTTGGTAAGATCGACTTTTTATGGGGTAAAAATAATAGAAAAACAAAAAAAAATTGGGTGTGAGAGTAGGTCGATTAAAAAAAATCCGTGGTAGGTATATTTAGTTTTATTACCAGTTTGAAGCTAGAGAAAAAAATAAATGGTATTGGTAATTTGCGTTATATTTTTCTTTTGCTTTTCTTATGCGAGACTAGGTTAAATATTTTTTATGATTGATAATTGTAATTTTCTTCAAGCACTGTGCCAATTTCTTTAATTTAAAATGTACGGGTTTTCGGAACAACTTATTTTTTTAAAATAATAATTTTGTTCAAATGACGTAATTGATTGAAGATTTTTTTTGTGGCTAAATTTTCATACGCTTATTATTATTTTTTAAGTTAGTCCATCTTTTTTTCTACTGATTTTTGTTTAAAATCATTTTCAGTAAAGGCCGCGTCGATTTTTTTATTTATTTATTTTACGTTTTAAACAGATCGGTTATTTTTTTTTATAAGCGAATGAAATTTGTTTTTGCTGCAAAAAGATAATAAAAACGAATAAAATAAAAATCTTTTTGTTTTTTTAATAAAAAAGGACTTTAAAAACCTGTAAAAATTGTAAAAATTATTTTTTGTAATGTTTTCTTAAAAGTTGTACTGACATTTTTTGTTATTTTAATATAAATTACTGTATATTATATTTTAAGTGTTTGAATAAAAAAAGGAACGAAACAATTTAGTTATTTTTTTTTCCCTTTAAAACGTTAATTTTAAATAATTGAGCTCTTGAATTACCTGAAGTAAGTATGAATCATGTCGTAGGAATAGGAATTATAGAATTCAAATTCTGCGGGCAGCGGGCTGTCATATTTTTTTGCAATCTTATTTTCATTGTGCTGTCCATCTTTGGCAATCTAGTTTTGTGTAATAAAGAATTAAAAATGCATGAAAAAAGTATGAAACGTTTTTTTTATTAGCTGCAATATCGTACTGACTAAGTAAATCATTTAAAATACTGCGATTTTCCTATAGCTTTTCTAATTACATCGGCCTCTGCACACATTTCTTCTTCTGTTCTCCACGGTTTTTCCTCATCTTTATCGTGTTTTTGTAATTCATCGTAAATGTCATCGTTGCGAGAAAAATCCCCGAATTTTCTGAGAATAAATATTAAAATTTTAAAAAGTGGTGAAAAAAATTTTTTTTTTTCAACACTACACCGAATACCTGGGCAGAATATGAACATGAACGTGCTGAATGGTTTGCCCTGCTTCTGGACCATCTTGAACAACGATCGTAGAAGATGTTGCTCCGTGGAGTTCTTCCATGACCTTCGCTACTTTTTGCGCTATCTGCAGGATAAAAAAAAATTAAGAAAAAAAACTGCCTCCTGTGAGGATTGAACTCACGACCCCTGGTTTACGAGACCAGTGCTCTACCACTGAGCTAAAGAGGCTACTTGCTATATTTCACAAATATGGGCAATAATTCATTTCAATAATAATAACAAAAATATTTTTGTTCGTATTAACAGTACCGCCAACCGAATTACTTTTGGTTGCGATTCGATCCGAAATCGCATACGTTTTCGTATTAAAGTTTACATACAGTAAAACTTTTATTTAGAAATATAACATCCATGTTGGGAAAAACGTCTTGTCACATTCGCAATCGTTTTTTTTTTTTTAAGTAGATGGACAACTGGGTAAAGTCTTAATAGTTTTTCAAATCACCTTATAATTAAAAATTTTGTTTAAAAAGTACAGCTTTTCTTTAGAAAAATCTCACTACAAGTAAATGTTTTGGCTAAAATTGTAAGTCTAATTTTTTTTAGTTGCCTTTAAAATTTTATTACCGACCGAGTTATTGTTGTGAAATTTAAATCATACGCGGTGCCGACATCTACTACTGTATTATTTTAAAGGTACCGAAAACCACTTTAATTCTCTTTTTCGATAGGTACCGCCACCGTCAAATTACACATGGCGTCCGAGTTTAGTTTGGTTTGGTTACCGGAATACGGTATATTAAAGTATTTTTTGTCAGTTTTTCGTGTATGTTTCGATTAATGTGAATACGTGAAATTAAGTTATGTCCTTGTTGCTTTATATGTGTTTTTTTTTATAAAACTTACCTGAAACAGATCTGATACTTCGTTCGGTGTTAAATCGATCAGCCGTTTCGTTTCTCTAAACGGTGCTATTAAAACGTGTCCAGGTAAGACGCAGCGTTTATTCGTAAAAGCCATTGTCGAATCAGTCTTGTAAAAAATAGATTCTCTACTAATTTTCGCCTACAAAAAAATTTAAGAAATGAAAGCAATTATTTGTGAGTAACATAATTTTATAGCTCACCTGTCCAAATGGATAAAATTCTGATTCTAATGCTTCTTGACTTCTCTTAACAGTTATTTCAGGATACAAATCTGTCCTTCTATGATTAAAAACTGGAAGATTTAGCCTAACTTTTTTTACATAATCTAAATTTATTGAAGCAATAGCAATACCAGTTCCTTCTGTGCATTGTGCAATTACTTGACCCCAAGGATCAATCTGCAAAAAAAATTTCTTTACTTTGTATCTCTATATCTGTTTTTGACTAATGGCACCACAATTCAAAAGAATAATATGTTACATACCACCATTGCATGACCCCAAGATGTCCTTTTAGAATTATGAGCTCCTGTTTGAGCAGCAGCTACAACATAGCACTGAGTTTCAATCGCCCTTGCTCTTAATAAAGTTTCCCAATGATTAGCCCCAGTTGCAAATGTGAAAGCAGAAGGATATGTTAAAATCTCTGCTCCCTTTTTGGCTAAGGCCAAACTCAGTTCTGGAAACCTCATGTCATAACATATAGACAAGCCGATTTTTCCAATTGGAGATTTCACAGGCTCTGGAATATATTCTCCCTTATCTACATAACTAGATTCCATTAATCTTAAATTTTGTTCAGGTATGTCAACATCAAACAAATGAATTTTATGATATTTTCCTACAATTTCTCCTTGGTCGTTTATTATTATGTGTGTGTTTCTTATTTTTTCTGTGCCAGCTGATTCATGAAGTCCACCCAAAGATAACCATACTTTAGTATCCTAAAAAAATGATGAATTTCCATATAAAATTAACTTAGCCTTTTTTTTTTTTTCTTTTTTAATAAACTTGTTGATGTACCTTTGCTAATTCCTTATACCTAACAACTAAAGAGCCATTTAATGGTTCTGACAGTTCAAATATTTCCTTTTTAGCTCCACCAATAAAATCACAGGCTTCAGGGAAAAATGCAACTTTGGCATTAGCTTCTTTAGCAGCATTCACTAAATTTTTTACAGTTTCAAAATTACTTTCTTTATCTCCTGTTGAATTCATTTGACAAACTGCTACAAATGTTTCTTTTCCTCCTGTCATTTTTTCTGAACTGGATAAATTCTTCTTACTGATAATCCTAACTGACTTATTAAAGTTCCTAAAAATTTTTCCAGTCAAATTCATATAAAATATCATATTGTATGTGAAATTTAGGTAGTCCCACTACTGCTATAATTCAATCATGTTAGAATTAATAATTTATTTAAAAGCTTTTTTACCTCTACTATTCTTCTTATAACCAGCAATAATTACATAACCTAAATTGGCCAAAATATTTTGATAACAAGTTCTAAAGCTACGGCTATTGCTTTCCCGCAAAATTTTAAATTTGGGATGTGTATTTGATTCGAACATTTTTCTTAATTCCCTTGCTCCAAAAAATGATCCCCCCAACCTCTAGGTTATTTTTGCTTTCCTTAGTTGAAATTTGAGGCTAATTACATGCCCTAAAGTTATTTTAAAAAGTAATTTCATTACTTTTAAAAACTTTGTGCAAGTACTCTGGTGCTGTCATCTATCGCTTATTTCTTTTCCTATATGAATGACGCAATTTTGGGTGTTCTAATGCCACGCCTCACAACGTCAATGGATATAAACAAAGTTTTGTTTACGTGTTTTAAAGAACTCTTAATTTGTGAAACGTCAAAAAAAAAATAATAAATGAACTAATAATTGAAATTGCTTCGCTTACCATATCATAATCTGCAAGAACAGTATACACAATTGTTCTTAGCGAATTATTTTTGCAAAATTTATTTCGACTCAAAGCTTTCAACTTTGCATTGATTGAATTACACAGATCGTATTTTAAAACGTAAAATGTGGTTTTGAAAAAATGACAGTCGTTAGTACATTAGCAAATAATTACAATGTTTTTCACAAGGCTTTAATATTTTTGTTTCGCCTTGCATGGAAATCAAGAATAAGGCTTCCGTATTTGATTATGATTGGATTTATGGTAAGAGTCAAATTAGATGACATTATAAAGAAAGTTTGTTTCAGTAGAATGTACTTGTTTTAGGTGCTGGATATTAGATTAACCTTAGAAATAGTCGTGGATGTTGGACGCCAGACCCCTGAGGAATTAGGTATTAATCAAATGGAAAGTGATAGTGATGATAGCGAGGAGGAATCAGAACATTATGAGCAAATAACACAATAACAATTACCATGATATTTTATTTCCTGTTAGTTTAAAAAAATCTATGAATAATATGAAGAATATTTCATTGTAAAATTTATCTAATTTGAAGAAGGCAACTGGAGATAAAAATTATAACTCTAGAAGATAAAATTTGCATGAGATATTTTTATTAAATTTCACTTTTTGTACAATATATAATTATTTATAGGCATGTTTGATCTTGTATTTTCAGTTTAAACTTTTAAAACATTTATATTTAGGATGATTGAAGGCTTTTAGATCAGGATACTTTTATACTGTATTTATTAATTATTTAAGTTTATGTACTGCAATTCATTGAAGCACATTTTTTCTGAAATGTTCAGATAAAACTCAGCTCAACTATCCTGGTCAATTTTAGACAATTTTGTTACTTTTTACAATCATGAATTAAAAGTTAACTGGTAACTCTCAAATCAGACAATTAACGTTCAGATGGTCCTTTTTAAGCAAAATTTATGAGAAAAAAATTCTTAGCTTTAACACCCTGAGCAGTCAATTTTTTTTCTTATTGCCCTTCAATTAAATTTCTTGATGGATAGTTAATTTTTTGTTATCAAGTCTTTCATATTAAATTGTGATGTTCCATGTATTAATTTACCATCCAAAATGTAATTTGGAATTTTGAATCAAGTATATTTATTTAGGAAGAAAATTATTTCACAATGTAATTAGCAAGTTTTCTACTGAAAAATAATTATAATGATATTTTTAATAAAAAATCCAATTTTTTTTCTTAATTCTTAATTGTATACTTAAAATATTACTTCTTGCAATCTTAAAAAGTTACATTTAAAAAATTTAAGTATTAATACCTTTTAAATTGCTTTAAAAAAAAAAAAAAAAAAATACAAATTTAAAAAAAATTCCTATAAATTCAGTCTGATGGCATTTATTATGGCAAAGGTTTTTTTTTTTTTTTTTTTTTATAACATCATTTCAATTATTTGTTTTTAAATTGAGGCGCGCGTTTTTCGATAAATGCAGTCATGCCCTCTTTTCTATCTTCAGTACCGAATGTAGAGTTGAACATTCTCTTTTCAAAAAATAATCCTTCTTGCAATGTGGTTTCATAGGCTCTGTTAACACTTTCTTTACATATGGAAACAATAATTGGGGAATTGGCTGATATTTTGTCTCCTAGTTCAACTGCTTTGTCAACTAATTCTTCAGGAGGAAACACTTTGCTGACCAAACCTGCAAAAAAAAATTTTTTTTGCTCACAATTTTTTTTTCTTTTTTTTTTTTGAAAATAATTAATAGCCTACCTATGGCTTTGGCTTCATCAGCTGTAATCGGAGTACCTGTCAGGCACATTTCCATTGCGTTTGATTTCCCAACTATCCTAGGCAGTCTTTGAGTACCTCCAGCACCAGGGATTGTTCCAATTAATATTTCTGGTTGCCCAAATTTCGCTTTAGCTCCAGCATAAATAATATCACACATCATTGCCAATTCACATCCTCCACCTAACTAATCAGAATAAAAATAAAAAATTAAATTTTTTTGTTTCAATTTAACAACATTAACCAGTGATACTAACTGCATATCCATTAACAGCTGCAATTGTAGGTTTTTTAAACTGAGTAATTCTGGCCCAATTTTGAAGACTCTTTCCTTTAGCACAATCTGAAAATGTCATATCTTGCATCTCCTTAATATCAGCTCCAGCTGCAAAAGCTTTTTCACTTCCAGTGAGAACAACTACTTTAACATTATCATCTTGCTCAAAATGATCCAATGCATGATTAACCTCAGTCATTAATCCGGCACATAAGGCATTTAAAGCTTTTGGGCGATTTAATTGGATCAAGCCAACTGATTTTTCCTTGCCAACAATATCCGTTTTGATAAATTCATAGTTTCCATGAGCTAAAAGATAATTTTTTTACTTTTATATTTGCTTTTGTCATGATGTCCTTGAAATTGTTATTGCCAGGTCCTAAAGCTGTCTGTTTACAATTGTTTTTTTAAGTTGACCTTGAATATTGAGTAGACCAGTTTATTGAAAAAAAAATGACTATTCTTAAAGAAAATATAATAATTTCTACTTACTTGCACAAGCAAATCTCACCGAAACCGCAAGTCTAGGTATTTGATTATGAAATTTAACGGAATTTGAAACAAATAAACGAAGTACGTTCGTCGCCATCGCAGGGTGAATTCTTAAAATACCTAATTGAGAAACAGGTCTGAAGGAGGCGACAACAACAAATGGTAACAAGATTTCAGTCGGTAAAAACGGGCGAGGTGTAAATAATGATTAAGCGTTTACGTTGTGCATATGGGTTATCAAGTTCTTATGTAAGGTTCACAGTTTCACATGTATCAAAGGTTGTCAAAAAACGTTGCAGGGTCGGATTGGAACTGTTAAAACACGAATTTTATGAACTGTTAAATATTATAAACGTGATTAAGTGAAGTTGTTTACGTTTGATGGTTTGATAAGAGATTGCTTTTAAAGGACGTCGTGGCAGTAAAACAAATAAAATGGCGTTTGCCAAAAGTTTTTTCTGATTGGTGGGATAATTTTTGTTTCCTGTTTATGATTGGTCCATAAGATTTAGGTACAGAAAATTCCTTTAGATGGCATTGCAATGTTCGCGGCATGAGTGATGATAATAAAGTTGAAAGATTTAAGATTATATCGAAGGAAGAGAGAGGTTGCTCCAAATGTCGGCCGAAAAGCCCAATACAGCAAATGATGGGGATTAATCCCTACTATTCTGCCTTCATTTGATTTTTAAAATTTTTTCCAATATTCCAAACAATTTTAAACCTTCCGGATATTTAGCTTATGGGAATATTGTAGCTGCTGACTTCCTGGTTTACTTTCAAATGTGCATAAAAGACCTGTTTCTGATATAATTTATTTCTATACATCAAAACCAAAACGACGAATTCAAAGTCTTTACGCGATCATTTCTTGTAAAACATAAATGACTAGTGGCTATTTAAACTCCAGCGCTATTACAATATTCAATCCTTTACCTAAAATGACAGAAGTTAAATGTTAGAGATTAGAAACTTTAAAGTAATTATAAATTATCATAAAATCTTACCATGAGGCATAATGCAAACATTATCAGAACAGTTAATTTTTAATGATCTTAAAAAACACTTTAGATAACAAATTTCCATAGTTTTACATCATATAAAAGTGGTTTTTAAAAAAAGAAATATACAAGATGTACACTAATAAACAATATAATTTTTTTTTTTTTTTTTGAAAATATACAAAGAATTTTTAATTCATAAAAAGAAAAGACAAAAAAAGATCAATAAATCGATTTAGTACAAAATGTTATCACTTTTTCGAAATCAAAAATGTTACTTATAAATTTGTTTTTAATATCTTCAAAACTACTAGAATGGCAACAAAAAAAAAATCTTTTTCAAACCTATAATAAAAACTTTAAATACCTTATTTAAGGAATTTCAGTCGGGCGTTTACAAAACAATTAATTATTACACGAAACCGTTTTTACGTCCTATAAGACGGTTTTACAAAAAAAATTCATCAATTACCATTTATCTTTTTGTTAGGGTTACTAACTGTACTATTTTGAACATTACGGTACTATTTTTAAGCCCTTTATTCTTGTCAGCTTTAATGGTATATTCTTTATAAATTGGAAAATTTTGTTCCTACAAGAACCACTATTTTGTTCCTACTAATTTGTCGAATTTTCTTTCAAATCTTATCTTAATTTTTCTAATTTTTAAATTTTTTTTTTTGCATATTCATTGTGTCCTGGCTGTATTTTATCAGCTTTAATTGGGTTGTTAGAATATAAAATTTTGTTCCTAAAATTAATATTTCATATTTTATTTAAGAAAAAATAGAAAAAATATTTAAAAAAACGTTATTTTACTGCTTTAAATTAATAGGTACAAGATATTTAGAATAATAAATTCATTCTAAACCTTACATAAAAAGTATAAATTTCATTATTTTTTTTGAAAATAGGAATTTTCCTTGTACTATAAATAGTACTATATTTTTCGGGCAAAAGTAATATGGAAATACCACATTTTTTCTTGAAAAATTTTGATTTCCCTATTTTTTTCAAATATAAAGTTAGTAACCCTACTTTTTGTTCCTTGCACTTTCTTTTACTAGCAGCTTTTCAGTCAACTGTACGCAAATGTTCGTTCTTTTTCAAAAAAAAAAAAAAAAAAAAAAAAATAGAGTAGAATTACACAAGAGTAGGGTTTGGATTTTCATAAAGTTTTAGGAAGATATGTTCGCTCTTTTTTTTTTTTTTTTGAGCAATGACAACGAAAAATTTTACATTCAGAATAATTTCACGAAGCGTGAAATCAAGTTTTTGTACAGATAATATGCATTTACGATTATTCCTACTAGGGGCGCGAGGTCAGTTTTCTGGACGAAAACTTTATCATCTTTATCATCCGGAATCCTTTATCATCCGGTAATATTGCGAACATGGTCCAAAAATCTGATAAGCGCTCCTAAAGGGCATTTTTTTAAAATCACAATAAATAATAACAATAAACATATTGATAAAGTTGCTTCAAAGCTTTCCTCGTATTTAAATAATTTCGGTCGCTAAAGACTCCATCCAAACCTGCAAACGAAGACGATCCCTCCCAATCTTTTTTTTCTAAATATCAACACCGGTTTCATCATGACAAGTTATCTTCAGTCATGTCCAAAAACTGAGCGCTCACATCTCTACAACATTCCCCTTTGCTGTCGAAAATAAATTTGTAGAAACTGCCGTCCGCGCAAACAACTAAAAGAAAAAAAGAAAAAATTTTTTTTTTATTTCTTTCGACGTTTATTGTTTTTTCTGATAAATGGCATTGTGTGTCACGGCCAATTTTTCAAGCAAGAAAAACTACATAATAATTCAGAGTAATGGCCAAAGGTTTCATAACTGAAAGCCAAATAAATCAAAAAATATTTAAAGTACTTAAATGCAAGAAAATTGACCACCCAAAGCTGAATTTTCCCTTGCAAAGGCTCCAATCACAAATGTTTCAAATCAAATAAAAAGATTCTTTTGAATTAATCATCAGAATTACTAACCTATTACAGACTTGTTATCTTGACCAAAAGCGCATATACTTTTGGGGCCACCAGGAACTTGAAACCTACAAAAACTCCATTTACTGTTAAAATACTTGGGCAGGAATGTTGCGGATGCTAGGCTGGATTGCTTGTTTAATTTGGAATCTTCAACAGCAAAAACATGAATTGTTCCATGATCTGATGAGACACAGAGTAACGATGAATCTTGATTAAAGTTAATACTAAAACAGAAAAAAATATATTACAGAAATAAGCAATTATTATTAATAATACATAATAAATAATAAATATTATTTATTAAATTATTACTATGAGGTAGAGACAGTTACCAGTAAATATCGGCCGCATTAGCCCCACGTCGTAACTCCGTTATTTTACACCCAGTGGCAGTGTCAAAAACCCTTATTAAAGTACCCTTTAAAAAAAATTCTTTTATTAGTAACAAATTTTGGGAGCAAGTTTTTTATTGTTATCATACCTTCTGGCCAGCTGTTGCTATCCTAGTCCCTCCATGATTTAGTGAAATAGCAGAAAGAGGGGCTTCATGTGCAGGTATATCAACAGGGGGTCGATCTGTATTTGCTAAATCAACTAATTGCACATGGCCAGTTTTTCGACTAGGAAAAGCTAGTAAAGAATTAACACTACTAGGGCAAAGAACACATAAACCCTTTGGATTTGAATTTGTTTCAAACACATGAAGCTGTTGAGGATGATGTGTAAATGTATAAACCTTAATAACTCCTTCTAAAACTACAACAATTCTGTCTCTTCTCAAACGGACCCCTTTCACAGGTGCATTAAATTCCAAAGCTATGGCAGCTTCTTTTTTGAGATCATCCCACACTATCACTCTGTTGGGAGGATATTTCGGATGTGAACCTCCACCTACCAGGGCAAGATAATTGCAACGAAATAACATTTCAACATAACTAAGTCCTCCATCCCCAAAGTCTTGTCGTTCTCTTTCTTTTAATGGATCACAGTTGTATATTCGAAAACCATTTTCCATCCCGCAGGCAAAACATCCTAAAAAAAAAAAATTGTAAAATGTTAAAACAAAAGATCAAAATAGCTGATCATTTATCTACTTATTTTGTATTTTTGCTTTTGTGGATTGCAATATGTTACTTGATATATCAGAGGGTTCAAATCATGAGCTCTCCCCGTAATTATACGGGACAGGTGAAGTTGATTAAAATACAATATTGTAAATAAACGACGTAATTTATGCCATATATACAAATGGAAAGCCGACAAAAGCGTGTTTATGTCACGTCATCAAAATAGGCTTCGGATTGAAGCGCATTATTTGGACATTTAAAACAAAAAATATCGGAAATAAAACGTTATGTACCCTGATCTTGATTAAATCCTGCAAATAATAAACCGTTTTTATACGGATTATTCGTACTTAAATTCATTTTTATTTAAATTTTACTTTTTTAGCGACACGAAAACAAAATATCCGAACAGTCGACATTTGTCGTCTACAAAATTGGTGGGAAAATTATTCAGGGATTTAAAATTTAAATGCGACTGTTTCTTGGTATTGTCTTCAAAGTGAAACGTTTTTCCACGCAAGCTTCTTTTGTAAGCTTAAATACAAAAATGAAGAGAACTGCAGTTTGCATTAATTAAAAAAGTTATAAAATCCGTAACTTTCCATAAAACTTTTTTTAATTTTCTTTTTTTTTTTTGTAAGCAAAATAACATTGTGCGTAAGCTAAAAATGGCTCTACATCAAACATGCGTCTCTTTTTCGAAATTGCGACAAGAGTCCCTATAACAATATAGATCACGACATATTTTGTTATTTTGAACGCCATTTTCACTATTTTTCATTATTTTTGAATGAATGGGGAAATTATGGACGATGGCATGCCTAAATTGTTACATACGAAAAACCGTTTTGTACACCAATGGAGAATTTTTTGTTGTTGTGATCATGAATTATGAATTTCGTTAACAAAAACATTATCTTATCAATATGCTTAGATTAATTATTACAATTTAACGGTCGATACTTTCATTCATTAAAGTTTCTTTGTTTATGTGAGTTAATCAAAAAATAAAAATATGGATTTGCGTACGTACATTTTTTTTTATTAATTCTTTTTATAATTTATGTATACAAAAACCAAGTTTGGTTAAACATGGTCATTGACCGTTTTAAGGCCTTTTGTCTATAGATGTAGGTTGATTCTTAAATGAAATAAGTTAAAGTTCTGACAGATATTTGGAACAGTGATTGCAACTCAGAAGATGAATTCACTTTTGTTATTTGTTATTTTGAAAAAAACGATTTTTTGAATAATGACTATTTTGTCATTGTTGATTACTATTGTGATTAAAAAAATTTTCTTATAATCCAATGAATTTGGCCGAAAATTATGGGTTTCTTTATTCATTGTTTAAACACAAGAAGAGGATTTTAAATGTGTTAATATTGGTACAGTCTGCATTTTTCTATATTTATGTTTAGATTTAAGCCTATTGAGCATTCTTTTATTTATTAATTTTTTTTGTATATTAAATAGTGCGCTTGCCTTTTTCTAAATATGTACTACATGTTTCATTTTCAAAGTTCTTCAGAAGAGCAGCTATGTTTTTCCCCGAAAACTTTGTTTTGCCTTCAAACTTTGATGCATTTTAGCTTTGTTTTTTGCTGGGACTTTCACCAAAGCTTTGTTAAATTTTTGTCAGAAACAATTTCATAATAGAAGTTTATTACTTTTACATTTACTGACAGAAGTATTTGCTTGCCTGTAGAAAATCTATTATTTTAATAAATACCCCTAAATTCCTATAAATTTAATATCTTAATTAAAAATCTTTTATTTCCTTTTTTTTTTACAGAAACAGACATTCATGAAATGCAGGAAATTAATATTGCTGTTCAAGAAATGTGTGAGCAACCTGATAGTTTAATATCAGAAATGGGTGTTACTAGGAGGCGAACAAGGACTTTACAAACAAAAAGACTGCATAGAAGAACAAAAGATGTTGTGGATTTATTACCATCCAGACAAGGTACAAAAAAATATTTTAAAAAGAATAAAGTACTTTGTCTTAGTTTTTATATTTCATTTCAGATCCTTTGTTATTATCAGGTGGAGGTGATGCAGATACAATTGACGGCATAACGTTATCGACGCAAGCAGAGTCCTTCATATCCGCTGTCGAAATCAGAGCAGAACAGATTGTTCAACATATTGAAAAAAATAAAGCTTTAATGGAAGATAATCCAAAATCTGAAATTGACAGAATGTAATATTTTTCATTGTAGAATATGTTATGTAATTTTTATCCACTGTACTTTTTTTACCTCTCTTTTTCAGTGTTGCTTTAAGAGAAATGACAGAATGTTTAACCCTTAAGAGAAACGTTAAACGAAAATTAACGAAAAGCGTCAGTTCCAAATCAAAGCCCATAGGGTCTTTCAAAAGATTAAAATATAGGACAGATATATTTTTTTCTAAGGTATTTTACTACCTTTCACTGTGTCATTGTATTATTTTTAAAAGATTTTTAGTTCACTTTTATTTTATTCTTTTTCAGTTAGCTGTTAATTTTAAGAATTTTTTATATAGTTTTGAATTATGGTACAGCAGTTTGAAAACTATAGAAGGACATTTTGGAAGTAGTGTTGCATCATATTTTAAATTCCTACGAAAATTATTTATTCTTAATGTGATAGTATTCCTAGTTATGTGAGTAATGAAAAATTATTTTTGTTCTAGTTATCTGTACTTTAATATTACATATCTACTTTCAGAACTGCATTTGTTATTGTGCCACAACTTCTTCTTCGACTGCTTCACGTATTAGATGATATTTCTGCTAATAATAAGACGTTGGTTTTGCAAGACTTTATGACTCACAATGAGCCTAACGTAACTTACGATGGAGTTTATAGTTTGCCTTTAATTAGGATGAAAAGTGATCCTTATAAAGAGAACGACGAGTTTCGATTCGGAAATATTTTTACAGGAGAGGTAATTATAGTTCATTTATTTATTTTTATTGTGCAAAAACATTCGTGTAACTTGACTTTCTTCGCTTTCAAATCTTTTATTAACTTACGTAAGGCGGTAAAGTTATAAGAAAGATACAATTTTTCGAAAACCTTATATGGAGCAATTCTTTTGCTTAAGTATTGGGCATTTCGGCACCATATTGATTTTCCACTTAAAAATTCATCATTCCGACGTAAAGGTTGAAATCTAAAGAACATTTGTATGTCAGAAACCATAAGAAACGTTTTGCTCAATATTTTGCGAGCAATTTTGTATGACATGCTTTCAATGCGGCCGTCATTAGAAATCGTTAGGTGTTTTTCATATGTATTTAAACATTGAGTGAGGATCCGTAAAGGGGTTGTAGACTAACTTTTATTGCCTAAAATTCAAGTAAATAAAATGTTGGGAAAATATCTTCCGAATTTTCCAGAACGTTCCTGGAAAATTATCTCTGATAAGAGTTAAATAATCAGAATATAGACTGTGAGGCCAGTACTGCAGGTCTTTGAATTTTGCTGCAAGATATATATTTCATTGCATTGTAAAGTGTACATTACATGTGAAAGTTTAGGATTTTGTCAATTTCAAAAAATTGACTCATCAAATTAAGACGACTTAGTCACTTATACAGGTGGCCAATGTCACAGGTTATTCTGTATATTCTCATTGTGTTTTTTTCACAACAAATTTACTATAATTTTTTTTATTATTGCTAATTTGGATTAATATCTATCGTAGAGGTAGGATTTTCTTTCTTAATCTTGCTAATTATTTTCTTTTGTTTTTATTTATTTTCTGTGGTTTTACTTTTAATTTGTTTTGTTTTATTTTTTTTATTTTAGGGATTTTTAACCCAAACTGTTCTGTTTTACGGATATTACGCCAATGTTTCATTCAGCTTGATTGAAGGCTATAAATATCATATTCCGACAGCTTACTTCTTCTCGGTAATTTTTTGCTACTTTGTAGTGTTTTTATCGCTTTCAATTAGGTAAGTATTTTTTTAAAATTTTCGCATTTAAACCATCGAAAAGAGCCTGAATATATTCTTTTTTTAGTATGGCGATTTCTTACCGTAAAAGCTTCATTGAAACTTCCGGTAGCGCAAAAAACGTTTTCGCCAACAAAATATTTTGCGGCTGGGACTTTGGAATAGCCACAAAACAAGCCGCCGAGTTAAAATCACGAAGCATTTACATGGAATTGAAAGAACTTTTGGACGATCAAACAAGAAAAAAAGAATGGCAGGATTGTCTGAATACTTTTTACGTGATAGTAATGCAGATTTCTTTAAATTCCTTATTTTTATTGGTCATCGGGACCGTTGGATTTTACACATGGAAATACGTCGATGTTCATATGAATAACATAGACACTCCGACGACGATGATGATGTCGCTTACGTTAACCATCGTTGTATTGTTGGGTCCAATTTTTTTTTCTTGGATAGTGCAGTAAGTTCACAAAACATGGGCCGATTTTTATGTTTTTAATTAAAATAACTTTCATTAAAATCTTTATTTTTTTAGATTTGAAGATTACGAATCGCCAAGATATGCATTGTACATGACCTTGATTCGAACTTTCACATTAGATGGAGTTGTCATTGCAATCGTTTTAGCGTATAGGATCTCCAAATCTGCTAAAACAGAGTGTTGGGAAACTAGTTTGGGTCAAGAAATTTACAGACTCGTTTTATTAGATTTTATTTTCGGTTTGATAGGAACTGCGGCAGCTGAATTGATTCGTTATAGAATTTTTAAGTAAGTCCAAAAATAATTCAAACGATTCAGTGATTATCTTGTGCAGCTGTATTTATTTATTTCCTTTTTTTTTTTCAGGAATATGTGGCAAGGGATCGGATGCCCGGAATTCGATATAGCTCGAAACACAATGAATCTAATATACAATCAAACTCTGTTTTATGTTGGATTGTACTTCAGCCCAGTTCTGTCTCTCGTCATCATCTTTAAAATGTTTATAACGTTTTACATAAAGAAATGGGGTGCAATTTACAACTGCAAACCATCTGCGAAGCCTTGGCGAGCTGCTCAAACGCATACAGTATTTTTAACCATAACCTTTTTAGCTTTTTTCGGAGTCATCGTACTCTATGGATATATTTTAACGTCGTAAGTGATTCTTTTCAAAAAATCCAAATCAATTTAATGAGTGTATTTTTTTTTTCTTTTTCAGAGTTTTTACGTCGAGTTGCGGCCCATTTCGCGGAAAAAAATTAATGTACCAAAGCGTTTTAAATGAAATTTTAGTCGGGCACGAGACTTCATGGATTCTACATATCCTCTTGTATGTCTTTCGCCCTGGGATAGTTGCTGTCGTTTTAATGGCTATGCTTTTAGCTGTTTATTATCTTCGATCAGTGGCAAAAGCTCGCCAGCACGTTGTTAATATTTTGCAAGACATAGTTCGACTTCAAGCTGAAGATAAAAAATTTTTGCTTCAAAGCATTTCTAAATTTAGCGAAAGGAGTAAGTCAGTTATGAGCTTTATAATATTCAGATCCTTGGAACGGTTACTGGCGTGGATCAGTATCAGATTTCCATTGCCCATAAGCTAAACATGGTTATAAGTGGTCCATGGTCTTAATTTTTTGCTTTTTTAAATCAGACTTTAGGGATGGAAACAACGAAAATCGGTTCGGTGATTTAAACTCCCGCGTGGTGCAAAGCCATTTCGAAAATCGAGATTATGACCATCGGAAACCAGAGAATTCCGACGAAGAGCAGGATTTATACGAAAGGATTTTAAAAGAAGGGAAAAAATGGAAGAGCACCGCGGACCAAATTAATGATTTATCCAAGAGCGACAAAGAATTTAAAAAATTCGGTAGATTAAGCGGCCAATTCCGAAGCGGATTGTTCAGAAGCACGCAAAACATTAATAGCTACGACAACAATGCTGTTAATTCTAATAAAAAGCTTTACCAAAGTGCGCATAACGTGTACGATGATTTTAGGAATACAAATTTAGGTCTTAATTCACATCAGGCTAGCACATCGAAGTTGATGGACACTTATGATCAGAGATCTCTAAATGAGTAGGTTTTATTTCATAAATAAGTGTTGCTGAAATTATAAATGGTAATTTTCGTTAAAAATTAATGTTAAATTTTTGCAGATATCCGTCATATACGATACACGAGGCTTCGTCGAACAATTATGGATATCAGAATGACGACGACATCTCTCAGGATGGATATAAACAAGATACAAAAGTTAATTTTAATCCGGTTTACACAGAAAGTCAATCTTTTCACTCCGGCGATGAGGATGAAGGAGAGAGCGATGAATACGAGCACAGAAGCTTTAATTTACGGTAAGGAAAGACGAAAATTGCTCCCTGTAGCTAAAATCTCTTGAAAATTTTTCGAGAATTCGAGGGTTGTCGAGAGCAAGCTTTTCTTCGGAACAATAGCTGCATTTTTACTGATTTCAATTAATCATTTAAAAATTAATAGTATTCGGAAAAAAATTTTACAGAGATCTTCAATATTTATTTTTTTTAATAATTTTGTTGAGCTAAAAATCGGTAGAGGCCTAGTTTTCAAGTCATTTTTTATTTATCAATTTTTTTTTTCTCAGGAGAAATGGATTTGATCAATCTCGCTCAGATCGTTCAAATCATGAGGATGATCAGAATTCTCGATATACTCCGCACAGCTACGATGACAGGGTTCCAAGTAGAATTAGTTTTGATTCAAATCGAACGAACACTAGTTCCAAACGATATTAGCAATGAAGCAAGTGTTAGACTTACATAGTAAATCGATTGAGTGCCTACAGAATGTTTTTGAAGGTAAAGAATTTTTCGGTGGCCAAAATGTTACACAAATTTTCTTTTTTGTTCGCAGTTTTATCTGATTAGGAATTTTTCGTTGTAAATGTAAGTCACTAGGATGGTCCAAGAAAAATAGATCTCTTCCGATCTTCGCTCCCCGGTTTTTATTTGTTTCTGTGGACCTCTGAATCATTTTCGGGCCGAAAGAAAATTCCCACATTGAAAATTTGGCGATTATGTGATTTTTCCAAAAAAAATGAGTTTTGTGTGGTACATTTCCAAAAATCACCACGGTTCCAAAAAGTGATATAAAAATTTGATATTTTTACAGGAAGGTTCTTATGTTATTGACTTGGAAAAGAAATTGTTGGTTAAGGAAATATGGCCTAGTACGGCGTAAAAGGGCATAAATGTAAAAAGAAAAACGGGATTTCTTCAATTGAAAAACACCATAAGATTTTAAAACTTTGAAATTGATTTCAGATGAATGGGGATGAGCCTAAATTCAGTTCTTTCTACAGACATTTGGCGATTTCACCATATAAAGTCAAGATGTGAATACAGAAAAAATTAGGGCCTATCAAGTCGAAAGGCATACCATGAATTTTATCTTATCAAAAGAAGCATTTTTCTGTAAAACACTATGTTCTACGACCATTCTTTCTTTAGTTATGATTAAAATTAAATTTGGCCAAAAAAATTCCCCATAAGAATATTTGTTTTACGTGTAATAAACATACACAAGGCCATGATCTCAGTTAGGGATTTTTTTTTCGGTCTGAAAAAAATTCAAGATACATTTTTAGGGTCCAAGAAAACAAGTAAGAACCGGGGAGCGAAGATTGAAAGACATCGATTTTTTTGGACCACCATACTAAGTCATAAACATTCCTTTTTTTGGTTCCTGATTTTGACGTCTTTAAATAATTTTAATCGCTTAGTTAATTAATTACGTAAATAACTTTCTTATTTATTTATTTATTTATTTATTTACTAAATTATTGAAAGACAAGATCAAATTTATAAAAAAATAAATCTAATTAAGTTTTTCATAATAAGAGATTTATACTTTTTTAAGATAAACCAGGGTAAGTATTAGCAATTTTTCATTGACTTCACATTTACCCTGGTCTATCTTACAAAAAAGAAGGAAAATTTAGTGAACTGTTATAGATTCGCGACGATTGTAGATCTTTAAAAATTCGGCAGAAAAAGTTACTGATTTCGAACTATTAAAAAGATTAGCGGAAGACTTGGTTTTTCGTCTGAATTTTTTGATGAATTAGGGTCGGCTTTTTGGGTAGATGTTGATTAGTTGGGTCATTCGACTGGTTGATTTTGATATTGATCGGTGGTTTTTGGGTAGTTGTTACAAACTTTTAATAGCTCAGAAAACGAGACATTTGTGTATCGGTCTCGATATATCTACATCTGTTCCTACTAATAAATAGATCGATTTACCAGTGCCACCATTTGTGTTCTGGAGCTTTCTCTCACCATTCACGTGAGCTAGAAACAGCCCAAGATACCAAGGCGGGGAAGGGCTCGCTAAAAATATATTAAGCTGAGCTCCAGATAGCTTTTTGTAACATGAGAGTTTTTAGTAGTGGCTACGCAGAGCAAACCATCACATGGGGAGAATAAGGAAGATATTAGAGCACCAATATTTTTCAGGAAAGACTCAGTCCATTCCCCGCTCCTCCATTTGACTATGATGAATTAGGGCTTTTAAGTCAGTATAATATCCATTTCTTTAATGCCTAAAATAACTTTCGAAAGCTTTAAATTTAATACTGTATATATTAAACATTGTTTCATTTGTACAAATATATGAAGAATCGGTTAAAATCCCTATAATCTCATCTTTAAAAAAAGTAAAGATTAAAAAAATAAAAATTGTAAAAAAAGAACAAAAAAAAAAAATGTATATATAATTTCTAAATCAAAATTTTAATTTATATCTTCCAACGTTTTTCCGCGTTTTTTTGTCTATTACCATTTTTTTTTGCGTCATCTTTCCACCTTGGGCTATTGTATGGGCTACACTCTCCTTTTTCTTTTTCGTCCTTTTTATTTATAATTGCCGTATATATTAACTTATTTGTAACATTTTTAAATTTTTCCCCTTGGACGTTGCTTCCCTGATCCTGGTTTTTTATTTTGGCTGACGACCAAGGGTTGTAAGTGCTGTCTTTAAATTTTTTATGATTATCTTCTTTCTTTTCCTGCCTCGTCCTTTTGATATTTGTGTAGCCTTCGTCCTCTTCCTCTTGCATGCTTTTGTTCACATATTGTGTTATTGAACTTCTTTTAGAGAACGATTTTTCGGAAGTAAGCTCGCTTTCTTTATGGATTTTGAGAGGTATTTTGTCGTAGCTGTCTTTCCGAGCGTACGTTAAAATCTCTTCTTCTGTATCTAGCCAATCATCTTTCCATCTTCGTTGGAGATTTCTTTTTTGTAAACGTTAATGATTTTAAAATTTTCTTCTTTCTCGTCGTGATAGGAATTTTTAGAATCTGAAAAATAGGTCTCTGTAAATAAGGAGAGCTTTTTCTGAGTCGGAAATTTAGAGTTTTCTCTATTCGATTGATATGCCGGCGAGACACATATAAACGCCCTATTGGGGGAGGAGGTTTTCTAAATGCCTATTGGAAGGGGGTCAGAAAGTATCGAAATCATGCTTATATAATATTTAAACGGCACTTGATATTTTGGTTCAAAATTATGTCGGAAAAATTAGCATTTAAAGTTTGCCCACTCTAGATCGGCATGAGGGTTTCTTTAGAAAAATGTCCTGATCCTCGAGAACCAGCTTTTGCACCATTACCTAATACTATTTCCGCACTATTTTCAAATTTTTCGTCACTGTTATCATCATCGGAATCGTTTTCATCTTCGCTATGTTCGTCTTGTTTTCTGATGTTGAGGTATTCTTGGCTATCCTCTTTGCTGCTTTTGAGAGCCTCGAGACTGTTCATAATTCTGTCTACCTCATCCTGTTCTATGTCCTGCTTAAAATTCAGCCGGCTGCCATTACCTGGAAGTTAAATTACAAATAAAAAAGTATAATATAATTCTTTTTTTTTTCGAACATTGGTGTCGAATGACTTAAGAAGCCACTAGAGCATTATAGACCTTCCCCCCTCCTTACGTATTGCTTACATAATAATATTTAATTGGCCCCATGTGCCTCATATACCATTTAAAAAACATGAATCTAAACTTACTTCGTGTCTTAGAATTATTTCCGTCGTCAGATTCAGTAAATAAGTCACTCCTTGATTCTCCGTTACCGCTATTTTTTACCGCGTCAAAATCGTAATCCTTCAAAGACATGTTCATCGGAGTATTGGGATTTGTTAAAGATTTTTCTTCAAAATCCGAGATTATCTAAAAGTTTAAAGAAAAAAAGGAAACGGTCTAAAATAAGATTATTTTATTTCTTTTTAAAAAAATCATAGGAGAGTTGAGCCCCATTTTCCACTACGTGGCTGGCTGCGGACCTGAACTATAAATTCTGATTTCCCGGGAAATTCGAAAATATGGAATTCAGGATTTCTCATTTTTAGAAAAAACAGTTTTCCGGTTTTGAGAAATAAAACTTTTTCGAAATCTGGATGGTCCCTGGATTTCCTGTTAATTCTCATTCAATTTCCCTGGAATCTTAAAGGAACGAAAAAAATCCCGGAATATGGAACGGCAGTACATCTGTCCTGATTTCTAATACTACCTTTATTTCCTTTGTGTTTTCAGCCTCCCGTGTATTTTCATCCCTATAATTTTTTTCTTCCAATTCTTGAAAAGCATGATCGTTTTCCTCGTTTTTCTCAGACGCCTCTTTCGACGGCAATCCTTTTGTTTCCATTTTAATAGCGTTTTTCTCTTGACAAGTATCGCTCGACCTTCGTTCATTTTTCTCATTTTCACCGTAGGAATGTTTTGTTTCGTTGTGGTTTCGGAGAGGGATGGACGTACTGGATATTTCATCCCTCCCTAAATTGCTTTTCTCGGTTTTAACCTTTTCCTCATTGTCGTTCATTTTCGTTTTGAATTTATTTACTAATTCTTCTAAATTTGTTTCTTCCTCGTTGTCGTCGCTGTCGAATTCCTGCACCAATTTTTTTGCTACTTTTTCGTAGTCGTCGTCGGATTCGTTTTGATTTTCTTCGTTTTTATCGATGTCATTTAAAATGATTTCCTGTTGACAGCTAGAAGCAGTTCCATGATCGTGGTCACAATTGCTCTCAACATCGGACGCCGGCACCGGGATGTAGATCGGAATGTAATGAGGCACGGGAACGGCGAAAGATGGATACGGATATGAGGGAAATCTGCAGTAATTTTGCCAGTAACTAGGTTGGTACGGAATTGGGCAGCAGTTCGGTTCCCTTGGGACAGGTACAAAATGCTGTGGGACGTTGCTTTCTTCCAGATTGTCGCAACCGGCTCTTGATTTCGGTCTGCCTCCCGGTCTCGATTTTCCTTTCTTAATAGATTGATTCATGGATGATTTGCTATTGTAAATGGATTCCTTTGCTAATTCCTGAGTTTCCTTGCTTAAACAAGGATTGGAGGACGGCAAAAGCCTTACCCCCATGCTCGAATGGGAATGGAAAACGTTCGGAGTTTGCAACATTGCCGTATTAGCGCATAGCGGATTAAGCAATGAAGGACTTGACAACAACGGTTCTATTCTACAATTTTTCGCTAAATGATCAGCGCAGGGATGCCATTCTAAAATAAAATAAAAGTTTTAAGAAAAATTTAAGAAATTGTTGTCATTGCTTCGATTCAAACCTGGATTAGGGTGGCACATAGAATCTGGAAAATCGGTATGTAAACATGTTTGGAAATGTTGTTTTGTACCGCAAGCGCCACATATGATGGTATTTGTGTTACTGGCGATGGTTCTGCTGTTTTTTTCCGAATTGGGATGATACTTACAGTCCATGTTAAAAGGACTTTTAAAAAAATTTCACAGCGAATTTTAAGTGTTTGTTATTAAATAAATAATAATAAAAAACGAGAAACTTTAAATATTAAAAAAAAAAAATTAAATCATTTGCAGAAAACATTTACTTCTTCTTTTTCGAATTTTTTCCTGAAAAGTTTTGTTCTGGAATACATAAATTAAACTACTTACAAAAGGTGGTTTTTTTTGAAAAAGCGGGTTTTTGTTATTGCACAGTATTTGATGTAAGGCACAGATCTGTGATTTGAAATAAGTGTAATTCAGTCTCAGTCTTGAACCAAAAACTAAGGGTATTTCATTATACCATCACCAGGCCAAAATTCCGTTACAACAGTCACAAAATCTACCTCTAAATTCATCCTAAAGTACATTCGCTTTTCCAGAAATGTAAATTTTCAATTAAAATGAATGACGATGGATTAAAATTTATACGGAATCGTAGAGGGTGTCCAAAAAATAATTGACTACTTTTTGAAAAAACTTAGAAAAATTGAGATCGGGAAAACGTGATGAAAATTTTCCCATGCAAAAATCGGGAAAGCGGAAAATTTTGGGCCTAAATTTTTTTCCCCATTGTTAAATTTTTCAAATTAAGAGCATAAGAAGTTTTGGGGACCCCTGGTCGGAAATGACGGGAACTCCTGTTTTTCCGGCATCAAAAGTCTAAAAAAAAAAAAATCATTTAACCTCCCTATTTCGTTTTACATTTTTTTTTTTTTTTCACAAAAAAATAATATTTAGGTACCTTTTTAAAAATAAGTAAATTGTTGAAGGAAAGGAAAGAAGAGAATCGTGGAGTTCTAAGAAGAGGCGATTTAACCGTAGCAGATGAGAAAAAAAATTAATCATGCGATGATCTGTTCATATCATTTTATTACAGGTATGAATTTCTTTTACAAATTGTGATACTGATAATATGAGAAGAAATATCATCAACAATTTTTATTGTCAACAGGTCAACCAGCTGATTCGCTTCATTGTAGTAATCCTGATGGGATAGCACTTTAAAACTTGTATGGAAAAAAAATTTACATTTCACCAACAAGACAAAAGTCAAGGTGACATGATTTGAACGTTCAAAAATTATTGCACTGAAAAGACTCCAAGATGTAGAGAAAAAAAAAAAGAAAGAAAAAAATTGTTTTCTGAAATTGAAGATTCCACTGATGGAACACCTGTCAACAAAATAAAAAAGCTTTGTTGACCCTCTGACAAAAGAGATTGGATGTCAGACAGGAGCAATGCAAGCTGATTTCAGCTGCCAAGCAGAAGAACGTTATTCTGATATATACAAAAACAATTTTTCATTCAGAAAAGAGGTGTATTAACTGGTAATGCCTTGAGCAAGTCAGTTATAGACAAAAAACCATTTGCTAATGATCCCATATCCACCCAGTCCTGTTTTAAACTGGACTTACAGATGGTGCTGTGTTACTTCTGATATTTGAAACAGTGGAACCATATATTACAGAAAATTCTGTCAGTAACCTCAACAAATTTCAACAATTTATTTCGATGCTTATGAAACTAAGATTAAATTTACATTTAAAGATCTGGCTTACAGATTTAATATTTCCAATCAAACTTCCCGAATTTTTTCATTACATCTTTTTTGTACATCCTCCATTTCCTAGTTTTCCATTTCTAAAATACATCATCTGGATTTAACTTTTACACATACGTCAAATTAAATAATAAAAACAAGTAGAAAAAGAAATAATACATTTACTGTACTCGTGATTGTTTATATTTTGATTGTCCCCCAGTAAATCTGGCGCGTAAAAAAAACTATCCGGTCATGTGATTGAAAATGCTCTATGCCGAAGCGTGATTGGTGGATTCAAGCTGAAGCAATGTCGTCACATGGTCTGCCACCCACGTTGGATTGTGGGTAAACATCCGCTGTGAAATCGCCATATTTGTTTTTCGGTGATGTCTGTATCACGGACACAAGAAAGTGATGCATGGGCGCTTTTAGCCCTAAAAAGTGCACCGGCTAGTCCTACAAAAGTACAATGGAGTCCGGACTCAACAGGGAAAGCAATAGCAAAATTAGAAAGTCGAGATTTCGAATATATAATGCGACAGAAACGAATTACAATCGGTCGAAATAGCTCTCGCGGCGAGGTCGAAGTAAACATGGGACATTCAAGTTTTATTTCGAGAAATCATCTAGAATTATACTTTGATTATCCGAATTTTTATCTTTCGTGCAATGGGAAAAACGGTGTTTTCGTCGGTGGAGTGTTCAGGAGTAAGGGTCAACCGTCTTACCGGTTGGAAAAAAAGTAAGTATATGTAAACATACCCGAGGAGGGGGACTCATAAAGCAACGTGTTTACATGTGGCTGCAAGGACGCAGGCTAGGGTTAGGGATATAATAATTCCCCGGGCTTAGGGTCGATTTTTCGCTTTTAATTTGCAAACTTGAAAAACAATCAATCGCCGTGGATTATCTCAAAAACATAAAGGATGACGATATCGATCGCATTTGCGATCAATACAAGTTACTTTAAAAACACACCAATCAAAACACAAGTGACCTTGGAGCTAGACAAGCAGAGCCTAGATAAATTATTGAATCATGACATGAAACTTGATTTGCTCTGGTTTCTTTCATCATCATTATTTGTTTTGACAATTTCCTTATAATTCAGATTAACTTATTATGTATTAAAATTTGGTTTTATTATTTACTATGGATTCGGCTAATGTTCACAATGTTGCAATAATGATAAACATCATTGTTGATGCTAATTGGACTTTTTTTTCAAGGAAATGCTTTTTGCTCTTCATGATGAGTGTATGAACAATTCATGAAGGCTGCGAACTTGGGAAATGTTGGTATTGAGAGTTTAATTAAAACCATTACAAATACATGAAAATAATAATATTAAAAACTGCTGGATGCTGCTATTCAATTATCAGTACAGTTATACAGTTATAAAGGGTTTTAAATTGTTTGAAATGGGCTCATGAAAATTGAATCTTATTTACTGTTGACCTTTTTTGGAAAAGGGCAAATTTAATTTGCAAAGGAATTAATCTTGATACTAAATATTTGCTTTTGAAGAATAGTCCTATTAAGAAACATTGGGGAAAGTCACATTTTCGTTATTTGCAGTTATTAGGTAGCTATTTTTAAAAATTAAAATTTTTAGCACCTTTTAATTTTTTTATTTTATTTTATTTTATTTTTCAGGTTTTTTTTTAAATTAAATTTCTTCCTCAACTTTGTGTTACTGGTTTCTTTTTTTTTTAATAATAAGGAATGCATGAATTCTTTGTGTTCTTCGGAGTGATAAAATTTTCTATATCCTAGAAAGAATGAAGAATGAGGATTGAGGAACTAAATTTTGTCCCCAGAGTAGTTCTTCCAGTGGAATTGTAACAAAAACTGTTTTCAGCCTAAACTGGCTACAAGCATGCCTTTAAAATGCTTTTCTTGATTTAGCTTCTTCAGGAATCTTTTTTTCATTAAAAATTTGGAATTTTCTGGTATAAGTTCATTTTTAGAATTTACCTTAACTATTTTGAAGAGAGATTTTCTTAGCTAAAATTCTTTTCAAAATAATGTAATAATCTAGCACACTTAGAAAAATCATCCTCCTTGTGATAAAAGTTGCTCAGAAATTGTTTGGTAAAAGAATTTCTATGATTATTTTTTTTTCCAAGTAAAGATGTTTTAAATAATTTAGGATTTTTTTCTGAACTAAATCTTTCAAAAATTTACTTATATCTGTTTGTTATGATTATGCATTGGAAGAATTTCTCAGTTTCATGAAGAGTTTTTTAAAACTCTTTTTCTTAGCAATCTTGTATAAAGGAAAACATTTTTAAGAGGCATTGTTATATAAAGTAACTTTTACAATTTTTTCATGTCTTGCCTATTGTGGCTATCAATTGAGAACTCTTTAACTGTGACAGCGGAAATAGTTTTATTTCTGTCGACTTTGACCATGGCTCTCTAATTCAAAATGTAAAAAAAATGTTTTTCCTTCGTTCAGTGTTGCCGTCCCAACAAGCTCATAAGTAAACGAAAATGAGTTACTTCCGAGGCAGTAATTTGAAGCGGTCAATTAATTATCCCATTGTGGGGTTACCAGGAAAGCAATTTCAAGATTTTAATTTCCAAATTGTTTTTCGAGAAAATGGCGTATTTTTTTATTAATTAAATCTTTTTTTCCAGTTGTTCAATTAGGTTTCCTAGTACGAACATCTGGCTTAGATTCCAATCGTTAATCGATGACCAAGACCCTCCGGTCAACATCGGGAAAATCAGCCTCCAAAGCCCGGTTAAAAGAGCAGCACCTCTACCGCCGTTGAAAATCAACATACCGGATTCAGAACAAATTAATAGCCCGTTCCCCTCTCCTACCGGAACGATCAGCGCCGCGAACTCCTGTCCTGCCAGCCCTCGCTCCGGTCATGGAAGGAGGAACATTACTTCCGAACTGCAAATGGTCGCTGCTTACGCTGCTCAGGTCGCCAATAACGGAGGGCCTATGACCGTCGGTAACACGGTCACCATATCCAGTGATGATAGGTTGGTATTATCCAAAAAAAAAAAAAAAAAAATTGGTATTTATAGGAAAAGAAATCACGAGATGATGTAAACAAAGCTATTAGCATTGGAAAGTAGATCACTGAAAGTGATATTGATACCCCTTGAAGGTGTCGTCGGGGTTGGTTTAAAATGCTTAGCATCTAAAAATAATAATTTTATTTTTGATTGTTGTAGAAATAGTTGTTGTTTAGTTTTTAGTTTTGCATGTGTAAAAGTTTTTTTTTTTTCTTTTAATTTTAGGGAGATTTACGGGGAATCTAGTCACGGTGGAAATCATAGTCCAGAACCAATGGACACTAGCCATAAAAACTACAGGTATATTTTTGGGCAGAAAAAAAATATAACGAACGTGTAATTAAGAGAAGCTAAAAAAAAAAAAAAAAGAAAAGTCTCCCGATAGTCCTTTAAAATAACGAAATTGAAAGTCTGTCTTTGACTTTAAAAGGTTTTCAGGACTCTAGAAGGGAAATGTTTATCAAACTTCAGCTCTTTGCTGTTTTTTTAGCAGATTTTACATTATTTTTCAAATTTGAAATTACGGATCTTAATTACTTTAATGAACTGTAGCTTATTTGCTTGCTTACCTTCGGTAATTATGTACTTTATCCGCCTCATTGGGGCGAAGGGGAAGTTTCTGCCCCAGGGATTACAATGTAGGATCAGTCATTATTCGTGGATATATTTTTTCGAATTCAGGAAAAAAAGGAAATTATGCTCTTTTCACTTTTTAGCCAGATTGAAAGACTCAATTAAATCAGAAATTTAAAATTCTCAGGCCAGAAGCGGTACTGCCCATAAGGGCTCTGGGGCAATTCTCTAAAAGGATCATTGTCCCTTAATTTTTTTTTTCCTTCAACACGGTAGTTGAATTAATCCGTATGCCTCTGATTTAGCTTCTTAATTGCACTAAACCATTGCTGATACTTTCAGATGATTAATTGCAATATTTTTTTGTTTTTTTAGGGGTGGATCTAATGGGGCTGGACCCTCATCAGATTATAGCTCGGAAAAAGATGATACGAAGCCTCCATTTTCGTATGCCCAATTGATAGTTCAAGCTATTGCGTCATCTCCGGAGTCGCAGTTAACACTCAGTGGAATTTATTCTTATATTACTAAGAATTACCCGTATTATCGTACTGCTGACAAAGGATGGCAGGTAAAGTTTTCTACAAAAGCTTCATTTGTATTTTAGTAATTAGGATAACATATCTTATCAATTTAATCGAGTACCTGTTACTGCACTTCACGTGCTATATTTTCTGTCTTGTGGGTCAAACCCGTAGCTAACCGGAGAAGCTAGCAAGGATGCAAAAGACACAAGGAAAAACGTTTTGGAAAATAGTTTAATGAAACAATCTATCCGTTTTCCAGTGTCTTAGAGATTAAAAAATTTTTATAAAAACTTTTAATGGCTCCTTTCTATCGCAATGTATTTGTTGCCCTGCCTATTGACTTCAGAGATCTGAAATGACCCTTTATAATATAAGAACCATGAAATTACGTGTTTAAGTGTTTCCACTACTTACCTTATGCTCAATTCTAAGGTTTCGAAAAATTAATTGTTTTCATCATTTAACATTTTTTTGTTATTCTTTTCAGAATTCAATAAGACACAACCTTTCTCTGAATCGCTACTTCATAAAGGTACCAAGATCCCAAGAGGAACCGGGAAAAGGTTCGTTTTGGAGAATCGATCCAGCGTCAGAGGCTAAACTCATTGAACAGGCATTCAGAAGAAGGCGTCAACGCGGGGTTCCGTGTTTCCGCGCTCCTTTCGGACTTTCCTCTAGGTAATATACCCAAAATTTAAACCGGCATCTGGCATGGTGTCCGCTTTGGGAGTATAATTTTTTTTCCCTGTTATCTTTTACCAACCTTTGTACGTTCCGTTTTTATAATTTCTATGTTTTTTTTTTCTTTTTTATTTTTAGAGAATAAGCCCTAAAAAGATTGGCGAAGAAAGAAAGTTTCCATGTTTCGTTTCATTTTTGTTTGTTGTAAAAAATAGGTCTTGATTTTTTATTTTATTTTTCTACTCTGAATGTGGTAAAGAGTTGTGATTTCCGTATGTTTCGTTATTTTTTTTAGAAAAAAGAAAAGGTATTTTCAGCACCACAAAGGTTTGAAAAAATTAATTTTTGCCATGAAGTCAGCCACCACAAAATTTTTAAGAAAGATCCATTACTTCAAAAGTCAGTCACACGAAAACAGAATTACGGAACAATTTCCGTTAACTTAGTTTTAGCTCCAGAATTAATTTTTTCGAATCTCTGCGGCAATACCGGAAAAAATATTATCCAAACATTTTTTTATTCTTATGAAGAATATTCAGTTTTAAGTCCAAAGCTATCAAATCCATTTTTTCTAATTCAATTAGAAAATTTTGTTAAATTTTAGTAGAATGTGATTCAGTTCCCAGTTGACAAAATAAATTATTTTGTGTTTTTGTTGAAACTTTGCCCTGCTCATTTTTTAGAAAAAAGTATTTTATTGCAAACTTTCGAAAAAAAATAAGGTGAAGAAACCAAGCCAGGTAATCCATTTTACATCTACCTTTTTCATTTTCCTGTGATAAGATTTTTTTAAAAAATGAAGCAACTTTTTTTTAATTTTCAAACTGATTGTACTGATTTGGTTTTTTAGAAGCGCACCGACGTCCCCTACGCATCAATATCCAGATTCGACGGTGGCGTCCCCTGCTATACACCTTGAAGTGGAAGCTAGTCAGTCTGCTCCTGGCTCCCCGAGAAATCAAGGTGTCGCATATGTTAACCAAGGGAATCATCAAGTGGTGAACAAAAATTCATCCCGCGTCATGGTAGCGGATCAACATATCGTGTTGACGAACGGAGATGGTGAATCAGCCAGTTATATCGTTCCTGGTCATTCAAGAGATTACGAATACATTATCGACAGTAGTCAAAGGTACGAGGAAAACAATTCCCCGAGTGCAGCCGGATACGAGGAACGATCTCCGTCACCGAATCAGACTTCCGTTATTGTGCAAAGCGGAAATTTAGTTGAATATGGGTTAGTAAATGGATACATTTCCTAAATATTTTGGTTATGTTTCATATAGTTTCCGCTGAAATGTTAAGGATTATTTTGTGAACGTTTTTTTGCTAGTTTGCACCACTAGGCGAGATCAGGTTCCTTACCGTATCTGTCTGAACCAGCGATATCTCGCAAAAAATCTTAATGCGATGTTGATCAAATCGCAAGGATCAGAAGCTCGAGCTCGCCCAATGAGTACGAAAAATATTCATAGTCGATACATCAAACTTAATAATAGCTTTGGCTGAAAAGCAAGTTTTAGCCTAAATTTACCTTTTTGCCTAGAGTTTTTGGGGCCGAAATACTATAAATTATCGACATGTACATTTTCTCGAATATTATCAATGTTTCGACATTGATATATCAATAAATTATCGACATCACTGTCATTTTTATAAAGTTTTCATGAGCGGTTTGTTAGATGATATTGCAGCGATATTGATTCATTGTTTTACGGGCCCCTTCCTTTTCCGAAATAATGATCTAATCGTTGAAAGGCTCCCATACCAGTATAGTTTTTCATGACAAATTTCGTAAGCATCAATACCTTCTGAATCTTTTAATTGCAATCCATAAATAATACTTGACTGACATTTTAAAAAAAATGTTTTTTTCCAGAAATGCATATATGGCAGGCGAAATTACCAGCAAAGAGCCGATGGACGAAGAATCCCAATCCCCGCCAACGATGAACATACCTTCCGAAGACGAGGAATACAGTCTCGAACGGAAAAAACCAAAACTTGAACCGCTCGAATATGAATAAAAATAATAAGTTTTATATGTAATTTCTTCTTCTTTTTTTTAAACTGTTGACCAGTGAGGCTGTATCCGTGCTTTGGAGCCTTTCAAATTTATCATGGTTGGTATTTTCAATTTCAAAAATTTTGGAGAAATCGTTTTAACTTCTTTCGTTTTGGTTTCAGAGCTGTAGAATATTTAAAATATTTTAAAGAATCCCGATGTTTTTTTTTTTTTTTTTTTTTTTTTTTTGGAAGAAAATGAGCCAATGAAATGAATAGATATCAAATCCTCCTAATAAAGATGCTATTTAAAAAAAGTAGGCTTGGATTTTAAATTATATCAGTTTTGCTTTTGGAATATATTGTTGAGATATTGTAAATAATTTGCTTTTTAATTTTTGACTATTACTTTTCCGATTTTCGTTTCTTTTTTCTTTTTTTTCAGTTCTTGAAATTCTATTTGTTGTAGTAAAATGCAGTTTATAAAAGGAAAAAAAAATTATTTTCCTAGGGAAAATAAACTTGATATAAGATGAAAATTTTAATTATGTACATGCTTTTTCCTTTCATTTTAAATTCAACAGCATGTTGAAGAAAATATATTATTTTCACAAAAAATAACAGCTTTGGATTCTCGCAAATGTATCATAGTTGGTATTTTTAATTTTTTTAATTTTACCTTCTTCATACCTGTGTAAGTGAGTTAAAAGTTGAATGCACAGATATGCGGGACCTGCAATTTAGCGCTGGTTTGAAAAATCTGAGCGGATTCCACCGCTAACACTACGTGTCAAACCCAACTGCTATAGAAGTAGAAAGGAAATATAAATTTCTAAAAAAAAGGGAAAAACAAATTGCTTGACAAAGTTACGTTGAATTAAAGGTTTGAGTTAAGTGATTATTACATCATTGGAGAAGATATTGTAAATAATTAGTCACCATGTTTCCGCATTCATGTTTCACCATTATCGATTCAGAACTTTCCAAAGCGCCTTTTCCGTAATAAAAGATGATGACACATTACTGAGGAAAGCAACATATGTATGGAAAAAATTAGATCAATTGATCTGTTCTCTTTTTTGTTCTTTGTCTGGAAAACGTAGCATATTATATTTATAATACACATAAATTAATTAGAAAATTAAATAAATAAATAAAATAATTTTTTTAAAAGATTTACAATTATAAAAGAAAAGCTCATATACACGCTAAACTTCACCAGTGTCAGTAACCAGCTCTTTGTAATTCCTTAAGTTGATGGCTTAATTTTTCTTCCTTTGTTTTTCTAATTTGACTTAGCTACAATAAAATTTAAAAACAATTAGTTATATAAATCTTCTCTGCTTCAGAAAAAAAAAAAATTTAAACTTCACCTTTCTTTTATCTATGTATTCTACCAAAAACTGCTCAACATCAATTTCCCTATTTAAAAATTTATCAGCAATAATCTCAGATTCTTCATCACTTTTAATTGTAGCTAACCTTAAAACCTCCTGAATATTTTGAGGTTGAAATTTTTGACTTAATCTTTCAAATTCTTTATTTTTTTCGTCAAACAAATTCTTTAACTTTTTGGCTTGTTCCATTCGTTTTAAAACTTTCTTTCTGAGTTTATCTAATTTTTCTTGTTTGCTGAGATTATTGTGAGCCAAAGTTTCTACTTCTGCGATTCTAATATCAACTGCTTTGCTTCTTTCTTGATAGATGTTTAAAGAATTAATAAATTCTTCTAGTTCATCTGGATTTTCATTTAATCTCTTCAATTCTTCTTGAGTTTTCACAGATAATTCAGGTATCGAATAATGAGGCATGACCGGGGGAATTGTTGACATGATTTTATTTTGAGAAATATTTGAAGAGTGACTAAAAATATTTGGAGGTCTAATTTGAAATTCTCTTATGATTACTTGGACAACTCGACCAAGATCTGAATGCACCTAAAAATAAAAAGAAATTGAAGATGGACTGATGACATATTATTAAGGTAGGAGGGATATTTACTGTAAAGTTCAGAAGGCCAGGAGCATTGTCAATATCAGTGTTGTTAGTCACCCAGGAATGATTCACAGGAGGCTGAACTTTAATTTTCGGCTTTTCATTTGGAAATTCAAAAGGTAGGGTTATGTACAGGCACATGGGAACATCTCCAGCAGTGAAATCCACTTTGTATTCAGCATCTTCCTTGATTTCAGTTACACTGAAAAAAAAAATAGAAGTCTAAATCGTGTAATTAAAAAGTAATTAAAAATGATCTTAAAACGAATGAATGATGAAGTGATGAAATTTAAGGTTATGGCTTACTTATCATTGAATACTTTTAAAGTGTCAATTTGCCTTTTTCTGTTCGCTTGGATATTTTCAACGTCATCTCTAAATATTCGGGATAACATGGATGTTGTCTTGTTTTGTAATCAAAACAAATAGGAAGCCATTTTGAAAAACATTTGTCGCCAAACGAAAGTACGACAATTTTTGATTTACTGTGTGACACGGTGTGACATCGACATCATGACTTTCTACTTCCTTTTATTTGAAAAAGCCAAACAGTTTGAGGAGCCATAAACAAAATTAATGTTATATCGAATTTTGAAATTGGTGGGAATATACTATGCTTCACATGTTAGTTTCAGTACATTTTTAAATGGAAGAATTCAATTCGTTCTAACAAAAATTGAGAAAGCTCATTTTACTTCTCAAGTAGAGAAAATTGAGAACGATTAGGTATCTTTATTTTTACATGGCCAATGGATGCGCTCCGAAAGCCAATAATACAAGGTTAAAAAAAAAAATCTTTATTTTTAACCTTTTAACCTCTCGTTTATTCCAGGACCAGAAAAAGGTTTAAAAATCATAGTTTTGCGCTTTATGGTAATATTATAAAATGCACTGCCATCTGTTGGACGTTATTGTAACTAAAAAAAATTAAAAGGTTGGCGACATTCGCCATTTAAATTTTTAAATTCAATATGGCGTTTGTCAGATTCATGTCGATTCACGTAAATTATCCAATATTATCACAAATCGGGCATGAAATTTCGCATTAAGTGTTTTTAATCGTTTTTTCATTTTTATAAGCTAATTAATTTTAGTAGCATTTGTGCAATTATGTGAAGACTAAATTTTTTTCATGCAGCGGACAGAACGATCAAAGCTTTATTGGCAGTTGCATAGTGAAAACACTTTGTTTTCATATGGGCAGATGTTTTCACTATGGGCAGTTGTTTTGTTTAAACTTGAATGTGATGGTGATTAAGATTGGGTTAATTGGAAACGAAAGATCAATTTCTTGCAAATTGAAATAAGTAATTAAATCATGTAATTATCATGTAATATTGGTAATTATTAATAGCGGATCGAGTCTATTGAATATGTGATTGTGTTGTTCATCATAAATTGGAGCCTGACTTGTGGCAATTCAAAGTGAAATTGATCATTTATTGTTGTGTTCACTGTAGCAAGAATGAGACAGGTATTGTAATTTTCATTACTTCTTACTTATGAGGATAGCAATACAAATAGAATGGAATACAATGAAATATTATTGTCTCGTCTTTAGCTTTGTCCTTTGTATTTTGAAGTAATGTTTTAAAAAGAGCCGAGATCCAGGCATCGAACCGGGGTCCCTTTTTTTGGAAAAGTCCCTATTTTGAAAAAAAAGTCCCTAAAAGTCCCTATTTTTCTTCGTTTTAATTTTTATGCCTGGATTATTTTATTAAATCAGAAAATTATGCTAAAATTTCAATAAATAGTCCACCTTTTCTCAAAATTTCTAAAATTTTTTGCTCGGCCTTCGGCCTCGCTTAGCTTGGTTTGAAGTTTATTGCAATGCAGTTCAGAAAAAAAAGTAGGTGGAAGTGAAAAAGACCCGAAAACCTGGATAAATAATGTTTGAGAAAATTTTTAAGAAATTTAAAAACCAAAATGAAAAATTTAAATCGAATTTTAGTTAAATTTAAATTAAATTTTGACTTCAATTCATTTTTTTTGTTCCATATTGCCTTTGGTCTTATTTTTTTTTGAGCTATTTTTTTAAGTAAGCGCCAAGGCAGTTAATCAAATCATAATCATAATCGTAAATAGCGATTAATCGAATATTTCTGACTCCAAAAAAACCAAAACTGAAATCAATCGAAAAAGAAGAGAAATCATTGAATATCCGTAACTGAAATTAGAGGTTAAGAAACGGAATTGAAATCAAAATCATAACCGAAATTGAATTCGAAATAAAAAAATCGAAAATCGAAATTGAAATAAGAATTTGCTAAAAACCGTAATTAAAAATAATTTTTTAAAATACTTTTAATAAAAATCATAATCAAAAATAACTGTAAAAAAAATAATAATAAGAAGAAAACAATTTAAAAATTCTAGGAGTGCGAGGTCTCAAATTTGATCTCAAGTAAAATTGATCTTTGTACTGGGCTTTTAGTTCAGTCAAGTTTTATTTCATTGGCAATTTCTATTTTCATATATTTTTACGCCTTTTTTTAAAGTTTTATTTCGGGCCGACAAGTCATTTACTGCCAGTTGTGAATTTTTTATTTTCCTAAATTTTTTATTCTGAATTAAAAAGAATTAAACAATTTAAATTTTTTTCCCATTTTTTCCCTATGGTGTGCTTCTTCTGGTACTGGCTGTAAAAAAGGGATAATTTTCTCAAAATTTAGAACAAAGAATGGAAAAGAAAACAAAATTATAACTAAAAATCGTAATCATAATCGTAATTGAAATTAACAAAAGAGTCAGTGGAAATGGTAACTGAAACTAAAATTAAATTTTTAATGCAACCGAAAAACTGAAATCAAGATCGAAAATTTACAAACTGAAAAGCCAATAAACGTAACTTAAATCAAAATCGAATCAATAAACGTAACGAAAATCTGATATGAAAAACCGAAATTAATCGTATATTGAGCAAAGTTAATAATTAAAATCAAAATCGTAATCAGCTGTCAAGATTTTGAGTTCAGTAACCATAATCAAAATTAAAACTCTTATTTAAAAAAAATCATAAGTAACTGAAATTAATCAAAATTCAAGCGAATTTCGATTAGCAGCCCTGCCCCTAACCCATGCATTTCTCTGAAAAATTAAGAAAACTGAAAGCTCTTCCAGATTCACATGCTGTTCTGATGTGGCTAGTTTTGGTCCGCCTGAGGAATTAATCCTCATACTCTCTGATTTTCGAGAGCGTTCCCCTATCCGCCACCTGGGGAGGCGCCCGATGGGGGACTAGCCAAAAACCCCACACGGGTTGGTGGGACAACCCTGTCCCCAGCCACCGAAAAAGATGCCATCCTCCCAACGGCACAAAGTCACCCACCTCGTACGGGTCGACATAAAAATGACGTCCTTTTCATATCGATCCGCACGAGATGGGTGCCGTATGACGTAAGGAGGATTTTATCCCTCTAGATGGCTGACTTAAAACTAATTTAAAACTACCCTAAAAACTAACTTAACTTAAATCTAGACTTAAAACTGCTTAAAATACTTAACTTATTTATACTAGTTACTAAGCTTAGCTTAAACTTAAATTAAGGTTATACAAATGTACAATGTACGGCATTGGACATTCATACAATTTACAATATTAGATATTAGAGACAAGATTGTCTGTACTTTTCGACAATCTTTTGCGCGAAAAATGAACTCGATTCCGTTTTTTTTTTAATGTCGTTTATCCGCTTTAAAAAAATGCGCTAATCGACAGCTTTTAAAAATTATAGGCTGTCTTTTAAAATCCCGTTTTATTTTATTATTATTATTTTTTTTTTATTAATAAAAAGATGTGAGGGAGAAATGGAAATAAGAAAAAGATGAAAAAGGTAAAAACCCCATAACCCAATACCGAGTATAAAACACCTATGCCCATGCCCATGACCATACCCATTACCATATCATGCCTGTACCAAACTCAAACCTCCTTGATGAAGCTTTTGGACTGCGTTGGCGGCTGCGACGATTCCTTGGCTGCTCCTGTAAAAACAAAAACAAAAAAAAAGACAATTAAAAAAGGGGGGGGGGGCTTGGAGACCCTCACAATGGAGTTTATCTCCCGCGGTATGATTGTAATAAAAAAATTAATTATTTTAAATTGTAATGTTATTATTATTATTACTATTTTTTTTAAAATTAATATTTTGAGATTATAAAAAAAAAAAATGCAAAAATGCAAAAAAATTTCGGATTTCCAGGCGTAAAAGGTTAAGACCTTCCGCATTGGACCGACCGTCAGGGGAACCATGCCATTAGAGCGAGCCGGGAGCCTATCGGCTTTAACTGTGCATATATGTACAGCTAAGGCTTGCGGTGCGCCAATAACCTCGGACACCCAGTCATCCGAAATGAAACCCTGGAGACTCTCACTATGGAGCTAATCTCCCGCGTAATCCATGATCGAATCGAATAGAATACACAGCCTAATAAAACTCTGCAGCTCCAAGAGAGGGGCTGGCTCCTAACTTAACGTTTCGGGGGAACTTAACACTAAACACTTAAAACTAATACCACAAGGCCAGTCGCTGGGTCGATACCTAGGCCTTCTACGATGGGAGACTAAACCTCCTGGTTTATCTCCAAGCCGGGCCGAAAATAATTATTAAAAAAAAAAAAAAAAAATAAATCCCGTGATTTAAAAAAAAAATAAAATAAAGCCCGCACTAAAAATATTTATAAATAAAAAAAAAATAAAAAAATTACGATGCGACTCCTCCGAGAGTCAAAACCCGAATGACGCTGGGAACCTGAATCAAGATGGCGCTTGGATACGTCATGCGCAGACAGGCACGCCCTCTGTAATCCAATATGGCGCCTCAAGCATTTTAACTGTAAATATCTGTGAATCCAAAACTTATTTATTTATTTATTTATTTATTTATTTATTTATTTATTTATTTATTTATTTATTTATTTATTGATTTATTTATTTACATATTTATTTAGTTCGAAAGGCCCTTCTGTCGTTAAGTACAAATCTTGTTTTTTAAAAAAAAAAGTTGAAAAACCTGAAATTATAACTTTTTTTTTTTCAAACCACATTTTCCTTTAGAAAAACCATTTTTTAAAAATGACGCGTTTTTTGTAATAAAATACGTAAAATCGACGTTTATTGAATTTAAACAGCCGAATAATGCATAAAAAACACGAAAATTATCAAAATAAATTAAGTTGTGCGTTTAGCCGAAGACTTAACAAAAGAGCACTCTAGCCTCGAATCGCAGAAGTTTTTCAAGAAATGTTATTACAACTTTTTTTTTTTAAAAAACAAGATTTGTATAACGACAGAAGGGCCTTTCGAACTAAATAAATATGTAAAAAATAAATAAATAAATAAATAAATAAATAAATAAATAAGTTTTGGATTCACAGATATTTACAGTTAAAATGCTTGAGGCGCCATATTGGATTACAGAGGGCGTGCCTGTCTGCGCATGACGTATCCAAGCGCCATCTTGATTCAGGTTCCCAGCGTCATTCGGGTTTTGACTCTCGGAGGAGTCGCATCGTAATTTTTTTATTTTTTTTTTTTATTTATAAATATTTTTAGTGCGGGCTTTATTTTATTTTTTTTTTAAATCACGGGATTTAATTTTTTTTTTTTTTTAATAATTATTTTCGGCCCGGCTTGGAGATAAACCAGGAGGTTTAGTCTCCCATCGTAGAAGGCCTAGGTATCGACCCAGCGACTGGCCTTGTGGTATTAGTTTTAAGTGTTTAGTGTTAAGTTCCCCCGAAACGTTAAGTTAGGAGTCAGCCCCTCTCTTGGAGCTGCAGAGTTTTATTAGGCTGTGTATTCTATTCGATTCGATCATGGATTACGCGGGAGATTAGCTCCATAGTGAGAGTCTCCAGGGTTTCATTTCGGATGACTGGGTGTCCGAGGTTATTGGCGCACCGCAAGCCTTAGCTGTACATATATGCACAGTTAAAGCCGATAGGCTCCCGGCTCGCTCTAATGGCATGGTTCCCCTGACGGTCGGTCCAATGCGGAAGGTCTTAACCTTTTACGCCTGGAAATCCGAAATTTTTTTGCATTTTTGCATTTTTTTTTTTTTATAATCTCAAATATTAATTTTAAAAAAAATAGTAATAATAATAATAACATTACAATTTAAAATAATTAATTTTTTTATTACAATCATACCGCGGGAGATAAACTCCATTGTGAGGGTCTCCAAGCCCCCCCCCCCTTTTTTAATTGTCTTTTTTTTTTGTTTTTGTTTTTACAGGAGCAGCCAGAGGAATCGTCGCAGCCGCCAACGCAGTCCAAAAGCTTCATCAAGGAGGTTTGAGTTTGGTACAGGCATGGTATGGTAATGGGTATGGTCATGGGCATGGGCATAGGTGTTTTATACTCGGTATTGGGTTATGGGGTTTTTACCTTTTTCATCTTTTTCTTATTTCCATTTCTCCCTCACATCTTTTTATTAATAAAAAAAAAATAATAATAATAAAATAAAACGGGATTTTAAAAGACAGCCTATAATTTTTAAAAGCTGTCGATTAGCGCATTTTTTTAAAGCGGATAAACGACATTAAAAAAAAAACGGAATCGAGTTCATTTTTCGCGCAAAAGATTGTCGAAAAGTACAGACAATCTTGTCTCTAATATCTAATATTGTAAATTGTATGAATGTCCAATGCCGTACATTGTACATTTGTATAACCTTAATGTAAGTTTAAGCTAAACTTAGTAACTAGTATAAATAAGTTAAGTATTTTAAGCAGTTTTAAGTCTAGATTTAAGTTAAGTTAGTTTTTAGGGTAGTTTTAAATTAGTTTTAAGTCAGCCATCTAGAGGGATAAAATCCTCCTTACGTCATACGGCACCCATCTCGTGCGGATCGATATGAAAAGGACGTCATTTTTATGTCGACCCGTACGAGGTGGGTGACTTTTTGCCGTTGGGAGGATGGCATCTTTTTCGGTGGCTGGGGACAGGGTTGTCCCACCAACCCGTGTGGGGTTTTTGGCTAGTCCCCCATCGGGCGCCTCCCCAGGTGGCGGATAGGGGAACGCTCTCGAAAATCAGAGAGTATGAGGATTAATTCCTCAGGCGGACCAAAACTAGCCACATCAGAACAGCATGTGAATCTGGAAGAGCTTTCAGTTTTCTTAATATTTCAGAGAAAAGCATGGGTTAGGGGCCCTAAGCGCTATGCTGCCTGCTTCAGATGCTATCTTCCGAGCTAAAATATGGAAAAAAAATTTTAAGCCGTGATATCGTTGTCAGGGCAAAATTTCGTTGTGGTTATATCAAGAAGCTTGTCGTAACCTGACTAAAGAAATGTATACTGTATGACTGCAATTTTTAGGTGAAAATTGTTGCTAAAAAAAATGGCTAAAGCTAAGGTAAAGGCACCGAATCCTGATTATATAAGGTGATTTTTCTATAGAAATACTTACTTATATGGGAATAATTTACTTAATTTCTTTTGAAAAAATGGCAAACTATTTAGGGATTTATGGTTAATATGATGTAGTAGTCCTACCTTAAACAAATAAATAAGAAATAATTTTTTTTCCCGCTTAAGACAAAATAAAAAAGTTTCTTAATCCTGACCGCCTGAAATTGAGCTGCTCCTAATGCTGACCATTGCGGTACCTAAAGGTGACTCAAAGGAAATTTTTCATTTAACTATTTTTGTCGGTAAAAATGGGTTTACACAATAATTTTTGATTATTAATGAATGCTTATTTTTATCGGGATATGGATCTTTTCCATCCAATCCAAAAAGCTTATTTTTATGTTTCACAGCAAAAGAGTAGTTTTTCTCTTTAGTAGAGCACTTGGAAAACATTTAAAAAATAAAATTTAAATTTCCAATTTTTACTCAAATAATTTACTATAAAGTATATAATAGCGATAGGAAAGTAATAAAAATATGGTTTTGAAACTATATTCATCTTTACTGAAAAATTAAATTTTATTCCATCTGCTTTCCCTATAGGTCATGATTAGGTTCTTGGGTCTGAATAAGGTACCTAAAGCTGACCCCCCCTCTCACTTGCGATGGACTGAGGTTTAAATTTTTTTGGCCTTTAGATCTCATATCATATATTATTCCAATGGTATAAAACCAAAAATTTCCCAAATATATGAAAAAATGTCGTTAGGAAACCTTAAGACGCATATTTAAAAACTTATCAAAATCCATTAGAAATCTCATAAAATTTTACTGTATCAACACTTTGCAAATGAAAGTTAGCTTTTTCTTCTTCAAAGTTGTAAAATAAGAGCAAATTACTTTTTTACTGTGTAATAGTAATGCTGACGATACTATAAATACAGTTGTCTCAAATTTCTATCCTCTCATAAGACACATAGGGAGGCATTTTTGGGCTCTGGTCAGGATTAGGTGCCCGGTCAGGATTCGGTGCCTTTACCTTAAATCAAAAATTTTTGAGCTGTGTTAACCATTTTGAAGGAAAATTAACCACATAATTCTTAAAGTCATCCGAGCAAAGGTTTCTACTAAATTTCGGCCTTTTTTGTGAGCGTCAAAGTGAATCAAAACTGGGCGTAAGGGGGTCAAGTCAAGCCTGGACATAATAAAAATTCAATGTTTTTGGTCCCTAAAAGGTCCCTAATTTTCCCAATTTTGGTCCCTAAAGTCCCTAATTTTTTTGGGATAGAACGGTTCGATGCCTGAGATTCCTAAAATTACTAATTCATATTGAATTTACATGTAGTTTGCTTACTTGACTGTGCTAAGAGTCTGATATTTTTGAATGTTATCATTTGCCTTTGCCTATTTGATGGATGTAATCCCCTGCTTTATGTCGATTCATGTTCTATGAAATGTGTTTATTGTTATTATTGCAGGTTTGTTGATTTATTGAAGACTGGATATATGCATGGATAATGTGGTCAAGAAAGATAGATTTAGCAATAAGGAAGTTAAAAGCAAGCTGCTGTTTAGGAGAGAAGAAGAATCAAACCTGAGGTCTGCCTGACTTGATGATGAAAGATGTTGTGACTTTGAAGAAAAATGATGAAATTCTCATTCATAAGGTAAATTTCTTTAACCTTTGAAACGTAAGAATCGATTTTTTTTTTGTTCATTAAAAGACAAATTCTATGGGCTTATTATTGGTAATTTATATACAAAAAACCCTGAAACTTAAGAATAAGATGTTGAAAATTTTTCATTAAAAGCAGAAAGGAATGTTTCAGCTTTAATGAACACCGAACAGCCCAATTCTGCCGTGAAAAGGGGAATCGACCTATCACACATGTCTGGGTTGGCCGTATTTGTTTATGTTTAGCTTATAAACAAACACGGCCAACCCAGAGATGTGCGATAGGTCGATTCCCCTTTTCACGGCAGAATTCCAGTTTGTTAAACAGTCAGGAGCTTTTAAATTGAATTTGAAAACCTTTGTTTACTTTTTAGGTGCATTTTGCTCTCACCTCATTCACCTTTTTTTAATAGAAATTTTAATTTTTTTTTTCTTTTTATTTGTTCCAGTATAGTAACATATGTAAACCTTTTACAAATGATGGGAATCTTCAAAGCCTACATCCTTTTCAGTTGTTTTGGGGTTCTTTACAGTCATCATAATGGATCTGGGCCTTGTGTTGTTGAATGATGAATAAAGGAACTTGATGATGTATTACGAGTGAATGAACAAGTGGATGAACCTAAGAGTTTGTTGTCCCTTGGTTTTATGGTAAGTAAAAATTTAAAAGTTTTTCAGCATTTCCTTATTGCTTTTGTTCGTTGTTTGATAAATGCAAAACTCATTATGCCGACAAAAATTTGTGGATTCCACCCTTAAAAATTCTGAGATTTTCGGAATAGTTCCAAGATAGGTTTCTAGAGACAATGTATTGTTGCGTTTGCAAGTGAAACTTAAATAAACTTGTTAAGCTCTTAAACAGTCCTATAATAGAGTGACTTTAACTTGCATCATTGCATAACTGCTTACACTTGGTGTGGTATACTTCAGTAGTTGAAAATAAATCAGTCTTTTTGATTCACCCACAAATGGTTTTCCTCCATTTTCCTCGATTTCCCGCTCAGAAACGCATCGGATCCAAACATTGGCTTCACCAATGGATTTAGAATCGTCGAAAACCCTGGAAAAACCCCGAATTTAAAAAAGTCGATTTTTCCGTCTAAAATGGAAAAATTTTTAGCGATTTCGGCGAAAATTTAAGGTGTTGATTTTCTTGGCTCATAAGGGGTTTTCGAAAGTGCTGAATTCGAATATGAAGTCCATTTTTCGATCCAAGCATTTTCCGAGCCAGTGGAGCCTTTTTTGATTTTCATAAAAATCTATTTTTTTCTAATTACCGCTCAGGAACTCGACGGATCAAAAAACCGACTTCACCATTCGATTTAGAAGGGTCGATAACCCCTAGAAACACCAAGAAACCATGGAAAAGTCCAAATTTTTGTTTTGGTCGAAAAAAAAGCAAGGAGAAGGACTAAAGCCTTTGCATTTTTATCGATTTTGGCGAAAATTTTAGGTGTCGATTTTATTGGCTCTTAAGGGGTTTTGGAGGTCGCTGAATTCGAATATGAAGTCCGTTTTTCGATCCGAGCAGTTTCCGAGCCGTGGGAGCGTTTTCTTCATCGATTTTGGCGAAAATTTTAGGGGTCAATTTTATTGGCTTTTAAGGGGCTTTGGAGGTCGCTGAATCCGAATGTGAGGTCAGTTTTTTGATCCGAGCATTTTCCGAGTCAGGGAAGCCATTTTTCAATTTCCCCAAAATTGATTTTTTTTGTTTTTGTTTTACTGCTCAGCAACTCGAAATCGGAAAACCGACTTTATCACTCGATTCACGTACTGGAAAACCCCCGCGGAAACATGAAGAAAGAGTGGAAATTCAGAAATTTTTTTCGGTTGAAAAAAAAAAATGGGATATTTTTATCGATTTTTTCAAAAATTTTAAGTGTCGATTTTTTTTTTCTTTTGGCTCTTAAAAAATTTGAGATCTTTCTTTTCATTCCGTCAATTTTAAGTCCTGGAAAGCACAAGGGAAAATGTTTCGATTTTCTGAAAATTGACCTTCGAATTGCTTATTTGCTTTTATTGGACACTCTCTCCTTTGTCTCGTAATCTTAAGATCCTCGATCCGATATTATGATACTAATTTTTAATTTTATTTTTTTAGGAACCAAAGCAGAAGCATTCTTTGATTACCAGGAACGGCTGCAGCTATGCTTCAAGGAGTTGGAACAGCTGACCAAGAAAAGGATCCTGGACCTGAAGGACGTCGTTTACATGCTTACCATTCCATCTTGACTTCGAGGAAAACTGCTGGACCATCAAATTTTGATAAAAGATTTATCATTCTTTTTTTTTTTGAAATTTTTTCCGTTAATTTTTTCGACTTTAGTAGTTTTTTTTTTTGTTTTTCTACTGTGTAAGAAAATTTCTCATATTAGCTAGGATACTTAATTTCTTGAGGGGACAGGTTATATAAAGCTTATACTAGCTCGAGCAGGAAAAAAAAACGAATAAAAATATATTTTATTGTAATTACTCTAATAAAGCCTTCTGATATGACCACCCACAACTACCGCTTATTTTATTTTCAGTTTTAAAAAAAAACAATTTTTTTAATGTGGGATGGGCGCAGGAAATCGAGTTTGGTGGGCAATTTCCTGCCCCAAGTCGTAAATGTTCATCTCATATGGACGTTTTCACTTGGGAGGGGACGTTTCAGAACTTTAAATGATGAAATGTTTCCATCGAGTGCTGTTGCGTTAAATTTTTTTTTTCTTTTTTTAATCTTTTTTTTTTTTTTTTTTTTTTTTTTTTTTTTTGTTTTCTAAGAAAATTGAAATTTATTAATGTCAACGCAAAAGCCTCTCTCACAGGTGGTCAAAGCGGGCTACTCTCCGAAACGAGTTAGATTTTAGATCTTTCGTGAAGAATCACGATCCAAATGAGGTAGTACTATTCCTGACCCATATATGAGAGCCAAGCTACAGGTGTTAGGCTAGGGTATTTTTTCGTTTATGTCAGGGTGATGAAAAAGAAGCGGTCGATTATTTTTTAATATCGGTGGTTTCTTTTTTGCTATTTAGGGTTTATTCAGAGGCCTTAACAAGCCTCTGAAGATTTTGGGGAAAAATTTTTCCCATCTAGGGCTTCGCTTCGCGGGTAGTGATTTCTCAAAATTTAAAAACCAGTGTCTAGTTTAAAAGCGCCAGGCTATTCCAGATGAATTTCTCATTGGATGTCAACTGTTAGGCTTTTTTTTTTTTTTGACCTACGATCAGAACTTCTTTTTTTCGCTTTCTTCATTGACTGATCTTTTCCTTTTCTATCTCGAAATGTGAGGGAAATGTTAGGTGAAGTGTTAGGAAATGTTAGAAAATTTTTTTAACCATCTTCTAGCTAGGACAAATCTCATATTTATAATTCGGAAAACCTTATCTTTTTCGTAAAGTTTTTTCTTATGTTATTATTTTTATCTTGATTATTTTTTTTTTTCTACTATCGTGCATGTCTCTTATTCCAATTTTTCATGGCAAATGTAAAGGTAATTTTAAATAATTAAATGCATTTCGGTTAGGGTAGTTAAAGTAATTTTAAATAATTTAAGGCATTTCGATTATTTTCATTTAGATTTTCCAACCAATATTAATCTAATTTTTAGGAATTATATTAGCATTAGGTTTTTCGTTATTCGAGCGATAGGTTTCAATAGAGCTTGCGGGTGGGTTTAATTTCTCATCCAGTGCTGCTATCTCCCCCCCCCCCTTACTCACCCTCGGGCTCTATTTTTTTCCTCCATTTGTCACGGTAACTTTCAGTAGTTATCCTGTCAAGTCGGTCTTATAAAAAACTTTATAATCTCTCTGATGGCAGGTTGTAAATTGTAATTGTAATTGTAATTGTAATTGTAATTGTAATTGTAATTGTAATTGTAATTGTAATTGTAATTGTAATTGTAATTGTAATTGTAATTGTAATTGTAATTGTATTGTAATTGTAATTGTAATTGTATTGTAATTGTAATTGTAATTGTAATTGTAATTGTAATTGTAATTGTAATTGTAATTGTAATTGTAATTGTAATTGTAATTGTAATTGTAATTGGAATTGGAATTGGAATTGGAATTGGAATTGGAATGGAATTGGAATTGGAATTGGAATTGGAATTGTAATTGTATTGTAATTGTAATTTTAATTTTAATTTTAATTTTAATAATAAAATATATATTTCAAGTAAAATACTTCAAACCATATGCAGTGTACTTATTTTAACCTTTACCTCAAACGCCACTTGACCAAAATGATAAAAAGAAGTTGGATTCGCGACGTCGAGGGTCAACCGATGTGAGAAAAAAATGTGGTGACGTCATCACTTTTTTTACTTCATCGTAGAGAGTTAGGCTCATAGTTAGGCTCATTCGATTTGTCTCGTCAAGGGGAAAAATTTTTCCAATGGGAACGCGCCAGTCGAGAGTTCGACGCAAGTTCGACGCGCCTAGTCGAGACGGTCAAAACTCCGTTTTGCGTGGCCCCCTAGCCCCAACCGTTCCGGAGATATTTACGGTTAAAGTTTTCCAAAATAGATTTTTTTTAAAACTTTAACCGTGAATATCTCGGGAACGGTTTGGGCTAGGGGGTCGCGCGAAACGGAATTTTGACCTACTCGACGAGACGCGTCGACTGCCAAAAGGGCGACTCGATTTGAAGACATGAAAAAACGTGACATGAAATTTTTTTTTTTTGACATGTCACGTTTTTTCATGTCTTCAAATCGAGTCGCCCTTTTGGCAGTCGACGCGTCTCGTCGAGTAGGTCAAAATTCCGTTTCGCGCGACCCCCTAGCCCAAACCGTTCCCGAGATATTCACGGTTAAAGTTTTAAAAAAAATCAATTTTGGAAAACTTTAACCGTAAATATCTCCGGAACGGTTGGGGCTAGGGGGCCGCGCGAAACGGAATTTGGACCCCCTCGACTAGGCGCGTCGAACGGCGCTATGGGCGTCGCGATCGGAGCATATGAAAATGTGGAGACAATGTCTCCATAGATTTTGTCAAAAAAAAAACTTTAAACGTGAATATCTCCGGGACGGTTGGGGCTAGGGGGCCGAGCGAAACGGAATTTTGACCCTCTCGACTAGGCGCGTCGAACTGTTGTTCCCATTAGAAAAATTTTTTGCCTTGACGAGACGAATCGAATGAGTCTAACCGCAACTCTCTACGGTGAAGTAAAAAAAGTGATGACGTCACCGCATTTTTTTTTCTTTTATCGGTTGGTGCTCGACGTCGCGAGCCCAACATCTTTTAATCATTTTGGTCACGTGCCGTGTGACATGTGACGTAAAGGTTAAAATAAATAGACTGCATATAGTTTGAAGTATTTTACTTGAAATATATGTTTTATTATTACAATTACAATAACAATAACAATAACAATAACAATAACAATAACAATAACAATAACAATTACAATTACAATTACAATTACAATTACAATTACAATTACAATAACAATTACAATTACAATTACAATTACAATAGTATTTTTTGCTTGTGAAAGTCGAACGACTTCGGATTATTTTCGACTTCTTAATGGTTTTAAATGGGAATTCAAAAATGCTGTTAATTCGATGCGAATTGTGTCTTACAAATCATTGTTTGAAAAAGTCTTATTTTTAACACGAAACTTTCCATGTCATTTCTATCATGATGTTACTCGCTTGTTCGTGTTATTCAAAGTCTACGATATGCAGAACTAGAATAATTCGAACCGGACAGAAACTCCTCGCAAAGTTTGCTCTTAAAAATATGATTTCAGCATTAAATTTTTGGAAACTTATTACGCATTGAATTAATTTTTGTGTTGAATAGCCTTTTAAAGCCATCAAAAAATCGTAAAAAATCCGTATCACTCGATTTTTATCAGTGATACACATTTACATTACATTACAATTACATATACTGTAACATTGAACTCAACATGAACTATCGAAATACCAGTGAACGACTCTTGTAATAAAAATTAATCAGTAAACAATATTTAATATCAGCACAATTGTAATTTTAAAATTCTTTTAGATAATCCCAATTAAGAATATATAAAAGGGCGCATCAAAGTAAAAGCGGTTTAAAAAATAACAATTTCCAAACATGACCTGAAACATTTGCACATGTCCTTCCTTAAATATTACACTATTAATCGAACTATATGGAATGTAAACATAAGAATATTTGACCCCGACCGGAATATCTGGACTAATTTTAAATTCTAAATTTTTTTAAATTAAAAATTACTGGTCGGAAGTACTCAAGAAAAAAAAACTTTTTAAAAAAGCTTACGAAATTTTACTAGAGTTTAGAAAGCTTATGAACACCTCCCGAAAAAGCTAAGAAATTTTAAAAACTTTGATTTTTTTTTCATTTCTACATGGCCACAAAAAAAAAAAAAAAAAAAAAAAAAACCTTATCTTTTTTTTTTTTTTTTTTTTTTTAAATATGCGTTTATTTGCAATCTGTTTAATAAAGTTAACAATAATTTTACGTAACTAATAAACAATGAGCAAATGGTGTGGAGATCCGATGACGTGAGGGAGAAATCGCTTCAGTAAGCGATACTCGATACTTGTCCTAATTATAATGATTAAGTAGATCGAATAATTGTTTGTTTATTTTAAAACGGTGCAAAACACAAATAACTCTATCACTAGATGTAGATTAACACTTTTTTTTTTTTTTTTTATTTTTTTTTTTATTTTTTTTTTTGATTTTGATTTTGAAACTCTTGGCTATGCTGGGCCAAGCCGTTGGCGTTCCAGATGCATATCCGTAGTTGTCTGCTCATTTTGAGATTTGAGACACGACTGCCGTAAGGAGGTTTAATAAAGTATCCATTCTTCCCATTAATTTCGTCATTAAATCTTCTAGCTTGCTAAGGCGGTCAGTATCGGGAGTTGCCGATGCTGCTGTCGTAGGGGCCAATACGGCATTATTGTTGGCTATTGCTGCGTACGTGTTTTCGGGGCTGACTGCTCGAAAATGCCTTTGCTGGGTTTCAGAGGTTTGGCTGATTGATATCGGTAGTTTTTTCTGCCTGAGGGGGGGAGGGGGAATTTTCTGGCTTGAATTTCCTTGTGTACCGTGCAGCCCCTGTAGTTGGCGGGATGGTTACCTCCGCAAAGGACGCATTTAGCTGGAGTATCCTTGGATTTTTCGCAGTTTTTGGTAGGATGTTCTTCACCACATTTTACGCATCTGGACTTCCTTTCGCAGTATTTCTGGGTGTGCCCTAGCCTTTGGCATTTATGGCACTGAACTATTACGCGTTTTTGTTTGGTGGTTCTATGGTGCACTTGCAGTGTAGAAGGTACTGAATGTCGAAAATTTTTTTGTTAGAAGCTTCCGGCTCTAGTTCTACGGAGAATAGAGAGAGAGGTTGTTTTGTAATTCTGTTCTGGATATTAAAAATATTTCGGACCTTATGGCCATGGGCTTCGATTTCATTCTTCAGGTCCGCTATGTCGGCTGAGTAGGGGATGTTTTTTATTACCACCCGATAACTTCTGGATTGCTTAGGTTGGTAAGTGTGGATTCTGTTTCGTTTTCTTTTAAGGTTTTTATGATTTTTGAATATACTTCAGATTTCGAAGGTAGAATTTTTATTTGTTCTTTCCCAATTATTTTAAGAGTGAAGCTTCCTGCGGCCACTTTTTCCAATGCTTTTTTAAATTTCGTGAATTCCTCTACCCTCGACACGAAGATCGGGGGAGGTTTGGGCATTTTTTCCACATTCAGTTCTACTAGGTCCATGCTTTCATAACTGTCAAGGGCTTGGAAGCGGTTCGTGGTACTCAGGGTTTGGAAGCCGTTAATGGGGTTTACGGCAGGTTTCACATACTGTGATATTTTTTGCTGCCTCACATTCTTTGGAGTTATCGGTGGTGAGGATGGACGTTTACTGCTAGCGGTAGCCGTGGACGAATTTGGCTGTGATGCCACCTGGCTGGCTGGTTGTTGAGATTGAGTTAACTTAACCCTAATAATATGTTGTAATGCTTCTTGTTTTTTCGCCCTGATATCCTCAAGCAATTTCTCGTATTCTGCTTTTTCCTCTGAGGATAGGTATTGAATTTTTAACGTTTTCTTTATGTGATCATTTATTTCCTTTGAGAGTTCTTCTACATCTTTATTTTTTACTGAATCGCACTTTGCTAGCCGTCGGAATTCTCCGGCGAGCACCCGTAGCTTTAACATGTAGGCTACTATGACTAGAGAGCCCGGTTGAATTTGATGATGATTTCGCGAGACAATAAGTAGGTCACGACTAGGCACTGCTTAACAATATCACAATCAAATATTTATAATAACATCGTACACGATCCGATCGCTCAGACGGTCAGTAAAGAACTGAACCTTATCTTAATATTATTATTTAAAGCAGAGTTTAAGGCAAAAACATTCCGACTCACGGCAAAAAATCTCTTAACCACGAGATCAAAAATTATAAGTTCAGTGTCAAGTTCATCAAAGGGAGAGGTTTACCTGCTTATCGGAGAGCCAGGGAACTGATTTTATATTTTCAATTGGTGAATCAATTACATAATTAAACATTATACAAAAGATATTAGTTTTTTTGGAACATAGCTCGTTGTCAATGAAAATCGTTAGTTACCGAATAAAATAAACTTTTTTTAAAGGTTCATAAATTCCAATGCCATGCTGGCAGATGAAAAGGAAAAATAATTTTTTTCCTTTCAACAAAATCGTGCTTTAATTAACCTCGCACAAGTAATTAAAAAACGAATAAACTTTTGTTCCCCAAAGCGATTCTTTAAAACAGGGAAATGAAAGCTCTCTGGCTCGTCCGATATAATAGGTGCGCCTACCCTATTTACATATTACAATAAACTTTTAGAGAAAAAAAAAATTGTCGTGAACGTCGTCGATAGGTGAACTATCCTTGTCTTGGAATTTGGAATGTCTTCGGTGTCATGGCAGCAGAAGCGTTGATCCGGCTAGTTTTTCTTTCTTCCTGAAGGGTCAACTTCGATGTCATCAAGAAGACGAATAACGTTGTCAAATATAATAATCGATGTCCCACCTTGCTCTGAAAAAAGAAAATAAGAAATTAACATTTTTTTTTTTGGTAACTTTCTTTATATTTGCAATCTGTAAAATTTGTTTACAATGAGCAAATCGGATGGGATAATTGACACGACGGAAAAGTGTCACACCTGACACTTTTTAATAACCATCACTTAGCCTAATTTATCAGACTATTATTAAATTAACATTAATAAAAAATTCAAAAAACTTAAATCAAAAGTAAATAAAGAGTTGATTAATTCATTCATTTTTTAATAATTTTTAAAATTAATAAAAATGGGATTGTGCCTTTCTTTTTTAGCAAATTTATTCAAGTTGAAATTAAACCTTTGCGCTAAGAGAAATCTTTCAGCCAAATCAGATTTTCTTATATGCATACAATCAAATTTTACTCATTCAAAAATTTTTCTTTATAACAATCCATCATTTTACAATGCAGTAAGCTGCAGCTAAGAGCGCGTATAAATTTGTTCGATCATGAAATCGTTCTTCCGTGAAGTTTTTTGCAAAACAAAATATCCAGTTATATTTAATTACTTTTACTCTTACGATTATGGCTAAAATCAAAATTCGAACTATAAGCAGTTATCGCTTTAAAGCCGAAAACAATGTGCATTTAAAATCCATTTCCTACTTACACTAAAATAGAAAGAATCCACTTCAGCCATGAACTTCAATCTTCGCGGTGGATCTCTGAAGTTACAAGGATTGAAAATATAGAATTTGGTTAATCCCTCGCAGATAGGCAGGATTAAAAGAGTGAGAAAGGTTTAAGTTTTTCATCCAACAGGCCCAGCGAATGGACGTTCTGGAGCATGAATCTGTAAAATAAAGGAAAAAAAATAACGAATTAGGTTATTAGATTATTAATTTTTTTAATTCAGATTTAAAAAAAAAAATTTTCGGAATAAATTTTTTTTTTTTTTCATTGATCCATTATTTAACAACACAGTAAGCTATTATCAGTCGTTAATTCTTTATATCCCGCTTTGGGATGCAAGAATTAGACCTTTCATATTTGAAATACGATATAATACCGAACAAACTACGCTTTTACTAAATTTTTCTTTTACCGCGAAATAAATTTAAAAGGGATGTATGAAAATTACTTTTTAGCGTAAAAATTTTTCGAAATTGAGTGGTCCTTAATTTTGTCTACTTTTTCCTAAAACAAAAACAAAATATTTAACGTTTTGAGTAATATTCATCAGCAATTCGTCGGAAAAATGGCTGGCGATACAATTTAAGGGCTACTTTTATTTTGGGGATTTTTAATAAATTATTTAAGCCATTTTTTGGATTTCTTGACTCCCCCCCCAGCGTAAGCGCAAAATGATAATTTTGTGTCTTCTACCCCAACTCTGCATACTGTTTCGGTCATCATTCAGGCCTCGCCTGCCCGAGCTAAAACCCAACCGACGCCACCATAAAAGAGGAAGTCAACATTCTTTTGTTGTGGACAGAAAAAAATTTACAAGAGTAAGCTGTAAGTTGAGTAAACTTTTATAGTCAGTTTTTCTGTAAAAAGCATGGATTTCACGTTTGCTTAACATCTGTTTTCAATCATTACTCGTCCTACAAAGTTTTAAAGTTTTTCAAAACAACCAAGCCAAACTGGCAATCAGTGGCGGAACTAAAATTTGTGGGCCCGCCCGCGAACAGAAGTAGGAGGCCCCCCCCCCCCATTTGAAAAATATTATACATTCTTAAGAGTGTATGAAAAAAAAAAATATTTTTAGTAATAAGTGAATTTTATTATTATTTTTTTTTCCCTGAATTTTTAATATAAATATCACTTTTGTTAGTGTAATCCTAGTTGTGTCCCCAGAGAGAAGTGGGCCCTCCCGCGCCGCGGGACCTGCGGGCCCGTTAGTTACGCCACTGCTGGCAATCAACTTTTTGAGCTTAACTGCGACTGTTTCAGATTTGATTTTACATTTAACCCTTATATTTCTGAGCTTTATAGGACTCTTAATTTGTTTGTAAGAATTAAATGTCTTACCTATGAGTAAATCCATAAATCGTTAATAAAAGCAGACAGTTTGCCTACAGATAATAGTCTGCTCACCCTATCCCATCCAATTACAATTTAAAAATGAAACCGCTGCTTGTATGATGGCAAAGTCCATTTTTACTGAAAACAAAAATAAATAAGATTATTTCTAATAGATTATTTCTCATAAATAAATAATTTATAATGTGCAAAATATTTCATGAAGAAAAAAAAAAATATATATATATTCTTGATTCAATTAAAAATTAAGCTGCTGCGTGGTAAGCAAATTTGTAACGAGTAATGTCAAACAATGAGTTCAGAACGACAATCAAAAACTGCGTCAGGAAAATAGTTTGCATCAATTCAAATAAATTTCTCTACATTTTTTAATAGATTTCAAATTACAAGAGTTCCACTTTTGCTAGCACTTTCTTCGCACCTTTTTCAAAGCAGTTCTTACTACAGAGCCTATAAGAGAAAGCTCTTGTATAGGTCCATTTCCTACACCGCAATGCTAATTGTAAGACTTATTTCTGTTTAATACTCAGAAAAAATGGACATTTTGTGTTTTATTAATTAATGCCTATAAGTTAGAAATTGTTACATTATTATTTACTGGGGAATGGACCAATCACAAACCAGAATTATCTAGATCTTACAATTTGATTTTTAAGAAACCTCAAACTTTTTGACGTTTCATTTTAAGGGGTCATGTACATATTACGTAAGCATTTTTTTTGCCATTTTCAACCTCCCTCCCCCCCGTTGTAAGCATGAGTAAGATTTTGGCAATCCCCCCCCCCCCCCCCATATTACGTAAGTTTTTTTTTTTTAATGGAACCAATGGCACTCGATTTCGGTAATCTTCCCCATAATTCATGGAACTGAAATAAACCAATATAAGCACCTATATTGAGAAAATTTAAAGAGAAGATTACCTTTATTTAGACGGTAACAAAATAATGTAATATTAGCTCGCCGCAACATTTACAATATTTTAAAAAACATAAAATTAATTAATTAATTATTTATTTTATTTTCAAAAATTCTTGGTCAGAGTAGATAAAAGCTTACGTAAGAAAGTGTGAGACCCCCCCTTCCCTATGGTAAGGTGTCGTAAGCATTTACGAGACCCCCTCCCCCCCTTATCATGCTTACGTAATATGTACATGACCCCTAATCAAAACATTTCTCAACTATAGCAACTGAGCCCCATAAAGCAATTCGTTTGGCTATAGTCTGTCTAGGAATATTTCAACTCAATCCAGTTTTTAGTTTTACAAGTTTCTAATTTTTAATGATGATATATTCATTATAGCTTTGCATTCTAAAACAGTTTGAGAACACTCTAATCAACATCAAAATAATTTCTACTTACGTTGGACTATGAATAATAAAAAGCATTTGTCAGGCTCAATACACTACAGTTCTGAAGCCCAGATGTGCCCAATGAACACCTTAAGTCAAAAGGTACTCTCATGCAAAATCGAAGCAGGTTAAGGAATCCCTCAGATAAAAAGTGACCTCATCTTGGATATTCCTCCAAACATGCTTCATGACCATACTCCAGGTGGCTTTGAAGAAGACCAGGATTTAAGTGTAAGGAAGGCCTTCATCAGCTGATCGTCTTCTTGAGCTTGGAGTCTATCAAATATAGAAAAAAACACACTTTTAATAATTTTACTTTAAATTTTTTTCAAAACTCATTTTATTACTATCAAATTATTTTTAAGATCGACTGCTAAGACTTGATGCTAACAACTGACCTGAGAGAAATTAAAATAAAAAACTTCTTAAAATTCTCATTAGAGATTAATAAACTACTTCATTTTTTCGAAGAAAAAAATCTTAATAACAAATTAATTTAGTGCAACTAAATTATATCAGAACAAGCATTAGCTTCTAAAATGATATGAAGGGTAAGACGTTGCCTTTTTAAAAATTATTTGCAAAAATTTAACAAGTTTATCATGAACAAAAACTGAGCAGCTCAGATTAAACAAAAGCATGTTTTTGTGTTTGTTCAAGCACTGGAGATATCACTTTCCTTTCACCAAAGAAAACATAAAGATTTCAAACAGCTAAAACAAATTTTAAAAAATCTATAGTAAAATCCTAGCAACTGTATTTTTAGCTTTAAATATTATTAAAATACTTTAAAAAATTTCTAAAATTTGATTAAAACGAATAATTTATAAAACGAAGCAATTACTTACAATATAACACAGTCATTCTGATGATCTTGGCTGAGGTATAGCTGCAGCTAGCAGCTAGTACTAGCTACATGTAGTAGGATTTTGACGATTAATTTTGTAGCTGTGGCTCTTTCATAGTTGTAGTTGTACTCTGCTTGAATTCCTTCGTTAAATTGTATCTTCAAATGATGTCAATGATCACACAATAAGCTTAATCATACCTGTGGGGAAGAAAAAATATTATTAAAATCTTCAAATTTATTAAATCAGTTTACATAAAAACTTCCTTCAGTATATTCTGGTTTCTTTTTCGACCACTCATCCAATTTTGAAAATAACTAAAAGCTTTTTCAAACAATATATCAATCAATAAGGCCTACTTCAACAGCTTTCCCTTCAAATTTTCAATGGCATCTATCTTCTTTTTCCTTTTCTTAAAATATTAAACTGTTGAGAATTCTCAGAAACCAGTTAGTAAATATGAGTAAGTGTTTTTAGACATTACACAACGAACCTATCAAATCTTTTTGACCCAACAAATTTTATTTTGGCATTAGGTTTATACATACCGGTACTGATCTCAAATTCCCTTCATTTCTAATTTCCAAAACTTGAAAAGCAAAATAATATTTCTAAACCACCACAAAAACATTCTTCAAAAATTACCCATGCATCCTTCAATATCAATTTCTAGGCCCCCATGCATAACCGATTCCACTCAAAAGTTTTTAAACCCAAAACATGGAACATCGCAACTTTATTACTCTTTAGCTCTTTTAAAATGATTAAATTCACTCAAGCATTTATATTTATCAAAACAAAAATCGATGAACTTACAACATTTTATTAAAATAATAGCGGCCATTTTTTTTTCTAACAGTAAATTTACTAACCTGATTTATAACGATTAATAGTAGTTCGTTCATTTTATATTAATCAATTAATTCTTAAAACAATAAATCGCGAACACCACCCTTTCGACTTTGACTTTCATTACTAAATGTTTTAAACATCGACCCTATTTAGGACAGCGATCGTTCAACTGCAAATATTGTTGTTGACGATACTGTATCTTGTAGCGCCAATGTATAACTTATCCATCATTGGTCATAAAATCTGTTCTCTTGTAAATTAAGCAGTATTTTGAATTTTATTTTTATTTTTTTTAAACCATTTCAATAACGGATTATCTTTTAAAAAACAATTGCGGCCATTTCATTTTGTCACATAAACACTATTTTGAAATAAAAATGCTGAACAAAAAACTATTTTCTTTTCCATGCAAAATAATCTGCCACACAACCGTTTTCCAATAACCAATAATGCTGCAAAATTTATTTGAAAGTTCAGGAAACATTTTGAAATGCAATGCTGAGCTAAACATTTATTTTCCAGAAGGATTTTCAGCTTGGAATCCAGTCAGTCAAAAATTAAAGGAATTAATTTATCTTGTTCCCAATTGTTTCTCCCGGGATTATATATTCGTACTGAGCTCCAATCCGATGGAAAATATCGATTCGTTTAAAAACAAAAATTGATAACCGGGTGCCGGCATTTTGAGAATTGCAAATATTATGCACACTTACGTTTACGTATTACAAAAAAACTGTCTATCATCCGACTATCGATTTTCCATGACATTCAAACTCCCAGGATTCGTTATTGGAAAATTATTAATCGCTACTTACTAAAGATGAACAATCGAACCGGGAAAGACTGAAAACCAAATATGCTATACAAAATTATGGTATTTGAAATGTTGTTAATAAGATAGCCTCTCTTTCCTCCCATTCTATTTTTCCGAATATGAGTTTATGAGTTTAAAACTTCAGAAAAAAAACATTCAAACCTATTCTATTCCTGTCTCTCGTTCACCAAATAGCATTTCGAGGACCTTGAAAAGATTTTGACACCAAACGTTAGATTTGGCAATATGGATGGTTTACCCTTTACAAGTTTGAATACAAAAAGTTCGTGGAAGTTGCATATATCAGCTCTAACATCTAAAAAGGATACGGAAACAACAGTTCGAACGAAAGAGTCGCGGAAAATTTGATTTTAGAGCGAAAAGTTTGATTCTGATCAAAGTATTAAATAAACCGCATATTAATCTTCCATATGAAGGGATTAATCAATTGAAATATTTACAACCGCTAACCTGCAGCGAACTTGGCAAAAACTTTTTATTGCCACTGTGGTTCTCATTAAGATTCCCCTACGATGGGCGTTTTTAGGGAGTTCGGAAAACTATCCGCGGCCGCCTTGAAACGTCCATGGGTAATTCTTGCCAAGGAAAAAAACGCCTGGTATTTTTTTTGCCCTTCCAAAAACTAACAAAACTAACCACAACGGCTCCAGCAAGTTTCGCTGAACTTCCCGAAAACACTTTATATCAACAAAACAGAACAATGAACATCGGTTTCGTTTAATAAATAATGTATAATATATGTATTACAGTTTCATGCAAAACGACTAGGAATAAAATGTAAAATGTTTTTTTTTTTTTTTTTTTTTAAGTTGTTTGAACCAACATCAATTATAAAAAATTATTATGAACGCAATCACTTCGGAAAAAGACATTTCAAGTCTTGGAATTTAAGGATTTTTATGAACGTATAATTTAATTAGTCCATACTCCCCCGTTCTCATCCAAATTGGATCCTTCTCAGTCAGCTCCTTTGTTTTACCAGGAGGTAAACCGCAAATCAAATCACATTTAATGGTCCTTAAAGTTAAGATATTCGTGGGACGAAAAGCTCTTAGAGCGATTTCGAATTTTTCGGAGTGATCCCAATTGATATCACCTAACAATTTTCGGTAGTTTAAATCCCCTTTAAAAATAATGAGCTGGGATTGGGATAGCGAATTAAACAAAGCTGAGTCTCTGTCTTTCATGTCGTTATAGTCGAACGGAGTTGTCCAATATTTTTCGTCGTGTAGTGTCCAGATCCCGTCTTGGAAATATTTTTTCCATCTTAGCGTGAGTTCGGTCAGACCTTCTTGCTCCATTAAATTCAATAAAGAATCGACGTCTTTCCGCGTCACGTCCGACACGTACCATGGGATTTTTTTAGCGTGGAAACGGACGGACGAGGCGAGAGAGCTTGTGATCAAAAAATCGCAAAAGCAAAAGTCTGTGAATAATTCGTAAGCTGCGTTGTCGAAGACGAAATCTAGACAAAAAATAATTATTATTTACTAAGGGCATCAGATTGATGCCGGCCCATAGCCAGGGCAGAGGACTCAGCCTTCAATACGTTTTATCGATATTTTGGGAGACCCTACTGGACAAGAACTCGAGAAAATCTCCAGACTTTAAAGAAAGGCCTGTATTAAAGTACAACTATTTTACAAGACTTACCAATCAATTTTTTTGAATGTGCATCTAGCAGTTCAAAAACTTTTTCAGAATCATCTCTTAAGATACATTGGTCCAAAAGCTTGACATTGCTAAGAACGCTTTCTTCCTCCGATAGCAGAGCTCCGTTTGACAAAGACAAATCACAACGATTACCCCACAGACAAATTTTTAACAATTCTACGAATTTAATTCTTAAATTGTCTTTTGAAGATTCTAATGAATTTAAAATGGATAATGTTAATTTCGACACAGCTTTTAATTCGGATAGGGCGATTTCGAACGAATCCCTCTTTTGCTTTTCAAAAGGATCAAAATTTTGCAATGATTTACTGAAAAAAAAAATTAAAAAAGATATTAATTTCAAAATTTTAAAATTTTAAAAAAACATTTTAAAAAAGTTATTTTTTTTGAAGTACCTATTTTCAAAAATTTCCCATAACCTTCTATACATGTAACATTCCACATACAACCAGTGAGATTGAAACCAACAAGGAATATCCTCTACTTCTTCTAGAGAACTTAGATATTTATTCCATTCTCCCACATCTTCTCCATTTGATTGTATTTCTATTATTGGTTTATTTGTTTGAACTTCATTTTTTAGTTTTGAGATTTGCCCTATCACATCCTTAATGTCTTCATCTGTTTCCTGAAAATAAAATTAATTACCCACATTCACAATTTAATAATAAAAGCAAAACTGAGAATAGGAACCCTATGAAATTTTTCTTTAACATGTGTTTTCAAAAAGTTTCCAAACTTTATTATAGGCTACTTTGAAATTTCCTGTATCTCCAATATTTTTGTTGGAAATTTATTTCCTATAAATCCTTTTTTAATTAATTTAGATAATTTGGCCTTCCTAAATTTACAAGATTTTTTTTAAAAAATGAATGCTTAATAAGAATTCCCCGTAGTTTCACATCACCCAAAACCAACATTCAAACCTTCCCTACAGTAATCGGGCTTTAAAAGCTTTAATCTAATTTAAAATGTAATTTCAGGATTTACCAGTAGTGGAAAACTTTCCCATTTCTTTTATAGAAAACAATAAGTTGGAATTATTATTATGATATATTATCTTACTGGTCCATATTGCTGAACAAGTTCTTCCTTGCTCCTAGCTAAATGGTCCACAACTTTTGTTAATATCACTGGCAGTCTATCTTTGACTGTATAAAACGCAAACGTTCTAAAAATCAGAAAAATTAGTTTTTTTTTTGTCACACAGGCAATGCTAAAATCAATACAAAAAATCAGTTTTAGATTAATCACTAACTTCATATATTTTGCGCTGAGATGTTCATTCAGAGGCGTTTCAGCATCAATTCCATTGTAGGATACAGAAGACTGTCGGCGCATTGACATAATTTAAATAAACGCAGACTGTTACCTAAAAGAAGCAAAAGAAAGGTTTAAGAGCAAAATTTCTCATTTGAAGCGATTAGCACCTATAATTAGCAAGACAAAAAAAAAAAAAATCTCAGAAGCAAAGGCAATTCTGACCAGTACAAAATTAAAAACGACCCCCCACAAACAAAAATTTAACCACAACATTTAATTTTCAGTGTGTAAATAACCTACATTCTTACCTACAACAACGATCAAAATTATTACATAAATAAAATAAATGTATATTTATTTTTTTCCCGTAAATAATTAGCCGAAAATAGAATTTTTTTTCAGTTATATTTGTGTATATGCAGATGCAGAAAAAAATATTAATCGTGCGTGGTTGGAAGGATCCTATTTAAGAAAATGTAGACATTAATGGCGGCACCCATAAGCTAAAGCTCAAGCGAAATTGCGACAAAAATCCCTTTGCTTAATGCCATTGTAAAAGGACTATAGTCGTGTCAACAACAGAATAGATAACAGAGCAGAAGACGTTATATTGAAATGAAAGCGATAAATATGAATTGCTTTCATTGTTTTTATTATATTTCTTTTCGCGATGTTATTTATATCATTTAAGTGTAACTAGTCTCTGCAAAAATAAATATCGTGTTGTACATATTACTGTGATTTAATTGGTAAATTTATTTGTTTTGTTTCGAACACCATTTTATTGATAATAAAAAAATCGGTCTACTTGTCATAAATATTTTATGAACCTCTTTTTTTAAAATTTAAATTTCGTGTTAAATTCTTTATCGACGTTTAAATTTTTATTACTTTTTAAATTTTCGAAGTTTTAGATAATCTATTATTGACGTGCAGTAGTATCAATCATTTGTTTTCCTTAAAAAAAGAATTTCAAGGTCTGTTTTTTTTTCTAGGCCATCCCAAAACTGGCTTTTCGTGACGTTATGCTCATTTAATCATGACACCGATGATAATGATAATGATGTAACGGTTTTTGTTGTTTTTCCAGATTAAAGAATGGCACAGGGAATGAAATGTAATGAGTGTGGTTGCTTTTGCAAGGGAAAAGATGATCAGGCCGCTCTGCATCTTCATGTTGAGATCGAAAATTTGAAGCAAAAGTTGTTAGAAAGGGAAAGTCACATTATGACGATGGAAACTAATTTCTTAACAGAGGTGGATAAATATCCAAATGGGGAGTGTGCGGCCCTTGCAGAAGAATTATTGACATGGCAGGATAAATATTCTAGACTGTATGATGCACACAAAAGGATACAGAAAGTTAATCAAAACTTAGAGGATAAGTTATTAAAAATTGTGGATAAATGTGAAACAGAAAAAAATGCATTAAGTAAGGAAATAGCTCAGCTTAAACAGAGATTGGTTGAAGCAAATGCTAATATTGTTTGGTTGAAAGATGAAAATGTATGTTTCCTTTTCATTTGATAGGCATTTTCATTTTTATGTTAGTTGTACATACCATATTTTCTTTTTTTTTTTTAGGAGAGGAATCGAAATGATGTTAATTTAGCGATTCAGTTACTTCAATGCAAACCATCAAATTTTGTACCTCAGAAATTTGAATCTCTTCCAGTAGACTTGCAGCAAAAAGTTAAATTATACATGTCAAATAAAAAGAAATGTGGAGAAGGAAATAATCAGCCGAAACATGAAATGAAAACAATAAAAGTTCCAATTCCAACATTTCCTCCTACTGCCATGTTTTATTCTGTTAACAAATCAGGTTAGTGTCCTGTTGTTATTGTTCTGCAGAGAGAAAGGGCAATTTTTTATCTAAATCATTACCTTTCCTTAAAAGATTTTTATCAAAAATTATTCTTAGAATTCCTTATCAAATTTACGTAAACTTTTTTTTTCTTTTTTGTAGAAAAAGAAAACGACGATCAGAAAGCTGGCAAACCAGTGGACATAGTTTCAGCAGCAATAATGGCCAAAATTCTAGAAGAAAGGGAAAAAGAGCGTCAAAATGTTAAACATTGCCATACCTGCATCTGCCCTTTGCAGAGGGTCTTCGCAGATCAAACCACGCAAACTGAGGAGTCATTGTCCCCTTTTAAAACCGAATTTTTCATTGACCCCAACGGAATCTTCCCAGGTGGACTCAACCACATTTTGAAAGTCGAATCTTATCAAAGTCAGTCGCCTTCCGTTAGTAGTGCTATCCTCATAGAAAGAAGTAGTGTACCTGTTAGTAACAATGTAAATAATAGTAATAATGATATGAATAATGCAGTTGTTCCTCCAAAGAAAAATGATGTATTAAAATTAAATGTAGGAAGAAATAGGTATCATTCTAGTAAATTAAGCAGGGGTGTAAACAGAGGATTGTACAGTTCTGTAAAAAAGGATAAAACCGAAGATGTTGTCCGCAACAGTGAGGTTCATTTAGACGGTAGTGTACGTTTCAGTGAAAATAAAGAGGTAGCCATAGAAATAGAACCGGAGGCTGATAGAACTATAAAACCGGGGCCGAGGAGATGCTCCGTTAGCGTTCAGATGGGCTCAAGCAATATTTTGTTGGATAATGCTACTTGTTATTCTTCACCGGTGGCTCACCCCGGTCATCCTTACGCATTGGTTCACTCAGCTAGGTCGCGATCCATGTCTGATTCGTATTCGAGCAACGACGAATGTTCCGATATCAAACCAACTGAAACTCAAATTTAGAGGGGAAAAAGCGACCGGCGAAGAAAAAAAGAGGTTGTTAGATTATGAAGTACCGTAAAAGGGGGTGATGTACATGTAGTACCGAAATGATTTTGGTCTCAACAGCCAAACTGAATCACCAATTACATCATATCTCATGAAAACAAAAAAATTCAGTCAATCAGCTGAAAGTAGTGCTGGGGCACCAACCGAACCGAACCGAGAAAATGTTATTTCAATCAAAATCACCCCATTTTACTGTCTGATAATATTAGCATAAGTTCGGCATTCACGAAATCCGTTAGTTTATTTTAAGGCGCACAATAATTCAGTTAGTTTACGATTAGAGCAGTGATTTAATCAGGAGCTTTACTTCGGAAAACTAGGTAGTTTTATAAGAAGTTCATTAGTTTTCGATCGATAACCTGATTATGTACTATTTATTACACCATACTTGCTTAGTTTATGAAATTACTCCCAATTTCTCAAAAAAGAAATTATGGCACCACTGAATTTTAGTTGTTTGTAACTGTAAATTAGGTTCTGTTATGTTGAACCTAAAAAAACTATTACGCACAATCGTGTGATTTAACTTTTAACGAACCTACGGTCTGTAAGTTTAGACAGGTCTGGAGACTCCCGCCGAAAAAGAGTCCGCCTTAATTGGGCCATTTAAGTACTACGCAAGGATAAATCTGGAAGTTTCTGACCCTTCCCCCTCTTGTCAACAAAAATATAAATTTTTCAAAGTTTATTGATTTTAAATTTAAAAGCGTAGTACTAGAATGGCCCTTAAGTTTTTAAATTTTAGTTTACACTTTCGCCACTGTAGCGTTGGCGTATAGAAAAGGGTTAGCCATTAAATTAAAATTACAGTTGCCTATTACATTAATAACGGTTGTTAAGTATAGTTCATTTTTATCGTTCCTTACAGAATTTTTTTATTCGTACCAAAGAGAAATTTAAAAATGTAAAATAAATTGGTTAATTAGAATACTAAGTGCAAACTGGTTAACTGCTATCGTGCTGCACAACTCATAAAACAATTCATTTTATTTTATTGCAATAATTTTAGATCGAAAGGATCTGTATCATTTTTTAGAAATCATCGTTTGATTAATTAAACATCGTACATTAGTTAATATCTTAAGGTACCCCAAACCATATAGTGATTCATTGATAGATTCCAAAACTTACATTTTTTTCTTTTTCTGTGGGAATATAATATTGAAAACAATTTTAAGTTTTTCTTTTTGAATGTTTTAAAATATAATTCTTAACAAAATTAGTTTTTGACTTTTTTTATTCATTTTTTTCCAAACATGTAGAAAAAAGGAACCTCTTAACACCACTTACCGGGAAAAACCAGGACAATCATCTCGCTCCGGGCCACATTCCAGCAGCAGACAGTTCTGCTGCCGCCCGTTCGGGCGCAAACCTTTTGCACGAGTTTTGCTTAACAGAATCAGGTACAGAATTTTGAATAATGCTTCTTACTTAGCCATGCCATTTATACTCTCTTTAAGAATATTCTCCTTTAGAATCTCTTTTAGTTTTAAATCAATGACCACACGGCCACACCGAACTTTACGAACTTAATGCTGTAAACAATTATGGCTTCGTTTATGTCACGGCCGTATAAACAGGTCCGGAAACTCCTATCCTTTATACATTGGAGACCATGTCCCGCTTAACTACGCCAAAATTAGTTCCTCCTTTCTACCACCGTGAGCGCTACTTGTTAGAGAGACGCTTTTTGATTGGTCGTTGGTGACGTAAACAATGATGGCGGCTACTTTCTCTTGTTGTTCGAAACGAGAGTCCCAGTGGGAGTCCCAACGCAAACATTAGACATGTTGCTGGTCTCTAGATCGCAGCGCCGCCAGTGGCGAATTTTAGAACTAATTTTGGCGTAGTTAAGTGGGACATGATCGGCATAGGAAGTTTCCGGACCTGTTTATACGGCCGTGGTTTATGTACGACACCAGCGCCTCCCGCGGTTTCTTCCGCAACTGTTTTCAAGATAAATTGGATATTTATCCAATAAATCTTTGTGATAGATAAATTGGATAAATTGGATAAATATCCAATTAGATAATTATCCATTATATCCATTTGATTAGATAAATTGGATAAGTATCCAATTTATATTCTTCGAGTATTGGATATTTATCCAATTTATATTCTTCGAGTATTGGATATTTATCCAATTTATCTTGTATCCATAATATATTATGGAACAATATTCTTCCATACGAATTTTTGAATAATTTGGTTTCAGACTGATAAGGAAACAAATAGAATCTTTTTTATCTTCACTGTGGAAGGTTTTTTTTGGAAAAGGTTGTCATGATTACGTAAGACAAACATTTTTATAAGCACAATAAATAGTATTTTTCAATACAAGGAGTGCAAACGACAAAATTGCCCGTCGAGACCGAGTTTTAAGCCCGAGCCGAAGGCGAGGGCCTTAAATAGGTCGAGACGGGCAAGTCGTTTGCATTTCTTGCATTGAAAGATATTTTTTATCACCAGGTACGGCGTAAAATAGTCTGTAAATAAACTGACTAGGACTGAAAAGCGGACTTTTCAGTACCGTGTGATGAAAAATATGTTGCACGATGCGTTATCTGAATGGTCTCTATTGGAAGCTCTAAAATGAGAGTTGTGACAGGCTGTTATTATTAGAGCAATTTAAACAATTATTTGTGATAAAAATAGACCATCAGTAAAAGAATTAAGGCAAAGATACTATGCTGTCATGAAATCGTCTGCTGAAAGTGATCTGCTTAGTTGCTACAGTTGGTTGAATGGTCTCTGCTGCCCTAAAAATGAAGAACAGGGAAAAGCATAGGGAAAGTCTTCTGAAGGAATAACGCAATCCATCCAGCGTTGCTCTCCGTTCCTGCTACGGACCAATCGAATAATTCTGAATGTCACATCCCTCAATGCGACAATGCTGCTTTCAGACTTTATCCATGCGTGACAAATTTTTTTCATTCAGTTTTTAGAAGGAGATAATGGATACCTTCTGCACTACACAGCACCCTTATTTATCGAAAATTAAAGTAAGAAAAAAGTTATCCAGCTCTGGGAACCGAACACCCGGTCTTTCAGATCTAGATAATTTGATAGATCGTCCTTAGGAAAATTGAAGATTGTTAAAGGGCGTATCTCAGTGGTTAGTCCACTCGCTGTGAAAGCTAGCAAGCGGGTGTTCAATACCCCCACTCCCACAGGGCGACTTCGAAATCCACTGTACAAGAAACTTTCCGGTTCTCCCTATAAGGTATTTAAAAAAATGAATAAACATTGTTCAAGTATTTTATTGAGAACACAACTTTTTTTATCGTGATTCTTATTCATTCACCACCAAACCGCGCATTTTTGGAACTAATGTTTTCCGACAAACATAAAACCGAATCGATGCTAACAAAAAAAAAAAAAAAAAAATTGAGCAAAGCGTCGTCACCGGTACAAAAAAAAGAACAAATTCCATACACTCAAGAAATTTTTAGAAAAATTACAATGATTTTTTTTTTTTTTTTTTTTTTTTTGATTTTAAATATCGTGTACAGAAACTTTTTCACTTCCACCTACAAAAACTAATAAATAAATGCGTTTTAAATGACGATATATATTTTTTTATTATAATTATTTTTATTTCGCTTAATGAAAAAATTTCCAATGCACTTAATTTTTTAATTTAGGCTAATCGCACATTTAAATCTGATAAATCACATTAAAAACATATTTTAAATACATAAATTTGACTCGAAAAAAAAAAAAAAAAAAAAATTTAATAAAACTGGCTTATTTTTTTGCGATTCGTTCAAAAATTTAAAAAAAAGAATTTAATTAACCAAAATATTAATAAAATATAAATAACACAGTCCGATTTTCTACATTTTAAAAAACAACAGTCCAAAAGAAAAAAAATTGCATTGCGCATCGCCTATTCGGTAAACAGAAAAAAAAAATCGAACATGCCAACAATGCGATAATTTTCTGCCGATATTCAATTTTTTCCTATTGATCCTAAAATGTCTACGTGATTAAAAAAAAATATACAGTATATATATACGTATGAAAAAATTGGCTTCGAAATATTTAAAGTTTTTTTAAAGATGGCACAGCACGTATATGAGAAAAAAATTTTTTTTATTGTTTCCTTTGAAGATCAAGAAAAAAAAAAGAAAACTACGGAGAAAGAATCCCTCCCAAAGTGCGAAAAAAAAGGCACGGTTCGGCAGAGATCTTAAATCGCTCGCGGTCTCAATATAAATATTTAAAACAACATAAAAATTAAAGACTTATAAGTACTCGCACTTGTCATTAAATTGTCATTCATAAATTCAGCACCTCTATACAATACATCCATAAATTGTTATTAAAATTATAAAATTGGTTATTTTGATCCTATTTTTTATTGGATAGTGGAACAAGAAAAAAGTGCCATCACACACCTGCAAAAAAAAGAGAAAATGTGAATTATTTTTAAAAAAATAGCTTTCAGTTAAAATGTTTTTCAATATAAAATTTACCGATTATTCAAACGTTCCTTGCAATTTTCGCCACTAAGGCTCATTTCTTATGTCGTAAACTGTCCTTTGAGGCAGAACCTGGAGCGCTGAAAAATTATTTTAAAAAAACAATCATTTTGGGAGGTAAGTTTTGTTTTCAGGAAATAGTGGTAGGACTAAAAGAGACTAAAAGAGCCGCAGCCGCCCAACTCGTCGATATGTTTACATGTCCTACAACTGTGGGTGTCAAATTGATCAACTTGACATTAAGGTATGCTAGCATCAACTGATACCCTTTTATCAGCTGCAGTTTATCAACTGGCCTCGCAGTAGTCAAATCAATTGACACTGCTATTCGACCATCTGACACTAGTAGTCGACCTAGAGTGCTAATTGTTCAACTGATTCTGCTTGTTGATCACTGTTAGTTTAACCGATTGATGCTACTAGTCAATCAACTGGCACCTCAAATTTTACAGGAAGCATGTCTACAAGATTTCTAAACTTTTAGGTTTTAATGATATGGCCATTATTTTAACGCTTCACTGGCCGAAAATAACCTCAAGAAAATAATTTTTTGGGTCCTTATCCTCGCATTAAAAAAGAAACTTACGTTGGAGGTTTATTAAGTGACGGCATATCTGCTGATACAGATGGGGACGGGGCTGCTGCTGAACTGTTACAGCGAAGCAGTCTGCTTCGACGTTCCCAATTCGGATGCTGTTCAGTTCGCTTTTCTTCGGCTACACCTCGAGTGCGTGGGGAAACTGAAAAAAATACAAAAGATTCATAAAATTAAAAAAGAGGCTAATTCGAGATAATGTCATATGAAGACAAAGACTGGCTCTGCTACTCTGACCTCTGATAGGTCAAGCAGACGATTTCAAATAACCATTTACTCTTTATTAAGAAAGAAAGAAAATATTTTTAAAAGTACCGGTAGTTGGGCTGGCAGTAGTGACTGGGGTTACAGGACCCGGTTGCTCCGATGGTCGAGTCCTGGTAGGTCCTTGCCCTTGATTTCCTTGTCCGGTCCTAGAATATCTTCTATCTCTCTGATCGTCGGGACCAACGATTTGTCGGGTCCCACCCTGAAATAAAAAAAAGTTGAAAACTCGCATAAACAAAGAAATTTGAACCTTGGACCCGACCGCAAGGATTAGTTATATATTGAGGGGCACAGAGTGCCCCCCAACCAAGTTAAAAAAAAAACAAAATACAAACACCCCAACCTAACACGGCACCGACAAAACCTCACGCCTCACCGGGCACTCGACCAGTGCCTACTTTACCGTACGCATAATACGGCCGATTTCAAACCCCCCTACCTCCGAAAATAAAAAAGAGAATTTTTTTCTGATTTCACTTAGAGACCCTAAATTAAAATGTAACCAAATGGCAATGTAACCAAAAACTTTCAAAAATCAGTGCGCATGATCCGTGGGCACCGCTTTTTCGCGCCAAATTTTTTTGCCATTCTCTTTTAATTTAGGGTCTCTAATTTCACTATCTTGTTACCGCTTGCCATGTGACTCTAAGTTCCAATTTGCAACTTTCTAGCTTTTGCCGTTTTCGAAATATTAAAGTCTAAAGTTACGGTCTTTGAACGTCATATATAGAGAGAGCATAACTCGTTAGGGCACTTCTAATTGACGGAGAAACTTGAAACTCAGCATGGTGATAGATCTTATTTAGTAATGAACAGAAAAAGTCCAAAAACCCGAAAAATATTAATGGGGGCCGAGAAAAGCCGATTTTCTTATTCGCCTGCAGTATCGAGATTAGATAACCCTCAACATTAAACGAAAATAAATGTTCGTTGTGAGGACGACGAACTCTATAAAGAACCCTCTGCTTCATTTTTATACTCTTCAATTTCATAAGAAGAGTATATTAAATTTGGTTTTGAGTGAAGGGTACCTCCGTTAATATCGAACGGAGAGCAAAACGAACGACACTTGCCGGGGGTAACTTTTCAAGCCAAAGCTATTTACACATGTCCGTCCGTCCGTCCGTCTGTCCGTCCGTCCTCATTTTTCATTCTTTGATTGGAGACACAATTTGAGACCGATTGATCCCAAATTTGGTATATGAGTAGGGGGCACTAAGGACAAGGACTGTATAAATTATGGTCTAAGTACGTTCGCATACAGCAGAACGGCAGCCGTTCGAATATTAAATTTAACAAAGCGGGAATATTTTTTTTTAAACTTTTTTTTTCTTATCTTTGTTTTTCGTATATACAAGTAGATATCGCTTTCTGAGCTGTGTCAGTGAAAATGGTTATCTCACATTCCGGAATGTTTGATAAAGTCATTTTGGGGCAGACAAAAGAAAAAAATATTTACATTTTGTGGCTTTTTTTTTCTCACTTTTATTATCATTATCTCAAATTATGCATTTTATATCCGATTGAATCTTTCGATATAGTAAACGCTGTCCACACATCGAACGGTTTTTGTATTTTATCTTATTTGTTAGGACCTGGCCTTTTTTTTTTTTTTAATTTCGCACATCTGTAATTTTCTAGAACATTTTACTACATTCTGGAACATTCTAGAACGTTCTGGAACATTCTAGAACAGTGTAATTTGTCAGTTTATTGTGTGTAAGAACCACACTCAAAACCCAACATAATATTTATTGATATTTTTACTCGTGGGAGTAAGATTTAAATGAAATTGAAGAGTATCGGACAGTGGTAACCTCCACTGTAGCTTGTTTTATATTGCCGCAGGTGTTTTCATACCTGGAGCACTTTTTTTTGAAAGGGGACTTTATTTTTGAAAGGGCATTTTTTATTTTATTTTCTTTTTTTTTTTCTTCATTGATTATTATTATTATTATTTTGTTTTCTTTCTTTTATTTTTCCAAAGGCGGGGGTGTAATTCTCTCGGTTGCCTCTCAGTCTCCTCTTTTCGCTTTTATTATTTTTCATTTATGATTGATTGGGAGTGCAAACAACCCATTGAATTTATTGTAAATTACCGGCAGGAGTGCCGTAACATAATTGAAGAACAATAAAAAGGCCGAAAACGTAGCATATAGTGGAATTTTTTTTTTTTTTTTTTTTTTTTTTTCAAATAAAAGTCATCTCAAACCCAAGCATTGATTTTAAAATTAACATGAAGTACAATTAAAAAAATTTTTTTTTGAAAGTTTTTTTAAATTAAAAATGGCGATAATCATTGAAAGGCTTTACAGCGCTTCTTCTATGGTCAAACGACTGACTTTTATTTTTTAAATAAAAACGTGCAGTTTCATTCAATATAACCCACATAGTTTAAATGTACACCCAACCTACCTAACAAATAATTTTAACTTAAAACGTACAAAAATTTAAAACAACTTATAAAAAAGGTTTGTAAAAAAGGTTAAATTTTTGCAAAAACTCGTGATATCTCCAAAAAAACAATTCCTTGTAAAAAGGTTGAACCAAGTTAATCTTGCAAAAAACCGAAATGCTTCTGCCCTTGAAAGTTCTGATATCAAAAAGGGCAGCCAAGTTTTTTAACGACAGCTTTCATTTAAAATGCCGTTTTTCTACAAAATACATTAAAACTTGGCCGCTTTTTTGCCCACCCCCCTTTGCCCTTGCAAAAATATCATAACGACGCGTATTATTGAAGAAAGTTAAAAAACTTGTTATTTTTCCATTTACTATTTCCAATTTACTCTAAGTACCGGTAATAAAATTAAAAATGACTGAGAAATAAATTTCAACCATAATACTGTTCGTACCTGTGTGAGTCACAACAATGTGGTAAATAAATTTAAATTTGCAATAGTAAAAGTCGATATTACACTAGGCTGAAAAGTAAAAGTAAATTTAACTTTTTAATATCGTAAAAGGAATAATAAATTCTGTAATTCATATTTCGACTTACAAAGTTAGATTTACAATGGATTTATCTGGGTAACGTGCACACATCATATTTTTCATTATTAGGAATTCCAACTTCCAAAATGTTAAAAAAATTAAAGTTTAAGCAAGTAAAATAACAAGCGTGAAATTAACAGCCGCCTGGAGACCCTCAACAGCCCTGTTAATTTTTTCAAAGAATTCGCACGAATTTTAAACAATTCAGTTGTTACGATTATTAAAAAAAAAAAAAAAAGCGGCGAAGTTTTAATGTATTTTGTAGAAAAACGGCATTTTAAATGAAATCTGTCGTTAAAAAACTTGGCTGCCCTTTTTGATATCAGAACTTTTAAGGGCAGAAGCATTTCAATTTTTTGCAAGATTAACTTGGCTGAACCTTTTACAAGGAATTGTTTTTTTGGAGATAAGGTATATGACGCTAAAATAAAACTTAAAAAACAAGTTAAAAATCAAATTTACTCACAAACTTGAGCATATTCCAGTCAAAGACGTAATCATACGTAAAACCCTGCCGATGGAATAGAGTTCGAAATAATTGTCGTAGATATGAATAATCTGGTCTCTCTTCAAACCGAAGAGATCTACAATAGTTCAGGTACGTTGAAAATTCAGCTGCAACAAAAAAAATTAACGTTATCAGAATAATCTTTCAAATTTTCTCAAAAATAACGATAAAAAGAGAGAATTGTTCGGTATCTTTCAAGCCCATAGCCTGAGATGTTAAAGTAGGCTCATCTCCATGAGGAGAATTGAGCCTCCTATGAATTTTTTTCTAATCCTCCATTGTAAAAGGGATAGTTTGGTGCCCCCTTTAGTTTTTCAGGCTTGCTATTGGCTAGATATACTATGGTGATATCCTTTGCCAGAGGATACATTGAACGGTTGCTTTTGAGGTTCCCATTCATAATGGCGGTGATTTTACGGTAGTTTTAGTCCTACCGTATCTCAACACAGCAAGATTAAACCCACCATAAAACTACAATTACCATGATGGGAGGGAAGGGCAACAAAGTGGCTGTTCGATATAATTCCCAAATACTGTACCGTCGTATTTTTTTTACATAACATACACCATTTTGAATACGTCCACGTCACGAAGAAATGGACTTTTGCATCTAATGTTGCATTCAATACTAAATTATACAATTCTTCACTTACAAGGATAACCTTTACAAAGTTCATCAATCGAAGTGGACATTTTCTTTTCACTAATTCTTTCGTATTTTTGCCTTTTGGTTGCTGCTTTTAGTCCCTGCCAAGGCAACGCTCCTTTGTTAAAGTACATTAATACATATCCTAGGGATTCTAAATCATCTCTTCTACTTTGTTCTGAAAATTAAAAAAAAAAAACCATCATTAATTTTTATAAATTTGTTTAAAAAAAAAAAAAAAAAAAAAGAAAACCTACCAACTCCGAGATGCGTATTGACTGAAGCATACCGAGCAGTCCCTGTCAAATTTTTATTTTCCCTGTATGGTATGTGTTGATGAGTTCTTCCATCTCTAAATTTTTTTGCCAGTCCGAAATCAATTATATAGACTAGGTTTCCTTTTTTACCGAGACCCATTAAAAAGTTATCAGGCTTTATATCTCTGAAATAAATAAATCATAACGATTGCATTAATTTTGAAATCGTCAGGATGAAAAACAGATGAAATGGGGGGGGGGGGGGGGGGGTATAGACCCTCTTGCAGAAAATCGATTTTTTATGCATTTTCCATTATTGCCCCTAAAAAATTTTCTGTTCCCTCTCACCCATAGCTTGACAGCCTCCTTCCCCTTACTTGCTATTAAAAATTGTTAAATTCGTATTGCCAAATACATTATCGCCATAGCAGGGGGGATGCTATGGAGGCACTGTCCCCATCGCGCGATTGATTTCTCCTCGCCCTAGAAAATTTTCAACCCTTAATAAATTTTCGATCCGAATGTATTTTTCGCTATGTTTGCCTAATGCTTTTAACGCTACTTTTCAGGACATAAGGAGCCCCCCGTGGCGCATCAAGTGCCCTCTTTTCATTTCCAAGCCTGTTGTACAACTTTGTCAAATATCAAGGGATATTAAGAACTTCAACCCTGACGCAGGTGAAATCATCATGTTACTGACCTCCCACCCATTAGATATCTGATAACAAAAAAAAGTCAATAGACTTATCGGTTATTTCAAATAAACCCAATTCAATATGTGCCTTCTCTCATTACTTACATGACATTGAACTTTAAAAAAGAAAATTGATAAATTGTTACAAACCTGTGTATAAAATTTCGACTGTGAATGTAGTCTATTCTAGATATTAATTGGTCAGCTAATAGAAGGACTGTTTTCAGAGAAAACCTTCTTTGACAAAAATTAAAGAGATCTTCTAGGGAAGGACCCAGCAATTCCATGACCATCACATTGTAATCGCCTTCGGAGCCGCACCACTGAAAAAGGGGAAAAAAAAAGATTAGGTTATATTTTTATTACTAAAAGCGGACTCAGCAGTTCACAAGCATTCGTTTTCCTATAAAAGGCCTTTTTGGCAGAGAAGTATGGACCCCTGACTAAATCCAATGTACAATTAAAATAAAATTATTACCCCCTCCCTCTCCATGCTTGTAGCCCAAGTAAAATTTTAAAACAAAATAAGGGCCCAGGAGGAACACTTGAGATCCCAAATACGATAGCTAAGGACTCTGATGAGACTCATGGAATTTAAAATTCTTTTTTAAGGGAAGAGGGCGAGAGCTTAAAATCAAAAAATGCCTTTAAATTCGAATTATATTCAGCGAAATCGTTTCAGTTTAAGGTTTATCATTCCTGCCGTAGCAGAGGGCCCGTTCAGCCCGAGTCCTGTGGGACCGGAAAGGCACGAATAGTTTTTCAACAGTCGATACAGGGGACCAAGCATGGTAAGGACCAAATTTCATTTTTTTTTTTCTAAAAATAAAGGTATTCATGTTTAAGCTACAACAAAAATACGTACAGTCTATACTTAAAGAGGGTAGTTCTTTTGTTTTGCAGGTATATTTTTGGGATCGTGAGAAATATTTCAACCAGAAGCCACTGACTCATAACTGTCAAACTGATGGAATCGATTCTTGTAAAATGTACCTTCTTTATTTGAAGTTCTATCTTGTTCACTTATCGGGTGATTAATTTCAACACCCACTTTGTACAATATACCTTGATTATTTTCGTATTTCTATGTGTCAAAGATAAATTGAAGGGACATGGAAACCTAATCCCTAAAGCTCTCTAATCCATACTTTGATTTTTCGACTCGAGGGAAAGCGCATTTATAAAGAGCACTTTAAGTATTTTAGGTAAGCACAATTTCATCGATGTTGTATCTCTTCTTCCCTAGCGTATAAAATACGCGTTCTCTTCTGTACTCCCCCCTGATCTTCCATCAAATCGATCAAGAATTTATGAAATCTTCCCGTCTTGTCAGCAAGGGCAAACCCCTTACTAGTACGTAATAATAATGTAACCTATAGGCCTACTTATGTAATACTAATACTTCTATGGCACTTAAACAGAAAAAAATTGGGGAATGGCATTCTATGAATGCATTCATTTGGGGAGAGGAAGCTAAATCTTTTCAAAGGACTGAGCGGCCCCTGGTACCCTATCTGGGGACGAACTTCATTGTGAGCTAGGTCTTCCTTTTTTTTTTAAATTTGCTTTCTTTGAAAGCAGAAGAATCGACCGAGACGCCACACTATCCCGGATAACGTCACAGACAAAGGGCATAATTTCTTTCCGACACTGCGGGACCTTCAAATATTTTTATCTCCATCTGTTGTTCAAAAATCACCTTCACCTCCTTGTTAAGCAATCCACTCACCTTGATGCACGGGATACCGACACCTCCTTGCATCATTTTGTAAAATTTGCTTTCTATGTGAAGCTGAGGGTGTCTCGTTTTTATGCATTCTAACTTAATTGCTACTTCCTCCCCTGACGTAATACTCGTTCCTGAAAATAGAAAAGAGAAGGAAAAAAAATTAAATAATTTTCTGATTTAAAACTCAGCCCACGGTTTCTTTTTTTTTTTTTTCGATCAATGAAAATCACGCAAAACATCAAAAGACTATACCATGTCTGCTTCGCCAAGCGTAAACATCATTTTTTTACGGAGAAAATACGAGAAACTAAATACTGTACTAGCAAAATTCTGCAGGTTATTCATAAATAATGAACCGATAAAAAAGGAAACGTAAAAAATTCCTTTGAAAGAATCCTTTTTCCCTGATTGGCTCGAAACAAAGAAAAAAAATCGGATTTATTCACAAAAAAAAAAAAAAAAAAAAAAAAAAAAAAAAAAAAAATGTCAATTCACGTTTGATTGCACGGGGGGATTTGAAAGTCAATTGTAACAACATTTATAATTTAAAATGGGTTATCAATGCATTTGGCAGCCTTTTTTTTCAATATATACTAAAAAAACACTTTCTAATTTAAGGCGTGATTGGAATTAGGAACTACCTTGAGAAAAAAAAAAAATAAACGGTTATTTTAAAAAAAGAAAACCACCAAACGGTCTTCTATCCTTGACATTCAGACTGCTTAAAGAAAATGTTAAAACGAGACCGAAAAAAAACATAATCCTAACCTAATTCCACGGGGTAATCAAAATTCAAAAAAAAATTGAATAATTTTTCTGTTTATATTGTGTTTTAATTAAATGAGGAGAAAATGTTATAATCGTCTGAAGAAATTAAAAACAATACGGTTACATAATGTCGTGCGGGAAAAAAAAAAGTTGCCAGCCTGTTTCTACTTTTCATTTTTTTTTTTTATCTATTTAATCGAAAATGCTGGTAAATAATTACACATTTGTAATGAAAATAACGACATGCTTGCACAAACGCATTAAAAATCATTTGTTCGAATCTGATTTACTAAAATTATAATTAATGGTTTCGACTTTGGAATCTACTTGGTTCTGTATCAACAAATTCAAAAAAAAAAAAGATTAATTCAACAATAAATAACAATATTTAATAAAAATTAAAAATGTTTCCTGCGCCATAAAATTTATAATAGCGTGGTTATGTATTTCTGTAACTCTGAGACTAAAAATGTCGAATTTGAAAGCAGAACACCAAGTGTTTGTTATTTACAAAGTATAACCGCTATTTTCGTTTGTTCAAATTCGACTTTTTGGTCTTGAAATGCTTTCTTTTCTTTACCTCAAAGCAGACTCTATGTGAAGGAAATTAGAATCCTTGCAAAGTTGTTTTTTATTTTAGTGGTAAGGGTTCCCTTGGAGCCTCTATGACAAAAATTGTCCTTTTCTGTCGAGAAAAGTTTGAGACGACCTGTGTGTCTCTACTCAGGCATACATTTTTTTTATCTTTTATGTTATAAAAATAAAGAATAATTTGGACTCCTCTCTTCTTGGACTTAGTAGCTGATGGATCTTCTACAAGCTTTAAATTGTAGTAATAAAATGAAAACGTAAGCCGCTTTGAAACTTGGAAAACATTTCTACAGATTAAGAAGAGCCCTAAAGAGTTTTAAAATTCCGCTAAATGGAGGCACAACAAACGGAAGGGCCATCACTGTCTTCCCGTGCCTGATAACGTCTTCCTCCCTTAGGAAAAATGGTTTTTCCTGCCCTTCAACATTGCTTATCTCTAGGGAGTATTATTTTGCCCCCCTAACTATCATTTGATGCCCGAAGTTTCAAAATGCTGTCACCGGCATTATACCCCACATTCGCCACCACCACCTCTTTCCTCCATATCATAGACCAAGTCTTAGACAAGAACAGTATAGATGGTGCAAGTGAAATTTTCATCTCAGAAAGCTTTTAGGATAGGCTCTACATATTGGAAAGCATAATCTTAATGAAGATTAAAAGAAATGCCAATGTTTTATCTCAAACAGAAATTTTTGGCAATGTCTGATCTGGAGCAAGGCGTGACAACATTGGTATCCTAAGGACAGTCCTCTGATGTCTTTTGAAAAGGGGTACTGGAGCAAAGATTCCAGGTATGAACTCCTTAAATGTTCTTGAAGATGAAGCCATCAGTCACAATATGGAAAAGCTGTCAACAGGTGTTGAACAGAATACCCCCATTAGGTTCGATAGAGGCCCAAAGCAAAAGGTGAGGTTCAAAGCAAAAAGATGCCACTCTTTTATCAAAATCTTTAATCAAGTGTATCACCAAAAAGTTCATGTCTGCATCATGCATTTCACATATGGGACTATCCTTCAACTCACTATTCCATTAAAAATGTTGTTAATTGCAGTTATGAAAATGTTACGATTTTGAAAAATTAATTTAATCTTAATCTTAACCTTATGCCACCATAATGAAGATTCTAAAATTTCTTATGAAATTTTTTTAAAGCCATTATTAAGCAAAAGAAAAAAACAAAAATTAAATGAACTCTTATCACACTTTGTCTTTGTTTCCAAAATGGAATATTCCCTTAAACATATTATTTTTATTTGCATTCAATTATCTTAAAATGAGCCACAAAAACTTTATTCCTACACTTTTTGTACAAATTATAACGAAATATGAAATAAGCCTTACATATATAAAAAATTCAATAAATTGAATTGTTATTTTACGAGAAATTGTTATTTTAATCATGTAGATGATCCTTTAGCAACAAGCCTAGTGAAAAAACTAATGTCTTTAATATATAAAAATCAGATAGGTTGAATAAAAAGAATTTACTGTTAAGACAAAAGTCAACCCTCATAACATAGACAGGTGCAAAGTAGTTCAAAGCATGTCTGCATTGTTTGTTTGTTTATGAAATGGATGATTTAAAAAAAAATGCACAACTTTTCCTTGATCAGCTGTTTTTTGACAACAAGAAACATCCATTAAGAATGTTTTTCCAAAATTCATGCTTCTGTAATGAATAAAAAAAATATTCCAGACATTTTATTTTCTTTCAAACTGACTCTTTGAAAAATTGAAATTCCTTTGTAAAACTTTATCTTAAAATATCCTATAAAAGTTATTTTCAAGTTTTCTTTTATGATTACATTTTACATTATGTAGATCATATTATATTTTGATAACCTGATTCTTACAACAGCTTATAACTAGTTACATTGATAATATCACAAGTAATGATTAATCCAATTTAATAAAACAATGTCAACCCTCATTGTCGAAGGAAATAATCTGAAAACATTTATCCAATAGCCTATAAATAAATTTAAATCATAGTCAATAATAACAGTTATGACCTATCAATCTGAGCAGGCAAATAATAAAAAAAAATTAATTAAAAAAAAAAAAAAGAAGTTCATTCAACTGTCAAATTTAAACGAGAAATTATAAATTTCCTGGGTGAAACTTACCTAAATATATGTCTCCAAAAGAACCGCTACCGATTTTTCTTCCTAGCCTATATTTATTTCCTACTCGGAGCTCCATATTTGATTCAAAAACTACACATATACACACAAAGGTTATTTACGAAAAGATAATGTAACATCGGCCATCTTAAATTTTCTATTAGGAAACAAGAAATAAACACAATTTTCTAATTCCGTTTTTCGAAGTTTTTTCCGATCTCGTACAATTTTTAACTCCAGTGTGGCACAGTTAAATGTCCGTATAAATGAAAAATATAACTTTATTCATAAAAAATTGATTTGCAGTTAAGGATTCCACCGATTTCAAAACACCCATCTCTTTTATTTATTTTTATTAACAAATGACTGACCTGCTACCGCGCTAGTCAATCGAGTGATCTGAATTTTTTTTTCCTTCTCGACGAATGATAATCATCTCGATGTTAAAAACGAATTAATTCGATGAGAATCGCATTTAAACGATATTATAAATCTGAATTTAAATTTAAATCATATTTTGGATTAATATTTTAAAGTTTATAAAATAATTACGAAACGTTTTCGGGAATGAGATGACGTATGTTGTTGGGAGTCCCTATGAAAACCAGATTCCGCGCCTTTAACTTGGATGTTGTTTCTATATTTGTTATAAACTCAATCCTTTTTCCTATTTCTTCCCTGTAAATTTTTTGAATAACTGCAAGACGCGAAAAGAAATGCAAGTCGTCAAAAAGGAATAAAAACCATCCTATAATATAGTAGCAAGATTTACGCTACCCAGGTCACCATCATATGGCGGCTTGGTTCATCTATCCATGCCGATTTTCTCGTTTATTCATCGGCGCGTTTTTGAAAATCTAAAGTTAACGTACTTTTCTCTTTGATGCATTTGGCCTTTATTATTTTTCCGTTAATTTTTTCTGAATTAAAAAAGATTTTTTTGTCTTCAAATATACTACAGTGTGTAAATAAAAGAAAACCTACTTTTGCGGAAAATTTTGGTTCACAGAAAAAAAGGATAAAATGCGAACTTTTGTAAAATAAATTTCACACTACCTAGGTAAAATTCGAATATTCGGGAATATTTTAGGTTTGAATCTCCTCCCTGAAACCCTCTCCCCCTTCCCTGAAAAAACATTTCTGGATCCAATTTACAGTAATATTGAGGCTTGCCTTTTAAATTTGTCTTTGCCGTTTACCTCTCGACCACAGACATATTTCGGAAAGGTTTTATATACAGGTTCGATATTTGGAAAAATAAGCAATCAGCTAACTTATGTACTATTCTTTATAACCCAATCTTTAAAAATCAAATTAATGAACGAGAAATTTTTCAGGCCATACAAAAGAAATTTGATTAAACTTGAACCAAAATTTAACACTAAATTTAAAAAAATTACCTACAAGCTGTGCTTTCTACTAAATATACTCTGTGAGTATTTTAAAATCAGCAAAAGTGCGACACTGATGGAAAAGAACTTTAACCAGTTTCAAAATGTTTCGATATTATGCATACAGTAAACTTAACCAAGTTCTAAACATTTTGAAACATAATAACATTTGTCCATTTGCATTGCAGTTTTGCGGCTTTTAAAATTCGCACAAGCGAAAAAACAGCTTTAGTAAAAAATAATTTGCAAAAAGAGTGGGAAAGCTCAAGGAAGGTAAGAAACACGGAGAAGATCGGCAATTCACTAGCATAGAATATCAAACTGACTCCGTTTATAGTGAACTGTGTTCGTAAAAGCGATATTTACTTTTATTTTTTCCATTTATTTTTAAATGCAATATTTTATTTACGTACAATTTTCTTCCAAAATCTGCTGAAATATTTAAAATGAATTTTTTAACGAAAAATACTCTCAGCAAAAGGTCTAAAAAGAAAAAAAATCAAGAAAAAAAAAATTGTAAAGTAAATTATTTTTCGAACGCATGTAAAAAAAATCGTCTGCATATGGAAATCTCTTTTCGGTGTATCCCAAAAATAAAAACAACTATTATAGTAAATATTTTTGTCAAAAATGACTTATGGAAAGCCAGACGATGCTCCTCGGACTCTTAGGACAAATTTTTTCCTTCGAATCCAAGATTTTGCTTACAGTTGTATTGATACTCCTGTAACATGGTGGAGAGGTAAGATTTTGTCATACTTAAAAAGCTCTGTTTCTCAAATCCTTATTCACTTCGTTTGCATTTCAGAAAAAGTTGTCGAGCCAAATAGGAAAACGTATTATTGGTATCACAGACGATATCCTAGAGTGCCTACAGTAGACCAGTGTTACACAGATGATCATGCTTGCATCTATGAAGCTGATCAGCAATTTTTAAGAGACAAGTAATATCAAGAATATGAAAAAAAAAAATTTGACCTTCTTCATGATTTTGATTTTTTTCTTTCAGGAAGGTTGATATGGCCATTTTAAGAATTTTAAGGAAACGTTATGAAAATTGTCTTTGGTATGAAACTGATGCTGACAGAGACAGATGCAAATATATGTTAGATGAATTGGAAGACAATGTTGTTAACTTCTTCATTAAATGTAATTTTTCTTGACTTTTTAATTTACATTGGTTTGTATTTTGGAATACATTTTTTTTTTTTTTGTTCTTTGTGTTGAACAGATGGAGAGCTTGGTTGGACTCAACGTTCAATTGGTGCTTATATGAAACAAAAACACAAGATGGTATGGGAGCGCCGTTTTGGTCCAGTTGGAAGTGGTATGAACCGCATAGATCAGGGAGAAACAACAGAAGAAAAAGTTTGTTGAAAGTAGCTAAGTGAGAGTTAGTGTAATTTATAAAATAGTCAACCTAGTTTTTAAAAAAAAATTGAAATGATTAATCACTTTGTAACATTTAAAAATTGGAAAGAAAAAAATCAGTCAGTCACATTGTTTTAGGAGAGTTGACTGAATATTGAAAGGTCATTAATTTTTTCAGTTAACAATGTACACTAAAACAGCAAAGGGTTGTAAATATAAAAAAATATTAAGATTAATGTACAATTCTATTGTTTATGATTTAAATAAAATCCCTCTAGAAAGTCAGATTGTATTGCATAATAGATGTACAGTACAATAGAACATTGACGTAGGGGTCTTACAATAAACGTAAACGTGGCTTATGCACGCATTTATAACTGACGTAAGGGGTTATTACAGAAAATTATATAAGGTTCTTGAACATTGGGAATGGCAGATTTTGTTTAAAAAAACTACCCTATAGATTCAAAAATGTTCATGGTCTAAGTGATCCTCCTTCAAGTACACATTTTGGTGCTCTTTTTTGTAGCTAGAAAAACCTTTTTGCGCAAGTATTTGTTTATGAATCCCCATAAAATTTAAAAGTTCGAATTTCATGGTTTTGATTTAAAATAACCGGTTTTCCAAGATTCGGGAGATGAGAATCCACTAACATCCCTAGATTAGAAATTTTCCAGAGGACTCTTGAAAAATAGGGAAGATCCCGAAAACTTTTCCGGAGCTAAATCTCAAGATATCTTTTTTATTTTCCCTAGCAGCAAAAGGCATTGGAACCTTTTCCAGTAAGATTTGCGGTGTAATTTGTTTCCAGATTTTTTTCTTTAAAAAAGCTTTAGGAACATGAATGAAAACGGGTAGGTTGATCGGCTCGATTATTACGACCTTACATACGGTAGGACTTTCAGACTATTCCTTGGATTCTCAGATTAAGAATTTTTAAAGGGGATTAGAATCAAGGATCTAGTTTCCCTAAAGTTGTTTCTAAAAAAAAAGCATGCCCTCTGCCTCTAGTGGTATCTTTTTTCACCTCCGCTTTAGGAACACCATAGCAACGTGTAAACAAATTTCTCGTCTTAAGTTTCAAAAAATGAAAACAAACATGTGATTACATAAACATCCGACTTTGTTTATATCGATTTTCATTCATTCTGAAAATATTACACGCCTCGTTTATTCAGTGGTAAGTTCAAAGAAAAGCTCTTGATGTTTTTGAAAAAAAAAACGAGATCATTATTTTTAGGAAGGAAAAGTAATGCCTTTTAAAATATCCTCATCCAAAATTAATTTCAACCAGAGGTAACGTAAGCCCACAAAATATGTCGGAAGACAAATCAACGGAAAGAATAAGCACCGAAAGGAAAGGAAGCGTAGCCACAGGAGCAAGCGAAATCGAATTTCCAGGAGAAGATGATGGAGCCGAGGACGAACAGAAAGAGGAAGCGGATGAACCGGACTACGAAAGAAAAATCTTGGAAGTTTCCCAGAAAGATGACAAATCAAGGGCGAAGGATTCGAGGCATATCCTGCAAAAAGATAAAAAGCCGAGACCGATAGCGTTCGACAGTGCCGAAATTTTTCAGTTAATTTTGGGCGAAACCAAAGTTCCGTTTAGAAAGGAGTTGCCCGACCCGGAATCGTACAAGGAGGAAAACTATTTGAAAAATCCGTTGTTGACCTATCATTCCGAGGGGGTTAGGATCAGAAAAATGCACGATTTTTTGGAGTCCATAGCGATAAAAAAGAAAATAGAAACGTATCGCGATCGAATCACGGAAGAAGACGTTCAGGAAATAACCAAAGGGAAACAATATTACGAAAACTTGCTGCGAAAATATGCCGAAAATTTGCCCACGGTCGTTTTACAAGTTAGTTGGATCAAATCGATTTATCGGAAACTTCATAATTTACATCAGAAGTTCCCCGATATGGCCAATGCTATTTTGGAAGAAGTTAAGGAATCTTTTAGGAAAAGCATGCATCAATTCGGGATGGAAACCATCATGAAACCATTGCCCGAGGAATACCGGGAAAAACACGAACTCCTTTCCACAGACGAAATCGGAAAAACCGATAAGTACCATTTGTTTTTAAGGCGGAGGGAAACCATCAAGACTAAATTGCACATAACTCACAATTACCAAAGGAAAATTATCGCTTTGAGTGTGAAAATCCTGCCGGAAACCCTAACCGATTTGGAAAAGTACAGAAGCCTCGGGGTCATCGAAATCGGAAAAGTAAAGCATTTGATGTTGGCCGATATTAAAAAAGGAGAGCATATAGTTACCACATCCTTATACCCTAAAGTGGTGGCAATGATTTCCAGGAAAAGGGCGTTAAATGACATCCCTGTTTCCATTAGGCCGAGGTATCTCGCCTCTGCTACTAACATCTTGTCAGTTCAGGTAAGTTTTTCACAGTAACTTATAAACTTTATAAAGAGATGGCGTAGGATTCCCAGTTAAAAAATGCCCCTGATTCTGAAAACATCTTCCGATAGGATTTTCAAAATAATTTTTGTCAAAGACAGCGTTAGAGTTTTCTACATTAGTTCCTGTGTATAAAGGGGGAAAACGCTCCATCTTGGGATCCTTACTTCGAAAAGATTCTTAACTGCTCAGTTGGGGTTATTTAAATGCGGGAATTTCCTTTTTCTATACTTATTCCTTTTACCACCCGATTGTAGATCAATTTCTGAACGACCAAATAAAGAAAAGTTCGATTTGATCGTCAGGGACTATTCAGATATTATGTCACCATTTTTCCAGAATTTTTGACCCTTTTCCCCTCAGTCATTTTTCTCAGCCCATATAATACCCTAAATACCATTATACAAGGGTAACTTAACATTTAAATGCAATCGCATTCAATTATTTAGCCTCTTTATTTTCTTGCGGAGGAAAAGGGAGGGGGGGGGGTTGGGAAAAAGCAGAAAGAAGTTTTTGATTTGAGGGCGAGAGATAGGGAAATTTTTGCAGAATGGTAACGACTTGAATTATACATAAGACCCCAGGGGGAAAAAATATTAGATTCCATGTTTTTGTTGACATTCTTTAACAAAAGCTAAACATCGGAGCAAAGCAGAATGTAAACAAATGGAATCTGATCTTTTTCCCTCGACACTATTCAAATGATGACGTACTTTGTAGGACGGATATTGAGCTAATGATGATAAATGATAATTAGTTGAGAAAGAAAGGGTTGAAGTTCTACAAAAACGATGTAGTAACATTTAAATGACTCCTACAACCACATGCTATCAGGTGGTTAAAATGGCACCTATAAAAGGTTTTTGACTGCGTCCTCCTCGATTACTTCAGATTTCAGCCGCATATCCCCCTCTCAAAATCAGTTATTTGGGGCTTAAGTAAAAATCTACCACCCACTCTCCCTTATTGGCGAAAATAAGCATTTTAAAAACCTTAAGATTGCTTCTTGGAGTGAACCTTAAAAATATTTTTGTAGTACCATTCACTCAAAAATCTTAAGAAAAAAAATCAAAAATCTTGTGCCCAAAGCCTCTATACTTCGTTTAAGTTTTTTTTCCGACAAAAGAGGGGAGGGTGTCAAAAACTAAGATTCTGGTAACACACCTCCAATAGTTCCCTTAACCTTTTTTTACCCTTTATATTTGTTTGGGATTATTTCATGATTTAGTGGATATTACCAGATCACTCAGCTAATGCACAGAAGCATCGATCGTTTGCTCTGGTTAACAGAAGACGACAGGAGGGTGCCTTATCTGGAACTGGAACTGATTTACGACGACGGGATTCGATTGTCGCCGTCTCAAGATGAGATTTACAGTACTTACCATCAGGTTCTGGATGCGATTGCGAATATATCGCAGGATTTGACTTCTTTGGAGCAATGGGTTGGTGGCGTTTCGGTCGTTAATAAAACCATCAAGGTGGGTTTTTCCGCTCCTTTCAGCAAGGACGTAACTTTTCAGCCTGCAAATCAATTTTAAAAAAAATTAACGGCTTAAATTCGATTTCTGACATGTTGCTAACCTAATGCTACATTTTCAATTATGCAATGCTACACTTAAATTATTTTTAGATAGAACTCAATAGCCCTTACATGACCGAAGCTCATCAAAAACTTCAAGAGAATTTAGAGAAAATAATGAAACCGGTGGACGAATACATCCGCAAGCTAGAAGAAGAATACAGTGGCTTGTGCAGCGCCGAATTAGTTCACGAAATCAATCACTTTATAGATCAAGACCGATCTTTTGAAGAAGTTGTAGAAAAAAGAGAATATTTTCAGGTATACATTTTTTTTAAAAATAATATTTAAAAAAACTGATTTGAAAAACTTATTTTGCAGTCGTATGTTGACAAAATAAATGATATGGTGGTCAACGAATATTTCGGAGTCGGGAAAATTTGCCAGTCTAATTTAATTAAAAGTCTTAAAGATTTCGCTTTCGCATTCTGCGACGATCTGTTAGGGCAAATGCTACGAACTCACGCGGCTGTCAACCACGAAATTTGCACGACTTTCGAGGAAGTGAAAGTGAAAGCTCTCAAAGTTCCGGAGTCAACGGAGGAATTAATGGAAAGTGGGATTTACATGCTGTGGGCAAACACGAAATTAATGGAGGAATTGAAGGAAAAAATAACGAGACAGCTGTACATCGTGGGGCGGTTAATAGAATTAACGGAGGTAAGTTTTGATTAAGTTAATTAATTTATGGGAGTCACTTATTCATTCATTCATTCTATACATTATTTATTCATTTAATAAAATACAGAATCAATTATTGAAATTCTAGATACCTGCGGAATATTCGAAGTTAATGTCCACCACCGTCAATTGGCTATCGGAGATCAAGCCGATTTTCGAAACCAATTCCTCCCTCTACGAGCAATACAAAACAGAATTCGAGGAAAGATTACAAAAGAAAACGGAAAATCTAAACAGGGAACTAGAAGATTTAGGACCGAAATTAGTCATATTAAATAACATGGACGACACCACAAGGCTCCCGAGTTACTTAGAAGAAATAAGAAAATTTTTAAGAAACTTGGAAAAATTTGACGATGACGTCACCTGGATTAATCAAGAGGAAGCGTTATTTAAGTTTCCGATTTCCATTTACCCGGAGTTGGACGAGCTAAAAAATTTTATAAATCCATTTGCTAAATTGCTCTTTATGTGTCACAGATGGCAAAGAAAGTACAAGTAAGTCCGTTATGAAAAAAAAAAAAAAAAAAAAAATTTAGAAGATTTAATTCATTATTCATTTGTTTTTTCCAAAGATTATGGATGGACGGAAGTTTCGAAGATTTAGACGCGGAAACCGTGGAAACGACAACTGACGAATTTTATAAAGAGATTTCAAAAATGCAAAAAACTTATAAATCAAAAATTAAACAACAAATTCAGGAGAACGCACCTAGGAAATTTAAAGGTGAGTATGTCATATTAGTAACACAATACGAGAGCATAAATTTAGCAAGGTCTGACCCATTACTATCTTGTCAACAGAAGTAAGAATATCAGCGACGCTCCCGCTTTCCTTTCAATGTGCTTACGTAAAACTTAAATGGCCTCAGCGACAGAACTTTTTTTTTGTAAATTTGGGCGATTTGTTAATTTCCTCTCTTTCTTTTTTTTTTCAGGAAATGTGGATGATCCAGATCCCAATAATATTCCAACCCCTATAAAAATTTGTAACAAAACGTTAGATCAAATAAAAGAATTTAGAAGATGCGTAACTATTGTTGGAATACTTTGTAATCCTGCTTTGACTCAAAGGCACTGGGATGAAATGTCAGAAATTTGTGGATTTGATTTAACCCCAGGTTAGAGTAATGAAAGAAGCAATTGCAGCAGAAATGACGAGTTTCTAATTAAATACAAATTATATTTTTTTGCAGACTACGGCACAACTCTTCGAAAAGTAATAGCGATGGAAATCGACGGCTTCCTCGACAAATTTGAAATTATATCAGTGGGCGCTTGCAAAGAACTACAACTAATTCAAAGTTTACGAAAAATGTACGGGGAATGGGAAGGAGTTAAATTTTCGTTAAGTCAATGGAAAGAAACCAACATACAAATCCTGTCCGGTCTGGACGACATTCAAGCCCTTTTAGACGATCATCTCATCAAAACCATGACTATGAGAGGCTCTGCCTTCGTCAAACCTTTCGAAGCTGAAACCAAAGAGTGGTACGATAAGTTAAACAGAGTCAACAAAACTATAGACGAATGGGGAAAAGTTCAAATTCAGTGGCTGTACCTACTTCCGATTTTTTCTTCCAAGGACATTGTGGCGCAAATGCCAGAGGAGGGGGCCATGTTTCAAGAAGTGGATGGTATTTACAGGAGGATAATAGCGGGGGTGGTTAGGGATCCGAGAGTTTTGGAATGCGCAGGAGCATCCGGTTTATTAGAAACTTTAGTTGAGATGACTGGCCTCCTCGAAAAAATTAACGAAGGAGTTAACAATTATTTGGAAAAGAAAAGATTGTATTTCCCGAGATTTTTCTTTTTGTCCAACGACGAAATTTTGGAGATTTTATCGGAGACGAAAGATCCGTTAAGAGTGCAGCCACATTTACGGAAATGCTTCGAAGGGATCAACCGGTTGGGTTTCGATAAAGATTTGAATATTTATTCGATGATCAGTGCCGAAGGCGAAGTGATCTCCGTCGTGACGACAATATCAACAGAAGAAGCTAGAGGGGCAGTGGAAAAATGGTTGGTTCAAGTAGAAGAGCAAATGATTATTTCGATCAAAGATGTGATCGAAAAAGCGTACAAGGCGTACGTTACGTCCGAACGGACCGACTGGGTAAGAAAATGGCCGGGTCAAGTCGTCTTATGCGTTTCCTCCATTTACTGGACGATGGAAGTCCACGAAGAATTGAACACTGCGGATATTAATCACCTAAAAAAATATCATAATAATTTACAATCTCAACTAAACGACATCGTCGCGTTGGTGCGTGGCAAATTATCAAAACAGAATAGAATAACTTTGGGGGCCTTGGTCGTCATCGAAGTCCATGCTAAGGACATTGTAGAAGAATTGATTAATGGAAATGTTTTGAATGATAGCGACTTTATGTGGCTGGCGCAACTGAGGTATTACTGGGAGGACGATGTCATGGTCCGGATCATTAATGCGACAGTTAAGTAAGTCTGGTCTGGCATTATAAAAAATTACTTCCGAATACTTTTTATTTATTTATTTATTTATTTATTTATATTTTTTTTTACCCCTCCCCCCATCCTACTTTCCGGTCCGGCCACCCTTATTCTCCTAATTTAACATTAATGTTAGACTTTTGTAACTCCCTCCCCCATGACTTTTTTTGAAATACAAGAGTGAAAACGCATGTATTCGTGTATTTATGCACTTTCCAAATCTTCCGAGAAGCTGTACACATATTACGGAAGAAAACCGTTTCGCCAATTTTGACCCCCTCCCTCCCTGAGAGAATGAAATAGACCTTTTTATTAATAGAGGCTTCATATTTTTGTAAAATTTTTGTGGACCCCCCCCCCTTCCCAAATTTGCTTACGTTATATGCGTGCAATCTCCAAATTATAAAAAGGTCATTTCAACCCCCCCCCCCCTCTTCTGGTCTCTCAGCCTGGGTACATTTATTAACTTTCAATTTTGTAACATTTCAGATACGCTTACGAGTATTTGGGCAACACTCCCCGACTGGTGATAACCCCTTTAACCGATCGATGCTACCGAACATTAGTAGGAGCCTACCACCTTCACTTAAACGGAGCTCCGGAAGGACCCGCAGGCACTGGAAAAACCGAAACAACGAAAGATCTAGCAAAGGCGCTTGCAGTGCAATGCGTCGTGTTCAACTGCTCCGACGGTTTGGATTACATCGCCATGGGAAAATTCTTTAAAGGGTTGGCATCTTCAGGAGCTTGGGCTTGTTTCGACGAATTTAATCGTATAGAACTGGAAGTACTATCCGTTGTAGCGCAACAGATCCTCTGTATTGTTTTGGCAGTGCAGGCAGGACTAAAAACATTTGTTTTTGAAGGGACGGAACTGGCCCTGAATCCTGCTTGTTACGTTTGCATCACTATGAACCCGGGGTATGCAGGTCGTTCGGAATTACCCGATAATTTAAAAGTTTTATTTAGGACTGTCGCCATGATGGTGCCCGATTACGCGTTGATAGGAGAGATTTCTCTGTATTCTTTCGGATTTGTAAAAGCCAGAGTTTTGTCCGTTAAAATAGTGACGACTTACCGCCTTTGCTCGGAACAACTATCGTCCCAATCGCATTACGATTACGGGATGAGAGCCGTGAAGACCGTTTTATCAGCCGCCGGAAATTTGAAATTGAAATTTCCAAACGAAAACGAGGACGTGTTACTGCTCCGGAGCATAATCGACGTGAACTTGGCTAAATTTTTAAACCACGACGTTCCGCTTTTCCAAGGGATCATTTCGGATTTGTTCCCCGGGACCATATTGCCAGTTCCGGATTATTCCCAATTTACAGATGCCGTTCACGAGATTTGCGAAAGGAAGGTTTTGCAACCGGTTGAGTCCTTCAAGACGAAATTGATTCAGACCTATGAAATGATGATAGTTCGCCACGGTTTCATGTTGGTCGGGGATCCCTTCGGCGGGAAGACTTCAACGCTGCACGTTTTGGCAGAAACCTTGACTTTGATGAACGAAAGAGGCCAAGACGAGGAGAAAACGAAGTACATCACTATAAATCCGAAAAGCATAACCATGGGTCAATTGTACGGACAGTTTGATCCAGTTAGCTACGAATGGACGGACGGGATCGTTGCCACTTCGTTCAGATCCTTCGTTCAAGAGGAAACCCCAGATAGGAAATGGATCATATTTGACGGCCCGGTCGACGCAGTCTGGATCGAGAACATGAACACGGTTTTAGACGACAACAAAAAGTTATGTTTGAATTCGGGAGAAGTGATGGCCATGACAAACTCTATGAGCATGATTTTCGAAGTTATGGACTTAACTCAAGCCAGCCCGGCGACAGTGTCACGCTGCGGGATGATCTACATGGAACCCGAAACCCTGGGATGGCGGCCATTAGTGAAATCCTGGATCAAAAAGCAGGATCGTTTGTGGATGGAAGGAAACGAAGAACTAATATTCGAACTGTTCCAGTGGGTTGTGCCTCCGAGTTTGGAGTTTATAAGGAAGCAGTGTACGCTAATGGCCAACGGAGGGGCGGCAAACAGAGTCAACTCGATGATGCTAATTATACAAATTTTAATAACGGAAGCTTGTACACCCGCGAAAAAAGGAGAAGACGTTGATTTGAAATATTTGTTAATATGGTTCGAAGCTAGTTTCATTTACGCCGGTATATGGGGTTTGGGAGGAGCTTTAGACGCTTCATCTCGGCCTTTATTTAACGAATTTTATTTGGAAATATGGCGTGGGAACAATCCGGATTACCCGATTCCCGAAATATTAGGAAAAGTCGATATTTCTATCCCCATGGAAGGATTGTTACACGACTACTGTTATCAATTTCGACAAAAAGGAAGTTGGAAATATTGGCCGGAAGCATTGAAAACTGAAAAGCTAGAGGAAACCATAAATATATCTCAAATGTTGGTTCCGACGGTTGACACCGTCAAGTACCAGTATATTCTGGAACTTCACATAAAACATAATGTCCCTACATTACTTGTGGGAGGAACCGGAACCGGAAAAAGTTTCTACGTGCAAAATTTGTTAATGTACCGACTTTCTCAGGACGATTATTTGCCCGCTTTCATAACTTTCACGGCGTCCATAACCGCGAACCAGACACAGGATTTGGTGATTTCGAAATTGAACAAAAAAAAGCGAGGGAAATACGGCCCACCGGCCGGGAAACGATGCGTGATATTCGTGGATGACATGAACATGCCTGCGAAAGAAGTCTACGGGGCGCAACCCCCCATCGAACTCCTCCGACAATATTTCGATTGCCGGCATTGGTATGATTTAAAAGATACGTCAAAAATATATTTGAACAATGTACTTTTCATGGCGGCGATGGGCCTTCCAGGTGGCAGCAGGCAAAACGTTTACGCGAGGTTCCTCCGCCATTTTAACATATTTTCTATATGCGATTTTTCGGACGAAAGCATGATAAAGATTTTCTCATCAATCTTGTTGGTGGCGCTAAAAAGAAACGGTTTTGCCACGGATGTGATGGGAATGGTGGTGTGCATAATTAATGGGACTTTGGACGTTTATCAAAGTGCCATAATGGATTTGAGACCGACCCCAGCTAAATCGCATTACATTTTCAACCTAAGGGATTTCGCGCGCGTGGTACAAGGTTGCTCCCTTATCAAAAAAGAATCGGTGGATACTAGAAAATTTTTTGTAAAGCTATGGTTCACGAGATTTTAAGAGTTTTTTACGATCGTTTGATCGAGGATTCTGACCGAAAATGGCTTTACAGTAAAATTCGAAGCAGCGTTCGTGATCATTTAAAAGAGCAATTCGATGCTACATTTGATAATCTACCCTTACAAAATGGCGTTTGCACCGAGGAAACGCTAAAAGATTTGATGTTCGGGACATATATGGATCCGGATGCATTGGAAGAGGAGAGAAAATACGAAGAGATACCAAACATGGACGCTTTAAGGGAGTTGGTCATAAACGCCATGAATGATTACAATGCAACGCATAAAACCAAATTAGACGTGGTGTTATTCCGTTACGCCCTAGAGCATTTGTCTAAGATCTGCAGGATTTTGGCCATCCCTGGAGGTTCCGGACTGCTGGTAGGAGTTGGAGGATCAGGACGGCAAAGTTTATGCAAATTAGCGACGACTATGCTCTCTTACAACATTTTCCAACCTGAAATAACCAAAAATTACGGACAAAACGAATGGCGGGAAGATTTGAAAAAGGTTTTGAAGGAATCCGGAGGGAAAGCACGCAACACAACTTTCATATTTTCCGAAGGCCAAATAAAAGAAGAATCATTTTTGTTGGATATAGACGCTTTGCTGAATTCCGGAGAAGTCCCTAATTTATTCGCCATCGACGAAAAGCAAGAAATACTAGAGCTAGTTCGCCTTGCCGCTCAAGGAGGCAACAGGAACCTCGACATAAGCCCTTTGGCCGTCTTCTCATTTTTCGTAAGCAGATGCAAGCAAAAATTACACATAATGCTTTGCTTTAGCCCGATCGGCAAGTCCTTTAGAAGCCGGTTGCGATTATATCCAGCTTTCGTAAACTGCTGCACCATCGATTGGTTTGTGGAATGGCCGGAAGATGCGTTGGAGATGATTGCCGAAAAATGGATGGCCGACGTCAACCTAACACCGAACATAAAGCAATCCTCTACGTTGGCGTGCAAGCATTTCCATGTGACAGCAAGAAAACTGTCCGATGATTTTTACCAAAAAACCAACAGGAAAACCTACATAACCTCGTCCTCTTTCTTGGAGCTTATAGTTTCTTTCACGAAATTTACCAATTCAAAACAGGATGAGATCATGACGGCAAAGATGCGATACGTGGGCGGTTTGGAAAAATTAGATTTTGCAGCTGCTCAGGTTGCCGAAATGTCCAAAGAGCTGTCAGCGCTCAAACCGAAATTAGTAATAGCAGCCAAGGAAACAATGGACATGATGAAAACGATCGAAACGGAGACAAAGAAAGTGGAGAAAGCTACAGCGCTGGTGCGAGAAGATGAAAAAGTTGCCAACGTGCAAGCAGCAGCAGCCATGGAACTAAAAGCGGAGTGCGAAGCGGATTTGGCAGAAGCAGTTCCTATTTTAGAAGAAGCAATAGCAGCTTTGAACACTTTGAAACCCGCTGATATAACTCTCGTTAAAAGCATGAAAAATCCGCCAGACGCTGTGAAGTTAGTGATGGCAGCGGTCTGCGTTATGAAAGATGTGAAACCGGACAAACTCCCGGACCCTGCAACTGGGCGGAAAGTCCTGGACTATTGGGGTCCTAGCAAAAGAATTCTAGGAGATATGTCCTTCTTGCAATCCTTAAAGGACTATGATAAGGATAATATTCCGGTCGAGATCATGACTAAAATCCGAAAGGAGTACTTACCCCATAAGGACTTTAAGCCGCAGGTGGTTGCCAAAGCGTCCAGCGCTGCTGAAGGATTATGCAAATGGATCATAGCGATGGATCTTTACGACGCCGTAGCAAAGGAAGTAGCTCCGAAAAAAGCAAAATTAGAAATAGCAGAAAAAGAATTCGCGAAAACGATGGAACTGTTGAATCAGAAACGGGCGGAAGTAGAAAAACTAGAAGAGCAGTTATCTGAACTAATGGACAAATTGCAGAAAGCGCAAGATTTGAAACAAGCTCTAGAAGATGATGTCACTTTATGCGCCAACAAGTTATGGAGAGCCGAAAAATTGATAGGAGGGCTCGGAGGGGAGAAATCGAGATGGGAAGCAGCAGCCGAACGTTTGCAAGATAATTACGATTCCCTGGCAGGGGATATCTTAATATCCTGCGGCGTGATTGCGTACCTAGCTCCATTCACAATGCCGTATCGTATAGAAACAACCCAAGATTGGCACAACTGCTGCAAAGAATTAAAAATTCCCTGTTCTCCAGAATATAGTTTTTCGAAAATATTGGGAAGCGATATTAAAGTCCAAGGCTGGAACATTTACGGCCTGCCTAGGGACCAATTCTCCACCGACAACGCCATTATTATAGATGCTTCCCGAAGATGGTCCTTGTTGGTAGACCCTCAAAGTCAAGCCAACAAGTGGATAAAAGCGATGGAAAAGGCCAACGATCTCCACGTCTTTAAATTCTCGGATACCGATTACATGAAAATTTTGGAAGCATGCATAGAGTACGGGAAACCCGCATTGCTGGAAAACGTGTTAGAAGAACTGGAAGCACCCCTGGAACCTCTCCTTGTCAGAAGCACTTTTAAACAAGGCGGGAAAGAATATATAAGCTTAGGGGACAATGTCATTGAGTACAATCCAAAATTTAGGTTTTACATGACGTCGAAAATGCGGAATCCCCATTACCTTCCCGAAGTTTACAATCGGGTAACCGTCATTAATTTCTCATTAACCATAGACGGACTGGAATATCAATTGTTAGGAATCGTGGTAGCGAAGGAAAGGCCGGATTTGCAGGAAACCAGACAAGAATTAATAGTGCAAAGCGCGAACAATCGAAAAGCTTTGAAAGAAGTTGAAGATATGATTCTCAAAACGTTGTCCGGGACTAAAGGGAACATACTGGAGGACGAATCAGCCATACAAGTTTTGGACTCGTCCAAAATATTGTCGGAGGAAATCATAGAAAAACAAGAGGCGGCAAAAGAAACGGAGCTGATGATAGAGACTTTTAGATTGAGTTACCGCCCCATAGCGGCGCATTCTGCCGTTTTGTACTACTGCATAACGGATTTGCCGAATGTGGATCCAATGTATCAGTACTCGTTGGGGTGGTTCATTAATTTGTACATCACCTCGATAGAGACGGCGAATAAGTCAAAGATCCTTGAAAAACGACTGCAATTCCTCCATGACACCTTCACCTATAATTTGTACTCTAACGTGTGCCGTTCGCTTTTCGAAAAGGACAAGCTTCTTTTTTCTTTGTTGCTCTGCTGCAACATCATGATTTCTAAAAAATCTCTGACTAAGGCTGAATTCACGTTTTTCTTAACCGGAGGAGTTGGGTTAGAGAACACAGCTCCGAATCCGGCCCCTGCTTGGTTTAGCGACAAATGCTGGGCTGAATTATGCAGAGTGAACGATATGAAAGACTTTAGTGGGATAGTGGATCACTTCAAGAAGAATTTAAAAGAATGGCAGGATTTCTACAATTTGCCCAATCCGACGTATGACAATATACCCAATTACTGGCAGAACAAACTTACGACTTTTCAAAACATGATTCTAATAAGGATATTCAGACCGGATAAGATCGTGCTGAACGTTTACAAATTCGTGGAAGCGGAATTGGGGCCGAAATTCACAAAACCTCCAACTTTCGACATCGCCAAATCTTACAACGATTCCAATTGCCTCTGCCCCCTTATATTTATATTATCCCCGGGGGCAGATCCCATGAACGCGTTGACGAAATTCGCCCAAAAAATGGGTTTTGGGAATAAATTTCAATCCATTTCGTTGGGTCAAGGACAAGGGCCGATCGCAGCGAGGATGATAGAAGAAGCTCAACTGGAGGGTGCGTGGGTTTGCTTGCAAAACTGTCACCTGGCGGTTTCGTGGATGCCGAAACTGGAGAAAATATGGGAGAGCTTTGACACTTCCAACACATCTCTGTCGTTTCGGTTATGGCTAACCAGTTATCCGTCCGAAAAATTTCCTGCTAGTATTTTGCAGTATGGCGTGAAGATGACAAACGAACCTCCAACAGGACTTCAGGCTAATTTAGCAAGGTCTTACTCATCAGAACCCGTCAAAGATCCGGAATTTTTTGACGGGTGCCCCGGAAAAGATAAAATATTTGGAAAATTGCTTTACGGTATATGCTTCTTCCATGCGGTAGTCCAGGAACGCAGGAAATACGGCCCGATAGGCTGGAACATACCGTACGGATTTAACGAGTCCGATTTCCAGATATCTGTCAAACAACTGCAGATGTTCCTTAACGAGTACGACTACATCCCGTATAAAGCAATCACCTACTTGACTGGAGAATGTAATTATGGTGGAAGAGTAACGGACGATTGGGACAGAAGATGTTTAACCACGCTTTTATCGGATTTTGTCAACGACAAAGTTGTACTGGATCCGGCATATACTTTCTGCCCGTTGGGGCCGATTTATGGATTACCGCGAAAAACTGAATACCGGGATTACGTCAATCACATAAACAACGTACCGCTCGTGCCGCCTCCTGAAGTCTTCGGTCTGCACACCAACGCAGGTATAACAAGGGATCTCCAAAACACGAAAAATTTATTCGATACGTTATCATTGGTCCAAGGAGAAGCCAGCGGAGGTGGTGCAAGTTCCGACACACTGTTGTACGATATGGCAAAGGATATATTGTCGAAACTCCCAAAGAACTTCGACCTGGAATTAGCTTTGAAAAACTATCCCGTCGTTTACAACGAATCCATGAACACCGTATTGGTTCAAGAAATGGAAAGATTCAACAAGCTTCTAACGGTAATAAGATCGACTCTTCAAGACTTGCAAAAAGCTATAAAGGGTTTAGTGGTCATGACCCCCGAGTTGGATCTGGTAGCCGCCAATCTTCAGTTAGGAAAAGTACCTGCCGCCTGGGCCAAAACTTCGTACCCAAGCTTAAAAAAGATAGGATCGTATATCGCCGACTTCCTGGAACGCTTAAATTTCCTTCAAACCTGGCACGACAAAGGGAAACCGCCTCAATTCTGGTTGTCAGGTTTCTTCTTCACCCAGGCCTTTTTAACTGGGGCCATGCAAAATTTTGCAAGGAAATACACCATCCCCATCGACCAGCTAACATTCGATTTCGAGTTGACAAACACGGATGTGAAAACAAAACCCCCTAACGACGGAGTTTACGTTTACGGATTATTTTTGGACGGCGTTAGATGGGATCGAAAAGCGGGGCATTTAGAAGAGCAAATAACCAAGATTTTGTACGATGTGGTTCCCGTGATTTGGTTGAAACCAATAGAAAAAACTAAATTGCAAGAGAAAGGACGTTACAAATGTCCGCTGTATAAAACTTCCGAAAGAAGAGGTGTGTTGTCCACGACTGGGCATTCCACTAATTACGTCCTGCCCTTATTGCTGGAAACGAAAAAACCGCCTTCCCATTGGGTTAAAAGGGGCGCAGCTTTGCTATGTCAATTAGATGACTAGTGACACGAGACCTGGCTAATAGAGAAGGAAACAGGCCCGAGGCCTAGGCTTCCTTCAAATTATTAGCCAGGTCGCTTATTTTTTAGGTCGATTTAGTTTTATAATTTCCACTGTAAATATTGAAAAAATATAAGAAACGAAACTCCCGTATACTTTTTGATACTAAAAATTAATTACTATAGTTAAAAAATTGATTAATGAAGTCACTACTCTTCTAAATCAAATGAAAGACAAAAAGTTGAAATATTTTACAGGCTCGAATTTTATACCTATAAGCCCTTATGACTCGGTACACTAATGGATACGTCTAATCCATAAAAATGAACTACATAATTTATTAATTAGAGTAATGGCTTAGTCACATTTAATTTTTTTAATTTATTTGTAGCTTAAATCATTCATAAACATTAATTGGATGATTTGTGAAAACCTTGTTACCTGAAGTTATTTAACAAACTTGAACCTGGGAAATTGTCATAACTAATAACTGCTACCCAATCATTGTAACTTAAAAATCAGAATATGATCAAATGGATAATCATTAGATCAATTACATGGATCAATTAATTTTAAGTGTGAACAATGATTATTAAATCTGATTGTAAATAAAGGTCAATCAAAAATTGTCGATTCAAATGCCTTGATTACGACAAACAAACCCAAAATTAATTTTTTGTTCAAAACAGACTAAATATTTTTTAAATAGTAATAACAAGAATCACAATCATTAAATTTCTTTATTTTCACATCATTATTAAAAATGCATTATTAAGTGCCCTGAACTCCTTTTAAATATTCTTCATTTGTCAAAATATCTCATCCAAAACCCTTTAACTAACATATCAACGAATTCATTTACCATGGAATGGAATTTATCTTTATATTCTATAATTATTTTCTATATCTTCTTTATTATAATTCTATAATAAATTGTTCCTCCTATTACTGCAGCTGATGTTCAGTTCATTTTCCACTTAAATCATAATTATCTAACAAAGTTCCTTTATATATTCTACTGGGTATTTGTTGATTATAATCAAATTACTCCCAATAAAGTAACATGAACAGCATAACCCACAATTAAAAGGGTGTAAAAAAAATTCTTTAATTCAAAATAAATTAATTTCAAAATGATTTATTTATACTTACATGATACATGTAAGATTAAACAGATAAAAAAAAAAATTACACAAGTGAATAATGTTTAAGTTTTAAAACATTAAAATCCATATGAATATCTTCACTTGACTTCCTTGACTTGCAGACCTGAGAAAAAATTAAAAAAAAAAATTAATAAACTTATAACAGTGATTTGGTAAAACAAAACTTGCGCCTTTCATTTTCATTAAATTGGCAGAGTAAGTTGTTTTGCAAATAACGCTTGTTCCCAGATACTTAAACAATAACACTTATAGTCAATGTACAGGACTAAAACAGCAAGCGGGGATTTAATATTGTCCAAAAGCGAAACTGTACAATAAATTATTTACTGCAAGCATTAAAATGGACATTTAAAAAAACTGTCATCAGGTATTTTTAACAACAAAAGGAAAAATTACCTGGAGGTAGCGACTGTTTCAATTTTTCTGCTTTTTCCTTATCTGTAATAACTAATGTGTACAAAAATCTTGAACATCTAACTTTGAACTTCACGTTTTCAGGATTCTTCTTTATTTTTACAGATTTGGCATCCTTCCTCCTTGCCTTGAGCAAGAAATCTTTTATTTCCTTAATTTCACGAGGCTAGAAAAAGAAAAAAAAAGAAAAGTTAGCAATGACATGTCATACAAAGTAAACACAGCATTCAGGGATCAGAACGCAATTAATATCGAACGCTTTCCTTTAAAATTACAACGGCAAAGAAAATATATTGCAACATCATGACCAAATAAAATCGTTATATTTAAGCGACAAATAACGAGGAATAAAATAATAGAATAAAACTTACCATAATGAATCCTTGTTAGGTTATGATCTTCAAGTCACCTGTAAATAACAATAAAAAAAAAGTTTTAATAAAAACCTACAATCCTAACATACGCTAATCGAAAATTTATGAGACTACGCATGAAAATGTATAAGTGTTTAACATACAAACGAAAGGATGCCTAAAATATTTTACGATAAATAATAACATTACCTTATTATCTTAAATTGTAATGGAAACAGACTCCATTAATTTTGCCAACATCCCAATAGAGAAAATTGTCGCACAATCACAAAAAAACACAAAATAATTCCGAAACAATCCGCTAGAGATGCGAATGTCAACATTTCGATTTCACGCGGTAAAACCACAGAAGAAAAAGTTATAACTTTATGGAAAGTAATAACTTGTTCTTCTGTGGTAAAACCGTATACATTTCAATATTCCAATTTAGAAGTGGTAAATTCCGTATCATATTTTGTTTTATCATTATTCGATAACTTCTTATATAGCTCTTTTTTAACCAATCAATTTTTTGCAAAAAATAAAAATTATGAACCATCCAACCATCAAAACAATTAAACCAACAACAAGGAATATTGACAATTGCTGTCTGTAGCTAACAAGGGGCTTCACCTATAAGTTTACTTTTACTGCGTTTAGTGACTGTAGCAGGGCTATAGAAAATTTAATAAATACAATGAAATAAAAATACCTTTGTTTCTTCCTCATAATCACTAACAGACAGTCCTTTTCCACTTTCTTACTTATTCATGAAACACAGTCTTTGATTTGGCTAGATCTTCTCTACCAATCTGATTCAATCTGTGAGATTGTTCAGTATGAGTGATGCCTTTAACTTCTTGGACAGCAGAGTTCCAATGGAGCAGCAGGTCTAAGCAAAAAATCATGTCGTCGGGTAAATTCTACTCTGAAATTCGAACGACACTTCATACAAATCACTTTTTGAAATCACTTCATTTTAATTATTATAGGCCTATACCGGCTGAAGCCATTATTGCTTCGGCATGTCAAACTTGTGGTAATGTAGATCAGCAACTAATTGATGGCATTTCTTCTCGGTTAAATGATTTGCTAGATACTCGAATTCCGATAAATTGACATCGATGGTCATTTTAAAAAATCAACTTGCAAGAACAAATGTTTTTACTTTAAATAAGAAATAAAAATATACAATGATGACAGAAACCGAAACGGAATGTTGTCGTTGCGTGTACAACACTTTGAAATTGTCGACAAATCTGATTGGTTGAAATAATTTGCTTAATTTTGATTGGTTATTCATCTTTATTGCTGAACGACGCGGGCAATAAAAAATATGCTGTTGGGAATAAAAAATATGCTTTTAGGTTAGCTGAACCAAAATCCCCCATGCGATCATATCATGACCAATCAAAATTAAAGTCCATTCTAACCTAACCTCACGTTCTTATTTTTCTTATATTTTGATAAATAAAAATATGAACAGCAGCGAAAATAATGAGTAAGTCCATCTTTTTTTTATTTTTTCGGCTTTAAGATTACTTATCACTCTCTTTCTCTTCAGTTTGGGCGTCAAGAGTAGTTCTAAAGGAAAAGGTGAACTTAAACGACCATTTAGTTCATCAGAGCAGTCCTCATCAGGACAAAGAGAAAGAAAGCAAATCAAAATGGATTCTTAGGGGTCATGTACATATTACGTAAGCATGTTAAGGGGGGGAAGGGGTCTCGTAAATGCTTACGACATCTTACCAAGGGGAGGGGGGGATCTCACACGTTCTTATGTAAGCTTTTTTCTACTCTGACTAGGAATTTTTGAATATAAAATAAATAATTAATAAATTAGTTTTATGTTTTTTTTAAATATTGTAAATGTTGCGACGAGCTAATATTACATTATTTTGTTACCGTCTAAATAAAGGTAACCTTCTCTTTAATTTTTCTCAATATAAGTGTTTATATTAATTTATTTCAGTTCCATGAATTATGGGGAAAATTACCGAAGTCGAGTGCCGTTGGTTCCATTAAAAAAAAAAAACTTACGTAATATGGAGGGGGGAGGGGGTTGAAAATGGCCAAAAAAATGCTTACGTAATATGTACATGACCCCTTACACTTCCTCGGACTCATCTGAATGGACCATCCCAAGAAGAAGAAAGTATATTTTAGAACTGGTGGAAAGAGAAAAATTAACAGTTACAACTGGTAGTGCAGTAGAACTTATTTATAAAAAGCCTGGATCAAAAAATATAAGTGAAGTGGCACAAGTTATAGAGAAAAGCACAAAAGCATTCAAACAAATAAGGAAAGAAGTCACTGAGAACAATTTGCAATATGTCAATTTGCAAATTTTCTACAGCCAATTTTTTATGAAAGTCAACTAACATGTCATAATACTTATTCAGAAGCATTAAAGTGGACACCTAACGACAACACATCGGGCACATCTAGAAAACATCCAGATTTTACATTGACAGATTCAAAAAAGTCATTTAGTGTATATACGAGAATGACCATACAACTCAAAAGAGATTTTGAAAACAATGTTAACTTCAGATCTTTCTTTTCTTTTTCGTCCTTTACTCGATTACGAGCGTGGTGATCTCTCACATACACCTGTGCGTGCGCTCACAGGCATATGGGACCTACAGTTTAACGCCGGTTCCGAAAGGCTATTTTTGAGAGATTTTACTAGGCAGTTACCGCTCGGTGGTTTGCCATTGCCTTCCGAGGGGTGGTTTCCGTTGATTTTCTGACTAGCGCACTAGTTTTGACCTGAGAAAAATTCCTAGCTGTGAACTAGGACAGAAGCACGACGCGTCGCATCTCATGATTGAGAGTCAAGCGCGCGCTCTGAACTAGGCTACGGGCCACCACTAGTAACTTCGGATACTTAGATGCATTTCAATAGACTCGAGCTAATGCACTTGACCTTTTTTTTAATTACGGCTGGATGGTTCCCAGAGATAAAGTATTGTCATTAACTTCAGATGGCAATTTGTTTTATCTGTACAGATTTACTCTTAACGATGAAGGCTCTATTCAGTATGAACAATATTACGTTCCCCGCAGTAAAGTAGTCTCCGTTCTAGCGGGTATAGCACACTGCTACAAATTCACACCGTTTGAAATGATAATTTCCTGGAAAAACCCGGATAAAAATGTGGATAAGGATTCGGATAAAAATGTGCAGAAGGATTTAGATCTGAATGAAGAAGAGAATGTATCAAGAGTAAAACGTATTCACAGAAGTCGTCTGCCCACCGTTTATCTTCTCGGCCCCTATGTCGTCAAAGGGGCCATGTACATATTACGTAAGCATGTTAAGGGGGGGGAGGGGGTCTCGTAAATGCTTACGACACCTTACTAAGGGGAGGGGGGGGGGTCTCACACGTTCTTACGTAAGCTTTTTTCTACTCTGACCAGGAATTTTTGAAAATAAAATAAATAATTAATTAATTAATTTCATGTTTTTTAAAAATATTGTAAATGTTGCGGCGAGCTAATATTACATTTTCTTCTTACCATCTAAATAAAGGTAACCTTCTCTTTAATTTTTCTCAATATAGACTGTGTTTATATTAGTTTATTTCAGTTCCATGAATTATGGGGAAAATTACCGAAGTCAATTGTCGTTGGTTCCATTAAAAAAAAAAAAAAAAAAAAAAAAAAAAAAAAAAAAAAAAAAGCTTACGTAATATAGAGGGGGGGGGATGCCAAAATCTTACTCATGCTTACAACGGGGGGGGAGGGGGTTGAAAATGGCAAAAAAAATGCTTACGTAATATGTACATGACCCCAAAGTCAGTGGTAAGTATAAATTAATATAGTTCAAGTCTTATTTAAATAATTATTGTGATAATGTTTTTGAGATGATCCGAAAATCTAATAGCACCTTGCCACTTCTTACAGTGGTTGGGGAATATAAGGACGACCTGAAAAAATGTTCTATCTGCAATTATTTTTAAGGAAAGAGGGACCGTAATAAATAGTGTGAGGGAACTACATGAAATTGTACCAATTTTAAAACAGCTGCATGATTTGAATTTGGTTCATAGGGATGTTCGTACTTCAAATATTTTGCAAGTTTCTTTAGAAAAAAAAACCTTATTAATCGATTTTGGCTTCTCTTGCGAAAAAGGTAAACCGACAGACTATAGCGGGACTATTGAAACCGCCTCTCTAAATGTTTTAGTACAATTAAGAGATAAGAAAAAGGAAGTCGTAGTTACAGCTTCTGACGACTTAATAAGCTTAGCAAACACTTTTTTTAAATTCAAATCTCTATCAAAAGTCAATAAGGGAAATTGTGCAATATGCACAAAATTGTACAAGGTCACAGACTGCATTTGCATTAATTGAAGAATGGAAATCAATTAAAGAAAAAAGAATTGTAAAAACCATATTTGGAGATGTATTGAAAGCAGCAGAAGCTTGCGATTATGAGGAGCTGCAGAAACAAATTATAAAAATCGAAAAAGAATTATAGACTAACCAAACAATACTTATTTACAGTGAATAACAATAATTTTAAAAAATAGTCATTGCAAAAATATTGCAAGGGTAACAGCGAGTAAAAGTATTATAGCGCGCCAAGATCTCTATATTTAGCTTATGTAGCAGCCCCGATTCTTTCACTTAATTGTAGAACAGAAATGGTCCCAAGGCATAATTTAAACAGGTATTTATTTCAATTACATTGCTTAACTTTTTGAAGCACAGTGGTATCCAAGACATATCAACACAAAATATACCACTGTACTGCGAGGTAATTAATTTTAAAGTACTAATAATACTTTCAAATGTTCCCAGTGCAGTCACTAAAATCGTATGCAGTAGCCCACATACGTCGTTTATGATTTTTTGCATGGGCCCCACAGACAGACTCGAATCTGTCTGTGGTGTCTGGATCCGAATTTTTTTTTTTTTTTTTTTTTTAATTTTCTAAATTCGAAGAGTTTGGAGCTTAACTGTGAGAGAACTGGGAAATCTTGAAAGCTTCTGAACAAGCTTTTTTATTTTTAAGCATAGAATTACCTTTTGTTAGATATTTGATTTTTGTACGGAAAAAACAAATCGATGAGCATATTCCGGAGATCGATTCTAATAGAAAGTTCGCCTTGTTTGGTAGGGTTTTTTATTTTACTCATTAAGGAAAACATAGAAACTGAAACTTAACGATTTCAAAAGTTTACAATTAAGAATCTCTAAAAGCGTTTTTTTTTAGACCTCATTATGCCTAAATTTCTGTAAGTCGACAAAACAGTCGTACAGGCAAATGTATAGCTTTATTCCGAATATTAATGTCCTTCATAACTTATTACGGAACAGTCTTAGGAGGTGATTTTAATATTCATTTGGCATCAGATGAATGCAAATTAAATTTTAATTATCCTCGTCCATTCATATGGTCTCTTTTGTAAAGGGGAGAAAAAAACTTGAAACTATCCTGCCACAACAATAAACGTAATAAATCTTCCAAAAATGATGACCACTTTCTTTTGTGAGTATCTTTGTTCCGATACCATTATGAATGAAATTGTCTTCCGTTCGTAATCATTTAAGAAAAGCGCATCTGTCACGCTCCGTTTCAACTCCGGCAGCGAGACAAAGATGTCAAGTGGCTGATCATGATCTGAATTTAAACTACAAATAATATAGGTCAAGAACAATATTTGGTTCCTTAAAAGTTCACCAAATAAACAATAAAAGAGCTAAGGTATTTTTTTTTTTCTTTTCAGAAAAAATTATAGAACAAAAATTTCAGACTTTGAATCATTCTCAATTAGCAAGTAGTTCGTAGTTATCAATAACAGTGACTCGCAGAAAGGAAAAAAAAAGAGGCGGTAATACGGCATCACTTTTAAATTTAGCTAGTCACGATTTGTTTTGATATTTTATAAAAGGTGTTAGTTGTAAAAATAAGTAAGACCGAGTTATAACGATGAAGAAAAGTCGCCATAGTGATTTAAGATTTAGTATTCCGGAAAAAAGCTGACGGTTTTTGAAAAATAATGCAAAAGTATTTCGGTTTTTTTAAATAAAAATCCGATAAGGTAATATAATAAGGATGTAATTTTTTTTTTTTTTTTTTACATGATACTTTTTTTAAGCAAACATATCTAATCAAGGTCGATTAAAGTGGATTTGTTTTATAATACTTGAAGCATATCACCTAAATCATTCATTCTTATCAAATAATTATAATGGAAGACACGTGTAATTTATGTGTTTATTAATGTGTTAACGTCTTGCAGCCTGGAGGTGTAATGAAGCCGTCTGTCCATGATCTTAAGTCTTAATATTTCCCTTAAAAACCTGCCCCAGTAGTTTTCCCACCTCTTCAAGCTCGCCCATTCATGGCAAACAGTATCAATATAAGCACCAATCCTAACGCAAGAATCAGATAGACATTTTAAAAATGTGCCCAAAATTCAAAGGAATTCGTGTAAATTTTAATACAAAAATTTTTAATGTTAATTCTTCGTCAAAACTTATGAAAAAATCCACAAGTGTAGTGATGGCATTAGTGTCGCATTTCCATTACAATCGGTTGAAAAAAAAATCTGGGATCCCCCCTTGTCTGACAAATTAATCTTTTAAAGAAAATACTAGTATTCGATACTCAGATGCTTTTTCTGGCTTTACTGGATTTCTCAAAAAGATTTTTGTCCAACTTTTAACAATCCTGGTACAATGTGCAGTTCGCATCTGTTTTCTTGAGTATTCAGCAATTTTTCCTTTTCAAACTGCCTCGCTACCTCGCTGTTGCCTCCTTATTTCCTTCTGCAAACTGAAAATAAAAAAGAAATGTAATTAACATTTTAGATTAAATATAAAAAAAAAGGATTATGCACAGTATATTAGAGGCAGCTTGTTAATTAAATCACTTATTTAGGGAGGGAGAGGGGGTCATCAAATGATGAAGCTAATTTCAATCTGCATAAAAATAGCTCATTTTTTAAGAACATTTAGGAAGAGAAAAAAATAAATGGAAGGGGGAGAGGGGGTCAAAAATAAAGAATATAATAATGAGCTTAGCATGGGTCCAAGAATACGAATTTTCGAATTATGAAATGCCTGATCCTATGTCGGCAACTTTTGGTGTTATTATTATACCCGATTTTTTTAAGATTTTTAAACCGCCGTCATGAAGTCGCGCAGTGACCTCAAAAAGTCGCGCAGTGATTTCAAAAAACTATTTGTTATCGGAATTTTTTTTTTTTTTTTTTAATATATATTTTGAAAAAAAAAAAAAAAAAACCATCGTATCTTATCGAAAATTTTGTGCAGAATACGATTATGTCAAAAAATTTTATTTCGCTACGCGTAGCGAAGAGGAAAAAATAATATTGCCGTTAATCACAAATTTCAAATTTTCTAAAATAGCATTTCTGTACGTCAGAGCCAAAAGGTTCAATATGCAAATTAAAGATGGCCGTTTGTTATGGGTAAACAACGTTTAGCGGACATCTTTTATTTGCATATTGAACCTTTTGGCTCTGACGTACAGATTTTCAGTTCAGCCGCCTCGGGGTTATTTGAGAAAACCGAATTAGAAAAAACTTTTTGGACTTCATATTCGTAATCTACGTGAAATTTCCAAAAAGATGTGATCTTTTTTTTTTTTTTTTTTGGCCCACCCTAATGGGCGGACCCTTCAATCATGTCTGTATTTTTTGCACTTCAGTCTATGAGCCGAGAATATTCGTCAAAAAAAAAGTAAATAAATAAATAAATAAATAAATTTAAAAAAATTTTCAACAATTTTCAAAAGTGTAAACCCATCGGTCATGAAAATATGTTTTTAGACGTTGGAATTGGGTCTTAGAAATTTCAAGTCGTATCACCAAATATTTTTAAAAAGGTTTTTGATTTTTCGTTAATTTTTCTATCTTTTAACACATTTAACTGAGTTATATATATTCCGAAAAATATATTCCTGGGAATTGTACAAGTGTACTGAGAATTACGGTAATAAGCTAAAGGTGCTGCAAGCGTTAAACTGTTACTTAAGCATGTGGCGCCGTTAGCGGGAAAGAATCCAATGCTCCGCATTACCCATATAAAAATTTCATAATGCACAAAATTTAGCGTAAACGTAATATAATACAGCATTCAAGGATGTAAAAAAAGATTTAAATGATATTGCTTACTCGACGAAAATTTAGAAAAAAAATATCCAAGGAATTTAAAAGTCATTAAGAGATTTATGTAAAGAAAAAAAAACGATGTAGAAGGCGGAACATTATTTATCAATTGATTTTCAAATATAAGAGACCTCCCAGTCACCATGACGGCAAAAAAAAAAAAAAAAAAAATTGACAAAGACTTTTTTTGGATCGAATCGGTTTACATATAAACGCTTTTTCGCCATACTCAGTAAATATTTGATGAGTTCTATAATAATATTATTAAGATAACAAAATTAATCCATCAAATTGATTAGATATTAATGAGAAGATGATTACTATAATAAGTGCTCTAAAAGAGACACAAAAAGAAATAAAAAATGATAACAAAAAAAAAACTAAAAGTGCGCATGTCCTCAAAACATCCCAACGTGCTTTTCACACAACCGCATTGCAAAAATATTGTATTAACGAAAAAAAAAAAAAAGTTTTCGAAAGAGTGAAACAATAACGTACGGCATAAGTCATAGTGAATAAGACGTTTATTTGGCTAACCTTATGACCACTTAATCAGTAACTTGACAGCCAATGAATGAATAACATTCGTTATTTTGCTTCAGTACGTGGTCGACAATAGTTCTCGATTAATTTTTTATAAAAAGCTCTCGAGCGTAAAAAAAGGTATTTTTGCAATTTTTTTTTTTTCCAAAGTTTAAATTACGCGGGAAGTGACGAATCGCTTTGTGAAGTTTTATTATTGTTCAGTCGTAATTAATATTAATTAATAACCCATTTTTCTTTAATTTTTTCCTCGTTAATATTTAATTATTTTTTTATTTTTTGCAAATTTTAAAGCTGCAATAAAAAAGATTCTGCTTGCTTGTCAAAGTCATTCTCATTGTTTTCAGATATCACTTTACAATCAGGTTTTTTTTTTTTTTTTTATCGGTTGACTGATTTACGATACGCAACTGAGTCTATCTTGAAGAATGAAGAAAATAAAGTATTTTTCTGAATCAAAAAAATCATTTTTCAAGATGTGTCCAACCAAGCGATTTTAAAAAAAGTGAAAAAAAAAACTGTTTTTCTTAGGAAATCAAAATGGGGCTCGTCGGCTCTAAATCCGAACGACTGAGCGAGGAGGAAAACAAAATCGTCCGGGAAACATGGCCAGTTGTAATGCAAAATCCTGAGGCAAATGCACTTCTTATTTTAGACACGTTAGTATCATAACTATTTTTTTTTAATTAATTTGATCCATAATAAAAAGGTCATTAAGAGGAAAATAAACAGTTGGTCTTGTTATGATCCTCATCTTCCCTTAAATAGTCTTCATGTGTGGTTCGCAATAAAAACAATAAACTGTAATTATCTTAATTAGGTCAGTTTATAAATAATTTTTATATTTCATCATTCGCTAAAAATTTTAAAAATGTTGTTCTCCTCTACAAACTTCTATAGTCCATAAAAAGGGTCGCCCACTATTTTCAAATGCATTACCAGCGCTTTTTTTTTCTTGCATATTTGCACGCCTATGTTTGAATGGAATAATAAATCAAAATATTGAAAAAAAAAAAAAAAAAAGCAGATGCGCAATTCTTTGCACTTGAATTAAGATTAAGAGGCCTTAAGATAATTAAAATTCAGTTTGTGTTACTTATATAACCTATTGAAAGTTAATTTATCAGTGTCTAATACACATGAGGAATTATTTAAAATCTCTAGCTGAAGGGCACAAGAGGAACAGTTGATCGACGTTCGGAATTGTCTGTTTCGTTATAAGCTTAACGGAACCACAACCAGGAGGGGCTGATTCTTACTCCCAACCTTATGCAAGTATTTTCTTTATTCTCAGCAGTCATTAGAGGTCTGATCTAAAAAATTTTAGCCCCTCCTATCTCTTTGTCTTCGCTAACGTAATGTACAGCATTTGCTCGCCAACGAACACTTCCTTCGAAAAACGATTGGAGCTTTTTACAAGGACAAGAACTTGCACTTGCTCCAAAAGTTTGAGGCCATTCCAATATTACGTCAGCATGATAACGATGATTTTTAACCCCCCTTCCCCCCTCCCCTTATGCTCATTGAATTGAATAATTAAATGAATACATTTTTCCACTTCTGGATCACTTTAATCTGTCAATTTATTTCACTGATTTCTTTCATGTTAAAACTTGTTTATTTGAATAATAATAACTGCCGGTACACCAAAAACCCGCACCCCTCCATTTTTCAAGGAAAGTTTGCAGGAGGAACTTGATCCAAAAAAACGAGGACAAAAAAAAAAAAAAAAAAAAGTTTTAGCTTTAAAAACGGAGGAGAATGAACCAACTTTAACAACAGACTAATTCTAACAACTATCAAAATAAAGGAAGGGACCAACTTCAGACCAACCCCCTCTTAATTCCCATTTTTTAAAAGTTTTTGACCGAAGGAAAAGCTCTTAGACTTCATTTTAAAGTTCGAAAAATTTTCATGAAAGTAAAAAATTTCAAAATTTTTTTTTTATACAGCCGCAGAGTTAGAGGTCAAAGGTGATCGATTTCCAGGAAATAATTCCGTAATCAGAGTCAAACCGTTTATTTTAAATATCTAAAATGGTTCCTATTAATTTGTTTTCACCGTCAAAAGTCATCTGATTCCAAATTAGACGTTTTGTTGGCTCGCTAAGGTACAGAATTGAACATATTGTATGTTCTGTCGCTTGCTATGTGACTACTTTCCCACAAAAATAAAATATTCAATTTCTTTTGCCTTCAGGAATCATTTAAATATTACGTCGTTACTTCAACGGGGAGAGAGGGTCAAAAGATTACGAAATAATGCTGACATAGCCCTTTATGGGAATGTTCCCAACTTCAGGTCCATATTTTGTCCTGATTTAACGACGTAATTTTTCCATTTTTTCCTTAGATTTTTCGACAAACACCCGGGCTACCTTCCGCTTTTCGACAAATTTAAAGGGATCGCTGCAGAAGAGCTTCGCCAGAAACCGGCTTACAAAAGGCACGCCTTGGCCATTTTAAACGCACTAGATTCAGTTATTGTAAATTTAGATGACGATTCCAAAGTCGAAGACTCCTTACAAGCCCTCGGCAGGCAGCACGGTAAAAAGAGCGTGACGGAAAAACAATTTCAAGTAAGTGTGGATCTGAGTTTTTCCAAAAAAAAATCAACAATTAAAACATGATCACCGTTAATTTCAGGAACTTAAAGCGGTATTTTTAGGTATTCTGTCTGAAAATTTTAAATTGCCTCAAGAGGGCCTTGTGGCATGGAGTAAAACATTCGACATAGCGCTTAATTACATAACCCAAGGATTAAGCAGTACAAACTCTTAAAATTGTAAAAAGAAAAACCAAAACCACTGCAAAACTTATTTATGATCGATTCTAAGAAAAAAAAAAATTGAAGTGTCCTTAGCGATCGGACACAACATACATTAACTTGTTTTTCTTACTTATTTTTTATTAGCTTTTGATATACCAATTGATAAGTAATCTAAGCTTTAAAGAGGAAAATTAAGTGTTTTTTAATTAAATCGCGATAATTTTGTTTATAGCGTCGGGAAATAAAAATACAATTTTTTAAAAAAACGTTTCCTTATTTTCTTTCCGAAAGTGATGACACTAGAAGAACTGCGTATCAAAGCGCTCATGGCGGAATCATTTTTACATTGAATTTCAAGTACCTAAGCCAATCAAATACCAAAGCTTCTGGACTGGTTGGCCAAGAGCTCAAGCTCGTCACGAAGAAGTATAGCCAGCATGACAAAGATCCAGATAGAAATATCTGAGCAATGCGGCTTTTTCTATCGTGTTGGGTGAAAATGTAAATCCACAAAAAACGTTCAAGTTCCTCACATTCCTCCAACCTGATCCGAATGAATTTGCAACAACACTGCGACATTTATTCCTTAGCAACGCAATCCTTAACTTTTTTTACAAGGTTTTTTCCTTATTTTTAAAGAATCTATTTGTTAAATTAATTAGCGTAGGGAGAATGTCCATTTTTTCCACTTGAAAAAATAAAAAATAATGTCGCTGAGCAAATAAATGCTACTGTTTGTTGAAAAAAAAGAACAATGCTCTTTTTGTTTTGAGTTAATTACATTACGTTTCCAGTCGGGGTTTTTTTTTTTTTTCATTTTTAAATAAAAATTTTTATGACGAAGCCAAATGAAGGCTCAGAAAGTTCGCAAGAGCTTTTTTTTAATAGCACAAATAGTTCTTAAATTTGAAAATGTAGCTTCGCTTATTTAAAACAATTTCTTCAGGTTTGTTTCCAGTACTTTTAAATGTTCAAATTTATACGCCAAAAGGACGGTCCAGTCGCAAAACTCTTGCTTAAAAACAATCTCTGCTGAGCTTTCGAGTGCTTCTTACCTCAAAACCTCCGCTCCAAATAATCCGAGATTCAAATTCCATCAGTCACACTCCCACAAGCATGTTCAGAATCGAACGCACTAATACCAGATGACTAACAGTCCAACCCTAAAAAAAAAGAAGAAAGCGAATCAAAATTACCGTTGAAAGAATTGCATCAAATTCTTTTTAATTACCAGACAATCATACCAAACATAAAAAATCAATCACTTCATGACGTTTACGGCTTATGACACTTAAAATTCATATAAATCAATGCGCTGAATGATTAATTCATAAAACTAACCCGTAATTTATTATTCTAACCTAATGTCAGTCTTTAAAATTGTTTATTTATTAAATTTTTTTTTTCGATTCCGTCATCCGTTTCTCTCGTCCCGTTGATCCCATAAATGATCTTGTAATTTTTCCTCGTGATCAAAAACGGCCTTTCCCTCGTGGGACATAAAAATTTTTTGTATGCAGGAACGTTCCACGTCGTCGTTTTCTCCTTGGGAAGCTCGAATAAATTATTCCAGTAGATGTTTGCGACTGAAAAAAACAAGTGACAATGACATTTTAAATTATTTTTATGATTTTCGGATTCGTTTCAATTTCGATTTTTTTTTAAATTCTCACCGACAGCATGTAATTTTTGAGTGTAATGAATACAATCGATGGAAATGTAGGAATAATCGTGGGGGTCTGGGTGTCGATTAACATTCGCGTCGTGCAATTTCGGGAATTCCGAATTTAAATTCGTCGGTTGATAAACGACGGTGAAATCATTCCTTTTGTCGTATCTACCACTTTCCGCCTGAAAAAAAAGATAAGATCAGCAAAGAACCTAAAGTCGAATTTTTCAAAAAATAAAAATTTACTAATTCCTGCTGAATTTTTTGAAACTCCCTCGTCATGTTAATAACAGTCGATAATTTATCCTCCGGTGAAAAACCTCCGAAAAGACAAGAGCAAACTACCAATTTCATGGTGATGCACGTCGGAAATGGAGGATTCGTCAGATCCGCATAAGCGGGGATATCTGCGACCGAAAAAAGGTGATAACATTTTAATTCCTAAAAGGAAAGGGAAAAAAATGGGAAACCTACATGGCATGGACACTAAATTGACCAACGTCTTTGGCATGTTTTGCTGCAAAAAGTCCAGGACTTCCATCAAATTCCTTCGGTGCATTTCTGTCCCCTGTTTTGCACTGTAGCATTGGTCGCTGCAGATGTCATTAGTTCCGATCATTAAAGTCACCATCTGAAAACAAAAAAAAAATAATAATAAAACATAAAAATAAATAAGAACCATAAAAATTTGAACAAAGTATGCGCCTTAATATCGTGATTATACGATTTGTAGCTTCTATGCAGTTTTTTGCATAATCATCATTTTTAAGGCGTTTTGTTTCCCTAACTTCGAGATGTCATCTTTTGTCACCTTATGATTTTATTCAGTTTCAGTTTCAGTTTCAGTTTCAGATTCATTTGCAAAAGAAAGACTATGCAACCTGAATATTAATGCGTGTTTTTTGTAAAATTTTTATCCCCAAAGTGTATCGGTCTTGCTTTGTTCTTTCAATTTCATTTAAAAACGAGATTGCGATCCAGGAAAAAAAAGCAAAATGGAAGTTCAAAAATTAAAATTGAAGGAAAATTCAAAAGCTTCTTAAAAATCATGAGTATGCTGTTTTTAGCTTTTACTAAAAATGTAATGAGTATGCGTGACTTGTGTGACTTTTGCATAATTATATAAAATAATCAATCAATAATAATCATATGTAGGAATAATTAGAATTGAAAAGTAAAGTAAAATCGAAAAAAATAGCTCCCTGAAAAATTGTGGTTGTGCAAGCGTTTTATCTGATTATTTACCAATTTTTTTAAAAAAGAATGAGACCCCCTTACAATTCATGATTATACAATTGCAAACGCACATGTTCCTTTTTTCTATAATCACCATTTGTAAGGCGATTCATTTTATTTATTTACTTTTTTTTTCTATTCTTGAAACCGAAAGAGGGAAAGATTTTCCGTGCATTTTGTTAGCATTATTTTTTTTTCCCTTGTTGTGTTATCGATCTTAAAATTTGAAATGAACGGAAATAGGACGTGATTACATTAAAAGGAATTCCATCAAATGTTAGCCCATGCGAAAGAAAATTAAATTAGCGGAGGAATCACCGCAATTTTATCTTTTTTCCTCCTTCGTTTTTCTCATCTGATAAGAGGTCTAGGTCTATAAATTTTTGCTTTTATCGACAAGCCACTGATTTTTTTTTTTTTTCCCTTGCGAAAGGAAATCAAGGAAATTTTTTAAAATATAACCTTGAAACGAAAATTGGTTAACCACAAAAACGTAACATTCTTTTTCGGTCCAAAAAAAAAATCTTGAGGAGCAATATACTGATCCTGATATTTTAAGGATTTCTAAACGGTTTCCAAATTCTTGGCGTTATTTTTTTAAAAAAAGGGGAATAACTGACCAAAAGAACTTGGACATGACCACGTTACGCATCGCGGAAGCACATAATTTTCGACTTCATTTAACAGGTGACGGCCAATGTTTGGCGTTCGTCTTGGCAATGTCTCTCATATCCGAAATATTAAAAGGGGATTCCTTTTTTTTGAAGGAATATAGATATATCGATACTGATTGATTGTTACATGTGAACTGATATGAGAGATACTGTTAAAAAAATACGTAAGACAGAGATTAAGAGGTGCAGACAAAGTTGGATAGGCTAGAAAAGCAGATCCAAAGGCTGGCAAAGACAGATCCCATAATAAGTAAATCAAACCAATACTTGGATCAAAAACACCTTCGACGTGGGGAATGCAGACTTCAAACCTCCTTTAAGATATAAAACCATAATAAATATTTTCCAAAAAATATTGCAAGATTGTTAATATCTCAGCGGGTCTTAATCTTTCAACTTTTATTTTTTTAAAGTTCATATAAAAAAATAAATAAATAAAATAAAAAGTGGAAAAAGAAATACATTTTGATTTGAATTTCGGATCATTAATTTTACCAAGACGAAGTCATCAATCAATCATCATGATAATAAAGACTCAAATTTTTTTTTCTAAATATGCGACCCTCCCTGTAACAACTAGGAGGGAATTTCTTTTGTCAGGTGAATACAAAAATTCTCCGAAATAAAGGGAAAAAATAAAATCATTCTTTTTTCCGAAAAGAGATATTATGATAGCTTTTAGGCAGAAAAGTGTATAACACATTCATACCAAAGAAACGATAGGCTACGATAATGTTAATAATACAAGCTCCCTAGGCATTCCCGGCCATTTTTCCTGAAAAAAATAAATTCCTAACCCATTTTTCCTAAAAATTTTGGTTCCAAAAATGTTTTTCCTAATCATTTTATTCCCCAATTTTCAATTTTAAAATTGTTTGATTCCTAAAATAAAATTTCCTAAAATGAATATTTTTCCCAATTTTTTAAATCCCTAAATTTTTTGTAATAATTTACTAGGCAAAGCTGCGATTAGGAATTTATTTTTCTAGGAAAAATGGTAGGGAATCCTCCCTAGGTACTGCATAATGTCCGTTTTGGCTTAAATGTTTTCAAGATTCCGTCTTTTACTTAATACTTCTCTGGAATAATCCATTTAGTTTAACTTCAAAGATAGAAAAAAATTCGTTTTCACAAGGAAAAAAAAATTAAGAAAGATGGAAAAAGAACGATTGTTTAGCCCCAAGGGTCTTTTTTCCCCTAAAATCAAGCTGGGATGTTCCCCATGAGACATCCCAGTAGAAAATTCTTATATCTTCACATCGCTCGATCGTAAAAAAAAAGAAAAAAAATAGCTTCCGTTTGTGCAACTTAATTTATGACCTACCCACCGTAAAAACAACGTGACCACCACTTAAAATGATTTTAATTTTACAAAATTACTTGTAACGGAACTCAGTGAAGTTTATCTTTATCAGAGGCATCAAAGTAACACTTAAGTCTAAAATTAATTGCATTTTAGCACTGCAGCAATCTTAAAATAAAATAAGACGCAATTTCAATCCGACCAGGCCTTATGCATTTCGATGATGATGATATTAAAAATGATATGAAAATAAACCAAACTGGAATTCCAGAAGGAAAACTGCTTTTGGCAACCAGTTTGTTGAAAAATTATAAAATTACAAAACGCTAACGATGTGCGTGGCAAGAACGTTTTTTTTTTTTTTTTTTTTTTATCACGAACCTTCCAATGATTTTTGAAGTCCACCCTCGGATCTCTCTCCATTTTAGAAATCAGTCTTCTAGCTTCTTGCATGAGATCTTGGTCCATGGCACCATTGAAAGCCATATTGAATTGGGCCTGTCTGGAATACGGTGGGCCGTCTCCGAGGGAATACCCGACTAATTTGGGATTCATTACTTTCAACAAGTTCGGCACTGTTAAATATTGTCTCCAAGTTCCCTGACCACCTATGAAAAATACACAAAATGAGCGATATAACGAGGCAAGGTCGACAACAACCATGATAAATCATTTGTAAAATGTATATTATTTTTTATTTTTACCTATGCTCCAAGAAACCCCTCGATTTTCCCTGAAAATAACTTCGTAAAGATTGTCGGTCATGGCTCCGGTGGCGGCGGTCAGCGAATCCCCGAGGGCAGCGACCACGTCAATGTCACCGGGTCGAAGTTCGTGAACGCTCCTAGGCGGTTTTTCGGACCTCCATAAATCTTTATCTGGACACGGAAATTCCATGTTTTGGCGTTTTTGAACGCCGGCCTTGAAAAAAAGAATCGGAAATTAGCAAAAATATTTTAGGTTAAAAAAAGTGGCACCGAGTCGTCATAAGGTGCATATCCCAAAAGAAAAGGTTTACTTTAAGGCACAGTCGTAAGCCAAACAAAAAACGTTTTTTTAAAGTTTTCGTTGTTTCTGTAATTTTGGCCGATAGTTTCGGTCATTTTTACCCTATGGCCAAGGCAATATGACTTTGGACCACTTTTTTGTAATTTAAGGATATCATAACAAAACTGTGAGCCGGTCTTACTTTTGTGCCAAAAAATTTTGTTTTTAAATTTGTATCTAGCGGTTCATTAACGATTCTAATTTTCCGGGATGCCTCGCTAATTTTTAAAATAGAGGAAAAATCCCCAATAATTAGAATTCCAAAATTCCGGGCAAAACCCCTAATAGTGGTACCTGCATTGAAAAGTTTTTTCTTCTTCTTTTCTAAATTTTGGTCTTTTTGGCGCAAAAAACTACACACACGAATATTTAGACGAGCCTTTATTGCACGTCTTGGCTGTGATACGTTTTAATAAGATGCTATAACGATATTTTGCCCAGTGACACCTACATATCCCATACTCTATCAAACGGAAACTTTTTTTTTTTTTTTTTTTTTTGAAATTACGATTTCGGCCCATAGCTCATCTTATTTCAATCGTAGAAACATATTTTAGGGTTCCCTGGTTCCCCTTAAGTTTTTTTTTTTTTTTTTTAAATCAAACAAACAATTTTACTCCCAAAAAAAACCTGACTAACATCTAAATTCCCTGCCTCAAAAAAAGCATTGTTTCCGCCTTAATATTTGGCTTAATTTAGTATTTCTTAATGTCCTATCCAACAGAAGATACAAAAAAAAAAAAAAAAAAAATTTATATTGGTCTCACGACTCATGGCAAAACGCGGTACAAGCTTTCTGCTAACCGAGAAAGACGCATCTGACCGCTTGTCTCAGAATTTTTTTCAATAAAATTGATTCCTTTATCTAGCTTCCAGAAAGCGTTGACGCTGAAATCAGCTTAAATTCTCCAAAAAAACAGCTTGATTTTGGAGCGCACGGCCGGACGCCAGCCTCTTATGGCCATTGAAACTGCACTTCAAATTACTTACATGACGTTTACCGGCTTCCGAATGGTAAACTAAAAAAGTTGTTAAAAAACAAAAAAATTTCATCGAAGTCTGTCCCATACTAAAATTAAAATTCCAACCCCCCGCGCCACCAAAAAAAAAAATTAACACTCAAGAACTTTTTTTCCTGAAAACTCGCGCCATTGTCATTTTTCCCGGTCACATCACTTCACTGGAAAACCATTTTTTTTTTCATCGTGTTTTTCTTAAATCCGACCGGCACGCACAAAAACACTTAAAAACTAAAAAATCAAACGGATCAATCCGCCGGACATCTTTCAGATCGTTATTTTAAAAAAACTGGTGTGAGATCTTGACCGAGAGCCCCCCTCAATAAAACGTTCATGTGGGAGTCCTTCACCATAATACCACTTGTATGCTATAATGACTTTCAATTGTTGATGCAACCATATTTTTTTTTCCCCTTTTTTAATATTTATAATTAGTTAATCGGTTAAAGAGAAAAAAAAAACGCTAGTTATAAATAATCGATGGGTAATAACATAAGGTTAATGCCTTGTTAAGAATTCACAAATTTTTAAACCTGGAAGGTCATACCGCGCGGTTCGATTATATAATTTGGATCCTGGAGGTAATCCTAATTGATTAATTAAGTTCATTTGTTAAATAACACGTGCCACTTTTCCTTGTTTATTCGGTCTTCCTTCTGATTTGTTTAAAATAATTTTCGAGTAGATCGCCCGAACGGAATTCCTGGGATTTGAGGTTCGGTCAGGCTGAAAACCGTTTGAAAAATTTACAATTTTTTTAAGATTTTAATTAAGTAATTCCAAATGGTTCAAAAAAAAAAGTATTCCATTTTAAGACATTTTTTCTATTTCATTTTTCCAAAAATTAAGATGAAGTACAACTATTTAACGGCTACTAAGTAAGGCGAAATATACCGTTTGAGATGAGCTAACTTAAAAAAAAGGCACTTTTAGCCCACAATTTAGGGGTGCTAATTGCGCTAAACGCCTTAAGGTCCATTTCACCCCTTTTAAAGGAATATGCAGAGCAGGACTTGTTGGGATGACTTTTTTTGAAAGCTCAAATTCAACTTAAAATTTGTCGAATAACGGCCACATAATATGGTCTGTCAGTCCTTTTAATCGAAAATCGATTAATAGGAAAAACCATTCAAACGAATGATTTTAAAGCGCAGACTTTACTATAAAATGTGTTTTTGACAAACATTTATGAACTTATAAACTTTCATAGATAAATTTAAAAGAATTCACCCCATCAAGAATAGGTTACTAAAAGAAATAAAATTGCGCACCAATCTTCAAATTTTAGTAGCTAAGATGCCAAAACATTAACATTGAGACGGCAGCTTCGAAATTATCTTTCAAAAAACGTTTTTGGCTATAATTACCCAGCACAGGTCAATGGCGTTAAAACTAACTAAAATAAAAAGGAAAAAAAAATTGAAACACTTCCCAAAGTGCGCATTATGGCAAGCAAAACAGCACTTCAAAGGTATCGTGTTATAAGTGTAGCCCTAATGACAATTCGGTAATATTTCGGTACATAATTCCATTTTTTCAAAATAATTTTAAATCAAATTTTAACTTCTTTTGCTAATTTCATTTAAAAAAAGGAAAAAAAAATTTTTATTTCAAAACGAGATTGAAAGATCCGACGCGAACAGTAATTTTCCAATAAAACTAACCAAAATTTACATAGTTCCAAACTTCAACTAATTTTGCTAAAAAGTACGCATTTTTTTAAAGAAAATAATAAAACGATATACTTTTGATTCATTCATTTTTGCATCTGCTTTAATTGCTCAGACTGGTTTTCAAAAGACAACTTCAAATAGATGGAAAATCCCTAACATGACATTCACTTTGTAAATATTTTTTCACGGCTCTATAAAAACAAAACTTAAAACTGTATAATTAATTTCGATTTAAGGAAAAAAAAATTATTTTTTTTTCTTCATTAGGTAAACTCGAACAAAATAAGGGTCAATGCTGCCATTCTTCAAAAAAAAAAAACTTGTTTAGCCTATATGTTTTATTTAAGAGTACGTAAAGGTTAATCTGTATTAAAATACGATCACTAACCCTCGTTCACCTTTATCATCTTAAAAAATCTTTTTTTTTTTCAGCTAAAAGCAAAATAATTTTGATAAATACTAAAATTTATTATTTTGACATCTTTTGTTGAAAAGATTATCTACTTTTTTTTTTTTTTTTTTTTAGAAAGAAAAACCGGATTTATAGTTTCGAAATGCATTTTTTTTTTCTTTTCAGCTTTTTAATGATTCAGAGTCAAGTTCGATAAAACGATTGATTCCGATCAATCATTCACAGGCTTTTTTAGAGTCTTATTTGAAAATAATAACTAATTTGCCTCAGTCTTTATGAATAATTATGTTAAAATCTTTTTTTTTATGAAAAAATGCGAAATATCCGGAGATTTAGCCTCCGTCTTTTCTTTTCTTAATAAAAAATTGCGATTTAAAAAATAGGCTAATCGATCAAAAATCAAAGTTCCATAACTACATAGATTATTATATTCTTTTTTAAGATAAAAAAAAAATCAAGAAAGAAAGAAAGAAAACGATAATTGCTCCTGGAGTAAGTCATGTGTGTGGTACCACAAGATCTAGGCTGACTATAGAGCATGGCGACCTTCATCCAAATAAATTGCACAATTTCGGCTAATGTTATTGCTAATTCATTTAAGTTTGCTTCTCATAACGATCCTGATTACATATTTGCGATATTTTAATTCGGCAATTAATTTGTCTTCTTGTTATGAAAAGAAAAAAAAAAAAAAAATCTGACAGATTTTTTCTACGCAACCTGCTTTTATCACGTATTGTTCTTTTCCGTTTTCAACTTATTTATTAATTTTGTTTCTTCGAATCGTATTCGCTGGCTTTCCGTCCGAAGTAAACGGTTTCTGACAAGAGGGGAAACGGTGGAGGGGTCCAGATTTTTTAGATTTGTGAAACCCGTCGCCCAGGATATAAGAAGAGCGAATATGATCGTGAGCCCGGCACCAATGGGAGTGTACCACAAGTAGCTAAGTTTGAAAAGCGTAAAAATTTCACTGGAAAAAAATTAAATAAAAAAATTAGGGTCATTTTTATTTCCTCTTTAGACTAGGTCGTATATCTTCCCGACGGTACTTCCTATTTTTTTCTGTCCTCTTCTTAGCTCCAATGTTAAATTAATCATTTAGGTCTAATTTTTTTTAAAACTTAAGAAGAAAAATTTGAAAACTGAGTATGGTTGTAGTATTGCTCTAAAACTTAGAACTAACCCCTTCCCCCTCGATTTTTACAATATATGGAGCAAAACAATCAAATCTACAACTTCTAAACATTTTACCTTTTTTCAGTTATAAACTGAGATTCAGGAGAAAGAACTGACGCATTGTAATAATAATTACAATTTTCCACGGAAACTGGTTTCGTCGGAAATTTTAAATTTCCATTAGAAATGGCAGTCTGAGCTCCTGCAATTAAAATCCCGTTTAGAATGAGACCTATGATGCCTCCGAACAGTGCTCCCTACAATTTAAAAAAAATTCATATTACACCCAAACAAATATTAAAAATTCAACACAAATTACTCACTTTTCCATTAACCCATGGTAAAAATAACCCACAAATAAAAATACCGATTTGAGGGCCGTTCGCCATTGATCCTAAGCTAATTGTCACCTTAAAAAAGAAAAGCCTCATAAACCTTAGAGCTTATAGTGACTAATTAAGGCCTACTGAAAGTCTCATATATATCACATACTAAGGACAATTTCAAAATTTATAAAATTTCTGCTCACATATTACCCTAAAGCAACATTTTAATCATTTTAGTTCCATTTTTTCCACTCACCTGCAAAACTGTACCCAGCTTTTCAACAATAAAAACTAATCCTACACAAATAGCTCCAAAAACTAGAACAACCCCTCTCATAATAATATTTGTAGTTCTTTCAGTCAATTTTCCACGAACACAAGGCTTTACAAAATCTTCTAGAACAATAGCTGACATGGAATTTAAACTGGTCGACAGAGAACTGAAACCAGAAAATAAAAGCTACTATTTAGGATTCAGTTGTGCTTAGCGACTTCACAAAAAGCTAACAAATAACCTTAATGATGCACTAAAAATCCCTGCAACAAATATTCCTGGTAAACCATGATAATCTCCTAAAATTTTCATTACCAGCAACGGTAACAACTGATCCTTTTTCTTGGCTAATTTTGTAGTCAATGGATCACAATTATAATAAGTAGCATATATCACTAAACCAGTGTAACAACATAAAAAGTATAGTACTATAATGGCCATAACAAATATCCAAAATGCTCTAAAAACAAATGATCATTTTATATTTGTTAATAGCTAATGAAAATTAATCTCCTTATTTACTTTTTAGCATCACTTAAAGTTGGTAATGACAAATATCGCTGCATCATATTCTGACTCAATACTTCATGCCCAATGTAAGTGATTCCTATTCCAAAAAATATACTCCAAACAGAGTGTCGAATTGTAAAATCAAATTCATATGAAGGAAATACAATTCTGTCTCCTTCCCAACATCTTTCCCACAAAACTCCAACTCCTCCGACATCAGCTGTTCCTTTCAATATTATTAAAAGCAAAGTTCCCATCATGATTAAAGTCTGGATCACATCTGTCCATACCACAGCTTTCAATCCGCCCTGGGGGTGCAAAAAAAATGGCAAGTCATACAGTGATAGGGACGCGACTGAAATCTTGTTCCGATTACGATTATGACTTACCACACATGTATAAAAAATGCAAATTAAACAGACGCATGGAGTTATAATGTGAACGCTTATGCCAGTTACTGAAATGATTGAAACGTTTTTTGATTTTGCTGTTAGGAATTACAATTTTTTAAATAAAAGCTTACCATGATTGAAAGCCAGCGCTGGCACGTAAATAACAATCGGCAACCATACTATCTAAATTCCAAAAACGTATCAATTCATAAAGAGAGAATTCGAACACTGGTCAGCAAATTTAACTGCATAATATTAACAACAAACGACATATTTTTAAAAAAATGGCGTCTAAGCAAAGCAATGCAAGGACAACCTCAAAATTGATAGCACGACAGAACTTCGCCATATTGCACGTTTTCCACAAGAGAATGTGCAACATGGCGTCCAAATTCGGCGCTATGTCGTAACATTATTATTAAATATGTCGGCCATGTTCAATTTCAACCGACGCTGCTTTCCCCAAGATTCTTTGCTCGTATACGAGCAAAGAATCCTCGTACGTAAAAGGGGGACACTAAAAGAGCGAATGGTTTAATATTAATAAAAGTTCATTTGGAGTCTCCATAAATCCATGCATTAAAAGTTCTTGAAACAAAACAAAATTAATTCTGATGAGACAAATCGGACTACTACTTCTCTTTTGAGGGCGCATGTTTTACATGATTTTTTAAGAAAATAAAGGAACTTACCTGCATTATAGTAAACAATAAAGATCCAAAAAGACGAACGGTTCCATCGAAGCGTCTTTCCAAATACTGAAAAAAACCATTGATTTTTAAAAAAGGTCCTGGAAGTGCTTTAACTGAGCATACCTCGTAAGTGGAAGAAAGACGCATATTATAAAAAACAGGTAAAAAAAGAGAACATGAGACGAAACCCCATATAACGATTGGTATCGAAATGTAAAGATACTCAATTCCATATAAATATATCTCAGTAGAAGTTCCTAAAAACGAAATTCCGGATACCATACTGAAATGCCATAATTAGCGAATTAACGGATTAACGGATTATCCTCAAAAATTTATTACATCTTCTTCAAAAATTTATATCACCTAGCTGCTAAGGACATAGCCACCGGAAAAACTGTCATGCTACGTCCTCCCATTAAATATTCATCTGCGGCGCTAACATTTTTCGTCCTGCTTGCAAAGGCATAATATAAACCTATTAATGCACAACCAATGAGCATCGCGGAAAAACTTAAGTAATCGTAAACTCCGAATTTTTTTAAATTCGCATGGACGGATTCTACGGTTTCGGGTTCCATTTTGTCAAAGAAAAAAAAAATAGGAAAGATACACTATATGCAATGACTATCGAACTCTAAAACAACAGCTGATTTTTACGTTAACGTTTTATCAGTAAGGATATATAATTAAATAACAGTACATAATTCAGCAATTGCTTACTACAATGTAGTCCTGATAAATGGGCTTAAATGGACTTATGATAAAAATTAGGCAAAAAAAAAAGTATTAACGTGTGAGTCGAAAATCGTGAACTTTTTAGATAACGAGCTGCAGTATTGTCAAACATTAAAATTTTGAAAATTGCTCACGTGGGTTTTTTAGAGCAGACTATTAAAGTATTCTATCTTTGGAAGAAGCAGACTTTACTTTAAAAAAATTATCATAATTTATGATTATTTGAGGATCCTTAGCATTCTCTTTTAAAGCCGATACTTAAATAAGATTTCATGGCGGGATACGTCATTTAAAAAAAAAATGGTAGAATTGGAGATTTACGCTTTAGCTTTTTAGTTTGGGTCAGCGCATAAAAGAAACAAAATATTAATAAATTGCAGTCAATATATTCACAGAATAATCTTTTTACAATAAAGTTAAAAATAAAATTAAAAATATATTGAAAACAGGCAAAATATATCAAAAATTAAAATGGTTTTTTCCAATTTTTTTTTCAGTGTTTTTTAACCGTGTACAAGTTTACAACAGCGACAGTTAAGTTTTTGAGACAAATATTCTGAGTTATTTCAAGACGTATTATTGCTATATAACAGTAATAAAGGCGGAAGGTTTTTTTCACCGTTTGGAAAGATAAAGGGAATATAACTCTCCCATCTGATTCGGTCCATAAGCGAAGCACAGTAATCAACACTTTGCTTATGGTCTCACATTTTTGGCCGAAAAACAATATTAAAAAAAAAAAACCTTCTTCTCCTTTGGTTTTCAAAATATCTGCCATCAAAAATAAAATATAATCATTTTGCATTAAATTTTGTGCATAAACGACGATAATTAAAGCGTAAAAAATTTTATTTCAGTCCGAAAAAGACTAACATTTCACAACCCTGGCAACATAAAATCTAATAAATCTAATACAAAAAGAAAATTGCTATACTGCATTTTCTCAAAAAGTTGAGAAAAATTAATAAATAAAAACATTTTGTATGATAAATAAAACAAAACAAAAAAAATTAATCTTTTATTGGGAATCGGGCTTAAAAACAAAATAAAAGGAGAAGACTGAAAAAATTGTAAAATAAAATGATGATCTTAGTTGTATTAAAACTATTTGTCTTAAAAATTGTTAATTTGTGCAACTTTTAAACTTTCCGATTCGTTCTCATTAGGGTTTGCAATCCCGCACCGGGATTGACTTTTCCGGGATCGGGATTGAGAAATAGTAATCCCGGCGGGATCCCGGGATCCCGGGATTAAACAAGGTATTACAAAAGCTGTACTTTTATTTCAAATTTAACTTTTAACTTCATATTTTTTTACTTTTCATTTACTAAAAAAGCAAATACTTTTTTCTCCGCACCTCCCAAAGCGAATTAAGTAATATGGCATGTAAATAAAGCTGCTATTTTTTTCTCTACATCTTAAAAAAAAAAACTTACTTTTTAGTATTTTATATAGTACTTATATTTAGTATTTTATAGTCATTTATATACTTTTGACTATTTTCATTTTTTAATTACTTAAGATTTGATTTTAGATTTTAATTTAAAAATTTAAAAAATAAATTAAAAAAGTGAATTAAAGTCATCTTCGATTCCAAGATGACTTAAATTCACTTTCTTTAACTGATTTTAAATGCCCATAAATTGCATGCCAAATACTTTTTCTGACTCATTATATATAATTTTTATTAACTTAATAATAATTCTTAGCAAGATGACTTAGATTCACTTATTTTAACTAGTAATAACTGATTTTGACAGCAAGCAAAATATTTATTTTGAATCATTCTAATTTTTATTCACTTAATATAAATTCTATCCAAGATGACTTAAGTTCACTTTTATTCCCTGATTTTAAACGCCTATATATTTCATGAGAAATATTTATTTTGAATCATTTTATTTAATTAATTTTTTTTTTTTTTTTTTTTTTAGCTTAATAATAATGGCTAAGATGACTTAGGTTCACTTTTTTAACTAATTATAACTACTGGTCTTAAACAAAAAGCCAAATATTTCTTTTTTATAACGAAGGTCAGCAATTTATTATAGTAGGTAGCTGTCGTTTTATTTTAATTTTTTGCTTTTTAAAAATATTTTGAACTGAAATATTGAAAAAATTAAGATATTTAATGCTCATAATTCATTTTTATTTTCCGGGATTAGATCCCGCTTAAAAAAGGACCCCAATCCCGCGGGATCCCGGTGCAAACCCTAGTTCTCATAAGGGGAAAGTGCCCAAAAATGACGGCTTATTTTGGCAAGAAATAAGAACAAAAGCATTTAACAAGTTTATGATGTTCCCCATTACTTTCGGCTTTTTATTTTCCGGGATTAGATCCCGCTTAAAAAAGGACCCCAATCCCGCGGGATCCCGGTGCAAACCCTAGTTCTCATAAGGGGAAAGTGCCCAAAAATGACGGCTTATTTTGGCAAGAAATAAGAACAAAAGCATTTAACAAGTTTATGATGTTCCCCATTACTTTCGGCTCCTTTTTCCTTTGAAAAGGAAAATGCAAATAATTAGAAAATTGAACTAATCAATACGAAGGAATAGGAAATAAAGAAGATTAGAATAATACAGGTTTAGGTTCTCTTCAAACTTCTTTGGTTACTTTGATCATTTTTTAACGTAAATATGATTGATAATTGGTACATCATTAAAGGACGTAAAAATGAAATCGAGGTCGATACTGGAGACTGTAAATTTTCTCAAATTTGGGAAATTCGATTTTGACTCTAATATTGGAAATTTTAAAACTGTCAATAGTTATACAATGTAGACAAGGATGGACTGCTTGAGTAGTATCTAAAAATTTTATTAATTTTCCCATTCCCCCTTTTTCAATACTTAGTTTATGGCGAAAACCACTAATTTGGACCCCCTCCCCCTAAGATACTCAAGTAATAACAGGATGATCCGTGCATACCCGTCTTCTTCTCTAAAGACGAGACCAAAGACGTAAATCCTACGTCAAAACAAGTTCGTAAACTTATCGTAAAGTTTACATAAAAATTGGACGTTATCTGGTCAAAAAAAATTCTAGTAACTGGTAATGAAGGATTTTAAAGAATACTGTATAAAGTCTGAAAAAATGTGGTATTGATTTTTGTCTTTCAAACTTAATAAAAAAAAAATTAAATAAGATCTATTAGCCCACCAGGCAGATTTATCTTTTGGTGAACTGCAGGAGTGACTTAGTCCTAGGCACACGAATTAGAAAGAATCTGCAAGAGGAATAATCGAAAATACTAATAAAACATGAAGGATGTTCCTCTTTTCTTGAAAACAAGCAGGTAAATGCGGGGCCCTTAAGAAACGCCGAATTTTCCAAACCCCGAATCGGGGTTTGGAAAGAAAACAGCAAAATGCGATATCGCGTTTTAAGAACCCCGAATTTTATAAAACCCTAATTCGATTTCGGGTTTTATAAAATTCGAGGTTTGAAAATACGCTATAATTAATATTTTTTTTTACTTTCGGCGATATAATAATTCGGGGTTTTTAAATTCGGCGATATAATAATTCGGGGTTTTTTAATTTGGAGATTTTAAATTTAGACGATTTAAAAAAATTTTAAAATTGATTTCCTCTAGTAAAAAATAGGCTTCAGAAACAGAAAATAAATGAATAAAATTAAATAACCGGGGAGAACATAGCTACCAGCGCCCAGCACTGGAAGCAGGTTATCGGCACTTCGTACTAGGTTCTCTCCTCCATCAGTTCCCTACCGGTATGTTTTCGGTTCACAATCTTCCATAGGCACGGAATGTAACAGGTTCTGTGCCTACATGGAACTGCAAGGCGGGTAGCGGATCTCTTATAGTTAGCTTATGCGGTCGATTCGGGCAATGCCCGAATGCCAACATAAGCTAAGGTTAAGGGATCAGCTTTACCAGTTTGCCCCAGATACTGAGTTTCCGCCAGTAATTAAATATTATATGGTTAATAAATTAATTAGTTAATTAATTATTTAAGATTGTTCTATTTATTTTTAATTTCCTGCTTTTTCTACAAAAGTGTGGAAAATACGGGGAATAATTCAAGTAATTTTTCATGATATGATAAAAAAAAATGAAAAAATTTTATAAAATAAACCTGTGTCGAATTGACCCGAAAAGGCTTTTTAATTTAGCAAGACATTTTAAGTTAGCCATTGCCTAGTTAGCCAACCCAGTCAGTTAGCATAACCCCGAATTATTATATCGTCGAAAGTAAAAAAAAAATATTAATTATAGCGTATATTCAAACCTCGAATTTTATAAAACCCGAAATCGAATTCGGGTTTTATAAAATTCGGGGTTCTTAAAATGCGATATCGCATTTTGCTGTTTTCTTTCCAAACCCCGATTCGGGGTTTGAAAAATTCGGCGTTTCGTTATAGACTCGTAAATGCTTGCGATATCATCTTTTGGGGCTAATAAGACGTATAAGCCGATAAGATAAGAAACAAAAATTTTCAGTGTGCCAACCTTTGACATGAGTTACGAGGATATTTTTCATTTAAAAAAATAAATAAATAAATAAATAATTAAATAACAAACAACATTTCTTTCTAAACGAATTTTAAAGTTTATAGGATTATTAGCTCTGGAAAAAGCAAAACGGGCGTGAAAATGAATTTTCTGATATAATTCAATCTTGATTTAAATATAAGAATATGTTGCAACTCGATATTAATAGACTTTGAGGGTGCTACAGACAGAGGAGACTATGTATATCGGCTATCAGAGGAGGACATACCGGACATTGCAAGAGTTAAATACATATACGGTACCAATGCTCGCCCGGATATTGTATTTCGTGTCGTATCGAAGAGAGCCTGGGAGAAGGCATAACTGATTTTATTAAAAATAATCAAGGAAAGAGACTAAAAAAATCCATTGACGAAAATAATAAATGTGTGAACAGCAACCCCTGGGTTCCCCTTGTGATAAGCTATTAAAATCACATCTTTTCTGATTTAGCTTATCAAACTTTTACCCACTCAATATGACCTTTCTATTGATAGTCAGCATTTCAAAACGTTAGTAGCACTTGAATAATAAAACTTTATACAACTAAGACCGCAATTAAAACTTCAAAAAATCTCTTCAACATTCTCTATACAAAGACTAGATGAATCACTATTATAGGAACTACAAACGGCAAAAATTTGACTAAATATCCTAAACATCAAAAAAAAACAAAAAAATGAATTAAAAATAATATTCCATCTTCCCGAAAATTCTATCACAAAATCATTCTTCAAAAAAAATATCACACATAAATATATGGGGCCTATGAAAGTCGTCTACTGGGAACTGGTCTAAAAAAAAATCAGACCAGTTTTCGTAGACCACTTTTACTCTAAACTGGTTTCCAAAAACGGAGGAGGTTTGGGTTGAAAGTGGTCTAATTTCTTCGAAAAAATTGTGAACTGACTTGCGCTGGTTATTAGACTATTGCCTTAAATTCATTGTCAGTATCTTTTATATTTTCGTTAAAAAAGGTTGTCGTAATGCCCGGGCAGGGGGAAAATTCCGCAATTTATTTCGGTGATGTCAACAATTTTGCGTAAACTCGTAACGCGAGCTTAAAAAATGTCCGGGAAAAATTGCTTATGTTCCTTGTCATTTACGTTCAAAATGTCCGGGTCGTGCCAAAATGATTTGTGAAGGTGATGAAATGGCTCAGTGGGTTATTTGTTCAACAAAAAACGTTGAACGATGACGTTATAAACTTCATTGAACGTTGTTAATTTTTATTGAACAATATTTCATTATTGAATTGAACATTATTAATAAATGCGTCATGAAAAGAAGAAGTCTATTAAGTCTGGATGTGTCGCAGGAAATTAGACCACCTTCAACCAAAACTCCTCCGATTTCGGAAACTGGTCTACGGAAACTGGTTTAATTTTTTTAGACCAGTTTCCAGTAGACGACTTTCATATGACCCATACATATATTTTTTTTTCATTTTTTCCTTAAAAACAACACATCATGTATACATTCTACGTACTTTTTTTTACTTTGACAGCCATATTTTACAAATAAATTCTCTTCAATTTCAGCTGAAGAATAAGAATATTTTTGCTTTTAATCAAAAAAGATTAAATATCGTAATATTTTTCTTGCTCGCCTTTTCTAATTCAAAAAAAAATCATTGGCAAGTTTACTAATCAAAGGCTAAAATCGCTTCTAAGAATAAAATAGTTTTGGCCATTTCAGAGTTTCTTAAAAACCCCTCAAAAATATTTTTTTAAAAGAAAAACGTTTTTTTACGTTACCGGTTTGCTTTCCAAAAAATTATTGTTTACTGAACGGAACACACACCTGATAATCCCAAATCCCTACCACCTAATTCGGCAGCTCTTCGTTTAATCCCTTCCAGGTAAACTTCTCGGTTGAACAATCCCGCCGCCAAAGGAATTCTAAAAAAAAAAAAAATAAATAAATAAATAAATAAATAAAAGGCTAATTATAAATGCTCATGTGCTTGTAAGCAACCACCGTCTCCATTTAACCACAACCCCCTTAATTTTCAGTCTTAGATTCTTAAGTTAGGTGACTTAGCAGCATTTTGCCACATTGATATTTCGAATAGTGAGTGCTATATGACGCGTAAAGCAAGCCGTGATACAAAAAAAAAAAAAAATAAAATAAAATACAATTGAATGACTTACGTGTCAATTCCAGGTCGTACTGTCCCCTTATACAGCCCCCATACGGGTTTATGATCCGAGGTGCAAATGCTAGGCACGGAGGAATAAGTAACGCAAGAAAGAGTGCCCCCGCCCCCTCTGCATTTGAATAAAATTCTATCTGTATATGCGGGAGTCCGCTGTTTGGAGGACGTGTCGAATTTTTGAGTCCCCACGTCGTACTTGTAGGTTGGAGGAAACGTGATGGAACCTTCCTCGAAAGAAGCCAAACAAGTTCCTTCCGTTATTATTTTGGTTAATTGATCGGATTTTAAATCGACCAGCAACGGGAATTTATATTCTTCCACCCAGTGCATGACATCCTCTCGGGGTTGGGCTAATCTGAAATTTAAGTCCCCGCACCAGAAGACGTTGTCGAAGTTTTGAGTGACATCTGAAAAAATTAAAAATTTGTTATGCGCCTAATTAATTTTTATTTTTATGGAGGAAGTGGAAAAACAAGGGAGATGTTTTAATTCAGAATCTGCAGCGTAGGTATCGCCTCGGGAGTACCAGAGTTCTAAAATCCTGGGAATTTAATTGTCCAGAAATATTGGGAATTTTTAGAAATTCAGCAGTAAAAAATTTTTAATTAATGAAAAGGCTTGATGTCTTCTTTAAAACAAAATTAAAATTTTTGAAAAATTATATCAGCCACTCGCGGTAACTAAAATTTCCAGTTTGAAATATTTCCCGGAAATTACAACTCAATTCCAAAGTATTTCCAGAGATTTTTCAAAAAAAAATTTAGATTGAAAATCTTAGCAAAAAATAGAAAAAAAAAATTAGATCAGAAACCTGTGAATAGCTCGCAGCAATAGTTTTACGTACCTTTACTCTTTGACCTAAATCTCATCGGAATTTGTTTGGGTAGGTCTAGCGTCCTAACTATTTTTTTAATATCGTGAACTCGCTCTTTTACTTTATCCTGATGAGCTGTCAAATGGGCTGTTATAAATAAATACGAAGTTCCGAACAAAATAAATCCTATTGCAACCGCACCTTTGGTTCTAAAAGCCGTTCCAGGCCTAACACTATGACTAGATTCTTCAGGTACTGCAAAAAAATTGAATCAGTCTAGTTAGAATTTCAAAAATTATTTAAATAATCTGACAATAGGAAAACTGATTGTTACTACAGGATGTATCACGAATTTGAAAATTACCTGAACAAAACCATAATAAATCCCTTCTAATAAAAATTGCCAAATGTATCGTTCCCAGACTCGCCGAATGGAATAAAACGTGAGAAGGACCTATCGTTTCTTGAATTTTAACCTCCCATTCAAACCTTTCAGGGTAAGCTTCTTGAGTCCCGATGGCTATTATATCCGGAACGTGTTCCAAACTTTTCGGCAACATAAAGTCGTTTAACTGATGGGGAGGTGCTTCACCGTTCATGTTCCAAGTCCCTGTTTACAAAATTTTATAAAAGCTGTTATTTTTAAAAGGTAAACAATTTTCCAAGTATTTTTAAGGATGGTAATTTGCTCGAAACCTCCAAGTCGAAAATAATGCTTACCGACAAAGATTTTTATTTCCCTCTTAGGTAAAGCTCTCTCTAATTCGATCGGGCCCAAAAGCGAATTGGCCGCGATTCTGCCTTGCAAAAAATTCCTTCCCCTCGCCTTTTCCGTTGGTATTAAATGAAGGACTTGGGCTGCTAGCAGAGCCTGTCTTGCCAGAGAATCCATCGAAACACCCTGAGTTGAATCTTCAAACATCAAAGCTGCACCATTTCTGGCATCTTTTAAAGTGTCGTGAGAAGCGGATCTTCTTCGCCTTTCTTGTACTTCCGGAGCGCTTTTCACGGAATCCGGAGAAGAATGGCGAACCTGGAAATATTTTTAAAATTTAATGAAGCGAAGCGGGTAAGAGGCGAAGTAGTTTGGGGAGTAAAAATTGATTCGGTGCACACGCTAAACATACTACCGGTAACGATTTCTTAGCCTTAAGCGCTTCTCTCCCATTTCGTTAAGGTTTTACAAAGAAGACGCCTCTACCTGGTGAAACCTTTATGAGAATGAAAAAAATGTTTTTAAACTTACGGAAGGAGTGGGTGAGGTAGGAGACAATAAATTATCAGCTGAAAGTCTTTGTGGAAGAACTCTTCTCGGAATGCTTTCGTTATCTGATGCGGGGGACGAAGGGTAAGTATCCGTCGACATATTGTCATCCGCGAATTTCACAGGGGATGAAGGGCATGAAGTGGGTCTGCTGGGCGGCGTGTTTGCCGAATACATCCTGTTTCTACCGTTTGTTGATTCTTGAATTATTTTATCGTACATTTCCACTAAAGCCACTTCCGCATTATTCCTCGTCGTCGGCGAACCTTTAAATGAAATGAAACTGTTTTTTAAAACATTAATAAGTTCAAACTTTTAAACTATTGTGAAAAATTTTTCAACAATCAAAACAAAACTGTCACTCGCTAATTTACTCAAACGAAACAAAGGAACCAATTATTGCGACTTTATTGTGAAATTGATAAGATGATTCACCATCACATACGGTAATCTCACATGTTAAGTAAAAAGTCAGATAAACACATTTTTGTTTGTTTTTTTTTTTCTATGTAAAAAAAAATACTTCCTCATGAATAAAATCCCTTTCATCTTTTTCCTTACAAAATAAATTCGACGTTTCGCTTTGATATTAAAACCTCGCTCGATTATCGATTCTACATTATCTATTTTTAGATTCATTCAGCATCAATTCGGAAATCATTTCTTTAGGTTTTTTATATTTTCATATTACCTATATTGGAATTTGTCGTTTGTGATTCTGAATCCTTAGTCTGAATGACATGATGTTCTTCTTCATCATCATTATTTTCGTGAGGAGTGACATGGAATTGATGAGAGTGGGGAGGGGTGTGAGAACTGCTTTCCGTCATTGCACAGCATAAACTTAATCTGGTTGTTTTTGATTCTGGATCTGAAAAAAAAAAAAAAAAAATTATCTTTCATATATTAGAATAGATTTTTAAAAATATTTTTCTAAATAAAAGAAAATTTTTTTTACCAGAGTAGCCTCGATTTAAACTCCCTCTTAAAACCTGTCTAGTTTTTGCTGGTGATGGAAGTGGTGAATTGGCTTTTATAATGGCATCAACTACATTCTCTTCCTCTGAATCAGTCTTAAAACAACCTACTTTGGCTTTTCTTTGTGTCAGTAATTTGCATAAAGACATTTTTGTTTTGTTTTTGTCAATAATTGTGTGTGGCTGTGAATCTTCAATTCCTCCCATTTGTGCTTCAAACAGACATCCCTAGAATTGGAGTATAACAAAAAAAAAAAAATTATTATTGCACCTAGATTGCATCAAAAATGAAGAATAATGTGCTCTAAAAAAAGACTTGGATGACAGAGCCAGATATTAAAATACTACAATCTAAAATAAAAATAGAACTTTATAAGATTTCTTAACAAAACCTATCATAATTAATGTTAATCAATAAAAAAAATCTCTTTTTGTATCCCATAGCGACATGCAGAAATAAATATAACTGCATGTGATAACGATTCAGCTTTGAGTACGCAAAGGTATCATTAATTTAACATTGGACTTTTTAGTAAAAAAATAAATAAAGCCAATAAATAAGTAAATAAATAAATAAATTGTGTTAAAAGCCTTATTGTTCGTTAAAAATCGCAGTTAATGGTTTTTAACAGGAAAAAATTGAATTTAAAAAAAAAGAAAAACTGACGATCAAAACTTACATTCAGACCTCCTCCGCAGCCTACATCACAAATGTTGGGATCAACTCACATTTTTTTGATAAATTTTTAAATATCACCTCGAATTGATTGATTTATTCCCAAGTATTCCGATAAAAATGCAGATGTTTATGTTTTGAATGACTGATGGCCTATTTTATTTAAGAAGGCCATACTCAAAAAATCCTCGGTTGGCAGCACTTATGTTTTAGCCGCACGCTAGTGGTGTGGTGTCATTGTAAGTTTTGCGCGGCTTTTTTCAAACGCCATACCATATTTATGAATTTGATTAAAATTTTAAAACTTTTGCAAAATATTCAGAGAAAGGAATTCTTTAATATTGGAATTGTTAATTATATCTTACAATTAACTTTTAGAAAGTTCTTGAAGTTGTTCATTATGTATCATTTGAAGATGATGTAAATTTTCTAAATTCTGGAAAAATTTGTTTTCTCCGTTTGCTATCTCCGACCCTGACCCTCTTTAATTATTAAAGTTTTAAGAGAAAGATGTACCACTGTTAATAAAAAATTCATGCACCATGTAGAATGCTGATTGATTTTTCGAAAAAAGATATAGGTTCAAAATAATAAAAAAATGCAAGCTCGAATATCAATTATTTTGTTAATTTCTATTTGATACAAAAAAACTGTGCATCTTAACTTCTACACAAATTAATATTATACAAACAAAACACGAAATAATAAATTCATTGATTTAATTTAATTTTTTTTTCTTTTTTTGTTTAAAAATCATTTGTACAGTTGAAATAGTTGCATCGAAATATTTCATTTTACCTTTTCAAAACAAAAAACTTTTGACAACCTGAAAATAAAAAAGCTACAGATGAAATTTCCTTCAAAATTAAATTTTCTTCTAAAATACAGTCTTTCAAAATATTATTTCGAAAACTACCTTAAAAAATTCTTTTTTATAATAATCATCTGATATAATTGTTATTGATTCGATTTTGGTCCAAAAAAAAAATTTAATCTAAAAATACAATGATTCAATATTTTGAGATCATAACTACGAAAAAAATATTTTTGCTTGGGATAATTTGGCGAAGCGATGAACTATTCGGGGAAGCCATTTTTAAACACTTTTAATAAGGCAGTTTATTCGGGAAAAAATGATAAAACGGACTAAATAGGCCTGTGGCGGAATATAAAAAACACCGCCAAGCAAAAAAAAAAAAAGTTAGGCAGTTACATACATTTTTTTAAAAATATTTATTTTTTATCGAAAGCAATTGGGCAAGTGCAGGAAAAAATGGTAGGCACTTCGTTTCTACAAGGTTCAAATTTATTAAACTTCACATGCTTTCCGATTACGCCGCGAACAGGAACATTTTGTTCTAAAATTAAATAGGCCGAAGGAAAGAAACATTTCGGCGAGTGAATCTTCGGTTAAAATTTATAGTTAACGTTAATGTTTAATCGGAGGAGCAAATCTGGATACGCTAATGGCACCGAGGACGCTCAAGCTATCTCAAACAAGTGAACTAACTAGGGGGAGCTTCAAAAGATTTTAGGATTGGGGTTATTTTCGTGCTAAAATCCCCGCATTTTCCATTAGTTTAGCATAAAATGATTAATCGTGAGACTACAACCTATCCAATCTATGGGGCTTGACGCGGTATTTCGATTCGCCTTACAACTTATCATGGTCTCATTATAAGATGGTTCCCGCTCAGCTCAGTAGTACAGTGCACTATGGTTCAAGGGTCAAAGCAAACTGAGAAACGGGTAATGGGTTCCCAGATAGGTAAAGGCTTATTGTCGTAAGAGAGCAAAAAAATGGTCGTATGTAGTCATACGCATGCGTGGTCGTACAAAACGGTTCATGATCGTACGGAAACTATGAAATAGTCGTACACAGTTGTACGCGGGAAAAAAATTTCATGTTTTTGAAACTTTAATTTTTACCGATTTCTTGTTTTTTTTCTACCATTTAATCTAATAGTCGTATAATGTCTGAATAATCGTATTTTTCAGGGTACGACCCTATCCTCGGTCTGACACCGTACAAAACAGTGAAATAGTCGTACGTCTGGGAACCCTGCGGTTCGATCCCCCATTGGGCAAAGAGGCTACATTTTTTCTCGTAATTAATTTTCTCTGTTTCTTAGATCTACCAATCCCATTTTACGATTGGCTTTGAAAAATTTTAAAACATGCAGCGGCAGCGCTTTTAGTTAGTTCAACTGTTTCTCACCTCGAATCCTCATAAACAAATTTCTGTTACCGTTAATTCAATAAATAATTACTAAACATCATAACAGTTCTAAATAGAATCGAGCAGTCTGACGTCACATGTACGTTCAGAGCACCAAAATCGCTGCCTTCTTTATCGGTGCTCCAACTTTAATTGGTCGAAAAGTGGTAAAGCCTTCAAAATCAGCGTTTTTCGGACCCTGTGACGTCACGACTGTTCGACACTACGATTCTTTAACAAAAATTACCTGGATAATATCGTCTGCTAATTTAAAGCTACGAGGACATCAGCAATTTAAAAAAAATGCCATCGAAAAAAAGACTAGAGTGAATGCAGCTGCGTATAAAAAACGTTCAAGTACATCATGAATGGCATTTTTTACAAAAAAAAATTGACATTGCTGACACCAAAAACGTTGGAAATCATGAAAATTTATAAGAAAAAAGAGGTGCAAGGTCAAAGAAAGAGAACATCAAAAAAAGTGAAATCCAAACAGCGCCATAGATAGAAAACTAGATTTCCAAACTTTGTTTCCCGGCTAGTTTGCTTAGCATCTTTTCTTCGACCTTGTGACCTTTACAAAAAAATTTTCTAACGCTTGAGGTTAACATTTTGAGTAAAAGAAATTAATCTACATCCTTCACAATAATTTATGAATTTTTTTAAAAAAAATCTGATTCTTAGCGCAGAATTTACAAAGCTGGAAGAATAGAAAAAGGCCATTTAAATCTTAAAAAATTCGGAAGAATACAATGGAAATAAGTGACATTTTTTTCTTCTTTAAAAAATAAAAATAAAGAAAGAAGGAAGCTAATTTTCGAATTTTATGTCACTGATTGTAAACAGCTTAGCTATACTCGCAAAAATCAAGTAATAATTAAATTCATGATACAATATTTTTATACATTTCATTATTTATAATATACAGCTTTAGTTTTTTTTAAAATAGTTAATAGAACTACCTTTGTTTTACAGGTCGGACCAATTAAATAAAGATCGGTCATAAGGAACGTTAAAAGTACGTTAATTTCATTTTTTTTTCTTCGTCTTTTAATTATACACAATAGTATATAAAGTAGACGATTACGACTAAATAAAACATTCGAAGTCGCACTAGAGAAAATTAGGGGTTCAAGCATTTCTTTCAGTTTCGTGAACAAAGTAAACAAACTCCACGCAAATCCAGACTTTAAATTCCTCAACTTCTAAAGATAAATTTTTCGGTCACGAAACAGGCTAAAATCCATAAGCCCCTTTTCCTTTCCGCAATTAGTCAACACTCATAAAAAAATTTTTTAATTTCATTTAGAGTAAAAAAAAAAAAAAAAAAAATAAAATAAAAAAAAACATAAAAACACTTACAAACAAAATTAGCCAGCACTGGATAACATTGGAAGACTGAAAAATCAGAATTAACAAATTAAAAAAAAAAAAAAATGATTTCGTGTGAACGTTTTTTAGGCTTGCTAAAAAACCGATCTCATTTTAATTGGTCTACAAAAAAATCATCGTCCTCTTAAATATAAATGTTAAAAAAGTATTGAGCATTTCTACTCAATTTTTCTTTTAAAAATTTTACAAGGCACACTTAAACATTTCGAACCTTGCTAAAAGTTTTCTTTTTTAGGCCGATTCGTTCTTTGGAGGCTATTTAAAAAAAAAAAAAAAAAAAAATTGAAACTCAACACAAAAAAATTATGATCGTAATATTTCGAGGCAATTATTTTTTTTACTCTCTCTCTCTCTCTCTATAAAAGCTGTAAAAAAGTTTCTTTTTTTTTTCTTTTCTTTTTATTTTTTTAAACAAAATAATTCTTATTTCTAATGTCAGTCTATTCAAAAAAATCTGTACGTTGGAAAAAATATATGGGTTTGCCAAGTTTTTAATTTCGGATTTACATAAAAAAAAATTAAATAAATAAAAAAATTATTTAAAAAAAATACATTACAATTAAAGAATTCAATACGGTTTAACCTGGGCTACAAGCTTCCCTTCCCATAACGGTAAGATTTGGTTATCGTCAAAAACCTCTTCGTGAACCGCTTTGGGTTCCATGTCTTCGCAGTCGACATCCTTTGTTTTGAAGAAATATCTGAAAGCAAGAAAAAAAAATAAAGAAAAAATTTAAATCGTTGAATCTAAACATTACAAAAAAAAAAAAAAAAAAATCGTACCTGTAATTTCCTTTCCTCGGTAGGAGGTCTTTAAACTGCTTCAGCGTTATTTCTTTACTGGCGACTTTCGTTCTGTACGGAACTTCCTCGTCCCAAAAGGAATAGGTAACCGTCATGAATTCTTCGTTCGATCGTTGCTGCAGTTGAACGGGCGGTGAAGGTTCGCTTTTCTTAACTGGTTTTCTAAGGGTCGATTGGTTCGATAAGGATAAATCAGGCATTTGGCTTTGCCCCTGAGCTTTATTGGAAGTAGAAAGCCTGAAAACGGAAAATAGAACCGTATAAGCGAATGGTAACAAGAGACACACAAGCAAAACTATTCAGCCAGTTACATCGAAGTCAAAAGATCAAAAAAACCATCGGTTTGGATCATAAAAACCGAAAATTTCCGGAAACTCTTTTTTAATAATAACAGCCACAACCTTTTATACTTTTTAATAAGAAATATTATTAACCTTTGCCTAAGCATTTTCTTTTGATTATTATCATCCTCTAGTTTCCGACGAGCTTCTTCCAACTGTGATGCTGTGTTCGGCCTGCCAGATGTCATTTGAATCACCGTCTGATCGGACATATGCATGTTTTGCATACATCTTTCCAGCGATCCCGATCTTTCAGATTTCCTACCGTGCCTAAAAAAAGTCACAATTATAATTAAAAAACATTATCTTTATTTTAGTTATTTCTTTTCTGATAATTACCGATGAGAAACAGACGATGAAACGGAGGATCCCACCGCAGCACCCATCGACGATGGCTGCTTCAAAGATCGATGCTTGGAACTCGAAGACTCCTTTAGCCGCGACATCTGCCACTCATTCCCGTGTTTGCTCGAACATGGGATGGTATCAGATATCTCGCTAACGCCAGAATCCGTAAACTCCGTGCTTAAAGTCTTCTTATTACTGCTCAGTCTACCGAAACCATTATTTTTACCGCTTCTGTGCCGTGCCTCAAAACCTAAAAAATAAATCAAACAATAAATTTTAATTTAAAAGGTTAACAGACTTTGACTGATGGAAGGATTGTTCAATAAAAGTCGCCATTGAAATGTGATTTTATAAAAATTTTAGATTATTCCTCCAAAGTAGACTCTTTTAAATACGTCCAAGTGCTACTGGTATGTACTTGGTAAAAATAAATTCAATCAACATACTCGACATAGTGTTTTGAGTGTCCACGTGCTCCGGAAACGACCGACTTTTTGGAAACTGCCTATTGCATTCCGGATTATCCGGAAAATCGTGGATATTGCCGCTGTCCGCTGAAAACGTGCTGTAAACGTCTTTCTCTTTCTTCGGATATTTCGTCGGGCAAGTAGACTTGACCTGATAAGGATGAGGAACCGCTGAAAAAATTGATTTAAAAAAAGAAAAAAAAATTAGAACATATTTTGGCAATAACGAATTAAAAATTTTTTCAATACACGTTGGCTCCAAATAACTAAGAAAAAAAATCGAAAATACGAATCTTACATTGGGATAGCATCTTCCGTCTGGGGTCAGGCGGAGATCTACATGGAGTTAGATCCGACCAAACTCTTTGACAGTGCTCGTCTAAAATTGCCTGGTTATCCTGATCTTCGAACCCTCCCATTTTATCGTGCAATATTTCGGCGAGGTTCTTTTGTTTTTCGTCATCCTTCATTCGTCTGTAAAAATTTTCGTTCTCCTTTTCTTTCCTTAACCAAGCTTCTAATTTTTCTGTGAGAACACGGGCAAATTCCATAGTATTCGAAGGCGGCGGCTGTAAAAAGAATTAAAAAATTACTAAAAATGCATACTGCATTATTCGAGTTCTAGGAATCATTTGCCAACATCTAGTTCGAACCCCAGTATAATTCTATGTATAAGAGCTTGTAATCTAAAATATACGGCATTTGACAGCCCTTAATGGTTCTAAAAAAATTTAGTTTCGCGAGGAATTAAAAAATACATACGAAATTGCTCAGAGGTCGATCGTATTGTTTTGGAATCATAGGCTGATCCTTCGTATCCCCGTTTATGGCTGCGTTTTCCCTCATTGCTCTTTGGTATTTTTGTTGTTGGTGACGTTTAGACCTTTGATGGTGAGCACTCCCATCTCTAAAATGAAAAAAATACCATATAATTTTACAAAGGGTGTTGAGCCTTGGAACATTTTTCAGTTGGTCAACGCTGTGTATGTCAGTAAATTACCAGTATTAACTTCTGCGTTAATTTTTTGAAACCACGTAAATTCCTTAAAAAGAACTTTGAAACCAGCAGAATAAAATTAAAAAATAAAATAAAATAAAAACTTACACGGAGTTGTCAGTGCAAGACATTGCATCTGAATCAGTTCTGGCATCAGAACTTAAACTCTGTAATTCACTATCTTGCCTAGATACTGGATTATAAGACGAATATATCCTGTTATTAACGGGAAGTCCTTGCTTTAAATATACCCTATACACCACAAAACAAAAAACAAAAAATCAAATAAAAATCAAATCAAATTAATCAAGCATACAAAAATGAAAAAATAAAATAAAATAAATAAATCATAAGCAATAAATAATGAAGAAAAAAGTTTTCGCTTTATAAGCTTCTGCCTTTCGTACAGAAATTAAAGAAGCTAAGATTTCTAATACTAAATCTACATTAAATTTTAAAATTCGAGAACGATGTCTTTTGGGGACTTTGGAAAAAAATTAAAATGAAAAAATGAAGAAAATTTCGGGTAATTACGATTACGGTCCCGGAAAAATCAGAGAAAAAGTTATAAGAATTTTTCTGGATGTCCGAGAACTCAAAACTAACCTATTAAGAAAAAAAATCTTATGATTTAACAATAAAAAAAAATTAACTAACCCAGCAAAGGCCTCCGGTTTGGGCCGAACATCTAATATTCTCCGAGTTTCAGTTGCAACTAAACTGTCTCTTGTGAGTGGTAGAGAGGGCTCCGGCATGACATTTAACACCTCATTTTCGTGCACAGTCGGGAGGTAAGCCGGTCCTCCGAAGTCGAATTCCCGACTGCTGGAAGACGAGCCAGAACCTACAATGAAGAACTCTTGTTTATCAATATGAAATATGAAATTGATTATAAGTCTAAACTAAAGTTTTAAATTTAGTCAAATCAATGACTAAGTTAATATGACACTTACTAGCATTATAAGGAGGGGAGTAATCTTGCTGCGATTGCGCTTTCCTAACATAATCGAGGTATATATCAGAAACAAGAAAATTTGGATATGTAGTGGCACTAATTCGATTGACAACTTCAACTTGAACTTGGTCGAAAAGTTTTGGGTGTATTTGCAATTTCATCTGCAATCCCACTTCATTTCTTAAATCCTCCCTGATTTTGAGCACTGGTGAACATACATATTTCCTAAAACAAAAGATAAAGATTTAATTTAACTTCAACTTTGAAAAAATCGAACTGGCTAGCAAAATTAAAATTTCAAAATAATGTTTGTAGTTCAAGTTGTGACCAGGTTTGGTAAGGTTATGTTATGTCAGAAAATCAAACTTTTAGTTGCCAAATTGTTCTTGCTTGATTATTTATTTATTTATCATTACCTGAATATTACTTTTCCTAATCGGTGAAACTCTTCACCTTCTTTTTTCCTTTTAAACCCTTCACAAGCGAACCAGAAGTCAAGCGCGTCTACATGGTTTTGCCCTTCCCCTTTCAGATACCTAAGGAAATATATTTCAAAATCAGCTGAAAGTTTTTAATTTGCCACGGATCAAGGCAAATTGAAAATTTTTTCATAACATACGTTTTAAACAATTCAACCCCTTCTGGGTCTTGTAGCAAAAAATCAAGATTTTTTGCCCACTGCAGGTACGGCGGCGGGGATCTTGTTCCTTCGTGAGAAGGGGAGCGTGATCCATTGTCATTGTTGGAGCAACTTCCTTCTGGTTCGAAACCAAGGGGAGCTTTCCCTTCTGGAAAAAAAAACCAAATCAGATAAAACCTTGTAAAACATTTTTATTTTTATTTTGCTTTTTTGTGTTGGAACTTACCCAGGAGTGCGGCAGAATATGCAATGGAGCATGCAGGTACACGAGGTGTGCACCTGTAAAAATTCTGGGCGGGGGAAAATACTGGATGATATTCCTGGCAACAGGGCTCAGTTTCTTCACCCGGGACGGGTGGTCTAGGAGAATTTTTGTCAAAGTCACCGACACGATCTCGTGCCGTTATGCGATTCATGATTCGTTCTAGCAAATGATGAAGTTTCACTCCAGTTACTCATTGCACAATACCTGAAAAACAAAAAAAATTATTTTTAAAAATTAAGCTTTGCTATTTCAAACCTCCATCAACTTGTAATTTGGGGGGAAAGTTTAATCCAATAAAGTGTACACAAGGCTTTGAGGCTCTGGCTTCATAAGGAGTTTTTCTACCATGAAAAAGAATGCTTTGGTCAAGGATAACTATTTGACTGTATGCAAATACAGTCAAATCTCCCCACTCTATGGCAAGCCTATATGCAAGAAGGGCCTAGGAAGCTCAAGCCCCTTTAATTTTTAAACTCACAGTAATCCAAGTTTATTTAGAAAAAAAAAAAAAAAAAAACTCAAATGGAACCTTCAAAATGGATCTCTGCATAATTCCATTTTAATCTTTCAAGCAAACACTCTTACCATGCCCCGCCCCAAAAAAGGATTCCTCAAAAGCTAATGATGTAAAAATTTTAATAAAACCAAATTATACCTAAAAACCAAATTTAAACCCTTGAAATAATTCACAAATAAAAACAAAAATGCTAACTTCTTAACTCGAATCTTTTGGACAAAGAAATTTTCACACACAAATGAACTTTATCGATCCATCATATCAAATTCAAACAATGAGCTAAAATACATCACAATTACCTAAATCACCAATCTTACATAAGCCTTCCATCTTCAAAGTCTAAGCATCATAGACAAAAGCTATCAAAAAAAATATTAGGGGATGAATTTATGAAATAATAAATGACTATAAAAAAAAAATATTTCTCGAGAGCATGCTTATTGTTTGTCATGCCCCTTCCGACAGATCAGTTCCAGTGCTTGCAACTAAAATCTGCTACCCCAGCTTCAAATATTGATCGGATAAAAATTTATTGCAGTTTTTATTCTTCCTTTTTTAAATTCCTTATTATTTATCTTACCTTATTCATTTTTAATCACTTTCCCCCCACTAATACGGAAGTTATTTCACCCAAAATAAAAAAATATTTGGTCTTGTCCCGTTATTAACAGGAAGAACCTTTTTATAAAAAATATTAAATCCACGAAATTCAATCCACAATATGATTCAATAATAAGAAAAAAAATTCTCTTCACTTTTTGTGCTTCATTAAACAAATAAATTATGATTGGCAATACAATAGAACATATATGCTCTTTTCATAAAAATATTTTGATGTAAATATTAAACAATAATTCTTTTTTCTTTTATTAATAGACCTTTCTTTTCACTCCTAAAAACTGAAATGATTCCGTATATGGTCTTAAATGATCCCAAACACCATCCTGTTCTACGCAAGCGCTTTAAACAATTTTCAACCTTATCCTCTTCAAGCCACAGCACCCTTCAGCTTACGATTCTTCTGGTGAAAAAATCATTCTTTTGTTCTGGGTTTTTCCACTCCTGCACAGTTACCCATCTGCGCAAACTGTTTTTACAAAGACGGAGCCATTTGATTTTACCAGCTTTACGTGCTGTTAACTATATCATTTCTCCTACCAGGGTAAAATCAATGTTCTGCAGAAGGAATTAAATTGAGCAATACAATACAAATTGGAATCTTCAGATTTTTCAATCCTCTTGCTCCCCTTTCTCTGAAAACCTTTCACCCTTGATAATTTCCACATTTCATTTTGTAATAATTCCCTTGTGCACATCTTTCACTCACCTAAAACAAAAATTACTAACTTAAAAAAAAATGAACCTGAATTATTTTTCTAGAAGAAAAAAAACTACTATTTTTTTTGCCCCACATAACCTAATTTTATCAAAATGACAAGACACACATTAAACAAAACACTCACAAGTTTCATTTGTCTACATTAATGCAACCGGAAACATCGAAAGAACATAAAAATCATAAAAATCATAAAGCTTTCTTTCATTAAATTACAATAAACCATATTTAAAAAACAATACAAACTGATATAAATTCCTAAGTCTTCTTTAAACTAAAAAGTAGAAACGTAAATGAAATCGAACAATGCCTCCAAGATGACTGAGGACATAGACTCTAATGACTTAGATGGCGCCTGCGCTTTTTCAAAGGCGGCAAACTCGATAAGGAGGATCCTACCATCAGGACATGTTTTTTTTTATTGATGTTTGGATCGTTTTACTATGTTTCCGATTTTATTTTTTTATTGCTCCAAATAACACTTTTTAAAAAATATTGGTCACGAGTCGTTAATGTATAAAAATATATCATTTTAGACTGCACGAAAAAATTATTTGGATCAAAGGCAAACATTCGCAGACAGGGCATGTGGCCAAGAGTCAACTTGCAAAAATTCCTTAAAATTTATTTCTCCAGGAATAATTTCCAGCCACGGAACTTTACTTCCTTACTTTTGTTAAATTTCTCAAAAGAGCCAAACAATAAAATCATCTTTTTTTCGGTGAGAGAAAAAGATTTACAGGTAATGGAAGGATCAAAAATACAACAGTTACAGTGGCCACTTTTAGGGCAACATGAAAATGACGTCATGTCACGTGTAAGTGCGACAAAGGCAGTAAATATTTGACTGCTCTTATTATTTGCGACGTCACGTCTTATTGCCCTAAAATTTCTAAGAAAAATAGGGAAATGTACACATCTGAAAATATTTCGGGCACTACTTCGATTTAATGACCAAAAAAATCGGAATTTCTGGCATTAAAGGAAACTGCCTTCTTTTCGCGATCTCGAAAATAAATAAGTATCCACATATTTATTCAATTTGATTAACTGGAGGCAAAAAATTTACATAGGTATGCAGAATTTATTCATTGTGGATAAACCTCAATTCATTATGGGAGCAGGACAGTTCTTCGGGATACAACACAGCTGCCTGAAGTCATACCAACGTATATGATCGCTATGCTTTTATTAGTTCGTTTACACAAAATGTGAAAAAAAAAAATGAAAGTATGAAAGAGCATGGAGGGTGAGTGCACACAAATGAGGAATTCCTTCTTTTTTTAGTTGCTGCATAGATGGCTCTTCAATGTTAGTCGGTCTGACCAATATAAATTCAAATGACGACATTTTCTCTCTAAATCAGTCAGACCGAATTACATATAACCATATTCCTAACTGACAAAGAAAAAAATTTTCATTTGTCCAGTCTTTATAGACAAAGAAGAGCATCATTCCAGAAGTTGTAAAAAGAAGGTACAAAATAAGCTAAGCGAGCGCCTACGCTTTTTACCAATGAAGGGGGGCTCCTCCCTTGACGGTCCTCTCCTTTTTCACAAATTCATACTGTTTTAACTTTAAAGAATATTAAGTGGCTGACTTAGATATCTAACCCAATAATGCTTGCTGCATTCAGTGATCTCTGTAGCAAAGAAATATTTATAGAATTCAATTTGGAAATAGCAAACTCTTAAGCACCGGTATAATGCTAATGAGAAAAAAAAAAAAAGTATATTTTTTGGGAAAAAGATAACCTCATTTCTGTTTTGAATTTTCCAGAAAAATCATCTCTTAAAACTTTCCAGTTCAGACGGTAAGAAATCCCAGTTATTATAAGGCGAAATGTCTTGCCAAACAGGCTACGCCACTGTTTTTTACAATACATATTTCTTTTAATCGAATGAAAACCGATATTATTAATTAGGCTAACTGATCTATTTATTTTAAAGCAAACTATAATTAAGGAAAAAAAATATATCATTTGGCCATCAAATTTATTTACACTTTTAACCCCGTGGATATAGATCAAAATAAAAATTAATCACACAGCGGCACAAGATCAATAGTTAAAAACGGAAATAACAAAATTATGCTCTCTGGCTAAAGAATTTTTCTTGTATAAAGTGCCCTCAAAAAAAAGAAAAGATTAAAAACGATTTTACTCATAGATGCTTCAACCCCATGCGTTCTTCCAAAAACCCAAATAAGAAACTGTTAATTTTTTCAAAATATCAGGTGCCAAAAAAATTTATGTTGACACAAAAAAATAAATCCCTGATTTGATATTTTGAAACCAAGATTAAAAAGTCATATCAGCCCTTAGCTTGTAAGGTGACTCGCCCATTTGAAATTTTTTCCTTAATAAAAGTCTGCTGTAATAGGTTTAATATATACTTAAAAAAAATCTTACCTTAATATTATATGTATTTTGACGGACGAGAAAATTATTCCTAAAATTAATTCTGTTTCAAAAGGCAGGATCGGACTTCCAACAAAAACACTGAATAGGAACTATGAACTGCACTGAAAGAGAAAGGAAAAAAAATTAATAACTAGAATGTAGATCACCACCAATATAGCCAAGGAGGGATGGGGGGTCGATAGCTGAATGGAACCCCCTCTTCAGATAAAATTTTCTGACCCATAAATTCTCAGTCCTGATTTAAAAAAAAAATTCAGCCAAATTTTTAACAACTGGATTTGTTGTATTCAGGACCAGTCTTTAATTTTGATCACCAGGGTGCGCTGCCTATCATTCAATACCTAAAATTAATGTTAATTTCGTTTCAATGGAAAAACGACGCGTTCACACCCTAATTTAACCATTTTGTTTTCATTTTAGATTTGTCTTCAACAATAATAAAACCATTTTAGCAAGCAATAATCTTGATAGTTTAACAAAAGGAACCGAAAAAAGAGAAAGAAATCGCAAATTGTTGATAAAATTACGATTCATTCAATTTACTTATACAAAAAAATTGATTACCTCAGACGGGTATTGAAAAAAATTAAAATATAAAAACACCCATGATTTATAACTTATTTTCCGATAGCGTTGTTCAAAAAACTTTCATAAGAAAAAAAAAAAAAAGTAGAAACAAAAACGACCGCTACGTTTTTATAATAAGGCGTGACCAAGGTGCTAAAAAATATCGGATATCTTCATTTATACACTGTATAGAAAAAATAACATCAGAGCTGAAAAAAAAAGGAAACCCCGGAGGACATTTTATTTACAGTCGAAAAGACCCGGTGTGCAAGTAAATCTTCCTAAAATGGTTGCCATTAACGAAAAAAATTGCATCTTCAAGGAAGGTGCTACTGCCAAGTACTGCGTGAGATTTAACCCTTTGAGGATAGTTGCATCGGTACGAAAAATTTTCGTAATCTTGTCATTATTGACTGGAATGAGCTGAAACTTGACCTACTCATGCATTTTAGACCTTGACTATGATGTCGACGTCATGAGTTTTAAAACATTAAAATCCAAAATGGCGTAGAAATCTCCTTTTTAAAAATTTTATTTTTGGCGCCATAATGCTTTGTCTGTATGCAATTGCGTCAATTTGACATCAAATTTGAAATCGACATCGAAAAACCTTTATCACTGGGATAGATAGAAAAACACGAATTTATAAATTTGAAAATGCACAGCTTGGAAAAGTTGCATTTTAGCCCCCATATTAACCCTAATTTTTTTCACATTTTTTGGAGGCCGACTTCCGCTGCCCTTAGAGGTCCAAAGTTTTTGAAAGTCTCATAAGCGCCGAAAAAATTAGAGCCACATATTTTGGTGCGAAAGAGTTCATTTTCTAAAATTTCCGTTAATTTTAAAAGTAAAGTCAGTTTCACAGTAATTGGAGCCATTTTTTATTATCAAGAGACGAGAGAGGTATAGGGAGTTTAATAACAGCCGTTTTTTTGCTCATAAATAAAAAATGGCTTCAATTTCTGTAAGGGTGCAAATTCACTATGGAATATTGGACCAACATGTTGGTACAACAAGTTGGAGAAACATGTTCTACCAACTTGGTAGACCTGCTTGTCAACATTCCTCACCAATTTGGGCGTAGGAATAAATTCTGCCTTAGTCGATTCGTTCGTTTGTCAAACATGTTGCTACAAAAAACAGGTCCAACAAGTTGGTAGAACATGTTTGTCCTACTTGTTGTACCAACATGTTGGTCCAACGTTCCATCCATAGTGAATTTGCACCCTAAAACTTGTCTTTATTTTTGAAATCTACGGAGAATTTCCGATACGAAATGAACTCTTTAGCACCGAAATACGGCTCTAATTTTTTCTGCCCTTATGAGACTTGGAAAACTTTAGGCCTCTGGGCACAACAGAAATCGACTTCAAAAAAATCTGAAAAAAATTAGGGTTAATATGGACTTCATATTAGCTCAAAAAAGTTGCATTTTAACCTCCTAAAAATTTTATAAATGGATTCGTGTATTTTAAAAATGTTACTTGCTCGTCCCAAATTGTGAATTCGAGTTTTAATCTGGATATTTTGATTCTAAATTTATTTCAGTTAAAGATCCACGCACGCCAATGTCAGAATGGAGGTTAAAATGCAACTTTTTTATTTTTGAGCTGTGACATTTTCAAATTCATGCTTTTCGATCCACCCTACTTAACACCGATTGTTCTACGAAAAAAAAAAAATCATGCGATATTTTGCGTTACATTCATGTGATGCGAGTTGCCTATACTCAAAATCACCAGGACGCTCAATAGAGGTTTATTAAAAATAAAGATTTGGAAAAATGTATTCCTAATTTTTCAGAATTCGGATTGTAAAACATTTATTGGAAATTTTCTAACGCCCTGCTCTCCTAGGCTATCATACGTAAAACTTGATCGTTGCCGAAATCGTAATCTTTCAAAATAAATTGTTTTAAATAATTAATTAATAATTATTTGGTATTCGTGAGATACGGAGCCAAAGCTCGGGCGATAACGGGAGAAGGGGGGCGGAAGAAAAAAGATGCCGACAAACACAAAAGAGAAGTCGATTTTGTTTGCAGAAGAAAAAACAACTTGACTAGTTGATTGTCGCATTATCAACACATGATAAGACTGGTATGTGTGAGAACCGAATCGCTGGCTCTTTTTGCTCTTTTTTTTATAAATAAATTGTAACCCCTTGAGAAAATTCTGATAAGAAGAAACAGTTATATTGTTCTCCGTAATTCGAATTGAATTCTTTAATTAATTTTTTCTTGGAAAAAATTTACTTCTAAATTTCCGTTCCCAAAACAATTTATTCCTCTTTAGCAAAGTTATGAATGAAGCAGAATTACGGCGTAGACAACTTCAGAAAATAAATACATAGATAAGATATTTGGAAAATAAACGATTGAATGATGAAAAAAGTCGCCGCTCCTCCTGCCTGCAAAATAGGAAAAAAAGTTTCCTTCATCTATATTTAACTTATGGTGAAAATATCAAAAGATGCTGCTATGGAGGCAGAACTGAGAATCGCAACTAAATCAAAAATTAAAAGTTTGTAAATTTTGGCCCTCTCAGCAATCAAAATGTAAATACGATCATATATTTTTGAAAAAGATAAACGTCCTAAATAAACTTCAAAAGGCATAAAAATAGGGGGTGCTTATTTAGTAAGTCAGATTTTTTTTTTTATTACCAATGTCGACCTTTGCTATATGGTGGGCAATTAGCAACTTATATTTTGCTACTAAAATGTCTGCTTCCACACAGTAAAAAATATTATGTAAATATGTTCTAAGAGATCCACATAAATTTTTTATGTTGTTTCTCCCATAAGGCAAACATAAAACAAAAACAACATAAAAATTATGTGGACCTGCTTATGTTGATTTTGACATAAAATTTTTTACTGTGCAGATTCATAGGAAATTTAAGGATCAAAAATTTTGCAAAATGTGCAACCTCCAGAGAGCCCTTCGGATTGTTCAATATTTTCTCCAGCTTTTGTTGCGTATCACATAAAGTTCGTTGACCCTAATGAAATCTTTTATCTTTTAGAGGGTAAGGTTACAGATCTTGCAGTTTAAAAAAATTCAAGTGGACCCATAAGGGGCCCGATAATTAGTGGACCTCTGGTCACTTAAACAAAAATATCAATGGTTTTGAGCAAACTCTATTTATACAAAGGACGAATCAGCTAAGATTTTAAATGCAAAATTCGAATCCACTTTCAGAGCCTTGCTGCCTGACGTGACAAGCCACAAGTAGAAAATAACTGCTAACGAAAAAATTCACTGCTACCTCAAAAACCAGCATAGGCTCTTGACCAATTTCAAATTAACACGGACGTCCTCCCCACCCTCCGAATGGAAAGTGAGCTTTCGCCCCTACGGCCCAAATAATTTATAATTTATAGTTAAGAACCTGCGTTACCCATTGTCCCCTTCTAAAATAACGGCATATATTACGGACGGCTACCCAGGCAACTTGCTCGACTTTTAGGCTTGCCAGATATACTCTTTTTAAGAGTATTTACTCTCTTTTTTTGACTAAAAAAAGAGTACTCTCTCTTTTTTTGAAATGTACGGAAATATACTCTTTTTTTCGAAATGCAAAAAAGGGAACGTTCAAGTATTACGTAAGATTTTTAGGGGGGGGGGGGTCCGCATTCATTATCTTCGCCATAAGCTAAGTATTGCAAAATGTCTTACAACCGGGGGAGAGGGGGTCCAAAATCCCGAATAAAAGTCTTACGTAACACTTGAACGTTCCCAAAAGAGTACTCTTTTTTTTTCAACAAATCTATGAATCTATAAAACTGACTAGAATTTTTATTTGAAAACCTATATTTAGCTTGAACTCGTCTTTATTATTTAAAATTTTATTTTCAAAAAGTCTTAATATACTGTACTCTTTTTATACTCTTAAATCTTCAGGTTAATGCTCTTTTCATACTGTTTTTTTTTTTTTTTTTAATTTTGATACTCTTTTTCCTACTTCAAAAAATGGCAAGCCTGTCGTCTTTATAAAGTTTCAGATCTTAATTCTCAAGTATTTCCCCAAAAAAACTTGCAAAAACACTTTTTAAAAATTAAATTCCTACAAAAACCTGCTCCAAATATTTCTGGAAATTCATCTCCAATTCATAAAACTTTGTTCCAAAAAAAAAAAAAATCTGCCATGAAGAACTTAAGTTGACCAAGGTCATGTTCTTATCTATTGAGTTACCCTACCGTATTTCTTATCTTAGTTGTTGATGGTAGAGGGTCAATCGAATATGACGTCATAGTTTTCTCGTCCAATCAGTCTCTCGTCATAGTTTTTTCGATCCAACCCTAACCAAAACACCTTTGGCATAATTCGCCACCATTACCTTGAACCCCCTCCCCTTTACAGGAAAAGCTTTTATTTCGAGATCGTAAGAGAAAAGGCGAAGTCGTACAAAACCTGGTGGCCATATTTAACTTAAGTGACTTGTTTTTTTCTACGACCCCGTGTGGTCTCAAGGTCGTTGACTCTTCGCAAAAGCATTCTGGGCTGAAAGGTCCTTGAAATGCGTTGGGGTAGAAATTTCTCAAATTTTATGATACGAAAAATTCTACGAAAAATTATTATTTAAATTATTTCTACTTTTTAAAGGCACAAAACCGTGTGGTTGCTCTTTTCTAAGACCTGCCTGAAGTCTTGACAAACTATCCAATTATTTTTTTTTAAAAGGTTATTGAAATCTCAAAGTGATGCGCGAATCATTTCAATAACACAAAACAAAAAGGACAACAAAAGTGCGTCCACTTGAAATGGTCAATTTGGAATCGTATGGAATTCGGTTATCTTTTTTAGTCTGTTCGGTAACTTTTTTTTCTTCAAAGTGAAATATTCCCCAGGCCAGTCGTCTCATTGTTTGGAATTTCCTTTTTATGTTTTGCTTATTGGAAAGGAAAAAGAAAAAAAAGAAATGAAAAGAAAAGAAAAGAAAAAAAAACGGGTATTGACCGTTGAAATAAATAAAGGTCGCCGCAACGCGTTTAAATCATAACTGACAGTTGACACACCGACCGTTTGGTGATTTGGGTTTTAGGAATTTCGCATCCAAGCATAGTATTTCGGGGCTGTTTTATATAACTTCTTTTTTTGTTATTTTTAAAATATTCAACGCGATTTTTTATTTTTACTCCTTAAAAATTTGAGAAAAAATAAAACAAATTTTTATTCTAAAATGAAGGCTCTAGCAAGGAACCAAAAGGGCTGGAACTTGCAAGCAAGCACAAAGCAGCTAGTAAAATTGTTGTGGGCAAAAAAATCCAAATCCCTAGGGATTTTTTTTTCAGAAAAACATGAGCCAAAAAACATGCCAAACAATAACAGCTTGTTTTCAGGGGAAAAAAATGCCTGATGATGATTTCAATTTTAAAAAATATTATTGTTTTCACCCCTGAGTAGGACAGGGGTGGAGAGGGTTAGTTTAGAAACACAGACAGACATACGCACAAATTATTCATGGTCACCTAATTTTTAACAGATTTAAAAGATTAATTTTTCGAATACTTTGCAAATGCTCCCATTCTATTTGATTAGAGATTTCATACATGTTAGTGCCAATTTATTGCATTTGACACATCGGTCTGAATTGAATTTTTATGTAAAAAGTAAAAATAACTTTTCAGTAGCTAAATTAATTACCATCCCTTACTGCAAATCAGGGGAGTAGTTCCAGGGAATTATTTTATTCCTGCCTTATGCTACAGCTCTTAATTTTTGGAAATGGTTCTAAAAATACAAATACCATTCAGAATAGCTTCAATTGAGGGCATTTTTAAGGCTAAAGTAAAATCATTTGAAATCTTTCTAAAAAAAAAAAAAAAAAAAAAATTTGGGTAGATCACTTTCAAGTGGGGAGGAAAAGCCTGAAACTGAGAAAAAAATCTTCCTAATGAATGGGCACATGTTTTTAAGTTTTGAAGCTGTTTTGGAGGTTCCGAGAAGGCTTCAGAAAAATTGGCTCTATCCTCATCATAAGCGCTATTTGATTATGATTACAGCTCAATTATCAAGTTTCAATGTAATATACTTTATTTTTAAGTCTTTTAAACGGTGCGGCTTCGGTTTTGAAGAGGCCGCATTAATATTAATAATTAAACAGCCCTATAGGTGCTCTCCTAAAATTAAAATTCGGTCCGCAAAGGGCTGTGCTGCATAATTACCCAGAATATCACCTGAATCGCCTAAAACCATTTAATTTTAGACGGAGCATCCCTAACTTATTCCTCAATTGTTCAAAATCATAAATTTTATAAGGAAAAAAATTTCATTCTTTGCAATTGGTATGGGTTGTTTTTCTTGGAAACTCACCTAACGGGCAAAACAAAAATATCCTTTTGTAAAATTGTAATCCAAAAATAAATGCGGAATATCCATTTTAAGAGGCCAAGAAAACCCACTTTTACACAACACAAATTCCGGAAAAATAATTCAAAAACGAACACATTTTTTTTTTTTCTCAAACCAAACACAAAACGCCGAACCTCAAAAAAAATACTGAATATAAGTCGGCATACGAAACATGTGTACCGTACAAACAAAACCTAATCCAAACCCGACCCGAGTTTCAAGACCCTATATAAGAAAAAAAAACGAAAACAGAAATTGGACGTACCGTAAAAAGAAGACTGAAAGAGAAACTTTAAAATCCGGACGCACCTTTTACGAAACCCGTGGAACTGTGCGTCTTTTAAAACGGAATTTCCCCGGACAATTGCAACGGGCCGCTTGTTCCCCGCATCGAACCCATTTACAATATTACCTTTTTCCAATGTAATATTATTATGGTTTAAAGCGTCCTTCCTAAATTTCACACGTTGTAAAAACGTCCGTGGACACGTAAAATGGACGGGTACAACGCCCGATTATAACCACCGACTAAGTCTTATTTTATTTGAGGCTATTATACGGCAATGATAATCGCTTCTTTCAAAAGAACATCTAGTAGAGCTACAATGAAGAACACGCTAAGTTCAACTATACTAATCACATGCGCGGTGCAGAAACCCATCAATCCAAACACAACCGGAATCTCCATCCCCCGGCATTTGACACTGAAATCTTACAATATCCATCCCCCGTCACCGATAGATTTGTTTTTCTTCGATTTTTCCGAAGAAAAATCGATATATTCAAGAATATAGAAAGATGAGATCGATCCCTGCACTAACGGATTCGGCAGTGACAAAGACGGAAGGTACTCAAAGGAAAGCCGACAATCCGCCTCAAGGTGTACCTTGCCTGCTTCGACCATTGCAAGGTACTTCTGTTAAAGCTAAATTTAAACTCGGAATTCGTGTTTAACTTTTGAAACCCAGGGATAAAAATACGAGGAACCATCATAAAAACTCAGACTCAAATTATATCTCCGCATTTTGTACTTATACTAAAGAAATTGATTACCATTTCGTTTTCCGAGAAGCTTCAAAGTTTCAGACGAAAAAATGTTTTACAAAAAAGAAGGATCTTTTGTTTCTTGAGAACATAAGGGTTGGCGCTTGAAATAAGATGCAAAAATTCTTAAACCTGATTCCTTTAAACAAATTTAAGCAAAAAAAAAAAAATTATTTTGGAAATAAATGCTCAGTTAATAGGACGATTTAATGCTTAGCTCATAGGCCAAACCGCAACCGTAGAGAAAGCAACGTGCTAGGTGGCATTGAGCTTGAAAATGTGAGAATAATCATGGACATTTCCATTTTTGTTTCTTTGGAACATGCTGAAGAGCCTAAGTACTCAAAACACGGCCGTATAAACAGGTCCGGAAACTCCTATCCCTTATACATGGGAGATCATGTCCCGCTTAACTACGCCAAAATTAGTTCATCTTTTCCACCACCGGAAGCGCTACTTGTTAGAGAGCCGCTTTTTGATTGGTCGTTGAGATTTGATGCCGGCCATGGGAGCACACAGTTTATATGGCCATGGTCCCAACTTATATGATTAGACATGTTCCGGCTCTCTAGATCGCAGCGCCGCCAGTGGCCAATTTTAGAACTAATTTTGGCGTAGTTAAGCGGGACATGATTGGCATAGGAAGTTTCCGGACCTGTTTATACGGCCGTGACTCAAAAGCACATCCATGGCCGCCATCTTTTTTTTGAAGCAGCACCTTTATCAACGCCATTTTTGTTCCCATGACGGCATGTTGTAGCCATTTTACTTTCCATCAGACGCTTTAATAGCCTACTTCGGAAGAAAAAAATGGCGTAATATTCTTGTAACCTTAACAGAAAAACAACGGTAAAACACTGATCATAAACAAGCGTTTCCGTTGGCCACTTTCTACATGGTCAGGGCTATAAACACGCACAACAAATGAGCTCATTTTCGAAGAAAAAAAAAAGGCATGTTTTTTTTTCATAAGCTTAAGATGTAAAAATTATTTAAGCAGAAAATATTAAAAAACGTTCCCCAAAAATATTATTCCTATGTTTAGCTTAGGAGAGTATTTTTTTCCATCTTCAATTTTGTCTCCCTAATAAATAACATAAAAAACATATATAATAGTAATCATGTATAACTGCCAAATTTTGTGAGGCTTGATGTGAAGACATGCCAAGTTTAACTTGCAAAGATTTTTACCTCCCATGTTTAGCTTATCGAGTTATTAAAAATGAATGGAAAATGTAGATTATTACTAATCAAAAAATTCTACAGTCTGACAATATGGAATATTATAAACATGGAAGTCATTAAATTTGTTTGAAAGTTGAAAACAACGCCTTCTAACAATAATTTATTAATTTAGTGTTTTAAACGATTTTTAAAGTACAGTATATTTGTCAAAAAAGAATTTGTCCATAAGATAAGCATGGGCGACATAAATAGTATTTCTTGGGGACTTTTTAAGATTCTATCCGCTGCATACTACGGCAATATGCCAATGGCAAGTCGAATGAAAGTGGTGTCTTATAAACGATTTCCGACTGGAAAGGGTAAAAGCCACTCTTTAAAAAGCTTAGGACCGTCTAAGCTTTTACACTGCATATAACACCAGAAAATTCAGTGATTGGGAACACTCATTTAGGGTTTATGTTTAGCTTATGGGTGTTCCCAATCATTGGAAAATGTTGCCTTCGTTTAACATCGTACTGCTCCTGCTTTTAATATTTAAAAAAGTGCTGTGAAAATACTTGCAGCTTAGTAATCGCTACGCAATTGTTGTACATATTTTCACGTGGTAGTAGTAGAAATTGGAATCAAAAATCGATAATTAGTCTAAGGTCTAAGATTCCTGCACACCGATGTACATAACAATTAAGCTAAAACACATCTGTCTTTTTTTCGGTTATTCCAGAGCAAAAAGCAATTGATCAATCAGTACAATACAGTAGTTAAAATATGAAAAACTGCACTGTTTTTATCACTACATCATAGCCATGGAAATATAGTCTAAAAAAATTACTAAAAACAAAGCAGTACGTCAAAGTGCTGCACTAATCGCAATGCATTGTGGGAGCAAATTTATCCCCGAAATTAGCTGTGAGATTGGAGAAACAAATGACGTCACTAATAATCTAAGTAGAATAGTATCATTTGGCCAACCCCACGAGTTCAAGGTCAAACTTTTAAGAATATTTTGGATATTTAAAGTCACTAACCAGTAATAAATTCTAGTAACAGAGTGAAGTCGAACTCATTCCTTACCATTATTAGTAAACCCATTATTAGTGAACCCATTATTAGTGAAGTCAAACTCATCCCTATAAAACATCTTGTAAATGTTTTAAGATTCCTGTATTTAGCTTACACACAAAAAAAAAGTTAGTCAAATCAACCCAAAAAACTGTCAATTTTGAACCCACTGCTTTTTCTAAAGTGAAACCCTTTTCATACTTAACTTACGGACTTTTTTACTTTCAAAAAGTTAAAATAACATTTAACTAGTTAAAATAACTTTTTCATCATGCTAAATAGATTCGGCTCGAAAAATAGCCATTATCATTTTTGCTTGCTCGAAAAAAGTAATATTTACTGGAAAAAAGTAATATTGACTAGAAAAGTGTTAATTTAAGTTAGATATTAGCACTGGGTTCAAAATTTTACAAGACTATTTTAATTTATACTATACTACAAGACTATGTTAAATGCAGATTTTACAAGACTATTTTTTGTGTGTATGGAACCAGCCTTGGAAAAAATGTAATTTATCAAACTGATACTTTTTCAATTTGTAAAAATGGATTGCCCAAGTATTTTTCAAAAAAACAAAATCTCGAAAATTTGGTTTTATTTTTTCAATTAAAAATTAATTACCAAAAATTTTTCCCTTAATTTCCCTCCATTTTTTTCCAAAAACTTCTCCCCGGAAATATTTTTCTTGATTTGCAGTCTCCCTCCTCTTTTCTTCCGAGTTAGCTATCTGCACACTTGCTCTTAGAAATACTTTCCAATCTTTTTCTGACATGATGCCCTAAAATATTTTCCTCAGCCTTATGTACAATTTGCATGGTACATGTCCTTAACGGGTAAAATTTATTTTGCAAAACAAATTTTCTTCAAATCGTTATGACTTGAGAAAAAAAAAATCCCGACTGTCTTTTTTATCTTTTTTCCCTTCATCTGCTTTCCCTTTCTTAATTAGCTTTCCCGTTTTTTTAAAACTCTATATTCGTTATTTTTTTTAAAAATAAATAAAACTTTTTAATTAGAATCCTGACAACTTCCGTAACTCAAAATCTTTTTTTAATTCGAAAATACCATCAAATTGATGAAATAAAAAAAAAAAAAATTTCTGCACCAAGTTGTGCTTTTTAAAAAAAAAGACACAGCCCACAAAAACAAGTCGGTATCTTAAAAAAGACAAAGGCATGGTCTTTTGAGTGAACCGCATTCCGAATGGTATGTTCGAACGCTAGAGACCACCTCCCTACCTAAGCTTAATATATCCAACGCTATTCAACTTAAAGGCCCTAAGGTACAATGATGAGTTCCATGAAAAAAAGTATTTGTTGTCTGTTGGATGTCTTCTGTGGAAAAGAAAAAACAAAGTTATACGACCGATCCATCTTCTCTTCGCGCATGCCTAACCATCGGTCTAACTTTACCTCTTTTACCGTTAAAATCGGTTTTTTTTTTTTTTTTTTTTCTTCTTTCTCACTTTTTATGATAATTGTTCGGCATGTTTTTTGAGCCGTAATGGCGATTTATTACAGAGCGGTGAAATTTGCATTTGTATCCGCACGAATGCTATTATTTGCAAAAAAGGAATTCACCTTTTTTTTTTTTTTGAAAAATAAAAATGTCAGTCAGAGAAAAAGAAACAATCAAATTATTTTCGATTATTTGGATCGCGAATTGTACATTTTTTAAAATAGAATTTTACTCAATTTAAAAAAAAAAAAAAAATTATCAAGAAAGAAATTACAGGAAACAAAAAATTTATCATGGATTTAAAACACCAAAAAAATTTAAATTTTATTTTAAGTCAAGACTTTAAAAACTGCAACCATATCAGCTTTTGTAGTATCATAAAAACTGACCAACAATGTCCTTCTTACAATCTTTATCAACAATTTTAAAGCTTTTAACAGAAATTCAACAACTCTTCTATTTATGCCAGTTAAGATATGAGGGTACATGCGATTTAATCCTGCAAGTCTATACGACTTGTCCCAAGTCTTCCCTCACAATTTTTATTTCTGACTAAAATTCTCAAAAATTAAAAACACAAAAAACCACAGCATCAATAATTAAAATGCAATTATAAACAATGTAGAAAAATGTGGTTATTCCCCACCCATGAGTTCATTTCCCTGAAGGGGGCTAAAAAAGCCGACTTAAAGAACAATATTCCCCGCGTTTTTTAAAACGGAATTAAACCCAAGAAAATGCCTAACATTCAAAATACGCACACGGTTAAAATAAATTTCCTCGAAGTCATCAAATAAACAAGCATTTCATTTTCTCTTTTTTTTTTTTTGCCTGCCCTTTTAAAAATGAGTCTATCCATAATATAGAGGCTTACCTTGTGGACGTTATAACTTAAAAATGAATGTAGAAAAAACTATTAGCACAACAAAACGAATGAAAACGATTTTTGTTAATAAAGCCTTCAACAAATTTCATAACAATAATGAACGAATAAATAATAAAACACACATTTAAAATGCGAAAACAATTGTCAACATAAAGACGTTTCCGCCATCTTGGCTTTTTTCTCTTTCTTTTTTTTCTTTTCGACGAACACTGCCTCCTTGATTCGTTTGATGCAGACAGCTAGAACTGTTTCCGGTAAGCTTTTTCCGGAATGGCCAATTTCTTTAACGGAAATTTTTACGCTTTTCCCGTTTAATAATAAATAAATGAATCAATTTAATTTTAGAAATCATGAACGCGGAAGCATAAAAAAAAGGCTTTAACATTCTGCGTTATACAAGCCAAACACCATTATACAGAAAAATCTGCCACCGTAGGCCTATGTGTATAACTCAACTTTTTGACGCACGTCGTCCTTGCGTTCTGAAGAGAAAAGAAGAAAAATCATAAATAAGTCAGCAAAAATCAAACAAAAAAACTTTTATCTGTCGAATTTCTGGTAGGAAAGAGGGTTCCGAATCCGAAAAATATTTTGTTCCCTTAACGCTTTATAACGGCAAAATAAGTCGTAACCGATTAGATGACGCGAAACGTTTTTAAGAAAATAGAAACCCGTTACGTATTCGCAAAACGTTACAGAACGAAAAAAAGAAGGGGATACGAAACTTGCAACGCTTTTTAGAGGAGGGAAAAACCGTTTTCAAAACCTATAACGGCTATCAACAAGTGATATCATATTTTAGCACCCGAAACGTTTTTTCAGGGCAAGGAATCCGTTAAATATTGGAATAAAAAAATCAATAATTTTTTGCATTGTATAATTTTTATAATTACCAAAAAAAATAATAAAAATAACGGAAACAATGTACAAAAAATTACACAATATTTATATCTTTTTTTTATATTTTAATGAATTGTACTCTTTGAAGATGTCCCCAATTACCAAGGATGAGAGAAACAAACCGGTGTTTTTTTTAAAAAAAAATTATGAGCATGATTCCATTGGCGAGAGAAATATTTTTAACATAACTTTGTAGTTTCCATCCTTAAGCAGGAGATCAAAAATTTAATAACCCAAATAATGACTTAATTTATTTATTAATAAAAATTCATTATTTGTTTTTTTTTTTTTATTTAAAAAAATAAAAAATAAATCGCGCTTCATAAGTAGAAAAAAAAACTTATTCAAAAAAAAAAAAAAAAAAAAAAAAAATTAGAATTTATACTTTTAATTAATTTGATAACGCTTTTGACAACTTTTCTTTCATACATTAATCCAAGTGAATATTTTTAATAGACCGAATAATTGATAATTCAAAGCACTTGAAATAGGTAATTATTTGACATTTAACTTTGTTACATACGCCTAACGGAATGTCTTTGAACATTTGTGACGATGCTCTATTCGCCTTAAAAACATAAAACAAAATTTTAAAAAAAGGCTACAAATAACAATAAAAATAAAAAAAATAGAAAAATAAATATAAAGTTTTGCAATCCTAACTGCAACTCACTTAAATGAGAATTTAAAAAAAACGAAAAAAATTATCACAGCTCAAACACAAAACGATATCACCTTCAAACAATACTTTTTAACATTAGCCTCATTTTGAAAAAAAAAACTAAAAAAATGAACCGAATGCGCCAGAAAATGATTTTAAAAAAAAAGTTAATTTTTTTGCTCTTTATTGTCATTTAGTTGTATTTTTCGTTCTGACGCAGAAGATTTATTTTTTATAATTAAACCTAATTTTAAAAATCCCATTTCCAAACATAGCAAGACCTAAAAAAATAATAATTTACACAAAAAAAAAAAAAAAAAAAAAAAATTCTATTAGGTTTTAATTTGTTTTTTGTTTTTTCCTTTTTTTTTACAAAATCAGTTCAATTGGGAGCGAACAATACAAAAACAGGCTCAATACATATTTTTTTTATTGCTGAAAGATTAAGCACCAAGATTTGTTCGACTTAAAAAAATTTCATGTTCCTCTTATTTATTAGTCAACTAAGAAAAAAAAAATATTACAAACCAAAATCAATTGTACATCGTCTATCTACCAAAGAAAAAAAAACGATTGAGGGAAAAAAAGCAAAAATTTTTTTTTAAATAAATAAACTTTTTTTACTAGCTGTTATGCGTTCCTAGAATATTTTGAAAAGCGGCTAATGTCTTCCTAAGTGTTAAACAAAAACCTCGAGAAGCAGGTAAAAGAGGAAATTCGGGTTGATCGGCGGTCGATTCTAAATTAACAAGAGATCTTTCCCAGTGGATGTTCCTATCCGAGGGCTTCTTGTTGGTTTCGGTTAGATTCACATTCGAAGAGGCGCTTTCGAAATCGGAATCGCTATTTACAAGAGGAACTCCGTTTTGGTGGTTTGTCCGTCGTTCGATGAATTCAACGATTCCTGGTTTAAACCGGCAATGTATTGTTCCGAGATTTCTAACCACCTTTCCAACCTTTGAATAAATCTGAAATTTAGAAAAGAAAATTCATTAAAAAAACCTCGAAATAAAATGATTATTGCCACTTAGTCTAATTAGCTAAAATATTAATCGAAAGTAATTTAAAAATGAAAAAAAAAAAATTCAGTGGAAACTGATTTTTGGCGCAAATGGCGCTCCATGTCCCTAGATTTTTTGCCACCCATGGCGGAGTGGTTTTGCTTAGAAATCGGTAAACTTTCAAATTTTATTTTTTTTTTACCTGTTAGAATTTTGAGCAAAATGTAATTTAATTTCCTCCTTGAAGACCTCAGGAGGGTGAACCAACATTTTCGTCATGGCTTGCACCAACTTTAATATCGCCATTTCATTGTACATTCTTGAATTTTCGTGCCCTTGTTGAGAGCCCTTTTGTTTTTCGTACCCGGCTTCATTGAAATACGGCTCGTTGACAAGAATAAGGCCTACAAAGGATTTTTTAAAAAATTATCATAATTAAATTATTTCTTTGTCAAAAAAAAAAAAAAAAAAGAGAAAGGGAGAATTTTTTTCCCTTACCTTGAATGGAAACAATAACTTGCAACAGATTTGAATTCAACGTCCAAACTTCCGTTCCCTTTCCGCTCCAAGTCCCCAACAGGGAGACGCAAACCTTCCCGTCTTCATACAAATTAGGATTAAGACGATCCGAACAGTAGCTTAAATAATGACATAACGGAGGAGCTCTAGGATAATCACTAGGTAATTGAAAATCGAAAACGAATAAACCGTCTTCGTAAGGAGTTTTTTCAGGCCCTCTAATCATCACAGAATACAAATCCTAAAAAAAAAAAAAAAATCATTAAGATGTCTTAAATTCAAAAAACTAAACAATCCGGAAAATTTCGCTCTCGGGAATCGGGAATAAAACTTTTTTGGGATCCAACTATTTTGTGCATTTATGAGATTCTGATTTTTCAGAAAATTATAAAATTCGGGACTTCCCGTTTTCGAGAATCAGAAATCCCTCAGAGCCCTACATCATTCTCCGGTTTTGTTCCCCAAAATTTATGAAAAGCGGGAAAATTTCGAATCCGGGAATAAGGTTTGGGATATTTCTTCAGCATCCCGGGAGTTTTTGGGATGATGAATCCCAGCAGGATCTCAAATCCTGAACTATAAAATTTCCAGAAAATAAGATTCCACATATTAGAGGTCACCACAATTGTTACTAAAATATATTAAAAAAATCCAACTTACCGTTCTGTCTTCAAAACCTTTGACCCAAATCCCAGGAGGCAGGGACGTTTTCAACAAAGTAAGTTCCTTCTTAACGGTTTTGAAGAACAAACCGGGATCAGTCATCTGACACATAGTTAATTTATATTTATGACTATTCGGTGCATGGGACATAATCGAAAACCCTTCACCGTTGCTTTTAATTTCATCTACTAATTCGACTTTGTCTTCTATCGAAATCTCAATATCCTTATCTTTTTCATCAGTCTTTTCCTCTTTCTCCTCGTTTTTCTCTTCGGGATCCGGACAGTTTTCCTTTTCCTTAGATGCCTTCTCGTCGACCTCGCTCAAGGTAACGGGGGCCTTGTCCCCGTGGAAACGTCGCGTCACCTCTGCGTGAGCTTTCACCAGCTGGCATTTAATCAAAGCGCACAATTTCGCGCAAACCTGAGAAGCGTTCGCGTCGTTCGAATTCGAATCGAACAAACTTTCCCTTTCAACTGGGGCGTGACTCGGCAAGGAAGGTTGACTTTGATGCTGTCTGGCTTTGCTGCTTCCGCGTTTATCCGTCTGGATGTGAAGGGATCTGGTCCCCATAGCCCCGAAGATATAAGTCCCTTTTTTCGACTCCGGCGTTGATTTTTCCTCCGGTAAATTCACGTCCAATTTTGGCTTCCTCGTTTCCGGATCGCACGTTTTCGTCAAGCAATCGCAGTTGTCGTTCAGAGAGGACGTGTCCGCCGAGATGCTGGAATGCTCGAAGACTCCGCTGTCGTCCGCCGAAGAACTCTGAAGGAGTTGACCGTTTATGCTCCCAGGTGATTTCTCCGTGCTGTTGGAAAATTCGTCCTCCGAATTACCGGATTTCAAGGAGCCTTCCGATTTTTCGTCGCTGATTTTCTTTAACTTGGCCACCCCCGCGGATTCCAAATCCTCGAAATGTTCGTTAATTTTTTGCTCTAATATTTTTTTATCTAACGTAACGCTTAAGCTATCGATTGTTTTGTTGACCCGTTCGATGTCTTCCGTAACCTCACCGTTAAAATCCAAACTTTTTTTCGTTTTTTCGCTGTTCAATTCGTTATTAACTAGGATTTTGCTCTTCTCCGTCTCGCTGACCGCATTTTCTTTGGTTTCCTCCGGCGATTTCGATCCATTTTCCTCTTCCAAATCGTGAGACGCAATTAATTTCTCGCTTTCTTTAGGAGCAGCAGCCGCCGCCGCCGCCGCGGCCGGTGAAGCGGGAGAAGGGGAATTCGGATTTTGAAACAAACGTGAAACTTGCTCAGCGACTTTCGACCCCACGCTCGCTCTCCCCCTTTCCCGAACCCGTTCCAACAAACCTTGGAAATTATTTTCGTGAAAAAACGATGTCCCCATTAGCTTATCCAAATATCTACAATCTTTATACACTTCCAACAATTTTTTCATAATATCTAAAGTTTGTAATGCTGGGTTTTGAGTGAATAATTCCTCTAGTCGGGACATGGCAATCCGTGCTTTTTCGATGTTGGCCGCGAGTTTTGGTTTGATGCTTTGATCTATGATTTCCTCCTCCGCGACGAAACTCCCTTCGGATTCCGTTTCCCACGAGCCTTCGCTGCTTCCATCGTCCCACAATTCACCTTCATCCGAGTCGTAATCTCCTACTTTGTACAAATCTTGCGGCCAGCACATGCTGACGTGACCATCGACCCACCAAACGTGAACTCTCCCTTCGGGGTAGTTGTCCAACACCTAGCAGAAAAAAATTCATTAAAATTAAAATTTTTTGGCGCGAGATATAGGCAAAAATTTATTTCAGATTTCCAGCGGAAAATGATTCCGTCAGCGGTGCAGGATATCGTTGGCAGTAACCCTCGGAATTCACATCCTTTCAGAAAACCATTAGCCCTGATTGGCTAGCGGTAAGTAAATTCAACGAACCTAGCGTAATAATTTCAAATCGAAAATCCCTGCTATTGCTTCTCAAGGTTCTGTTTTGACGGGGATTTTAAAAATTGGGCTTTGCATTTTTGTTTTTTTTATCTTCAAAAAAATATTCAGCGAACCGGTGTTCTGCTGTCTTTCAAATCGTAAGAAAAATATTCAGTTTTTTTCGTAGCTTTTAACAAAAACTAACTAATAATCCCATAAACCCCATAAACAAGAGAAAGCCCATAGGGCCTGGCCTTGCTATGGGGCAAATTTTTCCGAGTATTGATATTCTGGAAAATTTTCAGGGAAATAAGCATTACAAAAAAAATAGAAATTCTTGACAAAAACTTTAAAGTGTCCCGTGCTGACCCTCTTTAACGATTAATATTTTACCTGTCCAGCTGTGCATGTGGCATCCTCCCCTTCGAAATTTGCAACTCGAATGGCGACAGTCCCGGGACGATATTGAAAATCAGGATGATCTTTTAAGTCGTAAACGCTTACTTCGTTCGTTTCTAATTGAGTCGGTTTTGGGTCGTCGGAGGTTGTGTAAGTATGAAACCAGTTCACAACGGCGATACGGCCAGCATGATCGACGCTTTGAACTACACCGTAAACCTAAATTTAACAAATTTACAAAATCATTAAGAAAGTGTATTCACTAAAGACTTTTAGTATAATACTGCTCAGCTGGAAAAAAAAGTAGGCAAAATGCTGGATTTTTTTTTTTTAATTCTTCCTGTCAAAAAAATTCACGGCACTACCTGCACCCTGTATACAAAATTTAAGCAGGGATTGAAAATTTAAAATTTTAGAGCTTCAAATCAACGGAATCTCGTAAGTTGAATTTACATCATAACAAGGATACTAAAATTTTAATCGAACGAAACCGTACCCTAAGACAGCCATCCTCCTTATTCTCCATAACGAAATCCCCAGGGAAAAATTCCTGATCATCCAAATGGTGAATCGGGAAAAGTTGTGTAGACGGAATATTCAATTCCACGGATCCGTCTTGCCAAACCACGTCAGCTTTCGAACTTGTTGATAAAGTTTCCACAACGATTCGAGTGTTTGGTTTCAACGTTACGTTTGGGGTTTTCCGTCGGGACCGTCGAAGTTTCTTGAATTTTAATACTTTAGTCATTAAAGCCGGGCTTTTCTTTTTCCTACCGGTTGCTCCTCCACTCCCGCCGCCTGGAAAAAAGAAAAAACAAAATTTAATTTTTTTCAAAAGAAATATTACAGTGCCCGAATGAAGGTATTCTTTCAACGTAAAATATTTTGAACTCTGTAAAACGTCAATAGTTGCTTGGAAACGTCTTGAAATAATAAGCGTTTCTTTTCATGTCACAAATATAGCTTACTAAGGGGTGCTGTAGGTCGTTAGCAGCTCATATGCAAAAGGAAAAAACGACTTAAAAAAATTTTTTTTTTAAAAGTACAATGTTAAAGCTGCATCCCTCACAAACCAAATATAATATTTTTTACTCCAGAAAATTAAGAGGACGCGCAGCGCTCCCATCGGAATCATTTTAATTCAAAAATCCCCATTTTCAAGCTTTCTGCAATACCAGCATAAAAATCTGCAACTTCTACAGGCTTAAAGTACAAAACATGCAAAGCAATTTAAAAAAATAAAAGCTCCTTGGAAGGCTTCTATGCTCTCAACTACCTTTCAAAATCTAGCCTAACCTACCTGCAGAGGAGGAATTAGACGAACAACCTGAACTAACTGAAGCTGTATCATCCTGACTAGCATCTGTTTCCCAATCTTCACCAGGCCCTGATTCATTAAGTTTTAATTGTGGAATAGGAGATTTTTTTGGAGAACTTATTACTGGCTCTTCATTATTTACAATTAAGGGGGATAACGGCGCCGTCTGCTGTTCCGTTGACTTAACTTCTATATGCCCTAAAAAAAATATATATATACAAATCATCAAAATTTTTCCATAAGAAAATAAGTCCCAATTCCAACAAAAACTTACCTTTCGTGGTTTTATTTTTATTAACATTGAACTTTGGTGCATTTGGAGCTCTTTCTAAAAAGAGCTCCTTTTGTTGAGCTCTCCACTGATCTTTAGTAATTTGATTATCTGTTTCCTTAAATGTATAATACAGTCTATCCCCAATTTGAAGGGTGCACGGCTCGAAAACGTTTAATAATTTTAATTTTTTGAGATTTTCTCCCTGAACAAGAAAGTGAGGCTGTTCTTTCAAATCATAAGGTCCGTCTGCTGAATACGCTCGACACTGCCAGTGGACTGTAACTGAGTCTGTTTCCACTGCTTCTACTACTACCTAAAGTCAATCAAGAAAATAAAGAAAAAATTAAAATTGTTCTTTTCTAAGAAATGACCTTAATGCAGCTGCACTTTTTTTTTTTTTTTTTTAAATCAATAAATATCTTACAAAATAAAATAAAAGGTTCACACAATGAGCTACTGAAATGCCCATCTGAGTCTCTTTAAGTTTTAATGAAACTAAAGGCAAAATGTTTCAGCTAAAGCAAAGCTCACCACACTAGAGTACATTTTCTTTTAACAATACACACGAAGATTCTGAGAATCATCTTAAGGATTAGAAAGTTTATATAAACATCTAACTTAAGTACGAAAATTTAATTTGATTTAAATTATCCCTCCAATGCATTCATTCTACCTTCTTTTGATTTCACCATATTTCATAAGCAAAGCTGTAAATGGTGAGCCTAACTAATTCTTCAATTGCTATATCTTTTAACTTTTGATTATCAGAGTCAAATACACTACCTTAATACTTTTATGTGGTTTCGATTTCAAGGTTTTCAATTCCTTAGAGCATGAAATCCAAACTGCTTCATCAAGAGCTCCAACAGGGCCATATAACACCTGCCCTGGATGGTAGTCATTTCGGTGAGGAAACTCACAGTCTGTTCCTCTACGTTCATCAAGTTCTTCAAACACACAAGCCTCTACATCACTGATTACACATTTTGAACCATCAACAAATGCTAAATGAAGTTTAGAGCGAACTGTTTTTATAGTTCCAACCCATGAATCCATACAGACAGCCACATCTGGTGTAAATTCCTGTGTTTAAAAAAAAATTATTAAAAATAATTTTTAAGTAAAAAAAAAAAATTGGTACCTATTATTACCTCAACTGGTACTAAGTCTTTACTATTGACATCTGTAATTACTTGTTTTGTGCCAACAACTTGAACACAAGCAGTGACATGGATGTTTCTGCAATAACCTCGTTGTGTATCTTTTCCCCTAATTAATCTCCGAACAACATCCCCTGGCATTAACGATCTGTCAGCCAAGCCCACCTGTGAAAATTAAAATTTTAACATTCACAATGTATGACAAAACAAGAAAAAAAAAAGGAAAAAAAAAAAAAAAGACACATTAGAACTTGCTCAAAAATCATCAATGACACATAAATGAAATAAATCGGCATGCAAAGTTATTTTCGATTATCGTCTGAAGAGGTCATCGAAGCATTAAGAACCGACGTGCTAAGTCAGAATTCAACATAAAAGGGCAAATTAACTTACCTTTTTTTCTTGTATAACTTCTTCCACACCAGTAGGATGCCACGCCACTCTGATATGGTCTTTTTTCATCCTGGCTCCATCTTCATTATCAGAATTTTCATCGCTGCTTACCAACTCGGAATTTTCTAATACCATGCCAAATTCAATGTTACCTTTTTTATTAATTCTATAAACTTCATCTTCGTAAAAATATCGGTATTCAGCAGCCATGTTGATTTTGCTGTTGACGGCAAGGAATCGAAATAAAATAAAATGGAGATTAATAACTGCGCATGCGCAAAAGGTGAAATTCAATGGCTCCGTTTTCAAAAAAAACATTTTAAGACATTTGCTTCAAATATTTTAAAATGATCATTTTGCGGTATGATTTCGACGTCTGAAAGTCTAAAAATGAAGTTGAAAGTTAACTTTAACTTTTAACTCGCCAATAATATTTCATTTACCTTCTTCATGACATCTTTAAAATACAGATGTCAAAACCGTAGCAGCCAATATGACGTTAAAAAAATGACAAGTTGTATCGGTCCTTTTCACGTTTTTTGTACATACCGCAATCACTTATACTATAAACCCTTTCCGGTTAGTCCACTATTTTTGTGTTGAGCTTTGACATACTTTTATTATTTTGCCACGAAAATCGGTTGGTAGAACTCAAAAAAATTAGGAAAAAAATAAATGATTTAAGTCACCCATGCTTATCTTATAGGCTAACGATTTTTTTGAAAAATACTCCTTTCAAAAATTTTTTAAAATTTATGCTATTCAATTATTGTTATAGGGTGATGACAGGCACAGTTTACAACTTTCAGTTATTTTAAAACTTTCAGCTTATGAGCCTACAATTTTTTTAAAATAAATATTCAAACCAAGATCGATCAACAACATGTCCATGCCATTCAAGGTATTTTATTTGCTGATTTTTCCCTCAGTTCCACACGCTCCTATGGTTTTTGATAATGTGAAGATTTAAAAATACAACGCGTCTTTAAATATACATATATTCATTCAAAAATATCACACTCCTAAGCACGTTAAATTCCTAGTTAAAAAAATAAACACTTGATAGCAGCACTCTCGCATTTCGATATTTGTTGCCATTACTCAAAAGTCGTTAAAACTTCAATGCAGCAGTCGATTAGTCAGTTTTGAGTGAGTTTGTTTGAAGTGAGTTTTGTTTTCCGTGTTGTTAAATATTTTTCCAGATGGCAAGACCTTATGATTTAAGGTCAAGAGACAAGTCTCGCCTTATAATTAGCAAAGGAAAAGTATGCTTTAAAGAGGATTTGAACGAGAGCATAGGTAGTAAAATTGTACTGGATTATGGATTAAGAACTCCCAGGCATAAAAAAATAAATCATAATAAAGAGCCCAAAGTGGTGATAAAAAAATTGGACAATGAATCTTTGAATCAATTGATGAAGACAGGACACACAAGCTCTTTACCTGAAGCTAAAAGGGAACTAGACATTTCCAATGAGCATCCAAGCTCATTTACGATAGCTCTAATTATTCTTATAGTCATAATTGGAGCAATCCTCTTTCTTCTGTTCTTCAATTGCAAGCAAGGTGAGTTGCTATCAATTTCATTTCAACATCTCAGTCTCTTATGCCCAATTTTCTTTTTCATAGATTTCTTAAGACAGTATCATAATTTAAAACCTGCCTATGATTTAATGGTCTTACCTGTTAAAAATTTTAACAAAATGACTGTGCAAACGGACATGCAGTTAAAACCACAAAAGCAAGAAATCAAACGAACTTTGTTTATCGAGCAAGAATGTAGAAATTTTCAGGCAAATGATTTGCAGTATGATTATGCTTCAGAATCAAATGGTAGGTTTGGTACACATTTGTTTGGTAGTTGAAAATTTATTATGATTTGCTATTTAGTAATTTTAGTAGCTGTGTTTTGTAAAAATTTTAAAGGATTGTTATGATTGCTGGCAGGTGCTCGAATTTTATCAACATTCAATACAGAACATTTTAGTGAAAGCCTTATCAATTTTAAATTCCTTGGATTAAGTTTAGGTCCTGTACCGAGTATTTTACTTCCTCAGAATTTCTTTGGTTCAAATGGGCCTTCATCTTTACTGGAGGTATCCTTTCACTCAATTGACAAAATTTTTTTTAAAAAAAAGGAGTGAAATAATTGTTAAAATTTATAAAAATATTTCTTTATTTTTCAGAGATTTATCAAAGTGAAGAATTGCTGGGCTTTCAAAGGAACTACAGGTAGAGTACGAATTGCACTGTCCCAGCAGATTTATATAAAGAAAATCATAGTAGAGGATTATTCTTCTCTTGGAATCGAGAATTCTGCAGCCGATTCTTCGCCAAGGTACTTCTCGATAACGGTAAGTTAAAAACAAATAAAAATAGGCCTAATTATAACTGAACATGTGCACATGTATTTATTTAATCCGCCGGTCTTGAACCTCAATAGGAATTTAAAAACTGATTAGAATTTTTGTATATTTGGATGAATGTTGGTCAATTTTACGCCAGAAATATTTTGTGAAAAAGTGACCAGACCTTCCCGGAATATTTTGGGATCCCACCCACAAAGTTAAAAATGTCAGTCACCCCACCCCTTGTTTTAGTAAAAACGGTTATAAATATTTGTTTTTTATTTGTTTTTTAATTTTTTCAAACCCGAAACTGCTTAGTGGTAGATAAAATAAAATGAGATAAAAAATTTAAAATTCCAAGAATAAATCCGATTTTTAAAAACAAAAAATGCTTTGTCGGCAAATTAACAAAATACGAGTCATGAAATCGTTTCAAGGTCAAAACAACAAACGGCATTTTTGACCGGTTTAACTATTTCTAACTGCGTATTTTTATTTCGCCAATGTTTAGCTTGTGAGGGATGGATTTTTCCGTTGAAAAATTATTTTTTGCAATGTTGAACCTCTAGGGTTTTCAAAAACTGTCGTTTTTAAAAGTCTGATTCTCGGAACTTAATCGTCGGATTTGAAATAAATCAAGACGGTTGCTATTCATTTTCCATCAAAAAATTACCATTGCACCTTTTTGTCTGATTGATTTGTTTTTTTTCTTCCTTAAAAACTAATTTCAGATTTGGTTCAGAGTTTTTAATTTCCTGAATTCTGTTCGATTCCGGTTTCGGCTTTTTTTTAAACGGAAAACTTGATTCGGTTCGGTCGGGTTTTTTCTCTAATCAATTTTATCACTTCCGGTTCTTAACTGAATTCGGTTCGGCTTAAAACCGTATTTCAATTTTTAGTGCGTTCTGGTTTAGGTTCGATACGGTTCTATGATCTTTTTTTTTTTTTTTAAATACTTGGTATTGGTTCAGTTTGGTTTGGCTTGCCAGCACTGTCCTTAGGTCACCAGTCTGCCATTTATAAGTTCTTTAAAGTAAAAACAATCATTTACTATTATTATTATTTTTATTTTTTTTTTTTCAGGGCATTGACTATTTGGACAACGGGCAGGAAATAAAACATTACTTAGGACAATATGAATTTGAAAGGGATGGTGGTAAAAGCCAAATTTTCTTCATCACTCCTGGTGAATCTGCTTTAAGGTACAGCATTATCGATTTTCAAGTAACTGCCAATCACGGAAACAAAGACTTTACGTGTGTTTATAGATTAAAAGTGTACGGTAGCATTTAGGATTTACATATAATAGTGTCTTGTCGGCATTTTTAGTCATGCGACTTTCCTAATATGATTTAATTAACAAGAACCACTCGCTGCTCAATGAACCTATGCAGTTTTTTATGATTTTCGACTGTCTTAAAAAATGACTTTGTAAAAATATTTTTTTGACAAGGAAAAAAATATCTGCTTGAGGGATGCCGCCTGATTAACATAAAATAGCGGTCGGCTTTGTTTTGGGGATGGTTATTTTAGGCAGTCTCATTTCAGCTGGGCACACTATAGCCAGATGCAGATTTTTAGGGCGATACTACTTGATTTAATCCAAAAATATGGGATAATATTTTACTGCCCTTGTTGCACTCTCGGGTGAGGCCATATTGTGTTAAACTAAGAATAACTGTTGTGGCTTCTCTCCCATTTCCTCTGATTCAACTCAACCAAAGCCAACTGCCATTTTTCTTTAAGCGGCTCATTCTCTTGAAATAAATTTGCAGTGGAAGTTATGAAGGTCATGCCTTTTAAAGTGAAACTTTTTTATAGTCTGTAGTCTGTATATATTTTATACATACGTATATTTTATGCTTTTTTTAAGATTTTCGATTTTGTTGTAAATTTTGTCTTCTTTATAAAAAAAAAAGAAAGTAAAGCAAGGAATAAATCCTTTTGCTTAAAATTTTTGGAATCTGTCCTACTGAATATTTTTATATTTTGTTTATCTTTAAATTATACTATTCATGCGCAAAAAAAATTAAATAAAAATGTTCTGTTTTATTTAAAAAATTATGATTTTTTCAAATATTGTTCCCACCACCTTGATCTAATGGGAATCAGAAAAGGATGAATTAAAAAAAAAAAAAAAAAACCTGATTTTTTTCTGTTAAAGTTTATTAAATGACGGTTTTTTTTCTGTCAAAGTTTATGGAATGATTCACTTCCATCCTGATGTACTAGAACCCCAATCAGAAGTAGGTTGAACAGGTGTTGTCCACTCATCTGCTTGGACCTGTAAAAAGAATAACATCATTACCATCGACAAAGGGAAAAATTAAAAAATTCCTCCATACCTGATTAGCCCAATCGTCACTGGTGCCTCCAAAAGTGGCAACAGGAGCAGCAATTGGCACTTCCTCAGCCCAGCTTGTTGGTGGTTCTTGAGTTCCAACAACCTCAGATGCAGTCCAAACTTCAGTTTGGGCAGTAAAGTCTGTATCAACCTAAATGAAGAAATATATGATTTAAGTTAATAAAGTGAAGTCATTTAATATATGCATTAATAAGTGGCACTAATTGCTGACTTCAATGAAAAAAACAGGGTCCACTGCTACACCCTAATAAAAAAATTTCAGGTTAAAAATTATAACGAAAAATATCAGTAGATTGCTACCTTGATAAAGTTAATGTTGTCACAAATTGTAATTTCAACCAGACATATAATGGCAGAAAAATTCAGAAAAAAAAAAAAAAATTAACATAACCATTTAAGTTAAACAATTAACCAAATAAAGGTCATCAAAAAAATTCATTTACCTTGGGTGGTGGAGCAATTTCTTTTGTGGCTTGTTCATCCTTCTCTGCTTCTTCTGGATCTCTGTAGAAGAACAGATCCACAACGACATCCCACTTGGATTCTCTGGGAATGGATCCTAAATAACCAAATAAAAATTAATAAATCAAACAACATGAAAACTAAAATGGCAAAATCAACTTTACCTCTAAGACGAAGAACTTCCCTAGCAAGCAACCACCACATAAGACCGATGGAATGAGGAGATTTGTTATTGCAAGGGATTGCAATATCTACAAATCTCAAAGGTGAGTCAGTATTGCAAAAAGCAATGACAGGGATGTTGACATAACTTGCTTCTGTGATCGGCTGATGATCTGTTTGCGGATCTGTTACAATCAGAAGTCTCGGTTCTCTGAAGGCAGCTTGGATTTGATTGGTGAATGCACCAGGAGTAAAACGACCAGCAATTGGTGTTGCTCCTAAGAAAAAAAAAATTAAAATTTAATAAATTGATGAAAAATAATACTTTAAAAGCTTTCCTTACCTGTGTGAGCTGCAAATTTTAAAACTGCTCTTTGTCCATATAACCTTGAAGAAATAACAAAGACTTCAGATGGATGTTCAATAGCAACAATAGCTCTGGCTGCAAGCAAAAGCTTCTCCCATGTCCTTCTTAAGTTTATAATGTGGATCCCATCAGCTTTCCTCTTATAAACATACTGTTCCATTTGATAATTAACATTATCATTGCCCAGATGGGTAAAGGCAACAAGCATTTCGTGACATCCTCTTCCTTGAGGGATAAAACATCCAGACCTCCCGACATCTTACGTTGATTGAGAGCGACGACTCAACCTGAGCATTTGTAAAAAAAAAAAAAAAAAAAAAACCTTTACATAACCTCAAAGTTTTTACTACTTCAAAAACAACATTTAAGTAGGTTCAGAAGTGACTGGATCTGGGGAAAAATATTTTATTTTCAATTTTGTGACGATTAATTGGGCTTTTTACGTATTAAAAACCGAAATAAAAATACTTCATATTGTAACATCATGTCGGCTTAACCCACATGGCGGGAAGCATATTAATATCATCTCACATCAAAGATCGAAACGTGAAACGCCCATGAATTTATGGTTTAAAATGTTCCCCATTATTTTTTATTTCAAATAAACAATGAATTACTACGCTTTGTAGGATTTTCCAAAGAGAAATTAATAAAAATGCTTACGTTTTTAAATGCCAACTGGGTAGAGCTGGATAAACCGGAAGTTTAATGGCAGACGAAATGGAAGTCAAGAAATTTGTCGTCACGCAAATGAAGCTTTGTCGCACTTTAGTAAATCAAGCGTGTTGCGTGTTCGTCATTCGATTACCCTTCGCGTAATGATTTTGTACAAGTTTTTATAGGGTTCAGTCGCGTTTAATTGATCGGTTTTCGGTTTTTAATTAGTAAATGTTAGTGCTTAAAATTACAATATGTTTTAGAATTCGTTGTACTTCGTTCCGCGATACAGGATGAGATTTTCGGTCGGTGATAGTCAGGACTTATGGTTGTCCAGTAATTTGGCTTCTCCGTCTCGCAGATTTTTGAGGGATAAGATTTAGATTTCGCTGTGCTTTGTTTCGGGGTATGCTAGGGGGTTGGCCGGATTCGCAGTTTTTTTTTAAAATTCAATTTTAAAAGATGCAATGATGAAGTAATTCACTTGTTATTTTCTGTGTTTTTACGATTTTATTCAATTGAAACGGGTCCGGAAATGTATATTACAACATTGGAAAGTTAAATTTCGTTCGACCTAACCGGAAAAAATCGATTTTTTTCCAGAAACAAATTATTTGCTAAAAACTCCATTAGAGGGCTGTGATATTTAGCCGCCATTTCTCGTAGTTAGTTTTATATAAATGTGCGCCATTTATAGTTCCGCCAAAAATGTTGAGACATCGCGTTCGGTATTCTCGCGGGGGTGTTTTTTTATTATTTCGATTATTAGTTGAGGGTTTTAAAGGGTACAAATGATTGTGACGAAGTTTGGAAGGAATTCACACCGAACAAAAAGAAAACAGGAGTGCAGTTTCTTTGTTTTACGAAATAATGACCCTGTCCTGCTTGCTTGAACAAGGTAAGGTTAGTTTTGTGGTTTGTCATTCTTTTTGACTAAAAAATTATTATTATTATTATTATTATTAAAATATACTCTTATGAAAAAAATCAAAAGTAAGCTCAAATTATCATGTGTGGAACAAAATTTTTCTGATCTTGATTAGATTGCAAGGCAACTAAATATTGTTTAATGCTTTAAATCAATTCCTTGTTTGCTTGTTTCATTTCTTAAGGACAGCTTCTATGGATTGATAATACTCCAGTCCAAACTCATGCAGTTAAAAAATTCTGCTGAATGATAGCTAGTACACGTATTCCATAAAAAGATTTTTTTATTTTTTTATCTTTAATGCTGCAAATTGGATTTTTCTCATACTTCTATAGGATCTTAAAGGGCTTAAAAATTTTCTTGGAAAAAGCAATAATAAATTAAAATAAAAAGAAAAACATGTTAAATGAGCATTGCTTGGGAGAAAAATTCATTTGGAGAATTGAATCGTTAATTTGAAAAAAGAGACATGTCTTTTGTTTACCTTATAAGACATGTCCCTTTTTTCAAATTATGATTTGGATTTTTTCAAAAATTGCTGTTTGGACCTTTGGCTTTTATTGTTGCAAAATGAGAAAAGCATTTAGGCAGTCAATCAAGTAAGAAAGCCAGATTCTGGAAAGTAAACTAAGAGCTAAGCACCACACACATTATGAATATATCATAATGTGTGTGGTGTTTAGCTCTTAGTTGAGCATACAAAATATTTTTTTTTTCCTCTTGTGATTCGATAGTGGAGTTGAATTAAAGATTGGTAAAAACTTAATTTAATCCTTTTAAAATTTAAGTAAGCTTACTGTACATTTACCAAAACATTTTTTGAACATTCTAGACAATTTTTAAAAACATTCTTAAAAATTTATCAAATAGAATGTTTTTTTGCAAAATTCTCATCTACAGTTTAACATAGGTGTAAAATCGATAGTTGAAGTTTTTTTAAACCAAAGACAATTTTTTCAAAAATTTCTCTTTGCCAAGATATTTTCTTTGTTATTGCTGGCTATGGAATTTTCATTTATGATTGTTATATTTTTAACTATTCTGTGTAGCAAATTTTCTTGGATCTTGGAATGGTTTCTAATAATACTTCCTGAGGCATTTTCCATGATGAATAGAGGTAATGGTCATATTTTCCTTAATTGGAAAATAGGAATTGTGTTAAACTGCAAACATTTAACAAAATAGGAAAACCCAGTACTGCTGATTCTTACATTACTGAGAAAATGGGAACCTCTAATTGGGTACCTGGGCTAGAGATGGTAAGCTGATTCCCCTTTTATGTCAGGAATTAGCTCTTACCAAGATGAAGTTTAAAAAGTACCATTTCAATAAATTTTAAATTTTAAAATTTTGAGTTTGCTTTAGGCAGGAATTTTAATTTCTTTCTGCTTCCTGCATTAAATTGTACCTTGTCTCCAATAGGCAATTAATGAGTGGCTGTGATTAATTAAAGTACTAAAAGTACATACTGTGCTATTTTTAATTGTTTTTGTTCAGCTACAGCTTTTTTTAAAATTTTATCTTTTAAAAAGATAAATTTTTTTTTTTTTTGTTTTGTTTTGTTTTGTTTTGTTTGAAAATAATAAAAGGGGTTTAAAATATGGTAACAGAAAAAAAGGGTTTAAATCAGATCTTTAATTAATTATTAAATGGGGACTAGGTATTGGTTTATTTTTATTTGATTTTTTTTGAATCGTTATGCGTTCCGTGCCCTTAACCAAGCGTGCAAGCATTAAGCAATAATGTTACATGATTATACTATAAATTTTATAGATGTAGGGGCTTTTAAGGTAGTTGAAACTTAATTAAGCCAATGTTGATTGAAAGTAAGCATTATATTAGACATTTTTGTCTAAGAAAAAGACCCATACGCAAACATGCCTGCGCATGGGTCAATATGACGTGAGCACACATACAATATGGCGATTATAACATTCTCAATGTAAATTTGTGAAGCTTTAACATTTAACTGCATTCTCCCCCCCTTTTTTTTTTAAATTAAAAAGTGAAATTTGATTTTTGCAGAAAAATTAAAACACTAGTTTTGAAAATTGTGAAGTTGGTTTTTGCAGCATAAGCGAAACATAGGCGGTTATGTCGATACGCCAGGGTTGAAAAAAAAAACCCTGTTGCCATTGGTATTATTTTTTATTGTTTTAGAGCTGAAATAAAAATTCTTTCTTGTGATTTTTCAGCTTGTCATGCCTCGAAATCCTATAGTACCTTGTTTTCAGTTCACTGTGAAATTTGTTTAACTAAGCGTTAAAACATCACCTCACCCTTTAGGCAAAGAAATGACGACTAGCGATTGATGATTTTAGGCATACACTGATGGTTTCAGCACTTATATCAAAGATAAGATAGAATGTTACAGGGTACCAATGTTCTTCCATGTTCTTCGCCACAGTGTTTATCAGCTGGTTATCATTCACGTTTGTGCCACGTGCACAATAAGTAATTTTAATTTGATTCTGCTCTATAGTTTAATATCGAAAAATTTCGTTTTTCGTTATTTGTGACTGGGCACAAGAATCGGCGGCTTAGAGTGAAAATTTTCAGAGTCGAATTTTTTATTGTTTTTTATGCTCAACTTAATGTTGAATATAAGTACCCCTTTTTCCAAAAATTTCAGATATTTGGGGGCTAAAAGTTGAATATTGGAAAATACCGATTCGATAGAAACACCCCAGACAACAAGAACGGTGTATACACCAAATTTACACGGTGTAAATGTGGTGTATTTCCACCGGATAATACCCGGGTATTTTAAGACTTTTTACACCGTATTTATCCCGGAAAAAAAGTAAAACAGTAAAAAGAAAAAAAGGTAAAAGTGTTTTTATTAGTAATAGTCGAGACACCTGAGCCGAGACTTTTGCTGTTTTGTAAATTAGGGTCCAATTATAATATTTTGGGCTTTAATTTACATGTATTCAGTACAAAGACTACACATTTTCGAGACTCTGACTTTAGATTTGGATTTTTCGGATCGATAAACCCCTGGATGCAAAATTTTATCCCTCTAGCCTTATAAATAAACGAGATATCAATTTTTTTTGTACATATCCTGGCTATTCCCGAAAACTTATATTGTAAAAACTGAAAATCTCGTTCTAAAAATCAGGATTCACTCCGAAAATTCTGATTTTTGTATTTTTATGTTGTATTTAGCCTATAGGATCATCAAGTTGGAGTAGTGGTTTTTAGCGTACAGTTTGCTTTGTGATTCAATTATATATGCAAACTCAAATTTATAACAAGCCAAATTTTTAACGAAGATTCTGAAGAATTCCTATTACTAAATTATATGTAAAATATCTATGGTGTCATTTGAGCTTACACAACCACGTGATTTTACGTATTTGGTCAAAAGTGTAAAAATGGTGTAAAAAGTCTTAAAATACCCGGATATTATCGGGTTCAATAAGTGGTGTATTACACCAAACTCACACCCGATATTATCCGTGTATTATCCGGGTACTTGCTGTTTGGGTACCTGTAAATATTACCCTCAATACAGTAATGGTAGTAGTAATTGTAATAGGAATAGTAATTTTTCTTCACTAGTATTTTTTTTTTTTAATAAATATATAAGAGTTATAATTTCGGTATGTTTGGCTAAGCTATTTGCTTGTTGCCATATATGCAGCAATATGCAATAGTAATAGTAATGTCAGTCAAGTGAAGTAAGACCTTTACGGGCTAAGTTTTCCGAACTCATTCATAAGGTGGAACAAAATCGATTTTTGTTAAAATTACGCCGAAACAAGACATATTTTGCCCAAAATCCGTTTTTTGATCTCCTGCAAAATTTGGCTATTTACTCTAAGTTGTCTTTTCGCATTTAAATAGTCAGCAACTTCTTTCAGTCCTACTTTCATAATCGAAGGAGACGGTAAAAAACGAAATGAGGGACTTTTTTTCACGGTCTAAGTTATTAATTAACTAGTCTATACCAACGAAAAAGAGGAATATGAAGAAAAAGCATTCAATTTCCATGATTTTCTTGGTCTATCATTTTAATGAAGCTTAAATTCAGGTTGGCTGAGAGTTTTGTACTACTTAAGCTGAAATTAAGAAACATAATCGGTTTCCTAAAAAAGAAAAATAGAAAAGTAGATATGTGCGCTAGGGGAGTAAGTCGAATGTCTCGAGTTTTGAATTGTTAAGAGGACTACGTCCAGACTTGTCAGTTTGCATTGACCCTTTCAAAAAAATAATGCCCAAATATTTAATGAGACTTATTCGTTACTTTTTGCACGTCTCGCTTGCGGCTACATACTGACCTTTTAAGGATATAATTGCTGTTCTGTAAATAATCCCTTAATACAAAGCCAGATTTTTAAAAAAAACCGAAATATTTTCATAGCATAGCCTGTGTATTGTACTTTTTTTTAAAGAACCCATTTGATTAAATCAAAGAGACGCCGACGCATCCCAAACTATTCTCCGGAAAAGCGCCGATCGGGGCGTCGTCTAACATCATTCCACCCAGCCACAGTCAACGCTGAGCTTTCAAGGCTTCCGTTCGTTTACGTCCTGACTCACGAATAGAGAATCGGGGTAGTTTACTATCAGGATTTCTTATCAGTTCCGTGCTCGATCTTTTTGATTTTTTTTTCAAGATTTCTGTTCTTGTTTTAATCTTTGCAAATTTAACTAATTAATATTTTTTGATTTTTTTAAAAATCGGTTTTTTCATTTTTTATTTTTTTTGGTTCTGTTGTTCTCAGAAAAAAAAAGAAAAGAAAAAGAAATTGTGTGAGTGGGAAACGCTAACCGAAAAGGATTTTTAAAGGATTATTTTCAAAAAAAAAAAAAAAAAAACTTTGAGGTGAGTCTGGCTTTTTGTGAGTCATTTGCCATTTTTTTTTCCACCCCGAATTTCGAAAGTCACATCTTGACGTCTATACGGAATGCTATTGTAAACAGTTTTATGACGTGAAATTTCCACGTGGTGTTTTTTAAGCGTGACGAAAATGTGTTAGTGTGATTACGTCGTGTATGGTTCGGGATTAAATTTTATTTTTTTTTTATTTTTTGGGATGACCTTTTAAGCTTTAGTAAATAAAAACTCGTTTGCAAATGTAAACAAATCGCAAAAACTTTAGTCATCAATTTTTTTTTAAACTCTTTCATTTTTACGATCTTTAGTTGAATTTCAATGAATTTTAATTCTTTTAGATTCTGTTTACGGGTCATTCTTCTGGAAGTCTCTTTAACTTTCAAGTGAGGAATTTTTCAAAAATAATTGTAGTCCTTATCTTTCTAATATCTCTTGGAGTCATTTGGGAAGACTTGAGGAACATGAATTCGAACGATTTTGAGCTTCAATAAAAATTTCGTTTTCTGCTGGAGTTACCATATGAATGTGACATTACTATAGACCGGCATTACAATTGCACTAAAATAATTAACAAATCGGAGAAAACCTGAATAATGCATAATGGAAAATATTTCATTTAAGGTTTGATTCAATGATCTTTCATTCCCAACAAAAAAAAAAAAAAAATTAATTCAAGACCGTCTGTGAGTAGACCGACTTTATGTCCAAAGTTACAGTAAAGGTACCTTAAGAAATTTGCTCATTTTTATTTTTAAAAATTCTTTCCGTATTCATCATTATGATAGATCATGTAAAAAATGGAATGGGAACAGGGCCATTTTTTTCGTATTTTAACATTTAAAATTTCGTAAAATGAACTTGGACTTTTATGCACCTTTAAAATTTTTAAAGAATTACAAAAGTTATCGAGATTAAGCAATTCATTTTTCTCAAAAAGTTATTTTTAAAAGAGAAAATAACCCGAGACAAAAAATTAATACTTTCAAAAGAATAACCAAGGGATGTTAATTGAAATTGGTTAAATTAATGATTAGATCCAGAAAAGGGCAGTCTTTATCCGCCTTCGCGATATACTTACTTATTTGCACCGGAAGTTCTGTGGGTTTTGCTTCTACGATTTTTTTGATCATTGTTTGCTTTTTTAAATTAACTATCGTAAAAAATGGCGAATCAGAAAGTAGTTTTCATGCACGGAGAAAAAAATATACTTGTCATTACTAGAATGTAGGAATCCATTGCAAAATCTAATTTCAAATCCTCTAAAAAAGTTTTAGAAGTTGTGAAATTAGAGGCTTTGAAAGTATGGGATTTTGAGAAATCTCTAAAAAAGTTGTTGAAATGACCGAACGTAAGTTGAAACTCTCGTGATTTTGTAAAAATTGGAAGATTTGCAAATGTTATGCAAATCTCAAACAACTCTTTTTGAGGTTTCGCAAAATCCCATATTTTCAGAACTCTTATAACGTTTTATGAGGATTTGAAGTTAAAGACTAAGAAAACATACGATTTTTCATTTTCTCTAAATAGATATTAGATGGAATGAAAAATGATGTTTTCAAAATCTCTAGCTTGAAATTCTCTAAATGTCGTTTAGAGGATTTGAAGTTAGAGGTTTTGCTTAGTACCCCAATGGAGTCATTGGTACTAGAATTTCAATATAGTAATATTGAATAGTAGTCCGCACTGGATGACAATTACTTCAAAATTTAATAAGCAAAATTTAAATCTATCTTAGTAAATATTTAGCTGTTTCCAGTACTGACTTTCTTCTCCACGTACAAAGATATATTCGTAAATATTTAAGGAGGACATCTTTTAAGTCTTCAAGTCTTCATAAGCTTTTTTTTTTTTTACTTTCTTACTTTCTTTATTATACGTTTCACTGTGAGCTATCGTAATCTGTCGGCAATTTTAAAGACTCGAAAGATGACTGCCCAATACATTCAAAATAGATAACGCGACGGAGTCTTTTTACGGTATCACTTGAATCTGTAATTCGTGACATCTCGGTATCGTTCGGTATAGTTCGTCTTCGTACGCGCAAGGAATCAAGCGTCTATTTTCACATGACTTCGGCACAAAGTGTTTACTATATAATGATATTGTGAATTTAACTATGAATTATCATATGCAGAAACCATGCTTTTTACGAAAACAAGGGTTTGTGTTGATTAAAAATAAACCTTAAAAAGAAAATTCGGGAGGATCGTGCATTTTTTTTAGTCCAAAAAAAAATATATATATATAAAAAAATATTTTTTAAAAAATTTTCTTTATTATTATCTTAAAAAATCGGACTAAAAAGCAAAAAATAGGCTACATATAATATAAAAAGAAAATTTTTTTCAAAAAAACTGTCTTTATTATGCAATATAATACTTAAATAAAAAAAATCGTACTAAAAAGCAAAAAATAAGTCCAAATTGCTATGAATCGATTCACCGATTTGTCCGAAAACGATTTTCATATTTTCCAAGAGCTATATTTTGAATCTGTTTATGGCTTTCTACTCGAATTATTTTTAAAAAATTTTAATTTCGTAAAATATAAAGAAAGTTGCCAGATCAGATAAAAATCTGTCCCAAATCTGGCTACTTTCTTCCCTGGTAAAAATTTATTCCCTAACATTACTGATCCGGCTTTGATTCAAGTTGAAAAACCTGACTGAAATGTAACTGTTTTCAATCTTGATTCATTATTGAATCAATCTAGATCAACAATATCGATCTTGGATTAGGGATGGACGACAACACAAGATTTCTTGTGTTGTCTTGTGGTTTTGCGCTGAAAACAAATGAAAAACAAGATCTTGCCTTGGCTTGAGAATTGTTCAAGATTTTCCTATATTTTCTGATTATATGTGAAACATAACGTTTTACCATGCAAAACGTTTTGGAAAATGTCATGTTCGCAATATGATTTGATGTAAATAGGACTACTACCTTCGCAATGGACACAATTCCTTTCGCCAAATAATTATATGGGTTTGTTTATATTTTTTTGTTTACTTTTTTCTTCACCGCCATTACAAAAAAAGTGGGAGAAGAAAAAAATATTAACTTAGAGCTTCACTGCCTTATGTTGCAAGATCTTGAGCAATACACAAGAACTAAACAAGACCGTCTTGTGCTTGTGTTGTCTTGTGTTGTGTCCATCCCTATCTTGGATCAGTATTGGAACCAATTTCCAACCAAATCCAGCTCGAATCCAGACTGATAACTGTTACATTTCAGTCAGATTTTCCATTCGGCCATATCGGCCAGTCTGGACAAATTTTTACCAGGGTTTATATTTTACGAAATTAAATTTTTTTAAAAAGAACTCGAGTAGAAAGCCATAAAAAGATTCAAAACATAGCTCTTGGAAAATATGAAAATCGTTTTCGGACAAATCGGTGAATCGATTCATTGCAATTTGGACTTATTTTTTGCTTTTTAGTACGATTTTTTTTATTTCAGTATTATATTGTATAATAAAGAAAGTTTTTTTGAAAAAATTTTTTATATATATTTTTTTTTTTTTTTTTTTTTTTTTTTTTTTTTTTTTTTTTTTTTTTTTGGAGAGATTTTGAACCATTCAAGGCCGAAAAATGGACTTTGTTTTATCTCGCTTGCCCATGTAAATAAAAATTCCAAGAAATTACTGAAAGACTATCCTTTGGCATTAAAATGAAGGGGGTGTACTCGGCTTAAGGCCTCCAAGAAATTTGTTGGTGTTCCCATACTGTGACTACAGCATTTTGGTAGAGGTCCCGATATTGGTCTCAATTTTTGTCCAACATAGGGACCTCTATCAGAATTTTAATGAAGACCGGCTATATTTAGAATATAGCAATTTGCGCGACGTTGAAATAGTATATTGTTAACCAAGGGACTGAATAGTATATTTAGGGCCTTGTAGGGGAGGAGCGACTTTGCAAGACAGTGTCAATGCCAAGCCGAGCGAAGCGAGGCTTCTGTTCCTGTCTTCTGTTCCTGAGGCACTGTTCCTGTCTTCAAAGTCGCTCCTCCCCTATAAGGCCCTAAAGATATTTTTTAGTACGAATAAAGAGGGTTAGGTTAGGTTCAAGATTGATAAAAAAAAAAGGTTGTTTTTGTGAAATGAGAATTGTTGCCTTTTTTAAAATTAAATACAGCGGTTTTTCCTGCCAAAAGTGTTTCTTCTTAAACTGTTGTTTTTGTTAAATGACAATTATTGTTTTTTTTTTTTTTTTTTTAAATAAATACAGCGATTTCAGTACGAATAACAGGGTTAGGTTAGGTTCAACGTTGATAAAAAAACTATTGTTTTTTTTATTGACAATTGTTGCCTTTTTTTTTTTTTTTTTTTTTTTTTTTTTTTAAATAAATACAGCGGTTTTTTCTGTGAAAAATATTTCTGTTTATTGCTGGGTTTTTGCCCAGTGTTCAGAAAAAAATGCTCAAAAATGAAATACAAACAAAAGTATGTAAAGAGAAAAGACAAAACAATCTTCACTGAAAAATTTCCGGGAACGTCCATTTTTTCTTGCCATTTTACAAAATTATCGTACGAGTTTTCATAACGATTTTTTGATTTCGTGGGAATCAACCCATCATTCGCTTTTGCCACTAAATCCTCTATTTCTTCTCCTATGTCACTCATTTTTAAAAACAAAAAACCGCCACGAAAAAAAAAATAAACCATTTCCAAAAATTAAACGTCAAAAATTGAGGTTACACTCGCCTTTATCATGTGACAATTATTGAAGGCGTTGCCAGTTCTCTTTCTTCGGGGCCCTCTACCACGACATCTACCGTCATTGTTAAGAACTAGCAATTACCTTTCCAAAGTTGGTATTACGTCAAAACTGTAGGGAAAACTAAAACTTTTCAGTCCTTGGCCTGAAAGTAGGGCCCTTTTTTATGTGTCTGTCAAAGTTTTCCTTTCTGGGCTCGAAATAATGATCAAAAAGGGACTTTCACATACATAAGTACTGAAAATGAATTTTCTGGTTGAGGTTTATTTTAACCCCGAGCGCGAAGCGCGAGGGTTTATAAAAACCGAAACAGAAAATTCGTTCGACTTCCTAGGTTAAACAAGATATTTTTCCGAGTCAATGATTAATTGTTCAGAAAAACTAGAGAAAATGGTTTGATAAATTGTAAACAAAGTCTTCTGTAAATAGGTTTAACATTGATTTGCTCTGTGCGGGAAAAGTTATTTTCTGCTCTGATAGCATGCGCGAAAAGTGGCTCTTTCTATTTACGAGTAATGAAAAAAATTTTTTAAAAACCCTCGTAAAAACCTAAAAAAATTCAGGGTGTGTTTTAAGTCAAATTTGATGGGGCCTCAAAATCTGAGAACCTTTTTTTCACCTTTTTTTTAAATCATTCATTGATGCTTCACCAGAGCCGAACTTTGCAATAGGCAAAATAGGCAACTGCCTAGGGCCGCACGTTTTTATGGGGCCGCGCTTCGTTGAGGACCCGCGGATATGAAAGGGCAAGGTTGTTTTTTCACTTCTTAACTACAGGTTCTAAAAACTTTGCAAAAATGATTTTTTTTTTTTTTTTTTTTTTTTTTTAGCTTTAAAAGACCGTACCGGGCCGTAATTTTTGTTAAATATAAATAAATAAAGGTACAAAGATAAAGGAGAAGGATTCATGCAAGACCGAACCTGAAGTAAGAATTCATGCCAAACATTTCCTAAACTCATTCCACCACATAAAGCTTTTCATCATTTTGTAATGTCCGCGATCCCCAAACCGTAATTTTTAGCCTTTTCCCATGCCTTTTCCCTGCAAAATTAAAAAGGCTGCTAGATTAACTGCTAGATCTTTCTGATTGACATGCTTCTGTTGTGGCTAGTTTTGGTCCGCCTGAGGAATAGATCCTCATACTCTCTGGTTTCGGAGAGCGTTCCCCTATCCGCCACCTGGGGAGGCGCCCGATGGGGGACTAGCCGAAAACCCCACACGGGTTGGGGGGAAAACTCGGAGACCGCGCCCGACCGAGTTGTCCCCCCAAGCCAGCTTCCAAGGATCACATCCTCCTAACGCCACAAGTCACCAACCCCGTACGGATCGACATAAAAATGACGTCCTTTTCACATCGATCCGCCCGACATTGGATCCGCATGACATAAGGAGGACTTTACTCCTCTAGCTGACAACTTAAAACTAATACAATACCTATAACTAATACAATAACTAAAACTAATACAATAACTTAAACTAATACAGTAACTAAAGCTAATAAAATTAATACAACTAAGCTTAAACTAAATATGATTTAAGATTGTACGAATGTACAATGTACGGCATTGGACGTTCATACAATTTACAATACCAAACATTAGAGACAAGATTGTCGAGATACTATTCGACAACCTTTACGCGAAAAATGAATTCGATTTTTTTTTATTTTATTTTTTTAAATGTCGTTTAACCGCTTTTTAAAAAAATGGTAATCGACAGCTTCTGCAAACTATAATAGGCTGCCTTTTAAAGTCCCGTTTTGTTTTATTTAATTTTAATTTTTTTTTTTTTTATTTAAAAAAATGTAGGAGAGGAATAGAAATAAAAAGAAAAATAATAATAAAAAAGTAGTAGAAAAAATTGGAAATAAGAAAAAGAAGAAAAGGTAAAAACCTCATAACCCAAATCCATGCCAAACCATACCCATACCATACCATACCACATCCATACATAACTATACCATAGCTATGCCCAAACCCATTGCCCAAACTCAAACCTCGTTGTTGAAGCTTTTGGACTGCGTTGCGGCTGTGACGATTCCTCTGGTTGCGATGATTCCTCTGACTGCTACTGTGAAAACTGAAACAAAAAAAACAAAAAAAAAAAAAAAAGACGATTAAAAAAGGGGGGGGGGGTTGGAGACCCTCACAATGGAGTTTATCTCCCGCGGTATGATTGAAATAAAAAAATTAATTATTTTAAATTGTAATGTTATTATTATTACTATTTTTGTTTTTAAATTAATAGTTTGAGATTATAAAAAAAAATGCAAAAATGCAAAAAAATTTCGAATTTCCAGCCGTAAAAGGTTAAGACCTTCCGCATTGGACCGGCGGTCTAGGGAACCATGCCATCAGAGCTCGCCGGAGACCTATCGGCTTTAACTCTACATATGTACAGTTAAGGCTTGCGGTGCGCCAATAACCTCGGACACCCAGTCTTCCGAAATGAAACCCTGGAGACTCTCACTATGGAGCTTATCTCCCGCGCCATGCATGTTCGAATCGAATAGAATGTACAGCCTAATAAAACTCTGCAGCTCCAAGAGAGGGGCTGACTCCTAACTTAACGTTTCGGGGGAACTTAACACTAAACAATTAAAACTAATACCACAAGGCCAGTCGCTGGGTCGATACCTAGGCCTTCTACGATGGGAGACCAAACCTCCTGGTTTGCCTCCAAGCCGGACCGATAATAGTAAATTAAAAAAAAAAAAAAAAAAAATTATAAACCGTATTTTAAATTTAATAATTAAATTATTTTTAAAAAAATGAAATAAAAACCGAACACTATTTTATTTAAATTAAATAAAGCCCGAGCTAAAAAAAATATTTATTAAAATTAAAAAAAAAAAAAAGAAAAAAATGCACTCACGGACACCGGCGAAAAAAACCGATCCGACCCCTTCGGACGTAGGAATCGGAATGAGACACTCCCGAAAAACACTTGGCGCCGATTGGTCTGCGCATGCGTCTTGATGACGTGAGCAGATTTCCAAAATGGCGGTTGAAACATTTTTAGTGTGTTTTTGTGTGAATTTAACATTTAACTGTATATTTCCTGTTCTTTTTTGAATTTTTTCAATTAAAAGAAATGCAATTTCAATTTGTGGTGAAAAATTGACTCTAATTTCGAAAATCGTACAGCTTTTTTCTACAGAATAAGCTTATTACAGAAGAGAAGAGTTTTGGAGAGCTGTGGAGTTACGTGGTCTTTGTTGTAATTTTGGCTATAAAGAATAATGGAATTATTTTTCATTTAAATTGTGAGAAAGTTCTTTCGATCCGATAGTCACTGTCGAATGAAACGGTGCCAGAGCCGAACTTTTCAGTATGCAAAATAGGCAACTGACCAGGGCCGCACGTTTTTAGGGGGTCGCACGTCCTTGAGGACCCGCGGATATGAGATGGCAAGACAGTTTTTTCATTTCTTAACAGTTTCTAAAAACTTGTTGCAAAAATGGATTTTTTTTTTTTTCATACAAAAAAATGTATATATCCAAATGCCCAATATCTGCTATAAATCCAAATCGCCTGCATTGTTATTCAGAACTACTCAGACGTGCCGTTCAAAAAAAGAAAAAAACACTAACAAATTTTAGCTTTTTTTCCGTTCGTTAAAATTATGAATAAAAAAAGGCTATTATGATGCGGTGGCATTAACCTTATTACCCAGGCTAATTTCTGTACCTGCCATTGAAAAAGCGCATCAGAACAAGCGGCCATATTTTTACTAATTATTCGAATTTACTTTAAACCGAAGGGAAAAAAGTCGAATCGTACAAAACTAAAACAAAATTTTCTGCGAAAATTCTGCGAAAGATAAATATATTATATTTAGTATATTAAGGGAGGGAGGTTTTGGGGGGCCGCATCGAGACGGTTGCCTAGGGCCTCCACGGTGCTCAACCAGTCTCCGATTATAGGGCGGAATGGACGAAAAAATCTGACTTCACAGCGGGTTTAGGGATCATAAATATAGTCCGAAACAAGCAACCGCCAAATCGCGTCAGATCATCCTGGGCCTGCCGGGAGCCCCAAACTTCTCCTTAGTCGTGTTGTATATTATATGAAAACCCGTTGCAAATGCTGTCGAAGGAGACCTTACAGAGATTTCTATCTGTTATAGGCATGAAAATATCGCCATTTAAACCATTCAAAATGAATGATCAATTTTAGACCCTTTTAAATGACGATATTTTCATGCCTATAACAGATAGAAATCTCTGTAAGGTCTCGTTCGACAGCATTTGCAACGGGTTTTCATATGATATACAACACGACTAAGGAGAAGTTTGGGGCTCCCGGGGGGCCCTAGTGGGGGCCCAGGATGATCTGACGCGATTTGGCGGTTGCTTGTTTCGCACTATATTTATGATCCCTAAACCCGCTGTGAAGTCAGATTTTTTCGTCCATTCCGCCCTATAATCGGAGACTGGTTGAGCACCGTGCCTCATTAATGTTAAATTCGGCTCTGTGCTTCACAAATTATTCCATGAATAATTCGTTATCTCATTCAATAGCTTATCGTTCAGTGATTATTTGTAAGTCATCCTTGCTTAAAGAATTAACTTCTTTGTTAATTCATTTCTGGGTTGTTTGACACAATTCCTTTAACAGGTTAATATTTAGTCACGCGCTATTAAGTGAAAAGTTAATTTTCCTCCGGGTACTAGGAAATTGAAATCAACTAAAAGGCTTCGATATTATGCCGCAGATGTTGACGTCTTCCAAAAGAGGTTGAGCTGTTAGACAGTAACATTACTCCGCTTGAAACACAATACCGTTCCAAGACATGAACGAAACTTTATAAACTAGCGGAACCTGAAACTGAACATAAATTTTCATTTTGAACATTGAATAAAAGCAACGACAAGTTTGAGAATAGATCCACTTGAGTCTAATTATGGTTTAGGAATACAAGTTTCTCCTCGGCAGAGACCTTAGAAAATGAGAAATGTGAGCAATGGAAGAGGGGCGAAGGGGTGGCAAAGTAAAACAGGAGCGGGAAGGGGGGAGAGGGGCCTTAGTTGGAAACTTGTGGTGACCTTTTCTTCTCTTTTCCATCCTTCAGTTTTAGTTTCCTGTAATTTTGTTTTCCATCTTCCTTTTTGTCTGCGGTTGAGTTTTATGCCAGCGATAGTACGGAACACAAGAGGATTTTACATGGTAACTTTAAAATTACAATTTTTTTTCTTAAAAAAAAAAAAAAAAATGGATTGTAGGAACAAAGCTGGAAGTCGAAAGGCAGCATCATTCTTTGACAGTTTCCCCAAAAATGTTTGGCTTATGACGTTCCGTGTCAATAAATTCACGTTTCCCCAGCCTATAAGTTTATATTAGATCCGGTGTCATGGTTGAATTGCAATGAAGGTTTCTGATAGTTGTCGGTAAGAAAAGGAGAAACTAATGTCAGTTGCGATACGTGCTTCAAACTTAAATATGAAAATTAGACATGTTCGTCTATCATTCCACGTCAGCATTCCGTCGACGTTTCCCGCAAACGAAATAGAACGAAATTCGATCTGTAAATAAATATAATAAGTGGGAATAAAACTTTTTTTTTTCCAAGTTAGGTTTTGAGAACCGCTTGAAGAATCGAAGTCTTTGAAGTGCATTATCCTTCAATAAACGATATACTTCCAGGTCCCCCGTACTTTTTTTGGAGAGGAAAAAAAAAGCTTCCAACAAATTCATTTTATTTAAAAACTTTTTCGTTTTCCTCGTTTTCCAGTTTTCCCCCCGTTTTTTTCCCTTCTCTCACTCTTTTTCTTTCCCTGCCCTCTTCCCGGGTCTTAATTTTTTGACAAGTTTTGAAAAGTTTTTTTTTTTTTTTTTTTTTTTTTTTTTCTTTTTTTGGTATATGACATTTTGCCTCGAGCATTTTTTATTTCTTCTTCATTTTACCGTATTCGCTCTGATTTGTGAAGCCCTTTTTTGTCTTCGTAATGTAATTCCATTTATTTTTTTATTTATATACATGTATTTTCTTTTTGTTAATGAAGAGCTTTTTTTTTGCGATTAATTGAAGGAATCCTGCTTAAGGTAGGAGAAGGAAAAAAGAGCTCGAAAAGGAATTAGGCCACAATATCACAAAGTATTGTGGCCAAAATTTGAGAATCTAAATTTTTTTGGAAACTGGAAGATAGTTCATTTGAAAATATGCTCTTATTTTTACACTATTTTAGCTGGTTTCAACCATCATGATGACTGTAATGTTCTACTTTATAATTTGCTCGATAATTAGAGGTATGTCTCCATTAGTGAATTAATTACATGATGTAATTAATTACAGAATGCAATTAAACTGTTTACAAAGGTGTTAATTTTTTTTTTCAAATCTTTGGTGCTCAATATCCTTTTTCATAATGTAGATCTAACCAGCAAGATCGAAAACAACGATTTAGGACCTTCGAAAATCATTTAATTACATACTGTAATTAATTACATCATGTAATTAATTCACCAATGGAGACATACCTTTAGCTTTTATTTTTTGCTGCAATAAATGTAATATTTTTTGAGACTTATCAGGGTGCAAATTCACTACGGAATGTTGTACCAACATTGTTGTACCAACAAATGGTACAATGCGTACGGAATGTGTAAAAATGGTACGGAATGTTGTACCACGACTATTGTTAGTGTGAAATTAGTGTGAAATATTGCATTTGTGCAATATTTACGTGAATATAACATTTCACAATTGTGAAAGTGTGTTCAAAGTTCACAAGTGTGAAATTAGTGTGAAATGTTATATTCACGTAAATATTGCATAAATGCAATATTTCACACTAATTTCACACTAACAATAGTCGATTCGTTAGTTTGTAAAACATGTTGGTCCAACAAGTTGGACGAACATGTTGTTCCAACTTGTACCAACATGTTTGACAAACGAACGAATCGACTGTGGGTGCAAATTCACTATGGAATGTTAGACCAACATGCTGGTACAACAAGTTGGACAAATATGTAGTACCAACTTGTTGTACCAACTTTTTGGATCAACGAACGAATCGACTATTTCAGAATTTATTCCTACTCCGAAATTAATGTGGAATGTTGGTCCAACAAGTTGGTACAAGAAGTACGACAAAACATGTTGGTACAACATGTTTGACAAACCAACGAATCGAGTATTGCAGAATTTACTCCTAGGGTGCACTCTTTGCACCCTTTAAACCAACATGTTGTACCAACTTGTTGGACCAACATTCCACACTAATTTGGGCGTAGGAGTAAATTCTGCAATAGTCGATACGTTCGTTTGTCAAACATGTTGTACGAACTTGTTGTACCAACATTCTACACTAATTTCAGCGTAGGGATGCAAGTTCACTGTGGAATGTTGGACCAACGTGTTGCTACAACAAGAGAATGTCAATTTGCACCCTTAGCAAATTAAACAAATTTTTTTTTTCTGATTTAGCTCTCAATTTTGTAACTTGCTGTCTTTAAATTTTGATACATAATCATTCAATAAAACTGGTATTTTGCATCCCCCACCCCTTGCTACATATCTCACTTCAAAAATATCAAGGAAAAAATTTTTTTAAACATTATGAAATGTTAATAATAATTTAATTAAAAAAAAAACGAAAAATTTTCAACTATTTTTTAGAAAAGTGGATTGTGCAACAATTTTACCTCCGGAGGGTGGGAATGAGTCTGAGCTGAGATATTCATGTTGTGCAAAATCTCGTACATGGAATTCTGTTTTACATGCTAAGGAAAGGTTAGAGTATTAACCTTATCTTTACCGATCCTTTAATCCATCCGAGCAAATTATTAATCGTTTCACCTATTTCCGAAAGGCTTTTCTCTTGGTAACCGTACTTGAGAAACTATATTCGAATATAATTATCCGGGATGTATTTCCCCTGAATACTAATGTCCGGCAGAATGAATTTCACGTTTAATATATCCGTTAAAACATTTTTTAACATTTTGCTTTTTCTTTAATGAGTTTTTTTTTTTACCCTTCACGAGTCGTAACTTTTTTGATTGATGATGTTGAAGCTGTTTCATCGTTCCTGTTCAATTTCTTCATCTTCTTCCGGCGAATCTGTAACTTTAAAAAAATGGAGGAACATTTGGAAAAAATTCTCACTTGTTGTAATGACAGTGAATGCAGAAAAAAAGAAAAATTTAATTCTGCCCACGAGTTTGTTATTTTCGTTAAGTGAAAAACGAATCAAAATAGACCAGGCGTTGTGAGAGCTAAACCGCGGAAATAAAAAGTCAAGCTTTTTTTTTTTGTGCGAGGTTTTTTACTTCAAACAACACAATGAAGTGAAGCTTTCAAAATTTTAACCACTGGTCAAGACCATTGAAGCTTAAATTAATATCAGCAACTTGCTCATTCGGAAAAATCATTTTATTGAAATCTATGGGCTTTGCTTTTTTCTTGTTTGAAATGTCAAAAGTAAAAATCCACCAACATTTTTTTTCCTCTATTCAAAACGTTTCAGGAGGATGGAAAAGTGTTTGCAATTTTAAAAAAATCATTTTCAGATTCGACCAACTATTTTAGGCCGAAAATTTTCCAAAATAAGGGCAAATTAGTGCCTTTTCTACTAAATTTTCTTTGAAAAAGCTTTTACTAAGTTTTTCTATGTAAGAGATTTAATTTTTTTTTTTTTCTGGTTCCAGATACAAAATGGGGATGGTCGAATAACGACAATGTGTTGGCCAAACGGCTCCAAAGCGTTGTCGCGTTTGGGATTGTTGTGGGGGCTGTTGTCGTTAGCAACCCTTCTTACCGCGTTTGTAAGCAACGTTTGGCTTTACACGAACGAACCTGTCCGGCTGAACGATCACTCGACCACAGTTCAATTCAAAATCGGATTATGGAAAGTTTGTCCCAGCTATAAGCGCACCAACGCTACTCACTGTAAGTCATTTTTAATTTTTTGATACACCGAGGTGATGTATTCCCATATTTACAGGATTTTCAGTCCCACGACTGAAACAGAAACTTGCTTTTTTTTTTTTTTTTTTTTTAATTCAGTATAGTACGCTATTTACATAAAGCAGTGTCTTCACTGAAAAGCTTTTTAGAAAAATTGATAAGGTTGTTTAAGGTTAGTCTTGAGCTTTTTTAGGCCCCCAAGACCTGCCAGTGCCATCTGCAGGTCTGGGGGGAGGAGGTTGAAGTGGACTGTGCTTTGCAGCTTAAAGTTGTATTAGGGATCCCGAATATTATTAGTTGTTAATAGGGATCCCGAATTTTTTTTTTTTTCGAATTTTCCGGGAATTTTGACATTTCCCAAGAATTATTTTTTTTATTTTAGAGAATTCTTCGAAGAGAAACGAAACCGGGAATGGGGAATTATACGGCATCTGTTAATTTTTTAAACTTTTTTCACATAAAATTTTTAATATGTTCGCTTAAAATGAAAAAACGTGATTTTTTCCCCCCGCAAAATGTGCCGATTTTATGCTAAACGAAGAAATGTATGCATCGTTCTGCTTATTACCTAACTTAATCCAATTTTTCCATAAAGAATTCCTGGGAATTGAGAAAATAATTTCCAAATACTCAAAAAAGCCCCCATTCCATATACCAAAAATTATGCAACTAAAACTGAATGTCCTGTCATACCAAATGTGTACATGCATATGAAAACCTCCCACTTGTACAATCCGGATAGTTTGTTTTGATTCGAAACTTATTTGTTTACAAAAAGTTAAAAAACAAAACATACTATCCGGATTATATAAGTGGGAGGTTTTCATATGCACGTACACAAATACCTAACAAACCTTGCATTGAAATTTAATTCTGATGGGTCGTTGATTGATACCTGAGTCCTTGACATTCCAAAGCTCGAATTATTTCCATGGCATTCAGTGCAGGGAAGCATTTGAATGAAAGCATTGCGTTTACATTTCTGGGAGAGTAGGCAAGTTCTGTCTTGCATTTGGAGCCGTAGCTTTCCCTTGAGATTTAGAAATTGATTGAGCAATTAGAAGACCGTGATACCTACCTGCTGTTAAATGATTAACGATTTATTTTTGAAATTAAAAAGAAAAAAAAATTACTGTATTCGGATTTTTCTACGGAATGTAAAAGTTTATTGAGGAAATCGGCTACGAGTTTTTCTATTCCGATTCCGATGAAATTAAATCTCTGGATAGGAAAAGCTCGCTTCAAATTCCTCCTCATGCACCTTGATAAATGTTTGTTTGAACTGGTTTAAGTAGTCGACTGTACACGTCAGACATGGGACGTAATTTACGATGCGACCCAGGCCAGGCTCTGTCTAAATTGTTCCTAATAACCTGACTCCCTTTTCCCTTTCCCCGGATAATCAAGGATTAGCTTCTCTACCATTTCCGTTTGGAAAAAAAAAAAAAAAAAAATTCAACAAGTCGCCATCAAAAATTTCGATAAAGAGAGAAAAGGGATAGAAAATCCTTCAAAAAGATCATTGCTTGTAATCGACAAATGATTCATGGACGGGGGAAAAATGTTTTCGGGACAGGAAATGGAAACTTTATCAGGCGAAAACTAAAAGTTTAAAAGCTTTTTTTTTTTTTTTTTTAAGTGCCCGTAAAATAATTTTTTTATAACTCGAAAGGCTAATTGTAGGAAAACAAATCGTCATGAAATTTAAATAAGGTATAACAACTTTTTTAACGGTTAACTTACTCCTTAACCGAAGCCCTTTTTGGTTGTGTGTTTTTGTTGCACTAAAACTCGAAACTCTTCCATTAGGACTTTTTTTCATGTTTTATTTACATAAGCAACTTCTCTCAAAGTTGAGATTTTGATACGAAAACGTTCAAAACAAAGCATTAACTTGTACTTCAGTTTTATGTTTGCGTTTCACGAGTATTGTTTCCCCGCGAATTTTTTACCAGCCAACTTTTACAATTAACGCCAAGTTTTAAAAAAGAAAACAGTTGAAGTGTTTGGCACGGAAAAAATTACCGAATTGATTGAGTTTTGAATGTCGATCAATCCCTGTCTTTTAGCCGTTCTAATCTTTGCAAAAAAAAAAAAAAAAAAAAAAAAAAAAAAAAAAAAAAAAAAAAAACGATAAAAATAATTATTAATAAATTATTGTAATAACTTATTAATAATTTTTTTTATCAAAACCTATTTGGAAGGGAAAATCTTAAATCAGTTGATTTGGTGTTTAAAATTAATGTGAACGTTTCTGCAATAGGGCGGGTCGAAAAACGCGAATTTTTGAATTGGAAAACACTTGATATGGGAAGTGATGTTTTTTTTTATAATACACTGTTAAAAAAAAAGAGTAAAATCTACTCTTAAAGAGCACATATCGGACCCTCTACTTTTTTAGAGTAAAAAAGCCTTTTTTCATTGATACACTACTCTTTTTCAGGAGTAAAATTTATTTCAAGAAAGTAATACTTAGCATTACTTTCTCCGAAATAAATTTTACTCCTGAAAAAGAGTAGTGTATCAATGAAAAAAGGCTTTTTTACTCTAAAAAAGTAGCGGGTCCGATATATGTTCTTTAAGAGTAGATTTTACTCCTTTTTTTTTAACAGTGTACGATTAACCCTAATTTTTTTCAAATTTTTTAAAAGACATTTTGTGGCGCCGCAATGGCTTGATATTTTCAAAAAGCCCATTTGAGGACCAAAAATGAAAATTTTTTTTCGCACAAAAGACCGTCGTTTCCTATCGGAAGTTTTGCATAGATTACGAATTGCAAGTCAAAAATTATTTTTGGTGCACAGTTTTTGAACTACACGCAGGATGCCACTATTCTGAAAGTGTTATTATGGCTTTCTGTCTGTGGCTCAAAAACCGCGCAGTAAAACTAATTTTTGACTTCAAATTCGTAATCTGCGCAAAATTTCCGATAGAAAACGACGGTCTTTTATGCGAAAAAAAAATTTTCGTTTTTGGTCCTCAAATGGGCTTTTCAAAAATTCCAAGGCCATTGCGGCGCCTCAAAATGTTGTTTAAAAAATTTGAAATCTCCCTACCTTTGGGAAGGTGTTGCAGATGCAACGTTAATGCGTTTATTGTCAGAAAAGCATTTGTATAAATTTTCCTTCGGTAAAGAGTCTACACTGTCTGGTCTAGAGCTTGGGATTCATAGTAAAGAAAATTGTTGAATTTTGGGTATAATGTTCCATACTTAAGTAAAAAGTATCCAATTCTCAAAACAATATTATTTTGTGCTGGATGTATCTGTATTCTCTCGTAAACTATAGCGTATTTTGCAGGATTCGGTGTGGTTCTGATTCATAATTCTTTTGAAGCATGTTTGGAATTCATCTTGGATTTTTTTTTTTTTTTAATATTAACTTAGAAAGAATGGAAGTATCAATCGAGATGATAATAAGAGTTTGAAAACTCAGGCGGAACCGGAAACGGAACTGGAGCCGGCTGTTGAGGTTGTTGAATCACATATGCAAATAAATTTGATACATAGCTGAGTCTTTCTTCTCCTGCCACCAATGGGGTTTTACAATGCGGCAAGAAATGCATTGGCAACTAAAACTGAAAAAAAAAAAATTCATATTTTTTTGACGAACACTTTCATATTCAATTTTTCCCAAAAAATAAAAAACACAAATTTACTTATTATTATGATCCGTATTCTGCGAACTCTGGCTTTATTAATTTTTTTTATTTAGTTTTTCCTGGATTTTTTACACATATTATTTTTTTTCTTTGGCATTTAGTTTCAGTTTCCTCTTATCCTACCATGTAGCCGAAATTAATATTATATAGTGGGGCTATAATTTCGCTAGTGAATCATTGACCAAAAAAATAAACCAAAATTGACCAAATCATTGACCAAAACCTTTTTTTATACTCTTCAGTTTCATAAGAAGAACATATTAAATTTGGTTTTGAGTTTAAGGTACCTCCGTTAGTATTGAGCGGAGAGCAAAACGAACGGCACTTTGCGGGGGTAACTTTTCAAACCAAAGCTGTTACCGTAAGTCCGCCCATCCGTCCATCTGTCCATCTGTCCTCATTTTTTCGTGCTTCGATTGGAGACGCAATTTAAACCTGATCGATCCCATTGGTATATGAATAGGGGGCACTAAGGACAAGAATACTAATATAACTTAATAATATTTATAATACTTACAACTTTTGGTCGAAGTACGTTTGCATATAGCTGAACGGCAGCCGTTCGAAAGGTATAATAATAACTTTAACAAAGCGGGAATCTTTTTTTTTTTTTCATAACTTTTTTTTTCTTATCTTTGGTTTTCGTATATACAAGTAGATATCGCTCTTCTCTTCTGAGCTATGTCAGCGAAAATGGTTATCTCACTTTCCAGAATGTTTGATAAGTGATTTTCGCTTTGGGCAGAAATTAAAAAAAAAAGATTACCTACATTTCGTAACTCTTTATGGTTGTTTTTAAAATTTTTACGTTTCCGAATAAGAATAAATGAAATTTGAAGAGTATCGAACAGTGGGAACTACCACTGTAGCTTGTTTTTCTTTGCTTGCATGCTTACTGATTTAGGCGAATACCAACTTGCCTAATCAAAGGATTTAAAACTTCAAGCTCTAAGATTAAAAAACTATGAAAAAAAGTGCGGAATTGGCCCCTTTCAAATCGTTTGGTATTGATTATTAATTCCCCCGGTTGGACTGGAGGATCTGGGTCATTTTTTTATAAAATTTTTATAAAATTTTTATAAAATTCTTATAAAAAAATTTGAAAAAGTAGTTTTATAAAAATTTTATAAAAATTTTATAAGAATTTTATAAAACATTTTCTTTCAAATTTCGCACATTTTTGTAAAACATTTTGTCCATTTTATATAACATTTTTATAAAATTTTTATAAAATTTTATAATATTTTATAAAAGTTTTGAAAAACTTGTGCAACAAATGCACCCTCCTTTTTCGGTACATTCAACGGAGCTTAGATGTTTTTCCGAGCTGGAAAAATTTTTTTCCCAGTATTGTTCGGCCTTGCATAAGCCAAAGATGGGCGCAACGATTTTTCAGATGTCCGAATCTCATACACAAATGGAATCGGTGAATCCAAGAACAACCTAACTCTTCCTACTACCTGAATACATCTCAGCTATATGTTGAATGCACTATACGGACACAAAATTTTCCAATTCGGCGGAGAAATTGTTGATGCGTCAGCAGGAAAGGAATAAGAAAATACAAACGGAAGTGAAAACGTGCCACTGGCTAGGATGTTTATTATGTCGGGCATATAATTTTCTTTGTTTCCCCTGCATTATTTTATTTACAGTACCGAAAGGTGACTGCAAGTTGTGCGGCATTGTCAAGAAGGGCACCCTTTTGCACCGCTGTATTGCCACGCATCTTTTTAACAGATACGTATTGTGAAACTAGTTAGAATTAAGCTCTTTTGATAGGAATGACTTTTCCCATTTGCCGTTATATTTTCAGGTGAAACTAAAAGCGACGGACGCCTACTGATCTACCTAAAGTTCTTATTCACCAGCCAGGCAGCGGTCCAAAAAATCAAACGATCAATCAATCAATCAATCAGGCTGCCAGCGTATCATCTTAAGCGTCACCAGACGGTAGTTACATTACTGCGTGCGACTGCGGATAAAACAAGTCTAGTCATATCGATTTTTATTCACTTATTGGCGATGAATAGCCATTTTCTGACTATCTAAATTACGATTTTATATATATGTATATATATATATATATATTTCGAGCTAACAGTATCAAAACGTACACCGATAGGAATTAATCATGACATATTTGGTTTTCGGAAATGTAACAACAAAGGTTTCGATAATTTTCAATCATTTATACGGCTATAATACGTAACCTTTGTTTTTTTCTTTTTTGGGAGTCTTTCATTTTTATCGCATGAGCGAAATTTAACCAATTTCCCGCAGTGTTGCAGTAAATGAAAATAGATTTCCATTTCATTTCATTCATTTACTGCAACTCATGATTAATTCCTATCGGTGTAATATTTGATATTGTTAAATATATATAAAAACTCGTGATTTAGATAGTCAGAAAATGGCTGTTCATCGCCAATAAGTGAATAAAAATCGATTAGACTTGTTTTATCCGCAGTCGCACGCAGTAATGTAACTACCGTCTGGTGACGCTTAAGATGATACGCTGGCAGCCTGATTGATTGATTGATTGATCGTTTGATTTGTTGGACCTCTGCCTGGCTGGTGAATAAGAACTTTAGGTAGATCAGTAGGCGTCCGTCGCTTTTAGTTTCACCTGAAAATATAACGGCAAATGGGAAAAGTCATTCCTATCAAAAGAGCTTAATTCTAACTAGTTTCACAATACGTATCTGTTAAAAAGATGCGTGGCAATACAGCGGTGCAAAAGGGTGCCCTTCTTGACAATGCCGCACAACTTGCAGTCACCTTTCGGTACTGTAAATAAAATAATGCAGGGGAAACGAAGAAAATTATATGCCCGACATAATAAACATCCTAGCCAGTGGCACGTTTTCACTTCCGTTTGTATTTTCTTATTCCTTTCCTGCTGACGCATCAACAATTTCTCCGCCGAATTGGAAAATTTTGTGTCCGTATAGTGCATTCAACATATAGCTGAGATGTATTCAGGTAGTAGGAAGAGTTAGGTTGTTCTTGGATTCACCGATTCCATTTGTGTATGGCACTTCGTTGGCTAGACAAAACCGGCCGGTTCACCGTCCGGTTTTTTTAAAAATAAAGTTTTTTTAATTAATATTTTTAAACGTTAATATTGCATTAAATGGGGCGAAACTTATACCAAATTGTTCCTTATTGTTAGAAGAAGTCGAATATACATGTTAAATATGTCGGTAAGCTTAAATTACGTCGATATTCGCAAAATGAACCGATTGTTTATGTTTTTTTACATCGGCCATTTTGTTTTTTATGTAAACAACATTAAATTTTGCAAATATTGACTTAATTTAAGCTTACCGACATATTTAACATGTATATTCGACTTCTTCTAACAATAAGGAACAATTTGGTATAAGTTTCGCCCCATTTAATGCAATATTAACGTTTAAAAATATTAATTAAAAAAACTTTTTTTTTTTAAAAACCGGACGGGGAACCGGCCGGTTTTGTCTAGCCAACGAAGTGCCTATGAGATTCGGACATCTGAAAAATCGTTGCGCCCATCTTTGGCTTATGCAAAACCGAACAATACTGGGAAAAAAATTTTTCCAGCTCGGAAAAACATCTAAGCTCCGTTGAATGTACCGAAAAAGTAGGGTGCATTTGTTGCACAAGTTTTTCAAAACTTTTATAAAATATAAAAATTTTATAAAACTTTTATAAAAATTTTATAAAAATTTTATAAAAAAATGACCCAGATTCTCCAGTCCAACCAAAAGATTTTTAATTAAGCCTCACAACTTGGGCTGTTGTTTATGACTAAATAAAAACAAGTTATTTATTCAATTTTAAATCCCAGCCCGGAGGATTGAAACTCTTGATTGTCGCTCAACAAAATTCAAAAACAATATTACACGCCGTTTTTCATTTCCTCTAGCAAATACACATCGCTTTAATTAATTTCCTCTTATCATCTGTCTGTCGTCAATCCTATCAACGAACTTTTAATTTCGTTTCCGATGCTCGAAAGCAAAAAGAAGCGAGGAGAGGAACCATTTTCGAGACAGGAGCCATCAGCCATCAGCCATCATATATGCTTTTTCTTTCCGGGAGACCGGGAAAAGGGAGCTTTATTCCCCGTGTTCCTAATTCTAAATTGAAGTACCGTAGCCTGTAATTCAATTTAAGGAGGAGAAAGAAATTTCATATCGATTGATTATGCTTTCGCCTGGGAAAATAAAAAAAAATCTTTCCCTTTTTTTTTGTTCTCGATATAAGTGCTTTCGTTGCCATGTCCAATTTCAGATTTTTTTTTTTTTTTTTTTATAAATTTAATGGGCGTGGATTTTTTTTTTCTTAAGGAAAAAAGAGAAACGAAAATTGTAAGTAAAGCGGGTTCAAGTAAAAAGCCATAAAATACCAAGGTGATTTATATGAAGGGCTTAAGCAATATTTTACGAGTTTTATATCGTCGGTTTGTTTTAAATCAGTCGCTTGCTTAAGATGCTTAATGTTCGCTATTTGCAATTTCCCCTATAAGGAAATATTGGGGAGTCGTACGCAATTATGAGAGAAATTATTAGGCGCAAGTATCGATTTTTGTAAAATATCTGGAACGGAGTGAGAAAAAAAAATACGAAAACCATGTATTGTCTACCAAGTTAGCTTCTGACGTGACTTCTTACGTGAAAAAGTGATCGTCATACTGCGATGAAGATTATGAACTTCGAATTTGAAGTTTCGATGGTCTCATCGAAAATCTCACAGAAATTATCGTGAAAGGTAGCAACAAGCCGGAGGCATGTTGTTTTAGTGTTCGCTACCCGATCACTTTGCGATGGATTTTCCCGGTTTTTTTTTCGTCCCTCAGCACTGGAAGTGCATATCCTAGAGCAAAACAGCATATTTAATGCCTTTGCACCCACCATGCATGGACTTTAGGGTGCCCCTTATTTTGGCAATTTTCGAATTTCAAATCACTTACCCCCTAAAATGGTTCTCCTTCGGTGTACTGATAAATCCGAATTTTTTTTAAATTTTTTACTCGACGAGAAAGCGGGGCGACTTGAGCTTCAAGTTCCGAGAATTGCCATAACAGACATAAATTGTACAATTATTTTTTTTTTTTTTTTTTTTTTTTTTTGAGAAAAATATGGTTTCGTATCGGAAATTTTCCGAAGATCACGAATCTGAAGTCGGTTTTTCTATTTCTGGTCTGGATTTTGAGCTAGAGACCAAAATACGAGCGAAATTGAAAACTTGGTGTGTTTTGTCACTTACCACGTTTTTTTTTTTCCATATTTTTGCTTTTAGCTCTAAAACCGGACCAGATATAAAAAAAACGGACTTCAAATTCGTGATCTACGGAAAATCTCCAACATAAAACCAGATTTTTTGAATTAAAAAAAAAAAGGTTGATTTTGGAAAAATGGAAAAATTTTGTTCTGGAATTGACTGTTTATTTAATTTAATAGTAGGAGACAAATGCCAAATGCCGAATAGACCTTCTTCCTCATCCTCATATGTTATCTCTTGCAGTCGAACCTAGTGTTTTTAGAGCAGTCGTTGTAAAAGCCTGCATTGCGTGTGAAGAAAAGCCTGCAGGCGTGTGAAGAATCTAAGATGGCGGCCAAAAACTTCTTTCAGTGTCGGAAAAAAGAACACAAGCTTTTTTTTCTCTTGAACGGGTTTCGCTCCCACTCTTTGTAATTAAGTTGACCTTTAAAAGGAGGTTATTTTATCTGAAATGAAACTCGTAACAATTCTTAGAAAATGTCATGCCGTTTGTTGTTCTTAAGTTGGAAAACTGTAGTCCGAAATCGAGCTTATTTACTTCCATTCCTTTCCTGGAATTTTACTTGCTGAGAAATAACATTGGAATAAACTTATTAACGTTAAAGGCGATTTTTCCTCTAACTCATAAAACCTCACATTAAAGTAGTTTACGAGTCCCCGTGCGTAGTAATTTAAATACTTTTTTTATCAAAAAATTGAGCCAAATTGTTCGGACGAATAAATAGATTCTTATTTATCATGTCCAGAACAGTTCTCATAGATGATTTAGGGAATTAATTAAAAATTCTGAAAATAAAATTTTTAATAATAAAGACACTCAAATGACTTCGATTTCGCTTTACAAGGCGGTGAAAAGTCGAAATTTGAGTAAATGTTTACAAACATGGCTCCATCTTTGCCAAAAAAAAGTTTCAATTTCCAAATATAAATCGAAATATTTAACAATCCTTTAAAGGCGAGGTCGTTTTTTTTAAATAGAATCGTTGTAAGTACGAAGATCAATTCATTTCTAGTTTTTTTCGCAAATCGATCGAGTAGATTTTTTAAAATTTGTGAAAATATCCCACTTCCGGTGCCTGATTCCCATAAGAGCAATGCTTTGATCGGACTTTGAGAGGTAACTTTGACATTTAATTACATTAAAACTACATAAGCAAAAAATCTGAAAAAATTCCAGTTGATAGATTATGTCCTGAAGAATCAATAAGCGGAAAATAAAAAAATTCTATCGATATTCGATTGACTCGTAAACTACTTCAAACGGTGGCGGTGCGACTCGTGGCATTTTCTAATGTTTCGTCTTAAGGCCGCTCTTAGTATGACGCGAAAATTTAAGAAGGGAGAAAAGTTAACTAAAAATCGAAAGATCAATTTTGGATTTATGAAACCGGCGATAACTTAAAGTTGGACGGGTATTTTAATTAATTAGACCGTTTCGCCCCCTCTAACTGAGGAAGGAAACAAACTAAAACGGTTCGGTTATAAAACAAATTAAAGTAATCGCGATCATACTTTTCCATAAGAGTAGCGCTCCCGTATCCAAGGAGACTAACTAGGATTTTACCCCTAAAACGCGCCCGGCCTCTAACAAAACTTAAATGAATAAATGAGCACACCAATTAAACGGGGTGTAAAATTGCCTCGGGTTTCCATTTTAAACTGGTAGCTTTAGTTTATTATTTCAGTTACGTAATTAAGAAAAAGATATTCTCAAGCAAAATGTAAGATGGAAAAAAATACGAATTTAGAATGCACGTCAGAGTGGGACTCAAGAGAGGGATTCTTTTTCCGAAGCTTTAATGCAGTACCCTCTGCGAGGAGGAAAAATATCCTGACGTACGGAGTTGGGCAATGTGTCCGTCGTTAATATTTTTAGAAGAAAAATGAAGTACGAAAATTCCCGTTAATAAAAAAATTTTTGGTAACCACTGTTTTTTCCACAAAGCACGAGCTTCTCAAAACCTTTCTTTCGTTTCCTCATATAATCGCATAAATTCAAAGAAAAATTTGTTTTTTTTTTCTTTTTCTCGAAAAAGAAAAACTTTTTTTTTTTTTCCTTAGAATATATTCACGGAACGTCGAAAATGAAAAAAATTTTATAGCTTTAATAGAGTGAGACTTTACGAAAAACTTATTTTTGTTTTCATGAACCAAATAATTTTCTTTTTTCTCTCTTAAAAAAAAAAAAAAAAAAAAAAAAAAAAAAATTCCGGGCGGTACGTGCAACTTTTTTAGGGGATGAACCATGGGGCTAATCTGGAAACTTTTCCCGAAAATCAGGCCGGCCGTTAATCTTTTGATAATTTTAGGAGAGAAAACGTTATGAAATCATTACGGGTGATTTCACGAATCCTGATTAGAATTTATTAAAACGAAAAGGAGGGAGAGGCGCAGGATGGAGGGGGAGGGGGAGAGAAGAGAGAGTTCGCTTATCTCGAGATTGTAAAATATTAACATTATTCGAAAGTTCCGAGAGGATATAACCCATCGCGCACCTTGTAGCAAAATTTTATTCTCCCCCGTAAAATGTATCTGGTCAAAAATTTATATGGTCTTCGTCCTAGCACGTACCAGGCGTTTGTAATTCGGGGGGGATTTTTTTTTTTTTTCTTGCGGAACTTATCCCCGCTTTTAAAAACCTGTTAAAAGATAACAAGCTCGGATTTTATACTTTCACACTTTAAATCCATCACTTTTTTTTTCCCCCACGTTTCCTTTTTTCGCCCCTTTTCTTTTGATTTTTTAACGAAACAGCTTTTGTTTTATGTTTTTCCTGGCTTTGGAAAATGAGAACTCGAAACCCGGCTAATAAGCTCAATTGTCAGAAGTCAATTGACAATTTTTTCCGTGCTTCGTCATAATCATAACGACCTATCAGGTTGAGGATAGGCAGATTTTCTCTTGATGTCTCCCTGATAAGCTTGTAAACCTGCGCTTCGCCAGTAATGGCTTGATGATACTGTGGATTAGCTACGGAAAATAAAACAAATGATTAGTATTAATGTAAACTCAATGTTGACTCATTGTTTTGTTACCGTTTATTTTAAGGACATGCGACCTTAAACCGAACACATAAGAGAGTGAAGTCTGGTGGATAATTTTACACTTCATCTTGAATTCATTTTCAAACAAATTTATGATCCGCGCCTCATTAATTAAAGAAACTTCCATTTTGTATGGTTGAAATGAATGGCGATGGATGATGTCGAACAAAAAGTCCAGTGCACTTTCATTCGGTATTTGAAATTCATAATGCCTAGTGGATATATTGTCATTTGCAACAATAAATATATAGAAATAAAACGACTGTCCATCACTTGTTAATCCAAGAACATTCTCTCTTGGCACTATCACCCCATAGTTATTGAAAAATAATTCAATCGCAATTTCCCGAAGCTGACCAAACCCACATATATAATCCATATAAAAGCGTTTCTGGAAGTCCTTCTTCAGCTCAACAAATAACCTTCCAAATACACTGTAGGGAACAGAGGTGGACTTGGCATGGCTGGTCTCCACTCAGAAAAGAAAATGACTAATGCGAACGCAAAAGAGCATTGAGACAAGACATTTTTCGTAAAAACCCTGCGAAAACAAAAAAATGTCTTGTGATAAGTCATTTCGGTTCGCCTTGAGATAAAATGTCTTGCCACAAAACAATAGGCGACACTAACGGACATTTTTTTATACTATGCTATTAGAATCAAAATGGCGGCTAGCGAAAACAATGATTATTATTATTTAATGAAATAAAAACTTGTCATTTTAATTTTTATTTTAAAAACATGTAAGTGGACATCGGGATTAACCAAGATGGATATTCAGGATTTTTATATTCACTTAACTTAAATATTTTCTTTAAAAAAATTGAATTGAAATCTAACTTTGTCCAGTGCAGACGATACGGGTTATATTTAGGTTATGTTATTACTATTCATATAAAATTATGAAAAGAAGATTTAAAAATCAAATGAAAAATCTTTAAAGTTATATCACTTATATTATGATGGTTTTGCATGCATATTTATTAATACGAGCATGAGCAGTATTATTATAACATAATGTATAAATTCTACGTAAGCCGCCATTTTGTTTGTTTACAATATATGACTTGCCGACAGCCGACTGAATGACTTGCGACAAGTCAGAAAATGTCTTCCCACAAAACAAAAGCGTTTAAAGCATAATAACAGCTTATGCTAAGTTATTTTGTTTTCTGAGTGTCGTAACGTGTGGCGAACAATGAAGTTAAGCTTCTGAGTTCACGGCGCAAAACACGGATTGGTGTGACCATCGAAACCTCGCTCTATCTAGCGGAGTAAGTTGGAACTTACTAGTATACTCGCATGCAGGCGCTGGGTAAATTTCGATGCTGGTATAACGGTAGTTTCACATAAGCTAGACATTGACGTGCTTAAGCAAGCGAAATTTTATCAGTTGACAAATCTAAGTGTAGTATATGTGTGTATATAAAGTCAATGTTGTAATGTAGTAATGTGTGGTGTAACACCCCCTGCTTATGCTTAATGGCGAAAAAGCAGGGTTATCAATGTTATTTTAATACACTGTAGGGTTGCATATTATGAACTGCAGGGTCGACATATGAGAACACAGAGTTTTATAAACAAAATAACTTACATTTTTCTTAATTTTTTATTTTTAACGGGATATGGATCTTTTTATTAAAAAAGATCCATATCCCGTTAAAAATAGAAAATAAAGATTATCAATGAGGATCGAAAATAAAATCTTAAAAACTTACATTTTTGTTTATCAGTCACTACTATTAAATTTAATTGAATTTCGATACAGAAACCTTTAGGGTTTTGATTTACGGTATTTAAAAAAATGGCCGAGCTTTCTTTTTTTTCTTTTCGACGAACACTGCCTCCTTGATTCGTTTGATGCAGACAGCTAGAACTGTTTCCGGTTAGCTTTTTCCGGAATGGCCAATTTCTTTAACGGAAATGTTTACGCTTTTCCCGTTTAATAATAAATAAATGAATCAATTTAATTTTAGAAATCATGAACGCGGAAGCATGAAAAAAAGGCTTTAACATTCTGCGTTATACAAGCCAAACACCATTATACAGAAAAATCTGCCACCGTATGTGTATAACTCAAGTTTTTGACGCACGTACGTTAAAACCGAAAATCATTGATATCGATCTCTGTTAATAGTCATCCGTTGGAAAGTTTTTTAACGATCATTGAAAATCCTTTTTATCGAACCACAATTTTGAAACAGAAATTGAAACGAAATGGTTATTGAACGTGTAAATTAGTCTGATGGAACGATAATGTTCCCTTTTTTTTTTACGTTTATTACGTGACTTTTATTCGCTTAATGCTCAAGAAAGCGATTTTAATAAGCGAAGAGTGCGGTTTCACATAGACGCACTTTAATCACGACTTTTAGAGTTAATATTAACTCATCCCTCCATATTAGGTCGTCCCTTAATATGTGAATTCTCGAATTTTAAAAGTCTCGGAAAAACCTGACCCGAACCGGAACAAAAAAATTTCGTTGAGTTTTTTGTCCCGCTGCCGTGCGAGAGAATGACGGGAAAATATACAAAGAGAAGAGACGAAAGCGATCAAAAAAAAAAAAATTTTTTTTGTTCATAACCGATAAATGTGCGTTTAAAAAAACTGGAAAACAACGGGAAAAAAACAACTAATACCATGTTAAAATTAAAAAAAGATATAAAAAGATTAACAGAACAAAGTAAAGTTGAAGGGAAAAGATAAAAATTGAATGAAAAAGCAATTTTACGAGTAAAAGTTATGAAGAGAAAAAAAAAAATAAGTTAAATAAAATAAAATAAATCTCCCCAGGCCGATGGGATCACGTTAACGAGCTAGAAAGCTTCAGCAAAATGAAATTTTAGCGTGTAGTCTGTGAAATTCAATCTCTAAAAAAAAACGAAGTTTATCTAGTATTTTTTTTTTTTTTTTTTTTTTCCTGATAATTATGGAATTTGGAAGGATCGATGAGACTGTACTCATCGATATCCTGTTAGCATTTTGCAAGTCGGGATGTATTTACAATGAAGGGTCTGGAGCATGGAAGGGTAACTAATTCAGATTTACAAGGAGAATGTAATCAAAGTTTTGATTATAAGATAACTTGCTAAGAAATGATTTAATAACAGTGTTCACTAAAGTTTCGAGGCCGCGATAAACTTTCGGGAGGAGGAATACATACATAATTCCTTTAACGTTTGACTCTCTCTCACACGTACACATGGGTATACTTGCAACCTTAACCTGCCTAGGATATGCTGCTTACGGGTTCTTGAATTCCCGGATAACGTGCGGGAGGAGGAGGAGGAGGAAAAGGGGAGGCGGGGAGAGAGGGGAAAGCCTTTTCCTGGGCTGTCACCAACAAAATTTTCAAGTCAAAAAGCGATAATATATCCTTTTGTTTTATTCCTTTTTAGGTTTTGAAAAGAGCTTTTTCAACCGGATATCATGAATGAATTATTGTTTCGGAAATGAGACCATCAACACTTTTTGTTTTTTACCTTGAAGAGAGGACTCGCAAACGGATAGGTTATTTTAACGCTTTTTCTCAATGAAGTCCCAATTTTTTTTCGCAGAAAATATCGCAAAGGATATTCATAATAATTTTTATGTTTCCCGTCGAGGTTCAAAAAATTACACTAAGAAACTTCTTCGATGTTACGCTAGGGTGAGTCATTTCTGAAAAGTTTTCCCGATTTTTAATCAGAATAACTAAAGACCAAAAAAGGCCCAATTTTTATTATTTTTCCAAATTATTATAACACACATTTAAAAATATTGTGTTTCCTTCGTTGTTAATCGGAAAGAATCGAATTGAAAAAGCATTCGATGCAGAATTTAAAGAAGAATGAGATGGTTCTGGAAAGAGTTTTGAGCAATTTACAAGTAATTTGTTTTTCTCAAAACTTCAGACTATAAGTTCCATATGCAACAACAAGGAAAAAAATGCAAAAATATCGAAAAAAATTCATAACTTCTGTTTACTGCAAGCCGATTTTAGTTCTCGATCTCAGTCGAATAGGGTTTTATCTGATATTTTTAATTTGAACTCCTCTCCGCAAGCTAAACATTGGATTATGTTCAAACAAAAAAAATCAGATAGAAGCCTATTCAACTGAACTTGCGAGTTTCCAAAAAAGGATTTGAAAGCTCTTAAAGCCCCAAAACATAAGTGAAAACGGTGAGGGGGTGGTTTTAAAAAATCAAGAAATTTTTTGAAAATAATTTCTTTTCGATTTTTAAAAATGGTTAATTTCGGAATTTAAATCAGCCATATTCAGCTCTTTAAAGCCCATTTTATAAGCTATCGAACTGAGCTTTGTTCGTTCAAATCGGTTAAATTTTGGAGAAGTTACGAATTATTTTCTAAAACCTTCAAAAAACCCTAAATATGGCTCTGAAGCCAAAACAAGTAACGTTAGAGGGCTGAAAATTTGGGGGTAAGTTACCCCCCTTCTGTCCTAATCCAATTCCGTTTCATTGGCAAAATTTTTTTAAAGGAAAAGAGCTTTCAAAGAAAAGGTTGGAGGAGCTTCCCTTTTTAAGGAAAGGCAAGAGTTCCGCTACAACCGGAAATACAAAGTCTGTATCTACGGGGAAATCACCAGGTAAAAATCCTGGGACTTTTTTTTTTTTTTTTCATGCTAAAATGTAATTTTAAAATTTCGTTATCCCGTAAAGGCTAAAATCCGTAAACAGGAATTATCGTCCCGCTCTCTATCAAAAAGCAACGATTTCCTTAATCTCTCAAATGTTTCAACAAAAATAATCATGTTTTTATATTTTCCATACAAATTAAAACGAGTAAATGTTTGCAGAAATAACGACGCAGTAATTAAATTTCCAGGAATTAACAAGAGTCTCACCCCGAAGCTCGCCAAACATTAATGGATGTCACTTATAGCGTCGTTCGCTTACAGGGAGCAAAGCTACATCCTTCTTCGTCTTTCCCGCAACTAAAATTTCACGGATACTATCACACGAGGGGGAAATTTACTTTCCCTTGAAAAACATTAAAACCCAAAGGTGAAATTTTCCATGGATTGAATCAAATAAATTTTACGAAATGAACTGTAAACAAGACTCAAGACGGAGGAAACTGACGTGTCGTTGAGACCTCTTTTCCAAAATGGCGGATCTTCTTCTTGGAATGCGGTCGGTATTAACAAAGCATTCTAATGAATTCCGGTTTTCCAGCGAATGCTAAGACTTGACTGGGGGTCTGTCTGAAATGAGCAAATTGCTTTTTTTTTAAGGTGAATTTGCGAGTTTTTTTTTTCTTTTGAGTCACCAAACTTTAGGTTCAGCACAACAGACGCTGAAGCAAAAAATGATCCTTTGATTCAGCTACAATTTTTGAATTCAAATCCCTTGACTGTTGAACACGAAAAATTTTGCCAATAAAAAAATAAATCATTGGCTCCTTTTCAAGTGAAAAGGCAGTCCTTTGCCAATATCTCCCGCAATCCTGCAGGGGGAAACTTAGTATTCATTCGAATTACTTAAATAATTTTCATACTCGAATGAACATTTCCAAGAAAGTTTCGAGTTTTGGGTTTTCCTAACGCCTCTAGAAACGCAGACCGTGTTTACTAAAACCATTACTTAGTAAGTTTCTTTCCGCTGTGTTATCAACCGCATTTTCGGAACTAAAATATAACATTTAACAATGTTGAAAACACAAAGAAGGGGGGGAAAAAAATGTAAAATCCCCCAAAGGGAATGAATGAACTTGACGCCGTGTTAAAAAGCGAAGATTATAGAAATTAAATAAATGGAAATATTTTTTCAACATCCGACAGGCGCAGGGATTTTTCAAACCCTTGACAAGTTTTTTTTAAGTCCATGTGTCAAGAGCTTTTAATTTTTTTATTCTGTTTGATTGGTCATGTGTACATTTTTATTTGTAAAAAAAAATAAGTAAATAAATAAAAGAAGGATGAATCTTAAAATTTTGAAAATGCCTCGCCCAAAACATCGTAAAGTTTCTCGTTCGAAAAACTTGACGATTCCTCAAGTGTTTTCCAGTGAATTTTCGTAATAAAGCAAAACAGAAAATTTCTGATAGCCCGATCCCTCTTATCCTCTGGATGTTTTTCCAGTGAAAAAAGAAAACACTCTCTGTTTATATGATTTAATTTTTTTTTTCGGTATCCCTTTTTTTTTCATTTTCCTCTATTTCTTTTTTTAGGAGAAAGTTAGAAACAGTATTCAAGGCTTGGAGCTTTGTGCGTAGCTCGTTGCTCAGGGCAGTAGCGTTTTATCGAGCTTATACCTGATTTTCTAGATTGAAATTCTGCTAAATCTCGAATTTTTTTTTTCTCGAAATTTTTTTATTTTATTGGCATCGGTCATACTTATGCTAGAATACCCGTAAAACACAAATTTCACTATCCCGATTTTCTCCGATCAACCCCTGAGTAGGGGTTTAAATGTAACTTTGATTCTGAATCTAACTTTGCTTCTGATAAGATTATTATCTTCTACGGAACAGAAATAAAATAAAATAAAATTAAATTTTTTTGGCCAAAAAATGGCAACAACTCCTCACCAGTTCGATTTAGAGGTCGTGTTGAATGACATTTTTTACTTAGGTCACTCTTAATTGAAAAGGATCTTTTGTGCTTCAAACCGATTTCCGAATTTTTTTACGGTCGGAAAATTCTTTCCTTAATTTTTTCGAAGTTATAAAGAATCCCGCACAGAATAATAGGAATTTGGGCACCGCATGAAGTTTTCATTTAAATATAAACAAAAGAAAAACAAAAACAAACGGAGTTTTATCCGGTGCCCAAATTCCTATTATTCTGTGCGGGGGTTCTTTTTTTCCGACGTCGGAAAAAATTTACAACTTCAAGAAAATTAGTTACTCGACTCGCTCCCAAAAAAAAGTTGGAAAAACCTGGTGGAAATTTTAAATTGGATCAAGTTTGGATCAGTGTTAAGAAAACTGACCGGAAAAGAAATCTTTATAACTTCGAAAAAAATAGGGAAAGAATTTTCCGACCGTAAAAAAATTCGGAAATCGGTTTGAAAATTATTACCTAAACTACTTAGTAGCAATGCCAATGTTTCTTCATAAATATGAACCCAACTCTCTTCAAACTCTGAAATGATTTTCCTCTCCAGTATATTGATATTTTCTTCTTCGTTAAGGCCTATCAAGATTGAACTTATGGCTGATTTGCTGCCGTCCGATGTGCAAAATTGAAAATTTTACCAATACCGGATCAATCTTTCCGATAATAGACAACAGACATGATCGCTAATTATGGTGCATAATAAAAGTTCAAAGTTTTCTGGTCATCTAATGGCAATTTTTACTGTAGGAAATTTCTTAGAAATTAAGAAAAAAAAATTATAAAGTCGTAAAAACTTTTTGTCACGTGACCCCACTCCAAAATGTTTCTCATTGGTGTGACGTCATTGTTCACTTTTAAGCGCGAGGTTATTTAAAAAACGAAACCACGAGTGCACCTGCTCGTCGTCAAAGGTTAACTCGGATTTGTTCGTACGACAACTCTTCTTGCTCCGATGGGCATGCCGCGGCATGCCGCCGATAGCTCACCTAGGAGCATACCTAAATCGTGAACTGTGACGTCACGGTCGTTTCGGCGCCAATTCAAACAGCCAAAATTTTTATTCTTTTTTATTCGGTAATTAAACGTCGCATGACAGCAAAAATCGCATTTACTATTTTTATATGCTAGGTTTATTTAAAAAATATGTTCAGTACAAAATGTGTCTGTTGTCTATTTTTTTTTTTTCGATTAAAATATCCGCCAGGGGAAATGAAACCTCGCTGTATTTCCCTTAATGCAGCGAGGTTGCACCTAATGAAGTTGTACTATCGATCCAGCCAAAATTTCCAATCCTTTCCTTGGCTGTACAAAACAAACCGAAAAAGCTTCGAATTTCTTAATCACTTGTAAGCGAAAGGATCCACCTTCCGCGCTTGGTTTGCTTGTAAGCAACATGAGCATTTCCCTTATTCTCTGGTGTCGCTCTCCCCCAATCCGCAATAATTTCGTGTTAATCATTGTTATCTCGTTTCCCATCTCCATGTATTGTCGGATAAGCAATATTATCCGAGTCTGTTGCGTCCACCGGAAATAAATATCCGTTGGTTTGTTTGACGGCTCATTTGTTTCCGAAGAACGATCCGCGTTGATATGATTTTTTCCCCCCTCCGCATTATCGTAATTATGATAATTTTCCCCTTAAAACTTTGGACGTTAATATCGATGATGATCTCATTTTTTTTTTTTTTTTTTTTTCGTTGGTTGATAATTGCCGAACGGATAATTGCGGCTTTAGAGGTTTTTGTTTTGAGGTTAATAAAATCTAATTCCGCTATGTTATGATGTAAATTATTTTATCGGTTTTTGGGTCTTTTTCGACTTTTTGATTTTCAAGGGGAAATGAATGGGGTATAATTTTATGGCCGGGCTTTGAGCCTGTTTTAAGATTCCCATGTGGGATTTTCCCACGTTTTCCTTTTACGTTTTGAGAGAAATAAAGGGAAAAACGATCTATTTTCCTCGCTTTCTCATATCGGAGAAAAAAAGCTTTTGAAGGCTGATCGAATTTTGAAACCGCGATCAAGTGATTTGGAAATGAACCGATTCGAAATTTAATGAATTTCTTCTTTTTCCGACATTGATCTCTGTTTTCTCTTTTTTTTTCTTGGCATTTGCTCCAACCTAGCGTCTAGCGAGATATACTTATTCTTCTGCTAAGCTATTGTAACCGCCAAAATGGCGGCTATCAAAATAACCCCTAGTGGGTTCCATAAAAAGTCAGATAATATAGTAAATCAAAAAAAAAGTAATCAGACTGAAATAGCCGAGGTCTCAGATCCATTTGCACAATCACAATCATAAGGATAAAAAAGGATAACCAAAACGATTTCCACTATACTTCCATTTTATTGTGAGATCCTCCAAAAGTCCGGTCAGTGAGAAGGCAGATTCCTAAATATAACCTGGATCCCAAGTGAGGAAAAATTCCATATGGCTTCTATGGACACTCCATGCTTGAATCAAAATCTCCCGTCTTGATTAAATGGAAATTTTCCCACGTGCGAAAGCATTTATAAATTTATGACATTTATTTTAAAATTGAAAACCCGAATCCCTAAAACAAAATCAAGCATGATTAGGCTTCCTGTATGCAGGTTTGATCAAGTTTTAGGAAAGAGAAAAAAAATGTGGATTTTAAAAGGTTAGGAAAAAAAAGGAAATTTATGATAATCCAACGGTAAAATCACAACAGGAAAAAAAAAAAAAAAAAGCAACTCAAATTATATCAAAAACAAATTCCTAAACTCACCAGCTTCTGGGATTCCAAAAATTTAGTTAATTCATTATTGAAAGCGAATCCAGGTGGATTTGAATTAAAATTTTACATTTAAGAAATTTGTTAAAAAAATTTAAAATGAGCCCCTCGCTCAAAAACTTAAGCTCACCGTTATCCCGGCGGCTTCCGGGCTTTACTTTTACCCCTACATGATCAAAAACAGTTTTCAACAAAAATTTAAAGAAAATTCACAACTGACCCGACCACCTGTCAAAACGGAAGTAATAAAACGAAAAGTTCCGTTTGCAAAAAAAAAAAGGAACTAGGCGAAAAAAAATAATGGCCGCGCGGCAACATGACGTTTCTCAATATTGCGCGCGTTTTTTTGATAAGACTCCCTATCATTTGAATATTTTTTTTTTTTTTTGTAACATTTTTGATGTTACAAATTCCTCCCCCCTTAGATTCTGCTCAGGGTCCCTAACTAACAAAAAAAAATTAAAGACAAGAAAACCTAGTTTTTCCTAAGTTAAGAGAGAAAAAAAAACATTAAGAACAATTATAAAAAAAAAGGTCACAATCGGTAGTCACAAGTAGGTACAAATGTCATAAGTCGGAAAAAAAAATGTATGCGAACGATAAATCGCGAAACGAAAATCTCAAAAAAAAAATTAACGAATGAGAACGATTTCTTTGCGAATGCGAAAAAAAAAATTACGAGCGTTAAACATACGAGTGTTTGACGGTTAACGTACAAAAAAAAATCGAGCGAGAAAATAAAATCGAGCGAAGAAAAAAAATCGAGCGAAAAGAAAAAAAATCGAGCGAAAAAAAAAATCGAGCGAGCGAAAGTCGATTAAACGAATGGCTTAATTTGGCCGACGGTATACGGTCCGAGTTCCTCTCCAGCGGTTGTTGATAATTCCACCTGCGTTGGCGAGAGTATCTTCGAAATGACGACCGGTCCTAAATATCTCGGAAAAAGCTTTTTCGTCTTCCTGGCAGGGCCCGAAGATTTTGGATAATTTAAAACCCAAACTAATTGGTCCTTTACATATTTTGCTTCTTTTCGTCGCTGGTTGTACCGTTTAGCATTGTTTAACTGCGCTCGCCTAATGCACTTGACAGCCTTACTGTACATCAGGGTGAATTCTCGTCTCTGGCACTCAGCGTATTTCTGCGGATCGAACTCAAGCAGGTTGCCATTTTCAGTCTTCTTAAATAGTTCATACGGCATCCTGAGGTCTGTTCCAAAAGTAAGTTTCGCCGGCGAAAAACCGGTGGTTTCGCAAATAGAATTACGTAATGCAAATACGATATAAGGTAAATGTAGGTCCCACGTAGTATGATTCTCATTTGCAAACATGGCCAAAGACTGCTTGATGGTCCGGTGTTGCCTCTCCACCATATTCTGTTGAGGACTGTATTTTGGTGTGTTCCTCGATTCTATGTTGAACTTTTGGCAATTTTTGGTGTAAAATTTGCCCTTAAAGGCGGATCCATTGTCATTGAGTAGCAACTCTGGGTTTCCATATTCAAGCAAGATATTGTCGTGTACAAACTCCCAAACCGTAGGACTAGTTGCATTTTTAGCCGGTTTGGCGATGAGCCATCTGGTGGCCATGTCGACGGCTGTTATGATGAACCTGTTACGCCGTGGCGTCATGGGCAATGGCCCGATCACGTCCACACTGTAGCCATATCGAGGTGCGAAGTACTTTTCGTATTTTGACATTAGCCCTGACGGCGTTGTGTTCGACGGCTTACACGCCTGGCATCTCCGGCATTCTAAAACGTATTTCTTGATGTCGAGCATCATGTTAGGCCAATAATATTTTGCCTGTAATTTCGAGAAGGTTTTCTTGACTCCAAGGTGAGCTCCAGCCAATGACGAGTGATAGTGCTCAATCAACTCGTGCCTGTAGTCGAGCGGGACTAGCAGTTTTTCCACCTCAGCTCTTGTGACGAAGTCCTTGTTCCTTTTGTAGATTTTGTCTCCTGCTATTCGGAATAGAGGATAGGAGTCGGGATTGGTTTTAATCTTATCCCTCAGCTCTAAATACCATTCGTCTTCTAAGTTATTGAAGTCCGGCTGTTTCGGTACATTTATATCGATGGCTCCTAACTTAGCAGCTGTTTCTTCTAATTCCTCGTCGCGTTCATTATACCCAGCTCTACTGAGGGCGTCGGCTACTATCATCTCCTTCCCGGGGCGGTGTTGACATCAAAGTCAAATTGCCCAAGTCTCACAACCCATCTCGCAAGACGTCCGGTGGGGTTTTTCAAACTCCTTAGCCATGTTAGTGGAGCATGGTCGGTGATGATTGTGAAATGTGAACCTTCCAGGTATTCTCGGAAGTATTCTACCCCAAAGAGGATGGCCAAGCACTCCCTCTCAGTTGTGTGGTAATTACGCTCTTCTTTGGTTAGGGTCCTCGAAGCAAAGGCCACAACTCTTTCCTTCCTGTCGACCTTTTGCACTAGTACGGCTCCTAACCCTCGGAGACTAGCGTCAACTTGAACTTCGAACGGGAGGTCGTAATCAGGGCAGTGAAGAACAGGCGGTCTGATTAAACAGTTCTTTAGCTCATCGAATGCTGTTTGACACTCCTCGTTCCACGTAATGGTCTTAGAGGTTCCTTTTAACAGGTCATTTAACGGCGAGGCCAATTCAGCGCAATCGGCAATGTACTTTCTATAAAAATTGACCATTCCAAGGAAAGAGCGAAGCTGTTTCTTTGTCTTAGGAGTTGGAAAGTCCTTAATGCCTTTCACCTTTTTATCGGATACTCGGACTTCGCCCTGTCCAACGTAATGTCCTAAATAGTCTATGTAAGCCTTAAGGAACTCACATTTTTTCCAGTTTATGCGTAACCCAGCTTCAAGTAAGAGAGTAAAAACCTTGTCCAGATGCATTTTATGCTCCTCATAGGTTTTGCTATGAGTTACCGTATCGTCGAAATAGTCGTACGCGAATCTTCCTAGAACTGGTCTAAGGACCTGCTCCATAAGACGTTGAAAGGTCGCGGGCGCATTTGACAATCCAAATGGCATGACTTTCCATTGGAATAGACCGCGATGTGGAACCGTGAATGCCGTTAGCTCTCGGCTTTCTTCGGCTAAAGGAATCTGGTGGTATCCTGACTCGAGATCTATTTTACTTATGAATTTGGCATCTTTGAGCCGGTTCGTGATGTCTCGCATATATGGAAGAGGAAATGCGCAAGGTACCGTCCAATCATTTAAAAACCTGTAGTCTTGGCAGAGCCTATACCCTCCAGTTTTCTTCTCTGCGAGTACAATTGGGGAACTCCAAGGAGAGGAGCTTTCCTCGATGAGCCCCTTTTCTAGGAGTTCGTCCACCATCTGATGTACAATCTTTTCCCGTTTAGGTGACAGAGGATAATATCGTTGTTTCTTTGGAACGGCTCCAGGCTTTAGGTAGATCTTGTGTTCCGTGCCTTGTACACGTCCCGGTGAACTCTCAAATTTCTTCTTCCAACCTTGGAGAAATTCTTCGAAATCTGCCTTTTGATCAGTAGTTGCCTTACTCTCGGCTTCTTCACAGAGTTCTTCGAGAGATTTTACTTCGAAAGGCTCGAATTCAATCGCTGAGGAGAAGTGAAGCGAAATTTCTTCATCGTGGTCTTCAAAGCTAATGCAACCTTTCCTGGTCAGAACGCATATTCCCAAGTCCCTCATAATGTCGAGTCCTAAAATACCTGTAAATGGGACGTGTGACACAAAAACGACAGGTCCTGTCCAAATTTGCGAGCCAATGTTGATTGTAACCTCTGCGGCTCCTAGAATGTCGGAAGTCCGTCCATCGGCATATTCTAGCTTGCCTTTTACAGGGGTTAAGGATACGTGTCCAAATAGATTTTTAAAAACGTCATAATTAAGTATTGTGATCGAAGCTCCAGTGTCCACGAGCACTGTACAAGTCCAGGTGTTATTAATCTTGGCCTTGACGTAAAGTCGCGGCGAACTGCTTTGAGCTAAAGCTGATAATCGAACGAGTATTCGAAAGTCGTTCAGGATTTTTCTCTTAAGATGGAGACCTGATATTCCTTCCACCCAAACCTCTAGTTTTCCGGCGTCCTAGACGTTGATCTAGATTGTCGTGCAAATTTCACATACGGCGAGGGAGATCTGGTCTTAGCTCTGGATCTTCTCTGCTTCCGGTCGCATTTACATTCGGCCGTAAGTACACCGTGTCTCCCGCAGTCAAGGCAATATTCGACGTTAAGCTTCTTAAGGCAGTCTCGGTGAGTGTGCCCTTTCTTTCGACATTTGAAACACTCGTCCTTGCCTGCTGGCTCTTTCAATGCAGAAATCGCTTTGTCTACATCCACAGCGCTGGCTCTTGGCGAGAAGGATCGTCGAAACTGGTTATTTGCCGGTGAAGTAGATCTGCTATAATTATTCCTTTCCGAACCTGGCTCGTCCTCTGGAAAAGGTCGTAGCAGCCGACTTGGAGGCGGCTTGTAAGCCTTAATCCTCTTGAGGACTTGCTCCTCACGACGGATGAGGATTGCGAAATCCTCAACCGTGCGGACCCCCTGTCGCACTCGATTCCAAATTTCCAGGTAAGTATCATTCAAATTATCAATAATAATTCGAAGCAACTCCCTTTCGGTCAGTTGATCCATTTCCGGTAATCTCTCATTCATTTTTCGGATTATAGAAATGTAGGTATCGATCGGTTCGTTTGCTACTTGCGTTCTCATGCGGATGTCGGCAATCATTTGATTCACGTTGACGTAGGGATGAAATATTTCTACGAACGTATCTTGAAGTCGCTCCCACGTTGAGCATTCATCGGAATGTGTTTCGAGAAATTGAAGCGCGGTTCCAGCACATAATTGCGGAAAAGCCTTTACTAAATCATCGTCTTCTAAGAAGTAATATCCGCGGAGTCGTTTTATTTTCCTAAAGAACTCACGGACGTCTTCTTCTCCAGTTCCATACAATTTAAGTTTTCGTCCTAAGGCGTCCTTAACGAATTGTCTCATTTCCTTATATGAGTCCTTTCCAGTACCGGTAGCTTGAGCTTCAGGTGACTTTCCCCTTCGCTTGGTTGCTGGCTTCGTCTGCAATTGTTGAACTTGTTTCAACGCGGCGGTTAAAGTCGACATGAAGTCCACAATCGTCTCTTGGGCATCAGCAGTATTTCCGGTTGCAGAATTAGGTAAAGCTCCTGATTTTCCAGATTCTGAGATCCGAAGTTGTGGTTTCTTCTTTTTCGGAGAAACGACAAATTTTCCGTCCGCTGCTGCTAGTGTCTTGGGTCCTGTCACTACGATGCTAGGATTCAAAGGTAGTTCGATTTCGCGTCTCGGCTCTCCATCCATTTCCTCTGGCTCACCTTCCGACGACGCGGTCGTATCATCCGCGGACGCGTAATCGGTATTATCGTTAACGGTTTCGATCCTGTCCAGTTCGGATAAATCGCGGTTTCCTTTGTTCGCGTTACGAATTTCATCCTCGAGCTTATCCTCTGTATCCTTTGGCTTCGCGTCGCGAAAATACTCTTTCAAAGAGACATTGGGAAGAGGGGACTTCTCACGCGTTTTCCCGCTCGCGATGTCCTGTAGGAATTCATCATAATAAGGGAATGATCGCATAGGGTGCAGAAGCCACCATCCGAATAGGCGTTCGCGTAGCTCCGCGACCGTTCCTTCGCGCTCCAAACCTAGGTCTTCGCACCATCCAATCAACTCTGTTTTCGAAACCCGCTTCAAATACTTCTGTCTGTTTTTGTCCGTGTCCATAGTGACCAATTGCTATAAAAAGAACAACAAAACAATATTAGTGAAATCAAAAAAAAAGAAAGGGGAAAATAAATCCCAGTAAAATATTAATTTTCTAATATTTCAATAAAAAAAAAGTCAATCATAAACCCAAACCTTAATCCAGTCGAGAAAGAAAAAAAGTCTAAATTTAAATCCGTCCTATAAAAAAAAAGATTAAGCGCAATTAATTTCCTATTTAAATCCTATCTTCTCAATCAGCCCAACGAAGCAGTAATGCTGGGATGACAAGATTACCTAAGGAAGGGCTAAGGGCTTTTAAGGTTATTTGAAAACCTATCATGTAAAAAAAAATTTTCCTAAATATGTCGGTAACGCTAATTAAAAAAAATTTCAAGACAAGGAATCTACCTCCTGAATTTTACAATTACAGATTCATTATACATGTGGTTTGAATAAAAACAATGACTAGATGGACAAGCAAATACTCGATTAGCTTAAAATTGTACAAAGTCTAAATCTTGCACCATTACATAACATCAATTCAAAAATCAATTGACTATTAACTTTGATCAAAATTCTTCAACAATCAGATTATGAGCATTTTAAAATTTAAATTCAAAACAACAAATAAACTCATCTTGATCTAAATCAAAAAAAACTATTCTGATTAGTACTATGCCAGTTTCTATCCATAATGAATTCAGATGACAAGAAAAAAAAAAGTTAATCGATCACAGCGCAAATGATTTGGTTCCTTTTCTTTTTTTTTTTTTTTTCAAAAAAAAAATAAAATATTGCAACAAAATATTGCAAGCCTCATTAAACGGATACAATAGACATGTCAATTTTATTTAAACGTTTACTTTGAGCAAATTAAAAACATCAAGGGTTATTGTCCGCCTGAAACAAAATCATTCAAGTTGAGACAAAACACTTGAGTTCATTCACTGACCTTTAAGAATTATCATTTTAGGGGAAAAAAAATAAATAAATTCTAGATTTAATAATTATAAATTGACACACCTACTATCCTTACAAAGAAATTTTAAATATGATTTCAAACAAGTGCCTTAAGAGAGAAATGCAGAGAAAAAAAAAAGTTCATGACAATAAAGATGTTTCATATCCATCCCCCATTAACTGATTTCTGAACAAAAGAAAATTCATAAAAAATACAAAATCTAATCATCTATGATTCTTTTAAAGTTCAAAGTTCACTTATTGTCTTACAAGAGGCATAAAAAAAAAAAATTTTCAATTCAAAAAATAACTATGTTGGACCAGGTCACATGTGTAACCAGGCCTAGGGATCCTAACCTCAAATTAAATTTTCACAAGTCACATGTTAACAAAATATCCGGGAATTCTTCAATTCCCGGGTTTCGGCACCAAATTTGTAACCGCCAAAATGGCGGCTATCAAAATAACCCCTAGTGGGTTCCATAAAAAGTCAGATAATATAGTAAATCAAAAAAAAAGTAATCAGACTGAAATAGCCGAGGTCTCAGATCCATTTGCACAATCACAATCATAAGGATAAAAAAGGATAACCAAAACGATTTCCACTATACTTCCATTTTATTGTGAGATCCTCCAAAAGTCCGGTCAGTGAGAAGGCAGATTCCTAAATATAACCTGGATCCCAAGTGAGGAAAAATTCCATATGGCTTCTATGGACACTCCATGCTTGAATCAAAATCTCCCGTCTTGATTAAATGGAAATTTTCCCACGTGCGAAAGCATTTATAAATTTATGACATTTATTTTAAAATTGAAAACCCGAATCCCTAAAACAAAATCAAGCATGATTAGGCTTCCTGTATGCAGGTTTGATCAAGGTTTTAGGAAAGAGAAAAAAAATGTGGATTTTAAAAGGTTAGGAAAAAAAAGGAAATTTATGATAATCCAACGGTTAAAATCACAACAGGAAAAAAAAAAAAGCAACTCAAATTATATCAAAAACAAATTCCTAAACTCACCAGCTTCTGGGATTCCAAAAATTTAGTTAATTCATTATTGAAAGCGAATCCAGGTGGATTTGAATTAAAATTTTACATTTAAGAAATTTGTTAAAAAAATTTAAAATGAGCCCCTCGCTCAAAAACTTAAGCTCACCGTTATCCCGGCGGCTTCCGGGCTTTACTTTTACCCCTACATGATCAAAAACAGTTTTCAACAAAAATTTAAAGAAAATTCACAACTGACCCGACCACCTGTCAAAACGGAAGTAATAAAACGAAAAGTTCCGTTTGCAAAAAAAAAAAGGAACTAGGCGAAAAAAAATAATGGCCGCGCGGCAACATGACGTTTCTCAATATTGCGCGCGTTTTTTTTGATAAGACTCCCTATCATTTGAATATTTTTTTTTTTTTTTGTAACATTTTTGATGTTACACTATCCAGTGTTAACATGGACATTATTCTTAAAATTCTGCTGGTTCACAGGAGGTGCCTCGTGTTTGATAAAAAAAAGAATATAAAGCCCAAAGTATCTTCTTTTTAGCCTTTTGAGATGTTGCTTTCTAAGTTTTTCCAATTCAGTTTTCTGAACTCAGACGCACAGGAAAATGGTAAAGAAGTTCTTTTTCACGAAAATTGCATAAAAAAAATAAAGTCGAATTTTTTTAGCCTTAATCTTTGATTTTATTGGCCAATGACAAAGGCTGTGACTTTATTGGCCCATTCAGCTTGCCAAATTCACGAATATAGCAGTCCCATTCCGAAGGAGTAAACAAAGGTCCAGTCCTTTTTGTTGTTGAGGTAGCCGCTTTAAATTATCGTTCAGACATTTTTGAAAGAATTAAAAGATAAGAAAATTAGGCCAACGCCGTAGTGATCATTTCAGATACGATGAAATATCGCAATGACAGTTTCGGCGTTTCTTGACAAACTGTCCAAATGACAAGAAGCATCTGTGGTAAAAAGTCGCAGTGCCAATGAATCTGCGAAAACCCACGCATTGCCTTTTATCAAAACGCGGCACTTTTCTAACTTTAAGCAAAAAAAAAAAAAGGGGGGGAAACTCTAGAAAATTCATAATTTTGATTTCTTACAATGGAAAAGAAAAGATATTTTTTAATCTCTTGAAGAAAAGGAGAGGTGTTTTCTAAACAAAGGAAAGTTTTAAACTGAGAACTTTTCCTGATTTCTAAGCTCTCTATTATTGGATTTTAAAAACGCTTTATTAAATTATTGTTGCTCCTATCTCGTTTTCCTTGTTTTAAATTATTTTAATTCGCAGCTTTTTATTAAAAAAAAAAAAAAAAAAAAAAAAAAAAGAGGTAGAAAAAACCTTTAGAAAAGGAATTGAAATGCAATTCGCCATCTCGATTAAAAGTAATTTTACTCGCGTTTTGAATTCCAGTCAGGAATTAATCGTTATAAAAAAAAAATTTATAATGCGAAAAAAAAGGTTAGATGGTTGCAAGATATTTTATTAAATCGAGAAACCGCGGAATTTTTTCGCGATAAATCAACTTTTGTATAAAATAGTATTTTCAATCCCAATGCAAATATCGAAAAAAGAATAAAAAAGAATTTTAATGGCAGGCCATTAATGCTGATCGAGTTTTTCCTGTTTTACGATTGCCTTTTGTTCGGTTTTTATTATTGCGATAAACTATGTATTGACAATGTACAAACAAAAAAAAAAAAAAAAAAAAAAAAAAAAAAAAAAAAAAAAAAAAAAATTTGAAAAAAAAAGTTTTTGTTTTTATAATCCCGATCAATTTTTGAATTTAATTAAAAGAGAGGGAAAAAAATCCGGTTAATAAATCTAATTTGGAAAGGAAAAAAATTAGCAAAGCAGAAGAGAAAAAATTGAGTAAGATTTTACGCTTAAAGCTGATAAAAGAAAAAAAAAAAAAAGAAAGCAAAAAAGAATCCTTTCTTTTTTGATAAGAAAAGTTTGTTTAGGGAGATACGCTCCATCTTGACCAAACCCTTGTATTTTTTTAAATATAATTTTTTTTTCGTTTGAATATAAAATGTTTTTCTTTAAACTTTTCTTTTTTGTTTCTTCTTTTTTTTTTCTTCTTTTTGTAATTTATATACCGATGAGTTGTGAATAATAAATCTTTTATCATTCATCTCTGCATCTAAAAAAAAAAAAAAAACAATATACATTTTAATATTATTCAACTTTTTCCCCCCTGCGAAAATCTTTGCGGAAAGTTAACGATGTTAAAAAAAAAAAGAAAAAGAAAAAAGATAAGGAGAAAAATCCCGAACAAGAAAACGACCGTAACACAATATGGAAATGACTCTGATTTGAAAATGTCTGGCGAGATACAAATCGAATCAGCTCTATAAGCTGATATTTCCTTATTTCCCGCGATGAATTATTTAAATTTCCATCAGTCTGAGATGTTTTCAGCCTTTCAACAAAGTTACGGTTTCGTTTCGTTTCCTTATTCATTCCCCTCCACTTTTTGGTCTCACCTTTCCACTGAATAACGGGCTCTTGTTCTCTTTTCTCGCGGGAAATTTTATTTCGAAAGAGTGAGAAAATGGGTTTTTTATCTGGGAAATTTTAACTGAGCTTTCTTCTTTACTCCCTCTGCTATCTTGAGCGACCTGGTGAGAGTAGCTGCGTTCCAATATTCCAAATCTGGAATGTAACAGAGTGAGATTGTCGTGTTCAAAATGTTGGGTCCTTTATCAGAGCTAAAATGAAACTCCTGTACTCCGAATATTAGTAGATTTCACATACATGCCTGGTGTAAATTTTATATTGAATCAGTTTTGTTCAATAGATAAAAAAGTAATCCTATAGCTAATTAATAAGAATTAACTAACTTTAACTGAGCGATTAAACACAGTTATCGCGTTAATATCCGTTTCGTGACGAATAGCTCCTTTTAACTTTTTAAAAGACAGCACAATAAGCAGTAATAAAATCCTTTTGTTGAAATTGTTTAATCTTGAGTGTTGCGTATCTGCTCTTGTAAATGCATTTGTATTATTAATCTTGAACCATATTTGCGTCAGAATATTAAGGGAAATAATCACTAGACCATTACTAGAATAAAATTCCATTTAAAGGCAGATGGCCATTTCGACCGCTAAGTCATCCTCAATGCCATAATTGCAACGTTAAGATGAAATATGGCATCATATAAATCAAATACGGCATTGAGGATGACCTAGCGGTCGAAATGGCCATCTGCCTGTAAATAGAATTTTATTATAGTATTGGTCTAGTGATTATTTCCCCTGATAGTCTGGTACAGAAATAGACCAATGACCCCTAATGAATACCCATATTTGTGTCATCTAAACCTTCTTGCAAAGCGCAAAAAAAAAAAAAAAAAAAAAAATTATTATTTAAACATTTAAGCAAGGTAAAGGTAGGGAAGTGTGACCGTCTGAAAAGTGTGACTTTCACATTTTAAACCATACGGTATATTTTACGCATGTTCATTAGATAGAGTCTGGTATATTTCTTTCGTTTTCATTTTGCGAATTGGAAGCAGATCTGCCATCCTGTCACAGGTTGTAATGTAACTTGGTGTAATAGGAAGCTGTTCATTCTTCCATGCTTGAGGTAGTGAACTGTACAGGTCAATTTCTGGTTGGTTTAATCTTCCCTTTGACTTCATAAATCACATTTGGAGGATTCTTAACTTTTTCATCCCAAAATTTTACATCTGAAAAGTGACAAAAAAATAAAAAAAATAAAAAAAAATAAAAAAAGAAAGATTAAATGTGCACGTGCATATGAAAACCTCCCACTTATACATTCCGGATAGTATGTTTTGTTTTTTAAACCTATTGTAAACAAATACGTTTTCGAATCAAAGCAAACTATCCGGATTGTACAAGTGGGAGATTTTCATATGCACGTACACAAATGATTGTTTATTTAAATTAAGAATAAATTAAATTACCTGCATTGTACTATGTTCTCTGATTCTTTTTAAGCTTTTTAAGGCTTTGTTGATAAATTGACTGTGACATTCCACAATTACAGATGAGCTTGTAAACTGTTTAGAAAGTTGGTGCAGTTCCTTTTATCAATCAATGGGATGTCTTCCAATTCTGACTCCTCATATTTTTCTAAAGTTAAATATTCAGGGGCTCGGAAGTGGTGACTCGTTCCGTCTAGCGGCATCGTGATCAATGAAGTTAAGCAGCATTGAGTACGGCCAGTTAGTGGATAGGTAACCGCCGGTTGTAATCCCGCAGCTTTGTTTCATTGGATCACATACTTATACAAAGCAGTGGATTGCAACTCAAGAACGTTTGTTTTTGCAAAATTCGCATGACCCGTTTCATAATGAAGGGCCAAGATCGACGACTCTCACCGTGCAGGTCAGGGGAACAAATCCAGAATTTTTTTTTTTGAATTTCGAGGTTGCAGAGCTCCTAGTGGTTGGATCACAGAACTAATAATAATCTAAGACGACGAATATTTAACATGGGAGTTCCGTCTCTACATAGTTTTATATGCTCTGTGATAGTATCATAGTCAGTGGTTCTGCCGGAGAACTGCTTTTATTTATTAATTCTTTTCGTAACCCCTAAAAAAATGATGATTTTTAACTTTTGAGCCAGTCCACGGACGTTACACTCCTAGTGGATTGGCTCTTTTAAAATTAAAATTTTTTAATGTCCTATTTTCATGGACCCATTGGCACCATGAATACCTTGAAAATTTCATTAAAAACGTTGGCAATCCGTAGCAAACGGATGAGTCAAAGTAAACGACTATAAAACCTCAAAGAAGTATCGATAAAGCAGACGTAAAAACCGCATAAACCCTTGAGGAACCTTTTGCCCTTTAAAAAAAAAAAAATCGCGAGATAAAATGCTTACTAAGTTGAAAATAATAACGAAAAAGAAGAAAAAGTTAACCATATAAAAAGTATAAACTTGTAGCATACAAGGACATTGTTAAATCCCTCCCTCAATCAAAAGTTTTTGAGCTTGGTGCTTTCTTTCCTCCTTGTTCTTCATCTCACTTTTCCCTGGCTGGCCCTTTATCCTTCAGCTTTTGTTTTTTAGTCAAGGCACGTGCTCTTTTGCTAGAGACTGGTCTGTTGATACTTAACTAGAGCAGTTCAAGTAATCCTTCAGGGTAGATCTTTTACTGTTCTTTCTTTTTTTTTTTTTTTTCTTCTTTTCTTTGTGAAAGTTCCTTTCTTGACTATGTTACGCATTTAGATATAGGCTCCTTTGTTATGTTGCAAAAAGTAAATATTCCTTTTTTTATCACAAAAAGTTTTTCTCGAACGGAGAAACCGGTTTTATCTTGAATTTTTGAATATCGAAAGTTTTCCGAGAGAGAGAGAAAAAAAAATTCAAGTGACAACTGATGCAAAGTCGAGAATAGTTATCCTTTAAAATATGAAGGGAGGGTAGGATTATCTCGTTGCGGAGCCTTTTTACTTGTCGCTTTTCATCTCCGTATTGATGCCGGGAAACAAGGGAGATGTTGCTCCCATCAAATTAATGAAAACATCAGTTCGGGAAACCGTTAAATATTTCATCGACTTATCTTCCTCCCGAGGAGTAATTTTTCATAATAAATCAGTTGATGGAAATCAATGAGCAGTTTAATGCGGAATATCGCAATTGCGGTTTCGATATATTATCGGCCTATTTCCACTTTCTCTTGGAAGGGAAAACGGAGAAAGGGAAAATGGGGAGGGAGGGAGGGAGGGATCAATCGCTGAATCGGATACATCCTACGCTTCCCATCCTACATTTTTCCTGTACTATACTGTTGGAAACCTCTAACCGTATTACTCAAAATAATGAAGTTATGTGTGCAATATATTCAAAAGCTTTTATCGAAGTTTAATACAATTTTTAATATGAAAAATTCCGGATTACGATAATATACATCTGCCACATATTTTTATTTTTTATTTCCCGATTATAGGTCATTTTTTTTTTTTTACGAAGGAAAAAAATGGTGTGAGATTATTTTTTAAAAAAAAGTAGAATTTTTTTTCCTCTTCTCAGGTCTGATGCCATTCCGAGTCCGATTCTTGAAGGGGAAATATTCGATTTGACGGATGTATCATTGTGTACACACACCTGGGAGATAGAACTTAAATACCTGCGGGAATTTGATTTCACTGAAAAAAAAAAAAAGTGTTGTTAGACCTTTGATGCCGGAGCTTTATTTATACGGTTTAAGCCAAAAGCTCTGGAACCGAGACCGTCTACACTGTTCTTAGATCTTTGCAGTCTGTTTTTTGACCTTACAGTATTGCAGGAGTTCGGTACAGTTTACTACCTCTTCTGGTTCACCTAACCTGCCTTACTTGATTCCTACTTTTTTTCCTTACATATTTTCTGTTGTTAACATAATCTGAGGATCAAAATGGCGATCTCAAGGCCATCGATTATCCCGGAATCGCGTAGAATCCTCAATTTATCCCGTAAAGGAAGTGTCAATACCCGTATTGATTGAATATTACCGTTGGTATTGCTTCTCTGTATATTGAGTTTCCTCTTGCCGACAGTGACAATTTACTTCTTAACCCTTAATTGGATTTACCTAATTTTTACTTGAACGTGACACGATGTCGTGATTAAGACCACGCAGTTTTACCGGCTTATCGAAATAAAAAGAAATTTTTCAGAAAGAACCGAAACGACGGATTAAAAAAAAACGATAACAAAAGAAATAAACGGAAATGTAACTCGGCAATGTTCCGTGAAATACCCGAAGGGTCGGAAAAAAGATGTGAACCTTCCACTATGACCAACAAAGTAGACGTTCTATGGTGCGTTACTCGATTTCTGCTTCATTTTGCCATTAAGTCAACCTTAAAGCTTTTTGTCAGTAGGAATGGCAGAAAAAGAAAAAAAATACGGTTATTTGCTGTCACTTTGTTCTATCTTTTTTTTTTTTTTTTTTGTTGACTTTCTTCGCTCTAGCGATCTTGGTATTTGGCGAAATTTTGAGGATCGGTCAAAACTAGGAACGCTTCTGATATTCTTTTTCGCATTAAATAAATATACCTTGATTTTTATTGGTCTCGGGAATGATGGAACAGATGATATCATTTGTTCGATCATTGTTGAGATGAATAAAAGTCAAAATAAAATATAGGAACGAGATCAACAACTATAAATGTACCTTTTTTCACCGTCTGTTAGTGGAGCTGACCTCACTTTTGGCTCCATGCGGAATGTCTCAATGGAAAAATTATTTTGCGAAAAAGAGGGAAAAGTTAATATACACAGTAAAAAATATGTAATTATGTTAAAATCGGTCTACACAAATTTTTGTTGTTGTTTTTTCCAAAAGGTAAACATAAACAAAAAACATTATAAAAATTAGGAATGTGGATCGATTTTAACAATTATGTTAATTTTTACATAAAATTTTTTACTGTGTAGATTTACTTAAAGGTGGATATTTTACAGGCAGAAAACATTAAAAATGGACCTGGCTTCATTTTTAGGGTAATGAACGAAAAGAGATGATTTGGTTTTTTACCTCTAGCACATTGAAACATTATTTAATTCCCGTCCCATTCATGCTTTAAAGTGTCGGAAAAACATGTAACTTAATCAAGTAATAATTTCAGTTACGTCCCGTTGACTACATTTCAGCTGCTATTGGCGCTGAAGCGAAAGGGGAATTAACGGAAACATAAAAACTTAACGTCGAAATAAATCTAAAAAAAAAAAAAAAAATCATTGGATATTTTCAATATTTCTTGGTCGGATGAAAAATCTACATGAGTGATTGTTATTAACTTTTGAACCAATTTCTCGGTGAATTGGATTCAATGTTCCCTGCATCCCTCTTTACTCCCCGACGAATCCTCGCACCCTGGGCGGTATCAGCGACAGTTGACCCCCTTTTTCATCCCTCGGTTGCCTGATTTTTTATAATCGCCAATATGTAATATATTTTTTTCCTTTAAAATTTTTTGATGAATTCTGAAAGTTTTGTTAATAATTTTTTTCCGTTTAAGGGAAAAAAAGGAATTGATGTGGGATTTTTGTTCGAAATAAAATGTTTTTCTCGTCATTCAAAAACAAAGGAGGGAGAAGGGAGGAAAAAAAAATTCTCGATTGTTTTTTGTTCCTGGGATAAATCATTCAAGAGTCTGCCTAATTAATGTTCCAATAACTTGAAGTGAGGTTTTTTGAATTATTATTATTTCTCCTTTTTATTTTCTACCCTTTTTTTTATTATATTTTTGTTTTCGTTTTTCCTTCCTCTCGATTTTCCTGGAACATTTCTTATGATACTACTTTTTCGTTGATATAATTTTTTTTTCCTTGGTAGAGTTTTCGGAGAGATTTTTCAGAAAAATAAGGAAGACGACGGAACAAGGCAGAATAGCTGTATAACAATAAACCATGTCTTTTTTTTTTTTTTTCTTCTCGTAAACGTTAATAAAGTATTTCATTTTATGGCTAACAAGATAAAATTCTTTTTTGTATTTGAAGTATTTTTTTCTTTTTTTTTTTTTTTTTTTGCGTGGCAAAAAACAAAAATTCTTATTTTTTTTTTTTTTTTTTTTAATTTGAGGAAACACGACACGAAAATGTTACAAATCCTGAAGAACTGCCTTGTCTTGGAGAATCGTATTTTTTTCACCATGGATGTCTTCACTAACGTAATTCCGACACGCTGATGCGCATCACCAAATACGCACCAGCAAAAGCACATCCTTATAAAAAAAAGGGAATAAAAATTCCTCAATTAAAAAAGATTAGAGTAATTAATACTGTGCATGAATATTCAAAACGAATTGTTATTTTACGAGGGACTTGACGTAAAATGCAAACGTTCTAAGTCATCAAAATTATTAAAATTCTAAAAAAAAAAAAAATTCATCCGGTAGCTTGACTAAAGAGAGGGGGAAAAAAAAGAAAGCTAAGAACCACTTGGGAAAAGTCTTAAAAAGATGAAAATTGAAAGTATAAAATTGTCTTTTAAATTATGTTTTCGATGGTCCTTATTTTTCGATGAAAAAGCACAAAATTCGGACCAGCGAAAGCACACGTTTTGTCATTCTTAAAAAGAAATTTTCGAAAAAAAAAATGAATTTTAACCTGTCGTTTTATCGTGTTATTTTCTCGAACCAAGAGAAAGGCACTTGTAACAAGAGAAGAGGGAGAATTAAAATGCAAACTAACTTTCGGAATAAAATGAAAAGTTATTTGACTCATCCCCTTGGTTTACCGGGGAATAAGGTGAAGTTGAAAATATCCAATGTGGATGAACTTTATACAATTTGAAAATTTAACATGATCATCTAATTAAAATACATCGGTTGTGCCGAGTCCAGTTGAAAAAATAATTCCGAAGTTTGGGGAGGGATTTTCTTTGAATTAAATACATGTTTCGCTTTTCATTTTTTTTTTTTTGCTTTTTTTCGAAGGGAGGGAAAGAAACTGAATTTTAATCGGATGAAAATTCCTAAAAACAATTTCGTATGCGAATCGGAGAATTAGGCTCTCAAGGACGTGCTTCGTTTGCTTGTTTGGAAATTCCCTCGTCTGCTTTTGAAGTTTTATATTCCAAGCACGATTTAACTTAAACGGCGGACACTAAAATAGTCCCTGTCACTTTTTCATATGTTACCTTTTTACTCAAGAGGTGACCTTAGCCTTCTTTTCTTCCGGAGAAAAATGATGGCGGTGAATTGAATTCCGGAATTTAACGGTCAATTGCTTTTAACATGGGGGGAAATCTGGTTTCTGTTGCTTTTTAGGAAAAATTAGGCGTATCAAGTGGGTGCACCAAAATGGTGCGGCACTTTAAGCCGACTAGTGTGGGATCGTTTTGGTTGGTCGCCTTTAAACTTTGTGCATCAAGCTTCCCATTTATTTACTTGCTCCAGTCCAGGACGTAGTTGAGGACGTGTAGATTTAGGATCATATTAGCCGTATTTTCTAAAACAAAAAGATCGATCATTATTATCTTTTCCTGACTTCCAGAGAGGCGATGAATCTTGTGAAACATTAAAAGTTGATCACAATTTATTTTAACTTACACCGTCCGTACTAGTTCAATATTTTAAATTTTTTTAAGACGCTCTTGATGGTTGCGAAACGAATAAAGATTCCGAGTTTCTTTTAAAATTTTCTCGGTTTCCTTTTTTTCCCGGTCAGAACTTTTAAAATAAGGATTTGTTAAAAACTGCTCAAATGATTACGACGATTAATATTATCCCTTCATTCCCGGCCGGAAGCTTTAAATCTCCCCCTTCTCTCCCTTTCTCTGAGCCGTCTTATTTTATTAAAACTTCACATATAACGAGGAAACACCTTCCCCATTTTATTTACAAATTGTGACTTGTTTTTAATAATTCATCTCGGATTTAATGTTTCGGATTATGCGTTTTAATTTGCTCGACGGGAAAAATAAGATGGAAACGTTTTAAATTATTTTTTTCGTTTCTTTCCCCTCCGGCTCTTCTCGAGGTGGAAAACCTTGAGGATTCGCAAGTTTTAACGGTCTGAAGATTGCCGGTAGTTTCGGGATCGATTCTCGGTCGTGTATTGAATAACTATGGACGATAAAATTTAACGGGGTATTCACCACCGGAATAGATATCCATTTGTTTGCATATATCTTTGGTCTCTTGTCGTGTGAAAACATGGATTCAAGGTATCGATCGGGGCTCCTTTCCCCGTTTCCTCCTTAGAGGATTAATTCGTTTAATGTTTATCCGTTTAAGAAAATCCTCCGTATTAAGTCGGCTAAAATTTCTTTGTCCATTAGGAAAGGTGGATCTCGTTTTTGTTTAAGTGACGGCCGACGGTCCTTCTGAAAAAACGGGAAGGAGTAAAGGTGCAACATTTTCGACCGCGAGCCTCTCTTTTCACCCAAGGAGTAATTTCCCAGTTTTTTTTCAATGATTCGAGGTTATACTTTTCCGACATGCCGAATGTTGCACAGCTACAGACTCTCTTTTCATTAATTACCTCGTTTTTAGGTTTTAATTAATTAAATTTTTGACTAATTAATTATTCGCCCTTTCGCAGTTCTCTCGCTTGCCGTTTAATAAAGGGGGAAAAAATTGAAATTAAAAATTCTGGAGATGAGTGATTTGGTGGAAACGGATATATAGACTGCTCTGGACGGAAGACGAACTTGAAGGTTAGGCTAACCGACTGATACATATTCATGAGGCTCGTGTAAATGGGCGTAAATTAACACCACTTAACAACCGTTCTCTAGACAAGTCGTTTCATTATTCTGTAGTTAAATAATAGACGTAGAAACTTTCAAGCTCCCTCACCTTTGTCTTGCATAAATGTATAATTCAGATACTTTGAAATTCCGAGTTTAACAATTGTGACGAGTGATTCCTTTTTTAAGTGGCGTCTCTCTTGGTAATAAAGATTGACGCAAATTCACTTGATTTAATCTTCTCGGGGCGCAGTCATGAAATCACCTTGAAATCAGCGTAAAACGCGACCAACTTTATTAAGGAACGGATAAGCTTATTTTTTTTTCAACGTCTTTAGGCAAAGGCCGTTTATAGCATTGCTCCAAATTTAATGGATCAATCTTAATTCAGAATCCAATTACAACTAAAGTCGTCTATTCGCAGTTGCGTTTCAATCTTACCTTGTAAATCTAATGCGTGTTGAAATGCTTTCATAATGATGTTGTCATCTCAAGTACTTAATTGCCGAGAGCTCAGGATGACAGCATATGAAACACGTGAAGAAAACCTCTGCTTACACTCTTAAAACTTATTGTTTCGCATCTTTATTCTTGTGTGTTTTGACGCCTCTTACTTCCTAATGCAAGGATGTTGTATTGTTGACATCATATTTTCCGTTTTAACTTCTCGAACAAGGGAAAAACGTTAGAAACCTAATTGAGACGCATCGATTTTACGAACGTGAACGTTAATTAAATTAGCAGAGATAATTTTATTATCGGATACATGGAACTTTGGAGGAGAATCGAACAAGAAATACAAGGAAGAAAGTTAGTATTGTATTTCAATCATTATTGTTTTTCTTTTTTCAAAGTTTGAGTTTGGTTTCTTCGTTAATTCTGGAGCTTTTGAAGCACTCCCTACCACCTGTAAGAGATGAAAGTTCAAAATAGACCTAAAGAAATTATTTAAGTGATTTCAGGTCGTTGAATTAATTATTTACAAGATTTGAAAACGATTACAAAGTTTTTTTAAATTCATGTTACATCCGTTATACAATCAACTTATAACTTATCTTACCATTGTTAATAAGGTATTTAGTGTTATTTAGATCACGGAACTAACTCTTTGTCTGATTTTTTTCCCCCACATTTTTATTCGTAATATACATCCCGGTTTCTTTGCATAATATAAGCCGCTGATTTACGTAACGACGGGCGTTACATTTATTTCTGAAATGGTTTTTTGGCCGAGATGGTTTCGTTAATCAATTTTTTTGGGTTCGAGCAAAGTCGAAATTTTTGCCTAATTCGAGCCAATTAGCACCAACTTATCCGATTAATAAAGGTCAAAACTACCGTGCACGTACGTTTTTGTCGCTCTTATCTCTGACCCCATGACCGAATATAGGGTGGTTCATTTTAAAAAAATTTTTGAAATGTTGTGGTGGCACAAGTTAAATCGGTTTTTTTACACTTATAAACAACAACAAAAAATTTTTTTCGATTTTTTGGACACCGTTTAGAGGCGGCTCAAAGCGAGTAAAGTTTCCAAAAAAAATTTTTTATTACTCCCTTGGCAAAATTATTTACCAAACCGTTTACTATGATGGAAATCATCGGTACAATGGTTTTATTTGTTTTCGAGATCACAGAAAACGAATATGGCCACCTCATTTTGCTGCATTTAGCCAGAAACAGGCCTTTGGCCATTTTTTAGTCAAAAATGAGGTTTTTTTGCGCCGAAATATTCAATTAAAAATTAAAAATAATCGTACCAAAAAAAGGTGCGATTTTACTAGAATTTAAGGAGAACTACACCAAACTTATAAAAATTAAGGTGACGCAGGAGTGATTCATTTTTTTGAACACCCTATACTTTGAAAAAAGCTAATATTAATGTTTTGGAGCCAGATATCAAAATTCCGCTTCCGAGCAACAATTTTTATCAATCTTAGGCACCTTCGGGAAAAATTCCATACCTGACCATACAGTACTTTTTTGGGAAACCTTAATCTACTATAAATTCCCGGGAATTTATCTTAAATCAAAGTTTCCCAAAAAAGTACTGTATGGTCAGGTAATTTTTAGAATTCGTATAGGACTTATAACACTTTTGGTGTAAACGAATTTCGGTCTCTTTAATGGAAAACAAGTTATCCTTTCTCTGCTTGCTCGCGTAATTGAGCGTTTGAATTATACGTATAGGGTCAAGTGGGGGAAAAAACGGCCATTGAAAATTTGAGGTAAAAAAAAGACACTTGAATATTGGATTAATGACAGATCTTTAAAGTTCCGAAAAATTCATGATAATAGTTTGAAGTTTATATTTCGCTATGTCGTTAAGAAATTTTCATTTCCTCCTATATTTTTAGGTAAAAAAAATTATTTCTTAAACATTCGGCTTTGTTTTGAAAAAGCAATTGTTGACACTTGTTTTAAAATTACATTTTGTTCGAAAAAACAACAAAACAGGTGAAAATATTACGGAACGTAAATAAACAATAATGACTGAGGTATCATTATGTGGTTCGAAATTTACAAATAACTGAATTTAGCACGAGTTATATAGCTTTAAAGTTGTGGGGTAAAAACGAGACACCATCACGGGTAAAAAAAAGCCATTCGATATATGGCACTTTGCATGTTCGGAAAAAATCGACGCCATATTGAGTGCAATGTTTTGGTTTTGTGAAAATTGTGAAAGATGACGAAAAAAGTGCTTTTGGGAAAGGTAAACGCTTTATTACGGCAAAATATCATTTCATAATAATTTATCTTGCCTTGTACCGCGAAAAAAATTTTCTAAAACTCGATGTGGTGTTAATTTCGCGGGTGTCCCGTTATTACCTCATGTTTGGCTCGTTTTTGCCCCACTTTGCGGGTAAAAAAAAGGCAGCATTTTTCGGAGATTTTGACCATATTTGGTTAAACAGACGCATATTTGCTTTTGAAACATAAGCTAGATATAAAATTAGAACTTTGTACCGGAAAAAAATTTTTTTTAAAACATTAATTGCTACGTTATTCATAATTTTCAAAAATTGGCTTTTTTTTCCCCCACTTGACCCTACGTATCTTCATTTTGAAAAAAAAATCTCCGGCAAATAGGGCAAATCGGTGGTGGGTCTATTTTATTTTAAAAGAATGAAATTATGAAATAATTATTAGTAAAAACTTTTTAATACAACTTTTAATATTTATAAACATTGCGGCGCCATAAAAACATTGTTCGAAAAGTTTATTCGAGTCGGGGAAAAAAAAATTTAAAAACGAATTTTCGAACACAGGCCAAGTATTTAAATGGCGCTAAGAATGCAATGTTGCACGTATGGTTTGAATCGGTAATTTGTAAAATTACGGTAATGGAGTAGTTATAGCTTGTATACCGAGGTGGAAATGATCCTAAATTGTCCTAAATATTTAAAAGAGCTATGGGGTACGCGAAGTATGACATAAAACTCGCTTTAAGGGACAAAAAAAATTAAATTTTGACATAGATACTGTTACTTGTGTAATTTGATGCTTAATTATACTGCTGACACTTTCTCTTACAGTGTACTTTAAATTTCTGATTCAAAAATTTCAGCAGTCGTTTTTTTAGTTTGTAAATACTAGGGTCAGCGAAACTTCCCTTATTTACTTCCACAGTTAAAACATAAAACTTCTAGCATACTAGAAGTTTTATGTTTTAACGAAATCGTGATTTTAGAACGAAATAGAAGTGCCTTTTCCTAGACTTGAGGTAAATAAGCAAACGAGTCTAATTATTTCTAATTACTTTCAATGCAGATTTCTACTAACTAACCTGAAATGACGGAGGTACCAAATCACGCTGGCAACATGGGCGAAGCAACCCTCTACCCTCCCTCCATTTTTACATTGGCAGTACCAACCCTTAATGGGGCTTGCACTGCTGTCCCATTTGATCCACAAGTTGGATTTCCCTGTGCCTTGACTGAATCTTTAGTCGTATGAGATTTGGATCATTTTTATACTACCAAAGTTCTTACAAGCCGTCGTCTTCGACGTACACGTTTTTGGTCGATATTGTTTCATTAATCGATTTTTTTAAATCGATTAACGAAACAATCAGATTTTTTTAAAATTCGAACAAAGTCGAAATATTTGGCTAATTCGAGTCGATTAGCACCAACTTATCCGATTAATAAAGGGCAAAATTACATTACGGGAAATTCCGGAAAATTTTTTTTTTAATTTCTCTGTAATAAAAAAAATTTGTTTTATTCGTTTAAAGCTTGAAAAATGTCACGTCCGTTACGAAAATAATTGACTATTAACCAATGGTCGGGAAAAATTTAGAAATAAAGGTTATAGTTTTTACGATCCATTGCCATGCTGTTTGAATCGAGAGAGTTCTGCTCGTTTCGGGCGTCACTTTGAGAGATGCTACTTAAATGATGATTATGTCTGTCCTGGTTCACTAATGATATAACAATGCTGTTTTAGAATTTACATTTATTGCGGAAAGGCTTTTCTCTAAATTAGGTCCGATGGGTTTTCCCTTAAAGGAAAATAATTTTGAAATGTATAACTGGATCGTATTTTCCCCATCGAAAAGAGAGGGAGCATCTGTTCAAAGACAGTTCCCGACATTTCAATATTCTTAAAACACTTTTTATCTCTTCATCCCTTTCCTATTCTATTTCTGAAAGTCACACTCGGTTTGTTCTGGGATCCAGCGTGTATTTTCGACTGGGAAAAAGGAGGCTTGTCAGCAATTTTCTGACTAATTAAAGGAAATTTTATTTTTATTTTTATTAATTACACCCTCGTCGGGATTCTATGAATTATTCATGAATATCGGAATACTTTGCGACGATGGTTTTGAATTATTTTTAAGTTGCAAAGTTTTTTTTTTTTTTTGAAAGCATCGAAAAGAGTAGACAAAATAAAAGTTGAGCGATGTTGACACTAGAAGTTGTCCCTGGAATGCTAGGAATTTTCTTAATGACATGTCCTTTCTGCAAGAGTTTCCTTTTATGTTGTTACAGGGAGGAATAACATTCGGTTTATTTCATAAAAGTAAATTATCGAAATAAATCCCCGCGCTAGGATTTTAAATTAAATTATAAGACCGCACAACGCCATTAGTATTTCACCGCTTGCAAAATCTCGACTCGGTCGTTTCCGGCAACGTTACGAACGACGACGCCATGTCTTGTGCCGGCTGACTGTCAGAGAAGCAGGATCAGGGTTCCCATTACTCTAATCATTTAATATTTTAAAATAAAATGTTCTCCTATAAAGCAATTATTTTAAGTTATTTAATATATAAAAATAGTTTTCATTATTGTTACTGAATTGTTGTGATTTTGTTTTAATCAGGGTCTTGTTAGGATTTAATCCATTTTTGTCAATAAAAAAACGGAATCGCATGGACGTCAAGCGTTTTCATTTATTTTAACACGGGCTTAATTACCCCGATCTCCTATCAATGTCCGCGAGAAGGCTCATTGACTGAGCTTTTGTAGCTGTCGCAATTTATTCGAAAAGTACCTGATGTATATGTCGTAGGCAATATGTCAAATCCGTCATTTTGTAAAATGTCTGATCGTTTTATAAAACTCAGTCATTTTGTCAAGCAATATTACATTACAATTTCATGTATTAAACGTTTTGCAAAATGACTGGAATTTTGAATCATTTTATAAAACGTCTAACGCCAACTCGTAGTTTTATAAAATGATAAGAAATGATTTAATTTTTTTTTCCAATTTATCAAACGAAGAAAAACAATAATAAAGGCTCTATTAAAAGTTTTTTTTTTTTTTCATTTATTGTCGTCAAAAATTAATATATTTTTTGCTTGAGGTAATTTGAAATTGAACCTAAATTTTAACCTAAATTAAAAAATTGAACCTAAAATTTATAAAACAAAAGGAATGGAATTTAAAATACATATTATTTGTTTCCGCAGGTTAAAGAGTGGTGGCGATCAGACAACGATCAGAAAACGATCAGACATTTTACAAAATGACGGATTTGACATATTGCCTACGACATATACATCAGGTACTTTTCGAATAAATTGCGACAGCTACAAAAGCTCAGTCAATGAGCCTTCTCGCGGACATTGATAGGAGATCGGGGTAATTAAGCCCGTTGTTAAAATTACATTTCATGCCGGCCTTATAACAGGCACACCGTTTATTAGCACACTGATTTTTGCTAATCTTACAATTACATTTCTTAAAGCCCTGGCCCCCAAATAACGATGTGGAAGATACGGCCTCTCGGATGGTAATAAATGTATTTTCTGGAATGGGCTCGGTCATTTCTGCTCCGCTTTCAATCCACTTGATTGCCCAAATATATTGGGTAAAATTACTGACATGAGGAATGGCGTATATCGCATCGGAACTCGTTCAGGGACGTTAAAAAACTGGTTCCCTCGAAGTCATTTTTCGGAATCGGGAGCAGAAATGACCGAGCCCATTCCAGAAAATACATTTATTACCATCCGAGAGGCCGTATCTTCCACATCGTTATTTGGGGGCCAGGGCTTTAAGAAATGTAATTGTAAGATTAGCAAAAATCATTTGCTAATAAACGGTGTGCCTGTCATAAGCCGGCATGAAATGTAATAGCCGGTGCCACCACTCTTTAACCTGCGGAAACAAATAATATGTATTTTAAATTCCATTCCTTTTGTTTTATAAATTTTAGGTTCAATTTTTTAATTTAGGTTAAAATTTAGGTTCAATTTCAAATTACCTCAAGCAAAATTTTTATTAATTTTTGACGACAATAAATGAAAAAAAAAAAACTTTTAATAGAGCCTTTATTATTGTTTTTCTTCGTTTGATAAATGGAAAAAAAATTAAATCATTTCTTATCATTTTATAAAACTACGAGTTGGCGTTAGACTTTGTATAAAATGATTCAAAATTCCAGTCATTTTGCAAAACGTTTAATACATGAAATTGTAATGTAATATTGTTTGACAAAATGACTGAGTTTTATAAAACGATCAGACATTTTACAAAATGACGGATTTGACATATTGCCTGCGACATATACTTAAAAATTTGAATTTGGTGACTTGGTGCCAAAGTGTGTACTCAGTGTAAAGTTTTTGACTTCTTAATGATTTTTGGTGTTCGGGATTTTGAGGATACCAGTTTTAAAATTCTTGAGGGCTTGATATATTTTAAACCGTGTTATGATATGCCCTAAAATATACGTCTCAAGCTAGTGTGGGCTATATCTTTTAGCTAAGTCTCGGCTATTACATCAAATAGAAACTGCAATCGGATATTTTATTCGTAACGGTCGTTACAACTATGCATTTTCAATTTTAAACAAGTATAAAAATTCCTTCTAAAAATTTCATAACAATTACAATTTTTACTTGAAAATTTTGCATTTAAAATAACCCTGCTCGAAGAAATTTTTGAAAAGGAATTTTTTTTCTTGTTTAAAATTGAAAATGCATGGTTGTGACGACCGTTACGAATGAAATATCCGATTGCAGTTTCTCGGATTGCGTTTCCCGAAGCCTCTGAACGTTCTCCTAATTTTCCCACGTAAATCGAAGACCACGGCGTAGCCCAAGTCCTTTCATGTTCACGCCTCCGCGATTTTAATGAATCACAAATTCCTGAAGTGACAAATTTCCCTCTAAAGCAAAACGATTCTTTATTCCCGAAACCAAAACGCAGTCCTATACTGCATCGGACATATAAAACATAAAGCGGCTTTCCTCATATTTTTTTATCCGACCTTTCCCCACCTCTTCTTGCCTTCCTCGCCCCCCTTTTCCCTCTTTCCTCTATTCTTATCTCTGAGTAAAGGAAAAGAAATAGGTCGATGAATTTTACGATCTAGTACGACACAAAAGCGAAGATTTTGAAAATCCCTAACAGTTATAGTTTGCAACGAGGAGGGAAAAAAAAATATGACATGTTGGAAGATTTTTTTTTATTACATTCTTTTTTCTGAAAGACAAAAAAAAAAAAAATTCGGAAAAGAAAAGATTGCAAGTAGACTTGTACTTTCCGAACTACGGAATGCTTTTGTAATAAAAAAAATGATTTTCTTATTGTTTTGTACGGTTCTTGACTGAAATCCGAAAAAAATAAAAGGATATCGGATGTAATTTGTTGAATTGCGACGAATTTGAGGGATCCGGCTCCTGTACCTGCGTCAATTCAAATCAAATCTCTTTTTGTTTTTAATATCTTCCGTTATTTGACTTGGCAAAGTCAATATAATCAGTAAGTACATAAGCCGAAGCAATAATGCGGCTCACCAATGTAATGCCTCCCTCAGGACGACTTCCATCCTCCTCCTCTATCTGTCTCTGTCCCTTTCTTTTTTTACGGTGTTATTTTTCCCGAAAAAAAAGGAAAACTTAAAATACTTTCCAAAAAAGGATTCGATGTCGGGAGTTAATCATAAATCATTTTTTGTGGGTTATAGTTGAGTGCTTTTTTTTCTCCTCACGCACTTATGAGGAAGGACTCGTAATCGGAAAAAGGACAAAGACCTCATTTTTTCCTTCTTTAGAGCCTATCCTTAGAAGTTAAAGTATTGCGGTCGTGACAAAATTGAACTGCTTTTATTTGTACTTTTTCCGATTTTCTTTTTCCAGGTGCTTAGGGAGGTTCATTGTTGTTATTTTTTGAAGTGTAATGACGAATACTGTATTAAACTAAATTTAAATTTTTTTTTTCCTCTGCATTTTTGAAGAAAAGAAATGGCTGTTGCAACAAAAAACATTCGATCGTTTCTTTTTGTTTTTTGATATTTTTTCCATTTTGTTTTTTATTCGCGAGAATTGTTTATATTTCATTTCCTTTTGAAGGCTAATGAACTGAAAATTATTTTTGTACGTGTTTCCGGTTCTTCGTTGTTCTCTTATCTGATTGAATAGGTTGCGAGAGAAGAAAAGAAACAAAAAGTGCGTTTCCAAAAAAAAATTTTCAGGAAAAAAAAAAAAAAAAAAATCTCTGGAAGCAAGGAAATTCCGAAAAGGAAATGAAATCCTTTTTTAAATGTTTTCTCATAGATGCATTATCTCGTGTTTTTCTAGGTCAACAAGAAAATTTGTGTCCTAACCAAATGGTCGTTTTAAAACGATAGAAACGAAGGGGGAGAAAAGGAAAATTACTGGTCTCGGGGATTTCTAATTTAAAATAAACAACAATTCTCTACCAAGTTTGTTCAAAGCTAATAAGCCCTTCCAAATTGACACTGGATTGTTCCTTGGATTAAGAAAGGGTTAGAGCCCATGTTACTCTAAGCAACTGTAAAACGGTTTTTCCCTCCTATTCCGGATTTAAAAATAATAAAAAAAAAAGATGAAATAAATAACAGGAGATCACGTTGTGTTTCCTTTTTTATTCGTGCTTTTTCATCAAAAAACAGAAAGAAACAATCGAATGCTTCTTTGTCTTTAAAAATGCAAAAAGGCAAAAGAAAAAAAAATAATTGAAAATTGCTTGGTACAATTTTCGTAATTATTTCGTACAATAACAACAAGGAGCACAAGATAAATTCATCTCTCCGGAAATAACAATTATCTTGATTCAAAACTTTTTTTTTTCCCCTCGCACTTGAAACTTATTTTTAACTTATGATGAATTATTTTTCGAAGGAAAAAGAAAACGCCTTTAGCTTAGCTTTTTTTTCGCACACGCTTTAAGGTCTTTCCAGTTTTTTTTTTCTTTTCCTCCCGTCTTTTTTTTTTTATAGCGCCGAGAAATAATGAACTGTTATTCGCAAGTTTTTTTTCCTTTTTTCTTTAAGAAATCTATCCGAATATTATTTTTATACTTCGTTGGGAAAATTTTCTTTTACGTAATTTTTTTTTTTTTAACTAAGCTTGCCGCTGCTTTAGCTACAGTTAGGTCCAACATGTTATTTCTTATGTTTCTTGTCGCGAGGGTTTTCCCTGGAAAATTATAAGAATTTCCCGGAAACGAAAGCGTTGACTTATCAACTCTACTACTTGCTGATAATTTCATTAAAAAGATTGCTTTTTTTTGTTGAGAATTTTCAGAAAATAAACCAATCACGATATCCATTGACACCTGTCTGCAAAAAGTAAACGTTATCGATGTCGACTTTCTAATCTAGTATTTTTTCGATTGCTTCTTTTTTCAAGTGAAAATCAAATAGAACTCAATATGTTTTCCTTTTATTTCTCGTTTTTTTTTTTCTCATTAAAAACGAATCACCGTAAAATTCTTGTGCGAAATAAAAAATAAAAAGCTGAAACAAACAATTAACAAAGCTGTCGTGTCGTTCAAATGGTGCAACCGACAGAAAGTTAATTAAACTGTTGATATGAGATCGATTAAGTCGGAGAGTTTTGCCTAATCCTCCTTTTTATTTTCCTTTTTCCCCGCTTACAAGTATGACCCCGTTTCCTTTTTTTCCACGCTCCAGTTTCCCAGGAAACACGTACCTGCAGAGAAAATAACGGTTATGATTACGGGTTAATGCGATAACTGCCCGATAAATAGCATTTCGCATTAATCCCGATTAAAAAATAAGATTAAAACTATTCCCCGGATATCAATTTCGACAGGAAAAATCATATTTTTTTCTTTCCCCCTCCCCCTTCCCTAAACGCATTTTACCTCTCCCGCACTTCCCGTAATGATTTTCGAACGATGTTGTTGTTATGGCTCTTTGCCAATTTGGGAAATAATTTTAGCTTGCTTAAAAAAAAAAAAAAAATCCAGTTTTTATTATGAAAAGGTTTTTTAAGTGAAATTTTTTTTTTTTAGTCAGAAAATTCCGTCACACCTGGGAAATCCATTACAAATTTATTTACTCTTTCTCATTAAGTGACACCTATGACGCCATTTAATATTCACAGCGGAAAAAAAATTTTAATTCGAAATTTTGCTTGCGAAGGGGACGGGGAAAAAAATTTCGAGAGTTGAATTTTTTCTTCCTTTTTTTTTTTTTCACAATTAACGCTCTTACGGTAGACTGCATAACCGGAACCTAACTACATTCAGCGCTAGACTTTTTCTTTTATTTATATTCTCTTTTCGAAACTTTTTTTTTTTTCCGACCGATTAAATCCTTATACACCGGTAAAAATCATTTTTAAAATAGTGAAGCGTTCATTATAAATTAAAAAAAAAAAACCGAGAGAAAACCCGGTTGATTAAATTAAACGGCAAAGAATTAAATTACAACCGTGGAAATGGAATCCTATATTTCAATGAAAAGGGTTAAAAAAAACGGGAGAGGGGAAAAGGCACGAGCGGAATTGGGCAGTTTGGAGTGAATTGTTTTTATTAACGCAATGTAAAACATGTTTGGAATGCAGGGGAAAATGGTAAATCTCAAATTCCCAAACAATCATGTTTTTTTTTCTCCTAATGCTTTTTTTTTAAAAATCCATTGCGAAACGCCACTCGACGTTTTCTCCCAATGTTTTAAAGCTTTCACACTAATAATAAATCAGCTTGCATAGTATGGCTCTTAAAAGCTTTCGATAAGCCTCTTTTTTTTTCTAATACTGAACTCCCTGCTGCTTTTGTTTTCTCTTGGATATATATTATTTGGTTTTTTTTTTCATTCATGATTTTTTGTTCTTTTATTTAATTAGAACTTTGTGTGGAGAGTAAAAAAAATGAACCAGAACCGGGGTTCATTTTTCCGGAAGTTTGAACCAAACCCTGAACCTAATGTTTTGGACGAAGTCAAATTAGAACCAACAAACCTTACCTTAGAAAAAACCCAAATTCAAATTTACGGTTCCAAAGTTTTAAGTTCAAAGGTGCGAGCAGCGAGAACTGCGGAATTTTCTAATTTTGAGTCTTTGGCATTCCTTTAAAACACTTTGCATGATAAATTTTTGCATTGTAATTTTCATAAGCTGAAAAAGCCACGCATAGCCGACATAGGCTATGAGACAAGATATTTCCCTCACCCTCCACTTCTAAACCCCTACCGCCTACACAATTCCGATTTTTGGTTCGAACCCGAGTGTATAATCTAAGTCGTTTTAAGTCCGACTTAAAACCTTCGGAACCTTACCCAGTGCCTTAAAAATCTGGGTTTGCAGCCCTGAAAAAAATTGAAAAGTAAATTAAAAATTAAAATCATTTTTCAGTTACCGAACATTTTTTTTCTTTCTGCAGAGAAGAATGCGAAATTTTTCATCCTTGCGTATTTTATTAAAAAGAAAACAAGGTATGACACTTCGTGAATTTTCAAAGTTTTCCGTTATTTATTTTCCATTTCTTTTTTCGCAAGAGTTAATTATTACCCGTGTTAACGGAAAGCTTTGTTTTATTTTTGAGTCGTTCTGTAGGAGAAAAACATTTCCAAGGAAATAATCAATAGAATCCCTTGTAGCTCATATATCAAAAAATCAATGCAAAATATTGTATGCTTCCAATGTAGGGAATGCATAAATAATGTATCAATATGTCGGAAATGTCAATAAAGATCAGTTTTCATCTGATATATAAATATCAGTACTTTTTTTTCCCCTCCCCGGCTTTTATAGAAACTTTTTTGTTTCGGAAATTTTTTTTCCCGGCTTTGTGCAATATCAACTACTTTGAAAATTTAAGAGAGAAAAAATTTTTTCTCTTTTTTAGATTCCGTATTGAGCCGAGTTTTTAGTCAATTTCACGTGATTTCCTTGAAATTGAAGCTCGCTTTAAACTGCATCTATAAGGGTGTAGGCGGAATGCCGTGCGAGTTTTTAAACCTTAAAAAAAGCTGAGGCATCAACTTTTGTCGCGTCAATTCTGATAACAGAACTTTAGTGCGACAAGATTTTGAAAAGTCTATTTTGTTATTTTTTTTTCTTTCTCCCCTTTTTTGTTTTTTAAAATTTACCTCTTTATTTTTCTTATTTAAAGGGAGCTTTCTTGGTTCAAGTTCCCTCTCCTTTTTCCCTCTGTCTTCGTCTTTTTCGAAATATTTGCATAAAATGATCGTTTGAATTCTTCGGTCGTGATAAATCAAGACTTATTTGAACTTTTCGGGAACCAGCAAACACAGTCCTCCTAGCATAAAAGGAGCCGAGCAGAAGTGTTATTCCAGACGCACACTGCAAAATCAAAGCCATTTTGCTTACAGAGTTAATCTCATAAAATATAACTTTAAAGCATAATTAACTTTGAGATTTTTTTAGATACTAACACCGTTCTATGTAACTTAATAATAACCTTATCGATATAAATATACATACCGTTTGGTTTGATACTTGCTCGTGAATATTTTTCTTATTCAATTATAACCGATTTTCGAAACAAAGTTGGAAAAAAAACAGTACAGCAGCAGATATCCCAATAATTTTTATTTTGCAAATTAAATGATTATTTCTTTTATATTGACTTAAAATCGAATGTAAATAAGAAGAATTTTTTTTTTAGTATGATTATTACATAAATTACAGAAACTACCCGTACGAAAAAGGGATGCATAAAACTTATATTATTTATACAAAAATTATACATAAAATATACAAAAAATTGGACATACATAAAAAATGCATAAATTATGTATAAAGAACTTATATTTTTTTATCCTACAATATGATTATACATAAATTATGTATAAAAAACTTTAACTTTTTTAACGAATTTTTTTTTTCATCCTCGGGGATGAGTATGCATAAATTATGTATAAGAAACATAAACTTTTTCAACGAAAAATTATATATAACTATATATATATTATACAAAAATTATACATAAATTATATACAAAAATTATATATAAATTATGCATAAATTATACATAAATTATATATAAATTATGTATGTCCAAATTTTTGTATAAATTATACAAAATTAAGGCTTGTATTTTTTTGGTAAGTATTTAATTCACTTTTTGGTCAGTATTTTAATTACTTTTTGGTCAGTATAAAATTAAGTTTTTGGGAAGTAAATATACTATATAGTCAGTAAAAATTTATAAGTTGGTCAGTATAAAATTGCTTTTTGGTCAGTATAAAAGTGCTTTTTGGTCAGTATAAAATTGCTTTTCGGTCAGTATAAAATTACCTTTAATCAGTATAAAATCGATTTTTGCTAATCAATTTTTTCTCTACTTAGTTTTCAATAATTTGAAATAATTTAATTTAGATTTTTAAGGAAAAGAAGTTTGGAATTATTAAAACAAGACTTACCCCGAAAATTAATCAACCAAGAGCGCCCTGGTAGCTAGCTTGGGACGACCTCTTTTCCGTTTTTCTCCGATTGGGATTTGTTTAGCAGCAGGCGGGGGCCGCACACACTTTTGGCGAATCGCTAAACCCAAGATGTGCTTGCAGGTGTAAACCTTCAAAAATCTAGGACATGTGCAGGTAGCTTTATCCCAGTTTTCTTTTTCAATCGGGAAGTCTACTAGCCAAACCTTAAATGCTCGTCGCTTGAACTGATCAAAGGTATTGTATCTCATCCCTACGACATTTTTTATGTCTTCATCAGAAACGGACTTGTTACAACCAGCTGGACAAAAGTAGCGGATGATATTTGCGGTGCTGACTGACGAAACTTCCACGTTCAATTTGGCCCATTGGTATGCCTTAGTCCAGTCTGATAGTTGGATTGTCGTCGATAAGCTGAAAGGCCGGGTTCCACTTATAATTTCCCTGGACCATTTTTCGACCGAAGTTTTAGCTACAACGAGAAACCTAGCTAGAGGCAGTCTTTCCCTAAACGTTTCCTCTTTTTTAACAACAAGGTTGAAGGATTCCAAACCGTTATTAGTGGAGGGTACCTTAGAAGCTGCATTTTCAAACCAATGACCTTGCTCGTCATCTCAAATTTTAAAAAAAATTTTTCTTAATTTAATTAATTTATCTTACCAAGATTTTTAAAAAACTGACCGTTAGGATTAAAATACTGAACAAGTGATTTTTTTACTTGTCATTCAGTTTTAATACTGACCAAATAGTATTTTTACTGGCCGTTTTTTTTACTGACCTATGGATACTGACCATTTAGAATTTTTACTGACCATGTAGTATAAATACTGACCAAAAAAGTGAATTAAATACTTACCAAAAAAATACAAGCCCAAAATTAATATATATTTTATGTATTTATTTTGCAAAAAATTTACATATTTTATGCATCGCTTTTTTGTACGGGTAATTAGCTTGTCCCAATTATTTTACACGTTTGGAAATCTACTCGAAAAATCACAAGTCATTTACTGTCACCAAATGTAAAGACAACCCCTGATACTGAGCGATATTATGTCGTGGACAATATTTATGTTTAAATTTTCTAAGAAATTAAATTATATTATTATTCGATAGGAATTTTTAAAATCACTCTTGTCAAACTTGATTAAAAGGAAATAAAAAAGATTTTGGTCCACCTCCCCCAGGAGGGGGTAAAATTTGCCAAAAATTGCAAAATTTTCCAAATCCTACCCCTCCTGGGGGGTGGAAATATTGTTCTGGGGAAATGGGAAAAAATACGGAGGTAGCTACACATCTAAGGAGGGTGTATGCAAAAAATCAAATTTTTTGGGTCATTATAACCGTCGGAAAAAAAAACCGAAATAATGACATTTTACCGTGCTTTTTATTTGGGAAAAAGCAAGTGTCTTGGGGCACGGGTCCCGGTTGAGATAAAAAAAAAGAAAAAAATAATTAGATTTGGACTTTTTGAATTATTTGGAATCAATTTGGGGGGGTAGCCCGAAAAAAATTCGTCGACACGGTATTTAACGGGCACCCTACTGGTAAAGGCTGGGCATGGAAAATAATACTGAATTCTCAGCTCCGTGAATCTCAACTCCGTTAACACTTTTATGGTCAATCCCCTTGTTTTTCGCGAAAAAAGTTTAAAGTGTTGAACCAATCATAAAAACATGCTTCAACACTCCTAAAGAATGGATTTTGAGTGAAAAAAAAAATTCCCAAAATTTTAAGGTCTAAATTAAAACGAAATTTGAAAAAGACTCCATTAGAAGCAGTTAAATATTCAAAAAAATTGGCAATTTTCGAGGCAGTTCTACACGAGCAAGAGCTGGAGCCTTTAAAGTGAGTCCCAAATTCCCGTTCAAATTAAATCGACCAACCCGTCATTGGATCCAGATCTAGCATTGCAAATCCTCTTTCCAAGTTTTGAGAAATGCTTTGGACCTTTTTACTGGGTCTGCGCTTTGGACGAAACCTTGTCCGTTTCAGTGCCTTCGCGAAAGGAAAGTTTTAAGTGCACATTTGGTTGGTTTTACAAGATGAAATCATCTATTTCCTTCGCAACTACGGAAAAATCTTTTCGTTGCGGAAACCTAAATATTTGCTGAATTTTATTTGAATTTGTCATCACTGTAGTTTCTTTTTAATTTTCAGTCCCTTACTTTCTCGAAGATAAAAGGTTTTCATTTTAAGTTAAAATCTCTGGCTTAAAAAATCCCCTACTGGTCGAGGAAATTCTTTTAAATAAATCGCACTCCCAGGTGGAATTGCTGTCGAGGTTGCCGATGTCCGTAGTTCCGTCCTCCCATTAAATTAGCATCGCAGGACGTAGTGAAATGTTGCTGCTCCTGACCCAATAACACTACATCTAATTTTCCCCTCGAGGATTGAATTGTACGTAATTACAATTCTATCCTCTTTTTCTTTTTCCGTCAATCCAAAGGAAGCATAACTACAAAAGTCAAACGAAAAAAATTAAAATGGGATTATGCGATTTAAAAAAAAAGTAAAAAAAAAAAAAAAAAAAAATTCCCGGAATGTTTTTTTAATTATTTTCCGGTAGCCTTTTTATAGCTTTTCATTTTAAATCCAAAGCGGGGGATATGAGATTTAACTGGTAATATCAGCGCAATTTTTTTTCCTCGTTTATTTTTTTAATTCGTGTTTGAAGAGCGAATAAATTTTGAATTTTCATTTTATAATTAACTTTTTTCATATAAAAGGCGTAAAAATTGTATTCATATGAAAATTATCTCACATAATTCATTAAAAGTCTTTAATTACCCCGAAAAAAACTTTTTTAAACAAAGTTACATTAACACGACTCCCCGCAGAAACATATTAACGTTATGTAATATTCCCCGGCTCCTGAATTGAAAATTCAAAAGCTAACACGAAGTTCCCGGCGGAAAAAAAAAACATAACTTTGGCCATTTTTAACTCGTGTACATAAATTTTCATCATTTTTTATTTTTGATGCTATGATTTTTTTTTTTTTTTTTTAAGGGAAAATGCTTTTCGATGTTAATACATAGGAGAAAAATTAATTCAAAAGATATAGTATCGTTCCAACTGCAAACAATGGGCGATAAGGATTTTTGGAGAATAAAGCGAGAGAGGAAATATCGGAAGATAATAAGAGGAAAAGAAAAGACGGATAGGTTCGAGTCTTAAGTCGTTAGCGATAGCCTTTGGAGTAATAAATTTCCTGGATAACAGTCTGGTCTGCAATTTTTGAACGGTCACCAGCAGTTGGAGAGTTAAATCACTGTTCGCTGCATGCTCTTGGGATCTTTTCCCTAAGTTGAGAATATTCTTGTTCTATAAAGATTTTCGGGTTTTTACTTTTAAGTAACGGGAATTTCAGATCTGCTTTTGGATTATTCATCGATTGAAGTTCAGTCGGGATTATGCCTTAAAGGCAAACAGTCTTGGCTCTTGTTTTCTGGAGAGACATTCTGCGTTGGAGTCAGTGAAAGATTGAACTTGATCATTTGTGTGTAGGGTAGAGCTGAACCAGATCTATATATTTTTTTATTTTGTTTTGTTTGTTTTTTTGTTTGTTTGTGTGTGTAGCTAAGAGCTTTGTAGAAATATGAGCTTACCATTAAAGCGGAAATTTTTGTGTCTTGTGCGAATCCTATCCCGATGTACCAATTTGGGAATTGTAGGATATGGTTGGACATCTGGTGTTTCTAGATAGGATTTTAGGTCAACCTGCTTTGCGTCAGTAAATTCCAAGACATTGGCCTGCCCCTCCCCGAAAAATTATTGCATAAGCATCAAGTTGGCTTTTTTTGACCCCCTGCTCCCTAGGGCAACCTGATTTCACGCTGTCTAAGCTTTCCCCAGTCTGGGAATTTTTTTAAAAAATGTACGGTGATCTGAACCGCTTTCTCCTGAAACATGGGCTTACTAATTGGGAATATTCGCTTTTCTACATTTTACCTAAAATTTATACACCACTTGATTAATGGCTTCGAAATTTATTTTCCGAATTTTTCTTTTCCTTGAACCACCGCAGTTTTCCTCCCATAAATTTTTAAATTTCATTTTTTTGTTGAATAATATTGCCGACCGTTGTTTTCTCTATTCGAAACTTTCCCGCGACAATCCTGAGCGTCTCCCGTTTTATTATTATTATTATCTTGGTTTTTTCGCTCCCTCGTACAGGGGTCGCCATATAAATGTGTGGGCTTTTTTTGGCAAACACAACATTTACGGACTTGCATGATTGTGATTTTTAGCTCGACTAACTCAACGGGATTAAACTTTTTCGGATTTTTGCACGAAATTTACACGTTGATATGGATTTTGGGAGGGGGGAAGCAATCATTTTTATTATGTTGCTAACCCAAACTACACCTAATCTTGAGCTAATTTTTTATATTAAATGCAAGTCACGGCGGTAATTTTCCCTGGGATTATGCTCACATGACTCAGATGTTGGCGGTCAGCGGTGAGTTAACAGCCAGATGACTGTTTTGCGGATGCCATCCCGTGTCGTCAGCACTCTAGAACATACCCGAGACCTGTGCATACGAAGTACACAGCGCCATTTTTAATGATATGCTCCTCCGAGATAGGGGGGAAACTTAGTCCAAACCCTTCGGAACGAGTGCGTGAGGGGTAGGCCTGGCATTCACTGCCACCAGGTCGGCCAGAGAAGAAGAAGATTTTACGATTATCATAAAATCTCTCTCTGTAAGATATTTTATTCTTGCATAGGTTAAGTACCATAAATCCAATAATTAGAAAGTATGGTTTCACTCCTATGTCTTAAGCGAGCATCGGATCAAGCACGAGCACGGGTCTCGAGTGTGAGAGTCGAGCATGCTACGTACTAGCCTACGATGCCCGCTTTTTTTATTATTATTATTATTATTATTATTATTATTATATTTAAATTTATAACATTATTGCTATAATTATCGTCAAAATTTTTATCAAAAACACCAATCAAAATTATCTATTTATCAAAAATATCACAGTAAAGAAAAGTTAAAAAAAAAATAAAAATAAAAAATTACAATTTCCAGTTTAGCTGAGAAAAAGAAGCCACCTATAGAAAGAAATTATCAGAGGAAATCAGCAAGCTCATATATATCCTTTTGTACAAGATACTGCTTTAGTTCTCTCTTAAAACTAGTCTCAGCAATGACGGACTTTATCTTTTGTGGGAGCTCATTGTAAAATTTGCCAGCTACATAGGATGGCTTCTGTTCAAAGCGGGCAGTCCTATGTGCCGGCACACAGACTTTGTCCTTATGTCTGGTATTATAAGAATGACTGTCTCCCAATCTTGTTATTTTATTGGGATTTTTGCGAGCGAAAATTATGCAATCTTTGATGTACATGGCAGGTACAGTTAAGATGTCATTGTCACGAAAATGCTGATGCAATGATTCTTTGTAGCCAAGCCCCAATGCATACCTTAGTGCCCTTTTCTGCAGTTTGAACACTCGGTTTAGGTTGTTATTTGAAAAACCCCACAGTATAATTCCATATGATATTCGAGTTTGTATAAATGCATTGAATATACTTAAAGCAGTTCTTTTATCGATAACCTTGGAGATCCGTTTTATTAAAAAGATTGCTGGGCATAATTTTTTATTAAGTTCATTTACATGGCAATCCCATTTAAGTTTTTCATCGATTGTTAACCCCAGAAAAGAAGTGGATGTAGTATATTCAATAATGGAAGAATCAATAAAGATTGCAGGCCATACTTCATTACCACTGTTATTAGGCTGTTTAAAAAGCATCGCGGCTGTCTTTCTTTCATTGGTAATCAGTTTTAAATCTAAAAGGTTTTGGACAAGCTCGTTTACGTGAATGTTAGCATTTATTTCTAAGGTTTCGAAGGAGATAGCAGCAATGAGGGCATTAAAGTCGTCTGCAAAAGCAACGTTGCTTTTAACAAGATGGTTTATGTACAATATAAATAAAAAAGGGCCCAAAATAGACCCTTGTGGGACTCCGTTTCTAACAAGCTTCAAATCAGATCTAGAGCTGGGAAACCCCCCCAAATGAACCAGTTGTCTACGGTTTCTCAGTAAGAAGTTAGAAGTTTGCCAGCTAATCCCCTGACTCCATACCTTTCAGCAATTTTAATTAACAGATCATGCTGAACACAATCAAAAGCCTTTGTTAAATCAAGGAAAATCCCCACCGAGGGGATTTTGTTTTCAGAATAATCAAGAACTCGTTCAGTAAAATTTATCACCGCATCCACCGTTGATTTCTTTCGCTGAAAACCATACTGATTAGCCGCTAAAATGGCTTCATCACTCACAAAAGAGCTTAATCTATTCAGAATTGCATATTCAAAGATTTTACTTATTGTTGGTAGGAGGGATATCGGCCTATAATTATCTGCCACAGAGGGGTCACCTTTTTTAAAGATTGGCACAACTTTAGCTATTTTTAATTTATCCGGGAAAAAGCCCTCAGTGAGACATCTATTAATTAGATAAGTTAAGGGAGGAACGATCTCTTGTTCAGTTTGCTTAAGAATGGTATTCGGTATCTCATCTACACCGATGATTTTTTGTTTTTTAATTTTTTTACGTATGATAAGACTTCGGCTTCAGTAGCTGGATGGAGAAAAATTGAGTTTACATTAGATTCTATATGATTTAAAGCATCTTTTGGATTCGAATTTTTAATTGACGTGACTATTTTATCTACATTATCCACAAAATGGTTATTTAAAAAATGGCAGCATTCAGGGCCATTAAGTGTGTCCCCTTTTTCATTTTTTATGGTTATATCTTTTTGAACCGATTTACACTTTCTTTCGCTATTTACTATGTCCCAGGCAGTCTTTATAAAACATTCAGCATTATTAATTTTGGCAGTGTTAGTGACTTTTATAAGGTTATTTAAACGTACATTATATTGCGACTTATATTTCAAGATTAGCTCCCTAATACCCTCACTCTCATTCTCATTGTCCTTATTAGTTTGCAAGATATCATAGAGACCGATTATCTTATCTTTAATTTCTTTTAGCAAAGCGTCTTGATAGTAAGATTTTTGGTTACTGCTTTTTCCTTTCCTCTTTTTAATTAATTCAACAGGAAAGCAACTATTAAAAAACCCCTGTAGGGAGCTGTAAAAAATTTCAAACGCTTCATCAACCGTAAGTTCCTCCCTATAGACCTCCTCCCAAGAGTGATTGCTCATCTTTGTCAGAAAAATACCTATATTTCTTTTATTGAAAATTCTCTGCCGTTGACAGGGGTCAGGAGCTTTCCAGTTTCCCGTAAAAGTAAAATTAATTCCAAAATGGTCACTCAGCAAAATGTCAGTACAGTAAATGTCACTATTATACTGACCAGTCGGAATATTCGTTAAAAAGTTATCAATGGCTGACTTTTTGCCACCCTGTATTCTGGTTGGACTGTTTATGACTGAGTGCAAGCCATGAATCAATAGGAGCTCCTCTAACCTAGTTCTCCTATAATCATTAGTCAACATACAGATGTTTAGATCACCTGTGACTAAAATGAAATTATCCCTACCTTTATTCACATAGTCGATAAGATCAATACCTCGTTCAATAAATTCATCAATATCCTTGATTATAAGACTCGGAGTTCTATAGAGGCAAACAAGGATTATTTTAGAGCGAGCCACCGTAATACTAATTGCACATGATTCAAAAATTTGTTCAGTTCAGAAATGAGACACATCAATTGCTGAGACTAGCTTAAGCAGTTCTTTTCGGACAAAAATGAGGATTCCGCCACCCCTGATTAATGCGCGAGAGAAAGAGGTTACCATGCAGAAAGATTCAAGAACAACGTTTCAGAGCTTATGTTTGCTTCAGTGAGACAGACAATATCTGGTTTAATTTCATCAAGCACCTTCTCAACGTTTTTCGATACATTTTAAAATTTTAATTTTTTTTTCTATCGCTAATTCATTTCGTCTTTTTCTTTTAATTCCAGAAATGAGTAAACAATCGAAAATTAAAAGAATTGTGCACACAAAAATTGGAAACATTTTATAAAAATTAAAAACATAAAGTTAAAAATCTGACTTAAACTTCTAAAATAAAATTTAAAAAATGCATTCAAAACATTACGACCGAGATTTTAAATGGATCTAAAGGAAAACAAAAGATGGAGCTTAAACGCTCTATTGTCCGACTTTTGCAGATTCCGAAACGCTTTAAATGTCCTTTCGCCGTCCCATATTTGAAGTTAGACAGGTGGCCCAGTTATCAAAACATTTTATTAACATTTTATACGGGACTCATTACTTTCCGACCGAAAGTGTCCCACTGCAGCGAATGTCCCGATTGCAGAGGTATCCTTCGCTATCTTGGCTCTCGCGTGACATACTGACCCGATATAAGATCAAAACTTGAACGTGGCATCGATGTCGACGTGCAAATTCCATTTACACTAGGGCACGTTAGGAAAATTTCATCCCGGATAAATCTCATTGAACCATTAACGGTAACCCGAAATAATTTGAACCCAAGTTTCTTGTCAAGATCTTTTACTTGAAATATTTCCTCGAGTTAAAACCGCGATTTAGGTTATACTCAGACTTAATAATTACGCCACTTCATCAAATCTTAGTTTAAATTTTCATGAATAAGATCTTGCTTCCAGGTAAAACTTTTTGAAAAGAGACGGGGGAGGGGAGAGCAGGGATCCTAAATCCAAAGCGATATAATCATGCTTTTCCACTCTGTTACAGTTTCGCACACGGCGTATCTCATTCACTTTGAAACGGATGAGATAAGATCGAATAATATTATATATTAAAGCGAAAAGAGAGAGAGAAGAGGTTGAAGCCATAGCACCGACATCGTTCTGCCTCCCTTATCTTTTGTAAATTTAATCATTTAAATTTTTTGTCGTTTAAACGTTTAAAAAAAAGAAGAAAAAAGAATGCAAAAATTCTTGGGGGGAAAAAGGAAATAAATGAAGAGGAATAATTCTTTCCCCCCTCGGAACAAATAACTGTAACTAAAGAAACGATTGTCTAGATAAATGTAAAATCCTTTGCATCCATAAAGAAAATAACACAAGATAAAGAAAGGAAAGTCTTTGCCATTTATTTCCTCGCGTCTTAGATAATAATCCAATAAAGTGTAAAGATCGATTTAAATTTTAACCATTACTTTTGAAAAGAGGAGGATTTTTACGGGGAATTTATTTAGAAAATGGAGCGTTACATTTCCCTCGTTTAATAAGTTTGAAAATAACTTCTTAAAACAAAATAAATCAAGCTTAAAATTCAAAAGATAAACGTTTAAACAATAAACCATGCTGCACCCCCCCCCCCTTGCCCCCCTCTCACCCCATCCCTTTCTTTCTTTTTTGCTTTTCATCCGTGGGATATGATAAAGGATGGGATGCGAAACCCGACCGACATTTTTTTAATAAGTCAGTGGTTCGTAACCTTTTCTCTTTTCTCGTATTTCTTGTGAGAAAATACGTGGTCAAGACGTAAGGGAAGTCACAGGCACGTCTGGAGCATTTGCGCGGGTGAAAAATGCGGCGGGATTAATGCCGTGAACCGTAATTCGTCATCCCTTTAAAAATTGGGGAAAGGGGAAAGGAATGAAAATTTTCCCCCCGAATCGGAAAGTGAGGATTACACTTCCAACGTTTCTCTCTACTCCTGACATCACAGAATGTGAGAAAAAAAAAAAAGGAAAAAAAAAATATGTGCGATACTCCTCAATATTTGTTTTTTTGTTTTTTGTTTTCGTAAATATTTGAAGCGAGACTTAGAGTCAACACATTTTCTTTCTTTTTTTTTATTCTCTTATTTGCTCTCTCGATTTTCCACAAAGAATTCTTTAATTTAAGTTTTTGTTTGAAATACGAATTTTCCACGCATAGGGGCGGATTTTGTTTGAGAAGAACCGGAAACCCGTTTTTGTGCGTTTTCATTTCGGGATGACGAGGAAGAAGAGGAAGGGGGGGAAGGTGGTGGCGGAGGGATTTGCTTTTCATATCTTTCATCATCATCATATACCGTACCATTTGAGTAACGCTTTGAATTATAAATTAACCGGTTGCGATCTTGTGAGAATCCGTGCAAATGGCTAAATGTATTAGAATTGCTTGAGGGTTCTACGGCAGCTGATGCTAACACTATTCTAATGGGAATTGTAGAGAAACTCCGGAAACTAAATTTTTGGAACAAGTTTGTGCAACTACCTAAATTATTTTTAACCCATTGCAGTCGGAAGCCTATTTCTCTTGTGAAGTCACATGGGCGGCAATAAAATTCAATTGTTTTTGATAATATTTTGATACACCAGCTCCCGCAGAGGTCATTTTCATTGTAAAAAAAAAGTTTTTGGTCTATGTTTAGCTAGAGACCCTATATAAAGAGGGACTGAAAGCCATAATGTATGGCTATCATATTGGAAATTGAAGATTTCTCAGTTTTACCAATATATGAAATTGAAATCTTCTGGAAATTCCTAAATCCAGACCACGATCTTACGTACAGGTCAGGCAACTGCTATATTAAAAAGTGTCCCCCGAATTTGAAGCAGAAGAATAGTTTAAACTTTGCTCGATAGATGGCTGGAGTTGTAGTTAGGGAATCACGTGATATGCCCTCCATCCAATCAACACTTTCAAAACACTTTTTATGATGGCTGCCAGAACACGTGATTCCCTAACTACATCTCCAGCCATCTATCGAGCAATATGTGAACTATTCTTCTGCTTCATTTTCGGGGGATGCCCAATTCAATGAGGGATACCGGAGTTGACTGACCAGTATTTAAGATAGTGATCCAGACGGCTTTACTTGAAAAATGGCGATTTTTCTTCTGCTCAATTGTTAGCTGCCATATCGATCCCCAAAAGTTAAAACAGTAATGGCGGATTGCTAGGCTTGTTTAGGTTTCGGGATAGATCCCTCAGAGCTTTTCTGTGGGAAAAGGTAAAATCCTCGCTCCAGGTTGAGTAAAACAAGAATGGCGGCCAGTCGTTTGCTCTCTTTCAGGGTGGGGGGCAAGCGTTATTTTTTTGTTCCCAGATGAAAGGTACACAATTAAAACCACCTTCATCCTTTGTGGGTTTTTTACACCACTCTTACTCGATTTTTTTCATCGCATCAAGGGCGGCTTGGCTGACAGTTGAGCCCCAAAACTTATATAAACTCTGATCTTGTTGTTACTTTTACTCTCACCCCGGAAAAGTCTTAATCAAAAATATATAACAATTTAATTAATAATTATAAACGGGAGACTTTAAGTTGACAACCTCCCCAGCGGGAGAGATAATATTATTTTACAAAGCTCGTTCATCTTTTCTTTGTTTTTAATAACCGAGGGAAAGTTTTGCTTTTCGAATATCTTTTTTACCCTTCGCTCATGCATTTTTGCTAAAAGGATTAATTAACTTTAACTAACCTTATTTCCCAGTCTCTTCCCGCCGCCCTATAACCTTTCATTTTTTAAAAACGTAATTTATTACCTTTTCGGGAAATTTTTTTTTAAATAAAAAAAGAAGAAAAATCGAAAGCTATTATCAAAATTGTTGGGAAACAAACATTTCCCTATTCCCCCCTCCCCCTCTCTTTGCTCCATTAAGACGCAAGTTAATATATCGTTTACAATTATCCTATTAATAGGTTGTAATTCTCTGAGTGAGGTCCATTATTAATCTGTCAGGAGAGTGGGAGCACAATTTACAATTCCGAAACTTCTTTTGAGTTAAAGGAGGGTTCCCCGGGCTTTCCTTTTTGAAATTTAATTCGGTCAAGTCGTGTACAAAGAATTAAATTACAAAATAGATAAAGGGCCTCTTGTACAACAAAGACGCGGCACCCGGAACTTTTGATAATTAGTTCCACCCATGGTAACGATTTCCCGGGTATTATATGTTTTTTAAATTGGATTTTAAATATAATCGCATTATATTCCGACAGGGAGTTTACAACTGAAAAAAAAATAAATAAATGGGAGGAAAGTTTAAAAAGCGAAAAGCCCGGCACAAGCGAGAGACTTGAAAACGGATCACGTTTGTGGCTATCTCCCCACGTGTGCGAGATAAGCAAGGGAACCAATGTAAAATATCGACTTAATGTAAACCAACACGTTTCTAAAAGGCCGGGGATAATTAGTTCCACAAACGGTTATATGCTCGTGCTGTTGTATTTATGGCCGATATTTATTCTCTAGGATCTCCCTTCTCCTCTTTAACTATTAAATCTATTAGTTTTGCGAAACTTTGTGCACACTGGATTACTGATATATCCGGATGGGAAGTTTTCCCGCTTGTATTTTGGATTTAACTTGAATATTTATGGTTGGAGAGGTTAGGGAAAATCGTATTTTATATTGGGCGATGACTACTTGTCATTTAGGTATTTAATGCTGAGCCTTTGTTCGAATTCCCTTGCCTAGAAAGTCCATGGAAACTGAACAAATAATGTAAAATTTTAATGTTGTTCTCTGCTAAGACATCAGACGATCAAGGGTTACAACGAGAAAAAAAAGAATCTTCGGTTCCGCATTAGTGCTGTGAAATCCGTGTGATAACACGGATTTCTTGCTATTTCTTTTTGAATCGGAACCAAAGGGCGTTAAAATTGTGTCTGAATTTTTTTTCAGACGTCCAACTACCAGCTTTAACCAGTAAAATCTTTGAAAATTGTTAAATTAAAGGTGTCCATTTTCATAGTTAACGGATAATACTCGTTGCTTACTGTGACTATACAACCACTTAGACTATGAATAACTTATACTAATTAAGGTCCTAATTAGTAAATTTTACCAATTGAAGTATAAAAAACAGTAAGTTTATCGTCAATAATACATTAGTTAAAGTATATTGAATTGTAGTTTCTTCGGTCATTTTATTGTAAATTATACTTTAGCTGCAGTCAAAATGGCAGTAATCTTGGATTATTGCTCTTTTATTTTCAGTAAGGTTCTTTGTAAATAGTATGAAAACGATATTCAATGCTGCGTGTATAATTATTTTTTCAACAAAATTGTCTTTGGTTTGTTCATTGTTTTACAAAATTTTCTTTACTAAAATCATTTTTTTTTCTTTTTCAGGTAAGTTAAATACCGGCCGGTACCCGATTTAAAGCTTCCATGCACTCGGCAGCTACGGCCCAGTCTGCAAATGTTAATGTAATTCTCATGAAAATAATAGTTTCCGATCGCGTGAGTCAAATTTTTCCTTTGCTATTTATCCGAGGGTGCCTCGGAATTTTCTGGTCGAAGAAGGTTTTTCGACTTTTTACTATTTCTATTCAGGATGTTCTACCGATAAATTTGACATTCTTAGTTGATTGTTCTCCTGCAACTTAAGCATGGGCGCAACATTGTTTATTTTTTGAAGACAGGTTTTTCCGCCTACAAAAATTTAATTGTTTCCAAATAATTTTTTTAAGAGTATGGGAATATTCCTCTTAACATTCTTCACAACTTTTGTTACATGAAAATTCGCTTTTATAATTAATTAAAATGTTTTCAAACTCTTTACAAAAATAATGTTCAAAAATTGTAAACGTGCCGATGTCTTGTTTATAAACATCGCAATTTTTTTGAGAAAATCTCACAAATAACACCATAAATGATCAAAGATCAACATTTTATGTAACAAATGTGTAGAAAATGTTAAAAGGAATATTCCTATGTTTTTTTAAAAATTTATTCGATTCCAGTTAAACTTTAGTGAGAAAAACCTTTCCTCAAAATATAAACAAAGTTCCGCCCATGTTTAAGCAACAGGAGAACAATGAGCTAAAACCTCCTTAAAAACATTATTTTCTCATTCCTCTGGCATTCCTTACATAAATTAAATAGTATTGTGCTCACACTTTTTGATGAACTTTTGACATGAAGATATGGTTTTTTTTTTTTTTTTTCCAAACATTTTGGCCTAGGTGAATCAGAATACTCCGTCTGTTAACATTTCCGAACAATTTAAAAAGATTTTCACCTATCCTTCCAGTTAACTGAAAACGATAGGTTAATCTAAAAAAAGCATTGGAAACTGCTCCCCTAACGGATATAAAGTTCGAACCTTTTAAAGATGGCTCACCTATTAATAAAAAAAAAAAAAAAAGGTTTTACCTTTTTTTCTCCTTCTCCCGTTAAAGATTTTTATCGGGTCTGAATGTACGCATAATTGACCATTTTCCAAAGCTTCGAATGGAGGGAAAAAAAATCGGTATCCGGACGAAATGACCCTTCCGTAGGCTTATCAATGTTTTATTCATGACATAGTCGACAACTATCCATTCGGGTTTTCTCATACTCGTAAAAACCGTCAAATATTATTGGAAAATCCTGTCAGAATTTTGATCGATCTTTTTTTTTTTTTTTCGAGGACGGAAAAGTGTTTCGGCATAGCGGAAAATTTAAAAAAAAAAGGAAAAATAAATAAAATTTTATGACTGCCCTGTATCTTCGGAAAAGGAAGGGCACAAAAGGCACTCGGAAATTAAAACGGAAGATGATTGAATGAGGCAAAACGTGATCAGAAACGGAGATACCAACTTAACAATGGATCCTCATTGTTGTTTCGAGTTATATTGGCATCACTTATGACAAAGCTCGACAAACTTGTTTTTTCCTCCGACACTTTTCTAAATGAAATGATTTTTTCCCTTGCTTTTCTGTCTCTTCTTCCGCCCCCGAAAAAAAAAGATTATAAGATTTTCTTTGAGAAAATATATAAATAAAGGAAAATCTGGAAAAATGTAGCAACTTGGGGTCAGGAAAGAAATCCTTTGTTGGAGGGGATTTTCAGACGCTATTAATATCGAAGGTTTTATACCGTCTGGGAGACATTGAGCAGAATAAACCGATTAAGGAGGGTTTTGGTTTTGCATCTTGTTCCTCCCCCCCCCCCCCCCCCCTCTCCCTTCCTAAAATTTTATCCCGACGACGAGACATGATGTTTACGATGTAGGTCACACCGTAAATGATAATTATACGGAGGATGGCGACGGTCAATTAGGCGGGTATTTTATGAGGGAGTCGCACCACGTGACTTATCCATCAAACCAATCATTATTAATTAGGACGGGATTTTCAGCTCCGGCAAACTTAATTGAAGTGTCGAATTTTGAGCGAGGAAATTAGTTTTCTCCGAGGAAAGGATCAAAAAACTTTTTGATGCGTTATAACTTGTAAACAAGTAGGTTTGAGGATATGTCAGATAAAAAAGGAAGCAAGAAGTCGGAATCAATCGATGAAATATCTCGGTCTCATTTTTCACGAAACAATTTGGTATTCCCTCGATTCCCCAGCCCCAATTTAGTTTTTTTTTTTTTTCTTCTCCGTTTCGAATTCTTCGTTCTGTTTTTTTTAGCGGTTATCCTTTTCCTCATTCGGATCTTCGTTCCACTCGGGTTGACGTAACATATCTCGTCTGGCTTTCTAAATTGCATGAAATGTTGTATTGTAAATTGTAAGAATCAATAGCCAGGACTTTCTTTCTCTTCTATGCACACAGCGGAACAAATTGTGACTGTGAAAAAGTAAAAAGAGCTTTAATCTAAATGAAAAGGAGAGCATGTCTCTTTGTTTGATTGTTCTGAGCTAGGAATAGAGCCCTGACAGACCTCAAAGACAGGTGGTCTGCGGGGACCATCGCGGAGTATGGAGTCTCACTCGCGTCGGAAAAACCGCATAATGTGACTCACGTAGACATTGCAGCCGATTGCCTCTCGATCTGACCGTAAGCGCTCTTTGTCTCCGCTCTTGTTGGATGTCCTGGTTAATGGTCGAAGGCACAGCTGTTTGAAAATAATTTTTGCTTGGGTTGTTGCTAGAGCTAAGAAACCCAGCGGGTCGAAGATTTTTGAGACTCGGACAATAAAGTGGGTTTTGTCAGCACTTCTTCCTTGAACTTGCCGTTGACTTCGAAGAAGAATACGCCCATTTTTGGCCGCCATTTCTGCCCCAAGATCGCTACGGTTCGGAACGGTCCAACTGAAAAGACTTATCGAAGGGATGTTTTTTTAGTCGCTGAGCAGTCCCTTTTTATTGGAGGCCCGCAGACGGAGCGGCATTCGTAAGTTAAATGAGCTCATCTCTGAGCGCCTTTGCTTCCTCGACCGTGTTGGCTCCGGTCAACAAATTGTCAGCGTACGTTGCTATTACAGCTATTATGAGAATAGAAAAGCCTACTAATTTTTTGTGGCCGCAAATGCCGTCCATTTAATATTGAAGATCAATATGTAAGTCTTTTTCCAAAGGTTGCAATATTGAACCACTGCAGTTACAGAAATCCTTGTTTACATGAATTGTACTTCTTATTCGCTTCGAGACGTTGTTATAATTATAAAACACGATAGAACTCATGATTTTAACTCGATTTGTAATTTTAATGAAAATTTAACTAAAAAAGTCTGGCTGGCACTTTGTCGAAAAATTTTTGAATTTACCTGAAGCGCTGAAAACTTTTTAATTAATTAGCATTTCTCTCTCTTTCTCTCTCTCTCTCTCTCTCTCGCTGTGTATGTGCATATACTGTATATACAAGGGTATTTAACTTGATAAAGCAAGTATCGATATTGCGAGAGGTGGAGTGAGATATAAAGGTCCAAACGTTGATAAAACCACTACACAGGGACCGTCAATTCCATCCCGATGTGTTTTTATATTACAAGTTCTAAACATTCTCCCATGGTTTGTCAAAGCTTTTCCTATATTAAACTCATGATTTACTGCACTTAGTGAACAAATTGATGCGATCGCAAAATTGAATTTAAAATCGAATCCGCAGCTGCATCCTTTAATATTCATCAAAATTCCACTTTTTTTCCCCCCCTTTTCTCTTTCATGTTTTTAATTCCAGTCTAGGTGGTGCGATATGTATTGGATCCTTTTGGCAACTTTAACGAGAAGAGCTTCCTGCAAATTTATTTGGTTGACGTGGCAGATTTTTTTTTTTTTTCTTCCCTCAAAAAAAGAAAATTTCAAAACTTTGGTTCTTTCTTTTTCCGAGAATGTTTTTTGCAAAAAAAAAACTTTTTTCTCCTTTACCTCACGTCGGATATAAGATGAATAATTATTCCAATTATGAAACATGACGTTGGGAGGGAATAAAAAAATTAAGGATGCAATGATTTATGTTTTCGGGAAGAGCTTATTTTTCCGAAGATGAAAATCCCATCATCGAATTTATCGATTTTAATCAAAAGCTGATTAACATAAACAATCAAAAATTCACGAGGGGGGAAAAAAGGAAAATTAGGAAAAATTATATGAACGAAGGAAGGAAGAAATAAAATTTATGGGAAAATGATTTTCCCGGAAACAGGACTTAAGTTGATTTTTCTCGGGAAGATGAAAACTTTAAACAACCTTTCCCAAAGCTATGTATTCTAAGTCCGTTTGTAATGTTTGATTAAAAGTTGGCTGCGGTTAAAATGGAAACTGTGTACAAAAGGAATATTTCAAACTGTCGGGAGGATTTATAGACTTCAATAATCGGATATCAAATGCTGGCAGGTCGGAAAGGGAATCTTTGAAGAGATTTGTTTTCGGACCTCCGGTTTTAATTACTGCAAAGTAGCGAACTTTATTTAATTTCACGTTGGATTGAGCTTCCTTCGAGGTGAGACTTTCCGGAAATCTTTAAAACCGATTGGATTGGGGCTTTTCCTTTCTTTAAAAATAAATAAATGCTTGTTTTCCCATAGTGCTGTTTTACAACCAACATAACAAAATGTATTTTTGTTAACGGAGCTGGAAAAGCTAAAAAAAAAAAAAACACAAAAGCCTTGGAATTTACTCTCTAAATACAATCAAGCTAAAATGTACAGGGGTTGATAATGGATGCTATAAAACTTTATGTATATGTCCCTCTTACTCCAGATTATTTTTTTTTTTAGTAAAGGTTTTCTTTTTTCGTCTTTTAATCTGATTTAGTTGCCTTTCAAAATTTGATGTTTTCGATTAGGGCCTTTGTCGGTTAGCGGAATGACCGAGGAGGTTGTGACAGAGAATTGTAGGCCATTAAATATGTTTTACCAAGTGGTTTTCCGGTCTTTTTCGTAATAAATCTGAAAAATATAAAAGGAAATCAAACGGAGTCGTTTTTGGTCCTAAAGCCAAATGCTTCGCCCCGCTTCAGCAGATGAAGGATCCTCTGGAGGTATAGTAGATTTCTATTCAAGGAATGCAAACGACAAAATTGCCCGTCGAGACCGAGTTTTAAGCCCGAGTCGAAGGCGAGGGCCTTAAATAGGTCGAGACGGGCAAGTCGTTTGCGTTTCTTGCATTGAAAGTTATTTTTCATCACAAAGTACGGCGTAAAATAGTTTGTAAACACTTCTACTTATCCGCCCTAGGGCGGAAAAGTGAACTTTTTTGCGCTGTGTGATGAAAAAATATTTTCGCCCAGGAAAAGACACCTTGTAGTAGGTAATGCACCTCTGAGTGAGGGGCGAAAATTTGAGGTTCCGAGGTGTCTATTATTTGGAGGTTTTCTGAGTTGAGGTTCAGCTTCAAGGGTTGGATCGGCATAGTCACTCCTACAAGCCCAAGTCTTTTAAAGGGATGCCTGATGCAAAAGTCGATGCTGCGTTGCGATTTCAAGCTCTTGAGGCCTGTTGCCTTAATCCCTAGTTATTAAAACTAACCCGCGATATTCTTGGTTTCTCTGTTAAACTCTCAACATCCTATCGCGCATTTTCCCCGACTAAAACGGTCCATTACATGCACGTGTCATTCGATTTATAGCAGCGGTAACGTCTTAATAACCGGATTGTTTTTTTAGAGAAAACAACAACGTTCCACTTTTCCTTGTGAAGTTTTCGCACGTGAGAAGCTTTTTTTCTTTCTTTTCAAAAAAAAAAAAAAAAAAAGGCTAAACAAAAGAATATTGTGGAAAGATAAACTGTGTTAAGGGGGTAGGTTTTATTAACGGCCGATAAATCAGTAGGTCCCCAACGTGAAAATTAATTGGAAGCAATGTTGTGCGTTGTAAATTGTGTTAGGCAACAGCTCTGTGTGGGCCGCACTTGACGTTAAAGGGAACGTTTCAGGGTATATTACGTAACCGATATGGAGAATTATTCTTGAAACATGATAGATTCCATTTGTGTAACGACACTCATACGGGATATAAACGGTTCCATGTATAAAAGATATCAAATGTCCTACTTAAACTCGGTCATTCACATATCATAAACGAGGATACACTTGAAATTTGACTCCCTCAGGACGGCTTTTTTTTCCATGGAAACGTCAGCTTCCATTGTCGTGGGTGAAATTTTTTTTTTTTAGGGAAAACAGACGAGTTGAAAAACAAAATTTTTGATCGATTGCTTAACTGGTGTTGCTTAATTTTCGATGTAAACTTTTTTTTTCTCAGTTCATTTTCTCAAGTAGTAAAAATCCGGTGGAGGAGGAAAGAAAAAAATGTTCGCTTGAGGAAGCTTTTCTTTCTACCCTGAGATTATATTTATCATAAAAAACAACATACCCAAGCTTATAATATTTCTAAATAAAAAGTTCGTTTTTCCTCGGGAATATGGAAGTTTAGATCATAAATTAAATTATATTCGAGACAAAATAAGGTTTTTAATAATAAACATGATATTATTCATGAAGGAGATTCGAAAACGGTTTTTGAAACAGTCATCTGGCGTCGTTTTCTTTCTTTCTTTTTTTTTGCGCAAATAAGGTAAAATATTGCTGAGTTTTCTTTCTTTTTCTGGAAAAACTTTGAAAAGAAAACATTAAAAGGTTGTAAAGCGCGGAGAGACATTGTTACCAAAAAAAAAAAAAAAAATCTTTAAAAATCTCTTAGAGCTATACTATGAAATAAGAAGAAAAAAGGGAAATGCGAAACAAGAAACATAAAGCTAAACAGGAAGTAAAACTCATTATCAAAAACCAAGAAAAAGGGAGTTTGGAAGGGAGGGGGAAGCTAAAATTTTCCATCTTTTCTTCTGCGAGATTTTCAAAACTGCGATTTCTTCTTAATATAAAATCCGGCTCTTCTAATAAGGAAAGTTTGATGAAATTATATTGTTTTCGTTTATTATTTTTGGGTTTTGTGTTGGAATTCTGTTCTTGTGTGGCACCGGTTTTCTCCGAGTTCTTCTCTCCGCACCTTTTAACTCAGACCCCATAATTAAAATCGTTTCATAAGCGGTTAAACCCTCTATACCCGGTTTTCTCGGGGTATTTTCGCGGTGAGCTCTAAGCACGTTTATAATTTTAACGTGATTTATTTAACGGAGGAGAAATTAAAGTAATTGGCCCAAATTTTTGTCGTATATTTTCGAGATTCTGCTCACATAAATACTGACGTGTCTTGACTTAGGCTATCAGTCCAACAAACTCTAGGCCTCACAATCGATTCCAGATTACTTTGACGCTAATGGTGTGATTAACTGGTGGAGTTGCAGAAAGAGCAGGTTTATGTATCTTCAGTAAACAAAAAAGTCGCGTAGTTTGAAACGCTCATTTTCATCGGTTTTTAATAAAGTCCTTAGTGTCCTTGGCCACTAGGGTGAGTCATTTTAAAAACATTTTTGAAATGTTTGGGAACATGTTGAAAATCGGGTTCCTCGAGGTGTAAAAGTACAAAAAAAAAATTTTGAATTTTTTTTTTTTACCTTTTAATGGCGCCGTACCCCTAAGGTTAGTAGTTTTTCTGGCGTCTACTAATTACGGCATTTTGATCTCGATTTTTTTTACCCAATTTTAAAGGCTTGCAAATTTTTTTGAAAAAAGTGTTTCGTTATGTTTTCAGGGTCGTAGAACACGAATTTTACTATCCCGAATTTTTCCGATTAACCCCTGTGTCGTCATTAGCGTTTTTATCGAGCTTATACCTGATTTTCCAAATTGAAATTCTGCTAAGTCTCGAATTTTTAGCCCTGAAAATTTTTTATTTTATTTCTGTCGCTCATACTTTTGCTAAATACCCGTAGAACACAAGTTTCAACATCCCCATTTTCTCCAATCAACCCCTGAGTAGGAATTTTAATGTAACTTCAATTTTTTGGGCCAAAAATTGATTTATTCGCCAAAAAATGGCAACAACTCCTCACCGGTTCGATTTAGAGGTCATGTTCAATGACATTTTTTGCTCAGGACACTCTAATTAATAAAACTCTTTTGTGTTTTGAATCCATATCTGAAAATTTGAAGTTTCAAAAATAATCTTTTTATTATTTTGAAGGTAAAGGATGAGGGTCAATAAGGCCGTTTTTTGGGCTAAATTTTTTTTTTCGTGAAATTTGATCCTTTAGTCGTGGTAAATGATTCCCCAAAAGAATTTTCGATTTCGGTCGTCGGAACCCTTAATATTCGCCTAAAACCATGATATTTTATTAAAGCAAATTTTAAGGATCAGCATAGGAATTAAAAAATTTTATTGCGGCAGGGAAATACTCCTACCTAAGATCTTTTAAGGGTATTTTTTCACGTTCCGAAAAATGTGTAGAACCCCCTTGAAAGCGGCAATTTTAGGCGTTTTTATTTTTTTAAACACCGTTCTTCCAAGGATTTCTGAAAACTGCATACAATATATTATAGCTTGCCCTAAGATAAACCTCACGTAATTTTTCCCGTTTGCGAATCCAATGGAATCCATTTAAAAAATGCATAAGACGCGATTTTTACGGCCTATTTGAGCTCCCTGGTAGTTAGATCTGAATTTTTTTAAAAAAACATCATTTAGGAGTGACAATTAATCGATTCCAGCCATTATCCCGTTCCATCCATGATCAAGTTATCTTAAAAAAAACTTTAAAAAATTATTAACATTTTAAAAAAAATCACTTTGCATTTGATGTGTTCCATAACAAGTTTTTGAAAATGAAATGTGAAAAATATAAACAATATATGTATTTTCTTCTATTTTTTGTATTAAATTGTTATTTTAGATGCAAGACATTATTTCTGAAGGGTAAATTAATAATACCAACTAACTTAATACGAAAAAAGAAGGAAATATACAGATTATTTATAATTTTAATATTCCATTTTCGAAAACTTGTTATGGAACACATCAAATGCAAAGTGATTTTTTAATAATTTTTTAAAGTTTTTTTTAAGATAACTTGATCATGGATGGAACGGGATAATGGCTGGAATCGATTAATTGTCACTCCTAAATGATGTTTTTTAAAAAAAATTCAGATCTAACTACCAGGGAGCTCAAATAGGCCGTAAAAACCGCGTCTTATGCATTTTTTAAATGGATTCCATTGGATTCGCAAACGGGAAAAATTACGTGAGGTTTATCTTAGGGCAAGCTATAATATATTGTATGCAGTTTTCAGAAATCCTTGGAAGAACGGTGTTTAAAAAAATAAAAACGCCTAAAATTGCCGCTTTTAAGGGGGTTCTACACATTTTTCGGAACGTGAAAAAATACCCTTAAAAGATCTTAGGTAGGAGTATTTCCCTGCCGCAATAAAATTTTTTAATTCCTATGCTGATCCTTAAAATTTGCTTTAATAAAATATCATGGTTTTAGGCGAATATTAAGGGTTCCGACGACCGAAAACGAAAATTCTTTTGGGGAATCATTTACCACGACTAAAGGATCAAATTTCACGAAAAAAAAAAATTTAGCCCAAAAAACGGCCTTATTGACCCTCATCCTTTTTTTTAAAGGATGGACATTTTATAAAAAAATAGTTTAATTTTGAAAGAGAATATTTAAACCCGTGTTTACGGACGATATCAAATCCAAACACGCATAAATAAAGTCTGAAAAGCGTCCACAGTCATGGTAACCCAATTGAGCTAAGCTTTTCTGACCTCTACCAGGGTTTTCTCAAAGGAATCGCACGTTTGCCTTGCGTTGCCTTCTTTTTAGAGTCCCATAAGGGTTGTTTACAATAGTTTTCCCCGGCCTTATCTCTCTGATTTCAAAACGTTAGCTGCGAAAATGTACTTTTCTAATGAGGAAAAAAGAGAATTTTTTTTTCTTATTTTCAAACCGGGAAAGGAAAAAAAATTGAGAAGTTTATTAAAACCCGAACTACGCAAAAACGTGATTACGATTTTCATATTTTTACCGCAGCACGATGAGGAGGAACTTTCTAGCTTTTTTTTTCCTCCTGTTCTCTTCGTCATATTTCAAAAGATGGGAGTGAGGAGTCTTTGAAAGCTTGCCAAATAACAGAGATTATCTCATCGAACCCAAAGTTTTTGATATCTTTAATGCCGTTGGCGGTAACGGGCACGTATGCTTTAAAAAAAAAAAAGAAATCATTACCCAAAAGGAAACAACAATCGAGAGTGTTTTTTATAAAGCTAATGCTTTTCGAAAATAATGAAAGGGGAAAAAGGAGGGAAAAAAATACATTTGGCTTAATAGCAGCAACAAATTCATCGTTGTTTAATTTTTGAAATGGAGCTTTCGCATTAACATTTTCATGAAAAAGACGTTGCGAATTTGTTGCAAACAAACATCACCGACCCGAACCGAGGTTTCTCTCTCTCTCCTTCATTTTCATTCCCATTTCCAAGTTGCCGTTTCGAAAATTTTCACCTTTCATGTCCGAACCTCAGAGATGCTGGTTTACCATTGACTCCTCGCTAGGGAAACGATTAAATTCCTTTCCCTTTTCGACATCAAAAGTTTGGAGCTGTGAGTACTAGGATATTTATTTGTGTACTCAGTCGAGCTTGGGGGAATTGTCAGCGGTAGTGAAAGTTCGATTTCGTGTTGCATCAACAAGGACACTTGCGTTTATATGGACTGAAAACTTTCAAAAAGTTCTCTCGGAATGTAATTTTTGAGATTTAGAAAGGTTTTTAACGTTTAATGGTCGGTCTAGGGTGCGGAAATCTCTGACTCATATGTCTATATACTCTTGAAAAGCTGGAAATATTTTCCAGGAAAATGCGACACAATATGTGGACTTGTATACGGAATGCCGAATGTAGATGCAAGTTCCATGATTTTTTTTTTATAATCGCTCTCTCCCTCCTCCTCTTGAAAAGCTTATGATCACGGGCTAAAAGCTTTTCATTTTTTTGTAATCTTCGCTCTCGTTTTATGAAATAAATAATAAACATCCTATCCATTTTCGTGAATAATATATATATTTTTGACTTCACAATTTATTTTACACTCAGTTATTCACAAAAGCCTAATCGGATTTCCTCGGGAGCGTTTTATATAAAATTAGAGCATTCAAACATCCTCCTCATACATATATACAGTACATCCTCCCTCCCTCCCTTTCTCCCTACGCCAAACTCCCACGGTTGCGTAAATAAAAAATCAACTGAACAAAATTTTGTTGGGTACATGTAAAGGGAAAATATCGACCGAACTTGCCCAAAAATGAATGTGTTATTTGTCATGTGCAATGTACTGATGTGGTTTCCCATTGAACATCCTGCATCGTTCTCATTGTTTCATTCATTCAAAAAAAAAAAATTGATTTAAAGTGACGTTTAAATTTTACTTTTTTTATAAATTGCAAAAAATAGCATTTTAAATGTCACACGAGGATTTGGGCGTCCCAGGAAAGAAGCTTAAGCGGACTAAGACTCTAAACCAAATTACCTTTTTTTTTTTTTTTTTAAATTGACATTTTCTTCCTCCTCGTAAAATCGTGAGCTTTTTTTTATTTTTGAAATTACAATTACATTTTCTTCCCTCTTTTTTAACGTCCTCCCGGTGTTGGTGTGATTTAATATCAATAGCGTCGGGGGGACCCCCTTTAAATGACATTGTCAAAATGGAAAAATTCAAAAAATACAAAAGGAAATACAGAAACATTAATAAACACGGAGACATTTATTATCACCAGATTTCAAAAAAAAAAAAAAAAGTAAAAAAATAAAAGGGATGTAATATGGAAAAGTGGGAAATGCGAGAAATAAAAACGAGATGAGGCAAACAATAGAGATAGAAGCGAGTCCTCGCGGTCATTTTCGAAACAATAGTCTACAATTTGTCACTAGCACAATATATGCATGTGGAATTCCTTTGGTTTAAAGCTTTTAGGAGGACTTCATTCCTAGTTTTTCAGCCTCTGTCGTCTCCACTGAATTATAACACGTACGTTCACGTGCTTTTCTCCTTCTTTTTTTTTTTTTTTTTTTTTTTTGAATAGGTGAAGCGCAGTATATTCAACATAATTTTTTTTTTTTTTCTGGGACTTTTTTAAAATTTTGAGGAAGTGAGATATTACCCCATTGTCAAATGCATTACTTGGTATTTTCAAAAAATTCACTTTAATTTACCACTGCACGGTAAAAAATTTTATGTTAAAAGTAACATAGTTTGCCTGTAGCCTCGAGCAAAACACCAAAAACAAAAGAATGTTTCATAGGCAATAACATCGTATTTATTTCAACATAAAAAATGTGTATGTATCCCTTTTTTAGCAAGTTAACATAAAATTTTTTACCGTGTGGCGAACACCGAAAAAAATGCTGCTTTGGGTCTAAGCAAAAATGCTTTGCGACAAAGCATTTTTGCATAACTTAGGTCTAAGCAGTAAAAATGTTTTAGGCCAAGACTCGTGAGTGCTTGTCGCAATGCATAATGTCGTCAAGTCTAGCTATAGCAAATATGCTTTGCTACAAGCACTCACTAGTCTTGTCGCTAAGCAACATCGCTTGCATTGCGAGCGAAACAATTCATTTTTTTGGGTGTGTAAACGGCGACACGACCGTGCTCCGCCATCTTTGTTTAAAAATCTCAACGACCAATCAAAACGCGTCTCACGTACAAGTAGCGCTTACGATGGTAGAAGTAAGAACTAATTTTCGCGTTGTTAAGCGGGACAAGATCTCCCATGTATAAGGGATAGGAGTTTCCGGACCTGTCTTTGTTCCTATGAAAGTCAATTCCTGATGCGAAAATTGAGAAGAATGTTTCGCCAGTACGAAATTTATAGATAGCAAAGAAAATTTAAAAATGTAGTTTTCTTAAACTTTTAGTTCCAAAACCTTAATTAATTTCCCGGGTTCTTGTCCCATTTATTCTCGTTATATGCCCTCTCCATTTGTTTTTGTGACCGGTCAGCTCTCGATTTTATCTCTACTTTTTTGTCTTGTGTCGATTTTTCGATTTTTCTTTTGCCGGATTCAGGCTCGTCCTTTTGGTTCGGCTCTAACACGAATTCCTTTTTTTCCCTCGTAGCAGGTGACATTTATTTTTTTTTCCGTGTTTTACACCGAAGAACGTTAAAACGAATCAGGAAAAAAAATTCTTATCTCGCTCCATTGTAATGGGGTAAATTATTGTTACCTCGAAATGCGTCGTAAGGCTTTGGCGGAAACGATTCACCGTTTATCCGATACTATATAAAATCCAATCGAGGGGAGTAGAGGTTGAACAAGGATTACGGGAGAAGAAAAGTATATTCGAAACATCAGTCGCGAAATGTTAACAAGTCTCTCTTTTTTTCCTAGATTTATTTCCGTTAAATCTCTCTTTTTTTTCTTTCCGCCGTGAATCATCCGCGTCTAAAAAAATCATCCCAGTCGCCATTTTTCCCCCTCGAAGAGTAAAGTTTTTTCTCATCCGAATTTGAAGGATCGTATTCGAAAAGTCGGAAAATTTAAAAAGTAAAAAGAGGAATTCCATGAATTCTTTTCATACGGAAACCTGTCAAAGAAAATTTTTATAAAAACACTCGAACTGAGATTTTTAATATATTTTTTTTCTTTTTATTTTATTTTTTTTCTTGGCATCTCTCTTGCTAATATTTTTTTTCTTTTTTTGTGCTCAACACAACATTATGATTAACTGCGAAAGCAATAAACATTTTTATTTAATTATGCATTTATGATTAATTACAAAATTATGAAAAAAAAGAAAAGAATTTTTGGTCGAGAATTTAGGTTGGCTTCAGATTCACGTTATTAAAATTCTTGGAATGGTTTTTTCAAAATTTTTAACCCGGTTTTTTTTTTTTTTCTCTTTTTTTGAGGTTTGAAAGCAGAAAAAAGTGCATTGCGTTTCCCGCTTAAAATTCTCTCGGTTCGGCCCTCCCGTCCTTTTAAAACCGCCATCACCGCACTTTCTCGCTCGTCGAAATTTTCGGGAAAGGGGAAAAAGTTGAAAAAGTAGATTATCGCAGCATGGGTGGAAAGATTTTTCATAAAATGCGACCCGGTTATGAAAACGAAACTCGCATTTTTTTTTCTGGAAAAAGAAACTTCGTTGAGAGACCGAATTAAAATTCAGGCTTTGTAACTGATCTGCTCGGTTTCTATTTGTAGGAGTTTGCCCTAGAGTGCAATGCTGAGGAAAAGGGAAAGGCGACGAAATTAATAATACAAACCAACAAGTGACTTACCAAAAAAAAGGAAATATACCGTTGAGAATTTTTTTTTTTATTACTTGTATTGAAAACGGGAGCGCAATCAAAAATTTTCATAATTTTTTGAAAATTGTAGATAAAAATGAAAATCATCCTCTTTTCATTTTTTTTTCTGCTCTTTTTTTCCCTTTTCCCCTGCTTTTTCATCTTCGTTTGTCGCTTTTTAAGTGATGCTTATTTAATTCGATTCCATGCAAATGACACTCCGTTAATTTGAGATCGAATGTGATGAATGCTCTTTCTTTTTCCTTTCCGTTTTGCTTCCTTCTTTCGCAGTCTTTTTTTTTTCTTTTTTTGGAATTTCGAAATCTATTCTTTGTCGTTCCATCAATTTCTCATCGGGACAAGGGGAAAGAATGAGGCTCCGCGTCATTTAATTCTATGTTGATGGTTCCAGCAGAAGGGGAAAGAGCAAAATTCTTGAAATGAATGTTTTTTTTTTTTTTTGAAAAATGCTTGAAAGATTTCAATCGATTTTATATGTACGATATGTCCGAAGTTTTGAATAATTTACAATATAACTTAGGGGAAAAAAATTACAGAAATTTTTTTCTTCGTAATGTAAATCGTTATTTTATTAAAGTTTTGTTAGTTATCATCAGGGCTGCTTTTTACTGGGTTAAACTTCATACTGTTCCCTATTTTCCGATTTTCGGGAATCAGTTTATTATTTATTATTAATATATTTAATTATTTTGTTGGCTGATTTGTGAATTCGAACAAAGGCAAGCATCGTTAAAAAAATAAAGAATTAATCAAATATAAAAAAAAACTTGTTTACCTTGGGAAAAATTAAGTATTTGAAATGCATTTCTTAGCCCGGAAGCTGCCTTAAGGATCAGAGCTAAAAATTTTTGTAACGTATAAGAAAATAAAAGAGTTTAAAAAATATTTTCTGTGAAATCGAATGAGCAGTAATGACTCAATACTCGTATCAGATATGCCCCAAATCTGAAACGTTCAATAGGAATATAATACTCAGTGTCTACTACTAGCTAGTAACTAGGGCCGGGCCTAATTTTTCCATTCTCGCTCCCATTCCTGCATATGCGATTGGAGCATTATTGTGACCTAGATTTCGTTTGATGTAGTAATTAGCCCTTAAGTGTAGGTTGGCCACTTAATTTTTCCTTTATTATCACCCTCAAATTCCTTTAAACCGTCGGAAAGCGGAGCATCGATTTCCTGGGATCCATTCCTATCAAGCTCAAGGCCATCGTTAAACAAATTCCAACCAAAGCCATCACCACTGGACATGGATTTCCATCCCTACAATAATACTTGACTTCCATGCATACCTTTTGGCAAGGCATTCACATTGTCTCCGATCATTTTTTTCCGCCTGATCGAGAATCATTTACATTTTCCTACTAAGAGATTCGTCCGAGATCAAATACGATTTTAATATTTAATTTGAAATAATTAGCCCTTTCAATTTGGTAAATAAAATTTTTCCGTCGATTAGTTGCTTTGCCATGAAGCGCGAAATCGGGAATATATAGCGAATAAAAACTTTGAAGATAAGAAAATAAACATATAGAAAGCATTAATTACAGAATGTTGTCATGGTGATTTCTCTTAAAACACGCTCGAAGCGAATTACTCGACAGCAGAAGTTAATGCCTTTCGGTAGATAAGATGAAGATACTCTTCCTTTTTTGTTCCAAACTTTTCTTATTTCTTATCTTCATTTTGTATTTTATTTCTTAAAAAGCAAAGGAAGAAAAAAATTAAAAGTCATATTTTTGGAAAGTGATTGCATTACTAAAAAGTTGAATGACGTCCAGGTCAGCCAAAAGGAAAAAAAAAAAAGTCGAAGGAAGAAAAAACCCCTCCCGTCCGCCATGTTAGATTTCATTTTTTGATCGGAGATTCGAAATCAGCGACTTGGAATAAAGAAATGTTTTTTTTTGTGCTGTCGTAGCTATCCTATCCGGTTTCTTTTTGATGATTTTCAAGATTTTATGCTGAGGGTTTTTTATCCCAAAACATTTTTTTGTTTACACGTGGCCGACGTTTTGATTTTTTCGGAAAAAAAAATAATAAAAATTTCTTGGTTTTTTTTTGTTGCAGATGTGCCAGCTCCGACTTGCAGTTGGATAAACTACAAGTCTTGGGATGATATCACCGCGGCGGATTTGGGGATATCGACCCCTCTGGAATTCACTCCATCTTTTTTGACGAGGATGAGGTAGGATTTTTTAAAATATTTTTTATGGTTAACGAAGTCACCGATAATAATTAGCTCAAGTTTCTCGTTGTCGAATCCTGAGGGATGGAGAAGGCCAAGGAAAGCACCCTCTTTTCCACTTGATTTGAAATTATTTACAATTAGTAAAAGGCGATTTTTTTTAGAATTTGGTCGTTAACTTCCGTTACGATCAAGAATATTCCAGATCTCCATTATCAGCTTTGCTTTTGATTTTCGATGTAAATGATTATGTAATGAGCCAGGACTGATTCCTTTTTCTCCTCTTTGGGCTAACTCGTACCCTTGCCATTGGAAAATCTCCTGATTTTTGCATATTTTACATCGTCATGTTTCAGTTCAAAGTCTGCATTGCTGACTTCAGAGCGAAAGTATAAGCTTAATTTTAAATGCAAGACTTTTTTTTTTGAAAAGCTTGTACTTTTTGAGCTGGAATTTGGTTTTCGATGAAAAGAATTTTCCTGACCCATTTATCGCCCTATTAAAAGGATTGAGTCGTCCTGTATTTGCTAACTCACGTTTGGGGGAATTGAAAAGGAAAACAGTAGTTGGATTCTAGAAAGCGATAACGCTTTTTAAATCAAAATCGACAATAAATATTCTGGACAGGGGTTACAGGACTTTTTCGGTGTGTTTTTTGTTGTGATTATGGATCCGCTTTTCACTTTGGTGCTTATTATGTTGGTGGAGCTTCGGGTTTTTTGATGATACGGATCTGCGAACCTACAAGTAGGCAGATAGCTGTATCTCAGAGCCAAAACGCAGAATTTGAAAGCTGTCACGTGATCGTTTCTTACTGAAAGTAAACAGCGACTATTTTAATTTTTCTCAAATTAGACGTTTTGGCTTTGAGGTGCAGACGTGTTGTTATCAAAAAGCAGCCATTAAAAAATTATTAATTTCATAATTGTAATCTTTCCAACAGTGAAAAATTTGGCTTTTTAAAAAAAAATCATTTTTGGAATTTAAATCAGTTTCAAGTTAAATGAGTGACTGGCTAGCCCAAAGCAAAAGCTTCAGCTGTTTTGCCTCTAGTTTTTCGAATTTTACATCCTAAGAAGCTGACAAAATCGGTTTTTGTGGAGGTAAATAAAAAATATTGAATTTTTTCCTTACCAACCATCAGTCGATTTAATGAGTAATTTTGATAGCAATTGGGAGCGCAACAGCACTTAGGAGGCGGCAACATTCTCAACTTCCATTTTAACCGGGAAAGTAAAGCTGACTCCAGGTATTATAAACAATAATTACCCGTTAGAAATTATTACAAATTCCTTTGCGTAATCCCAGTTCTCCCTCCTCCACCTTCCCTTCGCATTTCATCGTCCTAAGTGATTATTAACGGTGTCACTTTTCAAAATTAGTTTTTGTTAAGTTTCTGCTTTGTATCTGACGGAGTCTTTGGAGATTCGTGTATAAGTTTTAAAATTTATTATCCGGTCCGTGAAAATTTACACTAGATTCTCCGTTTCTGTGCTATTCGACTTTGAAATTCCAAAGTGAAAAGTTTGAATGACGCTCGGTCACAAAGAACCACCTGTTGGCTCGTAAAGAAAAATGCAGGAAATTCCGTAGGCCGGGATGTTTGCTATTTTAAAAATTTCGGCCAGCCTTTTTTTTTTTTTTCTTCCTTGCTTCGGGTGACATTTAAACAAAGTAGTCGATCGCCTTAGTCCTGATGACAGGTCAGGAGGCTGTGAACGCAAGAAATCGAATGCAAGTCATGATTGATTTATGCTTCTTGTTCCTTGGTCGATGCGTTTCTACTAATAAAAACAATACCGGTATATTGAATAATATATAACGTGTGACAAATATCTCGTAAAATGATCTCCTTTCGTTTCTCCATTTTGTAGAGAGGATCCGGAAGTCGTCCTTTGACGCGTTCCTTTTGCGAAGAAAGTTCGGAACTCGGTCGCTTTCCTTTAGTGCTAAGAAGGTCAGGGTAATCTTAATTCGTCAAAAGAAAAGATTAGGGTAAAACTATACATCTTGTGGTATTTTTTATATATAAATTATATATAAATTATATATAAATTATAAATAAATTATATATAATTTATATATAATTTATATATAATTTATATATAATTTATTTATAATTTATATATAAAAAATACCACAAGATGTATAGTTTTACCAAGATTACACCTGCCCCAGCCCTTAATTATTTTTGGATTTTGTGGCCGAGATAAAAATTAGAATCGAAATTTTTTTTGAGGTTCGTGGATCGCTTTCGGTTAGTTTATCTTATGTTTTTTTTTTTCATTTCTTTCTTTATTTCGTACTTTGTTCAATTTTAATTAATAATGTTGCTTTGGATGGAAGCTTATTTGAATATTCCGCTTGTAACTCTTGCCGCGTGTTACAGTTTGAGAAACGGGTGAAGAAGTAATTTTCGCAAGCTTTGAAATTCACGAGAATGAAAACGGGGAAAAGGCTTCGCCTTATAAAAGGGAGAATAGAAAGCCAGAGTCGAGGAAAGAACATGGAAGTGGCAGGAACTTTGTTTAAACAACGTGGCAGTAATTAGTCATGTTTTCATGTTTTCCTTTGTTCCATTGACTCGTTTTACAAAGGAGAATGTATCGCGTTTGTTTGTGTGAGACGTTTCCTTATCCTTTGATGTTTTTTTTTTTTTTCTTTTTTTAAATTGTCTGCCGTTTTTTTCTCGGAGGGTCGGAAACTTTTTCTCAAGGTCTTGATAATATGAAAATGTGTAATTTGTTATTTAAAAGACAAAAAAAAGAACCCGTTGAAAAAAAATGGTCGTTACGAAGAATTACGTCACACGGTATAACTTAAAAATTAAGACAAACGAGTCTCAGAGCTTGAGGGTGACACCACCAACCCTTATATTTAACTATATTTATCTCTATTACACTTTTTTTTTTTAGTATTATTAAACTTATGCTCTGTTTTCATTTCTTTTTCACGAGAATACGCCTTGTATTTGCTGACAGGGGGGGGAGGAGGAAGGATGGGTGAAATCATGTTCACGTGATCTTGATAAATACTATAACTACGATTTTAATGGAAAAGTTTTAAAAATTATTTTTTTGATTTAAAAATTCTTTGTTTTGCTTTTTCAAGAAGGGAAATAAAAGCTGCTTAGAAAATTATGGACCCAAAAGTTTGTATACACCAACAGTACAAACTCCTAACAAAAATCTTAACAAAGGTAGTCGGCAAGAAATTGGACGAGTACCAGCCAGTCGAACAAGGAGCTTTCAAGAAATGTTTTGGTATAATCACTATACTAAAGTTGATGAGTTTGTTTCTTTGTGCACTCGAAATCTTTTAAAATCCCTCAAAAATCCAAAAAAAATCGCACCCACTTGCGGTTTGCACCAAAAAATCGCATTTTTTTTTCTCTTTTTTTCCGCCTTCTTCCCGATTTTTTTCCGCCGTTCCCGAATCCGGGATTCTCAAAAAACCGGGAAAAAAAATGAAAAAAAAAAAAAAGTCACAGCGAGGAAACGGTACTCACTGGTAAAAACTCTCGTGCGCCTCCCGTCTTTTCACGTTCCCTGTCCCTCCCGGGTCCCGGTTTTAAATTTTGATAATCCGTTTTAAAAAAAACATTCCTCGTGTTATCCCGATCATTTTAAAAAAAATCCCAACCTTTTTCGACCATTTTTTACCTTCGAAATCGAAGATTGAAAAAAAAAAGTCGTAAATCATTCAAAACGGAAAAAAAACGAAATCTCAAAATGGAGTCTTTGTTTTCACATTTTCAACGTCTTAAAAATGGTTCCCGAAAATAAATCAAACATGAAAAATATTCTAGGAAAAACGAGGGTTCCGACGAACCCGCTCCCGAAATTTTCCGACACCGGAAAAGGTTCGAAATCGCTATTCGAAAAAAGGGAAATTCCGTGCAAGATCCTGCAAGATTTTACAAACTCGGTATAGGGAAATCAACGTACAGTGATGTGACGCATTTCATAGGTAATCTTCAATATGGCAGCGTAGCCTGGTTAGTAGAAGCATCGCTTCGCAGCCCTCTCGTATCATGTTCGTGTCTCGCCTTGGATTTTTTTTTTTTTCTCGCAGTATTTTATTTACCGTAGATTGGGGTGAAGTTGAAAGATTTTGGAGTTTACTTGCTCATAAAATCTTTATTAATAATTATTTTTTCTTCAAATTTTTTTTAAAATTTGGGTCTCCACTAGAAGTTTTAATCCCGAGAATTTCAATTTTTTTTGACTTTTTCGAAAGCTCGAAAAAAATTAAAAACCCCTTCTTTTCAACTTCACCCCACCGTGGGGTGAAGTTGAAAGCTGTTTTATTTTTTCCATTTGGGCCCTTCGAAACGCCCAATTTTACTTAAAATTGTATTCCAAACAATTATAATGACGGATAGTAATATATTTCATGTGCAATTAATCCTTGTTGGTCCTCGAAAGCCAAACAATGTTAGCTTTCAACTTCACCCCATGTTTGAAGTCAAACTGTACAGGAATTAATGCTAATTTCCTCTAAACCTTTGAAAAGAAGGAAAGAATCGGAATTTTCGGATTGTTTATTTGCTCTCTTGCCTTAATTTTCAAAACAGCACCCAGGAAATGTTTTCCAGAAGCAAAATTTGACAAAAGCTTTAAGTCTGCGACCTTTCAACTTCACCCCATGCCTCTCTTAAAATCAAAAATTTTTCAAAAAAGCTGTGATTATCAAAGCCTGAAAGCAATATACTGATTTTTTGTAACGAAATAAAAAGATAAGAATATTCCACGTCGAATAAAAGGGCTTTAAAATTTCTGAAGAAATTAAAAAGCACTAGCAGAAGTAAAAGTTTCGAAACTACCAAAAAGTTGCCATTTTTGTCATCCGCACAAAAGTTAAACAAGAATAGATGCTAAAATAGATATGAATTCGCAGCTTTCATATTTATACTACATAAGTATCCAGTAAACAATATCTACTTGATGAAACAAAAAATTTTTATTTTTAGTGCCAAAAATAAACCTTAAGTTGTTTTCGGAATTTCCTTTCAACTTCACCCCACCTTTCAACTTCACCCCAATCTACGGTACCCTTTAATTAATTTGTGTGACATTTTTTTCTTTTTTTCTATTCCCAAGTATTTTACAAACTCTTTTGCAGCTATTTACAAAAATAGGTAGACATTATATTTTTATTATTAAGAAACATAAATAAATAAAAAAAAAAAAATAAATAAAAATAAAAGCAGGGTTGAGAGCAGTAGGCCGGGGGGGTTTGCAAAAATTTAAAGAAATGAAAACCGGGTAAAATCGGGCTGAAACCGAGGGAGTTTTAAACGAAAAAAAAAATGAAAAATGGCAGAAGATGGGCAGGGGACTTGAGCTGGGGTGGGGGGAGAGTGTAATTTAAAAAAATATATATATTATTAAAAATAGAAGGAATTGGATGAAACATTAGAAAAATAGAAGAAGCCAAATAAAATGAAATAGCGTTTGTGACATGATTGGAAAATGGCTGAAAATGTGCTTGAGCTGGGGGGGAGGGGGGGGTTTAAGAAATTTAAAGGGCGAAGCTTCCCCGGAATAAGCCTACAAGGACTAAGCCTAACCAAACTGAGCCTACCAGGACTAAGCTTACCCGGACTGAGCGTATCCGGAGTGAGCTTACCCGGACCGGGGATAGTGGGAGTGAGCTTACCCGGACCGGGGATAGTGGGAGTGAGCTTACCCGGACCGGGGACAGTGAAGGTGAGCTTACCCGAACCGAGCCTACCCGGACTGAGGCTCCCGGAACTGAGCTTCTCCAGACTGAGCCAACTAGGACTAAGCTTACCCGGACTAAGCCTACCCGGAGTGAGCTTACCAGGACCGAGCCTGACCGGACCAAGCCTACTCGAACGGAGCCTACCCGGACTGAGCCTCCCCGGACTGAGTTTCTCTGGACTGAGGCTCTCCAGACTGAGCCTACTAGGACTGAGCTTACCCGGACTATGCCTACCAGGAGTGAGCTTACCCGGACCGAGCCTGATTGGACCAAGCCTACCGGAACTGAGACTCCCCGAACTGAGCCTACCAGGACTGAGCTTATTCGGACTAAGCCTACCCGGAGGGAGCTTACTCGGACCGAGCCTGATTGGACCAAGCCTACCGGAACTGAGACTCCCCGAACTGAGCTTATCCGGGCTGAGCCTACCAGGACTGAGCTTATCCGGACTAAGCCTACCCGGAGGGAGCTTACTCGGACCGAGCCTGACTGGGGACCAAGCCTACCCGAACGGAGCCTACCCGGACCGAGGCTTCTCCGAACTGAGGCTCTCCGAACTGAGCCTACCAGGACTGAGCCTACTAGGGCTGAGCTTATCCGGACCAAGTCTACCCGTAGTGAGCTTACCGGACCGAGCCTGACCGGACCAAGCCTACCCGAACGGAGCCTACCCGGACTGAGCTTCTCCGGACTGAGGCTCTCCGGACTGAGCCTACTAGGACTGAGCTTATCCGGACCAAGTCTACCCGGAGTGAGCTTTCTCGGAGTGAGCTTACCCGGACGAAGCCTACCCGAACGGAGCCTGAGGCTCCCCGGAGTGAGCTTCTCCGGACTGAGCCTACTAGGACTGAGCTTACCCGGTATAAGCCTACTCGGAGTGAGCTTACCCGTACCGAGCCCGATTGGACCAAGCCTACCCGAACCGAGCCTACCCGGACTGAGGCTCCTCGAACTGAGGCTCTCCGGACTGAGGCTCCCCCAACTGAGTTTATTTGAACTGAGCCTACTAGGACTGAGCTTACCGGGTCTAAGCCTACCCGAAGGGAGCTTACCCGGACCGTGCCTATCCGGACTGAGGCCACCGGATTGGCTTACTCGGACTGACCCTCCTGGACGGAACCTACCTGGACCGAGCCTAACCTGACCGATTTGTCCCATCAGTTCCTACGATGATTTAGTTTACTAGCCGTTTCCAAGATTCTAGGGCGAATCCGAAGGCCGAGCTAATTATACTTGATATGAAGGAAGTTGAGCGAACAAAAATTACAAGTAATCGAAACTGCGAGTTAGACGCTAAGGGCGGAAGCAAGTAAGGTTAGGCCAGGCGGCCCCGAGGGGGCCGACTGGCACAGGCGAGCCGCGTAGCGGCGAGGTGTACGGCAGACCGACGGCCAGCAAATGGGCAAGTCAGGACAGCAGATCGCGAAGCGAGCTGCTGGCCGACTTGCATGCAAGGGCCGTAGGCCCTTGCGTCCCATTTGCTAGTAAACCACTTCTCATGAAGGTCACAATGCATAAGAAAGACTAGGAGAAAGCGTTTGTCTCACTCTAGCTCTGGGCAGTTCTCGACGGACTCGAAGAAGTTCAATTACAGGTATCCTAAGTTGCTGAGATACATTTATAATAGCGCGACATCATCGGTGAAATTACATGAGAAGATCAAAATGTTTCACGTAAAACGAGGCATTGGGTAAGAAGATACTGTGGCGCCTAAGTTGTTTACCTTGTCTTAAGAAGAAATTTTCTAAACCCTGAAACGGACTGAGAAAGGAATCAATATCAATGGCGAACATCTAAGCCACCTTCGTTTTTCTGACGTTTCTGCTTTTTGGCAGAAAGCGAAGAAAATCTGAAATCGGAGCTTAACGAAACATGTGAAAGAATAGATTTGAAAATGAATTTAAAGGAAGCAAAAATAATGTGTCCACCAAATATAAATATTGAGATAGATGGAAGCCCACTAGAAAACTAGGCTGGGCCGCTTTCCGGAAATCGTCGAAGATCTTGAAGAACGAAATGAACCCAAAACGGTTTTGGACCAGAATTTAAGTAGTGTGTTCTCCCAGACTCAGAGTTTAATACAACACAAATCGAATGAACTTCCTAGTCAAGCAAATGGTTATGAAAACAGCGATGATAGGAATCACCCTGTTTCATCCGAAGACAAATGAAGAGCCAAGTCGTCGACATGGTAAAAAGCGTCACCCGATTAAACTAGGAATATTCATGCGGCATCGTAGACCACGGATGGAGAACCGAGGTGATAAAGGATAAAGCATGGAATTTGGGCGGAGGGAAACCCCCCGAAAAACTGGACCCTTTCAATGGTATCTTTATTTGCGTGAAACAACTCCGAACTGACCGGTAGTCGATGAATCGATCGGCGATGTGAAATATTTGCCGACTTAAGTATTGCTGATTCATCGACCTACATCTCGATCGATTTCTACACAAAAAAAAAAAACTCCATATTAGAGGAAAAGGCAGACCAATGCACCAGGTAGCGGCGCTGCATTGTAAAAAAGAAGACCGAGATCGTAACAAACGGCAGAATCTGAGGGAGGCCTACATTCAAAAAAAAGTATTGCTTTTATTCATATAAAACATGGAACAAGATCCCGCTCCAATTTTTATTTTAACTTTTGTCTGGTCAAATAAACGGTTGATATTTAACAAGGTTTGATTTATACGAGTTTATATTTATAAAGGACGGGGGCATAAAAGCTTTTGTTTTCGTTCAATTTGTCTATAGTCTGATAATTAATTACGACATCAAAGGATTTACGTTGTAAAGTCATTGATTCGGTTTAAAATTGACGGTAAGCGGATGATGCGATATGTGCGGAATTTTATAAGTCTGGGAAGACTCTGTGTTTGCGGTTAAACGTCGACGACAGAAACCAACATTAAAATGTAAATCGTGATTTTCCTATTTGCCGAAACGAATTTTCCGAGCGGGGGAAAAAATAATAATGAAAATAAAAAAAAAACGGATATGCGAAAAATTAGAAAACGTCGCGGGCAGGGACGAATGTAATCAGTTGGGATTCCGTTTCCACTTGTCTGCTTTATTTTAAATGGCTTTTGCCGAAAAGACTGATGTGCAATGTGTCGACTTGCGAGCTGCAATCGATTGTATCTGTTTAGGTGTCGGCCCTCCGGGAAAAGCCGATCCACGTTGCTTGAGGGCGAGTTAATTGCCTTTTAACGACTGTCACAAAAAAAAAAAAAAAAAAAAAAAATCGATAAAAGTGTCGAATTGATGGCGAGGAAAAAAATAAATATATAACACAAAAAAGTTGTTTTTTTAAAATATGATTGTTTATGTTGTTTTGCAGCTGAAAGGTTCATCCAATTTTTGTAAGCATTAGTCCCACGGGCTTACGAGTAAAGCGTTTCGCCAAACAAAACGTAATCTGCCGTTTTATTTGGTAAAGTAAAAATAAAGCAAGACAATCGGGTTTCTTTTTTCTTTTCCGTCATAGTTTCTTTCTTTTTTTTTTTCTCTTCTTTTTTAGAATTTCCTTTCCCACGTACAGTTTTTTTTTCTTTTCTCCTTTTTCTTTTTTACTCGGCTCACTGACGCGGATATTGATACAGAAGCTTATTTTATTAAATAAGATAACTGTAATTAATGATCTTTCCTTTTTTTTATTTTTTTTTATACATCCTCATTAAATGAGAATAACCATGCAGCAGCAATTTTCAAGGCATTTTTAAGATTAAAGCGATTATTTGAGCCAAATATTTGTTAATAATTTGGAAGTTCTAGAAACCGAAATAACTAGTGATTGCACGGTAGTGGGGGTTTTTCAATACCGGTAGTACGGTAGAAATTTTGTCTTAATACCGGTTTTACATTCGAATACCGATATTTAAAAAATGAAAACAATATGGAACTCTATTTCATAGTTCTCACATGACCTAATTTCGAATCCGGGCTTATTTTTCCACCTAACCCTACTAAATTCTAGTTAGTTTGATATGCAGTAAGTATTTTCATTTTTTAGAATTTATGTGCTGTTGAAAATATTTCAGCAGAAAAAAAAATGATTTGATGTAAAATAAATAACATAAGAGGGGGCCAAAAATTGTAAGAAAAATCAATTTTAGAGAGGAAAAAAGGGTTTTGCAACAAATAAACAATTCTGAGAAAATTCGGCTGGTTAAGCAAGTCCGATGCTTAACCAGAAAATGCTTTATCTTAAGCATGCATTATTTAATTTTGATAATTTTTTGTTTTTTTTTTTTTTATACATCCTCATTAAATGAGAATAACCATGCAGCAGCAATTTTCAAGGCATTTTTAAGATTAAAGCGATTATTTGAGCCAAATATTTGTTAATAATTTGGAAGTTTTAGAAACCGAAATAACTAGTGATTGCACGGTAGTGGGGGTTTTTCAATACCGGTAGTACGGTAGAAATTTTGTCTTAATACCGGTTTTACATTCGAATACCGATATTTAAAAAATGAAAACAATATGGAACTCTATTTCATAGTTCTCACATGACCTAATTTCGAATCCGGGCTTATTTTTCCACCTAACCCTACTAAATTCTAGTTAGTTTGATATGCAGTAAGTATTTTCATTTTTTAGAATTTATGTGCTGTTGAAAATATTTCAGCAGAAAAAAAAATGATTTGATGTAAAATAAATAACATAAGAGGGGGCAAAAAATTGTAAGAAAAATAAATTTTAGAGAGGAAAAAAGGGTTTTGCAATAAATAAACAATTCTGAGAAAATTCGGCTGGTTAAGCAAGTCCGATGCTTAACCAGAAAAGCTTTATCTTAAGCATGCATTATTTAATTTTGATAATTTTTTGTTTTTTTTATTCAACAGCATTATAATATTTTTCCTTCGCTTGAAAACTTTAATACCGGCCTCTTTCAACGGTAGTACCGGTACTACCGTTTTGCCAAAATTTCCCGGTAATACCGGTACTACCGGTATTACCGAAACCGGTATTGCAATCACTAGGCCAAATAACCTAAATCGGAGAGTGCCACTGCAGTCGTGCGTTGCTGATTGCCTAGCGAAAATTATACGATTGTATGGGTTTTTGAGTATCCTGATTCGGATTTCTTGTCAGAATAGCTGGATTTCATCTTTTTAATATATAGCGAAAAAAAAACATGCTTAAGCTCAATTTTAAATTTAATGCTGGCGTATATTTATCATCAATAAAATATGCGTAGTATATAATATATAGCGCGCCATTTTTTCTTTATTGATACAAAAATGATCCCCTACTTTTTCTTTAGGTTTTGTCATTGCAAAAAAAAAAAAAAAAATACTGTGAACTATCACCTATTATTAATGGTAATCATATAAAGAAGAAAAAAAAGCAGATGAAATTCTTGATGTTTGAGGTTGCATATCCCACGCCTTGCATAGGAACGTCAATTTATTGTTTTTTTTTTTTTTTAAATCTTTAATCATTTGTACATACTTTTTAAACTTTCTTTCAAACGATTTTACAACAAAGAATTGTATCTAGAACGTCTAAATTGCCCAAAAATAATTGAAATTTGAAAATATACGGATACATATACCAACGAACACTAAGCTATCAAATTTCAATGTTTAAACTATAAGATTTGCAAAGGAAAATGTGAGAAGAAAAATGCCGAAGGACTGATGTATACGTGATGTTGCATACAACCAAGTTATATATGTGCTTTTTTTTAACCCCTCCTCAGTCTAAAGTCTCTCAAAGTATTTTATCTTATTATTTCGTGCTGGAAAATCTTTTAAAAGCCCTGTTCTCACAAGTTTCGGAATCGTAGAAGTTGTTAAACCATTACTCCCCTGACCTTTTACTTTCCGGAATGAATTTTTAACGCATGACCAAACACTTCTCAAAGCGACCTCATCGCTTGGATTTTCCCTCCTCCCTTACAATCATTATTTCGAATCGGTTTACAATTAAGCCCTTATTTTACTATATCGGACATAATGAACATCGGTAATTGAATAATTCAAAACTTGGGATCGGCCATTGAATCCCCTTGATTGGATGTTGTTGATCGTTTAACTCGAAACCTTTGGATCTAATGAAAATGCGGAAAAAAGGAGGAGAGAGAAAAAAAATTCCCCATCGCATTTTATTTAAATGTCTCTTCTGGAAACAAAAGGAAAAAGGGAGAAAAAAGACGAGCTGTTAAAATTTCTCTCTGCTTTAAGCATTTTACCTAGTAAAAATGCTTTAAAAACGAAATGAAGGAACTAAAGTATCCTATTACCTTCTTTTTGTTTTTTTTTTGTTTAGACCTCGACTTTGTATTAAGGAAACCCTGAGCTGTTCCAACTAAAAATCCGTTGGAAATGCATTCTTAATGCGAAACTTGGTTTTTTAGAATATCTCGGAGTCAGGCAAGGAAAATACGGAGATCTAAAGTCGCAAAAATTGAGCGTAATTTTTTTTTTTTTTTTTTTATTTTAATTATGAGTTCTGGGAGGTCATGTTCAATTCGTATGGAATCGCGTGGAATTTGGTTGAAATTCCAGCATTAAGGACTTGAACCTGTCATTTGCAGACTGGAGAAGTCGAGAATTTGAAAACACAAAAATATTTTTGGAAATTGTGAACTTGAAGCTGGAGGTTGGTCGGTCCAAAAGATCACTTCTACTGTTTCTTAAGAATATTCTACATGTTGCTGCACGGTTTATAAGCTTTAACAGCGGTTTCCGGCGCGAAATTCTTCCGCCAGGTCCCCGCTGTGTTTCAACGAGTCACAGCTAACAATTTTTATGTTGAATTTTCAAACAATTCTGATCCCAGTCAGCAAAAAAATATTAATATTTCTAAAATATTTTTTAATATTTTAAAAATATTATGTACCTAAATATTAATTGAAACAAGATACGATGAAAGTATTTTAAAAATGTTGAGAAGTGAAAACATCAGTGGAAAAAGGAGACAGTTGGACCTCTCGAAAAAAAATTCAGACAACAGGTTATTTTTTATTGTTTATTTGGAAGCCATTTGGATTCCAATAGAATTTTCTATGTACTATTAATTTGTAAACAAGCAGTAGGAAAGTGTTAGATCCTCTTTCGATTTTCATTTATTGACTACAGTTTTTCGTTGGAACCTGAACGACCTCCTTTTACCACTGATGTCTTTAAGTATTTTGAAAATATTTTATCGTTTTTTGTTTCAATAAATATTTACATAATGTTTTTCAAATATTGAAAAATTTAAAAAAAATACTTTTTAGGGTGGTTCATTTAAAAAAAAATTTTTCAAATGTTGTGGTGGCACAAGTTAAATCGGTTCTTTTACACTTAAAAACTACAAAAAAATTATAGCCAATTTTTCCTTAATCCTTTAACGACCCAATTTTGGAAAATTTAATTTTCCCGGAAAGTAGAAGAAAATTTGGTTGGACTGGAGAATCTGGGTCATTTTTGTATAAAATTTTAAAAGAACTTTATAAAAAAGATTTTTAAAAAAAATTTTTTTTGACAATGCTAGCTGCCCTCAAGTTCCGTGACCCCATATCTTGTTCCAGTCCCATATCAAGTTCCATACCCCCGATCAATGCTCGTTCACTAGTTTTTTTTTTTTTTTTTTTTTTCTGGCCGATAACAATGAAACAACAGTGTTCCAATTTTTCTATCTTTATTCGCCTTAATTTTCAGTTTTCACGTCGGTTTCTTTTTCTTAAGAATCGATAAGCCGGAAATGTTTCAGGGAATTCGAAACAAGCCGAGTTTGCCAATCTATATTAAGACTTCTTCGAAACCTTGCTAATGTCAGACCTATTACTTATGGAAGACCTAAACGAAAAAAAAAAATCTCGTTTTGCAAAGTGGTTATTCAATTTAGGTTGTGTTTCTTCAGTTACAGTCGCTGACTCTCTGACTGACAGATGATTAATCAAATTTTTTCCTCCGCATTTTTTTTTTCTCGGAATATATGGAATTTCGTCGGTTAAAATTTTAACGAAAAGAATAAGAATGAAAATGATAAAGATGATGATTTAATTATTTTAAAAAAAAAATTAGAGATGAAAAAATTGAATGGCTGAGCATCTTATAAAGGTTCAAGATTTTTTATTTTCTCGAGTCATCTAAATGATGCTTTCAAATTTACATTTACAGACGTCCTTTTTTCTCTCTCTTTTTTTCCCGTCATTTTAACAAAATGGTTTCCCTCGTTCAATTTTCTTTTTTTTAATTTCATCGATTTCCGATGATTCGTCTTGGGACTGATTCTACGATTCCTTTTCAGGGATTATCGAAAAAAGGAACAGGAGGACAGCCAATTTTTTTTTTTTCTCTCCCCGCTAAGCAATATGAAATTAAATAATATAGCTTTTCCCCTCTCCCTTACTGGCGTCAAAAAGTAAACAAAAGGAGCGAAACCCATTGAAAAGCCGATAATTTGGAATAATTACCATTCGGTATGTAAACAAATTAACGCAACAGTTAAATTAGAAAGTCTAATATTGGATTATCATCTTGTGCGGTCGGTTAGCTTAACATGGGTAACGCCTCTCTTCCCTAGTCCATGTTGTTATTTTACCTTTCATCCTTTCATGTACAGGAAATTTGTCTATGGATCTCGTTCGACCGCTCCCGATCGATCAATCATAATTTCACCTGAAGGAAAATGCGAGGGCGAAGAAAAAAAAAGAACATTATTTTTAAAGGGAAAAAAATTTCTTTTTTTTTCTTTTTTTTTCTTTTTTTTTAAGTTAAAATGTTCCCTCATAAAGTATGCGAGTGTCAGTACAATATAAAAAAAAAGATAAGACTGGAATGAAAAACTGTCAGACGTCTGCGGTTTTTTTATATTTTTTTATTTTTTTTGTTGCTGCTGTTTTATTTTTGGCGTAGATTTCAAGGTTCCCATGATGAAAATTCCTTTTTGTCTTTTTCTCTTTGGTTTTGGTTTTATGTCTAGACCAGTTGTAGTCGTAGAAATTGCTAATAGTAGAATTAATCTCTTCTTATAGAATAAAATTCCTTCGTTATCAAATTAAGAATAAACGGGACAAAGGATCAGAATCGTTTGTTGTGAATGAAGAAAATGGAAAACTAAATGTTGCCGTTTCTGCACAGGGACACAAGTTCTTTGGCAAGTGCAGTGAACGCCTTATCTCAAGAGTTCGCCCGTAACAATCGCATATTAAATGCATATCAGCTACTGATCTTTTTATTTTTTTTTTTTACGTCTTCTGTGTCCAATATAATTTGGAACTTGATCGTTCCCGTTGAGCTTTGAGATCAAGTCGATAGACTGTACTCTCCGTTAAAGGGGTCGTCCATGTATTACGTAACGCAAAATAGGCCACTTTTTGACCCCCCTTCCCCCCTTGTAACACACCCGTAGCGCAACCTGTAACCCCCCCTTCGTTATTATGTAACACAGGTTCTAACCCCCCCCCCTTTGAAAAATATTTAAATTTCGCTTTTGAAATCAAAAAAACATTTTTGGCTTCTTGAGTTAAAAAAATTTTTATTTTTATTATTTTGAAGAATAACTGGGAAAAATTTGTTTAAATAAGTGAAATAAAAATGAAATAATTTTAATATTAAAATTAAGTAACGCATGGCCCAGCTCCCCCCCTTCCCCCACCCCCGCTCCAGGCGTTACGTAATACATGGACGACTCCTTAAACGTCCAGTAGGATGGAAATTAAAAAAAAAAATTCTGATTGATGCAATTAATTTTAACTGAATCCTGAGCGAGAGAAAAAGGATCTGTTCCTGGTATGAAACGAACTCTGTGAATACAGATTAAAATGTTTTAGTAAAAGAGAGGAGGGAGGAGGGTGAGGGGGCTTTTAAAAGGGGGGAAATATTTTCAGCCATATCATATCTCTTACCTCAGCGGGGAAATGTAACATTTATCTTTCGACTTGACAGAAATTACTTGGGCCTTGCAACCAAGCTGCTGGAATAATAACCGGGCGGTCTATCCATGTAGGGGAACTCGGAAAAAGAAAATGTTTTAAATTCAATAGATGAAAATCATATTTTTGATGCGAAAACCATGGTTTATGATTCGGTTAAAAAACAAAGTAAAGACCCAAAAAGGTTTTAAATTTTTTTTATGGGTTATCTTAAGGAAAATAATTTATCGTTGAATGAAGTCAAAAATATTGAGGTTTGGAGATGTTAATTTCAAAAAAATATTCTCCGGGGTTTTAATTTTTTTTTTTCTCACTTTTGGGAATTGAATCATATAGCACTTGGGTTCCATATTTTTATTTCTTTAATGGAAAATGGCTCGAATATTTTTCCAATAAAACCCGGTAATTTTTAAACTCTTCCAGTCTTGGTCAGCATAAATATGCTGCCCCCTCCCCTCCCTCAAGCCTCTTCAATTGCTATTGAACTACCGCGAAGGAGAAAATATTTATTTTTAGGTCAAGATTTGGAGAAACCTCTTTTTGAACCCCTGAGAAATCAGCAAAGGAAAGTTAACAACTTTTAACATGAAACATGAATGACTCACGTTTTCCAAAACCCGGTTTTTCAAGTTTTCACTTGATATTTTGAATGGAATGAATTGAATTCGAAATAAAAATTCATCGGATTTTGATTTGAAAAGTTGGCACTTTGCTTTGACACATAACGATCGCACTTCTACGTCTCCAACTTTTTTCCTTTTCCTTTTTTTTTTTTTTTTTTTTTTTTTTATATTATCATTGGTAACTGTATGGGGACCTCCTGGAAAGAAATTTCAGTAAAAGAAAGCGTTTTCAATTAACTGCAAATTTTTTTTCTCGTATTTTAAAAAAATTTTTCTGGCTCCCCATGTTGTGAGGAAAGGGAGAAATATTGAAAAATGAATAATATCGCCTAAGCTTTCTCTTTGTATGGTTGTATTGCTTTTTATACAATATATATTTCTTCCATTCGGATCTATTAGAATGTTCTGACATGTCGACAGATGTGACCTGCCAAAATCCCAATCCAAAAGATGGAAAACGGGAGCAGGATCGCTGCTTAAAGGAAAAGGGAATTTTCTTGGAGAGAAAAGGAAAGTAACAGGGAAGTGGAAATTTTTTTTTCTCTCAGAACTTTTGGGTTTTTTAGGAATAATTTTAAATTCATGTCCGAAATATTTGCTTTTTATCTCTCTTGAAAATTACAGTTCCTTGTGCATACGTTTAAAAAAAAATTACTATTTTGATTAAATCGTAGAATTTTTTTTTCTTTTACGTTGACCGTTGGACCGTAAATGAGTGAAATGAATTTCTCCTAGTAGGGTATCTTTTTATTCATTCAACCGTGGATTAGAATTTATTTTACAGGAAAAAAATGCTAAGAAATTTCCAGTGGTTTGATACATAAAGAAAATGGTTCAAAGTGAAAAAAAAAATTTCCCTGAACGGTCGAACGGTTTTTATACATGGGTAATGATACCGTACGGTTAAACATTTTGAGTTTCAAAATCTTTTATACTTTAAAAAATTACAACTCCCAAAGTCTGCTTTTTCCATAAATCTGCCAAATTAGAAATTGTAAATTCCTCCCAGAGCCCTCAATTTCGGCAGTTTCCTGCTCCTTGATCAGTGAAAATCCCGAAATATTTTTTTAGAAACTTGTGCAGGAAATCATTGACTTGCAACCACGAAGAGATAACAAAGTCATCGGTTGCTCTTCTTGTTTAAAGCTTACTTTCGATACTCCGAAAATCGAACAAGATTAAACTTGCCTAAATCCGTCAAATCGGACTTAATTTTCGACAATAAATCTTGCCGGATTTTGATTTAAACTTCTTGGAAGATTATAAAGCGAGAAAGGGGAAAAGGAAATCGTTTTGTAGCTTTAAATTTTATGTGTTAACGCTTTTTTTTTTTTACGCTTTTGCTTGACATAATTTTTTTTTCTTCTCTCTCCTTGTTTGTTCTCCCAGACATTTCACAAAGACATCGTATATTTTCGATGTAAATCATAAAGCGCGGGGAACACTTTGTCAAAAAATCAGGTAATTTGTTTTATTCTCAAGAGTTGGTATCCTGTTTTTTTTTTATTCGTTTTCCTCGGAAAAATATTATTTCGATTTGATAAATCAACCTTTTTATGGATGAGGATTGGAAAAATTTAGAGCTCCCGACTTTTTTTGCTCTCCTCTTTCTTTATCTTGACATTTTGTTACGGCTTTCATGCTTTTTCACATGCTGGTAATTAGCTGGAGAAAAAAAAGTTTTTTTTTTCTTCTCTTTCTGTTTGCCCTTTTCCCCGATTAAAAAAAAGGAAAGGAAAAAGAATAATTGAAAGAAATAAAAAAACAGAAAAAACAATACTGGAAAAAAAATAAAGGAGAAAAAAAAATCAGATCACGTTGTACGTATGTATGGAAGGTCTCAGAGAGTTTAATGGGCTGGAACAATCGCCTGGAGATTGCTTCAATTGCCTGCAATTCTCCCGTGAACAAAATATAATCCAGCATATCTTCGGTACATTTATCTTGAGCTCTCTCTTTGTATTATTATTCAGAAAATAAACATGCATTTATCTTAATCAAAAATCGTAAAGTTTTACCTTTTGTTTTAAATTTCAGGATGCTACTTTGTCTTGATGAGGTGTAAAGACGAAAAAAAAAAAAGATAAATAATTCGGGAGTTTGTTGGGAAGGATTAATGGCATTGCTTATTATTTGCTGGATGTTATTACCAGATGAAATATTTGGTCACAATTGGGCCATAGTCAAGTCTAAAACTTTTTCGAAAGATTTTCTCGGCTCTAAATTCGGTCAAGTAGACGAATTTGTGAACATCAAAAAGGTCGTTTCCTAAAGTAGTTTACGAGTCCCCGTGCGTAGTAATTTAAATACAGTCGACTCTCCCTATAGCGTAAACGCAGGGCCGAACAGATATTTACGTACTACAGAGAGTTACGTAAAAACCGATGTTGACATAAAATAGAATTTTTTTCTCGAAAGAAAAAAACTTCATTACTAATAAGAAAAATGATTTTAATGGTTGATTTTAATGAAGATTTAATTTTGCAGAGTTGAAATGCTACCGATAAACTAACTAAAACGGAACAAAATAAAATTTTGATTCAAAGGTGTAATTTTCGATGCAAGATACTACAGGTTTAAAAATCGCGCGTTAAAAATATTTTTGCGGTTGAACATTTATTAAAAAAATATGATGTCATTTTCGTTTTTTTTATAAAAATTAATAATAATTTTGCCCTTTTTACATGTAAAAATGGTCATTTTCTCTTTCAAAATGGCAAATTTCCCTTCAAAATTGAAAATTTCGTTACGTACTACAGGGAGTGGCGTTACGTATAAAGCGGAGTTCAAATACATGGTGTTATATGGGAATTCGGCCGGACCGTGCCAATTTTTACGCACTACAGGGGTTTTCGTTATAACCGATGACGTTATAGAGAGAGTCGACTGTACTTTTTTTTATCAAAAAATTGAGCCAAATTGTTCGGACGAATAAATAGATTCTTATTTATCATGTCCAGAACAGTTCTCATAAATGATTAAGGGAATTAATTAAAAATTCTGAAAATAAAATTTTTAATAATAAAGACACTCAAATGACTTCGATTTCGCTTTACAAGGCGGTGAAAAGTCGAAATTTTAGTAAATGTTTACAAACATGGCTCCATCTTCGCCAAAAAAAAATTTCAATTTCCAAAAATAAATCGAAATATTTAACAATTCTTTAAAGGCGAGGTCGTTTTTTTTAAATAGAATCGTTGTAAGTACGAAGATCAATTAATTTCTAGTTCTTTTCGCAAATCGATCGAGTAGATTTTTTAAAATTTTTGAAAATATCCCACTTCCGGTGCCTGATTCCCATAAGAGCAATGCTTAGATCAGACTTTGAGAGGTAATTTTGACATTTAATTACATTAAAACTACATAAGCAAAAAATCTGAAAAAATTCCAGTTGATAGATTATGCCCTGAAGAATCAATAAGCGGAAAATAAAAAAATTCTATCGATATTCGATTGACTCGTAAACTACTTTAAGGGAAACAAACATCTAGCGGCCATTTTTTTTTTTCAAATTTGTCTGCTCTTTTTTATAGAATTTTTTGTATGGACTAGAACTTTTTGTTACTGAGAAACAGAACAACCATTTTGATGGCTGGATATCTCGGTTATTTCGTTGCTACCAGCCGGACTCGATCTGCTGCATTCCCTCGTTGTATTCCTTGTTTATTCATGAGAATGTTGTATAATTTTCCTCGGAGTTCTCTTGAAACCCAAAAAACTGTGACCAGCAGCATCTTTAGGCATGTGCTTTCCGTGCCCGTGCCCATGCACATCACTGTCCAAATTTTAGGGCGAAAATATGAAGAAAAATGAAAGGAGAAAGTACCAGTCTACCATTTATTTTTAAGGAAAAAAGGATTAAAAAAGATGACGACTACTATTAGGAGAAAAAACTGCATTCTTTTTTTTCCTGGCGCGGGGGAGGGGTTTTGAAAAAAATTTTGAACGGAGTGCCAAAACCCGTGAAGCCGCAAGCCGGGCGTTGATTGTGGGCAAACCGGATCGCTCAAATGTAAAATTTATCTTGGAAAAAGCCTGCCCTTCCTTTTGATATCTTTTTTGAAGTATCATGTCCATGGTTTAACAGTTATTTCCTTAGCAAGTGGCGACTCGGAAAAAGCCATTTATTTCCGGAAATGTAAAACGGTTCTCCTTCTCCTTATAACCGAGACTTCTGTATTTGAGAACTTGACAGCGACATCGATCGCGGTTTTCGTTTGTTTCCGTTTTTAGGACCTTTCCGGAATTTAAGAAAGATTCTCCTTGTTGACATATCAAGCTGGGAAATTTTTTTGTACTGGAAAATAAAATGCAGCGAAAATAATTTTTTTTTTTTTTTTTTTTTTAAGAAAGGAAAAAAAAAAGATTTTTTATTGTTTTAGCTTTTTACAGAGTGCTGAATTCAATTCTTTTCACGTAGAGAGGTAGATGAAAAATCAGTGGGTGGCACTTGAAAACTTTTCTTTAACACTTGGAGTGTACTGTAAATAATAAAAGTTCTTTTTTTTCTCTTCTTTTGTTTTAATTTTCAGTGGGAAATAAAAATTTTTCTGTAGTGAAAATGTAACCGTTATAGAAAATTAAAAACAAAAAAAAAAAAATTTTTTTTTTTTTTTCTTGTTCTCTTTCTGGCCCTGATGTTAATAGATTTTGGTATGTGGAACAGCCTTAAAGAGTTGGCATGTTTTGTTTATTGAAACGATAATTATGACCTGGGCCCCTGATGGCAAAAACGTTAGGATTGTGTGCTCAACCGAATTTCTTAATTGTGATATTACTTTTCAGAAATCTAATATTGGCTAATAGTATTAATCTTTATTCTCTCTCTCGGACCTTAAAGAAACCTGAAAAGGGGAGTGGCGCTCAAAGTTTGTGTTACTTTCCATAATAGAATGTATTGAAATTGGCGTTACGAAGGGAGGGCAAGGGGTCAAATTTTTTTTAAAAGCACTCAGCTTCTAAAGCTATTTGGTCCTCTATCGACGTCGACCTCTTCGGTCATTTGGTCCCCAGTTAAGAGGAGCCTTCATGGAGGCCTTCAAGGAATGGCTGTTTTCTCTAATACTCGATTTACGATGAAAAAATTAAAATTTGAGGTATCTAACGAACTCCTCTGGTATATCCTGGAATTTTTAGTGCAAGTTTCAACTTGTCTAAAAGGTATGGGTGGCGGCAAAATGATTTTAAAAAAGATTGCCGTCGAAAAACTTTGATTTTGTTTTCCTGGTTTTTGTTTGCTTGGAACAAGTTGAAACTTGTACCAAAAATACAAGATAAAGTCAAAGGAGTTCATTAGATACCTAAAATTTGATTTTTCCCCCCGTGAATCGAGTGTTGGACAAAACAGCCATTCTTTCCGGTATTTCGTGAAGCCTCCTCTTAAAAACTTCAACATTTATGGTATGAATGCGTAGAGGGCCCTCCCACAGACAGTTTTTTTTCCCTTTAACCTTCCATAGTGAGTAAAATATCCCTATGTCCTTGAAGAATGCAACAACTCTTCCGAGCAGTAGTGAATTTGGTTGGAGGGCCCTTTCTATGGTACTCCCAATCGAGTGTCGGTTTCGGGCTTCCTCGTGCCTTTTTTTCACTCCCAACAGAAGGGGTCAAAATTAATTGAAACAACTTTACATAATAAGTCGATATTTGCAAAAGATTTTTTACGGTCCACCCTACCAAAAAGGTTTTGTTATTCAACCATTATTAAGTATATTGTAGGTAATCGTTTTTTGCTGAATGATTAAACGAGGTACAACACTATTAAAAAGCTATTATTTTTTAATACTTTCGCAAATCCTCTGCAATCAAATAACAGAATACACCAATTAAAATTGTGAATAAAACTCAAGTAACAAGGTTATTTTTTAACTTGTTCATTTTTTTATCACGAGGGTTTAAAAAGGTTGTAATGTTCCGTGTATCGGATAGCACCTAATTCCTAAATTTTTTCCTAAAATCGATTTACTGCGTAAAAACCTTTTCTTAGTCGGTGAAAAGCAGCTCGCCCGGATTAAAATCTATGATTTCGCGATTTTAATGTCGTTTAATGTTTCCCTAAAGCGTCATTTTTAAACTTTTCACTTGAACATGCCTCAGTTATCTATTTTTCTTAGGAAATCTCGTTCCCCTCTTTTTTTTTGTTAAACTTTTCCACCGAGAATTTCTCCGAGAGTGATAACTTTCGCGACCTTTTTTTTTTTTTCCTTTTTATTGCCATACTGACCGCTTTTTTTGATAAAAATTATTCACTTTCACCTTTTGAAGATGAGAACAAACAAAAAATGGGAAAAAGAGATCTTCATCTGCGGCTTGATATTCCCTGTGACGTCACACCTTTTTGAATGAAAACATATAAAAACCCGACTCGAACAAAAGTAATATCGGTTTTTCATGTGAAAAGCTAATGTTATATTTTTTTTTTCTTTTCCTTTTTTTTTTCTACCGTCGAGATCGAATCTCGGTACTTTTTTTTCCCTTTCTTCTTTTATTTTCTAAATTGAGGCGTCTACAAGATATTGACATGGGCAAATGAGATGGACTTGAAAATTTTCAATCGAGTAATTCAAACATCGATCGATCAATGAGTGTGTCACACGGTAACAATCGGAAATTGACCACGTAATAAGAGGATTTTCATGTCCTGGTTTTTATGGTTTGAATCGCTTTTGATTAGCTATTTATCAAACATACGAGGGACAAAAAAAGGCTGAAGGAGATTAATGGAATGTAAATTGAAATCGAGGCGACCGGACGGTTGTTGCCAATTATTTTTTGATTGTTAGATCGATTGGTCTATCGGTTTCAGCAATGGAACCACGGATAAGCTAAACATGTTGCCCAAATAGGCAGTGTTAAGTACGGCCCCTACTTTTGATTTTCTATCAAATATCCTAAGTGCATAGTTTTTGCAATTTTTATGCACAATTGTATTGGAGGATGAAAAAATTTTTTTCCGGTCAAAAAGGTTAGGTTCTTTATACTTAATTCATGCATTTTTTATGTATGTCCGACTTTTTAATTTATATATGTTCATCATGCGCAGACAGCCCCGCTGAATCCAATATGGTGGTCAAAAATTTTAGCTGTAAATTTTTGTGTATCTAATAGTTAATTCGACTAGTTGTTAGATTTAATTACATTGTAATTAAAATTAATGATTGCAGCATTTCGAAATCCTAATTTAAATCTTGACATCAAAGAACTTAATTGACAAAATAAGAAAAAAAAAAAATCGGGCGGAAATACTATTTTGAATTTTGTAAAGAAACCGCCAAGTTGACAGCATTGTTTCGTTTCGTGCAAGATGTCTAAATCATAGTGTAATAAAAGGATAGTGTGATCACGCGTCGATTTGATCACGTGAATACTACGTAATTTACGTAATTTTCGTCATCATCTTTACTCTCAACCAATCAGCGCATTTGAAAAAGTAAAGATGATGACGCGTTTTACGTCATGCGCGACCTTGACGATTTTAAAAACTGAAACGATCACCCCCTGCTCTAAATAGTCATTTGATTTAAGATGGCGGCCAGTCAGTTTGTTTTGATTCAGTGAATCGATGTTTTTCGTCTTATTTCGACATTTCAAGTATACAGTCGCGTTTGAAAATATAAAAGAACGTTCATTTAATCGAAACTGAATGAAACATTGTTTGGTATATTCATAAAGTTAGTAATTTTTTACTGGATTTTTTTTTCGGTTGTATGGTGGAGCAGTAAGCTTTGTGTAACATGTGTTTGATACCAAAGTCAAAAATCTCAAATTAAATTATCGATTACCGTTTAAGTTTTTTGGTTAATAAACAATTTGTAAATGTGTATGAAGAAATATTGATGATTGATTGTGTTCTGTACCTTATGAACCATGGATATATCTTTATTGGTTCTGAATACTTATGGCTTGGGTAATTGTTGGCTCTGTGTAATCGTTAAAGGTGAGTCTTTTGCACAAATTAAAATACTTAAAAACTCATCAAACTTACGGAATGTATAAGTCATACAAACCTGATAGCAATTCATAATTGGGAGCAATTGCACTACTCAAAGCTGCTGTTGATTGTTTTCGAGTATTTTCAGCTCAGAGAGTTGCTGGTTGAGTCTGTATTCCTTGTCATGGAGGGATTGATATGATTTTGCTTATCTTCATTTATTGGCATCTGAGACATGTAAGTCAGTTTTTATAAATACCTGCTGTGTTATCGTTCACATTACTACAGTCTAGTTTTAAATATGAAATTTTATAATATTATTACAAATGAATGTAAAATAATGTTTACATTTATTATTCTGCCGTTTTTAGTTGTGGACTGTTGTGAAGCAGTAAATGGTCCAATTAATCATCTCAACTCAGGGATTTCAGTTGAAATATAAAAGTTGTTATTGTGCCTTGTCGGTATTTTTTTAAATAATTTTGACATGGGTATTAAATATTAAGTTGAATAAGAGAATTTTTGATACTTGAAGGGAATGATGGAAAATGACTTCAGTGGTATTATGTAAAAGAGGAAAAAAATTATGTGAGCCGTTTTCAAGAAATTATTATTAAAACTCTATTGTACCTGGTTTTAGATTGCTACAGTGAAATCTTCTTAGAAGATCCTAAAACTTAGAGGAGACTTTCAGGAGCAGTTGTGAATGTATTTTTATAAAATTTTAAAACTAAAAACGTGGATGGGTCATGGATTTTAACAATTGAATGCAAAGAACACCACACACCTTGTAAAAACCTGCATAAGAATATATAACAATAAGTTCCATATAAAAACCATACTTAGCCGAAATTTATTTACCTATTCTGGTGTGCGGTGTACTTTAGTGCCCCATTTGTTGTATTGTAATACTTTGTACATTATTCGGGCCTTTGCCATGGGCTTTCATTTAATTTTTTTTTTTTTTAATGATTCGGAAATACGGTTGACCTGAGTATATCTGATCTTTGCAGTGGCCTGATTTTTGGATTTTGGATTTTGGATTTTCGATCGAAAATTCGGTTTGAGCTTTTTTTAGAAATTTTGCTTTATTCGGGATTTTCGGTAAGTAAAATTTAAGAGAAGATTTTAAGGTCAAACAAACTCAGAAATTGGCCTTGTCGCTGGTGGCGGCATCTAACGGAATGATCCGCAACAAGGTGTAGTTTGTTGAGTTTTGTATGCGGTGTTGCCAACTATTTAGGAGCAGGTGTTTCTTACCTCTTTGCAAAAATTCAAAAGGCATGGGAATTGAAAAAAAATTTTCTTTTTTTTTTGTTTCAATTGACTTTTATGATCCGGCGGGACATAATCCTAGATGGAGGTAAAATAAAGTTTCTAAATAATACAAAATTTCGGAAATTTTATTTTTTGGTAAAATGACGAGCATTGACTGAGGCATTTCTATACTATTTTTTTTTAAATATACACGATAAAAAATTTTATGTAAAAGTAACATAAAAAAGATGTGGCCCTTTTTATTTAACATAAAATCGTGCCGTCAGAAATTCGAAACGCTCGAAAAAATTGAAGATTTAACACAACTCATGTTAAATAAATAGGGCTACATATTTTTAATGTTACACGGTAAAAAATTATCTGTAAAATCAACATATTTTGTCTGTTCAAAACGGTCCACCAATTTTTATATGTCAATTTAACATACTGCAGTTCTGTAAAAATTTTTTTCAGAAATTAATATTCTGAAATTTGCCGAAAAATTCAATGGCATAAAAAACAAAATGACATATTTGAAATCTGTTAAATTGACATATGAATTTGTTAAAAATTTAACAGATTACCGTTAACATACAAAATTGGTGGACCGTTTTTAACATATTAACAGATAATTTTTTACCGTGTACTTTCACATAAAATTTTTTTACCGTGCATTTGTTAGGGTAAGGTTCAATGTCAGCAAATTTTTATTTTTTTTATTTTGAAAAACAACCTGGAAAAATTATTTTTAAAAGAGCGAAATAAAATTGAAATAATTTTTATATTAAAATTACGTAACGCATGACCCAACCCTCCTCCACCCGTCCGTAACTGTGCGTAACACCTTCGACACCCTTCCGTCCTCCGGCCGTTACGTAATACGTGAACGACCCCTATGGTATTGTTTTGTACTCACTGAGTACCGTTTAGTACCACCCAAAAAAATATTGTACCACTTCGGCTCCCTGAGAAAAATAAATATGAAAAGTGAGGGGTCCAACTTGATTACTGGACACCTTTTTTCTCCAAAAAAATGTAATTCTTGCACATGCAATTTTGTGCCGATACCCATGCCCCGATCAAACTCTTAGTCGTTCCTGGAAAAGCCTGCAGTAAAAATCAGATTTTTTTTATTTTGTCAGTCATTATGTTGAAGTTGAAAATACAACTCGTTGTATTTCCTGTCGAATTAAAAATCAAATTGTAAACATGTCATCCTCAGAGAAGAAGAGGAAAATTGTGGAATTAAAGCCGCAGCCGAAGGGTCTGGACCATAATGGCCGATCGTTTGTTATATGCTGCAGAATATTGAAATCGGGAGAGTAAAATATCCGCCCAAGACGAAAGAAAATCGAGGGGAATTTTAACGATGACCTGAATTAATCTTGGCGGGGCGATTTCTTAGAATCGGAAAAGGAAAGTTTACGGAAATTGGTTTAACGCCGGGGAAAGCCATTTAGAAATTTTGTTGTTGGTTTTATAATGATTAGAGATTTCACGCCTGTGGTAACTTGAGCTCGAAGCAATAAATTTTTATTTATTTATCGATTTGAGTTGGTTTCATCTTTGGCTGAAAAGCTCCTAAGGCTCTGGTACGGGGCTGAGGGGAAGAGTGAGAGGGAAGAATCTTCAAATGTTGACGGTACTCCCCCCTCCCCCGAAACTATAAATGAAATAGGCGTTCTTGTGGATTAAGATTTTCGCCGACTTTCTCCGTTCCAAAAGTAGAATCTGTGAAAGGTAGAATCCCTGCCTTCACGTCCCAAGATTAAAATTGTAGATGTCGAACTGATATTTTGAAGATTTCCAATATATTAAAGTTTTCATTTTCTTCTCCCCTTTTTTCAATAATTCCACATCTTTTTTTTTCTATATAAAACGATGTCGCAGAATCTCTTGAAAATGACCTTTTGAAGCAAATACACTCTTTTGACTGCATTAAGAAAATGGGAGAGAGAGAGAGAGACGCGAACCATGAGGAAATTAGTTTTCTGCATGACTGGCCACAGTGTGTTGGGAAAACACTCCGAAATTCCCTCCCGTCTCTTGACTCTCATCTTGATCCGGCCAGGAATTTTTCATTTAGTTCTATTTAGCCGAAAATCTCTTTCTAACCGAAAAACGACGACCATAAAGAACCATTAAAAGCGTCCTTATTTCCCTTTTCGGGATCGTTCTAATTCCGCAAAAAAAAAAAAAAGATTCAAACGAAGGAAATCCGGTCAAAATTTTTTTTTTCTTTATCCCATTTCCCAGGACGTATGAGTGTCTCCCATCTCCTCTCATTAGGGTAATGAATAAAACAATTAACGCACCCATTTGAGGTAAAGGTGCTCTTAGTTGAACCGTTACATTTCGCAATCATAAATCACCAATGTAAAGGCCATAAATTCACGTGGGAGTTTTTTTTTTTTTTTTTTTTTTTTTTCTTTTCTAGAAAATGTAGTAGTGAGAGTGGGCCGAGTCCCGGGGACTGTTAACCTTTTTGGCTGAGGTTTCGGGTAATAAATTCCATGGTCACCCGCCATGAGCACAAACCAAATCAGACCTTTCCTTTATTTTGTTTCAATCCAAATATGTTATAACCATTATTTTTCCCTTGTTTTCGGGGACCTCGCCATTATTATTATATCGCATAAATTTACTTTTTCGATTTACAAATGAAGTCGCCGGTTTTTCGCTGGACCGCATGGAGAAAAAAAGAGTAATGAAAAAAAAGCTTTCGAAATTCTCCAAGAAAAAGTAAATAAAATAATAAATTAAATTTTTTATTTCAACAAAGGATAAAGGAGACATTCCTGGTCGAGATGTTACGTATTATACATCACTCTCTTTTTTTTCTTATAATTTTTTCATAGATAAAAGAAAACTTTTGTGAAAAAAAAAGATCCGCTTACGGCTATTGAAAAGAAAAATCCCGATAAATATTTTATTTTTTCTAAAAAAGAAAAAAAAGAGTATTTTTTAAAATAGTATTTTTTTTTTATTTCCTCCCGATATATTTAAAAAAGAACATGGAAAATTGTCGGGAAATTACATATCTATAACTTTTTAATCACTTTTCGTTTGAATATTTTTGCTCTTTCGTTGCAGAGGAAAAGTCCCGGCAACAAGGGATTTAACATTATCGTAGGTTAAGCATGTAGAAAAAACATCTTTTGATGCTTTGAGTTTGATATTAATCACATATACTAATGACTAAAGCCTAACCAGCAATGTGTCGAACACCTCCCAACGCGGCAGCCGCTTTTACTCGCATTTCTCCCCGAGGCCCCTTTCTCCCGCCTCCCCTCCCCCCCTCCCCGATTAACCCTTTTTGAAAATGTATTTCCCCTTCTCTTCCATTTCATCTCTCTTTTCGGTCTTCGCGCTGTTAATGGGATCTGTGTGAAAATTTTTAATGATAAATCGAATTAGTCTGAATTGTTCAATACGGGCTCTATTTCGCTTCTATTTTTATTTCAAATTGATATCGGCAGGGAATTGGATTAATTTTATTTGCTTTACAAGAGAGAGGTCACGTCGGATGGCGAAATAATGACTGCAAGCGGATGGGGGCGTTCCTTGTTACACGGCTAAAACTGCGATTTTTTTATTCCGGAATACCTGTGAGGCTCGTGGTTGGGTGAAACACTGGCAGCTCCACTCGCAACTTTCCCGGGGGCCCCTCAAGGACTTAAAATTGCTTCTGTGTGAAGACTTAATAGCCGGTTCCTACATCACTGTTGGAAACTTCTATTTCAATAGAAGCCGAACAGGTATTTCGTAAGCATTTTTTGACAATTTGTGACCCCCTCCGTTCTCCTTCCTCTATACGTAGCTTACGGTAGATATCGGGAAGTTGAATCCCTCAGGATGCTTACGTAATACTGGAATGGCCCCATGTATAGGAGATGATGCCCCAATTAATTGGTTGTTGCACGTGACTTCAAAACGCTCTTTGCGTCAGCAATTTCAGAGATCTTCGATGCTTTGCAGATGCTTTGGCGCTTGGTTAATTAATTAATTTATGTTAACTTCAATTTACAAAAATCTAGAAATGACTCACACATCTCTTTTTTTTTCTATCTATTTTGATTGGTTTCTCGGCGCTTTTTGAAGGTATTTCGACAGAGTTGGGGTTAAAAAATTCTTACACTTTTTCCATCTTCCAGATGGTCCTACTTTACTCTGATTTTCTTCCATCTCTATTTCTCTCGCCCTTTCGTAAAGCTCTTTTTAAAAGTTTTCTTTGTCTTCCATTTCTTCTCGCGTATCCTTTACAAAATTCTTTCTCTTCTAGGTGCTTTCTTTTCGTCTACTCCCACTGAGTCTCCCTCTTCCGTTCTTTATCTATTAATCGTATGCAGTCTTTTAATAATTATTCCGCCTCCCCGTGTCTGATCTTTTCTTCGTATTTTGCAGCTCTTTTCGCATTTTTTTCTACCGCTCTTGACTTTTTTTATTTCTTAGTAGATTACATAGCTTGAAACATCCCAAGACAGGTGAAAAGCCCATCTAAAAAATTTTCTTTGAATGTTTTCTAATTTAAAGAAGTCCTACCACCCCCCAGATTTTGCTCGCATATAAATATATGCTTTCCACGAGATACTTGTACAGCATTTCTTTCCTTTTAAAGTCATTTCTGAACAGTCTTCTCATCCCCCATGTAGTATCAAGGCTACGGTTGTTCTTCTCGCCATTTCCTTTACTTGCACCTCTTTTCCGTTGGAATGTATAGCCTAGATATTTGAACTCCTTTACTTTTTCGATCTCTTCCCCCTTCGATAGCCAATTTTCATTGACGCTTGAATAACGTCACTAATTTTAAAGCCTTAGAATCCAAGATGGAGATGGTCATGTGACCTATTATTTTTATTGATCGTTAACGGTAATCTTTCTTCTTTGTCCTAATGATCTGCGCTGGATAAAATAAGACTTAGCACGTGCTTAGTCCTTGGGCAACCTTATTGACCTTGAACGAGTTGAAATAATTGATACTTATAATGTTTCCATTCCTACTGTTTACTAACGTTACTATAGCAACAACATCCCTTACCAGCCTTGATTATGATGACCTAATAACTGATTGAGCTTGTTGGATTCGGAGTTTTCAATTGAAGACATCAAACGAACATTTGTTTTGCTGTTACCATTTGCTCTTACTTCGTTATGATTCACAAGGTTATGGACTCGAGTTTTTTGCAGTTGTTAAAGTTCCTTGATTTCTTCGAAAATTAATAAGACATTTTCCAATCATCCTTCTAGATAATTTTTGATAGAAACTGGTGCAATAGAACTTGCTGAACTGGAAACTAAGACGACTTTCGATTATATCAATGTCCTGTTTTATCAGTGTGTGAATTCTCTTCATGTTTTAATATTTACGGTTTTTAAAAATATTCTGTAAAAAGAATCACGGAAAACTCATTTTTTGCTTTTTTTAAAAATAATATAAAGAAATGCTTGTGGAATATACTAAAGTATTATAAATAAAAAAATAATGAAGAATCTTCTTTTCAATCGGTTTTCCGTTTTTTTTTTAAGAATCTCCACTTCATTAATTTTCCTGGATGGAAATAAAAAAAAAAAAGTTCTCCGGTAAATCAAAATACGAGGCATTTTCCGATAACCTTAACAACTTGCATTAGCAAATACCTAATATGATGGAAAAAATGGAAAAAAAAGAAAAGTCAAGGAAATGCTTCCGTGTATGTCATCTCTTGCGAGGAAAAAACGAGAAAAAAAGGAATCAAGACCTTTTTTTTCCTATTGAAATCCAAACTCCTCTTTTTATATCATTCCGTATAAAAATGAGTCTGATTACTGGAGCCTGAGGAAATACGTCATAACTTAGGAAACCCCTTTTTTTTCGGATCGGATTTTTCCGATTTTGCAAGAAAAAAAGAAAAAAAAGAAAAAAGGAATTAAATCTTTTTTTTTTTGAAGATTTTATGCACCTCGCGAATTTTCAGCCATTTGGCGTGATGCTTTTATCACTGCACCACGTGAATATTTTACCACTGTTGAATATTCATCCTCCATCTTGATTTCCTGACTTTCTTTTATTTTCCTTCTTGAAAATCACCAGAAAATAACTCCGTCTCTCTCTTGCTGTTTCTTTTCTCTTTTCTCATCATGGTTTTCTAATGCACTTCAGCTCCCTATATTTTTTTATTCCTTTCTTTTTTTTTTTCTTTTTGTCCTTGGGGCATCATTTAGTAACGTTACAGCCTTTTATACTTTTCAGTCGAAATATAAATTCATTCTTTTCTTCCCATCGAAAGGAAATCATTTTCTTGCTATTTTTATCTTTTCTCCTTTTGCATATTATTTGCGGTTATTAAAAAATGGTAGGGTTCCTGTTAAAAAGGTACTGATGGACAGTTAAAGGCAACATTTTTCTGATTTTTTGATGACTTTTTCGTTGCAACATGGACTGACTTTGTTACTTATTTATTTGTTTAATTAAGAAATAATAATTCGGTGCCGTTATAATTAAGTGAGCTTGATCGCAGAGATAACTTTTTGATTCAGAAATAATGTTCAGTAGGCTGGGTCAAAAAACGCGAATTTTTTTTGGATTTTATAAACCTCATCTTGAGGTGTCGCAATGACCTTGAAGATTTTAAAAAGCCCATGTAAGGGCAAAAAAAAAAAAAAAAATTGGCTGAGAAAAGTATTATTTTATGTCGGAAAATTTGCGTAGATTATGAATCTGAAGTCCAAAATTAATTTTTGTGTACGGTTTTTAAGTTTAGTGGGAAAAAGCCTAAAGAATTTCGGCGTTTAAGAAAAAGCCTAAAGCTCAAAAACCGTGCAATTAAAATGATTTTGGGCTTAATCATGCCTCGAACTTGGTCCCTGAAAGTCCCTAAAGTCCATATTTTTAAAAGAAGGCCTTAAAGGTCTTTAAATTCGAAAAATGGTCCCTAAAAGTTTATAATTTTGGAATCTGCAGCACATTTAAGAAAAATTTCCTACCGTTTATATTAAAAAACATGATACTATTACGAAGCAAATATTTTAAAAAAATTTAATAAAAAAAGAGAAAAAAAAAAAAACAATTAAATTTTTTTCCTAGAATTTAAAAGTTTTTAAGTCATGTTGCAAACCTTGAAAATCAATCAACCAAAGGAAGGTGCCTAAAATAAAAAAAAAACTGGCCAGTTTTAGGCTACTTTTAGGTCCTTAAAAAGGTCCTTCATTTTTATGTTTTTGGTCCCTAAAGTCCCTAAATTTCAGACCAGAAACCGGTTTGAGGACTGGCTTAATATACGTAATCTACGCAGGATTTTCGATAGGAAGCGATACTTTTTCACCAAAAAAAAAAAAAAATTCTTATTTCTTGCCCTTGTATGGGCTTTTCAAAAACTTTAAGGTCATTGCGGCACCTCAAAGCGGCGTTTAAAAAATCTTAAAAAAATTAGGTTAATCTATATATATAAAATTCAAGACGATTTTTTTTCACTTTTTTTTTTCACTTTTTAACGAAATCGCAACCCAAGAAAACGGTCGATACCTGCTACCAACTGAGAACCCCCCCTTTCTTTTAAGAGGCAACTACGAAAATCGCTCTACGCGTTAAATCAAACCGGAATCGCATCAACTTAGAATGAAAGTCCAGGGAAAAAAAGAATCGCGATTTTCTCGAAAACCTGATGTCCGAATTAAGTTTGATCGCGGCCCCTGACACGTTTTCGGGAGCCGCATCAAAATTCGACAGATTTAGTCTTCTACCACCATTCCTTCGCCAAATATTGCGTAAAAAGCGAAATCCCATATACTTCCTATAGGGAAAAAAATGTTAGCAGTTGCTTCAGGTATCGAAAAAAAAAGGGACGTGTTTACTACAATGCCAAACGGTTGATGTTTTTATTGAGGGTACTGTGAGCATCGGTAATACATTACTTTGCGAATTCGTTAATGAGAACCGTCACCCTTATCAATCTTTATTAAAATTTTCATCAAAAAAATAGAAAAAAAATTTGGTTCTTTAAAATTTCTTTCTTTTCTCTCTCCAAAACGTTCAAATTGCAAAATCTGCAAATTAACATGTTTATCTTAGGCATCTACTTTTTCTCTTTGGAATTTTTAAAAATCGGACCATGAGTAGACCCACCTTTTGTTTTTAATTCGGTTCTTCATTTTTATTCACTGGTCGATGTTGGTCTTTTGCATGAAAAGGACGCATGGTGGCCATACCCCACTTTTGGTGGTGGCCATCCCTGACTTTTTTCTTTTAATTTTTTTTCCCACCCCGTTTGTCGCCAACATAATCCGATGACAACTAAATCGCAACCATTACTTTGCCTGTTTTCGTAGAAATTTTCAACTTTCGGTCTTACTTTCTATCAGGGGGCTGCGGTTCCGATTTTGATACCGATTCCCAAGATTCTTCAATATTTTTTGGACTGATTCTGATTTTGATCCCGACTCGAGAACAAAATTCTAAGTTTGCAATTCTGATTCCAATTAGAAAATACTTCAGTGGTGCTGATTCCGATATTTCCAGAAATGTACTAATAGTAAAAAGCTTTTTTTAATACTTTTCAGCAAAATTTGAATCAAAATTATTTTTCGATTCCATTAAACTTCTGGACCGATTTTAATTTTCGAACAGATTCCGTTCAAAATCTTAACGGCGTTGCAGCCCTACTTTATATTATTTGATAAAAAAAGTGTGGAATTTATTATATTTACGACTTCTTTAGCTTCATACGATTCTCAGGATCGCTTCTTTAAGATCAGGCATCATAGTACCTCCTTAACAAAAAATAGGACATTTCTTGAAAAAAGTATACGGTTTTTTGGAGAAATATAGATCAAATACAGACATAAGCGGATCTAGGGGGCGAGCTGGGGGGTACTAGCCCCCCCCAGGAAGCAGAATTGCCCCCTATTCATAGCCCCCTAGAAAAAGATTCTAGATTCGCCCATGAATACAGAGCAAAAACTCGGTTAGAGTCGGGAATCTGGGTTAAAATTTTATAAAATTTTTATAAAATTTTTATAAAAATTTTATAAGAATTTTATAAAAATTTTATAAGAATTTTATAAAATTTTATAAAACTTTTATAAAAATTTTATAAAAATTTATAAAATTTTATAAAATTCTTATAAAAAATCTTGAAAAAGTAATTTTATAAAAATTTTATAAAAGTTTTATAAAATTTTTTTTTCAAATATTTTGCACTTTTTTGTCTAAAATTTTGCACTTTTTTGTCTAAAATTTTGTCCATTTATATAAAATTTTTATAAAATTTTTATAAAATTTTTATAAAATTTTTATAAAATTTTTATAAAACTTGTGCAACAAATGCATTCTTCTTTTTTGGTACATTCAACGAAGCTTAGATGTTTTTCCGAGCTGGAAAAAATTTTTTCCCAGTATTTTTCTGCCTTGCATAAGCCAAAGATGGGCGCAACGATTTTTCAGATATCCGAATCCAGTACACAATTGTAGTCGGTAAATTCAAAAACAACCTAATTCTTCCTACTACCTGAATACATCTCAGCTATATGTTGAATGCACTATAGGACACAAAATTTTCCAAATTGGTGGAGAAATTGTTGATACGTCAGCGGGAAAGAAATAAGAAAGTACAAAGCGGAAGTGAAAACGTGCCACTGGCTAGGATGTTGATTATGTAGGGCATATAACTTTCTTCGTTTCCCCTGCATTATTTTATTTTTAGCACCGATAGGTGAATGCAAGTTGTTGCCATTGTCAAGAAGGCCAACCCTTTGCACCGCTGCAATGCTACGCATCTTTTTAACAGATATGTATAGTGAAACTGGTTAGAATCAAGCTGTTTTGATAGGAATGACTTCTCCCATGTGTCGTTATATTTTCAGGTAAAACTAAACGCGACGGACGCCAGCCGATCCACCTAAAGTTCTTATTCACCAGCCAGGCAGCGGTCCAACAAACAAACAAACCAACCAACCAACCAAACAATCAATCAATCAATCAATCAGTCAATCAGTCAATCAATCGATCAATCAATCAATCAATCAGTCAATCAGTCAGTCAGTCAGTCAGTCTGCCAGCGTATCATCTTAAGCGTCTATAGAAGGTAGCTACATTGCTGCTTGCGGCTGCGGATAAATCAAGTCTAGTCAGATCGATTTTTATTCATTTATTGGCGGTGAACAGCCATTTTCTGACTATCTAAATTACGAGTTTTTATATATATTTAACAGTATCAATATTGCACCGATAGGAATTAGTCATGACATATTTGGTTTTCGGAAATGTAATATCAAATAAGTTTTCATGTAGTATCAAACTCAATTTCATACCAAATTAATAAATGTTACAATATTTTTTCCGTCTCAGTGGTGCGCCGACTAATTCTTAAACGAATCGTAAATTATCTTTTCAACATAGCATTAACACTTTTCATCATTTCTGAAATCTATTATCATTTACAGCGACACTGCGGAGAATTGATAAATTTCGCTCATGCGATAAAAATAAAAGACTCCCAAAAAAGAAGTAAAAAACAAAAAAGGTTACGTATTACTGCAGTATAAATTATTGAAAATGATCGAAAACTTATTTGATATTACATTTCGAAAACCAAATATGTCATGACTAATTCCTATCGGTGCAATATTGATACTGTTAAATATATATAAAAACTCGTAATTTAGATAGTCAGAAAATGGCTGTTCACCGCCAATAAATGAATAAAAATCGATCTGACTAGACTTGTTTTATCCGCAGCCGCAAGCAGCAATGTAGCTACCTTCTATAGACGCTTAAGACGATACGCTGGCAGACTGACTGACTGACTGATTGATTGATTGATTGATCGATCGATTGATTGATTGATTGATTGTTTGGTTGGTTGGTTGGTTGGTTGGTTGGTTGGTTGGTTTGTTTGTTGGACCGCTGCCTGGCTGGTCAATAAGAACTTTAGGTGGATCAGTTGGCGTCCGTCGCGTTTAGTTTTACCTGAAAATATAACGACACATGGGAGAAGTCATTCCTATCAAAACAGCTTGATTCTAACCAGTTTCACTATACATATCTGTTAAAAAGATGCGTAGCATTGCAGCGGTGCAAAGGGTTGGCCTTCTTGACAATGGCAACAACTTGCATTCACCTATCGGTGCTATAAATAAAATAATGCAGGGGAAACGAAGAAAGTTATATGCCCGACATAATCAACATCCTAGCCAGTGGCACGTTTTCACTTCCGCTTTGTACTTTCTTATTTCTTTCCCGCTGACGTATCAACAATTTCTCCACCAATTTGGAAAATTTTGTGTCCCTATAGTGCATTCAACATATAGCCGAGATGTATTCAGGTAGTAGGAAGAATTAGGTTGTTTTTGGATTTACCGATTACAATTGTGTACGGGATTCGGATATCTGAAAAATCGTTGCGCCCATCTTTGGCTAATGCAAGGCAGAAAAATACTGGGAAAAAATTTTTTCCAGCTCGGAAAAACATCTAAGCTCCGTTGAATGTACCAAAAAAGAAAAATGCATTTGTTGCACAAGTTTTATAAAATTTTTATAAAATTTTTATAAAAGTTTTATAAGAATTTTTAAAAATTTTATAAGACTTTTATATAAAATGGACAAAATTTTAGAGAAAAAGTGCAAAATTTGAAAAAAAAACTTTTATAAAACTTTTATAAAATTTTTATAAAATTTTTATAAAATTTTTATAAAATATTTATAAAATTACTTTTTGAAGATTTTTTTATAAGAATTTTATAAAATTTTATAAAATTTTATAAATTTTTATAAAATTTTTATAAAAGTTTTATAAAATTTTTATAAAATTCTTATAAAATTTTTATAAAATTTTATAAAATTTTTATAAAAATTTTATAAAAATTTTATAAGAATTTTATAAAATTTTAACCCAGATTCCCGACTCTAACCAAAAACTCTTGAATTCTCTTTCCTTTTTTTTTTTTTTTGGAGGGGGGGGGGGGGATGACCATTTTATCATAAAATAAAGCTAAGAAAAAATTGATTTTTTAATTATAACTACAAAAATATAGGACAAACTCAAAAATAAGATTTTCATAGGACATACAAAACGTTTTGTCAAAACATATGATATATAGGACAATTATGATGCCTGTTTTAGATCAATGCCCCTAGGAAGAAAAAAAAAAAAAAAAAAAAAAAGGAAGGAAAAGCCTTGGTGCATTTTTCTGACCCTTAAACTGCGATAGGGGTGAAACGGAATATGAAGTTAGAATTTAAAAATATTTCAAATTCAAGATGGTTGGTAAAGTCTTTTTAAAATATTACAGATTTTTTATACTCGAATTTTGTAAACGTTTTATTTATAGCTCTTTTTATTTTTATGAACTTAAAAATGCAAGCAATTAACGGATAGACAGTGAATTGTGAATTATGCAATATTCAACTAGATTGCTTCACCTATGTTTAGCTTATAGGCAAAACAACTGTATCTGTGTACATGTATAGACGTTCATGAGTTTAAAATAATAAAAACTAGGTATTTTGGGGCGTTTTTTGAAGTTTGCACCAGCGGTTGCATAACTGGGCAATATCGGGCGCACGATTTATTTATTTATTTTTTTTTTAATGTCCCTGCTTTACCTTTATAGATATAATAGAGAAAAATAATATTTGGGAGGAATGAGGTATTTCCGAATTTCGAAGTATGGCCGGCAAAGGGTTTAATCAGTTAGTTCATAACCAAGAAAAAAACAAAGCTTACATTTTATTTTTCCCTTACTTCAGAGAAAAAACGAAAGCGAGAACAAATCAAACGGTTTAAGAAATTTCGTATTATTAAATCTTTTAAGGTTAACACGGTAAAAGTAACTGATATTTCAAATTTTACTAATTATTGCAGTGCATACACTAGATGCGAAGGGGTCGCGAAGCGACCCCGAAGCAGCTAGTATTTCTATAAAAAGGTATCGATTCCCAAATCAGGCGTTTTCAAATTCAACAATTCGAGTTCTTCGACCATCGCCTCTTCGGTATTCCACTTTTAACCTTTGGAATGAGCTTGTTGCAGAAGTACTCTTAATTGTTGCAATGACAGTAATGTACCTCCCCATGAAAAGGTCCCATTTGAAAATGGAATGAAAAGAAACCTTGATCCACGAGCGGGTGGCAACAAGTTCATACTGAGCTCGAGAACGTGAGCTAAGAATCTGCTTTACATATATGTTTGAGTCATTTCTCCTTTGCTATATTTCACTCTTTCTGTTTATCTCCTCAACCGTATCATTTTTTTCTCCCTTGAACCTGTTTTTTACTTCGTATTTATGGAAGAAAAAAATGATGCGAACGCTTCGCAGTTCATTAAATATTTCCATTTCTATGAGACGCCAGATGAAATATCAAGAATATTTGCGAAATGAAGATGAATCGCAAAGGGGAAAAAAAAGATGACTCCCATAAAGTCATTTTTCCTTTTTCCAAAAAAAAAAGGGAAAAAAATGAACTTTTGAACAGCGAAGGTAAAAAGTTTTCGTACAAGAAAAAAAAAAAAAAAGAGAAAACAAAACGAATTAAAAGGCACAAATCTCCGAAATCGTTGAAGGGAATGACACTTATGAGATCGAATGTAACAAATTATGGAAAAGATAAAATCTGGTTTCCATTAAGTAGTAAGGGCCAGACCTCAGCGCGGACCAATCAGAATCGAGGGCGTGGTTAGGGGCGTGGCCAGGGGCGGAGTTCTGTGTTCCTATTGGTTGATTTTTTAAAAGGGGGTGGAGCTTGTCTTTTCATTTTGACCAATGGGGTGCGACCAAGATGGCACCCAAGATGGCGACCAAGATGGCGCGGAACGGCCGTTTGATGGCGACGACGAACGGCGAAATATGGCGTCCAAGATGGCGACTCCGGCCGGGGCGCGAGACGAAACCGTTTCACGACCCCCAAGGCGACGGACGTTTTAAACTTTTTTTTTTTTTTTTTTTTTTTTCGAAGACTCTGTTTCGACGGGTCCCGGGGGCGTTTAAACCCCTTAAATCTTGATACGACGAGTATCAAGGCCTCTAGTTCTAGATCATAGCCTTGGGCCCTCGGCGAAGACGACAGTTCAAGCGTTGATCTAGGCCTTGAGGCGAACATATCTCATCCCAGACGTTTTTTATAACCCTCGTTTTTTTCTTATTTTTTTTCACGGTTTATTTTTTTTACGGTTTATTATTTTAAGGGAAGGATTTTACGAAATGAATAGACCTTTTTTTTTAAAACATGATACGTTATGTATATTGATCATCATCTTAACCTACTGTTTACATTTTTTTAAATCTACGTTTTTTTTCTTAATTTAAGACTAGCGCTTTCTTTTTACAACAGTTTTATTTTTGTAGCCAAAGGGTTCCGTATCGTAATCGCCCACTCGACGTCTTTTTGTTATATTTATTTTACATTTTTTTAATCTACGTTTTTCTTATTTAAGACTATTTCTTATCTTTATATTCACTTTTTACATTGCGCGCGCAGGTTCATGCTACTTTTTACCTGTTATTTTCCGTCTGCTGCTGCTTCTCCCTTATTTGCATGCTTTGCTTATCATTTCTCACGGTTTCAAAATTACGTTCAACTAAGAATAGGCTTCTCAAATACTAGATTTCGATGAAAAAATCCAAATTTATGTTTATAAAGAACTCCTTCAGCGTTTTCAGGAATTTTACTGCAAGTTTCGACTTGTCTGAGCTTATCGAACAAGTTTCAACCTGCTTGATAAAAACCGAAGGGTTCCGTTTCGTAATCGCCCACTCGACGGCTCTTCGTTATACTTATTTTATTTTTCGTCTTATCCTACTTTTCAAAATTTTTATTTTACATTTTTCTTATTACAGACTATTTCTTTTCCTTTCTTTATATTCACTTTTTACATTTACTGCAAGTTTCGACTTGTCTGAACTTGTCTGAGCGTTTCGAACTAGTTTCAACTTGCTCGATTAAAACCCAAGAACAAGGCAAAGGAATTCATTATACGTTATATATTCTGATTTATATCTTAACCTTTCGAGAAATATTTTAATTTACGTTTTCTTTTTAGACTTCTGTTTTCTATTCTCGGGTTTCGGACACCCACAGTTCTGCGTTCCCCTATTTATTTTTGAAAGGATGAATTTATTCAGGTTTTCCCCCCAGGCACCATCGCTCGCTTTTTGTCGTTATTTTCCGTCATCTGCTTCGTATGTGATTACCCAGCTTTTTGAACCCTTCCCTTCTCATGCCTTTTTCTATCTTTTACATTCCTTTAATTTTTCTTTCTTAATTTTTGTTACTTTGTTTTTGTGACTTTCAGGGCTTTTTAGGTTGGAGCTGATTTTTGAAACCTCATTTATTTTTCATTTTTCGGCAAAACTTAAGCTTATTTTAATATTCTTAAGACTTGCAGCTTTTTTCTTATTATTCTATATATTTCACAAACACGCACTTCTATTTTGATTTTTCTTTTACAAAATCTTTAGTCTTCTTTGCTTTGATTTTTATCTCACACCAACTTTTAACACGCAGGGTCGAACTTAATCCCATCCGTCATCGGCTTCCTATGTGATTACCCAGCTTTTTGAACCCTTCCCTACTCATACTTTTTTCTTTCTTAATTTTTGTTACTTTGTTTTTGTGACTTTCAGGGCTTTTTAGGTTGGAGCTGATTTTAGAAACCACATTTATTTTTTCATTTTTCGGCAAAACTTAAGCTTATTTTAATATTCTTAAGACTTGCAGCTTTTTTCTTTATTATTCTATATATTTCACAAATACTCACCTCTATTACTTCTTATCTTATCACTTCTATTTTGATTTTTCTTTTACAAAATTCTTTAGTCTTCTTTGCTTTGATTTTTATCTCACACCAACTTTTAACACTCCGGGTCGGACTTAATCCCAAACTCTTTCGAAAATCTTTAAGCTTGTCCTTGGCATTTCTCATTCCGAGGTATTGGAGCGTTAATTATTTTCCATTGTTATTATTTTCTATTCATCTCGTTATTATTGTTTCTGATTTTTCTTTCTTTTGACAGGAGGCGTCTATAATAGGTTTATTTTTGCTGTTGCATCCAAAAACGAATTAATCCCCTTCGGTTTGTGCCGTTTTTCATTCTTTGTTACCTATCATCGACTATTACTCACGGTGCGCAGCGTTTTTTCAATCAGGTGTTTCCGTTTGGATAATTTCGGTTTTCCCTTTTTTCGTTTTTAACTCGTTGATTTATGTTCAAGACCACAAAGTTCTGGCTGATCAGCTATTTCTCTGTCTTGCATCTTTTTGGAAAAATCCAGACTGCCGGTTAGCTGAAAATTTTAAGTCGTTTCTTCAAGATGATATCTTCACTTTTATCAGCTTCTCTCTTGCTTACAAGTCGGACATTTCTCAGATTTGCGTTTCGCAATTATTGTCAATTCTTTCTTCCTGCATTCTAAATGGTAGATTTCGTTTTGAAAGTCTATGATTTTGTCATTCAACTGTTCCATTTTGTCATCGATTTTATTTATTTTCAGCTGCTCAGACGTTTTTAACGACAACTCGAACTCCATTCTAACTTCAGGAAAAGGCCTTGGACCTTTCCTCTTTTTGCAGAGATTTTTTGTTGCGGATTCGTCTTTGTTTTCTTCCCCAAAAGGATTTTTTCTTTTCTTTTCGAGGATTTTGGCAACCTTTATCTTTATTTCTTCTATCGCATCATCAAACGATATGGGATGATACCAATATTTCGCCAATATTTCAAGCCGTCAGTCTCCCGTTTACTTATTCTGGATGAATTTTTGGAACTATTTCTTTTAGAACTTTTGAAGATCCGTTTGTCGGTTCGAAACGACCCTTCTCGACTGTTACCTCTATTTCATAAGGGAATTTTATTATATTCTCAACAAAATCGTCGGACTCTCTGCAACAGCCAAGACCGATGTACCAGTCGCCACTCGTAGCTCTAAAGACGGACGAAATTCGTACTTAATTCGGGAACAACCCGAAGCCAAGCGTCACAAAGCGTCCACTCGTCGCGAATCTCTTGCGATTCCATCTAGGTTTCCAGTTTTCAATTCCTCTGCGGCTACCCCGACTTTTGACGGTTTTTCTTGAGACAACACAACCATTTTTTATTTTAACGTTCACCGTTCAAAGACGCGAAACAACTGTTTAATTTTACATTTTAAATTCCCATTCGAAAAGATTCTTCTTTTCCCCTTACCCTTTTTTTTCAACTTCATTTTCGATTTATTTTACATTGCTTTAGCTTTACAAGGGCTCTTTTTTGATTTTGAGCTTCTACTTTTTAACCGTTCCAAAGCAGTTTATCTGATTTCATCTTTGCTAAGCTTACGACCAAAGGCATTCGACTCCCAAAAGCCATAAACAAAACTTCGTTAAATAAAATTTAAAATTTGTTTCTTTCTTTTTCTTTGTTCGAAAAACCTGGGGGTTCGTGGCTCGCAACTAACCGGTTCCCTTTCAATTTTCAAAAACTGACGCAACACCATTTATTTAGGGGAAAAGATTTTTTCAATACGCAGACTTTTTAATTTGTGTCTACCCACTTCAAAGTTTTTCTCTTCTTTTCATAGGGGCTGTTACCGGATATTTTTTCAGAGCTTATTTTGATTTCCAAGGGTATCTTTCAGGGCCGAACCATGTTTTGTTTCCAAGGTTGGACTAATTTGAACTCAAGACCGACAACTTTTTAGGCATGCAACCTGATTACCAAAAGGCTACAACTGCAGGAAAATTTATATATTTCCAGACGGCTGGCGGTTATTTCATCTTTTTGGTTTCTGACTTTTCATTCATCTTTTATTCTCTTTTTATTTTACCAACAGACTCGAAATCGAGATTACTACTTTATATGCGTTCAGAAATACTTCCCCCTATCTTTTCCTATTTATTCCTATTATTAACTTACGCAAAGATAAGTTTATTTTTCACTTTTTCTCAACTTTGACATCATTCACCAAGCCAAAAACTCGATCCCCATCTTTTTGTTGTGTTTGATTTCGAAACAAATCTCACCAAGGGCAGAGCAGCATGCTTAGCCGCTTTTTATTGATGATAGGGAGAAATCAATTCAATCATCAGCTGACAATTAATTTACGAAAACTTGGAAAGCAAGACAAATTCAAGGAAAAAATATGGATTCGTGAAGAAAGAACGCTTATTTATTTTCAATTATTTACATTTATTTTCATTTGAAATTACATATTTTCATTTTAAAATTACTATATTTTTAAAGGCACTCTATTTCAAATATTTACATTTATTTATATTTATTTTAATTTCGAAATCACATTATTTTCAAGTGCATTTTATTTACAATGTTCACATTATGGCTCACTTGCACGACTTTTTTCTTTTTTCATCCCAAACAAGTCCAAAATGGTTTTGACAGTTTATTTATTCCATATTTTGAGTTAAGCTGACTATTAAAATCCTTGTGGTCAAACGCAAGTCTTTCTTGGACCGTTTTCTCGATCGCCAACAACTCCAACGACGACGACAACGACTCCAACGACGGGACCTTCAGCATTTTTCTGTACACGCTCAAGGTTACAGGTATTTTGCGATCCCTGTTGTCGCGACCGTAGGAGGCGCGCATTACTTCCATTTTCCGTAGTCTGTTTGCAAACCTCTTTAGGTGTTTTATCTTCCTGCAGGCAGTATATTCAGTTGATTTTATTTCTAAGCCGGGGAAACACACACGCTCGTAAGCAGCCACAATTATGTAGTCGAGCTCCTTTGACTGTGGATTTATAATATTTAACGGTTGCTGCTCTTCTATTAGGTCTTCGGACGCATCGTCACAGGACTCATATTCTGTCGTGGAAAGTAACGAATACGAGTTAAAATAGTCCTGAAGACAGTCTCTTGCCTCGAACACAAAAATCGTATCAAATTTGTATAGTTCTATACAAACGAACGATTCTATCGGACACCATTTCGCCACCAGTTTCCCAGCATTGCTTATTAGACTGCTTTCGAACTCCTCATCGATGTCATTTATTTCCGAGATTGTTATCGACTCCAGCTGAATTTTATTGCTCCTTAAGTCATCCGACTCTCCCGTATATAAAGTTATTTCGACATATAAATTGTTAATGCTGCTTTTGGATTGAAGTTGCGCTTTCACTTTATTTAAGTTTTCCGAATTAAACAAATCAAAAAACAAGCTTTTCTTCTGTCGCGGACCAGCAAACCTTCCGTTTATTATTTTCATACTTTCGATTTCAAATATTAAACGTAGCGTATACGAGTATAAAACGTAGCTTTTTCTTTCGAGGATTTAAACTGAACTTCTACTTCTTTTCAAATACGATTTTCAAAGTCGGAACATACTTAAAAAATAAATTGAACGCGTATTCCCGTAAGTTAATCACGGCCGATATTATTAAATTTGAATGCGAGACGGGGTTTTTCGATGGAAGGGGTAGACGATGGCTAGACAAGCCATCCAAAAAAAAGGGAATCCTTTTATTTATTTAGGTTCGGGAGAAAGATATTTAAAACACCTGTTACAACTTTTTTTACAATCATCCTACGCTCTTAGGGTTGTTTTTAAAAGATGTGAAATTTAAAGGTATCTTGAGTCATTTAAATTTTATAATCTGACACTATTTTAAGTCGTTAATTTCCGGTACTTTTTCGACTAGTTCGCAGAAATCGTTAAAGTTTATTTTCGCTGATCGTTCGAGGGGACCGCAATCATGGAAAACAATTAATAGCGCATTTTTGGGTATCACTTTCACCACAACATCTTTCTCCCATCTGTCCCCACCTCGAACTCTTTCAATATTTCCATTTGTATCACCATTTTCAAAAATTTTTTTTCTGTTCAATTTCGTATTTTTCTTTTTAATGTGAATGTTACGAAAACTAAACACGTTATGGTTAAGTTTAAGATATTGACCACTGGTCAATATCTCACACTTTCTAAAGGTGAACCTGACCTCGATATGTTTTCATTTAAGAGTAGAAATGACTTTGTTGTTGTTAAATGACAATACCATTTTTATCTTCTTTTTACACCTCGAGCGTACCTATCAATATGTTTTCATTTAAGGGTAGAAAGGAATTTTTGTGAAATAACAATACCTTTTTTTTATGTATGCTTTACTTTTATTTTTAATTTATAAGAACATGAATTTTTACACCTTTTTCTTTTTAACGTCTTTTTTTACTTTGAGTCGATTTCTCCTTTTTAATTTACAAAAGTGATTTTTAGTACACAATTTTGACTTTTTTTTCTTCAATTTTGTCTGTAAACTGCAGGGATTTGTTTGCATGCTGGCAACAGGGAGGTGTCTGACGGTTGTCTCTTTCTGGGAAATGATTTTTTCGTTGGTCGGCACAGGGTGTGTTGATCAAATTTTCTTCCCTTTTGCGTTTGGGTGTTTTTGCAGCTTCAGTGACAGGATGTTGCTCTGGTTGAGGTTTGCTGATGGTTGTTTTTTGAAGTTTTCTTTCTGCAGCTCGAGCTCGTTTTTCCAAGAATGGATTCTTGCCAATCTGATCCAGTTCGGCATACTTGGTTCTTTAAAAGTGTATTCGTTTGGTTTTGAATGTTGACCTCGATTTATGAATCGGAAATAAATTTTTATTTCTTTTCCATCAAGAGTGGTGGAAGTGATGCTGCTGAAGGTGTTTTCGTCAACACTCTTTTTGGATGATTGTTTCGTTGGGGTTATGTTAATTTTTAGCTTCGAAATTCGATTTGTTGTTACCTTGTGATAAATCCATGGTTTTTTCCCTTTCGATGCTTGTTTCCAGAAGGATGATCCGTCATTTGTTGCTGATCCTATGACTTTAGTTGGTGAGTTTTTGGGTGCGAATCCCCCCTCAATCAACGTGCATTCTACATTGACACGGTTGAAAATACAACCTTTTTGCATGGTATGAAAACCACCGAATCCCAGCCATGAATCGAAAGTGTTCGATCTTAAAGTGAGTGACGGATCAAAAATTACATCAAATTCAGGCCCAGTTCCAGTTATGGTAAATTCATACGAATAAGGGCGTTCTACTGTTCCTCTCGCCGCCATATTGTTTTCTTTTTAAGCTTGTTCGATTTTGTATAAGTTTCGGTTGTTGTTTGATGTTCCTTTTCCCAGATAGACGAAAATCAATTGTAATTCTCGTTTTGCAATGCTTTCAATGACGCTTTCTTTGGAAAAGAATCGGAGATATCTACATGAAAGGAAAAAAATCGTTAATTACATCTACAAAACAGAAAAGAATTTAAAAAAACCATTTGAAAAAATTATTTTTACCTTTCGTTTATGAAGAGTCTTGATTTTTCCCCGGTCGGTTCTAATACCGTGATTCTGGTTATGAGTTTGTCCTTGCTGCTCTTCAAAGGCACGTTCTCTGCTTCATGAATCGGGTATCTGTGGTTAGGTATAAAATCAGAAATTTTTTTATTTTCGCTCACGTTTTCCAAGTTGATCTCATCAAGTAATCCGAAATCGAAATCCATTTTCTATAATTTGAGAAATGGAATTTTATGAACTCTCAAAAACAGATAAAAAAGAAAATTGATTGATGTGAAAAAAACTTACCAAGATTTTTTTTGAACTGATTCAAACTGAACCCGAAATGACTTTTTAATGATTACTCACTGAAGAAACGACTTTAAATGAAACCAAAACCGATGGTGCAACAACACCCTTGGAACCTGATCAGACTGGAGCCCTTCACTCAAGACGAATGGAAACATGGAACTCTTTTGTGAAAGACGCCATTGCTCCACCAGTGTTTGACAAACGTGAGACCACCATTGTTGTTCCACCCCTTGTGCATGGTTCCAGTTTGGAAGGGTGGGTGATTTTGGGACTCTTGCTTTGACGTCACGAGCGTCAAAGCTCTGACGCTGCTTGACGCTCGTGACGTCAAAGCAAGAGTCCCAAAATCACCCACCCTTCCAAACTGGAACCATGCACAAGGGGTGGAACAACAATGGTGGTCTCACGTTTGTCAAACACTGGTGGAGCAATGGCGTCTTTCACAAAAGAGTTCCATGTTTCCATTCGTCTTGAGTGAAGGGCTCCAGTCTGATCAGGTTCCAAGGGTTTGTTGCACCATCGGTTTTGGTTTCATTTAAAGTCGTTTCTTCAGTGAGTAATCATTAAAAAGTCATTTCGGGTTCAGTTTGAATCAGTTCAAAAAAAATCTTGGTAAGTTTTTTTCACATCAATCAATTTTCTTTTTTATCTGTTTTTGAGAGTTCATAAAATTCCATTTCTCAAATTATAGAAAATGGATTTCGATTTCGGATTACTTGATGAGATCAACTTGGAAAACGTGAGCGAAAATAAAAAAATTTCTGATTTTATACCTAACCACAGATACCCGATTCATGAAGCAGAGAACGTGCCTTTGAAGAGCAGCAAGGACAAACTCATAACCAAATCACGGTATTAGAACCGACCGGGGAAAAATCAAGACTCTTCATAAACGAAAGGTAAAAATAATTTTTTCAAATGGTTTTTTTAAATTCTTTTCTGTTTTGTAGATGTAATTAACGATTTTTTTCCTTTCATGTAGATATCTCCGATTCTTTTCCAAAGAAAGCGTCATTGAAAGCATTGCAAAACGAGAATTACAATTGATTTTCGTCTATCTGGGAAAAGGAACATCAAACAACAACCGAAACTTATACAAAATCGAACAAGCTTAAAAAGAAAACAATATGGCGGCGAGAGGAACAGTAGAACGCCCTTATTCGTATGAATTTACCATAACTGGAACTGGGCCTGAATTTGATGTAATTTTTGATCCGTCACTCACTTTAAGATCGAACACTTTCGATTCATGGCTGGGATTCGGTGGTTTTCATACCATGCAAAAAGGTTGTATTTTCAACCGTGTCAATGTAGAATGCACGTTGATTGAGGGGGGATTCGCACCCAAAAACTCACCAACTAAAGTCATAGGATCAGCAACAAATGACGGATCATCCTTCTGGAAACAAGCATCGAAAGGAAAAAACCATGGATTTATCACAAGGTAACAACAAATCGAATTTCGAAGCTAAAAATTAACATAACCCCAACGAAACAATCATCCAAAAAGAGTGTTGACGAACCAACACCTTCAGCAGCATCACTTCCACCACTTCTTGATGGAAAAGAAATAAAAATTTATTTCCGATTCATAAATCGAGGTCAACATTCAAAACCAAACGAATACACTTTTAAAGAACCAAGGTATGCCGAACTGGATCAGATTGGCAAGAATCCATTCTTGGAAAAACGAGCTCGAGCTGCAGAAAGAAAACTTCAAAAAACAACCATCAGCAAACCTCAACCAGAGCAACATCCTGTCACTGAAGCTGCAAAAACACCCAAACGCAAAAGGGAAGAAAATTTGATCAACACACCCTTGTGCCGACCAACGAAAAAATCATTTCCCAGAAAGAGACAACCGTCAGACACCTCCCTGTTGCCAGCATGCAAACAAATCCCTGCAGTTTACAGACAAAATTGAAGAAAAAAAAGTCAAAAATTGTGTACTAAAAATCACTTTTGTAAATTAAAAAGGAGAAATCGACTCAAAGTAAAAAAAGACGTTAAAAAGAAAAGGTGTAAAAATTCATGTTCTTATAAATTAAAAATAAAAGTAAAGCATACATAAAAAAAGGTATTGTTATTTCACAAAAATTCCTTTCTACCCTTAAATGAAAACATATTGATAGGTACGCTCGAGGTGTAAAAAGAAGATAAAATGGTATTGTCATTTAACAACAACAAAGTCATTTCTACTCTTAAATGAAAACATATCGAGGTCAGGTTCACCTTTAGAAAGTGTGAGATATTGACCAGTGGTCAATATCTTAAACTTAACCATAACGTGTTTAGTTTTCGTAACATTCACATTAAAAAGAAAAATACGAAATTGAACAGAAAAAAATTTTTGAAAATGGTGATACAAATGGAAATATTGAAAGAGTTCGAGGTGGGGACAGATGGGAGAAAGATTGTTGTGGTGAAAGTGATACCCAAAAATGCGCTATTAATTGTTTTCCATGATTGCGGTCCCCTCGAACGATCAGCGAAAATAAACTTTAACGATTTCTGCGAACTAGTCGAAAAAGTACCGGAAATTAACGACTTAAAATAGTGTCAGATTATAAAATTTAAATGACTCAAGATACCTTTAAATTTCACATCTTTTAAAAACAACCCTAAGAGCGTAGGATGATTGTAAAAAAAGTTGTAACAGGTGTTTTAAATATCTTTCTCCCGAACCTAAATAAATAAAAGGATTCCCTTTTTTTGGATGGCTTGTCTAGCCATCGTCTACCCCTTCCATCGAAAAACCCCGTCTCGCATTCAAATTTAATAATATCGGCCGTGATTAACTTACGGGAATACGCGTTCAATTTATTTTTTAAGTATGTTCCGACTTTGAAAATCGTATTTGAAAAGAAGTAGAAGTTCAGTTTAAATCCTCGAAAGAAAAAGCTACGTTTTATACTCGTATACGCTACGTTTAATATTTGAAATCGAAAGTATGAAAATAATAAACGGAAGGTTTGCTGGTCCGCGACAGAAGAAAAGCTTGTTTTTTGATTTGTTTAATTCGGAAAACTTAAATAAAGTGAAAGCGCAACTTCAATCCAAAAGCAGCATAACAATTTATATGTCGAAATAACTTTATATACGGGAGAGTCGGATGACTTAAGGAGCAATAAAATTCAGCTGGAGTCGATAACAATCTCGGAAATAAATGACATCGATGAGGAGTTCGAAAGCAGTCTAATAAGCAATGCTGGGAAACTGGTGGCGAAATGGTGTCCGATAGAATCGTTCGTTTGTATAGAACTATACAAATTTGATACGATTTTTGTGTTCGAGGCAAGAGACTGTCTTCAGGACTATTTTAACTCGTATTCGTTACTTTCCACGACAGAATATGAGTCCTGTGACGATGCGTCCGAAGACCTAATAGAAGAGCAGCAACCGTTAAATATTATAAATCCACAGTCAAAGGAGCTCGACTACATAATTGTGGCTGCTTACGAGCGTGTGTGTTTCCCCGGCTTAGAAATAAAATCAACTGAATATACTGCCTGCAGGAAGATAAAACACCTAAAGAGGTTTGCAAACAGACTACGGAAAATGGAAGTAATGCGCGCCTCCTACGGTCGCGACAACAGGGATCGCAAAATACCTGTAACCTTGAGCGTGTACAGAAAAATGCTGAAGGTCCCGTCGTTGGAGTCGTTGTCGTCGTCGTTGGAGTTGTTGGCGATCGAGAAAACGGTCCAAGAAAGACTTGCGTTTGACCACAAGGATTTTAATAGTCAGCTTAACTCAAAATATGGAATAAATAAACTGTCAAAACCATTTTGGACTTGTTTGGGATGAAAAAAGAAAAAAAGTCGTGCAAGTGAGCCATAATGTGAACATTGTAAATAAAATGCACTTGAAAATAATGTGATTTCGAAATTAAAAATAAATATAAATAAATGTAAATATTTGAAATAGAGTGCCTTTAAAAATATAGTAATTTTAAAATGAAAATATGTAATTTCAAATGAAAAATAAATGTAAATATTTGAAATAAATAAGCGTTCTTTCTTCACGAATCCATATTTTTTCCTTGAATTTGTCTTGCTTTCCAAGTTTTCGTAAATTAATTGTCAGCTGATGATTGAATTGATTTCTCCCTATCATCAATAAAAAGCGGCTAAGCATGCTGCTCTGCCCTTGGTGAGATTTGTTTCGAAATCAAACACACAAAAAGATGGGGATCGAGTTTTTGGCTTGGTGAATGATGTCAAAGTTGAGAAAAAGTGAAAAATAAACTTATCTTTGCGTAAGTTAATAATAGGAATAAATAGGAAAAGATAGGGGGAAGTATTTCTGAACGCATATAAAGTAGTAATCTCGATTTCGAGTCTGTTGGTAAAATAAAAAGAGAATAAAAGATGAATGAAAAGTCAGAAACCAAAAAGATGAAATAACCGCCAGCCGTCTGGAAATATATAAATTTTCCTGCAGTTGTAGCCTTTTGGTAATCAGGTTGCATGCCTAAAAAGTTGTCGGTCTTGAGTTCAAATTAGTCCAACCTTGGAAACAAAACATGGTTCGGCCCTGAAAGATACCCTTGGAAATCAAAATAAGCTCTGAAAAAATATCCGGTAACAGCCCCTATGAAAAGAAGAGAAAAACTTTGAAGTGGGTAGACACAAATTAAAAAGTCTGCGTATTGAAAAATCTTTTCCCCTAAATAAATGGTGTTGCGTCAGTTTTTGAAAATTGAAAGGGAACCGGTTAGTTGCGAGCCACGAACCCCCAGGTTTTTCGAACAAAGAAAAAGAAAGAAACAAATTTTAAATTTTATTTAACGAAGTTTTTTGTTTATGGCTTTTGGGAGTCGAATGCCTTTGGTCGTAAGCTTAGCAAAGATGAAATCAGATAAACTGCTTTGGAACGGTTAAAAAGTAGAAGCTCAAAATCAAAAAAGAGCCCTTGTAAAGCTAAAGCAATGTAAAATAAATCGAAAATGAAGTTGAAAAAAAGGGTAAGGGGAAAAGAAGAATCTTTTCGAATGGGAATTTAAAATGTAAAATTAAACAGTTGTTTCGCGTCTTTGAACGGTGAACGTTAAAATAAAAAATGGTTGTGTTGTCTCAAGAAAAACCGTCAAAAGTCGGGGTAGCCGCAGAGGAATTGAAAACTGGAAACCTAGATGGAATCGCAAGAGATTCGCCGACGAGTGTGACGCTTTGGCTTTCGGGTTTTGTTCCCGAATTTAAGTACGAATTTCGTCCGTCTTTAGAGCTACCGAGTGGCGACTGGTACATCGGTCTTGGCTGTTGCAGAGAGTCCGACGATTTTGTTGAGAATATAATAAAATTCCCTTATGAAATAGAGGTAACAGTCGAGAAGGGTCGTTTCGAACCGACAAACGGATCTTCAAAAGTTCTAAAAGAAATAGTTCCAAAAAATTCATCCAGAATAAGTAAACGGGAGACTGACGGCTTGAAATATTGGCGAAATATTTGGTATCATCCCATATCGTTTGATGATGCGATAGAAGAAATAAAGATAAGGTTGCCAAAATCCTCGAAAAGAAAAGAAAAAATCCTTTTGGGGAAGAAAACAAAGACGAATCCGCAACAAAAAATCTCTGCAAAAAGAGGAAAGGTCCAAGGCCTTTTCCTGAAGTTAGAATGGAGTTCGAGTTGTCGTTAAAAACGTCTGAGCAGCTGAAAATAAATAAAATCGATGACAAAATGGAACAGTTGAATGACAAAATCATAGACTTTCAAAACGAAATCTACCATTTAGAATGCAGGAAGAAAGAATTGACAATAATTGCGAAACGCAAATCTGAGAAATGTCCGACTTGTAAGCAAGAGAGAAGCTGATAAAAGTGAAGATATCATCTTGAAGAAACGACTTAAAATTTTCAGCTAACCGGCAGTCTGGATTTTTCCAAAAAGATGCAAGACAGAGAAATAGCTGATCAGCCAGAACTTTGTGGTCTTGAACATAAATCAACGAGTTAAAAACGAAAAAAGGGAAAACCGAAATTATCCAAACGGAAACACCTGATTGAAAAAACGCTGCGCACCGTGAGTAATAGTCGATGATAGGTAACAAAGAATGAAAAACGGCACAAACCGAAGGGGATTAATTCGTTTTTGGATGCAACAGCAAAAATAACCTATTATAGACGCCTCCTGTCAAAAGAAAAGAAAAATCAGAAACAATAATAACGAGATGAATAGAAAATAATAACAATGGAAAATAATTAACGCTCCAATACCTCGGAATGAGAAATGCCAAGGACAAGCTTAAAGATTTTCGAAAGAGTTTGGGATTAAGTCCGACCCGGAGTGTTAAAAGTTGGTGTGAGATAAAAATCAAAGCAAAGAAGACTAAAGAATTTTGTAAAAGAAAAATCAAAATAGAAGTGATAAGATAAGAAGTAATAGAGGTGAGTATTTGTGAAATATATAGAATATAAAAAAAAAGCTGCAAGTCTTAAGAATATTAAAATAAGCTTAAGTTTTGCCGAAAAATGAAAAAATAAATGTGGTTTCTAAAATCAGCTCCAACCTAAAAAGCCCTGAAAGTCACAAAAACAAAGTAACAAAAATTAAGAAAGAAAAAAGTATGAGTAGGGAAGGGTTCAAAAAGCTGGGTAATCACATAGGAAGCCGATGACGGATGGGATTAAGTTCGACCCTGCGTGTTAAAAGTTGGTGTGAGATAAAAATCAAAGCAAAGAAGACTAAAGAATTTTGTAAAAGAAAAATCAAAATAGAAGTGCGTGTTGTGAAATATATAGAATAATAAAAAAAAGCTGCAAGTCTTAAGAATATTAAAATAAGCTTAAGTTGCCGAAAAGAAAATAAATGAGGTTTCAAAAATCAGCTCCAACCTAAAAACAAAAAGCAAAAAAGTGAAGTCACAAAAACAAAGTAACAAAGAAAGAAAAATTAAGGAATGTAAAAGATAAAAAAGGCATGAGAGGGAAGGTTCAAAAAGCTGGGTAATCACATACGAAGCAGATGACGGAAAATAACGACAAAAAGCGAGCGATGGTGCCTGGGGGAAAACCTGAATAAATTCATCCTTTCAAAAATAAATAGGGGAACGCAGAACTGTGGGTGTCCGAAACCCGAGAATAGAAAACAGAAGTCTAAAAAAAAACGTAAATTAAAATATTTCTCGAAAGGTTAAGATATAAATCAGAATATATAACGTATAATGAATTCCTTTGCCTTGTTCTTGGTTTTAATCGAGCAAGTTGAAACTAGTTCGAAACGCTCAGACAAGTTCAGACAAGTCGAAACTTGCAGTAAATGTAAAAAGTGAATATAAAGAAAGAAAAGAAATAGTCTGTAATAAGAAAATGTAAAATAAAAATTTTGAAAAGTAGGATAAGACGAAAAATAAAATAAGTATAACGAAGAGCCGTCGAGTGGGCGATTACGAAACGGAACCCTTCGGTTTTTTTATCAAGCAGGTTGAAACTTGTTCGATAAGCTCAGACAAGTCGAAACTTGCAGTAAAAATTCCTGAAAACGCTGAAGGAGTTCTTTATAAACATAAATTTGGATTTTTTCATCGAAATCTAGTATTTGAGAAGCCTATTCTTAGTTGAACGTAATTTTGAAACCGTGAGAAATGATAAGCAAAGCATGCAAATAAGGAGAAGCAGCAGCAGACGGAAAATAACAGGTAAAAACGTAGCATGAACCTGCGCGCGCAATGTAAAAAGTGAATATAAAGATAAGAAATAGTCTTAAATAAGAAAACGTAGATTAAAAAAATGTAAAATAAATATAACAAAAAGACGTCGAGTGGGCGATTACGATACGGAACCCTTTGGCTACAAAAATAAAACTGTTGTAAAAAGAAAGCGCTAGTCTTAAATTAAGAAAAAAACGTAGATTTAAAAAAATGTAAACAGTAGGTTAAGATGATGATCAATATACATAACGTATCATGTTTTAAAAAAAAAGGTCTATTCATTTCGTAAAATCCTTCCCTTAAAATAATAACCGTAAAAAAATAAACCGTGAAAAAAATAAAGAAAAAAAACGAGGGTTATAAAAAACGTCTGGGATGAGATATGTTCGCCTCAAGGCCTAGATCAACGCTTGAACTGTCGTCTTCGCCGAGGGCCCAAGGCTATGATCTAGAACTAGAGGCCTTGATACTCGTCGTATCAAGATTTAAGGGGTTTAAACGCCCCCGGGACCCGTCGAAACAGAGTCTTCGAAAAAAAAAAAAAGTTTAAAACGTCCGTCGCCTTGGGGGTCGTGAAACGGTTTCGTCTCGCGCCCCGGCCGGAGTCGCCATCTTGGACGCCATATTTCGCCGTTCGTCGTCGCCATCAAACGGCCGTTCCGCGCCATCTTGGTCGCCATCTTGGGTGCCATCTTGGTCGCACCCCATTGGTCAAAATGAAAAGACAAGCTCCACCCCCTTTTAAAAAATCAACCAATAGGAACACAGAACTCCGCCCCTGGCCACGCCCCTAACCACGCCCTCGATTCTGATTGGTCCGCGCTGAGGTCTGGCCCTTACTACTCCATTAAAACCAGAACGGTTCCTGGTTTCTCGTTAGTGTTGGGGAATGAACTTTTCGGATCCCAGATACGATTTGTTCGCGGGAATGTTTCCTCATCGCACTTGTCAATCTAATTATTGAGGTGGATGAAAAAGAGTTTTTTTTTTGTAGAGGGAAATTTTTATATTCGGAAAAGGGCATTAACGTCTAAATCAGAGCTCCAGTCATGACATATACATGTCACTGGAAACACATCTTTTCCCGTACATTCCATTTTCTTTTTTCCAGCGTATATTCTCTTCTTGTTCATCCTTCTCTTTTAGTAGTAATATGTTATCCGTCGCGTCGGGAGGAAAAACAAACCTCTCAGGGTTCTTCTTCCCTTTTACATATTCACGATTTTCCTTCTCTCCTTTTCTTGACATTCAACGCTCTGAGATGATTTAAATTCAATTTTGCCATGTTTATAACTTAAAGCCATTGAAATGTAGTAGTAAAACTTTTTGATGATGAAGCAAACGTGGAGTTTCGATTCCAAATGAAAATATTCGGGGCATTTGAACCTCTTTCCCCGTTTTATTACGGAATTCGCCAAATGAATTTTAACGGAAGATATTTCTGATGGGGATTTCTGTGTGGGCCGTCCGACGAAGCCGGATGTAAAGCTTGTAAAAAGTCTCGGTTTTCGGATGAGCGAATAGGCGTTCGTTATTTCTTTGTTTTTGGATCTTTTCATTGCCATCCTCCTCCGCAATCTTTTAGCCTGAAGTAAAGCAAAGTGGAGCTCATGCCATCAATTGTATAAAAAATTAAAATTAAATTAAAATTAAATTAAATTAATACAATCTTTTCTTAATGTATTTTTTTCTGCTTTATTTTTCCTTATCTTAATTTTTGTAAAAAATAATTTTTTAAGGGTCATTCTCAATATACTTTGCACTTTTCGAATACAAAATGTCCGCTGACAAAATGTAAACAAAAAGCAGGGAAAGCTCCACATAAGCAGTGACGCTTTTTTAAGCTTTGGTGAAAATGTTTGTCCGAAATATTCGCCGAACATGTTCGGTACTTTTGCCAAACACAAACATTTTCACCAAACATGCTTAAAAAAGCGTGACTGCTTATGTGGAGCTTCCCCTGCATGATGGGGAAAATGTTTGGTGAAAATGTTTGTCCAACATGTTTGCCGAACATGTTCGCCAAACATGTTTGGCGTGAAATTGCGCCCATACATAAACGGGATAAAAGCAATTTTACCTCCAAAGAATTCGGAAGCCTCTTCCGGCTGATTATCCTTTGTGACGGGTGGTGACACTGAAAAATTAAACATGAAAAAAAACATGTAACAAAAACAATTAACAAATAACCTACACCACCTACACCATTTCCCCCAAGCAAGCATTAACCCAAGCATAAAGCATTAAGCCCAAGCTTAAGGAGGATGCTTACAAATAATTAAATAAATTCAGATATAAGAGAGAAAAAAATTCCCAGTCTGAGCCCATTAGCCGCGAGGAAAGGCCCATGTTCCTCGCCCATTCCAAGCCTATTTTCCTCGCGTCTAATGGGCTCAGACTGGAAATTTTTTTCTCTCTTATATCTGAATTTATTTAATTATTTCAATTATCGCTTCTCGCGTTAAAAAGAGGAAACGTTAAGGTTTCAAATTCGAAATAAAAAGGATGCTTACACCTTTTTTTTTTGTTTTTATTTTGATTGTTTATATCGAATGTTATTTATAGGCGCAACATTTGTTTATTTTGCGAAAACTTTTCGAATCAATAAAATTTTTAAAAAATGGTTTTATACAGCGAAAATCACTATGGTATACCTAAACTAAATTCTCTATCGACTGACAAGAAGGAATATTAGGATACATGGTGAAATAATGAATATTTTTTAAATTAATCAACCTATTCAGTAAACAAAAACATCGCTTTAAAAGCTTTATTTAAAAAATGCTCATTATTCCGCGATACATCCTAACTTTCCTTCTTGTCAGTCGATAGAGAATTTAGTTTAGGTATACCATAGTGATTTTCGCTGAATAAAACCATTTTTTAAAAATTTTATTGATTCGAAACGTTTTCGCAAAATAAACAAATGTTGCGCCTATAAATAACAATCGAAATAAACCATCAAAATAAAAACAAAAAAAAGGTGTAAGCATCCTCCTTAAGGAGGGGTCAAAAAGACCCCTATTTTTTTTTTTTTAGTTGTTAATTTCAGGCTTTATATTTATGATTTAGAATCGATTTTTAGGTGATAAACCTTCTCCGACTTATTTCCTGTCGATTGGGAAAAATTTTATTGATATCGGTGTAGAAACAGCGAAGAACACTGCGGACAAAGTTTGAGGGCGACAGTGAAGGAGATAAAAAACATATTTAAAAATGACCTTTAAGGGTTGAAAAGATCAAATACTTCCAAGGGTGCAAATTCACTATGGAATGTTGGACCGACATGTTGGTACGACAAGTTGGACAAACATGTTATACTAACATGTTGGATGAACTTGTTGTACCAACATGTTTGACAAACCAACGGATCGGCTATTGCAAAATTTACTCCTACGCCAAAATTAGTGTGGAATGTTGGTCCAACAAGTTGGTACAACATGTAGTCCAACATTTTATAGTGAATTTGCACCCTTAGTAAATTCTGCAATAGTCGATTCGTTCGCTTGTCAAACATGTTACAACGAGTTCGTCCAACATTCCAAAATGTTGGTATAACATGTTTGTCCAACTTGTTGTACCAACATGTTGGTCCAACATTTCATAGTGAATTTGCACCTTAACAATTTAACAATTAACAACAAAAATTTGAAAAAATCAGTTTAGGATATTTAGGGTTTAGGAAAAAAATACATTAGAAATATTATGTTGGAAATTTTAGATCAGGAAAAATAAATTAGGAAATTTTATTTTAGGAAAATTAGGTTTAGGAAGTTTAACGTTTAGGGAAAATGTATTTGAAAAAATGGTAGGATTTTTTTGAGGCTCCTCTTAAAGTAAAATGATCTCATAAACCGAATTTTAATTTTTGTTTTCAAACACCCTATATAAATCACATATGAATACGTTTTTACGGAGGAATGAACATAATATGAGAATCCTTAAAAAGGAATTCCACGAAGTCTTTTTCAACGGTTAATTCCTTTTAATAGAGGATAATAATTACGCTTAATGAGAAGGCTACGTTTTTTTTTTTTTTTTTTTTTTTTTTTCATGTTTTCAAAACTCGAAAAGAGGAAAAAAAACTAATGGGGGTGAAAAAATAAATTACACAATTTTTGTATTGTACAAAAAAAAATTTTTTTTTCCTTTTCAAAACTGACTTTTCATTCCGCAAGGGATAAAAAAATTCACCAACATCTCTAAGGCAGTACGAGGCAGCATCTTGCCGCTGCCTCGAGCGTGGGATAAATTACCATTTTTTTTTTCATAACAAATTCCGAAATTAATCTGCAAAACGTAAAGCCATCTTCAAGTTTCCCAAAGGAGTAGCTAAAGACGAAGTCTCTTAAAAACTTAAAATAACCATGTCGTAAATACTTGCTCAGACTTCTTTTTATCATCTTAAGAGGCAATCTTCCAGCTTGACGTAATATTTTAAATGACCTAATAAAAAAAATAGTTAGTTAGCTCCCCGCTTGCTTCTCCGGATGTAATAAAAATAATTTCGAATTTATTTTCTCTAAAAAAAAAGGCGCTTTTAAAATAAATAAAATTGAATACTTGGAAAAACCAGAAAGTTTAACCTACAATTTGATGCCCGAAAGGGTTAGGAAACGCAAATGGCAGACGCTCTTTGTATATAAAACACCCGAAAAAGCTTGAGTTTTTTAGTTTTTCGGAGGGGGGATTTCCCCAAGTTAACTTTGGAAACATCTAACTTTGAATGGGACTTTGAGCTTTTTAAGAAACTTTCCTACAGACGTAAATGTCTTAAGTTCTTTTAAACGAATTCATTTCGAGCCTTCTTTTTTTTTCCTTTTCTTTATTTCGATTTCTTTCGATATTCATTGAAACTCTTAGGAAACATTTCCAATTTTAGGCTCATGGGTTTCTTCTTGGGAGAATAAAAAGAAGAAAAAAAAAAAAGTTCACGCTCGCGTTTTTTTATATCGGCGCCGTTTTCATTTTCCCTCCGATCTTTCGCAAGAGAAAGGAATATTTTTTGAGATTTTTTTTTTTTTTGAAATAACGGCAATATCCTGGAAAAGGAAAATTTCTTTTTCATTAAATATTCTAGTGGTCTATTTGATTTGGTATCTTGTTGAAAGGGATTTGGATCATCTTTGGGGATTGAAGGATTCTCTCGTTAATAATAATACTCAAAGTTGAGTTAGGAATATTGTTTGTAGTGGCAGTTTTAAAAAATTCAAATTGCGGGCGGACTCTGTTTGATATTCAACCTTCCTACGGTCCCAAGGCGCTCATTTCTTTTCTTCAAACAGCACCCCCTCCCCCCCTTTTTTTCCTTCCTTTTTCGCCCTTTCCTGCATGCCATCCCTTCCTGCGTTATGACGAACGGTGCAGTGAACTCTTTTTCGCTCGGTTGTTTTCTTCTACTTTTGTCCTTTCGTGTCTCTTGGCTTGCTTTATCAAAATATTTTTCGAGGGATTAGAAAACCGTTAGAAAATTACAAAATTTAAATGTCTGTGTCGATGGTGTGAAATCGAAATTCTTGAAAAGCCAGCCTCTGAAGTTCCCGTTTCCTACTCAGAAGTCGACCAGTTTTGTGTTAGTTGTATTGTGCAAATTCGTAGCCCAAATTTACGCATTTTACTTTAGGCCATTAGCTTGGACCAATTTCTACCTTTTCTTCCAACGGAAAAATATGCTTCTAGGCTATTTTTTTAAGTACTTTCACGTGGTGATACCGAAATTTTGGTCCAGTCAGGTCTTATCAATGAAAAAAATGTTTTGTGATTTTTACGATTTCGGCCATTAAATTTGGCCACTTTCGCCCTTGGATTCCAAGGCAAAATACATAATTTTGGGCCAATTTTTTGCGAACTTTCACATGGTGAAGACGAAATTTGGGTCCTGCGTGATCTTCGTGGCGAAAAATTTTTTTGGAGATTTTGGCCACTTTATGGCCAATTTGGCTTTTGCGGAAAAAAACCAAAAAAATACGTAAATAGACCAGTTTTTTGCGTACTCTCACGTGGTGGTAGCGAAATTTGTGTGCAGCGTCATCATTTTTTTTTTAATTTTTGGCCACTTGTTGAAAGAAAAATTTAGAACCTCATGTGCTTACGCCAATTTTTGACATACTTATTGGCTGTCTTAGCAAAATTTTGGTCCGGCGACGCTAACATGAGGAAAATTATTTTTTTTCTCTTTAAATGGCCATTTTGGCCACTGAGGCATTTTTTAAAAAAAATAACAATTTTACCCTTAAATAGTCCTCTGAAAGAGTTTTTTTTTTTTGGTTTTATGGATTCTTCAATCGGACAAACAATTCTCTGCCAAAAAAATAAAAACTGAGTTTAGGAGGGAGTTGAGGGGGATGGGAGTTAGCACTCCCATCCCCGCCTCATAAACGGCTTTCATTTCGACCGTAATATTTAGCCTTATTTATTGCCTCACTAGGTCCTATCGATGGGTGCACCCAAAAAAATGCATATGCCTCGTTCGCAATACAAGCGATGTTTCTTAGCGACAAAGCAAATATGCTTTGCCGCAAAGCATATTTGCTAGACTTGACGACATTATGCATTGCGGCAAAGCACTCATGAGTCTTGGCACAAAACATTTTTACTGCTTAGACCTAAGTTATGCAAAAATGCTTTGTCGCAAAGCATTTTTGCTTAGACCCAAAGCAGCACTTTTTTGAGTGTGAAAGTCGAAAAAAATTTAATATTAAGGCACAAGCCTTGTAGTAACCCGGTGGCAGCCTTTAACTTAATTATAAAAAAAATAGTTGCCCAATGGAAAAGGCTTTTAAAACTTTTGAACTTTTTACGAACGAAAGTCTATTTTTGCGCTCCCCGGAATAAGTCCGCAAATTTTTATTCCGATTTCCGAATTCCGACTAAAATTAATTCCGACAACCGATTTACGAATTCCGACTCCCGAAATTAATTTATTCCGAAAATATATTTTTTTGTTATTTTTAATACTTATTTGCCTCGAAATCGATGAATAACAGATCGGTGTTTATCAATTGCATCTTTTAAAGTGTACAAACGCAAAAAATATTATGAAAAAAAATTTTTTCAACAATTTAGGGGTGGCGCAGAGCGGAAAAAGGGTCTAAACCACAGTTTTTTTTCTTAGCATTTAATGAAATCGCTTAAACCCGATTTTCCGGGCTTAATTTTTATTTATGCCCAAATTTGAAACCCCCAAATTTTTTTTCTTTTGAAGTTGCTTACTTATGAAAAAAAGCCTGAGGAACACGAATTTCACTATCCCGATTTTCCCTGATCAAAGCCTGAGTAGGGTTATAAGTAAAAATTTGGTTTTATGGGCCGAAAATGGATTTTTTTGCAAAAAATGGTAGCTCGATTTAGAGGTCATGTTGAATGACATTTTTGACTCAGGACACTCTAATTATTAAGGATCTTTTGCGTTTCGAATCAATTTCCCAATCTTTTTTACAGTCGGAAGTTCTACCCGCAATTTTTTTGAAAATCCAAATTTCGAAAATTGATTCGAAACACAAAATATCCTGAGTGTCCTGAGCAAAAAATGTCATTGAACATGGCCTCTAAATCAAACTGGTGAGAAGTTGTCGCCATTTTTTGGCAAAAAATACATTTTCGGCCCAAAAAACCAAACTTTTACTTATACCCCTACTCAGTCATTGATCGGGGAAAATCGGGATAGTGAAATTAGTGTTCCTCGGGATTTTTTCCATTAACCCGCGGAATAAATCTAACATAATCTGACTTCATACCACGCTTTAATAAGTATTAAAAATAAAAAAATATATTTTCGGAATAAATTAAATTCGGGAGTCGGAATTCGTAAATCGGTTGTCGGAATTAATTTTAGTCGGAATTCGGAAATCGGAATAAAAATTTGCGGAGATAAATAGGCCAGGCTATTTTTGAAGCCGATACCCCAAGGCGGAATTCTGTTTAATTTACCGCTTTTTGGGCATCTGAAGAAGGATGTAAAGAATTCCAATGATGTAAAGGTCCATTTTTTTTTTAAACATAGCTTTTTGCAATGGTTAAAATCTTTCATATAAAGAAAACTTAAAATGACGCTGGAGTGATTCATATTTTTGAACACCCTATACTTCGAAAAACGCTAGTATTAACGTTTTGAAGCCTTACATACGGAGCCTTACTTTTGAAGGTTTACTTTTTTGGTGAACCTTGATCCAGGATAAATTCCCAGGAATTTATAGTACATAGTAAAAAATTTTATGTAAAAATTAACGTGATTACGTTAAAATCGGTCTACATAATTTTTGTGTTGTTTTTTGTTTATGTTTATCTTTTAGGAAAAAACGACAGAAAAAAATTGTGTAGACCCATTTTAACAAAATTACATAATATTTGTTACTGTGTAGATCAAGGTTTTCCAAAAAAGTACTGTATGATCACGTATGGAATTTTTCATGAAGGTGCCTAAGATTAATAAGAATTGTTGCTCGGAAGCAGAATTTTGATATCTGGCTCCAAAATGTTAATATTAGCGTTTTTCGAAGTGTAGAGTGTTCAAAAAATTGAATCACTCCTGCGTTACCGTAATTGCATTATTTTGCAAAATTATTCGGCAGCATTCTTACCGTCGAGGATTATGGATGCCATTGAAATTGATTCGAAAAGCCATGTTTACTCATTTTTATAATGTAATGCAAACGATTTGCAGACTTCTCGTTATTTGTAAAATCGACCATCAATTTGAGATAATATTCGACTTTATAAAGGTTGTCATCATATCAAGAAAGACGACTTGGCTTAGGGGTGGCTAAGCGCTGTAGCCTTTTACAGTATATAAAATAAATGCTCATCCCTTTGCTCATCTGTTTCTATTTCCAAGTTAAAACCATCATCCCCAGATTTCCGATAAATCATTGAACTATGATTGAAAGGGGGGATCAAACCGATGGAATCACTAATCGATCCGGTCATTTGGCTTTAGACCATCCATCGCGGTCGAATTTTCGGAAAATGACAAAAGCATTTTTTTGAAAAACAAGTCTTTTTCCCTTTTACGATGGTAAGCTAAGCACGTCTCGTTGGTATTCCTTATTTTCGCTCCGCGCAATTTAAATCGTAAAACGACAAAAGTTGTAGCCCAAGACATTATAGCAGCAAATATATCATCACTTTTATCGTCGGAGAATATAAATTCAGGGGAAGAGTTATTTCGTTTTCAAACTTTTCAAGCTTTCCCTTTAGGAAAATTTTCTCAGTCGAAATTTCGTTTTCATTAAAAACATTTGATTCATTTTCGTTTTCAGTTTTTAAATTAGGTTAAAAATGTAATTAGAATTCTATAAAGACCAAAATAGATTTTGCATTCAAGCTTATTTTGGGGACAAAAAAAAAGAACCCTCCCCCCCCTACCTCGCTCCCCTAATTTCATTTTGTAACCTGGGCGCATTTTTATTAGATAAAAAAAATGTATATGATATGCGATTTTCCTTTGATGAAATTTTGTTTTCTTTTACCTTTTTCTTGTGAGAGAAATTTTTTTTCCCCTTGGAGAATGCAAATTCGTTAACGTAAATGTTCCTTTTTAGTGACGGAATTGTCCGCGGAAAAAGAAGGAGGAAAAACAAAATTTATAAAAGAAATCGAGCTTGTTCGGAATAAAGTCGATTGAAAAAATTCTTCAAACGATTCCTTTTTTTTTTATTATTAGGTTCGTCGTTTTTTTTTTTTTTCTTCGTTATTTGTTTGCGTTCCGTTCGAGGAATTGACTTACGAAAGGATTCTGAATAAGCTTATTATCATAATTAATAGTGGATCCTTCTTTCCTTGAATGTAAGATTTTTAAGTTCCCCTCTTCCGCTAAATGTGCTTACGCAGTACTTTTAATTTCCCTTAATGAATGGAAAAACATGGATTTTTGAACTTGGCTGCCATTTTGGATAAAATTGTGGAATGTCTGTGAAGACAACCCAGTGAAATAGGTAGGCTTTACTAATTGGCAGGGTCCTCCAGAACAGGTCCTGTTCTGAGGCCATAGGTGCCTATCGGGATGATTTAGGATTAGGCCAAAAGTAAAGTTGATGATTTTCGATTGAGCTTATGGGAAACCTTACTGAAGTTGAAAAACTCATCAAAACTTAAAATACTTCCCAATATTTAGAGACATTGACACAACTTTGTCGATGAGTTCCTTTCGTCGTTAAAACTCCTGACATCGGACAAAATTACGAAATCAAAAAAACAAAAAAAAAAAAAATCTTGAATCAAGCCTCCTCTTCTGAGAAAAACTCATAAAATACAAACAGTTGGAAGTTGCTTGCAGCATATTTTCCGGGTAAAATGTAAATGGGGTTGTATCTGTTTTTACCAAAGCAGTGTTTCACACAGTCATTTTATTAAATTCAGCAATATATTCTTTTTCATCTTTTCAAAGCATATGCTTCCAGTTCCTCTTTTTTTAAATTTATAACAAACAAATCCCACCCAATTTTATTTTATTTTTTTTTTTTTTAACGAAAAAAAAAATCTTTAATGAACACCGCTCACGTGGAGCCTTTGAAATTAACGTTAGCGGTTTTCAATTTAAGAAATGTTTATCCCCTAAAATTAAATTTTAAAAGAGAATTTCGATTTATTTGAATCGCTGAAAGCGAGAAAATAAAGGAGAAAGAAAGGGCGGAAGAAAAGGGATGGAGGGATAAGGACGGTGGAAGAGAATCAAAAGCGGAAGCATTTTACATCGTCCTGATATCCGGCCCATCAGATATCAACTTATTGACTTGAAAACTCTTCCTCCATAAAAGACGTGAAAAATCAGCACTTCTATTGTACGTTACGTGGCAAAGGAGTAAGTGTTAATTAATTATTTGATGCGTCTTTTTGGAATTGCTTACTTACGCTTTGAAATTTCTTGAAGGTTTTAAGAAATGCGAAAGGGGAGACTTTGACTTTGACGAATTCTTAGTTGGGTAGCGTTCGACTATCTCAGCAACTGGTGAAACAGGATTTTGGTTTTTATAACAAGTTAAGGCCAATATCTGCCTTAATCCTTTCCGGATATAATTTAATGTTTCGGGTGTCTAATGTCAAATGGAATAAAAGTGTTTAATGGTGCAGCCAGGGATCCGAATCCGATGCCGGTGCCGACCGCGGCCACCTGAAATCCTTAGTCGGTGCCTATTCCGATTCCGGCACCGACCGCCTATGCCGATGCCTATCAGCATCGGTTATATCCGATACCGGCATCGGCTACATCCGATGTCACCTACGACATCCGATTTCCAAGCTTCGTATCCCTGGGTTGGCTTAGAGACTTCGTAAGAGTTCACTTAGAAGCCCCTGCTGCTTCCCCCTCTCCTATCTTTTTTTTAAGAAAGATTCTAAAAACTGAATTTATTACTGGGGATTCGTCCAGAGGAAACTCCCACAAAAACATAACCAAAAATTCGTAGTCTCGAACCTCGTAATCTTACGAAAAAAGCACCATGTTGAATTTTCATGATTTTTCAAAAATTAAGGGTTCATCGGAAATAGGGTTCAGGGGCATCCACTGGGAAAATAACTTAATTGCACCCGTCCGTAAAATTTAGATCGGATGCAAGTAGTGCAATCGTTTGTGCTACGTTTGTGCTACAGCATGGCACAAAAATTATTTTTCCAGTTCCCCCCCGGCTTTTCTTTTTTTCCGGTTTTTCGGATTTCCACACCTGGTGTCTCTAACTTCGCATATCCGCCAGATTGAAAACTGATCAAATTTACTCTCAGAAATTAGGGAAAATTAAACACATTGTTTGTGCTACGTTAGTGTTGAAATGTGCCGCAAAAAATTTTATTCGAATCCCAAGTTAAAATCTACGACCATTACCCCGGAAATGGCATTTGTGATCTTTTCTTGGGATTTTAAATACGAAAATCATACGGATATCAAATTTGATATAGCAATAGGAAAAGGGTTAGAGTCAGAGTGAAAGTGAGGTTATATTCGTATCGAATTCCTATTTAGGAAAATCCCAACAAAACCGTAACAATGGCCAAGATGAAGGCAAACGTCAGGAAATCAAACGATTAATGTACATTGTAATCCAAAGCTTTCCCAATCATTTTTTTGTAATAAAATTTACTTAAGCTGCGAAAACCTACGCAGTTTCCGTACGATCTAAAAGCTCCATTTCGTTTTACCGGCTCATTTTATCTTTCGTACCGGTACAAAAAAAAAAGTCTTTTGGAAATTTAAATGAAACACAATGGCGTATGGTAACTAAATCTGGTTTTTAACGGACTCTTTTATAGGTATCGACTTTCCTTTGCTTCAAAAAAAAAAGTGATGCTTTGAAAACATTATGATATTAAAATTTCCGTATCGAATCGTTAATATTTTTTTTCTCTTTAAAAAAGAAAATAAAAATAAAAATTCCTTTAATTTCAACAAGAGAAGTAAAATATTTTTTCTTTAAAAATTGAAGACTTCTAAGTTTCTTAATATTTTCTAAACAGAAAAAAAAAATCCTCTTTTTGTCGACTTCAAAAAAGGAGAGAATGTGGTTGATGTGGGCTGGCAATATTTGTGCGCGTACATTTTCGTCACTTTGGCGACCGATTGTGCAAATTCCCTTATCACTTTCGCGACCTGTGCACTCTGGCGACCAATACCCTGGTCGCCAGAGTGATCACGCGCTGATCACGACCCGAGCACGTGCAAAGGGCGTGACCTTGGCCGGGTAAAATTTTGGACTTATACGGTTCTGGAACTCCGGTCGCCACAGTGTATGGCAATGTGCGTATTTATGTGTGTGTGTGTGTGGATGTGTGTATGTGTGTATGAATATATGAATATATGTGGAAAAAAAAGTGTCTGTCGGAGGAAAAACAGAAAAACGAAAGAACGGATCTCGATGATTTTTGGTGGGTAGCAACTTCTAATGAAATGTAGGTGCTGATTAGTTTTTGAGTTAAATCGATCCAGGGATTCGGAAGCAGTGAGTGAAAATGTTAAATTTTCAACAATTTCAAGATCTTTTTTGACTATAAATCGCGAACGCAGCTACCAATTGAGTCCTATTTTCGTACTGCAGTAGATATTCATCCAGATACGCTACCATTGAAATTTGGTTAAATTCTGTTGAGTGGTTCAGAAACGGTGAGCAGGGCTAAAAGTATGGGTATAGGCCTAAAAACCGATATGTCGACTTTTGAAACGTCACGATATGACGTCATCGATTACGTCAACAAAGCGATTTGGATGCTGATTGGCGGGTTTCTCGTGGGAGCTAACAAAAAACTAACCGTATTTTTGAAAATATTTTCGAGGTAGAGGATTCCGAATCTGAAATAATTTTTCCGAAATTCGAATCCCTTATGCCAGTATTGCGGCTTTGGTGAACCTCTGATCAAAAATCTAACCGAATTTTTGAGAATATTTTCGGGGTAGAGGATTCCGAATCTGAAATAATTTTTCCGAAATTCGAATCCCTTATGCCCGTACTGCGGCTTTGGTGGACCTCTGATCAAAAATCTAACCGTATTTTTGAGAATATTTTCGGGGTAGAGGATTCCGAATCTGAAATAATTTTTCCAAAATTCGAATCCCTTATGCCAGTATTGCGGCTTTGGTGGACCTCTGATCAAAAATCTAACCGCATTTTTGAGAATATTTTCGGGGTTGAGGATTCCGAATCTGAAATAATTTTTCCGAAATTCGAATCCCTTATGCCAGTATTGCGGCTTTGGTGAACCTCTGATCAAAAATCTAACCGTATTTTTGAGAATATTTTCGGGGTAGAGGATTCCGAATTTAAAATTATTTTTCCAAAATTCAGATTCCGTATGCCCGTACAGTGGCTTTGGTGGACCTCTGATCAAAAATCTAACCGTTATGTATATTATTTATAATATACATTTCATAATTCGTCGATAAAGCACTTTGATCGGTTCACCGATCTCATTTTTTTTTTTCTTCTTCTCTTCCCCCTCTTTCTTATTACGCAGATGTCAGAGATCATTTGCCTCAAGTTATCCCCATTCCATTCCGCGAATTTTTTAACATTTTCTCTTTTTAACACATTTTCGACGACGATCTACGGACTGGCTTGACTCGGTAACTTTATTTGGTGGAATTTGAAGTCAGACCCTTCCTTGGTCGAGCTGCAAACCTCGTAACCCTCCGTATCCCGTTTTATTTTTTTTTATTTTTCTCATTTTCTCGGAGCAACATTAAACCCTAAGATAATAATATAACAGTTATAAATGAAGATAAATAAATTAACTATCTCCCTGGATGTAAGCCATGTTCTCATTCATGTAGAGTCCGCAAAAGATCACTTCCTGCACATCACTTCCTGGCTTGCTTTCAAAAATGATCCTTTTCTCTCCTAGTCCACCAGGCTTTTCTTATCAGAGTTTTTGGACCTTGTCCCTTTTTTTTTTTTCCTCTCCCTCCCTCCTTATCCCTTTTCTGTGTTTATCACGTTTTTATCTGACTTTATAGCATAGGGTTTCCTTTTATTTCATTTTTTGCTTTTTTCTAGTTGTAAAAGTGCAGATTAAATCGATGCTCTTAGTTCTCGAAGGAATGGAAAGACCCGTGTCCGTTATTTTTTTTGGCGCTATGAATGCAGCTACTGACCCAATGATAAATCACCACTAATTTTGTGATTAATTTTTTTTTTAATACGTCCCAGGAAGGGGATAACGAAGGAATAGAGCGTCCCGATATAAAAAAAAATGATCCAAATAAACCAGAAGCAAAAAATTGTAGGAAAAAATTTTCATTTTTTTCCCCCTCGTTTACCATACGCAAAAGTGTTTTTTCCTTGTATATTTACTTTTTAGTAGGCCTATATTTTTTTAAAAAGCACGCGAATGTGTTTCAGGTTTCGGTTTTGGTTCACACGCTTTCCTTGGGCCTCTGTCAGTTTAACTGTTGTCGGCAATCTGATATCATTTTTCTCCTTTAATAATTATAACTTTGTATTTTTTTTTCGCAGATTCTCCACTCCTTTCGAAGCGGTCAGCACAGGACTGATCTTCATAGCAACGATAGCAGCCCTTGCTGGACACTGCAGCAAGGATCACAAAACTTTAATCGCTTGTGGCCTTTACATGCTTGGCGGTAAGTCTCTTTTTTGATCCCCTCCCTCCCTTGTGCATTAGCGTGGTTCGAAAAGTTTCTTTATAGGAGGAGTATTAACCCTGAATTTTTTCAGATTTTTTGAATGGCACCTTGAGGTGTCAAATTGGCCTTAAAATTTCGAAGAAACCCATATAAGGGCCAAAAAAATATATATATATATTTTTTTTTTTATTTATTTTTTTTTTTCGGTATAAAGGATTATTGATTTCTATCGGAAATTTTGCGTAGATTACGAATTTGAAGTCGAAAATTAGTTTTGGTGCACCGCTTTTGAGCCACAGGAAAAAAGCATAACTAGGTTTTTATAGCTTTCAAATCCGGCCTTTAGCTCAAAACCCATGCATGAAAACTAATTTTTCACTTCAAATTCGTAATCTACGCAAAATTTCCGATAGGAATCGATGGTCTTTTATGCCAAAAATAAAAATTTAATTTTGGCTTTATATGAATTTTTTGAAAATTTCAAGATACCGTTCAAAAAATCTGAAACAATTTAGGGTTGATACTCTACCTGTAAAGAAACTTTTCCCGATATACTGTAAAGTTTTGAAATTCCAAAAAAGTTGATTTTTGAACCACCCTATTATGCATATCCCTGGTATCGAACCACCGGCTAGAAAGCTCTCCTTCTTTAGGAAAATTTTTACTGACCTCGGGTACTCAAATATCGAAAAAAAAAAAAAAAAAAAAGCAAAACTCACATAAAGTAAAACAGCTTATGATACAAGTTTTTTATTGTGCTGAAAGAGGTATAAAAGAGGGTAAGTTCCGGGGAATAATAGAATAATCTATCCGGTGGTCGTAATACCCGGAACACTTGAAACTTTTCATCTGCTTATATCGCATAATAAGGTTAAAGAAGGGAAAAAAAAGTACACCAAGATCCTCTTGACTCGGAAACAAGCCTCAACTTCATTTCCGCCATTATGAAACTACTATATCGGAGTCGTTGAATTCATCAAAAAGATTTTTTTTTCTTCCTTATTCGCGAAAAATTTTCGAAAGGAAAAAAAAAAAATTTTTTTTCTCCCCTCCAAAAGTGTAAGCACATTTATGTCACCGTTAAAAATATGTTTCACCTTCCGGTGAAATGGTGCTTTCATTTGACTATATATACTTCTTTTTTTTATTATAAGAAATAACTTTTTTATTTAATAACTTCTGTTTTTGGCTCCTGGATATATTTTAGAGAATTCCTGTGAGAACTGTTCTATTTCAGACTAATTTTTAAGAGGGAATTTTTTTTTTTTAGTTTTCTCTTGAGGAGGAAAAATTCAGTTAAAGGCGCGTAATTTAAAATTTAGTAAGTGATTCTTATTCCTTTTTCGCAGTTCTACAAAAATCATTTAAGCTTTTCACTGTTTTTTTTTTTTCCTTTTTTTTAAATAGCTAACTTTTAATTATTTTCTTGTGCTACCTACCGTAGAATGAAATCAAATTGTCAAATCCATTACTTCTTCTAAAAAAAAAAAAAAAAAAAAAAAAAAAACCCTTTTAATGAGCTGTCTAAAGGCATAATTGTTAATTTTTTAAAAAATGGCCCAGTGGCCAAATGGCCATTTAAAGAGGAAAAAAATTGTTTTCTTCATGTTAGCATCGCGGGACCAAAATTTCGCTGACAGCCAAGAATAACGTTAAAAATTCGCCTAAGTTCTTTCAACAAGAAAGTGACCAAAAAATGGCCAAAAGTTAAAAAAGAATTTTTCGCTGCGAAGATGACGTTGCATACACATTTCGCTATCTCCACGTAAGAGTACGCAAAAAACTGGTCTAAATTCGTATTTTTTTTTTTTTTTTTTTTTTTCGCCAAAGGCCAAAGTGGCCATAAAATGATCAAAATCTAAAAACATATGTTTCGCCACGAAGACAACGCTGGACCTGAATTTCGCCTTCACCATGTGAAAGTACGCAAAAAATTGGCCCAAAATGATGTATTTCGCCTTGGAACTTTTATTTTATTTTTATTTATTTATTTATTTATTTTATTTTAGGACGAAAGTGGCAAAATTTAATGGCCAAAATCGTAAAAGTCACAAAACCTTTTTTTCATTGATAAGACCCGACTGGACCAAAATTTCGGTATCACCACGTGAAAGTACTTAAAAAAATAGCCTAGAAGCATATTTTTCCGTTGGAAGAAAAGGTAGAAATTGGCCTAAATTAATCGCCTTAAGGAACCAAAATGCATAAAATTGAGTCAATTTCTACCTTTTTTTCTCCTCCTCTCGAAAATATATAAACCTCTGCAAGGTCTCATTCTAAAGCATCTTCAATGGGCTGTCATATGATATGTAACAAGCCTTGAAAAATATTTGAGGGGCCGGGGGGATCGTGGGGGGTTGAAGGGGGCCGATCAGATAAGATTTTGATTTTAGTGGATTTTGGTAGTTAACATGTTTCCTATCAAAGCCTCATTGCCTGTTTTTTTTTTTTTTTTTTTTTGACATTTTAGTCAGATAATATTCTTGTTCAAGAGCACTGTCGACACGCCTTTTATGTGCTTTTATATTTCCGATTTTCGATATTCAGCTCAAAAATATTGTATAATTGACTAGGGTTAATGCAAAAGTTAAGAGGCGTTTCCTTCTTAAAAGAGGGTTACTTTTCAATTAAAACCCCCTTTCTAAACTAATAACCAATACGAGCAAAATCAAAAGCTTAATTCCAAGTTTTTTTTAAAGGAAACGGAGGAAAAGCTCTGTTTGCCATTTCTATTTAAAATTTTCCCTTTTCGAAAAAAAAAAAGCGGGAAACTGGAAAAGATAGGAGATAAGAGGGTGCGGTACAATAAAAGAGTAATTAAATTGGTTCGGCTAATTGTCAGAGATCTTTATTGCTGGTTCAGGCACTTCAATTACAACTTCGACCCTGTGATCTTGTAATACAGTTTCCCATTTTCGAATTAGATGGAATTAACGAAGGAGGCTTGGAAATTTTGCCGCCGCACTCGGGTGGAAAGCTCTTAAAGCGTCGTTTTGATGTTTTGAGAATCGTGTCATCATCAAGAAACTGACATTTAAGTTATCAGCCGGGGTATTACCATATGCGTTTAACTATTTAAAAGGTTGTTAGATCTCCGTTTTGCTTCCCATTCACAAAGAGGAGGATAAAAAAAAACTGGGACGGTTTGGTTTTCGGCTTACAATGTTATGATTCCCCCCGTACATAAAAGCGAAAAAAATAATATATGTTTTACTGGAATTTTTCTTCATCTCAAATACATTCCACTTCTTAAGTCTTATTTATGATCTTTTTTTTTTCTTTTCATGTCGGAAAAGAGGGAAAAAGAAAAAGAAAAATCAGAAAGACGACTTTTCATTTCTTTAAATCGATCTTTTATTTCGATTTTCGCTAACGGGGAGTGAAAACTCGAAAACATGACAGTGATATTTTATCGGAGATGAAAGGAAACTGTCGGGGATGAGATGAAGAAGGTCATTCCTTGACGCGCTTCGTTAATGAAACTGGATATCATTTCAGAATTGTTGATCTTCACCGTTTTTAACGAAGGAAAAAGAAGAAAGAAAGCGATTGATCCGAAATTTATAGTAAAATGGGAAAAACTTTTTTTTTTTTTTTTTTTTTTTTTAAGAAAAAGTCAAGGAAAATAAAAACGACGTAGGAAAAGGAAAATGAAGTCAATTTAGAAGACAAAAGCTTGTTTTAATAGTATTAATTATTTAAACACAATAAAAGGAATTGTGACAAAGTAAATTGTTTTGCAGCATTTACGAGGTGATAAGAGAGGGACGGGGAAAAAAAAATTCAAGGGGGACGCGAAACGATGCCCAAGAGATCTCACGGCGGCTAATTATATTATTCGGTTGGAATATTCGATTTTGTTTCAAAAAAAAGTTGGAGACTAAATGGGACTTTAAATTTCTCTCTCGTGATTTCAAAAAATAATTATTGCGTAGCCTTTTGTTTGCTTTTTATTATCTGAAAAATATTAACTGTTAGAGTGATTGTCCCAATTAAGAAGCCTGAATAATCAGATTCTTCGAAAATGTAAATATTTACATTTCGGAAAATTCTGATTCGTCGGTTTTCAATTTTTTAAAAATAGCTTCTTATCTGTGTCTTGTTCCTTAAGTGGGACATTCACTCTTGAGCACGCTTTTGGTAATTTTTGACTCCGTGTTCCCCTTTTTAACATAAGTTTTCAATCCTAAACCTCCGCCAAAATTCATTACTTTCCGCTTTCGGAAGAATTTCAAAACCCTCTTCCTCCTTGATTGCCTTATTCTTTAATGGTTTCTGTTGATTTTCATATTCCAAGAAAAAGTGATTAAATAAATGAATTGGGCGCCATTTTTATTTGGATCAGTCTGGTTTTTGATAATTTAGTCGTTTTAATCTCCTCTGAGCGCTGCTTCTTTTAGGTGTTCGTAATAGAACTTGGTAACCTTAGAATTCGAGCAGATAACCCCAACTTTTAATAAAGAAGAAGGGGAATGATTTTATGTAAAAAGGTTTTAAACGTGATTTAACATCAAGAAAAATTCCCATAAGCTAAACATAGGGACTAAATTATTTTTGGCAGAATTGAAAAGAATGTATGAATATTCTGCACCGAGTATGTTTGACACACGGTCCATAGGACCAATTAACTTATTTAATTTACTTTTATACTTTAAATTAACTTATTTAATTAACTGATTTAATTCACTGTTCCAGCAGTCATTATCATCTTAAAGATATATGAACATTTGAAGCTGAGGTTATGGTAAAGATATTGTGTTCAAGCATAAGCCAAATTTGTATATAAAATTTTTTTTCCTTTATACGTGTATGTTAAGAATCCTTTATCAGTGGAGTCTGTCAGGAAGATATTAGGTTCATAACAAGCAAAAAATGCCTCATTATATCACTTCTCCTGCATTATATTTCACAAATATCATGCGTCTGACGCCATCGGCAACCAAAATATTTTTCTTTTTTATGCAAGCAAGTGTGCCAATCTAAAAAGCAATGTTGGTAGTATTGCCAAAAATTCCTCGACAGGTGTACAGACTTATAAAGAAAAGAATCTTTCATTGACTAAAGCATTATGGGTAAAATAACACCTCGACGTTTGCCGCTCTAGAGAAGAGAGAGAGGCAAATTAGGCTCGGTGTTATCTCAGCCATAAAGCTCTAGTCAAGAAATATACTATTAATACTTAAATCCTGTTTCAATTATACATGACTTAAGTATAAAAAATATATATTTAATATATATGAACCCGTAAGTAATTAGCTTGTAAAACCTTAAATAAATAAATAAATAAATAAATAAATAAATAAATAAACGCTTTCCCGCAGATTCAAGTTCGGGGATTTGGTTGGGCGGAGCCCCTATAATCAAATAACATTCGAGAAAGATATGATATAAGGTCACACGGTTTTGTGATTTGCGGAAGAAGCTCCCGAAATTTAACTTAAAGAATTTCTGATCTTATCTGCTTTTTCTGCCTAATTTTTTAGCAGTTTTGAAGTAAGTTTTTAGCTCTTAGGATTTTCTCTGAAAAATATTTTCCAAAAATTAAAAAAGGCTTTTTTTTCGTCACTTTCGATGAAAAATTACTAGAAAAAGGCAATTTTGAAATTGCTTCCCTCGTATTTCCTTGCTCGCCTCCCCTTTTAACCTTGTTGTTATATCTCCCTGACCTGGCTTTATGCGAAACATCCATAAAAAAGTTTATTCGATAGATGACCCGTCATCTTGAACGACTTCTTTCGTTTTTATATCGTTCCCGGATATATTTCACTAAAATCATAAATATTTTCGAAATCCCATCGCCGTTCTATATCATCCTCTCCGATACACTGAAAGCTTTTAGTCCAAAAAGAAAAAAAAAAAAAAAAAACTATTTTCTTTCCGAATTTTTATATGAAGACGATACTGCGGTTTTTTCTTGAAAGTCCGTGCTTATTTTCTTAAAAAAAAAAAAAAAAGCTGGGAAAAAAGAGGCAACCGATCGCATTAATGTGTAAGGAAATATGAAGATCGACTTACGATCTTTTAACGTGGCGAAGGATCATTTTGTTTTTCATTTTTCACGTTATTACTTTTTTTTCCCTCGGAAAAGAACGATGAAAAGATGACTTTCGGATTTGAGAGACGCTGCTCCTCGGGATTAAAAAACCGACGCGGTGTCTTTAAAAACAAAATCAGATTTTTATGAAATTTCGCAAAATGGACGTGCACAAATAGGGCTTTATTTTTTAAAGAAAAAATTTAATTGGAGATATTGTTTTCTCATTGCCCCCCCAAGGCCTGTATTCCCCCAGCTAAAGCTTTGCAGTTTCGAAATTATAAATTCAAATGTCGTTTTCCTCCGTTCGGTAAGTTTTGTTTAAGGGAAACCCTTGACGATAAGTGCTGCTGGGGCTTGCTTCCTTAGAAAAAGTTTGTAGGGAAAAGTGAGAAAAGCGGTCGATTACAAGCGTATAAATCATCGAGCAAAGTTATAAAACGTAGTTTACTTATCACTTGGCTTTGTTATATACAGATAATGATGCTTGGGTTGTTGCTGGGTGAGGGGGGAGTAATTCTAATTTCAAAATTACGCTGTAAATCTTTTCGGCTAGATAAAATGTACATTTTATAGCTTGGAAAAATGAAACGAAATGATACAATACATGAACAAGTTTCTATTCTCTCAGATCCTGGAGCCTTTCTTCGGTGTCATGTTAAAATTTATGGATGTTACCGTCATTGTCCGAAATCAAACCCTGATTGCAATCAGGCATCCCCAGGAACTGTTGATATACCTTTTGAAAATTCCGAAACTTAGTTCCGGAACTTACGGTGCTTTAACAATGTCTGTTCCGAAAGTCGCAATTTTCTTTTCTGCCAGTTCCAGAACTAGGAATTTTTTTTCCTGTCAGCTCGGAACTAGAAATTTTTAATTCAGCGCTGCCAGTTCCGGAACAAACACTTTCAATTCCAGAATTAACCGGCATAAAATTGTCAGTTTCGGAACAGACATTGTTAGTCTCAGAACAAGCACACTGTCAATTCCGGAACAAACAACGACACAACTGGCAAATAGTTTTGATCCTTAAAGGCTTCCGTACATTACAGACTGGTTAGAATGCATACCGACCACTTAAATATGTAACTGACTATTTAAATAAAAATGTTTAGCTAACTGTCCGCTTGACCTTACTATTGCCCAAAAGGGTTACACTCAAACAAAATGCTGCTTTGGGTTTAAGCAGAAATGCTTTGCGACAAAGCATTTTTGCGTAACTTAGGTCTAATCAGTAAAAATGTTTTTGTGTCAAGACTCGTGAGTGCTTTGTCGCAATGCATAGTGTCGCCGAGTCGAGCCATGTTGCTTTGCGGCAGTTGCCGCAACGGTTGTCGCAAACAGTTGTCGGGCCATGTTATTTTTCATCACACGGTACTGAAAAGTGGACTTTTCAGTACTGGGCAGTTTATTTACAGACTATTTTACGCCGTACCTTGTGATAAAAAATATCTTTCAATGCAAGAAATGCAAACGACTTGCCCGTCTCGACCTATTTAAGGCTCTCGCCTTCGGCTCGGGCTTAAAACTCGGTCTCGACGGGCAATTTTGTCGTTTGCAGTCCTTGTATTGAAAAATACTATTTCAGGGTGTAAACAAAAAACAAATGTTATATTCTAGGTTTAGCTTATGTGAGTATTTTTTCTTAATTTTTTTAAATGACTGACCAATCGAAAACCGTACATAATGATAGTTAAACATAGTCAGAATTAATGGGGTACCAACCTCCTGTGTTCTGCTTAGGAACATCTCAACAGTCCTATGCTTAGCTTAGGAAGTTGGTTAGATATATACATTATTGTATAAAACGAACACTGAATAGTATTTTTCAATACAAGGAGTGCAAACGACAAAATTGCCCGTCGAGACCGAGTTTTAAGCCCGAGCCGAAGGCGAGGGCCTTAAATAGGTCGAGACGGGCAAGTCGTTTGCATTTCTTGCATTGAAAGATATTTTTTATCACAAGGTACGGTGTAAAATAGTCTGTAAATAAACTGACTAGGACTGAAAAGTGGACTTTTCAGTACCGTGTGATGAAAAATGAATTTTGACACGCTTGTACTGTTGCTTGTTCTGTTTCACTTGTTTAATGACTGAACTAAAATAAAAACTGACAAATTAGTATTTTTACTGATCTGAATTGCTGATCAATGAGTTTAATAACTAAAAATTGAAAACTAAAAGGAACCGACTTGATTAATAAATTAACTGACCGTAAAAATATTTGTCATCAATCAATACTCGCAATATTTACCTTATGGAAGATCTATTTATAAGTTAAACATTGTCTGGTTGTATTGACCTCAAAGGGTTTTTCGAATTGACCTGTTTATGAAACTTTCCGATGGGTTGGTTTTCTGTCACCGCTGTTCATTTTGCAAATTTTCCTTAAATCCTCAGAATATCTGTAAGAAAGTTTCGAAATTAGGCCTATCTGTTGTCCTTTCTCGTTTAATTTCTATCGTCTAGTGCAGTGTCGGATTCTAGGATCAGTTCTTTAAACGACATTTTATCCCATTTATCCCAGATCAATACGATAACGTCACAATTATTTTGTGATTCCGTTTTCCATTTAATTCATCACAACCTTAACTTTATAAGTCATCTATTTTTTTTCCCCCTCGTCGTTTATTTTTTCCCGGTATGTAAAATAAGCGTCCTACGGCTACGTCTTCTTTAATTATTTATGAAAAAAAAAAAAAAAGTAAAATAAAATTATCTTAAATGAATATGGAATACCTATAAACATCCCATAAAGCTGGGGAATAGTGTACCCACATCGTTTCCGGGATATGGGGAGTAAATTGAATTTGTCAACCGCAGAAGTGAAAAATACACCCAGAAGGAAGAAAAAAAAGTGTATAATATATCCATAAATTTTTGTCTTACATTTTGAAATTGGGGAACGTAGTTTTTTTTTTTTTTTTTTCAAGAGGGACTCGGATTTTAGCGAAGTGCAACCCTAACGCTGAAAATGAAAAATCGGGCGAAATAAATATCCCGGGAGTCAATAATAATGATAATAATAATACTAAAACTTTGGAAATTTAGGAATCCGGTCTTGTTTAATAATGCTAATACAGCGGTTTTTTTTTTTTTTGTTTACGCTTTCAAAGTTTATTTCAAAGTTAAGCGAGGGAAGAAATATTTTTTTTTAATGTATGGGAAAAAAACAACGAAGGGGATTCAGGGCTGCAAAGAGTTGAACCCAATTCTATAGAGTCTTTGGAAAAACCGAAGGTATAAAAGTATCCTTGGTAGGCATTTTCCTATTATTATTTTTTTTTTATTATAATTTCAAGATGGAGTTGGTTCAAATTTTTTGCTATTTAAGTTGGAAATCCTGCTTACCCGAGGCTTAAAGGTTATCCAAGACCAGTGACCCCCGAAGCCTTAAAAAGTTAAGATTTGAAGCCCCGAGAAAAAAATCCAGTAGGATTCCGTGTGAAAAGCAATTAAGAAAAATATAATGATAATAAACCGATGTTAGGAAATTTTTGAAGAAAAAAGTGTGGAGATCTCGAGTTTATAAAGATAAATGAAGGGATCGATTGATTTATTAATGGTTCCTTCATCTTAAAGTTCCTTTCTTGTAACATTTTATAACGGAAAGTGCTTTTCCATGTCTAATCCGGAGGATACCGGTCCCAAAGTAGAACAAGATGAACCTGATCTCCCCAAAGGGTTTCTTTCTTTTTTTGAATTAAATATAATCGACAGGGGATGATAAATCGGATTAGCCCGAACGAGAATCACGTTTTTTACTCCCTTTATGCACGTGAGAAAAAAGCACGACAAAAAAAAGAAGAAAAAAAAAAGTTTTTTCATTTTGTTTTCCGCATAATAACTGATGAAGTTTGATAACTATTAAAATAAACAAGAGAGATATTCTCCGCCGCCTTCTCGGGGGAATTAAAAATTACAAAGTGATCACAAAATAAAACCGATAACGGTAAAAATGCGAATAAAAAATTATGGCGGCGGTTCAATTTTTTTTTTTTTTTTTTTTTTTCGTATTCCCGCATTTCTTTTTTTCTTCTCCACTTCGCGTTGTTTTTACATTTTTTGCAATTTAAAATAATATTAGTCTTTTGATGCGGTAGCTCGTGGGACAGATTTAAACCGGCGAGATAGACGCTTTCTTATGTTGTTTTTCCCTCGGTTTCTTTCTTTTTTTTCCTCTTTTAAAGGGACCCGAAAATCTTTGAATAAATGAAAAGAGACGAGAGGAAAAGTGAAAATCCCGTTTTTCGCTCTTTATCATTTTATTATTGTTTTCTGGATTATTGCAGTCTTTGTTGACAGTTGACAGTTATGGTTGTGGTTTTCGTTGAGTTTTAATTTTGAATCATGACTGAAAATGAGATTAGCGTCATATTTAGTTGTTTTCTGAATGAAACTGATAAAAAGATGGAATGAGGCGAGTCTGGTAATGCTGCTCGTGAGGGAACGACGGAAAAATGAACATAATTTTTGGAAAATTGTTCCAATTTCGTCCTGGCTCTAGGCCAAGACTCGTCGGAGAGAGTTTGATTGAAATTGCCTGGTCAGGTTCGATGCCGGATATTTTTACAGGATTTTAAAGAAGCGATTCAAACGTTTTCTGAAGAATCGAAATTAATTTATAATTAAATTTCCCGGAACGGGTTAAGCCCTTTTAACCTGAATTATTCTTGTTGAGAATTTTCTTTTATCCTTGTGCCGGGAAACTTGGGAAAGTCAATACATAACAAGAGCTAAGAAATGACAAACACAGAAACCTCATACGTTTTGATTTATGAAGGCAGAAATTATAATAAATTAAGCGTCAAATAAGGGTCGAAGGAACGATCTGTTACACGGGAAAATGAAGCGCAATAAGGAAATATTGAGAGGTTCCATGACAAGAGGAATGAAACGTTAAAAGGCGTTTCTAGTCCTTTTTACCAAAAATAGGGAAATCTTGGCAAATAAAAAGCGCAGTGCAAACGAATTTATTACAAAATACGGAGGGTGCTCCTTTGAAACTCATTTCTTAAGCATTTAAAGTCTTTCAGTTCCTGAAAAAGTTTGAGCTTATAATTATTATTTTTTATATAAAAAATGTTTCATTACCCTTCACATTTTTTTTTTTGAAAATCACTTTCACTTGGATGGCTTTGATAAGATTTTTATTTTCTCGAGGAAAAAGAAAATTGTAGGGGAGTTTTCCAATTAACTTGTATCGAAATTGAAAATTGGATTGCTGAAAAGGAATGAAAAAAAAAAAAAAAAAAAGGCCAAACCATTAAATAAAGTCATTTTACAGCGAATAAAGAGGAGGGGGGAAAAAAGGATTAGCAAAAAGTGACAAATGTTTTAAATGAATTAAAACAAGTTTCGAAAGTCTTTCGCTAATTTAGAATTGACATTCGGAGCCTTTCTTTGTTTCACTGAGAGGATTCTTTTTTTATGTAGACAAAAGAAAGTATAATCCCAGTTATATCGGTAATATTAATTAAGGAAATTTTCTTTTTTTCATTTTTGAAATTTATAAACTAGTCGCAGAAATGATTATTAATTTTTTTGGATTCGAAGGAGTGGTTCTTTCTTTGAATTTAAAAAATGTAATCATGTTTGGCGAAATGCTGTCACTAATGGCACGAAAAGTACTGAACCTAAAGTTGTTGCTAACACTTTTAATCAGCACTTCATCTCCAGTATGAATCCCGTTAATATGTCCTTTAAAAATTATTCATGGAAGCTTCCATGGAATCCGAAAACTTTTTTTCTTGAATATTCAAATGTTGAGGAGGTTTCTGATATCATTTTTAGCCTGAACAATACCTCTAGTGTTGGATCGGATGGTATTGGCACTAAAATATTAAAGCATTGCAGGGAGGCTATAGCCGCTCCTTTATCTTACATGTTTAATTTATCCATTGAGCAAGGGGTATACCCACAGTCCTTTAAAAATATTTTGATTCGTCCATTACACAAGAAAGGGGATGTTTCTGATGTTAATAACTACCGGGGTCTAAATATCACTTCAAATGTGTCCAAAATATTTGACAAGTTGTTTAAAATAAGGATGGACGATTTTTTAAGGGATTCCAATCTGTTGCATGATAATCAACATGGTTTTAGGGCCGGAAAATCTATAGATACTGCTATCTCATCTGTATTACATTTTGTACATAAAAAAGTTGCTGAAAATAAAGTAGTCATGATAATATCATTAGATATACATAAAGCGTTTGACACGGTTCATCATAAGCTTTTATTGCAAAAACTTTATGCTCTTGGTTTCCGGGGTGTCGCTTATCAGTGGCTTGTCTCTTATTTTAGTGACAGAAAACAATACGTCGAAATCGAGCACTTTGATGAATCTCTTTCCACAATTAAAAGATTTCAGTCTGATTTGGCAAATGTTACTTCCGGCACTTTTCAAGGTACTATAATGGGACCGGATTTTTTTAATTACAATTTTAATGATTTTTTCTTTAACTTTCAAGACACTGAATCTCTTCATTTTTCTGGGTATGCCGATGATGCTCCAATATGTATTGCGGCTGAAAATCTGACCGAACTATTTAAAGTCGGAAATATAATTTTGTCAGAAGCTAATACATGGTTTGGGGATAATCGGCAAGATCTAAGCAAAAACAAATGTTATTATACTATCATAAATTCTAAATGTACTGATCAACATCATCTATTCACACTATCTTTAGATTCAGTGATTTTGAAGGAAATTCAGGAATGGAAATATGTAGGAGTCATTATTGATAATCAACTAAACTGGAGTAGCCATATAAGTGCTTTAGCAAAGAAACTTTCTAAATGCTGTTACTTATTAACAATAGTTAGACATGAGGTTTCAATTAAATATTTATTGGTTCTGTACTATTCTTACTTTTTTTCTAATCTGAGATATGGAATTATTTTTTGGGGGCATTCGTCGAGAATTAAAGAAATATTAATTTTACAAAAGCGATGTTTGAGAATAATTTTTAGGAAAAAACCGACTGAATCATGTAGGCCCCTATTTTTAAACAATGAAATTCTGACTGTGATAAATCTGAGTATTTTGAAAGGTGTATTTACATTTATAATAATCCGGAGCGATACAAGCGGAATCAAGATATTCATCCCATAATACACGTAACAAATGTAATATTAACACTTCTATTATAAATAATAAATGGGATCTTGAAGATTTACAAATATATAATCATTTACCATACGAACTTAAACAATTAACATCTGCAAAACAATTTAAAACCCGTGTAAAAAAGCTGCTTGTATCGCATCCATTTTACACTTTTCAGGAATACCTAGATTTTAAATTTTAAATTTTAAACTATGAATATTAAATTAAATTTTATTTTTGCTTGTGACTAGCCCAAAAAATTTTGTATTTAAATTTAGAGGCAATATATTCTATTCTATTCTATTCTAATATTGGTTTGACCATAGCTCCATGACGAAACCTAGTCTTCCCTGGAAGATTTTCTTGTCTTGGTTGCCTTGAATTTGGCTAGAAATTAAACGACTTTTTCCTTATGTCATGCAATGCTGTTACTGATCGTTTTACTGCAAAAAGTTATTTTTCTAAATAAAAAAATTTAAGAAAATGGGGAATTAAAAAAATTGCTTTTTAATGACAATAAATAACTTATCTATTTAGCTACTTTTATAATTTTGAAGCCAAATGAAAAAACAGTAAAAACATTTTCTAATTATAGGCGTATAAAAAAAATCAAGTCCCAATCAAGTCCATAAGATCTACATCCTCCTCTCTTTGCGTGTTTTAAGCTTTTGGTCAGTCTGAAAAATAATAAAAAAAAAATTGCCCACATGAAGGTTGTCATATTTTTATCAAAAATACTCTTATTTCTCTTTCTGAACTTTAGGAAAATCCTCTACTTTTGGTAAATGTGAGTTTTTTCAACCTTTGCAATTAAGGTTTTGCTTAACTAAAGTAGGACTTTACGGGTGTTTAATAGAATTTCAAAATTCTTGTTTAATTTTTTTTTTAAATTTTAAAAAATTTCGTAAATTAATTTGAAACACAAAGAATTATTTATTAATTAGAGTTTACTGAGTAAAATATGTCATTCAGCATGGCTGAATGGGTGTAAAGTTTTAATCACTTTTTCGCCACAAAAATCGAATTTATACTTGGACCCCGGCTCTGGAAAATTCAAAATGTTGAAGTTCGTGTTTTAAGACTCGAAAGCATACATTCCGACTTTACTTGTAAATCTCTAAAATTTTCATATAATTAAACGCTAGCTAATGGAGACTCTTTTTGAGTTTATAGGCACCCTTAGATCGTGGTGAAAACAACGTTTCAAACGTTTTCTAGTTTTGTTACACCTACTTTTTTTTAAAATTTAATTTATTTAGGAAAATGTAGGGTCGGTCGACCATCTATGGCTACCTGAAGGATTTTTTCATTTTTAACTTTTATTTTTCAAATCTGCGATCGGTACACGGGGTCGAAAGTAATAGAAACGTAATCTCTAGGTATTCGTCTTTAATAAAACAACTGAAATCCGCTACTCATAACTGTTTTAACCCTATTTTTTAATTTTTTTCGAAATATTGACCGATTTGGCCCAGCTATGGACATCCCCAACTATGGTTATACAAACAAACCCAACTATGGACACAATTCAAAATAATTCACTTTTTACCACAGTAACTCGACTTTTTTCACTCAGAATTAGATGCTACTCCAATTTCTTTGTACAATTTTTCATAAATATTGAGGTTTACATTAACGATTTTACAGAAATTAATTAAAAAAGACATCATTTTTAACACTGTTATTTCGTAAACAAAAACAAAAAATGGCGAGGTAAACAAAGCAGCGAATTTCACTAGTTTTTATTTTTTATCGTTTTAAATTGTTAAAAATGGGATATATTACGTTGAAAATACCTTAAACATAATCTTGTATGTATCAGTGATGATAATTTTTAATACTAATTGTTATTTATCTTGAAAATCCAAAAAATTGTGTAAAGGTGACCATAGCTGGGTGGGTAGCCATAGATGGTCTACCGACCCTAGTCTGACAAGTAAAAAGACACTTATTTGAACAGTTATTTTAAAGTAAAATACATGCACTAAAACAAGGAGACGTCATCAACACCCTCAATTTCATCATCAAACGATCTCATACAACGGTTGAACGGTTAGACCTAAAAAAATCCATTATTCTGCTGAGCAGAAAAATCCGAAACACTCTGTTTTTTTCTGAGCACCCTAATGTTTAGACCTAACCTAGCCAGTCTTATCCCCCCTTCCCTCCCGCAAATGCTGCGACCCCATATCCTCGTGGGGATCTATACACCTGGATTATCGAAAAATTAAACAAAACCAATTTTAGTCATAGGTCTTAAGATTTCTTATTAGTCAACGTCAATTAAATGAATTTTTAAAACACTAACCGCAATCATCATGTTTGTCGTGTTTATCGTGGCTGTTCCTCTTGCATTTACTTTTTTTGTGGTCATCCTTGTCCTTGTTTCGTTTCACCATGTTTCCTGCAGCGGATTGAAAAGCGAATAAAGCTATCAACACCAAGATGAATAAAGTAGAGAATTTCATTTTGCTTTCCTTTAGCTGATCACAGGTTGTGTCAGGTTTTTTATTGTTTTTTTTTTCTCTGAAAACTAAATTTTGTTTTACTTTCTCAACGGATGGTTAAATATAAAAACTGAAAGTAAAGGAATCGTCACCTGAGAATTGTGTATTCCGTAAGCTGGATCGACCGAACTGAAAGTTGCGGTTACATGCCTTGATTTATATACCAACTTTCGTTTTGATACTCGCGTCTAGACGTTTTATGTAACTTTAGGTACGTAAGTTATCGGCGGCGTTTTATCATGCGTAGAAGGTTCGAGCTAAGCGATTACTATGAAAGCTTTCTATTAAAAGCGATTAAAAAGTGTTACATTGTAAGTGCCCTCGTGTCCGTGAAAAATTATTATAAGGTTGGAGTGATCCGATTTGATTAATTGAGTAACTAAGGGAAACAGGCTAGCGACTTTTTTTTTTGATAAGAAAATTTAGCGTCGCCGAATGCCGAGAAAATTTTTTTTCGAGTTTTTTAAAGTTCGAAAATCGAAGGGGAAAAATTTTATGATAAATTTGCACCGAGACAAAGCTGAAATTCCAGTAGGGTGGGGGAGAAACCGGGTCAGTCAAGTTAGGGGTCGGGTGCAATTCAAAGCTCAAGTTCAACGACTGTTACCGAGATTTGGAGACTTTTGCGAGCTTTCGGAAAAGCAGGGACCCGAGTTCGAACTCGAATTCGAACCCGAGTTCGAACTGAATTTGTGCTTTTAGAATAGAAACGTTTTAATTTTTTAGCTTTGCACTAAAGGCATATTTAAATTTTTTTTTAATTAAATTGTACTGCCAGTTTCACACTCGCTGTTTGTACAGTTTCAGATTTTGACAAAAAAAAGAGTTTCGGTGGACAAAAAAAAAGAGTTTCCGATTTTGTTCTTCACCGAAAAAATGGGTCCATTTTAGGGTAAAGGAGCAAGAAAAATTTTGAAACATTTTTTTTTTTCAACGATTTAGGGGTGGCGCAGAGCAGAAAAAGGGCCTAAGCCACAATTTTTTTCTTAGCATTTAACGAAATCAATATTTGGTGCATTTGCCCGTGATTGAATTTTACGAAAGTGGACTTTGTAGGTACTTTTGACGGTGCAGAAGACAAATTTCACTATTCCGATTTTCTCCGATCAACGTCTGTGTCGCTCTTAGCACTTTTTTAGCGCTTAAACCCGATTTTTCGGGCTTAATTTTTATTTATGTCCAAATTTGGAGCCCCCAAATATTGTTTTTTCCTTTTAAAGTTGCTTATACCTATGGAAAATAGCTTGAAGAACAGGAATTTCACTACCCCGATTTTCCCCGACCAACGCCTGCGTAGTGGTATAAGTAAAAATTTGGTTTTTTGGGCCAAAAAACGGCGAAAACTTCTCACCAGTTCGATGTAGAGGTCATGTTCAATAAAATTTTTTACTCAGGACACTAATGAATAAGGATATTTTGTGTTCCGAATCAATTTTCGAAATTTTTTTATGGTCGGAAAATTCTACCCGTACTTTTTTTGAAAATCCAAATTTTCAAAAAGTTTCGAAAATTGTTTCGGAACACAAAATATCCTTATTCATTAGAGTACTAAAACTGGCAGTAGAATTTAATTTTTTTTTAAAATTCAAATACACTTTCAGTGTATACACTAAAGGCAAAATTACTGCTCTAAAAGCTCAAATTCTGCGGAAAGTAGTGGTATATGTATCTTTATTTCAGCGTTGTGTTGTACCCCAAGTGAATGTAGTGGTTTTATTGTAGCGTTAATTCAGTTCTATCAGTCCCAGGAGGGCCCTTGCCTTGGACCGATCCACAAAAATATAAAAATTTTATAACCTTGCAAAGTTGTAAGTTTTTGAGTTAATAATCGGAATGAAATGCATGGAGTCGATGTTACGTAATGAAATCCCGATTATTTGAAATGTCGGGAAATATCTTGAAACAAGTTAGTCCAAGTTGTTGGCAATCGAAAAGATAAAAAGTTAAAATATTAAAAATTTATACTTTTTTGGTATCGTTAATATTCTACACGGTTCACTGAATGTTTCATTTCTTTTAATTATACTTTAAAATGACTTATTTTAACAACCTTGAGATATATTTTTAGAATATTATACGAGAAAAAAAAGAGAATTTTCTTCTTTTTTTTCCTCTCTTTGTTATTTTTTGTACTCCCCCCGATTTTTTTTATTCTTATAAGATCAAAGCGTTCCCGGCATTTTATTCTTTTGAAATCTGGAAAATGAAGAAATTCTTAAACTTTTATCTGATGAGATTTTCCTTTTTCTTTCCCTCCGTTATAAAAATCTCCTCCGCCCAAAAAAAAAAGAAAAAAAATTGGATTTACCGAAGGTAATAACGCCGTAATTTTTAGAAAAAACAGAAGAGGCATAGTTTTCCTGTCATCTGCCACGTCACATTTTGACACAATACAGAATTATGATGGATGAATTTCGGATATTTTCATACGAAAAAAAAAAAAAGAAAAGCAATGGAAAAATTTGTAAAATTTTAATTTTTTTTTCTCTGGTTTCAGGTTTGACGCTGGGCGGCGGTTTGCTCATATTCGCATCTGTTTTAAGCGATGCTTATTTTGAAAGGCCTAGAAGGCAGCACGTTATTAATGATGTCATGGAGAAGATGACGTCGTCTAGTTCCTTCGATTACAAGTATGGATGGTCGTTTGTTGCCGCTGGTGCCGCTTTTATCATGTCGGAAATTGCAGCTGTTTTAAGCATGTCAGCTTATCTAAGGAGATTTCCAACCGTAGAAGACATGGTAATTTATAATGATTTTTTCTTTTTACGTTCAAAAAAAAAATCCAGAAATTTTTTTTCGCGGACAGGAACATTTTTTAAAATTTTAATATTTAAAAAAAAAAAACGTTTTGTTCGCTTTAAAACACTGATCTTTTTGATAGGTTTTCGCGTCGAAATTAAAATGGAAGGTGGTATGTTATCGAATAGAAAAGGAGGAGATAGGTATGATCGTTCATGCATATTCATGTGACCCTTTTTGTCCTTTAACCGATTATCTTTCAGTATGTTTTGATTTAGTGTTCTCGAGGAGGTTATTATTTTGCGGGGACGGCAAGAAATTTTTGTCGGGGAGACTTAGCCCCGTTTTGCTTGTCGGAAAACGCGTTTGAAAAAATTGTACCTGTCACAGCTTCGCTTTTCCACAGGACTTGTCTTTATTTTTCTATATTTCAACTTACCGGTTCGCATCTTTTTTTTTTTTTTGGAAGGAACGAGTGATGTCCTCGTGAATTTTTAAAAAACTTTTTCAGGTTCATGCCTTCTTTTTCCAAGCAAAGCTTTTCAAGGATTTTTAAAAGTTACTTTCTCTTGTTGGGGTTCTCTGAGAGAGCTTTCAGGGTTTCTTAAGAGAATATTAAAGTCACTTATATCCCTTTTATCATTAAAATGCTGACGTTCTTAAATTTTGAAAAATAATTTTCGTCTGCAGTTTTTTTGAAGTTATTGATTATATTTACGTTGGTAGATATATCAAATTTTTGCTTTGATATAACAAAAAAGATTTAAAAACGGGCCAATTTCAAAGCATCTGCCTCTTATAGAGCTTTTTAGCTCCAAATTTCGCATTATAATCGACCTTTTCGAAAAAAAAAAGGGAAAGTAAATATAAACAAAAGAGCAGACGAAAAACTTATCGCCTAAAAAATGGATGTTCCAAAAATATTAAAATGTGTAAAATATAAATTTTGAATTGAAATCCTGTGCATACGAAGTCCCTTGAAAAAGTACGGTAAGCGTAGATAGAATCTAAAACCAATTATTTAGCGCCTGTGGGACGTAGATTTTTAAGATTTGGCCTCGTAGTGGCAGTAAAAATTATGTAAAAAGTGTCGGAAAACGGCAACGATTTGCTTCTTTTATTTTCATTATTTGTCGATTTTAAAAGCTTTAATTGTCATTTTCGAGTTCCACAGGCGCTCCAGAATCCATTTAGGGATCTAGAAATACATTAGTTGTTCGATTTAGAAGCCATTTCATGATTTAATAAGTGTTTAAAGTTTTCCAGCTCGGTCCATTTAAATAACCCGTGGCCATGTTTAGTGAAAAAAAGGAAATAAGTGCACTTTAATATTCTCTTAAGTATGTCTTGCGGTTTCGCTTCCCAAGTGTATTAAGACGTGCTCCATGTTCCGAGATTTGATGTCGCTTTCCCTGCTTTTAGCCACTTTTCGTTTAGTTTTTAGTCCTTGTTTTGATGGAAACCTTTTACAGTTTTTAAGGTTCTGCAGGGTTTTTAATTAACTTTGTTTGTTTCGGGCATATTTCCGGATTCATTTTGATTTTTTTTAAAAGCCGCATTTCCATCTCCAACTTTCTCGGATTCAGTTTTTTGAAGAGTGGAAATCACTCGCATTACTAAAAGACATCACCGTATCATCTAGGTCGTATTTAGAAATTTGATTTTACCTTGATTATATTTGATTTTAATTTGATTTAAGGGCTTTCAAATATTACTTTAACATAATATCGATTCGATAGTTAGTTGTTTACCCCTATTCCCTCTAATGAGCAACTTTTATCGTTCAATACCTTCTGGTTAGTGCCATTATAGAGTGATTCATATATTTAGAAGATAAAACCCTTAATGACTATCAAGCAGGGCCAGCCAAAAAGATTTTTTTTAAAAATTAAATAATGTCGTTAATATAGTTTTTTTTATATTTTTTTAACTGACCATTAAGGGTGTATCATTTTTTTAAAAAAGAATTCTGCACAAAATCATAGGAATTTGGCTATCGGATAAAATTCCATTTGTTTTTGTTATTCCTTTGTTTGTTTTTAAATGTAAATTTCATCCGACAGCCGAATTCCTATGATTTTGTGCGGGGTTCTTTTGAAATATTTTGCGATCTGTTGAAAATCTGCTTTTTTCCATTTTTTTGCCGACCTTTTTATTGCTCCCCAAAGGAAGTTGAGTTTTTTTGCCCAAAAGCAATTTAGGCTTTTTAATCTCGTTCGATAAACAGTTTATGACCAAACTTAAATAAAAAATTTCAATTTTTTTTTTCCTCAAAAATTTGGCCAAAAAATTTGTTTTTATGGCCTTAGTAACGTATATTTAAGTAATTTTTCCAACAACCTGAGACTGCCTTAAAGGCCAACTTGTCCAAAAAGCGCTGTTTTTGTTGCAAATTTTCCATTTTTGACTAAAAATGATGATTTGCACAATTTGCCCAAATTTGGCAACTCCTCGGTGGCCATATTTGGTTTCTGCGACCTTGAAATAGTATGTATAGGTGATTTTGTCACCATTTACCAAGGTTGCGGTAACATTAATGGGCTTTTCTTATAATTTTAGACCGAAAAATGGATTACTTGACTTTGGTATTTTTCGCGATTAATTTCTCCGGAGTTAATCGCACGACAAAATCATGGTCATTAATCGTGTTTTACGATCTTAAAAACATAAGAAAATACTTTTTTAATAAATTTTGTAAGCCCTTAAAGTGGGTGAGAAAAATCAAATTAAAAAGCCTAAATTGCTGGGGGGAAAAAATTGAAAACAATTTTGCGATGGTTTTACATCAATAGAAAGGAGATTTTTACCTACCCCCCAAACATTTGAAAAATTGCCTGAAAATGATACATCCCATATGACCATTTATTTTTCGAACTGACCATTCAATTAATCCACCGACCAAACATCTTATTAAAATACTGACCAAATAATTTGAAACGTTATTCCATTCGTTGCAGTAATACCCTTAAAAACTCAAATTTTCACTTAAAAAAAATTAAGGCTTCTATTTATTGGTAAGTAATTTTAAATTGAATGGTAAGTTTTTTTTCAAAAAATTGGCAAGTAATTTAATACTATTTTGGTAAGTAGAAAAAAGGAGATGTAAGTAAAAAAATTGAATGTGGAAGTAAAATTTAAACAATTTGGAAGTAAAAAAAATCATTTTGGGCGGTAAAAAAAGCACAAATAGGGAAGTAAAAAAATTAAAATTTTGGCAAGTATACTGATATCAAACTGAAACTTACCTAATCTACGATTAGAGCTTTGGTTGCTTTCTTGGGTCTTCCTCTTTTTCTTTTCTGGCCAATCGGTAAATTTTTGGTCACGGTAGGGGGCTTTGATGGACCTCTGATCAAAAATCTAACCGTATTTTTGAGACTTTGTCGGATTATGACGAAGAAATTGTCGATAAAGCACTTTGATCGTTTCACCGATCTCTTTTTTTTTTAAATTTTATTTAAAAAATATTTTTTATATAAAAAAAAATTCTCCGGTTTCTAAGAAGATACGGCAAAAAAATTTCTCTTAATAAACACCCACATGAATCACGTGAAAATGCGTTTCATTTAACTTATTCCATCTAAGTACCACATCAATTGAGTATTCGTCGTGGTGTCAAGGTAGCTTAGTGGTAGAGCAGCCGTCATGAAAACGGAAGGTCGGTGGTTCGAGTCCATCTTTCGCCGCTTCGACTAATATTTTATTTGATGTTGGTTTGTTATTTTCTGCCTTGAGTATTGCAAGGCTTTCTATATCTGATCCATTTCCCAAGAAAATATTTGAATAATTTTTTTTTTGTTTTGATACATTAAATACTGACCAGGTTTTATTTTTTACTTTCAAAGTAATTTTTTTACTTGCCAAATGATTTTTTTTACTGACCATAGGTATACTTACCAGTGGATACTTCCCATTTATATTAAAAACTTACCATTCAATTAATTTACTTCCCAAATAATATAAAATACTTGCCAAAGCCGTATTTTTATTCTTATCATTTAAATAGTCCCCAAAAATGAAAACCTCTGAAAAAATGTGTATAATTGATTTATTCATAACAAAAGCAACTTAAAAAACTTAACGACTTTTATAAAACTGATGGTTCCCAATTTTTTTCACTTTATTGCAATTTTTCGTCCAATCAGGGGCAGGATCTTCGATTGTTGGATTATTGTAGTGATCTACTCCACCGGTTGGATCTTCGCCGGGGCCTGCATAATAAATTTTTTTAGCCAGTTTAAGAATTTCCAAATATACGCTTTGCTCATTTTCTGGGATCATAATGTCAGTTCTCCCGTTCCAACATTCGAATTGACTAGGTGCTAAACAAACTCCTTTTATTGTACTTCCTCCCCAATAGGATCTGTTCATTCTGGCCCGATTCTTGATCACCCAAGCGACCCATATTTGCCCTTTTTCTGGCTCTCCTCTTGCCTCAGCAAAAATTGTTTTTGCAAGAATTTCTATTTCTTCCTTATCCTGTTGATTCATCTTTCTAGAACAGAAAGTGTCAAATTGAAAAAAAAAAAAAAAAAAATAGTAACCAAGCTTAGGAAAAAATGTTTGAATTTACCTTTATAAAATAAGAAATGTTTGCTCCAATAGTGCATTCACTAGATATACTTGTGTATCTGACCGTAAAATTTGATAAACTGACTCTCATTCATCTGATTGGTGCATTGGTGAACAATTTTTTCCTCTCAAGCCCCTAATATTTATTTTATCTTACGGTTAGAACCGCGAAATAGTTTCATTTTCCTTGCCGTTGAATAATCTAATTACTTTACTTTATTTACCTACAAAATGCCGTTTTCTTATCTGTTTGCTTTCCGTTCTGTAATTTAATTAATTTTATGTTTATTTTAGAGAAATTTTCGATCGATAATCTTCAGTGAATCAGTATAAATAATTGTATTGATCATAGGAGGAAATCTTTTAGGCATTTCGTTCTCTACACAAAAACCAGACGATGAATCAGCAGCAATTTTTTTTTTTTTTTTTTTTTTGAAGGCTAACATTGCATTAAGTGGCGCGAAATCGTTTCTTATTTTTAGAAAATAAGAAACAAAGAAACTTAATAATAAATAGAATAATAAATATACAGAAACTTAAAATAAACCTCGACGGGAAAATTCATTTTCCTCTCTAGGTTAACAATATACTATTGAAAACAGAAAACGATAGAAATATTTTTAAAATCTTTTTCCACATTTTAAAAATATTTTTATCGTTTCTTGTTTCCAAAAATATTTATATAATATTTTTAAAATATTGAAAAATATTTTATAAAAATTTTATAAATATTAATATTTCTTTGCTTATTGGATTATGCTTTATTTTCCGTCGTGATTGTTCCCGGTGGTGATGACAACGCCACAGGAAAGCACCATCTGGCACAAAACAGGGCTAAAAACTCGGGAACCGGAACATGAGCAGTCTCATTCCTGTCTGACTCAAAAAAATATATAACTCCTTTTTTGAAAAGAAACCCTGATAACTTAGCCCTCTAAATCCGAGGTTCACCCAGCTGCTAAAAAATAATTATTATCCAAATTAAGATCTTAATAGCTTGGAAATAATCTTTATAATCCTAAATTCAAATTAAGAAAAAGTGTTCAGGTTATAAAAGGTTTATTGGATTTTAAGCCATCCTGATAGGTGATAAAAGTATCGTTATTTTTCCTTTCTTTTATTATCCTCTTAAAATAATATTAATAATTAAGTCGTTGTCGTTATCATTATTATTATTATTATTTTTTTTTTTTTTTTTTTTTTTTTTTTTACCCCGGAGATGGAAAAAGTTCGAGTTGAAAATTTTACCTTGATAATAGGTTTTCGACTAGGACGCTCTACCTCGCCTCACATTTTTTTTCCCCCTCTCTTTTTAAACTGGGATTTTCTCTCACTTTTTATGTTTCAGGTGAGGGCGATGGTTCCAGGAGCGGAAAGAAGACTGAGAGAACATCAAGGATTAGCCGGGGAATATCTGGTTCAACATCAGCATAAATATCAAAGGCATAAAACAGACGGTTCCGCTTCATTATCATCCGGTAGGTTTTAACGGGATTTCCTCATTTTCTCTTTTTGATTACGTAAAAGTCGAAAATTCAACCTCTTTTTTTTATTATTAAAAATCTGGGATTTTTTTTTTTTTTTTTTTTTTTTTTTTTTGTTCTCGGACGCGTAAAACGAAGTTAGACTTTTTGTCACTTGTTATTTTTCGATTTCGTGGTTTGATTTATTACGTTCCAAGTTTAAACTTATTCTTTCCCCATTGCGGGCCTTTTTTTTTTTTTTTTGTTTAATTTTATTCTTCGATCCTTAATAAATTTTCATTAAAGGAAAACTGTAAAATTCGGAACCTTCATTTCCTTTAATGAAAATAAATGATTTTCTTGTTTTAAATTTAATTATTTCAAGAGATAATCTTCTAGCTGTTTTTTTTTCTCGGAATCTAGAGGGAGGAAAAGTATCGGGAAAGCATTTTGGGATTTGGATTTCAGAATTTAACTCAATTTTTAACAAATAAGATTTTAATTAGTCTGACTTCAGGGCTGCAGCCACTTGCACTTGAGCGGCTAAGACCGCTACAAAATTTTTTTTTCATGATGTGATAAGTCGGGAAAATGGAAAAAATCCATGAATTTTCTCGATAATCAGCGGAAGAAGCTTTCGTCTATAAGGCTTTGGTATTGACCCCGTGACAAATAAATGTTAAATGTTTTTTTCTTGTTTTAGGTCTTAACACCAGATGCTACAGCAAAAGCGACGTCCTAATGGCGAGCGACTTGGAAGGAGTGGAAGGGCCGTTGTTGTTAAGCAAAACTGCTCCCGACATTTGCACATCGAATCCTGCAATATTAGCAGACGACGTAATCGATTTCACGGGGCCTGTCGCGACCTCTTCGAATTTAATCACCGGTCACGGAGCCGGTTACGGTCTCAAATCCGAACCGACTTACATCTTGGACGAATCCAACAGCATACCCAACGATAACATTCAAATCAAACCGACGAACGTGACGTTGGCCGGTCAGACGGTTCCTATAGTTTTAATGCATCATTCGCACCGGGCTGCGTCTTCCGGGCCTTCCGCACCCAACCCGACGCCGCCTTTCATGTTCATGGACACGAATAACGATATGAAACGGGTTTACAACACCAACACCCTTCCTCACAAGGACAAGTTTAATCAGGTAATGAAATCGGACATGAGGTATAGCACCGCAACGTTGCCATCCAAACAGTGCCGGGGGAACGTTCCTCCCGGAGTGGCCACTTTGGACAATAATTTATTTACGGATCATCAAATGCATAAAAAATTTAGTGAAGTTCACGAATTCGATCCGCATTTGACTTTGAATCAAAGATTCGGCTCCGCCCTGAGCCACTTAAGTTCCGGTTTAGATTCTGGGACCGGGACTTTAGTCGGAACTTTTCACAACGACGGCAGTTTGATACACGCGGGTGTATTGGGCGTCTCCTCGGACGTCCCCGGGACCTCCTCCACGACGTCCTCCAGTTCCGGAGCAGGGAGCGGAGGGACCGGGACGACCACCGGTAGTTGCCATTACATCATGTCTAACAAAAGTTTCCCCCATAAGAAAAAAACGGTGACCATCGGGAGCGTTTTCAGCACGATGGACACTTTCGAATCCAATAAAACGGACGACGATTTATTCGGTGGTGCCAGTGCGGTATGACATAATCAAAGCGTGCCTCGATGCGAATAACAACTCGCGGAAGGTGAAACGCGACTTTGATTGTTGTCTTCTATTGTTATCCTATTGTTATCCGTGTAATTGAATTTTTTTTTTTTAAATTTGTGTATCGCGTAAGAAAAACTTTTTAAACGTTGAAAAATTTCTTAAGTGTATGAAATGAAGATATTCTAAGTTAGAGGTTTCGAAAAGTCTTTTAAATTTTTTTAGGTAATTTATTTTCGTATTTAATAAAGAAAAAAAAGTGAACGAGAATCCTCCGAAATTAATTATCAGAAATAACAATAATAAAATTTTCCAGAGAACATCTCGGAACGTCCTACCCACTGACAGTGCCTATTATTGGCAACCGTTTACCGACTCTACCGTATAAATGGTTCCTTGTTAAGTATATCTGGATGCATAATCAAGTTTCTTATAGGCGTTCACTATTTCGTATTGTTTTTTTAATAAAAATCGGGAAGTGGTTAAATTCGAATTCCATTTGAATATATTTGTTTTTTAATTTTTCGATTTTGTTTCTAAAATCGAATTTACCTACAAGGAATCAGAATATTTTGGTACAGAAAATTAATAATGACTCCAACTTAACATTTATTTAATCACCTAAATACCAATATTTTACAAAATAGGCCTAGTCGAATTTTTTTTTTTTTTAGATTGTGAGGATTCTCGTTTAGGAATGGGAGCTCAAAGGGGGGAATTGTTCGTAGTGAATTAAAAACCACCCACGTTCGGGGTGTCTCTTGACCTGTAAAATCTTTTAAAAGTTTATTTAACATAACAGACTCAGTCGATCGAATAGCGGAATTGCCAATTCCTAAATGGACTTGCAATACCTTTAGCAAAGCTGTAGTAAGGAAAATAACAGTTGAGTATTTTATTAGAAGAATTTGTTGCTGAAAAAATTTTCTCTGTACTCATGGCAACACTTTGCTCTGAAATCGTTGCTCGAGAGTGCTTGTCGATCTGTTCTTTTTACTGGAGACTAGCGTTTTATTCACTACGATTTTGCTTTATTTACCTTTTTCTTTTAAAAAAAAATTGTAAGACTTATAAAGTTAATTTTAAAAATTTTAGGCTAATTGAGGAAAGTAAAAGAAAGAACTGAAACGGCCAAGTTGATAATGGCACACCTTTTTTTTCTTTCAAAATATTTCTAATTGAAAATCCACTGCCCCCGACGCTTTAAATTTTTTTTTTCCTGCACAGCTGCCACCCAGTCAGCAAACCAACACTTAAGAAGATGTTTGAAAATAAGTAAAGAATGGCATATTTTAAGAATGTAAGTTGGAGATTCTGAGCAGAATTTTCCGGTGTCCCGAAGAAAATTTCAATCAGGCATTGCAATTTTCGGAAATTTTTTATTGTGTTAAAGCATTGTCTGGAAAGTTACATGATATCAACGACATGAATTCTCTAACGTACCAGTCGTTCTAAATTCCAAACTTTTTTTTTAACAAAGAGAATCCCAAATTTTTGGGGAAATCAGAATCTTTAACAAAAATATTTTTACAATTTTGTTGAAATATTAGTTTTCTTTAACCCCCTGCAAAATATTTTCCTAGTAATTATGCTTGGATAGAAATTTGTACCCTAATTTTGCTGACTGTAATTCTTTTTTATTTCTTTTTTTTCAGAGTGGCAAAGTGTTTCAAAATGACATTTTTTTTAAAAGACAATTTTCCGATGAAAAGTGAAGACAATTAGAGCTGTGCCATTTTTTTTATTTTACTTTTATTTTGGTAAGTTTTATTTTATTTTATTTTTTTATTTTATTTTATTTTATTTTTTTTTTCCTTCATCTGTAAACTCTTAAACCGGGAATATTCCCCTGGGATTAAAATTCCGACATAAAAAAATTCAATGCAGACTGGAGACTGATACGTCAACTGCACGATATTGTCTCTGGCACATGTACAGTTGAAAAATCCTGAATTTTCTGAATTTCATGGAGATACATTTTGATTAATTCCCAGGAATTTATTTAAAATTTTCCAGGGACATTATCATGTTATCAGAGTTTAAATTTTAATCACTGAGCCTAATAAGATTGTAATTTTTTTTTAAAACTTCTTTCGTACATTTTTACTTTTACCGCTTTTGAAAGCTTCCAAAAATTTTGGAAGAGGGGTTTTTTCCCAGGGAAATAATTCCAACTGCCCTTTAAAAAAAAAAAAAATCGTCTGTACTTTTTTTGGTTGATACCAGCGAAATAATTTTAAAAGACTTATTGTTAATAAAGATTAAGACAACAAGAAAAAAAATGCAATTTCAAAAAATAAATTAATCGAATTCTTTCTGTTTTAAATTCCTTTTGCGTAGGTACCAGGAAGTTACATGTCATGTCATCCCATTCCATTATTTTTTTCCTTTCGGAGAAAAATTCCTTGGAGAAAAACCTAACGGAAGATTCGGAATGTATGAAAAGCGATGCATGCCTTAAATGAGTTTCCGCTGTTAATACGGTGTAAGGGACTTAGAAACCCAGCGGATATTGTCAAGCTGTGATTTAGTAATCCGAATCGTGATACACTGGAAACATTTCTAAAGGCTCTGGAAACGATTTATGGGTGCAGAGTGCCGGTTGGCTCTGGCTTCTTAATGCAGGTAAGTTCGAATCTTTTTTTTTTTTTTTTTTTTTGAATCAGTCGTAATTTTATGTCAGAGGTCGAGTGGAACTGGGAAAGAAGCCGTAAGCTAAGTACAGGAGAGGCATTTTCCGTTTTGGAGAATTGAATATACGGAGTAAATTCCTTACAAGTATTAAAATGCGATCTTTCGAAGAATTATTTCTATTAAGAGATTTATTTTTCCCCAGAATTGTAATTAATAAAATGCCCGTATATGGTTTTAAGACTTCTAAAGTGAGTGCTCCAAAACAAAAGGTTTTAGTACTCGAAATAAATTTCAGAATAAAAAAATGATATAAAATCGGTAGAACACCTTTTTCCATGTAAAGTAAGCATTTAAAGGCTTCCTTTCCCGTAACGTCCTGGCGTGGTATGTGAAAAGGCAATGCGAGATACCAGACGCTTTGGCGAAATGCCGGTAGTTTGGTAATTGTTAGGAAAGCGCAAAATAACCTTTTTTAGATCTTAAAATTATTTTTTTGTCTATTTTTAAAATCTCTCCCTACCCGGTGTAAATAAAGGGGTCAATTTTTTTACCTCCAATTCCAATAAACGGTAAAATAATTCAAACATTTCTGCTATTTTCATTATTTTTTTCGTACTAAATTGCGTCCGAAAGTGCTTAATTAAGATTTTTGAAACCTCTCCCCCTAAAAATGCGTACATGATTAAGGCAAAGGGGGTCAAAAGTAATCGAAATCTTGCTTATTAGGGCGTCCCTTATTTTGACAATTTTCGAATTTCAAATCGCTTGCCCCCGAAAATGGTTCTCTTTATTGGTTTTTTGATAAATCCGAATTTTTTTTAATTTTTTACTCGACGAAAAAGCGTGGCGTGGCGACTTGAGCTTAAAATTCCAAAAATTTACACAAGAGAATTTTTTTTTTCTCGAAAAAATGAGGTTTTTTATCGGACATTTTTCGTAAATCACGAATCTGAAGTCCTTTTTTTATATCTAGTCCATCTTTTGAGCTGGAGACCAAAATACGAGAGAAACTGAGAACTTGATATGTTTTGCCACTTTACCATGTTTTTTTGCCATATTTTGGCTTTTAGCTCAAAAACCGGACCAGATATAAAAAATGGACTTCAGATTCGTAACTTACGGAAGATTTCCGATGAAAAACCTCATTTTTTCGTGGAAAAAATTTAATGAAAATTTTCGGAATTTTAAGCTCATGTCGCCACGCTTTCCCGTTGAGTAAAAAAATTTTTAAAAATTCGGGTATAGCAGTACACCAAGGAGAGCCATTTTTGGGGGTAAGCGATTTGAAATTCAAAAATTGCCAAAATAAGGGACACCCTATTGCTTATGTAGTAAGATTTATGTTAAACTTTTGTGCAGCCCTGGCTCAAAGCAAGTGTGAACGGTTTGAATATTTCGGCTGGATCGTAACTTGGGTACCAACAAGGGGATGAAAATCCCTCTTTTCTCCCTGCTTTTCCTGCCAAGAGCAGATTGGGTACCCTTCAGCCTTTCTTTTATCTCAACGTAACGTATCATAAACAGAAACGGAGCCGTGACTGTTATTTATTTATTTACTTGAAAAGCTATGTCAACGCTTTAAATACTGTTATGAAATTTAGATGAACGTTTCCCGGAATCCCTCTCTCTGTAGAATTTGGAATTAAAAGGAAATAATCGCTCCTGCCTCGAAAACAGACATTAAATTAATCGTTCACGCCTGGATTTTCTCATCCAAACGACAAATTAATATAAAATCAAACGCCTATACCCCTTTCTCTCGCATTTTCGGGAAAAGCATTTTTTCATTTTGCTCCAATTGCTAAATTATTGAAATTCTTTTTTTTTAATATAAAAACCACATTTTTCTTTACGGTTTTCTGGTTTGTTGGATTTAAAAATTTTAACCTGATTTTATTATTTTGTTGTATATTCGTTGGGAGTTCTTCTTTTTCCATTTCCCAATAAGCTAAATTGATTACATTAAAGCGATGGGGTGCGGTTATTTTTCAATCAGCCTCATCTTCTTCGGAAATTTCTCTTATAGCGGGAGGATTCATCATTGGGGATTAAAACTTCCCAAAACCGGGAGAATAGAGCCAATTTATTATATTTAAAATCAAGGGGAAATTCGGGAAGGGGAGTGAGGAAAAATGCTTTAGAAATTTGTTTTTAAATTTATAGGTAAATATTTTTGAACGATAAAAAAAAAATTAAGGGAGCAGAAAGTACGGCGAAGTCTTCCTGCGCTTTGGGACCAAAGGAATTACTTGAAAAATTATCCGGGTGTCCCTTGTAACTTATGGATAAATGTTTTTTTTTTTTTTTTTTTAACTGTTAAAAAATTCTAGAGTGATTAGATAAGGGTATTAAAATATTACGTCATAATTTTTTCCGCAATAGGCACCCCCTTTCCCTTCCTCAAAAAACTCTTGAATGACACTCCATTTTTAATATGCCAGCATTAGAAATATTTTGCGATCGAATTTAAAATTTCCAAAATGATTCTTTGAAACGAGATATCAAAAATATTATGCGATACACATTTTCAGGTTTTATCATTAAAAATTTCCCGGAAAATATTGTCAAATGATAACCAAACATCCCCCAGGATTCCACTCAAAGCAGCGGACACACATTTTTTTTTTCCAGGAATCAAAACCTCGTAAAAGGTTATTATGTTACATCGCATTAAAAAATAACTAAACATGATCACACCAATTTCCAGGATTATGGCTGAGGTATAAGAGAAGCTCCATTAAATTATTTTTAGAAAGAATTTTTTTTTCTTTTAAATGGGAAGCGGTGCCGTAGCAGTGGCGTATAGCCATAGTGAATATTACAGTGTTGGGGGTATGAGTTAATGAGTTTTTTTTTTTTTTTTTTTTTTAGAATTTATTGGAATTTTGAGGTAGATGCAAATCTTATTCGCTAGTATAGCTTCAGTGCCGTTCAAAGCGGGCTTATGTCCATTCCGTAATTTAATGCTTGTGTACGTAAGTTAAAACACGGAGACTTTTCGGTATGCAGGGACTCCTGCGGAACTAGATGTCTTCAGTAATGACCTAATAGGTCACCCTGGAAAATTTCTTAAGACAAATGCTCTGTCTACATTGGGCGATTAATTGGAGGGTACAGTTATTTGTACCACCGGAAATGCTGTATATTTTTGGAATTTTTTCTTCTGCTACCACTTTTTTTTTTGTTTTCATTATTTTTAGTACGTTGAAATTTAGGCCTTGAGACCGGGATTCTTTGAAATAAATAAATCTACTCCTTAACGGTCATCAAAATGGTTTATTTCATCTATCTATATGCGCATTTCGAGAGCGATCGCTCCCATCATCAGTAGCTGAACAGTGAACACAACGGTTAAATTAAAATATCGTCATCAATAAAACAAGGGGAATTTAAAAAAACGATTATAAATAAATGAAAATTAAAAACAACGTAAACACCAACGGAGGGAATATTTTAGGTTAGGAAAAACAATCATCGTACGCCATGATTGTTTTTCCTAACCTAAAATATTCCCTCCGTTTGTTTTTACGTTGTTTTTAATTTTCATTTATTTATAATCGTTTTTTTAAATTCCCCTTGTTTTATTGATGACGATATTTTAATTTAACCATTGTGTTCAGCTACTGATGATGGGAGCGATCGCTCTCGAAATGCGCATATAGATAGATGAAATAAACCATTTTGATGACCGTTAAGGAGTAGATTTATTTATTTCAAATTATTTTTAGTGTTCGAAAAAATAATCAAAAAATTAAAGAAGTGGTAGCATAAGAAAAAAGTTTAAACATATACAGCATTTTTGGTGGCACAATTAATTGTACCCTTTGATTAATTGGCCAATGGAGACAGAGCAAGACATCTTATTCCTGAGAACTTACGGTAAAAATGTTTTGTTAAAGTAACGTAATTTTTTTTTTTTTTTTTTTTTTTTTGAAAAAGAGGCTACACATATTTTTGTTGTAAATTTTACATAAAACGATTATGTTGCATCATTCTGATTGTTTATCAACCGATCGTCATTTTTCAACATAAAAATGTTTACATTCAAATTTTAACATAAAAAATGTTATGTTATGCTCTGTCTCCGTTGGCCAATTAATCGAATGGTACAATATGAATTGTACCACCGGAAATGCTGTATATTTTTAGACTTTTTTCTTCTGCTACCCCTTTTTTTTATTGTTTTGATTATTTTTTCGCAAGCCCTACCAATCCTATATACGGGAATGTCCGACTATTAGAAGGTCCGCCATATTGTTGGAGAACATGTATTTTTTAGGTTGGATTCTCGCAAAGTCCCTAAAAAATGCCAACTTAAGCAATTAAAAATTCATAATTTTACGGACTTTTTGTTTCTTAGGTTGATAGTTTTAGGGACTTTGCGCAAAACAAACCTAAAAATATACGGTCTGCAACAATATGGCGGACGTTTCGGAACGTTCTAATTGTCGGATGTTTTCGGAAAAATTTTATATGGTATTGGTAGGGCCTGTTTTTTCGAACACAAAATATAATCAAAACGGAAAAAAAGTGGAAGCAGAAGAAAAAAGTCCAAAAATATACACAGCATAATCCGGTGGTACAATTAATTGTATCCTCCAATTAATTGCCCAGTGGAGACAGAGCATTACATATGGAATTTGTATTGTATACCTTTTTAAGGCAGTTAACATAACATTTATATGGTGTAATTAAAATAATGCCGGGTACCCAAACGTCCCCATATCCCCATTTCCCGTAAATTAGGAAATTCTAGAGCCGGTACACGGCTTCATTTTTGTCCTTCTGTTGTTCCTTAGTAGCTCATGCCCTGACAAAATGGCTCAATATAAATCGATCCAGGCTTACCCGGTACCCACAGGGTACCCCTAAAGTCATCACTATAATATATCTTTTTTTTTTTTTATCTGCAAAAATTCATCAAGTATTTTAAGTCCTTAAGGAACCAGTTTTTCGAAAACTCTGGACGATCGTTTTTTTAAAATATCCCAGTGAGCAACAAAATCCAGGAGATTTTCCTTTTAAAGGCCTTTAGGATAAAGAAGTATGAGAAGGGGGAGTTGTAATTTTCAGTATGAAGCTGTTACAGGTACCTTTTAATGAAAAGCGAACGTTGAAGCGAAGGTTTCTTTTAAAAAAGGCACGATTTTTTTTTCCTCCCGAAAAGAAAATTCTTAACATGCCATAAAAAATAATGCACGGGGAATAACGACCTTGTTTACATAGGCGAGGAAATAATCAGGAGCACCTGCCGCATGTTATACATTACTGGGAAATACTCATCTAAAAGTATAAAAGGATAAGTTACCGGGGAGGATGCAAAATGTTATTCGTTTTAAGATTTTATTTTCTCGTTAAAATCTCGTTAACGGCAGTTTTCGTCAAAAACTAAAATTTTATATTTTCTGTATCGTTTTATTTTTTAAAGTTTTATACGCGGACGCGGACTTTTTAAAAAATAAAGGTACACTTATCATTTTCCCCGTTGGAAAATTTAAAATGGGAGAGAGCGAAATTTTCGCTATTACTTTTAATTGTTTATATAGCTCTTTTGTAAAACGTGAATAGCACTTCGAAAGGTATAACGAGACCCGAGCGATATCTGATTCAGTATGATTAATATTTTAGCGTTGGAATTTCAGTTATTAATTCCTTTCTTCCTCTTCGGGTTTCAGTGGCGGTTCGGATTTTCCCCGCTTCATTTACTTTCGGCCGAGCTTAACAAAAAAAAGATCTCCCGAATTTCTTGTTCTTTTTTTTTTTTTTTTTTTTAATTAGTCATTCACTCATTTACTTCCCAGCTGATGAAGACGAGGGGAGGCTGGGGAGAAGTAAACAATTGAAAAGGTTCCAAAAAGGAGAGTAAAGGAATTTTCAACGGAACACTAACCTTGTGTGACGACGAAAGCTATTATCGGAAAGAAAATGTTGTTTCGTTGGGGGCAAAGGGCTCTTTCAAAAATATGGCAGGGGCGGACTGTTTATAAATGAGGTCATTTTCTCTCTTTTTTTTTTTTCATTATGAGTTTTGTGATCTTCTTTTTATAAGAGAAGAACTGTATTGCATAATCTTTTTTCCCCTTCGTTTCAGTTGTCCAAAGTCCCATGACCTAGAGTATGGCCATAATATTAGGATTTGATGTTTAAGGAGGGGTTTGTAGTTCATATTGAAATAGGTTGCATCAAAAAAAAAAGTCAGATTTTTGATTCAAGAGGAAATTTTAGTTCTTAATTATCTGAAAGACATTCCCGATTTTTTTATTTTTAAATTCGAAAAAATGTTCCGTGAGTTTTTGTGCCATTAAAAGCAAGTTTTAGGCAGGAAAAAATTTCAGTTTGAGGCTAAAATGTTCAAGAAGAGGAAGCTACCTACCACCAGCTACCCTTGAATCCGAATTTTGGCTTTTAAGACCTATATTTGAATTGCGTTATCTTAAAATCATCTTTCACTAAGAGCGAAACAATTAGGAGACTATATGGTGTCCTGAGGCATTCCCTGCTTCCTATATTTTTCGGAATAAAACATTTTGCTACATGAATTTTTAACCTTTTATGACTAACTAGCTTCCCTCTGCTCGCTTTGCTTCGCTCTTTGCAGCTCACATTCGAAAATTCTTTTGCCGACAAAAAATAGTAGATTTCTATTCAAGGAATGCAAACGACAAAATTGCCCGTCGAGACCGAGTTTTAAGCCCGAGCCGAAGGCGAGGGCCTTAAATAGGTCGAGACGGGCAAGTCGTTTGCATTTCTTGCATTGAAGGTTATTTTTCATCACAAAGTACGGCGTAATATAGTCTGTAAACACTTCCACTTATCCGCCCTAAGTGGACTTTTCTGCGCTGGGTGATGAAAAAAATATTTCGGACATTCGGCGTCATTTTCAATTCGAAAATTTTTTTTTCTTCTATTGTTTCACTTACCTAAAAAAAATTTTCTTTAAAAAATCCACATTTTCCAATCCAAAATATTTTTTCCGTCGGATATTTAGCCCGAGGAATTTGGTAAAGAAAATTTTCTGCCCTGAAAATTTTTCAAAGAAAGCCTCTAGACCTGGGAAATTTTTTATGGAAATTTTTAGGCTTGAGCTAAAATCAACAAAAATAATTGAGTTAAAATTAAAAAACGATTGAGAAATTTTTTTTTCGGACATAGGTAGCGACCTATTTTCTTCACGCGAAAAATTTTAACAAAAAAGAAAATGGAGCCTTTCAATCAAAACTTTTCTCCGCGCAGGTTGCGTACGGACAAACCCCAAATGCCTTTTGTATGTACCAATAATATTTTTCATTTAGTTGGTTTAAAAATAACTTCATTAAAATCTTACAATCGTTAGGCCTCTAAGTCCATTTGCTGAAATCAGCAGTTTGAACCTATTCAGCGATCAAGGTCGGTTAACGTGTTTGTATAAGTCTTAGTCATCGGTATCGCGTTAAAATCTAAATAAGGTGCACTTTGTCAGCTAAATTATCCGATACACAAGTTCATCTTACCGGATACATATACCCGTCCTTGGGAAAGGTAAGTACATCAGTATATCAATTTAAATTTAATAATCGGTTCGCTTATTTTAATTTTCGGAATGCAATTCACAGGGCTAATGGACTTTCGCTTCTGTCTGCAGTCGCTTCCAATAGCATTTTTCTCCTCGTCTTTAGTGCAAATTTCATCGTGATCGAGTTTAACTTCTGAAGGAATTTTGAAAATTTAAAAATGAAACTGTTTTGGAAAAATTGTAAGTACGCAAAGGAAAGGGGGTTTCGTTCAAAGGATTAAATGGCGAAACGGCAAAATGTGAAGGAAAATATTTTGAAATAGAAAAATTTTTGACTATATGAAATTATTTAACAAAATACTTCTAGATTAACAAAAAGTGCTAGGCTTGAAATTAAAAAAAAAAAAAATGTTTAATAATCTCTGCATAAGACACTTTAAAGAAACTTTGGCTTCATATTCATTTGCTGATGGAAAACCGGACGGATTGAGTGTCCAGTAAAAAAAAAAATGATTTCTGATGTTTTCATTTTACAAAGTGTTTTTAAAAAAAAAAAAAATTGCACCAATTTTTTCTTTGTTCAGTAATCAAGTATAATTAAGCTTCTTTTTTTAAACTTACTGTATTGAACTTTTTACTTACTTACAGAAATATTTACTTATGAAATTGATTTATTTTACTGTCTAATAAGTTTAAAAAAAAAAAAAAAACTATGCATATTTTTTTCGGTTAGTATTTCATTTTATTTTATTTTTTTTTTGGTCGAATTTTTTATTAATATTTTCTCAAAAAAAAATTTGGATTTAGACTTGTTTTTAGCAGTTTTCGATGTGCTTTTTGGCAACCAGATTGAGATATGGGTTAAGAAATGGCATCACATAATTCTTTTCTTTTTTAATCGGCATAGCAATATTTTAAAATTCAAAAATATTTTCAAATTTAAAAATATTTTCCTTCTCATTAGGTCGATCCACCAAAAATAAAATGCACTGACAATTATATTTATTACGATGATCAAACATTGATTTTTTATTGGTTGTCGTAGTAATATATTAATCGAAATAAGATGCTGAAAATCGAATGTTTTTTAATTCCTCTTTTAACTGCTGATGGAAAAAAATTCGGAATAAAAGGTGCGTGTGTACGCAGGAATATGTAAAACTTAACATTTATTTTTTTCTTGCAGGTTTTTCTTCAAATGGGATGAGAATTGTTTTCCTGACATTCATATTGGCTACAGCCAAGGCTTCGAAAGTAGAAAAAATCCAGGGGATCGAAGGATTCGTCGACGAGTTGGGATTCGACTCCAACTCCAATGCTTACGGCATCGAAACTCGTTATTGACTGTAACCGGCAGCGTCATTGGAAATCCTGAAGACATTGCCAAATACGGCTCAACTTTTACAGCTAATAAACCGATAGCGAGATATTTGTTTAAATTGGACGAGAACCGAAACCTTGTGTGGAAAATTCTCCTCGACGGATCGTGGGAAGCAATAAGCAGAAAGCCAAAAATCTTAATTAATCGTCAAGGCGTCGTTCACGTAATATATGAAGAGCATGCCACAATCAGCACTAATATGGGATTCATTTCCGTTGTCCGCAATAACACCGGCCGCGATGTCCCGTATTTAGAAAACTTAAAAACATTTACATCTTCTGATGATTCAAAAATTACTTCCGGAACGATTTTCATAGTTGACGACAAAGTAGTCATCTTGCAAGAAATCGACTTAATATTTCATATGAAGATTTGGGACTTGAATTCGAGTAAAGAGTCCGTGGTTGCTGTCAGGTATCCTTCAAGCATCTACAGACTATCGGCAGGCTGTAAACGACCGTTAATCGTGAAGGACGTGAAAGACGACATTTACATAACATTACCGGAATGCCTCAAAGGAAGCCCCGGATGTAAGCAAAAACTTTTCGTCGTAACGATGGACGCCCTCGATAACGGAAGTTTAGAATTGAGGAAAGTCGAAGGATTCGAAGACGAAATAGAGGTCAAAGATTTAAAGCTGGGGGAACTTGGGGAGATATATATCGGAGCGTATAACACTTCGTCCGGTAGCTTTGAAGTTAAAAAATTGCAAGACTGCAAATTCACGACCGTTTTCGAATCGTCCGGCATCTTGCTCGATAACTTGTACTCGTATTACGCTTTTTACATGGCTATGATTCCTTCATTAAAGAACTTTGAACTGGTACCGGTTAAAAACGGAGTTCTTATTAAAATTTGCGGCATGGAGAATTTAGCTGGGTCAGAATTGATTAACACAAAACTCGACTATGTACTTGTCAACTCGGATAATTCCGTCGACCCTTTATTTAGTTACACAAATTCGGAAAGAAAGAAAAATCCTTTTTATGAACTTTACGATTTTTGTCCCGAAACTCAAGCTTTAGATGATGATGGAAACCTATTCTTCGGAGGTTCGAATTTTTGGAACAACACGCCTTTAGCATTTTACAATCGGAGCACTGAAGCCGTTACTAAAATTCGGTTTCCGCCCGAGTATTACAACCCTCAAAAGCAGGTCTCTACCCAAAAGCAGGTCTCTAAAGCGAAGATTTTGCTTGACGGCTCAGGAAATCTTTGGTATTTTTCTTATTTTCCCTTGCAAAGTTTTTACATCAGAAGAGATAACGAGCTAAATCACTTATATATTTTGGAAAATGAGTCATCCGCTGCTCGAGAAATACCTATAATTTCTAGAAATTTCTATAAAATAAGCAAAAGTCCGAATGGTCACATTTTTATGGTTAGCGATTTGGGATTATATGTTAATTATGATGATTGATTGTCATTTAAGGTAATTAGTGATGGGTTTCCAAATAATTTAACGACAATTTCATTTAAAAAAGTGTAAACAAGGCGCACGGAAAAAAAAGTACTGTAATTTTTACATTTTTATATGTAACTATGGAACTACTAATAACTATGTGTAATTTGTACATTTAATAAATGTAAAAATTACAGTACTTTTTTTTCCGTGCGTTATCCTAGCTTATTATTTATTTATTTATTTATTTATTTATTTAAAAGAAAATTAAATCCAACTTCCCAGTGAAATTGATCAATATTTATTAATAATTTACTTTATGCCATGCGGTTATAAATTGCAAAAAGTGCAAGTTGCAAGTGCGAAAAAAGAACTGGTACTAATGCGATCGAGTACTTAAGACGTTCCTAATTTGTCTTATGAGGTACAATTTCGGCATATTTTTTTTTACCGTTTATGAGAATTGTAAAAATATATTCACATTTAATGCAATAAAATTAGATTTAATATACAGCATTTTTTTTTTTTTACATAATAATAATAATAATAATTAATTTTTTCGTTTTTTTTAGTCAATCGGTATACATAGGTTTAATAACAAGTAAACTTATCTCCCAAATCGTTTCCTTTAAAACACTAAGAACCACAATTTTTTAAAAGAATCTTTGACAACTGGAAACCGTACCGAATTGCTTTAGGCAGACATGAAGGCTTTGATAATTTTTTAGTTGCTTCTCGCACAAAATTTGGTAATTTTACCGAATGTCGTGAAACAGACTTCAGATCCTTAACTTCCGAAAGCAAATCCATATGAAAAAAATCATCAATTTTTTTTAAGCTTATGAAATTTTCCGATCTTTTAATCCCAAGTCTGCATTGCTAATTTAAAAAAAAAAAAGTAGGCTTCGTCAGAGTTTTAGAATTCGAAAGTTGCGAACGTAATGGATACCAAAGAACTTGTTAGCTAATTCATTTGAAAATTTGGATTCTTTTTCCAGGTAGCAAAAGACGGAGTTGTAGCCACGATTTAGTTTCTCTTCTGCGATTCGGCAAGTTACTGCATAGACTACAGTTAGACTGGTAGATCTGGTAGATTGAAAATAATATGGATCGCATACAGGTATGAGAAATTCTTTTACTGGAATTAAGTTAGGACTTTTGAAGGATGACTCCGTTGAAAATAAGGCAAATAAATCTGCGATTCCGTAGATCAAGCAGTCAGATTAAAATGGGCGGGTGTTATATCCGCGAGTTTTCGTTTTTCTTCTAGACCTATTTTTAAATACCTAAAATATGTCTTTTCGACCCATTGCAACGACCCCTAAATCTGCAGGTGAAAGGGTAAGCAGACGAATTTGAAAAATTACATGAAAATACATGAAACGTTTTTTTTGTAATTTTTCCAATCGGGTAGTCATGGTAGATTAAGTCCGAAGAATGTTAAAAATATAGGAGTGCCATTTCAAAATGGCAGCCATTCAAAATGGTGGACGTCAAACGAATATTTTGCAGTTTTAATTAGGTCTGTGCAATGGCACAGTAATTGACCCCATTTTATGTTTATTTCATGGTGAACCACTAGGGTGGTTCAAATTTCCGCAACATATCTCGGATTTTATTGCATTTAAGCACCCCCTCAAAATTTGAGCCCGAAATTCCACCTTAAGGAGTCGCGCCAGGCCAAATATAATGCTGGGGTTGAGTCTCCATAATTTTTTACAGCGACAAGTGTTCCGAGCCCTGTTGAATATGTATATATATATATAAAAAGAAAAATGCACATTCATCAGATGACAAAAGAAGTGATGAGTTATTGGCAGAGATCCTAGAAATCTTTATTTTGTTATTTCTTTTCTTTCTTTAAGCGCGGGATCTATGTAAGATTGCCGAAGAGATAACGTTCAAAACGCACATTCTGGCAGTGATACAAGATCCAAACAAATCGTTCGGTGCTGCCGTTCGAGCCCGGCCAGTTTACTCTTGTGAATCTTGCTCGACCGTTCGCAAAACGAACTCTTCGCGTTAAAAAAAAAATTAAAAAAAAAAAAAACGATTTTGAGAGAAAAAAAAACCGCGACGAGATTTTCCTTTTTTTTTTTTTTAATTAACCAAATGAGGGAATAATGAAAAGTGAAATTTGATGATGGTTGAACGGGGGAAGGTGGTTTAACGTTCGAAAAAGAGAAATTGCTTTGTGTTGGATTTTTTTTTTCCTCCTGTCGAACATGAGGATTTCCAGCTTTTAGTCTTCGATAGGATTTTTCCTTTTTTTTTTTTCTTGAATAATCATTTGCTTAAGGTTAGTTTCTAATTAATATACAAAACGCGTGAGAAAGAAGTGTGAGTCGCTTTTTTTTTTTAAAAAAGGGAAAGCAGTGTTGATATTTGAACTTCGTAAGCACGTTTTTTTTTAATAGAGTCAGGTCAAATCGCAGCGCACGCGTTCTTTATTATTTTGATGATATGAACTAGGCGTATGTTATCAAACTGTTTCGGGGTTAAACGAGTTAATGTTTACATCGAAAATCGGTACTAAAGAATATTTGATGGGATGCGAATATCGTGAAACTCAAATTAAGATCAGTGTAATTTAATTTGAATTAATTTAATTTTCTTTCTTTTTTTTACAAATTCCCAACCGTTAAAGGATAAAATGGGATGACCTACTTCTGCATCTGTTGCTTTACGATATTAAATTCAAGTAAAACTGCATGTTGAAAAAAAAAGTTAATTTAAAATTGTTTTTAATCGTGTAAATAACAGTGTTTTATGACTTAATTAGATTCTTTAGTTTTTTTCTGGGTTCGATTTTAAAAATAAAAAGCCTTTTTATCGAGAGTAAGGAAATTGATTTAACATTTTTTGGTGGTTGAGATAACCGAAAAGTGTTTGACGTACGGTGAAGCGCGGAAAATTATGAATGAAGAAAAACACTTAGCGAGGGAAAAAAGATAAGATCATAATTGCATTATTGCATGTAGCCGTTCTTGTTTACACATTTTTTTATTGTTATTATGACTGAATATACGATGCGATTAAGAGTCGTTTCCTAGAAAAAAAAATAGGGAAAAATTAAGAAATCGTTTTGTGCGTCTGTAGCCAGGTGAAGCAGCAGGGCTCACCTCTCCCGAGGTCAGGGTGTTTAGACGTAGAGTAATTATTCTACGCGTAGAGTATTTTTAACAAAAAAAGACCGTAAGGACCTTTTACTAAAAAAAGGATATTTTTAACAATACGTAGAATTATTTGCGTTAAAAAAAGACTTCATAGAAATTTTGGACTTCTGGTCTTACAATTGTTAAAATTGGGACGTGATTAATTCATTTCAATATGTGCAATATTGAAGTACAGTTCTTTTTCTATTGTTTTAAATTTTAAAAAATTTTGAGATTACAAAATTCGAGAATAATAAAAATAATTTTTTTCATCACACGGTACTGAAAAGTGGACTTTTCAGTACTGGGCAGTTTATTTACAGACTATTTTACGCCGTACCTTGTGATAAAAAATATCTTTCAATGCAAGAAATGCAAACGACTTGCCAGTCTCGACCTATTTAAGGCCCTCGCTTTCGGCTCGGGCTTAAAACTCGGTCTCGACGGGCAATTTTGTCGTTTGCACTCCTTGTATTGAAAAATACTATTTCTATATTAATTTTTCTTTTGTAGAAATAGCCGCTATCAAATGTCGAATATTTGGATTTTACAGCGTTTTTAACTCTATGGTTAAAATATTTGATAACGTGCATAAGCTAAATATACTTTAAACGTAGAGTCCCTAAAAAGGTAATTTTAAGCTGGCAGTAGAGTATTTCGTCATTTCAAACCTAAACACCCTGCCCGAGATGAAGTTTTTACCCTACCAAAATGATGACTAAAAATGATCAAATTTGACAACAGTCGAAGTCATTTTTAATCGTGAGGGGGTTTCAGTAAATAATTTTGATCAATTTTGGTTTTTCTTCATTATTCTTGATTATTCTTGATCGAAGAACGGTCATATATTCGACTAGTTTTCTTGAAGCCATTTTTAGTCGCAGTTTTGGTACACAGTAAAAATATTATGTAAATATGTTGTAAGCGGTCCACACAAATTTTTTCTGTTGTTTTTCCCAAAAGGTAAACGTAAACAAAAACAACATAAGAATTAAATGGACCTACTTAGTTGCTTTTGACATAAAATTTTTTACTCTGTATCCATTGAAGAATTAATTGTACCCTTCGATTAATTGGCCAATAATGTTGGAGACTTCTCTTCCCACTGGGACGCCAGGGCTCGAACTCCGTCACTATTTTAGAGAAAAGTCACTATTTTTAACTAAGGTCCCTAAAAGTCACTTATTTTGAAAAAATGTCAGTAAAAGTCACTTTTTTCTCCTTTCCTATTTTTCCGCCTCATATTTTTAGTTCGTGTTAAGAAAAAAAATATTAGAAATAAATTTTCGAGCTGATGAAAAAAAAATTATAATTGTTGTTAAATTTTAAATCTCAAATTTCATTTTTTGTCTCTTGTTAATTAATTAAAACTGAAACTATTCAAAACAGACTTGATTTTATTACAATTTTAGTGAGAAAAATTTAAAACGTAAATTATTTTTGGTCACTAGTTGGTCACTAATTTCGCTGATCTTGGTCCCTAAAGTTACTTATTTTTTTTAGGAAAAATCTGTTCGAGCCCTGGGACCCTTCGGTTCCTCCAAACGATTTTGGAGATGAAATAAAACCGAGTAAACTTTCGTTTTCTCCAAAATTTTTCGAGGCCATATTCGAGGAATCGGCATTTTTCTTTTTAAAAAAATTTTAGGTAAATTTTTAGGTAAATTTTTCTAAAGTGTAGTTTTTATTATTTGCAATGAAAAGACGGAGCAAAGTCGCTCTGGACCGCGACAGAGGCTTAGAGTCAAACCACATTTCTTTTTTATTTTGCTGGACTTGGGGGTTTGTCAAAAAATCAAAAATTAATTTTTTGTAAAAATTTCATTTTTATTCCTCGAAAACCGTTTGGATTAATTTTTTCAAATAAAGCCAATCTTGGTTTTAAGGGTAAAAAACAGCATAGGTTTTCTTCCTACTTCCAAAATCGGGAATGTTCGATCATTTGGGTAACCGCGACACTGCAATACTGCCGTGGTAACCGGAATGGGCGTATGTCCATTTTTAAGTTGGACATTTTTAAGTTGGTTTGTAACATTTTCAATTCCAGAATGGACATACGCCCATTTCGGTTAGCACGGCAGAATATTAGTCTTTATTTTTTTAAATTATTTTTGTTGTATAAAAACAAAGCTTCTGGTATCAAAATTGACCCAAAAAAATCCTCTCTTACAGGGTCAACGGGCGAAGAAGAAAAACCCTGTATGTCAAATTCGGAGGATTAAAAAAAAAAAAAAAATCACCGCCAGCCAAAACGTTTTTGCCGTTATTAGCGGCTTTGAAGGTTTTATGTCATGAGAATTAAACTAAAAGGCCAAAGCAAGATTTAGTCCGATACGTCCTTAGGCAGCATTTGACTTTTGGCTGGAAAGGGTTATTATGAAGCTGCAAACCAAAAAAAAGAGAAAAGGATTTGGCAATATATGTCAGGGGCAGTCACTTAATCGAAAACAAAATCATCAAAAAGAATTATCAGTTATCGATCCGTTTAAGTCATTTATTTTCTTGATCCTAAGACAGACATTTCTTCTCTCAGGAATCGTACATCCCTAATATTCCTGCAAATTTTCAACGTAGAAAACTTTAAAATACAAACCCTTGTTCTTGAGATTAACCATTTTGCTTTTTTTTTTTGGAAAGGAGAGGGGATAAGATTTAAAAACTACGCGAACTTTGAATTCTGGAATTACAAAAACAACAATCGATCTGTCGTTCATTTTACAATATCCTTTTTTTTTCTGAAATAAATTGCAATAATATTTTAATTTTTAAGCTTTAAATGTAAAAGGGAAAACTTTGGAGTACGAAAATTTCGAAGTCTGCATCTCTTTTCATCTTCGAAATGATTCTCGCTTGTTTTATTTTGCAATTCCAAGTTCAGATTTGTCTTTCGATCGATCAATACTGACAGTCTTTTATTCCAAAATGGAGCTCTTTACAAAATGACTTTTAAAATTATTTTGTACTGAAAATCAACTGTGATCGTCTCTTAAAACAAAAAAAAAAGACAAAGCTATTTTTCGTGATTTTTTTCTGTAATCGTGTAATTTTGGGAATAATAAATGGTCAGTGGAAATGGAGATTCTGAATTTGAAATAGATTTTTAAAAAGACCTACAAGTAGTAAATAGCGACAAAGGCAATCCCGGCACAAGTTCCCAATAGCTGGTTGCTGGAATATCGGAAATTGTGAAATATCGTCATGCTTAATTTTATTAATTTTTTGTTTCTGTCAAATTGACATTGATCAGGGTATTCTCCTAGATTCGATTTTTAGAATTGCAATTTTATTTTACGCGTAGAACAATATCCTAAAACTGCAGATCACTGGAACACCTTTTTACATTGTTTTTGGGGTAATTGAAGTAAAATTTTCATTTTTGACCTCTGACAAAAAATCTCCATGATCATTAAGTACGGTTTAAGGTCGCTGATAGATTGCTGCAGCTTTTTTATTAACAACTTTTTTATTTTACTGGTAACCCTTGCCGCGTATCAAAGATCTTGTATGTTCTTGTAAATCTTTGAATTTGTATCAAAGATTTTATTTTGCATTAAAGTGAACAATCAAAAAATAAAATAATTTTTAGAGGAGTTTATAGCAATATCTCAGCAATTTTGCACATAGGGGTCATTTAAGCATTACGTAAGCACGTTAGCGGGTGGGAGAAGGGATCTAAAATGGCCAAAAATTATGCTTGCGTAATATTGGAACGGTCCAATATCCACAATTTTCAACAGTCATGGTCTTCTTTACAAACAAATGTTAGTTAACGTTATTTCATCTGAGATGGACGTCATAAAATGCTGCAAATTCCGAATAATTCCATTGTGAAGAATGTTAGTCATTTTTCAAGATAGAAATATTTTCCGGTCTTTATTTTTGAAATTGATGCCCCGTGGCTTTTTTCTCCTCACCTCCAGTCACTAAAAGTCGAAGTAAAAGTTTGATTTTTGAAATTCGCCACATCAGACTTTTTTAATGTCATTGTCATTGTCATTGTCATCCTTTATTGACAAATCTTTTATTTGTCGCAACAGTTACAAATGATAGGGAAAAAAAATTGCCGCAAGGGAGTAGACTTCAAAAAATAGCCTCCTCGGCTAAAAAGGGTTAAACAATGCCAAGCCCCCCGAGGAGGAAAGTGTCATACACCGGTTGAAGCGAAACCCAAGTTTGTGGTATTTCATTTATTTAAAGGAATTTTATTTAGGAAGAAAGCGAAAATGACCCCGTCTTTTCGATCCAAACTTTGATGCATATTTCAAATTTTTTTTCGGGAAAAAATGTTTATGAAAATAATTCAAAATTAATACACTTCCACGTTTAATAAAATTTTATGAATGGCGCCTCGAAAAAGAAAAAAAAAAAAAAAAAATCCGTCGGATGTTTAAATGTCCCTTGATTGCGACATTAACGCTTATGCTTAAGCAAGCTTAACGAATAGCTCTATCGTAAATTCACAGCTGCCATTATTTTAAAAATTTTCGTCTTTAAGGCTTAACAGGCGCGGCAAATGTCGGTGTTTCGAAGGGGGCGGGGGCGGGGGGGGGGGAGGAATTTCCTTTTAATTAATGAGACTTTTTTTAAGTTTGTAGGGGGGCGGATGATAATTCTTAACACCCCCTTCCCCAAGTCGATAACTCAGAGGAATGGCAGCTAATACTCTAGCCGATCGATTTTTTAGGGGGGCGGTGTACAATTTTCCCCTTTTTAGGATGGATCAGTCGACTTCGAAAAAAAAAAAAAAAAAATCCGTCGGATGTTTAAATGTCCCTTGATTGCGACATTAACGCTTATGCTTAAGCAAGCTAACGAATAGCTCTATCGTAAATTCACAGCTGCCATTATTTTAAAAATTTTCGTCTTTAAGGCTTAACAGGCGCGGCAAATGTCGGTGTTTCGAAGGGGGCGGGGGCGGGGGCGGGGGGGGGGAGGAATTTCCTTTTAATTAATGAGACTTTTTTTAAGTTTGTAGGGGGGGCGGATGATAATTCTTAACACCCCCTTCCCCAAGTCGATAACTCAGAGGAATGGCAGCTAATACTCTAGCCGATCGATTTTTTAGGGGGGCGGTGTACAATTTTCCCCTTTTTAGGATGGATCAGTCGACTTCGAAAAAAAAAAATGCATTTTATGTTTATGGGACAAAAGAGGAAAGAAGTAAAAAAAAAAAAAAAAGGAAGGATGAATTATTTTTAACTTTTAGACCCGCGAGCTCAAAAATAAAACGAAATCTCCGTACAATGGGGATTAATGTATTTTAAGAAAATTTCGCTACAAATTTTTTACGCATTTTTATCCCGGGGTATCTCTAATTTTCAATTACTTATACTTTTTTCCCTCCTGCTTTAAAATGATGAGGAATTTATTTTACCCTCACGGTGGATTTTAACCCTAACATGCGATTCTTTCAACCCGCGGGACAAATTTCAAAATACCGAAGAAAAACACGGACCTCCATTTGGCAGCCGAGTCAGGGAAACCGATTAAATTGAGACAGATGCTTGTTTTTTTTTTTTTTTCTTGTTTGTTTCTTTCTTTTTGTCAGCTACTTTGAAATTTTTTTTATTATTATTTTTAAATAAGTGAGTGCAAAATTGCATTTTTTTGCCTTGCGACCTTGCAAGCCAAAATTTTTAGCCTTGGGCGGACGGGTGCATAAGTTGCCAGAAGCAACAAATAGCCAATTATCTGTCATTTCCTGGTTAAACATTTTCTGTGTTAAAGGGGGAAAAAAGCTCGAAAAGCTCTAAGCGTCTCCTGACCGCGAATTTTTTAAAATTGTTGTTAACAATAATAATCGGTTATTTTTTGACTGTCTGATTGTTTTCATTTTTATTTTTCTCGTGGATGTTGGTTTATTCAGGCTCTCAGCCAAAAGCTCGTTTGCGGACACCACAATAAAGATGAGCTTATGTTTTTGTTTGAAAGTGATATAGCCTGAATTTGTAAAAGAGGGACAGGTTAATGCGGCTGGATATGATGTCCGTAACCTTTATTTTAAAGGATGATTAGCAATAAGCAGCGCATCGTAGGGGCTGCAAAGGTTTTGAGTTTTTTTACCGCTCTCGCATAAATTACCGTATAGCTCCCCTGCAAAGCTCGTAACGGAGCAATATTTTAGGTCCCAATCACTTGAAGACTTGGTACCGTAGATTGGGGTGAAGTTGAAAGGAAATTAAAAAAAAAAAATTCTAGGTTTATTTTAAGCACTAAAAATAAATTTTTTTTATTTCATTAAGTGGATATTGTTTTTGGGATACTTAAGTAGAAAATTTTATTTTTAGTGCCTAAAATAAACCTAGAATTATTTTTTGAATTTCCTTTCAACTTCACCCCAATCTACGGTACATGAGAGTAAAAAGTTTTTGGGAATGAAGCTCGCCCTGTCCTAAGTTTCATGGAAATTTGTTACCTTAAGCAGGCTCCGTGTACTTTATAAAACAGAATATCTGCTGACATGCCTTAAATTCAAAATCTCTACAATATCTGGATAAAAGGTCGAAATATTGTATTGCTGCACCACCTTGGAAAAAGGCTTATTCCTGTATTTCGACTGAAATCGTGTTAGCAGCAGAGGGTCGAATCTCAGCCGCTAATAAATAGAGTATTGAAATACATAGTATTTTTCTTTACAGAAAAGTAGTATTTTCTTTGAAAAAATATTTAAAAAGAAAAAACAAATTGAGTTAAAATTTTAGCTGAATGAGCCTAGGAAGGAAATGATGGATTATATTTTCATGAAGAAAACATACATTGGAAGGGATTTTAAGAAGAAAGAAAGTAAATACTCTTGACAAGTGTATAGATGGCCGGCCAAAAAATATCGAAGCATGAAAGTGTTTTTCGCCCTGTAACAGCACTGCAACTTTTCCATCAGCTTGAATGCCCTAACTAAAACGAATACAATTAAATGAAGGAGTTTTTTTAATTGAGGAGCAAGGTTTTCGATGAATGAGTGATGAAAAATTATTTCAAACATCTCTCCGTTTCAGCAAAACGCAAGTTTTTTTTATTTGTTTCATTGTTTGCAATTGACTTCCGTTATAACGGAATCATTGGAATTTCAACTTTTTCCATTCACCTCAGACTAAAAATTTTGAACTATTTAGACTGACTTAGATTATATTTAGGCTAAGTTTTCAAAAATACTGGCAAAGACTCGCTTGTGCCCTTGCTATTAAAAAGGTGTTCGAAATATGCCGATCCGAATCTAGGTTATCTTTGAGTTTATTTTGTGTTCTAACTGGATCCACAAAGATGGTCATGATTTTAATAGAAAAACTGGGAAATGAGTGAAACTCATACCCTTAAAATCGCATTTTTTTACCCTAAAAACCTTTAAAATATGATAAAAAAATAGCCCATTAATTCCAACTATTTTCGAGAAAAGTTTAAGTGACGCAGGAGTAATCCATTTTTTTGAACATTCATATTTAAAAAAAAAACGCTCATATTAACGTTTTGGAGCCAGATATCAAAATTCCGCTTCCGAGCAACAATTCTTATCAATATTAGGCACCTTCCTGAAAAATCTCATACCTGACAATACAGTACTTTTTTGAGAAACCTTAATCTACTAAACTCCTATTATAAATTGCCGGGAATTTATCCTGGATCAAGGTACGGCATACGTGTAATCCAATCACACGAGTTGTGGGATTTCATTACTAGAGGGTGGTTCACATTTTCCGAAATGTTGTCCGATAGCCGAGTTCCACGACATATACTTCATTTTAGGCCGATATACCCACGAAAAAATGAAAAAAAAAAAAAATTGTTGTCACCGTTAAGAGGCGCCTCCTTTCATTAGAAAAAATTAGTCATTTTAAATTTAAAGCTATTTCTTTTTTAAGTTCGCCAATAAATACAAGATTCAAAAAAATTTGTCCCAATAGCATCATAAAAATTTGTCAGACTTTATGTTCTTAGGCGTGTAGAATCCGAAAATAATAACAGTTTTGTGATAAAAAAATTTTGGGCAAATTTTCAAGCTCAATTCTGAGTTTTTCCAGTTTTTCAAGAGTATTTTTGTTAAAAAATCAAAAAATCTGTAACATAGGAGTGTCGAATTTTGCTAAAACTATTTCGACTTACGTTTTAAGAGGTGGGGAATCCAAAAACAGTAACAGTTTTCCGAAAAAAAAAAAATCCTAGGGTTTATAAATGGTACATTTCTGTGATTTCGGGCTACTTTTTTCCCCTTTATCTTGTATATAGCGAAACAGGGTCTCAATGGGCGTTCTAAAATTTGTCAAAAGCATCTTAGGGGTCGTACATATATTACGTAAGCATATTTAGGGGGGGAGGGGCTCCGGTCAATGCTTACGTTTGCTTACGAAGGGGAGGGGGGGAGTCTGTAAAATCTTACGTAAGCATTCATATATATATATATCTTTTAACCAATGGATATAAAAATCGATTGGAGTAATAAAATAAAAACAAAACAAAACTGAAAAAAAAATAATAAAAATTTCAAACCACAAATGAAGGAAAATCATAAAAAATGAGGAAAATCATAAAAAAACTAAATTAAAGGGATTTTAAGGAAAGAAAAATATTACGTAATATTAGGGGGGGGGGGTCCTCCAAAATCTTATTTTGTCTTACAATGGGGGGGAGGGGGTCAAAAACTGTCAAAAAAATGCTTACGTAATATATGTACGACCCCTTAAGTCGTGTTTCAAAGGCTTCTAAGGTCAAAAATAACAAAATTTATCTGAAAATAAAATTTTTGCGCCGTTATTAAATTTTGTTATTTTCGACCTTTAAGAGCCTTTGAAACAATATTTAAGATGGTTTTGACAAATTTTAGAACACTCATTAAGACTCTGTTCCATTACACCGTGTGATAGAAACACAAGAATTGCGTAGTATAATTTCACACAAGAAACCAAAACCCGGGTTATTAACCCCTCCTCCATAAGTTCATTTTTTTAAAAATTATATAAATTATTTAAAATCTGTTTTTTTTTTTAGGCGAAAAACGAAATATTTGATCACATTATAATGACTAATACAGGGTTTTAAAAACCACGGTTTTATAAGAGACCTTGGGTTAAAACAGGGATAGACTGTTTTTCATTTTCTAAAAAATTTTCAGCATGTTGAAAAATTTAACTGATGTCTAAAAGCCAGATTTATATCCATCAGGACCTTTCGTTAAGATTAATTAATTTTTATTTTCGCATCTTAAAAAAATGATAAATTCGACATTTAACCGTTCGCCGCGTATATAAATTGTTATGTAAAAAAATTAAAAACATATTTCTTGACATTATTTTAAGATAAATGATGGTAAAGCGTGAAGATGATTTTAATAATCTCGCTGAAAGAGAGAATTAGTTGAGCGACAAATTAAAAGATTCCGCTGAATAACAAATATCTTGTTATACATCATCTTGTCTTGTGCATGTATAAACATACACATATCATGTTTGTAATTCAAAACAAAAACGAAATTTACAATCCTTTTTTTCTCCTTGCGTGCGGTTTCGATTTTATAAAGAACAATATCAGCGTGAGATCTCCGAATTATTTCCAATTAAATTATTGGCACTTTATCATGTAATTGCTTAATTTCAATTAAAAAGTTCTTTAAACTCTGCCATAAGTTAATGATGAGTAAAAGGAAGCTTTTTTAAAATCGTAGGTGTTAATACAGTTTCAAAATGAATTGTTGGGTTTTTCTAACGATTCTCCTTTTTTTTTAAAATGGAGGTTTTGTTCGTTTCTCCGCCAAATTTTTTTTGAATTTTTGAGATTTCCGGATGCAGGCTCATGAAATGTATATCGATTTGCTACTTTGATTTTCAGTCTTAAATGTGATGCACGTAGGAGAATTTCGGTGAAACAGGCCTGGAAAGATAACCTCAATTGGGTTTTATATAGATTTTTTTTTTTTTTTAGGTTTTCCTCTTTCATCTTACTAGGTAGCCCTTCTTGTCTTTGGCAACAAAAGCTACCAAATTGGTGTTGGGGTTTGGAAAAATCAAAAAAGGCATTGATTTTATGTATCCTTCATTCGCTTTCTTTTTAAATATAATTTTTCGCTGGTTTGTTAAAGTTTCTTAATGAAAAGGAAATTCTTTTAAGCAGTCATTACTTTTATAAGGTTTTTCTTGTGGTTAAATTACCCTTTGGCTTGTTCCGTAACTTAATTGCCTAATTTTATATCGCATTTGTTTGGCTTTTCTTCAATAGGGAAGTTTTTGGTGTGTTCTTAAATCATTTGACTGTTCGGAAATCTTTTTAAGTATTAGCTAAGTTTACAATCGTAAGGCTGCGCTCCGGTAATCGTTGATGGCTGACATTGGAAGATTATGCACGAAATTGTTTCGATGCTTGGATCGAACTCACTTTAGCTGTGGTAATTAAGGACTCTTGATTCAAATAAAATAAATGAAATGCTTTGAAGGAGCGATTTTGGAGATATTTAACTTCAAGGAAAAGATTAGAGAAATATTTAAAGGAAAAGTTGAAAAAAGAGAAAAAGATAAAGTCCTAGACAGTGTCGGCAAACCGGACGGAACCTGAGTTTTTCACGGTTTCGAGCCGAACCACACGGGCAAAGTTAATCACGAAAATCGGAACCCAGAACTCGAACCCTGTTCCTGACCGCAAAAACCCGAATCCGTCGCTAAAACTGTAGTGGAACCAAACCGAAACCGAACCTCGAATTTTTCAGGGGCCGAACAGGGCCGAACCTTAAGTGAGACCGTACCGGACCCAGAACCCGAATCGGGTTTTCCCAAATAGCCGGACCGACCCTTATTGTTTTGAGACGGATATACCAACACTGTTCCTGAAAATTGTTTTGGAAAAAGTTAAAAAATTAAGAATGCACAGAATTTTTCAGTTTTCGGGAAAACATAACCCGAAATCGAGTTTCGAGTTCCAGTTATGTAATTTTCGAGACGAGTCGGTAGTCGGGAGACGAGACGAGACGAGTCGAATGAGGGGCCAAGTTTTTTGATTTAACTCAAAATTTAGAATTCTGTACCTCAGTGCAGAACATCGCCAAGTCCATTCAAGGATTGCAACTTCTTATTTCAAACCTGAGTTTACAAAAGGTATACAGGCTCAACGGTTGGCACTGCTGATTTTGTGCCTTCTGCAAGAAAGTTTATTTCGTTAACAAATAGGAATGTCTGATATACAGTATATTTATGTTTGTATATTTACCGGTATATATATACGTATATATATACGTATATATACGTATACATTTACTCATAAGTTAAACATTAAATTTAATTTAGGAAAAAAAGCTATTATTTTTTCTGGCTGTCCTAGGGGGTTTTTCGGTCATTAAGTCAGAGAAAGGTTTAATATGAAGCTTATTACAGTTTACTTATGTAATTTAAGCAAGGAAAAAAATCTTTTTTACTGGTTTTTAGATTTCCCTCCGTTAGGCGCTCAGTTATACTTCCAGCCATACGACGCCATTTTTGATAAAATGGCTGTGGCCGATAAAATTATGACCGTGCAAAAGTTAAATTATATTAGTGAATTATTGTCATTATTCATTAATTAACGAGTAACTATCGATGTAAAATCAAAATATTAGCGAATTACGCCCTATTTTATAAATGAAAATTCATAAATATACAACGTATACCTTGGCTGGTATATATACTGTATATATACGTATATATATACGTATATATATCCTGTATATTTAAGACTAGACATCCCTAGTTAAGTTAACTCGCACAAGACATTAATTTGAGTTGGCAACGCTTGTATGATTTGTATAGTCAGGTTTGAAATAAGAAGTTGCAATCCTTGAATGGACTTGGTGCTGTTCTGCACTGAGTACAGAATTTATTGCTAAACAATTTTTTAAAATTCGCCGGATTTAGTCCAAAAGTTCCGCAAAATAGCAAAATAACACGAACAGCAATATCCACACTGAGAAAACGAATGATTAAATCTAACTGAATATATTAGTGGAAAATGGGTTAACTAATAATATTAGTTAGCCAAACTATTTTTTTGGTTAGACTAACTAATAAGAAAAAGTTTTTTTACTTAAATCAACTAAAAAAATAGTTTGGCTAACTAATATTATTAGTTAACCCATTTTCCACTAATATGTTTAGTTAAATTTACTCCTTCCGTTTTCTGAGTGCAGGAACAAAACCAGCTTAAATAGGAAATTTTGGTGTATTTCTGACTCGAGTCCGCATTTTCATGCAGACATTGCCACATTTGACACACGAATTTCGAAAAATGTTCGAATCGAGTCGAGTTGATTTTAAATTTTGATTTTAATCAATCCGTAAGGGTCTCTTAAAAAATGTAAGAAATTGTGATTTTTTTTTTTCTTTGTTTGTAACTAAAACCCAACCAAACTTTTGCGAAAAATTTATTAGGACGAAGATTCGGAATTAAAATATTAAAATTTGAAAATTTTACTATAGTCCGCTACGACATTCGCAACCATGTCCTGCCTAAGTTTTCTTTTCTAAATAAAGTGGAATAATCGGAAGCGATTTTAAGGGAAGAAAAACCATCTCATTAAAATTTTTTTCTCAAGTGGAATGAAACGCAAATGTAAAATCATACATTATTTCTTGAAAGATTTGGCAGGGGAAATAACTTCCGTCTTTAACTGACACGTTCCATTTTACCTGTCGGGTCGGTTAACTTTGCACTGACAAATCTTTGACCCGGGCATCGGTTCGCTTGTCCTAAAGGACGACATTTTTATTTAAAAAAAAGAGAGAAAGGCAGGTCAGTTATCAGAAACCAAGGAAATAATCAAAAATCCGTACATCAAGGACAATCCGTAGGCGGGCGGATTTCAAAGAAAAAATATTAATAAAAGGCGCCGCAGTAGAAATTCGATTAATCAATCAAACGAAAAATATCCCAGCTTCAAAAATTTTGACGGACAACAAACAAAATATTTTCGCAGTCAAATCAATATGTCGATTTTAATGAAAAAAAATGTTTTCTCTGCAAAGGAAAAACAAATGGAGCTTTTATAAATTCACTTGTATTTCATGAAAATAACCATTCAGTCTGATGGTAACGAGCCGTTAAATCTAAAAAAATTTTAAAATTCGGTCTTGTCAAAAAACTCGCGATAAAAATCTAAATATAATAATATCAAAGACATCGTTATTGCCGTCTCGAAAATTATAATTTATTAACATTGTTGTTCTTTTCATCGGTTTAACTGTTTGTATTTTTTTTCTTTTTCTTTTTCTTTTTCCGTCGGCCAAATTATTTAATAAAAAGTGATATCTTTTTTTTATTCCGTTTCAAGCCGATCGATTTGCTTTTTTTTTTTCGATTAGAATCGAAAAGTGGTTCGGAAAAGAAAGGGAATCGAAAAATAATTGATGTTTAACCGCAACTACATTAAAAACAAAACAAAAAAAAGTCTCGAAGAAAAGTAAACATTAGCGTGCCAAAATACACAATACGAACTATGTCGAAGCCAATCTGATCGGTCGAAAGCGGTATTACATCACCAAATCTCTAACTGTGGTCAGAAACGTCAGTTTTTAACTAAAAAATGTTTTTGCAAAAAACAAAAAAATGCATAAGTAGTTTGAGTTTCGAACTTGGCAAGAATCGGGATATGGTTTTGTAGCTAGAAACAAGAGGTGGCTGTTCCCACGCTCTATGCCGACAAAGGAGGAAGTATAAAATTAAATGAAATTCCCTTTTTCTTGGTTGTGTGAATTCTGACACTTCTCGAAAAATAAATCTGAGCGGGACATGTTTGATATTTTTGACGATCGAATGGACTTATAGCAAGGTGCTTAATTTTTTCCCCAGTCCCGTCTCGCTGTAAAAAGTTTCGAAAAGTTAACGTTTTATAGTAATTTTGGACATTTTTTTCGTATTGAAGAAAAGTTGAAAGCTGATATTCATGTTTTTCGATCAACTCCCGTAGAAGCAACTTAAAAGTATTTTTCAAAACAAGTGAAATTGGTCAACTTATACTTAGTGTCCAAATTGGGAGAAATAGTATTTTTTATACCAAGGACAGCAGGTGGCACTTTTCTGAGCTGGAGACAGCGGGGTTGCCAAGCCGAGCTGAAGACGAGGTTTCGCAACTCGCAACAACAACCCCGCTGTCTTCAGTTCACGATTAGGGCCCCTTGTTGTTCTTGGTGTAAAACATATTTTTCATTACGAATGAAAATCGGAAGGTTTTTTTTTCGGTTTTCTTATTCTATACCATATTAACTTTTTAAAGTTAACTTTTTAGTCCGTGGAATAAGAAGTCATGTCACTTTCGTTATTTCAAAAAGTTATGCTTTTTGCTCCTCCGAACACAACCTAAACTTTTTTTACTTTTTTTACTTTTACCCACAACCTAAACAAACCTAAACTTTTTTGCGTATGAGTAATGAAAAATTACAAATTTTACCATTCAAATGATAAGACATTCTGGGTGCCCTTACTCCTCCTAATACTGTCATACCTGTTGCAGAACAAACGTTGAATTGGCCGGAACAATGAAGAACAAATCAAAAGCAACCGACAAAGGCAAAAATTTTTGATAAATTCAAATTGGGTCCTACGTTCGCGTGAAGTTAGCAGGACCCACCAACTTTTGGCTCCAGTTTTTTTCAGGTTAGAGAACAAATTGAAACAATCGCGGAACTATTAAAGAACAATGAAAAGCTACTATATAAGACTATTTTCGATCAAATCCGTTGACTGGGTCCTCCCAACTTCACGGACGTAATGCATAATATTTTCAAAATCGTGACCTCAGAAACAAAAGGATATCTAAAAAAAAATGTCTATGTTTAACTTACGAAAAGTCAAAATGTGATATCACCTTTGTTTCTAAGGTCGCGAAAATATTGAAAAATATTTAAAAAATATTTTATAAATATTAATAGTTTTTTTCTTATTGGGTGTACTTTTAAGTACCGGTTATTCGCCCTCAAAAAAAAAAAAAAAAAAAATTGCTTTGCTTTATTTTACAATTTTTTTCTTTTTGTTTTAGGAAAGTTGAAGTATCAAACATTCAAGATGATGGACGTAACGTTTACCGAAAGGCAGAAAATGGGGAACAGATTAAAAAAAATCTACGAACAGGTCATATTCGAAAGAAGGGTGTTGATGGTTTGCACGATTTTAATCGGATTATCAATAATCATATGGTGCGTCTCAATAGCCACGGATTATTGGTTCGTGGTCGACGGAGGGAAAGGGATATACGTTCCAGAAACTAGGAGATATTTTTATATGAGTCATTCTGGGATTTGGAGGATATGCAGGTGATTTTTATGTTCCAAATAAAGATTTATGATTTGCGGTGTTCTCACGAAAAGCAACTTAAATCCATTTTTTTCCCCCTTCCTTTTTTCAGATTCGCTTTTGCCAATGAAACTACAGGAGTGACCGAAGGTTTCAGTCCGGGAGACACCGGGAACGTGACCGGAATATCGGAGACCAAAGGAAAAATTACGTATTATAGTGAGTATTTTCGCAAAGATAAAGAAACGAAATTTCAAAAAAATCCTTTTCAACAGTTAATTTATCAAGACTATCGTTTTGGATGTTTGCTAATTTAGCATCTCGAGGTTTCAATAATGCAGATCCCTATTAACATAAATGTTTACCGAACTAACGATCCAAGGAAAAAGCTTTTGATTGTTTTGTTTTATTTTTCTCTCCTCGTGTGTGTTTTTTAAGAGTTTTTCTTTTTTAAACATAAACTGGGCAGCGGTGTAGCAGTGCTTGAAAGCCAAGGGGCAAAGAGGGTTTCCACCTTGCAAGTTTGGCCGATCCTCCCCCCAAACTATTTTAAAATGCAAACAATAGATTGATCCCCAGCGGTTGAAATTGAGAAGGTTGAGGGGAAACCAAGATAATGAGCAATAAATGTGAGTATAAAGCTCTTCTCTCATTTCGATAATTTTGTTTGTTTGTAAATTGTTCGGCAGTTAAATATGAGAAGTGAAAAAGATGTGTAAAGGCTTTTGGAGGGGATCGGGGAAGGACGGAGTTATTTTTATTGAATTTTCATGAATAATTTCACGAGGAATCGATCACTCATCACCTCTGGCTTTTTTGTCGTTTTATAGCCATTTAAATTTCAAATGGGATCATGCCCGCGGGAAATGCGACTACATATAATTCAGATTCTCATTTTATTGAACCCTTTTTTTTTTCTCCGGTACTCGGAATTTTTTCTTTTATTTTCGTAAGGTAAATCCAATTTAGTCAAATACAAATTGTTTTTAAAGCCTCGAGGAGCTGGCCAATAGGGATATTTTTCGCCGATTCCGGAAATCTTTAGCAAATTTTCCTTTTCATTTTTCCAAAAATTTAAGAAGTTTTTAGCTTTTTTGGGGCTATTCCTGACTTTAACCTTAAGCCGGCAGGTTTTCGCTGCTTAAAAAAATCTAGAAAAAAAATTAGGGTTTATCAGTGTCCCAGGGAGCATTGATTTTGGGGTTTACATTTTCAAATTCGAAAGTTGCCAAAATAAGGAATACCCGACTAATAGTAAATTTTTGGAAGTTGATGATGTAATATACATATTCCGCCGTTTCTGACTGAACGCAAGCCGAAAAAAGCAGTGTCAGAAAAAATTGACAGTTGCTAAGGTCAGATTAATATTCTGAACTAATCGAATGCCGTTTTACTGGATCTGGCCCCGTGGATTGCTGCTGTTAGTGATCAACAAAATCGGTCGTTTGTCTGTCATCAGAAAGTTAATAGGATAAAGCTCATCATAGATAAGTTTTTTTTGTAATTTTTTTTTTTTTTTTTTTTTTTTTTTTGAAGAAAAAAAAAATTTTCCTTAAAAACAGAATATATTTAATGGATGTTTTCAAGTCAATCAATAAATTATGGGATTCTGTCTAATACCGGTGTCATTTATCAAAATAAAAGGAATAGGAATACATCGTACGTGTTGCCTAGATCGTAAATTCACTTTACAACTTCCGTATTATACGACAGCTGTAAATTCCAAATGACGAAATCTATTTTAATGATGTTTCTTTAAATTTCTTTTCTGACCGGGGAACGCTGAGAAACCAATACGGTTCTAGCAACCGTTTTCAGTTATGCCACTATAAAAGTTGTTAAACAATATATCCCTTCAAAAGGAAGCATAAACGGATTCTGCTAAGCAATGTTCGGAATGGTTATCGTTAAGTCTTATTTGAGGAAAAGGTTTGCGTCTACCGTCTGCAACTGTTTTCTTAATCCAAATATTTCTTTGAGGGTGTAAATTTTTAGCGGAAAACCAAAGTCGCTCTGGGGCTGTCGGCTTCTTAATGGTAAATAACGGCGGCTTCGGATTTGTTGAATAATAGCTTAAAAACCAATCCAACGCAGATCGTTATTAGTCCATTTAAATATTACTTCATCATTCTGGGGGAGAGGGGGTGTCATCCAAGTTTAATTAGCGAGGGAGAAGAGGTCAAAAATGTTCCAAATATATATGACGAAAATTTGATCGGCATCTAAGCAGCCGACACACAGTGGTCTGAAAACATCAAAAAAGCGGTAAAAACCTCTAAAAAAATTTTATTTTTTGTGAGATATTTCTATGTAAATGTGATTATGGATAACAAATAAGTCATGTTTGACTACTGAATCATATTAAACATGATATCCCTTGTGGTATTATGACCTAAAAGATAGGCTTCAAATTAGTCGAGAAATTAGTGTTTTTTAAGAGCTCTTTCGCGGCTGATTTTCTTTTCCATAGATTAAGGGGGAAAAAATTGTAATCATGAACGTTTCCCAAATGGGTTAGGCTATAGGAAATCGGAATTCTTGATTATAAAATCCAAAATTAAAAGGGCATAACTGCCCATTGAAAATGACAGATTTTTTTGGGGGAGTAATCATTTTTTGTTAGTGTTTTACAAAAATTTTCCGCTTAATACCTTTTCCGTTGCAACTAAAATTAAATGCCCATAGTATGAACTAAAAATAAAAGAAAAAAAAATTTGTGCAAATTTGCGACTTTAAGAGTGCTGCACCATATCGCAGACTGCTGTTATAGTATCTTAGGACAACGAAATGCGCGATATAAATTCAGGATGTCATTCAAAAGCGGAAATTTGAACTAATTAGAAGTTTTTAGGGCCACTGATTTCAAATCTGACGTTAAAATTTGAAAATTAAAAATGGCGGATCCAATATGGCGAACATTTTTTTTGAAATTCGAATATCGTCTTTGGTTATAGGGGTTTTCGAGGTCGCTGATTTCGAATTTGTCGTTAAATTTTAAAAATTCATAATGGCGGACAATATAGAAAATAGATTGCCATATTGGACAGATTCGAAATCAGTAAACTCGAAAACCCCTACAATCAAATTTTAAAGTCGATTTTCAAATAAATGAAAAAATTTCTCGCCATATTGGATCCGCCATTTTGAATTTTTAAAATTTAACTGTAGATTTGAAATCAGCGACCTCGAAAACTTATAATTTGATGAAATTTTGGCTTTTTAATAGCATTCCGAGTTTATACCGCTTTTTTTATGTTTCCAGACCACTGCGCGACAATCTTCTAGCGAATTCTTATTTCCGAAAAATAAATCAAGAAACCGTTAAAATTTTTTATTGTTTCGATCGGCTTTTTGTGTGGTAAAAAATTTTATAGAAAACATGGGTTCTGCTATTATTTTGAATTTCGGTCAGATATTTTTTTTTTTTAAATTCCGACTTAATGATTATTCTATCGCCGAAAAAATGTACACGGTAAATCCAAGAACGATTAACCCGTTGATCTGATGAAAAAGGTAAGCAAAATGTCAGAGAACAGTGTGTTTGGATTTTTTTTTTTTTTTACTCCTTGAAAAAGATTGATTTGTTTACTATTATTTATTTTATTTTACTTTCTTTTTCGTTTTCAAGCCGCGTTTTTTTTCCTTTTTTTTTTTTTTTTTTTTGGTTACCGTAGGAGGAACGAAGGAGCAAAAAAAAATAATAATTAGCAAGTCTTTCACAGCCTCACACTTAAAGGATGATTGAAAAAACAACGGAAAAAAAAAGTGAAATATTCAAAGGGCAATTATGATCCGTGCCAAAATAACGTTAGTAAATAAATAGTAATCGCGCTTCGGTTGAACGTGATTTGGCAGAACTGTTTTTCTCATTAGCTTTCTAATTTCTTTCATTCATTTTAGGAGTCCGAGAAAAGGGGGGAACGTTTCAGGGAAGCTGTAGCTCGGTTTTTTTCTCCCGAAGAAAAAAAAATATCCCTGGAAATTTATGGAAATGAGTTTTTGTTATTTTTAGGAAAATCTTTCGTACTTGAAAGTTCCCCGAATCTGGAATGTCGAGAAATATTTGTTGAGCATGATGAAGATTTTCGGACGGAAAGCATAAAATTTCAAATTTTCGATTTGATAAATTTTTAGTTTTTTTAAATATTTTCAAAAAGATTTATACCCGGGGATTCGTCAAGGTAAACTTTTCGAGAAATCAGTTCTCCTCAATTTAAAATATTTCGCCGTTGTGAGGCACTTCAAAATGTTTGACTCTACTTTAAACTAATTTTTTCTTTCTTCTTTTTTTTTTTTTTCAGAAAAATGTAAATACCACGAGATTTCTGCAAACGAGACGAGAATTAAGCTAGATCCTTCTTTAGATAGAACTATTATGAGTAAGTATGATTTTACTTTTCATTCCCGGGCTCCTAGCAGCAGGGAATCAGAGCTAATAAGTTTCTGAAATTGCTTAGGGCTTTGGCGAATAAGAGGCTTTTTTCGGTGCTGGGGATTTCCATACCCACGTTTGAGCACGCGAGTGGGATTAACCCTATAAACACTGTCTTGGCATACCAGCCAACCTTCCAAAGTTTCGTTGTCGGAGCAAACTATTAACACGTTTAAATTTGGTAAAATATTTTTCCAGCTCTGTGATTTTATTACACGATTCATGTAATAAAATCACTGTGTGATTAAATCACATAAATTCTATAATTTTATCACACGCTCAAAAAAATCAGCCAGGGGGTAGAAACGTTTTTGGAGCGCCTATGTTTAGCTTATGTAAGCTCATAAACGGAATCATTTCTTTTGCTCCCATAAGCTAAACATTAGAATCGGAAACGATCATTTTGACTAATTTCACCCCCTGAAATCAGCCAGTAATACCATTACATAAATATTGTGATAAAATCACAATTTTAAAGAAAAATCTGAAATTCTAAGTGTTACCGTTTTGCTCCAGTAATGAAATTCGGTCAGGTTGTTCGGCATATGGAGGCAGGATTATAGAGCCAATTCCGTTCCCATGCTCAAACGTGGATACGGAAATCCATGGGGCCGAAAAAAAGCTTCATATTCGCCAAGGTCCTTTGATTGGCCAGCAGGAAAGACATTCAGGGTGCCTGAGGCATTAATTTTGCTTCTGAAAAAATCATTCTTGTACGAATTGTCTTTTTTAGATTATAATCGCACAGAAGCCGTATTCGCCGCCATAACGCTTATGCTTATGGTGCTAGGCTTCATATTTTCATGCTACACATTTAAAAATCCTAGATACATGTTTAAAAGGACTGCAGGCGGACTGCACTTCCTTTCGAGTAAGTACCCAAGTTGCAAAAGCTTCCGTCAAAAATAATGACAATCTTTTTTTTTGTTTTTTTCTAGCGGGTTCTTCTTTCACAGTAATCGAAGTTTTAATTAATTCGATCGAATACGAACGTCGACATATTCCTTTCACATATCCGTCCGGTGCCACCCACACCTACGGTTACAGTTTCGTCTTAGCTTGGCTGGTATTCATTTGCAATTTATCTGCGGGTTGCGCTTTCATGTTATTTTCGAGGAAGAGGAAAGGGAAAAAAGCTCCCACGGAAGAGATCGCAATGGCAGACGAGCCGACTATCATCGGACGATGATGGGAAAAAATGTTTTAAAAATAAAATAGAAGTGAAAGGACCAAATTCGAAATTTTTGGACGAGAGACGAAGAGAAAAGTTTTTTTTTCTTTAGTATTCCTGACTATCGATGTTATGCGTTGTTTATTCGTTTATTTTTTTAGATGTAAGATGTTTAATTAATTATTCATATTCATAGTAGTGAACTTTTGCTGGACAAAAAGAGATCTAAGCTGGGGGCTTCAATTTTTTTTTCAAAAATGTTGAAGCACGTTTGACCGCACTCTTCTTGAACAGCAAAATTTCATCAAAAAAATCGAATTTTTTTCGTTAAAAAGACATTTTTAATAATTTTTCTAGTCTGCCATGTTCTTTTCAGCCACAAGATTGGGATGAATTAATTGTTTAAATGTTGTTATTTCATTTTAAAAGACAGTTTCTCGATAAATGATCAAGGACATAAAAAGTAATAAATAATAAAAAATAAAATAGCTTAGAAAAAAATATATCACGAACATGAGACTGATTTTTTCGCACATATTTTATAGCTCTTTTAATTATTTTTCTTACTTCAATGTTACCGTTTTTTTTTATTGTAAATTTTTTTAATTTTTTCTGTCAAAATTAAGCTTAAATTATGGTTGAAGTTTATTTTCATAATGATTCCCCATCAGAAGGTTTAATCGGGTTGGATGCAATCAAAGATTTTAACTCGGCTCAACTTGGTTATTTCGGACTTTTTGAAAGCAAAACAGAATGACTTGAATGTTAATATCCAAGTCTCCTGACCATAAAAAAAATAATAATGTGGCAGATACATCCATGATTTACCTGCCTGATTTAAGTGAATTAAAAGATCGAGTTAAATTCGTAGTTGTACATTTTACTGAAAACCACTCATTTCTTTCAAATAGATTTTATAAATGAAAGTGATCGAAATTCGTAATAATTTGTATATTAATTATAATAATGTTAGTTAAATCGAAATGATAAAAAATAATTGTAGTAATCTTGTTCTCCCGTTTTTTTTAAATTAAATTCAATTTAATCAATAAAGGTGTTGGTTTTCGTCGTCTGCATTTTGCAGTTCTAAAAATGTTTATTTGAGCAAAAAATTGTTTTTAAGGCCTTGAGTTCAAAACTCCGGAAAACAAAGTTTCCAAGAATTTTTTTGGTGATTTGTTTTTAGTACTAATTATTTCGACCGATCCTATTCCATTCGCGTAGAATTTGAGCAGCCGGATTCCTGGGCTTAATTTTCCGAACATCCCCTACTTTGTTTATATTTTCTTTTTTGAATATAATTTCAAGAAAATATAAACGAAGAAAAAGACAGCCTAGCACACGATAGTATGAATTAGCGGATTTGTACTGTCGTGGCCTAGACTTAAAGTCGATATTTTACTATTTTCAGGTATGAGCTATTGGTTTTTGTTAAACATCCTCCTAAACTTCACCGGCGTTGCGTCTTTTTAAATTAAACCATGACACTGGAAAACGGTGTAAGGAAAATGTAGCCAATTTTTTTTCGTCGACAATTGGTAAGTAAACCATGTAATTTTTTCCCCCTATTAATATAATAAGATACTTAAATGTCAATCGTTAATTTGAAAAAAGGACATATTTACCTTATGAGACATGGCCCTTTTTTAATCGATTTTTCAAATTAACGATTCATTTGGATGTCTGAAAAGGGGCCGCTTGAGTATTTGTATCTTAAAAGATTTGGTTTTTTTAAGTTTTGATTTCACAATATTCCAAAGCACAAATTCCCAGGTGTGCCGTTTCCAGACATTAATAAATTTACTTTTAAAGGCAAGTAGAGCTTAATAAATATCGCTGTCCATAATTTTTTAAAGCACAGTGGTACACAAGATATACTGAACCAATATTATTTTTTTTTAACAACACAAAATGAAGACTTTATTTCGATTCATTGGTTTAAAAACGTTCTGTTACTTCCAAACCGTCCGCCAACTTTTTTTTTATTTTATAGATTGGTAATATAGCTTAATATTTGAGGGTTTTGAAAGTGGTACTTGTCCCATACCACTATGCTGCAAAGGCCGATTACCCGTTTGCATGTAAAGGATCTCAGCCTGGTTAATTTCCCCAATCTCGAATTATTTTACACCGAAAATAAAATAATTGCTTCCGCCTTTCGTAAAAAAAAAAGAAAAAAAAAAAAGTTTTTATTCCATAAAAAATCAGGAAACAACTAAGTTGTTGCAAATCATAGCAAAAAAATAAGGCTTTATTAATCATGAATTAAAGCAATGAAACTTTCATGAAACGTTTAAATTTATGCCTTTTTAGTCCATTTTTTGGACTTATTTTTTGGAGCCCGTAAGTAGCATCGCGGAAAATGGATATTTTTTTATTTACTAATATTAATAGTAATAGTGACAAAAAAAATATTTCACTTAAATCTGAAACCCTAATGTTGAAGAACTATGCGATTTCGCCGAGAAGGGAACTCTAAACTCTACTAAATCACGTGGAAAATCAGGTAGGATTTTGGCAAAGGTCAATTTTGGTAGTTGACATATTTCCTGACAAAGCCTCATTAACAGTGTTTTCTTGTTATTTTAGTCGAATAATAATTTTGCCAGGAACACTATGCAGATGGGAAAGCTTCTTGGTCGTTTTGAGTGTTTTTCCAGATTTTTAGGTAAGTATTTTTACCGGAAGTATTTTTTCCGGTGATAGATGAGGGAGTTAATGGACACTTGCAATTATATATTTAAATTAGAGTTTTGCTTAATCCGTTCTGTTCTTAACTCTATTTATAGTATTTTTTTATCATGCTATTCCGTAAAACGATACCAAAATGAATAATTTGTGTTTCATTTGGCTCCTGCATTTCACGTTCATTATAATTACTAATCGGCAGGTTAAGGACACTATCCACTTTGGTATTGTTCCATTTTCTATTTCGAACATTCATTCTTTTCGATTTTTAAAATATAAAAGGAAATGGCCGCACCCAGAATCCTTTTCAATTAAAAGTCTTAATTCCGTGTTTTGTATTTCATATTTTTACCCCTTTGTTTATTTTTTATTTTTATTTATTTATTTATTCATTTGCTTATTCATTTATTTTTTTTTTTTTTTCAGAAAACGGCGAAAGAGTTCATGAAAAATGTGCAATAAAATAAGCATACTATTATGGAAAGAGGCAGTTTACCGGTTAAAAATATTGACTTTTATACCTTTTGTTGCTTTACTTCTAATCGGAGTTCTTGGAAACATTGCTAGGATAGGAAATGCTATTATAGGAATTGTCACAAAAGTTGGCAATTCACAAGAACCCATACTTATAACTCCAAAAGAATCTACATGTTTAGTCAGCGACTACAAAACTATCTTAGCATATGAACCGTCCAATCCTTTCGTAGCAAAAATTATGGAAAATGTTGCTTGTTCTATGGGCTATGACCTAAGAAGTATAATCGATTGAAAGTTTTATTTAATAGAAAGTTATAGTAATTATTTCTCATTTTTTTTTCTTTTTTTCAGATTTGAATTCGGGTTTTAGTAAAGAATTTACTTTTGGTGTTAAATTTAACAACATAGAAGAAAATTTGACCGAGTCACCGGAATCGTTGAATTATATTATATTTCCAACCGATCGATCTTATAGTGTTAAATTATGGGAATTACAAAGTGACCTTTTCGTAGGAAATGTCTTGGAGTTGTCGGATATTCTTTATTTGCAAAGAAGTATTGACAGTGCTTTTCTTGCGACAAAAAAAAAATTGGACACAAGTGTGGCTGCACTGAAGGTAAATAAATTATTTCATTTTCCAGTTTCGATTTTTCCAAATGTTCTGTTTGGAGTGTTCCATATTTATCAGCCCTAAAGCAGTAAAAAAAATTCGTAAACCAGACATAATAAGTAAAATAAAAATCATTTTATTTTTCTAGATCGTTCCACATAATAAACTTCTACCGAAGGCGAAGTACCATTTTCACTTGTTTATACTAGCATTTTTTGGTCTAATTACGTTCGCTATTGAAAATAATCGTTCCATGACAGTTGTTATTAATGAAAAAAGTTCAGGATTTACGGTAAGATAAGAAAGACCTGGGCTAGACTGGTAGGATGTATTATCTATAAAAAAAAGTACAGTACCTTTTATGAGCTCCGAAAGCGAAAATTCGTGTCATGAATCAGGATGATAGTTTTTAATATTAAATAAATTAAATGTTAGGAGCTCGGTGTAATGATTTAATTACTTTTAAAATTCTTGCTGACAAACAAATTTAAAGTCCTTTCTTTTTAAAAATCCGAAGAAGCAAAATAAGGCCCATTACAGCGGCGTATTTTTTTAAAACCATGAGAAATGATTGTTTATGACTTTCTTGTACAATTTTTTACTTCCCCCTCCCCCTCCCCCCTCCCCTCCCTTTTTAGCAAGAGTTAGCTCCAGACTGACTCCATCCCCTAAAATTACGTTTGATTTGGGATACACCCCCTCCCTAAAAAACTAAAAAAAAAAAAAAAAAAATTAACTTAAACGGTTTTTTTTTCACTTAATTGTTGTAATCAATTAATTGTGACGTGTGATCAAATTTACAAATTAAAATCTATTAAATTAGTATTTTTATAATCATACGTCATTCCTTGTAGGAAAAATGCTAACTTTAAATTTGTAAAACCCCCTCCCCCATGTTAGCAAAAGTGAGTATTTCGCATACCCCCTACCCCCTAACTAACATGCTAGCGTTGTATTTGAATGCAGGCCCGTGGCCAGAACTGGATGTTAAGGGGGGCAACAGATGGGAGCCTTAGACCTTTTCTACCTATTCCTTCAATGTTTAGCCGCTCATTTCAAAGGCGGGCTCAAGCCTTGCCACAGGAGGGCTGAGCCCCCTTGGTCCCCCCCCCCCTTCTTTGGCTACGGGCCTGTTGGAATGACCCCTAATAATAATAATAATATAATCATACTATTTTTGCAGGAATTTATGAAAATTATGGGATTCAATCGGATTCAAATTAGACTTTCTGCTTTTTTCGTTTCCCTGATGATGCATCTCAGTGCCATCAGTCTTGCCATGCTCATTTTATATGTTCGCTTTATAGAAGAATCTTTTGTTTATACTTACGTTACTCCAAAAATAATGTTCTTACTTTTTTTCTTGTCCGCTCTTGACTTTATAACCTTTTCTTTTCTGATGAGTTTGTTTTTTAGAACTGGTGAGCAAGTTATCAAACTGTTTAATAAAGGGTTTATACAAAAAAGAAAAAGATACGCAAAATAAATCGCTGGTCTCCGATTTTTGCTACCCAGAACCAAATCGGTTTTTTAAGGACTTGAAAACGAAGTTATTTTTTTCTAAGTATTTTTCACAAGTTGCTCTAGTAGTATTTCGAAGGATCAGGCTAAGGGGAAAGGCCTAGCTAATAATTCTGGGCTAAGGGGAAAATCTTTCTTTTCGTGGGGTTTGGTCTTTGAATCGATACTAATTTTAAACTTAGTTAGTCGATTATGTACTTAAAAAATAATGTAACGTCGTTAGGAGTTACCATGTTAGAAATAATCATATATCGTCTTTGAAAACCTCGAAACCCTCTTTCGACCTTTTGAAAATTTGATGGTTTGTAAGGGTCCCTCTATCTATATATTCATATTGCCTCTTTCTGCTAAGCACAAATACATGAAGGAATAACTGTTTTGTAAATTATTCAATATACTGGGAAAAGATCGAAATTTTAGGTATCTGACGAACTCCTGTGGTGTATCCTGGAATTTTTAATACAAGTTTCTTCCGGTTTCAAGTAATTACGAACTTGGAAAACAAAATCTAAGCTTTTCGACTACAAATTATTTTCCGGTTGCATTTACCATACAGACAAGTTGAAACTTGTTCTAAAAATTCCAGGGTGCACCAAAGGAGTTCGTCAGGTTTAGGGGCCATTCAAATATTACGTCATCATTTTTTTCGACATTTTAGACCCCCTTCGTCACCAAAAAATAGGCCTTTCTTATGGACATTTAACATTGACGTTATCATTTCAGACAACCCCCCCCCCCAAAATGATGACGTTCTATTTGAATCGCCCATTACCTAAAACTTAGATTTTTTCTCCGTAAATCGAGTATTAGACAAAACAGCCATTCCTTCCTGTATTCACTGAAGCCTACTCTTAAAACAATTTTTTGAAATTAATCTTTTTTAAGGTGTAACCCGCACAGCAATAAACATTATATCAACTTTTCAACGTTAACAAACGTTTACGTTACACCTAAATCTTTTTTCTACATTTAATTGTCATAAGACGTTTAGACTATGTTGAACGTTGAAAAACTTAATAGTTTCATTTCGCAGGAATAAATGCTGCAGTAACTGATGGTGCAATTTGGTACTTTATTGCACCATCCGGTATAATGGGTCAGATGGGCGTTTTCGAAATGCCCCGGATACTTCAAATAATATTTGCCATTATCCCTCACTCTTTTTTCACTCAAGCCTTTGTTTTACTTTCCCAATTTGAACTCAAGGGTAAAGTATTTTTTCCCTTTCGTCCATTTTTTCACTAATTTAAAAGTTATTGCAATTTTTTTACAGAGAAAGCCGTTTCTGCTTACGACAATCTGACGCCCCTCGAAAACGATTTAGCGCCTGCACACTACCTAATTATAATTATCGTGAAACTAATTGCACAATTCCTGCTTGGAATTTATTTGGAAAACATTTTTCCCGGAAAATATGGTCGTTCTTTACCGTTTTACTACTGTTTCACAGTAAGTTATTTAACATCACATTAGAATCAAAAAATAAAGACTGCTCTTTAATTTTTTTTACAGAAATCTTATTGGACAGGGGAAATAAAAACTATTAAAACTGATCAAGTTGTTCAGAACGAAGAGAAAACGGATAAAACCGATGCTTTTGAAAAAGCTTCGGAGAATATAATTCCAGGAGTATCAATAAAAAATTTGAGCAAAATTTATACAACAAAAAAGAAAGGAGTCATTCCAGCTTTAGACAACGTTACAATTAATATTTTTGAAAACGAAATCACGGGACTTTTAGGTCACAATGGAGCAGGAAAAACTACTCTTATTTCTATTTTATGTGGTAAAGATTTAAGTTTTCTTATTTAAGGTCAGTATTTTAATAATTAAAGCAGTATTTTATATTTAAATTTCCAATATTTTTATATATAGAAAATCAGTGTTCAAAAATCTTTGTGCAGTACTTTTCATTTTATTGCCAGTATTTTTCTTCATAAAATCAGTATTTTAAAATAATTAGGCAGCATCTATGTTAACCTGCGCGCAGTTTTATTGAATGAAAAATTGAAAAACAAATTTAGGCCACATTTAATCATTAAGGAGAACTGCACTAAAAAAAAATATGATATTTAAATTTTTGTTGAGTATTTTTGATTAGTAGCTCGTAAAATTTGACTTGTCGTTAATAAAATTTTCTTAGCCACTAAACAGTTTTTGACTAGACGCAAAATCTAGCCAACTTTGACTGGTTACCAGTAAACACTTTTTTGAGTGTGGAATTGCCTTCTTATGCCGACCCCAAAGCCGCGTTTTTGACGGACCGGAATACCCTTAGCTGCAGGAGTAGGCTGGACGAACTTACTGCAACTCCAGTAATTTGCTTAATAAATCCTTTAAAATATTGGAGACAAGTGCAAATTTTATTCATCCAGTTCTCTTTTTCGAGAGGCATATCAACTACATATACATTGAAGGCGCGATTTCGAGAGTGTTCAAAGATTTTCCACCTCATGTCATTGTGACATTTTTTATTTGTTCTTCCGTTATTTTTTCTAATTTACTGGAAGGAACAAAACTCGAGAACCGCATTTTTCAATTCAACAGATTGAACATGAACGCTTTCTTTTGCTCCTGCGGTTCCTTTTTGGGTTAAATTACACATGCCGGGCTCAGTTTTATACTATAAATTATATAAAAAAAATTTATAAAATTTATAAAAATTATATACAAAATATACATATTTTATATATATTTTTCTAACTTAAAATGCGTAAAATTTTTATATTTTTACGCGATACAAAAATTAGACAAATTTATATATTTTCTGCATATTTTATACAGTTAGAAGTGTGCCAAATTTTGCATGAAAATTAGACAAGAATAATTGGGGACCACACAAAACCCCGAATCCGAGTTTTGGGGGTTTTGGTCTAGACTCGAATAACTATATAACCGATTACTGGCAAGAATATAGTGTTTTTCTAATTTTTTTATTTTTATATAATGAAAAAGAAAAACATTAAACACTGATTTAATTTTTTTTACTGACCATTTAAATTTTTTACTGGTATTTTTTTAATATTAAAAAATGTAATAATAAATACTCGTCAAAATATTAAAGTACTAACCGAATAAATATGCAAGCTTTTTTTTTATAGGTATGATACCCCCTTCTTCCGGAACAATAACAATGAAGAAAAATGAAGTTATGAATGGGAAGATGAAAAGACTCATCGGTTATTGTCCTCAGAATGAAATTTTGTTGGAAGACCTGAGCGTCTATAAAAATTTAATTTTCTTCGGAATGGTAAAACAAAATAAATGAAACGACTCTAGTTCGTACAAGACGCAAATATTGATTTTAAAAATTTTGCTTAAATTTATGATGCAATTAATTGCAAAGATCTAATCGCGTGCTTCCAATTTTACATTTTTATAAATTTTTTTCTTGTTGAAGGCAAAAAGTTTAACGTATGCTGATGCTAAACGACAAGCCAACGAATTCATTCAAAAAATGGAACTAGAAAATAGCAGGAGAAATCGCGCTAAAGTTTTATCTGGTGGACAGAGGAAAAAATTATCTATGGCCATCGCTCTAATGGGAAATTCTGAGGTATAAAAATAATTATTTGTGAAAAACAAAACCCTTACTTCTTTTCTGAAATTAAGTTTTAAACGGTACAAGTATTAATCATTTGTCATATTGTTTTATTCCATTTGTAGGTTATTGTACTGGACGAACCCTCGACCGGAATAGACATTTTTTCTCGGCGTGAAATATGGAAAATATTATTACAACTTCGAAAAAATAGGACAATAATTTTATGCACTCATTTCATGGAGGAAGCTGATGCTTTATGTGACCGTATCGCTGTTTTAGCTCAAGGTCAAGTAAAATGCTATGGATCTCCAATGTTTTTAAAATCAAAATTTGGAGCGGGTTACATTCTTTCAATCGTAGTTCTTGCAGGTAATATAATCCCAAACAACAAGTACCCTGATAATACACGGATAATATCGGGTGTGCGTTGGTGTAATACACCACTTATTCAACCCGATAATATCCGGTTTTTGTAAGACTTTTTACACCATTTTTACACTTTAAATTAAATACATAAAATCACATATGGTTGTGTGAGCTCAAATATAATGCCACAGTTATTTTACATATGATTATTAACGGCCATTCTTTAAAAACTTCGTTAAAAATTTGATTTGTGTTAAACTTGAGTTTGCATATATAATTGAATCACAAAGCAAACTGTACGCGGAAAACTACCACTCCTAATTTCTTCCTTCCAAAATGGAAATTCCGAAATGTCTCAACTTGATGATCCTATATAGGCTATAAATACAATATAAAATTACAAAAATCAGAATTTTCGGAGTGAATCCTGATTTTTAGAACGAGATTTTCAGTTTTTGCAATATAAGCTTTCGGGAAAAGCCAGGATATGTAAAAAAAAAAAAAAATTGATATCTCGTTTATTTATATGGCTGGAGGGATGGGGTTTATCTATTCGAAAAATTCCAATTCTAAAGTCAGAGTCACGAAAATGTGAAGTCTTTATGCTTAATACAGGTAAATTAAAGCCCAAAATATTATAATTAGACCCTAATTTACAAAAGAGCCAAAGTCTCGGCTCAGGTGTCTCGACTACTACTAATAAAAACACTTTAATTTTTTTTATTTTTACTGTTTTACCTTTTTTTCCCGGATAAATACCGTATAAAAAGTCTTAATATACACGGGTATTATCCGGTGGTAATACACCACATTTACACCGTGTAAATTTGGTGTTTACACCGTTCTTGTTGTCTGGGTAAATTGAAAAGTGGAAGATAGTGGAAGTAAATTCCTATATTTTATTGCATATAAAAACAAATAGCAAGCTTTTTACATTAAACTATCGTCATCAATTGTATTTTTGCTGTAGAACGGAACAATTAAAACTTTGTTAATTTTTTTATTCTTTTTAAGAGAAAGATAATAAAGCGACGGTTGATTTGGTTCAAAAATATGTAAAAGGAGCTGTGTTTAAATATCAAAACGTTTCAACGTTAGTTTTTGAAATCCCGGAGAAAGAGATGCAAAATTGTCCAGATTTGTTTGATGCTTTGGAAAACAAAACTAAAAGTAAAGAAATCGTCTCATACAGTGTTGCGACGTCGACTATGGAAGATGTATTTTTAAAGTATGTGTTAAGCTTATAAAATGTTTTGAAGCAGCTAGGAACATACACTCAAAAAAATTCTGCTTTAGGTCAAAAAAAAAAAAATGCTTTGTGACACTTAGATCTAAGCAGTGGAAATGTTTTGTGCCAAGACTCGTGAGTGCTTGTCGCAAAGCATAGTGGTGTCGAGTCTATAGCAAATATGGTTTACGGCAACACGGCAAGCACTCACGAGTCTTGGCACAAAACATTTCCACTGCTTAGATCTAAGTTGTCGCAAAGCATTTTTGCTTTGAAACCAGCATTTTTCTTTATTGTAAAACATCTTTAAGAACTCCAAACTCATCTACCTTACCTGGGTAGTTGAAGGACATCTTAGAAATTGAATTTACGGCAGACTTGTTTAAAATTAAAATATCGTTTTTTTTTTTTTTTTTTTTTTTTTTTAGTATTGATAAGGCTTTAAAAGAAGAACGTAAAATGCGGGAAGGAGTACAAAATATAACTGTTCCGGATGATTCACCTGGAGAAACTTACGATGAATCCAACCTGAAAGGAATCCGATTACTTTGTAATCAGTTTGGTGCATTGTTATTTAAAAAATGGATATATTTGAAGAGGGATTTTATTGTATTTTTAATTTTTTTTGTAAGGCACTTTTCTTTTTTCAATTTAAAAAAGAAGTATTCATATTAATGCAAATGCTTATATTGCTTGCTTTTCCCAACTAATTTGTTTCTGATTAATTTTAGTTTGGCATTCTTGCGCTTGATGCATTTATGGGCTACATCACAAAGCGTAATTCTACGATTAGTAGTACCAGAATTGATTATTCTTTAAGTCTTTACGGTCAGCCTGAAATATTATATACTTCTCATGTCGACGAAGAGTACGTACTTACGTTGGAAAAATTTGTATCTCAATCGGGATTCCGTGTTCATAAAGTTAACAACGTAGCGGAAGGTATATGCAAATGGATAGATTAAAAGCAAATCATGGGCCTACTAATGCGTGGGTGATTTTAAAATTTTAAAATTAGTTGTGCCTTGGAAAGTACAATTGACATTTTTTACCATGATAACTTTATAATCACTTATGTACTCCTATGTTTGCGATACTGCATAATGCAATACTCATTGGATTTTTTTTTTTTTTTTTTTTTTTTTTTTTTAGAAATAATTAAAATATTTAAAGAAGATTCGTCCGAAAAATTCTACAGGCATTTTTTGTCTTTTGAATTTGATCGCAACGAAATTAAAATTATTGTAAACGAATTAGCAATCCACGGACCATCAATTGCTATTAATTTGCTTCACAATGCTTTTTTAAAATCGGGGAATAGCTCTGGTGGTATACAAACTTCAATGGATGTGAAATATTTGAGAGATAATACAGTGGCGACAACAGACGTAAATTTTGTTTTATTTTATTAAGATTATTAAGACTGTATCAGGTCCTGACGCAAGTGATCCATGCAGTATTAAAAAAATCGGTGCCGGAAATTTGTTGGCGAAGAATTAAAAAAAATATCCAAGTTTTATAGGACAAAAAGACAAAATTATGCAAAAGGAAAAAAAATCATTCAATTTTAGAGAAAAGAAAAGCCATAATTTTGACCAAAAAATGGTCAAAATTTAGAAAGAAAAATAGTTAATTTACCTTAAAGTATTAACGATGGTAGCTTTGGATTTGTAGTTTTAGTTTTAAAATTCATATGTTTTTATCAAATGCATAAAAAATTTTACGAAATGGCCACCCTAAACGGTGTTTAGTTACTTATTTATTACTTTTAATTTTATATAAAAAAGAGCGTAAGGAAAGTTTGAAAAATTAATAGGGTAAAATTTTGTTTCAGAAACTATTAAAACATTTTAATTGCGTATCTGCTATATCACCCACCATGATGCGGCTTAATCTTTTCTTTGTAATATATTTTGCATTAGCACTAACAAAAGAAAAAAAAAACGGATTAAAAAGGTTTCAATCAATGCTAACGTCACCTGTTATTTACTGGTCTTCTCACTTTTGTTTTGATTGGCCTTTGTTGTCCATCAATTTTATCTTATCTTATACCGTTTTGGGAATAACGGATGCAACTCTAAGAGAAATATTTATAAATAATATCGGCAAGTACTTGATTAAAAAAATCTGGAGGTAGAAAGGATCTCAGTTCCCAAAACTTTATTTGGTCTTGATCGGAGATTCTTTTTTATCCAATTCCGTTATTTTGTTAACTTTTGTATTTCTCGGATAAAAATAACTGATTTTTTTTTTTTTTTTACAGTGCATATGATTTTTGGACTGGTCTTTTACGCTGCTTCCCAGTTACTGATCGTTTACATTACAACTGTGCTTTCTGTCCAAATTTTAGTGATCATGCTTTTAACTTTGGGAATTCACTTTTTTGGTTGTTAGTTCTAATTTTATTGATTGACAAATTTTGAATAATGATTTACTTCAAAACTGAAATATTTTTTTCAGTTATGCTCTTCACATTGTCAGTACCACAGGTTTTAAAATATTGGACACCGACTTCAATTTTTTATCAATATATAACAACGGCTTGCTCGACAATGCCATTAAGTAAGTAACTTTTCATCGGTGGCATCAATTACGTTTTTGGGATTCACCCACAAAATGACATTGAATCACTTTAGAATAATTTCAATTCTAAAATCATTTTGGTACAGTAGAATACGAAGAAAATAAAGAAATAATTTATGTGCTCTAGGGTGATCCTTAATAACAGTGTTTGAGAATTTTTATCTGGCGCCCCCTGGATTTGTTTCAAATAATTCAAAAACGCTGAAAAATTTCAGCCGTTTACTTTGTCAAAAAGTTGTCCCAATAACACCTCGATTTTTCTTATAAAAATAAATATTATTTATAAAAATGGCTATTTATAGTATTAAACTCTTATTTTCACTTTATTTTTTTCCCCATGCATTTTAAAGCAAAATATTCGATGACTTGTAGAAACTGATGCTCGAAAAGCCCATTTTCACCAATAAGTTGGATCGGCACGAACGTGGCTTTGTGCACCATATATGAGCATCAATTTGAACTAGCCACCGAATGTTTTGATTCAAAAAAATGCCTTGCGAGAAAAATAAAGTGAGAAAATAAGAATTTCACCATTATTTATATTAGCAAAATCGAAGTGTTATAGGGACCACTTCCAGACAAGGTGGACGGCTGAAATTTTTCCCACTGTGTTTTTGAATTATTTGGAGCGAATCCAGGGGGTGGGCCGATAAAAAATTCTCCAACTCTATTAAGGGCCATTAAAGTGAGCCATTACATTGTGCTCCCGCAGCAAGGGAAATACACTGCATCTGAACTTATGCCGAAATATTGCTTTATTTTTTAGGGGATTCATATTTGGCCATGCCATTTTATTTCTTGTTATTATTCTTTGTTTTAATTCTGCTTGATGAAAAAATTGTGGCTAAAATTTTTCATAAAATTATGTTTCATTCATGGAAAACAAATGTCCGATTTTTGGTATGTAAAATATCAATTGCTAATTTAATTTAATTTATTTTTTAATATTCACTGAGTATTAATCGTTTTCTCTAAAAGTATGACAAAGACCGAACCGTTAAAGAAGAAGAAGAAGTAATTAAAAACATAAAGGAAACCCGACAATTATCTACAAAAGTTCTAATCGTGGACAACGTAATGCGTTGGTATTGTGGGAACGCAGCCGTTACAGGGGTTTCCTTTACGATCGGCGAAAAAGAATGCTTCGGTTTACTCGGTACTAACGGTGCTGGGAAAACGACGATTTTCAAAGCTTTGACAGGGACTATCACGCTGACTCATGGAACTGCTTATCTTAGATCAACTTCTATTCTTAATTGCTTTCACAGACAGAAAGTAAGTGTAAGGATTTGTATTTGTTTCGTTTTCGATAATCTACTTTCAAAGAAAATCTTTTTTTTTAGGCTTTTTTCCAAATGGGATACTGTCCGCAATCAACCAGTTATTTCGCGAATTTCAGTGGAAGAGAAATGATTGAATTATTTGGACGTTTGCGGGGAATTCGAGGACCAAAATTAAAGAAGAAAGTGGATGACTTTGTCGAGAAAATGCTTCTTAAGGTTCTTTCCTAGCTGTCCCGTTTCCTATTTTAATAGAATGCCAAAAGTTCGCCCGTTGGCTATATTGGCTACTAGCTATCAATACCAATTATTCTTTTTTAAATGTAGGATTACGAGAAAAAAAAATGCAAAACCTATAGTGGGGGCACCCTCCGAAAAGTGGCGGTAGGAATGGCTTTATTCGGAGATCCAGTCATCGCTTTATTGGATGAACCTACGACGGGTATCGATCCCGCAGCTCGTCGTATGATTTGGGACGTGATTAACGACTTTCGAAACCGCGGTCACAGCATTCTCTTAACATCACACAGTTTGGACGAATGCGAAGCACTTTGCTCTAGACTGGCCATCATGACTCACGGTCAGTTGCGTTGCATTGGAGAAGCTACTACTTTAAAAGCGGTTTACGGTCAGAATTTTAATGTCCAAGTAAAAATTAACCATGAAGCAACCGATGATGATCGAGCGAAATTTATAAACGCAATGAACGATGCTTTCGGAAAAGGATGCCAATTAATTAAAACCGATTTGGTAACAACTTTTCAAAACATTTTTTCTAACATATTTTCTAAGGTTGTTTTATTAAATTTTAAATTCGTAATGTTCCTCAATTCCAGGTTGTTTACCAATTTCAAATAGCGAAGGAGTCGACCAACTGGAAAACGTTATATTTGAATCTGAACTCTTTAAAGTCAAAACTGCCGTTTATAGTATCATTTTCTGCTAGCTTTGCAACATTGGAGCAAATATTTCTATCTTTTGTTGAATAAATTAAAAATTCTTGAAATTAGTTACTTCGTTACTTTATTCATCAGAGTCCGAAATCGGCATCGGAATCGGACCCCTAATTTTAAAAACTGTCTAGAATGGGTCTATGATTTTTTTTTTTTTTTTTTTCAAAAAAATCGGAATTAGATGCGGCATCGGGTGTCGGGTGTCGAATGTCGGTGCCGGAATCGGAAGGTATATAAATAATATGGAATCGGCATCGGTACCGGCATCGGATTCTGACCCCTGATATTTATAAAGTTCCATAATTCCCGAGATGTTAAAATCAAAAATTAAGTTAAAATGTTTTACGTGGATAGTTTACTCGCTACTCGCTGCAAAATCCTAAGCGAGTAGATAGTTTACTAGCCGTGTTAATTACCTTGTTCGAATTTCTTCATTTTGAAATTCCCACATAAAAAAGAAAGATTCCTTTGGCAACAAGACTTCATGACATGAAATTCGGTACGTTTGCCGCGTGGCGCTGCGATCGGCGTCGTAGCGAAGGCAGTGGGTTTCTCTGAGTAAACTGGGTCACGGGGTTTATTTTCCTTCGTACAATTTAAAGTGTTACGTCAAGCTAGTTCGGAAATTAAACTGGTAAATTGATCCGTTTTAAAATTGTGAGTTTTTAATATTAATCGAATTGATCCGTTGGATAAACCGCGCCATTCTCGAGTCAATCCGTTCGAATCCGGATTTTTTTTTTATTAAAAAAAATAAACATCGAAACCCATACTGTCAGCGTATGGAAATATGGCCGACGAATCCCCGGTAAATAATGAACATCATACGACTTCAAGTGCAAAATTGTCACCGGGCACGATTTCCGACAGCCCGGTCACGGACCCCGGGTCCACGATTAAAATATTCGATGGGTCCAACAATTTCGGAGCGGAAAGGGCCAAGATCGACATGAAAGCCTCGAGTGCTTTGAAGAAATCAAACCGGTATCGAAGCCGTTCCTTATCAGCGTCTTCCCAAGATTCGTACAGTTCGACCTCGTACACCGGAAGCAGTTCCGAGGAGGACGACGTTTCCCCAAGGGAAAAGACTCAGCGGAATTCCAAGGGTTTCACGGATTTTTGCGTGAGAAATATCGAGCAAAGCGCTTTCGGAAGGAGGGAAATCGAAATAGCCGAACAGGAAATGCCGGGGATAATGGCTCTGAGAAAGAGAGCGGTGGACGACAAGCCGCTCAAACAAGCCAAAATCGTCGGCTGCACCCACATCAACGCACAGACGGCAGTTTTAATAGAGACGCTGACCGCTTTGGGAGCTCAGATCCGTTGGGCGGCCTGCAACATTTACTCGACCCAAAACGAAGTGGCTGCAGCCCTGGCGGAATCCGGATTGTCCATATTCGCTTGGAGAGGAGAAACCGAAGAGGACTTTTGGTGGTGCATCGACAGGTGCGTCAACGCCGAAAACTGGCAGCCGAACATGATTTTGGACGACGGCGGAGACGCGACTCACCTCATGCTGAAAAAATATCCGGCGATGTTTAAAATGATCAAAGGGATCGTCGAGGAAAGCGTCACCGGAGTCCATCGCTTGTACCAACTTTCCAAAGCGGGTAAACTCGCGGTACCTGCAATGAACGTTAACGATTCGGTCACCAAAACGAAATACGATAATTTATACAGTTGTAGGGAATCCATTATCGACAGTTTAAAAAGGTCCACGGACGTCATGTTCGGGGGCAAACAGGTCGCCGTGTGCGGTTACGGAGAAGTAGGGAAAGGTTGCTGTCAGGCTTTAAAGGGTTTGGGCTGTATCGTGTACGTTACCGAAATCGATCCAATTTGCGCTTTGCAAGCCTGCATGGACGGTTTCCGTGTCGTCAAATTAAACGAAGTCATACGGAACGTAGACATAGTCGTAACCGCAACCGGTAACAAAAACATAGTCACAAGGGAACACATGGATAAAATGAAAAACGGTTGCATCGTTTGCAACATGGGCCATTCTAACACGGAAATAGATGTAAATAGTTTAAGGACCCCGGATTTGACGTGGGAAAAAGTTAGATCTCAAGTTGATCATGTCATTTGGCCGGACGGCAAAAGGATCGTTTTGCTCGCGGAAGGTAGATTAGTTAATCTTAGCTGTTCGAGTTTACCCTCTTTCGTCGTTTCCATAACTGCCTCCACTCAAGCTTTAGCTCTTATAGAATTATTTAATGCCCCCCACGGGAGGTATAAATCAGACGTTTATTTGTTGCCTAAAAAAATGGACGAATACGTTGCGAGTTTGCACCTTCCCACTTTCGACGCCCATTTAACTGAGTTAACGGACGATCAGGCCAAATATATGGGACTCTCGAAAGCCGGGCCGTTCAAACCTAATTACTATAGGTATTAAAATAATTTTTTTTTTTTTTTCAAAATTTACAAAATGGTTATTTAAAAAAACAGGATGTTCTAAAAATAAAATCGAATTTTTCCGTCTGGCAAAATGCATTGACATTGATGACCTTTGTGCACAGGGTATTTAAAATCTTCTTTTTTTTTTTTTTTTTTTTTGTTTATCAACCTTGACGTGACACGAAATCAATGAAAAAGGCGCGAAATAGCCTTCTTTCCTTTATTTTGGGGTCGTTTTGTGGGTGTTGGGAACAGAGTTGACCCTGATTATTTTTTGACAAGAACATTCTGAAATATTCCACCCCTTTTTTTTTCTTATTATTTAAAGGTTCATGTGTCCGATTTTATTTTTAGAATTTTTAAAAACGAGGACGAGGAGGGTTAATTTGTCCTTTTTTTCCCCCTACTTAAGCGGTTTTAGAATGGGTTCGGTTTTTCAAATGGTTTGGTTCTGAGTTGAATAGGCCCTTACGAGAAATGCCATGATTGAAAGTAAATGATAAATTGAAACTTGTTAAAGCCCAAAAAATTGAGTCGTTTTTTGTTTTTTTTTTTTTTCTTCGTTCGAACTAGTCGGTTGGACATTTTTTATTAGTCGGAACATGAATGTTTTCTTTAAGTTTTTTAATCAAAAGGTTGCCAACTGTAGTATTCGGGATAGTATTATGCTTCATTTTAGGATTTCGTACTTGTTACACCGTACTATTTAAAATAATTTGGCATCTCTACCACTTTTCTTCTATTCTTGCAAGGGAATAAGCAGAGTGCTTCCCCCCCCCCATCCATTCCCTCTTTATCCTGAGGAGAAATTTAGTAATTAGGAAAATGCATTCATTTTATACATTTTTCCAATCTTCCACGTAATAAAGTCATGTGGGACTTCCCCTTGAAAGTCTTGTCCTCCCTTTGGCCTTGTAAGGCCTGCATGCTTTTCGAAAGCATTTTTTACTTGAAACGCGATCCGCAGGGGCGAAAAAATTCCGAAAACAGATTTTGCTATATTTTTCCTTGAATAATGAATTTAGGGAAGAAATTTTGTTATTTCGAAACCCCATTTGTCCTCATTTCATTCCAATTATGGAAATGACCATTTAATTAGGATTGCTTATCCTTGAAAAAAAAAAATTAAATTAAATCTTGCCAGATATCCGTCGTAAGGTTTAAAATGATATGATTCCAAAGAAACTTCCATTTTTAAAAATATTAGAAAAAATTAATTAATTAATTTTAATTAATTATGAAATTATATTTGTGTACTTAGTGTTACATAGTTTAAAAAAAATTAGTTAATATTATTTAAAAAAAGAAAGAATGATCGGCCTAAAAAAATATATTAAGGTTTTTACATCATGTGATAATGTGATATATATAAAGAATTTTACCAATTTGAATCAAACAAGTTTAATTTAGATTTTAATTCTTTTGATTGTTTGTTAATTAACAAGATATGCTTTATAACAACTTACAATTGACTCCTTTATTATTAGACTTGTGACAAATTTATAATTATGGGTCATCTACTTCCATCCTTTAAAAAACAATTGCATTATATTCGAAATAATCAAAGTCGATATTTTTGACTGGCTAATCATTTTCGCAATCGAAATGCAATCACTTTTTTTTTTTAATTTTTTAAAAGCAAAGGCGGGGAGGTAATTAGAGGATTTTCCCCTAAGTGTGCGCTGCTGGATTCAAGTTTTAATCAATGTCTCTATTTCTTCATCCTCACATATTAAACAATTTTTTTTTTCCTTTTTTTTTTTTTTAAGCGTAAAAACGGTAATTTCCGTGAACTGAATATTTCCTGTAATTTACGAATATTGCAAGTTCGAATTATGAGAAATACACGCAAAATTTCCGGAGATTTGATCAAAAGGAGGAAAAAGTTTGAAATTTTCTGAGAATTTTATTCGTCAGTTAATTGAAGTGACTTTATTTGAGAGGAATCGTTCCCGGGAAATTAACCGGAATAGCGACAACCTGTTATTCAAATATTTCGCATAAGGAAACGATCAAATGCATTTTCCCCCTTTAAGTTTTTTTTCCCACTACCTCGGAATTTTTTTTTTTTTTTTTACAAAAGCTCCAGAAATATTTTTCTCGTTTAATGAAATTTCTGTACTGTTACAATTGTGATTTTTTTAGGGAAATCCCGGATTTCCAAAATTTTTTTTCCATACGGAAAGTCGAAGACTGCCTTCGAATAATTATTTTCATTTCTTTACAACAGAGTCAAAACATAGACTTTGAACGTCGTCACGTGATGGTTTTTAGTTAAAATTTTTGAAACTTGAATCTAATGTGCAAACGAAATCCCCAAATATGTTCCAAAGCTGGGATAAAATTCCAAAAATTTTCCTCTGCTTTGGCTCATAATTTTTCCAAAAAGTTTTTCTTGTACGATAAGATTTTCAAATTGTAAGTGTTTCAGATCTTTTTTGCAATATTTTCGATTTGCGCCATAAGCCACCCTCCGATCATGCTCGCTAATAATTATTAATTATCCGGTGTTTCGAGTAGAGATTCTGATTTCCCGGAAAATTTTTAATTCAAAATTCGGAATTTTCAGTTTTCCAAAAAAAAAAAAAATAAGAAAGTTTGCTGTTTTTCGATAATTATAAGTCTGTCAATATCTCGAAGTAATTCTTTATTATTTTTCCGAGAAGTCTTGGAAAGAAAAAAAAATCTTCTGATGGGAAATCCTGAGCAGAATCTCTAGTTTCAAGTCCTGAAGGAAGAAAGATACAAATAACAATTCTTTATTATTACCGGTAACTGTAGAAAATTTTTTTTCTTTCTTTTTAATAACTTTTTTTTTAGGTAAATATCAAAATATTTAGTGATAATATTTGTTAATCTACGTTTTAACTGTGTTGAAATTTCTCGTCCTTTAAGGCGAAAGTAAAAATAAAAATAAAAAGAAAGCTAATTTACAACGACGTTTAGTCTATTAGAAAATTAACCAAATCGGTTGTCATTTTTTTTTTATTTTAGTGATTATTATTTCAATAAATAATATCGGTGAAATTTCCCTTTCTAAGAAGCTTGAGCTTACTTTTAAGACTCCAAACTGGATTTCCTGATAATATCAGATTCGATCTCTGTCACCTCGAAAACCCCCTAAATTATTTCAATTTAATTTACCTACTCAAAAGTTTTAAATTTACGGCTGTTTTGGTCAGTTAAACTCTCCTTTTTTTGGCCCAAAAAGTTTTTTAGTCTGAACTCCTTGTAGAAGGCGGAAACTTTCGCTTAAAAATTTTTTTTGAAGCGAAACGTTTTACACGCACTTTCTTTGACAGCGAAATTTCACCTTAATCGAATTAAATTTGTAAATTTGACAAAATGATTGTACAATTTTTAGTAGAAAAAAAAACTAATCAGTTTGTTGATATTTACAATTTTATAGAAATCAGAAAAAAAATTATTGTTAAATCTCCTGAACGAGCTGTGCCGACATAGCTTCGTTTACTTGAATTTATTGGTGCTGGTTATTATAAAGAAAAAAGTAAACAAAAATACTTTTTTATTTTTTGCGTTAACCTACAGGATGCTTTTAGGAAGTTCTTTCATCAGTCATTGCTTTAGATTAGATAAAAAAAACACTTTAAATTCATTTTTTTTAGAAAATATTTGCCAATTATAGTGCTTTATCTCTTTCTCTGGTCAAAAAGTAGGTTAAAAATTCAATTTTTAAAACTAAAAAAAATATTGGCTTCAGGAATAAAGAATTATCATATTTTTTGATAGAAATCGTTATGTATAGTTATCGTTTTTTTGAAAATTATTATACTTATATGTCCATTTATAGGAACTTTTACAGTAAGGGATCCCTGGGTTTTGGAGCCTTTTGTCACAGCCGAATTGTCACTAGAGATTTTTATGACACAATCGAAGGGCTTTTCATCAGACACGGACTGGGAAATTTTTAGGGCGCGAGCTGCTGACTGGAAAAAGCGCCAAACGTTTCAAAAATTTAAATGGTGAACAAGCTGATCGAACAGAATTAAGGGCGCCAGAGTGCCACATCCAGGAAGGCGCACCGAGATTTCCTTAACTTGACAAAATTTTGGGTTGCTCGTTACAAATTATATTTTTGTGTGCAAAATGTCGCTGTGACGTAAGGCTTGGGACAAGCGATCCGTGGATTTGTGTTTTGTATAATCGTTTTTTTTAGGAGATTTTGTGCCATGTGGAATTAAAATGGTAATAAAACTAATATCAGTTATTTCAATTTAAAAAAAACAAATGCTCTTTTGTTAATTGTTATCGTGTCATGTGTTCAGGGCATTTTTTTTCTTCGTTAGTATTTAAGAACTCTGTCCCTGATTTATAATTTTTTTTTTCTTCAACTCTGGCCTATTTTTTTAATTAATGTGAGGACCATCCTTGTGTTTTTAGAAAAAAATCGTCATTCATTGTTTCTATGTTTGAAACGATTCATGAAAATCGACCTTGCAGGAAATAAGTAGTATTTTTTAAAAAAGGAAAAAAAATTACAATCATTTCAGTATTTTTCGTGAAAGAAAAAAAAACGATTAAAATTGTATCAAGTGATTCTTTCGTGTAATGAATTTAATTTATTTTTATTTATTTTAATAAAAATTAAAAAAAAAAAAAACATTTAAGAAATTAAAAAAGCTTTTGGCATTTTTTTGAAAAAAACAATCATTTCCCTACCAGTCGCGGGAAAAAGGAAAAACGACGTAGAATCGTAAAAAAATTAAAGTTTTAGAGGACGACAGGTTTATTTCAAATTAAACATGACCGCATAAGTTCCATCGGTAATAAATTTTAAATGTGTAGCGTTTTTATTCCTTGTGATGAAGACATGTACAACTAGAATCTCGTGCACGAATTGATAAAAAAAATTTTTGCACATGTCAAAAATAAAAAAGAAAAAAAAATATTGGATTTTTGTTGACACTTCGTTTTAAACAGGGCTGCGATTCCGATTAATTTTTATTCGGGATCGGAATCGAAATCGGAATTAGCTGTGTTTCAAAAGTAATTTGAATCGGGATTGGAATCGGCATCGGAATCTGAAATATTTTTTTCTACTTTCGGAATCGGAATCAAAATCGGAATTGCAGCCCTGGTTATTAAGTAAATGGGCTCCTACGGGAGGACGGACCGTTCAGATATTACTTCAACATATTTAAACATTATTGACCCCTCTCCTCCTTCCAAATAATGATGTAATGAGATCGAATATTGGCTGGAATATAACTCCTATACTTAACTTATGGATTTCTTTTTTTTTTTTTTTTTTTATAATCAGAACGGGAATCGTTCAACTATATCGGGAATATTTAGACTCCCCTTCCCTTTTAATCATTCAAACATCCCTTAGTTATTTGCGAAGGGGAGGGAGGGGAGAAACTATAGATTTAAACTCCGAGTAAAAACTGTGTAACTTTTCCAAAATTTTGACACTTATAACCGGTCATGATTTATGCTACATCATAAAGAATTAACGATTTTGCTTGCGAAAGAATTGTAGACTCGCAACAACAAAGTTGCAGAAAATCACTTCATAAGTCAATTTTTTAACGCATGATTGTCCATGTGGTACTTATTCAAGATCACGATCATTTTTTTTTTTAATTTTATCACGATATGAAATGGCGGGGAAAAATTTTTGCAGATATTTTTCCTACGCTTTAAAAAAATTCATTCACCTGAGACCCGTATAGAATTTTTAATTAAAAACAGAAATATAAAGGAGACCTTTTACGACGCCACTTTCCTTGTAGGTTAATGAACAAAAATATTCTGCCTGGTGGTTTTCCTTATTATAGCGTGATTTTATCTTGATCGATACACGTTACAGTTTCCTTCTTTTTTGGAGGTTTCAACAGGATATGACCATCAGTAAATTCTGAATAAAAGAATTTTTTTCTTTGGGAGAAGGGGGTAAGGCGTAAAATGTACCCGAAAATTCTTATTTTTATCCAGGTCCAAAACCAGAGAGGACTGAATTGCAGATTGATTCGCATTTACACTCAGAAAAGAAAATGACTAATGCTAATGAAAAAGTGCATTAAGACAAGACATTTTTCGTAAAAACCGTGCGAAAACAAAAAAATGTTTTGTGATGAGTCATTTCGGTTTGCCTTGGGATAAAATGTCTTTGCCACAAGACATTTTCTTTTGCAACTATTGGCGACACTGTCGGACAGTATGATATCGGAATCAACATGGCGGCTTATTATTTAATGAAATAAAAAACGTAGTATCGTTTTAATTTTTATTTTTAAAACTTGTATCATGGATTAAACAAGATGAATATTGCAGATTTTTATATTCAGGTAACTTAAATTAAATATTTTCTTTTAAAGAAATTGAACTGAAATCTAACATTGTCCAATGCAGATGATAGGTTATGTTTAAGCCATGTTGTTGCTACGAAGCTACAAAAAACGAAGTTACAGAGTTACAAAAAACCAAGTAAAAATATAATTTTTTCTGTTGATGTTTCATATAGTTATTTTATTTACATTGTTTAGTGTGAAATCGTTTGATACACGGGAGCATGAACAGTATTTTCATAATAACGTAATATAAATTCTACATAAGACGCCATTTTGTTTGTTTACGATATTAGACTTTCTGACAGCCGAGCTGATGACTTGCGACAAGTCAGAAAATGTCTTGGCTCAAAACAAAAGCGTTCAAAGCATAATAACCGTTTAATTTATTTTCTGAGTGTTAACCCTTAGGGGTGTCCCAGGGGCCTGAAAATTTTCAAAAAGCCCATATAAGGCCTAAAAATGCAAAAAAATTTTGGCATGAAGACCATCGATTCCAATCCAAAATTTTGCGAATTTGAAACCCAAAATTAGTTTTGGTGGCATGGTTTTTAAGCCACAGGTAAAAGGCCATAACGAGGTCTTCAGAGCTTTTAAATCTGACCTGTAACTCAAAAACCGTGGAAACTAATTTAAAACTAATTTTCGACTTGATTCGTAATCTACATAAAATTTTTGATAGGAATCGATGGTCTTTTATGCCAAAAAAATTTTCATTTTTGACCCATATACGGTCTTTTTGGAATTTTCAAGGTCAATTTGACACTTCAAGATGCCGTTCAAAAAATCTGAAATTTAGGGTTGATACTCTACCTATAATGAAACTTTCCCCGATATAGGAGTAGAAGTATAAAAAAAGTAATTCTTTCTGTTTCTTTACCGGTTCATAAGAAAATAACAGTTTGGTGGGAAATATTTCTCCGAATTTTCGAAGAGTATTTTAAGCATTTTGGTAACCTGAAAAATATTTCCCTTAAAAAAAAATTTCCTAAACGGAAAAAAAAAATGTCAACCTATTCTCCTCAATTTACTATAGTATTTGCAATTTATATGCTTTTAGTTGATTCATTTTAATTCCTTAATTAAATTTTTTTTTCCCAGGAGTACGGGGTCGAATGTACGAAATGACCTTAAGAAATATGGAAACACGATCCGTAAGTAGAATCACTTAAAATAATCTTTGATTAGCAACTGAAAAGCTTTCCCTGTCATGCAGGCTTTTTATTTATTTTGCTAAAAAAGGCAACTTATTATGCGAGAGACCTTGAAAATCCGCGACAGAGAGATTCATGTAAATATAATTTTCCTTTGAAAAAAAAAAAAAAAAAAAAAAAAAAAAAAATCGCATCTGCTTTTTATCACGATGAATGAAAAATTGATGATATTTTATGAATTTCATTTTTTTTAATAAGTTTCGGAGATTGTTGCGATTCCGAGAAATTTTCCCCTCTCCCCCTCCGACCCCCTACCTTTTTTCTTCTAATCGACAAGATGGGTTTTTTCCCTAAAAAAGTATATATGGAATTAATTTAGAGGAAAATATGATTTTTCCTGATTGCAATCACGCAAAATTCTATAAATGGAACGCAATCAACGAAGGAATAAAGTCATGGGTAATGTTATTCAAAATCACTGCACGATCATATTTTTATTTCTATCAGGAAATCTTTTTCATATCAGCGAATAAAAAAGAAAAAGAACGGATTTAACTCAATTCAAATTTTAATAAAATAATTGCACAGGCAAAATATAATTTTTTTCTTATTTATACAGAAAGATAAATATCGAAAAAATTAAGATCTCATTTTTGTTTTAAACTTAAAGCACGCGATCCGGGATAAAAGTTATTAATTTTTTTACAAGATAGTGGGCCTGAAATTCCTAGTTTTCAAAGGATATGGTTCCATTAATTTTTGGGTGCTGGAAGGTTTAAAAATATCTTTAAAAAGTACATTTAAAAGAAATTTTATTTCATAACCTCCAAGGTAGCCATTAAATGATAGTTTCATCACCCTTCATAAAAAAAAATTATAAGGCAAAACTTTTATGGAAAATCAGGAGCCTTTTATCGTGTGAAATGCGAAAGACAAAAAATAAAAAACAAATCTCGAAACATTTTCTAATTTTCTAAAAAAAAGCACAAAACGTGGAACATGGGTTGTGAAATAAGGCCATGATTTTTCCAAAATTATTTTTTATTTGGAAAATTTTTCGACTATCGGAATGTCAAAAAATCAAAATTAGCACCGTGCAAATAATTAACTTTAAACTGATTAATTTTTTTTTTAAATTAGGCTACATTTATTTGATTTAATAAATAATTTTACATACAACAGATTAAAAAAATTCACCACAAAAATACATTTTATTTTTCTTCAAAATCGCTTAACTATTTTAATAAAGGCATCAAAATTTTGCACAATAAATTTAACAAAGATATGATTGATTTTCTTTTTAAAAAAAATTTTAGAATTTAAAAAAAGTAGAATTTAGTCAGGCGCAAGCTAATGATTGATTTGAGCTAATAAATTCAATGTGTAAAAATATAATTTTTTGATTTTTGAACGACAGTGCTGCCCTCTGCAAGCGAATTTTCAGGAGTTCATAATTTTTCATTTTCAGAAATATTAGCTAACATTTGAGTATTTTATTTTTAAAAATTAATAAACAATTTCAAAAAAGGCATGAACGGAGGACCTGCAAGTTGGCGGCACAGAATTAATTATCAGAATTTAAAAATATCAATTGTTACAGTCTATCTTCAGGTTATAGTTACTTACAATTAATTAAAATAGGCATACTTATTAACGGTTGTTATTATTATTGTTTAATTCTGCAAAATGATTTTTAAATTAGGCATTTCTTTAATTTTATTTTTTCAGAATTGTGAGATTCTTGAAAGTATTAAGAGTTTTCCGGTTAGATAACACCACCAAAAAATTGCAGCAATATTGCGGCAATTCAAATATTTCACATATTAATTTCAAAACGTAGGCACATTATTTTTGCGAATGCAGTTCTTGTGGAATATTTATAAAATATTCAAAAATAACCGATTCAAATCAACCTAGTGGTTTTCTAGGCCATGAATTTCCGATAGTCCATGAATTGATCCAATTTAATTTTTCAGGAATGAAAATCAAGTACAGTGCTCAAAAAACACGCACCAAAGAGAAATGGAATGCAAAACGGGCAGCTAGAAGTTTCCGATTCCAATAAAAACTTCATCAGTTCGAGTTAAGCAAGTACAATCGACTATTAATTTTTTTTGCAGAATGAAACAATTTTTATTTTTGAAAAAACCGAAATTTGGTGTTAGAAGTTACAGCAAAATGAGGGGATTTTTAAAGGTTTAAGAATTATAAGCTATGTATAGTACAGATCAAGGTCCTTTTACTCCCATTTTGGTTCATATTTATAAGTACGTTTTTTTTTATAATAGGAAAAATATGTTTGCATTGAACGAAAAAATGTTTTAAATGTAACAGATACATGAAGTACTTGTTGCTTTTTAAGTCTTAGTTAAAAAATACTATTTCAATACTGCTTGCATCTAATTTCAAATCAAAACTTTTCTTGAGAACTACAAAGTCAATCAAAATAAGAATGAAGAAAAGTAAAGTGACAAAAATCTCAAAATTTAAGGTCAGTTTAGTATTTTATGTTTTGACATAAGACCACGTCTTAAGGCTCAACCTGAGAACGTCTCTGTAGCACAATTCACCCAAAGACAAATAAACATTTCTAACTTTTTTCGCTAAACTAAACTGACATTGAGACAAATTGTCCCATAAAAAAAAGAAAGTAAGAATTTTGAAAGTCTTGATTTTTCGTGCCATATAAAAGTAGCTTGAGTTTCCTTACTTTTTCATTCATTTCCCTACCTTCGAACACTCAGAAGTACTCAAAAAAACTGACTTGATTAGAAACGGATCCAGTTGCATTCTATTAATTTTTTTAAAGTACAAAATAAGTCACTACACAACATAATACTGTTTTATTTTCTAAAATTCAAAAGCGTGATGTGTAAAAAAAAAAAAAAAATAGTAACAAACTTATAAAAAAGTGGCAGGATACATTGTGTGCCTTCAAAAAAAGCAAAATGTCTGCTCTGACAAATAAAGCGCAAGACACACTAAAAAAGTATTACTTTTTTTCACGACTAAGTATTGTGATGGGCGTTTTATTTTACACCTAAAAAAACTATTTTGCAAGCCTATATATCAAGAGATTCGATTCTCGATTAAGTATTCTGTACAAAATAAAAAAAATAAAAATAAAATAAATTAAGTGTAGGCAAGTTAAGTATTATTATTAGAGGCATTGTTACTATTTGCTTTTCAGTTAAGCAAATAAACATGGCGTGAATGGGTAAATGTGATTTTTATTTTTTTATAAAAAGCAAATGTACAACCTCCTTTTATCCATTCACGATATTGTGTAAAATATTAAACTAATATCAGACGCTAAACAATAATTGACTTCGGTGAAAATGCGGAGCTTTTAAAAAAATAAGAGAGAAAGAGAGAGAGATATGAGGCATATTTCCGCTAGGGGGAGCTGCTTTTGCGCCTCAGGCATATTGCTCAATGAGGAATATTCATTTTCGCAGTTACACTTTAAACCAACAGGAAGATGACATTTCAACCTATAAAAAGGTATTTGCCGTTTGGCGAACTTAAAATTTTTCGAATCGAAGTATCGCTTGATGTACCGCATAGCTGTATAAACGATATATTGCGACAATCAATCGATATCTGGACTCGGAAACTCGGACTTGGTTTAAAAGATCCGATTAGAAGCAAAAAAAAGTAACAACAAAATAAAAAAAAATCCCCTTGAGCCCTACTATTGTACCGCAACCTCGAATCAAACCCGTTTGTTTTTGCTTGAGGCGGAGAAGCAGCCCTCCCTGAATGATTAAAAATCCTAAAATTAAACGCTATCCGAGGTACAAGACAATCCCTCGCTTTCGGATCCGTTTGGCGAATCGTTGAAATAAACGCTGGACCACGAAGAACGCAACGACGGCGTGATTTCCTCTGCCCCGGCTAATGGAGCTTTTTTCGATCTAACGGAAGCTTTTCGCATGATTGACGATTTCCAAGAAGAAACTCGTTTGATTTGCGGAGTCTTGTCGATCCCCAAGGTTATCCCCCCGTCGAGTGAATTAGGATTTTCGGATTTGATGAATCTGCCATATTGACCTATTCGTCTTGGTTCGGGACTGTCTTCTGGTTCGAATCTTGCCGGGTTGAGTGTGATGACGCTGTTGCTTTCTTTTAAAATGCTGCAAAAAAAAATTTTCGATCATTTCCATGCATGAATAAGCCATCTAATAATTTTTTTTATGAATGGAATTTAATTAAGCCACGCCTTAAATGCAATTTATTTACCTTCACTGTCCTGAGATTCTTCGACCTTACTTAAAGGTCTCAAAACGATGCGAGGATCTTTGTCCAATATCCTTTCGCTATCATCGTTGCTAAAAAAAAATCCATGCAGAAACAAAAACGTAAAAAAATCATTCTGAATTAGTCATGTGCCAAATTTTTTTTGTTATTTAAAAAAGGAGGATTTGTTATTTTTTTTATTCTTGCATAAAATTATACAAAGCATCAAGATTATATAAGGGGCATGCTCTGCATTAATTCTTTTTAAAAATTATTCATGATTGTGGAAAACATATCAATCGCAGAATAGGATTGCTCACCAGTCTTTGTTATCACTCCCCATTAATTTCCTAGTTTCCTCCTCCTCGGAAACCGCAGGAGGCTGATATGCTATCTCTGATACTGGTGCATACTGAGCAGTGACTAAGAAGTCAGTCGAAGGGTTCATTGTCTGCCCATTAACACTTTGGGTGTCACGCAATTGACGAGCTATACGTTGTTCCTTTGTTAATAAGCAAGGGCAACCTTTCCTTCTGGTACTGAGCCTGCAAAAAAGTTCACAGATTTGTTATATAAAGTTACAAAATTTCCACAATCTTGAATCTCTTACTTTATATAAATTCCTACAAGGGCAAGGCCTACAAACAAGACCAGACAACCAGTGATAATAACAACCATATCTGTTCTACCAGCTTCGCTAGCTACTTCCCCATCTACATCTTCTTGTTCCGTATATGTAAAATCTACAGATCCTTCGGTTATCATAATAAGGCCAGCTGCGATAGCTAAGGAAAAAAAAGTTAACTTATATTATTATTTGAATTTACATTTAACATTGAACTCCCAAATCTGTCTTACCAACGAGACCTAAAGCTAATGCAAGCCACTGCAAACACCTGGTTCTTCTGATCGATCCACTAGTTTGAGCTAAAAATCCTGTGGGACTTGTCCATTCCCCCTGTTGCTCGTAGCTTACGGTTGTAGGCTGATAAACTGGTCCAGTAGTAGGCATATTGTGCGAAATATACTTAACTACACAATAACTGAAACGAAATAAACGGATCGATACATCTTTTTTGACGAAGGTGACTCATTCGAATGGTTTACATAATAGGAATACACTATTGCCCTCCGGAAATATAAGCCTGTACCTGATACAATTTCATTATACTAAACAATAAACAACACAAAAAAAAACTACGATTTGTCATTGATGTTACAAAAAAAAAGTAAGAACGCAAAAAAACTTACGTAAACAAAGTTGTATAAAATATAAAACTATTAAGCGTACGGATATTTAAATATCATTCGTTGCAACTAAATAACGCAAGTTAATCTTTTTATTTTAATTCTTTCACTTATTCCTACATATTTCTTCATTATTAAAATAACCTTCAGCTTCCATAATTATTTTCAATTTGTTATTATCAACCTTTAAAAAGAGAACAAGTGATGTGGGATTTAAATGTATTTGCGCCTTTTTTACATGGAGAAAGAAAAACAACCGATCACTGCCGTCTTTAAGTTGGCAGTAACATGAGGTAGCGACAGTGGCCTCGTTTAAGGGAGATATCACGTGACTGAGTCCGTACTGCACTTATGGGTTACGTCACGTGATATTGGCAAAAAATGGTAGATTGTCGCATCTCTCTTTGAGTCACGCTGCCATCTTAATCGTCACGAGAGGTTTAGGTTTGCCGTATTTTTTCAATTCCTTTGTTGATAGCACAACGAGTCGATTTTATTGAAAACGCCGCGGTGAATTTTGTTTTTACGTAAATTAAAGGAATTAAATTCGTTTGAACAGTGGTTAACGATGTAAATGTTTTCCCGAGTGAAAAGAGCCTTTTAAGTTATCAACGAAATGTTTGTGAATTGATGCGTTGGGGACAAAAGCTTGAATCATTCGTGTTAGACTTATTTTGGTTTCGGTTCATGCAATGGCTACATTGTATACAAGGTGAGACTTTGTCGATTGTTTTTATGTATTGTTTTCTATTAATATGTAGATCGTTCAATACATTTATATACCAGAGTGTTTTTGCCATAAGTCGTGATTTCGGTTTAGTAGACTGTGATTGCAAATTATACATACACAAAAGTGGAAGTTTCGCCATTACTGGAGGCTCTGCCCCCCCCCCCCGCATAACCCAAATCGCGACTAGGAGCAAGGAGACTTGTAAAATATTATATACAATATTCAATTAGCTCTTCACAACTTTTAAGGCTTGTTCCAGCTTTGCTTTAGACTCAATCCTTATATGTTTATCAAATGCTAAATTATTGTCTCCCATTTCTATTTCCGTTGGCAAAGTAATCTAGAACTACCTTCGGAACACATAGTAGATGAACTGCTTACTGTAGACATATCAATTCCAAGGTCATGATGTTGTGATTCCATTAAAATTGGAGAATTAGATAATAAATTAATATGTAAAGAAGGTGTGAACCTTGTAGATGGCCTATTTGTAGAAGGCAATATTAAATTCTCTAATTTTGTTAAATAATTAATGCTGGTATATCTACACATAACCTTTTGCAACTGTAGCTGATCTCCAGCCACCGATTTTTTAAATTCTGTCAATGCTGGCCTCTTTATTTGCTGCCATGGTTGCAGAAGTTCTGCGCCACATATGACCTTTTGACCTTAGGTCACGTGACGCCCCTCAGAAGTCATTACGTAAGGTTTCTAATAACATATTTCACCCAGTTTAAGCTTACGGATCTTTTTTTTTCTGAATTTTTTTGAGCAAGAAAAATTCAATTTCAAGAAATTTCATTTTATATTTTAAATTCTGTGAGATCTTCTGTAGCTATTGCATATCTGATATTTTAGCTTTTAAGGAACCATTCAAAAAAAAAAAAAAAAATACTAGAGCGGTTTTTCTGTGTTAGATGATCAGGACTGGTAAGTTAACAATGGAAGCTACATAACGTGGAGAAATTATTCCTTTTCTAGAAACGTTTTCTCTCTCCCTCCGAGCGACTTTGACTGCAACGCCACTGTTAAAATTATGTTTAGCTTATATGAAAGCAATATTTCCCGCGAACCCAAGGGCGCATGCGTCCTTGGGAAGTGTTGTTCATTCATGACCGAAATGCAGGATCCGTTTTATATTTATATTTACATGGCTTTGTTTTTTTGTTTCTTGAACGGTTTCCTTCTTCCACTGATGTCTTCCGTTCTAAGAAGTCAGGACTTTCCTCATGCCTGATTATTTTTGCAATTCTTTTAGATCAAGTAAATAATAATTTGTTTGAATTACAAAAAATCAAGTAAAAAAGCAAAATGTGGAAAATATTATTAGTTAGTAATAATGTTTTACATATTTATTTTGCTTGCTTATTTGCATACTTATCACCACTGGTTTATTTTTAAAAAGCCTATCCTATTTGACCCTCTCTGGATCTAAATAAAAAATTTTAAGAACTTGTGTTGCATTTTAACTGCACTTTGTTATTGGATTTTTCTTTAATAAAATTTAATTATTAATTTTCTTAAGAGAGATGAAAACCTGTAGTGATTGAAAATGATGTTAGTCAAAATTTTTGAAATATATGTTCAAAAACGTCAGTTCTGATACATGTAAAGCAGCTTAACATTTTTTTTTTTTTTTTTTACAGGTTTTTCTCAACTAAAAGCAAAACCTTAGAGTCTGATCAGCTTAAGAATGGAAAAGATTTACTACAATGAAGACCAAAATTTTGCAATTTTAAAAGGTGAGTAACATATATTTTTTAATATTAAATAACTACATAGGCTCACAGTACAAAAAATGAATTACTTTACATATTCTCCTTATTTATTCTTTACAATACAATACAAAATTAGTATTGAGGAACATAAATAGTTAAATGTTTGCATATGTATAATAATATACTGAATCAACTTTAAAAAAATTATCAGTCTAATATTGTCAAGATTAAGGGCACTTGCATTTGAGGCGGCAGTTTTAAAGAAAGTTCATAACCGTTTTTATTTTATTATTTTAGCCATTAGTTACTGAACTGGAAAAATCTTTATCAAAAATGTTCAAATTTTTATTCTATAAAGTCTATACAAAACAAAATTTTCTTTAAAAAAAGAAGCAAATCATCTGTTAGGACGATGCACAACCGGTTGATAAGATTGTCTCTCCCAGTCATAAATGTTTCTATTGGCAAAATCATTGGCATGAAATCTTCTATCATGGCTCCTCGAAGTGCTGCCACTTCTGTTAAAATTAGTTTGTAAGAGGTTAGAATGATACGCGGGATTCGTGATAATGTTAACGTGAGGTCTCGAATTGTCCACGTAATCGAATTCATTTAAGTTCGTATCGGCACAAGAATCCCGGTATGTCGGCTCCGGTATAAAATCTTGCATCGGTATTGACGTAAACTCCGTAGAGGATGGTGGGTTCATCCGACGCTGACCTTGAATTCTGACCAAACGTAAAGCGCGTTTTCTTTCTTTAACGTTCCGCCTTACACAATAATGAACGGATAGTAACAAGGTACACACTAATGCTAGCAGAACGCCGATGTAGACTAAAACCATCAAGTCCCCTCCTCTGTGGTTACCTCGTAGTACACTACCGGCGATTGTTAAGGAAATGCCGGTTAATATGCCTGCTATAAAGAGCACCTAAAATGAAAGAATTTGGAAGTTTAGTAGCTTATTTGTATGAAATATTAAAAATAAGAAGTGTAGAAATAGTTTTGGTCTATTTCATGTTAGAGGTTCATCGAAAGGGGTGATCAACTTTTTTTTAGTAAAGTTTATTACTCCCCTAAATTGATGGGTTCTGCCCATGGGATTAACGTTGACTGTGAAGTTTATAGAAAAGAAAACTAAACAATTTAATAGGCACAGGCCAGTACTCAGCCCCGAAACCGATGAAAGGAGGGACCCTGTTGAATTTCCAAAAAAGCATCAAAATGGTCTTTTTTAACATGGAAAGTTGGGAAAAGTGCATGATGTAAAAGATTTAAAAAGGGGAACTTTATTATAAAAGCTGCTGCCTTTGATTTTCCTGGCAGCAGGCCTATACAGGCAGCTTCTTCTAATTGGGATAGTTCTGAGTCTTTTATTTTTTTTAAATGAGTGAGTGAAGTGTTTTAGGTTTCTGCTTAAGCTTTAATTTTTTGACCCTCTTAGTGTTGTGTCAATTTTCAGTTTTTTTACGCTTCATTTCTTTCATTTTAAAAGTTTCTCTGTTTCATTCCTTCATCTTTTTCAACAACTAATTACCTGCAGGCAATAATAACAGAATGTCTCGCAAGCTATGCACTGTCCTCCGCAGCTGTCTATCCCTCCTGACACTGAAACGGCTGCCGAGCTGCCGTGGACTGTGCTGACGGCTGTCGATCCCGGTCCTCGACTCGGAACAACAACAGGATGAACCTGTTGATTTAAGAGCAATCCATGATGAGCCATGGTTTGATGATTCCTGGGTAAAAGCCATTCCGCTGCCGGTGGCGGCCCCGGATTTTTCGGTGGTCTTCCTCCTCTGCTTGCACACGAACTGTTTGTGGATGATTCCGGTTTGTCTGTCCAAGCATTTCTACAAAGAAATTTAAAACATTTAAAAAGTTGACCAGATCAGGTTAGGTTATATTGCAAATACACATACCTTCCATGTAATTGTGGTTGAGGCACTGTTGTCGCCTGATAGGGATGGCGGGAAGTCCTCAACATATTTCAATATCATTGCGATGGATCCTACCCTACTCTTCTCTAAAAATAATTAATACAATTTAAACAGAAAAAAAAAAAAAAATAATAATAATTTTCAGGATTAGACGACATATTTTTTTCTTCCTTTTTATAATCCAAAGGTTATCATTTTCAGTTTGTATTTATCTTTTTAATATTTAATCCTGTTTACTAAGTCAATAAGCTACTGCAGAGGCATCTAATCAGTAATTGTGAGAAACAATTTGAGAAATGACTAAGAAAAAAAATTTTGTTAATTTCGACAGGATGAAAAACTAAGGAAGTTTTTAAAATCACATGAGGTCATCATACTTAAACAAAAAATTCTTAAGTGATTTTTTTTACCTTAATGAAAATCTTTAAATGAATTGCATATTACATTTTAGTGAATTTATTGAGGATAAAATTGAAGAAAGAACATTTCTTACCTGGATGTAATTGTTTCCAAAAAATCCAACAAAATAATTAATACATTAAAATGTCATTTATAATATGCTAAGGTTAGAACTGTATTTGCTCAAACATCCAACTATTCATATTATTTGGTTATCCATTTTTTCCAATGCATCCAATCAAAAACATTGTCCTTTCCTTACTTCAGTTCAAACTCAAACATCAACACATGAATTTAAAATGAAAAAGCTTTAAAAATCCATTAAAGCCGCGATCACAATCAAAATGGATACAAGATTATTTTCACATCATTTAAAAAAATAACGTTAATAATAATAATAATAGTAAAATTAAACGAAACTTTTCTGAAATTCCCTAAAAACACATTAACTAATAATAGTAGGTGCGATTTTATATTTTTGCTGTAAAACCGAAAAAATGAAAAGAGAAAACATCTTCAAGCACCCATTTTTTTTTCGATTGTACACAATTGACAGCGCCTAAATGCCAATGTCAAATTAAGCGAAATGTAAGAAGGGCACATGTTTATGGGTTGAACAGGGTATGCTCGCTCTTTTCATGCACTAAGCTCGCCCTTGAAGAAACTTAATACACAGTTGTGTTGGATTTGTTCACTGGTTGGAGATAAACAGCGGGATATGAACCGTTGCCCTATTATAATTCGAAGCATATTAAACAAGATTGTGATTTATACCTACGAGGCTGTCTCTACGTTTGTACGTTGTAATCTTTTTTTTTCGCCTTTTAAACAAAATTAATTCGTCAATTGATTTTTGTGTGGAACGTTTGAATTTAAAATGGAGTTTATTGTCCCTTAATTTCATGGATTGTTAATCTTTGAAGTTTAGCGGTGCCATAAAAAGCTAAAATTTTGAAACCTATACCACGAATTTTAGCTTTAACTCTTTAAGCACGATGCCATCAAATCTGATGCCAGTATAGGTAGCTCCGATGAAAAACAATTTCTGATGTAACTCATAATTCACTAGCAAAGGGTTTTCGGGGTCGCTGATTTCAAATCTGACGGAAAAAATTTCTGTCTTGCAATATTCCATTTTTTTCAATATTTAAATCGAAATAACTTGAAATAGGTCTATCTGACTTGAAACCTGTAAAACGTTATTTTTTACCGATTTATTAAATATAAACAGCTCTAAACTGTTTAAAACTTATTATAAATGAGATTTTGCCTGGTTCTGGAAATTTTATACTTATAAATATATTCCCGGAACTTTATTTTCCCGCGGATCTGATGATTTTTGTTGCCGTATGAAAAAAAATCTGCGATTAAAAAAACCATAATTTATCTATTCATTGATTATATTTTCGTTTTCTCGAAGGATTCCACAATTTTAATGAATAATAATAGTAAATTTTTCTGTTTTTCTTAATTCTGCATGGATTCAAATAATTGATCTCGTTAATTTCTATTCCTCGACTATCGTGATTTTCGTCGTCCACGATCATTTTTTCGCTTCCGAATTTTCATCTAACCAGTAGGGATTATCTGTTTCCATTTCTTCGATTGTTAAATAATTTACTTCGTTTAATTTTCTTCTCTTGTTTACAGGACTCCTTTCACGACTTTGAGGTAGTTGCGATGGCGGCATATAAGGAAGAGATATGGTTGGAATTTCTGGATGTTAGACTTAAAGTTCAGACAGGCGATGTGGGAAAAGTTCTGACGAATTTAGAAGACATTAAAAAGGGAATTTGATAAAAATAAAAATAAAAATGTGTTGTTATACTTGTGAAAACATTGGAAACAAATATGGCGGAACTTTATCGGAAGTTGGCTAACCTGGTTGGGATGGGACAAATTTATAGGTTGGTAACGGTTCCGAGAACCGCGGAGAAATGGCTTGGGTTATCGTGTAGAACAACGTAAATGTGAAATAATATACTGAGAAGTAAATGAAAGTTCCTGATCAGCTGCCTTAAATTGAAAGACTGAAGTCCTCCGTACAGGGTAAGTTGCTTATTTGATTAAATTAACAACTGATACCAAGGCTTTGAAAGATGAAAATGCTTAAACCATTTCACCCAACGGAAGCCATTACCCTGAAGATTGAAACGTTTGTTTTCCAATGCTTCAAGGCCTATACAGTTTGAAAGAAATCGGAATGTCAAACCCGACTAGCGATGCTGTTAATATTCAGACTTAAAAAAATGTAACTTTGGGCGTCAATAGGGCATCCAAACTGAAAACGTCGTTAAGTGTATGAAACATGTTCGGCTTATTTCTGTTTGTCGTTGCCCTGCATTCATTGTTTTCCTAAGTCTTTTTCATCTATTTTCACTTTTACTTAAAACAGGGTAGCATTTTGTACGTATGGCAAACTGCAGAAAAAGGAAAAATGACTGGAAATAACAAGAACAATAAAATTACAGAAATGCTAGTGTATCCGAGTAAGACTATTTGAAAAGATAACCTACATAAAAGAATGTCTTATGGACAATAACATTCTATTTTTTTTAAGTAAAAAAATGTGTTTGCCCTTTTTTAGCAAGTTAACATCAAATTTTTTACAATGTATTTCAGCTTATTTGGAACTGAATTCAAAACATTATTTATGCCAAAAGCCCCATTCTTTCTTCTTTCAGTTGATATCAGTGACCTGTAGGACATTAAATTGTTATAAATTGACAGCCGACTTCTGTTTTGAAAACTATAAGGCAAAAATATCCCATGACGGATGACTCTTTTTAGTGACTTACGAAAACGTTTATTTTTATTTAGAAGGTTAAAAGTTTTTTAAAACTAGAAAATGAAAAATGAGAAGATACGTTAATCAAAAAATCTATCCAAATAGGAAGAATATAACTTTTAATGGTAGACATTATTTAACTTCTTCTTGTCCAAAGGCTGGAATTTTGATGCACATTGAAAATGTAATCATAAGAGCCTGAAACTTCAATTGCTAACATAATGACTGATTCTATGATTTTTCAATGCTGAAGTTTTAAAGGTTGAAATACTATAATAAAAAGGCAATGTGATATAAAGGCAGACAATGAATGATAAAAATCAAAACTTAAAAGACTGTTGAAAAATAGGTTTAGAAAAATCTCGATAGATGCCATCAATGTCTATTTTTTACTGATGCTCATTTATTCTTACAGCATTTAAGTATTAGGTAATATTTATAGTTACCATTAGGAAAACCTTGAGGAATTATGAGCAAAGCTTAAACTTCAAAAAATTCATATGCAATACCAAATTTGATTTTAGGAATTTTGAAAACTTTTTATAAAAGAAATTTGAAACAATCATTTATTTAAACATTGTACTTAATTACTTAATTGTATAACTTAATTGTTTTTTATTTGCAGAGCTGAAAAAGAAGGCCTTCAAAGATGGATGTAGAATTACAAAATGGTCACCTAATTTCAACTCCCTCTTTTCAGGATATTTTAAGGTAAGATAACTATATTTATATAAAGGCGATTTAAAAATAAGACAAGCAAGGGTTGATTCTAAAATTTTTAAAATTGTTAAGGTTTAGGGGTTGTTTTAAAACTTCAGGTATTTTTTTTTCTAATGAAAGTTTTAGGAAAGGATTTAGGAATTTTATACCAGAATAAACCATGTTTATGCAAATTTTACTGAACAGGAAGTGGAAGAGCTCATAAAATGATTCAATTGCAAAATTAATATTCTATATTAATTCATTGCAGTAAATAATAGAAAGTCAGACCCTTCTTTTACTAAAATTTCCAATTTCGACCGACTTAACAGAAATTAGGCTTTTGGAACTGATGACTCTTCCAAAATGAAAATTACCAAACTGGAAATATTGACTTATCGAAAATATTTCGTTTTTTTTTTTAATAGAAAATTTAACGGATAAAATTGAAGCTCTAATGCAGTTTCGACTGATCGTCATTAAATGGTCGGCTGGACATCCTGGACAGACTGGGGCCTCAGCCTGGAGTCTGAAGTCTGATGTCTGTAAGCAGTAATAATGATTGCAGAGTCGGTGAGTTTGTACCAATTTATTTATTATGCAATGGATGGAAAATCATGCGGGGTTTTCGGCAGCCATAAGCACTCCCCTAATACCAGAAAACATACGGAAGAATGACAATAATTATGACTTTAGGGGTTTTAAAATCCCAAATCTAATTGCACTTTTAGTTTTCATCTTTTGGAAATTGAATTTTCGTTTTACTAATAAATAACCTGTTTTATTATCTGTTAAAGAATGAGCCCCAAACAAACTTGCTTGTCCTGGCACTTGTATTTCGGAAATTGTGAAATAAAAAAGAATTAGAAACTGACTTGAAAATTGTACAACGGAAATAATGAAAAAATCTCTTGAATCCAAAAATATTAAAATTTTTAATTTGAATGTAAGCGTAGGCCATTTTGATATTTTCACTGTTAAAAGGAATTTTTGATTTTTATCTTCTTAAGTTCCCAAATTTGCTTCTAAAATTGCTTTTAAAATTGCTGCTGAGAAACCCTGCCAATAAGGGACGTCAGAATGTGGAAACGTAATGAATATACCTGCACTCAAAAAAATGAATACTGGTCGCCAATACAATTTAAACTGGATTTTGCGCCTAATTAAAAATTGATTAGAAGCCATTACAATTGTATTAGTCTCCAGTCAATTTTGTTTTCGGACCAGTCAAAGAGTCCAGTCAAAAATATATTACCCTACTTTTTTTTTGAGTGTGGGTTTTGAAATGTTTCTGTTAAGCTTAGGATGCGTTAATTGAGTTTCCAAAGCAATGGTGAGTGTCTGATGCAAATAAAATAAGAATTATATTTAAGATTTTGATTTTTATTAAGCAAATTCGAGTAGAGCTACAATATTGTGGTCGGCATAAACCCACGCGAAATTTGAAAGCGATTTCAGCTAATTCTTGATTTTGAACGAAAGCAATACGCGAAGAAAAACGTTATAATTCTTTTATTTCGGGTTTTAATTTTTAATTTTTTTAAATTTAAATTTTAAAATTTTTAATTTTTCGGGTTTTAAAATTAATTTTTTTTTTCAATTTTTTGTGATTAATTTACTAACAATTTCTTTACGTAATGGCATTAGTGTCTTTACGTAAGGAGGTCTTCAAGTATTACCATGAATCCATCTGAAAGGAATTTCGTAGGATCAGCAATAGGCGGGATCGATATAAAGGTAAATAATTTAATGGTAATTATATTTACTTTTTAAATCTTGTTTCTTTTTTTCTTTTTTTTTTTTGAAGACATCAGCTGATAAAGCAGAAGGTAGTTCCGATCAAACGAGTTTTTTTTTCTTTTGTTAATTTTCATGGCGTGGTAATAGCGTTTTTGATCAGTCTTCTTTACCTTTTGATGTCTTTATTTTCTGTAAAATTTTCGAGCGATTCCACCTGATTCTTGATTTTGGACGAAAGCAACTCGCGAAGAAAAGACGTTATAATATTTTATTTTTCCGGTTTTAATTTTTAATTTTTATTTTTTGTGATTAATTTAATAACAATTGCCTTATGTAATGGCATTAGTGTCTTTACGTAAGGAAATCTTCAAGTAATTCCATAAAGCCATGTTTAAGGAATTCCGTTGGGTCTGCAAAAGGCTGGATCGATATGAAGGTAAAAAATTTAATGGTAATTATATTTACGTTTTAAATCTTTTTTTTTTTTTTTAAGACATCAGCTGATAAAGCAGGAGGTAGTTAGATCGAACGATTTTTTTTTTTAAATTTTCATGGTGTGTTTATCGTGTTTTCATCAGTCTCGTTCATCTCCTGATGTCTTTATCTTGTTAAAAAAATTTTTTTTAAGCTATAAATTAATTTGTTTTTGCTTTTAAAGGAAAACGTACCACTTGCATAATGCGTTAGTGGCACTCATGCATACAGGTGTCCACCGATATTTTAACGATATTTTCCTTGCAACAGTATTAGTATATATTCGATCCCCAGTGGTGTCAGACAATCAGTACAATTAATTTAATTTAATTCACCTAATTTCAAACCTTGTAAGTTTGTGTAACAGGTCCGTTTTATTTAATAGATACCACTCCCTTTATCTTCGTTTGCTATTTGCTAAAAGCATTGGAGATGTTTCATAGCTGCAGACTTTCTTTGCCCGCTTTGATTTTTACTTCAATTACTTGGTGGACACCCTGAAGTAACATCATTTAAGTTCTTTAGATTTTCTTACATGTTTCTATATACGGCATTCCATTCCTTATGTTTAGGAGTTATCGAATCCATGAAATTTTTTAAGTTTAGGTAGTGTAGTTTTATGAAATTAACCGATTTTGTTTTTTAACTCTACCTCTTTTTGTCAGGTAGCAGTTTTTTTTTTCAAAGCCCAACAAAGTCTTTAGCAACGATTGTGCCCGCTACGCCATTGAATATTTTTGTAATTTAGAACTTTTAGCCTGATTGGGTATGGAAAAACCATGAAAAAAAAATTTTTTCCCCTCTTCCTTCCTTCGATTTTTTAAAGTTTCTTTTTTTTTTTTTTAACCATTAAGTAGTTTATGGTCTCTGTTTGAAATAAAGTGCCGGATCATGGGCTACTTTCGGCTTAGCCTCGCGATATAAAAGTCTGTCGTTGAGTATTTTTTCAATAAGTGAGTGATTTCGAGTAAAGTTACGGTTCGGGAATCATCGGGAGTTTGTCCAGTTCTAGTATTGCGCTGACCTAATTTTTAGATATCTTATCAAAAATCATCGGAACCAAATTCAGAATATGCGTCTCGGACACCTCCTTCAACATCTCGGGACACGGGATCAGGTATCTCGATGGAAGAAGGCAAAAAAACTAGGAAGGACAAGACGTGCCCTCGAAAGTTATTCAAATATTTTCGAATCAGGAAGGGAATAAATCGGAATCCGCTATGGAAGTGGACGAAGAGGGTAAAGAACAGCCTCCTACTCTCCCGATTGTAGCAAGGACGGATCAGGCTCCGGCTCCTGCCGAGCCTCAACCCGGGATATCAAGTTCAGTTCCTCAGCATTTTACTCGAATTTTGGGAAGAAGCCCGAAAATCAAAGAGTAGATCGATTATAGTGGGAACCGATGGCAAGCAGCTAAAACCGGGAAAACATGCTTAACTTGCAGCTTTAATAAAAATCCATTTTCAATTTTTTGAAGAAAGCAGTATAAGATCAAACGTTTAGTGAATCGATGAGGACTGTCATGGACAACGCTTTATATTCCTACACCGCCACCCCGCTTCTTCATTCGATGGCGGATTCGTTATAACTTTTAATCACGTTTGCAAAACCGGCCAGTACGAAAAGAGAAACCCTTGTCTTTAAATATGGGGTTCCCCTCTGGAATTAAACTTTTACAAAAATTATCAAAATTGTACGCCTCCTTCGTGTGGAAAAGCACGTTGCTTTTAGCTCTTTGCAGAGATGACGTCATCCCACCGGACTGCGATTTCGGACCACGGGATTTGTATTTGCTTCTGCCGCAAAAAGAAGGGCGATTAATTCGTACAACAACCGAAACCATGAATACGATGAAGGTCGAATCTTCTTCGTGTTCTGAAACCTTCGGTGATGAGAGGACCTCGTTTTTCCGTTACGTCAAAAGCGAGAAAGACAAGAGTCGCACTGAGTCCGGAACGGCTGAAACACTTGAAACTTTTACTGGGAGCAGCTTCGAGAGTCGTTCTTCCCCTCGCCGAATTATTTGGGATGATAGTTAAACTTTGCTTTGGAATGCCGACGCTACTTTTTGACGTAAGTAATACTTTTTAAAGTTCGTTTCTTTTTTGTAAATAAAATGTAAATATATTTGACTTTCTTTTCTAAAATTTAAGATTTGCCTGCGGTCGTGCTCTCTCGCATACGTGTCTCATGGAACAATTACTCGACGATTTTAGCCAACATTCCAATTTAAAAAATCAAAAGGATTCTACGACTCCGTTTCTGACACCGAAATGGATCGCGCCTCTTGCTTTTGTTAGATTTGTATGGAAAGACAGCAGCTCATTCTCAAAGAGATCATGAATTGCACAAGGTTAGCAGTTTATCAAATTAATTTTTTTTCATCGGAAATGTAAATTTAATTTTAAGGAAAATCTAATATTTAAAAAAAAAATTTTTAGGTTTACACTGGAGTTTGGAAGTGGTTTCAATCGAAACTCAACAAATGGACCTTGCACACGCCTCACAATAAGAAATTAATCAATTCGGCTGATTGTAGTGGAGCCCCAGGATTACAACCTGCCATCCGTCGGTCGTCTGGTTGGTAACCGACCTGCTTCCATCATTCTGCCTTTCAGGATCGGAGAGATCTGGAAAACAATGGTGAGTTAATAAGAAAGGCTCCTACCGAATATCCATAAGGAATCTGCCCCGGTGACCGATTTTGACGAAACTTTGGAAACTTGTAGACCTCCCCTAAAGACTTTTTTTGGACACGACCAACATTTTTTCCGACGGCCCTTATGACAAAAATACATGGGAAATGGGATTTTTAAAAATTGTTTTTTTTTTTGAAGGCCAAATCCTGGTCGATTTCGAAAAACTAAATATGAGGTGAAAGGGCTACCTAAGGGCTACTTTTATCGTATTTTAAACTTTCGGAAAATTTCCGGATATCCGGGAAATTTGTTTTTGAAATTTTCAAAAGTTTTTTTTGGCAGGTCGTAACAGCGTAGCCCAAAGCTTAGGCTTATATTATTGTAGGGTGTCCCAAGAGGGTCCATACGGACCCTATCCGAAATTGTTCCAAAGTGGCTAAAACCAAGATTTTTTTTTAAAATTTCGGTCAAACGGGCCCTATTTAAACACCATATGAGCACATCAATTTCTGTAGTTTTTCTACGTTCGACTCCCCATTTATCGGCCAAAATAAGCTCTTAGGGGCTATTTAAAGAAGGACAATTTAGGTCATTTAACCCCCCCCCCTCCCCCTCCCGGTAGGGAGCAAAAATAGTATTTCTTATATTGAGATTTAATGTTTCTGGCTTGTTTGACTGAAGCCCAAACTGGCGGTGTCACTTAAAGTATCTACCCAAACTGTTTTTTACATCACCCCCCAACCTTCCCCCAGGTCACCCCCTTGGAAAGAAAAGACTTAATATACGAAGAGAATGGACTTTCCGGAGAATTTTTGCTTCGAAAAATTAAACCAGAGGTGGAAATGGACCCAAAAACAAGATCCCAAGGCTATAAATTTTTTTCTGATTGTTCCTCTTTGGAAAAGGGGGGGACAATATCGAAGGGAAGTGTTATAATGGAAATTGTTAGATTGTCACGAAATTTGTGACTCGGGGGTTTTGTGGGTCGCTAATTTCTATTCTGAAGTCAGATTTCAAAATTTTAAGGTGGTGGATCCAATAAGACGGACGCAATATAAGAGCTCATATAATTATGGCTCCGTACTTAAAAAAAATTAAAAGGCAAGATGTACATTTTTCGTATATGAGCTCCCATATTGCGTCCGCCATATTTTTTTTTTTTTTTTTTTTTTTTTTTATCATTCGCCATTATAATTGGTGCTCATTGCTCACAATCTTCATGGCTTACAGTTTTAGAAAATAATATGAAAAATGTTGAAGAAATGAATACCTATTCATAAAAAGTGCATAAATTTAGTAAGGAAACTTTTTTTTTTTAACGAAAAAGAATTTTTTTGTCATTGTCCACTATAGTTATACATAAACCGTCAACTTGTGCTGACGCTCTTTTTAATTCGGGACAGGGCGTAAATGGTTTTTTTTTTTGAAAAGAATAATAAATTTTATTAATAAACCAAACCGTAAAACTGAATTTAACAGAATCCAACTAAACTGAAGCTAGATAGGAAAACCCTGGTCAAGTCTTGTAACAAATAAGTTTTCGTTAAGATGAATTGGAGAGAAATAATGGAATAAAAAAACCGAGTGGTACAAATGATTTAGTGAAAGTAAACACTTTTTCAGTATTGTAAAACTCGTACTGTTTATCTATTACTGAGATATATTAAGATATAGTTACTCCTTTACAACTACCACTTCTCAAGATCATCGACATTCCGGCTGATCCTCTAAAAAATTTTTACTGCCAATCATTTTTTTAAAAATTTTGTCCTTGGTATCTTCTCCTTATCCCATATTTCTTGTTTGCCTTTTTTTGGTTCTGATTTATTTCTTGTCATCTAATTCCCGGTTTTCTTCCTTTTTTTCCTTTCGAGATTAATTCACCAGGAAAACATTTAAAAATTTTTCCTCTTTGTATCGTAGGTTAATTAATGCTTTCACACCAAAATTATTTTAATTACGCGTTATTTAAGATACATTAATGGAGAGTTTGGTTGCTTTTACTTTCAGGTTATCATATAAAATTTTCCCGGAACATATGGAGTGGAAACTGCAGGGATGCTTCCTCTTTCGGAATCTTCCTCGCCTCACGAGCAACACGATATTCTTGAAGAATAATCAAGTAAGTGAAGGCCCTTTTTTTTCTCAACCGGTTTTCTTAAGACATAAAAAAGAAGAAGAGAAAAAAAAAAGGATCCAATCTAAACTTGAAAAGAAAATAAATTTTTACAATCATGGTTCACAAAGCTAATCCTCTTTGTCCGTTGCTGTTTAATTGATTGGATTAGAAATCGAGAGGATTGAGGAAAAGATATTTTCCAACCAGAAAAAAAAGGGTTTTGGTTTTTTTTATTTGGGAAAATTTTTTAATGGGAATCTTTTTTTCTCGGTTTTGGGTTTGGAATCATTTTGCTTATGAACTTAACATTATTGAAAAACAAAGTTTGATGAATTTTTTTTTTTTTTTTAGCATGCAGACATCGAGAGCATGAGTGTGCCGCAGTTCAGCGAATGCCGGAGCTTTTGGCCTAAAAAATCTGGACGAAGGTTGTAGGAAGGACGCATTTCGTTTGGTTCGACAAAGGTAAGAATTTTTCTTTATACTTTTGTTTGATGCTGAGAAAACTGGGGTGGACTGTTTTCGGGATTCGGCAGCCAAGGTAAATACATCTTGTAATCCCTGTATGAGAAAAAACAGTTCCCTGAAACAAAAGGTGCGAATTTTGACGTAAGCAAGTTCAAAAATGCTTCAAACTTCAGAACTTTAAAGAGGTGAAAACTGCAAATTTAGGAAATAATCTCTGATATTAAAAAATTTCACCTTTTCCTCCAATGTGAAATTTTTTATAAAATGATTGAAAAGATCAATTTTACTTCTGTATATGGGCCAGAGCCAGTTTTTAACAGGAACTCACATTCAACGTCACCTGTTGGATTCCCGGTCTCTTAATGGGTCGCCTATAAGCAAAGCATTAATTTTGAAAATAAATTTAGAACTTTTATTCTTCGACAGAGATTTGAAACAGAAAGACTTTTATTTTATTAATTTTTCTGTGAGATTTCTAATAGAAGGGTAACTAGTCAAAATATTGGAAGTAGAATACTTGAAAGTTTCTGGTTGGTCACATTAAGCTCACTGGCGGAATAATTTTGTATCTGGCTTCCCATTCCGTCTTTGTTCGTTCCTTTACTTTCGTCTTAGTCCGTTACTATCGTCTTAGGTCCAAGTAAAAAACTAATGGGTAAACATTAGTTTTTTACTTGTATTTAAGACGATTTCTTTGCCATTTTATTTCTAATGCTTTGATGGAGCTGTGAAAGAATGAAAAATCTTTCAGTTTGATACTTTTTTGGTTCCCTGGAAATTTCGGTCTCTTTGATTTTCTGTCGCTCAATAGGTCGCGTCTAAGCTTTTATTTTTTAATCACGATCAGTTTTTAAAAAAAATTTTTTTTTTTATGAGTTCTGAAGCAGAGGAGATTTGATTTTCCTACTTCCCTATGGTAATTTTTTCACATGGAATCTAAATAAAACGGGGTCGTAGCCCAAGCATTTTTTCCATTTTGTCGTAAATGATTTTCGTTATTTTTGGCTAATTGGTGGAGTTTCACGAACTCATGGTTAGAGTGATTGAGTTCGTTAATAAGAGCGCATCTCCTTATGAAGATATATTTTAGGGCAAAAAGTACCATAAAAAGACTTAAGATTATTGGTATATTATAGGACGCTCCTTTTGTTTTTGAATTTAAAAAAATCAACTACAACCTGGTGTTTTTTCTAATTAACCCTTTGCCGCCCATAAACCCATATATTGGACCCATCAGCTTTGCAACCCTGCAGAGCTTAATTTTATTAAAAGATTGTAAAAACCATGCAACTAGTGGTATTTTGATCTGCTAAAACCGAATATGAAGTCAGAATTTAAAATGAGCCAAAATTCAAGATGGCGGATGGTTGATAAAATCTTATTTACAATATTACAGATTTTTTATATCCGAATTTTGTAAACGCTTTATTTATTGCTCTTTTTATTCTTATGAACTTAAAAATGCAAGTAATTAACGGACGGACAGTCAATTATGCAATATTCACAAAGATTTCTTCAACCTATGTTTAGCTTATGGGCAAAACAGCTGTTTCTGTATAGAGGCATTTATAAGTTTAAAAATAATAAAAACTAAATCTGTAACTCAGTGCAGAACAACACCAAGTCCATTCAAGGATTACAACTTCTTATTTCAAACCTGACTACAAAGCATACAAGCATTGCCAACTCAAATTGATGTCTTCTGCGAGTTAACATTTCTGCTTTGTTAACGAAATAAACTTGGTAGCAGAAGGGATAGAATCAGTTCTGCCAACCGTTGAGCCTGTATACCTTTTGTAAAGTCGGGTTTGAAATAAGAAGTTGCAATTCTTGAATGGACTTGGTGTTGTTCTGCACTGAGGTACAGAAATATTTTGGGGAGTTTTTTGAACTTCTGATTCTGAATCTTAACTCCAAATTTTGGAAAAATTGAAATTACAGATGGAGGACTATTAGTTTCGAAAATTTAAAGTTTTACTTAATTATTGAAAAATAATTGGTTTTTGAAAAATTAAGAGAAGTTAATTTTTCGGGAGGCAGTTAATTTGGGACAAGTTGATTTCCTGGGGATCGCACGTACCCCCTACGTAAAATTCGATGTTGCATGTGAAATCAGTTTGCCGGTAAATATATAACAGATATTCATGTGCTATTTTTCGGTAATTAATTTAAAAAAATTTGTTTTCTGAGGGACCACCAGTGCCCCCGCGTAAAAACTAACTTCAGATTGGAAATGTGAGACCCCTAAAACCCTTAATTTATACAAATAATATTAAAAAACTTTCAGGAAAAGAATTAAAAAAATTAAGATTGAGTTTGCATCATTGGTTGCGTAACTGAGCAATAGCTTTTTTTTTATGTCCCTTTGGCCCAGTGCTTTACCTTTATAGATATAATACAGAAAATTATTTACCAAACGGAAATTTTTTCTCTTAAAGAAAACTCCTTTTAATGGACCATAAAATTATTTATATTTTGAATTTGTCAAAATATAAATAATTTTATGGTCCATTAAAAGGAGTTTTCTTTAAGAGAAAAAATTTCCGTTTGGTAAATGTTTTGGACCATAGGACGCCGCCCTAATTAAAACAGAAAATTATATTTGGGAAAAATGGGGCATATTAAATTTTGATTTGGCTGACGAAGGGGTAAACTATATGAAAAATCTTATTTCAGGGCAGTGAACTAGTGCGTTCCACTTCTGAACCACTGAAATCACCTGCCCAAAGTTTCATCACCCCCCCCCCCCCAGAAAAAAAAAAGGTTAAGAACACCGAAAGGCGATTAACGTAAGCGGCGTAAAGTTTTTCAATAGAAAAATGTCACGTATTCAATTTAGCATAAGACACAGGGTAGAAAAACCCATCAGATTATTTCCCTCTATGATCGGGAGGACATCTTTTATTCCCTGAAAGCAAAATTCCCTCATCCCCTGTCCCCGAATGATTCTTACATGAAGTTAAACCGCTCAAAACAAACTTTATTTCCCTGTCACCATTCAGTTATTGAGTGGTTAAAACCGGAGGCTGTTAGTTGGACTCTTTCCCGAAAGATGGGGGTGACGTGTACAAGATTGCTTTAAATGACGTCACGGCGCCCCGACGCCCATGCGCAAAAACGACGCTCCCTCGACAAACACTCGAATCTATTAATACTTATAAAACATCCCGTTTCTAGATTTTATTTTATTTTTTTTTTTTACAATTTTAATTCGCATTGCATTATTTTTTTAAATTGAAACATTGCTTGGAGTGCGCGGGATTGGTTTTTAAACGAAATTTGACCGAGTTTTCGCGTGGAAAATGTTCGCGAACGGTGGATTTTCGCGTAAAACGGGGAACACCTTGCGTTACTGTTATGCTTTTGAAAAATCTATAAAATTGTTTGTTCTTGTTTTTGATCCCTTTTCGTAGTTTTTTCCGTGGAAAATCGGTTCGGGATCGGGTTTTTCGTCCACGGAAATAATCCGGGATGTGATTTCGCGTTAAAATCGACCCTTTAAACGGGAATCAAGTGGATTTTATCGGGTGAAAACTGTGACATTTTTCGGATACTTTTTTTTCTCCTCTCTCTCTCTCTCTCTCTCGCTCCTTTTCTCGGAATCATACTGTGAGTACACCCATCCACCATTTTGAATTGGTTGAACGTCTGTTTAACATTTTGTTTAGAATTATTTTCCTAGGGGAAAATGCCGTTTTTTCGAAAATCGGGGTTGCCCTACCGAAAATTCGAAATGGAGGTCCTTCTCTACGGATTCGGAAAATCGATACTCGTCAAAATTGCGTCGGAATTTTTCCTTTTTTCCACCGTCTTCCTCGATTTTTTTTCGACTTTCTCCTGTTTTTTCTCATCTTATTTATTGATATCAAATGGAGATTCGATATGTCGGTTATGTGGATATTTCCCGCTGCCCAATTTGTTTTTCTTATTCGGCGAAAATCGATTTTTTTAATCCCCGCCGGAAATCGATTTTTTTTTCTGTCACGACTTTTTCGTCGACCACTTGAAAATCCTACTTTTTCGGAGGGTTTTAAGGACTTGGAAAAAAAAGCATTTGCCTTTTGCCTTTTGTATGTAGGTCGGCCCGTCTGCGAGATTGTGACCGTTTTTAAACTTTACGGTTGAAAAGCTTTTTCTCTCCCGCTTCAATTTCATACAATAAAGAACTTTCTCTCTACCCCCCCCCCCCCCTCCACCGTTATATAGCATGAATGATAACAATCGTTTAGTACATTAATTTTAATCGCAGAGTTTTGAACTTTGATACGACCCGAGATGATCAAATTTTGAACAACGTGTGCGCTTTACCTTTTACCAAAAAAAAAAAAGAATATGATGGAAACCGTCACGCAATTTTTAGTGCGTGACTCATTTTTTTTCCAGTTTAAATCTTCTAAAAACGCAGATTTTTAGCTGGGTTAAACAATTCCTTTTTTTCCCCTTGCCATTTCATTAATTTTTTTCTCGTTATTAAATTTTCTCTTTTAATTTTTTTTCTGTTTCATTTTCTTTCTTTTTTGGGGAAAAGCGTTATTAATTTGACACAAAGTACGTGAATTTTTTTTTTTTTTTTTTTTTTTTTTTTTTTTTTTTTTTTTTTTTTTGGTTTTGTTTTCAAGTTGGGATTTTCGAGCAGAAGGTATATTTGAAATTTTTTGGAATGAAGGATTTTCTAATGTTGTGAAGTTTGGTTCGAATTTGGGAGTTCCATCTTAATTGTCATATCGAAATTAATCTTTTGTTTTATATTTGCTGATAGTATATTTTGAAAGAATGGAAGTGTTTAGTGCAGTTAAACCTACAAGTCCAAGAGCTCGACTGACTATCCGACCATTTTTTCTGAACTTGAATATTGGTTGGGGCGTTGGTCACCAACAATGTAGCAGTCGTCTTTCTTTCTCCATTTGGGGGTATAAAAAAAGTGATATCAGCAACTTTTAGAACTCTAAGAATGAATTTTCATGCTAAGGCCGAACAAGAATCGGGATCGAAAACAGTTCAGAAAATGCCCCGTAGAATTTTGGTTGTTTCTCTAAATATTTTCTCAAAATACAAAAAATTCACATTCAAAACGTTATTATATCTGAAATTTCAAAGCTGATGTACTGAGAAAAAAAAATACTGTAAAATCATTTTGCCGAGCTTCCTGGCCACACTTTTTGTCCGTTACTGTGAGTCTAGGAGAAAGTAGAATCCTCCAGCAGCCGGTTATTATAATAGGGTGGTTCAAGAAATAAACTTATGAGGGGTATCCAGAAAGTAATGTCCAAAGGTGGATAACATTTGCTGGCACGACAGTAAAATTTTTTCAATTGTTTCATCAAGGCACAAAAAAAAGAGAGAAAAAAAAAAAATATTTTTCTAAAAATTGATTAATCTAAATTTAATCTAATTATAGAAATTTTTTTTTTTTTTTTTTTTGAAAAAAATTTGACTGAGTTATGAGCGTTTATAGTGGTATAGGAAATTTTTTTGCGACAAAACAGGGTGTCTACTGGTCCTATATTCCTATAAAGTCCTATAAAAGTCCTATATTTTTCTTTTTGGTCCTATATACCTATAAAATCCTATAAAGTCCTATAATTTAACCGAAAAAAGTAATTTTGAGCAGGGGCACAACTGGTCCTATATTCCTAATTCAAAGTGAGCTAATTTTTCATATTTTCACTCAATTTTTCCAACAAATTTTCTCGCTCGGCCTTCGGCCTCGCTCGATTTATGCAGGTTGCCGTAATTTAGATTTTTAAAGATTCCGAAAAGCGAGGAAAACCAATCATTTCGGGCTACGAACGATTCATAGTTTATGCTTTGATAATTGAAAAAGCACTTTGGGGAAATTTTCAAAGAAAGTTCAATGTTTCAGGAAATTTTTTCTTTAAATCTTGACGGCGGGGTTCCATTAGGCAATTAATTTTAAACTAATTCCAGTTCAAATAATTTTTAAGAAGGTTTATAAAATTTAAAAATTATATTTTCGATTTTATGGAATCATTTGTGGAATATTTTCGGGCTTATAGAGGATTCAAAAATTTTTACGTGTAGTCTAAAAATTTTTTACGTTTATACAATTTTAAATTTTTTAGCTCTTAGCTTGGGGCGGATTTTCTGAACTACTCATATAACCTTGGGAACTTTTGAAAAACACTTGCAGAGGCTTGAACTTTTTTTTGATCGGGATTTTTTGATCCCAAGATTTTTTATAAAAATGTTTTTGTAGAATTTTGTTTTACCTTTTTTAGTAATTAACCGTTTTACAAGTTTTACCTTTTTTCTTCTTCCTTCTTTATTTCTAAATTTTGGAGGACAGAATTTACCTCTAGAATTTTGTGTGCCTAAATTTTTTTCTCTTAAAAATGGCTTGTTTTGGATCCTATATTTTTTGAAAAAATGGACCTATAAAGTCCTATAAAAGTCCTATATTTTAACTTTTATGAATCAGTAGACACCCTGCAAAAGTTTAGCTAAATGTAAGACTAGGTATCAGGGTCTCCCAATATGGCAGATAAAGCTCTGTGCAGTGTCACGTTTGTCAGGAAATTTGACAAAAGTTTTGCTTTAAGGGTCGCTTTAAGGGCAGTAGTACTTTTAAAATTCAATTGCCGTAAAGCATCCGCAACGCTTTTTTCTTCCCAAAATTCAAAAATTTTACAAACTTGAAATTTCAAGAAAGCCGTTTCGTAGTAAATACCAGTCTGAAAGACAATGATTAATATCAAAGCTTTAACTTTGAGCTTTATTGGTTGAAGCCTTCAATATTTCTAGTAAGTCAATATTTTTAAGCTTTGAAGCTTTCTTCTAGGATTTTCCATCCAAAACGGGATACTAATTTAAAGTGACCTACGGTTTCATAAATTTTCCAAAGATTCCAATAATTTTTGACTGAAAGTTCATAAAACTTTTTTTATTTGCAGAACCAGCTTAGAAATCCCCCCCCCAAAAAACACATATTTTCTAAAACTAGATTAAATGTAGATTAAGATGGTATAATTTAAAAAATTTTACTATCCTGCCAGCGAAAGTTATTCACCTTTGGACATTACATTCTATGGATACCCCTGGTTTTTGTAATTTTTAAAATCCTATGTCTGTAAAAGTTTCTTTATGGTTAAAGTATCAACCCTTAATTTTTTTTAATTTTTTGAACTACATTTTGAGGTGTCGCATTGGCCTTGAAATTTCCAAAAAGCTCATAGAAGGGTCAAAAATGAAAATTTTTTTCGGCATAAAAGACCTTCGATTCCTATCGGAAATTTTGCGTAGATTACGAATTTGAAATCAAAAATTAGCTTTGGTGCATGGTTTTTGAGCCTTGGGCTAGATTTGAAAGCTTCAAAAACCTTTTTATTGCATTTTGCCTGTGGCTCAAAAACCATGCAGCAAAAATAATTTTGTACTTCAAATTCGCATTTTCGATTGGAATCGATGGTCTTTTATGAGAAAAAAAGAGAGAGAGAAAAAAATTAATTTTTGGCCCTTATATAAGGGCTTTTTTGAAATTTCAAGTCCAATGCGACACTTCAAGATGCCGCTCAAAAATTCTGAAAAAATTTAGGGTCGATACTTTAACTAAAAGAAATTTTTACCCAACAGATTTTTGAAATTCCAAAAAATCTGATTTTTGAACCAACCTACTTAATGACCTTCCGAGCCTTTTCGGTTATTAAAGAGTTGTTGCTTGAAAATAATTTTGCAAGCGACGGAGCAAGTGCTCCTGCATTGACATTATTTTGGCATTGTAAAATGTTGGGTGGCATTTAATTGATCAGTTTTTTAATGTTTTTGATCAGTTTTTTTAAATTCAAAAATCAGTTTTTTTTACACTTTACCAGTAAATAATATAATTGATCAGTAAACTTTGACCAGTAAATATTTGATCATTATTATATTTATTTGATCAGTAATAAATTTGATGTACCAGTAAAAAAAGAAAAGAATCAGTTAAACATTCACATAAGGGGATTTTTTTTTTTTTTTTTTTTTTTGGACAAAAGAATTGGTAAAAGCTTATCATTGGGTGAAGTCAAATGTAAAAGTCGCCAAAGACTTGTCTGACAATTCTGTATTTTATTATATTTCATCCGGAAAGGGCAAAATTAATGACGACATTAAAAATGTTAAGGAAATGAAATACAACACCTTTGAACAGCTTCGATGCCGAGTTTTTAAAGATTGGATCGTTCAGTTCCCTAAAGAAAAGGATGGTGATTTATCAGAACGCGTTTGTATGTGCCAACATTTTTTTTAAAAATTATGTATGTAAACATACTCGGTGTTGCTATAAGATCAAAAAAAGCCAAAGTACCTGCAGAAGCCAAATATTTGCCTGTCGGCCTGAAGAGAAAAAGAGGCAGGCCAAAGACCACAAGGAAAGCTCTTTTAGTCGATTAATATGGTGTGTTGCACAATCTTTTCTTACAGAATTTAATTTTACTTTGGATATAAACTGATCATTTTTGAAAACTGATCGCATTTCACCAATCAAAATTCTAAAAATTACCGACCGTTTCCGTATTTTTTACTGTTCAAGTAATAACTTTTTACCTCTAAAAATAATTAATTAACTGAAAAACAATTCTTTTTACTGATCAATTTTCATATTTTCTACTGGTCAAAAATAAAGGAAAAAAAAACTGATCATTAAATTAAAAAACTAATCAAATAATATTTACCCTAAAATGTTTTACATTTTCTTCTTGGCACAGTTTTAAAACTTGAAGGCCTACTCCTGGAGCTGTCACACACTCCAACTAATGTCCAGAAATTGATCCGTTTTAGATTCCACTAACAGGTCAATTTCGCGAGACCTGTTTATAAGACCAGTGTCAAGGAGGCTCGACTTGCGGAAAAAGGGTTGAAAATATCCGAATTGATGGTTGCGTAATGTTGAAACGAGCCGTTGCTGCAAAAGAACCCCTACTGCCACGCCCCCCACTTTTTTTCACAATGAGAATTTTTAAGGATCCGATTTGACCTATTTTTCGATGTTTTTCCCTTTTTTTCATCGTTAAAAGTTTATTTAGAATCGATCATTCATTCAATTAGGGCGTAACTTTTCATCCAGTCATTGCAGAGATCAATTCTTATCTTTTTAAAAAAAAAAAAAAAAAAAAAAAGAGTCAAAATGGAAGAATTTTTAGTGCCTACTTGACATTTTACACGATGATAAAAACACTTTTATTTTTAGCTTTTCTTCTTCTTCTTTTTTTTTTTTTTTTTTTTTTCTTAAAGCAATAAAATTCATTTTTATAGTTCTTTCGTGAAATTTCTTTGCTCAAGCTTCTTAATTTTCAAGAAAGCATCTTTTCATCTACTTAATTCTCCTTCTTGCTTTATTTTTTTTTATACTTTGAGAAGCGCTAACCGTTCATCTTTGAGATTAATTTTGATTCGAGAAAAAAAAAGGAAAAAAGAAAATATTAGGTGACCGATATATCTTTTTAATAGGCGAAATCTTTCTATACCAGTGGCGTTTTCTGATGCGAAATCGCAGGGGGATTTTCTTGGCAACACTGTCTTTCTTCTTTTTTTTTCTTTGATTTAAGAGGGGAATAAATCATACTTGAAAATTGCAACAGGTGAAGAAAAACGTAAGGGGGGGAAAAAGGGATAATTTTTTTTATTACTTGTAAAAAGGGGGAGAAAATAAAACAAACTGTGTAAATTTCCATTCCCTCCCCTAAAAAAAGTTTCGGATTTTCTCGATTTTTTTTTTCTAAATTAAAATTCAGATCCTCTTTCCATGTGCTCGTCATAAATTTCTAAAGATGAAAATATTTTTATTTTAAGAAACAAAGAGCATGTTATTTTAGATAATGAAGCGACGATATTTAATTACCTGTTTAATTTCTTTCTTATTTCAACGCGTTTTTTTTTTCTCTTCCTTCTTTCATCATTATTATTTTTAATTCAAAATTTGTCGCTTTGTATTTTTTAAAGTGTGACCATTTTTTTTTAAAGCGTTTCTAATTCAACGAAATAAATGCCTTTCATCTTTCTCTTTTTCGAAATGTTTTTTTTTTTTTTTGAAATGCCCCCGAATGAAAATCATTCTCTTTTTTTTGTTGTAAAAATGATAGCTCGAAGGCAGCGAAATGTCGGAAAAAATTTATCTTGTTAAGCTTTATGTAATAAAAAGTGAATATTTTCTTTCAAAGGAGATTTTCCTGAAATTACATACCGGCTGACTGAATGTAAGTTGGTGCGAAATTAAAAATAAAAATTCCCGGAATCTTTAAAAATTTTCCCTTGCTGACAGGGCTTCAATCAATGTTAAGTTTGCGCTGCGCTTACCTTATGGATAACAAATTGACATCGAAAAACTTTAAAAAATTTGGATCCGTGATAAATAAAGTAAAGTGTTGGCTATCTCATGAATTCCGGAACATAATTTTCATAAATTATTAGCCTCCATCGGTCAAGGTCAAGGCTAAGGCTAAGGCTAATGATTAATTTTTTTGAAATTGCTTGTCGAAATTTTTTGTCTTCTGAAGAAATGGTGAAGTAAATAAAGTGAGACAACTTTGGGTGGGATGTAACCTGTTTCATTTTATTCAGAGACTAAAACCGATAAAAGTTTCTGAAATGAGGCAGAATCCCGTCGTTTGGGGTTTTCAAGGTAGCTGATTTTAAATATTCAGGTGCAAATCGTAGAGTTCAAAACGGCGAATATAAGCTTCACGTGAAGAAAGAAAATAATTCTTTGTATTTTTGGTCGCATAAACATTTTACTGCAAAACGATACATTTTTAAGACGAATATTATTAAAACTAGAGTAATTAATTTTCCTCAAAATTTAAAGTATTTAGGAGGTAAATAAGAACGGAAAGTGGGAAAAAATTGGGCTGTTAAATTTTTGGTTATAAAGTCAAGGATTCCGGTGCTCTCATATCACGGATTAAACGTCAGCAAAGGCGGGTTGCTATTAGGGGTAAGGGATTTTTCCCTTTTATTCGGTGAATTTTCCGAAAATAGACGGCCCACATTGAAAATCAGGAGAAAACTCCGAATGAATTTTGCGAAAAGCATCAAAATGTATTTGAGGTAAGAATTTACGGTCCTTTTTAGAAAATGAGGTTTTTCGTTTACCGCAGAGTCGTTCGTGTTATACTCAGCCATCGGTTTGACGGTTTTTAAGGGAAAAAGGTTACCGGAGTCGCGTTTTTTGGGAAAACGTTTCCAACTTTCATCTCCTGACTTTAAAATTTTTTGAACCCGTTTGCGAGCGTAAATTTTCTAATTGGGGCCAACGATTTTTTTTAAGTGACGGAAGGATGAAAAATCAAACTCCATCTCTCTGTGCTTACTCCCCTTAAGTCGCTCCTCTTTTTTTTTTTTGTAATATTCCCCGAATTTTATTCGACTCTCGATTTTTTAAGGTCGAATTTGTAATAATAGACATGAGAGGCTCATTTATAAACCAAGCAGTCTCTAAATCGAATAAGATGCTCTGGGAATAAAAACTAATGTTCCCTGTTAACGCAAAGCTGCAATTTCCGACTTATGTCGAACTTCATTAAGTACAAATTTTACAACCTTTAAAAAAATCGTTATTTTTTTCCCCCCTCAACTTTATTCAACCATTGTATTTAGCTTCGTTTTTTTGTTTTTTTTTTGTTTTTTTTTTTTGGTTATCAACACCGCATTACAAATTCTGTAAATTAAAAAAAAAAAATCTTTGTACGTTATATTCTCGTAATTTTTTTTTTTGTTTTGCTTTCAATCCGCGTTAACAAATTGAAACACGCGTGTAAAAGTTTTTCTGGAAAAAAAAGGAAAAAAAAAACGAGGACCACTTTCGTCTCTTGGGATGGACTGATATTTTCATTCGTCATCGGTTGAAATGAGCTTACCGGTCGGTTTGTTTGACTTCCCCATTCCTATTTTTTTTTTAACTCTCGCATTCGTCATTCCATCGCTTCTTTTTTTATTTATATATTTTATATTTAGCAAAAAGTTATTGAGATTACAATGAAATTACGATATTAAAAATGTATAAATATGTCAAAGTGTTCTGGTAAAAAAAAAAGTTAATTACATTTAATGGCCGTAGGGAAGGGGATAAGCGGGGAAAACTGAACCCGTCGTTTAAAACCATTTTTTAATCTCAATGTGACCCTTAGCTTCACCAAAATGGTTGTCTATTTTCCTTAAGAAAATCACGATTCCTCTAAAGCCATGCCGAAAGCTTGGCTTATGGACAGAAAAGATGTCACTCTTAATCCCCCCCGGAAAATTTTTGGCCCGTTCCAATGTCCCTATCGTTCGTGTTATGAGCGGGCCGTATTTCTGTTACCTCGTTCTGGCAAGGGACTTTCTCAACACAGTAAAAAATTTTGTGTACTTTTAACATACTCGGTCTACATACTCTGTATGTTATCCCATTTTATGTAATTATTTTACACATTGTTTTGTCAATGTTAATAAGTATCAATGTGTCAAAAAAATAACAAATATAATATGTTAATTTGACACATTGCCGGTGTTAGGGCTATTTCTAGTTCCACGATAAAAAAAAAATAAAAGGATTTTGCGGAAAAAAAAGAAAACAAATAAAAAAATAGTAGTGGCAAATTTAAATAAATCGTGATTTAAGTCATTGAAAGGATTAATTTTTCGAACAGATTAGCATCCTTCTGTTTTGTTGTGCAAGGATTCCGGATTCAGGATTGGATTCAGGCTCGGAATTCGCTTCTTTAAAAAATTATACAATAAATTGCTGGGTTCTTGTTCTTGTTTGGTTTGGTTTGGTTTTGAAATGCTTGATGTATAAGCCTGAAAAAAACAGTTCACAAATACGGGAAAAATTTTCTTAAGAAAACGCCTAGATTAAAAATTTATGAATAGATAAATACGATAGTATGCAAATAATAACACATAAATTTTAGTAACTTTTTAACACATTTTCATTTTGTCAGAATTACAAATAAAAGTATGTGGACCATATTCTACACAGAAAGTGAGTTAAAAGTACACAAAATTTTTTACTGTGAAACGAAATCGGAAAAGCTATGGTTTCGGTACATCGCTACGTAAATTCGAATGCCTAAAACGGTTTTTACTGCTCAAATAATTCTTGGTCACTCTAAAACAACTTAAAGTCCCGTTAAAACGGTTTTAGAACCCTTAAACGCAGACCCCAGTTTTCCTTTTGCGCACTTGTCCTCTCTAAAACACATGGTTTCCCTTTAAAACGATTCCCAGTTCTTCTAAAACAATTGTGGGGTCCTTTGAAAAATATTCCTGGATAATGCCAGAATATCTATGTGCTTAAAACTGCTCGTTTTAGAGGGACCAAGAATCATTTAATGAAACGCTTTTCATTCTTTCTGAGTTACTGATTAACTGTTTTTTTTGGATCCTCAAAATTTTTTAGTTTCTGATTGCTTTGCAGGACTTTTTTTACGTACGGGATTACCGTGAGAGTGAGAGATAAAAGTGTTTAAAACCCTGTTTCCCGGAAAATTTGACCTTTCTTTTTAAATTCAATCGTAGTGAAATTTTATAACAGAAACTTGGCTCTCTAAAAAAAAAGGCATTTTCGTATATTTTTCCCACCCACGAAAAACGTAATGCGTATGAAATTCAAAACCATTTTTTTGTTAATGAAACTTTCCCGAAAAAAAGAAAAAAAAACACCAGCAACGCATTAATTTTATTTTTCGACTGCAGAAACTTTTTTTTTTTTTTTTTTTGCTTGTTTTTACCGTTTGTAAATATGGATTTTAGCAAGGATGCGGTTATTATTATTATTATTATTATTATTATTCTTTAGTAAAGTTGAAGTTTTAAACCTTGTCTAGGAAAATATCCTCGGAGTTTTCCCTGGCATTCTCCTCGGCTTACATTCCCTGCAACATCTTATCAGCTATGAAGAGATCAAAGGAGGGATTCTATTCCAGTAGTGTCATATGAATTTTCCCTTGCGGGGAAATTTTCGCAAGCATGCTCCTTTCTTTCCTTGATCTCTTTAACCTTCTTTTTTTTTTTTCTTTTTTGTCTCCCTGGACTTAGAGCGAAAAAAAAATGTATTATATGCGAAGAAAATGTCATAAAAGCGAAATTTTCGGGGAAACGATTTCAGCGACAGAGCAAATTAGATTCGGATTCCAGGAATTTGCCGAAGGTCGGGATTAAAATGCAAATGGTATAAAATATTACACAGAGGGAGAGGCCATTTCCAAGGTGATTGTTCGCCGCTTCAATAACCCAAAAGCATATTTAGGATATTTCGTTAAAAAAAAAAAAAAAAATGCAAATGTCGTAAAAAAAAAAAAAAAAATTGCCGACCTTGAGTGATGCGCACTAAACTAGATTTTTCAACCTGAATATTCATATGGCGAACTAAGCCCTTTAGCGACCATTGTTATGCTGACATAATAAACAGACAAAAATGGACTTTGAGCTTAAAATAACTGTTGCCATGGAGGTTACCAAATCGACACACTATCTGTTGCTAAGAGGATGCTATACCCGCTGACGAATCCAGATATATTTTCAAGAGGAGGAAGGGAATAGTCCCTGGATTTGGAACTATTGCAAGGTCGTCCATGCATTACCAGACTGCGATGCCTTTTTGTAGAACTGTTAACGCTAATTTCTATCAGGTTTTTTAAACGACATCTTGAGGTGCTGCAAAGATTTTTAAAAGTCCATATAAAGGGAAAAAATAAGGATTTTTTTTGCCGAAAAAAGTACCGCTTCCTGTCGGAAACTCTGCGGAGATCACGGATATGAAGCCCATAAACACTGAAATTCTTTAGACTTTTTTCCCGCTTAGCTTGAAGTCCAAAACACTTAAAGTGACTTTGGACTTCATATTCATAATCTACGCGGAATTCGCGATGGGAAGCAATGCTTTTTCTAGAAAAAGAAAAAAAATTGTTGTTTTTTGCCATTATATGGGCTTTTCAAAATCTTTAAGGTCATTGCGGCACCTCAAGATGTCGTTTAAAAAATCAGAAAAAAAAAAACTTAGGGTTAAATATTACAATAAGGCACTGATTCCATCAGGCGTTTTCAAATTCAAAAATTCCCTTTTTTCGACCCTCTTTAGCGAGGAATGCATGCAGGGACCAAGCTAACGGTCCTATCCTATGGCCGCTACTAAGCTAAGTTCTTCCCAGTATCAAACAGGCGTAGCTTTCAGTGTATAATTTTAACGAACATTGGCACGAATATGTGACAGAGGCACGGTGAAAATGACATATCATAGTCTATTCGAATCCTCAATGAGGTATGGAATCATCATATGGAGGGGTCTTATGCAAGTACAGAAAAACGCGGTGAGATGTGTAGCAGGGAAAGCAATGTGGGAGAGGGTTGGAGACCACTATCGACCTCCCTCTTGTAGGCCACTGTTTAAAGACCTCGAGCTGCTAACGGCACCCTCTCTATATAGACTTGAATCCATCAAATTTTTCTTAAATCAAGGAAGGGACTTTAGTTGGGGAAGCGTCTGCATATATGACAAGAAATGCGTACAATTACAGACTGTTTAAGGTTCGCCTGGAAAAGTTCAAGCAAGAAGTCATGTATGAGGGCGCGGGGTTTTTTAACAAATTACCAACCGAAATCAAAAATCTAAGGGGCACAAAAAATTTCTCTAAAGAGCTTCAGAAAGGGCTGACCCAGAAAGTTATCTATTCCGTCGAGGGTGATTGGCACATGGAGGGTCGATCTGTTGGGTAGTCTTTGTAGCCGTAGCCTGTGATGTAATACCTAGTTCTTTTATGTATTTTATCTTATATTTTATGACGCTTCCGATAAGCTATTTATTGTCTTTTTTATGGGATAGAAATAAAGTAAAATAAATAAGTAAATAAGGGATTTCATAACTTGTGCAACTATGTTTAGATTATTGGGCTAGGGAGCCACTCAAGTAATGACTTCAGGGAAAGAAAAGTTCCTCGAAATGCCTATTTCAGCTGGTAAGGGGGAAGGGATTCGGTAAATTTCTACGTCAAGGCATAATTGCCTATTTTGACGGTGTGTTTAAACCTTAAAAATCTCAATGGTCAAGGAATACCCGAATGAAACTTTTTCTTAATGATTTACGCATAATTTTCGTCTTCGGAAAAAGGATTTAATATGTTAATTGAGCCGATAGGAAGCCGATTTCTCCTTTGATTTGATCTTAATTAACATTCCAAAGGTCCCCGGTGAAATAATTTGAAGCCGCAAAGGTTACGGGGTCAAAAGAAAATTTTCTGCAGAGAACAGGAAATTACATTTCATATTCCTCTGCGGGGACTGGTAAAATCTCCGTTAAATAATTTTCTCCAATTTCTTTTTAACTTTTTTTTTTTTTCTTTGTCTCCCGAACGGATTTTGACTCGTCATTGTACAATTTTTTTTTTTTTTTTTGGAACTTGTCGATCGGGAAAAATTAATCTCGGATTTTACGTAGAAAATCCATTAAGCTAAAACGTTTGGAGTATTTACCATTGATCGTTTTCAATCCTCGCTCTTAATCAAAATTTTGATCGGAATATCCATTCTCCCGCGAATGAGACATCCTTTGTAAACTGTAAAAGGTCTCTTATGTTGTAGTTGTATGACTGGGGGAGGATATTAAAGCCGGTGTTCTCATTGGAACCTTATCGATTTCCCAATGGGGTCCGCCGCGAATTATAATTAATAGCCGAGAATAGATCATTTTCAGATACTCTGCATATTACCACCCGCTCACTTATTTTGATGATGCCGCATTATAATAACATTCCTTTTATGTAATGCAATCAATAATCATTACAATCGTTTAACCTATATATGTGACCGAAAAGGTGAATGCGACAAATTTTTTCTCAAAATCGATACGGACGTTCAACCAAACGAAAAAAAAATATATATATATATATATACGAGATGTATTTTGAAATTTTTCGTAATTTTTGAAGGTGCACAAATCAGCATATGTATAGTGATTAGTGATCTGGATTAATCATTGGATACTTAATTTTGGATTACTTTATTTACTGGACGTCTCCTTCGCCCAAAGTCGAGGATCTAGGTGAGTCCAAGGAGAGGATTAGCATTTTCCGCTCGAATTTTTGGATGTGGAGTAGAGACTCCCAATTCTTATTCAATTCGTTTGTGTCATAAATAAATCCTGAGTTAATGAAAGAAACAAGAATAAATCCGTGGGTTGGAGGTGAACTAATGTAACTCCATCGTTAATATGATTGGAGATACAGTCGACCTCGCTTATGGTGAACTTCGAGGGACCGGTTAATATTAGTTCACTACAACCGAGGTTCACTATAACCGAACTTCCCAAATTAAACATCTCTGAGTTTTCATAGAATTTTTAACAAGATTACGAAAATGAAGCATATTTTTTTGAAATTTTGAGTTAAACAAGACTTAAATGAGATTGATTTGACAAAAAAAAACTCTCATTTTGCAAGTTTTGAACGTAATTTATCTTGTGCCAGTTCATAATTTAGGCACTAAAATAAAAATTTGGAGACAAAAACCATAAAAAATCAGGAAAGTGCTCCAAAAAACCATGTTTAAAGCCATTTTGTAACCAAAATCTGTTCACTATAACCGAGGTAAATTACATGGAAGAATATACAAAGAGACTGGGACTAGTCCCAGTCTCTTTGTAGTGGTCATGGCCACTTTGGTTCACTATAACCGAAACTTCTTTACTAACCGAATTCACTATAAGCGAGGTAGACTGTAGTTTGTTTCGACTTGTCACTGAAAATCATTTGACTACAAGTTTTCTCGCTCATGTTGGTGTAAACTTGTGGTCACGTGACACTTTCGAGAAATGTCGAAACAGACTATCTCCAATCATGTTTACGATGGAGATACGTTAGTTCTCCTCCGACGCACGGAAATAATGGAATCAGTTCCTAGATAAAATAATGAAAATTTTCAGATGTTTATCTTCTTGCATAGGAGATTATCGCGGCGTCATCGTGGGGCGTAGTACGTGACTGCCACCGCTAAAGCTAAATACCCGATTTCCTTACAATGTACGGTATAGAAGTGAGGATGTACCGCACGATGTGAGGATGTTTCCTAGGCCTTAATCCTATAAATTGTCAAATGGCCAGTTTGACGACAGGTTCACTTATGCAGGCTTTTGCTTGCACTGAGCGGGATCTCCTTTATTTAGACACAGAATCCGAGCCGTGTGGGGACGTCTATTGTTTATTGTACACTTGTATTCATTGGTGAACGGCAATAAAAAAATCCGAGCCGTATCCTAGACTTGAACCCGGACCAACTCCTCGGCCATTCGGTTCGAAGTCGAAGACTTTACCACTGCGCCCCTTTATGATTTTAAGTTTTTAGAATTAAAAGCATCGTCCGACAAACGAGGGTCGGCCAGTTGTTGGTCCTTACATCCTACTGTAATAAAATTAAATACTTACATTTTCATATTTTTCAAGTAGATTTTATCTTCATCTGAATTGTGAACTAGGCAGGTCAACTGAGCTACGTCCACCACTATCAACCTCCCTCTTGTAAATCACTGTTTAAAGACCTCGAACTGCTAACGGCCCCTTCTCTATATATATACTTGAAACCATCAAATTTTTCTTAATTCAGGGGGAAGGGACTTTAGTTGGGGAAGCGTCTGCATACACGACAAGAAATGCGAACAATTACAGATTGCTTAAGGTTCGCCTGGAAAAGTCCAAGCAAGAAGTCATGTATGAGGGTGCGGCGTTTTTTAACAAATTACCAACCGAAATCAAAAATCTAAGGGGCACAAAAAATTTCTATGAAGATCTTCAGAAGTGGCTGACCCAGAAAGTCATCTACGTATTCCGTCGAGGGTGATTGGCACATGGGGGGTCGATCTGTTGGGTAGTCTTTGTAGCCGTAGCCTGTGATGTAATACCTAGTTCTTTTGTTTTATGTATTTTATCTTATATTTTATGACGCTTCCGATAAGCTATTTACTGTCTTTGTTATGGAATAGGAGTAAAATAAAATAAAAGTAAATTTAATCACAATCGCGAATGGAGATATACTCCTCGGAACCGCTGTCTGCTGAACCGGTTTCGAGCTGCAACGTTTTAAAAAAGTATATCTACATACATGATTGTGATGGACATAGCTCAGTTGACCTGCCTAGTACAGAACTACTGTACTAATAGTTTTACTACTGTAAAAGTTTTTAAGCCAGACAATAAAAGTGAGTCACGCCTTTTTTCTGTGTGGCATTTACAATTAACTTAATTTTTTCCCCTGTTTTTCTCTTCTTACCATCATGGGATTTCAGCATGAAAAAAAGAAATCAATTTTTTGGAGGCTTTTTTATGTGCTTTTTCCTTCTCTTCTTTGCTAAGGAACACTCTGGTTGGGGTCAGGCTAGACACAGATGGTAAAAAATTTTCCTGTATTTAAAAAAAAAAAGATTCCATTTATTTTTTCCGAGAAAGCTTGTGTATATCTATCAAAATGCTATCAAAAGAATAAAATGCTGAAGGAAAATGGGTTTCTCGGAATTTTTTTGTTGTTGTTAAATTGAATTCGAAGAAAATAATTACTGATTCTATTGTTTCTTCATTTTCTTTTTATGATCTCTGCAACTGAATCCGTTAATTTTACTTTTTTATAAATACAAGGAATTATTTTGAGGCTCGTGGGGATGAAATGTGACGAAACTGAGAAGTACCGTAACCGGAAAGGTTACGGCCCCTGAACATGAAAAACTTCCCTAATCTACGATCAAGACGCTCACCTCAGGCCCTGCACAAATTTAAAAAATTGGGGGCCTTTTCTTATTATTATACACATTATGGAAGTTCCCTCATTTTGCTAAGTAATTAAACGACCTGATCACAAAAGCAAACTTTATATATATCCCTAGGATAAAAGTTTTTTAGGAAAAAAAATTAACAATAGCAGGTCAGTAATTTCAGTGTTCCTGTTGTTTTTTATTCATGAAAAACTAAAAAATTGACTTTGTAATAAATTAATAGTATATTGTTAACCTAGGGAAGAAATTGTATTTTCCCGTTGAGATTTACCTCAACGGGGATTACAAGTTCATTCGTGAATTTTTCTTTTAAATTACTTTAATTTTCCCTATAATGACAATTTTACTTACCATAGAGTGTGGCGCAATTAAAGAAAACATTTTTTTTTTTTTGTTGTTAACCTTTTTTTAATTAACTGACAGTAAAAGTGATTTTACTGACACTTCTTATTTTTTTAATTGCATTTAATTTTTTTTACTTCCAAAAAATTTTTTATACTGACCATAATCATACTTCCCATTCGATACTTACCGTTTAAATATAATACTGCCACTTTCATTTTTTTACTGCCCAAACAATATAAAATACTTGCCAAACCCGTAATAGAATACTTGCCGATTAAATAGTCCCCTTTAAAAAAATGGACCATTTCGAAAGTAGACAAACTAGGCATTCCAAAAAAGCAGGGGTCTGAAGCCAATGCCAATGCCGATGCCAGCCGCAGCTGGTGCCAGTGCTAGATAATTTGTTTTAAACTTGCCAGCATCAGCGCTAGCACCGGCACCGGTTTTGTAATTATGACCCGATGGCAATTCTGAATATAATTCAGAAAGGCCACGAGCTTTGACTATATTAAGCTACCTACCGATTGTATTAACCATCACCACTAAAAAGTTTGCTATTCCGGTGCCGGCGCTGGTGCCAGCGTCAGCACATTAAATATTTCGGCGCCGATGCCTGCGTCGGCTTAATCCCAATTTTTACCTGTTTTGGACGCCTGCAAAAAAACTTCCATAAGCTAAATATTGGAAAATCGATCATGAAATATTTCCTAACTTATTTTTGACCTGAAAATCATATGGAAACCGCTCCGTACACGCTATGTTGATTCCTGAGGGAATCTTTGAGTTAGGGATTCCATACAGAGTACCATACATAAATGCATACATTAAGTCTAACAATTACGTCCTCATTATTAAGGAACCGAATTTATGATGCCGGATTCAAAAGGTTTTCGCGAATTCTAATAAATGCTTGAGCATTTAAACTTGTGTTTTAGTATTATGCGAAAACCGTTTTAAAGTGCGAGTTAAATTATGAATGAAGGAAATAATATGAAATCAATTACGGATTTCCCCGGAAATGAGAATCACATAAAGAAGGTTTACGCCAAGATAGGATGTTACGTTAATAATTCAGAGCCAAGAAATTCACGGCTTTTCGAGTAGGAAGAGAGAGAACTTTCTTACACTTCTGGAAAATTTTATGCCGCCAAGGAAAAGTCGTTCCTTGTGATGCAAATCCGTCTCCAAATGAAATTATTTTGCGTCTTGTAATTGATGTTTTTACACCGGGGACGAAAAAGTATATTAGTTCGAAGCAAGGGGGAGGGGGAAGGGGGGGAGGAAAGACGTTGATTTTATTTTCGATAAAACAGGAGAAAGCAATTTTGCATTCAACTTTCATTCGAGATCAAACCATATCAACACTAATGAAATCAGACGGGGATTGACGGAAATCGAATGAATGGCGGTGCTACATAACAACCATTTTATATATATTTTTTTTCTCCTTTTTTTAAAAAAGAAAAATTAATTTTTTTCGTTGTTATTAAGTATATAAATAAAATAAGAAGTTATTATTTAGTTAGAAAGAAGAAAAAAAAATTGAATTTTAAATTTGAAAGAGGAGAAAAAAAAAAATCCTTGAATTTTTAATCCTTGAAAAAAGAATTTCAAAAACTGGGTCATTCTTACTTGTAAATCATTTTCTCGTTTTTATTTTTTATTTTTCACCTTCGGATTTTGAATTTTTGTTTCGTTTTGTTTCAGGTTCGCTACGATGTTTCGACCTGATTGAAATGTCGTAATTTCTGGATGAGGCCCCACGGGGGCTGGCGGAGGCCCTCGACCCGGGAAGCCGACCCAACAACGTTACAGGTAAATAGAAACAAGATAAAAAGGCGGTTCAAAATGTTAGCGAAAATTGAGCCGGGGTAAATCCGAACAAAGCTTTTTTTTAAAACTCTTACGCTTCGAAATGACTTTTGCAATTGGTGAGTTAAACGTCCGTGTTTGCAAGGGACCTGTGCAAATCACATTTTATTTTTGTATTTTGGTGACTCAAGATCAGTGTTCAGGGATTTTTGAGGTCACGGAAACCTAAGCGGTCATTTTTCATACAGGAGTAGTTTTACAAATTATTTTCACTTGAGCTTTTCGAACGCTAGCTCTATTTATTTTCCGAGGAAATTTTATAAATTTTTATTTCTTAAGATTATTTTTTTCAAAACTGCAAGAAGATTCCTGTAACGGGAAATAGGAAAGATCTTTTATGAGCCAAAGCGCTTAGAACGCTTTGAACGCGCTTCAGCTTAAATCGGATGAATCGTTAGGAAAAAATTATTAGGGAGAAGAATGGTAATTCGAACCTCCTTTCTTAGTCAGGGACAGATCTAGATCAAAATTCTGAGGGAGGCATTCAGTCTTCACCCATGCAATTTTGTATCTACCAACAAAATTATATCAAGTTTAAATTTATTTTTGCTCTGATCTTAATTGTGTGTAGTGTAAAATCTCATGGCGAGGGGGGCAGTCGTCCCATCACCCCTGGATCCGTCTCTGTTCTTAGTTGAATTCAATTTTCTACTTGGCGGCTCATAAAATATTTTTTTAAAAGGAGGATCTTCCTAGTATGGTAAGCTAACGGTCTTTTTACAGTGACATTATCTGGTCAAGTTGTACCCTGACGTGCAAAATTAAGCTTAAAAAAGGGGGTAGATATGCGACTCGAAATCGTTTCCTCTGGGATATATAAAACACCAAAAATATTTTTTTCTATAACTAATTTCTTGAGTTATTGTGAAGTACGGAAAAATGACGTTACTCACTTTATTTATGATGAGATTTTAAGTTTATATTTTGATCGAATTACGTGCATTTCCTTTCTTACGAGTTTAACTCCAGCGTTGGCGGTGAATTTTTTTTAAACTTCATAATTTATTCCCGATCTCAGCTGCGGAAAAAGAAAGAAAATACAGGATTGCCATCCAATTTTATTCACAATAAAAACGTGAGTGGATGATAAGATTTCAGAAGGAAAAAAAAGCGGGTTGCTAAGAAAATCACAATATGAGAAAAGAAGAGATTTAGCAAGAGTTTAAATTTTTTTGAGCCTGTAAAATGTTGATCGATTGAACTGAAAAAAGAAGAAGTTCGAAAATGTTTAAGTAGATCTATTTAATTTTTTTGGGCGCTAATTCCTTGGGGGACATTCAAATGTCACTCGTCATTAATTTTTGGAACTCGCTCTCTCCCCCGGATCATTGATCGTAATCATTATTAGTCCAACCCCCGGGGAGGGGCGTAGGGGCTAATACTGGGGTCCCACTGTCGTAAAATTTTAAAATGGAAAATCCGATCACGATTTCATCGGAATCGAAATCGAAATCGAAATCGGAATTTGCTCTTTCAGAAGTAATTAGAATCGGAATAGGAATCTCGTCCGAAAGCAGTTCGGAATCGGCATCGGCATCGGCATCGTTAAAATATTTTTTGGTTGGAATCGGAATTGGAATCTCATTTTTACTATTTTTCGGAATCGGAATCGGCATTTTACTCATAAATAGTCAAGATTCTGTGGAATCGGAATCGGAATTGCAGCCCTGGTTTTACTGAAATTTTAAGCACATTTACATCCTTGAGTTTAAAATACTTTGGCGCCTTTAACTTTTTCCTCCTTGAATGAAACCCACGGATCATACTTGCAGAGTCGTTTTCATGAATTTTATCTTTGAAATTTCTTTTTAATTATTTCGCATAAGAAGCGTTTAAATATTTTCCAGAGTTGTGTTTATCTTTCGTTTTTAAGAAAACAAATCTTATCCATGCAAATAGCCCGGAAGTTTCCTTTCTCCGTGAAAAACAGGGAGAAAACGTTTCATTTTTCCTTTTAATTAAATAGTGGAAAATCAAAGACTTGTCTTACCTGAAAGGAGAAGTAACCTCAGAAACCGATGGCCTTCTCTTACACTTATTATGAAAGATGAGGAAGAGCGAGGGAGGATGGGAAAACGACAAGAGGAAAGACAGGGAAACAAACGTTGAAAAGACGTCAGGATTTTCCTTTGTAAATGAAAATTTTCCTCCACGGTCTCTATTGTTTGGCAGAATAGGCCGAGTGTCTTCCATTCAAAAAATAGGGGATTGCACGTACATTAAACTCGATACACTCGGCGGATTTAAAGCATTTAAATATCACCTAATAGATGTTTGAGTTTCCCTTTGGTAACTCAAATAGCTCAAAATAATTGAAATGGCCTTAAGTGTTTCGAAAATAATGTTCGCTACATCAAACAAGAGAGTGAAGTAGTTTTCCCATTTCCGTTCAGTATAAATCCTGTCCCGACTTTCTCTCCGGATTTGAAGCCCAAGTACATACAAAGTTTACTGTGAGAGAGAACAGTTTTCGTCTTTTCAAACAATAAGACCGCTTCTAACTTTCTCAAATTCCTCGGAAACACGGATGATCGTACTTTTTTTTATTTTCCTTTTTTTTTTTCGAACAAAAGTTTCGGGATGGAAAAAGGGGAAAAAGAAAAAGAAGTTAGAGGTTTGTTTTAACGAAGAACTGGACAGTTGTCTCAAAGTCGGAAGAAAAACGGGCGTATTTAACGGGTGACAAGATTACAACTGGAACTTTTGTTGTTGTCTTCACTTTCGTTGCGTACGATGATCTCTGAAAAGAAGAAATCCCTGTTTTTTCAATTCTTACAACTTTTAGCAAAAAAGGAATGGAAACCGAAGCCGGTAGCCGTTGCAAAACTTCTTTTTTGTTGGAGAATTACGGATATACCGGCGACTACGACCGACTTCGGAAGTTCAGGACCTCAAGGAAGACCTGTTGGTTGTTCCCCGATCGGCGAACCACTTTTTAGATGCTCGGAGGAAAATTTGTGAACTTCCCGGCTTTGCCCGTCTGCCAGCTGTGAAGTCATCAAGACCTGGTGTCTCCGACAGAGAGGTTCTGTCGAAAGATGCTTCAAAAGAGTGTTTGGACCTGAGACCGTAGTTTGGGCGACGGTTACGAAATACGAGAGACTTTCACAAATTAATTACCGAGAACTATGGGAAGTAAAAGAAATTGCTGGATTAACAAAAGCTGGTTTTAATTGCCGTATAATCCACAAACAAGGAGATGGGAAGGATTGTCAAGATTATCGTAGCATTTCCCTACTCTGCGAATAGTTTAAGGACTTCTACAATAAGATTATGCGTTTAAATCAACTAATTCCCCTTTGGAGAGGACGTTCGATGCCGATCAGGATCTTATGTTTCACTAGCTTTTTGGAATACGACACCGAAGTTCATGATTTAGTCGTTTAATTAAGGAAGGCCTGTGATGAATGAGGGCGAGAGCACGTTTGAAAAAAGCGTAAAGCTCAGATCCGATTTTTTTTTTTTTTTTTTTTGTTCGATTTTTTTTGCACTTGGGCGAATCATCCAGTCGGGACTTTTTCTCTTTAGAAGATAAATTAGTCTTTGATTTAAAAGTTGTACCTCTAACTCCTTGACATAGACAAGGAACAAATCCCAGAAAACGGAGGGAAAAAAATCCATCTTAAACATAAGGGAACACCTTTTGTCAATGTTAACAAAGGGCAGCAAAATGTAAAGAAGGAGATAAGTGTCAATAGTAGGAAAAGTGGAAAACCGATTTTTCTTCGTTTTTCTTTTTTCTCTCTTTCTCTCTCAAAGATGTTAAATCAAAGGAGGAAAGTGAAAAATGGTGGAAAATAAATTGTCCATAAAAGGAATATCTTGTACGCTTCGAGAGGAAGCCATTCAGGGACGACGACACGGATTTAAAGCGTGTCGCTCTTTGGAAAAAAAAAGTGTGTCGCTGTTTTTTTTTTTTTTCCAAAAATAAAAAAAACCTTCCTACGATATTTTCCAATTAAACTGACCCCCCCCCCGCATATTTCCGAAGGTAATTTTCCCGGTAAAAACCTACCCACGGAGTCACGATTTTTGAAAACGTGCCTTAAATATTCATTCTAAATAATTAAAACCGGTTTTCCTGAATATTCAATATTCTCGAATGTATGATTCCGAAATGTGACAAAAACCGCTCGCAAATCAAAAGCATGTTCAAATCTGTTTGAGGTCTCGCCGCTTTCCCCGGCAATAATTTCCCTCGCAAATGGAAACGTCTCCACCCGAGATAATTTTTTTTTTTTTTACTTTTAATTTAACTAAAATAAAAGGAAAAAAAATGGGAAAGATACAAATAATCGATACAACAGTATTTCTTTTCCTTTTTTTTTTAAATGTCTGCCTGTCTAATCCAAAAGTATCCATTTACGAGATTTCCCAGATCCTCTTATCCGTTTTTCCTCCCCGATCCTCCCTCTTCCAGCTCTCTCTCCCGGCTCCCCTTTCCCCACCTTTTAATGATTACCGTGAAATTCAAGCCAGAGGCTGTGTTTCCAATATGCGTGGCCCACTGCAGTGTATTGTCACTTTGCCAAGTCTGAGTTCCTCAGAAAAACGAAATATTAAAATAATTTTCGACGGGATAACTCTTTTTCTTTTCGAGAGCTTTTGAATTCTCTGAATGGAAAAGTTATCTGATTTCAAAAAAAAAAAAAAAAAAAAAAAAAAAAAAAAAAAAAAGTCTGCTAACAATTAAAATTAAGTCGCGATTAAGAAGTCCGACTGTCTCTGAAGAAGGCAAAAAACATAAATAAAAGGTGTTTGCTGTTGTAATATGCCTCGAGACTTCTAAACAAAGTTTACAACTGGTATTTAACTTTTAAAACAAAGTCTTTGATCAGCTTTTTTGTTAATGTAGTTGAATTTCGTTTTTTTTTTTTTAATTCGACGAATGACGGCTTATTCCTCTTGACTTTCGTCGCGATAATTAAAATTGAGGTTCAGTTTCGGTTCAAAATCAACATTCCCTACTTTTTAACTAATGCATATTTTTTTTAAACTTGCAGATGTCCTGACGAGAGCAGAATGAGCTCATCTGAAGAGGATTATGGAAGAACAGAACGTCCGCTTCACAAGCCTTCTCATTCAGCTCACTCGCACGGGAAAACTAAATATTCCGAATCTTCCGGGAGATATTCCGACGGATCGGGCAACGCAAGCCGATTCCCCGAATCAGGGGGCGGGCGAATTGCTTTCCCAGAGAGTGCGGGTTCATCATCTAGATACAATGATAGCAACGGGAGTCAGCGATTCCCGAACAATTGCGAAAACGCAAGGTATTCGGCATCAGAGAACGGGAACGGTTCCCCCAGATATAGCGACGCGTCGGCGAACAATTCCAGATTCCCAGAAACGACTGACTCGACGCCTCGGTTCCCGACTGAAAACCAATCGAGCGGCCGGAGTTCGCGATACAGCGAATCCAACGCCAATTCCTATCATGAAATCTCGTCGAAATCGTCTAGATATTCCGAAAACGGGGAGAGGTATCATTCGGAAAACGGGAATCGATATTCGGAAAGAGAAAGGAGTTCGTCGAGCGAACGGTATCTCATGCCGCCGCCTTCCCCGGCGTCCAGCGTGGAAAGATACGCAACTAACGATCATTACATCAACAACGAGAGACCGGAACGATTCTCTGTCGAAAGAAATGATAGGTATGTCATTGCGACGCCAGAGAGGCTTGACCGAAACAGCGAACGTTCGAACGAAAGATATAATTCGTCGGAGAGAGGGTCCGAAAGGCATTCGTCGGAGCGGTCGGAGACGAAAACCGAACGCCTCCCGGAGAGGTTCGTCTCGGGTAACGAAAGGTACATCATACACAACATCCAAGACTCGTCGGGAAGTGAAAGAGGAAGTGAGAGATTGGAACGATACGAAAGGAATTCGGAAAGGTTTAGCGAACGATATTTACAATCATCTGATCGGACTCCGAATAGTGATAAGTTTATTAATAGTTCTGAAAGTTTTAGGTCGAATGATCGCGGTGACGGTTATCGATCGGAAAGGTTCGTTCAATCCCCGAGTTTGGGGGACGTTCACCGGTTTGATAGATACTGTACGCTGCCTAGTCATTCCGAGAGATATAGAGACAGTAGTGAAAGGTACGAGGGTAGCAGATATTTACCGCCTCCAGCCCCTGCTCCAAGCGAGAGGTATCACCCTCCGGAACGTTACATTCCTCCACCGGCTCCGAGCAACGATCGCTTCACAGAAACAATCAGGGAGAGATTTTCCGAAACGCCTTCTAGAGACCGTTATCAAGATAGGTACATCCCACCTCCGGCTCCCGATCGTTTCCTTCCGAACACATTCGAACGCTTCCATACGTCAGCCGTTAACCCGGGCGACCCGTACATGCGGAGGGATCTCGGATATCATCACCATTATCGGCTGCCTCATCCAAATTACCACATCCATCACCAATCGAATTTTTACCAACCTCATTATCAAAGGACGTTGCCCCACAGGACGCTGGTTTCGTATCATCCCCATCATTCCGTTCTTCCTTCGCCTTCTAGAGCGCATTTACGTTGTTGCCCGAGCCCGAGTCACTACGTTCAAGCGGATGACATCTCCTCCGGGAGCTCGAATTCTTCGAGCAACGCCTCTGCTGCCAACGTTCTAACCGCTAATTTAACCGGACAAAGTTTACCCGTGTTGGCGGCCAGTTTAACCAACGGACAAAATTTAACTAGTTTCAGTGCGAGCGTGAATGTTAACATCGTCGCCGCTCAGGGGACGAGCACGTTGCCCAGGGAACGGGATCGGGACAGGGACCGAGATCGCGAGCGAGATCGAGATCGCGATCGGGATCGTGACCGCGATCGCGATCGGGATCGAGAACGAGAATATCTACCGCCGTGTCCGTCTCCCCTGCTCTCGGGTCACGAGAGATCGTCGAGGAGTTCCTCGAGAACCCCTTCGACCTCGGTGGATTACGGCGGAAGGCACGGATCCACTCCCACCCCACCGCCTTCGTTACCAAGGTGCAGTAGTCTGACCAATTGTGAAATGGGATCCGCTTGTAAAAGTGATCATAGCCATCATCATTATTCTAGGAGGAACATAAACTCTCCGGCTCTCAATCTATCGAACGCCATAACTGCAACCGCACAAGCTCCCGCCAATCATTCCCCTGGTTCGGATAACGCTGCACCTACCAGTTCGGCAGGGGCGCTCTCGAGTCCGGCCGTTTTAGAGAATGGAAGACAAGCCGTCGCCGTTTCATGCGTCGTCTCCGCTCCGTCGAATCCTCATATCCACTCTGCTTTATGGTAAGTCTCTTTTCCTTTTCTATCTATTTAAATTCGAATAAGCCCAATGTAATCTTGGAAGTCTTTTCTGTTGACTGTTTTGAGCTATATGATCTAGTAGGGGTGTGATATAATTTGTTAACTGACCAACTTTTCACAACCCAAATGAATCTGATCAGGCAAATGAAGCTGCACTTGTGAGTTGCGGGTTGCCTAGTTAAAATCTTTTTTTTGTAAAAGCGATCTAAAACCTGTCGGTGACCCGAGGTGTTTTTGAGTATGCTAGATTCGATTTTTAGGTCAAATGGATAAAATTTTGAAAAACTCCATAAGCTAAATATTGAAAACTGTAGATTACTCCCCAATATGTGAATCGATTTGAGTAGTTGAAGTCCTAACCTGCATCAAAGTAAAACTATTTATCTGGGCGTTCTCTAGAGCTTGATAGAGGGAATAAGGGTTGCATTCGCCATTTTTTTTTCTGTTAATGGATTTTTCCCGTCATTAGTAATTGTATTTTGATATTAAAAGCTCATTTGGAACGTATATAATCTATTTGAAAGTTGAAAGGAGATTCTTTCAATTCGAAATGAAACATTTAGAACAATGTTGAATAAAAAATTATTCGGGAATAAGGAGTCACGCGAAGAACCATTTAAATAAATACCAGGGTTTTATATGAGGACGATTTTTTGTTCCCATGCTAAGAATATATAATATTCCAGTTCGGAGATTCACGACAATAATAAGGAAGAAAATTAATATTTTATAAAATCCATATGAATATTTCCGGAAATCAATATTTATTCCCACCCGAAGTTCGTGATAATAAGTCCCGAAATAGATGGCAACATTCCTGGGAACTCCTCAAGATTCACGGGAAAGGATGAGGGTCAATAAGGCCGTTTTTTGGGCTAAATTTTTTTTTTCGTGAAATTTGATCCTTGAGTCCTGGTAAATGATTCCCCAAAAGAATTTTCGTTTTCGGTCGTCGGAACCCTTAATATTCGCCTAAAACCATGATATTTTATTAAAGCAAATTTTAAGGATCAGCATAGGAATTAAAAAATTTTATTGCGGCAGGGAAGTACTCCTACCTAAGACCTTTTAAGGGTATTTTTTCATGTTCCGAAAAATGTGTAAAACCCCCTTAAAAGCGGCAATTTTAGGTGTTTTTATTTTTTTAAACACCGTTCTTCCAAGGATTTCTGAAAACTGCATACAATATATTATAGCTTGCCCTAAGATAAACCTCACGTAATTTTTCCCGTTTGCGAATCCAATGGAATCCATTTGAAAAATGCATAAGACGCGGTTTTTACGGCCTATTTGAGCTCCCTGGTAGTCAGATCTGAATTTTTTTTTAAAAACATCATTTAGGCGTGACAATTAATCGATTCCAGCCATTATCCCGTTCCATCCATGATCATGTTATCTTAAAAAAAACTTTAAAAAATTATTAAAAAATCACTTTGCATTTGATGTGTTCCATAACAAGTTTTCGAAAATGGAATATTAAATTATAAATAATCTGTATATTTCCTTCTTTTTTCGTATTAAGTTAGTTGGTATTTTTAATTTACCCTTCAGAAATGATGTCTTGCATCTAAAATAACAATTGAATACAAAAAAAGAAGAAAATACATATATCGTTTATATTTTTCACATTTCATTTTCAAAAACTTGTTACGGAACACATCAAATGCAAAGTGATTTTTTTTAAAATGTTAATAATTTTTTAAAGTTTTTTTAAGATAACTTGATCATGGATGGAACGGGATAATGGCTGGAATCGATTATTGTCACTCCTAAATGATGTTTTTTTTTAAAAAAATTCAGATCTGACTACCAGGGAGCTCAAATAGGCCGTAAAAACCGCGTCTTATGCATTTTTCAAATGGATTCCATTGGATTCGCAAACGGGAAAAATTACGTGAGGTTTATCTTAGGGCAAGCTATAATATATTGTATGCAGTTTTCAGAAATCCTTGGAAGAACGGTGTTTAAAAAAATAAAAACACCTAAAATTGCCGCTTTTAAGGGGGTTTTACACATTTTTCGGAACATGAAAAAATACCCTTAAAAGGTCTTAGGTAGGAGTACTTCCCTGCCGCAATAAAATTTTTTAATTCCTATGCTGATCCTTAAAATTTGCTTTAATAAAATATCATGGTTTTAGGCGAATATTAAGGGTTCCGACGACCGAAAACGAAAATTCTTTTGGGGAATCATTTACCAGGACTCAAGGATCAAATTTCACGAAAAAAAAAATTTAGCCCAAAAAACGGCCTTATTGACCCTCATCCTTTTTCTACATCGTGCGTTTTTCTCGACCGAGAAAGAAAATTATGGTAGCAAACTCCTAAGAGGTTATTAAAATACAAATATTACCGGGAGGAGGGGTCTTTCCGAATTATGACGCCAATGCCCATAAGACAAAAGGCTATTTTTTGAAGTTAAAGGCCGGTGAAGGGTCAAAAATGACGTAAGATTCGAATGTTTCCCTAGCCAAAATGTATAATCTTACAAAATCGAAAATCGTCATTTTCGGCGTTTTAATAAAAAGCAGAAGATAAGAAAGCAAGAAAAAAAATCTTAGAGAGAAGGAATGGAATGGAATGAGTGAAAAAGAGACAGGAGCAAACAATAGATTTCGACCGACAATAGACGACAATGAGATTTCTCAGGAGGAAGAGCAAGCAATCTTGGCTCATTGGGTTTCTCGTTATTACACTGGGTTATTATCATCGCGTTCTCTTCTTAAAGTCTCGAAATCGATGTTATTCTTTGATTTTTTTTTCCTCCCGTCTTATTCTTTTTCTTCGTTTACAAGCTTTATGTGATCGTTGTTTATAAAACCGATTCGTACATCTTTTTTTTTTTTTTTTTTTACCCTTGTTCGAATCCCTATTATTATTTCTCAGAAGCTGATGAAGGGGATGAGAAAAAGAAAACATTCAGGCTTTTGATAAAACAAAAATCGGTGTAAAAGGGATGAAAGTATCAACAACCAAGAATAAACAAAAAGAAATTTTCCCGTTTAAACTTTCTTTTTTTTCTTCTTTTTGTTTTGGAAAAGTATTTTATAAATATTTTGTGTAAGAATCAATTTCAAATTTTTTTTTTAAAGTTATAAACTTGCTGCAGCGGTTAAGTAGAATTAGAAGCCGAATTCTTTACCATACTTCACGGAAATCGGTTTCGGAATTTTCCGGTAGGCGAAGAAAACTGTCCGACTTCGAAGTAAAAATTCGGAGTTTTTAGAATTACAAAAACTTAATTTACATCCAAGATTGGTCAAAATCTTGAATATTACATAAGACTGATTTTTTTCTCTTTTGATGGAAGGGGGATGGGTTCTTGATTTCTTGACGATTTAGGACGAGGGGAAAGGGGGGCATTTGCAGAATATTGATGTTACCTTTTGCTGTAAACAAAATCAATAAACTACAGATTTTTACTGGAATATTATTACGATATTAGTGTAAAATTTCTGAGAAGAAAACTCGATAAAATTTTATTTGTAAAAAGAATGTTCTGAGTCTGGTATGAACTTCATAAAAGCTATCTTCTTCCAGTAGAATATTTCTGAATTTGGTCTAATTCTAATTTTCTTGTAAAACACTTTATGATATTTTTTGCGACATATTTCCGTAGATTATTTCAAAAAATTAGTGAGAAATCTGATTATTTTCCTTTTTTTATTTTTATGAAAAAGAAAAGAATATCACGACATTCCCAACTCGGAACACCGCGTTTGGTCGCTGAGGCATATATAAGTAAAAGTAATATAAAAACATCACTTAAAAAACTTAAGTTCTAAATCTTAAAAACTAATTTCAAAGTTGCTGTTTTCATCCATTAAATATACGAAAAGATGAGTCTGATGTTGGGAAATAAAAACGTGGAGGAAATTTTTTTCCTTCCCTTCTTTTTTTTTTTTTTTTTTTCAAAGAGCAAAAAGTCTGCTTGGAGCTCTCCGTAAGCAAAAACAGGGCAAGTCATTTTATGTAAGCAATTACCCCTTTGTCCGGTTATCAGACGACGTTATTGTACAGTCTGTCAAGCAATATGTTATTATCTTTTTTTTTTTCTTGAGTTTCTATGCGAATTTTATTTGTAAAAAAAAAAATATAAGGGTTAAAATCGTCTCCAGGACGAATTTTATTTTTAAAAATGCAAAACTTTATTGAAAGTTTAGATTTTTTTTCGGTCGTACATGAGTTGTTTATTAAATCATAAAAAGACAAACTTTTTTTTTTTTTTTTTGTTAATATCAATTTTGAAATTTTCCGCTTTGTTCGCTTCATAAATAATTCCAGGAAAATACCGCTTTTCATATCAAAGAAAAAAAAATCCGATTTCAGAAAATGATCATTAATTTCCCACAAATAAAGGATATTTAATGTTGCGATTACTTCGATATTTTTTTTTTTTTTTTTTTATAAAAGCAGTACCGCATGAAAAAGTTTCTGAAATGCGATGTCAAAAAAAGGATTCTGCGTTGGAATTGTAAGTCGATTCTCAAAGCCATTTAATTAATGGAAGTATATCAATATAAAAAAGGAAGCGGCACAAAATCGCCCATTAAAAATTAAGTAGATGAGCCTTTAACTTTTTAAATGGGCGTTGAAGTGTTCTTTAATTATTTGGGATTAATTTCAGTAAGTTTGACATTTTGTTATGTAGTCGTTGATCTTGATTTCCAGTAGGACTATAAAGTTGCGTTTACGTTTGCATTGGCGAAATTTGTCAGTTTTTTAACCCCTCCCCATTTCTCTTTTTACAAGTTCTGATTTTTAGCCGAACGATGCATAATATTTTCCCCGCCCGAAATTCAGAAAACTTTAAATATTTACGCTATTTTAAATTTTGATTGGCTGACTTTGTTTGGTCCTGATCCACTGCTGGTGCGAAGACTTTAAATATAATATGGCGGATCTAATCTATGATTCTGAGTTTAAAGTTCGGAAAAGTCCCGTAAGAGCTAAAAAATCATAACGTTTGTTCTGTAAATTTGTTTTGTCGGAAATTTAAAGTCCCTTTTTGATAAATCTGGAGAGCGAAATTTGAGGAAAATCGAGGAAAAGTATGGGCCTATTATTGTGCTGTTAATTTTTTGTCACTTTTTGCTTGCATTTTGGCTTCTAGGTCGAAAGCTTTTTGCACAAATAAAATAAATAACCCTTATTTTCATCCTTCAGTGTGTTTTTCTAAAGCTCAGGTAGACACGCTTTCCAAAATACCTAATAAAAAAAAAGAAGGGGAAGGGGACCATATTAGGACACACTAAGTGCGAATTGCAAGTTTGCCTGCGGCAGACGAAATGTGCTGTATAAAAAACTCTTACTTTCTTTTCTTCCAGTGGTAAGCTCATAGGCCTCAAAACGTTTTTTTTTTCAAAGAGTCTTTTTTCCTGTCAGTGAAATCGAGTTAAGAAAAAATGTATTAGTCGTAAATATCGTTGGGTGACAATATCGTGTACGGAAAAGAAAAATTCACATCAAAAGCGGCGGTTACAGGAAAATATGCCTCGTATGCAAAATGTATATATACATGTATAAAAAATGATGACGTATATTAGAAAAAGGAAAATGGATGAGTTTTCATGTATGTAGCCATTGGCATATTTCCCCCTTATTCAAAGTTTAGGGGAAGAGAAAAAAATCCGTTTTCGAGATCTTTTAAGGGACTCAAATTATTTTTTGTAGAAGATTGATTTGTTTGGCGAAACACAGAGAAGGGCAATGAAAATTGAAAACCCAGATTTTTTCACCACAAACTGGAGTAGAGCTGACAGCAGGATGGCCCTTATTCAAGAATTTTTGAATTTCAGGGTCCTCACCTCTCTTTTGCAGTAACCAAAACAAGATTGCGGGAATTTTGCAGATTTCTTGGAGGTCATTTAGTCAAAATTAGAAATTTCCCGTAAAGGCCAAAAATCAAAAATTTTATTTTTATGTTAAAATGTTGGTTTCTTACTCGGATTTTTATGCAGATCACATAAATACATTTATAAGTTGCATAATTCTCTCTTTTCAATGGTAATTAATTGGAGGGTACAATTAATTGTACCACCGGATATACTGCATAATTTTTTTTTACTTTTTTCTGCTTTTTACTGCTACCACTTTTTTTATTGTTTTAATTGTTTTCGAACACTAAAAGTAATGATTTTGATGATAATGCCAAAATAAATCCATAAATCCATAAATTTAGCAATATAGACTGTAGAAACGTTTTTTTTTTTTTTTTTTGTGAAATTTTTCGAATTTTTGTCCCTTAGAACCCAAAGTTTTTGTGGTAAATAAATTCTGATAAGAATGTTGCATTCACCGAAGTTCAAAAATTCGTGAAATAAGGGTCACCCTAGCTAATAGAGCCAACTTATATTATATATAGCCCCTTATATTTTTCGGTCAAAAAGTAATTTTAAGTAGTTAAAAGCCTTAGCATTTCTTACGTCGAACAAATAAAATTAAAATGTTGACCTTTCTTTATTATTCATCGATAAACGTATTAGCCTGAGTTAAAGTGGTTAATTTTTGTTTACATTCAACCTTTGCGGCTTTGCTTATCAAAGCTTTTCACCTGATCGAAAAATCCCTTATCCAGAAAAAAATATATATATTTAAATTCTCTAATCCGACTTCAACTTTAAACGTTTAAAATGAAAAAAAAAAAAAATTCAATTCGTGTTAGAAAGTTCGTAAGACTTGAAGTATTTATTCCTCTGAGCTGATTTTTTCCCCCTTCTCGTTAATTTTTTTCCCTCTCTTCCCTGACAACAGTATTCAAATATAACTTCTAACATTCCTTTTTTTATTTCATTTCTTTCTCCCTTTTTTTTCTTTTTTTATTTTATTTTTTACTTTATAAATCCATTTGTCATTTTATCCTTTATTCACAAGAAGTTTTTCCATGTAAAGAAATTATTCTTATCCTCTGAATTGTAGCTTACCCCCGTTCCCTCTCCCCTGGCTTACAGCTCATTTAATGTAAACCCATTAAACCACATAAATATAGTCATATTTTTTAAACGTTTTCCTCTTGGTTACATGGCTACAAATCTTTTCACATCCGGAATACGTAACGTTGGGGAAAAAAATTAGCGAACCCGAGGGAAGAAACATTCCGTTTTCAGAAGGTGATACCGTTCAGTTTTTTCCACGAAATTTATACAACCTTGGCATATTTTTTTTTTTTCGACTACCCGTTAATTAATTACCTTTGAGTGGTTATTTTTTTTTTCCTTTCAGAGAGAGGAAAAACAGTTCGAGATCATTATTTTTTTTCCTTTTCAATTATTTTTTGCGACAGGATCACTTTAAAAAAGAAAAGCAATATTTTTGAAGGAAGCATCACATTTCGTAAATCAAAGTCTTGTCAGTTATTCGGGCTCCAATTACCTTTTCATTCTTGAAATCGATTTAGTCAAGTATAAAAGCCTGGTGGTTTTGGTGTTTTATAACGTTTGGCAACTTCCTCCTTATGTCCCGCCAGTCTCTGTTCCCACTCTTGCCTCTTTGTGTTTCCCTTTGGTGCCTCTGCTCGTGGCTTACTTCTCTTTCCACCAATAATTATTGGTCTGTAATTTTCAATCATTTTGTCTCAGTTAAATAGGCCCTTATCTATCAGTCTCCGTCGGTAAAATAGAGTTTCCTTCTGTCATTACTGTATTCATCAACTTGACGCTACGACGTTATTGGACGGGCTAGGTTACCATCTCCATGCACTGAAGTAGTTTTAATTGACTTTTCGGTCAGTCTCATTTCTGTCGCAGTTTATTTGACGTTGCAGACTGATACAAGGTTTGTATAGGAACTTGTAGAATGAAATTAAGGTAACTGTATTAGTAGTCCCTACAATCCCTGCAAAGGGATGGAGTATCGGTGGTCACCCATCCACTACCTGGCCGTTCTCAATGCTGCTTAACTTCTTTGATCACAATGCCGCTAGATGGTATTCATCAACTTTGGTTTCTTTGCACCTCTTATCCTCCTCTCTCACTTGGCATATACAGAACCTGAGGTCCTATCACCGCTAGTGATGAATGAGGATTCCCAATCGGCCTTCGTCCGTCGAGTCGTAAACCTCTTAGCGTCGCCAACTTCGACCTTTTTGATCGAATCACATTTGTGATAGGAGACAGGCCAGTGAGTCTCCAGATCGAAAATTGCTTTACCATTTCGCTCATTCCACGAGCCTCACAGACCGAGATTTCGCGTCTGCTTCCCTTTCCATATTCTCGTCTTTATATACTTCTCACCTTTGGCACATTTTCACCTGATCATCCACTTCCCTGTTTTGTTGTCACAATCTGGATGCTTACCTCGTGACTTTCAACTTCCTCTTCTTATTTTCGAGTCACTTTTGTCTCGTTTCCGTTAAATTTAGTCTCGTCTTAGCTGCGATTTTATCTCTGCGGTCTCCACTTGTTTCGCTATCTCTGTGCTTCTGCCTTTAATCCTCGCCATTGCCCCTTTAATTTGATCTCAGTAATTCTCCTTGTTCGGTTTCTTTCTCTCTTTAAATCTAGGGCGTCCGATTTTTATCACATTTGGCTCGACTATCTCGATTATCGTCTCTCAATTTTTTCATATTTCTACTACAGTCTCGTCTATTCGCTCCCTGTTCCCCTCTCTTTCCATCTCTATCGACCTCTTTTCCCCCTTCTGCTCTCTTTCCAACGCTCCCTTTTTTCGTTCTCTCCAAACATTTCTAAAAGTTTAAAACAACAACGTTGTTCATCAACATTCTACCCCGATTTGTCATCATTCCCGCCTGAAAAAAGAAAGAGGAAGAGAGAAAAAAAAACGTCCCGAAATCAAGAACAAACGGTTAGAAAGCCTTTTCCACTAAACAAAATACGAAAAGGCCATGCGCACTCAATCGTTGAACTCGCAACAAGGCTACACCCCAAGTCTCTTATAGAAAATAATCAACCTCATTTTTCAAAAATTCTTTATACTCTTTTGTCTGAGCCTTTTTTTTTTCTCTCCCTTCTCGTACTCTTTTTTTTTCCCTCTCATTCATTTCATCATTTCCAACACGAATCGGCCTACGAAAAAAAAAAATGAAAATAAAACGGGACTTAACAAAAAAATAAAAAAAGAAAATAAAAAATAAAAAAAGGAAGAGATTTTTTGATAAATAAAAACCACCACTTTTCTCCCATTTTCAACGTATATATAAAAGAGTTGTTTCGAAAATTTGCGGTTCGTTTTCCACGGGGTTGAGTGTACAATCTTCTATCTCCCCATCGATTTTCTACAGCTGGCGGACGCTCTAAAGGTAATTCATTTGAATCTGACGCTTTTAAGTCTTTAAGGAGTTAGAGTATTTTTTCCTACGTATTTTCTCTCAACTTGAAAGTAGGTCTCTCGATTTCATTGCAGTGGGTGGAATTCGGAATAATTTTCCGGGCTTTTTTTATATTTAGCTTCATTTCATTTCCCAGATGGAAATATCGCTGACTCTTTATTTCTTTTTTTTATAATGACTCAATCCCGCGAGTTGCTTTGACGTAACTATAGTTACTACTGCATTTTTAGCTCGACGTTGCAGTTTCGCCGACCTCTTTTTCTATCGTCGCTACCCTTCTCCCGCCATTATCGAAACGATCGGGTTGAACATTTCAATATATATATTTTTTTTAAACACGTAAGAGGGGTTCTATATATAAAAAAGTAAATAAATAGAGAGCACTTTAAACGTTATTTGCATTAGAATAACAAGTTCGGTCATATTTTTTTTTTTTTTTTCAAAGTGTTTTTCATAGAATATCACTTACTGTCTTTTTACGTTTCTCTCTATTTGCTTTATGTGTAATGTAATTTTCTGTCAATGTTGATAGGTCGTTTCTCTTTTTCTTTTTAAAAAACTTTTCTTTTGGACGCAAAAACGTAGGCCTGATAATGATCCGTTTTGTCAAGGGGAAACGTCAAAATTCTTAATTTTTAATGTTGACATGGAAGCCATTGGTTTAAAAACGTTTCGCTCTGTTTTGACATTATATCATGCAACGTTCATGACCTTACTTTTCCTCGAATTTTTCCCCCTCAAGTTATTATCTATGCGACAAAGTCTTTTTATTTTTTCTTGCGTAAAAGGCGGAATGAATGGAATCTATAAACAGGCTTTTTACAGGACCTAAGCCCTTTTGCCGCATTACGAGTCTTCCGGTCTTTCCTTAATGTCCTTCAATTAGGGACTTGTTCGCATCAGCGGCAATCTTATCCTCTCATCGGAGCAGGTAGATCTTTGCTGACGTTTGCGATCTAGGACTTGGCAAATGCCTGAAACCAGAAAGAAACGAGAAGGCAAAAACAAATTCTGGAAATACCTGAAAGAGACGGTATAAAAGTTCCTCAATCCTCATCCGCCTGTACGAGTATATCCTGCAAAAAATGCTGAGGAGAGCGCATAGATTTAAAAGAGGATCACTAATTCTGTACTTCAATGCAGAGCTAGAACTAGGCCAAGTCTATTCAAGGATTGCAACTTCTTATTTCATGCCCGACTTTACAAAAGCACGGCCGCATAGACAGGTCCGGAAACTCTTATCCCTTATACATCGGAGATATTGTCCCACTTAACTACACAAAAATTAGTTCTTCCTTTTTACCACCGTAAGCGCTACTTGTTAGAGAGACGCTTTTTGATTGGTCGTTGAGGTGTTCGAGATTTGGTGCCGACAATGGCGGCACACAGCCGTATAGACGTGTATACGGCCATGGTCCCGACTTAAACGATCAGACATGTTGCGTCTCTCAAGATCGTAGATGGCCCGTTTTGGTTTTAGAATGAAATGTGCGTAGTTAAGTGGGACATGAACGGCGTGGGAAGTTTCTGGACCGGGCCTGTCTATATATGGCCGTGTACAAAAGGTATACAGGAAATTGGCAATGCTGATTTTATGCCTTCTGCTAGCAAGTTTAGTTTGTGAACAAAGCAGAAATGTTAACTCGCAGAAGATATTAATTTGACTTGGCAACGGTTTTGTATGCTTTGTAAAGTCACGTTTGAAGTAAAAAGTTGGAATTCGTGATAGGACTTGATCTACTTCTGCACTGAAGTACAGAATTAAATACATGTTGATGATACGATCATGACGGCTGTAACTATCAGCTATCCAGCGTAGAATAACCTGAAAATCAAGGAAGTAGAGATCCAAATGTTGACTGGAAGACCGACAGTCCCCGAATTTTCACTTCCCTACAAAGAATTAGGTAAGACTTATCGTAAGCCGAACCCATTCAGTCGGAGTGAAATCTTTCGGTTCTAGTCAATTTCAGCTCGGTCTAAACTGCCTTGAGCATATCCCGTTCATCCCAATGAAGCTGCATCCCGTCACCAGCACCAGTGTTGCCACTTTTCCTCGAGGAGCTGCAGTACGATCAAAATTATTATTAAAATCCCTGAGGTACAAGTAGTGAAAGAAAAGCCATTGCTTTTATTTGCCATTTTCTTCTTCTGCTTTCTTGTCAGCCTATAGCCATCCACTAGATGAAAGTCTTTCCCAATGTTGATGCAACTGTGTTTGCTCAGGCGACTTCAATCATCTCTTTTGTGCCTGTCTTTGGCTTTTTCTTTGCCCCCACAGTTTTCTTTTTCCGTAAGTCTCCACGGGTAATCCTATAACGAAGATTGATGCCTTGACCGCAACATTATGATATTGCGGAGTGTAGGAGTCTACGTGTGCTCGTGTAGTGCTGAGGTTACAACAATGTATGGACTATAGACGTAGGCGGGAAAAATGCAAGCCAGACGTCACCGTCAATGAAATTTTTCAAAACTGTTTGCACCCCGTTTTGCGTAGCGTCATATATGACACGTGCAATGAGTTTTTACGTGATTCGAATTGGTACAGCATTCAAACCAGATATGACACTCGACCAGATGCGACCTTTTTTTTTTTTTTTTTTTTTTTTTAATTTTAAAATGAGGAAGCTAAAGCTTGTATATGTTGGAAAACTTTAATCTTTTGCGAACAAAATCTTTTCGGAAAGTAGTAAAATGTCAAGCTCTGTATCAGATAACTTAGCCGGACCTTTTACACCCACGCGGGTAATGTACCTTTTATCCCTTTGCAAAGGCATTATTCTTAGAAACGATCAATTAACAAAACATCTCTGAAATAATCCGATTATGGATGGACTAGAAAGGAGCCTTTAGAAAGAAAATATTATTTCGGTCCCCGAATTTCCTGGAAAACCGAACTTATCAAATCTGATTTCAAAAAAGGATTGAGTTTCAGAAAAATAATCCCGCTTTTTAAAAAAAAAGTGGTGCGACTCGAACGTGACAGTTATTATTAACTCTGATGGTCGATTATACATGTCAGCATCCAATTGGTAATACGACTCTTCCTGGAGAAAAGGCTACTACAGGATAACCATAAGGTAGCTGCCCACGAAAAAAATTTTTGAGTTATCATTGGTACTCTGTTCGGGTACCTCAGAGATGATTTCTGGTGAAGTCAAAATTTTTTTTTGCAACCCCTAAGGGGCGATTTTGGGGGTTGAAGAAAATTCATTTTTCGTTTATAACTCCTGAACGGATCGTCCGATTTGAAAAAATGAAAATCGAGATGAAAGAGAAAAATAAGGGCTTTATTTTAGTGTAAGTGCCAATTTTTTTAAGTGCCCAGAATAAGTGCCAGAATTTTTCAAAGTTTTCAAAAATTTTTTTTTCTATAATGTGATCGCCGGATCCAAATTTCGCTACCGTAGCATGAAAGAGCCCAAAAAGTAGCTTTAGAAACGTATTTTTAAAAATTTTTTGCGAAGGGCAAAAAGGGCCGAAAAAAGTGCCAAAAATTTTAAATTCAATTTTTCCCGCGTTTTTGAGCCCGGATCCAAATTTCGCTACTGTAGCATGAAAGAGCTCAAAAAGTTGCTTTAGAAACGTATTTTTAAAATTTTTTTGCAAAGGCCAAAAAGGACCGAAAAAAGTGCCAAAAATTTTAAATTCAATTTTTCCCGCGTTTTTGAGCCCGGATCCAAATTTCGCTACTGTAGCATGAAAGAGCTCAAAAAGTTGCTTTAAAAAAGTATCTTTTGAGATTTTTTGCGAAGGGCAAAAAGGGCCGAAAAAAATGCCAAAAACCTTAAATTCAATTTAACTCATGTTTTTGAGCTCGGATCCAAATTTCACTACCGTAGCATGAAAGAGCTCGAAAAGCTGCTCTAGAAACGTATTTTTTAAAATTTTTTGCGAAGGGCAAAAAGGGCCGAAAAGAAATGCCAAAACTTTAAATTCAGTTTTACCCACGTTTTTGAGCTCGGATCCAAATTTCGCTACCGTAGCATGAAAGAGCTCAAAAAATTGCTTTAAAAAAGTACCTTTTGAGAATTTTTGCGAAGGGCAAAAAGGGCCGAAAAAAAATGCCGAAACTTTAAATTCAGTTTTACCCGCGTTTTTGAGCTCGGATCCAAATTTCGCTACCGTAGCATGAAAGAGCTCAAAAAGTTGCTTTAAGAAAGTACCTTTTGAGATTTTTTGCGAAGGGCAAAAAGGGCCGAAAAAAGTGTCAAACATTTTAAATTCAATTTAACCCATGTTTTTAAGCCCGGGTCGACTTGCTCTGACATAGGTGTAAGTACTCGAAAATCTACTTTCGTAACTTAATTTTCTCGAACGCGAAATGGGCTAAAAAATGTCCAAAACAATCGAATCTTTCAAATTGATATTTCTAGAGTTCCCAACTTCTGTGTTATTACCTTTTTCGTTTGAGTACTTTTATAGACCTTATTATATGTATTTTTTTTTCGGCTATTTCACCCTTCGCAAAAAGCACAAGAGAAACATTCTTTAAGCAACTTTTTGCGTACTTCAATCCTACGTTAATGAAATTAGGATCAGGCTCAAAATTGCAAGTAAAATTGAATTTTAATTTTTTGGCATTCTGTTTGGCCTTTCTCGTTCTTAACCAAAAACTTTGAAAAATACATTTTAGAAGCAGCTTTTTAAGGGGACCCGAGAAAAACCTGAGCGTTCTTTAAGGGAATTCCATATTTAGTGTGGAAAAAATGAAATTGATTTTTAAATATTCTTGGACCTTCTTACATTTCTTAGCTCTGTTTAATTTAATGTTTATTTGGGTTATTCCACATTTCTTGTAGGATTACATGAAATCGAAAAAAACCGTATCGATGTTCTCATAAGTCAGGTGAATTAGTTGTTTCTTTTTTTTTTCAAGCTAAAAAATTGAAATAAAAGAAAAGGCGAACTATTTACATGGTAACGACTTTAGACTGGATAATTGTTTTATATTGTTTTCAGCCACGATGATGCCAGTAATTAGTTTTCTTAAAAATTTATATCTTCTGTTTAGCTTATCGGAGTTTCAGGGTCCATACAAGTTCTGTTAATTTGCTATTATCTTATTTAAAAATTGCTATTTTATACCTATAGAAAAAACCTAAGTAGTTGTCTTTACTGAAAATCGATTTTTTATGTATAACCTATGGAGATTGGGTGAATACTACTTTACAGGTGAAAAAGATGAAATATTTTTAAAAATAAACTGAATTTTAATTCTCATACAGAGGCTTAAGAAGAAGCTCTTTCATGCTACGTTAGCGAAATTTGGATCCGGGCTCAAAAACGCGGGTAAAATTGAATTTAAAATGTTTGACACTTTTTTCGGCCCTTTTTGCCCTTCGCAAAAAATCTCAAAAGGTACTTTCTTAAAGCAACTTTTTGAGCTCTTTCATGCTACGGTAGCGAAATTTGGATCCGAGCTAAAAAACGCGGGTAAAACTAAATTTAAAGTTTCGGCATTTTTTTTCGGCCCTTTTTGCCCTTCGCAAAAATTCTCAAAAGGTACTTTTTTAAAGCAATTTTTTGAGCTCTTTCATGCTACGGTAGCGAAATTTGGATCCGAGCTCAAAAACGTGGGTAAAACTGAATTTAAAGTTTTGGCATTTCTTTTCGGCCCTTTTTGCCCTTCGCAAAAAATTTTAAAAAATACGCGTCTAGAGCAGCTTTTCGAGCTCTTTCATGCTACGGTAGTGAAATTTGGATCCGAGCTCAAAAACATGAGTTAAATTGAATTTAAAATTTTTGGCACTTTTTTCGGCCCTTTTTGCCCTTCGCAAAAAATTTTTAAAAATACGTTTCTAAAGCTACTTTTTGGGCTCTTTCATGCTACGGTAGCGAAATTTGGATCCGGCGATCACATTATAGAAAAAAAAATTTTTGAAAACTTTGAAAAATCTGGCACTTATTCTGGGCACTTAAAAAATTGGCACTTACACTAAAATAAAGCCCTTATTTTTCTCTTTCATCTCGATTTCATTTTTTCAAATCGGACGATCCGTTCAGGAGTTATAAACGAAAAATGAATTTTCTTCAACCCCCAAATCGCCCCTAGGGGTTGCAAAAAAAAATTTTGACTTCACCAGAAATCATCTCTGAGGTACCCGAACAGAGTACCAATGATAACTCAAAATTTTTTTCGTGGGCAGCTACCTTATGGTTATCCTGTAGTAGCCTTTGATTAAAAAATTTTTTCCAAGGATAATCCGACCCGACTTTATACCCGAAGCCGAACGGAAAAGGAAGACCTGTAGAGTCCATATACTCGAAATGTTTAATTACATAAGACAACAGCTAATTAGAGAATTTAACAAACTTTATGCAGCATGTTTGGTATAAGATCCTCTGCCTTGGGGTGTTATAAATCTCGCGGTAATCTAAATTCAGTCGTGCGGCTTTTCCCTCTTTCCCCCCGATTGAGAAGTTTTTAACTTTAAGGAAAGGAAAGAAAAAAAAATGCACCCTTTGTCATCGATATAACGGAAATTATATCCGAGACCTTTTTTTTTTTTTTTTTTTTCTCTTTTCTTTTCATTCTTAATGTGCCGAACGGGAAAGCACTTTTGGCATCCCAGTACTTATAAATATTTAACATTCATTAGCAGTACTTGAAGCGACTTCTGAAAGGGTGCTTGAATCTTCACGCTTCCTTGCTGTAGATTTCAGATCTAAGCATTTTTTTTTCCGATTTCTTTTTTGTAAGATTTCTTTTCAATGTGACCTTAATCCCGTGGTAATGGTTGTTAAGTTATTACCATAGCAACAGAGGAATACATATCTGGATGAAGTTAGTTTATCAGCAACGAAAAGTTAGACAACTTGGATAATCAGAGGGGAGACACGTGAAGGAAATATATAAAATGTCATATCTTGAACGTATGTAGGTCATCCTGTTTAACATATCGAAATGATTTACAAGAGATTTGTAGTTGGGAAAACCAAACGAAACCTTTTTTACGGCAATATATAGAGCCTGTTTGGTTCCAAAAATATTGTAGTATTTACATTTTTAAATACATTTCCAGTCAGCAATGAAATATTAATATCTATTAAATATTTTAAAAATATTATAGAAACATTGATTGAAACAAAAAACGAATAGGGCTAAAACAAAATAGTTTCTTGTTTCCATAAATATTTACATACCCTGATATCTTTAAAATATTTAAAAATATTTAAAAAAATTTTATAAATATTAATAATTTTTGCTGACTATGTGGAATAGTTCGAATAGTTTACAGGCGCAGAGGAGATCGCCCAAGGCGGTTACCCTCACCTAAGCTTTTGGTTGACCTCCAGCCCTCAAAAATGCTTATGTATTATTTGAATGATTTTTCACAAGCTCTGTCATCATGTTGTAACTTGCAGGTCAGCAGCAGCAGCACCTACAAGTAAATTGACGTTTCTTCTTTCAAATGTTTTCAATTCTCAGAATGGAGCATTAAGCAAAAGAAAACGTTTAAATGAAGGAAGTTAATTACAGTATTTCATCTGCAGTTAAATTATCCGTCATTAAAATCTAATCTTTTATCATTCTAAAACGGGATATGTCATAAAAATATATTCTGTTTATTCAGCATTGGAACCATGCTATTATACCAGAATAATAATAATCTCAGCAATTAAATTTCCTCGAGATCTATATTTAAAAAAAAAAAGAAAAAGAAAAGAGAACCGCCTACGTTAACTGAAAGGCGCACTTCATTAAAAGAAAATTTAGAAAAAAAAAATCCTCTCTTAGGAAAAAAAAAAAAAATACAAAGTTGCAAAGCTGATGAATCCGGAATTAGTAATTATTCTTAAACTGCTTAAGAGAATCTGACTTGGGATTCAAAAGGATTAAATATTACCGCATGGTTACAGTGAAAAATTGCCCAAGACTGTCCTCTTACAATTTATCAGACCAAAAGATTTTTCCTTTTTGCGAATAAAATCTTCATTTCCTATCGAAAAAGGTTATGGGCCCTTTTTTTTTTTTGGGATTTCCAGAAATTTATTTTAATACCGAAGAAAATGCAGGCACTTTTCCTTTTGCTCGATAAATATTTTCATACTATCTAAATTGATGGAAAAGGGGAAAGACAAAGAAAAGAAAAAGATGAGAGAAAGCCTTTAGGATGAAGGGAGTTTTTAAAAGGAGGAAAAAGGGTAAAGGAATTCAAAAAGCTGTAGAATGTGATGACGTCGACTGAATCCGGATCCCGAATTTTTTTCCCTTCCATTTTTTTTTCTCCCCCATACAAAATCTGCGTTTTATTTGCCAATAGTTTTTATTTATTTAGTTTTTTTTTCTGAATAATTTTTTTTTTTTTAAATAAAGAAAGGAAGGAGAGAAAAAAAAATAATTAGGAAAATCGAATCCTTAAAGCAGACAGCCTTTTCCGCAAAAAAAAAAAAACTCCCACCAATTTTTTTTTTTTTTTTTTTTTTTTTTGTACTTGATGTCTCTTTTCTCTGAGATCCATTTTTGCAATTTATTGCTTGATTTTTTTTTTTTTTTTTCACGAACCGTGAGCTTTCATCCGGTGTCAGATTTTAACCTCCGGAAGCAATGTTTTACGTAAACCCATTCGATTCATTTTAAATATCGGATGTAAAAATAAAAATAAAATCAATAAAGGTTTCGATTGGAAATTGATTTTCAATTTATTTTTCTCCTCCCTCTTCTTCTTCATTTAAAACGTTACTCTAGGTCACGTTTGGAAATTCTTAAAAATCGGAAATGTCGTAAGTAAAATAATTTCGGAATGAAGGGAAGCGGGCGGGGGAGGATGGAGGGGGGTAGGGAAATAAAAAATTGCGATATGTGAAGGCAGGGATAGCGAAAGAAACGAAAGGAAAAGGACGACGGAAGAGAATATGGGATTAAAAAAACCAGAACGTTGTAATGGTAAAAGGTTTTGTGTAATGGACCAGATAATTATGCTCCAATATTAAGAAGAGTGAAATTATTGCCGCGAAAATTTCTCAGTTAGCTTTTCCATTGGTCGTTTCCAGATTTATTTCCCTTTGAGGGATAGGAATGGTTCACTTAAATCTATTTTCGGGGGGTGATTATTGCTGTTGGTGGTCAACATTAGGAAATGCGTATCTTTGAGATTTCGCGGTGGCGAAATATGGCCCAAGGATTGAAGGAGTGATTTTTTTGGAATTCGTTGCTCGATTTTTAGTCGAGCAATAAGAGTTCAGCTGGTATATAGAGCAGCTAATGATGTCAGTTGTTTTGCTGTCAGTTTTTACTATTGTCTGCACAAACCAGCTAAACAGTCGAATGTTGAAATTTCAATTTTTTTTAATTCAGGAAAGGGGATACGAGCTGAAATCCTCGGACAGTAGCTTTTACTAATAACTGAGCGATTCTCAAGCTCCCAACGGTCAGCGAGTGATACAGTCTCGCCATAAGTAATAGACTGGGATTAGGCAAAAGTGACGAAAAGAAGATTTTATGCAAATTATTTCATTTTAAAAAAATAGGAAAAGAAGCCGGTTTTGTTTTTAGAAGAAATTTTAACGACGTCTTTTTTTCGGTACACAGCGATACTGTAAATAACTGAAATATCAACTTAAACATGTGAAAAATCTCTTTCAAAATAAATATTCATTTGCGGGAAAGGAAGGAAACCCCAAAAATATTCTAATTGCCCCACTTAGAGCGGTCGGCAAGAAGCGAAAATTCCGGGTTTAATTAAAATATTTCTGCGGTTTTTATTTGTTTTCTTTTTGGAGGTATCGTTTTTATTAAGCAAAATGCACATGTACTATATACGTTTTTTGTTGGATTTAGCGAGAGATATCGTTTCCTTTTCTTTGGATTTAGCGGATTAATAAAGCACATGCATACGGCACTTCGCAAAATGCGTACGAAAGCGCGCTGGTGTGTCTGCCCTGCTTAGGCTCAAAATTTAAACCTTTTTACTCATTTTCTTTTTCTAAAAATTTTGCTGGTTTCCATTTTATTTCTCGAAATTTTCTTTTTCTACAAAAATCGTTTCGGCACGTTTGAAAAAATTGGGAAGTAATCGTTTTTGCTCATGTTGGATAAAATTTTTAAAGAAATAAAATAGGCCTACATCCTTTTTTTTGTAAGGCAACTCGTTTCGATAAAGGACTCGAACCACCGTCTTCTTGTTTTTTTAACTCCTACCATAAACGCAAGCAGTAAAAAATTTTATGTAAAAGTTAACATAATTAAATTAAAATCGGTCTAGGCCTACATAATTTTTATTTTGTTTTTTGTTGATGTTTACCTTCCGGAAAAAACAACAGATAATTATTACATAATATTTTTTACTGTGCAGGTTATTAATTTTTCCCAAAAATTTTTTTTAAATCTTTTACTTATTCTCTTCTTCCCTTAGAGCCAGAGTTTCACCGACACTGCAGAGAATTCCGTGAAAAAAAAAAGGCATTTTTCCTTGCTCATAAGGCAACCGATCAAAATTGGCTGGTCATCTTTTTTAATCGTGGTTTTTTTGAAAATCATTGGCTCTTAAACTAGTTTTTTAATTTGCGAATACCGAACGGCATCATACAAAATTTTTTATTCCTCCAATGGGTTCGCCAGCACTCACAGGCTTTTGTCGCATTTGAAAATAACGTAAAAAAAGGAGAGAAAGTGTTAGGAAAAAGCGATGATTCTCTAGTTTTTATCGGGGCGATTATTCAGAGCCCGATAAGAGAAAGACTAATGCGCAGCGCAGCCCATATCTTGAGATCATTTTTAAGAAAAAAGCTGGGAAGTGTTTTACGAAAAAAGGAAAATAAAAAAAGGGGAGAAATATCAATGTCGAACCGTTTACAAGATGGACGTGCCTTTTTGAACGTGCTGGGAAACATCTCGCATTCCAATTCCAAATCTGGAAATCAACTTCCTCTCACGGTTTCGTAGATAAGCATGCAAAAGCATTCTAATTTTTCATTAAAAAAAAAGAAAAAAAAAAGAAAAGCGGAATGAGAAAATGGAGTTTTCATCCGCATTATTACAATTTTTAAAAAAAATTTACAACGGTTTTCCACGCCTTTGCTTTTTTTGTAAATAACTCCCTATTACCGTAAAATCGGAACATAATACACCGAGACTCCTTTTAAAAAATAAACAATTCAGGTGCTTATAATGATGATTTTTAATTCCGGGAAAATAAAAAGGGGAGGGAAAAAAGAAACAAAAATCCCACGGATTCATAATTCACAATGCAAATTAATCATAAAGTAAACAAAGTGATAAATAAAATGTAAAAGGTTCTTTTTAATTAAAGTAACACTTCTGTTCCGTTGAAAATGTGTTTCCTCGTTCTGTTATGCTCTCAATTCATCAAACTTAATAGGTATTTTGCAAAATTTCGAACAAAGGAATGCAAATTTCCTTTTTCTTTTTTTTTTCTTTTTTTTAACGGTTACAGTTTTATACTTTTTTGTAGCATAAATTGAAAAATTAAAACAATGCACGGAACATATGCTACCGGCGATGATGAAAATTATGAAATTCCAGAAATGTCTTAAGAACAAATTAAAATTAGCAGCCGAAATTGTTAAATTAAATGATAAACTCTGTAATCCCTTTTTCATGCTCACAAAACCGGTTTTAGGTTCGGTTCGGTATTCGCAAACCCAAATGGTCGCCATCTTGGATTTTCGAAAAATTGAATGCTGCTTCAAATTCCTACCGCTTCAGGTTTATTTAATTTTTTAGATATTTTGATTGGTTTCGATAACTCAGGGTCAAAGCGTCGAAATTATCAGAATTAGGATAGCCATTATTTATTTATTTATTTTTTGACGAATGCATTCTATGATCAAGTTTTAGCACGATTTTTAGTTCGATATTTTGAGTCTGAGCTTGTGCCACGATCATACAGGTCAGGCAACTCTGTTATTGCTGGTCTGCCCATGTAAGCGAAAATAGCGTATCTTCATTTTCGGAGTTGGCACGTCCAGGGATGGCAAACCGAACCGAACCGAACCGAAAAAATTGCTCCGAACCCGGGTTTTTTTTAAAAAAAAACCGAATCCGAACCGAACCGATTGCCAAATTTTACAAGGGAAACCGAATCCGAACCGAACCGATTGAAAATTTTTTTCCGGAAAACCGGACCGAAACCGAACGGAAATGAATTTAAGGGGAAAACCGAATTGAAACCGAACCCGAACCGTTGAAAAAAGAAAAAAACCGAACCGGAACCAAACCGAACCGTATAAAAAAAAACCATACCGAAACCGAACAGATTCAAAGAACCCGAAATCGAACAGCCGTTCAAAGAGCTCAGAGCTTTCTTGAGCTTATGAGAAATTCAAAACTTGAACTCTCAGCTGTTAGCTTGCAGTTCTTTTAGCTCTCAACTCAAATTTGCTACAAGAGCTGAAATTTGAAACGGTTCAAAGAGTTCATATAATCATATTAGTTCTCTTGAGCTTGAGAGCAAATTAAAATTTCAGCTCTCAGCTTAAGATCTGAGACCCTGAATAGAGACTGCGACAGCTCTTTTGAACTTTGGAGCAGTTTTTGCACTTTGAATCTAAGAAGAAAAGAAACCGAACCGAAACCGAACCCAAATTCATGGAAAAACCCGAACCAAAACCAAACCCAGTTAATTACAAAAACCGAACCGTATTTAGAACCGGTTTTTTACCAATGAAAAAAGAAACCGAACCGAACCGAACCTTTTTTTAAAAATTTTTCATTAGCACCGAAACCGAACAGAACCTTTTCCTGACGGATATCCTCGGAACCGAAACCGAACCAAATTCAACTTTCCATTTTTGGAAAAACCGAACCGAACCGAAACCCGGTTCTTTTTTGGAGCGGTTTGCCATCCCTGGGCACGTCTGTCGTATTTTTAACTTATGTAAACAAACAATCAATTCCGGAAAGGACGATACGCTATTTTCGCTTACATGGGCAGTGGTCTGGTATAAATATACCTCATAAGCTAAACATTAAAAAACGGTGTGTATATATATATACTTTTTGTCTGCTGGCATGCAACTCTAGGCACAAAATTAATTTTTGGGTTTAGGTTCGGTTTAAATTCTGAACTCCGTCATCGAAAAATGGTGCATATGAGCATTCAATTACCTTTTGAAATTTGCTTCTGATTCTTTTGAATTCGAGTTTTTTCGTTCAATTTTCAAACGTTTTGATTCGGTTTGTTAGCAATGATAAGAGAAGTGAAAAGACTTTCCAAAAACAGGAAAAACTTTTTTTTTTTACTTTAACGTAGGGAAACTATTTCCGCGCAGGTTCTTGTAAGAGAAAAAAAAGAACCTTAAGGGAATTCGAAAAACCTGAAACGAAAAATAGTAATGTGGAAAACATCGGTAATAAAAATTTTAATGGCTGTCGGGGAGTTTTAGAAAATGGTTTTTCTTCCCGGAATTAAATTGAAAGAAATAAATGTGACGGAATAGTAAAAATACGGGATGAATAAATATTAATATTTCTTTTGGTTCTCGGATAAATTTTTTTTCCTCAAATCGTCAAATGGGCCATTCAAAAAATTACGTCGTAAGTTTTGTTACATAATGATGCCAAACATTTTTCCTTTAATTTTTTTCCTCAAATTTTCGGGGTCTGTTGTAGCTGAAGTCAACCGGGGGAACAAGGCTGTATGCGAGACGTATTACGTGCATTGGCCTGGTTTCTCCGAAGTCATAATTTTCTACGTCATATTTCATTTAATTCTCTTTCTATTTTATTTGGTTTCCACGTTATATTTTGCTGTTACGGTTATTAAGGTTTTCGAAAATTGTAACTCCGGGTTTTTCGTTGAAATACAACGACTTTAACCGAAGATAAAATTGTTCGCTATGAAAGTTTCCTTTTGACTTTGAGTTTAAATTCAACTAAGTATTGATTAATTTTGCTTTTGTTGTGTCACGAAATTCGACCAAAATATTAGTCAAATGCCACAATTTTGGGAATGATAAAAAAACGGACTTCAGATTCGTGATCTACGGAAAATTTCCGATAAGAAACCACATTTTTTTTTGCGAAAAAAATAAAATTGTCGATTTCTTTTCTCTTATGGCAATTTTCGGAACTTAAGGCTTAAGTCGCCCCGCTTTTCCGTCGAGTATTTAAAAAAATTCGGGTTTATCAGTACACTAAGGGGAACCGTTTTTTGGGGAAAGCAACTTGAAATTCGAAAATTGTCAAAATAAGAGACACCCTAATATATATGTACATCTATCATATTGTACTACTATTCCATGAGCTGAAAATAAGATTTACTTATTAGGAAAATTCGTCAATAAATTTTAAATCTTGTTAGTAGATGATAACACTGGTTTAGCCCAAATTTTGACTTTATTTTCGATTTTAGTAGGTTAATTTTATACTTTTATCTTGGTCTTCGTGAAACATCGAATAATGACTTTGGTAAAAGGTCAGTTTAATTTAATCTAATTCTTCTTTCTTTTTCTTTTCAGGTAAGTTTGCATTCGCCGTTTTTAGAGACAAATAGAATCAGCCTGCTACAAGTTTGGGAACGAAAAGTTTTCTTCTAAACAAACTCTTTTTCCGGTCAAGGGGAAATAAAAAAAAAAAATCAATTCTACCCTCTCTACAATGAAGTTTAGGAAAAATAGTCTTACAGCCCAAACCCATTATACGTTATGGCATTTTACTTATGGCAAAGGACGCAAGAGCTACCACTCTCATTGGTGAGAGGGACCTACTATATTTAGACATGGGTTCCAACCGTGTTGGGCATCACAATATAATTTCACTTTAATGTCATAACAAGAATCAAGAGGTGAATGCATGGTATATAAACTTGACTCGACCGCGGACCTTCCGCGTGCAAATCAAGAGTCCTACCAATGGACTACCGCTCGCCCATGGTCAACGGGAAATTAGAAAATGCCATAAACGGTCCTTAGGCTAAATTCATGTCCAGCCTTCAAACTGCCATCTATTCTTCTAAAACTGTTTTAGAGACAGAGACTCGAACCTCGAATCTGACCTGTTCCTCATGAAACCTCCACCCTCCCCTCCTCTGCCCCTCTCATAAAAGTAAAAAGCTTTTGACCAAATTAACTTGATATGGATTTAAAATATTTTAATGCGATTCAGAGGTAAACGGTGGATCACCCCTCGGGTGAGATATTTAAAATTTTTATTTTGAATTTCCACGAAATTCGTTTAGAGCTTTGCACGTGAAAGAGCTTAAAAGTTCAAGTGTGACATCTAATTAAAAGGTTTAAATCAAAAAGCCGGCATAATCTTGTTGGTTTCCGTAATTCCCCCTCTCCCCTGTTTTGCCGTATCTTATATTACACGTTTTCCTCCTTTCCTTCTAATGGGAGATAACCGCCCAAGGCCAAGATATCGTTATTCAACGAAAAGGACAAGACAATAGGGCAATGGCAGAATATTATTTAACTAACCCAATTACGGACGGCTGTAAGATGAACTCACGAAGGGATTTCAAACGTTTAATTGGTCGTCCTTGGGATAGTTCTATCAATTTCCGAAGAGCTGAGGGATGCTGCGATGTAGCTTTATACCGAGTTGATTGGTTCGTTACTTGAAATGACCTTCTCCTCATCTCTCCCCCCCTCCCCTCTTCGCTTCCACCTCCCCCCGTCGGAGCGTATTTCTCTTTTACTTTGGAATTGATTCCCGTGGCGGAAACGTAGGAAATTTCTGTTTTTGATGTGTCAAATGCAATCCGGAATCCGGGTTAAAATTCCAAGAAGGTTTGTTTTAATTCCGTTATAAATTCATTTACTCTGACCGATTTTACAAATGAATAATAATCTTGAAGGTCGTTGAACAATCCCCGAAGGCGGGGAAAAAGCATTCTTTGCCTTTCAATCCGTGGAAAGCGAAACGAAACGAAACCCTAAAACTGGTTCTGCCGGAATAACTTTATATCAAAAGCCCGGCATAACTATTCAAGAGAATCGAAGCAATCCTTTTAACATCAAACAAAAATTTTTCATATGGAATGGTTTTCATCCCCGATTCGAACAACACCTCTGATTACCTCCGCTTAGACCCGATCCTGGAAAATTTTCGAAATTCTCTCAACAATTTATATCGAGGAGAGTTTTTATTTCCAAGAACAAAGGAATCATTTTGTGCCAAATTTTTGGGGCGATCATCTCGTAAAATGAGGTGGTAGGAGATGAAAGGAAATGTCAGCGAAATCCAGGAAATGGGCTACATTTTTCATAATGGCAGTGAATATCAGTACTTTTGCAAGGTATCGAATAAATTGGTCAGAGGTGCCTTTAAAGCGAAATCTTTTTGTAAATTTTTGCTTCGTTTTTTAGCACTTTCTTAATGTAGACTAGTTTTTGACTCTCATAACGAAGCCATATGAAAAAAAAAATTATTTTTCTCTAATGATTTGGTGAGCTGATCCTTTCTAATTTGCCTCAAAAGTTGCTTTGATTTCTACGCTTCCATTTGGCCTGAATTAGTTTCTAATTAGGTTCTTTCTATTGGATCAATGTTGATTAAGCCCGAATCATATGGTAGACCTATTCCTGTTCTAGCCGTCTGAATGCACTGAAAAAGCAGTTTAAACTAAACTTATGATATAAAATCGATTATATACTCACAATTAGGGTTTTTGAGGTCGCTGATTTCAAATGGCGTCTATTTAAAAGGGCAGTAATTTATTAATAGTAGGGCAGTTCTTTTTCATAAAATGGCAGTTTTTTTATTGGCAGTACAATTCCGAGCAGTAGAAAAATTATTTTGGCAGTAAAAAAAATATTTTGGCAGTATAATTAAATAATTTGGCATTAAAAGGGATTTTTTGGCATTTAAAAAATGTTTTTGGACGATGAAAAAACCCTAATCTTTTGTTGAGCTCACGTAATACAAAATATATATTTAAAAAAATGCATTAGTTGAAGAAAAAATAGATGAAGTAATGGAGGATATCGACATTTTGCAACTTTCATCACATTCACATATTTGGACTCAGCATTATAATTAAATATGTGAGACCATTGCCGGCTGCTAAAACGATTCCCCATAAGCGAGAAAAAGAAGAGAGGCCGCCCGAAAAAGTCCATTAAAGCTCTTTCTACGATTAAGAAAATGTAACGTACTGTTTAAGAAAATTTATTTAAAAAAAACATATATATTGCCCTTCGATTATTAATTGAATCAGGAAATGCAGAAACCCCGTAAGTCACAAGGTAAACAGTTGATTTTGTTTTTAAAAATAATGAAAAATAAATGGCGTTCCGAAAGCTAAACAAACTAATCACCTTGTGACTTCTGGGGTTTCTGCATTTCCTGATTCAATTACTGCCAATCTGCAACTTCCGTAAAATATAAAAATTTACTGCCCCGAAATAAAGTAATCCATTGCCTGTTTATTTAAGAAACTGCCCTACCATATTTTTTTACTGTCCCATTTATATAGTCGCCATTTCAAATCCGAAATCAGATTTTGAAATTAAAAATGGCAGATCCAAAATGGCCGACCGTTTTGTGAGGAAAAAATCCGTTTTTTTTTTAAAAACTTGTCTGAAAATTTACTTGAAAACACCGTTTTGTGTGTTTTCAAGGTCGCTGATTTCAAATCTGAAAGCAGATTTTCAAAATTCATAATAGTGAATTCGGAATAACGAACTATTTTTTAAATTCGATAATTGTTCAAAAAATCCGCCATTTCAAATTTTCAAAATCTAAATTCAGAATTGAAATCAGCAGCTTCGAAAAACCTTATGCTGATTAAATAAGCGCTTTTATATCAGAAGCTTAGTTTTTACAGCTTTTTTAATGCATTCAGGGTAATGTGCAACACTCTAAAATAGTCCAACTTTCGCACTTTTTCCGCAGACTTTTTTTAACCATTTGTTAAGGTTCTAGTTCGTTTACATAACCGGCCGGCTAACCGGCCGGTGTACACATTTTAACGATAAAAAAATATTTAAAAAATTTTTTTTTAAATCCAATATTTTATACATGAAAACGGGGTCTAACTGCACCGAAACCGTACCCAAAACGTTTCGTTATGTTCAGAGATAAATTTCCATGATTTTAAATGCACGAAGAACAGTTAATAGTTCTTATATTTGATAATATTTAATTGTTTTCGCAAAAAAAAAAAATGTTTATTTCCGAGAGACTAGTGCAGCGCTCTAGCGGGGAAACCGCGAACTATTTCAACAACAAAAAGAGAAATGGCGTTATTTTTTTATTTCAAAAACATTAAAAAAAATTATCAAATGTAGGCACCACAAAGCCTTTTTCGATACACAGTCGTTTGGTCCAAAATAATTTTGTCCTGTACATTTTTTGGTCCTTAGTGTTTTTGACTTTTTAAAATTTTTGGTCCTCTATTAATTTGGTTCTGTTAATTGTGTCCTTTTTTTATTGTATAAATTTACGTCCAGTTTTAATTTAAGTTTTTAGTCCAAATTTAAAAATCCATTTGTTTTTTGGGTTATTTAAAACTTTGTTGTTTAAGTCCAATTTATTGTAAAATACTGATTGGTCCAAAATAATTAATTAATTATTAGGTCCAATTTTTTGTAAAATGCTAATTGGTCCAAAATATATAATTGTTTATTAGGTCCAATTTATTGTAAAATACTAATTGGTCCAAAATAATTAATTATTCATTAGGTCCACGTTATTGTAAATTACAAAGTGGTCCAAAATTGAAGGAAATTTAGTAAGTTCGTAAGATCAGAAATTACTTGTTTGTCCAAAATATACATTCATGTCCAACAGTTACGTCCGAAGTGTTACATTTACGCCCAAATTAAAGTGAATTCGTTTTTCAAAAGTTCAATGACATAAATATATTTTCATTACTCATAAATAGGAAGTGTCACTTTCTGCGCATGAGATCAGAGCAGGAAATGAATTTTCCCGCATTGGGCAAAACAATGTTAAATTTGTTTACAGAAGACTTCGTTTACAATTTATCAAATCGTTTTCTCCAGCTTTTCGGAATAATTAAGATTATTGATTGGTAATGAAAACTATCTTGTTTAACCTAGGAAGTAAAATAAATTTTCCGTAAAATTTATTTGACTTCTTAGGTTAACAATGTACTATTCTAAAAATGGCTACATATAAATGGAAAATTAGAATTGAATGGAAATTTCGGTGCAAAAGGTGTGCACTGTGTGTAGAAGGGGCAATTTAGTCGGAATCATCTTCGTCGAAGACACTGTGCAATTTCAATTTGTAGCTGACGGCCCGGAGGTACCGAGGCAAATCATCGTTGTTTTTATAAGTTTGGTAGTTGGCCACAATTGCTTCTAATTGACCTTGGTTTACAAGGTATCTTTTCTTGACAGGGTGACGTATCCTTCGATGTCCTCCGGCTAACTGGGTAAATAAGATTTGATTGTCGTTTTGGTCTCGGCGAAGAAAGTCCAAAAACTTCCACACAGAGGAGTGGTATGTGGCAATACTTTTCTGGAAACGGCTATGCCACCCCTCTACATAGTTATTTGTGCGCTGAATGCGGTTTAAAACTAATAAATAGACGTTCCACACAGGCGGTGGGAACCTTGGTGCTGTGGCTCGCCTTTGACCCCGGGCTCTTCTTCCCCTAACGTAAGTCACATCGAGGTAATCGTAAACACATCTCACAGCTGGGTGTATCTCTGGCCGGATTGCGATGAAAGTCGGGATCAAATCATCCAACGGAACAAAGGGTAGCCCCAACAAAGTTCTCACAGAATCTCTAACCTCCCGATCTTGGTTGTATAACGTCTTTAGCCGGCATTCTACGACTGCATAATTCCACACACTCTGTGACCAGTGAAAAAGGCATCCGTGAATTCGCGCGTTTGGAAAAATATCTCCCGCCGCATTCATGGCACCCAATTCGAAATCCGTGGTAACCATCCTGGGCTCCAATCTTAAGTCCATATCCAGTGCCGCCTGCTTAACATGATCAAAGATAACCCGATAGGTGTCCTCCGTCTTCCTAGATGTCAGCGAGTACACAAGCGGGAAAACATGACCGAAAACCTGCCCGTGTAAAGTGTACATTTGAAAAAATTGCCTAGGCACGGTCTTGAAAGTGCCGTCTGAGAACATATAAGGACTTTGCACCAACTTCTCCAAGTCGCCCAAACTGTAAAATATTAAAATTCGATTCGGGTCGTGAACTCCTGTATCCATTTGCAGGAAATGCAGGTTGTTTAAAGTCCTGTTGTATGGTTCAACAATTTCAACATCCTCCAATGTCCTGGGCAAACGAGGCCGTCCCCGATTTTGCATGCGATTTATCCCGCGTACCAGGGCCATCCTTTCCGGCAGATTCATAACCACCTCCTCATCTGCCACTCCCGCCAATTCCTGGACAACAATGGAAGCAGGGGGCTCGTTCGGGTGCTCCTCAGCCCGCCGTTTTATTCTGTTACGAATGATCCGCACCTCCGGCTCCCACGGCTCACTTTCATGTAGGTGCACTCCCACTTTAAAAATTCTAATACCATTCTGAACATCATAATTTGTAGTCGCCCTGGCTTGACATACCTACGAAATTAAAACTATAGAAACTGGTACAAACTCTTGCACATTAAGACTAAACTCACCCCTCGTCTTTCACAGCGCCAGTATTTCCTTGTCAACTGCTTATTATTGCTATGAAAGTGGTACATATACCGATGGTATTCTAATATCTTTCCATTTCTGTTGGAGTCGATTAACCGAGCCATTTAGAAAAACGGATGTAGAATTTAGAAAAACGGATGAAAAATAAACGGATAAAAAATAAACGGATAAAAAATAAACGGATAAAAAATAAACGGATAACAAATAAACGGATAAAAAATAAACGGATAACAAATAAACGGATAAAAAAATAAACGGATAACAAATAAACGCATAAAAAATAAACGGATAGAAAATAAACGGGTAAAAAAAAAAAAAAAAAAAAAAAAATTAGAAAAATAATTGCAGGGCAAATAAACAAACAAGAAATTTAAATAAACAAACAAGAAATTCAACCGCAGACGAACTATTTAAACGTCAGCCATTTCTGTTCCATTCCAACTACTTTAATTAATATTTAATTTACTTTCGATTCACCGACTGCATGAATGATTTTCCGGTTGTGACCAAATAGATATGTTTGGACGAAGTATGTTTTTTAATTTTTCGGACTAAATCTATGTTATTATGTTTTTGGACTAAATGATTTACTTTAATTTTGGACGACATTTAAATTTTTTTTTTGGACCAAATTTTTTAATTAACTTTTGGACAAAATTTTTAAAAATTTTTAATTTTGGACAAAATTTTTTTAATTAATTTTGGACAAAATTTTTTTAATTAATTTTGGACAAAATTTTTTTAATTAATTTTGGACAAAATTTTTATTATATGGACAATTTAAGTGTTATGGCATTTGGACGAAATTGTTAAAAAAGTTTTTGGGGCGAAAAGTTTAGTACGTTTGTTTGTGTGGACAAAGTTGTAATAAGCTGCATAGGACGCAAAAACTGTGGTTAAAATTTTTTTGGACAAAAATAAATGGGTAAAAGTTTTTGGACAAAACGACCGGGAACGCCTTTTTCATACGTTTCAAGAACGAATCTTTACCTTTTAAACATAACAAAACGTTTTGGCACGGTTTCGGTGCGATCCGATCTCATTTTTATGTGTAAAATAACGAATCGAAAAAAAAAAAATTAAACTTTTTTTATCGTTAAAAAATTTTCACCGCCCGGCTGACCGGCCGGTTATGTAAAGGAACTAGAACCTTAAAGGTTCTAGTTCCTTTACATAACCTTCTAGCAGTCATTTTTTTTTTTTTTTTTTTTTTTGGGAGTCCAAAAAAAGTTAGATTTTAAAAAAAATGAATGTACTTTTCAGCAAGCACTTATGCCCTTTTAATTTTAAATCTCATAACCCAAAATATGACTTCCTAAACCCAAACCTATCCTAAAACCATTCATTATGTTATATTTTAAAATTCTTAAAAGGGGGAAAAAATGAGCCCTATTTTTCAAATGAAATTTAGCTAATTTTCGCCTATTTTTACACAGTAAAAAATATTATGTAAACATGTTCTAAACGGTCCACATAAATTTTTCTGTTGTTTTTCGCAAAAGGTAACATAAACGAAAACATAAGAATTATGTGGACCTGTTTATGTTGATTTTGACATAAAATTTTTTACTGTGAGGTCTTAATATAGAAAGAATTGGCATGTTAAATAAATTGCAATAGTCAAATACGATTCGTTGGTTATCTATGAACAAATTTATTTATAAATATCTCTCGAAAAAAAAAAAAAAAATTAAGGAGGCTTTTTCGCTTTTTCTGTTCATGTTTCCAAAAAATTTATGATGGCTATGAGAAATATTAAAACAAGGTTATATTGAGCAAGGTTCCGCCTGAGAAATCTCCTTGAGTTCTTTTAAAATCCAAAAACATTTCCTTCATATTTAAAGATACTAAAGGGCTATATACTTGTGAAGTAATTACGGGACAATACTTAGGAACTTGGGTTAAATTACACAAAAGGTTCCTACGCACTTTCAAGTAGATTTACCGGACTTATATAAACGTGGAAAGTTGAAGCTAATACAACGTTAACGTGTAAGTCTTGTTGGAACTTATATTATTAAATTATATAAAGTTTTCCGGGAGTACAAGATTCACTCGATAAAATTTAACGGCGTGTAAATATGCGATCCGTTTTATTTTATGACGAAAAACAAATAGTTAAATAACTTATAATTGAAAAGTGTGGCTTTGAAATGTGCGATACACATATTCAACGGGAAAAGGTTCCCTCGGTGATATTCGTGCCGTTGCCAAGTTTATCATTATTTTTTTCTTGGATTTTGGCTGTTACCCCTTAACATGGTATATGCTACCACCTCAAAATAATATCCCCCCCTATCGTGCTTGAATGGCCCTCGATTTGCTGTACAAATCGAAAGGAGCTCCTGCATTCCTCACTTGTGCACTACGCGAGCAAAATTGCGTTGTTCATTTGCCCGCAGCCGCTATGTTAAGTCAAAGATGGTCAATATTGTTGAATTGAAATTCAATTAGCTTAAAGCGACGTATTTCTCCTTTTGTCGTCTTAATGCTGCACTCATCCTTTGTCATTTGCCATAACGATTATTATGTAAATTCCAACTCCTTTCCTTCCCGGGCACCTCTTCCACCCTCTCCCCTCCCGATGAAGGGAAACAACCAGGTGAATTTTCTTGGGGATATATCTACAATTTTCACGGATTCCACCAGGACGGATGATCACGCATGTCTTGGAGGTTTTTGCAAATCCCTAATCTGAATCTGTCAAAATCAGACTCATTAAACTGGGGGAGACATTTTTCATTTCTCTTCATCATTCATCATCATCCCCCGTCTCCCCTCTCGTCTCCTTATTAAAAAACATCATTGTTACTTTTTTTTTTATACACTTTAAGTGTAGTGTATAAAAAAAGATTTTTTTTCCCCTCTTTTTCGGTTTGACAAGACAAAAAGACCATTTATTTCTTTGGGGATAATATTTCAAGAGGCACTAGAAATAAAAAAGAAACATATGTTTGTGGATTACTTTTTTTGCTTTGGCGTCTCTCCTGCAAAGGAGCTAAAGTATTGCAACCAGGACAAGATTCCGTTTTCTACTTTTACTAACCGTTTCAGTTCCGACATTATGAGGAAAGTATTCGGCAGAATAATGCTTTCGTCACGAGCCTAATAATGTCTATCCGAAGGTTCTTCACGATGAACTCGACTAAGTCTATAAGAATTTAACGCTAGAAAATTGCGTTAATGGTAAGCTTATAACGCTAGGAACATTCTTCTTACAAAAAATTTTACGGACTTGATCGAGTTGTATCTTGTCATACAGCAATGATCTTATTGATTCAGGGCTATGAGATCATAAAAGTATTACGTAAGCACTTAACAGGGAAGGGGGGTTGATGAAATGTTTACGGCTGCTTACAGAGGGGGGGGGGGGTATTTCATGTCTTACGTTTAATATAAGTAAGATTGAAATTTTAAGAATTTGCCATAAAAAATATTTTCTGCATTATTTACTGTGAAAATGGTCTTTTTAGCTCATAATTTAATTTTATGATTCTTTTAAATTCATTTTGATATTATTTTATTGATTCATTCATTTTCTTTTTTAAATAACCCCAAGAAAAAGTGTGTTATAAAATTGACTTATTAAAAACTTAAACTTCGTTATAAAATTTTATAACAAATATTATTTTCAGTTTTTTTCTTTTCTTCTAACGCTTCCCCAATTTTTCTGCTTCTGTTTTTCTTTATTTTTGAGCCTTTGTCAAATTAAAAATACAAAAAATAAACCGAAAATTCGGAAAAATCTGGAAAATAGGCTATTATGAGTCAAAATAATTGGCAATTAAAGAACCATAAAGTCCCCATATGCTAAATATAGTGCAATTCGGGCATAAAATCAATGTATTTCTCAGTTAAAGATCTTAATTATAAAAATTTATAAATAGTTATGAAATTTTATAATCGGCCAAAACGTTATAGAGTTATAAATTTTTATAACGTACTTTTTCTTGGGAATTTCACTCTTTTCTCTTTGACGCTTAATTTTATTTCTGAAAAAAAGAGGAATTGTAACAATAATTTTTTTGAAGATAAAAATAAAAAAAAATAAAGTTGAAAACCTTTTTTTGCAAAATAATAAGAAAAAAAAATCTTACGTAGTATCAGGGTTTCCTCTCTGATATTAAGTAAGGTCTTTTTTTCGGGGGTCGATTATTTCTTACGCTCGCTTACACTCAGGAATGGGGGGGGGGAGTACAAAATAGGCAAAAAAATGCTTACGTAATACTTGTATGATCCCCATCCGGAGCCAAAGAAATTTGAAATGTTTTCTTTTTTTGCTTTATCGACCGCAGGGAGAATAAAGCATTGCATTTAGCACAAATTTCAGATTTTCAGTTTTCGATATATTTACACGTTTTGAGGTCCCCTGATGCCGAAAAAAGCAAAATTTGGATGGTGGATGGATGTGTGTATGAATGTATGAATGTATGAATGTGTGAATGTATGAATGTATGAATATATGTGTAAAAAAAAGCGTCTGTCCGTCGAAAAGCAGAAAAACGAAAGAACGGATGTCGATGATTTTTGGTGGGTAGGAACGTCTAATGAAATGTAGGTGCTGATTAGTTTTTGAGCCAAATCTGTTCAGCGATTCGGAAGTAGTGAGTGAAAATGTTGAATTTTCAACAATTTCGAGATATTTTTTGATTATAATTCCCGAACGCAACAACCGATTGAGTCCGAATTTCGTACTGTAGTAGATATTCATCAAGATACGCTACCATTGAAATTTGGTTAAATTCTGTTGAGTGGTTCAGAAACGGTGAGCAGGGCTAAAAGTATGGGTATAGGCCTAAAAACCGATATCTCCAACTCTTGAAACATCACGATATGACGTCATCGATTACGTGAACAAAGCCATTTGGATGCTGATTGGCGGGTTCCTCGTGGAAGCTAAGGAAAAAATAACCGTATTTTTGAGAATATTTTCGGGGTAGAGGATTCCGAATCTGAAATAATTTTTCCAAAATTCGAATGCCTTATGCCCGTACTGCGGCTTTGGTGGACCTCTGATCAAAAATCTAACTATATTTTTGAGAATATTTTTGGGGTAGAGGATTCCAAATATGAAATAATTTTTCCAAAATTCGAATTCCTTACGCCTATACAGCGACTTTGGTGTCTCTGATCGAAAATCTAACCGTATTTTTGAGAATATTTTCGGGGTTAAGGATTCAAAATCTGAAATAATTTTTCAGAAATTCGCATTCCTTGTGCCCGTACTGCGGCTTTGGTGGAACTCTGATCGAAAAACTAACCGTATTTTTGAGAATTATTTAAATAGTCGATAAAGCACTTTGATCGGTTCACCGATCTCATTTTTTTTTTTTTTTTTTTTTTTTTTTTTTGCTTAAAGATTTTCTTTTAAAGGTTTAAAAGGTTGGCACCTAATTACCCATAATAACTCGCTTCCCAAAATCGAACTCACGGATTCGGACATGCTTTTAAAAGCATGTTGCTTGGTACTAAAAGAGCTCAGTTTAACTTTGATATGAGCCTGAAACGGATAAAGGACATATTTTACTCATCTTTGCCTCCCCGTTGTAGCGATGTTCCGAGTGATGAACTTTTTTATTTTGTTCTTTGTTTTATTATATTTTATTTTGTTTTAATCTTTTTGGTAAATAACTGTTAAACTGTTAAATTGATGTCATTCAATAAATTTAATTTAATTTAGCTCTCTTGGATTTTTTTCAAGATTCATTCTCTTTTAAGCCTTTAAAAACATGCTCGGAAATTTTCTGGAAAAATTTAAATTACTCCCAGCAATTTTAGGATCCCGATCATATAAATGCGAAAAATTCCAGTTTTCCAGTGTTTAGAAATAAAAACATTACTCAAAGAAAGGTGTGGGAGGACCGTTGTCTGGCCAACGTTTGAGGAGGGGGGGAGAATGTTTCGTCGGAAAGTTAAAAACAATAGTAATGAGAAAGACATGAGAAAGGAGAAAAGGGGGGATAACCAACGAAATTTCGCGAATTTCGTTAATCAACTCCCGAAACCCACATATTCCTAATGAAAAGGGAACGACTTTTTACTTGTTAAAAAATAAAAGAGAAAATTCGACGACAACAAACAAAACTAGAAGGAGGAAAAAGGAAGTCACGTTCCCTCGTAATGGATAATTCGAGATTTTAAATTTTCGGGAGAGTAAGGAGGGGGGGGGGGGGACTCGAAATTGTTAACTTCAGCACTTCTGGAATACATCCCGATTGAATTTGTGTGACGTTGCCAAGCCGTTGGAGCGAAATCCATACGACACAAGCGTGTCCCTGAGTTTCCCTCGCGTCTTTGTCAAAATTTCTACCTTCAAACGTATATATATAAAACGACAGAGTCACTTCCCCCCTCCCCTCCCCTTCCACTCCTACCTATTCAATAACCGGGAATACTGGAGACCTTTTAAGAGGGAAGTAGTTCCATATAATAAAGTTTTAAAAATGATGGAAAACGGTCACTTGGGAATTATTCGTTTCCAAACCATCACTCATTTCTATGAGAACAAAAACAAAAAAAAGCAAAAAAAAAAAAAAAGGAAAGAAACTATGAACACTCTATCTCTGTTGCTCTCATCTATAAATCAAACGGTTCCGTTACCAAGGAAACGTGAAACTCTCGGATTCTCCCGGGAGGAAAGCTAAACATGAGTGAGGACGCGAAATTTGGAGCCGCACGAGACGGTTGTATCCGAGATGCACGACCTCACGTTCTAACTGTATTTACTGCGTTCGTCAAATAATTCATATGGGAGCCGAAATAAAACCATAATTTTACATGTTAGTTTGCATGCACTTTTTTTTTTAACCTACTTTTCTCCGGTAAAATTTAAAGTGTGTCATTTTAATTTTGTAGACGTTTGTCGAGTTAATTGGGGCAATTTCGTTATACTTTTTTTTTTTTTTCCAAGGGATGGAAAGCGTTCGTTTTAAAAGCAAACTGTAACCGCGATGGCGGTTTTGTTTTAATCAAGAATGCCCATATTAATTGATCCTTGCGGAAACATGAAAGGGTGATTGCATAAGGTAGAAATCACATATCTCTCCCAGAATTCAGAAGGGAAAGCTAATATTTGCCTAATAAAGTGTGTTCACGAAACTTTTAATTGCGGTCGGGAGCAAGAAATATGACCTTCGATTGTGAGATTGCACTCCCGTATGCAAAGTTGCAATTGGCTGATCCTGTTTTTTTTTGTTTTGGAAATTATTCAGCGATCTCACGAATTTTTGTCTAATTCGAAGATTTTTGAGGCTAATACCGAGTTACCATAAGATGCGTGGCCTTTTAACATCATTTTTTATTTTTTTCCCCATCAACTCGGACCTGATTAGGGGTCGTTCAAGTATTATTTAAGACATAATTCGACGTTTTTTCACTCCATTCCCATCCCTCCCCCACCCCCTTGTAAGACGAATTAAGAAAATGACTAACCTCTTGTAAGTACATGTGTTACTTTAGCACCTACCCCCTAAAAATATAAAAAAAACTTTAATTTTTTAATAAAACTTCAGTAAAAAAATTGAAATGGTCAGTATCGGTTGTTCAGTAAAAAAAAAAAAAAAAATGGAAAAATCAGTATTTTTAATTTTTTTTTTTCCAGTAAATAAAAATAAAAAATTAGTAAAGTACTAAAATTTTGCCAGGAAAAAAAAATAGAAAAAATTTCAGAATTATCTTTTAAAAAAATTCATGCAAGAATTCGTACGAAAAATGTCTGATAGAGCATAAATGTTTTTGGCAAAAGAATTGAAAATGTTGATGAAAAGCTCTGAGCCTTTTATGCTCGAGGCTTTAATTTTTCTGTCAAATGGTCGCAGTTTATTTATAAAAATCGAAAGTTTTCGTAGACAATCCAAATTTTCCGACAAATGGATTAAATTTTTCGATAAAAATTGGAGCTGTTCTTTTGCTCTCGAGAGGAACTTTCCAGAAGATTCTAAAAATTTTTGAATATTTTTTTAAAAAATGTAAGACCATATTTGAAAAGAATTTTACATAAGTTTTTGTTAATATGCCAACATTTACCGAAAAAATCTTACTTTCAAAATGCAAATCGAAGGAAAATTTAATGCTGCTTCTCCATTATGGTCCTAAATTAATTTTACAAAATTAATTTTATAAAATTACCGGAAATTATGCGCTTTTTCTTTCTTTTTTCTTAACATATTTATTTTTTACGGATTTCTTATTCTTTTTTAAGTCATCCTCATGTTCGATTAGTAAAATAAAAGCATTATTCCCAATAATTTTATAAAATTAATTTTGTAAAATTAATTTTGAGCCATAATGGAGAAGCAGCATAACATTTTTAACCCGATTTCTGGATCGCATTATTTTAAATCAAAAATAATTTTTCAAGGTGTGTCAGTATCCTATTTTTTCAGTTTGACCCTCTTGAACGTATAAATACTGACCAAATGATTTTAAAATACTGGAAAATAAAATTAAAAATACTGCTTCAAACATTGAAATACTAGTGCAATTTAAAGCCTCTAAGAAATAGTTTTATTTTTAACTTTGAAAAAGTTTAAAACAGCGCTTACAGGTAAAAAAATGAATTTGAACTTACTTAATTTTTTGTTATAATAAATTAAAATGCTTACGTAGATCAGCTAAAATCCCCCATCTTTTCTTTGGGAGAAAAAATAAGGATTTTAAATAACCCTTTACCCCCCTCCCCCCTCCCCCAAGGTGCTTACTCAATATTCGAAAGACCCTTTAAGCTAAATTTCAGGGGTGAAATAGGACCATTTTTCGAGGCTGGTAATTTTAGCCTAAATGTTTGGGAATTTTTCTTTAAATTGAAAATCAACTGATTTAAAATAATTTTCCAAAATTTAATCAACGGTTGTTCCTTTTCTCCGTTTTTTCTTGTCCGAAATAATTCTTACCCAGTCAGCAAATAGATATTAATATCTATGTAGGGTTTGCAAACCGGGAGTCCCGGTCCCGGTAATCCCGGGTATCCGGAAAAATTTTTCAATCCCGGAAAAACCGGGATTAAAACTCCGGGATCCCGGACCAACCGGGATCATATGTACTAAATCATATGTATACTAAAAAAATCCAAAATTTTCCATAGATTTATCTTTTTTGAGCTTCTTCGGTTTTTTTTTTAAAATTTTAGGTAGGTTTGTTCGAAACCTTGTTCATAAAAGGAATTATTACAGGCGGTTTAAAAAATCGAAGCTAGCCTGAAATACTCAGGTGGTTCAATCAATTCCCTAAGCAATTTCATGAGCAGTATACCTGGCCTAAAAAATAAATTTATTGGATAGAAATTATCGATTCTGTAATCGATAGATTTTAAATTATTAGATTTCGGAAATATTGAATCATTTAAAAATGCCACTATAATATTTTCGCTGGGTTATTAACAAAGTATTGGTTCGTTTTGATTACTCTTCAAACTGATTACAATTTTACCAGATTAATTTTTAGACTAATAAGGGAATTTAGAATTTTAAATTTATAGAAAAAAATTTATACTCTACCGACTTAATGGTCATTTCGTATGAAGTATGAAAATTTCAGTATTGTAATGCAGTCCATTACAATTTAAGTTCAATTTGAATTAATAGGCTAAGAGAATCTGAAAAGTAAACAAAAATCTGATATTTAAATATTTACGAGAACAAATTTCGTTTACTGCTTTTTAATTACCCAGCATAGGAAATGCTATTTTTTCCCGCCAAAATCTTAAAAATCTGATGTTTTTCAAAGATGGTAAGGGATTAGGCGTTTATTCTTCTGAAAACTATATGAGGGAACCAAAAATTAAAATTTTTAGTCTAAATTTTTGTCTAGAATACGATTATTTTTGCGTCTGAAAGGGAAAAAATTGTCTTAAGGATGAAATCTGCAGATTCTTAGTTTTTTGCGATTTTCAACGTGGAAAAAACGGATTTTCTTTGAAAATCACCCAATCCCGGCAATACCCGGGATCCGTACGGGATTGAGTTTTTAAATCCCGGAATCCCGGAAAACCCAATCCCGGTACCGGGATTGCAAACCCTATATCTATGAAATATTTTTTAAGTATTTTTATCGTTTCTTGTTTCAATAAATATTTTATAAATATTAATATTTTTTTGCTGACTGGGTTTGAGATTCCTGAATTTCTTACCTTTGGAAAAAAAGGGGGGATAGGAAAATCTTTTACCCAGTAGCGAGCTGATTTTTTTTAATTTTTGAACTTGATTAATTTTTTTATTAATTAATTAATTAATTTTTTTTTTCAATTTTCAGGTAAGTTTTGAATCACGATCGCCAATCACCATGGTTTCGAAATTCTACGACGCAAATTTTTGTTCCCCGAAGAGTTGAGAAAATTTTGCCGTAGGAAAATTTTAAACTCCTCCACCCGATATCGCTTTTAAATTTTAATATCAAAAGCGCGGAATGTAAGAAAATGATCCTTTTCCTCGAAATACGTAATTGAAAATTAATAATCTAGGTGACAATTAATTCTTCGTAAAATTTTATTTATTTTACGACGAAGAAAAAAAAAAAAAAAAAAAAAAGGAAAACTTAGGGAAAGAGGCAAGAAAACAAAGGAAAAGGTCTAAGACTCGCAGCTTTAATGTCTTTGTTAAATCCATTGGCTCAAAATACCCGAAAGGTACGATTTGATTACTCGCAATCGACGGTCTAAGGAGGGGAAAAAAAATCCCGAGAAACGGGTTAAAGGAAAAGACGAAAAAAAAAAAAAAAAAGATAAAGAGGAAGAAACACGATTATTCGGGAAATGTAGGGGCTTAAACCGGCTTTTGTTTACTTAAAATTTAATTTTAGGGTTACCGCGCCTAGAAAGCTTTTGTTTCCTCACAACATGCTCGAAAAGGAACAGTTAATGAAATTCGATGAAGTCGCCACTTTTGTTCTTTAACGGTTTTTGCAATTAAAGCTTAGTCAAAATAGGGAGAGGGGAAACTCTTTTTCCTTTTTTGGGGGGGTGGGGGATCGGGTTTTCTTCGCAATCATCGTTTTTCTAATCTTTATACGCACAACTTTTCACTGCTTTGATTTTCTTACAAAACTTTGATTAATCAACTCGTTTTTTTTTTTTTGCTCGGATTTGTTTTACACCTTCTTTTTTCCCGTCCGCTTTTTTTTTTTTCCTTTTAAAAGAAAGGAACAAATGCTGTATTAGTTTTCCTTTTACTTTCTTCTGATTTTTTTTAAAAGTGCGTAACTTTTTTTATTGCTCCCGGGTGATTATCGATCCTGTCAGGTTTCAACCTTTTAAACTAATCGAAAATCGTAAGATATCGATAAATTTTTCAGAAGGGATGGATGCTCGCATAAAAGTTTCCCCAAAAAAGGAATTCCTTTTTTTTTTTTTTTTTTTTTTTAACATACGTCAGGGGTAGCTTTATCTGATTGAAAGCAATTCAAATTTGTAATTTTTGATTAGAAATCACTAAACCGTTAAATTCACGGCAGACGTCTAAGATAACTTTCGAAAATTGCGTTTTCATCGTAGTATTTTTTTCTTTTTTTTTTTGGGGGGGGAGGAGACATGAAAAAAGATTTCGAGTATATAAGATTTTTATCGGAGGGAAACATTTTTTCAAATGCTATTTTTTTTTAAAAACTTTGGTGTGTACCTATTGATGTGGAACTTGGATTTATTCGATTAATTTTAAAAAGTTTGTCGATAGTTTTTTTTTTTTTTTTTTTTTTTTTTGCGGGGAAGGGGGCAGTTTAACTAATGACAACATTTTTAAGGGTAAACATTTATTTAAACTAACTCCCAAGAAAGGCTTTTCCCTGAAAACAGATCCAGGTTTTTTTTGGTATAAATGAAAACAATTTGCCATAAAAATCTTGGGAAAATTATTTTTGAGGAAAAAGAAATGTTTTAAAAAATAGATATATATCCCCCAAAATATTTATTTATTGAAAAACTTTAAAAAATCTTCTCTGTTTAATTTCCCCTTTCTTTAATTTTTCCTTAAGAAAACTTGACAGCTGATCCGATACAGTTTCGTAGAAAATAGTACTACTAAGCTTGGACTGCTTAGGGCTTTGTCATCTTACGGGAAATCTTTTTTGAATTGAAATTACGTGGGTTGATATTTTTATGGAAAAATAAAATCAAGGTTACTTTTCCTTTTCTTGGAAAGCTTGCGGGTAAAACCCTCATTATTCTTAAATCTGCCATTGTTCCGACTGATGTGACCTTGAGAGTAACCGCCCACAATTAAATTCGAAATTGTTTTTCCTCGGGCCTCGTCGAAACTATGCGTGATGAGTAATATGAATTTCCGAGGGATTTCTGCAATTACGTAAACAAGGGATTATTTTCCGACTTTTTCTTTTTTTTGACGCATATTTGGTTACTATTAGTGGTTTTGGGGGTTAAATGTCGTGAAAATACAGTCGTATGTTCTGTCGAGGGGTATTTTAGCAGTAATTCATCGTTCTTGGGTGATCTTTAATCCTCTTTTCCCCGATGATCAGCAAAATTAGACCTTCTCACTTAAAAGTACTAGCTGCTCCACTATTCCCCAAAATTGCCGCATTTGAAGGGTCGCGGTAAAAGATCGTAGGTAATGATAGATATGTTATCGTTTGCTATCATTTTGGCAACTTGGGATTTCAAGATGGCTGTGGTCACGTGATCTCAAAATCCAAGATGGCGGTTACAGTCTTCATGGCCGTTCCATTGACTTATAAAACAGTTTCTTTATGCACACTTTGGAGGCATCATTTAATAAACTTTTTCTCGACTAAGATGTGAAGATGATACGTCATATCCCTGCCCCCAAAACCCTCAATGAGACGATGGATTCAAAGATGACTAACCCTTCAAAAATTTTCAACATCGAGGTATAGCTGAAATAGTTCTTTAACTCTTCTTTTTTTCAATTTTTCAATCTTTTTTTTTACAAGGAATTATGGGAGGACGGAAATGACCTTCCGGAAAAACTCATTATCAGACTGCTAGGAAAATTCTTAAACGGCATTTTGTTCATTACAAAGTTTTAATTGATGCTGAAAATACCGCCATTTATTTTATAACGATGGTTTCGGTTTTTGAAAATTCAAGTTCGAAGACTGCGACTGCTGGGAATCCTTCGGTTGTTTTTTGTGGTTGTTTGTTGTCGTCGTCGTCGTCGTTGTTGTTGCCGTTTTGACGAAGCGCCGGAAATATTATGATAAATAAAAACAAGGATAGGAAAAGCCCGGGCTCGGAAGGGCGTGTATATCCATGGTGTATAAAAACAATGTAAAATGGAATAGAGATTCAATAACGTAGAGTAATACTATGTAATACGTTAGAAAAGAATGATAAATGGGGGGAAAGTGTCATCTACAGGGTGTTCCGACCGCCTCCCCCTTCCGACTCCCCTTTTCCCGATTTCATTTCGATAGATTCAAATTTTCTTTTATTCACGTTTTTTTTTTCGCTTGATGTTTTACATTTTGAATTATTTTTCAATTCGGGGACACTTCATTTTTATGTAATGTTATGCTCGTATCCGGTTGTCGGAGAACGGAGGAGGGAGAATGCGTTTTTTATTAGATTGGGTCGTTTATTGATTTTGAGAGACTCGAGGAATCAAGTTAACTTTTGATGTAAAACTGTGTTAGCTTCAGCCGACCAGTTTTTGACGTTCTCTCAAGACCGATACTCTCTAGACTTGGCTACGCATGAAAGATAGTCAAGATTTAAGAAGGAAACGGAGGAGTCAAATTTTTTTTATCTTTAGCTAAGGCTGATGATGCCGTTTTGATGATTTGTTTTTCTTTTTTTTTTAATTTGATGAAAAATTTTCAAGTTTAAATATTAGTTTTTAATTAAGAGCATACTATACGTTAGTTTCCAGCGAAAATCTCAAAACATGTGACTTGTCTATTTGGAATCCAACTGTTCATATATAAAAAGCCTATTTAAGTGGACTTTGGACAGAACGAAAAAAAAAAGTGACCCCTCTTTAGCAAGTTTTATAAAGTCAAAAATGAAATTTTTAAAATTAAATTTCTTAGAGGTCATTGACCCCAGGGGGCCATATTGGTATCTACTTTTTGCCACCCTAAAAGGTTCTTATTAGAATGCATGCTCCCTTTTTAAATAAAAAGAAAGGAGGAGGGCCGATAACCCGTGTTTTTGGGCTTCTGTATGCAATTCTATCACACGATTCTTGTAATTCTATCACCTGGTGTACACTGATGCCGAACGTACGACGGCATGCACGAATAGGGTTGAGACTTTTCCAGAATGAAGACCATATTATACCGGTACTTTGGAGTCGGGAAAGTTATGCGTCACATACCATAAACGGAGATAGCAGGGTTGGGGGAAGGGGCGGGTTATCGGCCCTCCTTTAGAAAAAAATTATAAATTTGATTGAATTTTGCATTCTTGCCCATTTCAGGCAAAAGCGAAAGTTAAGGAGTCCTTTATTGGTAAGGGGTATGTTAACTTTAGAGGGTCTATAAGAATATAACAACATCGACCCCCTTCCTTCCGGTGGCACTTTAACCCCCCTTTTGCCAGCTAGAACTTTTGAAAGCTTGGAAGTCAAGGACACCCTGAATGGGAATATTTAAATTTCTCCAGCCGACGAAATTAATTTTCGCATTATTCTCTGTTCTATAATTCGACTTTAATAGAGTTGACTGAGGTGCCCCATAGGACGGGCTAGCTGCCAGAGGTGTTTTTTTTTTTTTTTAGTTAGCACCAAGGAGAAAACTTTAAAAACAATTGAACATCTTTGTTTCTCTGATGTTGAAAGCGGCTGAAGAGGTACATGACCTGGCCACTTAGTTTCCAGGAGTGACCCGTTATCCTAACCGGATCGATTAGGCCGTGTTGAAAGGGATTCTTGCCTCTAATGACCGGCTTCAAATGTTGGATTATTCAAATTCCCTGAAAGCAAACATATATCATAACTTTGAGTCAAATCATTTTTTAAAAGGCAGGTGTATGAAAGAGCTTAAACTGTAAAACGGTAAAAATAAGCCAGGTAAAACCATTAATACAACAGAGTAAGCGCTTTATTACGCTTTCAGCATTCGACTAAGTGGTAAAGCCTTGAAGCTTCACCAAAGTATTCCTCAAAATAAATATTTATTTAATACGAAGTAATGCATTCTATAGACGTATTTACTCGAGACGGTTTTCATTTACTTTTTCTTTAAGCATTTTACCTTCTCGTTATTTCCTCCTCATGCCGAAAATCGTTAAAGGTAAACTTTTATCTAAAAATAGAGAATAATACTAATTCTCGAAATCGTTTTCAATTTCAAAAAAAGAGAGAGAAAAAAAAAAAAGCTTTATCTTCTTCCCACATCCATAACCGTCACACATGACCGGATTTTTAGAATGCGGTTTTTTATTTCCGTCTGTCTGCCGGGAATCTCGGGAAGAATATCGCGTTGAAGGGACCCGTCCTATCTCGAAAACGTCAAATCGCAAGCAAACACTTTCCATAAACCCACATCTTTAACTTTCATTCACCGTGACGAAGAGAGGGCGGAGAGGATGGATGTAAAATTTTAAATGGAAAACTCAGTTCCTCACAACTTGGAAATATACAAAACTTTTCCCGGAGTTCTATATATTAAATTTCAAACCGTTTTCAAATATTAATATAAACGACCCCCGTAAGAAATTAATTACATTTTCAGATATTGACAATATGAATAATTCAGCTGGAAAATCTACAGTCAATGGAAAAAAAAGGAAGAAGAAAAAAAAAATTCCCAAAGGAAAAAGAAATGAAAAATCGCATTTAGATAAACAACGCTTAAAAAAAAGGGGGAAAAAATCGCATTAAAATGAAAACGACAAGGATCTAGAAAGTCATTAAGAGGCTTCTCTCTTAAATACGAACCCGCGACCCCTTTGCCGGGGTGCAAGGGGGTCATCCTCTTACTCCTTTCTGCCATTTTCAGACCGACCGTTTTGTATGGCGGTAGCAATAAACTTAGGGAGATGAAAATCTTCTCTTAATAAGTATTAGCGAACCGCAATTTTAATTTTATGTATTTTTTTTTTCGACTTCGCATCTTTCTTTTGAAAAAAAAAAATTAACGAGGAATGAATCAAAACTGCCATCTTGTTTTTAAAAAAAGTTTTGTTTGATATATTAATATTCCTCCTCTTCTTTTTCTTACGATTTATATTCATGCGTTTAAAAAAGAAAACTTGGATTTTTTTAATGAGCCTGTCCCCTTTTAATTTTTTTTTTCAAAGCCGGGATTTTTTTTTTCTCCCGTTGAGTTCAGGAAAAAAAAGTGGTGGGGAAAAGAACCACCGCTTGGAATTTAAAAATCAGAGTCAAAGTTTGTCAACCTTTGTTATTAAACTTGGCAGTTTAAAGATTTAAAAAGAAAAAAGTTTAGCACTTGACATTTCGGAAAGCTGCATAAAACCCTGCAGAAGAATCATAAACTCAAAGGAGACAGGAGCGTTTAGTTGATGACCAGGCACGAGCAGGAGACCCCCCTCTTCTCGTGGGGCCTTGTACCTAGGGCATTTCGGCTTTTGTGACCCTCGGTTTACCAGGAGCTAAATTCCGCAAAAAAAGCTTCATTGCGCTCGAAATGTCAGTATTTTAAGCTTAATTACCCCGCAATTAAATCAGCAATTTAATAAAACGGATAATGCCATGGGACATACACCGCATAAAGGTACATTGAAATCCATACATACCGACCACCCCCCCCCCTTTTCCCACCTGCCTCTTCTCCGCTAATTAAAATTGGCGTAACGTTATCGTATCTAATACGAAAACATCCGCTTTCTCGGAATTGTAATTTCCAACATACAGTAGTTTGTACCGAGAAATACGGATTTATTAATTTAGCTAATATTATTGAAGACAGCGTGCTTTGACATCCATTGAAAGGAGTGTTACTCATCATTAGTTAGAAAATCTTTGCTGAGTTTTAGTCCGTTTTTCAGCGCCATTTCTTCTCTAAAATATCAAAAATTGAAACATCGAGTGGAATTGGAAACTTGCTCATGAATTTTAAGTTACCGTTTCAAAACCAAAGAAAGACGGTGCACCGAAGCTAAATTTTGCAATCTTAACGCATTTTTCAAAATTCACTAAAATCTACTGTAATTTTTTTTTTTTTTTTTTTTTTTATTAAAATGTTGGACCCTTTTTTTTATTATTTGTTGTTAAGCCTGTATCACGGAAAAAAAAGTTCGGTTCCAGGAACCGAACTTAAGTAACAGTTACTGAAAGTTAAGTTGGGGCTTGTGACATCTAAACATTTGAGTTGACAATACTGAAAATTAGGTAATTATTACTAAACGTTATTAATCATTACGAACTCTTAGTAATAATTACTAAATTTTTTCGGTATTATCTACTCAAATGTTTAGATGTCACAGGTTCAGTAACAGGTACCGAACATTTTTCTCCGTGTACAAGCTCTCCGGCAGCATTTGCTTCTTCTTCCCAATAATTATTGAGTTTTAATTGACAGACTATTTGTTTGATTTCTACGAGTTCCAAAATATCCAAAAAAAAAAAAAACATCCATGTTATTGGGTTTATTCGAGGGAAAAATGTTTTTCTTCTGGACCGAATTTTTTTGGTAATAATCTTGAATTTTTTTTTTTTTTTAAGTCTTTGAGGAGTTTTTTTTACTATCCGAATGAATTGGATTTAGCAAGTGATGATGCATGCATATGAGTTGGTGGTTGCCTGGCAAAACTTTTTTTTTCTCCTGTTACTGTAAAATGGCGAAAACCCTTTCTGAAATCCAAAGATTTTTCGAGGATCCTGAATTAGATTTTATTGTAGACTGAATGGATTATATTTTCTGAATAAGTGGTGAGAGTTTCAATTTTAAAAAATTACAATTCTCTAAAACTCCAAAAACCAAATATTGCAAAAAAAAAAAAAATTAAGTTAAATATGGAAAATTTTTTAAAACGGTTTTTAATCAGAGCTGCGATTCCGATTCTGATTCCGAAAGATGGAAAAAAATTTCAGATTTCGATTCAAACTGACAAATATTTTAGTGATTCTGATTCTGATTCCGATTCAGATTTAACCACAATTGATTAACTGTAATAATGTAACGGTACTTTCGTGCTTTTTTAGCCAATCTGAATCGAAAATATTTTTTTGGATGCCGATTCCGAAGATTTCGAACTCTTTTCAGACGAGATTTCAATTCCGATTCCGAATAAAAATGAATCGGAATTGCAGCCTCGTTTTTAATTCGGAAATCAACCGCTTATAAACTAAAACATGGTCGAAACGATTGAGTTTTACAGAACTAACTTGTTATAGTCCAAAGAGCCCCGTAAGTGGCCCTAAAGAGTGTGGCGCGGAAATTAAAAAATTTACTAAAATGGCCCTCAGTAGTATAAAGTTTTTTTTTTTTTTTTTTTTTTTTTAAATTTTTTAAAATGGAAAAAGCTTGAATCTTTTTTGAGTAGTCCGGGGGAAAAATATCCTTGCATTTACAAAAAACGAATAATAGAAACAGTAAGGCAAACTGAAAAAAGTCGGTTGCCTTATTTGAGAGGAAAAAAAATGTTAATGTTTTACTAAGAGTAAATTAAAAAAAAGAAAAATTTATGGCATTTTTTTTTTTTTTTTTTTTTTTTTTTTTTTACCTTTTTATTTCTTAGAATCGTTCTCCGGAGGGGATTTTTTTTTCCGCTGAATTAATCTTTTGAGTATAGAATTACTGCCATATTAAATTCAAATGTAACCAAAACCGTATTATTAAAAAAAATATATATATGAATTTGCAAAAACAAAATCATTTTGGAAATTGCATCCCCAGGAAATAAATAAATTACAAATGAAGCAGCAAAATAAAACTTGATTTCCCGAAAAATTATTACCCTTTTTTTCACGCCGGTAAATTTAATTTAAAGTCTAAGTTTATTTTCGAGATTTAAAAAAAACAAGGGACTTGTAATAATTGTAGAAAGCTACCTTTGGGCTCGAGCCTCCGGAGTCAGCGATTCTGGGAAATACCTAATGATCTCCGAGAAAGGGATGCCCCCTGTGGCAAGGGCGCAACCTTTGCTCAAAAGGCCTTGAGGAAATTTTGAGTAAAGTGGCTGATTGACACTCGGCACTCACATGTTTCGCCTATGTTTACCTTTTGACAAAACCATTTTGAATGTCGATTAGCTCGGACCGTTTAAGTGATTAATTTATTTTTATTAAAGGCGGAAGCTTGGAAATCCGAGAACGAAAAAAATCCGAGGAACTAAATCGAAAACGCACTTCCTCATCCTCGTCTCCCCTGTCCTCCCTTGTCTCCCCCTCACCTCCTCTCCCTTCTCTTTCCTTACCTTTTTTTGAAATCCGATAAAGATCGCGTGTATGATTCAAAAGAATTCCTGTAGATCTAAAACAGCTTACTTGGACTTGCTTAGTTCATCTTTTCACCAACTTTTTTTTTTCAAAACCCCTTCCCCCTTTTTTTTCCTTTTCTTTTTTTAACGTTTCTTCAATTCTTCGAAACTTTTTTTTAAGTATTCCATGATCGAAAAACTCAAAAAAAAAAAAAACTGATATGAATCAGACAAACATGTATAAGAGAAAAAAAAAATTACGTGATGAAATGCAAAAAAAAAAAAAAAAATTGTCGGAAAAGGGGGGGAAAAAGTTTTATTGAATTTAGCTATTATAACTTTATCAAGGAACGTGAGCGTACGCAATTTTGTAATATAGAAAAATCTTTGTAAGACGAAGGAAATCATTAGGCGTAATATAAAAAAACTTTTTCCGAAGTGGAAAAACAAGAAGAAAAAAAACGGGGGATTTCCGAGAAAATACAGTGTAGTTTTTTGTTCCCGTCATAACATTTTTTTGTCTGAATCAACTTTCTCCCTTCCCCCTCTTCCCCCCTCCCCTAAGCTCATAAAAGTCAAACTAGCTAATAGATTAGGAAAGCTGAAAAAAGATTACGTCATCCCCCGTAGATCCATTATAGGTACAGAGCGCACATAAAAGGTATCAAATTTCCGGCATATTCAATTCGGATTTTTCCTTTTTCTTAACGTTTTTCCTCCTTGTACTTTTATCCTCCTTTTATTTCGTTGTAAAAGGAGGATGAAAGAAGTATCCCACACACATTTTGCAACATGAAATATTTTTTTCGTATTTTTAGGTTCCAAAATCGATATCCTTGAAATAAATCTCAGTTTGGAATTAACCAGACAAGCGACTTCATTTCTGAAGTGCGTGGGGTAAAATATCGTCCGTGTAAACCAAAGAAATTTATTTTCCATCCCGGGAATTTATTTTCGCTCCTGGGAATTTATTTCCACTCTCGGAAATTTATTTTCACTCGTTTCTTTTTTTATAATTTTCCTTAATTTTGCAAAATAATTATGAGTCCCGATTTTTTTTTTATCAAAATAAGTGTTTTTTTTTATTCCGAAAATGAGGAAAGAAGAATTTTTATTGGTTTTAGCTCAAGCCAAAAAATTTTCCATAAAAAATTTCCCAGAACCTTTCTTTGAAAAATTCCTAAGGCAGAAATTTTCTTTGCCTAATTGCTCGGGCTAAATGTTTCAATTGAAGAAAATTTTCTCAAAGAAATTCGTATTTTCCTCATCCGAAATCCTTTTTCTGTAGAAAAAAATTTTTTTTTTCTGTATAAATTTTAGAAAAAATAATTTTATCCTGACAGAAGAAATATTTCGGATAATTTTTTTCTGACAGAAAAAATATTTCGGATTTGAAATCCAAAAAAAAAAAAAAAAAAAAAATTACAGTATGTTTTTCTACTCCCGGGAGTGGAGTATAGGATACTGTAAGTATAGCTTTCGCCTAGTGGATACTGGAAAGTCACCTTTCACTAGTGTCTGAAAAATGCAAATTTTTTTAAGAGCATTTTTTTTTTTTTTTTTTTTTTTTTTTTTTTTTTTTGACAGAAGTAATATTTCTGACATTTTGGACATTAAGACTCACTTCCCATTCGAAAATTAGTTTTATGTCGGAGAAGAAAATTTAAATATTTTTCCGGTTAGGACCTTTAGGGCTCACTTGCCAGTCCAAAATGTTTTTTTGTTCTTCCAAAACATTTTTCCTCTACAACTTTTTTTTTCGTAAAAAATTTTCTGAAAAAATTCGCTGCAAAAAGCGGAGCAGCTTGTATAAGTAGGAGCTAGTATAAAATATATGTAAAATATATTTTACATATATTTTATATATAATAGAATTTATACGAACTTTATACAAATTATTTACAAAATTTAGAAAAAAAACTTTATTAATCTACAGCTTTTAACTTTTACATTTTTTGAAAATTTTTGTAAAAAAAAAAAAAAAAAAACTGCCTTTTTTTGAAACAAATTCTGCATTTGAAGATCTTCCGGCCTCGGAAAAATTTCCAAAACTTTTTTTTTCCGTTCCGTGTCTCTCCTTTCCCTTTCCTTTAGCTAAAGCTTCTCAAAAAGGTTAATTTAATTAATCCAAGCGATGAATCACCGTCAGGACGTCAGGTATGGTGAAAATCTGTGTCTGCTTTTAATAAAATGATTATATTGAGTGAGATCGATTAACGAGGGACTTTTGCCCAAACTTTTCCTTTACGCTTGACAACGCATTCGTATACTTTTTTTTTTTTTTTTTTTTTTTTTTTTTGAATTTCGCTTTTAAAAAAAAAAGTGAGCTCAGCACACACCGGTCGGAATATTAGCACCATTATGCATGAGGTGACGGAATTGTTCCGGCTTTGCCTAACAAATAATTCGAGGGGTTCCGTTTCGGTGGTTGTGTTTTGATGTCAAGCCAACTCCATTGAAAAGAAATAAACGTCATCGCTAAAAGGAGAAACCTTTGAGGAAAAAAAAATTGAGTTCTTGCTGTCCTTTTTTGTAAAATTTCTTTTATGTCCGAAAGTGTAGCACTTGGCATAACGTGTTTTTAATAAGACGAGGCGCTCCGGGGCCGCTACGCGCCCCCTTGGAAAAATCGAAATAGGACAAAATAGAAAAAAAAATCGGAGGAAATAGGAAAAAAATCAAAATGAGACCAAAAAGGACAAAAAAATCAAAATAGGACCAAAAATCGGAGGAAATAGGAAAAAAAATCAAAATAGACAAGAAAGGACAAAAAAATGAAAATAGGACGAAAAAAGGAGAAAAAATCGGAGGAAATAGAAAAAAAAATCAAAATAGGACAAAAAAACGACAAAAAATCGGACATAACTGATTCACTTCACTTTAATATAAGTAGTGATGATGAAGAACATGTTTAAGGAACACCGTGGGTGAAAATGTTCGTCCAATATATTGATATTGCACCCTAGGAATCCCAAAATTTTCGTGAAAAATTCTCGTAATTAAAATGTTAAAAAATATTTTTGTAAAGTTTCCGGGAAAAATTTTTTTCCTGGAAATTCCCTGTGTTTACTCCCTGCCCTTTACATTAAAAAAAAAAAAAAAGGAATTAACCCACTTATTTTTTTTTATTCCCCTCAATAAGTCAAAAGCAATCGCATTATTTCAAATTAATCGTTTTCGTTCGAATTTTATCGTTTTATGTCCCGTTTGAACCATTAAATTAAGGACGTCAGAATCAGGGGGATCCTAGACCAAAAAAGGGGAGGGAGGTGGGAATTTTTACTGGTAATATTAGATTAAACCAGTCAAGATGGTTTTTTTAATAAGTAATTTCGCTTTCAAAACTTCACTCTTTAAACGGTTGAAATGTAAAACGGATTAAAAAAGAAAAACTTTTTTTTTTTTAAATTTTAATTATTGTAAAGGAAATGACTTTGTTGCTTTTTACGTCTGCGCGGGGTCCTTAATTCAAAAAGAAAATTTTTCATTCATTCGAAAAAGTGATCGAGATAACTTATTTCATCTTCGTCTTTCAGCTCGATTGTAATTTGATTAAATGAAAATTCATAACTGATATCACATAAAAGATCATCGCTTCGTAAATCGTGGAAAATAATCAGAAAATCGTTAGCGAGAAAATGATTGGGAACCGACAGTGCCGAAACAAAATTTTTGAAATATTGCGAAGCAGAATTTTTTTGTGCTTTTTGATCCCCTCCTCTCCTTGTTCGACAAAATTTTCACGTTTCTTATTATTAACGAAAACTGTTTTTTTTTTTTCTTTCCGAAAAAAAAAGCAGTGAACAGAAACGAAATTAAAATTAAATTGAGCATGATGGGATCGATTACGCGATAATTAGTGGCGACCGACATGACGACGAGTGTGGCGGAAAACCAATACATTAAAATTGAGCGACATGAAAGAAAAGCCATGTTTACGGCAAGATTATGACAAGTGTCCACCGCAGTGACATTTTATACATTATTAATGACTTTTTACTTAGCCTCCAGTTTTTTTATTAAAATCGTTTTTTTTTTATTATCCTTTTAGAATTTTTTTTAAATGGAAAATTAAACACGCGTTTAAAATTTTACTCGCTGCCTGATATAATCTTCATGTAGGAGGTGACATGATTAATCTTTGTTTTTATAAAAATGACTAGGAATTTCTCTCGAGCGTATAACGGGACTTCTGGAGGCAAAGGTCAAAGGAAGCAGTAGGTCCCAAATATAAATTTTAATTGAATTCAGTTTTGATGCCTGCATACAGAAAAAAAACTGTAGGGTGTAGGGAGTGTTGTTCACAGATTGTGATCCATAATGCACGGCATCAATAATAAACATTGATATTGGTCTGCAGAAAAGAATCTATTTTATATTAAGACCGAAATTTGAGCCACAATTTATACTCACAACGCATTGTGACTGAATTTTTTTTTTCCGTCGTACCTACCGAATAAGGAGCTGTATCCCTTCATCCCCCCATCAACCATTCTTTTTGAAATCTGAAGTTGAGTGATTTAATAAGAATCTAGCTTTAAACGCTTATTAATTTTTGCTAAGCTTCCGAAAAGCGATAAATAAAATAATCATTTACGCTGTTGAATGGGGGATTTATATAAACCCCCCCAGAAAAAGATTTTTTAGTTAAAAATAATAAGCTTTTTCAGTTATCGTCATTCCATGATTTCGCTTTATAACAGAGCCGGGGCGTAATATCTTGATTGAAAATTAAATTAGAAAAGGTTCTCTTGAAATGATTTTTGCATTTCGAACAAAAAAAAAAAAAAAAAAAAAAAAAGCTTTTGCTCCATTAATTTTTTTTTCCTGCGAAAAAACGATTCGAATGGAAAATTTTCTTTTTTTCGTAAGTAAAATAATGCGATTTTAATAATATCATTAAATATCAAATATGCTTACTAATTAAATTTATAAAGCTTTGATGAAATAACATTATCACGGACCTTAGTCATGCTCATGTTATTTCAATTAATTTATGTCAGACTTAAAAACGCGTAAAATTAGTAGTCTGCTTTCGGGAATTTTTTTTTTAGTTTTACTAAAAACCGACTCAATTGGTAGCAGGGTGATAAAAAAAAAATCTCTTTGATTTTGTTGCTGTCTAGTTAATTTTTTTTTTGGAGCTTTCAGTGTTCCTGTTGCAATTTGTATCCGCAAAAAAAAAAATAAAAAAATAAAAAAATATAAAATAAAAAATAAAAATAAAAAAAAAAAATAAAATATAAAATAAAATAAAGGAAAGCGAAGATAGAGGAAGGACTGGAAAACAATTAAAACGATTTTTTATGCACGGTATGTTTTAACAAATATGTATATACATATATACATATGTTTTAACAAATTGTAAAACATACCTAAATGTACCAATTGTAAAACATAACCCTTTGACGGGTTACGAATAAATTTCGTAACGAATTTTAAGTTTTAATAATTAAATTTACAGTAGGTTTGGAAATTCGCGTTTTCAGCCGCCATCATGTTCTTCGAAAATGGCGGCAGTTACGTGACCTCACGGCCGTATAGACAGTTCCGAAAAATCCTATATACCTTATACATTGGAGACCATGTTTTTCCTTTCTACCACTGTGAGCGGTACTTGCATGAGAGACGGTTTTTGATTGGTCATTGAGATTTGTAAACAACGATGGCGGTGACTTTCTCTTGTTGCTCGCCACGAGAGTCCCAGCGGGAGTCCCAACTTATACGATTAGACATGTTGCGGTTCTCAAGATCGCAGCGTCGCCAGTGGCCCATTTTAGAACTAATTTTTGCGTAGTTAAGCGGGACATGAACGGCACAGGAAGTTTCCGGACCTGTCTATACGGCCGTGCATGGGCTCAAAACACGGCCATATAGGTCCGGAAACGTCCCATGACTATCATGTCCGGCTTAGCTACGCACATTTTAGTTCTAAAACGGACCATTGATGGCGCTGTGATCTATAGAGACGCAACTTGTGTAATCGTTGAAGTTGGGGCACCCGTGGCAGCCATATTTATTTGTTAGTTGCTAACTTACTTTTACGGTTTTTAACCTATTTACGAAAAAGCTTAATAATGCCCCGCAAGTGCAGTATTACGGGTTGCGAGACGGGCCGAACAACCCCGAGAAAAAAATATTACCCCAAAAAAAATCGACTTAACTTAACTAATTAATCAACTAATTAATAACCAGTTATTTGATTCTTTAAAAGAATAAAAATCCATTTATATATAACATCTTTCTTTATTTAAAACGTCTTACCTTTCAATAAGATTATGCAACATTATTCCATTCGGTATTTTTTTTATTTCGTTTTCACGAAAAAAAAAAAAAATCACAAAAATTTGGTAAGTTCAACAAGAGAATTTCGCCGCCATCGTTGTTTACGAATCTCGACGAGCAATCAGAAAGCGTCTCGCGTACAAGTAGCGCTGACGGCGGTAGAAAGGAAGAACTAATTTTCGCGTAGTTAAGCAGGACACGTTCTCCCATATGTATGAGGGATACGAGTTTCCGAACCTATCTATCGTGCTTTAAAATCCAAGATGCACACAATAAAAAATTTTGTGTACTTTCAACACAATTTATATTTGGTCACGCATTTTTATTTTTAAATAATAATACAATCAGCAAATATTTCCCAACAGCTTGTGCCAAAATAAACATAAAAAAGATACACACTGAGTGTGGGGACCGGGTTCGTTAAAAATTCACAATTTTATACTGTGCACTACTAACTTGGTAACACTGTAATTTTTAATATTTAGCTTACGATTAGGGCTTAGGGCATTTCCTTTGACTTATAATCCATTCGAACGGGCTCGGGTAGTGAAACCTCGAAAAAATATTCCAAAAAATCCATACTTTCCAATAGGCCAGATTTCGCATTTTCAGACTCAGAAGACTTTTTAAGACACGTTATTTTGTCATCTGCAAACAAACAGAAACACACAGACATGTTTTTTTTGCTTCAGATTCCGTTGATGGTGTTGGTTTGGGAAAAACATAAACTTTGAAAAAAGGAAAAAAACAAGTCAAAAATTTGGAAAAGTGAGTTTCCGATGTATGAGATGTAGAAGAGTATTATTAACGTGTCTCTATGCAGATTTATAACGTTGTGTATGGAAAATCCTACCTTCCGGTCATTAATTTAGCAGATAACCGTCTTTTTCTGACTGCAAAAAAAATGAAAAGAGTTCCAATTTTTTTTTTTTTTTTTTTTTTTTTTAAGGTTAATTTATGATCCTTGAGGGAATATCGAGATGTTTATATGAAATTATTCGAATATACTGTACAATAGAAAGAAGATCGATTGTATCTCACTTATATGGGGTAAAATGAAACCGAGGCTGTCAGATAACTAAGAAAGGGAAGAAGAAGCATGTGTTTGTGAACCACTTAATATGACGCAAATCTTCCTCCCATTTATTATGTGAACCTTCCCGAAAATGGAGGCATGCGAAAAGCAAAATCATCTTTGATTTTCCTAGAGAAAAAAAAATAGCGATGAAAAGACTTTTAAAAAAAGAATTTTTTTTTAAAGATAAGAATAGAAAACTCTGTCCATTAAACTGATGAACTTGGTTAACGAGGATTCAAAGCAGCAGAAGAAGAAAAAAAAAATGAATGTCAGAATGGTTTTTTTGAAAAGAAAATATGGAGCGAAGGGAGCTTTTTTGATTTCTTTGTCTGAAGTAAAAGGCTCACACCATCCTAAAAGAGAAGACTCGTCTGCTGCTAACTTGAAAGAGAGAATTATAAATAAATAAAAAGAAGAAAAAAAAAGAGAGAGAGAAAAAAAAAGACGCGACTAAAAAAGTATAACAGAAATAAGTTAGACTTTTATGTATAGAAAATTATTATGCATCATAACAGAAATGGCTCGAGAGAAAAATGAAAAACATTCGAACGATACGTGGAGAGGAATAAAAATCTGAAATATGAATTTCCTCGACAAAAAAAGCCTATTCTTTCGGAGGTATAATAAGTGCGGTTCTTTTCAATCGTATTAATAAATTGGGTTATTAAGGACTCGTATGGGGCAATTTTTTTTTTATTGAATGTATAAAGCTATACGTTAGGAAATCGATCTGACATTTTTAGTAACTTGACGGGACGACAGTTGAAGAATTTAAGAAGAAATAGTGACGGAGTGTAGGGATGTGGCATGAAGGACGCTCAAAGGGTGAGAATTTTTAAAGGCAAATGTTAGAGAGGCTGAAAGAAGAGAGGCGACATTCAAATGAGAGCTCTCTGATTGGTCCCGTCCTCATGTGGAACATGGTAACGTTAAGTTAATTATGTACGTTACAAATATACGAAATCTACGTTACGTCTACAAATCTACGTACGATTTGTACTACTTCTAGGATTTTACCCCATAAGAAAGCCGACCTCTAGGTACCGCATATAAAGGACACCACCAACCACGAAGTAGCTTTTTTTTGTTAGAGATGTCGCCTCTTTCCTTTCAGGCTCTGTAATGAATCTCAGGAACACAAAGACCGAAATTTCGGCTTGTTCTTTTGTCCTAAACCGGACGGGGTGCACAACTTTAAAAAGGCACCAAGACCGTCAAACTGCTCCTTATGGAACGGTCCGTCGTGGAATTCGACGAACCCAAGGCTGAGATACAAATTCCCATTTTCTTGTTGGCATCGAATTACTAGTTACAAAAGGTACGGACGAGATCTGACCAAATTAGGTCTTTAATTGTACTTATAATCTATATATTAAAACGCTAAGAACCCCAAAAACCTATTTCCAGTCGCCCTGCAGCCCCTTTGACGATCTTTTTTTTGAAATCTCTTCACGTGTAGATTTGCCCAATCTGAAGCTGGAAGTCATTCTGAGGGGTAGTAAAACTTTAAATGCCGTTTGTAAATAGGTACTGGATAGTTAGCAACTGAAAGAGGGGCCGTCAAATTTTGACTGGGGACAGCTAGTAAGAATTAAATATGGCCGATGCGTCGCACCTCCCCAGTTCGCCTTTGGACTCCTCTGACCTGTCAACAATAAGACACTAGGTAGCATGAATATACACAGAATCTCAACGTCATATATCCGTGCGTCGGAGTTTAACTAAAGTGTCTCCATCGTAAATATAATTGCAGATAGTTTGTTTCGACTGTATGTAAGAATCATGTGACTACAAGTTTACACGCTCATGTTGGTGTAAACTTGTGGTCACATGACACTTTCACGAAATGTCGAAACTGACTATCTTCAATTATATTTACGATGGAGATACGTTATTTCACCTCCGAAGCACGGATATATATATATATTTACCGCATATCCAGGGCACTGCAAAAGCTTTCAAAATATTCCGAAGAGTGATTACTGAATTGCTAAAAGGAGGGAGGAGGGGTGAAAAAAAGTGCAATTTAGCCCTGCAGAAAAACAAACGATTTGTCGTCTCGGACCCACTGGCCTGCATTTTTTTTTTTCTCCTTTTTCCGATGTGATCAGGGCTGCAATTCCGATTCCTCAGAATCGTGACTATTTATGAGTAAGATTTCAATTCCGATTCAAATTCCAAATAAAAATGAATGGAAATTTCAGCCCTGGATGTGATTAACGGGTCAAAAACACATAGTGACCTTCATAAGTTCGGAATTTGAATATCTCAAAAAACGCGCTATCGCCTTTTAAAGGATTTAAATTGGCTCACTTTCCTTTCAAAAAGTTCAAAATTAAACGAGAGATAGAAGAAGGGAATAAGGAAAAAAAAAGGTAAATCCCCTTTCCTTTCAAGTGAAATACCTTTCTCAATGACTCCTTTAAGAGAAAGCGCTTTTTTTTCCCTTCTTGAGAAGCACACAAGCTTAATGCTTCAATGAGCTTGAATGCTAATTTATATCCGATTTAAAACGATGAGTGTAAGGTCAATTCAAGCGATGCGTGTACTATAAATATCAGCAAAAAAAAAAGAGAGAAATTCCGTCACTTCTTTTCTCTTATTTTTCTTTTTTTTTTCCTTAATCTTAAAAAGTTGCTCTTCATAAAACATTAATTCATCTGTAAAAAACAAAGAAAACTTTTTTTTCTTTCTTCCTCCCCTCCCCACCCTTTTTTTCTCTAATAAATTCCACAGTTTTGCAATTCTTTCTAAAATGAAAGGCATTTCCCAATGAATAGTTGGTATATACGCGCTATATATAAGGAATCCCTTTGACAACAAGTTTCACCCACCACTTAAACTTCATAGGTTAGATAAAATACATCCATTTATTATTCCACACAATTTTCGAATTGGGCGATAAAAAAAAGTCTTAAGTCTTTTATCTTAATACATGTACTCTCGAGCAAAGAGAAAGTAGCACATTTTTTTAGGAAAACCCCCCAAACTCCCTCTTTCCCGTTCCCGGTTTATCCCTCAAATCATTTGTGTACCAGTTTATTTGCGGTGGACTTTTGAAGGATTTATGCCAAAATCCCGGATGTTTAAATGGGGTGAAAAAGTTTCTCGCATTCTCCGGGCGAGGGTTTTTCCGGAAAAACCCCACTTTTAGTTTGTAAAACTAGTAATGTACTAATTATAACCCCAACTTTCCAATATGTTTAGCGTAAGAGAATCCAATAGCGAAAACCCGCAACACACGTCCAAATGAGATTCCAATAACTGTCTAACATGGCAAACAAAATTTTCTTTTTCCGGGAGGTTTTCAAAAAGGGATTCCTTTAATTTCGGGGTAAATTTTCCTTCGATGTTTTACGCATGAATACGTTTTCCCGTATTCTCCCGATTTTTTTTTTCTCAAATGAAAAGGAAAGGAAGAAAGAAAGTTCTGGGAGCTCAAGATATTTGTCTTTTGGAATATAATTTTTTATAAAAGATGAAAAGAGCATTCGAGGGAAGTTTTTTTTTTTTTTACCGTTTGCTCCCTATTATTATCGAATAAATTTTAAATCTTCGGAATTTGAAATTGGAAAACGATTTCTTTTTGGATAAAAAGTTTTCCCTTTGAAGGATTGGGTAATCAACGCTGAGAGGTAGTCGCTTAGCATAAAATAGCAGTGGACGAGGCATCAGGAAGGAATGAGTTTGCCTTGGAAGAGATGCCTGCCCCACTCATGAAGCCAGAAAACTTTTTCTAGGGGGGGAATGGTACAGATATACAGACTGAAAAACGTACGGTCAGATCAGCAGTTTCTCTCGAGGCACCGGGTAACCTAACTTAGGGTATACCTTTCGAAAGAAGCTCCCAGCGTCTTGCTCTGCTGATCTGAAATATTCGAGCTTCAGGTTCCGTCTTTGATCTCGTAAAGCACTTAAGCAACCCTTTCGCCCAGCAAGTAAATTTCGTCAGCAAGTCACATTCTAAAGTTTTCAAGGATTCCTACAGAAGCCACCACTTCTTCGATGCCTTAGTGTCCGCTAGGGTGGCTCTTATTTTACGAATTTTTGAATTTAGGTGAACGAAATAATTCTTTTACAATAACCAAAAGTATTTCCTAATTTTTTCAGATTTTCATAACGTCGTTTTGCCGTGTCCCCGGGGGCCTAAAATTTTAAAGATTTCTGTGAAGATCGAAAAATCAAAAATTTTATTTTTATGTAAAAATGGTTGTTAGCTATTCGAATTTTTATGCAGATTCCGAAAATGTAGTTAGAATTTATTTATGACAAACCATTACTTGACTAAAGGACAAAAATGGGAAGAATTTTGCAAAAAATTGTAACTATAGCATATTTTGTTAATTTTTTATTATTTGTTACCTACGGTAGCCAAATTTGAATCCGGTGATCACATTATAGAAAAAAATTTTTTTTGAATCTTTGAAAAATTCTGACACTTATTCTGGGCACTTAAAAAAATTGGCACTTACACCAAAATAAAGCTCTTATTTTTCTCTTTCATCTCGATTTTCATTTTTTCAAATCGGACGATTGGTTCAGGAGTTATAAACGAAAAACGAATTTTCTTCAACCCCCAAAATCGCCCCTTAGGACTTGCTAAAAAAATTTTCGACTTCACCAAAAATCATCTCTGAGATACCCGAACAAAGTACCAATGATAACTCAAAAATTTTTTTCGTGGGCAGCTACCTTATGGTTATCTTGTACCAGCCTTTCAAATATTCCCGGAAATTTTAAATTAATTGCCCAGAATTGCACTCATTCAGAAAATTGGTGATTTTGCGGCTGTTTGACAGCCGACACATCAATCCCACTTCGTCAACTTGTTCCTTATCGATGAGAACATTCCCGAAAATATCGAGAAATTTATATTTTTTACTCCCAACTTATAACTTTAACGAAAATGCGATATAATTAGCGGTGGCTTTGAAGTAGTGCTGGTATTCCTGACTAATGAAAAAAGTTTGTCCCCCCCCCCCCCCTGAAAAACTAAATTAATTTATCGTTTTATTTGCATATAATTTGAACACCATATTAATTTTTTGTTTGTTCTTACAAAACAAAAGCAATAAAAGCCATTTTATAAATATCGTAAATGCACATAGCTGAAAGGTAAATTTTGTTGTTTGGATTAAACCCGGAAAATTCCTGGCTCACTCTTTTTTCCAAAAATACATCACCTTGAACAAACAAAATATATTTCAACGTAACAATGTTTAATTATCGCAATGATGAGCCGATTATTATATTATATAACTTTATTATATTATTATACGCCCAGTCCGGGTAGTGGTGTTCAATTGCGTTTCTGGATTTTTTATTTTTTAAATCCCCCCCCCCCCCCTTATTTAATGCACCCAGATTGTAAATCAGCTTTTATAATGTCTGGAGTATTATTTCAATGAGCTTTTATAAATATATCAATGGAAATAAAATATACCGCAAATATGGAAAACATGACGTTCGTGTCTCCCCCTCCCCCCCTTGCCCCTGTCCTCCCTGTTTTTACTTTTAATTCCTGTTTTCCTCGCTCTAATTGAAATAGGACTAAAGGAAAATCGTTATCTCTCCGTACATGAAAATTTCACCCGATAAGTTTGGTGTAATTAAAATTTTATAATTTTTCCCTTGAAAGAAAAGTCAAGTTGTCACGTGTCATTTTACAAAATTGAAAACGATTTTTGATTATTCTTGAAAATTAAATAATTAGCTCCAGCTGTTGCTCAAGAAATGACTGCTTTATTTGTGATTGTTTTTCCTTAATTATGCAAAATTTCCTTCTACATTTTTCATTTTAATTTAATTGAATTGTTTTACTTTTCTTTTTTTCCAGGAGGCCAGGTACGGTTCAACCGATTCAGTCGCAATCCTCGTCGGATAGTTCCAGAAATTCAGCTCAAACTCCGGGTACGGATTCAACACCTATCAGCGCTCAAAGTTCATTATCTTCATCGTCCAATCACAGCGCTACTTATTGTGCTTCTCAGCCTTGTTCTCAAGTTTCCGAAGTTCGAAGGAATTCAGGTAAGCGCCTTGAAAAGGGATTTTCAAGGGAACCCAAAGGAAAATGACGATGATTATTGTTATTACATTAAAACCATATTGAAGCGGCGGGGTATCGGCACGTGTGCTATATGCGGGTTTCAGGTTTAAAACTTTGCGAATTTTCCTCATTTTAAATGGAAAATATTCGGTTTGCTCAATTAGGACGTGGCGGGGAAATTTCCGGGAATATATATAAAATGGCGTTTGATTCTCAGTGAAAAATCTTAAGATATCCTGCAACCGACTCATATACTAGGAAAATTTTGGCCTTTTCTGACTAGAATTTCTCTTAAAAACCTAACATATGAGCCAAAGATTTTCGTAGGCTAGACTCCTTCCTCAAAATTTCCGTGCTCTAAAAGCATCGATTGAATATCTCTTTGTATAAAATGTGATCGTTTAATTTTGCAAAGCAAAAACTATTCCAATGTCTTTTAGTCACGATCCGTTTAATTATTTACAAACTTTTTGCATTTGCATGTTGCACCGTTTAAAAGATACATTTTTTAAAATAAATAATTAAACTTTGTTGTAAACCGTTTCGAGTAAGTTGCTCTTTTTTTTTTTTTTTTTAATATTCTCACTTTTGCTTAAAATATTTGATTCACCTTCTTGCCTCTTTTTATTACGATCCTACAAACAATTTTTAAAGGTCAAAAAATTTATAACAGCGAAGTTCTTAATGCTTAGCATCCAATAGGCTTGAAGTGGGGCCCCAATAGCCACAATATTTTTTTGGTACTATTTTTAATTTGCTATTATTTATCAGGCTTTTAATTAGGAATCAAGTACTCTAAAGCAAAAACGCAGAGGTGAATATAAAATAAAACTGTAATTTAACCATACCTGGTTAGGTTTGTTTACATTCAACATCAAAAAAATTGAAATGGATCTCACAAGTGATTCTCTCTAATATTTAAAGCCTGCTTGAAAATGGGATGTGGCAGACAGTGCATTTTTATAAATTTTTTACTAAGTTGTGCTGGTGGGATCTAATTTGCTCCCCCCCCCCCCCCTTCCCGCCCCAAAAAAAATTGAATCTTAGAGGATCAACCCAGATTCGGATTTCTCTGCCGGGGATGACCTGATTCCAAGCTGACTCGCTAAAATTTTCAAAAAACTCTGCTAAAACTCTCAACTCTGCTCTGTCAAAAGACTCGCTAAAATTTTTTCGCTGAAATTCGAAAATTGCCAAAATAATGGACACCCCAAGTACATGCTTAAAATATAGTTATTGTAATGTAATTATTTTCCTACCACCATTGATCACAGCAAAAATTTCACATAAAATTTTAAAATTAAATAAAAAATTTGACTCTGGCTCAATGAAAGTATAATTGTTGTAAGTCCTAAAACATTAATCTTTGCTTTGCGAACCAATATTGAAAGCCTTCACCGATTATTATGCTAACGACACTAAAATATCCGGTGAAAAATCACGGAAAATTCAAAATTTTTGGTTGCATCGTCAAAAAATTAATTTTTTTGGCCCCCACGCAGTTCGGGCCCGAATTTTTCCTACAACCAATTGAAAGCTTTTAAAAAAAGGAATTTTTTAGTTTAAAAAAAATTACATTTTTTAATGAGGAAGGGGTTGTAGAAGCAGTTTAAAATTTGGTACTTTTTTAACAGGTTTCCGGGCCGCCATTTTTTCAAGATGGCGGACCGGCCAAAAAGTGTAAGGTGCACTCGATTCAGTACTTTATCCTGATCATTTTAAGACCTAAATCTGTTGAAAAATAAGGGCGGGAGCCAAAAAAAAACCAAATCGACCATTTGATTTTTTTTTTGGCTGTAAAAAAATTTCAAAAATTTCAAACCTGCATAACTCCGTTAAAAAGCTTGATAGAACCAAATGGAAGCAGGTTTCTTAGTTGATCTATATACCCCACTGATTTGTGAAACCAAATCCGGAATCCCTCACATGACCCCGCAGACCGATTCCTTTTGACGTGGACACTATATCGTATGCTAGTTTCTTGTAACAGAGGAAATCAGTTGAAAAGTTAAATCGAAGTGGCGAAAGATGGAATCGAACCACCGACCTCTCGTTTATTCCATTTTTGATTTCTTAAAAAAACCGCCCGTCTTATAGAGAGTTCATCTTACGAGGTCATAAAGATAAGATGGGACAAGTTTGAACTTGGTAAAAGGGGTCATGTACATATTACGTAAGCATGATAAGGGGGGGGAGGGGGTCTCGTAAATGCTTACGACACCTTACCATGGGGAGGGGGGGTCTCACACTTTCTTACGTAAGATTTTATCTACTCTGACCAGGAATTTTGAAAATAAATAAATAATTAATTAATTAATTTTATGTTTTTTTTAAAATATTGTAAATGTTGCGGCGAGCTAATATTACATTATTTTGTTACCGTCTAAGTAAAGGTAACCTTCTCTTTAATTTTTCTCAATATAGGTGTTTATATTGGTTTATTTCAGTTCCATGAATTATGGGGAAGATTACCGAAGTCGAGTGTCGTTGGTTCCATTTAAAAAAAAAAAAACTTACGTAATATGGAGGGGGGGGGGGTTGCCAAAATCTTACTCATGCTTACAACGGGGGGGAGGGGGGTTGAAATGGCAAAAAAAATGCTTACGTAATATATACATGACCCCAAATATATGTCAGATTATTCTCATCAATAATAAATCTTTTTCAATTTCTCGTACTCGCTAATTATTTTCAATACGAACTTTTTTTTACAAATTATGGTTAGATTTGAAAAAAAAAAAAAAAAAAAAAAGCTAGTTCACTTTTTAACCACCCCGTAGCGCTAGTGTCGCTTTCAATGACGTTGAATTGTTTACAAAGCAACTAAACCTATTGTTTAGGTTATTTTATATGAGTTTTTATTTTCATTTACTTTAACGCTGTTTTTAAATCATTGCATTTAAAAATGAAGCATTTTTATGCTTTTCTATCGTTGATTCATAAGCTGACGTAAGTTTCCTGCCAAATCAATTCTTTGTTTTGTTAAAACAAAAACTTAAAAGCAATAATATCATTGCCATAATTGTAATTAAATTTGTCACATCCCTTTTTTTTTTGTTACATTAATATTTTTATGAAAAGCGGAAAAGCCTGTCCCGAAAGACAATAAAACCGAAAGACGGGAATAGGATTAAGAATTTTTTGAAAAGGAGAAAGGAAAATTTCCAATCTCATCCTAATTCGGAAAACAAAGTAGCTTTGCATGTTAATGTAAACATTAGAGATATAGCTTCTTGATCTTAATTTCGAGTTGCAAGTTAAACCGGTTTAAATATCAGCTTATTTTCTGCAAGTTTTCATTTTAAATTAAATTTGAATGTTGTTTGGAAAGATAAAGTGGTTTTGGAAAATAGGAAATGTAGAAATTTTTTTGTTTTTTTTTTGTTTTTTTAAATTTAATAGACCATCACTTTAAGCAAATAAAAAGAACTCATTTGCTCTGTGATAATTACTTTTAGATAACTACCTTACTCTTTAGGATTGTTTATTAAAAATGGAATATTAATTTTTTTTTTTTTTTTTGCAGGTTCTAGTCATGTCGGTTCACCTACAAGAAGTGATCAGCATAGAAGACGTCCAATCACAATGGATCAATCAACATCAACATCAGCAGAGCCATATCCTGCTTCAACTTTATCTAGATCTGAGGGGCGTCCTAGATCTTTATATGCTCAGGCTAAAAAGTAATTTCCCTTTTTAGTAATAGATTTAATATCTTGCTTTTGTAAATCAGATGTTTTAAAAAAAAGAAGAGACTTTTAAAGTCAGGGGCAGACTGAAATTGGTTTAAACAAATCTGTTGAATGTAAAAAAATAAATTCGTGACCTTGTTCATGAAGGAAATTCTTTTTTAGAAATGTTGCATTTGTATTTTATATCTTGTAAATTAAATTTTTTGGGGGGAAAAGTGTGTTGTAATGATTAAAAAATTTTAATAATATTTTTACAATTCATCTGCAAGATAGCTTCCCAAATTCTTACGCACCAGTCTACCCCTGTTTACCTTTAATTTATTTAAAAGCAATTCATTCCACCTTTTTTTTTTTTTTTTTTTTTACTGAAAAAATTTTGATTAATGCACTTGATTCTTTGATATGGAATTTAACCTTTTAGCCTTCTTTTTTAAAAAAACCAATTATAAGAAGGCATATTTTATTTTTTATTAAAAAGCATTGTGCTTTTAAAAATGCTTAATCATTCTTTTTTTCTTTCCAGTTACATGAGAAGAGAGACTATTAGCTTTTTCGGTGTGAACGAGAACATAGAAATATCTCAGCAAGAAAAATGGATTGAAAGGAGAAAGAGACTCGCCATAAGGAAATATGGCAATTTGAAGGATGACGTACCTCCGCCTCGATCCATCCGTGACTCGTATCCTGGCGCTTTTCCACAGGTCAGGAAAAATGAGAAAAAAAATATCTTATAAGAATTTTTTTTTTTGAATTGCGTTTTAAGATATCAAAAAGTTTTTTTTTTTTTTCTTGATGCTGAAAACTGTTAACTCAAAAATTTTTTAATAAGCTTGACATCAAGTTAAGAAACTTATTGCCAGGCGACCGGAAAATCTGGGATCGAATCTTAAAACTTTTTTTTAAAAGATTATTATTATTATTATCAGCATTATATTATTATTATTATTATATTTTATTTTCCTCCCGTTTGAATATGTTAGGAAATTCAAGGATTTTAGAAAATAGTGGAGTGTGTACACATTATTTTGCAAAGAGTTTGTTTTTCGCGGGGGAGGGAAAAACGGGGAAAAAAAGCAAACAATCATCACTGGGGAAAAACAAATATTTTTAAAGTCTTAACAACGGAAAACAAACTTAAAAAAAGAAAAGCAGGCAAGGAAAAGATTTCTTTTTTCTTTTTTTTTTTTTTTTTAATGTTTTCATTATTTGATATCAATCATAATTATTCTTAAGCTTTTCTTTTTTTTTTTTCTAAAATCGTTCTAAATTAAACAAAAAGGGGCGTGGGAATATAATTACGAAATGAGAAAAAAAAATTGGTTAACGTTGCAAAAGCGTTTTTGTTTCTTCTTTTAGAAGAAAATTTATCGTTTTCTTTGAAAATGCATTTTCTTTAATCGGGGTGTTTTATTCCTTTTTGCAGGGTCGAGAAAGTTATGGATCCAGACCCGATGTTCTTCCAGAACGGGACGAGTCCGACGCAGCTCCGGGATGGTTTGAACTTCCTGTTAGGAGAAAACCGTCTGTTTTTCAGATGGCTTTTAGCGGAATCGCTTATTTGGTTACTGTAAGCAATTTTTAAAGAGCCAGTTGGTCGAATAAAATTTTTTGGTCGTCAATTTTGACTCCAACGGAAAATTTTTAATTTGTTCACAAACTGAACTACCAAAATTTAATCTTGTAGCAGATGTTTTTGAAAGAAGATTAGGTTGATAGAATATGTTTGCAAAAATGACTGGAAGTGGACGAAGTTCAATACAAATCAGGGGGCCTTTGTCAGAACACCGAATGTTCTAAATCACGAATCGATTTCTTGCTTCTGAAAATTCGATGTTCAAAAAACTGACATTTTACCCGAAATGGGCGTATGTCCGTTCTTAATTTTGCACTTTTCTTCTATTTATATTTAACTTACGTGAAGTAACATTCAATGCGAGAATGGACTTACCCATTTCGTTCAACACCGCATAAGAACAAAATAAAGTGCCTCTCTTTTTAGATTTCCAACACCAATTATACTTTGGCGATCTTTAAATATTCCAAAAAATATTTTATGGAAGAACTTTTCTCCCTCTGTGCTGCATGTATGCTTGGCTTTACATAAGCCAAGTACAGTTGTAAATACTCAAATTAATTTTAAAACTATTATATAGAAAATTTAAAATTTCTAATTTTATATATAAATAAAAAATTTAAACTAAAGGCAGCTTTGGAAAAATGTTTTGAATTTTGTCTTTAAAATCGCTTTCATTCAAAATGAAAACGGGGAAAGCTCCCCTGGAGTAATAACTTGTTTTGTCTCATGCTGAATTTTGGAAATAGGCTTGTGTCTTTTTCGACGGAACTTCACTCCGCCGTAGAAAGACAAATAGATGACCTAGGGATCAAAATTCACTACCTTGTTGTCTTTTTGGCCCTTTGATCTAGCATATTTTGTGCTTTCTCCAAATTTTCGACTTGAGGAGAGCCATTCCTATAATTTTGGCAAACCATATTGTAAAATGCACATTTACTTGATAATAAACAACTCCTTACGTCCTTTAAATTAAAATTTTTATTTCCAAGACAGACAAGTTTTGACTAAGCCATCTTTAGTGGGTTTTTAATCAAACACACATAATATGGCTTAGCCCAAACGTACGTTTGCTAAAAATATAGTTTAAGTTTAAGTATATAAGGAGTTGTTCATTTTATCAATTAATAACGTCCTTACACACTCAGTCTTCTAAATGCCATAAATTTATTTCCAGTAGATTGGTCTCTGGAAATTTAAAAATATTTTTCTACAAGAACCAGAAGCGTGTTTGAAACATTAAAATCCCTGAATGAGAGCTAAAATCTACGACCATAAAACTTTTTTTCGCACCGCTTTAATCACTGAGAAATAAATGCCAGATTTTCTGAAGATTTTATCAATTATCTTTCCTTGCAGACGTTAACTCGTCACAGGCCTAGAACACCTCAGCGGTCCAGACAGTGGTCCAGGAGTTATCTTCCATCGGAAGTTTTATTAACGTCTCAGGTCCCGCGACAGTCTTCTTCTTTATCAAGCAATGAAGTGTTTTTCGACGGCCCAGGAACGTCCACTCAACCTGCCCCTCCTAGATCTGACGATATAGATTCCGGAGGTGGAGGAGACTTCAGTTCCTCGGAACAACCCGTTATTACTCATCCGACTAGAGTAGCTCAAATTCCAGCTAGCACCGGTGGCCAAAGGTATTGAAACGATTTTTTTAATTATTCATTATCCTGTTGGAGAATTAAACTATCTTTGTATGTTTTGTAAAGATTTTTTTCCGGGAAATCGGATTGGGAATTTAATTTCTAAAAATTTAGACGAGATGAGATTTCAAGGAAAACTTACAAGGGTTGTTGAAATGCTGTTTAAAAGCAGAGTAAATAGCAGCTAGAAAGCGAATTTTGCCTGGAAAATTTTTTATGTATAGTGTTCAAAATTAATTATTGTCTTTGAACTGTTTTTAGAGCGCAGAGCTGGAGGCGAGGTAGAGATAGTCCTGGAACTGCTGGACCAGAAGTAGGAAGCTCTCGTATCGATAGCAATTTTCTCGGTCGAGCATTCGATAACTCCAATCGTAGGCAATATGGTATGGGTATTGTAGGAAGATTTTTCAGGTAAGTCAAAAATTAGGAAAAATTTGTAATAGATTCATAATAAAATGTAATCATATTAAGGGTGGTCAAAAATTACCAGCTGCAAATTTAAAAAAACTTGGAATCCCTATTTTTGAGAAAAACTATTAACGTTCATTTTTCAAACTTTGAAAATGGCATCAAATGGTGCGGAACAAACTTAAAGGGCAAATAATCAAAAAATTTTTTCCTCCACTGCACTATTGTTAATTTCGGGTAGATTATGAATACGCCTGAAACCGCGGAGAGGAAACAATGGTAGCTCAACCCCTTCCCCGCAGAGAGGAGTCATGAGCCCTCCCCCCCCCCCCGCAGGCAACTTTATATGATTGGGCACTTTTTCAGGTTATCATTATCAATATCATATGCAGCCACATTTTAAAAAGCTTTAAGCCCACCTTAGCTCCTCGAGCTGGCCGCAAGTCTGTATGTTCAAATATGAAGCCCTAAAATTCTTCATGGTCTTGATATTCGTACTGAAATCATATACTAAAGTTCATTTTTTCATCAGGGAAAATACGGGCTTTTTGAAAATTTACAAGGTCATTGTGCCGTGTACTTCAAGATTCCATTTTAGAAGTCTGAAAACAATTATAGTTAATGGTATCCTTCAAAGGCAGCGTAGATTCATATTTGATTTAGGGCACGATTTTGATGAAAAACTGTCAATATTTCTTTAAACCTTCCTCCTTGAATTATTCTTGAAAAAAAATATTGAGCGTTATTTTACTAACATTAAAACCCAAACGAGAAAATATTCTGAAAATCTTGGCAACTTGAAACTTTTCTCGGAAAATCGGTTTTTCGTAAAATCGATTTTCTGGGAAAACTTTTAAATCTGAATTAAGCTTATTTCACGATTTTTTTTCCGAAGATGCTTAATTATCAGAACTACCGCTTTGAAGGAAAAAAATCTCTTAAAAAGTACAGGGTGACTTAAAAAAGAATTTCTAGCTGGGTAGATGCAGCATAGGATGGGCCGAAAACGAGGAATGTTTTTAATTGTCATATTAATTCGGCAATTAATATTAAATTAAGCTTGCCAATAAAATATTCCCATTCTTCGTATTGCCGTAGGCATCATGATTAAACCTTCTTACCCGTAAAGTATCATGATGAAGACTTAGACGCTTTTAACTATGTAACATGTTCTTTCTTTTCTTAATAATTGAATTCTTAGAATTAGAAACATAATTACCATCCCTTAGGACATGCTTTTTAAGAGAACATCCGTTTATGAAGAGAAGGGATCTCATTAAAAATATGTTTTTTCGTCAAAAATACGACTCATTTGATTGGGTGGCCCGGTGAGCCAAAGAAAAAGAAAGGTGGAAAATTTTACAGGAAACCGAAAGTGGTTTTAAGGTGTCACTCTTAAATTATGATTCACATCCCGAAATAAGCATTAAAAAAGTTGGATCTGAAATAAAGAAATCGTTGGAAGAGCAGTTAGAGACATGTCGTAATCCTATTTGATTTCGCAAAATATTAGCTTTTGAAGGTAGAACTCGGCCATGTTCCAGAAAGCCAAGTTCCAAGTTCGAGAAACGTTTTTGGACTTAATGGAGTTTTACCTTGGTGACTTAGATATATATTTGATACCACTGTCTAATTGATTTCTTATATATTTTTTGCAGAAGGAAATTGAAAAAATCGGTAGCGAACGAAGTCCACGTAAAAGAGCAGCTGGACGATTTAGACGACTATCGACCATTTTTCACTTATTGGGTGACCACAGTTCAAGTTTTAGTACTTATCATTTCTTTGTTTACTTATGGTTTCGGACCAGCTGGAATCGATCTCAGTAGGAGATCCGGACTGGTAAGTTGAATGAAAATCACATCTTTGGTTCCCATTGATTCCTCCAAAATAAATTATGTGGATTGGAGCCTAAGTAATTTTGGACTTGATCGCATTTTTTAGGTGCTAGTAACAAGCCTCTCTCTTCAACAAGTAGACTATTTAGAACCAGCCAATTTTTGGTTGGGCCCTAGAGCGGCGGATCTAATACATTTAGGCGCGAAATATTCTCCGTGCATGAGGCGCGACGCTAGGATTATTAAAGAAATGGAAAAATGGCGGGAGAAAGAAAGGGACACAGCTTGTTGCATTAGAAACGACGATTCCGGTTGCGTTCAGTCTAGTCAGGCTGATTGTTCAGTAAGTTGAAAAAAATTTCAAAAAAACATTTAAATCATTTTCGGATTTTAAATTGTATTATGCCAAGATTTTTTATTTTTTCATTTTTTTTTTAAAAATGATGCAGTTGAATTATATTCCAAATATTAATTTGTACTTTTCTCTATTGTATTTGCATAACAATCTGGCACGGGGCCTTGAGGGACCGACGGTACGTTAAGAAAAAAAGATTTTCTTTTTTTGGCTCGTATATGTTGATTGCCCTTCTGCACGATTTATTTTTCTTCTCTTATTTATTTTATTTATTTATTTTTTTTTTTAAAGGAATTTTGCTTGTAATGTTTTTTTATTTAAAATTAATTTATTTTTTACTTTGCAGTATTTTGGTGGTATAACATTTTCATGGAATCATTATTTCATTCATCCATTCCATCTTTGATTCATAATGCGATCATCATCATTTAATCGTTGATCTTTATGATTCAAATTTTTCAAACATTCCAATCATTCATTTATTTTCCTTTTTGCTGTCAAAAAATTGAAATATTAACGGAATTTTTTAAAGCATGAAAAAATAAACGTTAAATCAATTTCTTTTAAGTGGATATGTAAAGTACAGATATAAACTATTTACTTTATTGCCGTCAAAAACCGAAGGCAGTTAAAAGCGTAGACAATTTTGGTATGTAGTTATCTCCGGAAGCTAGTTAGTTTCCTTGCCAAGTACTAGATTTCCTAAATGGTTTGTGGTAGAACCTAAAAGGTGATTTTATTGTTTGACCAATTTCCTGATTTATTTTAGGAAATATGATTATATAGCTTCCCAGAAAAAGGCTAATTGGGTGCAAGGGCTGAAAAGACGTTTTATGACGTAAGAAATTGGGAAAATTGGGAAAGCCAGCGAGCTTTCGTTTCTTATGAATATTAAAACATTCTCTGAATTGTTGCTTTTGTAGCGGTTGAGGCAGCCTTGACATATTTCGGACACTATATTTTATCTCCTGTTCTTCTTCTTTTGCAGTTAAAAAAATGGAGATAATTATCAATTATTTTTATTAGTAGGTTATCTGCCATTTTAAAAAAAGTCAGCAGTAAAAACATTTTACCTTGGAAAGAGTGTATGCTGTATATGAATGATAAAAGAATTCTATTTTTCCAATCAAACAGGAAATTCGCTAGTTACAGGATAGGATTTAAATTCTAACTAAACTACACATTCAATCTAATAATTTCTTAGTATTGATCGCGTAGTTATTAGCTTACTTATTAGCTGATACCAGTTTTGACAGATTTTAAATTCTGACGCTGGCATTTGCTTCTGAAGGTATCCCTTACTTTGCGAATGTTCGAATTTGAAATGTATTATCTCCGGAATAAGTGCTTCACAGGGAACTCATGAACCGTAACTTTTTACTCGAGAAGATGGGTGTGGTGACCTGAAGCCGAAGTTCAAAAAATGATTTTAAAAAGTCATTTTTTGAGGAATTTGTCATAGATCGTGACTCGTCATTTACCAACAAGGGTCCAAAATATTAGGAAAAAATCATAAATTTTGTTTTGTCGCTTTTCTGCCGACGCTTTGGCTTCTAAATACCCAACCGAAGCATATCACGAAACTTGAAATCAAAGATAACTGGTTTTTCAACAAAAAAAAAAAAAAAAAAATTATTAACTTTTTTAATTTTAAAGGAGTTTTCCGAAGTTTAAGTTTTATTCGCCAGGCTTTCCTGGCGAGTGTAAAATCTGAAAAAAATTGACGTATTTTATGGAGCATTGGTTCCCTGAATACGACTTACAAAATTCGAAAAATAGGGGACACCCAGGTCCACCGAGAACTTCATCTTAATGTACTTTACACCTCTACTTCGAATTCATATCGCACATAAATTTTTAGTTTTTAAATAAAACATTTATAATTTGAATTTAAACAGAAAACAATTTAATTTAATATTGAAGCAACCTAATAACTCTTTTCACTGTTTAATTTTCCTGAAAATCTTTCACTTTCATCATTGTTTTTTCCTTTTACTTTTAATCAATAGCAATTATTCAATTAATTAGTTATTTAATTAATTTATGATTTTTGTTCTAATACAGAAATCAATATCGACGTGGAAGAAATGGTCTGCAGGCGATTCAGGTCCAGGAGGAAGAATTTCTGGTTCCGTCTGTGGCTTAGATCCAAAGTAAGTAAAAAAGAAATTTTTTTTTCCCATGAAAAGCTCATTTAACGATCCTTTTTTTTCTTATCAGGTTTTGCGAAGCTCCTGCTTCGATAGCACCGCACGAATGGCCTGACGACATCACGAAATGGCCGATTTGTAGGAAAACCATCACGATACCGCAGAGGTACAGGCAGAAAGATCGTTCCGGTAAAGTGGCACTCGCGGAACATATGGCCTGCGAAGTTATCGGACATCCTTGTTGCATCGGTATCCACGGAACTTGTTCCATAACCACAAGAGAATACTGTGATTTCGTTAAGGGTCATTTTCACGAAGAGGCATCCTTGTGCTCTCAAGTATGTAAAAACCTAACCTTAGAGATGTCCGATTCCGGATGAAATTAAATGAAAAAATTTTTATGAAACATGTTCAAATATTTTGATTCAGTTTTGTAAGAATTTCATAAGGATTTTGTGAAAGTTTGGCAGAAATGCTTTAAAAATTTTGAAAAAGATAATGTTTCTAGATTTTTAAACGTACAACTTCCGGACAATATGTTGTGAATTTCCCAGAAAAATATTTTACAAGTTAGAAATTTTGGGAAATTTGTCCAGAAATTGCAAACTGAAAAACTTTTTTTCTACAGAAAGAAAGAATTCTGTAAAAAAAAATGTGACAGAAGTAACAAAATAAGAAAACACCATGAATATGGCAATATAAGCATTTTAAGTTTAAAATATTTCCTGAAATTTAAAACAAAAAATTAGGAAATTATCGTTTTTTTGACAATGCATTTGTCGTGGAAATCTTGGCTTTTAGCATTTGTATCTGCATTAAATTTTTATGTTGCAAACTAAAAATTTTTTTAAAACAAGACTGCAAAAAAATGGTATAAATTTCCATTTCGAAAAAACTTTTTTTAAACGAGGGGAATCTTTCTGAGAAAGTTCAAAAATGATTTTTTATTCCGGGCTTACAACTATTGTAGTCTGTAAACATCTTTAGGGTGTTTTTAACGTTCGGTTATCCTGGTCTGTAGAACAAGAAATGAATTCAAAACTTTTGAATGGGTGATTTTAAAATTTTGAGCTTATAAAATTTTTAATCTTAAATTGCAGGTCTCCTGTTTGAACGATGTGTGTGGAATGATCTCATTTTACGTGCCCGATCATCCTGATCAGTTTTATAGGCTGTGGACATCTTTATTTTTGCATGCAGGGTAAGATTTTATAGGAGCCTCGCGGACCTCATAATTATCCTACAGCAGTCTTGCTCTCTTGCTAAACATTTTTTTTTTTCTTTTGCAGAATTGTCCACATGGCTGTGACTTTGTTAATACAGTTATCTTTGATGAGAGACCTTGAAAAGTTAACCGGACCTTTGAGGATCGGCATCATTTACATCGGTTCAGGAGTGGCAGGGAATTTAGCTTCCGCTATTTTCGTTCCTTACAGAGCTGAGGTAATTTTTTTCTTTTTAATAAGATTTTCCCCGCTTAAAAAAAAGAAAAAGAAAATTATTTTTTTTAAATTGCTATTTTCAGGTTGGTCCGGCAGGATCGCAGTTCGGCCTTTTGGCTTGTTTGGTGGTAGAGGTGTTGAACGTGTGGCCGATGTTGCAGAGACCCGAAAACGCCTTAATGAAACTCCTCGGGATCGTCCTGGTGTTATTCTTTTTTGGATTGCTACCGTGGATCGATAACTACGCCCATTTCTTCGGTTTCGTTTTCGGGTTCCTCCTCTCGTACGCCTTTCTCCCGTTCGTATCCTTCGGCCCATATGATCGGGCCAAAAAGATCACGTTGATTTGGATCTGTCTCTTGTCAGCCGGAATCATATTCGGCGTCCTCGTCGTTTTGTTTTACATCGTCCCGGTATACGAATGTCAGATTTGTAATTATTTCAATTGTGTTCCGTTGACTAAGGATTTTTGTGCTGAACAAAATATTAATTTCATTAAAAATCCGAGCATCGGCGACGTATGACCCTGGAATTGGCTGTGGCGTCGTCACACGTTTCTTCTGCTACCGTTATCTCATCTAATTTTTTAAACGATAAATGATCTCTTCTTAGATTTTTAAAAATCTCGATTTTCAGTTAAAAATATCAAATTTTTCCCCTATAAAAAAAAAAATTAAAAAAGAAAAAAAAAGTTATGTTAGCCAAAATCGATTACTGTCTTTTAAAACGCAACGCTTCCTGTTTTATTTTCCCAGTATTATTCCACTTATTAAGAAAAAAAAAAAAGAAAAAAAATACAAAAAAAAAATACAAAAAAATAATTTCAAAAAAATTAATATGTATTATTAACGTACTAAATTCATAATTTAAAAGAAAAAAGAAATAAAAAGTTACATATAAAATCGATTAGTCGTGAATCGCGCCGAGAAGTGTGGATTTAAAAAAAAATTAAATAAAAAAAAAAATTCTTTTCTCAAGTCTGATTAGTAACCAAATTTTCGTGAGGGCTGTATATTTAAAGAAATCGACAAAAAAAAAAAAAATAGTGTTCCCATTTTATTTTTAATTTTTTTTCCTAAAATCAAGCATTTAACCGTTATTAACTGTTATAAATAAGAAAGCACCAACACTCGTGTGAAAAAAAACATTTTTAATATAAATGTGTTGTGCGAATTTATTATTTAAAAAAAAATTGTGATAAATTATCTTTATAAAATTTAGTAACGAAAAAAAAGAATTCCAAGTGAGACACGGGTTGTTTGACACTCAAACAATTTTAAAAAAAATACGTCGATATGGAAAAAACGAAAAAAAAAGTTAAAATATGTATATAAGTGAATTTTTAGTCTTTAATTAAAAATAAAAATTAAAAAGAAACTGTCTTTTTTTTTCTTTATAAGTTTAAGAAAAGAAAAACTGCCAAAAATTTTAAAAATCGGAGATCAAAAAAACGGGATGAATCTTCGCTTTTTTGTTGATTTGTGCTGGGTTTTAAATCTTAAAAAAAATATTTTATTTAAAATAATTAAAAGATTAAATTTTTTATTTATTACTTACTTAGTGAGTATCACTAATCGGAGTTGATATCTTTAAAGAAGAAATGAAATGAGCTTTTATTAAATTAAAAGAAAACAATTTATGAATAGTACGATTCAGCATTAAAAGGAGGATTCTTAAAAAAGTACATAAAATTGTGAAATAAAATATATATAAAGTAATAATGTGTATGCTGAGGTTGTGATTATGACCTTTAAAATAGAAAACGGTACTCATACAGATAAAGGAAAATTGTTATTAAATATTTACCAAAATAATGTTAACGGGAAGAACAGTAAAGTTGGTACTTACGAATTTGGCAAAACGAAGTATATGTTGATTCATGTTCATTGCAATTTTTAGGACATTCAGCGCGCTCTAGATAGCTCAGAGTTGCTTTTGAGGGCCACTAGATACTTCTACTTTTCGTACTGGAAATGCTTTGGTTCTGTCGATATATCTAGCAGCCGTTAAATGCTTTTTCTAGAGGTACAGCTGCTACAGGATCATAACTTCATCGGTTAATTCAGATGTTTCACCGAGAGCTCTTCGGGAACCTCGCGGTCGAAACTTTTCAAGATTTGTTTTTGTAAGCCCCCCCTGCTGCTTAATACGATTTTGTCAGTTATCGTCTTCGGCTCTTCTAGTGCTTCTGACGACACGGTTTGGAATATTCGGGACCTTTACTAAAAATATTATTTAACCTAAAACTCGACCACTTTAAGCGCTACAAGTTTTAATATTTGAATTCATTTCCTTAGCTCCACTCTCATACTAACTCTTACAACCTCAGCATATATTTTGAATAAAGCAAGAAAAAAAAACACGAAATCATTAGTTACCTTGTTTTAATATGTAAGGTGTAAAAAAAAGTAAAAACTTTTTTAATAAAAAAAAATAATAATAAAGCACTCGCATCAAAAAAAAAAAATACTGAGTTTAATGTGATAGGAAAAATTGGTGTGGGACTCTTTTTAATGGATCGTAAGGTATATTGTTGGGAAAATACAGCTTGCAAAATTTATCTTTGTCTATTTAAGAAAAAATAACAAAAAATGTCGAAAGTTTATATACCAAAAATAACAAAATTTAAAAAAATCAATAATTGATTGCATCTAATTTCAGAATGTTTCGATTTAAATATTCATATTATAACTAGCTGTTCCGGAGTATCGATATTTTTTTTCTCTTGTTTTAAAGAAAAAAGCATAAATATATTTAAATTAAAAAAGATATTATCTTACGTTTTTGATTCATTCTGACAATAGATGTATTCGGACTGTCGATAAATATTGATTTGAATGTGTAATATTGATCGTTATAATATTATTTCATAAATTTTTTTTTCAAAAATTTCGAATATTAAAAACAGATAAAAAAATTATTTGGCTGTCTGGATTTTTTTCTTAACCGTATATAAATTTTTTTTCTGGCCTAGACCCGATAAGTTCACTTATCGGTATATAAACAAAACAATTAAATATCGTTTTTCTCGGCCAAAAAAGTCCATTTCCAAGGCTGAGCCGGAAAATGAGATTTTTCACTCAGGAACGGTCTCTTAAAAAATCTCACATTTTCGGTCCAGCCTGAAAAACAACTATAAATTTAGCCTTTCCCTGGGAAAATATACTCGCCTCGCATAATTCCCATATACTTTAAATATGACGCCATTTTGTTCAAAGTGCGACAAAATTGCACAGCGACGACAAAATTTCCCTTCAAAAATATAAGTTGGTAGTTCATATCTAACCACATGATAAAAATAAATATAAGGAAAATTGATATTTCAAGCGCTAATAATTCATAAAATTTAGGAAATCCCGGTTTAATTTCGTTGCTGGATGATTCCAGAATAAATAAACGATATGGTGAGTACCTTAATAAACTTGAAACGTTTTTTAAACATGTTTTAATTAGATATTTAAGTATAAAATTTAGGGTGTGTACTAATCACAAAGGGTTATTTTACGTTTTTTATTAACTTCAAAAAGAAAATAATAAAATAATATTACGTGCAATTAACCTAAATTTTTTCTTAACAAATAAAGGAATTGATGATTGAGTCATTTTTAGTGAATGCATGTCTGAGTCAGCAATTGTGGTTATTACGACGCTTTAAACGTTTTTTTTTTTTTTTTTTGTAGTCTTATGAACAGGATGAAAACGACCAGTTCAGTGCTGGTTCGTTTCCTAAAGATTTCGGATATGGACCATTTGATCAGGAAGAGGACCAGGCTGGAACAATACCAGGGGAACAAAAACCAAGAATTTTATTAATGGGCTTAAGACGGAGTGGGAAATCCTCTATACAAAAAGTAGTCTTCCATAAAATGTCACCAAATGAAACTTTATTTCTAGAGTCGACAAATAAAATCATAAAAGATGACATTTCAAATTCATCATTTGTAAGATTTGAAATTTGGGATTTCCCTGGTCAGATTGATTTTTTCGATCCAACTTTTGATTCTGATATGATTTTTGGAGGATGTGGGGCTCTAGTCTTTGTCATTGATGCACAGGTAATATTAAACTCGTTTCATTTGTATGTTAGAAATTTTAAAAAATGTTTTTGTGGTTTTTAGGATGACTATATGGAAGCTTTAAATAGACTTCATTTAACTGTTACCAAAGCATTCAAGGTGAATACAAATATTATTTTTGAAGTTTTTATACACAAAGTAGATGGGTTATCAGATGATTATAAAATGGAAGCCCAGCGGGATATTAGTCAAAGAGCAGCAGATGACTTACAAGATGCTGGTTATGATCAAATTCACCTTCGATGTCATTTAACGAGCATTTATGACCATTCTATTTTTGAAGCTTTTAGTAAAGTTGTACAAAGGCTTGTACCACAGTTGCCAACTCTAGAAAATTTATTAAACATCTTCATATCGGTAATAATTGAAATTCAAAAATATATTTAGTTTTTTTTGTTTGTTATATTGCATTCCATATTTTTGTTTTAGAATTCAGCAATAGAAAAAGCGTTCCTTTTCGACGTCGTTTCAAAAATTTATATAGCAACGGATTCGGCGCCGGTCGACATGCAATCATACGAGCTGTGCTGCGACATGATCGACGTCGTCATCGATTTATCTTGCATTTACGGCCTACCTGTTAATAGAGGAGATAAATCGGATGATGCTGTTGAGACTTCGGCTTTCGATAAAGCTAGCTCAAGTTTAATTAAACTTAATAACGGCAATATATTGTACCTTAGGGAAGTCAATAAATTTTTAGCGCTTGTTTGTATTCTTCGGGAAGATAATTTTGATAGACAAGGTAAGTCGTTTATTTTATCCAAGTTAAAAATTTGTTAAAAAAATATTAAAACGTTTTAAAAATGTAATATTCTTTATTCTTTTTTCTTTCAGGTGTCATTGATTATAATTTTCTGTGCTTCAGGGAAGCTATACAAAAAGTATTTGATTTAAGAATTGTTGAATCTTCGAAAGAAAGTTCTGCCTTACGTGCTAACGGGTTAGGAACTTTGCCACCGTCTTCACTTTCTAATTAGGATTAGTTATTATTAAGAATTGACAAATCGAAAATGTAAGTTATGGTTCCTTGTTAATTTTATTTATTTTTTTTAAATATTGGGCAAAATGAACTGAACATGTAGAAGGTTGAGCAATTTAAGCTGCTTGAGTTTTATAGTGAGGTAGACTGACCTTCAGATTTTGGTGCAGAAGTATTCTTTTCTTCTGCTTCTGTTGTTTGCAGTTCAACCAATGCACTATCTAACCATTAGATAGGGCATTGGTTTACCAAAGGCATTGTGCGCATAGGTACCACATATGGTAATGGTCAACATTTTGGTTCAAGCTAAACATTATTTTAAAGTGTAAACCAAAGTAGTGGATGCGCATACCTCCATTTATCGAAGCCTAGATTATTGATAATTAACAATAAATTTAACGCCAGTCTTATCATTTCATGCCGTAGAATGTGAAATTATTCCGAACGCCATCTATTTGAAGAAAAAAGAACTAGACTTTTCATCTGCCCCAAACAACCCCATGTTGCCATTCAGTTTTAGAAATCCAAACAAAAATATTTATATTTAATTTTGAGTGAAAATTTTTTTTAACGCAAATTAATTATGATTAAAAATTTGTAAGTCGTCACATTTTTAAAAAACCATGAAGCAAATTTTGTGCAACTTAAACTATACTTTAAAAAAAAATACCACTGAATTCTGTCAAAAACTTTATTGTTGCGGTTCATTTTAATTGTAGTAATTAGTATTCCATTGGCTAATTAATTGACGATTCATTTCAGGAATATATTACTCGGATATGCGATGCCTAAAGTTTACCAGAAATCTTCTCTTATATTTCTACGAAAGCTACAGCAAATGACTCTGTCGAATCGAATTTGGAGGAATCATCATTTTTTAAATCATTCTCAGCGTAAAGTCAATTATAACCGGATCCTGTCACGACGGCTTGCAGATACAGTGGACCCAAAATTAACCGATATTGTAAAAAAAATAACGGAGAACGTGAACGAAAAAATGGTTCAAGATGTCCAAGCAGTTTTTCAGTTTGAAGTAAAAGAACTCGGAACATTCTACATAGATTTAAAAAACGGAAAAGGCAGTGCTGGAGAGGGGAAACCGGCGTCAAAACCCGATGCCATCCTTACCACCGACGTGAAAAATTTGATAGCCTTGTTCTCAGGTAATACCGTACGTTAACCGTTAAGTTTGAAAAATGTTCTCTCTTAAACTCTTGTGCTTGGTTTTTCAGGAAAATTGAAACCGAAAATGGCGGTAATGATGGGTAAACTAAAAGTAGGAGGTAGTCCTGTTCAGGCATTAAAACTAGAAAAAGTTCTTCCAAAATTACGAGGAGAAGAAGCATAAAAAAAATTTCAGTCATTATTGCCGTGTGCAAAATATTATTATTACTATTATTATCAGTCAGAAATATATATTACAAATTATTATATTTTTTCCAAATCTGTTGATTACTGATTTTTCCTAAATTTTATTCGCTGATATTGCAGAAATAAAGATTCTGTTGTGAAAATGACTCTTTAAAAATCGGTCGGTATGCGATAAACTACTTATGTGTAAAACACATACTCCATTTTGAAAACAACTCGAATAGGACCGTTTTTGACAAAAGCTAAACATCAGAAAGTAGCTATTGTTTACAAAATGGAGTAACGCTGAAGTCGCTCCGGTCCCCCAAAAACTGGAATAAATAATTTTTTTTTTTTTTTTTTATGTATATGTTTTATTGGCTTAATTCGGAATAAATAAAAAATTGCAAGTAAAAAATTGGCGCGCAGTCTAATTCTTGGGTGGCAGCAGATAAGACAACAACACAGTTTAATGGCCGACTGTGTTTTGCAAATATAAAAACTCAGCATGGTTCGGTTTAGAAAAAGATGCATTTTAAATGACAAGTAAGATTTAGAAGGAATTTACATTTTTGATTCTTAATTATCTTGTCGACGAATGCTTGAGCCGAAGGCAGCATCATTTAAATTATTAAATTCAACTTGAAACACCATGGCTGTCAGTAGATTAGACACAGCTTACAGAAGTTTGGTTTTATCAAAATTTTTTACAAAGGGATGGGGAAAACCAGAAAATCTAAAAAGGCAAGTATTCGGTCTCGTGTTCGATTCGCTTCAATAAGTAAAATCGTTTTTAACACAGGAAAAAAAAAAAAAAAAAAAACGCATTTGTGGTGGTCACAAAACATGACCTTTACTTCTCCTTCATAATGCAATTTTTTTTCTTTTCAGATTATTCGAATTTCGGAAAATTGTCTCCAATAGATCAAGCTGCTATGAATTGGTGCCCAAGGATTACCCAGTCACAATTACAAAAGAAACTGGATCATCAGACAGCATTTTGTTGGAAGGGTATTTTGAAAGCCCTTTCGAGAAGCATTTACCTGGTCTTTTGCCAGAAGTTTCCAAAACCGCACATTTTCAAGTCCTGCTTCCAAAAAAGTGGCAGTCAGATTATTTCAAACCGATCTGTTTGCATTTGGCAGGTACAGGAGATCATGTGAGTTTTGTCCTTTGTTTACTATGCCGGTGAAATGTGAAAAAACATTGCTTTGTGCTCCTTGTTTTTCAGTTTTTTTTTAGGCGACGCAACTTTATGGCCAAGCCATTGTTGAGAGATGCAGGGATAGGAGGAATACTTTTGGAGAACCCTTTTTATGGTACCAGGAAGCCAAAAGATCAAAGGTAGGTGCAAAAGGTGATTCTCTTTAAAATGCACACTATTTTTCACTCACTATTCAATTTTAGATGGTCTTCCTTGCACAATGTATCAGACATTTTCGTTATGGGAGGCTGCCTCATTTTAGAGTCGTTGGCTCTGTTCCATTGGTGCAAAAGAAATGGTTTTGGACCTTTTGGAGTGACTGGCATTTCTATGGGAGGACATGTAAGTGTGGCCGTCAATTCGGCCGAATCCGATTTCTAAACTTTGTATTTTTTAATTATTATTAAATGTTTTTTTCCTTTCTTTTAAATTAGATGGCGTCGCTCGCAGCCACTAATTGGCCGGAACCTTTGGTCTTGGTTCCTTGTCTCTCGTGGACTACGGCTTCTGCCGTTTTCACGAGAGGAGTCATGAGTTCGGCCATCAATTGGGAAGTACTGGAAGATCAATATTTTTCTGACGAATGCTACAGCAAAGAAATTAAACAAATGGTGAAAATGGTCGAAAACGACGACTGTTACGCTGCGGGTCAGCATTTTGCAAAACATTTTCCTTCAAGCTTGGATCACGTCAATCAGCTCGTTTCGGATCCGAATAATCGAATGAAAGTACATTCTGTTCCGACCGATCCAGCGGCCCCAAGTACGTATTGAGGTAAAGCATCTCGGATGGAAGCGCATGAGAAAAAACCGGGATGTATTTACGGTAGGAATTGTATTGCTCTCACAAAATAATTTATTTGCCTTTCCAGAAGGCCCCTCGATAAAACTGGTGGATTACCTGGGTTGGAGAAGCAAAGAAACGGTCCGTTCGAAAGACGAAGAAACCACAAAGAAAAAAAAAGGCGGTCAAGATTTACGAACGGATCTGCAAAAGCAAGAAGCTTTGCAATTCATGTGCGGCATTATGGACGAATGCACGCACTTGAGCAATTTTAGTGTCCCCGTAGGTTTTTTCAAACAAGCAGAATTTTAATTTTTTAAATGTTAGATTTTAATTTTTTTTTTTTTTACCAGGTTGACACTGAATTAATCATATCGGTCACGGCAAAGGGCGACGCTTACGTTCCCCGAGACGGAGTGACCGACTTGAGGCAAGTTTGGCCCGGGGTCGAAGTTCGTTACCTCAATTCCGGCCATGTAGGAGCTTTTCTTTTGCATCAGAAAGTTTTCAGGTAAATGTAAATTTTGGACGTCACACGAGACATAAAACATTTAAGCTTACCATTTTTACAGGGCTGCAATCATCGATGCTTTTAAAAGACTTGAGGAAAAATACTACAGACGGGAAGTCGACGTTGAAAATAAAACTAGTAGTTGACGTAATAAAAGTTTATCCTAAGAAAAAAAAAAAGAAAAGGTTGTGCCCAATGGGAGTTGATAAAATCAGGTTGGGGGACTTGTTTTTTTTTTTTTTTTCTTTTTCTTATCAATCTGGGGAGGCCCAAGAAAAAAATTTGTTAACAAAATTGTTTGACTAATTTTGTTCTAGTCAAAGACATGGGGTGGAGTCAGTTGTCAGTTTTTTTTTTTGCAACTTTTCGAAGCATTTATAAATCGAAGTTTTTTTTTAAATCCGCCATACTTATATTTTGAAACAAAGAAAACCACAAGATAACACACATGTTGAAAAATATTCCTTGTCATGCAGATATATAATATGCGAATTCAATGACGAAAGATGTATAACTTTTCTAGTCGCGAACCTATATCTATATATCTAAATAAATATATATTTTTACATGTACATATAAAAGTTTAATTTTTCTAATTTTTTTTTTTTTTTTAATTTAAAATTTTTTTTTTTTCTTTTGAAAAAAACCGGGATAATTTACCCGAACACAACGGCTAAATCTTCTTCTATTGGAAAAGTCTTATATGCTCTGTGTGGAAAAGTTTAAATGAAAAGTCTTCTATGCTCTGTGTGGAAAAGTTAAAATGACTTTCGTTCTTGGATCAAAGCTATTGACTCCGGCTCGGTAAGTAGTGTGTGTTGTTATTTTTTTATACAGATAAAAGGAGGAAAATCATGCCTGATGTTCTTCTAGGAGGATGATGGGCATCGTTCGTGGGGCCAAACTTTTTTGCCGTAACGTCAACATCCAACATGTGATTTTTCAAGCATTATAATCAAGGAGTTTTAAGAACAATTAAAACTTGTTCACGTCTTCAGGATGATTTTTCTAATCCACCAGCAGGTAATTGTTTTTTAATCTGTAATATTTTTTCTATTACAGATCTTAGGTTAATCTTAGGTTAATTGAATTAATTACTATAATTTTCAGTACCCTGGAGGAAACCGGACTATGTCAACATTTTACAAACAGCTCGAAGACGGGCGGCACTCATATCGCAAAGGTATTTTACGAATGAGCGGGACCTACTTTATTTAGACAGGGAATCCGAACCCTGTGACACATCGGTCTTCTTCACATGATACACACATGAGTATCAGAGGTGAATGCTGGCGGAAAAAAATCCTGACTGAAATCAGGTTCGAACCAAGACTCCACACGATCATTCGTTTCGGAGTCGAGCACGCTCGCCACTCAGCCGACGTCGTGTCACGCCCATTATGAGCATGAAATATGAAGAAATGGAAATAGATGTAAAAGTTTTGATGGATGTTTTCCAAAAATTAGGAGGAACTAGTTTAGAAATAGCAAAATTGAATAAGCTATTTGAATTATTAATAAAAAACTAAAATACCAAAGGTAGTTTGTCGCATTAAAGCAATAGTTTAAAAAACATGGCTTCCATTTTTTTTTTTTGCATTTTTCTAACCCTTCTCCTAATCTTTTATCCATTTTAAAGAAATTAGCTCTATAATTAATTTCTGTATTTGTTAGATTATCTTTCAATTCAATTAGGCTTTTAAAATCTAAAACTTTACATATTTTTTTAAAGCAGATCTTAAGAAGTTTATTTCCTGCTTAAGAATTTATTTTTTCTTGTTTTTCAGGCACTTGCACCCATGGTGGAAATAGGATTTTAAAGAATCAAATTACAACAAACTTAAATTTTCAAAATCATTTTCATACAAGGAGCCACATGAAAGACTTAACAACAAAAGAGCTTCAAAAAAGTCAAAATCTAAAGCACCAAAATGATTTGAAACTGAGTTCTTTTCTCCAAAAAGCAACTAATATTTTACGCTTTGAATTTGTTTCTAAATGGAATCTAATGAATGGCAAAAGATGGCAGGATACTGAAGAGGATCGAAAACAGTTTATCAAAACTGTAGGACTCTATTGCTATTTGAATGGAGACTATCGCTGCCAAAAATCTTTGCAATCGGAACCAATTGCAGAATGGGATCTGGGTCTACTAAAAGAATGTGTTGAGTGCCTAGATGCTGATTGGTCATGTACATATTACGTAAGCATGATAAGGGGGGGGTTTCACACTTTCTTACGTAAGCTTTTTTCTACTCTGACCAGTAATTTTTGAAAATAAAATAATAATTAATTAATTAATTTCTTGTTTTTTAAAAATATTGTAAATGTTGCGGCGAGCTAATATTACATTATTTTGTTACCGTCTAAATAAAGGTAACCTTCTCTTTAATTTTTCTCAATATAGGTGTTTATATTGGTTTATTTCAGTTCCATGAATTACCGAAGTCGAGTGCCATTGATTTAATTAAAAAAAAAAAAAAAAAAAAACTTACGTAATATGGAGGGGGGGGGGGGTTGCCAAAATCTTACTCATGCTTACAACGGGGGGGGGGGGGGGGGGGGGGAGGGGGTTGAAAATGGCAAAAAAAATGCTTACGTAATATATACACGACCCCTGATGTCAATTATGATGTTTACAAAAAACTTCAGCTAATTGAAAATAGCATGCTTTGGACTGTTATCACAGATGAAAAATATCAAATATATTGGAAGAAAATCAGTATTTTGTTATTCGAGCTTGATGTGTCTTCGAAGGAGATTGATGAATTCAAACCTCACACCATATGAATCAATCGAAATTGATCCAAAAGCCAAAGATTTGATCTTTTTGGCAGATCATGTATTTGATGAAGGAAGACGAAAAGATTATATAGAGTATTACACAAGAGTGCTATACTCTTTCGATATCCCATATGCTGAGCTTTCTAAACTTTATATCAAGCGGTAAATGGATTTAATTTTCACTTGTTGCTGTGTTTAAAAAGTGTTATCTAGCCTAATAGGATTCTTTATTTTGCAGTTCCAAAGCATACTTTCAACTTGGTGACATTATTTCCGCCGAAAAAGATGCTGACCGTGCAGTTTATTTCTCCAACTTAGTGCAAAAAAGAAAGGATTAAACAAAGATTATTGCAACAAAGCAGTATATGGAAATACTTCTTGGGTTCTTCAATTTATCACTTTGTGTTTGTTTTTTCAAGGCTTTTTTTTTTTTTCAGATTTTAAATAAAAATTTTCTTACGACTGTTTCAAAAGTTGATGTTTATATCCTAAGAAAAAAAAAAGTAAAAATCGTGCCCAAGGGGAGTTGATAAAATCAGGTTGGGGGACTTGTTTTTTTTTTCTTTTCTTATCAATCTGGGGAGGCCCAAGAAAAAAATTTGTTAACAAAATTGTTTGACTAATTTCGTTCTAGTGAGTCAAAGACATGGGGTGGAGTATTTTGCTGCCGCAAGTAAAGCTTGAGACTACATTTTTTTTTTGAAATTGTCAGTTTTTTTTTTTTTTTTTTTTGCAACTTTTCGAAGCATTTATAAATCGAATTTTTTTTTTAAATCCGCTATACTTGTATTTTGAAACAAAGAAAACCACAAGATAACACACATGTTGAAAAATATTCCTTGTTATGCAGATATATAATATGCGAATTCAATTACGAAAGATGCAAAACTTTTCTAGTCGCGAACCTATATCAATATATTTAAATAAATATATACTTTTACATGAACATATTTTCAAGTATAATTTTTCCAATTTATTTTATTTTACTTTATTTTATTTTATTTATTGATTTTTTTTTTTTTTTGAAAAAAACCGGGATCATCCACCCGAACACAAAACACAACTTGAGTCGTGAAGTGTTAGTGTTGGCAACTGGTAACTACGTGAGAGAGTGACTTCCGTTTCTCCTTTAGCCATGTGTATATAGTAGTCTCAAAGTGGTTGTTGTGATTTTTCAGGTCGGCGTTTAGACTTAATAGAGCGTTTTATTCGATGACGATCCCTTAGATTTTACGGGGAACAATTAAAAACAAGGTTCGTACAACCTTTTAGTACGAAATAATTGCAAAACCTTGTTTTGGACGAAAACGTAACCGCTTTTTCGTCGTGCACGTTTTTTGTATTGTTTTGACCTTGCTCACAGGATTCCACGGTGAGATACGCAGAATCGATTTCATATGTAATTTTTTTGGCTGAGGTTACAATTCCTCGTGTAACGTAACTTTTTTGTTGCTGGAGACCCATTGAAGACTTTGCCTATTTATATCGGAAGGGATTTGAACGAGAAAAACATTTCAAAACGCCGTGAGTTTTTCAAAATGGCGGATGCCATCGTTACCATATTGTCCGGTTTTTATTTCGATCCGAGGGCTCAACACCGGTTCGGAAATTTATTTTGAATAATGTAAAGCAAAGCGGGATTCACGGAATCGTAAAACGCAAGAGGACGGCAAGATCGAATCTATTCGATCCGTGCCTCGTGTTACAAAATGGCGACTCAGCCGAGTTCGGAAAAAGAGACGGTCGGCATATCTTACGCTGGTGCGGTACTTAACCTCAAAAACAGCATGGATTCAAACAAAGAAAATATCGACAAAAGAGAGTCGAAAGAGAAGCCGGGAGCAGCGTCTCGCGTCAAGTCTCCCAAGAGGGAAGAATATCCCCAAATAAATTCCAAACACGGTCGGAATAAACATATCGGGAAGCAACCCTCGTCGGAGCACTCGACCGTCAAAAACAAAAAAGAAACAGACGTCAAAGAAAAGCCCAATGAGGAAAGCGAGCTTTCTGGTAAAGTCAAGTACGTGGAAGCTCCGTTGCCTCAAGTGAACCCTTGGACCAAAAAAAACTCGTTGGCTCATGTCATTCCCAGCAACAACCATGTATTGGCAACTGGTGCAGCAGTTGAAAGAAATGTTGACAAGAGAATACTGCAACCGCAACAGCAATCTGCATCATTAGGTAAGTCCAAACAAATAACAGTAGTAACAGTTTCATTTACCTGTCATTGATTTTATGAACAGTCAATTTTAAAATAAAATTAATGATTTTTTTTTTTGAGTACCAGTAGTGAAACATGCAATTCAAATAAAATTGATCCAAATAAAAACCTCACAAAGAACTGGTTTAAGGAAAAAGTTGGAAAATTTGGAAAACTTAAAATTTTATTGCTCTTGAAAATTTTAAATCTGTTTATGGTTTTTTGTCATTTACCTTTAAAATATACACATGATTGAGAGATATAAAACAGCTGGCTATTTATATTAATTGCTTGTGACATGAAAGAAAGATTTTCATTTTTCAATATCTTAATCTTTTTTTTTTTTTCTCTGAGCTTGACTCTGTAAAGAAATGAATAAAAAATTAAATTAAATTGAAAACAAGCCAAAATCAGAAAATGGCAAATTGTAATTTGGGTAGTATTTACTGAAATTTTATTGATTTTTTTTACGTATGTGATAATCATCCTGTGTTGTACATTTGCAACAATTTCAAGTTTAATTATAAATTTTTTCCGAAGGAAAAAAAAATACATTTTGTTATTTAAGTGGTTTAATTCCCTGCGAATTAAAATGCAGGTTTATCAGAAATATATACACGTTACACACATTTTTCGCTCGGACAATCGCACGATAAAAAACGAAAGTAAAATATTGATTCAAGTGCAGTCGAGTTCGGTTTGTGTGTTTGTACATTTGATGGTTGGCCTTGGACGTTTAATTGCAAATTTTTTGTAATTCATTCAAACGATTTTTTAAAAAAAGAATAAAAAAATGTCAATTTTAGATAATGACGCGTCCGTTCCTTCATTGCCTGCCATTGTTAAAGCAGAAAGGGATCGTCGGAAAATCAACAGAAAAGTAAGTTAAAGAAGGCTTGTGTGATTTGTAAGTTTAAGAAGAAAACAAAAAAAAAAAAAAAAAAAAAAAAAATTTTTTTGTCTTTGCAATTCTAGGCCAGCAATTTTACCGACGTGGACGATTGGCCCACGTTGGGCGAGACGGCTCACGGATCGGATAAAAAGAATCATGTTGCACCGGTGACCAACGGAGAATATAAACACAACGGAAATCATGACGACAGCGACGAGAGTCAATCGTCGTCACAACTAAACAATCACGATAATCGATCCAAAAAAGGTAGTTAAGTCATGGGATAGCGGATTATTTCCGTAGGCTATAATTTTTTTAAAATTTTTATTCTTGGGGTTCCAGGATCGAAACACAAATGGTTACCTTTAGAAATCGGTTTGCCGAAAGGGAAAAAAGAACGGAAACCCGACGAAAAAATGGAAAACGAGAAAGAGGACTGGAACGAAATTTGTGATATCGAAAAACTGGAAAGGAACAGAGACAAAGACCATCAAAAGCGAGGATTTCCACGCTACGGAAATCGCGGCAGAGGGCGACAGAGAATTCCAAGAGGAAATTATAAGCAGCACCATCCAATTGATTATTCCGATTACCCGGCGGAATATCCCGTTAGTTGCAAATTTATTTCGTTCACCACGAGGCTGGCAAATAACCGTCCCTTTTTCTTTGTAGTCGACCAAAGGGAGCGTGGCACCCGCGGCCGCTGCTGCAGCTGCCTCTGCAGCCCCGGGACCGTATGTGATACCCTATGTGCAAGTGGATCCTCAGCCGGCTTTCGCACCGGAATCTGGGGCCGGTTTTCAAGTGATGAGAGTCAACGAGCCCACTTTGCTCGATTACGTGAAAAAACAAATGTAATTTTTTTTATCTTTTTTTTTATGTAATTGATATGTCAATTGTGTTTTCTTTATTTTTTCAGAGAATATTATTTTAGTAGTGAAAATCTCGAAAGAGATTTCTTCTTTCGTAGAAAAATGGATCCGGAAGGATATATACCGGTATCTTTGATAGCTTCCTTTCCTCGCCTTCAAGCCCTGACCTCCGATCACACGGTAGTTGTGGACGCCATAAGAAGCTCCGATAAATTAGAAATGAATCATTTATTTAAGGTAGGTAGGAGGGGAAAATTGTCCAACTTTTTACAACCATGTTGTGTTTATAACGTAAAACTTGACATTTCAGGTGCGGACAAAGACGGAACCGACCAAGTGGCCAATACCGGACAAAGTGTCCAACGTACCCGGTGGAGGAACCCCGACCGTTCCTCCGATCATACCTCCTCCTCCTTTGATTCACGCTTTCGCTCCTTTTCCGTCTTTCCTCCCCGACTCTCCGCTCTTTCAACAGCGTGGAACTTTGGGAAAAAGTCATTATGATAATTTAAATCCGGATGTACCGGAATTCGTCCCAGTCAGTCTTTCCGGCAGCGTAGAAGAGGACGTTTCCGAAGCCGAAGAAGTCACCGAAAACGAAATAGGTACTTAATTTTTACAAAAGCATTTAATGCTTTCATACGCACGACGAACTGGTTCCGCCGCTCTAAGGCACGGAAACATTTGATCTAATTCGTGCCAGATTAAAACAAGTCTCTGGTTATTCTCGGATTCGTCCGGTAACGTTTCCGGTGCAAGCCACCGACACAAGGGTTGTTCATAGATCTTTTTCGTATGAAATAATTGGGCGTGTCTCTTTTCAGTCACAGACCAACGAGCCCCAACAAAGGGTTCGGTTTCGGCAGACTCCCCCGTCCCAGCCGCAGATGATTTGCCAAAATTTAATGAGAAAACCGACTCGCAATTGCCTGTTTCCGATCGCACGCTCGAAGGCGGTGGAAAGGAGCAAGGTAAAATTAATGTGGAAAAGGAAGGAAAAAATTTGCGCCAAGAGGACGAAAACGACGTGTGGCGGGAAGTTAGAAAGAAAATTAAACCTCCTCACAGGGAAAAAACGGAAGAGGAACCTAGATCCGTCAAGACTCACGTTTTTGCAGATACGGAAAAGGAAGAACTGGATTTTCAATTCGACGAGGATTTGCAGGTCCCAACTGGGAGGCATAATACATTTTCCGAATGGTAAATGAACCGTCTCACTGTCGAAACAAAAGCAAAACATTTTTGATAATTTGTTATTATTTTTTTCTTACAAGGTCTGAAGACGACGACGATTACGAGCTGACAGACGAACAGATTGATAAATTGTTGATAGTTACTCAGAGTCATCCCTCGACGAGGCACGCCAAGCACGAAGGCTACGATCGAACCGGAGACAAGACCACCAGGGTGAAAATGACTCAGGAACTCGAGCAAGCCATCAACGACGGCTTGTACTATTACGAAGAAGACTTGTGGAGTAAGCAGGAGCAAAAGGTACGTGTTAGACTTTTTGCAAAATAACCGAACACACGAGTTTAAAATTTTTTTTTTCTCCCAACAGTCCTTATTTTCCGGAAGTTACAAAACAGTTCAAATCATCACGCAAGATTTATTCGAAAAGATTAATCCTCAAGCAAGTAAAAAGCAGTACAACAACGAGATTCCACCTCCGCCTCCACCTCCTCCGCCATCTTCGGTTTCAAATTACGAACCTGCACCACAGGAAGAAGGTATGCAGTTTTTTTTTATTTTTATTCGCATTCGTTTTTTCCGCACTTGGACTTTGGTTTCTTTACGCGAAAGTGCTTGTCGATGGCCTTTCGATGTGAATTTGAGTGCAAAATAAAAGCGAGGTTTCGCTGACACCAAAGACTTATTAATTTGGAGTTCGATAGTAGGTCTCGCTACAAAAAAATTGTAAAGCACCTCTCAGTTGACCGATCCTTTTTTTTTTTTTTTTTTTTTTTTTTTTTATGTCTCTTTTGTTCAATAATATTTACGGATTTTTTCAGTTCGTTCGAAGAAGAAAGCTTCTCGCCGCCACGTCCCCAGATTTTTCGCTGTCGTTAAAGACGAAGTTCCTTTAGACGAAAACACTCCGAGAAAACGGAAAACGAAACACAGCAACAATCCTCCCGTTGAACACCACGTCGGCTGGGTCATGGACGTCAGAGTTCACAGATCCAGAACCTGTTCGATAGGGTGAGTCTCAAAGCGCCAACGGCGGTAAAAGGAAAAAAAAAAGCACGAGCTAGAGCCTTTTAAATCTTTCTTCTCCGGTTAAAAGGTGTAGAAATTCGTGCAAAATAAAGAGAGGCCGAATCTCGTTGTTTGTTTTCGCAATGAAATCAAAAAGAAGAAAAAAAAAGTTTCGGCCGACATTTCCAATTGCTTTATATCGTAAAAATGTGTGTGCATGAGTATGATTTTCTTTTTTGTTTTCTTTTTTGTAACAGAAGCAGCACAGGTACTTCGCCAAACGAGACAAACTTGTCCGGAAGCGCGGGTTCACTGGCTGGATTTCAACATCCATCTCATTCTTTGCTCAAAGAAAACAATTTCACTCAGCAAGTCTATCACAAATATCATTCTCGGTGCTTGAAAGAAAGGAAGCGCCTCGGAGTCGGTCAGTCTCAGGAAATGAACACGCTTTTTAGGTTTTGGAGTTTCTTTTTGAGGGAAAATTTCAACAAGACAATGTATACGGAGTTCAAAACGCTTGCGTTGGAAGATGCCTCCGCAGGTTTCCGATACGGATTGGAATGCCTCTTTAGATTTTTCAGTTATGGCCTAGAAAAGAAATTCCGACCGGAAGTTTACCAAGATTTTCAAGCGGAAACGTTAAAGGATTACGCGACAGGTAGGCCAAGAAATTTTGCTTAATTTCATCCGGTTCTTGATAATCAGTCTGCACATGATGATAAATTTTCAAATAGTTGTCTTCTTTTCCCGACAGAATCCTCTATTGGTGATAATGAAAATCTGAGAGCAGACATTTCTTTTTAAATTAAAAAAAAAAAAAATTTTTTTTTACTCCTGAGTGTATATTTTTTTTATTCCTGTCTCAAATTTTCTGTTTGTTTTCAGGTCAATTATACGGAATGGAAAAATTTTGGGCTTTTCTAAAATATTACAAACACAGCTCCAAATTGCAAGTTGATCCGAGATTGAGGCAGCATTTATCCAAGTTTACCTCCGTCAACGACTTTAGAGTAGAACCGGTAAGATTTTTTTTTTCTTTTACCCAATGCCAGAAATGAACTTTTTAAAATTTTAAACTTTTTTTTTTCAGCCAAATTCACGTGGAAAACGGCGAAACAGATCCGCTTCCGAAAGCTATTCCGGAGACGGAAGGCCTCAGCCTTGGCCCGCAGCCATCCAAAAGAGGATAAGAAGGTACTCGGGAGGAGCCGGCTTGCAAACATTGGAAACCACCGGAAGGAAGAGACACGATTCCTTCGGATCTTCTTACGGAAGGAGGAGAGCCAATTCTTTCGGTTCGGCAAGGATGTTTTCCGATCCGGAGCCGAAAACCGACGATGCCAAAACCGAGGAACCCTCTGAAAATCCGGAAACCTCCGAAAAAAAAAGCAAAAACAAAGCCAGAGTCGCCTTTAAATTAAACGGAGAGACCAAATCGATTCTAGACAAAGAGGGTAAAGAGTCGACGATAAGTGCGGAGAATGAACCTAAACCTAAAGGCGCCGCACAAAATTGATTTTTTTTTTTTAAATTTCCCACGCTCGGCATTTTAACAAAATCGCATAAAAATCTTGGCTTTCGAGATTCGGACGATATTATTATTTTATAACAATTTTAGTCTTGCTTCTCAAAAGACTGACCCGAGCATTTTTGATAATCTTAACTCCTACATATTATTATTTTTTTTGTTTTTATTTTATCTTGTCAACGGTGAAACTTTTTTGTTTTGTTTTTAAAAACGATTTTTGACGGATGCCTCGAAAAATTTCGAGTTTTCAAGTTTCCCGTATTTTTTAAAAGTTAAATATCGCATAAATCCAAATTCCTGCTTACAGTGCCTTTCAATTTGGAGATAATTTTAATTTTTTTTTTTTTTGTTGGTTTTTAGTCTCTTTAGAAAATGAAATGCTTGGTCGGAAAAAGACGACGACGCCCCCATGGGCCAAGTAACTTTATTATTAAAAATAAAATAAATTTGTTATTCTAGTGGAAGGAACAGGAGAAAAAGCAAATTTTTTTTTCGACCAATGTTTTGTTACGTGTTAAGGTTTTTTTTAGTTGTTTTTTTTTTCCTTTTTTAAATAGGTGAACATACTTATATATTTTGTAATTAAAAAATTATATTGCGCAACAGGCAAGGACGTCATTATAAAAACGACTGAATTAGAGTAGCTAAAATCGTATGCCAAATTTCTGCATATAAAAATTCCTGTTAGTAATTACTACCATTACATTAAAATAAATACACAAGACTGTAATATTTTTTTGAAAAGAAAAAGGAAAAGAAAATTAATTTAGTCATGTAAAATTAGTTTTGTAAAAGCATAGGCAATTTGGTGATTTTTTTTTTTTTTTTTTTTTTTGCCGATGGAAAGAAGGACCGTACATTGTTGTAAATATACCGTTTATATACTTTAGAAATCGTTTAGAATTAAGTCGGATCAAGTCGCTTTATTTTTTTGTATATAATTGTTAAAAAATTTAATGATTTAAATATTTCGTACGCTTTCGGAAAAAGTTGATAGAAAAAAAAATTGGTTTGTTCTTCCACAAATGCCGACTGCGTACGTTCTTTTCGTCGCTAGTTTTCTACTTTGTTTTCCGTGTCAATTTGGCGAAATTTTCAGCGGTTCTGTCTGAAACCTAAAGCAAGCCTTTATAAATTGCCTCTTGTAAAGAGCATCAATTTTTGCATCGAGCTGCTTAAGACAAACCGGTGTAATTCTCATCTTTTTTTTTCAAGTTGAAGCCGGCTATCGGGCCGGTTTTTGTCCTTCGAAAAACTTACTATTATCAATCTTTTGTTATCATTTGACTTTAAATTTTGTAATTTTATTTAAATATCAAGTTTTTTTTTTTTTTTTTTTTTTTTTTTTTTTGCCCGTTCTCGGTTGTGCACGGTCGAATTATCTTTACAAATGGCTGTATATTTCTTTTTTTTTTTACTATATCCGATATCTTATTATTATTATAAATAAAAATACGACTGCAAAATGGAATATGTTTGGCTTATTTTGTAAACATGACGCGAGAGTTGCATGTCATGCGAAGTCGTTGGAATTATATCGAGCAAATGTGATTGATTGGTTTTTTTTTTTTTTTTTAAATCAGCCAATCAGAGTTGCAGGTCAAACCAATGACTTTTTACGACACGTCTCGCGAATCCGAAACGTAAAAAACCTTCCAACAAAATTTTGTTCAAAGGGGAAAATGAAAGGAAGATCAACATTGGGTTTCCGTTATCGTGGCAAGGAACCCATATTTTTTCCGCTCTTAAAAGCTTTGGCAAGTGTTACGCCTGCGTTTCATCCATTCAAAGTGGTTTAGATAACAGAAAAAGTAATTTTTTAAAAATATTTTTAAACGTTAGATCGAAAAACCAAAGAGCATCGTTGCCGAGCTGTAGCCTTGTCGCCAGAATTACTAATTAGTTGCACTTTCTCCTATTTTACCCTGCGCTGTGAAGGGCTTAATTTAGGTTTAAAAAAAAAAAAAACAAGGGATGAGACTGGAAATGACCTTTGCCCAAAAATTAAAATAAAAAAAAAACCGGGACAGATCTGTTGTCAAGTTTAAGCTCCACGCGTCAAATAATAACTTTCATCAATAATTTTTATGCATCTTCCGCTGGTGGACGGCCGAAAAAAATACTTAATTTCATGGCTTTCGTGGAGTTTTTTAAGGAACATAAATATAAAACCCGATTGACAATTTTTATTTTTTGAAATTAAGGAAAACATGAAGCGAGAGGGTGGGTGGTCAAACGAAAAAACGCCCCATTTTGTGTAGCACCATTTTTTTTATTTATTACAAGTGGTGGCGCCAGCAAAAAATTCTCACAGATTTTCGGGTCTGTCGTTAATGTCGATTTCGTGTTTGTTTAGTTTTTAAATATACAGCATATTTGCAACCATTTCGACCTATTTTTTTCTTCTTTTTTTTTTTAAACAGAAACAAAGAAATTAAAGCGAGAGAAAAAGAAAAAAAAAAAGGTTTGTTTTTCGAACGTGACGTAGGATCCAAGAAAATATCCGGAATTAAGACAAATGGATTTCGCGACGTTTTGTTTATTTGGAACCCGGGAGCGGAAAAAGGGTTTCGAGGCTTTTCTTTTTGAGGCGTCGAAATCCTTTTGCCTCTCCCGACCGAGGAAACGGGAAGCGAACGTCGAACGTTTTTTTCCGCTCCATTATATAAGAAAAAAGAAAGCGGAAAATTTCGTCAGTCTGTCGATTTCGTAATAAAGATGAGGGTTGATTTTTTTTTCGGACGAGTCTTTCTTGTCGTCCTTTTCGCGTTCGCGACCGTCGCTTCCGATCGGGGTGCCTCGGCCGTTTCGAAACCGTCCCGTTCGGACGTTTCCATTCGAACGGGGAAACGCCAGCTCTCGTTGGGGCGAGGCATCCTCCGCGGAGGCACCTCCGCAGAAGGATCCGTTTTTCTCTCGGACGAAATTCCCTTCGAAGCGATCGCGATCGTCTCTCCCGGTTTCGACAGGAAAAAAAACTCCGAGGATGAAGACGACCCGGGAGAAAAAGACTGGGCGGACTTTTCACGAGCTCTTTTCAATTTCGAAGGTACAAAAACTCAACTTGGTGCATTTTTTTTTTTTTTTCGTTGGTTTTTTTTTACCACGGAAAAAATTTGCAGGAGGAAGAAAGAGAACGTCCAACTTCACTCCCAGGCTGGGAAGGGACTCCGCCGAAGAATACGACGAAAATTCCGTGGATTCCTCTTATGGAAAATCCTCTTCGAGATCAGGAAGTCGAGTAGGAGGAACCTTCGTCGGGAGCAACAATTTCACTCCGAGATTGGGAAGATACGCGATTCCTCCGAGGTTTTTTGATCGAGACCGTTCGTAGCCGTAACTTTTTTTTTTTTTTTTTTTTTTTTTTTGTAAAGAGATAAAATGGAAGGAGGAGTCTCGGGTTGTTTGGTTGTCGAAATGATTTTCCCTTTGAGTCGTGTGCCAGAGCAAGGCATCTGGTTTTTCGAATTCACCGATTTATCGGCATTCCTTCCGTCTCGGTGTAAACATTATTATATTATACGCGTAAAAAGACGTTAATTATACATAAGGCGATTCCTCGATTCGTTTTCCTTTTTTTTTTTTTTTTTTTCATGAACCAGAAACTCGAGACGTTTTTATATATCGAGTTTCGTTTCGTCACTTAAAATTACATTAAAAAACACGGATCATAAGTGTTTCGTTTTAATCCGTCCATTAGTCGACTCCGATCATCTTCCTTTTAACTTTTTAATTGACGTAATAAATCTCGAAGGAAAAAAAATGCAACCGTTTTCGAAATTGATTTCTCACGCTTTTTAATATTTTCGATCTAATTTTTTTTTTCTCGTACAAAACCTCGAGGAATCGCTTTCGATGAAAAAAAAAAAAAAAAAAAAAAAAAAAAAAACGAAAAGAAAACAAATGTAAAAATAAAAGGGGAAAAAAAATAAACGTTATTTTATTAATTATCTTTACCCACGTGTTTTTTTACTCATTAAAATCCCGAAATTTATGTTTCAACGAAAGATCATATTCAAAACATCCGTTAAAGGGTAATCGTTTAACCTCCGATCACGTGTTTTTCGCTCTTTTTCAACGAAACAAAATAAAAAATTACGGGTCGCGTTACCGCGATAATAATTTCCTAGATAATTGACACGGAGAAAGAGACAAAAAGAAAAAGCGGAACGGATCCCCGGGGGCATAAATCTAAAACGTTCCCGGGGTAATTACGTTAATTGGGGCGCGATGCGACACCCTTCCCGGAGGGGGGTTCCAAATCACCACGTGCTTATTTTTCCTCACTAAATTATATTTTATATTTCCATTATCCTACCATTTATGTATTTATAATCAAATTTACAAAATCGAAAAAAAAAAATAATAAAATAATTAATCGTAAACGGTTTGAAGCCCTCCTTCCTGTTTGAGTTCCAAAGCCCAAACGTGTTGGGGCCAGCCCGTTCGGCCTTTTCCTTTCTTTTCCGATCGTTCGTCTCCGAAGAAATTCTGCAAGAAAAAAAAAAAAAAAAAAAAAAAAATTTTTATTTGGGTTTTATTAAATTTGGGGTTATATAAATGGAAGGGTAGGATAATTCGTTTAAGGGGGTGTGCGAGGTCTGTTGTTTACTCTTCTCGATAATAAAAATCTAATCGTCAGAGATATTATCTCTTATTTCGCAAATCGAAAGGGGAATTTTCATTAATTTAATAGAAGTGATCTTACCGAATCCTCCGATTCCTTTTTAGAAGAACGCCGGTTCTGGTTCGCCAAATCGGCCCTAAATTCCGTTCTGACGGCGTCGGGATCGTCGCTTGCTAAAACTCCTATTAAGAAAAAAAAAAAAAAAATGAAATAAGGTCCCGCCTACCAGAGATCAAGTTTTAAAGAGATAAAAAGTCATTAATTCCCCAAGCTTTAATCCTCTGATATGTTTTTAATACAAAAATAAGAGACCGCTATTTCCTTCCTCATAGGCTAGGTATAGAAATTTTAATGAGCTTAAAATTGGAAAAATTTCCTTAGAGTTTGACTTTTTATTTTAAAAGTTGCCAAGAAATTTTCTTGAGAATTAAAAGAAAAAAAAAATAGTAGCAACGAAGGAAAACTTTGGAAATAAAAACGAAATAGTTTTACTACATGGCGAAAATTTTCTAATTTCCAAATTTTAATTTGGGATCGGATGGGCCACATATTACGTAAGCAAGTAAAGGGGGGGGGGACTTGAGGGGGTCTGAAATTCATTAATTTATGCTTACGTGATATATTTACGGCCCCTCTTTGGCCCCCAAATATAAGATTTCTCATTAAATGCCAAATACGGAATTTTAGGAAATCCATACAATTCAGTTCGTGAGGGAATATCGTCTGGGAAAACCTGCTGACAGCTTCATTTGACTTTCATCGTAAAAGAGTCATCCGAGTTTAATACAAGAAATTGGCAAATTATTAAATAAAATAATATCTATTTTTTTGGTTCACCCCCCTCCCCCCTTCAAATTCGGAATTTTTTACGGTGCACAGTGGCCCGTCGGAATCTCATCCCTCGCTGGAAAAAAGTGAACACAATATTCAGTGCATTGGGTTTTTGAGAGTACTCCGTTTAAGTTTGAAGTTATTTTTTTTTAATTTAATATGGCGGACATCAAGGGCTAAAAATCACCCTTTTGTGCTTATATAATAAAAAAAAAGGTAGCATTAAAGCTAGAGATAAAATTTTGGTTTTTTAAAACCTTGCATCTAAGTGACAATTTTTTTTTTCACAGTTAAAATTATCCTAAAATGCTCACTAAAGAGACTAGAAGCAATTATGGAAAACATTATTGCACTTTGCAAAAGAGTTTTTAAAAAATAAAGTCGTTTTAAGTATAACAAGGCTAAATTTATACGGAAAAAAAAGTTCGGTTCCTGTTACTGAATGTTAAGTTGGGTCTTGTGACATCTAAACATTTGAGTTGACAATACTAAAAATGAGGAAATTATTACTAAACGTTATTAATCATTACGAACTCTAAGTAATAATTACTAAATTTTCGGTATTATCTACTCAAATGTTTAGATGTCACAGGACCCAACTTAACATTCAGTAACAGGAACCTAACTTTTTTTCTCCGTGTGGAAAAAAATTAAGAAAAACTTGTGTCCTTAAGGCCTAACCTAACCAAACCTAACCTAACCTAACCTAACCTAACCTAACCTAACCTAACCTAACCTAACCTAAACTAAACTAATCTAACCTAACCTAAGCTACAGCTAATCACCTGAGTTCCGAACTTCAAGAGCGGCTCATCTTATTTTCGGAAATCTTGGCAAAAACTTAACAGGGTCGAAAAACGCGAATTTTTGAATTTGAAGACGCCCGATACGGGAATCGATGCCTTTTTATAATAATGTCAACCCTATAATTTTTTTCAGATATTTAAACGCCATCTCCTAGGTGCCACAATGGTCTCTTAAGTTTTTTAAAAGCCCATATAAGGGCATAAAAAGGAAGACTTTTTTTTTCTGAAAAAGGTATCATTTCATACCGGAAATTTTGCGAGGATTATGAATGTGAAATCTAAAATTCGTTTTTGTGTACAGCTTTTAAGCTAAGTGGGAAAAAAGCCTAAAGAATTTTAGTGTTTAAAAAAAAAGCCTAAAGCTTTAAAACCGTACACTTAAAATGATTTCGGACTTCATACTCGTAATCTACGCAGAATTTCCGATAGGAAGCAACACTTTTTTCGGCCAAAAAAAATTCTAAATTTTTTGCCCTGATATGGGTTTTTTCAAAATCTTCAAGTTCATTTTGACACCTCGAGATGCTGTTTAAAAAATCAGAATTAATATATAGCACTATAAAAAGGCATCGATTCCCATATCAGGCGTTTGTTTCAAATTCAAAAATTCGCTTTTTTCGACCCACAATGGCTTTCTTTTTCTTTTCTTTTTTTTTTTTTTTTTTATAAAAATTTTTTGGATTTTTTTTCGGCTAGAAACGAGATTTTGACCACTTTAGCGGTGTTTGCTACCCAGCGAAAAATGTGACTTACTTTAAGCGTCAAAATACGTCATCAAACACAGTCACATTCTGAAACGATTTTACGAGTCAAAATGATGTCTTTTTGCCTTTAAGAACCGGTTGATAATACAATTTTTCGGTGGATCACGTCAAGAAGACGCCTTATTGACGTCTAAAAGAGATGACATTAGCACTTCGAAATCGAGGTGACGCCGCAATAGGACGACAATAAGACGTCATCCACATATAATTTTGACGTGCAAAATCTCGGAAAAAAAGTCCCGGAAAATGACAATGGCTGACGACCAAAAAAGTGACGCGTCACCATGACGTCATCTTTTTATCGGGTAATCCCAAACTTTTGCCATCGCTAAAAGCCTCATCTTCTTGTTCATCGAATATTCTTAAACTGAAAGACATTGCGATCCGGAAATTGGTTGTTTCACCGAATTGATCAAGCTTTTTCTTCCCTGGTACGCATTTTCAAATCCGCAAATGTTCCGAAATATGGTCAATAAGGTGTCCCTTATTTTGCCAATTTTCGAATTTCAAATCGCTTACCCCCGAAAACGGTTCTTCTTAGTGAACTGATAAACCCGAATTTTTTAAAATTTTTTTACTCGAGGGGAAAGCAAGTCGCCACGACTTGAACTTAAAGTTCCGAAAATTGCCCCAAAAAAAAAAAAATTTTCGGCAATTTTTTTTTTTTTTTTTTTTTTTGCGAAAAAAATGCGACTTTTTATCGGAAATTTTCCGTAGATCACGAATCTGAAGTCCGTTTTTTTATATTTAGCCCGGTTTCTGAGCTAAAAGCCAAAATATGGCACAAAAAATGTGGTAAAATGACAAAACATACCAAGTCCTCAGTTTCACTCGTATTTCGGTCTCTAGCTCAAAAACCGGACTGGATATAAAAAAATGGACTTCAGATTTGTCATCTATGGAAAATTTCCAAAAAGAAACCACAATTTTTTGAGAAAAAAATATTGTAGATTTTTTTTCTCTTACGGCAATTTTCGGTAATTTAAGCTCAAGTCGCCACGCTTTTCCGTCGAGTAAAAAATTTTAAAAAAATTCAAGTTTATCAGTACACCAAGGAGAACCATTTTTGGGGGTAAGCGATTTGAAATTTGAAAATTGCCAAAATAAAGGACACCCTAAATCGGTTAATTTTATTCAATTTTGTCCGTACAAAGTTTTGAAACAAAACGTTTTAGCATGAGAATTCCGTTTTTGCGAATTTTTCGGATTCTAGCAAAAGCCCAGCTTTACTTCAAATAAAATCGGCATTTTTAAAATGAAAAAATCAAATTTAATTTTTTTTCAGTGAATGAGGAGTCGTTCAGGTCTAAGTAGAGTCTACTTTTCGACAAAAATACACACTTTTACATTTGGACACTGAAAGGAGGAAACCCGAGAAAATCTGGTAATCTGCTCAATTTCCTCCAAAACGGTCATCATATCCATCTTTTCAAATAATAAATTTGAACTTTATTTTATTTATTTACTTTTTTTTTTTCTCTTCAAATTATTATTGACGTAATCGAGTATGAGTAACTCTTTAAGAAAGCTCGGCAAAATATTTCAGGTGACTTTAAAAACTTGGAACTTACCCATTAGGTACCCGATGTAACTTGTGGCAAGCCTCAAAGTTTTAATTTTGGAAAGTTTGGTGTCTGCAGGAACGTTGGGTATGCAATCTCTCAGGTCCGCGAAAGCGTTGTTGATGCTTTGCGTCCTTCGCCTTTCTTTTTTGTTGGCCGTGTTTCTTCTTTTGACGACTCGAACCACGGAAGCGGGATTACCGCCCTCGCTTTCGTAATAGTTCTTTCCGTTTTCGTACCCGAAAAAGTAGTGGGTCGCTCCGTTTTCCGAGATTTGGTTCCCGGAAAAGTGCAACTGATTACCGTAATCGCAATAAGATAACCTGGGATCTCTTCTGGGAGAGGAGATCCCTTCTCGGGAAACCGGAGATCCCGAAGATACGCTTTCGTTGCAAGTCCAGTAACAGTCGCTTCTTTGAAATCTTTCGTATTCCGAATAATCGTTCAAATTTTGATTTTCCATTTCGATTTACATCGTCACCGAAAAAAAAAAAAAAAAAAAAAAATCGTAAAAAATATTTAAGGTAAAAATTGCCCGAACCGATGGTTCCCGTCTATTTGAACCGGAGAGAAGACGGGACGCGTGCGAACTCCGATCCCGGTCCGAGGTCCTCCCTTTTCCCCTTCGAAAAAAAAAAAAAAAAAAAAGAAATGGCGCGTTGAAGGTGGGATGGTCGTTTCGATCCGATTCCTTCCGACAAGATCGGATCGAATTTCTTTAATTTTTTTTTTTTAAAAGTCAAACTTATTTTACAAGCAATTTATTGCCTACGACTACGAAAAAAAAAATATGCATGAAATTTAAAACTTTTCGAAAGCTCCGCCTCTGCCACGGTTAACTTTTTCCACTTTTTTTCTTTCGCAAAGACCAAAATGCATTAAGTATTCGAAAAAATGTAAATAAAACACCGAAAAAAGAACTGACTGGAGAAAAAGTTATGAAATTTGGCTCTCTTAAATTTGAACAGTGAAATTTTTCCAGAGAGTTATGGAAAAGGGGGAGGGTCGGAGTCGACTCCGTGAATTGTCTGGGCGGGAATTTTTACGGCCTTCTGGTTCCTCCTCAGAGATAAGGATAATCAAACACAAAAAATAAAAAGAAAATATAAAACAGAAGCCTTTCTCTCCGTAATTTAAGAGATAAATTTTATCATATTCTTTTCTGGCTCGGGAACTTTACGAAATTACTAGGCCTATTTCTTTTTTCCAATTACATTTCCCAGAGAAAATAAAATTCTTCAACGAGGCTTTCATTATCCAGCACGTTTTTTTTTTTTTCTTTTAGGTTCTCCAATTTTTTTTTGTAATTAGCTAATAAGGGGTTTTCGATTGTGCTGAAGTCGAATATGATGACCATTTTTCGATCCGATCACTTTTCGAGCCGTGGTGACAGATTTTCGACCGAAAAAAATCGAAAGTAGCTTCGGTTTTTCAGGGATACCCGCTACGGAAGTCATCGGATCGAAAAACGGACTTCACAGCTGGATTCAGAAGCGTCGAAAACCCCTTTTGCCACGTCACAAAATTCTACTCATAATTTTTTTAAAGTTCCAAATTTTTTCAATCCGTAAAAAAATTTTGGAAATTGATTCGAAACACCAAAGATCCTTATTAGTTGGAGTGTCCTGAATAAAAAATGTCATTGAACATGATTTCTAAATCGAACAGGTGAGAAGTTCTCGCCATTTTTTGGCAAAAAAATCAATTTTTAGCCCAAAAAACCAAATTTTTAGTTATACCCCTACTCAGGCGCTGATCGAGGAAAATTGGGATAGTAAAATTCGTGTTCCTCAGGCTTTTCTTCATAAGTATAAGCAACTTTAAAAGGAAAAAAAAATTTCGGGGGCTCCAAATTTGTACATAAATTAAAATTAAGCCCAAAAAATCGGGTTTAAGCGCTAAAAAAGCACTAATAGCGACTCAGGCATTGGTCGGAGAAAATCGGGATGGTGAAATTCGTCTTCTACGTCGTCAAAAATACCTATAAAGTCCACTTTTTTAAAATTCAATTACGGAAAAATGCGCCAAATTTTCGTTTCATTAAATGCTAAGAAAAAAATTGTGGTTTAGGCCCTTTTTCTGCTCTGCGCCACCCCTAAATCGTTGAAAAAAAATTGTTTTAAAATTTTTCTTACGTTTTTACCCTAAAATAAACCAATTTTTTTGTGAAGAACGAAATCGGAAACACTTTTTATTTTTTTGATCGCCCTACCGGACACTTCTCTTTAATCCAATTTTCGCGTTCCTTTGGTATTTCTACTATTCAAGCTTTGAAGGCTCGTCATTTAAATTGATCAAGAGTGGTGTGTTTCATATTATTGCAGTTGGAATTATCGGTGATTGACACACTCTTTTCTTTTCCGGCTGGCCAAAAAAAAGCTCCACATCGCCACACCCACAATCCTCACTTGTAATAATTTCTTCGCTAAATTCTAACTAATTTTTTCGCCCGTTTTAATTCATTTTTTTTCTTCCTTTCTTTTATTATTATATTTAACGACCTCTTAAGCACATTTAACTTACCATTCTCTAATATAAACCTACCAGATCATTTTTTTTTTTACTCCCCTTTTAGGGGCCATTCAAATATGACGTCATCATTTTTTGAGGATTTTTGGACCCCTCCTCCCCCCCTCGTCATCATAAAATAGGCTTTTCTTATGGACATTTAACATGGACGTCATCATTCTGAAGACCCCCCTCCCCCCAAAAATGATGACGTCATATTTGAACGACCCCTTACATATAAATACCGATAAGATTTTTTTTTTAAAATTTAATTGCCTTAATTTAATTTAATTGCCTTAAATTGCCAAATTTCGGAAAATTTTCCCGGAAAATCGAAGAAAATTTCCCAAATGTTTTTTACTTTCATGAATTCGCACTTAAAGTTAACCTGCAACGCATAAGGGGCCCGCACTATGCGTTAAACCCCATAAGACGCCTACCAATTTTCAGTATATGCAACCAGCAACCCGCACAAAATTTGTTTCCTTCCGTAAAATGATCGGGAAAACGACTTTCTATACGTTTTCGACTAAGCTGATTTCAAATCTGACGTCAGAATGATCTAATTCTATTCGGAAAATCCAATATGGCGCAAAAAAAAAGAAATTATTAAAAATAAAAGACTTTACCATCTTCAGAATTTTGACTTCGGATTCGGAATCGGCAGCTCATATAACTATTTCTTCTGTGATATTATAACTATTAAAAATGGTACAATCAGGCAAGATATTGCTTCATTTTACACATTAGCATTAACTTTAATTACAAAAAATATCAAGTGCCATTTAGGGAAAAAAAATGAAAAAAGAAGACTTAATTCCTATCATGAATCAGAACGACAGCTTTCTCCTCCGAATGGGAAGAATCGTTAAAAAACGTGCTTTAAAATTTATATTTAGATACGGAACGTATGCGTGCATGAACCTTTACCTTCCTTTTTTTTAATCGTAGAAAAAAAGCTAATTAATTTTACAAAAGAAAGTTTGAGTTTGAATACTCGGAAACATTAAGGCTAACAACTGGCAACACAATATATAGGTATGAGCTTCCTTAAGGACAGCCAAGAATAAATAGTCAAATACATTCTAATCAAACTGGTCAACTTCATTTAGAAATAGCTAAAAGACAATTCACATCCTTCATGTTTTTCTTGAATACATTCACTTTCAGATTGAAGAAAGGAAGCTGACCTGACTTTCCTTTTTAAACTGATTAACTCCTATATTTCTGACAGCGTGCTTTTGAATAAAATTTCTTTTCAATTACAAACTCTGGGCCTTCGGTTAAAACTTCTTTTCCTTTTTTCCCCAAAATCTCTATCCTAAAGATTCCAATTTGGGTAGAATTACAAAATTTAAAACAGCGTTCTTTTTAGGGATGACTTTAGTGCCCATCTTACTTATCTCTTCATGCAGTCTTCAAATTTACTTTCATCTGGAAATGGTCACCCGCAAATTAGTGGACAATACAACATAAACCCAGTAGTGCTCCAATGTTGAACCATAATAATACTGTTTACCAAGATAAGGATACTTATTGCATAACATAGTTCTGAGGTGTGAAAAAAATAATACTTGTTATCATTAAGTACATTTTTATTACTTTCATGAGACAGTTAATGTTGCTGAACAAATACTTTCTTTCTTTTAAGGAAATTCACTCAAAAACTTTTTAAAGGCTTCCTTTGACTTTAAGGATGGAAATCTTATTGTAAGGTTACTTTTCCCATCGATCTCCACAATGTTCAATACAATTGTATCACGCGATTTTTCCTCAAAGCTTGGTACGTTCGTAGCGTGGAAAGTAACAAGCCCTTCAAAATTCGTATCTTTAATCCTCATCCAGTGATCTTCAAATACAATGATCACTTCTGTTTCGACCGAAGCGAACAATTCACCATTGATTGTTAAATTTCTAAATACGTTCAAATCTTTATCTTCCATTTTTCCTACGTAGAGCCTGTGAAATTACACTTTTTGATATTTCATCTGTCAGAAAGTTCCTAAGCAGTATTTTAACTTTTTAAATATTAAGTTGAATGAAACAGAAGGATCTTTATTCAGGGGCTTAACGATACAAAACACAAAGAAATTTTTTAGAAATTGATGCTAGTAAACTAACTTGTATGTCTTCTGCTCTGCCTGAGTACGGAGGGATTGTTTTCCGACTAGAGATGGGACGTATATGTATACGAGTATATGTATACGTATATATATACGTATACATATACGTATTTTTTCGATCAAAAATTAGTATATATATACGTATTCTTTCAATACAGCTTAAAATAAACAGAAAATTCCGAAATTTCAAGTCAAAAGTCTTTAAATTACTATAAAATTTGCCTACATTGATAAAAATACAGAGTATTTTAAATAATTAAGTCGCTAGAAGTTGCTGTTTCATTTCGTATTTGTTCGCGCCAAAAAAAACAGTGGAATTCAAATTCCGCCATTTTGAATAAATATACGATACGGTATACATATACGTATATGTATACGTATATATATACGTATTTTTACATTTATTATAAAAATACGTATTTTTCCCAACTCTATTTCCGACTAGGAATGTCTGATATACAGTATATTTATGTTTGTATATTTACCGGTATATATATACGTATATATATATACGTATACATATACTCATAAGTTAAACATGGAATTTAATTTAGGAAAAAAAGCTAGTATTTTTTCTGGCTTTCCTAGAGGGTTTTTCGGTCATTAAGTCAAAGAAAGGTTAATATATAGCTTATTTCAGTTTACTTATGTAATTCAAGCAAAGGAAAAAATCTTTTTTACTGGTTTTTAGATTTCTCTCCGTTAGGCGCTCAGTTATACTTCCAGCCATACGACGCCATTTTTGATAAAATGACTGTATGGCCAATAAAATTGAGACCGTGCAAAAGTTAAAATATTAGTGAATTATTGTCATCATTCATTAATTAACGAATAATTATCGATGTAAAGTCAAAATATTAGCGAATTATGCCTTTATTCTATCAATGAAAATTCATATAAATATACAACGTATACATTGGCTGGTATATATATATCCTGTATATTTAGACATCCCTATTTCCGCCGACATGGCAGTCGCCTGGCTCCAATAGCCGCAGCCATTATTTGTTATGACTTAAAGTTTTTTGATGAGGATTCCAAAAATATAAACAAAAGAAAATAACCAATTGAGGTTATGCAACGTGTTGATAGGTTTTGACGACGAAGTTGACAAGGCCTAGCTTAATTTCGTTAGAGTAGCTTCTTGTAGACATTATACATTTAAGATAGTATACATTTATTGATGTAAAACATCATCTTAACGGATTTTCTAGCTCCGTGATCCGCTTCCAAAATCGATTTCACTGTTTGTGATATTTGTGAAAAATGATGGGTCGAGATAGGATTGGCAGATCGTCAAAATACGCGAACAAAGTTTATTTAGTAAGCCTACCGGAGTTAGAAAGACAAGCCAGGATATGTCTCCGTGGAGGAGAAATTCAACTGTTTTTTGAAGGAAGCGACGTTATGAATTTGGCCATTCTTCAAAACAACATCCTCCAGTGCGCTTTAAGAAATGAAATAGTAATTATAAAGTATAACAAAATTAAAAAAAGGATTAATCGAGATCAGGAATCAAAGACAATCAAGTTAATATTTAATAGTGAACTGGAGGCAGAAGAATTTAATGATTTGCTTCAAACATTGTAAGTTCTATGTAAAAAAAAAAGTTGCTTTTGACTAATAATGTTTTCTTGCAGAAAATCAGATCCCTCTTCAATTTCATCAAGTCAATCGGAATCACCCTCAGGCTCCCATGGATCGTTCACAGACGATGAACTGCTATTTGATTTTGAGTTGAATGATAACAGGTAATTACGCAGGTAATTTTATTTAATTACTGACAACAAATACATCATTTTATTTTCTTGATGATTTGTTTATAATTCTTTAGATATCGAAAAATCTAATGACCTTTTTTTAATAAATTTAATGATCTTTAATATCTAATGAATTAAGTAATATTATGCAAAGAAAATAAACTTTTTTTTAAAATTGGGATTGAGTGACTAGTGGTGTTTTATTTCAGCTCAAACAAGTCAATGGATCCACAAGGGATTCTGCAAATTGAACCACCTGTGATTGAGTTAAATGCCGCCAGGGCATTTGAAAATCTAACAGAGCAAGAAAAAATGTATGCTCATTATTTAAGCAAAGCATCATGGTATGGGAGTTTGATTTGTCTGGTTCAGGTAAAAATATTTTTGTAAATAATTTTTTAAATTGTAATTTTAATCATTCTTTTAAATTTTAGGGTTCCCCAGAATCACCATTGTTATATTCTTTACTAATAAAAGTTTTCGGAAGTCAGCCAGTTGAGGATTTTAAAAAAGTAGCCTTGGAAAAAGGAATCAGTTCAGATGATTTCCAAGCTTTGCTGGCTTATGCAGCAAATTTTTTGTCGAATTTTACAAGCTTTGATCACACAAAACTCATTCCATCAACGCCAGTCACAGTTTTTGAAAAATTAATTACAATTAGTGAAGGCTATTGGAAGGAGCCTTCCATTGTTGATTCACTATGGGAGAAGTTAAAAGGGAAAATTTATCCATTAACTGATAAGGCCAAGACAATTGGATTTTCTAATAAGGTAAGTTTTACATGTAAAAAAAAATTTCATATGGGTTTAAAAAACCCTTAGTACAATATTGACTTTTTTTTTTAGGGAATAACAACGTTTTTATCGTCCAACATCACAAAATTAGACATGGATTTAATAAACAGATATCTTCGAAGAGATGGTATAGAAGCTTACAACACTAGAGTTTTTAAAACTAGATTACCGGACGGCAAAAAACATTACGAGATATGCCTGGCTTCGAAGGAAAAAGGCAGTTGTCCTGGTTTAACTGTAGATTCTGATGAATATGCAGGTTCTTTGTTCAGCGTCACCCGAGGGGACTATTCCGAATTAATGGGATTGGTTTCCGAAAATTTGGAAAAAGCGAAAGAATTCGCATCCAACGGAAAGGAAAAACTTATGATCGAAGAGTATATCGAGAGTTTCATGACTGGGTCTTTAAACGCGCATAAAATCGGTTCCAGGCACTGGATGAAGAATAAAGACCCTGTTATTGAGACTTATATAGGATTTATTGAAACTGATCGAGATTCAGCTAAAGAAAGAGCAGATTTTACTGGTTGGGTAGCAATCGTCAATAAAGAAAGATCTGCTAATTATACTAAATTGATAAATGCGGCTGAGTCGGTTGTTCCTGAACTTCCTTGGGGAAAAGACTTCGAGAAGGATCGATTTTTAGGACCAAATTGCACTTCGCTTGAAGTTTTGACTTTAGCAAATAGCAGATATCCAGCCTGGATTAACATACCGAATTGTAAGAATTTAAAATTTTGCAGCATACTGCTCTTTATGATTTTGTTAGATTTTTAGCTGTATAAAAGTTTAGTTCCTAGCTTTCCATTCTTCCAAAACGAGAGATGCTTCTGGAGCTTATGTTTTGACTAAAAGATCGAAAGGGGCCGATTTGTTTTGAGTCATCTTAATTAATCTGTAAATTAGAGGTGAACTGTCGTATCCCTATCAGCTTTGAATCGGGAGATAGTTCGAATGTTTTATAAAATATGCGCTTTGTATGCAGATGCGACAGTTTTCCTCTGACGCACAAATTTAAAGCTCAAAAAGATTTTAATGGACTTTTTTTTCGTTTACAGATGATTGCATAAAGCAAACCGAAGGATATAAATGCGTCTTGCTAGGCAACGTTATTTCTTCATCGTTAAAAGACACCAAAATTTCTTTCCTCACGCCAGATGATGAGCAATTATTAAAAGATTTCCAAACGAAATCTGTTGAACTTCAAATCGGCCTTCGGGAATTATTTGGACGCGGAAGCGGAAAATTGTTTAAAGAGGATGAAGAAGCGACGTTAAACTTTGATATTAATACAGTGGTCAACCCTCTAACAGGTGGAAAAATAGATAAATGGTACGGTGCTACGGAGAGCTTTGATTCGAAATTCTCGACCATCGCATCTTCGTACGAAGAATGCAGAGCGGAAGCTGTCGCGCTGTATTTAAGTTTACACCCAAAAGTAATTAAAATATTCGGGTATGAAGGAGAAGAAGCTGAAAAATTGGTTTATGCCAACTGGTTGTCAATGATGTGGAATGCAATAGTTAACGGTCCGGAATCGTATATCTCTGAGAAAAAGCAGTGGTTACAGGTATGTCTTCTCTTTTTCTTCTTAAGTTTATTTAACTAAGCTTGATTTTTATTTATTTATTTTTACAGGCTCATGCACAAGCCAGGTATGTTTTAATGAGAGTATTATTGGAAGCAGGTGACAATTTGGTGACAATCGTGGAAACTGAACCAGGAGAGAATCTCCTACTTACAATGGATAGGACGAAGATTCACACAGTGGGAAAGAAAGCAATAAAGGATTTCCTTTTGAAATTACAGGTGAGTTTATTTTTGAGTTTTATTGGTTTTAGTGTAACAGTGTTATAACACGAGGGTTTTCGGGCTAAAAAGTAATATATGTTCTTTGTTGTAGGTTTACAAATCTCTTGGTGATTATGATTCAGCCGAAAAAATGTATCAATGTTATTCTCAAGTACCTGAAACCGGATCCCCATGGTCCAACTGGAGAAAAATAGCTTTTCGACATTTAAAACCAAGGCATATATTTGTTCAGTGTAATACGGAAATAACAGGTAAATTTTAAATTTTTTTTCCTTTATTGAAAGTTTTTCTTAAATTTTCGCGAAAAAATGTAGTTTCAAATTTATAATAGAAACATTCACCCGTAAGCTTATTTCTAAGCTAATTTCTTAAGAATAATTGGCATCAATTGCTTTAGTTTTTAGGAGTTATACAGAATAAGTTGCAATAAACTGTTGAGAGATATTGACTTCAAATTTTTTAATTCACATGTTCGCAGAAGTCACAAAACTTTTATTTATTCCGACTTTGCAACGCTGGTTTTTACGGTTCTTCGGTTTTTATCATCAAACTTTTTCCACTTTATTATTAATTTATCCTATCTGTTTGTAAGAGTAAATTAGTTTAGTAAAGCATCGTAAGCTAGTACTGTACATCTAATTTCTCCCAAGCCCTGTTTATGTAGTTTCTATTAAGCCGGTGTACGTTTTTTGATGCTCCTTTAATACTAACTTTTATAAAATTTCTTATTTGCAGAAAACTCGGTTTCTTTAAAACGCTACGATCTTACATTTGGAGGTGTTATCCAGTCTTGGGTGGACAGATTTCCTGCTAACCCAAATATTCATAAGATTTTAAACGATTTGTGGATAAAAAATAAACCACATTTTCCTGAAATTGAATCTAGTCAGTAAATAATACTAAAGAAGTGTTAATTTGAAATATTACTATAAAGTATTAAAGTAAAAATTTAAACATTAAAAATAAATATGCAACTGATAAACATTAAAAATATAATATGCAATTGATATCGAAAATTATATTTTAAGTTTACACTAGAAATACAATTAATAATATTAAGCATTCCCTAATTCGTTTTTCTGAGGAAGCTGAAGATGTTTCAACGATCTCTTTTTTATGCATAACGCCCACAAAGGTATGTATACACATGATACATTAACTGATTTCATTAGTCAATAGCTGGATTTCAAATTTCATAGCTGGATTCAGAAGCGTCGAAAACTGTGCCAGCTTTAGCAAAACGTCTACTTTTGACCAAGAATGAAACAATAAAATTTGATTTGAAATGACTAATTGTCTTTTTCAACGACTAAAAATGATGGAAGATCTCGTCGTATTACGTCCAAATCCAAAAAATAATTCTACAGCATCTTTCACGACACTCAGATAATCAATCAATTTTGATGTATGACAATCTAAAAAAAGTATCCAGTTACGGAAAGTCCCCGGTTTGTAACTTGTAAGTTGAAGCGTGCGCGAAAAAATGCAAAAGCTTCAAATTTTTTGATGCGGGTAGCGAAGACGTCAAGTGTCAAATTTCAAATTGGAAAAAAAAACTTAGTCTTGTAAACCGAATTCTTTTTTTTTTTTTTTTTTTTTTTGTCCCGTGACGAATTTTTAGTCCTGGATGCTTGATGCTATACCTTTAAATTAAAGGATCAAAAACGGTTTCAGTGGGTAAGTCACATAAAAAATACTGCCGATTTTTTTTCCTTTTTTAATTGAATACTATTTCATCTATTTCGCTTACATGTTTTTAAAAGTAATAAAATCTAAATTGAAGGGAATTTCCCGCTTCGGTATATTCGTTTACAATAAAAAATAATAAAGATAAGGATGATGAGGATGAGGTTACGTAATTACAAGATCGAGGAGACTCATCTTTTAAGGCATAAAAATCAATAAGTTTCCACGAAACTGGCAGGGAACAAACCCGTTCTCCCTGTCCTTTGTTGCGTTCCTTTGTACCAACCGTCTTCTCTTTTTTTGTGAACATAAATGATGTCTCCCACCCTGAGCTCCAATTCGTATTCGCTGTTCGGGGGATAAGGTACGATGCACCGAAACCTGAAAATCCATTTTCATTTTACCGACTCTTTTCAACGCGAAAATTTTTATTCTTTATTTTACCTTTCTCTGACGGGAGGGACCAATTGTCGAGGTTTCCTTGCATCTCCGGCATCTAGGGAATTGGACTTTCTGTGGCTCGAGCTCGTCGAAGCAAGAGTTGTCGATCCGCAATCTTCGTTATGCCGACTGAAATCATCGGTATATATATTAATATTACAAAAAAGTAAAAAAAAAAAAAAGCCGATCGTCCTTTTCCGTGTTATTAATCCCGACATTTTGTTGGGTGTGGTACTCGAGTTACTTTAACCCCTAACCTTCGACAGGAAAAGAAAAGAGAGGAGACCCCATGCCAAGGAGGTTGGAAGGAAAGAAAACAAACCTTGCGAGTTGAGAAAAATTTGCATTGCTAATAGAAGGGCGTTCCTTGTGCTTAAGCCTGGCCGATACGGATGCAGATAAAACACGATGGTGAGAGGTGCCTTCGTACGCGGATCGGATCAATTGACTCGGACAAGACCCGGACCTTCAAAAACATTCCAATCTCATTTATTCTCGGAAAAACAATCGAGAGGGGGAAAAAAAAAATTCTTCCGGATTCCTCTTGCCGAAGAAAACAAAAAATTTGCAGTATTTTTCATTTCACTAAAGCAGGCATTTAAATTAAGATTAACACACATTTTGAAAAAATTTACCTGGAATGAACGGGATGGGGTTGGCTGTGAATTTGAAGAGAAGGTGCAGGGCTATCGTCGAAAACCGGATTGTCCATCGAATACGAAGATGATACTGGAGGAGATTTGGACCTCTTCATACTTGTTAATCGCTTCATTAAACTGTTCCTTTCTTTCTTATCTTTTGCCGCCTGCTTAAATCAAATTCGTTTAAAATTAAAATTTCTCATATCCCACACCTTCCTTTTCTTGTAAATACCTTTTCGACGGATTTGGACGGGGTAGAAACCACCGAGACGTTGGGTGGAGGCGACACCGATGTCGACAAAGTAGAACATCTATCTACCGACGGAGTCGTTTCCGAGGCATTTCTCTGAAATGCAAAAAAAAATTATATTTTTGAAAAAGGAAAACGAATACAAAAAGAAAAAAAATAGGAAATTCACCTGAGGATTCGAAGTATCGACCTGTTGGGAATGCCACAAGCCGGAAGTGCCTTGCGAAATTCTCGGATGGCGATTCGGACTAGAAGCTCTCGGAGGCAAATCCGGAGGAGCGAGAAAAGCTTGAGGGTGCCTTGCGATTTGCTGATGAGGTTTTCCTGTTTTGGAAGTATGGCAGTTTCGATGGTCAGGCGATCCTGACGAAAAATCTCGGGCAACGGATATCCCTCGGCACGGATTCGAAGAACCGTTTAAAGGTCTTTAAATATAAAAATGGAAATTGCCCATAACGAAAAATAATCAAAATTTAAAATAAAAAAAAACTCACTTGGCCAATGTTACGTAATTTCCCGGGAAAACTCCGCATTTTTGAGTTTTGTTTGAAGTGCCTTTAAACCACCCATCCTGACATCTTTCGGTTACGAGATATAGTCCTCCTTTTTTAAGTTCCAATTCGTCCGCCTTTTGAGGCTTATAAGGGTACAAAGCCACGTACCTGCAATTTAACAATAAAAAGTCTCAATAAAAAAATAACATGACAAAAAAACACGAAAATTGAAAAAAAATAATGCTAGAGCTAATAGTTTCCCAAAGGTGGGAAAACATGATGCAGTTACACTTACGAAGCGGGTAAAGTGGGAACGGTGATTAAATCGCTGCCCGACCTCCGATGTCTTTGACTTCCGTGCCTGGTCAATTGAGCGCATTGCATTTCGTTTGTGACGTCAGAGCTCACGATTTCCGCTGAGTGGCGATTGCTGCAGAAACCGAAGAGCATAAATTGTAATTAACCTTATCGAATTTTATCAATTTTTTCTATTGATCCCAAAAGAATTACCTGGGAGAAGGGTTGTGATGGCCGGGTGTGGAAACGCTAAAACTGTGCCGCTTCTCCCTTTGCTGCTGATGAAATTCAAGAGCTCCCAGGGTTTCCTCCGTTTGAACGATTAAAGGCGGAGAACGATGACCGCGGGGGGTCGGAATCGAAGATGCCGCTAGGGGCTGCGGGGTTGGCTGAGCCGAGGGTTGGCTCGTCGGTAAGGCCCCGTGAGAGGTTTGCAAAATCGTCTGCCGAGGAGTCGGGGGAGACGGCAAGAAAGGATTGGCGTTTTGAACGGGCTTAGACGCGGGAGAGCTGGGAGCGGTGCTCGAACCCGAACTCGTGTTGCCGGAACTGTTGGGTGTCGAGGACGACGAGGTCGTCGACGTAGAAGAAGCAGCAGAATTTGAATCGCTCCCGATTCCGGCCTGAAATCGTAAAATGTGCAATCTTTAGATTCGAGAAGATAGAAAGAAAAAAAAAAAAAAAAAAAAAAAAAATCCAACGCACCGAAACTGTTGGTCCGAGAGGCGGATTACCGGCTCTTTGAGAAGGATTCTGTCTCATGGATGCCGGATCCTGGCTAGCGGCGTCGTTTCGAACGACTGGATGCACGCTGATGCAGGTGGATACGGTCCTTGAATGGTCTGTAGGTATCAAAGGTATCGATTCCTCGGCAGTCGGAGTTGGAGGGGCGACTCGAGATGGCCCCGGTTGACTGCTGCAAAATAAAAAATAAAATTGTATCTCCGAAGAAACTTTTTACTGATAAAAATATAAAATTTTTACTTTGTCGAGAGTTTCATCAAAGCCCTGGCGACGTTGTTTAGTTCGACGAAAGCCAAAGGGAATATTCCTAAGCGGTCATTTAGTTTTCCCTCTGCCCAATTTTCGTCTACCCGCCTGATGACCGTGATGATTTCATCTTTCCGAAAGGTCAGACAACCCTCCTCTTCGTCATTTGTCATCCTAAAATCGTAGAGAGCTTTGCACGTGGCTGTTTGATTAGGCAGCGGAGTCATCACCTTAAAAAAAGGTAAGAAAAAAACTTTGAGTCATGTCTAATTTTATGAAAGTCTTTTGAGTAACCTTAACTGATATTTACCTGAACATAAGAAAAGGGAAACGCTCCGGATTTCCCGCCGCATTCTCCGTGAAACCACTGGTTGTCAATCTTTTTCTGTAGAACTATGATGTCTCCTTTTTTAAAGTTTAAATCCCCAGGTTCCTTTGATATGTAATCGAAAAGAGCTCGAGCATAAGGTTGATTGCACTGTCCCGTCTGAAAAAGAATTGTAATTTGGTCAAATCTTGTATGCTGCACAAGCAAAATGAAGAACAGCACTAATGTAATTACCTGTTTGGGTCGATTGTTTTCTAGAAGGGTTGCATGAGATTGTTGAACTGTAGGCAGAAAATTAGAGACAGGAACAGATGCTGGAACTCCTTGACGGATGGCTGCAGGCCTTTTCTTGGAAACCGGATTTCCAGCATTTTTCATTCCTTCCAAGATCCTCATGAGAAGGACGTTTGGAGGAAGATCTTCTATTTTTGCCTCGACCAATATTCGGCATTCTGGGCATCTCAGCTCTTTGTGAGTTGTCAAAATTTCTTCCAGACATTTTTTACAAAAAGTGTGCTGACAAGGAAGGACTTTACTAGATGTGTCCAACCTCTCTAGGCACACAGAGCATTCCAGCAGATCGTTTAACGTCCATTCGTCCATGACGAACGGCTGTGGATCAAACGGGACGACCTGCTCCCTGAAAATCCAGAAATGAAAATTTTAATGAAACGACTCCTCGAAAAGGCTCATTAGAAAACCGCAGGTCCCAAGCACTGATATATATCTCAAAAGTCACAAGTTCGATAGGATTTCGCAAACAAATCAACCAAAAAAGTAACGTTAGACAAAAAAATCGACCGACATATCTAAAGGTTGGGTGGGTCTGCGACCAATTACTTCTTTTAATTTACCTAAAAGCGGACAAGAACGGATCCTTCTTGCATCCGGACATTAAAAAGGCTTTCTGTCCCGCATCCTCTTTATTTTACCCGTTTGTAATACCGTCAAAATTGGGAATAAACACACAAATCCCGCATTTCATACTTACCATACTTTTTGTTTGGTCGTCCATTCTTTCCTCGTCACTTCCTCGCATGACGAAAAGTAGTTGCCGATATCTGCTCCTGAGATTGAGATTCGTAGAAAAAACGCTAAATTAACTGACTAATTCAATTTAGTCTTTCTACATAAAAAAAGGGCAAAATAAACGATTTTTTTCTGTTGCAAGGAACGAACAATTAATAAAATTAATATAAAAAGGAACTGCGGAGGAATATTTTGTTGTTATTGCCATTCGATCGAAAAATCAACTCTTCCTCCCACTCGAGCCGCTGGTTAAATCGCTGCCATCGAGATTCCCGAAACGCCCTCTCGTTTTCTCGTTTGTCTGTGGTGGGTATCCGCCATTGTTGTTTTGCTTCTTTCGCATACAAGGCATTCGTCTGACTAAGGTGAATTTTTTTTTTTTTAATCCGAAAACATCCTGGGATAACGTTCCGGTCGGCTTAAATTTTGCTGGCTTAAATCTTCCCCCTAGTTTAAATTTTTTCGGGAAAGTGATTTGGTATTGATTAAAGTAGTGTTTTTTGTTTACAATAGGCGACGACATGGCAAAGCCGAAAGGAGAGAAAAAAGGCAAGTCCGCCATTAACGAAGTCGTGACAAGAGAGTACACGGTTAATTTGCACAAGAGGCTTAGGGGAGTAGGATTCAAAAAGAGGTCTCCTAGGGCCATCAAAGAAATAAGAAAATTCGCCGTGCAGCATATGGGTACCCCTGACGTTCGAATCGACACCCGTTTGAACAAACACATTTGGTCTAAAGGAATTAGGTTCGTAAAAAAAGACTTCAAATTTTTTGACGAATAAGGTGTAATGTCTGTTTCGATTTCAGGAATGTACCATTTAGAGTACGTGTAAGGTTGTCTAGGCGAAGAAACGACGACGAGGATTCTCCAAACAAATTGTACACCTTAGTCACATTTGTTCCCGTGGCCACGTTCAAAAAATTGCAGACGGAGAACGTTGATTCCAGCCAGGAGTAAAATAAAGTTAAATATAAGATTTTAATTTTATTTTGATTTCATTCATTTTACGGATTTGAATTCCTGTCTTCATAATGTTAGGAACAAAGGTAATTCGTAAGACCATTTCGCTGTGTTTTTATTTGACTGAATAGAGCCTTAAGAGCCCTGCAGTTAACTCAAGTGAAATTTACATTTTGCATATCTTAAAATATTTAGGTTTTTTGCCCTGTTTTTTTATTTGGAAAATTGAACTTATAAGTTTGTGAAATCATAATCAGTTTTTACATTGGTTTTAAATTTATAGGGGAAAAAAATAAGCTTTTCTGGAATGGGGTCACTGCTTTAAATGAAATCTTTATTTTTAACTTGATTGAACCTTTGCTTGATGGCTTTTATGAATTTTAAATTAATTTTATTGAAAAGCAACCTCTAATTCAAATTTAATTTTACATTACATTACAACATATGGGGACTGTCCATTTAGCACTAGTAACTTATCATTATTGTTGATCTTAATAGGTGGTTTTGCAAAGTAAGAAAGGATTCTGGTTTCTGATGCTAAAATCATCAACTTTGGTTCTAGAACAAGATCAAAATCTTATTCTTTTTTATTGGCCAAATTTTTCTTTTTTTCCCCCATGTTTTCTGTTCTCCATTTTGGTAGGACTCATTGAACGTCTCCCAATCAGGTAACGACTTTAATTTTTGAAGATTCAGATGTATGTGGTTATTGTTGTTGCTCTCAGTTCATCAAAAATCTTTCGAGGATTTACCGACAGTGGTGGAAAAGCCTATAAGCAACGCAAGATAGGTTTTCGGCCTCGCACTTTCAGGAAAAAAATTGAAGTTACTATCACCGCGGGAATTTCTTGAACCAATAGCGGCTCTTCAAAATTTAAAATAATAAAATTTTAATTTGTTAATTTTCGAAATTACTTTTGTCATCATACCTAAGCACAACCGATTTTGATGGGATTTGAAGGGATTTTTCCTGTTTGATGATTGATCCTTATCCCTTTTCTTAGGAGTAGCTCAGAGCCAAAAACTAAAAGGCTAAAAGGCCTGGCGAAATAATTTTGCTTGCACCCTTACTTTGGGAGAACTTTTTTGAAACCTTCCTGAAAAAGAAAGATTAAATTAATCCATTTTTCTGGAACATTTTTAAGGGACTGATCATATGATTGGGATAATGAGTGGTGAGTCATGCGTTAAAACGAGTTCAGAATAAAAACGCCTGCATGTAATCGTTTATGCAATCGTGTAACTCGAAGGAAAGGACGTTTTACTATTAAATAAAAAGATTCTTATTAATTTTTATATAACATATATTTTATATTTTTGTTATAAGGCCTTCATAGCGTGAAGTTTCCAAATTAAACTTCAGTGCTTTGTTAGGAACCTTTTATAATTTTCTTTTTTTTTTTTTGCGTTATAAATAATTACGGATGAAAAAAGTAAGCAATCGAACAAAATAATTTTTTTTCCCTTTTTCGAATCAAATACACAGTTCACAAAACGAGAAAAGTGCAATGTGGACAACAAGAAAAAAAAAAAAGGCCTCAAATAAAGTAATTAATCGCTCGATTTACAAAAGGAATTAATCCCGTATATTTAAATTAAATCCAATCAAAATAAAATAATAAAAATAAAATAAAATAAAATACCTTTAAAATAAAAATTAAATTAACAGTCCAAAACAGTAATCAGTCTTAAAGATGGGTTAATGCAAACGCGTGATTTGTAAGTAAAAAAGAAATCAAAATGGAATTTAATCGGCAAGATTTTTTTTTTTTTTTCCTTCCGCTTTCCGAAAAATTTCCTGCCTCCCAAAAAACACCTATTTAAAAAGAAAAGAAAAGGATTTTGATTCGAATCGAAAGGTTTTCCCGCCACGGTGGCCGATCCTTTGAACAGGGGGTTCGAGGCCGCGGAACATTTTGCCTTTCGGCGACCGCAAATCGAAACAAAAACAAAAACAAAATAAACAAAAAAGCAAGATAAAAACGTTTCCATCAACTTAAAAATAATGAGTCGCAAGTCAGTCTTCTCGTGCTACAATTATCTATCAAATAAAAAATATTTGTTTTTTTAATATTTTCAACACTTGTCGATATCGAACGACATCTTTTTTTTTCAAAAATATTAACGTTGATCATTTAAACAAAAAAAAAGAAGGATTCGTTCGAGACCGACCTTCCAAAATTAATATAACTTAAAAACTATCAGTCCTATGCTAACCGTTACAAAATTTCAACTATCAAGAAATAACGTGCATTTTTTTTTTTTTTTTTTTTTTTACTTTTTTTTATTTTTTTTACATATTAAATATATAAAAGTGAATTAAAACGTGTAGGCTAAATCGTCAAGTTACGCAACTGGCGTTTATAAAATCTAACCGTAACTGAAAAAAAAAAATTAATTAAAAAAAAAAAATAAAAAAAAAAAAAAAACTTGAGTTTGAGATTTCGTTAAAGAGGTAGATAAAAATTTTCTTGGGAGCAACCGAGGAAGCCTCGGCCAAACGAAAATGATTTAAAATCGAGCTCCAGACTAGAAAATATCAGTCTGTTTTCGGCATTTAGGATCTCTATAATTTTACCACTAGTCGTTCGTTTGTGAGCTTCAATAATTATTTTATTTATTTAATTATTTATTTATCTATTTATTTTATTTAAAACTTTAAATTTAATCGAACGAAACTGGCGATAATCAGTCTATTCAATCACAGCTCCATGGCAATATAATAATTTGAACGATCGCGTTTTCAACTCCGGTTCGCTTTGTAAAAGTATTGCACTTTAATTCGGACCAAACGCCCTTTTATTTCATTAAAAAAAAAAAAAAAAAAAAAAACGGCAGTTTTTAATCACGATCGTTCGTACTCTACTGTTAATAAAACATCGGCCGAGAAGGGAAAAAAAAATTTTTTTTTTTTTTTGAGAACATAAACAAAATAAAAATCTACACATCGTGACTGTTAACGTAACTTTTCTTCTACACATTACATTTAAAAATTACAAAATTTACAATTTTTTTTTTTTCGAAATTAAAAATTTTAATTTAATTTTTTCTTGACCAATAACCTTTCAAAATTAGTTCCTAAATGAGAAAAAAACAGGCTAAAAAAATATGGTCCACACCGGAGCAGAAACGACACAAAATTTGGAACTTTTAAATTTTGAAAGGCTTTTGCAGTAACGAATAAATAATATAATTTTATTATTATAGTTGTTATTATCATCAATATTAATTATTATTATTATTCTTATTATTCAAGTTAAAAAATATATAATTCATGGTATATAAGCCACAAGATTGCATATTATTCCAGCCTCCATAAACAGAATTATCTATCTAACGATTTATTTTTACATTTTTTTTTTTTCTACTATATTTTAAATTTTAACATTTCGGTGCAACTTGTTTGTGTCGCTTGCATTTTATAATACAAGAAACGATTTTTTTTCTTTTTTCCGAAATTTTCGGAAAACAAAAAAGAAAAAAAAAAAAAAAAAAAAAGTACTTAAGATGAATTAAAATAAAATGGCCTGCGTCGCTTCAGTTTCGGAGAAGAATGTAAAAATTTCAACTTTTCAATACGTAAATATTCACCGGTATAAGTTTCCGCCTTAATGACGTATCGAATTGGAAAAGAAAAAATTATTAACTATAATATTTCTTTTTTACAGTAACTTTTTCCTTTTTTTTTTTTTTTTTTTTTTTTGCTTTTTCTATTTTATTAAAATCATTTAATTCAATATTTTGTAGCATCGTAAAACAAAAAATTAGAATCATTCAAAAACAAAAAAATGATATAACAATAACATTTGGATCACATGAATAAAAAACATTTAATCAAAAAGAAAAAAAAATTCGTTTTTCAAATAATTGAAAAATAAAAAATTAGTTTCTTTCAATTATTTCAAAAACACGGCAATTATCGTGTTAATATTAATTAAACCTTTGGCAGCTATCTACATTTCGTTCGGCTCTGAAATAATGCCGAACCCTACATAACTCTTTTTTTTTTACCAATAACCATCTTTTTTTTACAGAAAAAAAAAAAAAAAAAAAAAAAAAAACGATTACCCCGTAGTCAAAGATGATAAAGTCATTCAATTGAATTTTTTTTAAATAGTTTAAATGTAAAGAATTTTTTATATGTACAACATTTAAGGCTGTGTTGCTTTTAATTTTTTTTTTTTTTTTTTTTTTAAATTGTTTTTAGTATTTTTTTTTGTTTTTTTATCTTTCGAATTTTTAAAAAAAATCTTTTTTTATTTTAATTTTTTCCCCTAAATGACTATTTCCTAAATATGTTTTCGCGTGCGAGGGAAAAATGATGTCCTCGTTAGCGATTCGGACGAGTCCACTAATTAACGTCCCGTTTTATTTTACAAAGTGTGGCACAACCATCCTTGTAGGCCTAGTTGAAACGCAAAACCATTCTCGAAAATGTCCTCGGTTCGGATAGGCTTATCCTATTTCGAGGATACATTCGAGCGTCAGTATTTTCGGTTATGATGGTCCGGTTGGGATCCAAGTCATTTCTGATTCTTTCCGAAACGCTGACTTTTTTTTTGTTCTCGCTCGGCTATCCTACAATTTTTTTAATATTTTTTTTTACATAATGCCTCTAAGGATTAATTTGCCTAATTTTAATTTTCGAGCCTTCACCCAAGAAAAATCAAGTGTTTCTAGTTTCTTTCTATAGAAAATATTCACAACACAGTTAAGATATATAACGTGAGAAAAAAGAAATAAAATCCAATCAAATAAAATAAAACAAAAAAGTAATGATGTAAAACTAAAAATCAGTCTCATAGTCGTTTAAAATACATTTAACGAAGCCTGTTAAAATGGTTATTTTTTTTTTTTTTTACGTGTAAAGTTAACTCGACCACTAAAAAAATACTTTTTATGCTACCCTGAATTAGTCGAAGTCAACTTTACGGATCAGTCTTGGTTTTCAGATTTTTTATTCTAGAAATTAAGCGACTAATTTAAATTAAAAAAAAGGCTTTCGGATTCGACTTAGTTTTACAGTGTAAAATGTACAAAAATAGCTTGTGGTCCCGAAGTACGAGAATTAGAAAAACAGTCGAGCAAGAAAAAGCCGATTAAAAAAAAAAAAAAACCGTGGTACATAAAAATATGAATGAGGTAGAGAATTATTATAATTGCACTGTTACGTATCCAAGGCGATATTGCGCATTTCCTTCCCGATTCCATTTTCCGATTGTGATTTTAAATATTTAATTCCTTTTTCTTTTTCTTTCAAATTTCGATCGGTAAACGGACCAGGCAGAGAAAACTTATCTAACAAAAAAAAAAATAGTAACAAAATGTAAAAACGGGCCTTTACAAAGATAAAAAATCCTATTTTAAAATATAATTGCGATAATCCAGTCTTATAAAAAACTCTTGGCAGTCTTGGTGAGGGTGGGCATGTTCGTCCCCGTCGACGCAAGCGTGAATCAGAAGCGAATTCAGGTACGAAATGTTGGGTTCCATCTAGTATCAATCCCTCCTGGAATCATCCGACGAATGATTTTCCGCATCATCCCGAAGTTGTCGCTCTCTTTCCGCTTCTCTATCCGCTTCTCGTTCGGCTTCTCGAAGTCTGTCCCTATCCCTTTCCCTTTCCCTTTCCTTTCCCTTTCCCTTTCTCTGTCCCTGTCCCTTTCCCGCTCTCTTTCCATTTCTCTTTCCAGCTCGAGTTCTCTTTCTTCTCTTTCTCTTTCCCTTTCCCTTTCTCGCAGTCTCGCCCGTTCTCTCTCCCTCGACATCTCGGCAAGTTCCTCCGTCTTTTTAGCCAAAAGACTCATGGGGGGCACTATGACGCTTCCCGTGGGAGCGGAATGCATTTCTTTTCGGCCTACGGAAAGATCTTCGACCCGGTCTTCGTCGTCTTGGCCTTCGTCTTCGTTGGGCGAAGGGGTCATGCTTCCGTGTCGAACGTATTTGACTCCGGATGCGGTGGGGCTCGGAGACCTTCCGTCGTTTTCCGGAGAAGAATTCCGGTTGCTCCCGGAATGTCTGGATCCGGATCCGGATCCCGCGGAAGCCCTGGCTCGAACCGAAGCTAGAGCCATCAAAGCTTCCCTGTCCCCGAAATCCCCTTTGCTCCTTTCCAAAGCCTGTTGCAAAAACATGGGCTCCAGGAGCCCTCCCCCGGGATGAGAAGGTACGGATTCTTCGCTTTCCGAAACTCCTCCGAACACGTGACCCAAACCTCCGGGAACATACGGGAAAGAGTTGGAATTTCCTCCCCCGTTGGATCCTCGTTTGAAAGGCCTGTGCGTTTGTATCCCCAATTTTTTGACTTTGTCGTAAAGCGTTCTCGAAGGGACTCCGAATTTTCTCGCGGCCTGCAACGCACTCATTCCCGTCCTGACGGCTTCTATCGCGCTCATTATGTCGTTCCTAGTGTATTGTTTATACCTTTTCCATTCCGGTTTCTGTTGAGGCACGTAAGTGGCTATGCCGGAAGAAACTCCTCTCATATCCGAAGGAAAAGCCGCTTGAGGAGAAGAGGTAGGCACCGCTTTATGCTGAAACACCAAATTATTTTCTGTTAAGTAATTAAATAATTTATGAGGAAAAACCTATCGCCTTTTATAATATTATAAAAGCCGAAATCTCTAAGTCCTTAACTTTTGTGGACTAACAAACATCACTGAGGGGATCATACAAGTATTACATAAGCACTGAAGAGGGGAGGGGGGGGGGTCTCCGAAATGCTTACGCTAATGTTAAATCTCCATAAGAGGAAGCCTATTTTTGCTTATTACCAGGGAGGAGGGGGGTCTTGAAAGGCCAAAGTAATGCTTACGTAATACTTGTATGACTCCGAGATAAAAAATTTCGTCAGGTACATGAGCCGAATGGGAATCGAACTCACATCTTCCGTTTGCCGGACGAGTGCTCTACCATTAAGCTACCGACCCGCACTCGACGAATTCTCTTTCAATAAAATAATTAAATAATTATTTTCATTCGCTTGGGTGTAAGCCTCGGTAGCTCAGTTGGTTAGAGCGCTGTCCGCGTATAGGACTTCTTGGCGTGTCCATGGCCTTCGTTGGTTCGAGTCCCACTCGAAGGTGCGATTTTTTTTCGATTTTATAACCTTTGCCGAATAATAATCATGGCGTAATGCATGATTTATTTGCGATTTGACTATTTTCGGGTTTTCTTAAACGGGTTCCTCTCCCTCCAAAAATGAACTTATTTAAATATTCAATTTAAAAAAAAAAAAAATAAATAAATAAATAAAAAATAGGTACCTTATCGTTGGGGCTGCTTTCTTCGTCCATCATAGATATGTCCGTGTAAGGGCTGGGCGCATCTTCCGAAGGTTCCGCTTTCACGCTCTGAAACAAAAAAGGGAGAAAATAAGCCAAAATACCTAACACTTATACGAATATCGATGAATGAATATTTGTCCAATAATTGCACAAGAGGGTCGTACGTAAGAATAAGGGATATTCAAATTTCGTTTTATTTGTGACCGGTTTACCCCCCCGACGAAATAGGATTCACGGAATAAATTATCCGTCATTAAATAAAAAAAAAATTAAAAAAAAAAAAAATGTAGAGTAACTCTGGTTTGCAAAACAATCTTGGATTTCCCTATTACCCCTTTTTATTATGAGAATCAAGGGAACGACGGAAGAACACGTTTAGGGATGAAAATTTTCCTTTTATTTTTTTGCATTTATATCGAAGGGTGATTAAAATAAAGGAGTCGGTTTTTGTTTAAAATTTTGAGGGTTCCATATTAACTGCCAAAAATCGAGATAAAATAAATTAATATGCAAAGCAGCAACTCTGCAAGTATAATCATGTTTTTCGTTATTTTAACCACCATCTTTTTTTTTTTTTTCTATTTCGTCATGCAGAATAAGTAGCTCGACCTTGAAATAATTTTTTTTAAAAAGGATAATAAAAAGGCTCCCAATTTTCTGTACTTTTTTTTTGCGTTGACATTGGTTTCTATTAGAATAAAAAACACAAAAAAAAAAAAAAATTAACAAGACGGGGGCGATATGAGGGTCATTCGGACACACGACGACCGGGAAACACCCCTATCATTAATACAACTGTTTCGTCTAGACCCGGAGTAGACACCCCTGCGTCCTCGTGCCGATTGCAAAGGAGAGGGTGACGTGTCCATTATAGAAATCAAACTTACCCTATCTCCGTCTTGAGCCGATCCGTTGGAATGAATCCGTTCCTGCGTGTCCGGATAACAGAGCAACGGGACCGGCTGAGAAGAATCCACTTGACCCTGTCCGAGAACCGTCCTCAGGATGGGGGTGTCTTTGGAAACCAAGAGGCTTTGCAATTTTTTCCTTTTGAGCGGCGACATGTCCGAAGCGTCCTCGTGTCGGTAACAAGAGGAAAGCATGGCGGCCGCCGCGGTCGCCGCCGCGTGAGGATGGTTCGTCGGAGGGACCGGACCCTGATGATGTGGCAAAGGCACCGCCCAAACGGGCAAATTCATTCTTCCGCTCCTCTCCGCGACCGGACTCTTACCGTAAAGATAAGGATTTTTGTTGTAGGAATTGGAAAGGCAGTTTTCCCCATTTCCGTGTGTGGAATGGGGAGGGCTTATGCTGGAATGAGGGACGCTGGATATGGACGCCGAAGAGGTTCCTATTCTGGGAGGCGAACCCGCGTCGTTTCTTTCCCTTTCGGATTTCATGGAAGGAGGGAATCCGCCCGAACTGTTGGCTTCTCGACCGTTTTCTTCCACGAGGCCTTTGACTTTCAAAGCCTCGGCCACTTTCAAAAGCGCTCCCAGCTGATCGTGGGCGACGTTCACTTCTCCCCTGTACATGTACTCGAGTATGGCTTTCATGTCGTTGTATTTCACGTCCTTGAGGACCACCACCGGATGGCGGCAGGGCAATTCGGTAAAGAGGCACTGAAAATAAGGGCTGCAGGCGGCGAGGACCATCTTGTGACATTTGACCGAGGTCCCCCCGTCGCAGGCCAAGGTCACGTCTGTGAATGCTTCGTTTTGTAAAAGCTGATCGAACACTGCCAACAGGTTAGAACGATGGTTGTTCCACCTTAGACAGTATTGTTGAGAACTTCCCATCTTCATTTGTGAACAGTTTCTTTTTTTTCTTAATTTTGGACGGATTTAACTTTCTACTCGCAACCGATCTGCAACGAAAATCGAAACACAATGTTAAAAAAAAAAAAAAAAAATTATTCCAAAAAAAAAAACCTCGCGAGCAAAAATATGCTAAGCGGCAGCGAAAATATGCAAAACAGGGGGTGGGGCGAGGAAAAGGCTCCGTGGGAAATGACATTTTCGATTCCGAGAAGCGATTAACGTTCCTCAAAACATGCAAATTACTCCGCTAAGTATGCGACCCTAGAAATAATCAAATTTTTAAAAAGGTTGCTTGCCCAGACCGGGTGTCGTCGCTCGCAATCGACGAGGCCCGTATGCAAATCGAGGTCGTCCTTTTTCGCCCCGAAAATGGAAAAATCCCGACCGGTTTTCGCCGAAACTTTCAAAAATTTTAACCGTTTCTACTAACGGTTAAAGGCCTCGCGGCCTCGAGCATTTACTCTAATATTTTCATCATTTTCTCGATTTGAACAGTAAAATTGACTTTTTTCGAGAAATGGTTTTGCTTCTTTTAGGCTTTATACGGATCGATATGAAAATTCTTGTTTCTTTTTTTGTTGGGGAAAAGAAAAAAAACGGAACAATCGTTGAGGTTTGCGGCAATCGATATCTTCGGCACTGATGCTAATGATTTTGTCATTTTTTCGAAACGAGACCAATTAACGACACCGAATCAAGGTCGGAAGTAAATTTCACGAAAACCCTCGGGCATGTCCGTGTAATTTTTCTGCGGCCAATCTTTTTTTTTTTTAATTTAGCAAGAAAAATAACCTCATTTATCGTATTCGATTGAGTCTTATTATCGGAAAAATGTATTTCTTTTTTGTTATCTATTTAAAAAAGTTAATTTGGTTCTATCTTGACAGTTTTTACAGAATTTTTTCCATTTTTTTAATTTCTCGAATAGTTACCCGGATAGCAAATTATATTGAGTCCCGAGGACGTCTTCAGAATGTCATGAGGATATTTATTGGGCGTCCGTTGGATTTACCTAAGTCCGCATTGATCCAAAAAGCGTCCTATGGATATCCCATGGATTTGAATATCCTGTGGATATCTGATGTACAATCCACGGGATGTCCATTAGATATCCACAGGATTTGCAATAGATATGGACAATTAGATATCCAATATTCAATGGATAGCTAATAAACAATCCACAGAATATCCAAATCGATGAGATATCCATAAGATGTCCGAAGGGCGCTTTTTGGATCAGTGCGGACGTAGGTAACTCCAATGGACGTCCAAAAAATATCCTCACGACGTTTCCGGGACTGGATAGACTTTTGCTGTGTCTCCATTGGACAATTATCGAAGTGTACAATTAATTGTACCACCGGAAACGCTGTATATTTTTATTATTTTTAGTGTTGCAAAAAACGATCAAAGCAATAAAAAAATTGGTAGCAGAAGAAAAAAGTCCAAAAATATACAGCATTTCCGGTGGTACAATTAATTGTACCCATCGATTAATTGGCCAATAAAGACAGTACATTTGCTATCTGGGTTATCTTGCATCTTTTAGAAAAACAAACAGAAAAATGACTAGTTATTGCATCTTCGCAAATCAATATTGTCGAATTAAATAAAAGTTTTCCGAGAATTCCTTCCTGCAGTTAGGCCATATAGGCTTATTGTACTTGATAAAATATATTTACATGTCTCATTTACGATTAAAAAGAAAAAAAAAAGTTTTCCAAATTTATCTTAATTAAATGCGATTATGTAATTTTCCGAAAACCAAAATACTTGGACGAAGATAGGGCGGGAGATCAAAATAAAACGCGTTTCCGGCATTTAAAAAAACGATTTGTGTTTTCCGACAAGAAACGATCCCTATAGTCGTCGACTCGTATGAATTTATATTTAGAAGAAGAAGAGAAACGGGGCAAAAACTTTGTCGAAACAATAATTGCGATCCGTGGGTCTTTTTTTAAAATGACTCAATAGGTGTATCCTTTTAATTTATAATCCCATAATATTCTGTGTGTTTGCGAGGAAATCGCGTAAAAAATTTAAATTTAAAAAATGGTTTAGTTTGCGGGTACGCTTTACTTTTCTTTGAAAAAATAATCTTAAAAAAATATTAATCACATTTCACACGAAATGGAGAAATTTTGGGTATACGCAAATTCACGCAACCATGCGTGCATCGTTAATTAATCCCCCAAGTCCTGGCAAAAAAGCGATAAAAGTCGGGATTCGAATTCGATTTCCGATTCTGACTAGGCCTCTTTCAAAATGGCTTCCACTCGGAAACGATATGCACGCACTTTTTCCGAAACCCGTATCTCTCCCGGCTTTTCTTTCTCTTTTTTTTTTCGAATTAAAAGAACGTCCACTTATTATTATCGATATTAAATTCAACTTTTCTTTTCGGAAAAATTAAAACGACAGGAAAAATTAAAATGAATTTTCTTTCCTCCCTTTGATCGACGCGAAAGTTTTCTGGATTCGCCAGGAAAAATCGCGGAAAAAGAAAAAAAAACACAGACGATCAACACTTTTTTCCCCAATTTTTTTTTTCTTTTCACGGTTTCAATTTAAAATTGCGACCGAACGGCACTTTTGATGACGATTAAAAATGTCGCGAAAATGAAAAAAAAAAAATACGAGGGAAATTTCCGAAAATCGAGGCGAAAAAGAGAAATAATTGTCAAGGTTTTTCTTTTGTGATACCTTTTGAAAAAGTAATCCGTATTCCGAACTTTGCCATTGATCCCCGACTAGCCTTCGCTTTTTCCCGTCTGGCCGTCTCGCAGTCGTACTAACTCCCCTATTTACACCCCCCTTCCCCCTTTTCTCTCCCTTCCACCTATCCTAAAGTGCATTCATCACTGCACTCTTGCGTACGAATGTCAAACTATCAAATGCATTTTTTAAATAATAATAAATTACGGCTCACCCTTTTTTTTTTTTTTTTTTTTTTTTTTTTTTAAACACGCACACACACATATATTTTTTATTGGGATGGGTGAGGCTATTCTTTATCTCTTTTAACGAGGGTGCAAAAAAAAGAGGTTAATAATACCCGGACCTTGTGCTGTTCCTAGATACAGGTGCATTTTTAAAATCCCCTTTTTTCTCCTCAGATCACTTTTAATTTTTTTTGCCGAACGATGAAAAATCGCGAAAAACCGACTTTATTCGAAATCCGAAGTCACATCTTTTTCTAAACGCGTAAAAAATAAAAAAAGAGACGAATCAAGTAAAAATTAAATAATTTGTAAAGAGAAGATTGAAAATAAATAAAAATAAAATGGGTAAAAAAAAAATAATTCGATTGCCTCAATATAAAATGCATTAAATGCAACGTCCGTAACGAAACGTCCGAAACTAACCTTCAAAAGGCAAAGTCAGTAAACTTTCGCGCCACACACACATACGCGCTTCACCGAGTTTAGCTCTACGCATAAACGACGCAACTTTACAACAGAATGTTTCGAAAAAAATGTACCCGCGGACATTCCTTCTTTCGACAGACGGCTTCCTCCCGATGACATTGCTTTCGTTTTTGCTTCTTACTTTTCGACAAATCCTTTCTCCGTCCCTTTTAAACCCTTTCCGTTCGAAATTTTCCCGTTTTCCGGGATACGACAGACGCGGACCAAACGCGTAAACGCAAGCCGATCTCGGGAGGGATCGTCCGCGAAGCAAAGCGACAAAAGGAAAAACTTTCGAGTCCGAAAATAACTCGGAAAAACGGGAAATTCGGTCGCAAAAGTAAGAAAAGAAAAACGGGGCCGAAGTTTCGGAGCGCCTTGTAGTTTCGTACGCATCAGACCCGGCGCAATCCTTTCCCAATTCTAAAACGCGATTACAACCGCGGAACAACTTTCTCCGGAGAAAGACGGTTTTTCCTTTCTGCCTCTACAAGTGCATTGGCTGCAATCTCAAGATGCAGCCGAATCTTTCTTTCCGGACGGTCGGAGATATTTGCTTTTTCCGTCTTTTCGGCTCCAATGCCAACAAGATCCTCGAAAATAAAATCCATGGGGGAAAATAAATCGCGAGATGCGCGATTTTTCAAATTTTCCGCGCGGAATCCCGCATCCGACATTGCGGACGGGAGAAAATACTAACCTGCATCAACGCCGAACAAGAAAAATTAAGAGCAACATTTTAACGATAAGAGCAAAAAAAAATAATAACAAAAACAAGGTTTTCGATAACGAGAAGACGAAATTGCGTAACATCCACCCTCGAGCGCGGTGGTCGAAACTGAATCCGCTCGACGAGACTATTTAGGAGAGGGGTAGGAAGAGGGGGAAGGGAAGGGGGATCAGGGCGGTGGGAACGAGGGGGTGAGTTTGAATCGCGCAATCCCGGGGTGACGTCTCCTTTATTTTTTTATTTTTTTTTTTTCCTTGCAAGGCGATTATTTTTCTTTCCGAAAAATTTTTTTTTTCCTTTTATCATATCTTTCTCGATTAAAATTTGGGCGAATCGTGTCTTTTCCTATCTACGAATGTAAAAGGGAAAAAAAGATGGTTTTCCTTTTTTTATTTTTCTTTCCCTTTTTATTTTCTTGGCTTGAAGATCGGACGCGGTCGGAAAACGACCCCATCTCTCACTCCCCGATGGAAGGAAACCCGCATGCAAACTCGAGTTCGAGGCCGTACGCATCGCCAAGGGTTGCACCAGAGGGTTCGTTACGACGAAGGGTAATTTTCCTATCACGAAATGGCGACGACGACGACGACGACAACAACAAAATCACTGTCTAAAAATCAGCCCCCGCAACGGAGGAAGGAAAAAAAAAAAAAAAAAAGAAAACAAAGTCAAAATCGGATGCGAGGGTTCGCCGTTGAAGCAGATAAAAGACGAAACGTCCACGTAAAATTTTTTTTTTTTTTTCCTCTCGATTCGTGGGCAGAACCCCGGGAAGAAAAACCCGGACCGAAAAGCGGCCGACCTTGGCCTTCGAGGATAGGGTTGCACATAAATTCTTGGAGCCGTAAAAAAACCGCGTACCTTTTCAGTTTTTTACGGATCCGTCCTTCATCTCTTTCCGATTTGTCGAATTCTAGACGGAATTATTAAAAGATTCTTCATTTTGCTCCCGTCGCTTGGTCCTCTTCCGTCTCCTAAGGTTGTCGCAACTCAAATTTAGGCGTGCTATCGTTTTTTTCTTGTTTTTTTTTTTTTTTTTTTTTTTTTTCGTCCCAACGTCCTCTAGGTACCGACGAATCTATTTTACATATTCCAACTCGATTTTTTTTTCTCTTCTTATATTCATTGCAACGTGGGCATTTTTTTTTAACTTGGTAGATTCTGTTTTTATCCGAGGTTGCCGATTTTTCTGAGTTTTGCCTTTTTCTTTTTAGAAAAAGTACAAAGTTTGATTGCCGATGAATCACATATCCCCACGCAGATAATATTTATTCTATTTTGGTGTTATCGAAAAATACAAACGATGGCAACGACTCGACAAATACTGTAAAATTTCCATTATTTTTTTTTTTTTTTTTTTTAATCACAAAAAAGGTCATGTCGGGTGTTCGACTTGTGTGCTTCTTATCTGTATTCTGTAAACTTTTTTTTTCCCCCTTTTTTAATACCATCATATTTACTTTATCGAAGAAAAGCGTCCAATTTTTCGCCTGATTTCCATGTATTTTTTTTTCGAAATGGACGACGGCGGTTGAAAATTCCATTCGAACACTTTTTGAAAAATTCCTGGAAAAACGACAAAACTGAAAAAAAAAATCCCAACGAAAAAACTGCGAAAATCAAGTAAAAAAGAAAAACACAATTCTCATTTCTTTTTAAAAGCAAAATTATATTAATAAAAAAAAATCCTTTCTTGAGAAAAGCTTTCGTGCGACTGATGGCGAAAAATTTTCTCCCTCCTAAAATAGGATGCGCCAAACGAGTTGCGAAGTTTTGCGAATTTACCCGACCTATGGCAATCGTTTTACGATTTTACTCCTCGGGAATCGCAGACATTTACTTTGCTCGGCTCAGTTTTCTTTTCGCGTTCAGTCTTAGAGGTTTTCTTTTTGCGGACGACCAATTCATTTTTTTTTTTTTTGAAGTTCTGATTTCGACCTGTCCTATCGAAGCTTCCGAAGACTTGTTTCGAGATCTAAAACGTTGCTCGAATCAAAGGTCGTCGACCTCCTTTTTTTTTCATTTACACATTTTTTTTTTTAAAGGAATTTTTCAATAACCTATCGAATCTTTTTTGGCTGAAGTTAAAAAAAAAAAGTTTACTCTTTTAAAATTGAATTTAAAAAAAAAGAGTGAAAACATATAAATAAATAAATACATATATGTATAATAATAGTTGAGTAAAAAATTGTAAGAAGTAAACGAGTTTTCATTTGTGGCATTTAATAATATCTAGATCTAGATCGAGTGGGGAGATTTTTTTTTTTTTTTTTTTTGAACAAGTTGTAGGTCACATATACTGTGCATGGAACGAAATGAATGTGTTTTAAAAACGTTGTGTTCCGAATTTTGCAGGCCGGTGTCGGTCAAAAGCCGAATACGTAATGCCTGTTAAATTGTAACGAAAAAGAAAAAATTGTACTTTCTTGAAACTTGAAAAAATAGTTATACGTTGCCAGGAATCCACGTTACGGTCCTACAATTAAGGCGAAAAACTCGTTTCGGCCGCAAGTGTTGTACGCATAAGCAGATTAAAAAAAAAAAAAAAAAAAAAAAAAGATGACCTGCCGGAGGCGTATAATCACAAAGTTTTTTTTTCCTTTTCCCTGTGCATGTAAAAGGTCTTTATCCGCATACGTGGATCCGTTTGGAGTCTTTTTTAAGACCGACGTTTTCGCTTTTTGCCCCCCCCTTTCTCCGAAACTTTTTTTAAAGGAGAGGATGTACGACGTATTTTTTTTTTTTTTTTTGGTTTTGTGTGGAATAAAATCCGTTTTTCTGGACGTGATCCCGTATATACGAAAACGGCAACGCCTATCTACAAACAATCGAGATACGGTTTGAGTTGCACGTGTGCTATCGGCCAAGAAAAATTATCTAAATATTTGCCGACCGAATTCCGCGAGATCCCTCCTTTACACAAGAAAAAAAAAGTTCGAAGTAAATTAAATTCTTCCGAGTTTCAGCAGCATAGGGGGACTTGATCCTAGCGTTGGACGAAATATTCGATTGGAAAAAAAAACTTGTATTCTCTCTCTCTCTCTCTCGCTTTTTTTTTTTTTTTTTTTTTTAAGAAATGATTTGGCCCCTTCTCGAGCTCAACGGAGAAGAAGTTCAGTTAGGTCGTTGACCCCTTTTTACAAGTCATTTCAAAGTCAGACGCACAACGCATGATACAAGGCGGTTTCTTAAAACGTTTACTCCCGTGGCGGACTAAACGCATTTCTCTGGGGGTCCTGCGCTCTTTTCGCCGGAAAAAGCACCGTTCCTTCCGACTGCAAAACAACCGGACTTGACTTGTTCCGACGCGTCAAGTTAAACCTCGTGCGTTTTCCCGCAATTAATTTTTCATTTCGTTTTTCATTTTTTTTTTCTTGCAAATTTTCTTTTGCCAGTATCGGCGACTCGCTGGTGCGGCAGCGGGGAATAAAATCGGGAGAAATTTTTTCGAAAAGCTCTGCGCTGTTTCGGGTGGGAAGGATAAAAGTGCATCATGCAATCCGCTCCGTGACAAATCACTATGCACTAAAGTATGCATTTTAAAGTCTCTGCATCGGGGACTAGAGGAAGAATGCATCGCGTCATCGTTAGATGAAATCCTTTTTCTCCGGTCCGACTCTGAGGAGAACCGTTTATTTAAAATCCGACTCTTCGACATTGACCGTTCTCAATTTTTTGTATGTTCTGTTTTGTTTGACTGATGCACTCGAGAAATTCATGAGAAACGATAGCGATCCCCGTCCGTGGAAAACTTTTTTTTATTATTATTATTATTATTATTTCTGCTTTTTTTTTTTCTTTCCTCCTGATTTTTTTTTCCCGTCTCCGTTTCAGGATCGATAAGAGTCGATTTCGGATGCGATAGGATCGTCGCTAAGTTACGAGGAAAACATTTGCACACGCACATTTATAACCGAAGGAAGCAGTCGCGGTAAGCGACCTCTTCCCTTACACAATTCTAGGAAACCCCGAAGAAAAAAAAAAAAAAATGTTAATGTTAATTTTAGCTTTATACGCGCAAGGGGTTATCCGAAAAAATGTAAACAAACTACGCCTTGACTTGTAAATTTACCGGTTAAATTTGGAAACTCGCATCTCTTCCCCTTCATGATCCGTTTTTACTCAACCTTTATTTTTTTTATTTTTTTATTTTTTGCATGTAGAAATTCAAAACAGCACCCTAAACTGCCGCTTGGGTTTAATGGCACAACCATAAAACAGGCCAATTACAAGAGAGAAAAAAAAAGGGTTGCCATAAAATTGTGTAAAAATCAGGAAAAGTCACAAAAAAAAGAAAGAAAAAACTGCAACAAAAGAATTTGAAATAGATACCCGAGCCTTGGATAGCAAAGATGCCTGAGTTTCTTTTTATTTTTATGGAAATTCCTTTTGAAAAAAAAAAGCGGGTGAAAACACGACGAAGAAAAATCAATAACTTTTTTTTCTTTTACAGTTGCCAATATAAAAACTCACCAGGTTGAAAACCCTTTCATTAAAATTTTGGTTGCATCAAAGAGGTTAAAAAAAAAAATCCTTTTCACATTTTTGTCCTTCCGCAAAAGTAAAAAAAAAAAATCCGAGGTCGAAAAAAAAAAGGTTGGAGGATTTGATGTTGATTACAAGACAAAAATCTTAAGCAGATACCTAACGGTACCTGCCGCTAGATACCTTTTTTTACGTCTTTTATATAAAATTATTGCAAAGGGTTATATTTTATTGGTCGACGGTTTTACATCGAATTTCGAAAAAAAAAAACGAGACGCATCGGATGGATTTATGTGGAGAGAATAAATGTAAAAAAAAAAAAAGTGGATGGAAGTGATGCATAAAAATAATAACGAGAATCAACATCTACAAAATACCGAATCTCAGACATCCAGAATCAACTCTTTCATTTTTTTTTTTTTTTTTTTTTTTGTCATCGCAGTCGAGTTTTCAGACACCGTGAATTAAACTCGCGCTTAATGTTAAAAGGCTTTAATCCTCATTTCCTCTACGGTTTCACACCTTAATATTATATTTTTGTCATTTTGCTGTTTGCTGCTGTTCATCGGCGGCAAAAACATAAGATAAGCGCCCAAAAACGTCGAGAAATTCGGTCCGTCTCGAACGGAACGTAAAAATCAAATCCCGATCGGAAAACTTTGAGATTCGCATATGGGCCGTTTTATGGGAAAAAAAGGAGTTGAGCCGGTTTGATTCTCGAACCGCCAAGGAACCCTACCCTAATGCGTGGGATGCAGTGCGTGACCGCCCGGATAGACTCCAAGTCCTGACCGAAGTCATGCATTATGCTTGCATTTAACCTTCCTCACTCGTATACTTTTTTTTTTCATCATTATTAAATAACGTGCTATTGTGTCTCGTCGTGATTAGTCATCCTTCGAGAGCTCGAAAAAGAAAAAAAGAAAAAAAATTCGTCGATTTTTGTTATGAAAGGCGACCAAAACTCACGTAGCGAGCCTTCGCAATCTTTTGCGATCCGTTTTTACGTAATTAATTTCCATAAGAATAGACGAGGACGAGCGATTCTCGCGCGCAAGAAAGGCAGACAAGAGAGGGTTGCGGACGATTCAAGGTGACTCACACCCTCCGTCTGGTTTTAAGCCCCCAAGGCCCACTCGTAGCGAACCTGAAATCGGACGGATTTTAACAAGTGCCTTCCCACCTCGAGAAACCCTTATTTAAACGGATGAATCTAAGGAAACGCATCGTTTCGCTCCCTAAGATGGTACCCCCGAAAACCTTTGCGATCGTTTATCTTTAGTTTTTTTCAAGTTTCGCTTTCGAACCTCGACTCTCCGCCGAGTCGTAAAACAGCAAACGAAATTCCAGACCGCCCGGGTCCTTTATTTTTATTTTTATTTTTTTTTACCCTTTTCTTTTTGAATTGCTTTAACCTGCTCGTTCTTTTTTTTTTTTATCAACCTTAACCCTTTTTTTTTTTTTTGCTACTTCGGATCGTCCGATTTTCTATATTAAGAGAAGGTCTTTTTGTTTCGCCTTTGTGTTTATATTCATTAGTTTTTTCATATTCATTTTATTCCTCCAATCGGTAGTTGGTATTCCCTCATAGCCCAAGTTTAATTTTTTTTTTTCGTTTTTCGCCATAATAACACTCGCGATACCTGTAAATTTATAAATTTTCGATCCAAAAATGCAAATGTCCTGTCTCCATTGACCAATTAATCGAAGGGTGTAATTAATTGCACCACCGGAAATGCTGTATATTTTTGGGCTTTTTCTTCTCCTACCACTTTTTTTTTTTTTTTAATTTTTTCGAAGACAAGAAATAATTAAAACCAGACTTGCAATTCCGATTCCGATTCCGATTGATGGAAAAAATTTTAAGATTTCGATTCCGATTCTAACTAGCAAATATTTTAGCGATGCCGAGTCCGATTCTGATTCTGATACCGACTCCGAAAGGTGGAAAACAATTTCAGATTTCGATTCCGATTCCAACTAGCAATATTTTAGCGATTCCGATTCCGATTCCGATTCCGATTCTAATCCTGATTCCAAAAGGTGGAAAAAATTTCAGATTTCGATTCCGATTCCAACTAACAAATAATTTAGCGATGCCGATTCCGATTCTGATTCCGATTCTGATTCCGATTCTGATTCCAATTCTGATTTCAACAAAACTGATAACTGTAATAACGGTATTTTCGCGCTTTCCAAGTCTATCTGAATCGAAAATATTTTTTTGGATGTCGATGCCGATGCCGATTGCGGAGAATCCGGGGGCCCTGGTGCAAAAATTTAAAAAAAAAATTTTTTTTCAATTTTTTTTTTTTTTTTTTTTTTTTCTTTTTTTTTTTTTTTTTTTAGAATGTGGAGTACAAAATTTTAACATTATTTACGATTTATTTTTGATTTTATGAAAATTAAAACGAGATCTTGGGGCCCCTTCAGACCCTTCAAGTCGGGGGCCCCAGCGCATTGCACCCTCTGCGCCCCCCTCCGCTACGCCACTGATGCCGATTCCGATTTCGATTCCAATTACTTTTAAAATAGCCGATTCCGATTCCAAATAAAAATTAATCGGAATTGCAGCCCTGATCCAAACGAAAAACAAAATGTTAGCAGAAGAAAAAAGTACAAAAATATACATCATTTCCGGTGGTACAATTAATTGCCCCCTCCAATTAATTCTTCAGTAGTTTCAAAGCCAAACTTAAGTATCCCAGCTCATGTGAATTGAGCGTCCACCTTGTGCTTAATTTTCTGTTATTTGCGTGATTTCCCCAAATTTGGCCGAAAAAAGTTCCAAGCATCAACGAAAAAGAAGGCATCGTAATGACCAAACGGCAGATTTTTTTTCTCCCCCCGGTTTAGGGTCGAAGGCCTATCGAAGGAGACTAATTGCACAAGGCAATGGTGATGGTTTTTTTTTTGTTCCCACACTATCCCACAGATGTCTCGAATCGACGTCGGAAATGGAAGATTTCGTCTCGAGTCGAACACGTTTCTCCGACGGACGAGATGCAAGGCTCTATACGCGCAATCTATGTGCATCGTCCTTTTTGACCTTGAATAAAACTTTTTTTTTTTTTTCTTTCCTCATTTTATTTATCGTTTAAGGTTTTTTTTTTTCTCTTTTATGGACGCTTCGATCGTTGCGGCATAATAATGTTTCGCTTATACGGGGTGCAGTTTAAAACAACAAGGTCCGAATTGGTTTATAAAAAAAAAAGTCAAACTTTTTTTTTGTGAAATCTTACGATAACCGATGCGACCCCACTAGAGCCAACTCTTTCCGGTTCATCTTACGATGGACTCTCCTCCTCGTGCAACAACGAGCTTTCTGTCTCGAATCCTCCGTCAAATTACGTCCCAACTTTTAGTTTTTGATACTTGCAATAACAATAAAAATAAAAACTTGGCTGCTAAATAAGGGATTTTTCAGGCCCAGACCCGAAAAGTATACTTTCGAGATCATGTAAACAATAGTATATTACGTATCAGGTATGGGGGTGGCGTATTGCAGGCTTCGACAAGCTACGGTCCTTCGTGAGGGCCGTAGCCAGTCGAGGCCTGCAAGCCACCTTCTTGTAAGCCTGTGAGATATTTTTCATCACGGCGGCGGAAAATTAATTTTTTCGTTTTTCAAGCGGGCGGAAATAGTAGATTTTCAGGCTGGACCGGAAAAGTGAGATTTTTTACTAGGCCGAGTAAAAAATCGAAATTTTTTGGTCCAGCCTTGAAAATGTAGTTTTCAGGACGAGAATAACGAAATTTGTTTTGTTTACATGATCTCGAAAGTATACTTTTCGGGTCTAGGCCTGAAAAGTTCATTTTCCGTCCAGTGGGATGAAAAACAAATTTCATTATTTTTGTCCTAAAAACTACATTTCTAAGGCTGTGCCGTAAAATTTTGATTTTTCACTCGGCCCTCTTGCCGATCAGAGCCGAAAGCGAGGATCGGCAACGGCCTCGTAAAAAATCTCACTTTTTGGTCCAGCCTGGAAATCTACTATTTTACTACCAACAGAGGAACCCAATGACACCCAAGTCCAAGTTTTTAATCCTAAAAAGCACAATTTTTTTTTTTTTTTTTTTCAAATCCGAAATAACTGTCGAGACGAAATGATAATTTACCGTCCCTCATGAAAAATTCCGAATAAAATGTATAGATGCGGGTGCAGCAGGAGAGGGTTCATCGTTCTAGGCTTTCGCAACCCAACCCAGAGATTTCACGAGAGAAAATAATCTCAAAGCGCTGAGCAGAATCCGTTTCAACACCTCCACTGGGGGGAGGAAGGAAAAAAAAAAAAAAATTAAAAAACGGAACCTTGATGGTGACTTCCTGATTCCCACGGACGAAAAGGGTTGTTTGTTGTGCAATTTAAATTCGAATCTGATGACGCGCTCATTCGACAGATGGCAAATCTCTTTCACAAGAAAAAAAAAAAAAAAAAAATTAATTAAATTAGGTACGGCTCGATTCCGTTATAAGAGAACTCTTTTTTTTTTAAACTCGAATTTCCGTCTCGTTTACAGGTACTATTTGATAGCACGGTACAAAAAAAACCACCCTTTTAACGATGCCTTTTGTTGCAGACTACAAGTGTCACCTCGGGCTTTTATATTCGGCATTGCTGAATGATGCATGTCTCCATAGTGTTCGCCAACTATCGATTAGCTCATTAGCTGAACTTGAAAATCGTTTGTTTTAAATTCGTAAAAATTATGTAGTAATATCGGTGCAGTTGTATCCCGTCCGAAGTTTCCCTAAAATGACATCCCCAACTGTCTGGTAACGCCGTCTTTACACAAATCAGTCTTCCAAAAGCGAAACGAATTTGCATAGCATCAAACCGTTGATTTTAGTTAAATCATAACGTTGACTAGACGTTTTAAGTTTGTGTATCTGAAAAAAATTTCAAATTTATTATTAGGGAACATTCAAGTATTACCCCTACCAAAAATATGACTAAAAATGATCAAATGCAACAGTCTTGGTCATTTTTAGCCGCGAGGGGTTTCGATTAGTCATTTTTGATCAATTTTGGTTTTTCTTCATTATTTTTGATCATTTTTGATCGAAAAAGGGTCATATTCGACTAGTTTTCTTTAAGTCATTTTTAGTCGAATTTTTGGTAGGGACGTAAGACTTTTTTCGGGATTTTGGACCCAATCCCCCTCTTCGGAAGAATTAGTAAGATTTCTTTGAACCCCCCTTATTATATTACGTAAGATTTTCGCGGACCCCTCCCCCCCCCTTTCTTTAGCACCAATTTTAAATACCAGTAATATTTTTCTTCCATCTTGATTTATAGCTCATGCCCATATCCCTGAAGATGGCTACAATTGGCACAAAATCTCTTCAAAAAATAAATTTTTATTTCTTAAAATTTGTTGAAAAAAATTTTCAATTTTTCTACTGAGACATTCGAGTAAAAATTAAAACGTAGGCCTAATTTTTTGAAATGAAAAAAAAAAAAAAATCAAAACAATAAGTTGTAATGGAAATTCTTACGTAAGATTTGCTAAACTCCCCCCCTCCCTCAAGAAAGAAATCGTAAAAATTTCGAGCACCCCCTCCCCCCCCCTTTCGGTCTTACGTAATACTTGAACGCTCCCTTACTTATTACAAATAATTCAAGATCACAGTTTCCTTCCTAGTGAAAAACACAGTGTGCTCACTTACCCCTTCCCAGCATTCCTCCAACATGGAGCTGCCAATTTGCCGCCTTTTTGAAATTTGAAAATGCTGGACATTCGACATTTCTCCTCCTCGATAGTTCCTATCGACTGAAGTATTATCCACATGTGAATAATAGGTTTATGCCGCCTTGTCTTGTTCCTCAGATATCATTTTCAATCCACTGGAGTGGACATCTTGTGGATTGTCCATTAGATATCCACAGGATATCCAAATCCTTGGGATATCCATAGGACGTCTAAAGGACGCGTTTTGAATTCTTGCGGTCCAATAATATCCTCATGACGTCCTCGGGACTGGATAGACTTTTGTTATCTGGTCGATGCTTTTTCACAAAAAATAGTGTTACTATCGGAACCAAATATGGCGCACGACAGATCTCCGTTTAAAAAGAGCTCGAGAAACTTCTACGGAATGAAACATGCCCCAATTGACTCCATCCACCACAGTTATTGGGCTCGAATGTTGATGCAATTATGTTGGAATCATACCAGTGTTCACTTTTGGGATTGATAAATAAACGTATGAAAGAGCAAATTTTTTGTGGCCTTGTTCAAAGCATTGCCCTTCAAAAATCAAAGATGACGAGCCCCAAGAATCGCACATGCCACAATACCTTGCACTTTTTGAAAGCTCACTGTTATGTTGACCGCGAAATTTCCGTGACGTTGGATATGATTCATTGGATTCCTTCCCCAGTTTTCGAAAATTGCTGATGGATGATCACAGTCGGCAAAAAATTTCATAGAGAGAGCAAAGTAGCAGGAACCATAAAGAGACCCCTTGCTGCAACGTTTAGGTTTTTAAACTCCTTTCTGTTTCTGTAAAATTGGCTAGTACTACACTACGCAGCCAAAGGAGTGATGATACAAAATCCCATTTTGTGAAATGGCAATTGCGACCTTTATTCCTTCTTCCTTCATCAATATATTCAGAATCAGAACTAATTAACCGTCGTGCCGCACTCTAGCGCTTAGGAAAGGTACCACCAACATGCATGTTTTCATACTACTTGCAACCTGCATCACTACTTTATCGACTTTTGTCTCCAAACTGTTTTTCCTTTTCCTCAAACATTCCTATCTACTTGCAAATGGCCGACTGTCATGTTGGCATATGTATCTGCTATTATGAGATTAAGATGACTGTATTAGCAGTTCCTACAGTTTTTTTTTTCATAAAAAAAAAGATTTTTGATACTAATTATCACCGCTTAGCTTATAAATTAGTCTTCCTAAAAAAAAAAAAAAGTTACTTAACGAAAACTTTTTTTACAATTGTAATTTATTTTATTGAATGACAGAACAAAAGGATTTCAAATTAATGCTTAAGACGCAAAAAAATTTTAGTTTGAGATTTTTTAAAAGCAAGTAAATAGTGATATCTCGGTACAGACTATCCTTTATTTTTTTTAAATTAAATCCCGCTAAATACGCGGATTTTAGTTTTAAAAACAGACGATGATGGCGCAGCGATCTTTCGGGAAAAACACAAAAAGCTGTAGCTGTTGTGGTTTCCACTTTAATTAACGACTCGTCAGTGGTTTTAAATATAATTTCTTCAAAATTAAATAAACCGTATCTACGTGACGTCATCCGGAGGGGAAGTGAAGCGGCCATTTTTTCCGCCATGATATTTGTTTACCATTTTTTTTTTCAATGTTGTGATAGGGTTATTTTACATTCTTCGGATTTAATAAATAAAATGGTTTATTGCTCGATCGTGGGTATCGATACTCACTTGTGAGTATGAGTATCGAATTAAGGTTGAAAATGAAGTAGCACTGCGTGTTAATTTATATTTTAAAGCTTTTGAAGTAATTGGAAACACCATCGAAATAGAAGTAAGTGTAATTATTATTTACTAATTGTGACAGAAATTTATGTAATTTAAGTTTTATTATTATTTTATCTAATATGGAAATAAGTATTCTTCCTTTTCCATCGTAATTTGACTGCTGACATTAGTTTTTCCCTGATAAAATAACTATATCTTTTACCTTTTTTTTTTTTTTTTAGGTTATAAATGAAAATGAAGATATTTCATACAGGATATAAGGATTCCTTACTAGGGGTTGACCTTGAGAGATATGAAAATAAATTTAAGCTGCTTGATATGGACCCATATGAAGCTGATATTGATGCAACTGTATAACATATCGTGGCTCAATACTCACTTCCCCAAACACAATGATTTTTTCATCTGGTAAAGTCATTGCAGTCAATGAGCTTATCCAACCACTCGTTAAAAAATTATGGCTATTTAAAGACTTAAATGCCTTGAACTGCTCCATAGTAAAAGCATTGGTGGTATTGACTAGATAATGGTAAATGTTCCAACTTTCTATGTTTGGGAATTTATTAATATCAGTCACAGTTGCATCAATATCAGCCTCATATGGGTCCATATCAAGCAGCTTAATTTTATTTTCATATCGCTCAAGGTCAACCCCTAGTAAGGAATCCTTATATCCTGTATGAAATATCTTCATTTTCATTTATAACCTAAAAAAAAAAAAGGTAAAAGATATAGTTATTTTATCAGGGAAAAACTAATGTCAGCAGTCAAATTACGATGGAAAAGGAAGAATACTTATTTCCATATTAGATAAAATAATAATAAAACTTAAATTACATAAATTTCTGTCACAATTAGTAAATAATAATTACACTTACTTCTATTTTGATGGTGTTTCCAATTACTTCAAAAGCTTTAAAATATAAATTAACACGCAGTGCTACTTCATTTTCAACCGTAATTCGATGAAACGTTATACCACAATGTGTTTTAATTGCAATTTAATTAATTATTACAATTAATCCTTCAAATTTCTGGCTAAATATCGTGAAACTCCTATTACGGGCTATACAATTTAAGACGCAAGATGGATGCCAGAGTCTTCTATCATTACCCCCACTACTCCCATACCTCGACTCCATTTTACTTCCCCACCCTTGCATACGGTTTATACGCTTTTTTTTTTTACACATACCTTAATTTTTTTTAGAAATATTTAATTTTCATTTAAAATAATGGAAATTTTTTTATTAAAAAAAAAATAAACTTTTGTTATTATTAAAAAGATGTGCGTATCGGCCATTTTTAAATGTTTGTTTACAAATCGCAGCGACCAATCAGAAACCTCACGAATTAGCGCTTCAAGTGTCGAAGTAGTTGAACTAAAATCCACATAGTTAAGCGGAACAACACATTCCATGTGTAAGAGATAAGAGCCCAGTATGTATAATTAAGTAAAAGAAGAAATTTGTAAAGAAATTCTTCTTCACATTTTCCTTCTGTGATAAGAGCTTCCAGACCCGTCTATATACGGCCGTCATAGTTCGCGTATCAAACACAGATGTCGCCAGTTGCCTACTATCACAAAAAAATTCAAGTTACCTCATCCGAAGAACTCCCGTCCTCCCTCATCCAGCAATGGTGTAATCTATGGTAGTGACGCAACATCGTCCGATACTTTTCTCGTTTTCTGATTGGTTGTTTTTCGTATGGTGATGTGATCCAAATGTAAATGTCTGTAAACATGGAGGATCGTTGGAGCGATTTAAAGCCAGAAATGTCCGAATTTGATAATTTAAACGAATCCTTGGAGCCGAACGGGATGGTGGATAACGAATTAAGCGGTCTAGATGGTAATTACTTTGAATTTAATTAATGTCGAGACGATAAGCCGCTTGAACAGAACGAGATGATTTCTGCTGGCGGTCGTCGCTGCAGTAGTTGTCAAACGATTGCGCTTTTTTCTTATTTTGCACTATTAAAAGAAAAACTACAAATGCTTAAAAACTGAAAAGGCGCAAAAAGCAGAACTGTTTCTTGAAACGGGTTTGCAAGCCAAATTTTATGAATTATCAGCCAGTCCAGTTTATGAATTATCAACCTATTGATTTGATTATTAAATTAATAAAAGTTCCTAGTTTCCCTCCTCGACTTGGGCTAGTTGGGTTGGTGATTACTTTTGTTGAGTCTGGTTTGTTTTTTGTTTTAGATTTAATCCAAAGCGAAATATTATCCAAAAGTAATTTGGATTTTTTGTCTGATGATTTGCTATTGCATCAGTTATCGGATGGACCTTTAAAAATGGAAGATGTCAGTTTTGATTACTTCAATCTGCCCAATACTCTTGAGTATTTAAATCAACAACAAACATCTAGTGGAAACCAAGTGGTTTCAAGGAATCCATACAGCGAAACAACCATCACGGTCCATCAGAGAGCCAGTGTCATGGATTTTCACCGCATTCTACACCTACAGAAAGTTATGGATACCAAAGCTCTAGTCCTACCAAAGTTATTCAAGAACGAAAACAATCGGAGCCGCGACGAAGGCAAGAGCCCAAATACGATCTTGTGCATCCAAAAACCAAGCCTGATGCAAACAATGGATTCAGTTATCAAATGCCTGTCGGAATGCAAAACCAACAACAGCAGGTTTCTTTTGGAGGGCGACCGGCAGCTTTTGTCTTGGCTTCCCAAGCAGTGAAGCAACAGCCTCAAGTTCTCAAGTTGACAGCTGCTGCTTCCCCCAAAACCTCAAATGCAGGAAATAAACCTGTAGTGACTGTACCTATCACATCTGATCATATGCAACAGGTAACGTGCGCTCGCGCAATTGTTTTCTATAAGCCTAATGTTGATACCATAACGTAAATATTCGCAACTCGTCCCCTCTTCATTCTGGCGATCGAAATCGTGGACGCACTATTTTTAACTCACGCACAACCATTGCACACGAAATTCCCGTCAGCAAGGCCATATATCATTCTTTGTACACATTTTGCAGGTGGTTGTTCAAACGCGATTGGTCGCTGCTTCCTCGGAACCTTCCGCTGTAGTACAAAACGTTTTGACGCCGCAAGCTGCAGCCGCTGGCACCGTTGTATACAATTCCAACGCCACCCCTACTTCGGGATTACACGCTTTAGTCAACGCCGGAAACGGAGCAATTTTGACAGGTGAGAAAGACCGAGGACAAAAGTCTGCGTCGCAGCCTCAAAACGTTTATTTGATTGCGAACACATGATGACACTTTTTCTTCTTTTACTCAGGTTTTCCTGTTGTTCTCGATACGGATAAAATACAAATAAATCGCATCATCACACCTCAAATCAAAGAAAACAAGCCGCCCGCAAAACGCAGCGCGCACAACGCAATAGAAAGAAGATACAGAACTAGCATCAACGACAAGATTATAGAACTCAAAAATATCATAGTCGGTGAAGAGGCCAAAGTAAGAGTGCCGCTTTAGCACGCAAGTGCACGCGGTTTTTGCCCGACACGGCCATTTGTAAAGGTTTTTCTGTTTCGTTTTCTTTTCCTTTTGCTTGCAGATAAACAAGTCTCTTATATTAAGAAAAGCTATAGATTACATAAAATTTCTGAGGAATGCCAACGCCAAACTGAAACAGGAAAACATGGCACTCAAAATGGCGGCTCAGAAACAATCTTTGAAAGAGCTTTTGGTCCCGTCGACAGATGACGTTATTCTCAACGAACTAAACGGGGACATCACACCGCCTCATTCGGATATCGGCTCCCTTTCTCCCAAGAGCGAAGTTTCCACACCTTCGTCTCCCGAAGATTATCAATATCCAGATCATCAATATTCTAAGGTGCTTACATTACACACACGCAAGCCAATAGTTGTGTGTCAAAAATTCTCTTAAGTCTGCGTTCTGACGGTTAATTGTTTTATACTTTTTATTTATTTATTTATTTATTTATTTTTTTATGACACAACTTATGCAGATGGAGGAAGAAGACAAAGTAATGAGCGTGGGAGGAATGGCGGATCATACGAGGCTGACTTTATGCATGTTTATGCTTGCCGTCTTGTCTTTCAATCCGTTCGGTCTGGTTTTGGATACTTTTTCTCAAAAACAAGATGAAGACACCTTGGCCTCTCGTGAAAATAGTAGGAGAAGCATTCTAAATTTCGACGGTGAGTTGAGCTTTTTATCGCGATCGCAAAGATGAAGGCGATTGTGACATGAGATGCGAGTAGCCGTACGTGCACCTTTTTCCTTTTAATGCTCACATTTTCCATATGTCCTCGAAAATATCGCTGCTTTGTACCTCTTGTAATTGTATAACATTAAGCCATTCTCTTTTCTTTTTTTTTTCTCAAGAAATGGACCGAAATCCGTGGTCGTTGATAAGTTCGGCAGTGTTTCTGTGGTGTTTGAACGCTTTGGTTTTGGGAACGTGTTTGGTCCGACTACTAGTCTATGGAGATCCCGTCATGAGGTCCAAATCAAAGTCATTCGTATGTTACTGGCGTCACAGAAAGCAAGCGGATTTCGATTTAAACAATGTAATTTGCCTTTAAATTGATTTGAAAAAAAGTTCAATCATTCTTTACGGCGTCGTCACCAAAAGTCAAGCGAGCTTCATTTTGTTTTCTTCCTTCATTACAGGGAAGAAACGTGGCCGCTGCAGTCGAGTTGAAAAGGTGTTTAAAAACTTTTGGGCAGCCTTATCCCGCAACGCGTTTGGAACTATTATCAGCTACCGCTTGGCAGTTAATTAGGCAGTTTCTTCACAGGATATGGATCGGACGATGGTTGGCCGGAAAGTGCGGGGGAATTTTCGCCGACTCGTAAGTACCTCGCCTCCCTCCAATACAAAGAAATTGCAGCCAATTAACACACATGTCGTTTTCGCAGAGGAACCAAAAGAGACGCTCTGCTTTCGGCCAAGGAATTAGCCACCGTTTATCATCGACTCCATCAGTTGCATTTGGTCGGGCGGGAAGATCATCTCGGGGGCTTAATGCTTGCTTTGAGCGCTACCAATTTGGCCGAAACGGCATCCGATCGCTTGGAAGCGGAAACCGTCGCAGATATCTACGTCGGGATGTCTTTGAGAATCAAAGAATCCTGTCCCAACCTTTTGCAGTTTTTTGCAAGGTACGTTATTGAAGCGCGATTGCAGAGAGAGCATCTATTACAATCTAAACTTTTTCCGCTCGCAGATATTATCTGAGTCTTGCTCGGCAAGTGTGCCTTCGCCGAGGATCCAGCATTCCTTCCAGATTTAAATGGTTGTTTACTCGTGACGGTCAAAAATTTTTTCTCGATCAAAAATGGTCTTACGACAATGTGGAACCCACCTTGTTCAGCAGCATCGAAAGCAAAACCGATCCTTTGGCGTACGTCATGCGAGTGAGTGCATAATTCGAAATGTTCTTTTTTAAAAACATGACCGTGAAATTTTATTCTATTCCGTGTGCCCAGATGTTTCGAGAGCAGCTTTTGGAGAAGGGCTTGCAAATTTTGGCATCTCCCGGAGCTAAGTCATCCTCTTCCGATCGAGACGAAAAGGATTCTGCGAATAAGAGAGCTCAAATCGAAGACGTTTTGACCTACGTTGAAATGATCATGGAAAATTCCTTGTCCAAAAGCATCGCTTGTACTCATGCGGGATTGTCAAGTACGTTTTGAGTTTCCTTCCATACGTGCATGTTCCAAATCGGAATAAAAAACTGTTTCATTTTCTTTTCCCGTGCAGATTATGAAGACGAAATCGCTCATTGGTGGGCTGCTGCTGTCGGCGTTGCAACCTATTGGCTTCTCGACGAAGATGAGCAAGCAAAACTCTTGTATTCGCGAGTGGAGAAAATTCCGAGGTTTTTGGAGAACAATCAAGATTCTTTACCTCGGGCTCTCCTTTCCGTTTACAGGTTTCGTATCCGACCCTCTAAGTCCCTTTAAATTAGTATATGAAGAATGAAATATGTACATTCTTTTTTTTTAAATACAGGAATCGCGTTAAAATTTACGGAATGAAAACACTCCAAGACGCAGAAACAGAAGGGAAAGACATTACAACACGTTTAAATGTTGCGGGGCGCCTCCTGGATGACAGTTTGGCTTACAATTCCTGCAGGTCGGCGTCGTCCAAGGTTTTGGCAAGTATATTGTTAATTGTTATGACCTTTTCGAACCAATAATTGCACTAACTTTTCCGGAAAAAGCGTCGATTTTGAGGTTGGAGTTGCCCGCCCTGCCGTTCGAGGAGGTGCATTGTAGTTGCATTGCATTTACGAATTAACGATTGCATGCAATACATCTGCAGTGCAATCTTCTAGTGCGGTACTTTCTTCGCGCTCGATGACCCTCCGCGACATCAACACGTCCAACGAAACTTGCCGTCCTATTTCGAAAAATGTACACAGCACTAATCGTAATAACCTTTCCTACTTTTGAAAGCAGGTGGTGCAACTCCTGGTGTGCGATTCACTTTTGGAAACCAGAACTTGGCTTTGGGAAAACGGTAGTCTAGATTCCGATCAAGCGTCGCCTGTTCCAAATTTTGTGCTGTCTGGATTCTTGAGGGACGTCGCAACATTGAGAAAGCTCACTCAGTTCTTACCGGTATGCACTGCTGGAGGCGGCGATTTTGAACAATTTAAATCCTCTGCTCAATTTTTTTTTTATAGCAAACGTTGCCGCGCGTTTTTCTGTATGAAGCGACAGCGAGGCTAATGGCGGGAGCCTCTCCGGGAAAAACGCAGCAATTGTTGGACAGAAGCTTAAGGCATCGCCACGGTAAACACTCCATCATTTGCGGAAAAGGTACGTGACAGAAAAAAAATGTTGTTTTACAAATTACTCGAATTTTTGTAAAAACCAATGTCACCAAAAACGACGATTTCTCTCTCCTTAATTTTCAGACAAGTGGCAGCAAAACGGTACGGGCGAACGGGAACACGCTACAGCTTTGTACATGGCTTGCAGGCATCTTCCAACTTGGCTCTTGTCGTCTCCCGGAGAACGAGCGGGAATGTTGGCAGAAGCGGCCAAAACGTTAGAAAGAATAGGGGACAAAAAAAGACTCGGGGAGTGTTACAGACTTATGAAATATTTTTCCACAACGTCCGTCTCCTCGAATTGATGAGTGTTTCATTTTCTCAAAGAGAAATGCTTTACTTTTTGTGAACTTCACATTTTGAGATACTCGCCTCCCTTTGTTGTGATGTGAACCGAGGAGATGATGCTCCCAGCTAGTTGATTATTATTGTCGACAGAAGAGTTGGATTTATGTAAAATTGTTGACTGATGGCTGGTTCGAGGAATGTGGCACACATGCAACACTGCTGTAAAAAGAATTGTTATCGATTATGTTGTCATAAGTTCGAAGTGGAATAAACAACCGATGGTCTGGTCTGCCGGCTATTTTCATCGGGTGACAATTAAATGACTAGCACCCCCATTTGCGTTTGGGACTATAAATATTTTATATAAACTTAAAAGTTATAAAATCTATATTTATTTTATATATTTTTAAAAAATGTAAATGAATATTTTTTTCCCCATTTCCGTTTTTCTTTTACAAAAAAAGGAACTCAAGTTACAAGTTAAGACGCGCGGAATGCTTTTTTGAAACTCGGCCATTTGAGGTTGGGGTTCGCTTCCTCTTGCACTCGATTCCATTTCTTTCATGCTAGTCTTTAAAAGTAAATCGTGGGCTCAGTATTATTTTGTTCTAGATACACTTCCCAGGTTGACACGCGTTTTTCATAAGATAAGTACAAGGGACTAGTGTCAACCTGGGAAGTGTATCTAGAACAATATAATACTGAGCCCACGAAATGAGAAAAAAAAAACAAAAAAAAGGCATTTTGTTTGAGTACATTTTTTTCGACTAGATTTTTTATTTTTCCGAAGAGCTATGCTCCTCTATGGCGAGGAATCTCCGCCGGTTTCTATTTGTGTTTTATCCAATAAAAGTTCCGATTTTCGTTTTTTTACTATAAAAAGCATTCCTCCGACAAGAAACACCATGAGCAAGACCAAAACTCCAATCACTGCTCTATACGTGTTTGCCTAAAAGAAAAAAAAAAAATAGACTTTGAAAAACAATAGAACGCACTATTGCTAAATATGCACTTACTTCGGAATCATGTTCGAAGCTATCCTCCCAATCTCTTTTCACGACGAGCTCTATACCTTTTACATTGAGATCGGCGCCTTTAATCTTTCTGGAAATGCACTTATAAAATCCCGATTCAGTCGTGGAAACACCCTAAAAGGTCGTTGTAGCAAAAAAAAAAAAAAGTTATTCCTTGTGTGTGCAAATTTACAAAACACTTTCCTCGCTAATTAATTACTTTGATAATTAGTCTTCCAGACCACACTTCGTATTTGTATTTGCTCTTGTTCATGCTGTTCCAGGGTCCAATGATTTGATCGTTTCCAATTTCCCAATATTGAAATCTATGATCGTCGTCATTGCTAAGGCAAGGCAAAATAGCCGTGTCTCCGACATCAACTTGGTGAACAGCATAAATTTCTGCCGAAATTAATGTGCAAATGCACAGCGCCACCACGACAGTAGACAGTAAATAAACAAGGCTGTTCATTTTTTCTCACCCCTGTTCCCTTTCTTTTTAAAACTTTGACTGGATTTTCGTCAGGCGATCAACACAAGGGACCCACAGAGAGGTCGGCAGAAATTGAATAAACTTACACTATTTATTTCGCGCGGAGAAGCTTTAAAACAAAACTTGAAGTTATTTGCAGTTTTTACTTTCAAAATCTGTCAAGTTGTATTTTTTTTTTATGACCATATCTTCCGACTTGAACAATTTCGCTAAATAAAAATAAAAAAAATAACTCAACATACAAACTTGAGGACTTTATTTTGTTTGCAACATTAGAATTTGAGTTTGAGCCAAAAATGATTTATTTTTGTATTTACACAAAAGAGGAGAAAGATCAAGGTAAAAAGCCGCTTCTCGACAAATGCCATGCATTTAGTTTTTTTTTTTTCTTAATGTTATTTACTATTTTAATCATTAAAAGTTCTTTTTTGCTTTAAAATAAGGAAAGGGGATGAGAGTTGAATCTGTGGTATACATACGAAAATGCAAAATGCAAGTTCGATGTGAATGCGCTTCATATGAAAGTAGAGTCCCGACAAAAGTCCCCCCACCCTCCCTACAGTTCTTTAGGATCAATTTTAAAAATAATGATAAAAACGATTTTTAAAAAAGAGCCACATCTCGTATGTACACTTTATTGTTTCTTTGAGTGTGAAAAATTTTAAACAAAATTAAAAAAAGATGAAAAAAAAAAAAAAAATTAGATCTGAGTGCTAAACCTAGGTCGGGGAAGATCTCCGAAAACTGCGTCGCCATGCAAACTACGTGCCAAAGCCTTTATCGATGCGGCAATGTCGACCGCATCCGAGGGTTCCTGGAGCAAAAAAGGAATAAATAAATAAAAAGCACTGCTCATTGTTTCAAATTTTACAATATGAAAATGTGTGCCAAAAAAAAAAAAAAAAAAAATTCTTACATCCTCCCCTTCAAACTCCACATTAACGTTCGAACAAACAGGAACGTTGACGGGTAGAGATTTTGCCAACTGGCCAAAATCCTCTTTTTTCCTATGAATGTCTATGCCTTCGTCATGAGACCCAGAATCTGGAAAGACAACAAACGGGACACATTTAGAAAAATCTTGGCCTTGCTTGAGAATCACTGCGTGCTGCTGTAACTCACCGTCGTGATCCGTGTCAGATTCTCCTTCGGATTTGCCGAGGTCATCACTCGGCCAATCTTCCATGCCTTCGATGGCAAACAACCCTTCGCTATCGAAAGAGCCATTTTTTTCCCTAAGACGTTGGTGCTGATGTTGCGGCAATGGTTTCTTTTCCTTATTTATTGATCCCTTGTAAATAGAAAACAGGCAAGGTTATAAATGTTACCCACTTGTATGTGTCACACAAACTTGAAATTATTGCTTACCGCTGTGATCGTGCCTGGTGCACGGGTTTCAGTTTTATTTTTGACACTCTGGACTTCGATAGGAGCAATTTCTCTGCTCCCGACACTGTCGTTCTCGGCGATACAAGTAGTTTGTTGTTGATTAAAAAATGGTTCAGCTGCATACAAAGCCCTGAAACAAAGTGAAGCAATGTGATCACCTGGCACTAATTTTTTAAAAAGCATTACAAAATTTTACTCTATTAAACATTTATGATCCCTTTGTGCTCTATCACGATACTCTTTCAAACGAATATGTTCTTGCTCTGAGAATGTTTTGATCCTATCTTCAGTTTTTGCAATTTGTTCTTGTACTAAATCACTAAATTGTTTTTGCAATGACAACACTGCAGATTGAAGTCTTTCGGCTGAAAAGAAAAAAAAAAAAAGTCTGTCAATACTCAACTTTTTTACTTTGAATTGGCAATTTACAGTCACTTACCATTTGCCTGTTTGTGCATTACAAGGGGCTGCTTTTTTTCAGGAACAGTGGATATAATTATCCTAAATGCAGGAGAAAAATTTGTGTCATTTCTCAACTTTTTGACAGTTTCTAAATCAGATATCAAGGTGCTATTAACAAAAGCAGTTTTCTTATCATCAGACAAAGAATAGCAATCCAGACAACAATTTAAGCATTTATATATTACAGTTTTATTTTTCAACATCCTTCCCTGCACAAGAGAATCCACTTGCTTTGTTATTTTCCTTATTTCTACCTGTTTAGCACCCTGAAAAAGTGAAAAAATAAAAAAACAATTCTACTGTATTCCATGAACTCAAGTAACTCTCTCAACAATACCTCGGTAAAATATTTTTGCGGGTTTTCTTCCACCGACGAGGTATTCATTTGCACTTTGGTCTCGTCAGCCTCTACCAAAATGTTTAAACATTTACAAGTATACAGCATTTTGCTTCTGAGAGAGAGAACTGAATAGGTAGCCAATCCAAAACGATAAAGTAAATGTTATGAAGCAAATCGCCTTGTCGAAATTCGGACGATCCTTACCATTACTTGGAACACGAATAAATCTAAATTTCAATCGCGCACGAGTAACAAACGAGATTTTCGTTGATCGAATAAAGCAACTTTATAATAATTCGATCGTCTCACACAATTGTTACAGCACTATATAAAACAGCTGATCACTTGGCAGCAGAGCAATCTCTCGGAGGCCTTGTTTTACCATATCCGTTGAATTTTCAAACATCGACTTGCAGCGGCGTCGCGTCGCTGCCATAGAGTTGAAGTGAACTCCCGCTCGGCATTCATCGGCAATCCAATCATTTCTTTTCGCGCGCTTTGCAAATTTATTTAAATAACAAGAAATGCGAGAGGACGCAGAAGTGTCTATAAACTATAAGGGTCTAAATCTGCCGACCTATTTTTGATGAAGTGATCTTGGGTCATCCATATTTTATTTTATTTAAGGTCGTTTAGTTCTTTTCTTATAACGATTTTTCGGAGATGCAAGTATAATATTACAATTTAACAATCAGCAGCGCCGGCTTTAGGCATGTGCCTTCCGTGCCCATGACAGTACTGTCCAAATTTTTAAAGCCAAATATGAAGAAAAACTAAAGGACAAAATACTATATTTAAAATGTTCCAAAACTATTTTTCAAATTTTGATTTCCTGCATTTCTGGGAATTTGTTTTTTAAAAATATTTTTCTTATTTAAAGTTTTATCCTGTATACAAACAATATGTATAATACAACTGTAACCGGCTGAAGTGGAATAATCCTAAAGGTCTAAAACCGGATAAACGTTTTTTCCCCATTCATTTCAAAAACAATTTTGTTCTTCCATTCTTTAATATTCTACCATTCAGTACTTGACAATTATTTAAACCTTTTACATTGAAAAAAACTCATAAATTTTCATACCCAGTCAAATTGAACGATTTTTTATTGTTTTCCAGAGGTCAAAGACCGGATTAGTAGGCTTTGGGGTTTGCAAATCAGGTATCGATATATCTTTAACACTCTAAACGGTATTATCTGGCTTATACTTAGCTTAAGATTAAAATTACTTTTCATTTTTAAAAAATTCGCATTTTAGTCTTATGCATTTTCAATAAAAATCGACTTTTATTCTTAAATCTCATAACGGTAAACTATGGTGATTGCTCGTTTGCCATTTATTATTAAGGGGCCATTCAAATATTACGTCATCATTTTAGGGAGGGGAGGGGGTGTTTGAAATGATGACGCCAATGTTAAATGTCCATAAGAAAGGCCTATTTTTTGATGACGAAGGGGGGGGGGGGGTCTAAAATGTCGAAAAAAATGATGACGTAATATTTGAATGGCCCCTAAGGTGAAAAAAATTTTAAAAGATGAAAACTAATATTAGCGGGGGAGGTTGTAATTGTATATTTCATATCCTCAATTTTCCATTGATTGCATCATTGAAAATCTTCTTATTAAACTTTATTTTTAATAATCCTTATTTCAATTTAATTTATATAATTTTTTATTTTTGCAGGGGGTGGTTCAAATATGACGTCATCATTTTGCGATAGGGGGGGTTTTCAGAATGATGACGTCCATTTTAAATGTCCATAAGAAAAGCCTATTTTATGATGACGAGGGAGGAGGGGGGGTCCAAAAATCTTCAAAAAATGATGACGTCATATTTGAATGGCCCCCAGTTTCTTATTTCTAAAAACTCAAGACGACGCCAATTTTAAAACGATCATACAAACAGGTCTGGAACTGTTTTTACTTCCAAACTTCAATCAACAGATGCCAGGGACTGTATGTAGTCAGGTCTCGTGACTTAACTTCCATTTTGAAGCCAAGGCCTGTTAGGACGAAAAAATGTTTTTTGAATTGTTAATAAGTTTAAAAACGTTTTTGTTCCCAACATTACTATCTTTTTTTTTTTTTTTTTTCAAAATAGCCTAACCTTGTTCTTTATATATTTCATATTTATATTTATTTTGTTGTAAACCACCATGTTATTATTGGTGGTCACGTGATGTGACTACAAGCAGGAGGCGCCATCTATTTATTAAAATGCAGAATGAAAAATGGCTTCAATATAAAGAAGACATTTTTTTAACCCCCAGTTTCCAGACCTCTCCACGAGAACAATTTGTCTTCTGCTTTCCAACTGGTCACTTGCTTCGCTTTGGCTGTAAGAGACAAAGCCATGTACATCCACCTGCATAGCTCCGTCCTTTACTCTCCATGAAAGTGAAATACAGACAGTTCCGATTCCCCAAGGCTGGAGTCTTCCGCTTATCAAATTTTCTTTATCTTATTTTTCAATTCAGTCCCAAAAATATTTCAGTTATGGCCTTCCCACAGATATTTCCTTCAAACATGAATCTGCTGGAATTGTGTGGAAGGTTACAATTTTCGGTATTAATATAAAACGAGTTACGGTTTGTTTCCAATAATAAACGAAACAATATATTTTCCGATAAAAAAACGAACTTCAAATACGTCTATTTAATTATCCTAAGGTAGAAGTAGAGTCAATACTATTATCAATGTGCTGGACTAACGTTCTCGTCCTTTAACATAGGCGCAACATTTGTTTACTTTAAATTTTTGACCTGATCCTAAAATACTTTATTTTGGCACTGAATTGAACGGGAAAAGGGCGTAAACAATCAGAACAGATATTATAGATGGACTAACAATAGTCAAATTCTTATTTCATTTAAAGTTTTATAATGTTTTTTCTAAAGAAAAAAAAACGTACAAAATGATCTAAACCAAACGGACATTTTTTATTGTAATTTTTCAATCCATTATAAAACTGAAATGAAATTGGAATTTGGCTTTCGCTTAGATCATCTAAAATATCCATTCTAATTGTTTACATTCTTTTCCCGTTAAATTTGGTGCCAAAATAATAAGGTATTTTAGGATCAGGCAAAATTTAAAAGTAAAGGACGACAATGTCAGTCCAGCACGATGACAATAATAATGACTCCACTTCTACCTGAATCTTTTATAGAAACCGCTTCGGTTCCTAACTTAGCAGTAAACAAAATTAAGATATAAAAAATTTCAAAAAAAAAAAAAAAATGTAAAAATAGAAAAAATTATGTAGAACATGACGTACATAAAAAACCCCGGAATTTCACTTTTTTTTTTTTTTTTTGAGTCAACTCAAAGCAAATCGTCCAATTTTTGCAAAACTTCCAAAATTTCCAAATCTTTTTGACTGATCCCTTCTGGAAGAGACCTTAGCTTGTTTTCTTCGTTTTGAGCAATGCTCCCGCTTTTAAAGATACCACCGGAGCTTTCCTCCGGAAGTGTTTGAATGTCAATAACTTTCAAAGTTTGAGCCGAGTCAAGCGTTTGGCTTCCGCTGGTAACTTTCGTGGTCGCCGGGTGAGTTTTCCAAACGAGCGTGCAAGGTTTGGCAAGTTTTCCCCGGTTAGAGATCAAAACCTCGATTTTGTTGTCGGCCCCGTTCTGTCTCTCCTCCATCAAATCGATTTTCAATTGATTTCGCATTTGAATATCCGAAAGGGCTAGTCTCTGCCTTTGGGTTTCCCTTCTCATTTCGATTTCCATTTGAATCAGCCTTTGCATTTCCGCTTCCTTTTCTATTTGCCTTTCCAGTTCTTTCAGCCTTTCGATCTCTTGTTGCCTCTCGATTTCCCTTGCCCTCTCCGCTTTCCTGTGCCTCCCTATAAGTCTTTCCATCTCCTGCTGCTTTTCCAATTCTTTTTCCATTTCGATGTGCTTTTGCATTTGCCTTTCGATTTCCCGTCGCCTTTCCTGCTCTCTTTCGATTTCCTTTTCCCAAGCCCTTTGGATTTGTCTTTGCTTTTCTATTTCCCTGTCTAATTCTCTTTCCATCCGTTTCCGCTTTTCAATTTCTTTTTTTTTCCTTTTTTCAGCTTCTCTTTTCCGCTTTTCCTGCTTATAACTTTCGTATTTTCTTCTGTCTTTTCTTTTCTTCTTTTGTTTTCCTTTGACTTTAATTTTTAATTTTTTGTTCTTATTGTTTTTGTTTCCGATTCCTTTTTCCGTTTCTTTGCATTTGACGGCATCATCACCTTTTTCCCTGCTACAGTGATCACATTCGCTTCCGAGTTCCGATCTAGGACTCAGAGTAATTTTTTCATTCTCCGGGGAAGGAGATCGGATACTTTCGCCTTTGAAGGTCTCCGAAGAATCATTCAAAATTTTAGGCAAAGGAAACTCCACCGGATTCTGAGATTTCAAACAACTCAATTCCTTCTGAAATTCTTCTACCTGCTTTTGAATGCTTAGGTATTTGTACTCCAGTCTTTTCACTTTTTCTTCCTCTTTTACGTTCTTATCCATTTCTGGGATCGGTCTAATAAGCGAAACTTTACTTATTAAAGGAGGAGGCTTGGAAAATGCTTCCAGAGAATCATTAGTTAACAAAAAGTTCGGCGCCGGAATTTCGTTTTTGGAGTTTCTTTCTTCAATTTTCTCCATATCAGGTGGGGGAGGGGTTGCTGTTCTTATTTTTTTTTCTATTTCATCTTCTGCTTCCCTTTCATCGTCATCCATGGTTTGTTCAGCTTGAACAAGAGCTTCAGAAGCGGAAGCTGCTACCAAACAATCGTTGCTCTCGGGATTCTTCGGAGATGAAACGATTTCTTCCATTACCGGTTCGCATTCCAATTTTTCCGGGTCGTTTTCCAAGTTCTCTAATTCCGGTTCCAGCTCCACGTTCTCTGGCTCCGGAGTACCTTCTCTGACGTCTACCTCTTCTCGAATCATAATAAATCTGTGTTCCGGCGACGGAGTTTGCTCCCTCTTGGGGGTTATGTCCCAGTCATAGTCATCTTCGTTGATCAATTCCGGATCTTCCTCAGGTTTTCCCATTTCCATGTCTTTTAGAAGATCCTCGCCATATTTTTTCTTCTTTGGTAAATCCGAGATAATTACGTTCGGGTTTGCTGAATAGGCATAAGACTTCGGCAACGATTCAAACCTACTTTTCCTCTGAGGTTTTTGCTCAGGACTGATACTACGCTTTTGCTTCTCCAAAGTGCTTTTTTTAGTTTCTATCAAACGCTTAATCGATTTCCGACTTTTGGAATCTCTCGAGGAAGGCTCCTTATCCTCCGGGCGGCAGCTTTCGTACGGAGAGTATCGCCCACGGGAGGTGCCTCGATTTCGACCGTTCCCACGGTATCGACTTCGCGGGCTTTTCACAGGCTTCGCTCCTGCAAACGAACTAAATAAATCTTCCTCTTTTTCTTCCTTGGGCGAAAGCTCTGAAAGTGCATCAGAATTAACGGCTGCTTCTCTACATCTGGGCGTACTTAATCGACTTGGTCTCGTCAGCAAAATTCTCCCTCTTGAATGTCGGCTCGGTGAAAATTTCGAATCGGTAAAAGTTCCGATGTCCTCGAGTTCACGAGGTGAAGGGCTTCTAGCTTTCGCAGAACTGCTAAAGCTCCAAGTGCCAATAGAAGAATAACGTGATCGATTTGTGTTCCACCGAGGACTTGGATATTCCGGACTAGGAAGATCGGTTTCGCTAATCTCGCTGTAATCACTTTCGCTTACCAACTCACCTTCTTCGCAGCTTTCGTAGCTTATGGATCCGTTTCGCCACCTTTTCCTCCACCTTTTCGAACGCTCGACATCTGTTTTCCCCGGCGAAAAACTGAGATTCGAGGAAATGGACATACTACTCGCGGTACCTTTTTCGTTTTCGGAAATGATCTCTTTGATTGATAATCCTTCCCATTCAGTAGCGATTTTCGAGCTATTCGATTCCTTTTCCTCTTCCTTTTCATCTCCTGAGCTGTCGGAATAGGCTACCAATACGGGGGAAGAACCCGTATATGGGACCAGCTTCAACATCCCAGGGAGTTCCGAATTGGTCTTTTTACAGCTTTTCTCGGATTTCGAGGAAAAGTCATTTCCTTCGGTTTTTTCCAAAGGCTTTTCCTCGAGATTTTCAATACGATTTTCAACAGGTTTTTTAAAGGGATTTTCTAAAGTCGAAAGTTTTTGAATCTTTTGGCTAAGCTTTAATTTCGATTGCTCTATTTTATTTTTCAGGATCTGCTTCTTTATGATTTTCTTGACTTTTAGCCTCTCCATTTTTAACGATTTTTCGATCTTTTTTTTGACTTCCAGGACTTCTTTTCTAATCTCTTTTAGATCTTTCTCCTCTCCGACTTCCTCTTCTTCCTCGCTGTAAAACGGAGTAGAAGATTCTGAATACGACTGATTTCCGTTTTTGTCTTTTTTTCCGTCCTTTTTCGGAGGATTCTCGATTTGGTTCACGTTTCCATCTTCACTCCGTCCTCTTTTCTTCGTCATATCGCTCGTATTTTCATATTTATTATCCTCTTCTTTTCTCATTTGCTGTTGATTGTTTTTTCGATTCCTCGAAACTTCCAAGGTTGAAATTTTTTTGATAAATTTCGACTGCTCTACCATTTTTATTAAAATCCGTCTCTTCTTTCTTCGTTCTTCCAACATTTTCTCAATTCTTTTTCTAGCCAACAAGACTTCTTCTTTCAAATTTTGAACATCATTTTTGTTTCCAATTTTAGGACCAAGCTCTTGTCCCACTATCTTTTCCAATGAAGTAGGATGAGCCTTGGGTTGTATTTGAAAACGTATGGGAGATTTTTCCCTACGAAACGATGCAAGGCCGGCGCAAGATTTCACGGGCTCCTGAAAACTGGCTTTATTTTTTTCTTCCGGCTTCTCGATCAACATGGCGGACGCTAAATTGTTTGATCTATTAACTGCTTCAATTCCGACGAGTTGCTCTCCTTTTCTCGTTTCTTCTTCCTCCTGACTCTCTTTAGAAGGATCCGAACATATTTCAAAACCCGAACTTAATCTTTTCGTTATCGCAAGGCTATCGCAAGGTTCGTCGCAATGGGTAATCTCCGTTGTATTTGTTTCCACCACCTCTTCCGGTTTTCCCTGGGAAATTGCTATTCCCTGAAAATCTGAATTTCCATTGTTAAAAAGTTCCTTTTTTTCAAAATTTAACTCTTGTTCCATAGTTAAATTAGACATTGGCTCTAAACGCCCTTCTTCCAATACATTTTCCAGCGGAATATCCTCAATTTTTTCCTCTTCCATAATTCCGAAATCTGAATTCACATTAGAACAGCAGCTAAAATTAGAACAATTATTGAAAGTGTCCTGGGTAAAATCTTCTGACTGATTCAATCTTTCCAAATACTCCCTGCCAGGGATCCAATAATATGAATATTCTTCATCCTCATCTTGAGAAAAACATTCTTCCTCCTCGTCCTCACTCAAGGACACATCATCAATGTCCTCAGCAGAATCATAATTCTTCAACGCACTTACACTTTCTTCTCGAATTGCATTTTGATCAATTCTTAGCAAAGACTCACGCTGATTTTCATAAATGCCCAGCAAAAAAGCTAAATCTTGTTGCGCCATTTCATTTTGGTTAATGGCTGAAGATGAAGGCTCTGGTTGCTTTTGCAAAATATCACGTAAAAAATTTAAATAAGATTTAGTCGAACTTGATTCATAAAAAGAATCTGCTACACTATTGTTAATTATTTGTTCTCCATCAGTCTCTGGCTGAATTCCACTGCCACTGCATAAAACAGGTTCGATTTCCATTCCAATCTGATTCACATCTTCATTTCCAGATTTTTTGCTCATGCAATGCTCAAAACTATCTGCAAACTCTGACTCCCTTTTTGATTTTCCATCATTCTCGTTATCAACAGAATTACTGCTATCGCTACATAAATCTACAATCTCTGATTTAGCTTCCTTCTTTTTTTCCATTTTCGCTTGGTGCCTAATTTTTCGCTTTTCTTCTTTTTTTATGGAAAATAGAATTTTTTTAAGCTGGGATTTACTCAGCTCTTTACATCTCCTTTCCTTCTCTTTGACAAAAAGTGAAATCTTTCTTAATTGTGTTTGGCTCAGCATTTTGGAGCGAATTTCCTCTCCATGGCAAACTGTAAATGCTTAGCTAAAAAGCTGAAAAATCTCATGAATGATTGATGACCTGATTACCTCATTTCTGCTGTCCTTATAATTATCGTCATAATAATTGATAAATCCTGTGAAAAAAGTTAAAAACTGGAGCCAAATTCTTCACCAATAAGAAAAATATCATTTTCATATTCTTTAAATTTAATAGAAATATCCTATTTTAAAAGCATACTATCTCAGTTAAAAAACAAACAAAAATTAGTTTAATAACAAAATTATGGATAAATTGATGTTACTCTTTTTAAATGCAGCATATTGATTTTCACCTTAAAAAATGTTTGAATAATGAGCATCATATTTACCTTATTTTCCTTATAAAAACTCAGTATAAACACCTTATAAAAAAACTAGGCATGCCTGACATTTTCATTTCCATATTCAGTAGGTTGATGATTAACAGATGTGCTCTTCTTCTACTTCTCCTTTCACACTATCACATCTGCGTTCCATGTTTCTGAAATTTCAATAAAAAATTAAGCTATTGAGTAACATAAGAAATCAAGAAGACATCTGAAGAAATTTTACCCTACTGCAATTAATTTACAATTCTATTGAAATCAATGAACTTCGTGAATAAATTTTTTATTGCTGCTTGCTGCTATAGCTCCAAAACTAACAGTTTAAAAAATCTTTCAATATTGTGAAAAATCTATCGGTTTTGATGTTCAATGCATTGAACATCAAAACCGATAGATTTTTCTATCAATGAATGCAAGAATGACGATTAGCTGTATGGCGCTTTCTGCAAATGCCGGCCATATTTGTTAATAATGGTTTCTGAAAATGGCGCAAAAAATGGACGCTCGATTGGTTTTATTAAATCAATTTTATCCTTTTAATTAATCATTTTCATTGATATTTTACATTCCTATGTCATTCACAATTAATTAATCTACCATTATGAGTGCAAAAAATTATTCCGGAGCTTTATTTAAAAGAGAAAATAGGGTTTTTAAAAAATATACTAGGGTATAGAAAATATACATGGTATATTTTTTCCAGTATATTTTTGTATATAAATACTATTTATATACAGTATTTATATACGTATATTTATACATGACATTCTCTACTGGCATAAATTGAAAAAAAAAATCAGAGTCATGCAGCTCTATCATTGAAAAAAATAAATAATAAATTGGCTTTATTAAATGGGGCAAATATTAATTAGGTGCTAGCGTTCAAAAACATTAAACTTTTAATTAAAATTTTTAATTTTTTTTGAGTTCTTAAAAAATAAAATGGATTTTAGTTACTATTTTGAGTAAAGATTAAATTCACCAGGTGACGTCACAAGGCTTATCACGTGACACATCCTGCGTTTGAGCACACTATGAAATCGTCTGCTTAAATCGTCTGCTTATAATTTCTGTAATGATCTATCCCAACGTTAACTGTTTATAAAAATATTTTTTTATATTCTTGAAGGGAAAATTTGAAGGTTTTTAATGGGGCGAATAAGCGTGGCTCAGTGGAGGGAATGGAAACGCAAAGAGGAAGAGGAGAGGATACTTCGACGAAGTAGATTAAGATACAAGGGTATTCACCATGTAGTACGTTATGTAAAATTTTATTTGTTCATGTTTATTTTATTGTACAAAACCGTTACCTTGAATATTTATTTCACTTGTGCTTTTTATTTTTAGCAAATGGCAATGGATTTTCCAGCAGATAATCTTAGTTTGCAGCGTTTGGCAATTATATCTTATGTATCTGCATTTTGGAACACACCTAATACTGAAGTAGAACTTGGAATACTTTTGAAAAATCTTCATGTATTTGATAACAAGGAGGAAAGTATTACAAATTTTTTTAACAAAGTCAATGAAGTGCTGAAAAAATTGGTGAATTTACCAAGGCTGCTATTAAATGATTTGATGCATGTCAACATCTTAATAGGTTTAAGAATTATTGACTGGTATGAACAATTATTTCGTGAATTTGAAATTGAACCTCGTATTGATCCTTTATATTTTAATAGTAATAGGAACTTGCATTTCACTTGTTTTGGAACAGTGGATGAAGCTAAAATCATTCAAACAGAATGTTTAAAATCTGAATTTTTATTGATGACACGAAATGACTTACAAACCTATGAACAAGAGTTCAAAGACCTGGAGTATTATATAGCCTGTTCTTGTATTCAAAAAAATTACTTAAAGCAACATTCCACAGAAATAATTACAGCCTACCAAAAATATTCAGCAAGCAGCAATTATGTATATGGAATAAACATAGACCACCATTTTATACTGTGCTCAGCATATTTTTTTGAGGACTGCGAGGATGAGTTAAGAAAAATAATAAAAAAAGAAGGCTGTTGCTCGATTGAGCTATACATGTTTCTCTTGGCAACACGGAATTGCTCTGAAATAGCAGTTCGTTATTATTGGCAAATATTAAATGATGGTAAAGAATTGGTAAAAGCTGCTTTACAAATGTTTAAATTAATGAGGGAAAATTATTATGGTAGTTATTTGAAAATTTTATATTCCTTTGCGTTTCTTCTGACGCAAATGTCGGAAACAGAAAAACAAGATTTTTTTGCCAATTAGTGGAATATGAATACTCTGATCCTTTGAAACCCTCTGGGATTAAATGGAACCACATGGTCGATATTTTTGAACACCTTGCCGCATTCCCTTTGCCTACGGAAACATTTTTTTCCCCCTTGTTTGATATTTTCAAAAGCGAACGAGCAGATCAGTTTAGAGTCGATAAAAAGAGGTACAGCAAGTTGCTGTGGTTAATCCATAGACTGCTGTATAAATATCAAAATTTAGGCTTTGACGTTAAAAAGTGTGAAAAATACAAGATGTTTTTTATTGTATTTAATGAAATTCAGATTCGTTTTAATAAAGATTGTCCTCTTATCGGTGACGAAGAGAATCACTTCTATACTCGATACAAAGTAGAAATTTGGTACAGAATTTTGATATAGAAATATTGGATGCAATAATCAATTTTGCATGTGGAAAAGATTACAGAAGAAAGGCATTGTGCATCGGCAATGAATACTACAAAAAATTGATTGCAGAAGAGGAATACAACAAGTTAAATATGTTTATGGAAGTGGTATTAATATCTCAAGACGAACGCGAATGGTTTAAAGGCGAATTACTATATTTTGTTCCAGATTTCATTATGGAAGACAGATTTGATATTGCTGATAAGCTTTTAAATTGGGGAATAAGTTCGGAGGAAGAAAAGAAATTGTTCAAACACGGGCTTGATATTATGTCGATTTGTGGAAAAATTTATTTCGAGGGCGGTGCGATTTTGTCCGGTAAAATATTAAAATGGTTTTTTCCCAACGACGAAGATAAAACAGAGTATGTTAGTAATTTTGCGTTTGAAAAATTTTGGGGTCTCGAGTCAAAAGTGCCTCTTCCTTTTATTTTTGTTGAATGTTTAAAAAGACAATACAAAGAAGTAGATTCTATAAGGCCTTTCTACCTGGTTCACCCGAAATTTGAATTGTTAAACATAATTTTGGCTGAAGGGGAAGACAGTTTTATAGGAAACGCAGAGAAGTATTTAAATTGGTTTCTTAACTCCAAAAAGGAAGTTGATGAGTTCAAAACGAGGGTATTATTAAACGAATGTGTCTTTAAAAATTTTGTAAAGAACACTTTTCTATTTAAACATGAGAAACCAGAAGAGAATCTGCAGTTTCGTTTCAAATTGGTTGAGAAGTATTTAAAATTTTGTGCATCATCCGAAAGTTATGAGCCTTTAAAAAGCAAATATTTCCGTGATATTGACGAATGGATTTTATATTTAAGCAAAAATTATGTGGGAGTAGATCAAATCGACGATTTCCTTGATTGGATTGTTAAAGAAGTCCATCTTCTAGGAAGTACAATCTAAAAAATACGGAAAATATTATTTCCATCGATAAGCCATTAATAATAAAAAATTTCTTACTTTCTTCGCATGCTACAGAATTTTTTGAAAACCTTGTTCGGCAACATGATGTGTATTCAAGGTCTAAAAATCGTTTCGCTGCATGGCTTGAAACGCTAGAAGGCGAAAATGAAAGAGAAATCGTTATCGATTTATCAGCAATTGAATCCTCGTTAAATTATTATCATTGGCAATATTGCACGATTAGTGGAAAATTGGAAGAACTAATTCCACTAGGTGATTCTGTAGATGAACCACTTCCTTATTGCAGATGTGCATGCGACTTTAATATTATTCATTTGAACGATGTTTTAAAAAGTAAGAAAAACTTCAAAGTGACAAAACCAATTGTGAATCAAATAATCCGCCGTAATGTTCCACATAGAGGTTCGGAAAGGCAAGATCGTGAGCGTTTATTTTATATTTCTAACCTGCTATTTTTAAAGAGATAAAATACATTATATACATTATAAAGAAAAATGATTTTCAATATTTGTTTGCGCCTGTTCCATCTTCTATCCCCATTAAATGAAAATGTTAATTTAATGTTAGGAAATGTTTAAATCGTAAATTATTCTATTTCTTACATATTCATTCTAAATTTTATCTTCATTTTTTATTTGAATCGTGAAATAATTTTAATTTAATTTATAAGGGTTAGTCCCTCAATCTTTTTAAAAACTGAAATCATGGCATTAAAAAAATTTCCTAGGCCGGGGTATTTTTACACGATTTTAGAAAGGTAATTCACCTAAAAATGACAGGAATTTTGACATCGAATAAAATTCCATTATACTTGATACTGATACTGCACAATTTTTGATATAGATATACCGGTATAATTAAATTGGGTTAGCTATCTTCAGCAGTCGTTTTTCTATTTTAAAAAAAAGTGCATTTTGTCAGTTTATTTAAAAAGAAAAAAAATCCCTTGATGAATGGGCAAGTGACGTATTTTTTAAAGGGTGTGTTGCTAATGTTGACGAATGATTTATAATCTTTTAAATAATATTGCAAAAGTCTCAGCTTTGTTAGGATAACTGTTGAAATAAACTATGGAACATATTGCCTAAACAAAAAGTGAACATTTTTATTAAAAAAAGAAAATAAAAATTGACGTATCAAAATTCAGTAAGTCTTTGATTCTAAAAATTATATACTACACAAAAAGCTTAGAGTAAAAATGTTTTTGTAGCTTTCATGAAATATGGAAAGCTGCGCCTACTACCTAAAACTGAAATACAAATTATGCTGCATCTGTAGTCTGACAAAATGAACTTAAGAGGAGGCTTCACGGAATTCGAGAAGGAATGGCTGTTTTGTTTAACACTCGATTTACGGGGGAAAAAATCGAATTTCAGATATCTAACGAACTCCTTTGACTTCTTCTTGTATTTTTGGTACAAGTTTCAACTTGTTCCAAGCAAACAAAAACCAGGAAAACAAAATCAAAGATTTTTGACCGCAATTTTTTTTGAAATTATTTTCCCGCCGTCCATACATTTTAGACAAGTTGAAACTTGCACTAAAATTTCCGGGATATATCAGAGGAGTTCGTTAGATACCTAAAATTTGGATTTTTTCATCGTAAATCGAGTATTCGACGAAACAGCCATTCCTTCTTGTATTCCGTGAAGCCTCCTCTTAAGTATTATTACAAAACTGAAAACAAAACCTTATTATTTTTTCCTTCTGGTGGTTTTTCCTTTTCCAGCTTTCTCGCTCGGTTTTAACCACAGTATCTTGCTTTTCCACAACGGAATTAATTAAAAATTCTCCTGCACCTGATAACATATGTTGTTTTCTTTATCTCGACTACGCAAGTCCTATTTGCAATTAACAATTCACAAAAAAATAGCTCAATTTCTTTTACTTCCTTATTTTTAAGCAAGAGGAAAACTTTTTTTTGTAATAAAACTTAATAAACGAATGTTTGAAAAGAGCTAATGTTATTCCTTGCAACTATTTATGATATTTCTGTAGATGCACATAAATCGTCCGAAGTTCTCAGTTTGTGTTCCCCTTGGAACATTCACCATTTGATGAGTGTGATTGAAGTGGATGACAAACTTATCACGATGTTCTGTCACGTGATGAATGACATTCTTTAATACCGGATCGTCCGGAAATTTCCAAGCACTCAAACTCTTGGCATTCGGGTTTACATTAACATAGCCATGCCTATGTACATAGTTTCCATTATCCCTGTAGGTCGTGGTCCAATCTTTACCAGGATCGCCCACTCTGTTCGGATTGTATCTCCGTTCTGTGAAGCTTCCGCTTTGAGCAGTTCGATTAACATATTTGTTGTCAAATGGATCAGCTTTGATTCTTTTGTTGTCTTCAACGAGTTTTGAGTCCAATAAATTGTTGCGGACTCTGTTGATTAGATCGTTGTTGCCTGAAGGGGGCTGTACAAGTATTACGTAAGCACCTTAGGGGGGGGAGGGGGTCCTTCAGATGCTTACGCCAATGTTAAATCTCCATAAGAGGAAGCCTATTTTTGCTTATTAGGGGGGGGAGGGGGTAAAAAATCACCAAAATCATGCTTACGTAATACTTGTACAGCCCCAAGGATAGAAAAAACATTATTAGCTTCAAATAAATTTTACAAAGCAAAGACAACTTACCATTACTTCCACCGCCACCGGAGCTTCCTGGTGGGCCACTACCACCTCCACCTCCTCGACCACCTCCTGATGGAACTCTACCAGCAGCAGCCAACTTCGGATTCATGCAAACGCCGCCATATACCCTGTTGCTTTCGTGCTTCTTGAAAACTGCTGGAACCCAAACACATTCATTCGGATTCTTTTTAGGCTTCTCAACATCAAAATCGATTTTCCATTTTTTTAAATTATTTAAAAATCTATTTAAAACCGAAATTTTCTTTTTTTTAAGTTCCTCGGCTATGTAATTAGTCAAAGTGTCGGCTTCGCGAAAGAATAAATTGCTGAAGAACCCTGAATTCATCCATGCAACTACTTTGTTGTACAGAGCACTTGTGTTTGGTATTCCAAGTGCATCGGCTATAGATTCCGTTATGTTTTGCAAAATGGAACGATCAGCTTCCGCAAGCTGACTTCTGATGTTGCTCCTGACTCTAGAACATTCTCCCGAAGCTACACGACTTTCATTGCTTATCCCGTTGTCTCTTAAAACCTGCTGGAAGTGCTTTTCACAGTTAGAAGAAGTGTTTACTGGGTAATCCACTTGCTTTTTGATCTCCGACAATATTTTCTTGATTGGTTCCTTGTCGACGGCCAAAGTCTTAATCTCCTTCTCAATGCCATCTTTAGTCCGACGCAAAATCCCAACGACAGCGTTTAACTTCAAAAGTTCTTTCAACCTTGCAAACACTGGAAAGTAGCAGCTGATTTCCTCATAGTACGCTGTCATGTCGTCAGCAAATTGTTTTTCCGGTGACTTTCTTTTTTTCTTTTTCTTCTTTTCATCTGGGGCATCATTCTCTTCTTCATCACTCGATGCGTCCTCATCTTCCTCGCTGTCGTCATCATCAACAAGGTTCCCCGTTTCGTCGATTCTCATTAAGTGCTTCTTCACCCTCATAGGCACATGGCCAAATGTAAAAGCAATCTGATTGTTTTTATAGTGCTGCTCGAATGGAATGTCGTACGAGTCGATCCAAAACCGATGCACTTCACCGATGTTTGTTCTGTCTCTTCGCTTGTAAATGGGTTGCATTTTCTCTTGCAAAAACTCAGGAATGTGCCGCATGTAGCCAAGTTCTGGAAGTCGGAACAAAAATGGTGCTTCAGCACTTACATCAGTTCCCATTGAAAACATCTTGAGCAGGTAATCCGCGTGAAGAAGAGTTTTCACGTAGTTTGTTCCTTCTAATGAATCTGGACCATATCTCATTTCCTGCAAGAAAATCGTGAAAACTATCACAAATTTTGTTTTGATCAAGAAAATTATTTTTCTTGTTAAATGTTAAATTAGTATCAAAATAACCTAAGAAATTTATAAATTAATGGAAAGACTCTTACCTGAAAAGGATGGTAGCTGAAATCAGTATCAGGTGCATCCAAACTGAAAAACGCTGCATTGATGTTGCCAGAAAGTACTTCCTCCACATCTTTTAGATTAAACAAGCCGCATTTAGATTCCGTCATCAGGATTTCAAAGCCGCCGGTTTCCATGTCAATCACCAATCCATCCACCGAATCAAAATTCGGACCTGGCAAGTTAAGCCATGGCTTGGTCACATCAATCCAGCCATCTTCTTCTCGATTAATCACCTGCCACTTCATCAATTCTTCAACCATCTCCACATTCCAATCCTTCTTGTTCAAGAGTGACATCATTGCGTGTTTTCGGTGTTGTTGGAAACTATCGCAATCTCCCCAACCTTTCCAACTGCCTTCAAGCAAATAATACTGATGATAATGGCTCCATACGTGATCAGGGCATTGCCTGATCATTTGCTTGCAAAAGTTGCTCATAAACTTATCAGCAACCAAATCCAAGTAAATTACATCACCGCTCAACAGAACAGGTAAGTTAATCACCTGCGTCACCCGGATGACTTTCCCTATAAAAAAATTAGCCAACACGAATTGTCTTCCCCGCTTCAAATCAATCAGCTTGACTTTGGTCTTTGTCTTGCCTTGTCCAATGGGCACAGCTTTCGACTGATTTTTATCAATCAAGGGAACACCATTAACTATATTGATCGCATCTCTCAAAATTACATTTGATTCTCTCAACAGCATCAAGCTCAACCTGCAAAAATGAAGCTGAACAGGTGGAGACATTGTGTTCATGATGAAGAAGAACATTCTAGAAACGATGTCGCTGATGACATTTCTGTAAGCATATTTTAGACTAGGTTCTGTCTCGTCCTTTCTCATGTCCAACAACAAGAAGTAAGATGCTAGGAAATAGTTGTTGGCTGCAGAGCAAGGATGTCCACCAGCAGCATTCAAGTCGATGTAGAGCATTGCTTTGTCAAAATTGCTTAAATCTCTACTTGTTCTGATATTTTTTTCGTACTTCAGAACCGTTCTCAAGAATGTCGTTTTCTTGAGCGCCTGGTCAAACTTGTGAGCATCTGGTGCCTCCAGATTATCATTCATCAATTTTATTAATAAGTCAGCATAATTTGCTCTTACAAAAACATCATTGAGCAAGATGGCCACAGCTGTCAATGAGTCGTCTGCTGGGCAGTCGAACAAAACCTTTTGTAGCTCATTCAAAGCATCCGACAGCTGATTTGAGTACTTGAGCTTGGCTCCTTTCAGTAAAGATAAAGTGGCTTTGAAAGGACCAGGCAGTTTTTCAAGGTCATGGTTTTGCGCAAGTTCGTTGAAAAGCTTATCGGCAGTGTTTGGGCACTTCATGGCTTCCAGCAGAATGGCCATGTCCTTGTGTTTGTATTCATACGCCAATGACTTGAGCAAGAAGTAGTTCGGCTCCAATGACGGCTTTGTTTCAAAGCTAACGTCGGACTCAAGCTCAGTCGAAATCGTGTAAATGTCTTGGTACAGCTTGGCTCGCATCTTGTCAATAATTTCAAAATTGTCTTCAATTTCAATACCGCCAAATTCAGCTTTGTACCTTTTGACCAGCACCTGAAACTCTTGAGACAACCTCCTTCCGCATGACAAGAATATTTTCTCAGAATCAGGGACATCATCCCAATTATCGTATCCATCATGATTTTCGTCATAATCGGCTCTGAGACTTGAGTCAAGCAATGTTTCTTTGGCTTCATTTAACAGTTTCATCATTTCTTCAGCTCGCTTTTCACCTTTGTTCTTATCAGGGTGATATTGAAGACTTTTCTTTTTGTAAGCATCTTTGATCTCTTTTTGAGTTGCATTTTTGGTACTTGTAAAAGCCGATAGAAGTCATGCTGTTCTCCACCAACGTCAGCTGCTGCTTCTGCCATGTTTACACCTAAAAGAGAAACTAATTTAAATTCAAAGTTAAGAAATGCATGTGTTAGGCCATTGCCCGTTTTAAACAATTCTAAATAGTATGGGGCGGTCCATACATTACTTTAGCATTATTCGGCCATTTTTGACCTCCTCTCTCCTTGTTAGCTAAGGTTAGCATTTAGGGACCCTCCCCTTAAAATGTTTTTAAAAATTAATATTAAGCATTTTAAAAAATTGAAAATCTCCGAAATTTCAGGCATCGAACCCATTTCACCCAGAAAAATTAGGGACTTTGGGGACCAAAAATGGTTTATATAGTGACTTTCAGTGACCTGATGGAAGAAATTTAGTGGCTTGAAATAAGTATATCTAAATTTTTTTAAACGTGTTAGACGTGAGTAATTAGCCTACATTCCTCATTATTTTTATCAATTTTTCCTAAAAATCTTGGTTTCCTAAAATTTTTAGCCTATGAATAGTTTTTTTTTTTTTTTTAAGTGAGTTAGGTTACATAATTTAAAAAATTTAAATTATTTTCATTTTCGCACGTTTATTACATGGGACAAATGCTAACGTTAGATATGTAACGCTTCTCCCCCCTTAACATGCAAACGTAATTTATTGAAGACCTTATTTAATATGAAACCAACAACTAACAAGCTACAGTCCTACAGTGGAGGTTACCACTGTCCGATACTCGTCAATTACATTCAAATCTTACTCCCACACGTAAAAATATCAATAAATATTATGTTGGCTTTTGAGTGTAGTGGTTCTTAAACACGATATAATGACAAATTACACTGTTCTAGAATGCTTCAGAATTTCGCAGAACGTACCAGAATATTCAAGAATATTCTAGAATTTTCTGATTCCAAATGTTCCAGAATGTAGTAGAATGTTCTAGAAAATTGAAGATGTGCGAAATTGAAAAAGAAAAATGGCCAGGACCTAACAAATGAGATAAAATACAAAAACCGTTCGATTTCGATGTATCGACAACCGTTCACTATATCGAAACGTTCAACCAGATGCATGAAATGCATAATTCTGCCGTGGTAAGAGAAGTGGGCGTACGTCTATTCTTAAGTTGGCATTTGGTTGTATTTTGCTTACCACGGCAGAATTTGACCTCATAATAATAAAAGTGAGAAAAAATAAAAATGTCACGAAATGTAAATACTTTTCTTTTTTTTTTTTTTGTCTGCCCCGAGTTATCACACATTCCAGAATATGAGATAACCATTTCTATTCGCTGACGTGGCGCAAAAAGCAAGAGCGATATCGACTTATATAAGTAATAAAGAACTTTATCAACCCTAAAACTTGCCATACAGTAATGTGAAAAAAAAAAGAATTGCGCACATTTTTATAAAAAAGAAGATTATTAGCACAAAATCCACAATAGTAGACCTTCAATATACGAAGAAAATTAGCTTAAATTTCACGCGGCTTTTCGGATCGTACCTCAGTTTGGGCAGAAAGAGAGGGAGGGGGGAGGGTCCAATAATAAAATCTGAACTCATCCCTTAATTACACAGTTTAGAGAAACCAAAATAAATATTCTACCAAATCAACCCCTCTCTCCTCCCAGGCGTCTAATTTTCATCCGCCCCTGAATTTGAATCAAAAACACAATTTTTCGGTTAATGATTTATTTTCTAGCATTAGCGAATTTTTTACCCCGGATGAAACAAGTAACTGAAAATTGCTTAAAATAAAAGCTGAAAGTTGCGTGTGAACTTAATTGTAAATTAATCGTATTTGTCAAAATGACAATTTTCAGTTAACAAAAAATAGAAGAAAATGTTATACACTTGATATTTAACTGAAAATTGATTGTAGAGTGTATTTCTTCGCTGTTAATTTCCACACTATTACCAATTAAAACACGAGTATATAAGACACACTTATAAAAGCACAAGATAGCACATTATAATCACTTTTTAACACTAATTTAATACACTGATGTCCATAAAAAAAGAAGTAGTATGTACAATAGTGCAAGATCGCAAAGCAAAGTGAACGCCAAATACCGAAAAAATCATTTCAAAAATACAGTAGGTTTAGCACTTTTTAGTGTCATTCTTTCAACAGAACAACTGTAAAAACTCTAATAATGGTCATCAAGTTGAGATTTTCGAAAATTTATGAAAGGGAAACAATTTTATGGTGCCCCAAAATTTTTATTTCGAAAGCTATTAATTTTAGGCGGTCCAAAAACTACCAAAATTATACTAACGCAATACTTGAATGGCCCCTTAAGTCCCTTTCGTTTTCTGACCATAACTATAAAATCTTTTGGGCTTGCGCCCTACAGAATTAAATGGTCATCTTTAAAACTTAAAAACTCTTTGCACATTTATATTACATTTTTTTCATTTCATGGCCATCCAGAATTGTATTTCAAATCTGGCTATAAAGTGTAATCGTTATCCTTGACATAGGTAATTAAGTTTTTGGTTGTTTATTTCCTCTAATAGTTGTCCATAAAATTTAATTAGCTTTTGCACTATATACAGTTTAATGATCATCCACAAAATTTAATGCTTAGCTATAGAAAATAGATAACTATTAAATGTTATGGTGGACCATAAGTTTTTATAGTGAACTTTTAAACTTTATAATGGATTTTCAATAGTTTCTGTGACTACAATGGACACTTACTTAGTAGCTCCCTTGGATACGGTGGAAAAAGAATGATTAATTACAGTAAAAATTTTTATAATATTGCAAAATATTCCTGCAGAAGTATTCGGTGAATTATCATGGTCAGGCAATATTTGACTGCAGAAAAATGACAAAACACCAACTACTTCTAAAATATTGATATCGTATTTGTCAAAAATCAAAACAAGTGATCAAGATGAGTGTAAATTAATTGCTGTTTGCAACAATATTCAAAAACCAACACATCCTATTTCCTAGGAAATAGCTATTAAATCGATATTAAAAACCAGTTTTAAAAAAAGGAAGTTACCTGTATATTAACTGTTAATAGCAAGCAATGTTGTAAAACTCAATTTGCTATTACCAATTAATTCAATGTTAAAAAACAATTTAAAAAAATAATAAAGTTGCCTGCATATATTAACTGCTACTTGAAAACCCTTTTACAGAACAGCAGGCATGCAATTTTCCAGCAATTATTCGTTATGGATACATTAAAGGTTGTTGCAAAAAATTGTATGCTAGTTGTATTTTTCAAATTTAGAATTGTTGGGCCATGCATCGTTTTCAATGTACAATCAACTTACAATTAACAAAAGACTTCCATTGCAACTTTCAATTAATTTTCAGTTATCGGTACTTGTTTCAACCGGGGTACTGGCTATGATCATTTTTGGGAATTCTACAAAATAGCTAAACAAATTTATATTACTAAAGCCATTTTCTAAGAACGCAAATCGGAGGTAACATATGTAAATAAAGTCGTATCTCTAAGTAAATAATCTGTCATAAAAAAAAAATTACCTTACTCCTGCACATGCAATGTTATTGCAAAGATTATGCGATTCAGTCTGTAGATGAGTCAGTGTCGAGGAAACAGGTTATCATCATCAATTCCAAGAAATGTTACCGCGAAATCATATGACTTCAATAAGAATTAAAAAAAGGGAATTTAGAATCCAAATTCCTGAAACAAATAATAACAAAGACAAACACCAAACCAATTTAAAATAATTAATTTCCACCAGAGAATATAAGACTAACGACTCACCGGACGGTATGCAAGGGTGGGGAAGTAAAATGGAGTCGAGGTCTGGGAGTAGTGGGGGTCATATGGTGGGGGTAGGTTTAATTCCACAACCTAATGCGTCCTAAATTACATGAGCTCTTATGGGCAATTCAAGCAAATTTCATTTTATTAAAGAAACTAAACTCAGAAAATTATTTAACTGCACGGTATAGGATATATAAAAAAATTACGAGTTTAAATTCGAGTAATTAAAATTTATTCACTTAAGCACAGAAGAAAAAGTTATACTTATACTATAACTTTTTCTTCTGTGACTTAAGCACCTGCTTGAAAAAAAATTTTTGAAGTTTTTCCCCATAGGCTTCGTTCATGAAAAACTTTTTTAAATATACCCTTAAAAATACCTGTTTAGCTTATGTCTCGGGAATATTTCCATCATGACGAAAGTTACAGAAAATCAGGGCTATTGCACAAGTTAAACATAGTTGTAGCGCCAAGTTGTTTTATGCACGAAGCCTAAGACTCAATGTAAGTTGGTCCTCCAGTGAGATTGTTTGTCCTCCAATGACGTCACGCTAAATAGTTCGTTATGTAATTAGATCAATCGCCATCAACCACTTTCCCTTAAAATGACGGCACATGCATACGGTCTAAGGATTTCCAGTAGAGCCACAGAGCATAGTAAAATCCTAGTGTGCTCAATTTTCCCTTTAATAGTTCCCCCCACATGGCGCTGCCAATCAGTTTGCTTTTACAAATTCTGACACATGACCTCACGAATATTGAGCACACTTATGATTTTCACTACGCCACAGAGGAAATAAGACTATACGTGAACAGAACCGTTGATAGATCATATTCATTGATTTCATTTATACATCTATTTTATTAGTAGATTCAATACATTAAAGTAAAAAAATTAATTAAATTACCACTTTATATTTAAAAGTACTTTAACATGATTCAAAATAATAGATTTCTTTTCTTATTTCCTAATTTAATTTTTGCAAAAACAAAAAAAAAAAAAAAGAACCTTCTATAGTCAATTCTTTCTTTACATATAGATTCATTTTTTTAAGAGAACTCACAAAATTTATATGGCATAAAACTCAAGAAATCTAAAGATTTGATTAAATGTATCCAATTAATAGGCTTTGTGTCTTGCATTAACAATGATTTAGTTCAGAGTTAGTTTATTATCATTTTTAGTTGGTTTGCAAAAAAACTTATCACCAAATTGAAATTTTTATTTTGACTTTATCATTTATAGTTCGTCTTTGTCCTTCCTTTGTTGTATCATTTCTCTTAAATTATTTTCACTATCCTTTAAACTTCTTTCCAAAAAAACTTTGGAATTTTCTAAAGCTTTTATTTTTTCATCTGCTTTTTCATGCCTGGAATTCATATTTAAAAAAAAAAAGAAAGTTTTCCATCAGAAAATAAAATAAACAATTATTATTTCCACAATTAATCACTTGTCAACTTGTTTTCGAATAAAGAAAACAAAAAAACAAAAAAATTAATGCATGAGACTTACCTTTCCTTTAAATGCTTCTGAACTGTAGGCATATCAGCATAAATAAACATCCTACCAACACCTTCATATGTTCGTGTGTCAGGTTTTAATCCTGCAATTTCCTTCTGTGTAAGTTCAGCATGTGTTTTCCGCCTTTTCAGTTGCTCGATTTGAACATCAGCTAATTTGATCTTCTGTTTTGATTCAATCATCTTTGCTTGGAGCTCTTGGAAAGCCTAAGAAAAATAAAATATTAAATAGGTTTAAAAATAAAAAAAATATGTATATATGAATAATAAGATAATCAATTATTATGTTTAAAAAAATCTAACCAACCAACCAACCAACCAAGTCAGGTTATGTCTTGGAAATAAACAAAAAAGAACTGACCAGCAAATGATTTTTGTTAAAATTCAGATTATTGAAATAAGCAAGTTTTTCTTACAATCTGAAAACTTGATTTAAAATAATGAACTAAATAATATAGTCCAATTCATTATAAAAAAAATAAAATGAAATAAAACAAAACACATAAAAGCACGATTTTTCGAGGCATTGTTTCTCCAATAATTTTTCAATACAAATCAACATTTCTCACGTTTTACCTTCTTGAGCTCCAAATCAACCTGCACAGTCTTCACCTGAGCCATTTGTAATTAATGTAAATACAAAACAAACTGATTAAAAATCGAAATAAGTCGGCTCTTGATATATAAATAAATTTTGATCGTTTGTTTTCCGTCGTGGAAGCAGAAAAAAAACAGGTGTGCCAACATCAAGAAATTAACATGTCCCATGTCTGCTTTTATTTTCACATCGAATGAGCTTTCTTTGCATTCATTTTTTTTCAGATGTTATTATGCATCCACAAGTCGCGTTTTCATGAAATTATCAAAACCAATGCTATTTCATTATTTCATGAAGTATCCCTAAAACCATATGCGAAATTCTGTACGGGAAATGGCCCAAGCCCGTATGAAAATTTGAATTTGTCTGGTTTCCCGGGGATTTTAAATGCAGTTTCGCCAATTCCCAATGTCCTCCCAGGACAAAATAAAAGTGATTCACCTAATGGGTGTTTGTTGTTATTATTGTTTGACATAATAATGGACAGTTCGTTTTAATCGAAAATATCAATTAAAAGGAAATTCGCTTTTAGCTTTTACATGCCTCTTGGCTCTCTTGACTAAAATAACATACAAAGAGGTCTTATTTTTTTTGCAAAATGTCAGTTCCTAAGCTTTGACATTTCTTACGAAAAATGCGAGGATAACTTACAGTTCTACCCGGATTATATAATGTAAGTTTGTTCTAAGCTGGTAGAACTGTTTGACTGCTTTTTTTCCAATATTCACTTTCTGTTTTCTGTTATTATTCAAAACAATAGTAACCGAACACAGAAATACAATGCATTACAGTATGATTTCGGCTTGATTTGTTCTCACAAAGAAAATCTCTACATTGCATGGCAGAGTAAGAATCTTTTGCTGGCACTTACTTGTTTGAATGCTTTTGCGTTGTGTGGAAAATGAGCGATAAAACTTTTAAAACTTTTCATTTTTTTTCGTTTAGGGTGCAAACATCTACTGAAGCAATAGACTCTCATCAGGACGAAAAAGTCGAAGTTAAATTAAGGAAAAAGAACAAGGCGCCTATCGAACGGCCAATATCAGGAGCTGAATACAGATTAAGCAAAGGTATGCTCATTGCTCATACTATAAAAGGTAAAAGAGGTGGCAATGAAAATAGCGTTAAAGAAGGACTCTTTAAGATGTGAAGATGTATTAACGATGCCATGCCGCTTTGTGTTTTACATAGATTACCTAGTCGGCTGCCTATGGTCTGGAGACATTTAAGCCCTGATGAGGTTTCGTTTTCCCCTCCCTCTCAGGAACTATGGGTTTTTTATACTTTAAGACAGCTTATTGTTCTCTCCTAACTGTAATTTGACCTTACATTTCTGAATGCATTAATTTCAGATTTCAAAGACTTTCGGATAAGCGATGGAAGCGAAAGATTCAGCAGTCAGTTCGAAGACTTCTGCTACGATTACGATGAACAATACGAAGAACCTGATTCAAAACGAAATAGTCATATGTTTCCCGATGATGCTTTGTTCCAACAGATGCAAGATGAACCCCGAGAAAGGTATAATTAATTAGAAAATTGCAGAAAATGCATTGAAACGTTTTAAAACCAAAACTCAACATTATTCTCTATTCATTTTTCAGGATCAAGCCTAGTAAAGAGATGAAAGCCGCCATGAAAGTAGTTAATGACTCTTTAATTAAATACCCTAATGGTCTTCCGAAGCATTTAGAAAACGCTTCGAATATTATACAACAAGAATGGTTTAAAGTAAGTTTAAGGAAATGGAAATAAAAATGGATCTGTCCTCACTCGTGAAATGGGATTCAAGCTTCTTTTTTTAGAATACTCTGCTATCTATAGCTACTACAGTCTGCAGCATACTGCGGACTGCTATTTATAGTAGTCAATATAAAAAGCAACGACGATTTTTCTTTCCTTTAAAAAAGAAAAATACTCTTCGTAGCGGAAATCTTATTTTTTTCCCAGATTGAGGCCATACTTTACCTGTTTTGAAAATATAATATGCCTAAAAGTTCTACTTAGAAATCCCAGTTTCCCTTGTGACAAGGGGATCTCCGGACAAGTCTAACTCTATTTTTTACGGCCGAATATAAAACCAGAAATTTATTTTATTATTTCACATTATTTACAAAAGTTTACCTGCCTCCTGCTCTAGCCGCTTATATAAAGCGACTGTTTGGTTATTCTTTCCTTTTTTGATATGACGTAATTAAGCACTCCTACAAAGTAAAGATTCGACAATCCAGCCATCAGTTTGAGTCTGGAAAGAAAAGAAAAAGAAATGAGGAATAATGAAAAAAATAGTGTAGCGCAAAAAAATTTGAACTCAAATTTCCTAATAAAATTTTTTAAAAATATTTTCAGATATCAAGCACGGCTACCGCAAATCCTTTAGATGTGGAAGATTATTTAGATAGTCTGGAAGAAGTTTCTAGCACTTTATTAGAATATGTAGTTAACATGGTAGATAACAACGTAAGTTCAAAATTTCTCTAAAACATTACAAGCTCCCCCTAATCCTAGTTGGCATCTTTCTAACCGATAGTATAATAAATAGCGACAAAACCTCATAAGCTAATCACATGGAATTAAAAAACTTATCTATTATCGGTCAGAAGCTTATACCACTAAATTTACAGAAAGCTAAGCGCTATGAATTCAAAAATCCTGTATTTTTCATTTCTAGGGTAACACTGCGATGCATTACGCTGTTTCACATGGGAATTTCGATGTAGTATCCATTCTCCTCGACTCCAAAGTTTGCAACATAAATAAAATGAACTCAGCTGGATATACTTGTATCATGTTAGTTTCTTTAGCTCAAGTTCGATCCGAAACTCATCGACAAGTCATCAGAAGACTTCTCCAATTAGCCGACGTAAATATAAGAGCGAAACAACACGGTCAAACAGCGCTAATGCTTGCCGTTTCCCACGGCCGATTAGATATGGTAAAATTACTATTGGAAGCAGGAGCGGATCCCAACATTCAGGATTCTGACGGAAGCACAGCGCTTATGTGCGCCGCTGAACACGGTCACATCGATATCGTTAAACATATCTTAGAGCATCCCGACACGGATACTTCCATTGCTGATTGCGTAAGTTATAACAATTGTTTTTCGCAATGATTAAAATCTAATTATGTTTTTTTTACTTTTAGGATGGCAGCACAGCCTTAGCGATAGCGATGGAAGCAAACAATCGAGAAATCGGAGTCTTACTATACGCGAGAGAGCGTTTCTCGTCTGATTCAGGGGGAAGTTCTCCCTGTAATTCGTTTAAGCGTCGAGACGAAACCGCCGATCCTCATCCGAAAACTTCAAGTTCTCCGAGCTCCAGCAAACATACAGATCATTCTATTTAGAGATTTTCTTAAAAATTGAAAAATAGAAGGTGCCGTGCCTTTGGTGTCACGCATTTAGAAAAGGATCCAAAGAAAATTTAGTCATTTTGTTTTTAAACTGAGAAGAAGCGTTAGAATTATGTACGAATTAGAAAAGGAATATTGTAGAACAATTAAACGTAAAAAATTAAGTATAGCATTTTGTTTCGTTCTTTAATTAAATAAAGCAGGATTTTTAACTCAAATTGGAAAACTAAATATTTTCTCGCATTTAATGTAATGAAATTAAAATGTTTTATATGGGTACTAATTTTTGTTTGTAAATAAAAATAATTAAATGATTTTAAAAAATTAGGAACTTCGATTTCTGGTATTTTTATTTTTTTATTTTTATTCCTTGCATTATGCCGCCGCGGTTAAAGCGCCATGCGCTTTCCAAATAAACAAAAAGCATTGATATTTTATTCTATTTAACTTTGGTCAAAAGCTCAACGAACTTGGTTCACCCATGAAATTTAAAAAAAAGTCATTTCCAAGAAGAAATAACAAATTCTCATTGGAAGCCTTCAGTAAATAACAAAATGATCTACCACGTTTATCAAAAGAAAAAAATTGAAGAAAAACTTGTCATACTCTCTAGAAAAAAATATCAACAGGATGTTTTGAAAAGAATTTTCGTTCATTGTCTTACTAAATAAACTTGGCTTTTTTTTACATTATCCTCGTTAATCTCGATTTATGATTAACAAACAATAACACTTTACAGCCGTCTAATCTCAAAATTTTTGTTAAATATATATTTTCTTCTCTTTTTTTAAGATTAAACACGGTTGTAAATTCATAAAAAAAAATAAAGGAGGACATTGGCGCCTCATTCAAAACTTTTATACCAACACCACCGTTACCTATTTTTTTCCCTCGTTCCTTGTGGTTAATAACAAAACAACAACGCATCTTGAAAACATAAAATTGCGATACTTAAAAACGTAATGTCGTAATTTTTTTTCGAGTGTCCTTAATCAAAATAATCACGTCAGAAAAAAAGAAATAAAAAAAATTGGCAATATGATTTCACGCTGAGATTGATCCACACAATTAAATCGTTTAAAAGGGATGATCATGTGGGATTTCTTTTTCTTCTCTCAAGAGCAACACTTGAAAATATTTTTTCTAGAAATTCATTAAATTTTTGAGAGATTTAAAAAAAAAAAAAAAAAATCCTATCCCGTTTTACTTCTTTGATAAAATTAATTCGAGGTTTATTTGACAATGAAAATTTCAGATATGTTTACAAACTCTCGTTAAATAAGAAAAATAAAGGAGGAGAAGTTTCGTTTGAACATGAGCCATATACCGTCGCAGATACGGATGGACGAAGATTCAGATGACGTCGTTGTCAGGTCATCATTCACTCCTTAACGAAGGGAATTGCCTTTTCGCCCAGGAAGTGAATAACGCGGCGACGATCAATGAGTCGTATCTCAACAAATGACTTCAATTTTTTTCTTTCTATTTATTGTTGCTAGGCGAGCCTTTTACGTTTTAAAATGAGTTTTGACCAAGATAATTGAAAAGTCTTGGAATGTTTCAAGCCATGCTTTATTCTGAAAAAATTTGAAAACTTAAAATCTGTAATTGCATTAAAAACTCAAATAAGCAAATCAGAATTGAAGCTTGGGCGTCGTTTCAGTCACGAGTTTAATTATTTCCGAAAAAATAGATATGGAAAAGTCGGGAAAATCTGTACAGGAAAAGGGATCGAAACGACCGCTTTAATTAGTTACTTCTTTTACTAAAGGTTTAAATTTATTACACTAGTATTTTAATATTAAAAGCAGTATTTTTAATTTAAATTTCCAGTATTTTTGTATGTAGAAAGTCAGTAATATCAATTAATTCAGGCAGTATTTTTTTTTTTTTTTTGCCAGTATTTTACTTATAAAATTGGTATTTAAAATTCGTTTGGGCAATATTTATATTTTTAAAAATCGGAATTTTAAATTCATTTAGGACTTCTTCGTTAATTCCACAAATCTAGATTCTACACAGTAAAAAATATTATGTAAATATGTTAAAAACGGTCTACATAAAGTCTATGTTAAGTTATTATGTTAAAAAATCAACATAACTTGTTTGTAAACAGCAAAAAAATGACAATCGTTAATGGACGCAGAACATTAAGGTGGAATATCAGCCACTTGTGAGTCAAATCAGGTCCTTATAAATTAAAAATTAAATTTTCCCGTCAAGTAAATTTATCTTAGTTAAAAATTAATTTAAGACTTTTCCTTTTTTTTAATACGTAGAATAATTTATTTATTTATATTTATGTTTGCAATTTTTAGATATTAAGATGCTTTGTTTGTAAACTTTTTGCCATTTTCTTATTTTCCGTTTTGTTACCAACCTAAAACTTTTGAAAAGGATGCTCAGTTGAGCATCTTATATCGAAAAATTGTAAACGTAAATAAAAAATAAATAAACGATACTACTTATTAAAAAAAAGGAAAAATCTTAAATTAATTTTTAAATAAGATAAATTTACTTGACGGGAAAATTTAATTTTTATTTTACAAGGACCTGATTTGACTCACAAGTGGCTGATATTCCACCTTAAACATAACAATTGTGTTATTTTTCTTAACAAAATATTTATGTAGACCGATTTGGACATACAATTTGTGTCAATTTTAACATAAAATTTTTTACTGTGTAGCCACCGGCAGTCGCTTTCTAAAAGTTTCCTTCTTTTTTAATGACTAAATTAAAAGCTTTTAAAGCATATTGTTGGAAGTAGCACCTTATAGCACACTCCGTCCCAGAAATGTTTTAAAAAGTTTCAGGAACATCCAGATTGTTTTTAAATTGTTTGCAACGCATTTTTGGAACAAAGTGCCCAATACTGCTTAGACGACTTCAAAAACGAGATTCAACAGCATTAAATGTATTAGTTAGCTTTGAGCCACAGGTAATGTGTTCGTCAAATTGACAGAAAATAAAAGCCTAGGCCTGCATTTTGGCTACTGTAGAGTTAAAAAAATTGACACTGAAAATAAAATCTGCTTCAGAAGGATATAAAAGCGTGGAAAAAAAAACATGCACATCAATTTGCTTTTATTGAAAAGAGAGATGTGCAACTTGAGTACTATGCTTCAAACTTAAGCCTATAAGTGACTCTTATTAACCTTAGCTTCCAGCAGAGACTGACGAAACTGCAGTAAAAGATCCTTTGGTAAGTGTAAATTTTCATGGAACTAGTGATATTTCCTTAGCTTTAAACAGGTTCAGCAAAATCAATGAATTTACTCCTGTTGTTTTGGAAGCTACAACCTCCTTATAATCAGGTGGCACTCCTTCCCCCATGCTGTTTCACACAACGCCATTGAGCACCGAAATAGTTTCTCCGTCTGCTAAAGGCTAAGGTTACTAAAGATCGATTGTCAGTTTAAGTCCAAAAATCATAAGGCAGAGTTTCAGCAAGGATTTGGACATTCTCATTTTGGTAAAATGTCTGTGGGCAATTAAAATAAGAGACGCAAAAAAATAGAAGAAGTGTTCCGAATTCGGAATCGTGTTCAGCACCTGCCGCTTGGAGTCCTTTTGTTAATTTATTTAATATCTTAATCCTTACATCGTTTTTTATCATAAAAATTCCTCTACACAATTATATTTTTCTTTCAGTTAATTCCATTCCTAATTATAATAATTTACAATTTTAAGATCTGTGTACTCTGTTCTCATTAACGCGAATCAACAAAAAAACGATTAGGCTTAGACTTAAAAAGTCCAAAGCAGAGAGGTTTAGGCTGCCACTTTGCCGTTGTTAGTAGCTTCAGCATAACTAAGTTTTGCAAATAAACGAAACTTTCCTATGTTTAGCTTTTGTCAACAATAGTTTTGTTCCAAATCAGATCAGCGGCAGCTGATCATGGAAACCTTTCGGTTAGAAAAGCTGAACCCAAATGTTTATCCTGATTTCATCACTAACCGAATGAGCTAGGCCGCCTACATTTCTCTAGCACTTTCCCCAATCTTTAAAAAAACTTTCAAGTCATTCACCACCAGTTACACGGACTCAAAATTTCTTTCGAACCAACAAACGCTACCTTTGAAATCTCACTCTAATGGGATTATATGCAAAGTTTCGATTTCGTTACAGGCATCCAAGAAGTTCTATCGGTATTTACTCCATATATCCGGTCTTTCAAAAAAAAAAAAAAAGTTTATTACCGACTTTAATCACCCAGGCAACGATAACGAAAGAGAAGAGGGTAAGGAAATATGAAGGAGGATGAATCAAAGCCCATGTAACTGATATGAATGGTCCTAGTTTTAGGGGTCGGACGGACGTAATTCATTACACATGAATAGGAAATTATTTTGTAATTACAGTTTGAAGATCTTTTGTAAATTTTCACGCCTTCTTTCATCCATTTTAGGGATGACAACAGCTAGGGAAAAAAGACTAAAAGTTTCATACATCTATATGAAAACACATCGAATTGATCTTTACGTACAGAAAAAAGAAAAAAAAATTTTTTTTTTCTTCCTTCCTCGAGCTCATAATTTCTTCAAGAGGGTGGCAAATATCATAACTTTTCCTTTTTCAAAAATAAAAAATTCAAATGAGTCTCGGAGACGAATATTAACGGGTGAACAATTTCGAAAAGGATGTAAAACCAGGTGACATGGGTAACTTCTATTGCACACGCTCCGTTTATTTAACCGTAAACTAATGAATTTCAATAAAAGTTTCTATTGCACCACGATTCGGATCTATCGGTGCGTGTGATTTTTTTGCGTCATACTAAAATTAATTGCCCCTGTGTGATATACACAAAAAAGGGCGGTTTTTTTTTATTCCTTTTCTCTCCTGGACGAATGATAATGATGACAACAAAAACCCTTTCCAAGAGCTGCGATTTTAATATTTTTTTCCAAACAAAAAACAGAAGCCATATTAACTTAAGATTTCTTTCGTCTTTTAAGGAAGCCATTTTTAAGAAAAATTGATGACTCGACATAATACACGCGTAATCAGTTTTGGTTACTAATTCTCCTTGGGGTCGGCAGGTGTCAAAAAGGAAAAGTAACAAGTTTTTTCGAAGTCTTAAAAGAATCATGTTTCAAGCAGAGATTTTTTTTTTTGCTTTTTGTAAAGCTTCTTGGTTAGATACGTCGATGCGCGGTGAATGCGCTTTTGAAGAAGGAGAAATTAATTGAAAAAAAAAAAAAAAAAAACGAATGAGATGATTCCGGGTTCGATCCGGGCAGAAACAACATCACGCAAGAGAGGAAGGAGAAGCAAACAGTCCAGAATAAATATTATGAAACGTGAATAATCAACAGGGCATATACGGGTCTAATGAATACTCCCTGAATTGTTTGCTCTTAGGATCAATGGATAATTAGCTTAATTCTTTTGATTTTTTTTTCTCAATCGAATTCGTAATGAATTTTTTGTTTTCGTTCAATCAAACTTTAATCGCGATTTGATTCTATACGAAAAATGTTTAGGGTCCGCATCCAGAGCGAAAAAAGGAAAGTTTGCACTCTTTGGTATTGCGGTTTGCTTATCTCATTTCTAATCAGGAAGAACCTAGTTGGAAACTGAGGAATCGGAAATACCGGGAATGTTTCCGGAACCGCGTCAGCTTATTGTTCTCCTGTAACCTAAACATAGGCACAATTTTTTTTTTCCACCTACAAAAATTTCATTGGAATCGAATAATTTGTTCACAAAATTTGGGAACGTTCCTCTAAACATTCTCTACAAATTTTGATCCCTTCACCCTTTATTATGTTTTTGTTAAATTTTCTCAAAAAAAAGTCGGATGTTCAAGAAAAAAAAACACCAGCATGTTAACAATTTTCTAAATTACTTTTGCAAAGAGTTTAAAAACATTTTAATTACCAATAAAAGCGAATTTTCGCGACACTAGGGAAAAACCTGAGCGTTCTTTTTGAGAAATTCTACACGTAGTGTGGAAAAACCTGAAATTAATTTTTAAATATTTTTTGGCCCATGTTTTTAAATTTCTTAGCTTTATGTTTGATTTACTTAATTATTTGCGTTATTCCACATTTCTTGTAGAATTACATGAAATCGAAAAAAATTGTTTATTTTTTAATTATAAGAGCCGTCAAAAGGAAACGACAGCGCTAAAACTTGATAAGCTAAACATGGAATATCAATTTTTAGGAAACTAATTACTGGCATCATCATGGTCGTGAAAAAAAATATATAGTTTTTTCTCAAAAAACGCCAGATAACACTTTGTTCCTTCTGGGATTTTCGGACCTAACGCGAACTTTCAAATTTTGAAAACAGACTATTTATTTGGGACCCTAGCAAAATCCCGACATTAGAAATCGGGGTTTTCTGCCGTGAAAAGGGGAATCGACCTATCGCACATGTCTGGGTTGGCCATGTTTGTTTATGTTTAGCTTATAAACAAACATGGCCAACCCAGAGATGTGCGATAGGTCGATTCCCCTTTTCACGGCAGTTTTGAATGTCGGGGTTTTGCTTTTTGCCTTTTATTATGTTTTACTTTTAATTTATTTTAATTTATTTTTAATTTTTTAAAATTTTTGAAATGACGGGGTTTTGAAATTTAATAGCACTTAGTAGATTATAGAACTAGTAACAATTAAATATAGAAGATTTTCTGAGCAATAAATTGCAATAGAAATTCTTACATAGATTTCCCAAAACCCTTCCCCATATATATAAGAAATCGTAAAAATTTCTAGAACCCCCTCCCCCTTCCGGTCTTAAGAAATACTGGAACACCTCCTATAGGGAGCTTAGTCCTATACCTCACTCGGTCTGTGGAATTTCCGTCGGTCTCTGCCGGTCTGTGTGGTATCTTGACTTTTTCTCCTGAAAGCTCCCAAGAACTTCTCAGTTCTGTGGAGCTTTCAGGGGAATGTTCATTTTATAAAAGCTCATGGACCTCTAAAGTCAGAAGGACCTACCGTCCCCTGAAAGTTTTATCAAAATCGGTCGGGTAGGTGCTCCGTACATGTTTGACATCGCTTAAATTTTCCTTAGCGTTTTATAATAAATAAGACTTCACTGGTGATTTCAAAACCCCGTCATTTAAAAATATTTTTAAAAATAAAAAATAAATTAAATTAAATTAAAAATAAAATATAATAAAAGTCAAAAATCAAAATCCCGTCATTCAAAACCCCGATTTCCAGTGTCGGGGTTTTGAATGTCGGGGTTTTGACTCGGTCTCATTTATTTATTTATTTATTTATTTCTCAAACAACAGTTTTTTTTTCCTTAACCCAATTTGCAGTAGAAGCAAAAATAAAAATAAATGAAGAATAAACAACGTTCAATTTTAAATTTCAAATTTTAAATTTCAAGTTTCAAATTTCACTTTAAATTTTAAATTTTAAATTCGCCCCAATATGAAAGAGTATGAAAGATAATGTTTTAAATAATCAATTTTTTTAAAAAAACAAAAATCGAAAAAATTTCGGATAGAAAGGTATTCTACTGAGGTCGCGAAATAATGATAAGGTTATTGTAGAGTTTTGAACGAAAGCTTTATACTAAAAGATAAAAGGGATTTGAGACGACAATCTTACAATGAGAGAAAACGGTAGGACTACTTGACAAACATAATTAAAAATCAAATCTTCCCCCTCATTCCCCCGAATTTATCGTCGTCCCTGGCAAGTTTTTAATTTTTAATTTTTTAATATTTTAACAAGACGAAATAAAATTATATGTGTTAGTTCACATGGCAAAACGACTTGAGTTATTATGTTATTTTTAGTCGGATGATGAATTATAATCCTCGTTATATTTTGAAAAAAGAAAAAAAAAATCGGGAACTTCTTTTTTTTTGTTTAAAAATTACCCGTGATTTATCGAAATGCTATTTTCACGGTTGGAGATGATTTATGAATAAGCTTTAAAGGTAAAAAGTGTTTCAATGTGTGCAGCAGGATTTGATCCATTGCATCTGGCTAAAATATTGAAAAACTCCTGCCAGATACGGTCAATGAATTCGGGGTAAAAAAAAATTGTAATTTCAATTACACTTTATGAAATTGTTTTGATCCAAATATTTATTTCAAAAATTGTCCGGAGAGGATGCGATTTTAAGGGGGTTGGTTGAAAAAAGAAAAAGGAATCGTCCCAAAGTTGACATATGGTTTATTACCCATCGCGCACATGTTTTTTTCGAAATGGCTTGTCAACAGTTTGAGACGGGATATTCCCTTTTAAAAAGATTTATTTAAAATAATTTGTTGTTATTCAAAACGCGCCACGAAAGATTTTTAATTACTTATTCAAAAAAAAAAAAAAATCATTCTAGGAATGTTGATTATTACACATGTTTTTATTATCATTTTTACGCACTTAAAACGGAATTGAAAGCTTTATGTGCGAACCGATTCCTTCATATTACAAAAAAATATTTGTCAATAAAAACCAAAAGATTAATGGTCAGGAGAGATCCCGCACTAAATCTTCATCTTCCGCTTTTAAAAACCAAACAGAAGATGATCCATATTTTTTTTTCCCCTGTGAAAGCTTCTTAGGTGGCATTCAAAGCGTGCGGTTTTTTATGATATGGGTCGTTGACAAATGACACCAGTCTTCTTTTTTTCTTCATCTTTTTCTTCGGAGTTTCACACTTGGGGAACCACGTACGGGGTTCCGTTTCGTTGGCTGCACAAAACTAATCATTTATCCCTTAAACACAGTGATACCCTTAACAAATTTTTATAACCGAAATGATTTATGAAAAAGAATAACCAACTTGGGAATCCCCCCCATTTAATTTTTTTTTATTTTCGAAAACAACATCCGGTGGATCATCGTCATCGTGATGATAATAAGGAAACTTTTCGAAATGTATAACAGGGAAATTTTCATAACGAAAACCCCCGAATTAAAATTACTTGTAAATGATTGCTTGGGAATTGTATTTACAAAACCAAAGTTTCTCATAAAAGACAAAGTTGGGGAATCATTCCTCTTAAGGACAAAAGTTGTATGTTTATCTTCGGGTTCCACGTATTGTACTCTTTGGTAGTTATATTAGTTTTACTTGTACAAAGAAAGGCTTTCTTCATCCTAAAATGAACGTTCCCCGAATCTAAACCCCATTGTCGAGGATCCGGGAATCCCATTTACAGAATATATTAAAAACCTTTTTGTCTCCCGGAAAAGTTAGGGAGGCGAAATGTTCCTTACGACTGGGGGAATCATCTTAACTCGGCGTTTCCTCAGAAGGAAGCGATAGTGTTGTTTGTGTGCTTAGCAACAAAGTTTCTCTAGAATTTGAGAGATCTTTCCAAAGTGAATAAACATACCCTTATGAGGCTTCCTTTCTAATAAAATAAGATAATAAGCGAAAGAAGGGAAATAATATTTTGAATTATAACATTGTTTTTTAGACTTTTTGAAAGGGAACGGATGCCGCGCGTCTGTGACTTGATTTTTTTAAAATTAAATCTGCTTTGAGATTTTTGCTTTGACAGAGTCGAATGAAGAGTAACGCGATGAAATCACAGAAAATTGTTGTCTAAATCATCTAAATTTATAGCCTCCCAGATAATAAAGTCTATCGAGTCCTGCAGACGTCTTGAAAATATTTTTTAGATGTCCATTGGATTTACCTATGTCCGCACTAATCCAAAAAGCGTTCTTTGGGCGCCCTACGGATATCTCATGGATTTGGATATCCCGTGGATATCTGATGAATAATCCACAGTATGTCCAACGGATTGAAAATGCTATCTGGGCTATTCCCAAAACAAGATTTTTTTCTTTAAATCTAAAAAATTATGAATACCGGACCTGCCATCTTTAATTTCCACAAACTGACATCGTATTGGGGATCATCACTCCAAAAACTCGATCCGAAACGAACGAACTATTTATTCGTTTAATAGTCTACGGGATAGGAACTGGAACCAACAAGAAAATCAATACTGTACCTCACTGTAGGACTAGACCAAGTCCATTTAAGGATTGCAACTTCTTATTTTAAACGTGACTTTACAAAGAAAAGTGTTGCCAGCTCAAATTAATGTCTTCTGCGAGTTAAATTTTCTGCTTTGTTAGCAACACGGCCGTATAGACAGGTCCCGAAACTTCCCATGCCTTTGATGTCCCGCTTAACTACGCATATTTTAGTTCTAAAACGATGGCGCTGCGATCGTCAGAGGCGCAACATGTTTAATCGTTTAAGTTGAGACTATGGCCGTATAGACGTCTATAAGGCCGTGTGCCGCCATCATTGTTTACAAATCTCAACGAGCAATCAAAAAGCGTCTCGCACACAAGTAGCGCTTACGGTGGTAGAAAGAAGGAACTAGTATTGTTAAGCGGGACAAGATCTCCCATGTATAAGAGGTAGGAGTTTCCGGACCTGTCGATACGGCCGTGGTTAACAAAATAAACTTGCTAGCAGAAGGCATTAAATCAGCACTGCCAACCGTTGAGCCTGTATACCTTTTGTAAAGTCGGGTTTGAAATAAGAAGTTGCAATCCTTGAATGGACTTGGTCTAGTTCTGCACTGAGGTACAGATTATGAGATGGTTATTCAACTCATAACTGATTTACGTTTAATTTTAATCCCGAGAAAGTGATATAGTTCCTATTTGGAAGAAGAACTATTCGGAAACAAACAGAGAAACTATAAAACGACTTGCGAAAGCATTCGAAGGAAAGGGCAGAAGAAAGAAAAAAACAGAATTGGGAGGCGTTGGAGCTCATTGAGAAGTGAAAAACAATGACGCTGATCTCTTCATAATTAATTTTTACAGTAGTCACCCTTTCGAATTAAGAATATTTCCAGGCAGAGGTGCGCTAAATTTAAATATCAAACATACTTATAAGGAGGCCGAAAATACTAAATATCGCCTGTCCCTGGATTTTATTAAATTTTAAAAAATTATCATGCGAGTAGAAGGTTGACGTTCACCATTAGGGTGGGCCTTATTTTATCAACTCTCTTCAGTTTTAGATTTTTTTCTGAGTTTACTTTTATACTTACAGGAAAAAATTGAACAGTTTTTAACCGATCCTGATTCAAATTGACAATAGCCCACATTCAAAGTTTATACAAACTTTGATCGATTACTCTTGACTAATCGAAGGGAACTTACCTGAAAATAAAAAATAAAAAAAATTATAAAACGAATAGGTCTTTAAAAATGATTAGAGAATTTTTCTCGGTAATGTATTTACAATCTTAAAGAATAAAAAAATTTCAAAGGTGCAAATTCAGTTGATTATCCTGACCATTTTGTGTAAGAAGGTTCGGCCGAAGCTTCTTATATTGAATGGCGATTGTTCCCATACGAAAAAATGATGTAAAAAATGTATTAAATTTTTGCAAAATAAATGCAAAAAAATCGTATAAAAAATGTATGGCTTTTGTATCGTTTATACAAAAATTTGGTCCTGCATCATTTTTGCAAAGTTTATGCATACTTTTTTAAGCACCGAAAATTGAATATGCATCAGTTTCGTTTTTATGCATGAAAATCTGGATATGCATAATCTTTGCATAATTTATGCATTCATCTTTTAAATCATAAAGCAGGAAAACTGGCAAAAATTTCATGTTCATTTAATTTTTTTAGTTTTATGCATATTTATTTATGCATAATTATAATGGAGGATGAAAAAATATTTCCGGTAAAAAGTCAAATTCTTTATACATAATGTCCGCTGCAACATCTTTATTTCTAAGAAGTAATTTCTAAATTCCTTTCTTTTTTTCATTTTTAAAAAAATATATACATATTTTTTTATTTTTTTTTTTAGTGCGTACAACGAGACACATCACATTCACTTTTATATATAGTTTTTACATATTGATAAAATTTTTGATTTTTCGGCCTGTACGGGAATTTAGAATTTTTTAGGTCTCTGGGGACAATGGCTAAACGACGTCCAAAATCATACTAAAAATATCCTGAAAGTAGGGCTCGAGGTCGACGAATAAAAAAAATTGGAAAAGATGGTTATGTCTTCCGCGTTATGCCCAAAACCCATCGATGAAAAAATATTCCCCTCCAACCTCCCCGATTCCCCCATCCTAAATTCTTCAATACCACAAAGATGATAAAATCGATACAAAGTGTGATTTATACATTATTCTGCAAACGAGGGATCCGTTTCAGCACTCACTGTTATTTAAATTTTCAAACATAAAATGTTCTATTCTGCGGCTTTCATCAGCAAGGGAAACCCCTTTTATCCTGGAACTTTCCATTCCGGGGGTTCATGCGAAACGTTTCCTCGCGTTTTTAGGTGTTACACGGAAAACGTGTTCGAAAATTCGACAAGTAAAAAATCAAATTAATATTTTCCTTCGGATCGCAACATCAGATTCAAGGCGGCAAAAAAGGAAGAAAAATCTATCAATCCTTTTTACAAAAAAAAAAAAAAAAATATCCGAATTGCAAACAACAACAAAAAAAAGCATCGCATTCGAAAGTTGTACCAAATGCGTTAGCAACGGCGGTTGTAAATAAAAGAGGGCGGGGAAGGAGGTTCTAACGATTTCGAATACAGTTCAGTTTGTTAATTTGTAATGATTGTGGGAAGCGGAAAATCTGCTCGAGCTTAAAATTACATCTTAGGGAGATTGTTTAAACAGGAGCTTTTGTTTATATCCTTTCCTGGGGAACAGCATCGGTTCCATTGTATAACGCATGAGCAAATTAAGAAAACTCCATTCAAATTCAATTTTTTTTTTTTTTTTTTGAAAAATAAAAACCGCCGAATTTGTTTTAGTTTACGGGACGGAATTCCCACTCTCATGCGGTTTTTTAATTTATGCAAAAGCACACAGGCATAAGGCCGCAGGATTTCGCGAATCCGCATATTTTGTTTATATTTCGTTTGAATTCAAATTTAAATATGTTTTCCAAAAGGAAGGCCCCCCGTGCAAATAAATGAGTATATTTATTGCGTGCTTTTAAATGTTTACATAAACGGTTTCCCGTGTAAAGTTTGTTAAAAAATGAAAAAAAAAAATTTCGAACGAATTAAAAAAAAAAAATATATTTTTTCCGTTCGGAAAATTCCGAAAAGAGAAGCGGAATTCCGTACCTCTTTTAAAAACCTTCCGGACACGAAAACAAGCTTATTTAATTATCGTCTATTCCGAATGTTTACTCATACATTTTCCCATCTATGTAAGCGGCTCCCCATTATTGAATCAGCCATTTTGTGTATCATCTCCAAAAGTCAACAGCGTTTTCCATTTTGACGGTCTGGAAATCTAAAATCAACAAGGATTCAAAGGAATTAAAGCATGGAGGGAATTTATACCAAGTAAAAAAAAAGGGGGGGATTCTGAATTGGCGACAACGTGTCTCGCTTGAATATTTCTTCAGGGGTAGGAGCAAAAGGGAAAAAAAAAAATCACAAAATTTAACGGTTATTAAATTTCTTTATGAGGTTAATATCGGTAATTAGTAGCTTTAAACCAATTAAGAACTAATTAAAATACTTCGGATGAAATCGGCATCCAATTTTTATAAAAGAGGAAAAAAAGATGCCGAAAATCTGAATGAATATTTCATTGGTTCATTGAATTTTGTGTACAGATGTCCTTAACGTTATGACAACTGTGGGATCATTGGATATATCCCTTCCGTTTATTTATGTGTATTTTTTTTAAAAAGGCAGTTAAGAAATCTTTGATCTTTAAGACTCCGGATTAAGGATGAATATCGACATTAAAAAAAAAACAGCAATCTCGATTTACTGCGATTCGGGTTTCGCCTTAAATAATTAAGCTAAAGTATATTTATTGCGTGCTTTTAACCACCCAAAAATGACAAGAAAAATCCCGAAAAATTTTAAACCCGAAATCGGGATTAAAAATTTTCTTGGGATTCGGGGAATTTCCGGGCAGAGTCTTTACCGAAAAGGATTTGAACCACTAAATAAAACCACTCTCCTCAAGAAAAAAACGGTTTTTAATAGCTTGATTGCAGAGATGACATTCTTTATATAATTCCTGCTTGTAACTCTTTTTTACGACTGATGCACACATACCATTACCTTTATTTTAGACCTTTATTTTTACCTTTATCTTAGATTAACTTACAGATAAGTGTATACTTTGTAAGTCTTCTTTAAAAAAAAAATAAATAAATAAATAAAAAATAAATAAATAAATAAATAAAAATTCGGCTTAAATAAAAATTCAACCAAAATCGAGGGTGCCTTTTTAGGGGGCACCGCTCCAAAGCTCATTTTTTCTAGTTTTTTGCAAATATCTTCGAAACGGGTCGGAAGTCCAAAAAGCGCTTTCCCAGAAACTCGAAAAGCTATAATTTGCACAATAAAAAGTAAAATTAGCCCTTATGAACTGCCATCTTGATTCCGCCATCTGAATCATCAACTATCTTTAAATTTTTTGTTGAAATAATATTGTAAACATTGCTTGGCGTGGCAGCGGTCCTAATCGATAAATACCAAAGTTGCACCGAAAAAGATCGAAAATACCCCTACTTTGAGCTATTGTCCTTCATCGGAAAAATGTCGGTGCTACGCCATTTTTTAAAGCAAATAGTCTACTTTCATTTGTATGAAGCCAATTTTTGATACCTAAGAAAATTTTAGGTATTCCACCAAAGCGAAAAAAAAGCCGATTTTTTGGTAGTTTTTCTAAGTTTTTTCACTTGAAAAAAAAATTCGTAATTTCGCATCCGTTTACCGTATACAAACGAGTAAAAAACCAATAGACGCAGAATTTTACGTAGAATGAAATTGGTTCAGCTGATTTTTTGGAATTCGAAACCGTTTCGAAAATATTTGCAAAAAACTAGAAAAAATTACGTTTGAAGCGGTGCCCCCTAAAAACGCCTCTCAATTTTGGTTGATTTTATTATTTTCCACGACTTTAGATCCAATACTAACCATTTATGAAATAAAATTGCATGAATAAATTTTTTTCCTTTTGGGAGAAAATCAAATCCCTGCCGACTGGCCTAATATTCAGGAAATATATAAGCATAATTTGAGGACTTCCGGTGACGTCATAGGTAGAGCATTTTACAGCAAGTATATCAGTCTCTGTATCGTAACAAGTGTGTTTTCGAGGCAAGAGAGTTGTTAGCCCTCCGTACCCCTATCCAGGTGGGGGGGCTGCCCCCTCGAGGCCTCCTGGCGAGACCTTCACCCGGGGCCCAGGTCACAAAGTAATACAGGGTGCCCAAATTTCCCTGCATCGCAGTACTACAGCCGGTTCAAGATACACCCCTAGCGCCTGTAGAAACCAGGAAGTAGGCCACTACCGGAAATATGTTCCGGACGCCCCACTCCTGTACTAGTGGCTACTGCTGCCCTCCACTAGCCTCATACCCCGAGGACGGGTGCTCACCTTAAGGGGGTAGGGACGCCACACCCTAGGTGCTCCCAGTGCCCTGGGAAACACCGGTTACCCCCTTGATTGATGCGGCGCTAGGGCTCCGAGTCCTGTAGATGGTCTTGTGTCTTCCTTGTTTTCCTTTTATGTCCTGTTTATGTTTTCTTCCTTTCACCTTTTCCTCTTTTTCTTTTTCTTTTCTTTTTATGTTAATTTATTATTTCGATGTTAATTTATTACCTCTGTGTTAATTTATTTGTGTGTTAACTTATTTGTGTGATCTTAATCTGTTTCCTTTCTCTAAGTTTCACCTCTTCCCACAAGACCTCCGCCAATGTATGTATGTATGTATATCAGTCTCTATAAGCATAATTTTGGAAATTTTTGACCACCTTCCCCCATACAATACTTGAATGGTTCCTTTAGTCATTTGATTATATTGAGGAAATAATCGAAACCTCTTCAATTCTTTCCTCCACAATGCTTTCCTACATAAATGTTTCCGCAGGAAAAAAAATAATCAATTTTTACGTTGTAAAAAGCCGTGAAAATTCCCGTTGGGTATTGCTACTGTTGTTTGTTTGTTGTATATAAGAGAGACCCCTGCAACGTAAGCATTCAAGAGGTTTCCATCCCAATGAATGGTTTAGGCATAAAGAGTTCATATCCATTCTTTTCCTTGCAAAATATTTACAAACTTTGTATTTTCATTTATCACATTTTATAAACATTTACTTCGTGTGTGACAAATTCGAATACGGCTTTTGTATGTATACGCATGTATGAAATAAAATAAAATAAAATAAAATAAAAAAAAAAGGAGGAAGAGAGATCAAAAATGAATACCGACTAAAGCCTTCGGCATCAACGAGAGAGAAGTGATTTCCTTTTTGCGAAAAGGCGGAGCATCAAAAAGGAACCGACCGGATATCTTTGAAAAATATTTTACTTTGATGTTATACGTGTAAAACTGGGATAGATTTGCCAGACAATAGCTAATAATCCCGTGGTCCTATTGACGTGTCATTTTGCATTAGTGTTATTTCCATTTACCTGCAAAGCAACATGTCGCGCTTCATACATCTTTATTAACAACGAAACCAGGTATTTTACCAATTGAAAAGCCAAACCTCAGATCCTCCTCTCCTATAATTTTTTATTCATGGGATAAATCAAGAGTTTATGGATGTTTCCTCTTTAGACTTTTTACGCTTCATTTGTAAATGCTGTAAGAATATAAAGGGAGGAGGATGGTAAAAAAATTTGCATATTGCGTTTCGTTTAAATTAATATCGGAAACTTAATTTGGTATTAATTATGGGATTATAGTCTTGGGAGGGTTCCCGTTATAAAGAGGGATCAAGTGAGAATGGGATCGTTTAAAGGATCATTTAAAGTAACTTATGCTGTGTACTATGCAATTAATTGTACCAGCGGAAGTGCGTCCAATAATATCTTTATTCTGTGCTTTTAAGGAAAAAAATTGGAATTCATACGTGGCAGGATATACGACTTGTATACCGTCATTTTTCGCATATGAATGCTCAGAACAAAGGTACTGGACGCACTTCCGGTGTATAATTAACTGCATAGTAGGCTGTTATGGTGTATTTGGGTTATGGGCTATAATGGTATTTGTTCTATTTTGATTTTTTTATTCTTTTGTCCACAAGGGAATATAAAAGAAAAACAAAAAAATCGTTTTTAACCGATGACGTCGATAGCTCAATAGACTTCTGGGGTACCGATTTGTAAATTAATTATCTTTTTATCTTCGACTTTGGACCACTTTACCATCACTCTACTTTTAAATCCACATTCAAGGTAAAAGTCGGTCGTACTTTATGCATCAAAAAAAAGGTTTGGACGTAATTTCACGCCAAACATGTTGGGCAAACATGTTAATTTTTTACAAAAGTGGCGAACATGTTAGTTCGGCAAATAAGTTGGGACCCAATTTCACGTCAAACACGTTGGTTTTGGATAAAATGGCGAACATATTCTCCACTTTTATCAAACACAAACATTTTCATATTCTTCTTCTTTCAAGTGCCGTCTCCGCGACGAAGATTGGCTATAATCTGGCAGATTTTTATTTTTGAGACGGCCGCTCTAAAAAGACTTAAGGGATCAATACCAAACCAGTCTCTGAGATTCTTAAGCCATGAGGTTTTCCTTCGGCCTTGCTTGCGCTTACCCTCAATTTTTCCCTCCATCACAAGTTGAAGAAGTCGATACATTTCATTTCGAATTACGATAATTTTCATATAAGATGCTTAAAAAATCGTCACTGTTTATGTAGAGCTTCCGCAACATGTCGGGGAAAATGTTTGATGACAATGTTTGTCCAACATGTCCGCCGAACATTTTTGGCGTGAAATTGTGCCTTTTCGTTTCGTTTCGGTTGGGTTTCGATTTCGCATATAGGTCATATATAAAACCGGAACCGAAACTGAACCGGTTCCGATTTCACATACAGGCCAAATACGAAACCGGAAGCGAAACCAGATCGAGCCGAAGTTTATATATAAGCTTGATCGGCTCGGTATGGTCTCAGTTTTTTTTACAATAGTGGCACAGGCACTGGTTTCGATTTCGGGATCGGTTTATTTCTCATCTCCTTAAAAAACCGCTTTAGGTTTGGTTCGGTTTAACATTTCATAAAAAAAACCTGATTAAAAAAAAAAAAAAAAAAAAAAACCAATTCTGGTTCGGAGTTGATCTGGTTCGGTTTTTGTATATTTAAGGTTCTGTTTGGTTTGGTTCCACTACCGTTCCACGTCGGGTTCGGTTCCCTCAGGTTCCTTGTGGTTTGGAACGTGTGTCGTGGTTAACTTGTCCCTGCTGTTCGGTACGCTTTGGTTCGGTTTGTCAGCATGCAGCACTGGCTTTTATATGCATTGAACAATTTAAAAGCCAAATTTTGAACCATTTCTTTTCTTTAATGACAAAACCACGAAGTAAAAAGAATTTAAGATGTGTTTACTTTTTAATTTTTCTCAGAGTTGATACATCCGAGTAAGCTAATAATCCCCCGGAAACGTCAAAATAACGAATAGCTAATAAGTGAAAACACGGGAGAGAATAAAAAAAACAAAGTTAAAAAATTTATTATAGATTATAAGGGTCGAAGTAGCCAGATTTTATCGGTGTACACTCATTTGAAAAATCAACACACACCGGAGCAAGAAAAAGAAGAGGAAAAAAAAAAAAAAAAAAAAACGAAACAACAGTTGTCGCTGTCTTTCCGTAACGTATTTAGATTTCAAAACCGGAGAATTTATACGTGCTTTTCGTAACATTTTACAAAAACGCCAACAGTAGGAAGGAAAAAAAATCCTAAAACAAATATTTATGTAAAAGTGGTGTGAAAATATACTGAAAAGATAAGTTTCTTCTTAGTTAAAAGTTTGCTTTGAAAAAAAAAAAAAAAAAAAAAAAAAAAAAAAAGATTTTTGAGATGTCCCGTAAGGATTTTTTTTTTTTCTTCTTCTTGGATATTTTGTTTATGTGACCTTTCTTTTTTGGTGACTTGATTGGAGACAAGCTGTCTAACATTCCTTTCATCTTTTTTGAAATCATTTAACTCATCAGATCGTTCCCTATCAGGACTTCCACTTAGGGGATCTCGAAACCGACTGAAATTAAGTCTTTAAAAAGGAAGATTCTTTTTTTGGTGGCTCTAACTCTGAGACAAATCCGGTTTCTCCAGAGTGAAACCGGAAATGAATGAAAAGGAAAACGGGGATATTTCGGGATGGGCTAGTCGAAGCTATAGTTAAGAACTTCCAAGAAGGTATTGGTTTAGTTATGAGCTAAAAGCTAAAAATTATAAGTTAAAAGTAGCGAAATTTTCAAGTTATAATTCTTAGATTTTAGCTTCATTTGAAGACTAAATTATGTTTTCAATTATAACAGTCATTAGTCTCTTGTTTCACTGAGAAAAATGAAAGAGTAAACTAATAAAGGGTTCATTTTGGAACAACTAGTTCAAATAGTTAGCCTAATTATTTTTCCAGTCAAGGCTACTAAAAAAACTGGATTTACTATTGTAGAAAAAGGTCTCTCATTGGACTGATTCCTTGTTCCAAAGCGAAAATCATCTAGATGACAGCCGATCACTAAGAAGAAAAAGGACGCTGAAAAACTAATTTGCTTCACTAATATCATCAATTTGTCCCAAAACCAACCCTTTTTATTTGTTAAGTTCACTCTTTCACTTTTCTCAGTGTTCATGAGGACTGAACGATTAAAATAGACGGTAAAAATCATCTTAAAAAGCCTTTAAAGGGTCTTTTTTTTTTTGTTTTCATCGAGTCAGCAATGAATGCAGCTCAAGCCAAGTAGTGATTAAATTTAAAAGCAAAGATATTTTATCATCTTCAGGGCTGAGAAAGAATAAACTAAGGGAACATTGGGTTCGTGAAATCAGCAATACAATGACAAGCTCAAATTTTAAAATATACGCCGTTCTATGCCCCTGAATTTGAGCTTTCGAAAAATCATGTTCCCGAATTTGTAGCTACAAAACAAAAACAGTTGTGCGTTAATTGAGCACTGCCAGATTCGCATCTAACATTTTTCACACTTGTAACTGGAAAAGGATTTTATGATATTTTAATAAATTTAAGCTTTCAAAAAACACAAATCAGAGAATTTGAACTTTCTCCTGTGAAATTTGATAAAATATTAAAATATCGTAAATGTGAGGTACTGCCAGATTCACGTAGGTTTTTTTTAAAAATTTTTCCATTAAATTTGAGCTTCCTGAAGATATAATGTTCAAAATCTCAGTACTGAGTTCTCGGTGAAAAATTAATTGAATAATTTGTTTTTAAATTTTATCAAGCGGGAAAAGCTATAAAATTTTAAACGTTACATCTTCAACAAGCACAAATTTTGGGAAAGAATTTGAGGGACGTTTTAATATCTGCATCTTCTTTTTGAGAGCTTCGTGCGCGGTTTTAGACGTCAACGTCATCTAAAATAAAAAAAGTCTAGTGTTTTTTTGGTTTTTTTTTTTTAATTTGCCAGTTTAATAACTAAAAGAGTAAAAATGACCGAAACAGACATGAAGGTTAAATATGTTAACGGGCGAGATGAAAAGAGATACTTGCTATCGATCCCGAAACCAATCGGTAGGATCACAAGGAACGATGTTTACTCTGCTCTGGAACGCGAGGGTTTTAATAACGCTCTTTAATTTAGCTTTAAAGACAATCCACCTTCTATTCCTCAGGTAGGATAACTAAATTATCGAAAACTAAGTAGAGAAAAAATTGATTGGAAGCTGGATTCGAACCAACGAGGACTCACACATCCTTTGAACCCAGAACGCCTTAACCGCTCGGCCATTCCAATCGTACGCTTCCAACTGCATTTTTCTCTACTTAAATGATTCGTATCGTGATTAATATCTTAAGTTGAAAAAAAAAAAAATACGCGAACCTGGCAGTGCTCAATTTTCGTTTCATATGTAAACAAAAATTGGTGTTATAATGTCCAACTTCTTTTGTTTTGTAGAAATTTGAAAACATGATTTTTTGAAAGCTCAATTAATTCAGGGGCATAGAACGGCGTCTATTTTAAAATTTGAGCTTTTTATTTTTCTACCCTGAAAGTTAGCAGTACAAAGTTGATAATGCTAATAATGTTTTGTTCAATTCTGTACTTGGCAGGCCAACTGAGCTTTGTCCATCACAATCGTGCATGGAGATATACTCTTTTGAACCGTTCCAGCTCAAAACCAGTTCAGGCAGCGGTTCAAAAGAGTATATCTCCATTCACGATTGTGATGAACATAGCTCAGCTGGCCTGCCTAGTACAGAACTGCTTGCCAAGAGACACAGAAGAAAATGATCACTTAAAGCAGGAAGAGCAAAAAATCGCTCGGGACTCCATGTCAGCTCTGCAAATTACATCATAGAGGATATAATCGCTCATAGTATGGGCCTAAGTTAAAACTACTGCAATCACAAGTTATAAATTAAATAGCATTTTAGGCCAAGAGACTACAGCCTTGACACAAATAAGGTCTTTTCTTTACATATTTTTACTAAAGTGAAGCCCACAGGGGTCAAAAGCCGGAAAAAATTGGTTGAAGCCTACGCCGGCATCGACGCCAAAATATCCAAAATGCTGGAGCTAATCCCAGTGCCGGCACCGGAATAGCAAAATTTTTCCCGCTGGTGCTGGTGCCGGAGCTGATTTTAGCATCGGGGTCAGCACCACCAACAATTTTGTAAATTTTTTTTTTTTTAATTTGAAAAAAAAAAAAAAAAAAAAATGGCTACAGTAACCGCCGCTTATTGTAGTGCCGGTTAATATAATCAAAACTCGTGGCCTTTCTCAATTATATTCAGCTTTGCCATCGAGTCATAACTACAAGATCAGTGCCAGCGGCGGTGCTGGCACCAAGTTTAAAATAAATGATCTGGCACTGGCACCAGTTTTGGCATTCGGTCCCCTGAATAAAGCTTAAACATTCACTATAATGAATTGTCACAACTGTATATAAATATAAATTAAATCTCAATTTTGTTTGTTTAAAATGATCTCAGCGGCCGGCTTTCTTTACCCCAATTCGACGAAGAGAATGCTGATTTATCACTATAATAGTGAAAATATGTGAAGCTACGACTGACGAAGAAGAAAACCACGGGTTGCGAATAGAATCTCAGGATCAGGGGATGGGTGATCCCAATGCCACAATTGGAAATCCCGACTCCATCATGCATCTTGAAGTGGAAGAGAAAAGGGAAAAGACAAAAAAAAAAAAAAAAAAAAAAAAAAAAAAAAAAAAAAAAAAACGCATAAAATGAAAAATGATTACTCTTTCTTCACCTAAATAGTATATTGTTAACCTAGGGTGGAAAATGAATTTTCCCGTCGAGGTTTCCGTTTCAGCCCGAGCGAAGCGAGGGCTGAATGGAAACCGAGCGAGGAAAATTCATTTGACACCCTAGAATAACAAGATACTTTTTATAACGAATAAAAATAACTTTTTAAGTGATTTAAAAAAAAAAAAAAATACCTCATTTGTTTGTTTACAAGCACTAAGAACATGGCTAAACATGGCGAGTTCCTATAAGGGAAAAAGGCCTTTCCGCCCGCTAAACATCGATGGGAAAGGGCTCTTCCCATCGATGAGTTATGAAAAAACATTTTTCATTTAGTTCGGGAGTGTAATTATTCATGAAAACCCGCACTCCAAAATTAAAAATGTTTTCTAATTTTTTTTAAAGGAGTTCTCGAAATAATGGTGCAATTATCCCTTTCAGCACAACAATGAATTTAATATGGCAGAAGTAAACGTTTACATCGGAAAATTATTCAACAGCAATGAAAGAGCTCACAATTTTCTTCCGGTGGAAAAATACAAAGAAGAGGGAGGGGAAGGGGGACGGGGAGAAGCTTAACCTTTTATCGAGAAAAGAAAACAGAATTTTCGAGATCAACTGTCCCGTAACCAAATCTCGTAAGTAAAAAAACTTAAAGGGTTTCTCGCATCATCACAAAAAAAGATCTTTTTAATCCGCCGCAAAACCACCAAAAACCCTCAAATTTTTATGACAAGCGAAAAAATGAAATAAAAATAACACAATTTAGGTAAGCTCAACCACACTTTGTATATCGTGTGCAAATGATTTTTGTAAAACAAAACGGTTTCTTTTAAACAAACAATTGTTTATCTTCCGCATGATTAATGCACTCAAAGATCTTTCAGTCGTGGACCGACACACAGACTCACACACTCATTATACGTTTATTTTTTTAACTTCCCAAAAAAAGGAAAAGACACTTCGAAAAAATAAATAATTTCGCTACTCTGTCCCTTTGTCGCGATTCCACTTCCCGACTACTTAAAAAAAAAAAATTGGGCTTTTTACTTTTTGTTACTAAAAAATTCAAAAATGCATTGTTTTGACAGCATATTTAACGTATCTTACAAGAAAAAAAATTATTTACAAAAGCGACTGACGCTTTGTAGCTGCAAAAATATTTATGAATTTCATTTTGACTTCCTAGAAAAATGTTGTCTAAACTCATAACCGATTCCTATTTTTTTTTTTTTTCTTTTTTCGAAAAGAAAAAAAAAACGTTCTCTTTTCTTCTTTTCTTTATTTTTTTGATCCGACTTAAAAGGATTCGTTAAATAGAAATGTTTGCGGTTGCTTGCAGAAACATTTCATTCGAGTTAAACGATAAATCTGTCGGATTTTAACTGCGGAGTGACATGAATTACATGTAACGAGGGGAACCACATGTTGTAAAGACTAACAATTTTATTCTTCTATGCTTCGGTTCCTGAATGCGATTGGAAAAAAATGGGATAGTTTTAGCCAGGTTTCAGTAAAAATCTTGTAACTGGTATCTGGTAGCTGATTTAGGGGGCATTAGATAGTAGGGCACTGAGAGAAAAAAAAATAACTATACGAGGGTATTTTTAACAATAAAAAGTTATGGTTTTAATAACAAATCTTTTCGTATTCCGAACTACAGCAATGTTTAATTTCACTAGAGGAAAAATGATCTATAGTGAAATCAGCCAGATCTAATTGTTAAAATTAACTTTCAATTTTTAATAAAGTCGATATCGTAAATTTAAGCATATCTATTGTCTCTTTTACGGTTTTTTATTTAATGGTTGTTTTAACGTTACTTGATGGTTAAAACAACCTTATTTAACGTTGAAGTTACGTCATTGGAGACGCCATAATTGTTTTCGGTCAGTTCAAAAATGGAGTTCAGTGATCCTTTCGCTCTGTTATTTTCTCAAGAGCTCGAAAATGAGCCCCCGGTAAGTTCTTTTATTAATTAAATTTACCTATTTTATCAGCTATGTTATTTTCTGTGGCAGCTTTATATTATTTCAATTAGATTTAAAAATTTTAATTGTTATATACCCCGTAAGTCATATAATCCTGTTTGTTTGTGGCTTGTCAACTTAACTATATTATTTATTAGCATTTTTATATGCAGTTAACTAGCCAGCAATTACATTACTCATCCCAACTGCACAGAATCTACCTGAATTTTCCCTTGGATTCCTCAACCGGAAACAACAACTTTCTTCAAACCAGAGAAAATAATTCTGAAGAGAATGTTGCAAAAGAGGAAGAATCATCAACGAATTCTTCAAATAAAAGGGCAAATAATTTAGAAGAAAAAAAGGAAGAAGGAGAAAAGGGAGAAGACATTGACAGTGAAATTGCCATTCCAGGGTTAATAATTTAAAAAAAAGCAGATTTGATTGTGAGGTTTTCATATTATTTTGAATTATTTAAAATTCCGTAATTTTAATTCAATTTTTTTTCATTTTTAGGATTTTGAAAACGTTTTGGTTTCCATTTTTGATGGAAAAGTCATCATCAAGAATTTTCAGACAAATAATTTTCTTAACCGCAGCGACAGGAAGCAGTTAGTGAATGTAATTGTGAACTATTACCGGGAAAAAAAAGTGAGGCTTTCTCCAGATGTAATCGAGGAAAACGATGGCCAAACTTAGCATTACGGGGTGTATTTTTAATTGAAAGACTAAGTTGAAAGACTGAATTTCACTTTTTTAAATATATTAAAAAAATATTTTATTTTTAAAATTTTTATTCCCTACTTGTATATTTTAAATCTGAAATACAATAAAATTAAACATAGCTTATAGTGAAAAGTACCATTTTCTATTCGTTAAAAATAATGGTGACATTGACCATTTCTTTTGGTTAAAAATACCATATTTTTATTTTTTAAGCTTCAAACTTATGGTTATTTTGACTATTACTTTGAAGTCCTTTCAAATCTATTTATAGTTCAAATAACCATATATATAACTATAACAATGGTCAGAAACGGTAGCAAGCTCGTCGTCTATGTTTGGTAGTTTTAACAGTGCATTATAGTTACTAGCTACCGTGATATGGTACTTCTGCCAATCGTACATAATTTATAGTTACTGGCAACTACATTCCGGTTAATTTAACACAAGCATTTTTCTCCGTGGGTGGTTCGAAAATCAACTTTTTTGGAATTTCAAAACTCCTATATCGGGAAAAGTTTCTTTATAGGTAGAGTATCAACCCTGAATTTTCAGATTTTTTGAACGGCATCCTGAGGTGTCAAATCGGCCTTGAAATTTTCAAAAAGCTCATAAAAGGGCCGAAAATGAACCTTTTTTTTTTTGCATAAAAGACCATCGATTCCTATCGGAAATTTTGCGTAGATTACGAATTTGAAGCCGAAAATTAGTTTTGGTGTATAATTTTTGAGCTACAGGCCGGGTTTAAAAGCTCTAAAAACCTGGTTATGGTATTTTGTCTGGGGCTCAAAAACCGTGCACCAAAACTAATTTTCAGCTTCAAATTCGTAATCTACGCGAAATTTCCGATAGGAATCGATGGTCTTTTATGCAAAAAAAAAAAGGTTCATTTTCGGTCCTTTTATGAGCTTTTTGAAAATTTCAAGGCCGATTTGACACCTCAGGATGCCGTTCAAAAAATCTGAAAAAAATCAGGGTTGATACTCTACCTATAAAGAAAATTTTCCCGATATAGGAGTTTTGAAATTCCAAAAAAGTTAATTTTCGAACCACCCTATTAGATAGTATTTAGTTTAGGCCGGTTTGATCTGCAAGATCTTTAAGAGTGGAAATCTGTTAGGAGAGTTTCACATAAAAACTCACCTGGGAATATCAATCCGCTCGTCCGATCACCAGAGTCCCGACCTTCGGGAACTCTTAGTTTATCGACTATTTGAACTGATTGGAGTTGGCCCGGAGGTGCATTTTCTACCAAATATACTCCATTCATCTTTTGGTCTATACATAGCCACGAAAAATGGTAAGCTGTAATAATTAGACAAATGGGGGGACAATAGGGTGGATCGAAAAAAGCGAATTTTTGAATTTGAAAACACCTGATATGGGAATCGATGCCTTTTTATGATACTATTAATCCTAATTTTTTTTTAGATTTTTTGAAGGTCATCTTGAGGTCGCGCAATGACCTTGAAGTTTTTGAAAAGCCCCTAAAAGGGCAAAAAGTAAGAATTTTTTTTGGTGAAAAAAGTATCGTTTCCTGTCGGAAATTTTGCGTAGATTACGAATATAAAGTCCAAAATCATTTTGAGTCCGCGGTTTTTCGAGCTTTACGCCTATTTTCTAAACACTGAAATACTTTAGGCTGCTTTTTCTTTTAGCTTAAAAACTAGACACAAAAATGAATTTTGAACTTCATATTCGTAATCTACGCAAAATTTCCGATAGGAAGCGATACTTTTTTTTAGCAAAAAAAAAAATTCTTATTTTTTCCCTTATACGGGCTTTTCCAAAACTTCAAGGTCATTGCGCGACCTCAAGATGACCTTCAAAAAATCTGAAAAAAATTAGGGTTAACAGTATTATAATAAGGCATCGATTCCCATATCAGGCGTTTTCAAATTCAAAAATTCGCTTTTTTCGATCCACCTTAGGGGACAAACTTTAGGATTGTTTGCCTCAGTATTCGTTACCAAGACTCTACGGCGAGGCCGAAGGCCGGCTTCCATTCTTTTTCTCACACTCTGTTGGGAAAAGAATAAAAAGAAAGCTCTGGGGAGTTTTAAATCCCACAACACAACATACTAAATTCCTTTTCCTCTTTTTTTCCATATTTTATGCAATTTAATTTGAATGATAACCAAAAACACCAATACTGATTTGTTATTTAATAACGCAACAAGTTTCCCAAATCTCCTGTAGAGGCGCTGCAGTCAAAGTCGCTCGGAGCCTATATAGTTTAACTCTGACATTCGAGTTCACTAACTCACAAAATTTCATACGGTTCCATATAATATCTGTATCGAGTTAATTAAACTCTTTGATTTTTATTAACAAGACAACACTGAAAAAAATGTTAAGAAATACCACGCAAAATATTGATAAAGACTTGTTTCATTAATACAGCTCTCCGTCGTTAAACCCCCTATTGCAATTTAAATTCGGTTCGAGTTTTAAAATAATCACGAGACTTTCGAAAATACACACACGGATTCATTTGTCACCAAACAAAATTAAACGAAAGAAAAAAAAAAACTACAAATCAAACTGTGAGCGTATATCTTAACAGATAAAAGAAATACTTGTCGCAGAGAAATTCCCTTCTAATTAGATGATCCGTGAAACTAACGTTTAGTCATTTTGTAAACAAATGGATCGGTTACAGAAACAAAATAGTTTCCAAATTTTCTTCGTAATCTCATCAATTTTTATTTTTATTTCTTAAAAATATCGCTAATTGCTGTCCAAAACTAAAACATATCAAACATTTTTGTGTGACGCTTCTTCTTTTCCTTCTTCTTTTTTTTTTTTTTTTTCATTCATTTCCGAAAATCAAAACGGTGTTGAAAATGAATGATCTCGCAAAATAAAATAAAATAAATAAATCTATCTCCTATCGTATTATCGCATCTTGTGTGTCCGATTGTAAAGCAGGTAAAAGTTGTTGTTTTCATTGTCAAGCACCTGAACAACATCTCGATTTTTTCCCTTTGTTCGGGTAGTCGCCGCCTTTTCCCACACACAAAAAAACTTTACTACTACTTTACAAGAATGACACATAAAAAGAGTTGAACAAACACAAATGCGTAATGAGTTTTCACGTGACAGAAGATCTCATGGTGGGTCCTCCTCTTGATACAAAAAGAAATTGAAAATGTTTCCGCCATTGTCGAGAGATCGGCGCAGATCTCTTTTTACCGCAAAAAACTTATGCCAATCTTTTCCTCTTTTTCGGATAAAGATAATTTGAAAATTTGTCTTATTTAGCCTTTAAATCTCAATGAACAATAAACTGTTGAGATGGATCGGTTGATTGAACAACCAAAAGGGTACCGACTAAAATCGTGCAAAAATGGATTACAACTCTAAACCCTTGGCTTTATTATTTGTTTATTTTTGAAGACGGCATTCTTTTTGATGATTTTCCAGTTTACCAATATGGTTGCTAACCCTTTAAAGGCAACCGTGGCATCCGGTACGACTGCTGGGTTTGTATGGATTTTTAGTTTTAAGCAAGACGGGAGTGGTACCTATAAGCCAAAAATCAATATTCGTTACTCTCGTAACCCAAAAAATCCACTGACAAGACGAAAAGGGAGACATTGCGTTTCATCCAAAAAATATGGATAAAACAAACATTCATTTCATCCAAATTTTTTTTATCCAAAAAAGTTTGGATAAAAAGCACGTCAACCATTCATTGCATTCCCTCCAAATTGCTTTTCATCCAAAAAAAATTTGGATGAAAAGCAAGAAAGTTATTCAGTAGTTCATCCAAAAGATTTTGGATGAAACAAATATAGGTTATTTTGCGTTTTATCCAAAAAAAAAAAAAAAAAAAAAAAAAAAAAAAAAAAAAAAAAAAAATTGGATTAAACGCTAAACAGACAAATTCGTTTTGCCGGATTCGTTGGACGGATTTAACTGCATTTGGTCAAATTTTTTGCCAATTCGGGTAAAACACAAAACGAAAATATTCGTTTCATACAAAAGTTGTAAACTTGATGACTTTTTTTTTTTGGATAAGGGTGCAAAATAATAAGAAATATTCGTTTCATCCAAAATTTTTTGGATGAAACGAATAAAAAAAAAAAAAAAAAAAAAAAAAAAAATGGATAAAAGCAATTTGGAGAAAATGCAAAAATGGCTGAGTGGCCCTTTATCCGAAATTTTTTGAATGAAATGCCATTTGGATGAACCGCAGCAGCTTTTCGCTGTGCCAGACGAAAAGCAATGCATCAATTTCGTTAACAAAAAAAAAAAAAAAAAAAGGTAAAGCGGAACAAGTAGAAAAATTATCTTCCATTCGACGCCCAACCCCATTTTATGTTTTCTAATTCCGTCCTTTGTCTTTTCAAAATCGCGAGGGAAGTTAAAGCTCACACAAGAAAAAAAAAAAAGACAAAGCTTTCCCCTTCGACTTGTCTTTCTTACTCATTTGTTTCCCGCGTAAAATTGCTCTGACTTGCTTGCCTTACGATAATTTCGCAAAATTCAGTGTAATTACTTTCTTTTTTCTTTTTCTCGATTTAGTGACAATGGAGTTTCCTGAAAACGTCCTTTCAATTTTGCTTTATACATCTTTATATATAAATTTTTGTAAGGTTAGATCAATGGCTTTGGCTATTTTGGTCTCGGTTTTAAAATTCCAACGTCTAATTCGTACAGCAACTTTCCGCCCTTATTTGCACGTCTTAATGTCTCCAATCAAAAAAGGAAGAAATTTTTTTTCTATAAACTATCGAAATACAACGCATTACGATTCCAGGAATTAAAAAAAAAAATTTAATGACACTTTCCCCTCTCGTCGTAAAAACTTAATAATTCAAAATACAAAAAAAAAAAAAAAGGGAAATAAAATATAAAAAAAAATTTATAAAAAACTAAGGGGTGAAAAAAAATCAACATCGAGAATGAAAAAAAAAAAAGAAAAAAAAAAAAAAAAAGACAATTCGGATTGGTCGGGGGGGAATTTGAAAGAGAAGGGAAAACGTCAGCATTGCTGACACTGACTGCGGTTTACACTTGGACACAGACATAGAAACTCCATTTCAACCCCAAGGTTGGGATCCGCCATCATCGCTTCACGTTCCGTAATGGTTGACTTGTACTATGGTAGTTCAAGTTAATTATTCACCGTATGCGCATTGAGGGGCTCTCTTCGATCAATGACAATAAAAAAATAAAAGTGAAAACGCTTTTCACTTTCATTTTATGCAAGCCCTACTGCGGTTTTTTTTTTCAATACAATTTATTAAAAAAAAAAATGATATCAAGTTAATATTTTTCATGGGAGGGAAAATACAATCCCGGTTTCATATTTATAAATTTTAATTTTTTTTACTTTTTCGGGAAAACTTCCGATACACCTTTTTGAATTATTGGTGAAGCACTTATCAAGCCCTCGCAGTGACACTCACAATTTTCCCACACAACTTTTATCATATACAATAGAAAAACGTTCTTTTTATCCCCGACCAACTTAAACTTTCATAAAAAGCTTGGGGAACATTACATATCCATTATTTTTAAAGGGAACAAAAATGTTTTCAACAATTTTTTTTTCCTTTTTTCCTACGGAGCGATTTTTTTAAAAAGAAAAAACTTTAAGAAGAGGAAGAAAAAAATCCGGTTTGTTGTTTTCGAGGAGGAAAATTAAATTTTCCCGAAAGGGAAAAGACGTTTTCCTATTTTTTCGTGCTTGTGAGATTTTTCTTTTTTTTCCAAAATAAAGTAGTACAGCCAGAATTATTACAAAACACTGCCTAAGATTGTAGACAACAAGCATGGGCGGAAATGGGCACATTGAGGTTCAGCCAAATGGCATTTCCTCCAAAAAATTTTGGACGAAGCCAATATCGGTTATTCAGCACTTCATCCAAATCGCTTTTTACCCGAAAAAGTTTGGACGAAAAGCGAATCTGCCACTCTTGCATTTCCTCCAAATGGCTTTTCATCCAAAAAAAAATTTCGATGAAAAGCAAGAAGGTTATTTAGCAGTTTATCCAAAACGCATTTTACCCAAAAAATCTTTAATGAAACGAATATGGATTTGCTTTGCGTCTGATCCAATTTTATTTTTTGATAAAACGCAAAATAATCAATATTCGCTTTATCCAAAATTTTTCGGATGAATCGTAATTTGGATGAAACTCAATTTCCCCCCTGAATGCAGACCGAAACAATAAAAGGGTCAGCGTGTAGAAAACCGAACACATTCCAGTAGGTTTATTCTTCCTCGGTTTTAAAAAGCTCAACATTACGGTTTGTTTAGTTTTTTAAAATCCTTAAAATGGACACCAGGAAAAAAAAACTTTGAAAAAAAAAAAAAAAAAAAAAAAAAAAAAAAATTATTCCGAGATGAGAAGCATCCAATCTAAACTTTATAAGCATAAATTAAATCCTCGTGCCAAAACAACTCCTTGAATTAGTTAAACAGAAAAAAAGATAAAAAATCGAAGTGTATTTGAAGGATGAAATATAGTTTTTACCCTAGCTTGCACTAATTTGTCACTTGTAATAGAGCTATTCAGATGACTGCCAAGAAATCCGTTGGTGTCACGCCGTGGAGACTTCTTATAGCTTCTCGCTTTTTTTTATTTATCTTCTTTTTAAACCGATTCAGAATATTCGATTGTACAGAAAAAAAATTGTTCACACGAAGCATTCATATGCAATTAGCCACATTAGGCTAATATTGGTCACTCGAAATAGGAGACTTTCGCTACGCTGGCCACCAACTTCTCCATCCAAAACTCGCGTGGCAAGTATCTCCACTCTCGAATTGGCACAGGATCGTGAGAAAGGGCTCACATTTCAGCGGTGTCGATTTCGACCCGACAGTGCATTATGTCGGGTTACCAAATGAGTCTTTAAGAGGTTCCTGTAGAACCTGTAGCAATGGTATATTCGTGGCACTGTTTTGCGGCCACCCAGTTTTGCCACGCCTAGTCCATGCCTATGCTGCACAGCAAAGTCAAATTGCTGACTAGATAACAGAATATTAGGATCGAGAACTCGCATGACTATGGCCTGCCTTATATATGGGAGAATATTGATGGCGATAAACTATCGATAATGAGAAATTCGATATATCGATCGATGTATTGAAAACTTTTAAACTAGAAAATGGTTCAATTGGATAGGTTTTCAAATCATTAATTTTCCCTTTTCTTCTGGACTTAGTGGTTGCCACTTTGGGCAGTCACCCCGTAATTACCAATTTTATAACCCTGCTCTCCCAATTTTTCAACGTTTTAATTGACTTAGGACTCAAAATAAAAGTATTTGAGAATTAGTCGTCCGCCATCTTGAGTTTTGACCTCTTTTTATTTTAAATTTCGGTTTTCAAGTATTATAGGAGTATATTTTCTTGTATATTTACTTGAACTTCGAATTAGCCAATTAAATAAGTAGTTTTATAAATTCTTAATGACAAAATAAGTAAATAAAAAATAGATTCTTTGTTTTACTTTTTGTTTACAGGAGCAAGATCATGGAGGACGGGGACAGCAAGCATTTTGCTCTCGTGCGGTAGAATGAAAAAGAAAATAGAATTGTTCCAATCGAAAACGTTAAAGATTTATTGGCTCTGCTGGCAATGCCCAAGTCTAAACGGCCCAAAATCAGCAAGTCAATATTATACTATAAAAAAGCAGACGAAGCGGACAAGCATGTCTCTGGCTATTACAAGGAAGTTGTAATTGAGTTTATCGATAAATATCTCGGTGCATCGATCATTTTTGGTGACATATCGACATATTGTTATCGGAAATTTTAAATATCCACTGCTCCGTAGAACAAGTCCCTATTTTTTTTTTTTTTTTTTTTTTTTACAAAAACTCCCTATCTTTTTATCGGACAGTTGAAAAACTCCATATCTTTCTTTCTGTCAATGCAAAAACGATCTAAATAGATCGTTTATAGGTCTTCTGGTTTGTTTGGAAAACATCCGTAGTTTTTTATTTAAAACCGTTTTTTTAAATATTTCATTAAAAATCGTTTCTAACATTATGGCCTCAGATGTGAAGAATGTGAAAAGAGCGTTGAATTTGGCTTTAATTAATAAATGTTTAAAGGATAATCCGTATTTAATGGGGTAAGTTAGATAAAATATATAAATAATCTGCATGAACTAATTAATTTTTTTTTTTAGAAGCGAGCCAACAGACATTGATTCAATTATGTTAGAAAGATTAGGAGAAGAAGATGAAGATGAAGGATTTGATCTGATCAAGAAATGGAGTCGTTACAAAAAAAGATAGGGAGCTTTTCATCTGTCCGAAGAAAGATAGAAAGTTTTTAAATGTTCAAAAAAAAAAATGAGATCGGTGAACCGATCAAAGTGCTTTATCGACTATTTACATAATTCTCAAAAATATAGTTAGTTTTTCGATCAGAGTTCCACCAAAGCCGCAGTACGGGCACAAGGAATGCGAATTTCTGAAAAATTATTTCAGATTTTGAATCCTCAACCCCGCAAATATTCTCAAAAATACGGTTAGATTTTTGATCAGAGACACCAAAGTCGCTGTATAGGCGTAAGGAATTCGAATTTTGGAAAAATTATTTCAGATTCGGAATCCTCAACCCCGAAAATATTCTCAAAAATACGGTTAGATTTTTGATCAGAGGTCCACCAAAGCCGCAGTACGGGCATAAGGAATTCGAATTTTGGAAAAATTATCTCAGATTCGGAATCCTCTACCTCGAAAATATTCTCAAAAATACGGTTAGTTTTTCGTTAGCTCCCACGAGGAACCCGCCAATCAGCATCCAAATCGCTTTGTTGACGTAATCGATGACGTCATGTCGTGACGTTTCAAAAGTTGGAGATATCGGTTTTTAGGCCTATACCCATACTTTTAGCCCTGCTCACCGTTTCTGAGCCACTCACCAGAATTTAACCAAATTTCAATGGTAGCGTATCTTGATGAATATCTACTGCAGTACGAAAATCGGACTCAATCGGTAGCTGCGTTCACGATTTATAGTCAAAAAATATCTTGAAATAGTTGAAAATTCAACATTTTTACTCACTGCTTCCGAATCGCTGAACCGATTTGGCTCAAAAACTAATCAGCACCTACATTTCATTAGAATTTCCTACCCACCAAAAATCATCGACATCCGTTCTTCCGTTTTTCTGCTTTTCGACGGACAGATTTTTTTGCACATATATTCATATATTCATACATTCATACTCACATACACACATACACACATACACACACACGGCCACCATCCAAATTTTGCTTTTTTCGGCATCAGGGGACTTCAAAACGTGTAAAAATATCGAAAACTGAAAATCTGAAATTTGTGCTAAAAACAATGCTTTATTCTCCCTGCGGTCGATAAAGCAAAAAAAAAAAAAAAAATTAGGGATTTGTTCTTCGGAGCAGTAGATACGGAATAAATAGACTCATCGGTATATTTCAAACTTATCGCCATCATGTGAGTTTTATCGATAGGAAGAATAAATGATCCTATTGGACTGGCACGAATAAGTTTTTCAGTTCCGAACGTAAGGTTGCGTGAACGCAACTCTGCATTCAACACCAGTTTTGCCAGGAAGGAACTTGAATCTAACTCTCCCCTGGCCAATCGCTAAATATAATGAATTTTCTTAACTCGTCGGAGTGTGATCTTGGGCGATATTTTATTTTAAAATGCGATTTAATTTTTTACTCCTATAACTATATTTAATATTTGTGCTAATTTAAAAAAATTAACGTAAATTTGTTCATTTGTGAAATTAAACAAGTAAATAAATAAATGACTGGCTGAACCCAAGAATAAGGTTAAAAATTGAACTGTCTCAAAGGTGGATTTGATTGTTTGCCAGGTCTGTGGTAAATTAGAGAAAGAAACTAGTATAATTTTTAAGTGTTTTTCATAAAATATATTACAAAATATATTCCAGTAAAAACTGCATACAAGTTGCATCTTCAAAACGCATTCTTTTTCCATCCTCACCGTTTAAACAACAAAATTCCCTGCGGCAAACAAAGTAGAAAACTCTCCCACACGTATTTAAAAAGGAAAGGGGTTCGATTTTCTCTAAGGCAGCAAATATTTGAAAAAAAAAAAAAAAAAATCTTTGCTTAATTTTGACATAAACTGCCCTGGAGCAAAAAAAAAAAGGATTTAACAAACCTTCATCACTCGCTATAAAAACAATTTTACATTGTTGAATATTCAACACATGCAGATTCTTTGGACGTAAGACTGTCTTTTTCCCTTTTTCTTTTGTTGAGGCGAAGAAAAGCTAAAAAACTCTTCACAAAAAAAACGCCTCTTTTATTTAAAAAGAAAAGAAGAAAAAAAACTCAAGTCTGGGCCAGTCCATGTGAAATAACCCAATTGAAATCCACTACCATCACCGATTTTTCTGATTTTCGAGGAATGGAATCTACCCATCGGTCTTATTAAAACCCCGAATTCGCAAATTTTTAATATCACCTGTTCCAAAGTTATTGGCCTCAGAAAATTGGGGTGGGGTGCTTACTGTCTTTTAAAAAATCGCTAACTTCGGAATGCGTTGACATAGAAAATCGAACGCGGTCTCATTTTAATCGTCTGTAACGGGGCTTTCGTTTGATATACCACAACAACGATTTTTTTCGAAATTTTTTTTTCGGACTTTCCAGAACTTAAAATTTTAATTTCCGGTAAAAGCATATTTTTTCAAAATAATCAAAAACTATTTCAAAAAAAAAAAAAAAAAAAAAAATTGACAGCACATTTTTAACAGAGTGGTAGTGTAGGAACCCACGACTGCCCCATCCTGAAATTTCGGCAAAAAGAAAATTAAAATTTTTAATTAAAATTTTGGCTTTTCCCGGAAATTAAAATTTTAAATTCCGGGAAGTCCGGGAAAGAAATTTTTGAAAAAATTGCTATTGTGGTATATCAAACGAAAGCCCCATTAAAGACGATTAAAACGAGACCTCGTTCGATTTTCTATGTCAACGCAGTCCAAAGTTATAGCGATTTTTTAAAATAGGGTAAGCGCCCCAACCCAATTTTCCGAGATCAATAACTTCGAAACAGATGGTTTTAAAAATTTGAAAATTTGGTGTTTCCATAAGACCGATGGGTAGATTCCCCTCCCCGAAAATCAGAAAAATCGGTGAAGGTAGTGGATTTCAATTGGGTTATTTCACATGGACTGACCCGTCACTGAAATTTTTTCAACTCTTTATAATTAGAATAACTTTGTCGACTAATGATTCCTCTCTCCTCTTATTTTTTTTCTCCTTTCTTTTCGGGAAAATAAATAAGAGGAAAAGTTTTCAGAAAGAATAATAACCAGTTGAGAAAGTAAATTAATTTTCTTAGGGAAAAATAACTTTTTATTTCTCATTCTAAACTTTTAATTTATTTATCTTTTTATTTTTTTCTTTAATTTTTTTTTTCCGCCGATCTCCTTGTGTTTGCTTCTTCATTCGCAGTTTATCTTTATATTAAATTCCCATAATTTTTGTTAATAAAATAAAAATGATATTATTTTCTCATCTTTTTTTTCCCATTTCGAAAAAGGGAAAGGACGCCCTTTGTTTTAATATAAATTCATGGTTTTTGATATAGCGAAGAGTCAGCAAACCTAAAAGCTATCAAATTTTTAGAATCTTTATAAATGTTTCATTGCTTTCTTTGCGATAATTAACCGGCTAACCTTAACAAACCAATGTGCTACAAAACACAACTTTATAAAGTCTTTCGACTGATGGAGATGAAAAAACGACTTAAATTTTTCAGTTGACCGAATCCTATCCTAATAAATTAGGGTTCATCCTTGTTTATTTGTTGCAAATTTTCAAATATGAAGATTAACTCAGAAAGGTAGACTTCCCTTATAATAAAAAAAAGGAGGGGGTGATGAATGAAACTGAAAATAAAATGATCTTTTTGTATTTCAAAACAAATATTTTATATACTTTGCGATATCAAAAGCCATGAATTTATATTTTTGAAACAAAGGGCGTTCCGCTCCCTTTCTCAAAACAAAAAAAAAGAGCGGAAAATAATATAATTTCATTTTAAAAACGAAAATGATGGGGATTTAATAAAGGTAAACTGCGAACGAAGCAGCAAAAACAAGAAGATCGCCGGGAAAAAAAATTCCTTTCCCCCCAAAAATTTCCCTGGCAATTTTTTTAAAATTTTTTTGAAATCTATGAAAACAAGTCTGCTTTAGGGTGGCCCTTAGTTTACGAATTTTTGAATTTCGGCGAACACACCCCATAATTTTTTTTATACTAAACGAAAGAAGATTGCCGGAATTTTTCCAAAATTTGTGTACTTTGTTTAGCCGTGCTCCCGTGGACCTAATAATTTTGTTTTCGTACAGACCGAAAAATCAAAGATTTTGTTTTTACGTAAAAATGGTTGTTTCCTATTTCAATATTTATGCAGATTACGAAAACGAAGTTAGAATTTGTTTATTGCAAACGATTACTGGCTAGAGACAAAGTATGAAGAATTTGGCAAAAAATCGTGGATTTAGCATATTTTCCTAATTTTTTTACTTATTTTGGCCTCCATCATCAAAACCTTATGAAATATATAATTTTTGGAGTGAAACTTCTTATGGGGCGGGTCGGCGTAATGAAGTTTTTTTTAAGTTTTTAAAGTTAAAATTTTAAATATTTTACCTTAACATTTCTTCATTTTTCGATCAATTTTTGTTAATTCTCTTAATTTTCGTTAATTTTTCTTTATTTATCATTATTTTTTTCAATTTATCGTTAATTCTTTTAAATATTTCGATAATTTTTAATTATACGTTATTTTTTCGTTAATTTTTTTAATTTATCGGAAATTTTCTTTAATTTTTCATTCATTTTTCTTAATATGTAGTTAATTTTTTCATCATTTTACGTTAATTTTTTGTTAATTATCTTCATTTTCGTTAATTTTTCCTTAATTGAAGTGAAACTTCTTATGGGGCGGGTCCACGAAGTTTTCCGAAGTTTTCAAAGTTAAAATTTTAAATGTTATTTAAATTTTCATATTTTACCGGAAAAATTATCGACTATGGCGAATTCTTTGAACAAAAACTTGAAAAAGGTGGAAATTTCCGGTAAAATTTTCGGCTATACCAATTGTGTGGTGACCCGTAGCCTAGTTCATAGCGCGCTCGACTCTCAATCATGAGATGCGACGCGTCGTGCTTCTATCCTAGTTCACAGCTAGGAATTTTTCTCAGGTCAAAACTAGAGCGCTAGTCTGAAAATCAACGGTCACCACCCTTCGGAAGGCAATGGCAAACCACCGAGCGGTAATTGCATCGTAAATCTCTCAAAAATAGCCGTTCGGTCCCATATGCCTGTGAGCGCACGCACAGGTGTATGTGAGAGATCACCACGCTCGTAATCGAGTAAAGGACTAAGAAGAAGATGCCAAATAATTTGAAGAAAAAAAAAAAAATTGCGTCAGTTTACGTACAAGTAAATTCGAAGAAGAAAATTTCAAGAAAATCTTTTAATTTTGTTGGGTTTTTAGAATTTGAAGTGGTTAAACACCATAAAATAACGACCAATATAATATTTAACCCCATAAGAAGTTTCACGCCTTCTTTATGCTATATGCACCTAGAGCGTATTTAATTTTTTTAACTGTATTTTCGTTATCTGCATAAAAATCCGAATAAGAAACAACCTTTTTTTACAAAAAAATAAAATTTCTGATTTTTCGGTTTTTAAGGGAGCTTTTTTCGGTCTTCCGAGACTGCTAAACGAAGTTCAAAAAATTCGTAAATACAGGGCCACTTAATTGCTGATAAATAAAAATTTGATAATGTTCCGTATAAGTAAACTATAAATGATTTAATCAATCTATATTATTTTAATATTCCGAAATAATCTGTTTTTCAAGATACGAAATTTTTCCTTGAAAATTTTGGTAAATATTTTTTGTTACGTCACAATTTTAATGATATGGCTGGTGAGTCGCTGAGAACGAAAAATATACGGCATATAATGCATCTCTAATCTCCAGTTTTAGGCCACTGTTTTTTTTTTTTATTAAAGAAAAGGGGTGATTTAAATATCTTTTAAATTTCTATTGTCGGAGGAAGCCGCGTAGCACGTTTGTCAAATACGGGGTGGATTCATCCCACAAGAGGTATCATCATTGCAATGACAACAAATCAGAGTCTGCTTTTTCAGAAAACACTTTGACTTATTTAAGTAATGCCCAAAAAGGCTAAAATTTAGGTTCTGTTGGAAATTTATAAAATTATTTAAGTAGATTCTTTCAAAAGTGGCTGCTCATCAAATGACATCCAGCGCTCCTAGCGGAAAAATTTAGCAACTGCGGTCCTGATTTTTAGTCCAGACAGACAGCTTTAGCGTTTTTGGCATTTCGTTCGGCTTTTTTGACATGTAACGTCCAAATAATCGTTCATGTTTGCCAAACATACTCAATTAAAGCAAAGCAAACAAATACGATGAAAAAAAAAAATTCTTTCCCCTATTGGAGGGAGGAAAAAAAGTCTTACGGTCGGGATAAATCCTATTATGCTAATCCGATTTCAGCCATTATACGGCGAAACGCGTGAACAGACCGATCATGCGTATAAGGTAATGTAAAATCGAAATTACATGATACATGTAAACCAAATAAAAAAAATTTTTTAGCGGAGAATAAAAAATAAAAAAAAATAAAATCCAGATTGTTACACAACGCAAAGCTATTTTCGGAACGGTTTTACAAAAGCATTTTTTTTTTTTTTCAACGTCGGCATTCCAAATATATCGGCTTTGTGATATTTTAATTATGGAAATCATATGTAACCATACGGCATTTTGTTTATACATTTTTAAAAAAAAAGACGATGAATATCATTAATTTTTTTTATTATCACCTCAAGAAAATAATAATAATGATAGAGAACCGTGATATAAAGAAAACTAAAGCGGTATAAAAAAATTTTAATTGTTTATTAGGAAATTTAAGGAAGAAGAAAAAAAAAAGAGTTATGTCGCGGTTTTATAATAAAACTCATTTCGACAGATGTTTGAATATGGATGGAATTAGTAAATAAATCAATGTTCATAAAAAATAATAATATGTGGAAAAGAATCCGTGTCAGTTGCCTTTTTGAGGCAAAAGGGTGCAGGACGTCGGTTCAAAGAGAGTATGTTATTCGCAGAAAAGTTCCGTGCAGTGACGGCGGAACATTTGCGGGGGGGGGGGGGTCCAAAAATCTTTGGCGATTTAAAAAGATGCCAAAAAGTGTGGAAAAAAAAGCGATACTTTGGTCAAAAATAGAGAAGGCCAAACTAGGCGATGCCCCCCTGCCCCCCTTCGGTTTCGTAAATATTAGAAGCAAAATAAATTAACCTCAGGCTTCAACCCGAAACCTAATGATTGGAATGCGGCAGTACGTGTGAACTGAATGTAAAACTGTTTACAATTCTCAGTTTTAAAAATGGCAAACCTTTCGATTTTACCTACAACTTTTTACTACTGTTTACGTTTCAATTTTTTTTATTTTTCAAAATTAAGGAAACTGATGAACCGAAACGGGGCAAGAAAAATTCTCTCAGTGTAGAACTAGAACAAGCCCATTCAAGAATTGCAACTTCTTATTTCAAACCAGACTTTACAAAAGATATATGGGTGCAACGGTTGGCAATGCTGATTTTATGCCTTCTACTAGCAAGTTTATTTTGTTAACAAAGCAGAAAAGTTAACTTGCAGAAAACATTCATTTGAGTTGGCAACGCTTGTATATGCTTTTTAAAGTCACGTTTGAAATAAGAAGTCGAAATCCTTGAATGGACTTGGTCTAGTTCTGCACTGAGATACAGAATTAATATTCAGAAATGATAAGCACCGCGATAGTATAAACCGGTAAGAAAACATACTCATATCCTGTCTTAAGCTTCTCAATTAGCCAATGAGAAGCATACCTCACTACGTAATGCTGTATGCACTAAAGGGTCATTGGTTGAAATCAGCCAACTTGATTGGTTCAAACCCAGTCAGCAAATCAGAAGCCTCGATTTAAACCAACAGCGCCGCGTACTAAGTAATGTTCCTCATCCTCCCGGCAAATAGATAATGCATGACCCAAAAATAGTAGAACAGATTTCTGGCTCTGGAAGCAACTTTTAGACAAACGGAAAGCGAAAGCCGGGAAACTCAGTAAATCTCACCATTAGAAAACGTTAAGGATGTCGGCAGATGTCGTTGTCGAAAGGTACGTGTCACTAGTGAGCTCTAGTCATACTTAGGTTATTGGATAAGCGCTGTTCAATGTTTGACGAAAAATGACTTAAAACAGAATCAAACCTACATAGACATCAACTTATAAATCCTCAGAATCATACAAATATTTGATAGGCAAAATCGTCAAATCGCACTCATCGTCACAGGAAAAATCAGAATTACCAGTAAAAAAAAAATACGGATGTTACCTCTAAGATACTGACAACCAATAATTTTTTACTGACAATGCGGAATTCTCTGTTGATAATCAATTAAGACTTTACCCGGGTTATCCAGTATTCACCAATCATAATTGAAGAGTAAGAGGGAAAAAGGATCAGAGTCCGTTTTTATGGACTTCACTTGGATCTTATGTTTAGCTTTTGTCAAAGCATTCAAAACAAACAAACGGACTATGATCCTTTACTCTGCTTCCTCTTCAATTTCATCAAGTCATTTGCTTTAAAGAAAATAAATTATTTTCTTCGGCGTTCCAATTCGAGGAAAAACGTATAAATGTCAAAAAAATCCCCTGTATTGCCAGTGAAGTAGCAACTTCTCCAAATGAAGCCGTAAGCGGAAATAACGAATAGCCGCCCTTAGCCAAATGAACGTAAGTCACTTTCAAAATCTTAATTTTTAATCCTGGAAATGAGTCCCGGCAATTTGGTTTAGCAGGGCAGCATTTAAATTTCGGACAATGTAGCAGACGCGAAAGCTCTCGGCAGGTTCTACCTCCTTGTCGCGCATCTCCTCAAGATAGCGCCCCAATCCTTCCCTGTCTCCTTTTTCCAAATTTATTAAATATATTTGAAATTTAAACGTCACCGTAAAGCAAAGAAACGATGTTTGTACAACATAAATTAGTTGGTGTTTAATACAAAACTTCAAAGAAGAGAGAGGAAAAAAAAAGTAATATCCAAACGAGAGCGACATTGATGCGTTTAAACACATCATTTGGAGGTTTCACAACACACAGTATATCAAATGATGGGTCGCATATTGTGAAAAGAAAAACTTGCCAGTCGGAAACAAAAATTCATATCAACATCTGTCTTGACAATGTGTACAAAAACCCCCGAAAAAAAGGGGGGAGTGGGAGGAGGGGAATCACAGATCGTTTACAATTAACCTCACCCCGCTTGTTTATCAAAAAAAAATAATAATCACTGATGTTAAAAAAAGAAAAAAAAAAATTACGAATTTATTCTGAGCCGATGTCCTGACAAAAAAATAAAATGAATTTTCTAAAATAACTGATTTAAATTTAAATCCTTCATTTAAATAAATATTTTTTTAACATATTTTGGTAGGAATGTCAGGAAACCTCCTTTAATTTTTTTTCCTACAGTAACAAGCCAGTTAATAAACCAAGACAGGGACAGCCACTTTGGCACCGGTACAAAATCAGCAAAGCAACATTTCAGAAGGCGAAAAAAAAAAGAAAAAAAAAATTCATAATTTAAACATTTGTTAACTTATGCGTATCAATTATTCAACGCAAAATGATTGTTATAATCCGCGAGGTTTTCGGCTATGACAACCTTAATGCATTCCCCCGCATACAATTGTTTTAATATTTAAAAAAAAAAAAAAAAAAAAAAAAGATGCCGTCACTTTCGTTTAAGTCAGCGGTTTGTTTACGTTATGTAGGATTAATTACTTTATTTACTGTTGGGAAATAAAACCAATTTGTCAAATTAAATGTGTTTCTATTTATAATTAAATTCACTTATTTGTGTAATAGGTTGTTTTAGGATTGCGAATCTTCGCCAAAAAAAATAAATGGCCAATTTTTAATCGTTAATAATTCGAAAAATAAGTTCCTTCTGGATGTATGAAATTAAGTCATACCTGCCGCAGTTAAAAATGAAGTCGGCAGAGCTCTGTTAAATCTCGAACCAGTCTTAGTCTTTGGTTAAGAGTGTAAACCCGTCATTAACATTCGATGGTTCGTCAACATTTCTGGTTTGAATTTCACCGAAGTGTATATTTCTTTGTTAATTTGACTTTGTAAGAAAATGTCTATGTTTCTAAAATTCAAAGCATGATAAAGTTGGTGTTGTAGTGAGTGATGGAAAAAAACAATCCCAATCACAGACAGAAATTAGTGGCCGAAAGGAGTGGTAGAAGAAATCTTTACAAGTCTGGACGGCGCAGTTGGAGATATTGTCGTCAGCACAGGAAAAAAAATTTAGAGGAGACCAGTTTCTCAGCTGTGCAAGATTTTTTTTTTCAAGGGGAATGTTCCGGACGTACCGGAAAACGACTTCAGAATAAAAAGAAAAAGAAACTATTGTTTTTGCTTTCGATTTTGTCTGCTTAAAAAAGTAAAATTCCAGATAGCATTTTTAATCCAATGGACATCCTGTGGATTGTCCATTACATATCCACAGGATATCCAAATCCATGGGATATCCGTAAGACGTCCAAAGGATACTTTTTGGATCAGGGCAGACAGAGGTAAATCCAAAGGACGTACAATAAATATCCTCATGACGTCCTAAAGACGTCCACAGGACAGGATAGATTTTGGTATCTATCTCACCCGTTTGTCAAGAGACCTATTGTCAACTACCCGAGCGGACTAATTCTGTACGTCAGAGCCAAAAGGTTCAATATGTAAATTAAAGATGGCCGTTTGTTATGGGTAAACAACGTTTAGCGGACATCTTTAATTTGCATATTAGGGTGTACAGAAAAAGAAAAAGTGTTTGGAATTTTGTTGCTCACCGAAAAAATAGTTTCATTGGGGGGTAAAAACCTCAAAAAAATTTTGAAACATTTTTTTTTTTACTAGCTCGAGGTCGCGCTTTGCGGAAAAAGGACCTAAGCCAAGAATTTTTTGAAAGCGTTCAATTAAGTTAATATTTAGCGCATTTTTCAGTAATCGATATTTGTAAAAGGGATCTAATTATATGTGTTTGAGGTCGTAGAACACGAATTTCACCATCCCGATTTTCTCCGACCAATGCCTGAGTCGCTGTTACCACTTTTTTAGCGTTTAAGCCTGATTTTTCGGGCTCAATTTTTATTTATGTCCAAATTTGGAGCCCCCAAAATTTTTTTTTTCCTTTTAAAGTTGCTTATACTTATGAAAAAAAGCTTGAGGAACACGAATTTCACTATCCCGACTTTCTCCGACCAACGCCTGAGTAGGGGTATAAGTAAGAATTTGGTTTTTTGAGCCAAAAACTAATTTTTTGTAAAAAAATGGCGTCAATCCTCACCAGTTCGAGTTAGAGGTCATGTTCTATGACATTTTTTAGTCAGAACACTCTAATTAATAAGGTACTTTTGTGTTTCGGATCAATTTCCAAAATTTTTTCACGGACGAAAAGAATTTGGAATTTCAAAAAAATTACTAGTAGATTTTTCCGTCCGTAAGAAAATTTTGGAAATTGATCCGAAACACAAAAGTACCTTATTAATTAGAGTGTTCTGACTAAAAAATGTCATAGAACATGACCTCTAACTCGAACTGGTGAGGAGTTGACGCCATTTTTTTACAAAAAAATTAGTTTTTGGCTCAAAAAACCAAATTCTTACTTATACCCCTACTCAGGCGTTGGTCGGAGAAAGTCGGGATAGTGAAATTCGTGTTCCTCAAGCTTTTTTTCATAAGTATAAGCAACTTTAAAAGGAAAAAAAAATTTTGGGGGCTCCAAATTTGGACATAAATAAAAATTGAGCCCGAAAAATCAGGCTTAAACGCTAAAAAAGTGGTAACAGCGACTCAGGCATTGGTCGGAGAAAATCGGGATGGTGAAATTCGTGTTCTACGACCTCAAACACATATAATTAGATCCCTTTTACAAATATCGATTACTGAAAAATGCGCTAAATATTAACTTAATTGAACGCTTTCAAAAAATTCTTGGCTTAGGTCCTTTTTCCGCAAAGCGCGACCTCGAGCTAGTAAAAAAAAAAATGTTTCAAAATTTTTTTGAGGTTTTTACCCCCCAATGAAACTATTTTTTCGGTGAGCAACAAAATTCCAAACACTTTTTCTTTTTCTGTACACCCTATTGCATATTGAACCTTTTGGCTCTGACGTACAGAATTGTGCCAGAGGGCATCATAAATTCATATTTTTGCAAATCTTAATACCCCGAACGAAAAAAAAAAAAAAAATTGCTTTACTTTCAAATGGCAATACAGTGTTAAATTTCATCGTCTTATAATACTCCTTCCGGTTTACGACAAAAAAGGATATCTCCAAATCTGGGGTTGCCTATCTCCCATTTTGCAGGTTTAAGAAGCAGGTAGACAACCCTTAATTTTCTGATTTTTTAATGGGATTAATGTTTTACAAAAGGCATCAAAGATTAAATTTTTTTTTTTTTTTTTTTTTTTTTTTTAAGGGAGGGGACAATGGACCAGAAATTTTATACTTTTTGAAATCCCGAAGATCCATTAAGACAAGTTCAAATATTTTTGGAGGGAAATGAACCCGTAATTAAGAAAAACCCGGGTTTTTCTTAATTACGGGTTCATTTCCCTCCAAAAATATTTGAACTTGTCTTAATGGATCTTCGGGATTTCAAAAAGTATAAAAGCATCAAAGATTGTTTTTGATGATGAATATGTGAAGAACCATCCTGGAATTTAAGGAAAGATCAAGAACTGCTTGTAATAACTTATCATTTTGCCTGAACATTTTATTGGTATCCATCCGTTTTTTGCTTATCTGTTTCAGTGGCTAGCACCTAGGTCTATTCCTCGGTCCATCTTCTGTGCAACGTTTTCAACTAATTCAAAACAACAGCACAAAGTGAAATCATTTAGCGGTTGGACTCTAGACCAAGTGGGAAATGTTATTTTAAAAGAAAAACGACTTTAAATTCCGTTAACGAATTCGAACCGCTAAATTTCGGTGAGTGATAATATTAATGCATGAAATTGAGATTGATAATTAATTTGGTTTTTTTTATTGTTTCAATGCAGATAAGATGGAGAAAATTCAAGTCTCTGAAGAGCATTATAAGAAACTTTGTTTAGCGCTTGAAGAAGTGAAAAAATTCTTTGAAATTGATGATGTAAAAAGCAATGAAGCGACGAAAAAATTGTTAATAAATGCGTATATTAAGGAAGTATTTCGCATTTTAATAAAATCAAATTTAAAGTGTAAGCTTGAATATAATATAAACAGCAAATGTGGTAATGGACGGATCGATTATGCCATACTATTTCGGAGAATAATTGTTCTTCTGATTGAAGCAAAGAGAAAGGATTTTGAGCAAGCGGCCGCTCAATCAATCCTTGCTACGTATTCTACCATGATGGTAATATAATTCATGCTCCACCCTTATTCACTGATTAATTCATATTTCTCTTTTTTCCAGTTTAAGGGTCCTAGTGTAAAAGATTTACCGTATTCACTGATTAATTCATATTTCTCTTTTTTCCAGTTTAAGGGTCCTAGTGTAAAAGATTTACCGATCGGTAAATCTTTTACACTAGGACCCTTAAACTGGAAAAAAGAGAAATATGAATTAATCAGTGAATAAGGGTGGAGCCAGTAAATTCCGTTAGAAAGAGCACTATAAATCGATTTATAGTGCTCTTTCTAACGGAATTTACTGGAGGTTTTTAGAGTGCAGATTGGGAGAGGAGGTTCCAATAGTAAAGGCTTCAAAGTTATTCCATTATAGTGACAAAAACCTTTTGATCATAATCATCTCCGTCCTAAATGAGCAGATTACCATATATTCAAATCATTCAATATATTAGATGAGAATTTCTAATTTCAAGTTTCTTTATTAAATAACAAGTTCGAAACTCGCCCCCGTTCCAGCGGCAATGAGGCCTTGCGTAGCGAGGCTCTCATTGCCGCTGGAACGGGGGCGAGTTTCGAACTTGGTGCGCTTCGCGCGCGTCAAGCATATGTAACGGCAGCAACCCTAGACGTAAATATAAATTATCCTGCACAGAAGGCTGTGAACAAATAATATAGTTGGGGCGCGAATTTATAAATTCTTAACAGTGTCTTTTTCAAAACGGCAAGTAAGATACAAAGATGTGTTACAAATTTGGAAAGGGAAAATTTCTTACCGTTTCAATCAATTACTTGGTTGAATTTAATAAAGGGAAAATTGTCTACCATTTCAATCAATTAATTGGTTGGAATTTTGGAAAGGGAAAATTGTCTACCATATCCATCTACATCCAAAAAATTTATCAAGATTTTAAAAACTTAACAGTAAAAAAATAGGGATGGACCACAACACAAGAAATTCTTGTGTTGTATTGAATATTGCGTTGAAAGCAGACGATTTTCAACATAAAAACAATACGCAAGTGTAAACAAGATTTTACTTGAAAAACGCAACACAAGACAACACAAGACTTCAAGAATCGTCCTAGAAAAAAGAGCAGCTTTTTCTGAAAGTTGTAAGAAAAAAAATTGCTTAGGACCGTACTTGAGAAAAAGTCTCACCTGGTTAAAATGTAGAAAAATGTCTCTTTTACTCAAAACAAATATAAATTTCGAATATTTATTAATTTTATAAACAAAAAAAGGAGACATTTTGCACAGCTATATTGATTAAATAAAATTTTTATAGAATCACGGAGGCTTTTTTCGTTTAAAAATCAAAAATTTTCTGCTAGTTTACAGTTTTCATCATTTTTTTAAAAACACAAGACAAGCCAACATATTGTGTTGTTTTTAACAATTCAAGAAAAAAAAACACGATCAGATTGAGAAAGTTTCTTGTTTCTCGTGTTGTCTTGTGTTGCGTCCATCCCTATAAAAAAAACAGAAAAAAGAATTAAAATAAAAAAATTAATCGAGAAATAATAGCAACGATAAAGAACTTTTTAGTATTGTGGAATTTTTTTAATAAATTTTCAGCCCTGAGGAATTTTTAAAGAAATTTTTGGCTTTGAAGAATTTTTAAAGCTCCCAGTTTTTAACTGTGAGGAATTTTTCGAAGAAATTTTGTACTTCCAGGAATTTTTTAAATACATGCTGAGTCATAATTTCGCCAACAAAAAATTCTGAGCCCAAAATTCTTGAGAGCAAAAAAACTCTTAATTCTATAGTTTCTTTTATTATCCCATGGGATAATAAAAACTGTACCTCAGTGTAGAACTGAACCAAGTCCATTTAAGGATTACAACTTCTTATCTCAAACCAGACATTACAAAAAGTATACAGGCTCAACGGAACCGAAAAAAGAAAAAAGAAAGAGATCGAAAAAAGAAAGAAAAAGTGTCGATTGTTTCCTCGAAGTCTCATCTCGATTCTCGGTATCACTAAGTATCGCAAATGTTCTCAATCGCCGCCAACATCCACAAAGCAACACTCTTCCCGGTAGCCTCAAAAGAGCAAGCAGCGCGATTCCAAAAACGATCCTCCTCTTCCTTCTACAGATTTACACAAAATCATTTACATTTAAATCAAAGACAAGCGATAATACAAGGGGATCGGGTGAACTCTCCCGTGTATTGAAAGCATAGGCGGTTGGTTTTTGTTTAAATTCATTCCCCCTGGCTTTTTATTAAATAACAAAAAAAAAAAAGAAAAGAAAAGGAAAGTTTTTAGTTAGTTGGAGGTTTTTCACAGGAAATTGGAAAGAAATGTCCCCAACCCGAAATCAAACATCCCTCAAGTGAGCGATGAAGTGTTACATGTGTTCCAAGTAAACAAATTACTTGAATTCAAACAAAATGCCACGCTTCACCACCTCCGGGTTCCGATTAAGAACCAATTTCATTTCACACAAGTTTCCTGCTCTCTCCTCCCGCTCCTTTTTCGCTGTTTACTCAATCCCATTCATCCATCCAGCCCAACATCAAACGAGCAAAACATTCATTGTTTTTTTATAAACAATTTTTTTTTGAAACTCTTCATGTTTTAATATTTTACATTTTACCCTTTTGTTTTATGGGTTTAATAAAAATTTACGAAATTAAAGCTTTTTTTTTTTTGATATTGTCTCTTTTGTCATCCTTCAGTTTTTTATTACTAAATGGTTTTTTATTTCGTTTTTTTGTAATAACGGTTCCTTTAATACACCGGCGGGGGGAGTCTTGTGTCATTTAAACGTCGTAAAAACCGACATATTTTCATCCCTTTCTGGGGAAAATTATTGACGCTGAAAAGTTTGATAGCCTTGTTGGTTTTATTTTTTTTTTTATAAAAAAAGGAACGATTGTATTTAATAATCAAGCAAATTATGTAATATTGGGACTCCAAGCTCGAGGAGAAATTTTGGTTATGGCAAAGATGTTGGGTTTGAACATAAGTAAAATAGGCAATTTGCGCATTTGGGGTATTATATTTTTTTAGATTCTATTAAGTGATTAAAAAGGAATAATTACGGTTTTACATATTTTCCACGACCTAATTTTACTTAAGTAAAACTAAATTAAAAGTCTACGATTTTGAATGCGCTCTAAAACGAGGTGTGACGTCAAAGTTCGTTCGTATTCGGATTTCGCAAGTTCTTGCCTGTCTCTCCGAGAGCGGTTTAAATGTAAAAGTGAAAAAGATGCTCGTTAGAGTTCGAAATATGAAGGCACCATTTGACGTCACATCCGTTTTCAGAAGTTTGAGCGCGCATTCAAAATTTTCAACTTTTGTTTCAGTTTTATTTTGTTTTTAGACATGTTAAAAATTTAAAACCTTTACTATTTGTTTTTAAGCGCTTCACAGAACATTAAAAAAAAAAAATTATAAAACCTGAAATACGTAACTTTGCTTTTTATATATAAAATATGTCTAATTTCTATTTTCCGCAAAATCACGAATCTGAAGTCCGATTTTTTATATCTTGTCCGGTTTTCGAGCTAAAAACCAAAAAATGGCAAAGAAACGTGATAAAGTGACAAAAGATAGCAAGTCCTTAATTTCACTCGTATTTTGGTCTTTAGCCCAAAACCGGGCCAAATAAAAAAAACTGACTTCAGATTCGTGATCTACGGAAAATTTCCGATAAAAAACCACTTTTTTCCGCGAAAAAAAATTGTCGATTTATTTTTCTCCTTCGGCAATTTTTGGAATTTTAAGCTCAAGTCGTGGCGACTTCCCGTCGAGTAAAACATTTGAAAAAAATTCGGGTCCATCAGTACATCAAGGAGAACCGTTTTTGGAGGTAAGCGATTTGAAATTCGAAAAATACCAATTAGGCTTTTCGGAAATTTCAAGGCCAGTACGACACCTCAAGATGCCGTAAAAAAAATCTGGAAAAATTCAGGGTTGATACTATATTTATAAAAAAACTTTTCCCGATAATGAAATTTTGAAAATCCGAAAAATTTGATTTTCAAACCAACCTCCTACTCCAAAGCTCTTACAGGTGATAACGAAGGGAGCTCAACTCCAGCAAGAGAAAAGACCACTATCGAGGTTAAAAAATTACCTGAAGTAGTAAAGCTACCCAGAATTACAAAACCTTAAGATTTGTTCAGATGAAAATTGGTACAAACTACAATATCGTCAGTTTTATAATGACAGAAACATACCTACCATCGAATTTCACCAAAAGCAAATTGTAATCGGGAAATGTCCCCGTCGGAGTAATCGGACACACAGAAGTTTTATAAATGCTTTGGGAAAAAAAATCAGCTTTTATTGAAATAATAAACCTCAAACTCTTTAAGACGTGCGTCTGCGGTTACTAAGTAACCCAACACCGTTAGCGAAGCCTTATCGATTAATTTCCCATTCAGGGTTAAAAAATTCAAAATAAAAAAATAAATAATTAAATAAAGAGGGATTCTGGTTTTCCGAAAAGTCTAAATTTCGAGAATCGCATCGGGAATTTTCTAACTTTCACTTCCGGACAAAGTAGTCGTAAAGAAGGGTAATCCCAAAGTTTTCGAATTCCTGGAAATGAGAAATTAATTTCTGCGTTTTCTCAAGCTCACCGGAAATTTCCACGAAATCCCATTTTTTGGAGGAAAAAAAAAAAAAAAACATGGGAAAAATTGGGACGGATATTTCCGAGCAAAGATCCAAGTGCTCGAATTCCTGGAAATCGGGAAATTAATTTCCCCTGGTTTCCCAGGATTTTTTCACAGAATCCCAACGGGAAAAAAAATCTTCAGAAAAAGTCGTTTTTAGCACCTAAAATCCTGAGCAAGTCTAACTAAACCATAAATCCAGTACGGTAGAGAAAAAAAAATCCGGAAAAATCAAATCAGAGAGAGAGAGAAAAAAAAAAAAAAAAAAAAAAACAATATTTTATTTTGTTTTCTTCAAATTTATTTACACGTTATATTTGATCAAAATTAAATATACATGGTACAGTTAAAATTTATTGCACTTGATAAATCGCTTCCTTCTTCTTCAAAAAAATATTTACATAATTTTTTTAAATATGGTAGTCATTCTCGTTTTATAAATAAAAAAAAAAGAAGGTACAAAAAAAACTGTCGTCATACATAAACCCGTCGGCCAATCATATCTATTTAAAAATAAAGGGTAGAAGCGAGATAAAAAAAAATGTAAAAAGAAAGAATGCTCCTTTTTTTGATGACAATGAAGTGTTATATAAAAGGTAATACTCCCAATTTGCTATGCGTTTTATAAAATGATTGAAACACTTAACTCGTTAGTGCGTTAACTCTCCCCTCTTATTATGGAGATCTTATTTTGAGGGTTGTCAATATTTCAATTGGAGATTTAAAAAAAAAAAAAAAAAATCTGCCTCAAAACGGTTTTAAAATTTTTTCTTTTTTAAAATTCATGATGCTCAGATAAAAGAGCTCGAGTCGCAAATTGGAAGAATTATGCCTCGTAGAAAGTAAAAAAAAAAAAAAAAAAAAAAAAAAAACTGTTGTAAAAGTTTAACATTTTCAACCGGTCGAGAGAGTTATTTTGAACACAATTCAGCAATTAAACAAAAATCAAGTAATTACATGTCTTCCGCCGGGTTAGCATTATTTAAGTTTTACCCACAAGAGGTGGAACATACTAAATGGTATAACCGATATTAAGGCCTATTTTTGAAGATTAAAATGAGGCCAAACATTTCCTCAAAAATCGTTTTCAAACTCACAGGATGTTGAAACAGCCCCTAAAATCTCGACAGAAAATGGCAAATCCCCCGAATTTTGGCTACTCGCTGGAACAGCATTCTGCATATTGTATAGCGAATAAAGCTGTTTAGGTTTTAAGGCACAATTGGAATTTTTTCAATTGGTGACTGGTTGTAACATGCATTTGTTACAGCTTCATACCCAAATTCTGGATGAGATTAAATAATGTTTAATTAATCGTGCCTTTAAATCAATTATTCTTCTTCTCAGTCCTTTATTCGATTACGAGCGTGGTAATCTGGCATAGGGGGCCTACAGTTTAACGCCGGTTCCGAACCTTACAACCAGTCACCGATTGCAAAAAATACAAATCGTTCTTAAAAACCTAACAGATTTATTCGCTATACAACATGCAGAATGTTGTTCCAACGAGTAGCCAATAATCGGGAGGAGGGCGACTTCGCCCTTTTGCAAAATTTTCTGACTAGCGCGTCTTAATTAGCCTCTTCTATCTTCTTTTGGTTATGAGTCCGATGCGGCTTAAAAATACCTTACTAATACATATTGTTAACCAAAAAATACATTGCATGTGCCGGTTCCAATAAAAATCATCGGAAAGTCTATTTCTTTTCATTTTAGTATAAGACAAAAAAATTAAAAAAAAAAACTTTTTTTTTAAATTGAAATTTTAGAACAGAATTAAACAGTTAGCCGATTAATTAGACAATGACAAATAATTAAATGGTTTTCAGTTTCGGCTGTGGTAAAACAATCATTAAAAAAAAAATAGGCATTAAGTACCTCACTGAAGAACTAGACCAAGTCCTTTCACAAATTGCAACTTTGTACTTTAATTCAGATTTGACAAAGCATATACCGTAGATTGGGGTGAAGTTGAAGGCTGGGGTGAAGTTGAAGGACCTAAAAAATGCTATTAAGCATCGCCTGTTTATCTCTTATTGCAATGAAGTGAACTAAAAATGTTCTCTACTTTTCCGCTGCTTAGTCATAATGCTAAAAATTGTGCTGATAATGATTTTTTCAGGCCCTTCAACTTCACCCCAATCTACGGTACAGTTTCAACTTCTGGCAAGGCTAATTAGTGTCCTCCATCTGTTTATATTAAAAGCAGAAAAATTAACACGCAGAAGACATTAATTAAAGTCGCCAACGCTTGAAAGTATATATTTTGCAAACTCGGGTTTGAAGTAAAAAATTGCAATTCTTGAAAAGACTTGGTCTCGCTATGTACTAAGGTACAGAATTTTTTTTAACGTCTTAAGGTGCAGCCTAACAATTTGTGTATGTTCCTTTGTTTTAATTCTATTTTGTGTCACTTTTTGTCACTAAGTAAATTGCAACGAAAAATTGTTAAAAATCATTGTAAAAATAATCTTATTCGGCTGTGCACCAGAGCCCACAGCTAAAATTTTTTAAAACTACAAACAGTTAACCATTTACACTGAACAAAAATTATCCGGAAAAAAAATTAAAGTTCGTCAGAAAAAAATTAATTGTCCTGCGATTTTAATTGGAGGCGGCACTTCCAGTACTTCATGGCAGAAAGAATGCTTTGTTTATTTAATAATCTCTTAATTTTTTTTTACATTCACTATGCATTCATTGACTGCAGCAATTACTTTTAACATGAAATATTAATAAAGCATTAGGTTTAGCCCTAATGTTTTTTCCTCGAAAAACTCTTGCGCCTTCAAAAATAAACTTATAATATTCGGTCAAGTTTTAAAATAAAAGCCTAGAACACAAATGACCTTTTAAAAAAAAAGCTTGAAAACAGTTTTAAATAATTTCTCATTGCCGCAGTCAGAAATTGCTATAATGATTCTATTTATTATTTCATTCGATTTATTAAAATAAAATAAAACGCAGAGCGAAAGAAACGAATTCAAAAATTTCAAAACGATATCTCATTATTTTGATATTTAACAAACTATTCTGACATTATCGAATTCGTCCCTTTGACTCAAGAGGATCGAAATTATTACATTCCCCGTTTCCGAGAATTCCGGAGGGTTTTCTGAGGAAACCGAGAATAAGCCATCCACGCTTGTACCAAAAAAAAAAAAAAAAAAAAAAAAAAAAAAAAGCCATGGAAATTTTTGCTGTAACTCGGATTTAAAAAATATTTTCCAGAGTTATAATGGCAGTTTTATTTAAATTATTTTAAATTATTTTTAAGTTATTTTGCAAATAAATACGGAGAAAAAAAAAATTCTAAACTTCAAGAGTCAAAAAGTTGAATTTGAAAAATACAGCAGCGATTTGGATGTTGTGCACCGTGTTTGGAACGTTATTGGGTCTGCTTTCATATTCGAGGTTTTGCCTCCTGAAGTTTACAATTTTGGATGCTCTGCCTCGTTTGGAGGAAAAATCCGAGCATCGGAATATTACTCCGATGGAAACAAGAGCTTTGCTAATATTGTATTGTCCTTCAACTTCATTGAGTATTTAAATATATAAATATATAGAGGCTCTGGGATTTGGCTAATTTTTCGGTCAAGATCCTGAACAAGCCATGTAGGAAATACATGTGCTAAATTGTGAGAGTCACAAAAGCGGAAACGAATTCTGCATTTTCAGTAATTCAAAAAAAAAAAAAAAAAATTGGACGATTATTCTATTTAATTCTGTACATTAAGTAAGCTACTCGACTAAGTCCATAAAAATTCCACTGCAAGAAAATCTATTTCTAATGATTGAGTAAGCTTAATATAATGAAAAGCTTTTTAAAAATTATACAAATATTTCTGTGGACTTAATCAAATGTACAGAATTAATCTTTTTTTTTTTTTTTTTTTTTTTTTTTTTACAGTTTTTGGTGAACACGTTAACATTTGAACGTCTGCCGGAATAAAACCTCTGCTAAGAATTTGTAACATAAATTTCACTGAAATCGAAACCTTAGCCATTATGCTGTTTAAAAACGAAACCTTAGAAGTTACAAATTCCCAATCGGGTTCTTTTCCGGCAGACGTCCCGATATTTAGTATTTGACAAAATTTAATCCTAAAAATTTTAAAATAAAATTAGGAGCATCTGTACCTTAGAGCCAAAACGTCAAATTTTGAAACTTGTCATGTAAATATTTTTTATTTATTCTAAACAAATAGAGGCCATTTTGATTTTTAAAATTTGACGTTTCGGCTCTCAGGTACAGGGAGATTTTATGATATTTAAAACGAAGAAAATACTGGGCTGTATAGATCTTCAGAAAATTATTTTGTGTGCTATGAATATTTCATATGCTGATCACTATAACTTATTAGGTCGCCAAACAATAAATTCAGGAAAAACGCTGCAATGGAGAAAGAAAGGAAGAATCGTCTTCAAAATCTTTTCTACACTTGTGGATTAATCTACCAATGAGATCAATCCGAGGATAGGGTACAACGTTATAAAGGAATTATTTTTTTTCTAATTTTTAAACCGTCATACTTTTACAAAGCCTAATTTTTGGCAGTCACTCAGGGTTTGCCTTAAGTTTTAGCAAAAAAAAAGAAAAAAAAATTCTAGTGCGGTTGCAACACCTTTAATCGATAACAGGATTGACAGTTCAATCCGCAAGTGGAGAAACCAGGCAAGGCTTAATAGTCTTATTAATGCAATTAATAAAAAAAAATTGCAAAGATTCAATTAATGGAAAAGTAGACCAAAACTCTAAAACTTAAGGCAAAGCCTGAGTGACTGCCGAAAAATTAGGCTTTGTACAAGCACGCCGTTTTAAATGGAAAATATAGATCTCAGGAATGGAAGTAACTGAATAATTAACACCTATTACTTAATATAATAAAAAGTTAGTTCCAATCCCAAGATCTGTCTCTTATCAATTCCATTTTTGGAACGAGATCCTCCACCACAAAAAGGGAAATATTTAATCGCTTGGTTGACCTTCTTTTCGATTTTATTGGTGGATTAATTATAGGGTACTTATAATCGATCCTAGCCTGTAATTAAAATGATTTCTTAAGTCCTTTTTCACAGGTTCCATCATCTGAAGGAAATCGTACGACGCAAGCAGAGCAATTGCTAACGCCTAAAATAATTTTTTAATACAAGAAATTAAAATTCACAGATTTAGCAAATTCCAAATTCATTCAAAATCACGCAAAAATTAAAAAAAAAAAAAAAAATACTTTTTAACAAAACCGCGAGAAGTAATTAAATAATTTTGCTCCGATCAATGTCAAGAATCATATTTGTGATCAGGCAAAATCATCTAAACCAATGAATCAAGAACCGATAGCCCAAAGTCCAAGCTCTCTAAAAATAAAAGTACACAGAGAATTTCGATTTTTTGGGAATCGAGAAAACGAATCTCGAGAAGTAGGCGCGCATTCAGCAAAGAAAAAAACATGTTATAATATTTTTTTTGGAGGAAAAATAACGTCGGGAACTCCCGGTGCAGGAAACGCAATTTTTAAAGTCAAAAAACCTATTACCTCCTAATTAATTCTTCAATTTTCCTCGGATTTCATTCAACGATCCCCAATAAAATTTGCCGACGGGGGTTTATGAAAGCTCTCATATAAACTACGTGTAACCTGATATGACTGCCGACGGTATACGAAATTTCAAGAAAAAAATAAAAAAAGTTTAATCGTACGGCCGATTCTTTTTTGTTCGCCAAACCGGCCAATATCCGGTTCAAGTGACCAAAAATCACAAACGATTTATATACACGATCACTAATAAATATTTTTTTTTTCAAATAATTTAAAAAAAAAAAAAGAAAACTATTATCTGTACAGCCTTTTTGATTATAGAAATTTTTTTTTGTTAAATATAAATACACTGAGATCGATTTCACTAGATTTCAACATTAAAAAGTTTTAAGTCAAGTTTCTTCGGTAGGAACTTTCGAATTTTTTTTTTCTTCTTTTTAAATTTTAACCGAAGACATTATTCACCTGGCCCAACCGGCGGCTAACGGTGAAAAAGCTGAATCTAAACTCCTCGTAACAGCAGGCATTTGAGCACCGGAACTTTCCGTAACTTCCAACCCGGGCCGGGCCCTTAATTGCGCTAAGGATAACGGGCTCAAACGATTCGGCCCTTTATTATGTCCCGATTGAACTTTCCCTATTAGGGAATCGATGCTGAATCCGTTTTTACTATGTAACTTTGTACTCGTCGGGGATGTTATGGACAGGTCCTTCCCCGACGTCAATTTCGGGGAAGTGGAAGCGGAGCCGGGATTCAAAGGTACCGGTTTACAAGGCATCCCGGTCACGTTTTGTTGGTGTTGCTGATTCAGGATGTTTAAACCTAAAGGAGCTAAGGACAACCTCGCGGCCAATTCCGCCGGAGGGAGAAGAGGAACGGCAGGGGGCAAAGGTGATAAATACGGATACGGGCTGTGATGCAAAGCGTGATGGTGAGATCCTAAAATCCCGGCGTGATGATAGGGATCCGGTCCCCCGAGGAATTGAGCCATGGCAGCGGCGTGATGTTCCCGGAGCAAAAAATCCGGGGGCTGTCGTTTGTACCGCTTCCGCCTCCGTAAGAAGCTACCGTTGTCGAACATGTCCTCCGCCATCGGGTCCAAAGTCCAATAATTCCCTTTACCGGGGTTTCCGGGTTCCCGCGGGATCTTGATAAAACAGTCGTTTAAGGATAAATTGTGCCGTATGGAATTTTGCCACGCCGGGAATTTTTCCCGGTAATAAGGGAACCTAGACATTATGAATTCACAAATCCCGCTTAAGGTCAGTTTCTTGTGAGGGGACTGAAGGATCGCCATCGTAATTAAAGCGATATACGAATACGGAGGTTTCACAAGAGCGGAGGATTTCTTCGTCGAGTCCGACGGAGACGGAGGGGCAGATTCTTCCAACCCCCCGTCGTGGTGACCGGGGGAATCCGGCGATTGCTGATTCGGATTTATTCCGGCGGCTATGCTATTCGCGAAATGTCTGTGAAATTCGGCGATGGTGTTCCTCGCTTGCAACAAAGCCGACGGACATTCCTCGTCCGAGTCGACGTTCACGTCAGAATCCTCGCTGTCCGTCAATCGGCATCCAGAGCCAGGACTCATCGGGGACAATTGCCCCCCGGAACTTCCTCTTAAATCCAAAGGGGTTTCCGATTGGTTTTCCGTCGGGATCGGGACCGTTATAATCGGCGGTTGATTTTGTTGCAAGTCGCGGTAACCGAGTACCAAGCGACCTGTTTCGTCCATTGCTACGCACATTGAAAATTTGTCCGAACTTCTCACTACTTTTTAAATTTTTACAAAAATAAGAGAAACTTCCCCAAAGAAAAATATAAACTCACAACACAAACCGAAAATATCGCATCGAACAGTAAAATCCGACTGCCAACTTGCGTGTGTCAAGAGATAGACCATGAGGATGGATAAGGCAGAGAGACGGGAGAGCTCCTCCCATTTTCAACACATCACCCTGTCGGCAAAGGCCTTTCATAATAAGATAATACAAACTGGGGAAAATCCCTCAACAATTTCAAAATGTTCCGCTTATATTTAAAACATCTCAAAGCAAATTCAACGGAGATAAAATTCAAACCGTGCGCTCTCTCGATAACGACAGGACAATCTCAACAATTTTTTTTTTCCTGTCACAATTTTTTTTCCAGTCCTACGATTCCCTATCTCATCCACCGATTTAAAAAAAAATTCTCCCGATCCCGAAAATTCGGTATCAACTTTTTTTTTTTCTAAAAAACACGGATTAACCAAAAAAATAAAAAATCTCAATCCGTCAGCATATCCATTTATCTTCGCAACGTAAGAAGCCCGACCCTGGGCACGCAAATCCATAGGGAAACCCCATCTTCTTAGGTTATTTCCTCATTCCGTATTTCATAAATAATTTAGCGGTTGAAACTCTCTTCCATTGCATTCATGCGCGGTTAACGCAAAGGAGGATCCACCAGACGCTAAGAGGCGATTGGTCGATAGGAGGCGTCCACATACCCATATGACGGGAGTACAATGGGGTGAGACATGACCCTATCCCTTGTTTGTTCCCTATCTTCTTCTTTTTATTTTTTTTTTTTTTTAAACTCGAGGTGGAGATGAAATAACATTATCTTCTCGGTGACTTTGTTCGGATTCGGAACAAAAGTTTATTTCGAAAAAATTTTGTTCGCTTATCGAAATAAAATAAAAACCGGATTTTCCGAATTTTAAATTTCCCTTTCTTTTTCCGTTAAATTGTTTTCAAACGAAAATGAGAAGTAAAATTCGGCTTTGATTGTATTTTGAAAAGCGGGGTACCGGAGCGGCATCGATGATATTTATGTCATCCGGTGAACGAATTTTATCACTCAATCCGAGACTGGCGGCGTTAGATTGTACACAGCCGTACACGTAATCAATCAGAGGGGGGGGGGGGGGCTGTAAGGGGATCTACCTATTCTTTAAGCTTCCGTGCATTGGGGAGATAGGGAAATGAATATACATGTACCAGTACCAAAAAATTCTAGAGATTTAAAAAATTAAAATACTCATTCCAAGGAATTTTTTGTGGTCATAAAATCATTACGGTTCCCTCTCTTCCCAAAGCAAAAAAAAAAAAAACTGAAGTTCAATCAAGTCTTACCTGAAAATGGAAAAAAAAAACAACATTAATAATTAATCCGCAGTAAAATTTTCAACACAAATTATGAATCCTACTGTTGGAAATTTAGAGGTTTCAGGCACAGTTGGAGGGTCAGTGAAGTCAGCAGCGCAATAAAACGCTCAAATTATAAGAACAATACCTATACTCAAATTATATACTATATACAGTACTATAATCTATGCAATAAAAAGCTGAAATCCTAGGTTTTGAGCTTTTTTTTAGCTCTCAGGAATATCAAATTTCAGAATACGATCATTTAAAACAAAAACGTTTTTTGCATTATTAACTTTGTACTGCTAACTTCAGGACAGTACAATGAAAAGTTCAAATTTTGAAACACACCACGTTCTATGTCCCTAATTTTGAGCTTCCAAAAAATCATGTTCTCAAATTATTAGCAACAAAACAAAGAAAGTTGTGTGTTACACATATATATTACAAAAAATTGAGCGTAGCCATAGGTTTGTATCTAATATTTCTCAAACTTGTAACTGGAAACGAGACTATCAGAGTTGTGTTTTCCGAAAGCTCAAATCACGGTCGTATAGACAGGTCCGGAAACTCCTATCCCTTATACATGGAGATCATGTCCCGCTTAACTACGCCAAAATTAGTTCATCCTTTCCACCACCGTAAGCGCTACTTGTTGGAGAGACGCTTTTTGATTGGTCGTTGAGATTTAATGCCGACTGTTAGGAACATGGTAATTCATAATTACTGTAACGTTCTAGAATTCTCCTTAGTTTATAATTCCATAAAAAGAAAAAGGAAGGAAAAAACAAAATTTGGATATGGGCAGAGGAGAGGAGTTTCAAGACGCTTCTTCAAAGGCTACTAAAAAGGTTACGGGAACAAAGTCCAAACGGGTGGTAGCCCGAACACTCTTCACTAAAAAGTGTACTTTGTTGGAAAAGATTATCCAGAACGGTGCAGATGTCGAAGACATAAAGGTGGAATTTGCTCAATTACAATCATTGAATGACCGGTTGAATATTTTTAATGAGATGATAATAGAGGAGATTACGACTATGGATTCCGAAGCAGCAGAGGCAGAATTACTGGAAGACATGTCCAAAGCACTCGAATACTCGTCCAAATATAGCAAATTTGAATTAAAGGTACAAAAATACTATAATAGGAACGAGGACGAAGCCAAATATTCCAGCAGCTTTCAGTCTGGCAAGGAAGTATACAAAGGGGCCATTCAAATATGACGTCATTATTTTTTGAGGATTTTTGGACCCCCCCCCTCCCCCCTCGTCATCATAATAGGCTTTTCTTATTGACATTTAACATGGACGTCATCATTCTGAAGACCCCCCCTCCCCCCCAAAAATGATGACGTCATATTTGAACGACCCCAAACTGCGGAAATTGGAACTGAAGATGGCGGCATACAGCTGTATAGACGTTTATATGGCCATTGTCCCAACTTATACGATTAGACATGTTGCGGCTCTCAAGATCGCAAAGCCGCCAGTGGCCCATTTTAGAACTAAAATGCGCGTAGTTAAGCGGGATTTGAAATATCTGATTAATAATATATTTATGTTAAATTTATATTTTGAAATATCTCTATTAATAATTCACAAGGTATGTTTATAATCGTCTAAATATATTCTATAAATATTGAGCTTCACTCTGCAACTCCTCATAAGGTAAGGGTAGGGAAGTGCGACCGGGTTCTAGAAAAAATTGATTTTGACCTTTATTAGTTCTTAATAGAAAGAGAATCAAGCCAAGTTTTTTATTACAATATACTGCTCCATTATTAAGCTTTAATGTGCATTAGCCTCAAATTTGAAAAACGGCGCGATTTAGAGTTCAACCATATTTTTCTGACTGCCGACGTATAATATTTCAAACCTCCATTTTTTGAAAAGTGCGACCGTTCTTATTTTTTTTAGAAAAATGAATTCTCCAAAGCAAAAGTTATTTGTTTATAAAAGATCGATGAATTTTCTTTCAAAAATTGCTGAACACCGTTAAAAACAAATAATCCTTGTTTATTAAAACTACAAATAAATAATTATTATTAGTGGCACTCCGAATTGCATATGTAAATAAAAACAAGATGGTTTCCTTTGTCAAAGGAATTAAAGAAGTCGTCTGCTAGTCGCACTTTCCGAAAATATTATTTTTGCCAAAAAAGTGCGACCTATTAAGGTTTATCAAATAGGAAGTCGAGTAAAAAATTCTTGATAGCATAAAAAAATAATGCAAGGTATTGACAATTGAATGGAGCATATTTCATAAAATAAGCCAATGTTTATATAAAATTAAATCAAATTGAAAATGAGGCAGTCTAACTTTCCGACGAATATGAATTTTTGCTTTTGTAAAATTATTTTTTTTTTATTCAAAAATGGACGACAACAATACATTTCTTTGATCATAATAGGTTCTGAAAACATTAAAAAATCGTCCCTTGAAATCTTTTTTTTAAGTATGGGATTTTTATCAGTTTTTATTAAACCGGTCGCACTTTTCAGACGGTCGCACTTCCCTACCCTTACCTTAATGTGGGTTTCTCTTAAAATCAGCAAATTCTTGATTTTGTTGTTAAGCCCCAATGAAAACCAAGCTACTCACTTTTTTTTTCTCAACTATCTGCTTTAACCCAAAATGAATTAGAGAACTGCAGACGGTTCTCATCAACTTACGCGTTTTGAATTCCTTTGAATTCTTAAGACGATTTCTCACCCCCAAGGGCAAGAGAATGCCTTTGTTCAGTCAGAGTCTGGACCCAGCAACCATTTGCTCAGGAAAGTCAGTACATGTCCAGCATCAATTGAAGTTGATGCCGAACATGTTGTTGACTGGACATTGATCAGTTTCAACTTCCCAATTAAAGAATGCGCAAGGCTTCCGCTTTCGATCCTTAAATTGGCATGTCATTCAACCTTCAAGAAGCTCCCCCTAGCCTGAAGAACAAACGAAAGTACCGATGGCTTCATTCTCTTTATTCCTGAGCTAATTTTCTTCCTCCAAATTTTCCTCTAGCTAATTTAAGACTTAGTTAAAAATAACTCAACATAAAGTTGGAAAAAAAAATCTCCCATTGTTTAATTAATGCAAGGCTGTTGCTGAGCTATTAACGGAGGAGAAAAAAAAACTCGTCATTTTTTTTACCGTAAGACTAAACAAACTCTAAACATGCGTCCTTTAATATACAGCACAATTAAAAAGGGGGAAAAAAGAGGTGATAAACTCTAAAAAAATAATGTATAAATATGTAAATAATAACAGATCTAAACAATATAGCAAGCAAATTATTGTTTTAGTCTAGATTTTCATGTCACGTTATCGCTTCACTGTTTATTTAAGAATCACATCATCATAACTTCATTTTTTTTCCAAAAAAAAAAAAAACTACAATTATATTTACACATTTTTATTGTGCAAAGCAGTTCAAACAAGAATATATTTATTTTACGGTATGATAATGGTTTTATCATATTTTATGTAAAAACCGAGTCATATTGAATCATGTTTTTTTAAAAAAAAGTTCAACTTAAAAAAAAAAAAAAAAAAAAATTTAATGAAGATGAAGATGAATTTGAAGTTGTGACGCAGTGTTATGCGACCGCGCCAGAAAAAACAAACTTTTTGGTCATTGCACCAGGGGAATGAATAAGTTTCTTTTAATAAAAATAATTCTGCATTGTGATCTTGAAACGTCAATTAGTCTCGGAGGAAGTTTTTTTTCCCCGTTCTTCGTCTTCGAAAAAGATTAATCAACGAAAAGTTTTTAACAAATTTGACGGGGAAGAGATAATTAATAATCATTTTCAACGTTTAGTAAATCCCCGTTTGAAACAACCGAACGACAGAAATGACATGAGTCGATGATCGTTAGACACACACACACAAGCACCAAAACAATTAATGAACTGTCGAAAAAAAAAGCTGAAAAGGGAATTCCCACATTTTTTTTGTCCTTATTTCGCCCCTTAAAAAACGGGAAACTTCTGGATTAATGTGGAAAAATTTATTTTGAGGTAACCGAAAATCTGTTAAATCTTATTCTTTCCAAGGAGAGAGGGAAAATCAAAACCTATCTTGGAAGAAAATTCAATTTGAAACCTGCTCCGAAGAGAGTTTCAATTTGTAAGTTAATTGAAACTCGGAAACGACCCGGTGGGGGCAAACTGTAATCAACAACAGTTCCAGCTCAAACCTTTCCCGACTCGAATAAGATCCCAGCAATTTATCCTTATAAATCTTCTTTCGGTTTTCTAAGTTAAATCCCCATCGGATCCTTTCTGACGTTTCCTTTTTTTTCCGGTGGTAGTTTTTCATTTTCTTTTTTCATTAGGATTAATCTGACCAAATGTGAAGGAAGTTACGGATTTTAATGGATAGCATCTTGTCGTGTCCGGCTTTAAGAGTCGATATTTAGGGAACTTTGATATCCAATGAATCGATATCCCGAATTCAGACTTTTGCGCACCTTAAATGTTATGGGTAGTACTATACATTCGAGTAACAGTATTTTAGTAGCCTAGCTATGCTACGTCAGAAAATGTTAGGAATCCTACAGCGCATAGGGCGCGACAGCCGAGATTTGAGGCTTATTGCCAACCTCTACTGGAACCAGAGAGCAAGCGTGCGGGTCAAAAATGAGTTATCGGACGAAGTCCAAATAGGGTGATGTCTCTAGTTATGGATCAGGCACCAGTAACGGATCATTACCATGGAAATAGCCAATCAGTGCTTTTAAAATTGTAAATATTTATGTTTAGCTTTAATTAAGCTTATTTATGTTTGTTTTGATTTTCATTGGTTGATCCGTAACTGGGCTAATTCATCCATAACTAGAGACATCACCCTACAGCGTGGTGTTCGGCAAGGCTGTGTATTGTCTCCGCTGCTATTTAATTTATATTCGAAGATGATCCTTTCGGAAGCTTTAGACGGCCTTAATCTAGGGATCGTGATCAACGGCCAGGATATCAACAATTTGCGTTATGCAGACGATACAGTCTTGTCTACAGGTAGTGCAGAAAAATAGCAAACCTTGCTCGATCATGCCAATGCAGTGAGTAATAATAGGTATGGCCTAACCATAAATACGCCAAAAACAAAGTGGAAACTGGAGTGGAAGTTTAACGGGTGCACTCGTACAAATATTTTGGGACCCTCTTTAGTGATACTTGAGATTGTAGCCAGGAAGTCCGAGAGCGTATAGAGCAAGCCAGAGGAACTTTCTTCAATATGAGAAACCTATTGTGCAATGGAAGACTTGAAATATCTGGGAAAAGAGAAAAAAAAAAAGGTGCCAGTGTGTTTTATTACATAGAAATCGGTGAACAAATAAAACACTTTTTTGAGAACAGATTTTTATGGAAATATTTGGTTCAGCCGGATTTGGAAACTGATAATGAAAGGGGAGATGTCACAAGCTGGTCAGAGTACAAAAGAATAAACATGGATCGTCATAAACACGGATGGCCTGCAACTTTGGAAAAGCAGGAAATATCACTGGTGGCCGATTATGATGAAAATTTTAGAATTATCACCCAAATTGAGAGACAGCTTTAAGATCGTTTGCGGGTTGTGTGTTCGAAAGTCAAACCCGTTATGATCATGTTTTTCGAACCGTTGTGTCAGAGTTTCAGAAAATATTTCACAAAGGGGAAAAAATGGAGGAATCCCCTAACGGGCAAAATTCACTCGTCCCGGTGTACTGCCACACTTATCGCAGCTGACTGCCCTGCGAGGGCGAACTTGCAGTGTATCCAACATCACATGGGCTTTCATCCATGCAATATGTGCCAAATCAGGGCATCGAAAGCTCCACAGCATCAGCTCCGTACCGTCCGATGTTACGTTTTCCGTGCTCATATATGGACACGAGGGACTATTAATTATGACTTTGGAAAAGAAGTTGGAGGCTTTTGAGATTTGGGTAGTGGGTAGTGAGATTTGGGTGGGCGTTGAATGGTTAAAATTTCGTGGACTGACAGGGTGAAAAATGCTGACGTCTTGGCTCGTACGAAGAAGGAACTGGAAGTGATATACGAGATCAAGCGTCGGAAGTTAGATTGTTTCGGCGACGTAATGCGAAATGAAAAATACTACCTCCTTCAGCTTGTGATGGAGGAAAAGATCCAGAGTAAGCGCGGTCGGGGTCGTAGGAAAACCTTGTGGCTCAAAAATCTCAAGGACTGGTTTTGTGTCGATTCCTTAGGTCTTTTTCTAGCAGCGGTCGATAAAATAAGAATCGTCAAGATAATCTTCGTCGAGGAGCTAGGAGTTAAAAGAAGAAGCTACGCTCAGTAGCCATAGCAAAGCATCAGTCATACGCCCATACAGCTTTCGTACATCCGAAAATTTATTAAAATATAAACATTAGGTATAATAGATACCTTAGGTATTCAGGACTCCGCAGTCGTCAAGAGCAAGGACGAGATTAACACGAACAACATTAACACGGATTAACATTATTGTAATACAATTTTACTATTATAAGGCAATTTAAATTCTTATTTTTAATTTTCCTTTAAATCTTTAGCCGCACCTTCGGAGAACAAATGGCTCACCTAAAAATTGTTCTTAAGCTCCTCCGTAAAGTCAACTTTAAGGTTACCTGGCAGAAATGTCAATTCTTCTGTCCGTACGTGGAGTATCTAGGCACTACATCGGATAGTAAAAATTTAAATTTTTATTTGTTTATTTATTTCACGAGAAATGAGGCTGTGAGAATAATTACATGATCAAACGAACTTACCTATCAGCCAATTCACGGACGTTACACACCACGCTCATAAGCTAAGTATGGTGCGGACGTTATAGTCCGCGTGGATTGGCCCCTAAGTAAAGTTTGATCGTAATTGTACAATACTGCCTCGTTTCTCAAAATTACACCTTCCCCCGCTTTTTTTAAGGAGAAATTTCGTCTTTGAAGTACGACATAGTTCCCTCGGTTATATATAGGAAAGACACCAGAGGGAATCTTTACGTTCTCTGAATTTTGTGGTAGCACTGCAAAAATAGGATACTACCATAATGTTATGTTATGCTATGCTATGCTATGCTAGACAATTAACGATGAAAATATTCAAATTTTCTTGAAAAAAAAAAAATTTCCTTTTTAAATAAATTATTTTGAAAATTACCCTTGTTCCAGAAATGGCTTCAATTTTAGAAGAATAAATTGCAAGAAAGCAGCGCCATCATTTCATTAATGGTCTATTTTTAAGGGTAAATTTAGGTTGGAAATAAAAGCCCACCAAGACTACTATTAAAAAACCATATATATTAATCCGTCATATGATCATTTCGGGAGACTCAAAAAATTTTCTCCCATCTTCAGTGACAATCTAACCGATTATATGCCCGGTTTTTAGGGTTATAGTCAAAAGTGCAATGTCATCTTGTTTCTAAATGGGCTTTTTTGTTAATCGAGTTGTTTCCTTTATTTTTATTTTCAGATTGTCACTGAAGATGGGAGAAAATTTTTTGAGTCTCCCGAAATGATCATATGACGGATTACTATATATGGTTTTTTAATAGTAGTCTTGGTGGGCTTTTATTTCCAATTAGAATTTAGACTACTGGGCTGCGCCAGCTCTTTGAAATTTAGGTTGCTGAACGGACACCCTTCTTCCGAAGGGGTACGGAACCTTAGGGAGGTTCTCGTCCGTTCCTCATGAGAACGGCCGTATCTCTTCAGGCTTCGATGAAGTAAAAGTAAAATTGGGAGAAAATTTTTTTCGATCCTTTTTTGAGAGAAGTCGGTAAGAATTCGTTGTTTTTGTAAAAATTCATTATTTTATTTATTGCACGACTTATACCAGCACAACGTTATATAACCGCATACTCCAAATCCTGCTTTCTTCACTAGGGTGCGTCGAAAAAAATCAAGTGTCTGGGATTTTTGCTCCCCGGTTAAAATATAATTATTTGGCTATCGAAACACCTCCCTAATTTTTTTCAGCTCGAAAAAAAATTTTTTTGATAGGGCCCACGATTTTTTAAGTTTTTTCGACCAAAAAAAGGGCTCTTTTTCTTTTATTTCACAAAGTTATAAAAATTTGTGCAGGGCTTAAACTTTGGTATAAAAAATTGAAATTTTGAGCATAGGTTTTAGGTATATAGAGGTACCTAAAAAAAATTACGCAGTCGTCAAAAAAGCAGTTGCGTCGTTTTGGCAGGGGGGCCATAGTGAAAACATATTTTTGCGTGGGGCCTTCGAGCGGGGAGTAGGGTGTACAGAAAAAAAAAAAGTGTTTGGAATTTTGTTGCTCACCGAAAAAATAGTTTCATTGGGGGGTAAAAACCTCAAAAAAATTTTGAAACATTTTTTTTTTACCAGCTGGAGGTCGCGCTTTGCGGAAAAAGGACCTAAGCCAAGAATTTTTTGAAAGCGTTCAATTAAGTTAATATTTAGCGCATTTTTCAGTAATCGATATTTGTAAAAGGGGTCTAATTATATGTTTTTGAGGTCGTAGAACACGAATTTCACCATCCCAATTTCTCCGACCAATGCCTGAGTCGTTGTTACCGCTTTTTTAGCGTTTAAGCCTGATTTTTCGGGCTTGATTTTTATTTATGTCCAGATTTGGAGCCCCCAAATTTTTTTTTCCTTTTAAAGTTGCTTATACTTATGAAAAAAGCTTGAGGAACACGAATTTCACTATCCCGATTTTCTCCGACCAACGCATGAGTAGGGGTATAAGTAAGAATTTGGTTTTTTGAGCCAAAAACTAATTTTTTTGTAAAAAAATGGCGACAACTCCTCACCAGTTCGAGTTAGAGGTCATGTTCTATGACATTTTTTAGTCAGAACACTCTAATTAATAAGGCACTTTTGTGTTTTGGATCAATTTTCTAAATTTTTTCACGGACGAAAAGAATATGGAATTTCAAAAAAATTACTGGTCGAATTTTCCGTCCGTTAGAAAATTTTGGAAATTGATCCAAAACACAAAAGTGCCTTATTCATTAGAGTGTTCTGACTAAAAAATGTCATAGAACATGACCTCTAACTCGAAGTGGTGAGGAGTTGTCGCCATTTTTTTACAAAAAAATTAGTTTTTGGCTCAAAAAACCAAATTCTTACTTATACCCCTACTCATGCGTTGGTCGGAGAAAATCGGGATAGTGAAATTCGTGTTCCTCAAGCTTTTTTTCATAAGTATAAGCAACTTTAAAAGGAAAAAAAAAATTTTGGGGGCTCCAAATCTGGACATAAATAAAAATCAAGCCCGAAAAATCAGGCTTAAACGCTAAAAAAGCGGTAACAACGACTCAGGCATTGGTCGGAGAAAATTGGGATGGTGAAATTCGTGTTCTACGACCTCAAAAACATATAATTAGACCCCTTTTACAAATATCGATTACTGAAAAATGCGCTAAATATTAACTTAATTGAACGCTTTCAAAAAATTCTTGGCTTAGGTCCTTTTTCCGCAAAGCGCGACCTCCAGCTGGTAAAAAAAAAATGTTTCAAAATTTTTTTGAGGTTTTTACCCCCCAATGAAACTATTTTTTCGGTGAGCAACAAAATTCCAAACACTTTTTTTTTTTCTGTACACCCTAGCGGGGAGGGATCCGAAAATTTCAAAATAGCCAAAATGCGTCTAAAATATCTGGAAATGATGTGGCACTTGAACCGTTGCGGGCCTAATATATATACGCTCTGTAGGGGTCCAAAATAGGGCAAAATTTTAAAAAATTTTAGACTTTGTTTTCGAAACACATTTTATTCGATAGATCTCGCAAAAAGGAAGCTTTTTTATATGGGACACTTTTCGCTCCCATTATTACTTACGGAGATTGGCTAAATTTAATGTTTTTGGCTAAAAATTTAATTTTTTATTTATTTATTTATTTATTTATTTAATTATTGGTCTTTCAGTCACCATTTACAATTTTTACAAAATACAAATTTAAAAATATAGAATTATTTACATAATTGCAATTGTTTAAATTAAAAAAAAAAAAAAAAAAAAAAGTTTTAAAAATCAGTTAGAACAAACTAGATAGTACCGAGTTAAGAGGAATCAAGGAAGATGAGATGATACAGAGCATCTTTCCTGTACTTTTTTTATGTGCGAGTTTTTCTAAAGCGGTTTTTAGCTTTCTCTTTGATGTTGCTAAATCAATTTCCTTCATAACATCCCGGTATCTGTTCCACATGTCCATTGCCAAATATAAAGGGGAGTGGCCCAGTGATTTTGTTATGGGAAGATAGAAGAGTGAGGAGTCGTTAGAGTTTGGCCAAAAGCTTATATAACTCCACAGCCGTTTGATTTAGAAGAAATGTTCCATGTAATTTTTTACTCAGAACACTATAATTAAGAGAAATAATCAACTTCCAAACCGATTTTCAAAAATTTTGACTCCACTATAATTTTGAAGTATTTTAAAAATTTCAATGCATTAAAAATTTTTGAAAATCAATTTGGAAGTATTATTTCTCTTAATTATAGTGTTCTGAGTAAAAAATTACATGGAACATTTCTTCTAAATCAAACGGCTGTGGAGTTATATAAGCTTTTGGCCAAAAAATTAAATTTTTAGCCAAAAACATTAAATTTAGCCAATCTCCGTAAGTAATAATGGGAGCGAAAAGTGTCCCATATAAAAAAGCTTTCTTCTTGCGAGATCTATCGAATAAAATGTGTTTCGAAAACAAAGTCTAAAATTTTTTTAAATTTTGCCCTATTTTGGACCCCTACAGAGCGTATATATATTAGGCCCGCAACGGTTCAAGTGCCACATCATTTCCAGATATTTTAGACGCATTTTGGCTATTTTGAAATTTTCGGATCCCTCCCCGCTCGAAGGCCCCACGCAAAAATATGTTTTCACTATGGCCCCCCTGCCAAAACGACGCAACTGCTTTTTTGACGACTGCGTAATTTTTTTTAGGTACCTCTATATACCTAAAACCTATGCTCAAAATTTCAATTTTTTATACCAAAGTTTAAGCCCTGCACAAATTTTTATAACTTTGTGAAATAAAAGAAAAAGAGCCCTTTTTTTGGGCGAAAAAACTTAAAAAATCGTGGGCCCTATCAAAAAAATTTTTTTTCGAGCTGAAAAAAATTAGGGAGGTGTTTCGATAGCCAAATAATTATATTTTAACCGGGGAGCAAAAATCCCAGACACTTGATTTTTTTCGACGCACCCTATTCTTCACAAATGATGTAGTTACCAGCTACGAGTATCGGCAGATATTGTATATGACTTGAGCCTTGAGGCTTGTGTATATAACATCACAGTAAAGCCTGTTCCTATTGGCTGATCAGGAACTAATCGAGATTTGAGGGATCCCGAAAGTGATCTTCAGTTCCTCAAGAATGTCCGCAATCATTGAAAGACACCTTCATCCCCGATCCGAGGATAGGGGATATTTCTCAGGAACTGAAGCCTTAGCAGGATCAACTGACTGAATTAAGGTGACGCAGGAGTGATTCATTTTCTTAAATACCCTATACTTCGAAAAACGCTAATATTAACGTTTTGGAGCCAGATGTCAAAACTCCGCTTCCGAGTTACAATACTTCTCAACATTATGCACCTTCATGAAAATTTCCTTACCTGACCATACAGTACTTTTTGGAAAACTTTGATCCAGGATAGTAGTAGATTGAGATTTCCCAAAAAAAGTACTGTACGGCCAGATATAGAATTTTCATGAAGGTGCCTAAGATTGATAAGAATTGTTGCTAAGAACCGGATTTTTGATATCTAGCACCAAAAAGATAATATTAGTACATTTCGAAGTATAGAATGTTCAAAAAAAATGAATCACTCCTGCGTCACCTTAAATTCATATGTTCCCGAGGTGAAAAATAATGGCTGAATCCTAGCAGAATATTGGCTGAATGACGCTTAAGTTGGCAGAAACCTGGCTGAATATTGTCTTAAAAGGCTGAATTCATTTTTGTAAGAAAATAATCATTTTTCGACAATGCTGAATCTTGTCTGAAAAGTCTGAATCCGGGCTGACAAAGATTTTGCATGTTTTAAATTCAGCCTTTTGACTGAACTTTGTCTTAAAAGGCTGAAAACCCAAAGTTTATTAACCTTTTACAAACTCAAACGTGACTTAAAGATTTTTTTTTCATAGAAATTCAGACATTTGGTCTGAGTGTTGGCTTAAAAGGCTGAGGTAAATGATACCTCACCTAGCTTATGCCATTACCGCAAGGAGCGCTTCATAGTCAAGTGCACCAAAATGTCTGCCACGAGAGTTAACTCTCACCGGTTTTTCTTTTTAACTTCGGTTTCTTTATAAAAATCTATATTAATGCCAATAACTAATATTATAAAAATTATTTAAAATGTTAAGCGGGAATTTTTTGTGATCTTAATGTGTAGAAAGATGCGTAGTAGTAATGATGAGTGGTGATACAATGTAATTCACGTTGAGCTGACCAGGTTAGGTTAGTTTAACTAACGGACTCTGCATAAATGAATTACGATCAGATAAGTATAATTTTTTAATAAAGAGGTAAAATAAGTGTTAAAAGAAGTTGCTTTGTGTGTTTTTCCTACTCTTTGCAGGTAGAACAACACGAAAAGGAGGGTAAAAAAAATTAAAGCAAGATAAAACTCTATGATGGTGATAGTGATGTGATAGTGATGAATATGCAATTAATGTAACAATCTTAATTGAATATAAAAAAATATTGTTAAAGCTGAACTTTATTTTAATTTTTGGTTCGTATAAGTAGTAGCTTTGTGTAGGGGGAGGTGATTCAGTATCGGCATTATTTTTCCTAAAATTTTATTCCAAGTATAAAATTTTTGGAAAAAAAAAGCTAATATTAAATTACCAACCCGACAGTCACCTCGGTCTACATTAATTTGAAGCAGAATAAATGATAAATTTCGGACATGGTTCATTAAACCAAGGGGTTAATGTCCCCATTACTGCATGAAAGAAAATTCTAAAAAATGATATTTTGAAGGATGAATTATGGCAGAAAGTCGTCTTAATCATGGCTTAATCGTGGCTGACAATGCTTAAAATTCTACTGGGCAACGCTCGTCAGCCAAGATTCAGCCACCAAAAAAAAATAATTCAGCCTACATTCATCCTTGAATTCAGCCAGGATTAAGACAAGTTTAAGCTAGAATTCAGCCATAAATTCATCCATGATTTAGCCATCATTCAGCTAGGATTCAGCCATTATTTTTCACCTCGGGTTACGTGATTTGAATTATTTTTTGGTAGAGGTTACCGTAGGGCTAACAGATCTCTCCTTTATTTCCATTACCCAGTCTTGGCATTTATAGTGATAAACTGTCGACGGTTCGACAGTCACGTAAAAAGGGAATGTTCGAGCACCGACGCAGTCCCTTCAAAAAGTAAACGAAAAAAAAAAAAAAAAAAAAAAAAAAAAACTGATCCAAAATTATCCACATCAAGATGCGGTTTAAAATCGGTTTTCCGAAGTATCGTTCCGTTCGTATGGGCACCTCAACCGATGAACGAATTCAATGGCAATCCAGATGAGAAACAATTTTCTTGAAGAAGGAAAATGCGGTGGAAAAGTTTGTCAGCTTCTACAACGAATTGGAATTTTCCTTCCTTTTTTTTTATTTTTTTTTCCCGTTCGTTCCTTCCTCTTTTTTTTTCCCTTTCGGTTTGTCTCTCTCTTTTTCTTGCCTCCAAGGAAGAAAAAGAACATCAATTTGGAAAAACCGAAGTTACTTTTATAAACTTTATACGACCACGATTACGACAGTTTCTTTTTCCAACTTTCTTTATACCTGCCAAGTATTTTTATTTAGAGAAAAAAGAAAAATTGAGGGGAGATCGGCAGGAGGAAACCAGGGCGGGAATTTTTATAGCATTCAATCGATAGAAATAAATCGAATTCAGTCACTCACGGATCCAAAACCATCCTCAAGGAAACTGATTATACGAATAATTAATGGCAGTTCATCCTCAAGGCAGTTGACAACTTTGCTTAGAGAATTTTTTTCATGTTTTTTGGTACCATCGCCACCTGGACCTCGGTCCTTCGTCTTACGATGCCGAGCTATAAATTCTTGTCATTCGTCTCTCATGCTTTATCATAAGATAATTCATTTCCAAAAAGCAAATAGACGAGATCTTTACGATCGGAATTCGCTTAAACGTCTATATTTACAAATCCTTTTTTCTTTTATAAAAAACAAAAAAAGAACTGAGTTTTCCCGCGGAAAAATCGGACATGAGAATATTGGAATGTTATCGAGAATAGTAAGCAAAAGCACCAAGTGAAAAGGAAAAAAGCGAACGACGAAAGAGAACAAAGGACCTCAAAAAGCAAGTACTAAACAGATAGAGTTATTGCGAGTTTGTGTAAACAACCCCATGGCTTCAATGTTATTGCCATTCCAGCCAAAGAGAAATATTTTATTATTACCACTTCAATCAAATTTTGTTCCCAAGCCTTGTTCCTAACTACATTTCAAACAGCTTTTCCTCTTTTTTGTTTTTTATAAAATTTTATTTCATCATGAAAATTTACAACTCTTTATTCCGGACAAAAAAAAAAATTTTCCCTCTTTCTTTCTTTCTCTCTCTCTCTCATTCTCGCAGGGAGCTGAGACCTTTTGAAAAAAAAAAGTGGGAGCATGTAAGTTTCCTCCAAGACGGTAAACGTGAAGTAAAATAAACTTTTCCGGCTCAAAACGTTAACGTCCCGAAAAAAGAAAAAAAATATATTCTTGTTTGAAACGCCCTTATGTGAAGAAAATGGGAAAAAAAATGTGTTTACACAACTGACTGAGGCGCACAGTGACAACAAAATCCTCTATTTCTTTCGTATGCAAACAAATTTTTTGTTTTATAAGAGCGAGTGAGTGAAAATCGTAATGCAAATACAATAAGGGAACTCCAAGGATTAAAGTGAAAAACCCCTTGGAAATCAAAGTGGCTAAGTGAGTTCTCTGTCTTTTTATTCTTTTCTACAAGTTTTGAGCTACATGTATGCTTTGGGCCATTTAAAGCGACATACAGCAAAAAAGCTATTCTCAACTAGATGAATTACAAGGGAATCGGATTAAACGTTCGGGGAAACGCTTTATGCGACCGAGGGATATTCGAAGCCTATTTCTTGCGTCAACTTCAAGATCATTTAACTTTGTATTTTGTTTCGCATCATGTCAATTTTTTTTTAAAACTGAAATTCAAATCTCAAGGAATCTTCAAAATAGGCTTAAGCCACTTACGAGTCTTTGGATGCACAGCATTAGCTCACGTCCCAAAACGTAAAACGAAGGCTTGGGATCGAAAACCAGAAGATTTTGCTGGTTACTGTTAAAATCCAAAAGGATATAGTCTCATCGACCCTCTTACAAAAAATTGAGAATAGTCCCATTTTCCGCTAATGAATCTTCTTCTTTTATTAAGTGCCACCTCCGTGACGAAGATTGGCTATCATCTGGACTATTTTTACTTTATCGACCGCTGCTAGAAAAAGACCCTAGGAATCAACACCAAACCAGTCCCTGAGATTTTCGAACCACGAGGTTTTCCTACGACCCCGACCACGCTTACCCTCGATCTTACCCTCCATCACAAGCTGAAGGAGGCGATATCTTTCATTTCGCATTACGTGGCCGAAATAATCGAGCTTCCGACGCTTGATCTCGTACAGAACTTCTACTTCTTTCTTCATACGAGCCAAGACGTCAGTATTTATCACCCTGTCAGTCCACGAAATTTTAAGCATTCGACGGTATACCCACATCTCAAAAGTCTCCAACTTCTTTTCCAACGTCCCAGTTAACGTCCATGGATTCTCGTTTGGAGGCTCAGGTTGCGATTGCACAACAGGTCTCTCATTTTGAAGAAAATTCCTCTGGCTTACTCTATGCGCGCTCGGACTTCCTGGCTACAATCCCAAGTATCATTCAAGAGGGTTCCAAGATATTTGTAAGAGTGCACCCGTTCAGCGTCTGCATATCGCAAATTGTTGATGTCCTCGCCGTTGATAACGATCCCTAGATTAAGGCCATCTAAATCTTCCGAAAGGATCATCTCCGAATATGAATCGGAAGAGGAAAAAAGGCAAGCAAATGACGCATGTCGAATATGGAATTGCAACTTGTCCCTCATGTTAAACTTATTAGGCAAACATTGAATTCCTGAATGGTCATTCGTCATTTTTGCTTAGGGAGCAGATTTGTAAAATCTCTATTCAATCAACCATTCAAACTGACCCATTTCAGCACAATGCACCGATATTTCAAGTCAATGCCAATTTTTCTTCATTACTGAATAACTTTGAAAAAACACTGAGAAACTTTTACTAGTATAAGCTACTGATCGATTTGTAAGGTACTCTGTCCCTAAATATTAGGAAAATACTACCATAATGTGTCAATTTTTGCAAGAAAATTGGTAACGATTACTAAAAATCCGGGTTGTCAGGTCCCAACCCAGAAAGTCTGGCAATGATTGCCAGATTCAGGCATTCAGCACTAGAGTGGGTTTCTCCGTGAAGGTGTTATAATGAACAAGTTTTAATGCCATCTGGCTAGCAGCTTTTTGCTTATCACAAAATAAACAAATATTGATTCCGTATAAATCAAAAATCGAATTCATTAATTCCGAATTTGAAAAATTTTTTAAATTCAAAATGGCCGCTGTGAATTTATTTTCTGGAAAGAACGATCACCTGACAATTTTGAAATTCGAAGTTTTCGCTCTGAGGTACAGAAATTGTACATAAATTAAAGGAAAAAAGACTGGATTAATAAAACTTTCATAAACCGATTGGATTGAATTTTCATGAGTGTAAAAAGGGGGGAAAAAAATTTGGAAAAATGAATGGCTTGCAACAATGAGACAAAATGCAATCAAATTCAATTTTTACCAATTTCATGTCGTTCTGAGGGAATTTTTTTAGCATATATATATATATATATATTTTTTTTTTTCGTCTCAGTTCTCGAAACTAGTTGGCTCATCAGATGTTCATTAATCCGGTTTCATTCCAAATAATAAAAATGAATAGCCTCGTAAGTCCCTGTATGAGTTAGATTCAGGAACATTTTCCATTTGGAAAAAATATTTCGGATTTGAGTGTTGAAAACAAAAAAATCCACATCAAGTGCATCTTTCACCCCTTTTAAGGCTTCATATCTCACCGCGGGAGCCAACAAATAAATATAAATATTCTATAATCCGACTTTCTTAATTTAGTCGCTTATTGTCCGGCCGAAGGATTATTTTTAATTCTTAAAAGGACCGCATGGCGTTCGCCTTTTTTTTTTTTTTTTTTTTTTTTTTTTCAAAAACATCAAATGATTTTTTTTTCCTGCAAAATCTCAAAGATGCCGTTGTATAATAAAAAGAACAATCAAATTAGGATTAACATGATAAGAAAAGACCACCTGTGTAGCCAAGCAAAGCTCAGTACCTCATTAAAATGATCCACCTTGATCATTTTTTCCCTTCCCCCTTGTTGATTTAATAATCTAAGCTCTTAAAAGGCGGAGAGTATATATTGCCCGAATGAGGAATTCACGCTTGACCAATGTTCCATTTTATTATGATACGGTTATTTTTTGGTTATTAACCAATAATGCTCACATCTTCCTATTGTGTCTATTCAGTTTATTTTTTCTCGGTTCATTCATTTTTTTTTCCTTTTTTCTCCCAAAAGGAAATTTTTTTTAGAAAAAGGAAAAAGGTTCTCATTTTTACGTAAAAATTGAAAATCCGCAGCATCTTAATTTGTTTCAACATCCCACCCTCAAGCAATTTCGAAATCATCATCAAATCTTGACGAATTTTAATGAGTTAACGATACTTTTTCCCCGTTGTTTAAAAACAGCCGCAAGAAATTTTTTGAAAATTTTAATTAAAACGATTTTTTTCCCTGGATTTTTGGTATCCTTTTCCCGAAATCAAAACAGATGGGGGGTGTCTTAAATTTTTTTTATTTTTCCTGATGTAACCTGAAAAGATCCCGAGATAAATGGAACATGTGGTCAAGTGGTTTCGAATAGTTTTTCGATGAAAGAAAAAAAAAAAAAAGCAACCATGAGGGACCCCGAAGGAAGTACAAGTGAATTTTGGAGGACTCTTGAAGAGTCTCTCAAACGTTACCGAGGCGGCACAACTCACCGGGGTTTCATTACAAGATAAGGGGGTGTTTTTTTCTCTCTCATTTTGTTACTTACAAACAAATCAAAAGAATAATATTCCATTGTCCAAGGAAATTTTCAAGAGAAAGAGATTTTTATCTGACCGAAAATAATGGATCAAAACATAATTGTTCACCCTACGTATATTCATTTTGTTATGGGTAATTCAGTCACTTCACAAATTAACTTGTGTTTTTGTTATGTATTCTGCTTTGGATAAATATCATGGCGGAAATTATCCCATTCCCGTCTGAGAATACATTTCCGAGTTTCATAATTCGGCGCGTCGGAAGTCATCAACTAACGCATCTCCTTCATATTTAAATGGAAGATATTCTTCATTATAAATCCCAAATCAACCTTCATTACTCAATTAGCTCCATTTGGCTTATAGGACAGATCTGCTGCTATTACTGACTTGACCGTAAGTCTTCTGCACACATACACACAACAGGCTGTTACAGGACCTGGAGCGCCTCATCATAAACCTTTTTCCATTCGGGTCTCTCTTGCAGGCATCCTGCAAGTCAGGCACTCCTAAACTTCTCGCATCAGCCGTTATCTTTTTATCTGATCCAAGGTCTTCCCTGAGGTCTGGGACTCGTCGGACTGCCCGGATATATCTCGACGGTGGCGCGCGAGCTGCATGTACCGCCCACTTGAGCCTACGGATCTCATTATTTGAACGCATTGTAGGGCCTAGGATTTGGCGTCAGATCTTATTTTCGAATACCAACAACCTCTCTTGAGCACGGATGGTCAGGTTCCAAGTGTTATAGCCGTAGGTCGGATTATGACATTATAAATGCCAGTCTTGTGCAAAACAGCTAAATTAGAACAAGTGTTAACAAAAGCAGAACAAATGAAAGTTATCATTACTTCCGTGGATCTGAGGCCAACTAATGTATCTCCATCGTAAATACGATCGGTATGGAGATAGTCAGTTTCGAAGTTTCGTGAAAGTGTCATGTGACTACAAGTTTCTGCCAACGTTAGCGTTTGAACTTGCAGTCATATGATTGACTTTAGTCACATGATTTTCGCAGCGGAACCAGATTCTTACATGAGAGTTGAACCAAGAGATCAAAACAGTGATTCCCTTGATTGGTAGAGGAAAAAAGGCAGAAACTTGCCACTATTTCTGTCATAAATACCTGTCACTTCCGACCACATCTCTGGGGGCTGGAGTAACCATCAAAGAAGTCCAGACAAAAAGACAACTAGTGTTGCCTGAAATAACTAGAAAATTTTTCAAGGACCCAAGCATACTTGTAAATGTTAAAACGCTTATTAGCAATACAACTTCTAAAATTCCAACCTCGTGCAATAAGTGCCCGAACCAATTTCAAACAAAAAAAGAACCGTCTTAAGTCATCAATCGGGATTAACTCAATAAAGTGTCGCGCACCGAAATAAAAAAAGATAACAGCAAAAAAAAAAAAAAAAACCCTGGTTGCTTAAATTGAATAGGCAGCAAATACTTTAGTTATCAGCAGGGAACTTGGTATGAACCCCCTTATTGCAAAACATACCCCCTGAGGAGATTGACGAGAGAAAGAGGGACACAGGTGGCACTCATTCCAACCGCCAGGGAAACAGTGTGAAAAATATCATTATTGTCCCTTCCCCCTTTTTATATATATCATCATCAATTTGTGATATACATAGGGTCTGCTGATTCTCCTCCGTCCCAGTAAGACACAAGGACTTTTTCTTTTTTTCAAATAGGTATTTACCAATTTAATATAAAAAAATAGGTTATAGTGTCTCTTTGACACTGATGTCTAGATCTTATTTTCGAAGACAATTCGGCACTACTACTCAAAAACGGCCCCTTATCTTTTGCCACTTATCTCCTGTTTCGAACTTATGTAAACCGGGATGGACTTACGTCACCTCCGTTTAAGAGGTCAGAATTGCCAAAGTATCTTTAAAATAAAAAAAATAAAAAAAACCGACCATGTTACGATTTAAAAAAGCATAAATGAAAAGGGTTCACCTGTCCAATTAGATAAATAGTAATGTAACCCTGTTATACGTTTATTTATTTGCGACGGTCTATTATAACAATTTGTTTAAAGGAAAGTGAAAACATTGTCAAGACCACCAAGTGAGGTCTTTATCATCACCAGACACCTTTTGCAAAAGGAACCCGGCAATCTTCATTGGAGGTCTTCCGTGTAAGCGGCACTTTTTTGATCAAGTTAAAATTAGCCGAGTAAACGTATCCTTCTTTTTGCATTTCTTGAAATTCGAAACCCGAAGCTGATGTTGTCAAACAAACAAACAAGCTATTCATTTATATAAATTGGTGACACCGAAACAAGGGTATCTGGCATGGTTTTAAAAGCAATGAACGCTTCCCCGAAGGAAAAAGATATTCATAAATTATACAAAAATTACGTATAACTTATGCGAAAAATTGGCGCTACATAAAAAAAAATTAAATTATGTATAAACACTTAACTTTTTTTTTAACGAAAATTTTATTTTATCTTCGCAATATAATCAGTATAAATCATAAAATTGGGGGAAAAAGTTGAATACTGGTAAATCCTCATGATTTACAATTTAAAAAAAATATGCATAAAGTTTGTAAAAATTATGTCAAAATTTTCGCAAAAATTACACAAAAATACATCATTTATACTTAATTTCATTTTTGCATTTCTTTATTGATCTCGTCATCTTAAGGCTCTATGCAATTAATTAGAAAACTAGTTCATAAAAACCACTTACATTCCGCGAGAAATACTAAAACAAAAACTCCATCCAACAAAATGCAATAAAATTTCAATATAAGCTTATATAAAAAAAATTCAGATATTTTGATCTAATTCAAACCATTCAAAAAGAAGTATCATACACAACATATTAGAATTAATATCAAAGGCGATAAAACGCCGCCTCGTATGACACGTGCTTTTGACGTATTATTGGCACGAACAAATAAAAATGAATAAAGCGAAGTTATTTCGCTCCTCCAGCTCGCTCATGTGAAAAGTTTCATTTAAAAACTTGATTTTTCAGTTCCGGCTTTTTATTATACAGGCTCTATTAGTTACCGTGCCATTAATAAATAAGATTTTTAATAAATTCCCAACTGGGATTATGCAGCTCAATCGGCTTAAGTACAAATGGCATTTTTAAAAAAACAATAGTATATTACAACACAAGAGCTGCAAAAGAAAAAATTGTCCGTCGAGGCCGATTTTGAGCCCTCGTCTTCGGCTCGGGCTTTAAAAAGGTCTCGGCGGGTAATTCTTTTGCAGTTCTTGTGTCGTAGGCTACTTTTCATCACAAAGCACAGGCAATAAAGGTTTTTCTAAAACGCAATAGTGCGGAAAAATAAGTTTTCCGCACTGTTACGGTTGGTCGGATCGGAAATAATGTGAATGCTGACGGAGGAGGTGATGGAGCAGAAGCAGGAGAAATAAATAACGATAAGGAAAACGTTGGTTTTGCCGAGTTTCAATGAACTGTGTAAGAAAAATTATTTAAATATAAAGAAGGAGTATAGCGCTGATGAAAAGAAAATGTTGCGGAAAAATAAGTTTTCCGCACTGAGTGATGAAAAATATAAAAGACTACTTAGGATTAATAAGAATTCTCTGAGGAAAGTGGTCTCAACCCCGACAAAAACATTTCCATTGCGAGGTATTGGCATTTACAGTGCCACGTTTGGCCCGTGTAATAAAAAAAAACAGCGATTTGCGTTTAGCTTTACTGCAACTGTTAGCGACTTCATTGCAATTCCATTTGAATCAAGTAGCGTCGTTGTGGACAAAAGACTAAACAATAGATACATTATTTAATATGTTAGTAACAAATTTCGATAGGCCCGTAGTGGGACCATTGATGCAATGATGCATGAGACTATAGGTCTTAGAGGTTCTCCCACTTTATGTATTTTAGGATTCCCATAGGTTCTCGGGGGATTAGCAGTATATGTGACTAATTCTTTTTTCATACTTTCATCAATGAAGTTATTACTGTAAAGAGTTTTTCCGTCTTGGATTTCAGATTCAGTAGGCTTATCAAAGGAAACAAACTACGGAATGCACTGAGAGCCACATAGATCAACCGATTTCCTTGATTTCGTAGATTGAAATCCATTGATTGCTGAAAACAACGAATTGATTGCAGCAGTCTATAAAATGTTGCAGCAATCCATTACGTAGATCAAATCCCAAACTACTAGTAGATTGCTGTAACATATCTACTGAGATTAAAAATAATGGTACCTTTTTAACTACGCGTAAGTCACGGCAATCCTTCCCGACGTTAAAAAAAGTTTTTAAGCACGACGAACGTTGCTGCGACCTATTCGTTGGTTTCGGCAATCAATGGTGTCAGGTTTGATTTTTTTTTCAGACTTTTCAATACAATGGCACTTAATATTGGTTAGTTTTGACTCACTTTGTCAGGTCTGTGTGGTTCAGTTGGTAACGTCGCAGGATTGATTGGTTTCGGTGTGAGAGGTCTTAGGTTCGAATCTTGCTAGGTGTTGGGGTTTTTTCAAGATTTTGAGATTTTTTCAAGGTATTGAGATTTCTTTCAGGGTCAATCTGGACATGCGCCATTATTCAATAACAATAAAAAAATAATGAGCTTTAAAATATTAAAATGCAGGTCCCTATTTTTTTTTTTTTTTTTTTTTTTTTTTTTTTTAATCATCATTGTCATTATTATTTTAATTATAATTATTAACGGCGGCATTTTTTAATTTATTCCAAGAAAATTGTACAAATGCAGAGAAAAAATATGGGCAATATGCAACTGTGTTGCAGCAACCCATGCATAGATTGCCGGTTTAAATAATTCATATAAAACGTAGATGGAAAGCAATCTACTTAGTATGTAACGGTGATCTATTGATTGGTTGCGGCAACATAAGAAATAAGTTGCAGTAACCAAGAAGTCTTAGCTTACTATCAACCTATTATGATTGATCACTGTAACCTACTCGAAGTTCAAAGCAAATACTACCTATGTACTGATGTCTCTGCAATCAATATTTGGATTGCGGCAAACCAAGTTGCTCTCAGTGTGGGTTTGCGAAAACTGCAATAGACGTCAAACAAGTGGACTGGAGAGGGCGTTCCAAGATGAATTCACTTTATTGTATGATGAAATGAAGGTAAATTATTTTCAAAGTATCATTAGATTTATATTTAACAATAGCTATTTTTTATATGACAAAACCTATTATAAACAAATATCCGGCTCGGCAATGGGGAGTCCATCTTCTCCGATTTTTGCTAATTTAGTTCTAACTGATATTTTTAAATCGTTCATGAGCCAGATACTATCTGTGTTCACATTAAGCGAACTTTTTCAAACTTTTTTTAAAAAAGCTAAAAATTTTAAAAAAGTTTGACAAAAGGTGAAAAGAAAATGTAATTTATCTTACCCGGACCTACAGAATTTTTTTTTGAAGATATCTTCAAGCCAGTTTGTAAAAATCGAATAAAATGAAATGTTGGAACGTTAAACTCGATTTTTACAAACTGGATCGACAGTAGAAGACGAACCCATAATGAAATCAAGCTTGTACCAGATAAGATCATACCCTTCCCTCAAAGGTAACGATGATGCTAAAACAATACCTTATCTCCAATCACCAGAAATGAACGAAATATTCGAGCGCTCTTAAACCAATTCGACAAAGTACATCATCAAAATGACATATCCCACTTTATACCAATATTTTTATTTTTCCTTTTCAAAAACCGTCCTCATCTCATAAAATATTATTTTAATTCTTTTACGAGCTCGTAAACTCATCTCTTTGGAGTAAAAAAAATTCCAAATAAAAAAATTAAAGAAATGAGAGGATCAAGTTTTTCTAATTGAAATCCCATGTCTTTTAACGATTTTTTTGACAGAAACCTTTGCGGTCATTCACACCCCAATGAATAGATAGAACACATGGCATTAATAATATTGTCAAAACTTGGAAGAACCGGGATATAATAGAATTCACAGACACGAAGACGCCGCATCCGAGGGAAAAAATTATCTCGAGATTTAAATGTTTCTCATATGGGATAAGACCTCAATGTTTTCGGGTCTTGGGATAGGAGTGCCTTTAGCAGACTGCGTGTCTCCTTTCCGTTTATATATAGGATGTTTTGTTTGAAAACACCAGTGTTGCTAGGGGTTTGTCTCCTTCCTTTTTTCATTCATTTAGATAAGAGAAGGAAAAAAAAATGGTTCAGGTTAATCTTTTTTTTTCTTCTTCTGTCCCCTTCTTTCATTGATGAATTCATTGCTTTATGGGGTGAAGAATGCCGCCAAAAATATTTTGCGAACCTCAGCTGAGCAAATCGTTTACAAATGTTTAGATTTCTTCTTGGGTAAACAATGAATGTTCTTGTTTTTCTTGTGGTAAAAAAACAAGAGTTTGTAAATATTTAAAGGATACATGAACATAATTCATAGGGTCCATTCAAGTGTTTCCTAATTATTTTAGAGGAGCCCATTTAATTGTAACAACTTCATTTTTTTAAATATCACGTTGAAGCTATAATCATTTTGAAAACAAATGATCAGTAACTGCATAGAATTCGTAAAGGTTTATTAGCTGGACAACACTCAATTTGTACTCTCATGTACCTTATTTATATTAAGTAATCAAATGATGGATGATAATGGGGAGGAGGTCTGCCTATTGTTTGTCCTTTCTTACAAAGATCGAGGAAGTGAAAAAAAGAAATGAAAAATTGGTTAACTCTAATTAAAGATTTGAAAGAAAAAAATATAATTTTTATAAGTCCCAGCCCCCCAAGCTTAAGTATGAGGCTGGCCAAAATTATCGACCCATAAATCGGGGCCTCCACATGGGCCTTAGGTAGTCATATGTAGGGATGAAAAAAAACTTTTTCCAAACGTTTCATTTCCACGTCCTAAAAAGTTAAACAGAATATAAATGACTTTCGCAGCGATTAAACATTTTTCCACATGAAAATGTTTCATGTTTTTTTCCGCCGAAGAACATTCATATGCTCACAAGGAAAAAATAACCAAGGAAGCAAGCTTTTTAAAGCATTAAACCTCCGATCTAGATAAAAAGACTTGTAAAATTCCTTAGAAAATTGTTTACCCTGTTGTTGAATTGAGTCCTTTGTTTCCATACTTGAGAAAAAGTTATTACATTTTCTTTTTATACAAACGAAATTTTCTTTCATAACGGGCTTTTTATAAAATTCCCTCTTCTTTCTTATATTTTCCCCTTTTCCTTTGCATAAACTGGCAAAAAACGGAAAAACTATTTACTTTAATATGAAACCTTAAAAAGCTTTCCTTTTCATTTTTTTTCTTCTTTTTTCACTCAAAAGCAAAATGCATCGTCCAGAAATGAAGTAACATATGCATCATTTACATTATTGTCATAAAAAAAATGTATCATCTTATTCGCATCGAGAATCAAAAGCATCGGTAGTGAATGCAGCCAAGTTTAATTCCACAAACGGTGTTTTAGAAACTTAAAAGAAACTTAAATAATCAAATGTGGAAAAATGTGTAATTTTCATACACCCTCTGCATTATTTCAAGAGAGAAAAATCAGAAAGTTTTCCCGTTAAAATCAGGGTTCGGAGTGGTGACGTGTCCATGCAGAGGTTTGGCTATCAATGAAGTTAAGCAGCATTGATGCGGGCCAGCTTCTGGATGGGTGACCGCACCGACACACTTCCCCTCTGGCGGGGATGGCGGAAACTTACAAATGCAGCCATCTTAACCTCGCTGTACGAATTGGTTGTCGCATGCCAGGAAAGGACCTGCGCAAGCCGTTAATCGAATATAATAAAAAATAAAAAAGATGATATTGTTCGCACCCTCTTCTTGTAACAACGGCTGCGTTGCACTGCGCACATTTCCGGATACTGCCACAAAATCCCTAAACACGAAAAACCAAATTAGAATAGAAATAAAAAGTGAAAAAAAAATCCGTCAAAAAGATGAACATGATGGATTAAATTTTAAAGACAGTCATTTTACACAAAATTAATGAAGCTCCCGTTACGCCGTTTACGATACGATGAATATTTATCAGTACAAAGGAACTTTAATAGGTTATATCACGCCGATTCAATGTTACTCACCATCTTCTCAATGAGAGGATCAAAACGTCTGTCTTAATCCTAACGTTCAACTAAAAGTTTGACTTCACAAAAGGTATCGATATTTTGAAGAAAAAAATCAAGTATCTACAAGTAAAAAAAGTATAGTATAAAGGAAACTTGGCTGCATTTTTCATAAGAATCGTTTCATGCGATGTACCGTATTTACATATGAGATCACATTCATAACATAGAAGTCACGTTTCATCCCAACGAAGAGAAACCCATTAAAAATATATTTGATTCTTGTTAATGGTAATAAAGAGAATTTTTTTTAAAGATCTTGCCCCATATGTTCAATCCATGCATTTTGTGAACCCTTTTCCATCGAGATACGCCTCTACGCCAGGAATCTACGTGTTTGATGTGCTCCAATGGCCCATGACAAAATTCGATGCATTTTTTTGCAACTCAATGGACTCTGATGGACCCAGGTACACCAGGATCTACTGGAGGTACTTTAGACTAACTCAATGGATTACGCAACTTTTTCGATGAACAGAAAAGACATTAAAAAAACGTCATTTAAAAAAAAAATATCAAAAGTTTTAAAATCCTTCAAACAATTTAACTTTTGACATTAAACTATTATACTGGAAGCATTTTTCTTATCAAATTGTGAAAATTTATCAGTCATTTGTTGCAAAACCTTCTTAGATTCGAATTAGGCCGCAATTTTAAGGTAAAACATGTTGCAGTAACATGTTTGCAACAAGTTGGTTGTTGCAGCGTAGCACGGCCGTATAGACAGGTCCGGAAACTTCCCATACCGTTGATGTCTCGCTTAACTACGCACATTTTAGTTCTAAGATGGCGCTACGATCTTCATTCAGAGACGCAATGTGTCTAATCGTTTAAGTTGAGACCATGGCCCATTAGACGTCTATACTGTGTGCCGCCATCGTCGGTATCAAATCTCAACGACCAATCGAAAAGCGTCTCTTTTACAAGTAGCGCTTACGGTGGTAGAAAGGAAAAACTAATTTTTGAGTAGTTAAGAGGGACAAGATCTCCCATGTATAAGGGATAGGAATTTATGGACTTGTCTTTACGGCCGTGAAGCGTAGAATCATCACAGAAACATGTTGCCAACATTAGAAAATGAAAGGCCAAAATTTACGGTAAAACATGTTGCAGTAAAATGTTTAAACAACATTCTGCCCACTTGTTGCACTGTTAGAAACATGTTGTCAACATGTTGAAGCGTAAAAACATGTTGCGCAACACTGAATAATTAAAATTAAAATTTTTAAACGTTGCGCAACATTTTGGCCAAAGACAGGTACAACAAATTCCTATGTTTCATTTTCCAATGATACGCAACATGTTGGCAACATGTTTCATCGTGACATTGCGGCATTATAAATGAACAAATTGACAGAATAGAAAGCGGGAAAAAATAAAGTTCCTCTGTTCTTAACAATGACAATACACTAAACTCTTGTTCGGCCGTTCAAAATCGCATTCTGGCTCCTTCAAACATATCCTCCTAGCAATCTGATTTAAAAAAAAAATCCTTGGATAATTTTTTTTTCTTTTATACCAAACAAGAAAGAAAAAGAGATAGATAAAAAAAGGACCCCGCGTTGGATGGAAGAAAAATTACACATTTCAGCAGGCTTGACTGTCATCACCGCATGAGTCTTGAATAAAGCAATGTCAACGTTGATGCAGCGTTGCTATGGAAACATCAACCATCGAAATGTCTAGTGAATTGTCACATGCTTCATGGGATACACAGGCTCAAACGAATTGGCTTTTCCCAAACTTCCTCAGGGTTGGAAAGAGCTCTTTTCCCGGATAACTCGACTCCCACCGTCATCGTTGCCCACTTCCAAGTCCCTACGAACGACATTTTCTATTTCATTTAAAAGTGTTACACCGAGGAAAACGGGAAAACCTTATTCCCGTCGGAAAAGAAAAAAAAATTAATTTCGATTGTGAAATTCTTGCTCAAAGTCACTACGCAACTGTTTAGTTACATTAAAAAATCAACCATGAGGAAGGGAATGCGCTCGTCATTTCCGTGTTGTTGGAAGACGTAGCTTGAAAATACAAGCGGTTTTCATAACAGATCACAATGCTTTCACAAAACCTGTTAGTAAAATATTTTTCTTCTTCAGATATTTTCTTTTATGAAAAAAAAAGGAATAAAAAAATAATTAACTTCTCAATCAGGATTTATGAAATAATTTTTTTAACCATGTTTTCAAAATTAAGTCATACTAATTAAATAATTCCGGGAAAATTTTTTGTCGTGTCGAAAAAAAAAGCTCCCGTGAAATAATGTTTTTTAAATTAGTTTTTTTTTCCTTTTTTTTTAATATGAGAAAAAAAAATAACAGGAGGGAAGACTACGGGCTTTTTCTACAAAATTGAATCAAAATTATTTCGCTTTATGAGTTAAAAATCCTTAAAAGCTTAACGTTTTTCTTCGCTGAACAACCTGGGCTTAAAAAATTTTCCAGGGCGGGAAATATTACAGGAAAAAAGTTTCCGTGACATTTGCGACACCGTAATTGAAGTTTCGCCGGTAAGGTAAAATTTTTGACTTTCTTTTCTTTTCCACGACTCAGGGAAAACTTGGAAAACTTGGATTCTTAGAATCAAAATTTTCCGGACTGTCACTACAGCCGCAAAGGCTACAAACGCTCCCGCTTCTGTCTAGGGATTGCAGTACCGGGAGAACCAATATAACCCGAAATTCGGAAAATCTCGGAACCAGTTCCGGTACCAGTCACGGTTCCCGTCATTTTAATAATCAACTCAACTGAATCACGGAAACGGAAGTCAAGTTTGTTCTGCCACGACAGAAAAACATGGCGCCTCAATACTTCTAGTCATATTATTTTGAATCGACATATATATGTAGATATACGTATATTTTACACAAAATCAATTCGTTTATTTTCCATTTTTCGATGGAATACGTATTAAAAGACCAAAAATAATAATCTTTATTTTAAGAAAAAAAAAAAAAGAAGAAAAGGTTCTTGTTGCTTCAAAGAATTACGGCGAAAAGTGTTAAAAGTTGTAAAACTTGTTAAGTTTTCGAAAAACCCCGAACTTTTTCCCCGAAAATAATATAATAAAAAGTTAAAAGAAGCTACAACAAAAGGGGAAAAAAAGGGAGGGGGATGTACACGATGAGTAGCCGATAAGGCAGTTATAAAGGACGAATAAGAAGTCAATGGGGCTGAAACTTACCCTTAAACACGGGGTGAAAGGGGTGGTGGCAAAGCAGGGGGGGACCTATTATGATCTAACATTGAGAAGATATTGCATCCCTGTCAAGTTGTCTGTAAACAAGCTTTAGACCAGATTCTTTTGTCTACGTTTTATTTCGCGTGTAGGTTAAACTTTTAAAAAGGAAAAAAAAAAAAATCTTTTGTTGTTATTCGCTTCCAATCAACCTGCGAACTTAGGATAAAGAATGGACGGGTAAAATTTTCATGAAGAAAAATGATCAAAAATATAACTTTTTAGACAAAAACCTACAAGGGAGGAGACGAACAGCGTAGTAAGTCTTCCCGGTTCCTTAATTTTGAGGATCTCCCGTACAACAAACGATCGTCTAAAAAAAAATGCGGGACTGAAGTAGAAACTCATAATTCCTAATGACCTTGGTAAAAGGACTCCTAGGGTTAATTTCGAGGATTCCTTCAAAATCTTCGTTGTTCTGACATGGCTTAGTTAGTGGTGACATTTTTAAACCTTACAACTTCAACATTAAGAGAAGGCTTTAGATATTTATTTAAATATACCAAAATAAATGTCCCTGGCCTAAAACATTTTTTTGGAGATACAAATTAAAAATCTGGCTTCGCAGCGAACTTCATATTCATACTGGCACCTTTCTTTCAAAATTTCAGATTCTCAGGTTGTAAAGAAACTCCGGAAAACGTTTTCAAAAATAAATGTCGGGAATATATTTTCCAAAGCGTTTTCCGGAGTTTCTTTACAACCTGAGAATCTGAAATTTTGAAGGAAAGATGCCAGTATCACTATGAAGTTCGCTACGAAGCCAGATTTCTAATTTGTATCTCCAAAAAAAAGTTCTAAGCCATGGAAATTTATTTTCATTTTGGTATATTTAAATAAATATCTGAAGCCTCCTCTTAAAAAAACCTATGAACCTTTTCCACAAATCATCGCTTGTAAATATTTATAACCTACCTCTTCTCTTTTTAAAGGTAGAAAAGCCAATGCTAGGAGTGCCCATCACAGCATTCGTTGAAAGTCTTCTCTAAATCCTTTATATTTAAATTGGAGCCTGCAAAGAGAGAAACAAGAATCAATTAGTTTATTAATTTATTAATTTAAATAATAGCACAATGTTTTTGTTTTGAAACAATAAAATAGGACGAAAAAATTTCCCAAAAGTTTAAAAAAAGATTTCATTCTTTTTAGTTTTAAATAAAATTTAAAATAAAACTGACTTATTTTAAACTTGAAAGAACTAAATTTAATTACATCTAATAAACTTAAATAGATTGTAATAATTAAATCTGATTGGACTTATCAAATCTATGAACAGATTGATGGTTGATCTTCAGATCGATCAAATCTCACAGAACTGAAGGTGGCACTTTGGTCGGACTAATCGTAGGAGCCAAATCGATTTAGACTATGATCAGATTTGGTCATATTCATTAAATCTGACACAGTTGATCCAATGTAAATCAGACTGCTCGAATCGCAGCTTGTCTGCCCAAGTGCAGGGATCCAAACAAGTGAAATTCGAATTTTAGGTCCAAAATAATCATTTCGATATACGCAAAAGGGTCATTAACGGTTTTCTTCAAAATTGAATTATAAAAAACTTCTCGAGCTTTTAAGCTGAAATTAATTTTCTATTACTATATGTTTTTTCAATTCCATTAAGACCTAAATTTTTGCAATCATTTAATTTCGAGTGAGTTTTCTTTGGCTCCCTACCATTTTTCCTAAACTTTAAATTTCCGAAACCTAATTTTACTAAAATAAAATTTCCTAATTTATTTTTCCTAAGCCCTGGTTGTTGGAACTAAAGTCGCCATATTGTATATAGCACAGGGCATGCGTACTCTTGGCTGCGCATGATGTCAGCGCATGAGGTCTCTTCATTCACGTTGCTACCTTCATTCTTGCGCCGACTCTCGGAGAAGTCACATCGGTTTTTTTTTCCTTTTCTTGATTTATTTTATTTTATAAATTTTTAGGGCGGCCTTCCTTTTATTATTATTTTATTTCATTTTATTATTTTTCAAAATAAACAAATGTTGCGACTATAAATAACATTCGAAGTAAACAATCAAAATAAAAACTTCAAAAAACAAAAACGTTCTCTTTAATTTAACTAAACCCCTTTCCCGCCCTTAAAAGATAAAAAAATTAGCCTTTTGAGTACCTTCTCTCCCTTTACGTATTTCCTTAATACCTAAATTTCCAAAAAAAATTAAATTTTAAAAACAATTACCTATAAAAATAAATCGACAGCTACTTTCCGGGGTTTCCGCTTCACTTTTTACAGTTTCCAAATCGTATAAATCATACACCGCTTGAACTATAACCGGTTGGGTTTCCCCTTCGATGCTCACGATCCCCTGAAAAGAAAAAGGAAAAAAAAAAATATTAATTACAAAAATAAATAAATATTCGATTCAGCTAAACACCTCATAACACGATGAGAAAGGTATGAAAATTCCTGGAAATGAAATTTTTCCAGGAAGAAAACCCGTTAAGCTCGGGAAATAACGCCTGTTTTCAAACAATTCGTGTAAGAATGTAATGAATACAAAAAGCTTCCTTTCCTCTCTATAACGAAAACTAGGAAATTTTAACCTGGTCACGTTTTGACATGTAGTCGAGGAAAACAAAAGAATACCACACCAAACTCTCTTATCCTCGTCGTCATCATGATAATAATCTTCTACATGAACCCGAGGCACGGAGGAAGAAAAGCATCCGGGAGTCAATGACAATTACACGAATAACACGAATCTCATATCATCGGAATTTCCTGGAATTTGTACAAAAACCAAAAGAATAATTTTCCCTCGTGAAAACCCAAGAAAGACTTTCCGTTTTTCTCCATTACATCCAAAAAAAAAAAAAAAAAAAAAAAAGAAAGAAAGAAAGAAAATTCAAAACGGATTTTTAAAAAAAAAGAAAGAAAAAACTTGATTTCCACATCAAAACAAGAAATGTCACGAAAAAAAAAAAAAGAAAAAGAGGCGAAAATATTTCAATTAATTCAACAAAAAAGATTCCGCAAATATTTTTATTTCCTCCCCCTTCCGCTCAAAATTTTATCGAATGAATAGAGAAAAAGCCAGCCGGGTGATAATGAGGAAGGCGAACTGGTGTCAGGAAAAAAAAAAAAAAAAAAAAAAAAAGAGAGGAAAAAGAGAATGAAGATGAATTGCTTTCGAAATATTTCACGATTATTTTTTCATTAATTCAAAGACAATATTGATCCTCCCCAACTGGTGACGCCTCACGAAAGAATTTCCATCCGAGTCCCTTTGCATAAATACGGCCAGTAAAATTGCACTAACAGACCAGCAGGGGTTTAAGATGGAATTTATCAAATAATATCTTACAATGGTCGGAAGATTTTTATGACAACTGTTTTTATAAAAAGGTTGTGCACGAGGGCGTCACGAAACGGAAAAGCTTGCGCAAGAGGAAATAACTCTCGGAAAACCAAAATAAAAGCGATATCGTCTTTTTTTTTTAAATAAATGTGTTTGTGCATAGAAAAAGAGGTCTTCGGGTGAAAATTTTCAAAATCGATTTTTTGAAGGTTTTTTAATCGCTAATTAATGCTGAATAGGCCCAATTTTTCAAATTTCTTATCTTCGGAAAATTCGCTGAGTTATAGCGGTCTAAGGTTGAATATGGGAAAACTTCAATTTTGATAAAAACGAGCTTAACATTTTTTAAGACAAAACCCAATATTAAAATAACAGTATTAGAAATAATAAAAGCAAAATTGGGGCTCTTACGTTTTCAAGGCCAGTGAGTCCGAATTTGATACCACATTTCGTATCCTATGCCCCGAAGGCCCCTTTCAAAGAGACCTCTGACAAAATTTATCAGCATATTCAATATTATATTCATTTTCAATGTTTTTTCGGGTTCAGATTTCGAATCTAAAGCTACTTTCGACACTAAATGGATCCTGGGGGCCGCTTGATGGTGTACATCAGGGACACAAAAGAAAAAGTTGGAGCCCTCGGAGGGTCCCTAACGCATTGGGGAACCTATGGTTACAGCTAGAATTTGGGTCTAGGTGAATTTTGAAAGTTCTGTCAGCTTCACACCTGGTGTTTGCAAATGTAATATTGTCCATTTTTTTCCGGTCAGTGAAGTTAGCGGAGCAATTCAAAGCTCAAATTCAACTACTATTACCAAGATTTAGAGCTTTCGGAAAAACAAAGGCCCAAAATTTGAGCTTACGTATGCAGAAAAAATAAAACCATAATTAATCAATCTGCTCTCAAATTCACTTGCGGTATAACACAACCTTCCAATTAAGAAACATACATCACTCTTTTCCGCTGAATTTGAGCTTTTAGCCTTCATGAAGGCGTACCGGTGTATTAATTTTTTTTAAAATTAAAGTGTACTGCCAGCTTCACACTTGGTGTTTGGCCAGTTTCATATTCCTAACCGGTCGTAACTAATTCCCGGAGTTCGAGTTTTTATGATAAGTAACCTTCACAGTAAGCAACCTGTAAGTTAGATTCCGGTAAAATTTCACGAACCTCCTTTCCGTCCTACCTGACATTTTAAAGGCCCGAAAGCTCAAAATTCAAAGACCAAATTTAAACATAAGTCCGATTTCGAGGTTCATTTGGTGTGTAACTGACAGTAGTGCTCTGCACAGGCCGGGCTCAGGCCTTAGTTTCAAAGAACTGGGTCGGGTCGGCCCGGACCCGGGCTCGGGCCCAGAAGTTTTACTTAGTTAACCTAAATGTTAGTCTTTAAACTTTGTTACTGTACTTTTCAAAATCCGAATTCGGGGGGAAAAAAACAAACAAACATTAAGAAATACACAGTTCCGTTTTGGATTTTAAAAAAATTTAAAAACTTTTTTAAAAATGCGGGCCGGGCCGGGACAGGCTCGGGCCCGTGCAGGGCACTAAGACTGGCAGTACACCTATTAAACAAACTTTTTTGACAGAAAGCTATAATTCCACCACTAAAGCTCAAATTAGGAAAGATGGTTCCTTTAAAAGCTCAAATCCAAACGTTGTGACTGTCTCAATTCGAATTGTACCGCCCATAAATTCAGCGGTACAACATTGAATGCGCATTTATTTTTCCGTGTTTTTAAGCTCTATTTTCAGTTCTTGAATTTTCCGAAAGCTCAAATTCTAATGAACCATATAACACGTGCTTCCTAATGGTACGTAAAAAAATAAAAAGAACCTGTAAGTGCTTAAATTTTTAGCTAAATATTTTTAAATGACGCTAAATTCAGCTTCAAATTTCAGTTCTTTTCAAATTTCGATGAATAATAAGATAGACTGCTTCATTCTAATGCATTAAAAACGGATTATGTAAATCTGGTTAAATTTTACCACTAAAACTCAAGGAAGAAACGCTTCTATAAGATAAATATAGGAACTGTATTTTTGCTAAAATTATAAGACTGGACTTTTATCTTCACATTACACAACCAAGCCGACACATAACGTAAAAGCCGTATCTGATACAATCGTCCACAAGAGGCTAAAAGAATCCGAAAGATTTTAACAGCATTTAAAATAGGAAACAAAAAACCTTCTGCTAAATTTTCTAAATTATTTTTTAAAGACGAAAAAAAAAATATTTCTGATTCAAAGCTTTGAAAAGAGTTTGAAAGCATTTTAAAAAACGCAAGTGCACGACGCTTGAAAAACAACAAAAAAATTTAATCAAATACGATTTAAATAGGGAAGAGCGCAGTTACGTCACGAGGCCTTTTAAGCATTTAGGAGAGGGTGGAAAAATCGTTGTGACTAACCTACGAAAGAATCTCGCATCGTTTTCTTTTTTCAACCATGGAATGAGAAAATGGTCGCATTCCAGCGCCTCTCGTATCTATTTTCACGCAAACGCTGCCTACCCTTAAAGTTGTTTGATGAAAATTCCTGAATGTGGATTATATCCTTCTTAAGACTTCAAACTATTTTATTGTTCAGTTTTAAATCAAGTCAAGTCAGGCGGGGCATAAAGGGAAAACCTTTCTCCTAATGAATAAATTGGGGAATAATTTTGCAGTTCGGGATGCATTCAGATTAATTAAAACGGATTTTCCGCCTTTTCAAAATTTCCCAAATGCATTTTTAATAGTTTTTAATCTGGGCACTCAAAAAAAAGGAATTAACCCTTCAAAGGAAAAAAAGGGGGAAATGAATCGGATTTGGTATTTACTTTTCTTTTTCATTCAGCAAAATTTAGCTAAGTCAACGGGGGGAAAAATATAATCGACTTCTATCTGTGATTATTGGGTATCAAAAAACTTTCAAATCCTTTCTCAACTTTTTTGTTTCCTTCAAACATTTTTTTCCTCGTAAGCATGATCCAACATGCCCTGTAAAAAATGTTGTGTAATTTTAACGCAATTTATAAGTCAAAAACGGTCCACATTTTTATTTGTCAATAATAACACAATAACAAATATTGCCTAGCAACATGTGTCAAAGTAACAATAAGTGTTTGTCAAAATTAACATAAAAAGATTAATAAACAAAGTGTGTAGACCGAGTTTGTTAAAAATACACAAAATTTTTTACAGTGTGGCTAGCCCAGTTTGGTGCTAATACGACTATTCATTAAGGACATGATTTACTGCTTCGGACATTAATGATGCAACGGATGAAATCGATTATTATCCGATGGTCTAGGGGATGTCGAATGCTACAAAAATTTTCGTTTTTTTTTATTTTTTATTTTTTTTATTTTATTTTTTTTAAATCTTTAAAAAGCTTCCATCAGAAATTGCTTATCCATTAGCAGAAGTTAAAAATGAGTTAAATCCAGAATTTTTTTAAAAAAAATTTCCTGACCATGGCCGAAAAAGAGATGCAAATTTATATAAAAATCATGTATAAATTATACAGGAAAATGGTCATACATAAATAATTCATAAACTACGTATAAACTATTGAACTTTCTTCACCAGAATTTTTTCTATCCTCCAATATAAGCATGCATAAATAAGTATGTATAAAATGCTAAAAAAAAGGTTGAATAAGCATAATATTTGCAAATTTTCCTGCTGTAAGATTTAAAAAAATTGTGTACACAAATTATGCAAAAATTAAGCATACGGGGCCGTCCATAAATGACGTTAGCATTATTTTGGCCATTTATGACCTTCTCTCCCCCCTTATTTGGTCACCTCCCTCCTTAATTTTTTTTTAAAATTAATGTTAAACATTAAAAAAAATTGAAATTCTTCGGAACTTCCAATTTTTTTTTTAACTTAAAGCAAATTCGTGGGTAAAATTTAAATAGTTTTTTTTTCTTTTTGTAAGTGATTAATCCCCTCCTCCCCCTTGTTATCAAAAGTTACCTAGCATTTAGAATACCCCCCTCCCCCTCTCCCACCCCAAAGGTGCTAACGTAATTTATGAACGGCCCCTATCCAGATTTTCATGATTTAAAAATAATGCATGGATCTTGTAAAAATGATGCATACTCAAATTTCGGTGCTTAAAAAAAGGCGCATAAACTTTGCAAAAATTATGCATGTCCAAATTTTTGTATAAATGATAGAAAAATTATAGATTTTTTATGTAAATTTTTCGCATTTATTTTGCAAAAATATACACTTTTTGCTTCTACCCTTAATCAGAAGAGATTCGACAGAAAAATGGGAGCGAAATTTTAGAGGTTTATGATCATGCGCATTAATTTTGCAAAAGACAGATGAGTAGAAAGTGCTTTTCAGAAAGCAATTAAAAACATAAATAGGCAGAAGACAAAATCAATGCGCATGGTCATATGCATCCAAAATTTGGAGCTCACTTTTTTTGTCGTGTCTCTTCTAATTAAGGGTCTCTACTCTCTAGGTTGCATGCAGTCAAGTCGAAATTTTTTGACCTAAAAAAGGTAGGCAAAAATTTTTTTTTTTCCCTAAAACTTTTATACCGCGTTCCTGAACCGGTTTTCACCGACTTCACACTGGTAAATGTCATCGTAATCACAATGTTTATATTTTCTTTTCTCGTAACAACATACAAGGCAAGGCGGAAAGATTTAAAGCCGTGCTTAAAGCTTTAGGCAAATATAGCAACAAAGAATTTATTTCTACGTAATTGGGAAATATCAAAGAATAGTTTTTCCGAGAAATAATTTTAGAACAAACAAAAATGAATGAAGAAAAGAATGTCGGAATTAAAACGTCACAGAAAGTTTATTTTTTTCTCAGTTCATGTTAAATTAGCTTCATACAAATTTTTTCTTCGTTAGTTTTGCTAAAAATGCAGCAAGTGCAATCGTCATGAAAACGAGAGGTCGGTGGTTCGATTCCATCGTTCACCACTTCGATTTGACTTTTCAAATGATTTCCTGTGTTTATGCGATCCATTTCCATTTAAATAAAATATTAGTAAATAAAAAAAAGTACAGATAAAGTGCAAAAAAACTCGACATTCCAAGAAAAAGTGCGTTATAAAATTTTATAACTATTTATAAATTTTTATAATTAAAATTTTTAACTGAGCAATATATTAATTTTATGCTTGAATCGCACTCTATTTAGCATATGGGGACTTTATAGGCTCTTCTTTAAACATTTTTCATGAGGAAAAAAATTAAGAATTTTTTGGAATAGAACCCGAGCCTTGTATTCGACTTACCGGCCGCCTTTATCCACTTCACCACGTTTCAACTGATTTTCAAAAGCGGCAATATGGTCGCCAATTATTTTGATTTTAAAATTTTCCAGATTTTTCCGAATTTTCAGTTTATTTCTTGTATTTTTAATTTGAGAATAAAGAAAAACAGAAAAATTTGGGAAGCGTTAGAAGAAAAAAAAACTTTAAAAAAAAAAACTGAAAATAATTTTTGTCTATTTATAACGAATGTCTTTTTTGGCGGGTTATAAAATTTTATAACTAAGTTTAGTTTTTAATAACTCAATTGTATAACACACTTTTTCTTGGGATAGGCAATTTGAAGTCTTTCATTATAGGTTTTTAAAGGTTTCATAGGTTTGTAGACTCCCCAGTGAAAATGAAAGACCCAAACTGCTTATCCAGAGCTTCCCGTAAGCAGACAAAAACGTTCCTCACATTTACTCAACAAGTTTGGCAGTGAATTAGCATACTTGAATTGCACTGAAATGCCCAACACCTAATCTTTGTACCATCCAAACATCTATAGGCAACATATGGAGCCTCTTACAAACGTCCCTTTCGCCTTCAAAGGGTTGCAGGAATAATCAAAAAAAACAGCAACCGATATTCATGGTTACATAAAAAACCCAAAAGCAAATACAATACGATTTTTCCCGTTTAACGCCATTCATAATTTTTGAAGAAAAAAAAATTATATAATAATACATTTTGATATTTATTAACCCTTCAATCACAAAAAAAAGGGGGTTTCACATTTTGAAATCCATCTGGGTAATGCATGCCCATCATACGGAAGTGAAACTAAAAACCCCTTCGGGGTCAAAATAATGTTTTCCTTTAAGGCAACAACAATTAAAAAGTATTTAATTCCGTCTTTTGCTCGGAGGCATTCTTACGCAAATAATACCGTCAGCTAAATTTACCTTTCTTGACCTTTCGCGTCCGTAAGAAGAAGGGAGAGGACATCAAATTCCCAAAGGCTTTTTTTTTTTTGATTCGATAACCGGTTGAAATTTCTACCTTCATCCGATTCTTTACGAGCGACTGATTCGAATTAAAAATCCGAACACAGATTTCGATTAAATACAAAAACTAGATAAAAATTTATATACGGTCACACCGAATTGCGCAATTATAGGGATTATCAACAGAAAACGTAAATATTTCCTTTTGAATATATAGAAATACGTTTAAATAAAATAAGGGGAAAAGGGGGTAAGAGAGATCAGTACGAGAGAGACAGAGAAAAAAAAATGATTTAAGGAATAAAGAAAATGCTAAATGAAGTTGACAGATTTGTCGCCAAACAAAGGGAAGATAATACATTGATTTTCAATAGGGGGGGTTTTTGGGGTTGTTGACAAAATTTTATTGTCATCGACCAGACTATCTATATTTATAAATAGGATCACTACAAACAGTTTATTATTATTCAAGACCAAATCTGTTTTCATTATATTTGATAGGGATGCATCTCTAATCTGATACAAATTTTCCTCAGTTCTGATCAAAGTCGGGCGTGTGCTTCGATATACGAATCACCTTTCAAGTGAGAATTCAAGATGTTTTTAAACCAATTCAAGTGGTATATAGGACGCAGGTTTTCAAGCCAAGTCTCTGCAACTTTAATAAAAACCACAAAAACATTTTTAAAAAAAATATCTACGTGAGTTTCTTATTTAAGTTTTTTTTTGGTTTTGCGATTTCCATTTACTAAATCAGCAAAACCAATTTGGGGAGACGAAAACTTGAGGTGCGTGACTCCTTCAACAATAAACAAAGAATTTTTTCTAAACTGGAATGCTGCTTGCGCTTTTAACTAGACCCATAGGAAATTTTTTAAAAAATGATGTATAACTTGCGCAAAAAATTGGAGACTTGGCGTTTCATCTAAATTGCATTTCATGCAAAAAATTTTGGATGAAACGAATATCGGTTATTTGCACTTCTTCCAAATTGCTTTTTATCCAAAAAAAAGTTTGGTTGAAAAGTCATTCTTGCATTTCCTCCAAAAAAAAAAAAAAAAAAAAAAAAAAAAAAAAAAAAAGAGGATGAAGAGCAAGAAAGTTATCTAACAGTTCATTTAAAAAATTTTGGATCCAACCAATATTGGTTACTTTGCATTTTATCCAAATCACTTTTTACTCAAAAAAAAAAAAAAAAAAAAAAAGTCACATGAAGCTCATGCAAACGATTAAGAATATTTATTATTTTTCCAACAACACCGTGAATTTTGCGTTTAAGGGCAAGGGGGGTGTAATTCTCTTAGTTGGAGGACTTTTCGGCATATTAGATCAAAGAGGGAACCGGGAATGTTCAGTAAAAGAATACACCAGAGATACTCGAACCACCGACCTTCCGTTAAATTAAGAATATTTTCGTTGAGTTTCATCCATAAATAGGCAAAACACTTGGCCGAATTCAGGCATTATTCGTTTGATCCAAAATTTTTTTGGATTGACTGTTTTGAGTTTGATCCAAAATTTTTTGGATAAAATGCCATTTGGATGAACCGCAATGTGCCCACATAAAAAGTGCATAAATTATGTACAAACAACTTAACTCTTTAAATAAAAAATTTTTTTATCCTCAGAATATATTATGCATATACAGATTTTCATATTTAAAAAAAAATGCATAAAGTTTGTGAAAATTCAAAACTTGTTCAGATATTTGTAATGCTCAAATATTTGAAATTATACAGAAATAATACATCATTTATATAAATTATTTCGCACTTATTTTAAAAAAATTTTGCATATTTTATGCATCTCTTTATCGTATGGGAAGTACTGACGATTATGAGTTCCCAAAGGAGAAAGCTTCGGAGAAAGCAGAGGTCATTTTTGGCCAACAAGTGAATGCTAGAACTTTTTTTTTTGTCGGTGATGAAATTTTTTATGCCGAATATTAAGAAATCAGCTGCTGGAGAATTTTTTCATAAAAACAAATGTCATAAATTATTTAAGAAATCCAAATCTGTACGTCAGAGCCAAAAAGTTCAATATGCAAATTTAAGATGGCCGTTTGTTATGGGTAAACAACGTTTAGCGGGCATCTTTAATTTGCATATTGAACCTTTTGGCTCTGACGTACAGAAATCTTCTCAAAAAATTTGATTTCGAAAATACATCAAAATTAGTTTTAGAGAATTTGAAATATCACCTAAATTGGGATCGTCTCTTGTCGAATTACACTCAGAAAAAAAAATGACTAATGCGAACGCAAAAGTGCATTGAGACAAGACATTTTTCGTAAAAACCGTGCGAAAACAAAAAAATGTCTTGTGATAAGTCATTTCGGTTCACCTTGAGATAAAATGTCTTGCCACAAAACAATAGGCGACACTAGCGGACATTTCTTATACTATGCTATTAGAATAAAAGTGGCGGCTCGCGAAAACAATGATTATTATTTAATGAAATAAAAACTTAATGTCATTTTAATTTTTATTTTAAAAACGTGTAAGTGGACATCGGGATTAACCAAGATGGATATTCAGGATTTTTAAATTAAATGAAATATTTTCTTTAAAAAAATTGAATTGAAATCTAACATTGTCCATTGCAGACGATACGGGTTATGTTTAGGTTATGTTATTACTATTCATATAAAATTATGAAAAGAAGATTTAAAAATCAAATGAAAAATCTTAAAAGTTATATCACTTAGATTATGATGGTTTTGCATGCATATTTATTAATTCGAGCATGAGCAGTACAGTATTATCATAACATAATGTATAAATTCTACGTAAGCCGCCATTTTGTTTGTTTACAATATATGACTTGCCGACAGCCGACTGAATGACTTGCGACAAGTCAGAAAATGTCTTCCCACAAAACAAAAGCGTTTAAAGCATAATAACAGCTTATGCTAAGTTATTTTGTTTTCTGAGTGATGTTTTCTTTCGGTTGAAAAAAAAATGGGAGTAAAATTTTTAAAGTTCTTGAGAAATTCCAACCTCTACTGTACACCAGACACAATGAAATCTGAAAAAGATCCAAAAATATATATCCTGACTAAAACGATCAGATATTTTTTTTCAGGCTTCAGACTGAAAAGAGTTAAGCTCTCCACCTCCAAAAACCATAAGCCCAGACCGTACAATTTTTTTTATCTTTTTCAAAAGAACAACTTTCGTGATCCATCGAAAAAAACAAATTGATACACTACTCAATTAAAACGAGTACATAGCAAACAGTTTACAATAACCATTGTAAAACGATTCAAACATTTCAAGAAAAAAAAATTGGTATGAATAAAAAATCAAGTCGAACCCTCTGCAAAAACCGGTACAGCAAAAAAAAAAAAAAAAAAGCCATAACAAAAAAAAAAAGGGAACCTTTAGTTGTATAAATCCTCATGTATGTCGTAACAATTATGATTAGATCGTTGAAACGCAAATAAAAAAATAAACTTAAATCCGGGATGAATTTAAGTAATTGTGAAATCCACGAGCGGAATATCGGAGCGACACCTGTCTCTCATTCTTACCTTCATCCTAAGAATGATCGGTTTCGGTTGGTCCTCGCTCGTTTCCGTTTCCCATAAAACTTTCTGAAGGAAAAGCTCCAAACTTTTCCTGCTGACAGCACGAGGGATGTTTAGGGTAAGAGTCACCACTCCGTCTTCCAAATGGTGCGGATCGCTGTTAACCTCCACATCCGCAACCAAATTATTAATTCTGAAAAGATAAAAAAAAAAAAAAAAACCCTTAAGCATCATCTTAAATTTTCTTCAAAAGCTTACAATGAACAAAAAAAAAAAAAAAAAAAAAAAAAAAAAATGAGCGAGTTCATGTTTTGAGATCACAATATTACGCATTTGACAGGTCAGCCCCCCTTCTATGTATATCAAAAATAAATACATTTTGCTTATGAGCATTAATACAAATAAAAACAACCCCTATTTTCATAAAAACGTGAAACGCCCACCCCTTGGTATAAAAATAAAAATAAAAAAAAAGAAAATCCTTCGGGGCAATCAAAATTGGTAAACATAATAAAATAATATGGACATAAGAAGGTCATTCATTTGCTGATATAACAAAAATATATATTCATATCAAAAGGTGAATAATAATATGATGAGGATCATTTTTAAATAAAAAAGAAAGGTGCATAAAATTATAAGGGAGGGGTGCGTGCAGAAAATAAAATGATGATTCGGGTTTTGCATCAATCGAAGGAGGAGGTTCAGTTTATTTTGATTTTTATTATAGTAAATATACTAATTATTATTAAGTTATATAAAGGGGGTTGAAATTTTATGCGAAATATAAGGTGACGGCTTAACTATTTCCAATTCCAAGATTTTTTTCAAGAAAATAGTAATAAAAGGAATCCAATAGTTTTTTTTACCCTTTCTTGTCTAAAGTATCGTATATGATACCAGTGCGTAAAGAAAATTGTTTTTTATATTAATTATGAAAATAATTAATTGACACCGTTTACAATTAACCGTTAGGACAAATTCCAGACTCAAATTTGACCTACTTATATTTTTTGGACCGCCTATTACGAGTCTGAAGTCAGAATTTAAAAAAAATTAAATTAAAATATTATTTTACTTTCATGCGATATTTTGGATTACACTCATGTGGTGCGGGATGCCTATACTCAAAATGGGTAGGCGCTCTATATTAAGTTTTAACGCACCGGGCGCGGATCTACTGAAGACGCTTTAGACGGATTTATACGAAGTTTTCTGCAATAAAACTTTAAAAAAATATTTTCCGAATTTTCCAGAGTTTAAACCCTAAAAGGCTAATATTTATTTATTTATTGGTCCTTCGGTAAATTAATAAATAATTCCAAAAATTGGCACAAGAGAAAAAAAATAATTTTTTTTTTTTTTTTTTTTTTTTCCCCCGCGAAAAAAAGTGGTGTTTTATCCAGGATGTCTAGGTACTGAAAATCATTTTTGACATCCATGGTTTTTTCTTCGAAATTTTCTTTTTTTTGAAAGCTCAAAAAAATTTCAAGGTTTTTTCTTTCAAACTTTTTTTGAAATTTTCGCCTTCATTTTTTTTAAAATTTAAATTAGACTACATGAACAAAAAAAATAGAACTTAGAAATTTTAAATAAAATTTTCACTACATTCTTCTATTTTGTTCTTTTTTCTGTAGTCAAGAATATGGGCTAAAGCATTATTAAAATTATAACTTTGAAGCGCAGACTTCAATTAAAATGTTGACCTTTTATATCGAAAATTTTAAATTTTTTCGTGCCAGGAAAAAAAATTATATTTTTATCAAACACTTCGAATTTTTTTTACCAAAATGAGCAAAAAAAAAAAAAAAAAAAGTGCCTTAAAATTTTTAAATCGTTTTATTGTTTAAATTTAGAAATATTAGGACAGTACATGTCTTGAATTGATGACCTAATACGGAGCAAGAATAAACATGTTTTCTTCTTCTTTCAAGTGCCGTCTCCGCGACGAAGATTGGCTATCATCTGGCAGATGATAGCCAATCAAACATGTCTTAACTTGATTAAAAAGTCAATAAAAGGCTTGATCAATGCTCATACATAGCCCAAAAATGACTAGCATAATGCGTATAACAAAAGCGGGGTCAGCCCCTGAGAGGTTGGAGTCCCTCTCAGTGATTTTTTTTTAAAATATACAGTATGTCCTAAATGAAAAGATGCATTAATTTTAAAAAAAATAAAAAATAAAAAAAAAATTCATTTTATGCCTTTCCATATCCTCCAAAAAATAATTTGCAGCTCCCGTTTAAAAACTTTGCTGGTCCTTGGTCCACTACAGAGGTGAGATATATTAAAGGTCAACCATATTCCTGCATCATTAAAAAAAAAAAATAATAAATAACTGAAGGTCCGTGAAAAAGGCCCGAATAACTTAAAAAATATTAAAACAACAAATGGGCCTTTGCATTCAGTTGTTAAAAGGACTCATCCAAGTTTTTAGTTTTAAAATTTTATAAAAATACATTTACAACTGCTCCTGAAAGTCTCCTCTAGGCTTTTAGGACCTTCTAAGAATATTTCACTGGAGCAAGCTAAAACCAGCCACATAAAGAGTTTTAATAATATTTTTTTGAAAACGGTCCACACCACATAATTTTTTTCCTCTTCTACATAAAATCACTGAAGCCATTTTCCTTCATTTTCCTTCAGTCCCAAAAATTCTCTTATTCAGCTTAATATTAACACCAATGTGAAAATTATAAAAAGGAATACCGTCAAGACACAATGACAACTTTTACATTTCAACTGAAATCCCTGAGTTGAGATGATTAATTTGACCCTTTCCTCACAACGGACAGCAACTAAAAACTGCAGAATAATGTAAACATTATTCACCATATGTTGCAATAATATTATAAAATTTCATATTAAAAACTATATTATAGTTAAGTCAAAGATACTACAGCAGGTATTTATAAAAACTGACTGACCAATATCAGATGCCAATAAATGCAGATAAGCAAAATGTTACCAATACCTGCATTACAAGAAATACAGACTTAACCAAACGCTCTCTGAGCTGCAAGTACTTGAAAACAATCAGCAGCAGCAGCTTTGACTAATACGATTGTTTCCAATTATGAATTCTTATCGGGATTATATGACTTATCAATTTCGATGAGTTTTTAAATACTTGCATTTGTGCAAAAGAATCACCTTTAACGATTACACAGAGTCAACAAGCACCCAAGTCACAAATATTCAGAACCATGAAAGATACATCCATGGTTCATAAGGTGCCAAACACAATCCATCAGCATTTATTTCTTCATATGCATTAAAAATTGTATTAACAGCAACATAATTAACCAAAAAACTTGAAAAGGTAAATGCTAATTTAATTTGAGACATTTGCCTTTGGTATCAAAAACATGATCACACAAGCATACTGCTCGACCGCACAACCAAAAAAAAAAAAAAAATTCAGTAAAAAAATACTAACTTTACGAATTTAATAGACACTGTTTCATTCAATTCCGATTAAATGGACGTTATTTTATATTTCCTAACGCGAATGTAAATTTAAAATATAAAAATTAAGAAAAATTCGATAAAAAAACATCAATTTACAGAATCAAAACAAACCGACCATAGACATATATACTAGACCGGGCATCCTAATGGGAGCAGTCTCCCTAGGATGTCATTTGTTTTTTTTTAAATCTGGGGGAAAACAGAACGACAATATGGCTACAGTGGTAAACAAAAAATTTATTGATATACCGCAATGTGTAAAAAATTGCAAACAATTACTTCTTTTACCTCAAAAATAGTAAAAGACAACGTTTTATATATAAAAGAATTTAAAATGTGAAATTAATTTACAAATCAATTTTCTATTATTTACCTACTGTACGCCATTTTACCGTTCTGTTTTCCCCTAGATTTAAAAGAAACAAAAGACATGTTAGGGAAGCTCTTTTGTACAGGATGCCCGGTCTAGTATATATGTCTATGAAACCGACCGGCCGCCATATTGAATGCAGGGAACGTTCACGAAACGAAACAATGATGACAAAATTGCGGTTTGTTTAAATAAATTAGAAAAAATCTCTCTTCTTAGATCACAACATTTAAAAAATTAATAATTATATTATGTCATATGCGCATTTCGATTCCTATTGCCTGGAATCATCATCAGTGACCTAAAACAAACAATTTCACAAATTTTTAAGGATTATAAAATGCGATAAAACGGATTAAAGAAGATAATAATAATAACATTGGCTCACATGTTCACAATCAGGTTAGGTTATAAACAAATATGAAAAAAGAATTGATGAAAACATGCATTACTGACTTTGTGAGCTCAAATTATAACTTACGAGAAGAAGGAAAAATCATATTGGTTCAATTCAGAAGACTAGATAAGACAATTATGACTAGTTACAAACGGAAAAACCTATTTAAAAAATTAAAATTATTAAAAATAAACAACATCAAATGGCCGGGCCATATTGCATCAAGGTAGGTACGTGGTCGAAGAAATAACAACTAGCGCATTCTCTAGAGTCGCGCGATAAATTAAAATTCGAATTTGTTGTAGTCTAATAACGAAGTAACATTAAACAAAGACGAGGGGTACGGGCCATCATCTAAGTTTAAAGTTCTATTTTTATTCAGAGAAATTACTAAGCTTTCCCAAGCATTCAGTAATTTTGGATGATTGACTTCTTTAACTAATGTCAAACTTAGATGATTGACTTCGTGCCCCTCGTCGATCAAATGATCGGCAACACATGATCTACCGATACGGCCGTTGTAAAAATCCGCTTCATGTTCCCTGAAACGCACTTTGATTTTTCGTTTCGTTTGCCCTATGTAAAATTGTTCGCATTCGCAATCGATTTTATAGACCCCGGATTTTTCTTCCTTTTCGATGAGATCTTTAGGTGAACCTAATAATTTTTTGAGACTGCAGATGTTTTTATAAATAACCGAAATACCTCTTTTTTCAAAAATGTTGCGAAGTTTTTTGCATAATGAGTTATTGTAAGGAAGTCAGTAATGCATGTTTTCATCAATTCTTTTTTCATATTTGTTTATAACCTAACCTGATTGTGAACATGTGAGCCAATGTTATTATTATTATCTTCTTTAATCCGTTTTATCGCATTTTATAATCCTTAAAAATTTGTGAAATTGTTTGTTTTAGGTCACTGATGATGATTCCAGGCAATAGGAATCGAAATGCGCATATGACATAATATAATTATTAATTTTTTAAATGTTGTGATCTAAGAAGAGAGATTTTTTCTAATTTATTCATCAATCAGATCACAGGGCTGCTTTTCTATTAAAAATGCGGTTTGTTTACAAAATTCAAAATAGCATTTCTGCCCGACTTTTTTTTTTTTTTTTTTTTCTTCTTTTTTTGTCAACTAAGTTTTTAGTTTTTAGAATTTATTTAATTAGGATTTCGAATTGTTGCAATCAATTAGTTTTAATTACAATGTAATTAAATCTAATATTTATTTAAATTAAATGTTAGATCCACAAAAATGGTACAGCTATAATTTTTGAACCACCATATGGATTTAGCGGGGCTGTCCGCATGATGTCTGCGCATGACGTATCCAAGAGCTCTCTTGATTCAGGTTCCTCCGGCATTGTGGCTCTGATCTTCGCCAGAGTCACATCGGTATTTGTTTTTATTTTTTTATTAATTTAATTTTTTATTTTAAACTTATATTATTTTTAGTGCGGCCTTTATTTTATTAAAATTTAATTTACATTAGTTTTTTTTTTTTTTTTTTTTTTTTTTAATAATTTTATTTTAAATCACGGTTTTTTTTTTTTTTTTTTTTCAATTACAATTTAATTTTTTTTTTAAAATAATTATTATCGGTCCGGCTTGGAGGCAAACCAGGAGGTTTAGTCTCCCATCGTAGAAGGCCTAGGTATCGACCCAGCGACTGGCCTTGTGGTATTAGTTTAAGTGTTTAGGTTAAGTTCCCTCAAATCGTTTAAGTAGGAGTCGCCCTCTCTTGGAGCTGCAGAGTTTTAGGCTGTGTATTCTATTCGATTCGATCATGGATTACGCGGGAGATAAGCTCCATAGTGAGAGTCTCCAGGGTTTTCTTTCGGATTACTGTGTGTGCGAGGTCTAAAGGAGTACCGAAAGGCTCTCTCCAGCTCGCTCTGATGGCATGGTACCGATTCGACGGGCATTACGGAGGGAGATCCTATGCGAAGGCCTTTACGGCCTCAAACGCCTGGAAATCTGAATATACATACACCGAGGTCATCCCTCGATACATATATACATTATACATTATGTGTGTATGTGTATATATATTGGGGGAGTCTCTCGGAGTATTAATTCTTTTTTTTTTGTTTTTTTTAAATAATTTAATTTTTTAATTTAATCATACCGAGGGAGATAAACTCCATTGTGAGGGTCTCCATTAAAGTTTAAAATGATTTAATTTTTTTATTTCAATCTTACCGCGGGAGATAAACTCCATTGTGAGGGTCTCCAAGCCCCCCCCCCCCCCTTTATAATTTGCCTTTTTTTTTCTTTGATTTCAGGAGCAGCCACAACGAAGTCAGCAAGTTTCAAGGTCCAACGTCAGCCAACTCCAGGTCAGTCAAGGTTCAACGCAGTCAGCATAAGGTATGAGGGTTGGTTTGAGGTTGAGTATGGGGAAAGGGTTGGTTTGAGGTTGAGTATGAAAATTGGGAAAGGTTTGGCATGAATTTTTCAGGTTTGGAATGAATTCAGGTTTGGTTTTCTTTCACACTATCTTTTTACCTTCATTCATTTTTTATTTCTTTATTTCCATCTAAAAAAAAATTTACGGCCCGGCATGGCCTTTTACAACTAAAAAAAAAAAAAAAGCGTGATTTTAAATAACAACAGCATAATTTGAAAAGCTGTTAGCTAGAGTTTTTTTAAAGCGGTTAAGCGATTAGCAAAAAAGATCGGGGTTATTTTACCGGTAAAGATTGTCGAAGAGTACATAGATGACAATCTTGTCTTGTATGAATGTCCAATGCCGTACATTGTACATTTGTACAATCTTAATTAATATTTAGCTTATGTAACTAATGTTAAGTATATTGTAAATTCAAATTGTATGAATGTCCAATGCCGTACATTGTGCATTCGTACAATCTTAAGTTTAGGTTTAGTTTAGTAGTAAACATTGTAAATTGTATATTGTATATAATGTTGTACTGTTGTATTTTTGTATTTTTGTATTTTTGTATTGTTGTATTGTTGTAATGTTGTCAGCTATGGGAGTAAAGTCCTCCTTAGGTCATGCGGAACCAATGCTCGTGCTGGTCGATGTGAAAAGGACGTCATTTTTATGTCGATCCGTACGAGGGTTGGGGACTCGTGGCGTTTGGAAGATATGATCCTTTTCGCTGGCTTGGGGGGACAACTCGGTCGGGCGCGGCACCCGAGTTTTCCCCCCAACCCGTGTGGGGTTTTTGGCTAGTCCCCCATCGGGCGCCTCCCCAGGTGGCGGATAGGGGAACGCTCTCCAAAATCGGAGAGTATGAGGATTCATTCCTCAGGCGGACCAAAACTAGCCACATCAGAACAGCATGTGAATTTAGAATAGCTTGCAGTTTCTTAATTTTGCAGGGAAAAGGGTTAAAAGATGCAGATTTTGCATTTTAAGACTGTGCAGCATGATCAAAATTTTTATGTGGTAGAGGGAATTAATACAATGAAAAAAATACGGCTTAAGTATGGTGCATTTGATTAGTGACTGGAAAAATTTGACTAGTTGTTTGTAAAATTTTCATGGTTACTAGTCAATTTTTTACTAGGCGCAAAATCCAGTTCATTTTTGACTGGCTATCAGTAAACACTTTTTTGAGTGTATTGGTTTTTGAGCTAAAGACCAAAATACGAGTGAAATTGAGGACTTGCTATGTTCTGTCACTTCATCACGTTTTTTTGCCATATTTTCGTTTCACTAATTAATAGTAAAAATTTAAGAGACAATAATTACGAACAGTGTAGAAATTTTATATATGTTCAATATTACCTATTTCTTTGAAAATTAGTAATCAGATTTAATCAAAAACGACTCATCCTTTTCGAAATTCTTTCCTTTTTCAACGAAATCTGAAGTGGTTTCGTTGAAATCACTCCTGTTCATTCAACAAACCAAAAATATTTTTCTTTTCATTTTTTTGCATTTTGTGTATTTGCAATTGCGATTAAAAAAAAAAAAAAAAAAAAAAAAAATTTACCGTAGAAAAAAATCCTGGGAAGAAATAAATAAAAAAATGTTATTTTATTTATGTTATCCTTTGAAAAGGAGAATCAGTTCAGCAAGAGAAAAGGTTTGCTCACTTCACATCTGCTACCAATAGATTGTTAATTCGAGCAATAAAATAATGAAAGGAAATTTGAAGTTGAATGACGCAAGGGAGGTGAATTAAATACACCCCCAAGCCCCAAAAATGATCCGGTATTATCATCCCTGGTTTCACGCTTCTTGATCAATCTTCAGTGCTTATTGGTGGATTTGATTTATCGTGCGCGGATTTAAGGTTTTCCCCCTTTTTTAAAAATCCTAACCCTACTTTCATTTCGAGGAAATCAAAAAAAGTAGATGGCAGCCAGTTTGAATTTTTTATTTCTTTCTTTTCGGAAAAATTAAAACAAAAAAAAATTGCTGCGATAACGAAATTTTCCATAATCAATTAATCGCAAGATCAATTTAAAAAAAAAAATGCTTTTAAAACTTGGCAAGATTTTTTTTTTTTTTTTTTTTTATTAAATCAAGTCTTATATCCGCGCTCAGTTTTATTGCATTTGAAATTCAGCCAAGCACCACAGATTACAACAACCCCGTTCTTTTTCAAGTCCTTTAAATTGTTATGGAGTCCTTATGAATAAACTGCTTTTGGTCGTTTTCAAAATTATACAGACTTAACTGTTATTTTTTTTTTTTTGTTTTTTATGCTGTCGAGCAATTTAAGCGTATCCGGTAATGAAATTTTCCCTGATTCTTTTTTCCCTCCTTTTTTCATCCTTCCTAATAATTCCTAGCCTCGTTTTCAGTTGCTTAAGGAGCTTGTACATCAAATGTAATAAAGAGCATCAAATTTAGATGCAAAGTAAAACCTAACTGTTTGGAACCTTCCAAAACAAATAAATTGTTTTGTAAAGAAACAGAACCTTAATTCAGTTCTTTGATGGAAAGACCGAAACTCAAAAACAGAATTTCCTGGGAAGTATCCAAAACTTACAAGTCAAGCAAGAACAGATCTCTTCAGAATTACACAAACCCGAATGGGAACTTCAGTCAGAACCTTGAAGTTAGCATTGGAAAAAACCGGAGTTTGGAACCGAACCGTTAACTGAGGTATATCTAACAATGGAACCGGAACACTGAGCCAAGTTTTAGGAGCAACTAAAACTTGAATCCCACGCGGGGTATTTTAAGCAAAGTTTTATGGACTGAAAATCTTGCCCAAAATTGACTAAACGGCTACATTAAGATACAAATGAAAGTTTAAAAATAAAGGGTTCGACTTTCGAAATCCTATCAGATCGTTTGACCCCCACCCCCTCCATGCAATCCCCCAAAAACGACTCCAAATTTTATTGCAGCATATCATGTGAAACCTAAACACTAAAATATTTTAATTTTATTCCCGATCCTGAATTTTTTAATTTTCCAGAAAAAAACTTAATTCTTTTTTTTCGGAGACTTTAAATTCACCATTCCGGGGACTCCTGAGACCCCGAAAAAATAAATTCTATCCTGATTTTCGGGATTAAAATTTCCCCTGGAAAATCGCAATTTTTTATTTTCCATTACACACCGTTAACAATTAACCAAAAATTTCTACAATTTTAAGTCTGGCTAAATTCAAATGAGTCCAAGCTCCCACGCAAAATCATATCTCGATGTAAAACGTTAAAAAGGACAACAAGGACGATCTTTTCCCGGAATCATATTACAAAAGGCCTAGATATATGTGGACATAACTTTAATGTAAATATATGGGCAGAGAGGAAACCGTTGTTTGATATTCGACAACGGAATATTGCTTTTTCTTCATATTTGACATATTATTTGAAAATTTCAGAGAGAAAGGAGTAGAAGGGGAAGAACGGGGGGAAAAAAAGGACGTCATTTTTCATTTTTCCCCAATGAAGAAAAATATGAAAATTCGTATGTTGATATACCGGCACGATGGAGGACAACAGTAAGCAACAGTATAGTGCGGTGATACGCATTTATTTTCTCAGGATAATGATAAATGATATTTACTCCCGGAGTCCATAATATTCCGCGTTTGTTCCCATTACGGGGAAAATGGTTAATCGTTTTGACCGTTGGTCAATATTCCACCGTGAATCAACATAATAAACAATAAATATTCCCCTGAAATATGTATCCCTCGCCAAAAATCATAAGTCGAAAACAATAATCCAATTCGATAAAACTCATGCCGAGAATCGGCAGATGGTCACTCAAGAAGCAAAAAAAAAAAAAAAAAAAAAATTCGATTCAAGATTTCCCCAAAGCTCGAAAGAGAGAGGAGTAAAAAAACGAGGAAAAAAAAACTGGAAAACAAAGATGGATGAAGAAGATCAATGGAAAGAGGAGCAATAAATCGAGATAATTAAAGTGCAACCTAGGGTTAAGCTCACTATAATAGCTCTCGTATTAGTAGCGAGGATTCGCTTGATTAAATTTTTCAAATCGACTGGGATGAACTGTTTTGATTTATATCCTTTCCCCAAACTTATTTATTCCTAATAGTTACACAATGACAACCATTATGGGGAATGATCGTGACTGGTAATAATAATTGTTTTAAATATGTTTTTATTAACATTATGCTCTTTGAACGAAACAGAAAAAGTTCATTAATTCAACCTTTAAAAAAAAAATCCAATGAAATATATTTGTATCATATTCAAAGGGTAGAATCGCTGAAAATTTTCTTTATAAAATCGAATTTTATGTCTTAGGGACTTGGACTTTTCTCAGAAAAGCAATATATAAGGAGATTCTCATGCGGCCACTCAATACATTAGCTAAACATAATATTTCAAAAGTTAAACATAGAAATCAATTTTTAGTTTATGGTCCTGCCTTCCCAATTTTTTAAAAATAAAATGGCGCCCTTGATTTTGATTTTTAGTGTGAAATTATGACATCAACATTTCGTAAATTTTCCCCTTCTACCTTCTTATTATCGTTGTATCAAATCTAAGTCCCCCAAACTCCCCATTAAATAATGGCATAATACCTGATAGTCCTGAAATAGTTTTTGACCTGTAGATATCAAAGTTGATGTCAGAATGCCCAAATCCCAGGCAATCAAATATAGCTCCGAAAAACAGAGTAGCACTAGTAAATCATTTGCAAAATTCGCTTTTAACCTCCATCTTGGATTTTTAAAACAGCAATTATTACACTTTCCTTTTTTCTCATGTCAACAAGGGAGCATTAGGTTTTCCAATTTGATTTTGCTGCCATCATAAAACTTTTAAAAATTTCCATTAGCACCCTTCTTTCAAATTTAATTAAATAATGGGCATTAAATTCCTTATTAGGAATGCTGAAGTGCACCACCTTATAATCCCAGTCAAAAATTAAAAAATTATTTATGACTGCCAGATTAAATTCTTTAGAAATTTTACAGGTCAATATGGCTGCCCAATATGGGCAGCTTTCTTTTAATGCCAGGAAAAAAAAAAGAACTGAATTTGACTACAATACGTAACAGGATTAAACTAGAAACCAGTATCAAACCTAAAAAAAAATATTCAAGGTCAGGGTTTGGTTTGGAAAACCTTTATGAAACAGAGTTCTGCTTCTTAGCACTGCTTAAAAATATATTCCACATCTCTGTATCTTTAGGGACCTTAACCTCCAACCAAACAAACCAGTCAAGAACATCAAGAAAGTATAGATTTTTAAAAAAATTGTTAACTTACATAGTTCTATCACATGAACTATAGGCTCTTAAGTCAAGGATTTGGTCCAAATCCACCTTGCATCTCTCTGCTTCCAGAATTACACTTGCGGAATTGATTTTCCTGGAAATAAAAATATTGAAATTAATGTTTTGTTCTGGGTAAAATTCGAATACTGCATAATTTTCGGTTAAATTCTACTTTTTCAGTTATGGGATTTTCAGATTCTCAAAGGTAACAAGTACACTTTAAAGCTTGACTGAACTTGTTCAAATGAAATTATACACTGGCATTCTCTCTAGAAAATTATATTAATTTTTTAAATTATTCAACTTCAATGTTTCGAGATTTTGAGTAAGTAACATGGAATCATTGAAAAAAATTTCAATTTCATGGAATCAGTTTTGCTATCTCAGCCGGATAATCAGTAATTGCTTCCTTAAAAGTAACAATGCTTATTATCATGCCCTTAGCTTTTTTTTGTTGCTTTATATTTTTCCAAATTATACTAAGCCAAAGCAAAGTTGACTATTGATCTACACCATTGAAACAATATTGAAAACCCTTACTTTTCACTTATTAATTTTACAATAAAGAAAAGATCCAGTTCCAAAAAAAAAAAAATTCTGGTTATTTAAGTTTTATTATTTCAATAAAGCAAATCACTCTTGACAATTCAAAGCTTTTCAATAATTTTATTAGTCCATGAGCTATCCAATTTTAAAGTCAAAATCGGGGGGAATAATTGACATTCAGGATTTTGTTAATTTAGGTCATCCTGAGTGTAAAAATCCATGATGGCCATTCGAGAAAGGTAGCTTTCACAAAATGGCGGCCGTTTCAAAATGGCGTCGGGCCGATTTCTTTTTCGGCCCATAACTTGGTAACCGTTTGTCCGAATTTGATAAACTTTTTTTTTATCGAAAGGTGACATCATGAGCTTTCATTTTTGTTGTTACAAAATTTTTCTAACCCTTTCGGTTTTGGCGGGAAATTTAAATAATTAATAAATTGATGTCCGGCTAATTAAGTATTTGACCAATAGCCACTGACAGAAATTTTTTTCATGGAAAATCTTCAAATAAATGTTATAAAGCGTTTCTTCAGCTTTAAGAACCTGTCCTTGGATTTTTCGTGGGAGAACCAGGAGCGAAAATAATCAGATTTTCCTGTCGCTGGGAATTGGTTTTGCCATTAGAAAGAAGGTAGTAAAAGTAATCAAATTTGTATATCAATGACTATTTTACTTTACTTGTAACGAAAAATTGCAGAATAACAACAATAATTCATAATGTTGTGTTCGAGAAAATTCTGTTGCTGTTGCTGTTGCTGTTTCGGTAATCGCTGCTGCGGTCATTATAGTTCCTTTAATGTACCTAATCTCCAGATCTGAACTACATAATTGGCACCAGAGGCAATTCTAGGCGTATTTTAGCCACGGCATTGTTGGTGTTTTTATTTTGTTGTAGCAGCAGCAGCAGCAGCAGCAGCAGCATGAACAATAAAAACGGAATTGTAATGCATATTTATAGACAATTTTTATTTCTCACCGGTAAAATATTTATAATATTTACATTCATAAAAAAGTTGCGAATCTGATTGGTGCTGTTGCTTCGCTGTCGCTATTACTGCCGCCGTCTATATCGCTGCCATCATTACTGTCTTCAAAATTTTGGGTGGAGGATTCATACTTCAATTTGCCTGGAGACTTTATATTGTTACAGTTTTTGTTTTTTCAAAGTGGGGTACACTTTAAGCGATTTTCGAAACAATTACACTTAAGGCCGTCATACGTTTTAGTGCAGTCGCGGCTAACAAGAGTTAATACTACCTCTGGTGTAGGAGCGCCAGACATGCAATTTTTATTTAGTGAGCCTTGTTCATACAAATAAAGCAATTATTATCGTATGGCTTGGCGATTTCTAGGTGGTTTTCGAAACTTCTTCTCCAGATCCCTGATTGGTAGTTCGCTAGTAAGCAGTGCCGATACAGACAGTCGCTACAAGGTGAAAAATGTATGAACAAGGCTCACTAAACATAAGTTGGATGGCTGGCGCTCCTACACTAGAGGCGCTATTAACTCTTTTTAGCTCGCGACAAAAAATTCTGAATGCAAAACATCAAAATTTTACAGGAGAGCTATTTTAAAGTTTATGTTACTGTACCTTGATACCAGTTCAATTTTTGGCATCGCACTGGTACTAGACCATAAACGCACTAATAAAGAACACATTCCAAAAGTTTCATTTCGATCATATAAATTGTTAATTAAGTTATTTAAAAAGTTTCTAAAATTGTACCCGTTTAGTGACTTTTTCCAATTTAGAAACAAAAGGATCTGTCAACTCCGTAAGCTAAGTTAAAGACGATAGAACCTTTTGCTTCTAAATTGAAAAAGTCACTAAGTCTTAATTTTTCAAATATCAAATTCAGTATTTTTTTGAAAATTATAAGGGAACATTTCCGGGAATGTTTAGAGTAATTTTTAAGCACTCCTGGAGTCTTTTGGCCCACTTTCGGGCATGTTATAATGAAAAATGACGTTAGATCCTTTTGTCTTAAATCGACTTTAACAATTTGACAATTAGAACCTTTTGATTTTTCAAATAAAAAAAAAAAAAAATTAAAAAAAAAAACAGAAAGAATAGTCCTTGGGTCTTTTTCGAGCAGCGGTCGACAAAGTAAAAATAGTCCAGATGATAGCCAATCTTCGTCGCGGAGCTGGCACTTAAAAGAAGAAGAAGAAGGCTTTTTAGGCTTTTTAGTTTAAGGGTCAAAATTACTTATGAAGTAGAAATTATTTTCATAAAAAAGTGGATTTCCTCCGGGGGTCGATTTAGAACCTTTTGTTTTTAAGGTCGCGAGCTGCGACTGCACTAAAACGTGTGACAGCCCTAAGTGCAGTTGTTTTGAAAATCGCTTAAAGTGTATCCCAACTTGCAAAAATAAAAAAAATAAGAAATAAAAAATATGAATTCTTTAGGCGAATAAAAGTATGATTCACCGAACATTTTGAAGATAACAGTGACGACAGCAGTAGTGACGGCGACAGCGACAGCACCAATCAGATTCGCAACTTTTTTATGAATGTAAATATTATAAATATTTTACCGGTGAGAAATAAAAATTGTCTATAAATATGCATTACAATTCCGTTTTTATTGTTCATGCTGCTGCTGCTGCTGCTGCTGCTGCTACAACAAAATAAAAACACCAACAATGCCGTGGCTAAAATACGCCTAGAATTGCCTCTGGTGCCAATTATGTAGTTCAGATCTGGAGTTAGGTACATTAAAGGAACTATAATGACCGCAGCAGCGATTACCGAAACAGCAACAGCAACAGCAACAGAATTTTCTCGAACACAACATTATGAATTATTGTTGTTATTCTGCATTTTTTCGTTACAAGTAAAGTAAAAATAGTCATTGATATACAAATTTGATTACTTTTACTACCTTCTTTCTAATGGCAAAACCAATTCCCAGCGACAGGAAAATCTGATTATTTTCGCTCCTGGTTCTCCCACGAAAAATCCAAGGACAGGTTCTTAAAGCTGAAGAAACGCTTTATAACATTTATTTGAAGATTTTCCATGAAAAAAATTTCTGTCAGTGGCTATTGGTCAAATACTTAATTAGCCGGACATCATTTATTATTATTTAAATTTCCCGCCAAAACCGAAAGGGTTAGAAAAATTTTGTAACAACAAAAATGAAAGCTCATGATGTCACCTTTCGATAAAAAAAAAGTTTATCAAATTCGGACAAACGGTTACCAAGTTATGGGCCGAAAAAGAAATCGGCCCGACGCCATTTTGAAACGGCCGCCATTTTGTGAAAGCTACCTTTCTCGAATGGCCATCATGGATTTTTACACTCAGGATGACCTAAATTAACAAAATTCTGAATGTCAATTATTCCCCCCAATTTTGACTTTAAAGCAAAAAACCGAGGGATAGCTCACGGACTATATGTTTTAACATTTTTAATACCCTGGAATATTTTTGATTTTCAATTATCAATTCCAAATTAATTAACCAAATGACACATTTTGAAAAAACAATGCTTTATTGATCTCTAGATCAAAAACAAATAACAATTTTTTCTTGACGTAAGATTTTGCATTTTTGATTAAAAAGAAGTTGTGCACAGAATCACACAAAACAGCTGAATGACCTTATGACCTTCCAATCACAACCTCAGAACTAATCAAATACGAAAATGGTTTCCTTTGGACGAAAAACTTTCTTAAATCATTAGTCCTTGTTAAACTGCAATTATAACCACAAATTAAATTATTCTCAATTGTTGATTCCCAAATTAAGTCATGCTTTTAATTTCTGGACCAGGAACATATCATATTAGAAAAATGTGACTTGTTAAATTAATAATTTACATAAAAAAATCATAAGAAAAATCTCCTAGAATCCAGAATTTTTATTGTCATCCTTTTCTCTCATTCATAAAATGAAGTTTTCCCACATCATTTTCGGAATGAGTAAAAAAGGCTTTTTCCCAACTCATGATGAAAAATAGGATTTTAACTGACTAACTTTTGCGGTCAAAGTACGTCTTTTCCCCACGTAAAATTTCGTCCCGTTGAGATATTATGAGTATATTTAAACGGCTGTTCAGTTTGAGATAAAGATGTTCTTTGCCTATAAGGTTGACATAGGCGAAACACGAATTCTAACGAAAGTTTCTGTGAAAAAAAAAAAAAAGAAATCTGCTACTACGATCGCAGAAACGAATCGTAACTTCAATATGTTCCATAAGCGAAACACGAGATTTGATGCGAAAATGACTATGCGTGCGAGGAGTTGTTTTTGTTTTTTTTAAGATTATGTTCACTATGTGCAATACTGATGAAAAAAAAAGAACGTTAAATAATAACTTTTTTAAGTTAACTTAAAACTCCAAATTAGTTAATTAAAATCGGAAAAAGATTAAAAAAGAACAATGTAAATTTTTATCTTTAATATTGTCCAAAACTTTTCATTCTTTAAGAACGTACACATGACTTTTTTCTATCAACTCCGCACTTGTGGAGGGGGAAATCTTCACTCCAACTTTATATCAATTCATTTAAGCCTCACCCGCATTAAAACGACACCAAGAACATTTTTTTTTTGAACATTTTTCAAAGGTTTTCTGCCGTTTCCCATCCTAAATTTTTCAAAAAATCCCGTGGTTTTCATCACTCGTTGGGAAAAATAGCTACCCCTAAGGGTTAGGCAAACGGAGTTGTTTTCCAAACGGGGTGGGCGTTAGCCACACTCGAGGCTCGCTTCGCTCGCCTCTCGTGTGGCAAAAAGCGCCCACCCCGTTTGGAAAACAACTCCTTTGCCTAACCCTTGGGATAATATCTATAGTGCATCAGTTAAAAAAAAGGATGGATGCTTATAGGATTATTAGCACACAATTCTATCTTGAATTCAAACTGAATAGCTTGTTAGGCCTAATCAAGTTTCAAGTAATAATATTATTTACTGAATAAATTCTTTTCAATAAAACCTGTTGTTAAAAAACTTTTGGAATGCATACCTAACCAAAACTGTAAAAGGGAACAAAACTGTAAAAGGGCTGTAAAGGGCCTGTTGTTTTTGTCTCTTTAAAAATAAAAAATAAAAAATAAAACGATTGAAGTGTTTTATTTTATAAGAATTTAATAGATATGTTAATTTCCAAAAACGAAAAAATTAGAACAAAAGAAATGAAACAAAAAAAACATGGCGGCTAAATATATTAGTCAGCTGCCCTCCTAAGCGAAATGGTCCTAAGTCCACTTTTTTTGTTTTTCGAGTTATTGATACCTTTAGATTCCTTACGTCATTTTCTACTGTGCCGTATATGCTATTTCAATGAATCCGAAACCGATCTAGAGAAAATTTCAGTTTTAAAAATATATTTTGTATACAAAGATGTTTATAAAAATATTTTTATTTGTTGTTTTCTCAAAACAAAAAAAGTTGGACTTAGGACCATTTCGCTTAGGAGGGCAGTCAGAGTGAAATTAATACAAATAGCCACAAAAATACCGGGTAAGATCTCAAACCAACCTTGTCAAAACGTCCTTTCATCTAAGCTAGCGAATTACAATTAAAATAAGTGATTAGTATTAAGTAAAATCCATTCGTTTCATGAAATACAAAATAACACGACCGCGATACCGACAGAATCCGCGAAACTAAGTCACCGACCGAGTCACTTTTAACCGGAAATTAGCATAATTGACTCACGTAGTCACGTTAAATCTTGTCGAAAATCACGACGGTCGTAATAAATAATGGCGAAAAATAATCATACGAGAAAGAGGAAATTTTTTGCACCGTGTAAATTCAAAAAAAAAAAAAAAAACTACTTTAGAAATGAAAAAGTATAAATTAATACTTTCTCAGATTGTTGATTTGTACACGGCCTTATAGACAAATCCGAAAGTTCTTATTTCTTAGACATTTTGACAAGTCGTTAAAATAGAGTCGAAAAGTGATTACGTCATCCATAAGCTAAGTATTAGCGGTACCGCCTATTCTTAGCTTACGAATTCATAAGCTAAACATGACGTTCCTAACCGGTTAATGCCACCTATTCTTAACTTATAAGTAGTTTTTTTCCCACGGCCCGTGCGAGCTTAAAAAATTTTTTTAATGAAAAATAATCACGGATTCTTGAATCGGGAACAAAGCAGAATATTTTCACGTAAACGAAAAAATTCCAGACCCAGTATTAAGAAAGTAGGAAGTGACGTCACACTTTTCGACTCTATGGAAACCATAACGGCTTTTTGTGTTACGCCCCGAAACATCGCTGCGCCATCATCGTCTGTTCTTGAAACTGAAATCTGAGAAGGGTACCTTCCGGATTTGTTTATAAAGCCGTGCTATTGACTTAATTCGAGATAATTCAGCCCTTCAATTTTTTAGAGCTGTGAAAATTATTCAGAGAAATTATGTTACCTACATATAAAGCCAATTAGGTAAAAAATCATGGTTTCAAAGAGTGTAGTATATGAATTATCTATATTGCAGAAAAAAATTAAAGAGAAACAGGTGCTTCAGGATGAACTGGACCAAGTCAATAAAAATTTTGTTAAAACATGATAGCTTCCATATATGTATATATGCTTTCAGCTTAAATTTATTGCAAGAAAACAGTTGGGAACTTTGTCAAGCTTTCTTCTTCTCAGTTGCGGGGTTTAAAATTGTTCATTCACAACTAAGAGGTAAAGTTACAAAAAAATCTTTGTTATAAATTTTTGACAAAACTGTAATTTCAGTATTATTTGGCTTACAGAATTAGAATGCTTTTATAATTTCAATGGCATATCGTAAAGAATGATTTTACAGTTTTGTATGTGCATCAGAGTAGGACCAGGTCCATAAAAATTGTTTTTGAAAAAAGAGCTTCCTAACATAGTAAATTGGTTATCAATGAAGAATCATGGACAAGATTTATGGACTTTGTTGAGCTTACTCTGAGGTACAAAATATATAATCAGCACTCAGCAAGACCCTGTGATATGCTGTATATTTCTCCTTTGCTTAATATATAGAACAAAAGAGCCAAATCAGGTAAAGCTAAACATAGTAGCTGTGCAATTATTTAAAAGTAATGAGAATCCAATTGGAAATTTTTCAGTCAAAAAAATCATACTTTTTTCAATAACTAAGAGGGGATCAGAAGTATGAAAATCTATGCTTACATGGGTTAGAGAATTTAAAGATCCTCATCCCAAACATTCTTATCCTGAACTTATTTTCAGTTTTCTGATCTTTTCCATTCCTTTTCAAACCCAGATCCTGGTCTTAATTTTGGGGCAGAGCATAGTTGCGCCCCGCGGTCAGTTTCAATGAAGGCACAGTTGCGCCCCGTTCTTGGCAAGGCATAATTGCGCCCCGTAAAATTAATCCCCTTAAAAATTTATTCCTAGTTGCGCCCTTTTGTTGACAGAAAAAAAAAAAGAAATTCAAATTATAAAATAACATATATTTGTATCCGTTTTAAAATTTCGAAATTTTTTACATATCAACATTTTCGGGCGTTTCGATTTGATTAATTTTATCAGCTATTTTTTTATAATGATAGCTATAGCGTTTAACGTATGTGTATCTGTCAATTTCCTTTTTTTTATAGTTTGTCAAATTTTTTGCAAGAAAATCTAGTCTTTTCATGAAACATAAACTCCATTGTTAATTGAATTAAAATAATTCATAAATAATAAAAACACCCGTCTGCTTGAAGAAGAGTAATACGAAATGAATACGTTGTATCAAAAATGGTTATTAATAATTAACTCAAGTAAAGACGTGCGCTTGACTTACACATGACCATTTCGTTGAAATATTATTTTCATCTTTTAATTCTTATCAATGTGCTACTTTTCATTAAATTTTTTTTTTACCTGAAGATTTGCAGGTAAAATTTAATGGGGCGCAACTGTGCTATCAAATTTAAGGGCCCATAAAATAACGGGGCGCAACTATGCCATGAAATTCCAGAAAACTGGCCGCGGGGCGCAACTAGAACATACCCTAATTTTGATCCTCTTTCCTATTCTGATTGATTTTGATAATCTAATCCCGATTCCAGTCTTTTTGAATGTACTTGGCTTCCTAAATACCCCAATCCCTTCATTTCCTACGTAACCCCTGACTCCTTTCTTTATTAAGCATATGAAATCAAACCAGATGTCTAATACATATTAACTTCCTAAAGGAAATGGATATTACAAAACTTTGGTTTTCAAATATCGGACGATGAGAGAGGCGAGTTATATCATTCAATAGGTGATTGAAACAATCTTTGTGTGATTTCGCCTTTTGCCGATTTGTCTTGTGAAGCAAACTATTTCACATCCGGGAAAACTTAATGAGTTTCTGAAATGCTCCTAACTTATTGTAGTACACCGGAATCTCATTATTTGTTATTACCATCTTTGATTAAGTGCTCCACTTGAAAATTATCTCTTCATCCGTAATGAATTTCCCTTTCTGATTCCGGGGAGCATTTCGACAAATCAAGAAAAATATACTTTTTTTTTCCTTTGGATTGATAAACAAACTCGATCTTTAATGGCCGATTTTTTGATCATCTCTAAACTAAAGGGGGTGGAAATGGGAAAAAGTTTTTTGCAGGTAAGGCCAAATTTTTTTTTTTTAATGAAAAATTCCAACCTCATAACTAAGTGGAATAAATAGAACTTTACTCACTAGGTTTGCTGCATGTCATAGGCAGTTTTGATTGGGAGAGGGGTGAAAAATTTGACTACTCATAATTATGTAATATTTGAATTACCTGTAATTAGTTAATTAGGATGAGGATCAGGATTAGAATTGGAATAAAGAAGACTAAAATTTTTTAAAAATCAAGATCGGGAACAGGAAAAACATACGAGGAAAAGGTTGAAAAAAAAAGATGAAGAGAAAAGCAGAAAAAGATTAGAAAAAAGATTATAATCAGAATATGAGAAGCTGATAGTGTCTATACCGAATAATTCCCAAAATTATACTCTTCCATATTTGGGAATTTTCCCAGGGATTTTTGGGTAAATCACGAAAAATAATCAGAATTGAAAATTTTTTTGAGCATTCCGAATTTGTCAGGGCAGAATTTATATCATCTTTTAAATGTAATCGAAAATGCACATCCTAAACAAGAGATTTTTGAAATTTTAATAAATCCTGTTGTTCGAAGAAATGCCCTCCATGAGTTTTATTCCTCAAGAGGAAGCTGCTCTTTTGCACCCGAAAAAAAAAGGAAAAGGAAATATTTAATAAATAGCGCTGAAAAGAATGCGGATAATAAAGAGGAGTCGGTCAGTTAGATGCAATAAGAGTATCTTCCTGTTCAGGTGACACTGTTGTTCAAAGAACTTCAAATATTTGCTGACATCAAAGATTAGATGCTGCGATAGTGAGCAAAGTATAATAAACAGCTTTTCACGGAGTTACAAGAGATAGAAAGCTTTTCACTGCATCATTGATCACATTTGCCTTATTTGTTCCTTTTTTTTCCTCTTTCTTTTTTTTCCTTTGAAAAGATTTTCCTCTTTTTTCTTTCTTTTCATTAAAAAAAAAAAAAAAAAAAAAAAAGGAGAAAAAGTAATAAAATATATTGACTACCATTATGGTAAAAAATGCAAATAATTTCGTGAAAGGAAATAACACCTTTAAAGTGACGTGCGTTAAAAAACGGGATTTCACAATAGAAATTTTTTTTTTGTAATGAAAAAATACTCACCTGACGTCCTCTTTTAGAATTTTTAATCCTTCTTCTGCGACCAAATCGATTTTGTTTATTATGATTAAATCCGCCAGAGCCACTTGCCTGAAAATAAGGAAAATTCATTATTAAAAAATTATAAAATCAGAAAATATGAAATATGTCAGCAAACAAGTTAATAAGTTTAGTTACGTAGCGATTTTGTTTATGAAATTATGTAAATTTGGTAGCTAAATGAGGGTTTTCAAGTATCAAAATGGCGTTTTCTTGACAAGTTGACAAGCAAACAAATATCTCAACCCCTTTATAATAAGACTTAATTTACAGATTCAGTGGTGCTTTATAAAGGCGGGTCTAAACGAGCCTAGGCACGTTCCAAAAAACAAAAATATCTTAAAAATTTGTGAATGCTTAAAAAGCAGAATCTGGCCAATGGGGGGAATTCGGAGTTCCCTGCGAATCGGTTATTTATCTACCGGTACTTGGACGGCATCTTTGTTGCCATTGACTTAATACATCCTAATTTCTTTATTTTTGTCAGAATTGTCTGAAATTTTGCACAGCGGGGTAAAATGGAATGCTGATTTATACAGAGTCAGAATTTCGATTAGATTAAAATCCAAAATGTCGGACCGTCGATTTTAAAATTATTAGCTAACTTTATAATCAATGCAACTTAAATACCTGTTCTATTTTTTCTAATTAACAAGGGACATTTGCTGATCGATGTGAAAAGGACGTCATTTTCATGTCGATCCGTATGAGGTTGGTGACCTTGTGCCGTTAGGAGGATGGCATGTTTTTCGGTGGCCCGGGACCGAGTTGTCCCAATAACACGTGTGGGGTTTTTGGCTAGTCCCCCATCGGGCGCCTCTCCAGGTGGCGGATAGGGGAACGCTCTCCAAAATAGAAGAGTATGAGGATTTACTCCTCAGGCGGACCAAAACTAGCCACAACAGAACAGCACGTGAATCAGTTTTCTTAATTTTTCAGGGAAAAAGCATGAAAAAAGGCTAAAAAAGACGCGAACTTAATTAAACTTATTATGTGGACAGGAGTGCACCACCGGTTGCCTAATCCACACAGTGTAGAACGAATGAATAGGGGGATGGTGTTTAAGGACCAGGGCACTTTGAGACTATATGGCCTTCAGCCCAAAACTAATTCCCGGACGATGGGCTAACTTGTAATTTAAAAATTTCGGAGCCAAAAAATTGAGCCCCTATGCACAAGCACAGTGCACATTTACTTTCCTAAAATCACTACCAGTATTTTTTGAAATATTATTCACCATTTTCAAAACAAAAAAAAAAGTTTTATCCTTAATTAATGAGTTTGTTTTATAATTCAATAAAAAAAATCATAACGAGCCTTGAAAAGAACCCCAAAAAAATCCTTGTAAAATTTTCCGGTTAATTTCCGAACCGTTGGATTGAGAAGTCGGGCTCCGTGGTGATTTCATTTTTTTTTCTCTTTCTCTCCTTCCCTCCCTCCTCTTTTTCTCCACCTCGCTCTCCGGGAAAGGATGAAAAATACAAGAGGAAAAGAATGATTCGATTACGGTAATCTAATCGTATCCCGTTGTTCACAACCCAGGACTTTTTTTTTCTCCGGGTTTGATATTTTTCAAAGTAGAAAAAAAATGTCATTCCCATTCAAAAAAATAATATCCGGAAAAATCGTTTTTCCATTTCGTTGTTTAATCCTTTTTATTTTTCTGAATTTCGAGAAACAAAAAAAAAAAAAAGAGAGAAGAGAGAGATTCCGGAGATAAAACACGTTCATTATAAATATTATATCTCACAAAGAAAATAAAAAATGGAAACAAAAAAAAAGTTGAATTATCCGCAAAAAAATGTAATCTTTTTCTTTTATGCGATTGCTATTGTAAGCAAAAAAGAAAAATTGTTTTTTATTTTCGCGATTAAATATTTTTGACGTGTGATTGTACAACTTTTTCAACCTCTTTCAATCGAAAGTCTGCTTTCTTCATAGAATCATTTCTGGCAGAATATCGCCTTAGCTTTTATTCATAGAATTAGCTGACTACCGAAAGGCAAAAAATTAGTGGTGAGCGGTGATTCATAAATTACGTAAGCATTGTTTAGAGCTGATTTGGACTCTCCTTTTACCGTAGAAATTTTTCTACCTTCTTTTTAGTAGATTTTTGACTCCCCTCCTCTACCCCCGGTGCCTTCTTAAGAAGATTCAAAAAACATTAACTTATAATTTTAGAGACTTCATCCTACCTAAATATGCTTACATAATTTATAAACGACCATTAAGGGAACGTTCAAGTATTACGTAAGATGTTTTTTCGGGTTTTTAGACCCCCTCCCCCCCTTTCGTAAGGATTAGTCAGATTTCTTTGACCCCCCTTATTATATTACGTAAGATTTTCGCTGACCCCCCCTTTTTTTGTAGCACCAATTTTAAATTGGAGTAAAATTTTTCTCCAACCTAGCCTAGACTGAGTTCATTTCTTTATTTCTGTAAGAAAATTGTAACAGAAAATTAGTGTTATATCGTAGAGAGAACGCTGAATGCATCCAAAAAACCCGATCTTTATTTTTCAAAAATTAGGGTAAAAAAAAATTCAAATTTTTTTAAATATTCAAAAAAAAAAAAAAAAAAAAAAAAAAAAGGAAACTAAAATTAATTTTTTGAAATAAAAAAATATTCTGAACAATAAATTATAATAGGAATTCTGACGTAAGATTTTCCAAACCCCCCCCGATGTAAGAAATCAAATTTCGAGTACCCCTCCCCCCTTCCGGTCTTACGTAATACTTGAACGTTCCCCAACGCAAAAAAGCGTTTTTCATTAACCCATCCCGATCGGTGCCATGACTACCCCATGGCTGGTCATTTTTTAAAAATAATTCCAAGTACTTGGAACCCTAAAGCAAAAAATATTAACAAAATTTATTTGCCCCACATTTCTGCAGTATAGGCAACCCGCAATGAACTTATTTTTTAAAAAATGGAAGCTCCTGCATTACAACGCGAAAGAAATTAAAAATTGATGTTCATATGCTTTTAAGGTCGCTTATTTAAAAACATCTTATCATAATTTTGATGGGCCCTTTCACGGGACCTATGCAATTGGGGCCTTTTTTAATAATCGATGAAAATACAGACATAAACTCAAATTTATCAATAATTTTTACTAGCTTCATAAGCTAAGCATGGATGGACAAAATGTTCATAAGCTAAATACAGGATATCTTATTTTTTTAATTTTGACAATTTGAATTCTACTATGAAATAAGCATTTAAATTAATGAGCAAAAAAACATAATTTCAAATCAAAAAAATACTCCCATAAGCTTTTCATGGAAATCAATTTTTCTCTCCAAGTTTAAAACCTATTTTTTGGCCAAATATGGTCAGAGTTGCAGCTACATGAAGTATTGGATCACTAAGTTCGCCTAAAAATAGTACCATATCCCTAGGGATAAGCCATCCCATAAGGGCCATTTTAATTCAGAGACGGGAGCCCCATAAATAAGCCCATGCATGAAAATATTTGAAAAACTTCTGTAGTTTTTTTGAAAAATTTTTGCCTGGACCAAACGTAACTTAATTAAAAAACATTTTTTTTCTTTTTTAGAGGTGGAAAAACCCTTAAAATCGATCGAAGAACAATTAAGGTGTGATTAAACGAAAAATTTTCCATGAATATATTTCGACAGGAGGAAACAGAAAACATATAAGCTCCATTTGAGATTGGATCCCCTTGGGCTATAATAACGATGGAAAGCAATTAGAAGCGTTGTACCGAGTACCGACCAATACTCTTCTGTGTACTTTGTTTGTATGCTTTGAGCTTTGCTTCAGACCCTTAAGCTAACACGGCGTCAGCAAACATATCATCATCATCATTATGTTTTCTAAAAAAGAAAGAAAAAAAAGGGGAGGTTTCATCTGTAAACATTTAAAACACAAGAAACTCCTTCATTAACGGAGTTATTCTTTCTTGCAGAGTTGAGAAGCGATGCAAGTTGCATACACGCTAAAAGGAAGGCGCAAACGGTTTTTAACATTAAAGAAATGTAAGATCGTAAAAATATGCTGCATATTCTTAAGAGAAGTTAAAGATATTTATAGAAGGTCGGGAGTGATGAAAATTCCCATTTATTGGAAATTTATTTTTTTACCAGTTATTTTCCTGGTAATTTATCTGTTCTAATTAGAATTTATATTTTATTCGTGGAAACTTATTTTTCTAACGGACTTGTCACCATTTTTTTTTTCACAAGAGGAGATCTATTATATCAGTTTTCATTTCCGCTATTAATAGAAACCTGAATAATTCCTTAATTTTTTCCTCAAAAAAGAAACTTCCTTCTCCCCTTTGTCATTTTTTTAAAGAAAATAAATTCTACTAATTTTTCCAAAAAACGTTTGTATCTAACCCAGGCAAGAATTCCTGAAAATCCTTCATAAAAATTGAATTGCATTTACGGAACGTTTGAAACCATTACAAGTTGCCTATACGTTTGCAGGAAGGAGCCATCCATTTTTGCCATAAAAGGAAAAAAAATCCCTCTCATTTTTTTTTCTGTTCCCCATCGCTGCTGCTTTTTTCTTCCGCTCCTTGTCCCATTATAAAAAGTCTTTTTTGCACACGAATAAACTGGTAACCCTTTTAAAAATTTTCTTTTTGTATTTTTTTTTGCAAACATAACAACAGATCGAGAGGTTTATTTATTTTTGCTCTCTTTAAAAAAATAAATTTCGCTACAAAAACTTTTTAATTACCTTACGGCTTCGTTGAACTTCCCCATCCGCTCGGCTGCTTTTCCGTCAGGAAATACAACTTTTCCACCAAGTTGCTAGCGGAAAAAAAAAGAAAAAAGAAAAAACATAAATAAAGATTTTCTCGTACGAAAAAACACAGTCGCTTGGAAATTTTTAGTAAAATAAAAAAAATTTAAAAAAAAGAAACAAAAAAATGAAAATTTTGGCCGAGTATACACAATTTGGATTAGTTTTAACTGATTCCAGGAAAGTAAATAAATTCCCGAGCTTTTTTTGGAGGGGCAATTCCTAAGGAAAGAAAATTTGAATTTTGAGCGATAAACAAAAATCCAAGGTTTTCCCAAATATTTACATGTCAAAAAATGAATTACAGGAGTAAAAATTGAATTTTAAGATGAGAAAAAAAAATCCGAAAGAACAATAAATTTTGTAGGCCTAAAAGGCAATAAATTTCCAGGACCGTAACTTAATATAGGAGCAAAATTAAAGGGTCGCAGGAAAAGGTTTACTTTTTTACGATTTTGACAGTTTCCTTGTATGACAGAGTCAGGGGTCCCAAATCAGAATCCCGAAAAAAATTATTAAAAAATCAAAGTAATGTAAGCAATGAGGGGGTGACGCAAATGCATTCGAAATACTTAAATGAATAACTTTTCGGAAAAATGAATTTCCAGTAAAAAAAAAAATAAATTTCTAGTAAAAAAGAATATTTTTAGCAAGAAAAATAAATCCCCAGTCAAAAAATTCATTCTCTAGCAAAAAAAATAAATTCCCAGTCAAAAAAATAAATTTCTAAAAAAATAAATAAATAAATTCGCAGTCGAAAAATAAATTTCTAGTAAGAAAAATCTCTTAAAAAAAAAAAAAAAAAAAAAAAACATCATTCCCAGTCAAAAAAATAAATTTCTACAAAACAAAAAAATAAAATTTAATGTCGAAGTAGCTTAGTGGTAGAGCAATCGTCATGAAAACGAGAGGTCGATGGTTCCATTCCAACTTCGCCACTTCGATTTAACTTTTCAACTGATTTTCTAGGTTTATCTTATATAGTTCGGGAACTTATAATCGTGATTTTTCTTAATAAATCATGTATCCCGTTAAAAATAAAATAAAGATCATCAATTAGGATCGAAAATAAAAATATCTTTAAAAAAAATTAAAGCATTCCCACTCAAAAAAATAAATTTCTAGCAAGAAAAAGAAATTCCATTCCCAGTCAAAAAAACAAATTTCTACAAAAAAAATAAAATAAATAAATAAATTTACAGTCAAAAAAATGAATTTCTAAAAAAATTAAATTCACAGTCAAAAAATAGATTTCTAGTAAGAAAAATAAATTTCTACTAAAAAAAATTCAGAGTTAAAAAAATGAATTTCTATTAAGAAAAATAAATTCCTAGTCAAAAAAATAAATTTCCAGTAAGAAAATTTGCGGCAAAAAAAATCTTTCCGAGGAAAATTTCCGCTCTACGTACCAAAGAAGCGAAAATTGATGAAAATGACTTAATTTTACGGTACGGGAAAGTCATAATACACAAATATGTAAGAGGAAAATAAGGGAAGGAAGAAAATAAAAATCTTTAAAAAAGATCAAATGAAATTTTCTCCTCTGACTCAGAGCAAACAAAGGACAATAGAAAAGCTTGTAATGAAACACTTTGTAAACGACAGTTGCAACATCTTGACAGATTATTATTTGTTCCAAAGAATACAAATATATCAGGGGGGGAAAAAAATTCGTTTTTTATCAATCGAATAAAATGACAACTTCGATTGACTCCTCTTCATTTTCTGACTCATAAGCACGACAAAAACAAAAGGAAAATATTTTAAAAAACGATATGGGAGGCAAAAAGAAACACTTGCGAACTGAAAAACTACAAAAATTCAGAAAAAATAACAAACACGTGTTTTTGTTTTCCTTTTTTAAAAAATTCAAAACATTGAAAAGGAGGTTGATAAGGGTAAGATACAGATCCCTTTACTAGTTTATCACTTAAATTTTTCTGAGAAGTCGGCAAGTCATATATTATTTCGATTTTTGGAGTTAAAAATGCGTCAGCACAAAAAAAATATCAACAATGTTCTTTTGTCGTTGTTGCATTCTCCTTCTTTCAACGTCATCGTCACATCAACTAAATTTAAAATTTATAACACTTGTTACAATTTAATACTTTTCAGTCAAAAAAAAAAAAAAAAAAAAAATTACACAATGCGATTGAAAACAAACTGAAATGGTGATCCAACACATGGAACCCTGAGGCGTTTTTGAAAATATTGTTTTTAAAAATATATTATTGGAATGATGTAATTTGAGTTTCTTAAATAATCCGTTACGGTTGCATATATTTTACATTTTGATATATTTAATTTTAGATATTTGAATTTCAACGATGAATTTAATTAATGGGTCTAGTCCTACTTATTTGGTTACCCGTTTTGTAAATGAAACCGCCGCTAATGAGCACATTTTAAATCCATAAATCGCAGACTTTTTTGTAGGAGCGCTCGTCCTACCAATCTTTTATTTCCTCCCCCCCCCCCCCCCCCCCGGAAAATTTTTATAACGCAAAAGGCGGCAGAGGTCAAACCTTAATCTAAAATCGGGGTGACTGTAATGCAACTAGGACAAAATATTTTATATTCGAGCTTTAAGCTTCTCAATTGTACCGGTTTAAAAATTTGGGCAAAGAAAAAAAAATGAAAATGAAGGTCTAAATTTCTATTAACCCTTTCCCGGATGCGGCTTTTGGTGAAAAGGATTTTTATGACGGCTGATTTTGGGAGTATTTTTTGAAAAGTTTCAAGCAATTTCAAAAAATAGTTATGCAAGCCGCCGTGCTCTCACGTTTTTTTTTTTAGAGTGAAGCATCAGACATGGTTATGATCCGGTTTAAAAACTCCTCCTTAAGCTTTCAATGATTTTCCGAAAATTATCCGGAATCGTATATCCACGGTACCGTAAACTGGGGTGAGATTGACCGGCCTAAAAAAAGTTAGTAGCCACGGTTAAATTATGTTTTCATTAAATAAAATTACTAGAGGATATCCCTTTCTTTCCCCTCTAACAATCAGATTTTAAAAAATTCAGCCAGAACTACCCTTTTTTAGACCGGTCAATCTCGCTCCGCCGGTCAATCTCACCCCAGTTTACGGTAGCCGTCGGGAAAAAATTAAGATTAGGAAACTAGCCACTTATTATTTTACAAAAAAGTTGTCAAAACTTGACTTTATAGGAAGATTGGGATTCAAAAGAACAGGCATTCGAACGCAAAATTTGAAATCTTATCAAATCACCCTAGGAGCCCTGGGAATCCCCCGCCTTGGGACCAGAGATATTTTCGGTAAATGTTGAATCTTATATGAAAGCTTGTTGGGAGTTTTCTCGAATCATACCTTAGGTACCAGAATGTTCCTTATTTTGGCAACTTTCGAATTTGAAAATGTATATCCAATCCTGGGTCACCAATAATCTCTAAATTTTTTTTTTTTTTTTTTTGATTTTTTGGGCAAAAGAAAACTGCGCTGACTTGAGCTTAAAGTTCGGAAATATCCCATAAGAGCAAAAAAATCGATAATTTTTTATTTTTGTGCGAAAAAGCGGTTATTTTCTATCGAAAATTTTGAGTAGATCAAAAATCTGAAATCCGATTTTTTTTAAATGATCTCTGCCCTTCCCCCCTTCGGTTTTTGAGCCAGAGGCCAAATCAAGTGGAAAACTAAGGACTGCTATTTTACGAATTCTTGAATTTCGATGAACCTACCCCCTAATTCTTTTACAGTAACCGAGAGAAGATTCCCCCAATTTTTTCAAATTTTTTAGATGTCCCCGACGACTTAAAAATTTCGGAATTCCCGTTAAGATCGAAAAATCTTATGTAAAAACGGTTGTTCCCTATTCGGATTTCTATGCAGATCAGCGCCGGCTTTAGGCATGTGCCTTCCGTGCCCATGCACAGTACTGTCCAAATTTTAGGGCGCAAATATGAATAAGAAAAATGAAAAGAGAAAATATTTGAGATGTTAAAACTATTTTTTAATTTTTTCCCCTTTATTTCTCGGGATTTTTTTTTTCCTGAAGGGGGTGTTGTAAAATAAATTTGAAGCATAGGGTGCCAAAATTTGTAAAGCCGGCGCTGATGCAGACCACGAAAATAGAGTTAAAAGTTAAAAGTTATAATCTCATAGGTTTCGGTGAAAGAGGCCGAAACAAGTACCTAAAAAAAATATGAAAGTAAAAATATGCTAAAGCCAAAATTTTTTTCGAAATCCTTCAAATTTTTGTCCTCTAGCACGGTAATCGTTTGTCATAAATAAGTTCTAACTTCATTTTTTTTGAGATAACTGATATTTGATTTTTGACAAAAAATCAATGTTTTTCAAAAACGAAAGAAAAAAAAAATTATTGGTTTTTTTGCTTTTATGGGATATTTCCTTAATTTTAAGCTCAAGTCGGTTTTCCGTTGCCCCAAAAATCTAAAAAAAAATTAGGTGTTATTAGAGACCTAGGTAGCACCGATCTGTAGGGTACACATTTTCAAACTCACAAGTTGCCAAAATAAAAAAACACTTTTTTATATTTATCACATATTTTTCCATTCTGCACTTTACGGCACTGACTCAAATTAAAACAATGTTTAAAAAAAAAAAAAAAAAGAATTAGGACTAGTCATGAGGTTTGGAAAATTCATGTATAAAAAAAAAAAGCGACCTTGAAAATTTGGATCGTAAACAAGCTTTCTTTTCGTCTTCCATTTCGTCATCACTCATCATGTTTTTTTTTTTTTTTTCCAAAAGTCCGGGAAATGGCGACAATTCTATATGGTTAAATGATTTGTTAATAAGGTCGCACGTGAAATCGCAACATCACAATGAATTAACATAAAAATCCTCCTAACAAAGGGAAATGGACAAGAGCGTTATCTCCCAGGAGTCATTCTTCCATGCGAGAGCCAACAATATTCACTTTTTTTAACACTTCAGGGCCGTAATAAAATGAAGATTTTAATCTCATCAAAACGATATTTGCTAAATGGCATATCCTACACCATTGTCACAACGAATAATATGAAAATTGCTAAAAAGTCTGCTTGGGTAGACAAGGAAATGTGTTACTATGAAACATTTTTAAGAAAAAAAAAAAACTATTAATAACAACGAATCTCTCGGTCGACAACATTGAAAAAAAAAAAAAAAGAGAAAAAACTAGTTTTTTCAGTTAGGTAATGTGTTATGCAAAAAGCAAACAATATGATATGAATGGAGCATTTAACAGGGTCAAGTTTGCAATTTTAAAAAAAAAGTGCATTTCGAAGATGCATTAGAAAAAAAAAAAGTTGCGTGCACGCGGAAATTAAATGAGAAATTATGCATTTTCTGCTAAAAAAAAAAAAAAGAGATAAGCAGGCTCGGACTTGTCTGAGAAGAGGCACTTTCTCGGGGAGCTTACTCTACACCGGGACTTTTCTTTCGGGGGAGCTTCATCCCTATCCCATCTGTTAGGGATACCCAAAAACATGCTTTATGGCCCCGCATTATTTTCCCGAATTTTCCAGAACCCCGGAGTTAAAAAGGGCTGATTAATCACCAAGTGAATTCAAAAACAAAAAGGGATCGTAAACCGCTCCAAAAATTAAACGGTTCGGTTCGGTTTCTATTTCAGTTGAAAAATTGATTTCGGTTTGGCTTCGGTTAAAATGTTGTCCACATGCGAAGGTTCGGTTCGATTTGAATACCGATCCAAAATTTTTTGAATAAGGTTCGGTTCGGTTCGGTTTTTGAAATTAACTGGGTTCGGTTTCGTTTCCGTTTGGTTTGTTTTAACAAATGAGGTTCGATTTCTGTTAAACCTCCCCGGTTTCGATTCGGTTTCCCGTTTAAAACCCAATTTTTTCTTGACAAAAACCCGGTTTCGGTTTGGTCCGGTTTTCTAAAAATTAACGGTTCGGATTCGATCTTGGCTCGGGTTTTTCATGCCCAGATTTGTATTCGGTTTCGGTTCGGTTTTTCAGAGAGAAAAATTCGGGTTCGGCTCGGTTTGGTTTGCAATCCCTGGAAATTAAAAAAAGTATCAGGGAAATCAAAAAAATTACAACATCTCAATAGAATTTTAAAGATTTTAAAGCGAGGAAAAAAAGAGGTTTGGGGCTTGGGCCGAAAAATCGGGAAAAATAATAAAAACGAATTGAAAAAAAAAAAAAAAAAAAAAAAAAAAAAAAAAAAAAAAAGCATTAAGGGGATGCTTGCTTTAGCGTTGTTTTGAGCGCTGTCGGGGAGGCGGGGTAGGGGCAGTAAGCCATCTCTTTTTTTTTTTTTTTGTTTCGTTAGTTACCCTTAAAAAATAAATAAATAAATAAAATAAAATAAAGATAAATATTAATAAATGAAAAAAAAAATGGGGAGGAAGTGCCCCTTTTTGCCCCCCCCCCCTTCAGAAAAACTGACGTAATTTTTGAAATCTACGACCCCAAGATCTAGGAAACGAATATAAACAGTTACAGTCCGAAAAATTTAAAAAAATAAACAGTTACTTTTCGAATAAAAAAATTCGAGGGGGACACTGTAGCTCCCCAACGAGTCGGCCGATTTCGCTCAAAATCAACTGGGACCTAGATCTTGTTGAAAGGTTTCTAAATACCGAATTTCACCCTTCAGTGTTTATCCGTTCTTGAGATAACTGGGGCACAAGCTTTTCTGACAGACATGTTCAGCTTTCTTCCTGAGAATCACGGAAAAACCGAAAAAATTTCAAAATTTGCAAAAATGGAAAAGTTAATTTTGTTACGAACGCAATGCTTTAGCATGATGTATATAATGCTAAAGCAAAAAATTTGCAATTTTTTTGGTGCAAACCACGTCTAGGTCTCCGATCATCGTGTGATAATCCGGAGGATGACCGTTAACTTAAGTCTAAATAAAGCCAAGCTCATATTTCCATTCTTCCGTGGGACGAGGCGAACCGTTTTTTTTTTCCTGGAAAATGATACGTAAACTCATTAATTATATCCGAATCTCATTATTGTCGTCTACGGTCAATCATAAATTCGGAAAACAGATCCGTGTATTTCATTCAACGGTTCATTTATTACAAACGTTCTGAGAATAAACAAACACAAGAGTTCAAGTCGACCCTTTCTTAATATTGTTTTCTTTGATTTAAATAAATTAATGTGACGGTAATATCCTGACGGTTGAATTATGATATTTTATTTTTTATTTTTTAATTTTTTCGTATTTCGAACCCGTCCAAAACTTCGAAACTCACCGTACACTACCTCAATGTCAAGGAGGTCGTTTTTGTTAAGTCTTTAAACAATATCTTTTTGAGAGATGAGATTCGATTCTCGAATACAAGAGCGTTAAAAAAAAAATCACAGTCATGGAAAAATTAAAAAAAAGAAAAAAATTCGGCAAATAAAATTGCAAACAAAATCAAGGTTATCACCTACGAAAATTTAAATGTTGATGGGGCCCACAGCTTCGAAATTTCTACAATTCGAATAAGAACACCAGGGGGGGGGGTCTGGATTTTTAAGTTGGGCAGTTATGAAATATTGATGAAATATTCTGCACATGAAAACCAAAACGTCCAATTTGAAAAAAATCAAAATGGGAGCTATTTATTTATTTTCCGGAATAAACGACGGGTTCGGTGTACACTTTATCTTGCATTACCTTTGCATTAGATGAAGCACCGCTTCATTAGGTGCAACTTCTATGCATTACTTTGCATTTCCATTGTTCGCATCACTTGCATTATCACTGCATTATTTGCGTTACTTTGTTTTTTTCTATTCTGGCCTTTAACCCTTAGAACCTTCTCTGACGGAATTTATTTCAGGATTTGACTCAAAAATCTTTTCAGACCCAACCAAAAATAAATATTAAAGCTCAAATATAGAGCTTTCATTAAATAATTCCAAGCCTCTATCTTTGAAGGGGCTGCAATTTTTAAAAAAATTATTGCCGTCGAGAAACATGAAAATTTTAGACAAGCCTGACTGTGAGAAAGGGATTAGGATCGAATTTTAAAATTTCCTTAAGAGGTAGGGGTAAAGCCTAAAATATTTTTTCACGCATAGAAATCGTAGTTAAATATGTAACGGTAAGCTTTTTTTTTTTTTTCAGGGACAGATCTCAAAACCGAAAAAAAAAAACCTTGATAAGATCATCTTTAAAGGATAATTGCGGATTTGCTAAAAAGTGGCCGAAATTAACTTTTTAAAAAGATTCTCGTTCTTTCACGGTGCTTGGGGACAGGATTATTATTTTTGTAAAATGACAATAAAAATGGACTTGATTAAGTGATTGGGAAAGTGAAAGGAACCAAAATGATGCTAAGCGAAATATTACTGATCCAGTTTATGAGTCAATGGCAAGGATGCGATTTATTTTAGGCAATTCTGGAAATTCAAACAAAAATACGCAAGACTTTAGTTTTTGAGATCGTAAAACGCGAATAGGTCTACGAGAGATACTGGCAAATGAAAGACCGTTTTAAAAAAATTCCGTTAATTTAAATCAAAAAAATGTTTTCAGTCCCAGAAGTGGTGCAGAAATATATTCAGAAATTCATCTAAAGGAGCTTCAAATGCCCGGTTACACCTACTTCAGCTTGCCAAAATTGCGTTTTTAATTCCTATGAATTCCCATACAAAATTTTCAGCCCTCATAGGCATTCGGATTTTTAAATAAATAAATTTACAGGAGTGCCAAAAATTTACATTTTTTTAAAATACCAAGACTGCGAAAGCCCGGCAAAGGTGCACGGCATTTTTGTCAGAATCGGCATCTCGGCAACGACGCCAGAATCGAAAATCTAATTTGCTTTTAATCGAATAAAGCAGAATGGGAAATAGAGGCAAAAGGTTTGCTGAAATCGGGATCGGGGTCGGAATTAAGAGACGGAATCGGCATCGGCATCGGCATCAGCATCCCGAAAATTAATTCATAGAAACGTCATCAAAATCTTCGTCAGCATCAGCCAATTTTGAAAAGTTAATTGAAATACCAATCAAGGCTACAATTCCGATCTTGATTTTGATTCTGATTTGGAATCCGAATTTTAATAAAAACATGATAACTGCAACAACGCTAAAAGTTCGGATTTTTCGAAATTTTTTTTGAAATTCGGATTTTTTCGGATTCGAGAATCCCAATAGAAACCTTCAAATCCAGCGTCAGGAAAAATGTGAAAAGAAAATTGCTTGAGAAATCTCGATGCGAGAATTCTCGAGACTAACCTTACAATCAACAATAATCGAATCCTTTCGGAAATTTTGTCACGCGGAAAGCGGTTACATGAATCCGTTTCAAAAATTTTTGGTGATGTTCGATGTTATTTTTGGGGGTCTATTATATTTTTACATATATCAGTGGCCGAGTAGCCTTATCAAAAGGGTATTTCCAGGTATTTTTATTTTTGAAAAATTTTGGAACAAAAATAAAATACATGAATTAAAAAAATTATTTGTGTAATAAAAAGTATTTTAAAAAATGTTATCTATAGGTATGCAATCGTTTGTTAAAGTTGGGACTTAAAATTTCAAATCGAAACAGTCCGAAGAAGCGTGGAAGCATTGTGACGTCATATGTCAATATCGTTCTGCGGAAAATTTGTCATAGAATGCGAAGCTTTTAAAACCTAGCCACCGCATTCTTGGAAACTTTTTTTCGGACAGAACGATATGAACATATGACGTCACAACGCTTCAGCGCTTCTTCGGACCGTTTTGATTTAAAATTTTTAAGTCCCAACTTTAACAAATAATTGCATACCTACAGATAACATCTTTTTTTACTTTTCATTACACAAATAATTTCTTAATTTCATGTACTTTATTTTTACTCCAACATTTTTCAAAAATAAAAATACCTGAAAATACCCTATTTAAATCCATTTTTATCTGCACACGGTAGAAAAAGAAACTGGAAAAAGTTAAAAAAAATAATAATAAAAAAAAAAAAAAATTTACAGTGCATTACAGTCTCATTAGCAGAGTAAATTAGAGAGTAAATTAAGTGTAAATGAATTTTATTCGATAACTCCGTATTTTTTATTTGCATTTAAAATTTTTCTTCCACATTTCTTAATTTTAGAAAACAATAAAAGAATGGTCCAAGATTGACTTAAATTGATAAAAATACTCAATTCTTGATATATGTATCCCCCCTTGAAAAATATAACAGACCCCCAAAAAAGAATACCGAACATCTTCAAAAATTTCTGACATTAGGCTATCGACAATTTTCGAAAAGTTTTAAAAAAAAATGTTCGTGCCATATAACCAACGTTAAATCCAAAACATTTATTTTTCTATGGATGCCGATGACGATTTTGATTCCAAAAAATTCCGAAATGCTTTTTAGTCAAGATTCCATTTCTGATTTTCATCAACTCCAAAGGTCCGGATTTCGACACCCAGTTTCCAATAATTTTTAAAATAAAAATTCTGACTTTGATTACTTCTTCATTTTAAAAGAAATACAAGGCTGCAGACAGGGCTGCAATTCCGATTCCGATTCCGATTCCAACTAACAAATATTTTAGCGATGGCGATTCCGATTCCGATACCTGAGAATCTTTAAAATTTTTACTCCAGATTCCAATTCAGATTCCGATTCCGATTCCAAAAAAGCTAATTATCTTCGGATTTCAATTTCTTAACGGAATTTCTACTCGGCATTGTTCCCATTTCCATAATAACTTGCATTTCCCCCCCCCCCTCCCCCCAAATTTTGAAATCGGCCCTAGTTTTAGTTCTAATCAAGCTTCTCAAAAATCGCTTGCTTTGTTTTTTTTTATTATTGCCTGGTCGCATATGATTTTATTTTGCCTTCAAGTCACAACAGCTGATGGATCAGATTTGACAGGGTTCACCGGTAAGATTGGTTCAATTGTTGTCACCTGATGCAACCAGGCTATTATCTAAACTTCAAAAAACATGTTGTGTCCTGTTTTGATTCCAATTAGGATAAACAAAGCAAAAAATATTCAAGTTTCCGATCCGATTCCAATAAAACTAAACAGATTTAAGATTCCGATTCCTATTTATTTGTCCTAATGAGATTCCGATTCCGATTTATTTTCCTGATGAGATTCCGATTCCAATTACTTTTGAAATAGCAGATTCCGATTCCGAATAAAAATTAATCGGAATTATGCAGTCTTGGCTGGGACCCGCAACAGCGTCGTCTTTAAAACCTAATTTTTTTTTTTTCGAAATCGGAAATCCGAATTTTAAAATTTACCCGCAAACTATAATCCCTAAATTGCGACACTTCAAAAAACCCCCTCAAGGTTCCGAAACCTTGAAAGTATAAACTTAATCTTATTAGCTAAAATTTTTATAAATAAAAGAGAAAAAAAAATCGGAATCGTATAAAGATGGAATCATGTAAAAGTGAAACAAGACAAACTCCAACGCCAAATAGAAAGGGAAAAGAAAAAAAAAACGTTACATCACACCTCCAAGGTACCTTATAGGTACCCGCGAGTACTTGAATCATACTATTAAACAGGTAACAAAGAGGAATCCGTCAGTCTGGTTTTTGCATTGGGCCAAGTGATAATCCGATAAGGATAAGTGTCCGATATTTTTACTCGGGGGTGATGTTCTAAGTTTTTCAAAAAAAAAAAATGAAGTCGAAAATGGGAAACGATTCCGTCCTGCGGGAAATGCATTTAAAATACGCGGAAGGTTACACCGACGAGGAATTAAAAAAATGGTGGATATCCTATCAACCGGGGGACGTGAACGAGGAAGATTTTTTCGTCCCGAACGACACACATTTAAGGAACATGAGGGAAGACTTTTCCCTGGCCGTAAAATGCAATTCGGTTCGAACAGCCGAAAATATTCAGGAATGGTTTAAACAACAACCGTATTTGCCGCAACCGACTTGTAAGTATTTGGAGAAATTCTTTTTTTTTTTTTCGGCGTGATCAAGTAATTTGCGAACATAAAAAAAGATTTCTATAAATAATATTTTAATTTTTTTTTTTTCTTTGTAAAAGGGAAAATTGTTATTGTTATTGATTTACTTTTTCTTTTTTGTAGTGGGTCTTATTCATAAATTTCTCTGGGCGAGCAAAGAGGATCCGGAGCAATGTAAAAAAAAATTAATGAGATATTATTCATTGAGAGGGACGGATGACGAATTGTTTTCGAATAGGGATCCCATGTCACCGGAATCGCAACAGGTTTATAGTTCCTCGTAAGTGCAAAACAATCTTATCAAAAAAAAAAAAAAGCAATTAAATATTTTTTCCCTCCATTACTTAATTTCATTCATAAGAAGTTTTAACCTTGGCATTCGTTATTTTTTTTAAAAACTATTACGGTATAGTTTTGAAGCAAAATATTTTGGAACTAAAATGTGGAGAAAAAAAAATGTATGTTAACCTTTTAACTGCCGAATTTTGGAAAATTTTCCCGGAAAATCGAAATAAATTTCCCAAATGTTTTTTATTTTCATGATTTGGAACTTAAAGTTAACCTACAACACATTAGGTTTCAGCACTGTGCGTTAAACCCCATAATAGACGCCTACCAATTTTCAGTATATGTAACCTGCAACACATACATGCAATACAAAATGTAGCACAAAATTTGTTTTCTTCCGTAAAATGATCGGGAAAACGAGTTTCTATACGTTTTCGACGCCGCTGATTTCAAACCTGACGTCAGAATAATCTAAATCCAATATGGCGCAAAAAAAAAAATGATTAAAAATAAAACGGTTTTACCATATTATATTTTAGTTTTTTTTAGAATTTTGACTTCAGATTCGAAATCGGCGGCTCTTAAATTATCCCTAGAAACATGTCTTTCATAATTATTTTAGTGAAAAATAGCTTTATCCGGCGAGAAATCCTTAATGGCCCTCCATGAGGGTCATCTGTAAGCAAAGGCTTAAGGATTCATTAGGGCACTTTTGACCTTCAAAATTTCACTTTGACCGAAATCCTAGCTGATTGCCTTTCAAAATTTTCATCTATCGTGTTCCATGTCATATGAAAGTCCGTTTAAAGTTCTGTCGAATGAGACCTTACTGAAGTCTGTAGCTCTTAGAGGTAGTGTCATTCAAAGGGGTCAAAATTTTATCCTCAATTTTTATTTTTTAAGCATTTGAATGATCGTGCCTTCAGGGTTAAAGACTCCCATGAGATCTCATTCGACAGCATTTTTAACGGGCTTTCACATATGCAACAAGGCAAACGAAAATTTTGGGGTCCTTGGGTGGACCCAAAGGGGGTCCAAGACAATCAGCTTCAGCTAGGATTTCGGTCTAGGTGAATTAATGAATGAAGCCTTAACGTCCGATTTTTTCCCTCATTTTAGCACCAAAATATTTTGCTTCAAAGACCACCATGTTCTTATGTGCAGAACTGCAGCCAGCTCAGGAGGCGCAAAGTTTTCTAATGGCCAATTATAATCTGATAATACCGCTGAATATGAAAGAAAATACCCTTAAAAAAAATTAAGAAAAGCTGAAACCTCCACAATCCCCCCAACTTAGGGATGCCATTGGCTTAAAATATTAAAATTTAGTTATTATTCGTCAGGATTTGGATTTGGATTACATTAAAATCGAACATGGCGGATCCATTTTAGGTGTTGATAGTTTTATTTTCGGTGCCATATTGGATTTCCTGCCAGAAATTTTAGTATTCTGACATCAAATTTGAAATCTGCGGGGTCGAAAACCGATAACACACTTTATTTCCGATTATTTTACGGAAGTAAACAAATTTTATGCGATAATTTGCATTACATGCATGTAATGCGGATTATCTATTGCATATATAAAATGGCTTAATTTTTTCTGGGCAGTATTTTATTACTTTTTGGTCAGTATTTTATTAATAAAACGGCAAGTATTTTATACCTTTTTTGGTCAGTAAATATATTAAATGGCAAGTATTTTATTACATTTTGGCCAGTAAAAAATTCGTAAATTGTCAGTAAAAAATTTCCATTTTGGTCAGTATAATAATTTAAATGGTCAGTATATACCGATTTAAAAAAAAAAAAAATAAGAAGAAATGAAAATGAAAGCCTTACCATTATCTAATCGACGATCAAAGCCCTCGTAACCAAAAATGAATAAATCTCGTAACAAAAATGAATAGATACACATTCAAACAATAAATATTTTTAGTATGTACATAAATAAAAATTTAAAAAAATTAAATTAACACAAATCAAAGAAAGACGCAAATAAGAAATCGAAACAACCGACCGATGTTCTCATACCTAACCGTTTTTCATACTAAAATCTATTATTTTGCTTTTAAAAGTAATTCGGATTATTATTGCATTATTCCTGCAGAAACAAGCTTAACTCATAATCTTAACACATGCTGTCATTTGTTTTATCAGGGTCGGATTAGGTCGTCACCAACCTGCTGCGAATACTTTTTCGCTTTAAATTTTTTTCTCCTTCTTTGACCATACTGGCCATTTTCAAAAAAATACTGACCAAATGTTTAAAAAATACTGGAATATCGTTTAAAATACCGACAATAAAATATTTTTACTTACATTTTCAATTAAATACTGACAAATAATTTATTTTACTGACCGTTTTTTTACCACCCACGTGTATACTGACCGTTTAATTTTTTTGCTGACCATATAATAAAAATACTGCCCGTTCCAATAAAAATACTGGCCAAAATCATATAAAAATACTGACCAGAAAAATACAAGCCATATAAAATTCGGTAGGCATTTTTATAGATTTAACTGCTTAGCACCGTTTCATAAGGCGTTTGAGGTTAACTTTACGCTCGAAATAATAGAAAATAAAATGGGGAGGGGGGAGAATAATTTTTCGGAATTTCGGAGTTGAAAGTTAGACAGAATATGTTTTCAAGCTTCATAATTATAAAATTAATTAATTGATTTATTATCTATGGGCGGATGGGAGGGGGTCCTGGAAAATTTTTCAACAAAATCTTACTCTCTTACAACCCCTTATGAACCCAAAAAAATCAGGAAATAAAGATCATTAAAAAAATAAAACAAACTACTCCCTCCTCCCAAACACTTAAAATCAAGGATTTAGCTAAAGAATTTTTGGAAAAATTTTAAGGAAAAAAAGATATAGAGACAAAAGGTTTTCCTGAATAATTATTTGTTGGCAGATTAAATCCTTTATTTATTGCCCCAAGATAAAAAAAAGGGTGCTTTTTCATCAAACCCCAGGAGCGGGAAAATCAGGGTGTGGGATAAAATTTCAGTAAAATCCCCGAATCAAAACTATTTTCACTAACAAGAATAAATCCCGAATTTTAAAATTTAACAAAATTCAGGAGAGGCTACACAGCACCCGTAGCTGGTCAAAAAAAAAATCTGATCAAGGATTCCAGGTTCTAGAAAAATTTCAAACTCGATTTCTGTGACTGAAATTATCCGGGATATTTCTCGTTCTAGAAGATTTCTCAAGAAATTTCTCTTCATTCTTTAGAAATTTCCTGGGATGGGAATCACTCGAGACTCAGGATTTTTTATTCCCAAATCCCAAAAAACTTATTTACTCAAAAAAGTGAAATCCTGGATTCTAAAAAAACTCTCAATCCAGACTCTAGGGAAAACTATTTTTGCGGACTCTATCATTTTTTTGAAAATTCCAGGGAAATCTCGAGATACTATCCGAATTTTGATAAGAAATTTTTTTTCTCTCAAAAATGGGAAATGCAAAATCCCGGATGTCTACATTTCCCGAATCCCTAGTCTCCAACACATTAAAAAAAAAAATTCTTAAAAATTAAAAATTCTTAAAAATTCACTTAAAAATTCTTATTAATTAAATTTTTATTGAATTTTCCCTTTTAGGCATTTTATGTGCCTCCCAGGATTTACTCCGGAGTTCTACAGGATCTCGGTATCCGTGCTGAAAGACTTAAACCCCGACAGCTTCATCCCAAAGGAATGGATCAAACGAGTTTTTTACATAGGAGACCTACGAGTTCGGGACGATTTTTGCCTGGGGGACATCATGATTTTTGACCTGAAAGGATTCTCACTTCAACACTTGTTGAAATTCCCGATCACGTTAGCCAAAAAGATGGTGATAGCGTCGGAGGTTAGTCAGAAGGGCTCTTTGTCAACATGTGAATTTAATGATCGTAAATCAGAAAAAAAATTATAAATAAACTAAATGTCAAATACATTGACATTGTATCTCTTATAAAAAAAAAAAAAGGTTTCAAGAACGTTTTTTTTTTTTTTTTACAGGGCGCACTCCCGACGAGAATAAAGCAGATCCACATGATAAATTGCCCTAGTTTCGTCGATAAGGTCGTCGGCCTCTTTAAACCGTTTCTTAAAGAGAAAATCGCAAAAAGGGTACGTCCTTTATAATATGGGACTTCCAAGAAAATAATGCGTCATAAAAAATGCTAAAATATTGTCTCCTTTTATTTAGGTTTATATCCACATGGACAGCTTAGATAAATTATACGAATTCGTTCCCAAGGACCTTTTACCTAATGAATACGGCGGAAAAGCAGGCAGTTTTGAAGAATTGAGTAGTGAGTAATAAATATAATGGAATGCCAATTTCCAGTGGTGCACAAAATTTTAAACAGCTTCTGCTTAATTACATCCATATCTACCAAACCTAATAAATGATTTCTTTCTCTTTCTCAGATGTCTGGGTCAAGGAATTTGAACAAAATCGAGATTGGTTTATAAACGAAGAGAAGAACTTTAAACGAATCTACATGGAAGCCAAAAAAGAAGGAAAACTATTCATTGACAGTGGTGACCTATTCGGCATGGAAGGTTCATTCAAAAAGCTAAGCATTGACTGAAAAACCTAAACCAAAATCAAACCACATAATTTTTTTTTCTCAAAATCATTCCAAATTATTCATTTTTAGTATCTTAAGTATTCAAGTGTATGTGATATCATGTAAATAAAAGAATTTTTATTACTAATAAATTTACTCTTACCGAAGAGCCATGTTTTGCATCGATTATTGTTATAATCCCATCTAGGAAGATATCACTTCCCAATTCTCTGTCCAACCAGAAAATGGATGCAATAGGACCTGGATCAGCTAAACCAGTGGTTTCCAATAAGATGTAATCAAATTTTCCTTTTTTTTGCATAAGGTTTTCAATCGCTTTAACACCATTATCCCTGAAAATAAAAATTATCTTCAAAATGAATGAAAACTAATAACAAGGCTTTTGTTCCTTTAAATCTTTTAAAAACAAATATGACTTTTTTTTTTTTTTTAATCTTTAGCTGAGTAAGCTATAATTCAATTTGTTTTCTTTTTAAAACGACTTCCAGTTAATCGTCCGCTTATAATACTTACTTCACGGAACAGCAAAGACAACCATTTCTTAATTCCAACCATTCTTCATACAAATTCTTATCCTGTGACACAGCTAAACTTTTCTCCAAAGCACTCCCTTCCCCGAATTCGTTCAAAATAACCGCAATTTTTTTTTCGTGTTGTTCTGTTAATATATAATTAAGGAGCGTTGTTTTACCTGATCCTAAAAACCCTGTGATTATAGTCACGGGAACGAGTTTGGTATTCGAAGGGATCAAATCAGGTATTTCATCGTCCGAACCCGAATCCATTTCCCGATATTTGTATTAGTTTTTAGGTTATGTTTATCTACGGCGGTGTGATTTTTTTCCGCCCGACCGTTGTTTTAAAACTAAGACTGGAATATGAATGCTTAGCTTATGGAAAAGAAGTTTCGACTTGCAGGCGTGCCAACTTAACTTTCCTCATTTTCCCTGTTTTTGCATATGCAAAAGCATATGTGCTCCGGGTTCTAAAAGTACTTTTTCCGCAAACTTTTTAATTCCATTGAGTTACTGTTTTCTTGTTGTGGATCTTAAGATAATGTCAGGGAATCTGTTGATTTATCAGACCAGCACATTATGGTGTTACAATCAACCCCTATCAGAGCTGTTAACAGTTAACAGTTACGGTCTTCACTTCAAGACCACTGGTTATTAAAATAAAAGTTCATTTTTCCTATATTAATTTAAATCTGTTTTAATTTTTATCTTCAGAATATTTAAAAGAAAATGGTCGGAGAATTTAGTTTTTAGTTCATAGACAGATTCTGCCATCTTCTCATGATTTTCCCATTCCCGCATTCAAAATAGAGTTCATACAAAGTGACGTCACGCGCAAAGCATTCTGGGAGTGGTAGGCAGACGATCAGCTGACTTGGGACAAACAATTCGAATTGTATATGTTATTACCAAAGATTCGTGTATATTTTCATTAATTAAAAAGAGATCGTAGGTTTAATTCGCATTTATTTCACGTCGTCTCGATCAATACGATTAGTATTTTTCGTATTCTGCTTTTCATTTCCTAGAATTAATTCATTTGTAATGTTATTTATTTAATAAGAATACATTTTTTTTCGCGGCACCTTTTTTTCGCCCCGGATTGAGTTCATTAGCTAGCGAAACAATTTAAATAAATGTCCAAGTATATGCATTCCTTTATATTTAGACTGCACATTTATCAAAGAAATTTTGGAAATTGAAGTTAAAAATCCGTTATGAGCACAAATAAAATTATCGACTTAAGAAGATGGGATGAAATTGACTGGAGATAAGAATGAGCTTATGGAAAAGTACCTTTTTTTTTACATTTCATTTTATTTTATTTTACACTATTTTTTTTAAAATCAACCAGAGTTTGTTTTGCCAAGCTTTTTTTAAAAATTGAGTTTTTTATTTAGTTGTGTAACATTCCTTTTTTTTTTCAGGATGGAAAACTACATAAAAAATATAACAGACCAAATCAATGTAGGGTGAATAAAGGGAAATTATATGATAAGAAAACAAATGAATTGAATGAAAGATATCCCTATTGCAAATGCTATTGATTGCCGATAAAAAAGGGGGTCCAAAGGTCATAGATTTTATGGATAATCACTGCCTTTTGCAATAGGGATGGCAGATATACAGATATTTTTCCCTGAGAACCAAAGACCGGTACTTCGGAGACTTTTCCTCATTTAAATGTACCAAAAAATTATAATAAATATAATAATAATTTTCTTTTGTAGGCCCTTCAGGATCCTTAAAATTTAAATTTCATATATATGTGTACTTGGAAATTTGTAAGTAAAATTTTGTCTTCCACAAGCCATCTTTTCCATCTTTTAACTTTTTCCAAGTCTGATCGTTGCGGCAATAGAATAAATCGAACCCCTTTCATATAATCTTTGTGCTTATAATAATCTTCGCTATTACACTTTCCGTAAGCACAATATCAACTTATTTTTAAACTCTAAAACTAAAAAAAAAAAAAAAAAAACTGAAAATAATGTAGCACCTATGCTTAAATGGACAATACCAAGAGATATATCATTAAATAACACCACAAATACATCGATTCTCATGTAAAATATATTCTATAAGAAATAATAATCCTATTAAATAACACAACGTGAAATTATATATCATATAAATGTTGAATTCGCATTTAATTAATTAAAAATCTATAGTAAAAACCTATGCACTACGGTTTGTTTGTCCCAAGTCACGTGATCGCGTAGGCCACTCTCCCAAAATGCTTTGCGTGGATTCGGACCGTGTATGAACTCTATATGTATATCGAGTTTATTAAACTAGTGCTGCCATCTATTGTTAACATTCGGGACCAACGCCACGCGAGCAAAATAGCCATGCCTCAGAGGATAGATTTTGGATTGATGTTACTTTGTTGACAAGTGAGATGCTTCAGATATATTTTTCATAATGGCACAGTCGAATAGGAATCCAGCTCCTAAATATGTATACGATTTGCCGTATTTCGAGAGGATGGAGCTTTGTAGGATCCTCGATCATAACGATAAATGGGAAGAGCTCGGTAAGTTTTATTTTCGTCAACTTAGCCAAGGTCGTAGTTGACTAACAAACTTTTTTTTTCCTCATAGGTGGTGTTTACATGCATTTCGATGTAATGACAATTCAGGTGCTCAGAAGAGAAGTATTAAGGGGAAATTCACCGACTGATGAGTTACTGACAAAATGGGGCCATCAAAATCACACTATCCTAGAGTTATTTGTCCTTTTATCAAAAATGCAACACTATCAAGCCATGCTAGTTTTAAAGCCATTTGTAGAGCCTGAATACCACTTGTTGATTTATGAGGGTGAACAAAATTTAAGTAGGATATTCAAACAAAAGCGTCCATCTGTTCCCCCTGATTCCAGAGGGGACAGGGCAGAAGCTCAAAATGTAGGATGTACAGATAAAATTAACGAAGCTGTAAACATGAATTTTTCAAAAACGTCAAATTTATTACCTGATAAGATATCATTTTTAAATGGAGAGGATGCAGATGAAAATACTGAAAGGAAGATTTTAAATAATGAGGTGCAACCAGGTCCATCAATAAAGGAAAATGGAAGTAGGAGAAGTAACGCACAAACAGTTTTGGTGAATCACATGGATAACGCAATGGCACTGGAACCAAGTGATATTCAGCAACCGAAATTATCAATAGGGAAAGATAATAGATGTAAGATGATTAAAAAAAAATTAGTATGGGTGTTGGGACTGATATTTTTTTTTCTTTCTAGGCATTTCTGAAATATCGTCAATTGCTGAGTCAGTTGGAACATTACCAGTTATAACTTTTAAAGATTTAGAAATCGCTACAAATGGATGGGACCCCAGCACAATATTAGGAAGAGGAGGATTTGGCACAGTGTATAAAGGAACATGGAAAAACACTCAAGTTGCAATTAAGAGAACAAGGAATAATGACACAGATGAAAATCACACTGTTCAAATTCAACAAATTTTAGGTGAATTAAAAATGTTGAATTCCTATCGACATGATAACATTTTACCTTTATATGGGTTCAGCATGGGAGGCGAGGATCCCTGCTTGATTTATCAATATATGCCTAATGGGTCTTTAGAAGACAGATTACAATGCAGGCAAGGGACAAAACCTTTGTCTTGGTTTCAAAGGCATAACATCGCAACGGGTACGGCGAGAGGACTTCAATTTTTACACACAATCGGCGAAAAACCCTTAATTCACGGTGACATAAAAAGCGCCAACATTCTTTTGGATTCGAATTTCGAACCGAAAATCGGAGATTTCGGATTGGCCAGGGAGGGACCCTACAATCACTATACCCACATGAAAGTCAGCAAAGTTCACGGTACTCGGCCTTATTTGCCCGACGAATTTTTAAGGGCTAAAAAATTTTCTACGAAGGTAGACACCCACAGTTTCGGGATTGTTTTGTTCGAATTGGCCACGGGTTTACGGGCATACGACGAAGGACGAAAGGAATTAAAATTCCTGAAAGATCTCATCGAAAACTCCAACGAAACTCAACTGAGCAATTTAGTGGATAGAAAATGCGGTTTGGACGAGCATCAGACTTTCACAAACTTAATCACATTGGGGAAATTTTGCATAAGCAAAAAACCAAAGGACAGACCGGAAATGGTTTCCGTTTTGCAGGAACTAAACGCGATGGCCGTTAAAAGGGACATGTTGGTCAAAGTCCAAAGCATGATACGGCAGAATAGTTTGACCCCGTCGAACCCCTACGAAATGCAAATGCTTCACGACCATTTGAGCCAACAGAGGAAAACCTCTCCCAGCCCATCGAACAATTCACATTTTAGAACTCCCTCCCCTAATCAGCCTTCGACTTCTCACTCTCCAAACAATCCGTTTTTACCTCCGAACGAGGATAATTCCAGGAATCGCTCTCCTAGTCCGTATTACAGTGTGAAAACCAACGGAAGCGAGGAAAGGCCGGAAAGCAATAAATCTTCAGCGAAGCTTTGGAACACGGGGATCGTGCCTCCTCACATTTTACAAAGGCTAAGCGAGGAGCAGAACAAAGTTACTCCGTCCATTTCGGTTTCCCCGCCATCTGCTCCGGAGAGCAACGCGACCCAGAGCGAAGTTGACTCCGAGTCAAGGATTTCTCAAAACCAGGATGTAAGTTTTTTAAAAAAAAAAGAATTTATAAGAATTATTGACAGATTTCAAAGGGTGCTTCGCCCCTGATTAGCGCGCTTGAAAACAACTTTACAATTTCATTTTTTTTTTTTGTTGATTCAATCACCATTTTTTTTTCAGGTCGAAAGAAGGGTTCTATCCCTCTCGTAATAAAATACGCCTGGGCGTAATTAAATTAAACGGTCTTAATTTTTGTATTTTCTTAGGTGAAATAGGGTCGGTCATGGGCCATTAAAGATTTGGATAAAAAATTTTTATCTGAAGTTAAGCCAGTAGGTTGGGGGGCAACTTCGAATTGAAAATAAATCCTTCGAACTGGTTTACTTTGAGACACTAATGACTTGTAATTTTTTCCCCCCCTATTTTGTGAACAAAATAATGCGGTTTTTCTAAATTCACGAAAATAGGTTTCTCTTACCTGATACATGAAAGTGAAAAAAAAAAAAAATAATTATCGCTTAACAAAGGAAAAAATATCCTCATTAGCTACGGTCAGTTCTTTTTATTCTAATTTTTTTTTTTATTTTCTCGCTTATAGGACTTGGATTATGCATTTATGTCGAACTACGACAACAACGTTCTCCCGCTAATTTCAGCCTTAGGAATCAAAGCAAAATCAGACGAAACTAAAGAGCCCGAGGGGGTGGCAGGCCCTCCCGAAGAACCTTCCGCCGAAGAACTCCCCGTCGAAGAAAGACCCGTCTTCCCCCAGCCTCAAATTTTGGGGGCAGTCGGAGGCACCGACGACGTGAGCACAAGCGCCAAGGGAAAACCGTTATGGATTTTCGGCGACGGTTAAAGAAAAAGAAAGAAGAATTTTAGTCTTCTCTCAGGTATGTGAGTTTCTTAAAAATTTTTTCAAAGGGTCGCCGAACAAGCAAGCGATCTTTACGATATTCATTGTTAAACTTTTGGGGCATATATTTTCGTTCGTTGGCTCCCTCCTAGATTTTACTACAATTTTTTTTTTTTGAACTATCTACAGTATTTGTAATTAAGAAGATTTTGGTGATTCTAAGTCGTTGATAGGTTTGGATAGATGTTCTTTTCATACTTGCTTAACTTATTTAGTTAAAAAAAAAAAAAAAAAAAAAAAATTCTTTGGCCCGAAGGAGCAAGGTTAGACCTATCGTAACAATTTGAGTCCGCGAAACGCGTAATGCATATTTGATCCCTACAAAACGATTGGGTATATCCCGAAAAATTTTTAATAATGTGCCTTAAAAGTCCCTAATTTTATCATGTTACATTTCGTTGTTTTGTGAGAGAGGAAAAAAAAAAAAAGATTCCTGGTTCTCTGACCGGGACTTGTCACTTAAGTGTTTTCAAATAAGGCTGTGGTCTTAAGACAGTTAATTTTAGAGCTTAAAAAAATTATATTTTATATAAAAAATTATATGTTATAACGTTAAGCCATTTTATATTTTAAATTTGTAAAAATACAAAAAAAAGCAACAAAAAAAAATTGATTTTTTGAAAAAATCCCGCTCATGATTTGCTAAGCTTAGTTAAGTTTAATTAAAAAATCATGGGGGAAATTAATAGAGAACGTTAAATTTTAATTTGAATGAATAAATTTTAAGGGTGGTTTAATTTATTCATTCAAATTAAATTTTAAAAATTACTAAAGTCCTTTTCGAGTTTTTTTTTTTTTACTTCGGCATCTCAAAATGGCCGAAGTATTGGTTTTGTTAGCGTCGTTATTTGCCAGAATTTACATTTCATATTTAAAAAACACGAACCTAATAAAATTTTTGAAGCATTGGACCTTTTAAACCTGAACTTAATGAGTTTATCTTTCGATTTAAATGCTCGTTCAGTCTTGCAAAAAATTATTTCAATGTTTTTAGAGGCGAAACAAATCGACATCCCACGCCGTACATGTCGTGTGCGGCATACCGTCTTCACGCAATGTCTTTTCACATCAAAATTTGGCTTAAAAGTTGACATTTGGGTCAAGGATGTGCAAGAAGTTTACCCCGACGAAAAAGACCCTCCCTATCCAAAGATATTTAAGTTTTTATTTATCTCCATATACCACTACGGAACATCAGATATTTGTCCGCCATTTTGAAATTAAAAAGTAAACAAAGCCGTTAGCTTGCACCGATTTAATTCACCGTTATCGGTTATGTTATGTTATGTTATGTTATGTTTTTGTCATGACTTAAAATAAACGATTCGCATCATATTCAGAATGTGAATGTGAATTGATTACGAATTTTCAAAAAAATGATGGCATTTTTTCAGTAAATACAATGATGTGTCAAGATTAGGTTAGGTGTGATCTGTAAGTAAGTAAATTATTTTCTCAGGGTTCAACTCCACACAAAACTTTTAATGCTCCATATAAAACCTGCTTCGCTGTAAAATCATTAATTATGTTTTATTTTCAAATAGAAAATCATTCAAGTGTTAATATTTGTATGCTTACAAAAAAATCATGGTTTTACATCTAATGCCTTAAAACAATTTTTTTTTTAATCTTTTTATTTTTATTTTTAAAAATTGATTCAAATCGTTTCAGCAGGCCAAAATTTCAGTGGTTTGTTTAGAATTTAAGTGCTTCCCAAAATCATTAGATTCCTTCTTTAACCAAAGTGTAAGAAGTCAAATTTTCACCATTTACCAATAACGTAAAGCTTTCAAGCCTACACTTTCATGTATAGTTTCTGATCCTTACTGAAACCATTATGTTTCCAATCTTAGGCAAGAATACAAGAAAACAAATCAGACCTTCTTTGCTTAGAAACAAAAAGATTTTAAATGTATATCTGGTTCTTTATCTGTGAATCTTTACCAAATCATTAATGTTTCTTCTAAAACTGAAGTATTAAATTTAAAAAAAAAAAAAAAAAAAACAATCAGCCCTCTTTTGTTAACCAAAACAAAGCTTTTAAATCCATTCTAATGTGTGATGTCTGATGTCCTATTGCAACCAAAATCTTAATTTCTTAGCCCTTACACAACAAAAACATATCAATCCCCATTGAATCTTCACCGCTTATCAGAATCATCACTCTCACCTCTTTGACTACTCAAAAGTTTTATTTCTTTATTGAACCTTCACCGCTTATGAGAATTATCACTCTTCACCTCTTCAACTATTCAAAAAATTAATTCCTTATTGAACCTTTATTGCTTATCAGATTCATCACTCTTATCTGTTCGACTAGTCAAAAGTTTTATTCTGCATTGAACTTCACCGCTTATCAGAATTATCACTCTCACCTCTTCGACTACTCAAAAGTTTTATTTCTTTATTAAAGCTTCACCGCTTATGAGAATCATTTCTTTTCTCCTCTTCAACTATTCCAAAAATTAAATTCCTTATTGAACTTCACCGCTTATCAGAATTATTACTCTTACCTGTTTGACTAGTCAAAAGTTTTGATTCTCTATTGAACCTTCACTGCTTAGAATAATTATAATTATATAATTATTCTAAAAGCAAATTTAATGCTTGGAAGAGTTATGACTTACAGGTCTTGTAATTAAAAATTGAACTGTAATTTCATTCTCTAAAGCTCAACACCCTTTTTTTTTTTTTTGCAGTTTATGTTTTACTGCAATATAAAATATTATTTTCAAAACTTAGTTTGATCATACTTGCTTGATATCTTGATTTTTCTGATTTCTTAATTCTTCAAGCAACTATTATTATTATTATTTTTTTTTTTTTTTTAACTTCATATTTTGTTTAATGATGTCCCACCATTATTTTCAACTGATTAATAATTGCTAAGCCATTATTAGTCATAAAGAAATTTTAAAATTATTACATTTTTCCTTTTAGAATATTTTGAGATGCCGGCATTCTTAAGCCATTTAAATAGATAGCCGGCTTGAACAGAATGAACTTACTATATGTTCCCGTGCATTTGGAAGCCCGAAGGGCGGTCCTTGACTCACCCGAACTAGCCGGACTGTGCTTACTCGGACTGTGATACCCGGACTGTGCTTACCCGGACTAGGCCTACACGGACTGAGCCCACCCGGACTGTGCTTACCCGGACTAGGACTGACACGGACTGTCCTTACTCGGACTGTAATACCCGGACTGTGCTTACCCGGACTAAGCCCAACCGAACTGTGCTTACCCGGAATATGTCTACACGGTCTGTGCTTACTCGGACTGTGCTTACCCGGACTAGGTCTACACGGACTGTGCTTACTCGGACTGTGATACCCGGACTGTGCTTACCCGGACTGAGCCCAAACGGACTGTGCTTAACCGGAATATGCCTACACGGACTGTGCTTACTCGGACTGTGCTTACCCGGACTGTACCTCCCCGGACTGATCCCACACGAACTGAGCCCACTCGGACTGAGCACACCCGGACTGTGCTTACCCGGAATATGCCTACACGGACTGTGCTTACTCGGACTGTGCTTACTCGGACTGTGCTTACCCGGACTGGGCCTCCCCGGACTGATCCCACACGAACTGAGCCCACTCGGACTGAGCACACCAGGACTCTGCTTACCCGGACTTGGCCTACCGGGACTGTGCCTACCCGGACTGTGCTTACCCGGAATATGCCTACACGAACTGTGCTTACTCGGACTGTGATACCCGGACTGAGCCCACCCGGACTATGCCTACACGGACTGCGCTTACCCGGACTATGCTTACCCGGACTAGGCCTACCCGGATTGAGCCCACCCGGACTGTGCTTACCCGGAATATGCCTACACGGACTGTGCTTACTAGGACTGTGATACCCGGACTGGGCCTCCCCAGACTGAGCCCACCCGGACTGTGCTTACTCGGACTGTGATACCCGGGCTGTGCTTATCCGGACTAGGCCTACCCGGACTGTGCTTACCCGGACTGAGCCCAACCGAACTGTGCTTACCCGGAATATGTCTACACGGACTGTGCTTACTCGGACTGTGATACCCGGGCTGTGCTTATCCGGACTAGGCCTACCCGGACTGTGCTTACCCGGACTAGGCCTACCCGGACTGAGCCCAACCGAACTGTGCTTACCCGGAATATGTCTACACGGACTGTGCTTACTCGGACTGTGCTTACCCGGACTGAGCTCAACCGGACTGTGCTTACCCGGAATATGCCTACACGAACTGCGCTTATCCAAACTACGCCTACACGGACCGTGCTTACTCGGACTGTGCTTACCCGGACTGGGCCAGCCCGGACTGAGCCCACCCGGCTTGTGCCCACCCGTACTTGGCCCACCTGGGCTGGCCTACTCGGCCTACTAGGCTGCCTACTCGGACTGGCTAATAAATATTTTGCCCTATTTTTTTTTACGATGATTTTGAGATGCCGAAGTTTTGAAGCCGTTCACGGCTTAAGAGAGGTGAAGGCGAGGCCGAAGGCCGAGCTGCGTCTGGGAGCACGAAGGGCGACCGTTCCGCCGAAGGCGGAACCTGCGCCGCAGGCCAAGAATGCCGAAGGCGTTCTTGTTTTTTTTTTTAAGTCTCGTTTTGACGAATTTTTTTTTTAGGCTTCATACGTCTCTCATCTTGTTCAAATATTTCCTTTTCCTTTTCCTTGCTCTAAAGGGGATTTCAGTTACTGTTCCTTTTAAGCCCTGAAGACTGCTAATGAAAGTGAGTGGTTTTACTCGGTCCAGGTATTGCATGAGAATGCCCGTCTTTCACTTTTCCTTCAACCTTCAAATTTTTCTTTGAACATTGTGTCCAAAAAAAAGTGAGACATCCTTTGTTGATTGCTGGTAGAAGAATTTCCTTTATCCGAAGCTCATCTCATTTACATTGGCTCATGAGCGTTGCGTAGTGTTCCGTCTGATGATCCCTTAGATTCCTTCGGCCCTATATTTTTCGCAGTTTTTGACGTATGACGTGGGGTTCTCCTTAAAAACGTTTTTTTCCCATTTAAAAAGAAAAGAAAAAAAGGTATGAGTTATTTTAAAAACGGCTTTTAACTTTTCCTTTTTGCAAATTTGGTTTTCCCATTAATTCCTGTAATTCCGTTAAGCCCTACAAATTCCCTATAAATTACTGGCAAAAAAAAAAAAAAAAACGGTAATAGTGGGAGCATTTTTTTTTTTTTTTTTTTTTTGTGCTCTTTTTCCTATTTTTCCTACATATTAGGCACCATCCTTCCTTATAGGTATAATGTTTGGTGAAATATCCCCTAAGTATGAAGCCTCTCGTGTGATGGTATTTTTTGATTGAAGGAAATTCTAAGATCTGTAGCGCAAAAAAGGACGTAAAGACAAGGGAGGTTCGAATATTAACTTTTTTGGAATTTCAAAACTACTACATATATCGGGAAAGTTTTTTTATAGGGAGAATTGAGAGACCCTGAATTTTTTAAGATTTTTTTGAACGGCATCTTGAGGTTTTAAATTGGCCTTGAAATTACCAAAAAGCCCATGTAGGCCTAAGGGCCTAAAATGTTTTTTTTTTTTTTTTTTTTTTGCATGAAAGATTATAGATTTTTATAGGAAATTTTGTGTAGATCACGAATTTGAAGTCAAAAATTAGTTTTGTTGCACTGTTTTTGAGCCACAGACAAAAAGCCATGACCAGATTTTCAGAGCTTTTAAATCCGGGCTGTAGCTAAAAAACCATGCACCAAAAGTAATTTTCAACTTCAAATTCGTAATCTACTCAAAATTTACGATAGGAATCGACGGTCTTTTATGTCAAAAAGAAAAAAAAATGTTGATTTTCGGCCTTTGTATGGACTTTTTGAACTAGGCTATTTTGACACCTCAAGATGTCGTTCAAAAATCTGGGAAAATTCAGGGTTGATACTCTCCCTATAAGAAACTTTTCCTGAATAATAATAACAACAGTATATTAAGACAAAATTTACAGGTTGTGCACCCTCTTACATAAATTTTAAATTTTTTTCTCCCCTTTTTTTAAATTAAAATTTAAACAAAGCTTAAAGAAAACCTTTTTAAAATAATATTATAGGAGCTTTGAAATTCCAAAAAATTCGATTTTCGAACCAACCTAAAAAGCACGTCGCTGTTTGTAGACTGTGGATTGGCATCCTGCTGTTGTTTCTGCATTCTGCACCGCTTTCCGAAAGGTGGACGATGAAAAATGAGCTAAGTATAAGAACTCGTTCTTACTGTGCAACTTTGGAAACTTTATTTATAATTGTTTTTATTGATTTATTTATTTTTTTAAAAGATATAAAGTTAACTAATAGATATTATCCCAAGGGTTAGGCAAAGGAGTTGTTTTCCAAACGGGGTGGGCGCTTTTTGCCACACGAGAGGCGAGCGAAGCGAGCCTCGAGTGTGGCTAACGCCCACCCCGTTTGGAAAACAACTCCGTTTGCCTAACCCTTAGGGGTAGCTATTTTTCCCAACGAGTGATGAAAACCACGGGATTTTTTGAAAAATTTAGGATGGGAAACGGCAGAAAACCTTTGAAAAATGTGTAAAAAAAAAAAGTTCTTGGTGTCGTTTTAATGCGGGTGAGCCTTAAATGAATTGATATAAAGTTGGAGTGAAGATTTCCCCCTCCACAAGTGCGGAGTTGACAGAAAAAAAAGTCATGTGTACGTTGTTAAAGAATGAAAAGTTTTGGATAATATTAAAGATAAAAATTTATATTGTTCTTTTTAATCTTTTTCCGATTTTAATTAACTAATTGGAGTTTTAAGTTATTTAACGTTCTTTTTTTTTCATCAATATTGCACATAGTGAACATAATCTTAAAAAAAACAAAAACAACTCCTCGCACGCATAGTCGTTTTCGCATCAAATCTCGTGTTTCGCTTATGGAACATATTGAAGTTACGATTCGTTTTGCAGATCGTAGTAGCAGATTTCTTTTTTTTTTTTCACAGAAACTTTCGTTAGAATTCGTGTTTCGCCTATGTCAACCTTATAGGCAAAGAACATCTTTATCTCAAACTGAACAGCCGTTTAAATATACTCATAATATCTCAACGGGACGAAATTTTACGTGGGGAAAAGACGTACTTTGACCGCAAAAGTTAGTCAGTTAAAATCCTATTTTTCATCATGAGTTGGGAAAAAATGTTTAGCTCAGGGACTCAAATTTTTGAGACGAATGATTCTATGAAAATTCGTTTTCATTACAACATAATTTTTTTTCCCCAGCAACTATTTGGTGTCTTTTTCTCGAACATTTTTTGCAAAAGGCTACTTACTACCGGGTTACCATATAATTTCTGCCCCCGAGACGGATTTTTTTCAAACTTGGCCTATAAATAGGACCATATTAAAAAAGTACTTGAGCCAAAATTTCAGGGTCGTGCTATGATCCGTTTTCGGTTCCGACGGGGTAGTAAAAATTTCGTTTTTATTTTTTTTGCCGGAGATCAGAGTGTCCGATTTTAAAAAAATAGAAAAAAAATTTTTTCTCCATGAAACAGGTCCGTAGCACAAACTTTCGCTTCATTTCTGAAAAGTACTCGAAAAAATGGCCTGGAAACGTGTTTCAAAAGCCTAAAATTTTTGGGGTCAAAAACGACTTTTTCGATTTTAGCCAACTTCTTAAACTCGCGCTAAAACATCGATTTCAAAGGCTTAAAGTACGCAAAAAACTAACCGAAAACCATATATTTTCAGATTTTTTACATATGGCCTAAATGGGCTGGTAATGGGCTAAAACATGAAAATAGCCTAAACTGGACCTCGCTTAGCTTAAACTAAAATTCTGATATCGTATCCTGAAAGTACGCAATTGTACACGCCGCGGCGTGTTCTTTATTACCAAACTTTTTTTTTTTTTTTTTTTTTTTTTTTCGTGCCGCAAGCAGTAGCAACACAAAAACATTTACCCTGTCGCTCTTTCTGCGAGTAGTTTGACCTTGACATAATAGAATTCACAGATCGTGTCCCTTATCAAAATAAAAGGAGAAGAAAGAAATAAAAAACCGTTTTACAGTAAAACCGGAGCGGGAGGAGTGCTAAGAATAGATGAAATAGTTCCGCAACAATTACAATATTTTGACGATTTATTTATTAATTTTTTTTTTTCTTCTTTTTTTAATTTCAATTTTACGCATATTGTATTGTATTTCAGGTTTTAAACACTAAATAGAATGCAGTTTTATAGATAGATTAATAAATTTTATACGCCTTGTAAAATCTGCTAAAAATAAGCCAATTTTGAACCCAGTGCTAATTTCTAACTTAATTAACATTTTTCTAATCAGTATTACTTTTTTCCAGTAAATATTACTTTCGAGCAAAAATGGCTTTTTTTCGAGCCGAATCCTTTTTAGCTTGATTAAAAAGTTATTTTAACTATTTAAATGTTATTTTAACTTTTTGAAAGTAAAAAGTCCGTAGGTAAAGTATGAAAAGGGTTTTACTTTTGAAAAAGCAGTGGGTTCAAAATTGACATTTTTTTGGGCTGATTTGACTAACATTTTTTTTTTTTTTTGAATAGAATCCTAATTTTTTGGCTCATTTTAGACTTTTGCTCCCCATCCCTCCCCGGGAAAAAATTTCTGGATCCGCCAGTGTTGTTTTCGCATGATTTTCACCAAAATTTCTTGTCGCGAATTATTTTTGCTTTCGCATTTTTCGTTTTTTTTTTTTTTTTTCTCCAAGACATGTCGGATCCTCATTCGCGGCTTCCGAAACAAGTAAGACATTGTAAGCAAACACCGTGTAAACGTTTAGTTTTTCTCAATTTTTTTTTTTTTTAAATCCTTTGGTTAAAACGTATCAGTCAAAATGAATAAAAGTCCCGAAAATGAGCTGGAAACAAATTTTGAGAATGGGAGCGTTAGGTCTGTCCCTAAACTTGAGCCGTTATAATTCTGATTTACATTTCTCGGGCTTTTTACGCTTTGGACGTGCTGTTTTTACTGTAAAAACAATTTTTACTTGAGCTTGCGAACGAGGGCTATCCGAGTATTACGTAAGCACTTTTTGGGTAATATTCGAGCCTCTCCCCTCCTTTAAAAAGCAGAATAACTTCGTCTTATATACATTTGTGCCCGTTTTCTTACGCAATAACTGAATGACTGTATGTTTGTTTAAAAGAGTTTGGGTTGGAAAAAAAAAGATCGTCATTTTTCGACGCCAAAAATAAAAAAAATCAGACTCTACCAACACTATATAAAATTTTTTACTTTTTAATAAAAAAAAGAAATAAATAAGATGACTCAAGATTACGACGTGTCAATTTTTGAAAGAAAATAAAAACATCGGCAACAATACAAAGAGAGAATAACAAATCCAAAGTGTGATAAACGTATTTCGCTTGTTTACATCACCGCCGGATAGCCGGGCTGTGAGACATTTAAATGATAAAAAAATAGTAATATAAACAAATTTTTTTGAATTTCTTTTTTTGAGCCAACCCGCAGCTTTTTATTTTTCGGCCATATTAATTTTTTTTAAGAGAGGGGGGTGGAAAATTTTTGCGAATCAACTCGAATTCAGATTTTCCTTTATGAGAGGAATTAGAATCCGGGCTGACCCCTAAGGTATCTTTTTTTTTTGGGGGGGGGGGGGAATTTAACACCACCTTTACCCGTTTTGAATGATGGAGGAGTTTTAGCGGTGAAAATACAGCTCAGCTGCAAGGACCTCAAGAGCATATTTTTAAGTCATTAGAGGTACTGCCACATTTTATGACCAGCTTTTTGTTTTGGGGTTGCAATTCATTCAGGTAGTATGTAAGGGGAGGGAAAAGCTCTCGAGAGCTTTAGAGGGGGCTTTCAGGTGCCTTATTCCGATGTCAAGTTTACATTCGGAAGGTCCTTATTTTCCAAAGTTTGGATTTTTGGTAAGCTCACTCTGCAATTTGTTTCCTTTGGATCAAAATTTCAGAATTTTTTAACGTTTTTTTCTTAAAATTAAAAAAAAAATCAGGCGATCTTTTTCATCAAGTAGAAAAAAATTGAAGGTGAGATCCAAAGTCCGTAAAATAAAGACCAACCTAATGCTTAAAGGGGAAGGAGAGGAAAAGCTGAAATAAATTTGCTTACGTAATGTTTGGAAATCCCAAATTCTAGTCTTCATCAGCTAAATTAATTCCTCTTTAAGTCAGTTAAACAGGGCAGTTTTTTTTAAATACCTAATAAAAAAGCCGATTTCAATTGGACTGATTTGGAAACGTTTAGCGAACTCACTAAAAATTGATACCACAAGATTCGAACAAAGAGCCCGAACCAAACCTGAACCGTTTTTTTTTCTTTTCAAAAAATACCTGAGAAAACCGTACCAAACCTGGTTTTTTCAAGAAACCAAACCAGAAATCACTCGTTAAAAAAATAAGAGAAGAGATATTCGAAATGTTTATTTTTGCTGACAAAGTGGAGGGGGGGGATCAGAAATTATCTAATTCATGCTTACAGGAGTTAATACTGGAGCGGCCCTTAATTTGAGTTACCCATCATTATTTTTTTTTTTTTTTTGTGATTCTAGTTAATATTGCATCGAAAATATGTAACGATTTTGATTATAATTGGCTGGTTGAAGAACAGAAAGTTATATTTTCCAAGGAATTGAATTTTAAAGCAGAAGGAGACAATGCTTGAAAAACCCAAAATTTATTAAAAGGGCTTACGTGGTTGAAGAAATTATGTCTTCATAAAAATTGGAAGGGGAAAAAAAAGAAAGAAAAAGCATACCGGTACGCGATCTACAACGCTACGTCATTTAAAAAAGACGATGAGTATTATGACGATGAATGACCTTGAAATTCCCGCTCTTTTGTCAATTTCGTAAACACCGTTTTGGTGGGCAATTGGGCATCTTTATTATTTGTTAGTGTTCGTACTTTTTTTCCCCCCTTGTTATCATTTTAAACGAAGAAAGAGGTTTTGTCAGCTGATAGGAGTTGTAGAATGTTTTTTAATATCATGGATGGAAATGGGGAGGGTGAAAAAAAAAAGACCTGAAATCATTTTAATATTTTTAGCATTTGAAAAAAACAATCCCAATTTTTTTTTTAGAGTTAAAAAAAAAATTAAAGCGACTAGTGATCAATGTATTGGAACCGATGTTACTCCTTTTTGAACGAAGAATAAAACAAAATTTTAACAAGAAAATTTTTTAAAAAATTAAACAAATTTTTCCTCCTAAAGGGGAAATTATATTGGGGATTGGTGATGTTTTTTGCGTGAGAAAGGACCGTGTAAGCGTTACGTCAGCATTATTTTAAGAATTCTTTACTTACCCCTGAAGGAGATGACGCAATATGACCCCAAGAAACTGAAAGTTTTAAAGGAACAGAAATCTCGCAACTTACTTGGGTTCTCGCGGATTTTCAGCTTATAAAAGGGTTAATTAAAAAGGCCCCTTTAAAAATTTTGTTTTTCCCTTGGGTCAGTGAAGTTGGCGGTGGAATTCAAAAGTAAAATCTACGACTGTTACCAAGGTTTTGAGTTTTTTTTTGTGCTTTCGGAAAATCCAAGGATTGAAATTTGAGTTTAAAAACGGGAAAATAAAAGCATAATCAATATTGTGGCGGTAACTTTGCGGGCGGTACGACACGCTCAAATTGGAAAACTTAACTTTTCTCATGAATTTATTCGTTTAACTTCTTGAATTTGGGCTCTTGAAAATTTGAGCTTTCTAGTTCGGTTCGGTCCACTTTTTGAAATTAACTATAATTATATATAGGTCAGGGTTCGGTTCCGATTCAGCTTCAGCTTCTTTATTGAATCCGGTTCGATTCGGTTTTGGTTCGGTCTTTTTAAACAAAAAAAAAATCGGTTTCGGCTCGGTTTTTTTTTTTTTTTAACGGTTATGGTTCGAGCTTTTTCTTTCCCTGATTTGGGTTCGGTTTCGGTTCTGTTTGACTTTAAACCCTTTTTATTTAAAATAGGTTCAGGTTTGGATTCTGTTTTTTAATGAAAATTTCTAAATGGTTCGGTTTTTCTGAGACTAGAGACTAAGGATTGAAAATTTTCTCAGGATCCTGGGAATTCTAGGGCAGAATCTCTGAGACAAAAAACCCTGGTTCGGTTCGGTTTGGTTTGCTTTGCTATCCCTGATTTTTGTCACGTGTCCATTCACTTTTTCTTAAATTTTTTTTTAAAAAATTAATTAGAATCAAAAAATTAAGAAATACAGAGAGAATTTAAGAGAGTTTTAGCAAGGGGCGCGGGCGCAGACCAGTTGCGTTCCGCGGTCAAAAAAACTAGGCCTATTGCGTCCCGGGTCTAAATTCATGATATACCAATTTGCGTTCAAAGGTTTTTCCAGGTTAAAAAAAGTCAAAGGTACGATAGAAATTTATACCAAAAAAACCCCTATAGCTGAAATAAAAATCTGTACGTCAGAGCCAAAAGGTTCAATATGCAAATTAAAGATGTCCGCTAAACGTTGTTTACCCATAACAAACGGCCATCTTGAATTTGCATATTGAACCTTTTGGCTCTGACGTACAGAAATGATTTTTATTTTGAAAACTTATAAAATAAAACTTATGAAATAAAAATACCTGAAAATAAAATTTCCTGAATAATTGCTGTTGATTACTGATGAATAATAACGAATTATTTCTTCTTCTTAAAGGCGAATGCATGATTTTAAAGTTCACATGCCATTCGCATTTACGAAGCAAAAACGTCCGTTTTCCTGTCGGTATATGATGACTCAGTTTTGAATATTTTGAAAATTCGGACGATCTTGAGCCACGGTTTGATGTTGTAAGACTTAACTTTTTTTCCGACATCGTAGAATCACGAAGGCGGGCTATGCTGAACTTTGCAGTTCTTGATTAAAAAAAAATAATGATACATAATTCGAAAACAATTTAATATAATTTGTTAACGCTTCGATATCTTAATGCAAAAACAGACCAAAAGCAGGTTGCGTTTTCTTTAGGGTTCGTCTGATTTGGTTTTGTTAGTAGTTTGGATTCATGAAATAACATACGGTGTCACCTTCTTAAAAATGAACGCATAGCTTAAAGTTCTACATGACATTCATAATTGAAAAGCAGAAACCGTTCGTTTTTGTCGAAGACAGTCTTATCCTGAAAATTAAAAAATTTATGACAATTCCATGCAACAAAATAGATGTCCAAAAAAAATTTAAAAAAGAAAAAGAAATTGAATTTAAAAAAAAAAAAATGTCCTAATATTCACTCGCATTGCAAGTATTTTCTTCTCTCAGGAGCAAAATTTAGAAATATTCTTCCTGGCAAACTAACAGAATACAATCTTTTTTATTCCGATTCCATGCTGCAGTTAGCCGAAAAAATATTTCTCTTTTCTTTTTTTCTTTTTTTTTTTTTTTTTTTTTTTTTTTTGAGATGTGGGTAGAATCCTTTCTCAGGATGACATTTCGATTTTCAAGAAATCACCAGTCAGATAGTATAATGCTTTGTTTTCATCTGATAATTAATTGTTTGTACTTATGCAATTAATTACACCAACAAAAGTATTGTGCGGATTTTTTCGCTCAAAAGCTGTTTTTTTCAAAAATTAGAGAAAATATTAGAGCCTTATTTTGGTGCGAAAGAGTTCATTTCCTATCGAAAATTTTCCGGAAATTTCAAAAATGTAGACGGTATTGCAGAAATTTAAGCCATTTTTTATTCGTGAGCAAAGAACTGCTGTTATTAAACTCCCTATACTTCTTTCGGCTCATATATAAAAAATGGCTCCAGTTACTGTAAAAGTGACTTTATTTTTGACATTAACGGAAGCTTTTCAATAGAAAATGAACTCTTTCGCACCAAAATGCGGCTCTAACTTTTTCGGCCCTTATGAGACTTTGAAAAACTTTCTTAGGCCTCTGGGGGGGCCTTACAAAACATCGAATTTTCAAAACCTCGAAACCCCTTTTGAGGTTTTGAAAGGCGATAAATGATATCGCAAATTATTTCGCTTTTCTAAACATCGAACTTTCAAATATCGAAATTCAGAAGCAGAATCCTTGGAAGAGAATTAAAAAAATTTTTCTTTGCAAAGCAACAGATCCTGTTGCAGACAAAAAAAAACTTTCTCTAGGACTCAACAGCAATTTAAAGATTTCTACAGAGAAATCTTTAAATTTTTATCCTGTGGCTGGCGAAAGAGAAAATCCGGGAAAAAATTATAGAAAGGTGCCCTTTGCACCTCGTTTTTTTAATCTTTTTCTATTTTCACTTTTTAAGGATCGATTTGTACTGGGTTGAGTTGACTTGGTTTTTGTGGCCGGAAGTTTTGTTGTTAATTGACAAACCTTTTCGCCTCCTTAAGGATGAATGCACGGTTAAAATTGTACGTGTCATTCAAACTTAAGAAGCAAAAAGAGCTTGTTTGGCTTTCGAAAATAACCCAATCCTGAAATTCAATCCCAATGTGATGAGGTTCGTTTTTAAAACTTTTTAAAAGGCTTTACAGAGCGCTATTTTTTAGTCAGAATTGCATTATGCAGTTCGCCGGAAAGAATTTCTAGGATTGATGCAAAATCCTGAAAATTTTTGTAGGAGAAAAATGTGTTAATGCTGACATGGTAATCCGAATCCAGTCCAATGCTTTAGTGAGTCCAGAAGAATTTTTTTTTTTGATTGACGAGGTTTCTGCGCTGCTGGTGTCCCCCAACTTTGCAGACCTGAGTCCTCTGTCTGCACAGTTCGTTAAGCATAGCTTCTACGATCAGGAGCAGAATCCTTCTTGATGCAATTTAGAAAAGTTCTTCTTTGCAATAACATTGATAGAAATCCTTTTCAATCCGATTTCAATCTCGTTATTGACAAAAGAAGAAATCACTTTTCGGACGAAGTAAAATCTTTAAGCTTTGGTTTGGTCCGTAGATTTGCTCCATTTCTAGAAGTTTTTTTTGATTAAGCATGCTTTTTTGAAATTTAAGCCATTCATAGTTAAGAAACGAAAGCGTTCATTTACCTCTCGAAGACAACCCAATATCATGATTGAAAATCCAGCCAAATGCGGTGAAGTTTTCGAAACACTTTAAATGGCGTACTGCAGAATGCATGGATTATAGCCACCGTTGCATTTCTGTCGTACGCCAAAAAGTGCTTCGAGGCAAATCTTAGGGTTGGTGTATCAGAAAATCCTTGCATGTTCAAAAAAAAAAAATAAAAAAAATAAAAAAAATAACGTAGTTCGCTCCACCACGATTTTTCACACCTGAATGAATTTTTGTTACTTTTTTTTTTTTAAATCGGAAGATCCTGTAGCATCTATTACAGTTAGTTCACCAAACATTCAGTACCATGAAACTGCATTGTAATACATGATTCATAATATTAGGTGATACTCACTGCAATGCCAAAGTACTGTAAAGAGTTTTAAATTTAAAATTATGAACTTTAATTTACTGCTAGTTTGAATTTTCTTAAATCCCAAAATTTGGAGTCCTCTTTGAATTGATGTTGTAAGAGCGCTTCGGAGAACAGAAGATGCATAATTCTGTACCTCGGAGCCAAAACGTCGAATTTGAAAGCAGGAAACTAGCTGTTGGTTATGAAAAACCAACGTCTAGCGGGCATTTTGAATTGTTCAAATTCGACGTTTTGGCACATAGGTACAGAATTTTCGTCTCGCCTTAGATCAAATGTCCCTTTATTTTTCCAGGATTGAAAAAAGATTGTAGCGAATTGGAAAATCACAACTTTTTTAAATTCAAAAAAGAGCGCTGAAAATTAAACCTGTGCAATAAATAAAATCTCATAACTAATATTAAATTCAAAATTACGAGACTTCATTTATTGGTAGGCCTAACTTTAACTATTAAAAGTTTTCCTGGAAAAAATATGTAGATAAAAAGTGTTTTTTAAAACTCACCTAAAAGAATAAGCAATTTTGAAGAAAATTCGGAAAATGATCAGGGCGATGGTAGAATGCTATTAATCAAAAATAAATAATCAATCTACAATCGTCTAGACAATCTCCCGAATACCAGACTGTGGCTTCTGGGCCCGTATTTACGCGGATCGGATCCTCTGGTCTGCATTGCGGCCTGAAAAGCAATACATTCTTTGTAACAGATTCATTAAAAAAAGAAAGTACAATTTACAGGGATATTTTCAATCCGTAAGTTAATGCGATGCTATTTTAAAACTCCTCCACTGCTAACAGAATGCAATCCTGTTGTTCTGTAGCCGAATCCTAGGTTTGATGCAAATTAGAAAATTCTTGAACGTAAAAAATATAATGCAGTCTTTTGTTCCTCGTTCTGACTGCATTGCTATTTCTTACGGTACAAGTATTCTCTTTAGTAGGAAGATGCTCGGGAGCGATGCGATTTAGGTGAAAAATAGCACAAATTCTATTAGAAATTCCAATGGGTTGGTAAAAGTGCACGGTGCAGGCTCTTGTAATAAAACCGGTTAAGTCCATTGCTGTAGGAAGTACTCGAGCGAAATTCTTAAAATGCGATGTACGTTGAATTTGAGAAATCGTGGTGGACAGACGCATAAATAAAATATCGACCGCAATTATATATGGTTTGTCCACCAGGATTTCCCAATTCGGTTCTGTCCTGTCCTGCTGGAGCAGGATCCTCTAAAGATGTTGTCCGGAATTCAGATGTTTTGGCTAATTTAGTTTTCGTTTTGACTATAATTTTCCAAATTGTGCCACTTTTCACCAAAAAGCTGAATTCTCGGTGCAATTTGGAATAATTCTTCTATGCAATTAACATAGATTGCAATCTTTTAATTCACGATTGCGATCTTGTTAATTAGCAGAAAAGAAATCTCCACGGAGTCTTCAGGCAGGTAATGTTCGGTCAGAGTTCAGTTGACTGTAGCTTAGGTGGTGGCTAGGGCTAACAGTTTCCAGTTCACCAAAGCATAAATAATTTATGAACACTTATTTTTGCCTTTGAGATCTGAAATGACTGCTAAACCCATTTTTGATCCCGTGAAGGTGAAGCCGAAGCAAGGAGCTAGACCCAGGGATAAAATTAAATTCTCATAGCTTATTTCAAAATAATCAAAGGTATGGCATTTATTTGATCCCTTCGTTTAACCCTAAATATTTGAAGCATTACAAAAAAATGAGTGATATCGCTGAAAAGAAATTAAGCCCAATCAATAAATCCAAATCTCATCAATTTCAAATTTAAAGTTATGAAACTTGATTTATTGGTAGGCCTAGCTTCCTATAATATTTGGGAAAACAATTAACAATAAAAAAAAAAAAAAAACACTAGAAAACTTACCCAAAAGCATTTAAAATTCGAAAGAAAATTCGGAAAATTTATCACGGCTATTATAGGATTTTATTTATAATAAAAAAAAAAAAAATTATTTCTACAATCGCTATCGACAACGATGAAGCAAATGCAGAGTCGGCCATTTCCCAAAATGCTTAAAATCCTCAGTTGCAATTGTGAATACTCTTTAGATGATAAAGGCAAGTTTTATTTATGTCTTATCAAAATCAAATATTCCCAGAAATGAAGCAATGGTGCAGCGTAGGCGATTGGTCTCGCAGATTCCAGTTTGCCGAGCATAAATAATTTATTAACACTTATTTCCTGCTCGGGAAACTGGAATGCCTGAAAAACCAAATTGTTGTCCTGTAGAGACGAGACGCAAAGCAATAAGCTAAATATAGCCGATGAAAATGAAATTTTTATTTCATCCAGAAACCGAACTGTATTTAATCCAGAAATCCGAAACACCAGAAAAACAAATGAAGACGCTGCAGTTGATATAAAATTACGCCCACACGACAAAACCAAATCTCATAATTAATTCTAAATTCAAAATTACGAGACTTGGTCTCAGCAGTACGCTTAACTTTTTTATATCATCTTGAAAGTCAAAAAATGGAGAAAGAGAAAAATTAAAAACCTTTTAAACTTACCCCAAAAAGAATGAAAAAATCTCGAAGAAAATTCGGCAAATTTGTCATAACCATTGAAGAATGCTATTTTCAAAAAAAAAAGCATTACTGGAATGGTTATAGACAAAGTCTCGAATAAATGTTGAAAAAAAGAGTCTTAATTTTTTTTTTGCTTGGGAAACTAACCCGGTGAAATAAAATTCTGAAAATTAAGGTGAATTAAGTTTACCTACCTGTATGTTTAACACGAAATCCAAACCGTACGGACCAAAGCCATACGGCGCCGATGCCTTTTTCGGAACTCTTCAGAAGCCCATAACAGAATGCAATCTTTATATGCCCAATTGCATTGCTGTTGTAGGCTTTGAAGGATTCCGAAGGAGCTCAATCCTAGGATCGATTCAGGATAGAAAATCTTTCGCGAACGTAAAAAAACAGAATGGTATCTTTTTTTCCTCTCAGCTGCGCACCCCTTGCTTCGCGTTCAGGTGTTCTTATCAGAAGAAAATACTTTGGATCCTTGCAGTTCAGATGAAGTCCTCTTCGAAAATTTACAGTGTGATCTCATCAGAAGACCCTTCTTTATGAAACCCAATGCAATACATATCGTGAAGGATCTTCTAATTGAACCCAATGTAATCTTTAATGCTGTAGTTGCTGAAATTGAATCGGAGAAATCGCTAGTCAATAGCGCATAAATAATATATCTATCACAATTATAATATGCTCTATTTACTAACATTTCTGAATTCAGAGCCTTCCTAGATATTAACAAAAAGAAACTCATGAGACCAGTACTTACGGTACTCAAGTTGCATTGTAAACTTGTACCTTTTTATAGCCCAACAACACAGGACAGAAGTATTTTTTTCTCCCTGAAGCAGGTGCCACTCTTATGAACGATTTGGTGTCGGAGGACAACGTGTTTAGCTTATGGATGACGTCATATCTTCATAAGCTAAACATGATGTCATCCGACTCCAAACTTTACATGGAGTTACAGCTCTACGTAGTTTTATTTGCTCTGTGGAATCTAATAACAGTCAGAAAAAGTTTTTTACGCGTACAGCAAGATTTTAATCTCTTGACCCCAATTTCAATTCCCCAGTGCGCACTAAAATAAAATTTTTTTGACTATCAGAGTCAGGCAGAATGGTTTCTTTTTTTTGCAGGAAAAACTAAAGCTCTCCGATGTAATGAGTTTTCTCTGAGGGGAAAGGGGCTGAATGCAATATTTTTAAAATTCCAAATCGCATATCGCCCCTATCCACTCGTAGAACACACAGAAAAGGTTCAAGATTGTAGCGTACCGAAAGCGATTTTTCGATCTGCTGGACTCTAGCTACCAAAAGCGCAATAATTTGTGAACACTTATTTTTGGCTGTGGAGCTAGAGGGCTGACAAACCAATCTTATTTTCGGTAGAGAAGAGGCTTAAGCAACAAATTAAACCCAAATGATAAAGCAAAACTCTCATAGCTCGGTTTAAAATCAAAGCTGTAAAAGTTTACTTTATCACCTGGGCTTAACTCTAAAATCTGGTGCAATGATGAAAAAAAACTGAAGCCTTCCGATGTAATAGCGTGAACGCTCCGAGGGAAAGGGTCTGAATGCAATTGTTTTTAAATTCCAAATCGCATACCTCCCCTATCCGCTCGAAGAACACACGAAAATGATGAAAGATATTAGTGCCGGTGAAACGAAGTTAGGCCTACGCAATAAATCCAGATCCGTAATTTGATATCATATTTAAAGTTGTACGACTTGATTTATTGGTAGGTTTAACCTGCTGAAACTTAGAACTAAGAAAAAAAGAAACAATAAATTAAAAACGAATCAGTTTAAAAAACTCACCGAAAAAGTATAACAAATTTGGAAAACGTATCACAGTCATTGTAGATTGATGTTAAAAAGATCGCAGTAGTATACAAGCTCTCGATGGTAGACACCACACTTGACGGAAGAAGCTCCTCACTCATATTTCAGCAGATCCCGTTCTGTCGTCTTTACCTGTATATAATATTTCGGGTTAAAAAAAAAAGCTTTAAGTTACCGAAATATCTCCTAAGCCTTATGTAGTGCCGTTTTACCCACTTTTCCATTGCCACCAAAAGAAGTTCTGTTGTCCTGCAGTCGAATCCTAGGATATGATGCTAATTAGAAACTCCTCGAACTCAAAAACAGAATGCAGTCTTTTTTTTCTCGTTGCGACTGCATCACAATTTAGAGTAGTTAGTCAAGTATTCTCCTTATGTAAAAGAAAATCCTCACAGTGATTCGACTGCTTTTCCCGGATGAAAACTCACACTCGGAGTTATATTAGAAGATCCTGCACATTGAATTGATTACAGTACAAGGTCCAGGATCTCCTAGTCTAAATCCGACGCGATGCTGACTGCTGTTGGTTTAATTCCAGTGCTGTACTTTCGTGCTGAGGAATTGCAGACATCGTAGTGGTCAGACACAATGTCCACCAAAATCACTGAATTCAGATTTTCCCTTATGCTGAAAAAACAAATTGCCAACCCAATAGAATCATGCAAAACATGTCCTCACAAAACCGTGAGATTTAAAAAATAAGGACATCTACCGCAAATTAAATCCGTTAGAAATTGAATAAACTAGCGGATTTAATTTGAGGTAAAAATCCTCATCGTATTGCTGTAAAACGTGGAAATCCTTTAGGTGAAGTACAGAATACTGTCTTTTTTCTGTAACCCAACTGCTTACCTTAGTTTTCGACATTGCCATATTTTCTTCTTATTCCAAGCTGAATTCTTGGCGCGGTTTGGAATAATTCTTCTCTGCAATTAACAGATTGCAATCTCTGTTTAATTCACGATTGCGATCATGTTAATTAGCAGAAAAGAAATCTCCACGAAGTCTTCAGGCAGGTGATGTTCGGTCAGAGTTCAGTTGACTGTAGCTTAGGCGGTGGCTAGGATTAACAGTTTCCAGTTCACCAAAGCATAAATAATTTATGAACACTTATTTTTGCCTTTGAGATCTGAAATGACTTCAAAACCCATTTTTGATCCTGTGAAGGTGAAGCCGAAGCAAGGAGCTAGACCCAGGGATAAAATTAAATTCTCATAGCTTATTTCAAAATAATCAAAGGTATGGAATTTATTTTATCCCTGCGTTTAACACTGCTAAAAGAATGCGATCCTGTTGTTCTGTAGTCGAATCCTAGGTTTGATGCAAATTAGAAAATTCTTGAACGTAAAAAATATAATGCAGTCTTTTGTTCCTCGTTCTGACTGCATTGCTATTTCTTACGGTACAAGTATTCTCTTTAGTAGGAAGATGCTCGGGAGCGATGCGATTTAGGTGAAAAATAACACGAGTTCCATTAGAAGTTCCAGCTCAATGGATTGATTGTAATGCACGGTGTAGGCCCTTGTAATTAAACCCCATAAGTCCAATGCCATAGGTAGAAAGTGCTTGAGCGAAATCCTTAAAAGTGCGAATGTTGAATTTAGGAAATCGTGGCGTACAGACGCATAAATAAAATAGCGAGCGCAATTATGTATGGTTTGTACGCCAGGATTTCCTAATTCGGTTCTGTCGTGCTGGAGCGAAGTCCTGTAGAAAATGTCCGGGGTTGAGTTGTTTTGTTTTGGCTAATTAGGCCCTTGTAATCAAAGCCATTAAGTCCATGCTGTATGTAGGATGTACTTGAGCGAAATCTTTAAAGTGCGAATGTTGAATTTAAGAAATCGTGGCGGGCAGACGCATAAATAAAATAGCGAGCACAATTATATATGGGTTGCCCGCCAGGGTTTCCTAAATCGGTTCTGTCCTGCTAGAGCAAAGTTGTGTTGTTTTGGCTAATTCACTAGCTGTCGAATCCTAAATTATACCAACGGAAATCGATTTTACTATAATTTTGCAAAACGTCCTACTTTTCTCCAAAAAGATGGAAGTTCTCCGGTGCCAATTGAGTAACGCTTCGGGGAAATAATGAGGTGAATGCAATCGTTTTTGAATTCAAAATTGCATTGCCACCTTATCTCCTCGAAGAATACCCAAAAGCGAAGCAGTTTAGTACACCGTAGGTGACTTTTTGGCCTGGCAAATATTAGTGTAAATAATTTTATTACCTCTTATTTTTGCCTTGAGAGCTGTAAGGTTGCTGTACCAATTTTTAATCCGGAAGATGTGAGGTGAAGCAATAAGCTAAATCCAGACGACAAAATCGGTTCTCATATCTAATTTTTAAAATCAAAGGTATCAGACCGATTTTATCCCTGCATCCAAGCCTAAAATTCGAAGTGCTCATAAAAAAAAAAGACGAGGAATATCGGTGACAAAAAATTAAGCCTACGCAATAGAAGCAGATCTCATAACTTTTTAAGTCAATGATCACGGTACCTGTTCTATTGGTAGGCCTAACTCCCTTACATAATGTCTCTGAAAACCCAAGACAAACAAAAAAACTTTTTAAGAAAACTCACCGAAAATAGAGCAGAGAGCTCCGAAAAAATTCGGACAGTCTTTTGACGAGCAGGATCTACTTGCTGGATTTTCTGAAAAATACCGGTCACCAAAGCCCAAAGTCATTTATTTAAAAAAAAAAACGATTTTGGGATTTGGTGACTGGAATCAATCAAAATGATACAGCTGATTTAGGCAAAAACGTTCCAAAAAAGCAATGAACGCTCCGTCCGGCGAGTTAGTGGGAGCCCTAAGGCAGTAAAGGTGAATGCAATTGTCTCTTTTTCCAAATTTCATCCCCCCTTAACTGTCCCAGAAGTCCCTGAAATTAAGTACAATCGTAGGGTAGACGGTTTTCTGGTTTGTCAGACTCCTCCTCGAATAATCGGTGGCTGCGAAAAAGTCTTTATCTTTTATGAACAGTTTAAACGCCTATTTTACTTACCAGTAAAAAAACTTTGTATATGGAAATCTGTCTAGTGTAGAATCGCTGTTGCAATTAGGAGAAATCCATTTTTGGCGGTAAAAGTATTTAGTTCGCTTTAACCTACAACTTTAATCATTTTACCGCCAAAAAAAAATTTTCAGCAGAGCAGGCTCGTCTCCACAGAGTTTATTTGATTTGATTTGGTTTGGTTTGGTGAAATTACTAATCAGCAAAGCACTGAATCGGTAAGGAAAGACGATTTAAGATTTCGCTAACTTCCCAAAACCATCGATTGCGCAAAAAAAAAAAAAAAAAAAAAAAAAAAAAAAAATCCAGTGCGATGCAATCTAGAACCTTTTTTTTTCGCGCACACAAAATTGGATCTTTTAACTGGAGTTTAATACTGCCGTAAGCAAAAAAAAACTATTTATTTTGATGTGCAGGATCCTCAGTATAACAGAATCATCTAGTAAGATGTTTTTGGAGTTGAGTTGGCAAAGCCCTAAATCATTAATGGAAATAGATTTAAATAGGATTTCCCGAATCTTGCCCAAATGTTATCCAGAAGGCTAAAGTTCTCCAAAGTGACATCAAGACGATTTTTTGTTCTGCAGACCCCGCTTCCCGTTGCATAAAAATTTATTTACATTTATTATGCCAGGGGAAGTGGAGTTACTGAAAAACCAAATTAATTTCCAGCAGCGAGATGTAGTTATAAGCTAAATGCAGACAATAAAACCTACCTCATAACTAATTGTAAAACCCAAGTTATAAGATATATTTTATCGCTGCATTCAACCGAGAAATCCCAAAAGCTTTAAACGACAAACAAGCCACTAAAAAAGTAAATCAAATGCGGTACCTACCAGTATCACTATAATTCTATTCGAGTTTTCTCATGTCTTCTCGCCGATTTTTAACGTGATTTCGAGGCGAAAAATGGAAAATTTTAATTTCGTCAGAATTTGACGATTGGAAGTCTATTCCCATGTTTTTTAAGGCGTAGGTCACGACACGAATTTAACGTTACGTTTTGCATACGAGAGCTATTTGTGAAAAGTCCAATTTTTTTTAATTTTTTTAACCAAATTCAACTTTTGATGCAAAGCAAAGTAAATGCAGTGAGCCAAATGTAACGTTAGATTTGTGGTCTACTCATTTCATTTTATTTTATAAAAATTTAGAAAAAAAGTTTTATTTATTAATTTAGAAACTGTTTTTCCCAGCCTTTTCGGTAGTGTCTTCTGGCCTGAGTTCTGCTGATTAGGTTTTGTTAAATTACTAACCAGCGAAACCCTAAACTACTCATAAAAAAATATTTAAGGTTTCGCTAGTTGGAATTTCCCAAAACGATTTGCTGTTGCAAAAAAAATAAAAAAAAAATAAAAATAAAAAAAGTAAAATAAAATGAAACAAAAAAAGTGTCAGAAATCCAAATTGGCGCAATTCAGAAACTTTTTTTCTGCACACAGCAAAATTGGATCTTTTTAAGTCGATTTCAATGCTGCTGTAGGCAAAAAAACTATTTCTCTGGCGAGATACATCCTTAGGATGGTGTTGATGGAGCAGAATTATCGAAAAGACGTTGTCCGATGTTTAGTTCTGTACCTCAGTGCAGAACTAGACCAAGTCCATTCAAGGATTGCAACTTGTTTCAAACACGACTTCACAAAGCATATGCAAGCATTGCCAACTCTTCTGCGAGTTAACATTTGCCTGTATACCTTTTGTAAAGTCGAGTTTGAAATAAGAAGTTGCAATCCTTGAATGGACTTGGCCTAGTTCTGCAGTGAGATACGAAGTAGATTTCGTTGAAATTTACCGTGCGTCATAGGTCGACTAACATCTCCGAATCGGAATTGGCAGATCGTTAAATCAATAATGGACATTGATGTAGCTAGAATTCCCCAAATTTTCCCAGAAAGTTAGTAGTTCTCCGATGTGAGAGGCGATTTTTTGTTCTGCAGACCCCACTCCCCCGGAGCATAAAAAGTTCATTTTACACTCATTTTGCCCAAGGAAGTGAAGCCTGAAAAACAAAATTACATAATTCCAGGAAAAGTCGATGTGTAGCAATAAGCTAAATCCAGATGATAAAAAAAAACTCATAACTTATTTTAAATAGATACAAGATACAAGATTTATTTTATCGCTGCGTTTGACCGAGAAATCCGAAAATCCTGAAATGTCGAACAAATCATTTTCAGACGAAACCAAAACCGTTTCCTTTTCAGTCATTTTCTTTACTATACATTTTCTGACTCCAAAAAAAAAAAAAAAAAAAAAAAAAAAAATGTTGATTTTTAAAATTTAAAAACTGTCGGCATTTTTTATAGTCAGTCAAAAATTATAAAAACATTGTTCGTTGAACATACATTGTAATTTCGGATCAGTGAAGTTATCGGTGCAGTTCAAAGCTCAATATTACCAAGATTTTGAGCTTTAAAATCAAAAGAAAATAAACAATAATCGATACCCTATAGCTAAATTCACTTGCGGTACAACACAACGCTCCAATTAAGAAACATACAACTCTGTTTTCGGCACTGAATTTGAGCTTTCAGAACAGCGACATTTCAATTTTTTAGCTTTACACTGAAGGCATGTATCTGATTATTTTTTTAAAAATTAAACTACATACTGTGAGCTTCACACTTTGCGTCTGGGCATTTTGGGTTCCTAACCAGTCGCAACTAATTCTAATTGTCTCGGATTCGGCTTTCATAATATGCAACTTTCAGAATTTGAGCTTGCACATTAGGGTGTTTCTTATTTTGGAAATTTTCGAATTTCAAATCGCTGGTTTGAAAAAAATGGTTCTCCTAAGTGTACTGATACACCCGAATTTTTTTTTTTAATTTTTACTCGAAGGGAAAAGCTTAGCTACTTGAGCTTCAAATTCCGAAAATTGCCATAACATTGCCACAAACATTTCAAGTTGCGAAAAAATGTTGCTTCTTATCGGAAATTTTCCGTAGATCGCGCATCTGAAGTCCGCTTCTTTTTTTTTTTTTCTTTTTTTTTTTTTATACCTGGTTCGGTTTTTGAACCAAAGACCAAAACAAGAGTAAAACTGAGGATTTGCTATGTTTTACCACGTTTTTTTGTTATATCTTGGCTTTTAGTTCAAAAACCGGACCAGGTATAAAAAAATAAACTTCAAAATCGTGATCTACGGAAAATTTCTGATAAGAAACCACCTTTTTTCTCAAAAAGAAAAATTATCGATTTTTTTTTCTTATGGCAATTTTTGTCGCCACGCTTTCCTGTCGAGTAAAAAATTTAAAAAAAAAAATACAAATTCGGGTTTTAAATCAGTACACCAAGAACCATTTTTGGGGGTAAATGATTTGAAATTCGACAATTTCTAAAAAGGGACAGTTTGAAAAATTACAAAAAAAAAAAAAATAAATAAATAAATAAATAAATAAATAAAATAAAATAAAAATGCTCTATTTTTGTCGTACCTCGCAACGTTTTTCGCTTTGTAGCTACAAATTTGGGGGCATAGAACAGTGTTTATTTTCATATTTGAGCTTTTCCTTGTACTGCCCTGAAAGTTAGCAGTACAAAGTTGATAATGCGAATAACTTTTTTGGTCTTGAAAGCTTTAATTTTTAAAATTTAGTTTTCCTGAAAACGCAAAAAAGCTCAAAATTCTGGTATAGTTTTAAAAATGAGAGCTTTTTATTGTACTGCTGATTTCACGGACCCGAGTTGCTTTTTTTTCTTTTTAAATATTGACTGTTTTAAACTGCAGTACAGTAAAAAATTCAATTTTTTAAAATAACTATCGATAAGAAATTCGTATTAAAGCTTACTATGTATAACACAAGTAAACATTGAGAACATTATAAGCTTACACAAAGTATCTCAGATGAATGAATAAAAAGAACACGCGACACTTAATATAATCAAGCTTGTTTGTTTTGCTTTCATCGGTTTTTAACAAAATGGAATTTAAATATTTCTTGAGGGGCACGGATGGGATTTACAAGCTAAGCATGAAACCAGTTAAACCGGGAAAATAAATTGTTGTGTTACTTTCCAAATTTTAAAATGGTTTGCCTGATAAATGGAAAAAAACCGCTTTTATTGGTCGGGGGCGTACCTTTCAAAACATTTCTATTCACCCCAGATAGAGGGGAAGGTCTCGTCATTATTTCGAAATATCTTTTTCCTCTGTTAAACTAAAAATATGGAGTACAATTTTTTTTTTTTTTTTTACTGTTGGCCCAAAAATTTCTGATCGTAAAAAAAAAAACTGCTGCACGGTGGTATTAAAGCAAAATGTTTTTTAGCCAAAATTGGGAAAAAATAAAAGAATATGGCTGTATTAGAACACGTATGAGCTTAAAAAATTCACCTAGTTTAAAATCCTAACTGATCACCCCCAGAATTTCCCGGGGGGCCCAAATTTGACCTTATCTTGTTGCGTATTTTGCTCGTTGGAAATGCTGTCGAATGGCAGCTGAGACCTTATCAAAGTTTTAAACTATGGTAATTTAAATACTTAAAAATTGAGGGTAAAATTGTGAGCCCTTATTTAAATGACAATATCTTTAAACCTGTAAAGAGCAAGTTTTTAAGCTCAAATGGGTCCTAATGAAGCCGCAATGTTAAATTTTTTTCATATATTTTAGCTGTAAAATATTTTGCTTTACAACCATCGTGCCTGATTCCCCCCCCCCCCCCGCCCCCCCCCCGCTAACGAAGAAATAAAAAGTAAAAATTTGCGATTTTGAGTCGATTTAAGTTTAATCAAGAATTGACTTTTTTTTTTAATGATGCAATCGAAACAGGTACTTATTTCAGTTTTTTTCAATACGGGGTTTCTAATTAATTTAAATAGGATATTTTCAGGTATTTTTATTTTTGAAAAATTTTGCAGTAAAAATAAAGTACATGAATTTAAAAATTGCGTCATAAAAAGTAAAAAAAAAAAAAATTATTTTCTTTATGCAATAATTTGTTGAAGTTGGGGCTTAAAAATGTACTTTTTTTTTGCATCAAAATTATTCAAAAATAAAAAATAAAAATACCTGAAAAATACCATAATTAAAAAGAAAATACGTCCCATCTTAAATAATTCAAAATCATAATTGAATTAACTACGTTGTTTTACTTGTCCAAATTAATTTTCCAGACGTGCACCCCCATTTTTATTCCTGAGATTTATTTCGTGACATCAAAACAAAAAGTCTAATTTATTTTTTCCGAATTTTTGACCATCAGGAAAACTTTTTTTTTTTTTTTTTTTTTTTTTTTGCCGAAAAAGATATGGTTACCTAACAGAAATGTTGCGGAGATTACAAAACCTGAAAGCCGAAATTTCACGCTAAAAGATGCTGCTTAACATGTTGCAGCGTTAAAAAAACATGTTGCCAACATGGTTGCTGAACATGCCGTAGCATAAAAACATGTTGCGCAACATTTAAAATTTTTTATTTTTCATTTTCAGTGTTACGCAATATATTTTTACTCTTCGACATACTGTATTAAGTAACATGTCGGCAACCTGTTTCCAGCGCTGAAACAAGTTCAGCAACTTGTTGTTTTAACATGTTACTGCAACATGTTTTAGCGTAAAATTTCTGACTAAGAATTTTTTTCGCGTTAAAACATTCATTTATTTGCATTGACGATTTTCGTGTTTTATCCTTTTTTTTTTTTAAATAAGAAAAAATCAAAACAAGAAAACTTACCCAAGAAAAAGAAGAAAAAAAATTTCTAGTTACTGCTGTAATGTTTCAAAACCAAAAATCTCCAAAAAAAAAAAAAAAAAAAAAAAGTTTTTTCAACAAACAAATTAAAACAAGTACGGTCGGTAATTTAAACATAAACAATAAAATAGAATAAAAATATTAACAACGCACGAACAACTTTAGAAAAATCAAAATTGATTAAACACTAATTGATTTTTTTAAAAAAATTTTACGCACTCAATATTTCACAACCACGCGAGAGGTATGTACCTCATTTTCACCCTTCGTCTCCGAAGTACATCTAGAATGAAACTGAATTTTTTTCGATATCATAGTAACCTGTCTTTTAGTATCTTCGTTTGTTTTTTTAACAATTGTAACTTTAAAAAGACCGTACAATGTAGCCATTTTACATATAATTTGTGTTCTTTATGGAGAAAAGAAATCATTGTGATTGGTTATGGGTTCCTTGCGGGTGCGGGGCCGTCCTATGTACTGACAAAATAGTTACATTTAAACCAAAAAAATTAAGATGCCATCGTCCGGTGGTCTACTTCTCATAATAAAACCCTTCATTTTAGGAATTTGTGATCTCTGTCGTCAGATCAATTCCAGTGAATCAATTATTATTTATAATATTGATATCCAGAAGTGGGGGTGGGAAATGAATCGATTTCATGAGATCGATCTTTTGTTTAGGGGGTTGAAATGAAATAATTTTAAAAATCAAAAACGTTTAATTTAACTTTTTTCCCAATTTTTTTTTTTTTTTTTTTTTTTTTTTTTTTTTTTTTTTTTTTTTGACAAAAAAAAAACAGTAAAGCATTTACCTGATCGAAACTCTCGATTAATCGATATTTCACCATTTTCGATTTGAAACATCGATTCGTCGAAATTGATTTAGTCGATTGATTGGTCGATATTATGGTTGTCCGATTAATCGCACATCCCTACAAGTTTATTTTATAAATTTTTTATGTCCCTGCCTAAATATTATTTTTTATCCGTTTTGAAAAAAAAAGTGGGTATATTCCAGAATAAGGCACTTCGTTGGCTAGACAAAACCGGCCGGTTCACCATCCGGTTTTTTAAAAAAAAAAACGTTTCTTTAATTAATATTTTTAAACCATAATATTGCATTAAATGGGGCGAAACTTATACCAAATTGTTCCTTATTATTAGAAGAAGTCGAATATGGGTCATTCTCATTTTACTTTGCACTTTTCGAACGAAAAATGTCCCAAGCAAAATGTAAACAGTAAATAGTACGAACTGGAAAACAATAACAAATAAATTCGTAACGTTTCGACATAAAAATAATTTTTTTCCGTGTAAAAAATAATTTTAAAAAAATCGGGTGTCAAAACACAAATAGTAACTAACATCATAATCCTTTGTGTAATTTTTTTTTTTTTTTAATTTTAATCTTTAGTGCCTTTTTAATCCTTTCTTTTTGCGTTACGAACTGGAATTTTAGCTTCAATTTTTTTTCAATGCTGTGAAATATCGACTTTTTTAGTGTTTATTATAAAAATTGGTTAGCAAGTTAATAGAAGACTTATAAAAGAGTAAATCTGTGCCCAGGTAAATTTTTTTTTTAAATTTTATGGTTAAAAAAATCGCGTTACGAATTGGAGTTACGAACCTGACAGATATCCCGGGACCGTCTTTTAAGCAGAAAAGTGAGCCCACTGAGCTATTAAAAATTTCAAATGGCGATTGATTTCAAGTAATGGTTTATATTTAAATGATAATTTGTAAAAATAAATGTTTAAAGCGGCTTTTTTTCTTTAAATTTCAATTATTTCAGTGATCGGTCGAGGGCTAGGGACAGCCATTTTTGTTGTCCCGCAATACTTTTTATGTAAAAAATCAAGCTTTAAAGGGAATTTATCCGTGTGTAAAAGTAATAATATGGTACAATACAACACTTTAAATGATTCAAGACCGAAAAAAATGATGAGCTGCAAAATTTGCGGAAATAAGCAACAGAAAAAAGCTCCGGACATTGTTTTGTAACTTTTTTTGAGAATGACCCATATACATGTTAAAAATGTCAGTAAGCTTAAATTACGTCAATATTCGCAATAAATTTAATGTTGTTTACATAAAAAACAAAATGGCCGATGTAAAAAAACATAAACAATCAGTTCATTTTGCGAATATTGACGTAATTTAAGCTTACCGACATTTCTAACATGTATATTCGACTTCTCCTAATAATAAGGAACAATTTGGTATAAGTTTCGCCCCATTTAATGCAATATTAACGTTTAAAAATATTAATTAAAAAACTTTTTTTTTTTTAAAAACCGGACGGTGAACCGGCCGGTTTTGTCTAGCCAACGAAGTGCCTAAAAATAGCGAGTTTTCCCAAACTTTTAAGCATTTGAAAATAAAAAAGAAAATAAAGCGCCCCGGTTGACATTTGCTGACCGTGGAGGCTTAGAAATTCCTATACAATGGAGACTGCTTACTTCTTGATTCTCGGTGCCAACTTCTTCAAAGGGGTTTCTGGTTAATGCTAAAGACCCCTAAAAAATAAAATAGTTGCGGAAAATCGGTGCTCACTGATCGTACGCACTGATATGTTGGAATTTTCGGAATCTTGGCAAAATCTTGGCAAATTAAATAAAATATAAGCATTTAAAAAAATGTTACAATGTTTTTATGTCACAATGTTTTTATATCCCAGAATTAATCGGGATTTTTAAAAAAATGCATGTTGCATATCAGAAGAAAAGATTTTTTATTGGCTCTAACGTATTTAAGACAGTACTGACCTTAAACCTTCTAAATCTGGAAATATGGGAACGTTCAAGTATTATGTAAGACTTTTTTTCGGGGTATTGGACCCCCGTCGTAACAATTAGTAAGATTTTCTTGACCCCCCCCCCATTATACGTACGTAATTTTTGAGGACCCCCCTCCCCTTTTTTTTAGCGCCAATTTTAAATTGGAATAGTATTTCTTTTTAATCTAGATTTATAGTTCATACTCACGTCCCTGAAGATGGCTACAATTGGCACAAAATCTCATGAAAAAATAAATTTTTATTTCTTGAAATGTTTTGAAAAAAATCTTTAATTTTTCTCTACTAGACATTCGAAAAAAACATAAAAGCAACTTAATTTTTTGAACTTAAAAAAAAATCTCAACAATAAGTTATAATGGAAATTCTAACGAAAGATTTGCCAAACTCCCCCCTTTCCAAATTAAGAAATCGTAAGAATTTCGAATACCCCCTCCCCCCTTCCTTTCGGTTTTACGTAATACTTGAACGCTCCCTATGAGAAATAATACAAATAATGGTAATAATAAATATTTCCTTTTAAGCATCTTTTCTCTTTGCTTTTTTTGTTAAACATTGTATAATTAAAGAACGGAAATTGTAATTTCATTTCAATCCCGATGGATTCCGGGATCCCGATTGAAAATCTCGATTGTTTCGGGATTGAAAAATGGCCCGAAATCCCGGATTCGCTGATCCCGGTATTGCAATCCCTAATTGTCGCCCCTGTAACGCCATATTGGAAATAGACTTTTGACTAAAATGCCCGAAAATATGAAGTTATAAAAAAATTGAAATGATAAATTTTGAAAATTAAATTGAATTGAGCTAAGTAATTGTAACCTTGATTGTATTTCATTTGGGAGAGGGGGGGGGGGTCTCAAACCTTCTTATAATGGGCTGAGGCCCCTGGCCCCCATGAGTACCTGGCCGGCTTTATGGGCCTGTCAAATTGTACTGTATCTTGTAACTGTATCTTGTACAACAGATTAAGATATGACAAACAATGAAATAGTGATTTCAATATTTTTAATTTTTTCCTCTTTCTTTTTTTTTTTTTTTAACCCAAAGGGGATAAATTTGCTTTTTTAATTTCTCCTTTTTTTCTCAATCTCTTGGCTCATAAATTTCGGACTCGAAATTTAAGAAATTTTTCGTTGCTACTGATCCTTCATGTTCACGCAGTCTTTCAATTAATTTGACTCCTGCACTTATTAGCTTAGGCATATTGGGTGCAATTGTTATCGATTTTTAATTATGTATTTAAGTAATTTTTTATTTACTAATTGTGAATACCCACATACCCTTGTTGCATTGAAGAAATTCGACCCCATTTCCGCAGTACATTCGACCGGATTAAATCATGAGATTAAAGATACCTGTCAACCTACGACGATTTGTGCCCTCGTCGGTAAGCAAAAATAAAATTAAATACAAAAAAACATTGCACGATTTCATTATCCCTCTTTTTATTTTTAGCAATGTTTTTGACAGTTTGATTGATTTATGATCTAGTTTTTTTTTATTTTATTATTTTTTTTTTTTATATGCATAAAAGAATTTTTTTTTTCCTTTCGGATCCTCACATTGCTGAGAAAAAAGAAAACAACCGACTTCAACTCTAGAACATGTTGTTTATAATTATTAAAATTCGTAAACAGAAAACACGAAACGGAGCGAAGAAAGAAAAAAAATATTTAAGGGGAAAAATAAAAAATATTATAAATCGTTGACTTCATTTGGCAACTAGTTTATACGAAGTAATTTTTTTTCTCACATTGCTGATACGACATTTTCGGACTTTTTGGAATGATTTTTGGATAAGCCATGAACAAGGAAAAATTTCGGAAATGGGTACAGTTTCGTTAATTTGTAAAGGAAAAAAAAAGAAAAAGAAAAAGAAATTCCGTTTGATCGGTATTTTATTTTTCTTAAAAAAAATTCACTTTTTTTCTTCTTTTTTTCTTTCAAATCCATTCCATTAAAAAAATTCTTCCATTTATGCATGAACAATTATTTTTATTTGGGTGTACAAATTTTTTTTTAACTGAGTGTACCTTGTTGTTATTTCTCCTCTCTTTTCGCTCCTCCTTTTTACTAAACAAAGAAGTAGAGAAAAACAGTAGTTCCGTCTCTTTTTTTTTTTTCCTTCGCTCAGCCATATTTAGCCATCTAAATGCCTAAATTAAAATTTTAAAAAACTGTTAAAAAATTTTTTTTTCTAAAATTTTAATGAATATTATTAAACAATCATCAATTTTTCGGGGATTTGACCTGACCTGGCCTGGGACAAAAATTCAATGGTCCGCAGGGCCTAAAATTATTTGAAAAAGCGACTGCACACTCAAAAGTTGAGCAACATTTGAAGGATGCACCCCCCGCCCCCCCCCCCGCCGAAGAAATTTTTTTAAGGTTAAGATTTTTTCAAAAAAATTTAAAGCTAATTTTAAAATGTTTTTTTTTTTTTTTTTTTTTTTTTTTTTTTTTTTAAGGAAAAAAAAAGACAGTAAGGATTATCAAAAATTTATTGGGGCTATAGAAAATGAGTTCAAATTTTTAAGGACTAAAAAACATGCAGAAATGTTAACAAAAGAGTATTCCGACCATCCATCCATTACATCATAAAAATAAAATTTCCAAGAAAAAATGTTTTTTTGAAAGATAAAAGTACCACTACCTGATTCATATTTTTAAAAGCCATCGCGGCGCGTTGACCTTGGGAACAAAAAGGCGGTTTAGAAAGAAAAGGAAAAAAAAAGTAGAATATTTGGCGACGATTTTGACATCTTATTGATTTTTCATCATTAATCAAAAACCTTACATTTAAAAATAGTGAACTAAGTCACTACATACTTTCAAAATTCATACTACACACTTTGGATTTCCAACTACACAAAGTGTGTGCTACTACACACAATTTTAGGCCCTGCAATGGTGAATTTTTTCTAAGACATTCAAAAATTTCCTCTGAGTCCATACTAGCTTGCTAAAGGATTGACTTTGCATCGGAAGCACAGCGAATCAATTTTGACACATCCGTCCCCAAAAAGTCAATCAAAATTTTTGATTAAACCTTGAAATAAAACCGGCCGAGGGTGGTTTGACGGGAGTTATGAAAAAGCGCGAAGGGGAAAAAGCGTGAAAGAAATTTTCGGGCTTTTTCCTTGTCGCGCTTTTTCCATACAAATTCGACAAAGTCAGGAAAAAGAGCGAAAGAAAAATTAAAAATTCCAACTGTGAAAGTAAAAAAACCGCCGTGATTAAAATTGCAATTAATATTTTAGTCATGTCATTTTATCATAATGCAGTGAAACCTCTATTTAGCGGTCCCGACTTCGGGACCGGCAATATATCTATCCCTTATTGAGAAATTTTCCATTTTACGACATTTTTTTAAGATTGTATTTGGTCCTGCTGTAGGATTTTCAAAAACATGTGCATAAATTATGCCAAAGTTATGCATATTCAGATGCTTAAAAAAATATGCATAAACTTAAAAAAATTAAGCATGTTTAAATTGTTGTATACTGCCGTGGTAAGCGAAATGGGCGTATGTCCATTCTGGAATTGAATCTTTGTTTACATAAGTTAAAAATAGAAGACAAGTGCCAACTTAAAAATGGACATACGCCCATTTCGCTTACCACGGCAGTATAAATAATACAAAATAAATAATTTGATCGGACTTGCAAGAAAAATAAATAAAAGTAGTAAAAAAATACGTCAGTGACATTTTTCATTAATTTCGTATAAGAATGTCCAAAAAAGGGTCCTTCCCAGAAGTTTTTTTATGAGGAAAATTCGAAAATTAGGTGTCTGCGTCCCGTATCTGGGGTGTCTTTTATTGAAAAAAAAAAAAAAAAAAAAAAAAAAAAATACATGGGTTTGTATGGGGGAAAATGGGGACAGTAAAATTTCACTCAATAAAGGGAGGTGTCCCTTATTGGAGTTTTCACTGTTATAAGTCATTCATAAACGAACGAAAAAAAATTTGTAAACAAACAAAACAAAGTAGTAGCAGCAGCAGCATCGTCAGCAGCTTTTCTTTTGCGAATGGTTATTTTCAAGTTTTCACTGGGTACAACTACATAATTATTCTCTTTGTCAGAATCGGTTTTCTGCTGCGGTACAGGTTGTTTTTTAAGGACGAAAACTCTGCCGTGGTAACCGAAATGTGCGTATGTCCATTCTTAAGGTGGAATATCAGCCACTTGTGAGTCAAATGAGGTCCTTGGAAAATAAAAATTAAATTCACCCGTTAAGTAAATTTATCTTAGTTAAAAATTAATTTAAGACTTGTCCTTTTTTTTAATAACTAGTATAATTTATTTATTTATATGTACGTTTACAATTTTTCGACATAAGATGCTCAACTGAGCATCATTTTAAAAACAGTTTTTAGGTTGGTAACAAAACGGAAAATAAGAAAATGGCAAAAAGTTTACAAACAAAGCATCTTATATCGAAAAATTGTAAACGTATATATAAATAAATAAATTATATTAGTTATTAAAAAAAAGGAAAAGTCTTAAATTAATTTTTAACTAAGATAAATTTACTTAACGGGTGAATTTAATTTTTATTTTCCAAGGACCTGATTTGACTCACAAGTGGCTGATATTCCACCTTAAGTTGGCACTTATCTTCTATTTTTAACTTATGTAAATAAAGATTCAATTCCAGAATGGACATACGCCCATTTCGGTTACCACGGCAGAACTATAATATTATTATTACATTTACACTTACATTTACATTACAAGGCAAAAATAATTAACCTTTCATTTTAATTTCGGCAATGTTTGCATTTCAAATTTTTTTTTCTTTCGCTCTTTTTTTTAACTTTGTCGAATTTTTGGAAGAATTTTTATTGGAATATTATTGAAAATATTTTTATTTGAATTGACTCTTTCTTCATTGTTCCCCTGGTGCAAATTTTAAATTGAATCTTTGGATCAATGCTTGAAAAAGTGACTGGAATGTAACGCCCATCAAGATCGGATTTATGGCGAATTTTTTCTGATCTTGTTTTTCCGAAAAACATTTCCGTCAGGGTCATTTCTCCGACAATTCCAAAATTTAAAGTATAACTAATGAAAGGAAACATTTAAAAAATGACCTCATTAATCGGTAATAAAATATTTATAATCAGTCTTTAATAATAACAACCGTTTAAAAATTTTGAAAATTTTTGATAAATGATGATTTAAAGCTATAAAGAGATCAAAAATTGAAAAAGATAGCCTATTGTTGCTGTTGTTTTAGGTTGGAGCCAATAAAGTGGAAATGTTTTTTTTTATGTCGACCCTCTTGTCGATTTTTTAAGACTTAAATCATCCTCTTAATTCAGTTAAACAAATTGTAGATCTTTTAAAAAAACAATGTTCGATTTTTAAAAATCAATCGCAAATCAAATTTATTTGTGCTATGTCTCCACGAAAGTAATTAATTAGACTATAATTAATTATACTATAATTAATGATGGAATAATTAATTATACTATAATTAATGATGGAATAATTATTGTTCGAATTCGAAGTACTGTACTTTTTTCGTGATTCAAACACGCGGGCTCAATCTTTTGTCTTCAATTTGGTTATTTGAAAATTTTTTCGTAAGAGAAAATAAAAATTTTTTCCCATATTTTGGAAAATTAATATTTATTTTTATTTTCTCTTACGAAAAAATTTTCAAGTAACCAAATTGAAGACAAAAGATTGAGCCCGCGTGTTTGAATCACGAAAAAAGTACAGTACTTCGAATTCGAACAATAATTATTCCATCATTAATTATAGTATAATTAATAATAGTCTAATTAATTACTTTCGTGGAGACATAGCATTGTTTTTGTTTTTAGGAAAATTGGAAAGAATTTTTACGCAACATTCGGTATTTTTTCTGTATTTTGTACCTCAAAAAGACGTTTACCATAACAAAAAGCCATTTCTAATTTAATTTTCATAATTAACTCTCTAGCTCTTGGGTACAGATTTACAGAGCACTTTGGCTCCAGCCAATTTTTTTTTCTTTAATTGGAAATTAATTTCTTTCTACAATTAACAAGGTAAATTTCCTTAGCTTGGAATTTTGAAAGAAGATAAAAAATGGAAAATAATTTAAATTAACTTAGTCTTTTTGATATCAATTTCGAAAAAAAAAGTCTTATTTTATTCTGATGAAATACAAAATTATGGAAAAAAATTTTCGATCCAGGAGTGCAACAACAGGGAAACTGTACGTTAATTTCTCTTATTTGCCAGTTCAACCATAAATTTATTCCTCCTAGAAAATCCGTCGTGAAATATCATTGGCTCTCGCAACATTTTTGGGGTGAAATTCTTGACGGAAAAAAATGTCTGCGGCTTGTATAAGTGTAAGTTCAATGACTCTGTGTGTTGAGACTCTCCGTCTAGGGCCTTTTCACAAATAAATGAACCTATGCGTTGTCACATAAGGAAAATAAGGTCGCCTACCCTTTGTTAAGTGCGTTTAGATTATTTCATTTCTCTCAAAGTCGAAATGTTCTTTGGTTGTTGGAATGTTGGTGTCCTATTTTTTGAACCCAATTGAAGACCGTATTTTTTTTTCTTTGATAAAGGACGGATTTATTTTACCGACAAGATATTTTTTTCCCCCGCTACTTTAACATTATTTTTGTTGTAAAATGGATGGTTACAGTCGGCTTTTAAAAAATATTTTGATTGATTTCTTTGGTTTCCTAATTGTTGTTTTGAGCGTTAGCTATAAATCAATGAAAATCATATTTGGCAAATTTTAAACCCGTTCATCCGTCCCTCAGGCACGGATTGGGTCTCCTACAGGAACTGGGCATTATTTATGCGAGCTTGTAAAATCGGAAAAGCATGACCTTGCCAGAAATGTTAATATAAAGGGAAAAATAAAAAGGGTTGCAATTCCGATTCCGATTCCAGCTAACAAATATTTCAGCGATGCCGATTCCGTTTCTGATTCCGATTTAAACCAAAATTGATTAACTGTGATAACGGTATTTTGGTGCTTTTTAAGTCAATCTAAATCGAAAATATTTTTTTGGATGCCGATGCCTATTCCGGTTCCGAATAAAAATTAATCGGAATTGCAGCCCTGGAAAAAAATGGGGAAAACTGTGAAAACGGGAGAATGTCAAAAGAAGAGGAAACCCAACATAACCCAGCCCAAATATTCTCCCTTCAAGAAGAAAGAAAAAAAATTGGGGAAAAAACTGGTAAAAATGGGAAATTTCCTAGTATAAAGTACCAAAATTCCAGTCACTTATTTGGCAGTGCTTATGCACTTCAGTTCGAATAAATTCCCCTTCCTTTTTAATTATTTTTTTGATCGCGATTTTTTTTTTTATTTAGCCATTCCGTGTCTGAAACTAAGGTAACCAAATTCCAGGAATTGACTTTGGAGTAGCCAAATGAATGGGGGTCTTTATCGGATCGTTTTCCCTGACTTGCGATTTATTGTCGCCAACGTTTTTGCTTAATTATATTTTTTTTTTTTTCAATCTGATCTCGCCGACAATCAATAACAGCAGGAAACTGAAAATGTTCTAAAAAAAAAAAATTCACGTAAAATCACGTTCAAGTAAAAATTAATTAAATTTTATTATCATGTAAGGGGATTTTTTTTTTGTCCCTAAGAATATTAGAGATAATTTGTCGTTCCTGCTTTCTTGTTTAAAAAAAAACTTAATTAAGCGTAAAAATGATTCGATCGACGTTGTGTATGCCTTTTTTTGTTGAGCGTAGACCACTTAAGGACTTGATTTGTTTGTTGATTTTGAGGGTGATGAAATATTTGACACTCTCGAATTTTACCTTTTTTTTGAAGCTTTCGATTATACGCCTGGTGTCGTTGACCGCTTCTTGAAATTTATGTTTTTTTTTTTTTTTAAATAATTGTAAGGGGAGACGACAGATTTACAAAAATTTATTGAAGTCCTACGTCAAATTTCGAAATCGATTGGAAAATATATAAGTGCAAAACGATGTTTTGATCTGGCTTGAGTGCTAAAAAAGGAACCGGAGAAGAACAGGGAGGATTATATCGAGATCTTGATTTTTTTTTTTTTAAAGAGAAGTTTTAAAAATTAAATTTTTTTTCCAAATCAGGCACAGCAGTTCGAGGGATTGTTGTATATTTTTCTTATGCAAATTTTACTACTTTGTACTTATTAATCATTTTTAATCGCTTTGTGTTTATTTATTTTTTATAAGGATGGATGATTAACTAAATTGCGAAGTTGTTTGCTTAGGCTTGAAGTATAAAACATTTCAAATCATTGAAGACATAAAATGATTTATTTAAAAACGCTTTTAACTTTATTATGACAGACTCAAGGCTACATTCCATTTTCAGGTTTAATTTGAAAATAAAATGACATTATTGGAAAAAAGTGAATTATCTGTAAAACTTTTAAAATCTCGGGAATTCAGTTATACTTAAACGATTTACCCACCTTTATGGAATTGTTTCCTCTTATCCCATATACCCTGTATACAGGGTATACATTTTAATTTAAAAGTATAGGACACATCATTTAATGCTTTGATCTTAGACTCAATTTTTTCCGTATTTAAATTTTTCAATTTTGATATTACGTATGTTAATAATTCAAACCAGAAAAAAAATTTTCAGGAATTTTTTAAAAAATTCGCGGTTCAATGCACCTAATTATTCAAAAACAGTCGACAAGTTCATTTTTTTTTATTTTTATTTTTTTTAACATCCCAAAAATTTCGCACTCGTTTCGGGAGTTTGTTGCTTTTGTCATGTGGGAACTTCTCGTCTTTTCTTTGACGAGTTTTTTCCTCATTTATAATTTTTACTAATTAAATAAAATTTTTTCAGACATTGAGGCGCGTGTCACTACTAGTAGATCACACGATAAATTGACCGTGAAAGGCAATTAACACCAAAAATCTTATTCGTTCGGGTTTTTAATTTAATTACTGAAATTTAATAGCCACTTTTTTACGACTTTTTTACCACCAATACAGAAAATTTTATTACTGTCGTAAATCTATTACCTTCGGACCATTGATTTAGCAAAATATTATATTTATTCATAATTAATGACCCCAAATGACCCTTATAATTGAGAAAAGAAAGTGGCGAGGCTTTTAAAAAAATTAGCGATAAAAAATTTTTTCAAAACAAAAACGACGGCACAATCACAAACCATAAAAATCGCCCAAAACAAAAACGGGAAAAAGGAAAGAAGGAAAAATAAAAGAGATTCATTTATTTTTTTTTTATTAGCCATTGGCAGGGGGCATTACCCGAAAATGTTTTTACAGAAAACATTTTCTTAATAAAAAAATCCACACTTTTCCACATCCGAAATATGAAAATTAATCCGAACTTAAAAGTTATATTTTGTTAAAATAATTAGAAGAATCCCTGTCATTGAAAGTTTTTAATGGGTGGTGGAACCATATCATATGCTTTTTTATACCATCACTTTTTAAAAAAAATGTAAATCACGATTTTGCGATAAAACGACTTTACTCTGAGTTACAGATGAATTAGATCCCAAGTACATATTTTCCTTCTGGAAAATTTAATAAGTAGCAGCCGAGGCGGTTAAATTTTTAAGATGCATGAATAAGTCAATCAAAAAAATAATGACTTTTAAATTGCATGATGCTAATAACTCATCTTGATCGTAAATTTATTGTGATATTCATTCCTGCATGCTTTTTTCCATTTTTCCACTTTCATATTCTTAAAAATTCATGTGGAAAATGCATGTATTCAAAAAGTGGTAAAAACCGCCGCCATGAATATGGACAAAAAATAGGAGTTTTATTCATTGATTTACAAACAAGTGGAATAATGCAAAGGTAACCAATCATATCTTACCTGTGCAGGTGATGTTTTATAGCTTCCAGTGTGAAATGTGGCTGGAGCGATCCCGCCCTTTTGTCCCCCATTTTTTTAAAATGACTTACCCAGTTTTATTGATTTCCTGTCTTCATCGTAAAATTTGATTAACTATTTTTCGGTTTAATTCTTGGGCACGAACGGAAACGTGAGAGAGCTATGCATTGCGAGTGTGGCGCCAATTTTTTTTTACCTTGGCCTACCACTTCCCAGAACTTGGTCTTTAATTTTAAAAATTAGAGAAACAAATTTAAAAAAATGTGCAATGTGGTTTTCTGGGACTTTAAAAATTCGGCCAGTTTCCCCTTTAGGGGAAAAATAATTAAGATCCGCGTAATAAAAATCTCTTTGATATCTAAACAGATCTTTAGAATTATACCCGAAAACTCAGGCAGATGAATGCATTTCTTTCTTTATTTACTCGTAAAAATTCCAGAAATCTAATGAAAAACGGGAGAAATCCTAGAGAACTTTTACAGGGGTCCGGAGGGATTTCTCGTTGGGATTTATGTGTATTTACATTTTTTTTATTCTCCTATATCTCCGAAATATTTTTGTCCTTGAAAAAAGACATTAAAATAATTATTTGATGATTTATCCATTTAGTTTATTTTTAGAAAAAATTTTGGAGCTTTGAGTCAATCTTGAGTCATTCACTGGCCTAAAATTCCCTTTTAAGACATATTTTTTGAATTAGATACTATGTATAAAACACTGTTTAGAACGTCAGTGTTTTAAAAAGTGGTCTTTACTTAAAAATGCCATAATTCTTGTCACTAGTTTACAGGGCTGAAATTCCGATTCTGATTCCATATAATCTTGCCTATTTATGAGGTGGAAAAAAATTTCACATTCCGATTCCTATTCCAACTATAACAAATATTTCAAATACGCCGATTTTGATTCCGTTTCCGCTTGAAACCAAATTCACTAACTGTAATAACGGTATTTTCGTGCTTTTTAAGTCAATCCGAGAATCGAAAGCTTTTTTTTGGAAGCCGATGCCGAAGATTCCGAACTGTTCTCTGACGAGATTCCAATTCCGATTCCGATTCCAATTTTTTCAAAAAAACCACGAATTCCAATTTCAATTTCTTTTGAAATAGCAAATTCCGATTTCATTTCGAATAAAAATGAATCGGAATTGCAGCCCCGCTTGTTAAATACGTGACACGTGATTGCAATAACTGGAGCAATATTCGGAATAAATTATTGTAAAGTTGGCAGTTTTTTTTTTCTTTTGAACAATCAGAGTTCGCAGTGAAAAAATGGCTAAAAGTTAGAGAAATTATATACCAAAATTTCAAAATTTATATACAGAGATTTTAAAAATTATACCAAAATTTCAAAAATATACAATTTAATTAATTAATTTTTGTACAAATTAACTGTTGCTCAATCAACTTTGCATAAACTAAAAAAATGAACATCAAAAATTTAATAAATTGCTTTAACACCAATAAAATATGTTAAAAATAAGAAAAGAAAAGCTTTAGAAACAGTCACTCAAAAAAGTAACTTATTAGTACTTATTTCGTACTTAACTTTCGTTTTTTGAAGACATTATCATTCATTACTTTGTTTTTTCTAGCGTCGATATTTTTTTTAATTTTTTAAACTTTTAATTCTCTAAATTTTCCCAAGTTTAGGCATCGAACCCATTTCGCCCAGAAAAATGAGTGACTTAAGGGACCAAAAATGATTTAAATAGTGACTTTTAGTGACCTGACGGAAGGACTTTAGTGACTTGAAATAAGTATATCCAAAATTTTTTCAACGTATTAGACGTGACTAATTACATTCCGTATTATTTTTATCAATTTTTCCTAAAAATTTTGGTTCCTAAACTTTTTAGCCTAACCATTTTTTTCCTCATTTTCAATTTTCTAAAATGAATATTTGTCCTAATTTTTCAAATCCCTAAAGGAGTTTTAGGAAATTTTATTTTAAAAATCAAAAAATTTTAGTAAAATTAAAAATTAGAAAAAAAAAAAAAATAGCTAGGAAAACAATTTTAGGAACTAAAATTTTGAGAAAAAATGGATTAGGAATTCATTTTTTTTTTAGGAAAAATGGTAGGGAACCTTCACAACTTTACATAAAATTATTTTTAAAAATGGCGTTTTAGTGAAAAAACCTTTCCTTGAGCAACTTCGAGGGTTGAAATAGAAATTTTTTAATGCAAGAAATTTTTTAAAATCCACCAATTTATCCAAAAACGTGACTATTAGTGACTTTTTTTTAAAAAAGTGACTTTTAGTGATCTTTCACAAAAAAAGTGCCTTTTAGGGGAAAAAAGTGACAAGTTCGATCCCTGCAAGTTTTATTTTCTTTTCGATCGCCGGCTCGTAATACGAGACGTGTTTTAAAAACCTTGTATTTCCGGAAGAAAAACGACAAAATTTAAAGACTTTAAAAAAAATATTATTATATAATTAATTGACTTTCCCCGAAAATATAGACTTTTATAGACCTAAGTTAAAAATAGAGACCGACTGCGAACTTTGAACAATGTGCAATTCATATTTTTCACACCAGGATTTCTCCGCGGTTGCCTCCTCTGATATTCGAGTAACTTACCCTTCCGCTCTTTGGTTAAACATTTCCGGAAACAGCACTTTATATTGTCTTACCTTTAATCCCAAAATCCTTTTCCCATCATTTTTGACAATCCCATTCTTTAGTTAATCGGAATGCATATTCCTTCAAATACAAAAGATGCATTCGATTAACCGAAGAAGGTAATTCTCAAAAATTTGTATGCGCTTTTTCCTTGAAAGACGAATCGAAGTCCCGAAAGTCGAAATGAGCCACGTCAGGATTAAGGTTCTGGGTTACCAATCTTCTATCTAAAAAAAAAGATTTTAAACCGGGAACCCTAATCCCGCCGTTACCACTGCTGGATCCCCGATGAATGAATAAACCCGTTGCTAACGATAACAACGGTTTTTTGTTGATATGTTCCACCTCTACAAGAGAAAAAAAAAAACGACGACTCTCACATTTTCCATTCATGTTATCGCTTTTAAGTATGTTATTTTTTTTTCGGTTGTTTTGAGAATGACGTGATAAATGCTCAGCATTTTTTTTTTTTAACGACCGTTTGAGACATGAGATTTGAGATATGCTTGAGATAATTTAACCGTCATTTTGTTATACCAAGAAAAATCATAATGAGCCAAACTCCAATGAATGGATATTTTTTCTTTTTTGTGGGAGAGTGGGATCGAAGAAAATTTTTGCAAATTCAGTCATTTTTAATTGATAAGACCAAATCGATCTGAAATGCGATTTTTCCTGGATTTTTTATTTTCAAAAAAACTTGATTAAATATTTAATCAAGTTTTAATTGATTAGTTGGTCTGAGTTCCCGATAAGTCAATTCAGGCTAAATTGGTTCAGTGACAAGGTCCCCATCTATTTTTTTTTTTTTTAATATATATATAGGAGGGCAGGATTAATTGCCTATGACCTTAAATATTTATCCAAGTTTTGTTTTTTATTTATGTTACCTACTTCGAATGCTTTGGTTTTTTTAGGCAGATAAAACAGAGAAGAAAATTCAAAAAATTTTTAAGCCGTGTCTCCATTCGCGATTTATCCGACCACCGGAAGTACTAAATATCTTTTTTGCTTCAGCTTTGTTGTTTTTGAGTTGACTTTTCCGCGACCGTAATTAGTGAAAAATCCTTTTTTTTTAATTTCTTCGTAGAATCTTCAGAATTGGAACAATAAACCACTTTTTTTAATATCCCGCAAGCAAAAAATAAAAAGAAAATACCGAGTACGCCATTTTTATTTTCAAGTTCGAGTTTTTCCCTAGTGTTCGAAAGTACAGTACTTCCGGTGATCGGGTAATCCGATAATCGGATAAATCGCTAATGGAGACACGACTTTAGGAACTTTGGTTGTTAATCGTGTAAACAATCGTCATGCAAACATTATTTCTGTTGAAACCTAAAATTTCCCCTAGGCGAAGAGTGCTCGTCTCTAGTAGCGATTTACAGAGATAGCATGCTGATTTCGATTCCGATTCCAGTGATGTTAGATGATTTTTCAAACGCGATTCCAATTCCGATCCTAAACAACGAGAAAAATTTTTCGATGCCGATGCCAATTCCGATTAGTTTCCATCGATCGATTCTGATTCTGATTCCGATCCCGATTAAAATCTATTCGGCATACCATCCCTGCTTATTTTGTTTTAAAAAATGTCTCTTTTTTTTTAAAGTTTTTAATAAAAAATTTTACTTCGTTTGTAATATAACTCGTATCTAGGAGAAATTGACCCCTGATGCTGATTCCGATTCCAGTGATACTCGATGATTTTACTAATGCGATTCCGATTCCGATTTTAAACTACGAGAAAAATTTTCCGATGTCAATACCGATTCCGATTAATTTCCATCGATGGAATCTTATTCCGATTCCGATTCTAAATTACGCGAAAATTTTTCGCGTTAATGATTTAAATTTTTGTTATCGCCCATTTATCCTAATCCATTTTTTCCTAAAATTTGTTTCCTAACAATTTTTTTTCCTAATTTCTAATTTTCCTAAAATTTTTTGATTCCTAAAATATTTTTATACGCAGAGCAACGATAGAAAAAATTTCAAAAATAATCACCACGGCGCCAAATTTACTCATGAACATCATAATCAGTACCAACATAGCGGCATGCAAAGAATTATTTTAATTTTTGAAAGCTAATAACTTAAAATTTTTATGAAATAAACTAACAGTGCAATGTGAAAAAAAAAATCCTAAAATAAAATTTTCGAAAATGAACATTTTTCCTTACTTTTTAAAGCCCTAAAAATTTTTCATCAAAAAATGAGGAAAAATATTTATTTTAGGAATCGAAAAATTATAAGAAAATTAAAAATTAGGGGAAAAAAGTTTGGAAAATTTTTTTCCTAACAATAGGTATGTCTCCATTAGTGAATTAATTACATGATGTAATTAATTACAGAATGCAATTAAATAGTTTACAAAGGTGTTAATTTTTTTTTTCAAATCTTTGGAGCTCGATATCCTTTCTCATAATGTAGATCTAACCAGCAAGATCAAAAACAACGATTTAGTACCTTCGAAAATCATTTAATTACATCCTGTAATTAATTACATCCTGTAATTAATTACATCATGTATTTAATTCACCAATGGAGACACACCTAATTTTTTTCCCTAATTTCTAATTTTCCTAAAATTTTTTGATTCCTAAAATATTTTTATACGCAGAGCAACGAAAGAAAAAATTTCAAAAATAATCACCAAGGCGCCAAATTTACTCATGAACATCATAATCAGTACCAACATAGCGGCATACAAAGAATTATTTTAATTTTTGAAAGCTAATAACTTAAAATTTTTATGAAATAAACTAACAGTGCAATGTGAAAAAAAAAAAAAATCCTAAAATAAAATTTTCGAAAATGAACATTTTTCCTTACTTTTTAAAGCCCTAAAATTTTTCATCAAAAAATTAGGAAAAATAGGAAATATTATTTTAATCCAAAAATTTAATTAAAATTAAATATTAGGGGAAAAAAAGCTAAGAAAAATAGGTAAATTGGATCAGGAATTCGTTTTTTTTAAGAAAAACGTTTTAGTAAAAAATGACAAAAAATTTTAAAATTTTAATTTATGAAGTTATATGTACGAAACACTGGTTGAAATGCCTTTTTCGTTTTTTTTCCTGCGACCTCTTTTAAAGAACACACTAGCGGCGGCGGGAAAAAAAAGGTTCGGAAAATTGGAAAGAGACAAGGACGATAATTCGTCCGACAATCATCGTCCCAAACCCTGGCAATAATGACCCTACTATACTGATATATACCTGTCTAAACTGACAAGTTATAAAATTTACGATACCGTTTTATTGTTCTGAGGGATGAAAAGACTACAAAGGGACAACTTCCATTTTTTTTTTTTTTTATGTCAAATAATTTTTTTTAATAAAACGATAACATTATTTACAACCATCCCCGTAGCTGGATTCCCACAGGCAAACATTTTGAGTTTAAATCATTGTTGAGCAATGCAGTACCTAGGCCAGCTATTCCATAGGATGCATGGAAAACCCGGTTGCCCATCCCTGCCTTGGAAAATATTTTTGTGTTCTTGTCGAATAACTTTTTAAAAAATTTCTTGAGCGCATTTAGAAATCGTCAGTCTCAAATTTTTCGCACTTTCACGATGTTTTTGTGTGCAAGTTTTCGAATTAAAAATCTGCCCGTCTAATTTCAGAGGCAAGTAGGCTGAGACTTTCTACAATATTTAGGGAGGCAAATACATATTTTAAATTTTGGCCGTGCATAGCGGTAATTATTATTGTCCTCTGGGAAACTTTGCAGTTTTTTTTTTGTTTAGGCGTTAATTACATTTACACGATAGTTTTTTCGCGAGAAAAGCGCATTTTTTTTTCGAATATGTTCGAAAATTTTCGAAGATGTTTGACGTTATTTTTGGGGCTTTATTATAATTTTAAGTAACGGAAAAATGCATTTATTAACAAATGAAAAAAATTTCATATTTATATTTATTTACGCTTAACGTGCGATGTGATAAGACTTTAATACACTTTTTTTTTGGTCCAACTTTTTTCAGTTTTTTTTCCTACCATGTCTAGAAAAAAATTGACTTAAACTAATAAGGGTATTCGGCGGGTGATACATGTATCGATTCATTACAAAAATAAATTATAGAGTCCCAAAAATAACGTGACACATCTTAAAAAATTTCGAACATATTCGAAAACAAGTGTAACTACTTTCCTAGCGAAGACATTTTTGAAACGTTTCGAAGAAAAATTTTCGTGCAATGTAAGCAACGCCTAAAAATGATGGTCTCTGATTTGGATGGAAGGCCTTTTTTTGTAACTTAATGGAAAGGCACTTGATAGGGTATTTTCAGGTATTTTTGTATTTAAAAAATTTTGGTGTAAAAATAAAGTACATGAACTTGAAGAATTATTTGTGTAATGAAAAAAAGTACAAAAGTGTAAAGTTGGGGCTTAAAAATTATAAATTAAAACGGTCGGAATAAACGCTGAAGCATTGTGACGTCATATGTTAATAAGGTTCCGACGGAAAATTTGTCGTAAAATGCGATGCTTTTAATGTTTATAAACCAAGCCACCGCATTCTTGGAAACTTTTTTTTGGACAAAACGATATTATCATATGACGTCACAATGCTTCAGCGATTATTCCGACCGTTTTGATTAATTTTACAATTTTCAAACCCCAACTTTAACAAATTATTGCATAGTGAAAATCATTTTTTGAAATACTTTTTATGATACAAATAATTTTAAATTCATGTACACTTTCTTTTTACACCGAAATTTTTCAAAAATAAAAATACCTGAAAATTCCCTGAATAATTTACATAGGATTGCCGGCAACCCTTTTTTCTAGTTTACTCAATTGGAAAAAAATTATGTGTAATAATAATGATGATAATAATAATAATAATAATGATTACTTGACGGTGGTCAAAAGTAAAGGAAAAAAAACACCTAACGGTTTATTGTGTTACAATTTCCCCGAAACCATAAATGGTTTTGGATTTTTTCATTTTTTATTTTATTCTATTTTTTTTTTTTTATTACGACTAATTGAATTGGAACGTGTGAAACTTTCCGTTTAAACATAATAATAGACCCCAGAAACCTTAATCCAATTATAAAATGGTTGAATGCACTTGTTAAAAAGATGAAGAAAAAATAAAATAAACTCAAAACGACCTATCGCCAATAAATTCGCTTTCTCCAGACCTTTTTTGTTGTTTTGTTTTCGTTGTTGAAAAAAAGCTACGAAAAATAAAAAAACAAGAGCTAGGCTTACCGCAGCATTTATTTCACACCACTTAATTTTTTTTTCTTTTAAATGCCTACATCCGAACTGCTTTTTTTTTAACTCTAACGTTAACTGTCCGAGATTTGAAACTAAACTAACCTAACCCTGTAACAGCTGATCTCTGACTCTGAAAGCTATTAAAAAAACACAAAAAAACAAATATTTATTTGAAGTGGCCTTGCTTACCATTCATTTGAATCCTTCCAAAAATTTAAGGGGGGAGAGTTTTCAATTAATAATTTCGTTTATTTTATTTATCGGGGAAAAAACCCCGCCCGATTTGATGAAAGAGATTGCTTGTTGGTTGTCAGCACGCCTTATTAAAAAGCGTAGTCGCAGCACATGACTAAGAAAAAATTAATTTGAGTAAACATAAGATGGATTTTCTCTGAATCACCAACATACGACCCTGGCTAACAATATACGGTTTGGTGTCAGAAGAATAGAAAAAAAAACGTTGAAACTGCTGAAAAGCAAAGAATTGGGCGCCGGCGGGTTAATCCATAATATGCACCTTTTTTATCAACCCACCGTCCTAACTCGTCTTTTCAAAGCTCCTTTGATTTGCAAAAAAAAAAAAATGTATAAAACTTATATGTACAATAATCTGTATAAATAAATACAGATAAAAAACATAAAAAAATAAACTGAAGTGACTTGACTTTAGGATTCCTTTTTTTAATAAATGAAGTAGCGCCGGAATTGGAATTAAGCATTAAAACAAGTCCGTTAGAACTGGCGCTGGCAGCAGTATCAGCTTCTGACTCCTGAATCACAATACAAAATTAATTGGAATTAGTAGTACCCATTTTTGGCCCCTGACTACTAACTTTGCAAAATGTCACGTTTAAAAAAATTCTTTTTAATTTTTACAAAAATTTCAAGAAAATATCAGGTTTTAAATTTCGTCGTTGCGTCATAAAGAGAGCAATAAAAAAATAATTCTTCAAAAGGTGAACAATTTTGTTTAAAAAAAATGCTCCTTTTTAACCCTTTGCCGACCGACGGCTCGTATATGAGCCATTTTTTATTGAGGGCCGGATAAAGTTTGAGCCGCCGATTCCGAATCTGAAGTCAAAATTCTGAAAAAACTAGAGTCCCATACGATGGGGCCGTTTTATTTTTAATAATTTCATTTTTTTTCCGCCATATCGGATTTTCCGAGTGGAATTAGATCATTCGGACGTCAGATTTGAAATCAGCGACGTCGAAACGTGTAGAAAGTAGTTTTCCCAATCATTTTACACTAGAAAGCAAATTTGGTGCGTTTTTTTGTATTATGTCGCTTCTCCATTACGGCTCAAAATTAATTTTCTAGAATTAATTTTCAAAATTTCCGGAAGTAATGTGCTTTAGTTATTCCATGGATTTTTAACCCAAGATTTAAAAATGGAGTCGGCCATTTTTACTACATTGCGTTTTTTATATTCTTAATCCATGGTCGAAAATTCATAGAATAACTAAAGCACAGTACTTCCGGAAATTTTGAAAATTAATTCTAAAAAATTAATTTGAGTTATAGTAAAAAGCGCGAAGAGGAAAAAATTTTCCCATTCGCGCTTTTTCATAATTCCCCGTCTAAAATGGGTTTTAACGCACAGTGCGGGTCCATAACGTGTTGTAGGCTAACTTTAAGGGTGAAATCACAAAAATAAAAAACATTTGGGAAATTTTCTTTTACTTTCCGGGAAAATTTTCCAAAATTGGGTCGTTAAAGGGTTAAGGCGCATCGACTATTTTTTTAAAAATCAGGGAAAATAAAGCTTGCGCAATTTATGAGCAATCTCCATTCTATGAATTTCCTTTTTTTTTTTTTTTTTTAATAGCTATTCTCATTCATTTTGAAAAATGCATTTTTTTTTTTTCAGATCTTTTCGAATACAAATCCATTCGGAAATCTGCTCGAATTTAAACCTATGGGCGTCAGCAGAGGCATTCTTTTCTGCGGAAAGCTTTTTCGGCTATTTTCTAATTTTTGGTAAGTATTAACTTTAAAATGAAATTCGGGCTTTTTTTTTTTTTTGAATGGAAATTAAACACTAATGTCGGTGGCGTAGATACACAAGTAACCCCCTTAGGCAACCAAAAATAAAAATCGTCTGGATTACTATTGCGCTCCTTAATAATCAACTTAAAATACAAGCTTTCGCGTTGCTTATAAGGTATTCCGGTTGCATACTTCGACATATTACAGGGGTAAATTTTTCAATTAATTCGGCAGTGCTGCAAATATTCGATATTGGATCTCCTTATTATAAGCTATCGACGCAAAACTTAAATGATCTTTTATCACTTAAAACATGTCATTATATTAAAAAAACAAGCAAAAAAAATTGGATGTTCTTAGAAACTTTTATTTATCTGAAAAAAAAAAACCGTAGACAGACTTAGGTATATCTGCATTTTATAAAATCAATTATGTTTGTATTTATGTTGTATTGAGAGATAAAAGAGATATGAGGATAGTTTTCACAAAATTTTGACTTAGATAAATAAATAAGCAACAGATAATGTTTTTTGCTGATTCGAGAATTGAGAGAAGATATACACTAGGGTTATTTTTATTCACGTAATAATACTACGACTTTGTTATTCCCATATTAAAATAAATAAACATCAAATTCTGGGATCGAATGGGTGGCTTTGTCAACTCAGCTTAAACTATTTATCAGCGAATTTTTACTTCCAAAAAAATTCCCAAAATATCGGAGTTTTTTGAAGTTTTAAAAAAAATAAAAATGACTGCCCCTTCAAAAATGAAGTTATACTATCCGGTGAACTTTTAAAATAAAAGAATCTTCGATTATCGCAACCATTTGTATGTACTGTGTTTGATGATTCAGCAATTAAAACATCTGTAAGGGTACAAATATACATACCCTTGGGAAAGAACGAGTTAAAAATGCATTTTGCATTCATTGAGGCAATATTGCCTCAATATAAACATATGTTTAGGCTATATTTTTTTATAGATATTATCCCAAGGGTTAGGCAAAGGAGTTGTTTTCCAAACGGGGTGGGCGCTTTTTGCCACACGAGAGGCGAGCGAAGCGAGCCTCGAGTGTGGCTAACGCCCACCCCGTTTGGAAAACAACTCCGTTTGCCTAACCCTTAGGGGTAGCTATTTTTCCCAACGAGTGATGAAAACCACGGGATTTTTTGAAAAATTTAGGATGGAAAACGGCAGAAAACCTTTGAAAAATGTGTAAAAAAAAAAAGTTCTTGGTGTCGTTTTAATGCGGGTGAGGCTTAAATGAATTGATATAAAGTTGGAGTGAAGATTTCCCCCTCCACAAGTGCGGAGTTGACAGAAAAAAAAGTCATGTGTACGTTGTTAAAGAATGAAAAGTTTTGGATAATATTAAAGATAAAAATTTATATTGTTCTTTTTTAATCTTTTTCCGATTTTAATTAACTAATTTGGAGTTTTAAGTTATTTAACGTCCTTTTTTTTTCATCAATATTGCACATAGTGAACATAATCTTAAAAAAAACAAAAACAACTCCTCGCACGCATAGTCGTTTTCGCATCAAATCTCGTGTTTCGCTTATGGAACATATTGAAGTTACGATTCGTTTTGCAGATCGTAGTAGCAGATTTCTTTTTTTTTTTTTCACAGAAACTTTCGTTAGAATTCGTGTTTCGCCTATGTCAACCTTATAGGCAAAGAACATCTTTATCTCAAACTGAACAGCCGTTTAAATATACTCATAATATCTCAACGGGACGAAATTTTACGTGGGGAAAAGACGTACTTTGACCGCAAAAGTTAGTCAGTTAAAATCCTATTTTTCATCATGAGTTGGGAAAAATCTTTTATTCAAATGTCAGTTTTTCGTTGCCGGAAGTTAAAAACATATCTCATATCTCCCAAAGCGCTGGCAGAATTTAAATAATCGGAAAAATTTTAATCGATCTACGATTAAAATTTTTGCCTATAATAACAATTACCAAGGCGGGAAAATGTATCGAAGTCGAAATACTTCGTCTTGTTGCTTTCATTTGATTGGTCCAGCACCAAAATAGGTGAAGTATTGACGATAGAGCTTAGATAATAGAATCCATAGATCGGACATTCCTATTCTATTTACATTGTTTGTTTTGGTCCAAAAAAATTGAGCCTACCTCGTGTTTAGCTTATGGATGCCCATATGAACATTTTCTGACGCTATTGTCCTATCTATGGATTCTATTATCTAAGCGATAGAGAGCCTAGAAGGAGAGAGCCGACAACATAATGAGAGCTCTCTGATTGGTCGGGACGGAACGTGGTACTAGAAATTCAATTAACCTCAACCTGCAGTCGGTTGGTTTTGTTTACATACAGTTTGTTTATTTTTTTAAAAATGAAACTGGTTGTTAAAAGGTGGAAAGGATTTCAATCTTATGTTAGAAATACATTTTGACGTACATTAACGCCCTTAACGGACATAAACAAACATTTGACATTTTTTTTTTTTTTTTTTTTTTTTTTTGGGTTGGCAGCGCCTTAACCCACTTTCATCGATTAATTATTTTATTTTATTTTATTTTTTTAGCGCGTATTTTTAAATTAAGTTAGATGTGCCTCGCAATTTGTTGTTGTTGTTGATTTTTTTTTTTTTTTTTTTTTTTTTCCCCCTTAAATATCAAGCTTGATGTCCGTGAGGAAATCCGTTAGAGCCCTGTAGGCGATGTCTGAAGACGTTTTTAAGATCTGGTTAACGGTGATATATGCCGACAGCTTAGATTCCTCAAGTCGTTGGAGGAGTTTTTTCCTAGGTCCAACAAGGGCTTTGCATTGAAAGAAGATATGTTGCAACGTTTCAGCGTTGGTTGCACAGAAGCGGCATCGATCATCGTCTACTATTGACATTCTGCTTAGGTGGGCTTTAACTGAGGAGTGCCCTAATCGCATGCGTGTAATGATCGTCGTATGTTTTCTCGAAAAGGTGGATTTTGAAAACCATGCAGGGCCCACTTTGGATTTGATGTTCGCTAGCGTGGTGGATTGAGATGCCACCCTGATTCCCCATTCGTACTCCCATAGTTCTTTTATTTTGCTCTTACTGAACTGGAAGAGATCGGTGTAGGGAAGCTGTTGCTCCTTTTTGACTCCTATCTTTGCGGCCAGTTTTGCCAGTTGATCCGCCTTTTCGTTGCCTGCTAGACCATTATGCGCTGGGGTCCACATCACTTTGATTCCCATATTTCTTTGCAGCCGAGCTTCAGTGATTCGGTTTCGAATTTTATGTACCAGATGACTGGACTTCGTTGTAGACTTGCAGCCCTCTAGAGCGGATATGGCACTCCTACTATCCGAGATAATGACGGTTTTGCTGTAGTTTTGCTTTAGGGCGTGCTCTATTGCTTCGTCGATAGCCGTTAGTTCTGCTGTATAAATCGAGGCGTTTCCTGGTAGGCAGAACATACCCGCCGTCCCGGAATCTTCCGGGGTTCGAGGGATGGGGTCATAGAACATTTGACATGAGGTCATAAAAGCTTCTAGGACCACGTACCGTCCCGACCAATCAAAAGACAGCAGAAAATTCGTATAGGTTGTCGGCTCTCTCCTTTTAGGCTCTCTAATTGACGATATTCAGCGTGCAAAACGACGAGAGCGCTCCAAGCGTTCGAACTACTGCAATAAGGAAAACACAATAGAAAACGACTTAAGCGCATTCTACATGAACTAGAGCAATAAGGAAAAAACGTCACTGTGACGTCACTCTGAATATCGTCAATTCTGACTATAGATGGCAGATCGATCGTAAAAGAACCAAAATGGCCGTATTTCGTGTATATGTGGGTCGCGGTCATGCTGGTTGTCAGTTTTCTTTTTATTTATGTGATTTACTTTATGTACTAAGTCAAATTAGAAAACTCTTTAGCATCTAAATATAGTCGGTGTGCTTTCGAGGAAATTATTTGTGGAATTACATGGTGTTTTAACCTGCTTTTTATGCGCACATGGTTATAACCTCTTCTCCAAGTTATCGTAGAGTAGCCGAACGGGATTCAGACGTGTCCTGTACAATACTGTATCGCTGACAATAAAAATACTCAACCAGGTATCCAAAACATGAAATTTCATTTAGAGCACGTACAAGTGTACATTCCGAACATTACATTTTCAAGAGGAAATATTTGTGATTACCCTGTAATCAAAGTGAGGCTTGTTATTCGTATTCCACCAGAAAAACAGAAGAAAGTTTTTACTATTTCCCCAGCTGTGACAAATGTGTTTTGTTACAGGAACACTGGATTGATATTTTGAAGTGGAATAAATGAGTAGCATGTGGAATGGATGGATCATGAATAAATGGATACAATTTGCTCACAAATCGACATTTAAAAAGTAAAGGTATGTACTGCATACTCATCCATTTCTGTTCCAAAATGAACCTAATAAAACGTTAAAGATTTTTGATCTCCTTTAATTTAAATTGTTGTGTTTATAGATCGGAAAGTAATTCTTATTCCCATATTGAAATAGTTTAGTTTAAATGATGAAATCAGATTTCTAATCTTCCATTAGTTCTAATAACATTTTTCCTTGGTCTTGTGAAGGTGCTCCAAAATCAAAATGGAAAGACAGCTACCCATTTGGAAGGTTACCTGCAGAATCCTTGTAGGAAATCATTCATCAGAATTATGTTGATGGCATAGTTTTCATGATGTATCCAAAGGGCTATTTTCAGGTTGTGTCCAGGTACTGCAAGTTTTTTTTAAAAAAATAATATTTTTACGTTATTGTAGAAAAATGCTTCTTTTGATTTTAAAATTTTATTTGAATGAATGTCTTTAAATTTCCTTTAGATCCAATGTTTAGCCATCTTGATTTCTTCATGTAAGGGACTCTATGGATTTTTCTTCCGAAAACTGAAAAATTTTGAATATTACTTTCAAGAACCAATGTTGCCTCTCAGTGAATACATGTTCAAGTTAGTTCACATTATTGTTGAGCTTTTAATAATTTGACAACCAGTTTCGAGATTTGAACAGACCGATTCAAACAACATTGAATATCTATAGATATGGTCTGTTCAGATCTCTTCTATTATAAAAAATTTAATTATTGTTTTCTCTTGCAAGGTTATAAATAGTAGCTTTTATCTTGTTTAAAAACTTAAAAGTCAAAGACAGAGATAGAGTATTTAAAATACTCACATTGTCAAAATGTTATTAATTATTTTTTTATTATTTTTATGAAATCTCTCAAGTTTACATCTGATTTTTACCTCTCCTACAAAAGAGCTGCTAACTTCCTTACAAAAGAGAGTCTTAAATCAATTTTTTTTTCCTTTAGCAATCTTTTGTTTGGAAAGGAAGTTTAAGAATTAGAACTTAAATTTCTTTTTGTTTTAAGCTCTTTCGTTTGGAAGTTCAAATATAAATACAAAAGCAAAAACTGTTATTCATATAACTAAAAATGTTGATTCAAATGAACTTAAACATAGGCTTTTCTCTATAATTAAACCAATAATGTTTTATGTGCTAAAATATTTACATCTCAACAATTTATTTTATATCTTAAAAAGGATTTAATTGATAGACAAGTCGCTCTTCATTGTTTGCTAGCATGCCTGATTAAGTATCAAATAAAGTACATAGAGATAATTTTCAATAATTTTTGTCTCGCTGCACATGACAATTTTCTCTTCAGACCATCAAGCACAACCTTAAATTTTTAAGAAATAAATGTTTTTTAGAAATTAATGTCAGAAGGTTTATAATCAAAAAAAAATTTAACTCAAATGAATTCTTAAGTTCAACGCAACTAGGGTTTTGTTTTTGGGGAGGTTTACTGTTACAAAATTTTGGGCTTTGAATCTCATTTCGAAAAATTTTTTTTTTGCAGGAATTTGTTATCATTATCAAAAGCTTCGTCGGCTTAAGTTTTAAAACCATAGAAAAACTGCTACCTATAGCACTAGCAGGCAGTGCAGTCAAAATGGGAATGAAAATGATATAGTTGTCAGGGTCAGCGGTGACATTTCCGCATCCGGATTTCTCTTCTCAAGATGGCGTTGGCGTTGATGAAGGAAACCGTGCATTGTGTGAAATATTTTAATCGAAGAACATCGGGTCGTATGCTTAGAGGAAATGTGTAATTGAAATAGAAATCGATTATAAAACGACTTCATGACTTCCTTCAGTCTAAATTTAAGAAGGTTAGTAATCTAATTTTGTGAATTTTTAAACTCGCTAGGTTGTCCTTTTATTTCTTTAAAAAGGAGGCCTTCGGTCCTTCAAGTTTTATTTGTGTTGTTTAATTCTTTTAAAATAACGAACTCTGAAGGATGTACGTAATATTTGACGTTGATATTAAGTTCGTTGGACTATTTTTTTTTTCCAAAACGTAATTTGAAACGGCGGAAAATGAGGCCCATGTGAAAGTTCGGCTATCCCTATTGTTCGTGTAAAATGCTAACGTTTATCTTTTTCAGAGTTGGAACTAGCTGAGACCCTTTAATTTATGATGGTGTATTTTTATGATGAATAGTCTTAAATTTTTAATCTGCTTCTAAATTAACAATTTTGAAATTTTTAAATTGCAAGTTAACAGTATTTATGAAGTATTTGCAAACATAACCATTGAGACAAGTAGTTTATTCTCTAAAATATTCAATTATTTTTTTTTTTTTTTTTTACTTTTTTAAGGATTTAAATGAGGATGCAGCATTTAAGATACAAGTGAAGATCAAAAGATTCAGTTAACATGAAGGAGCACAGCAACATGATTGAAACATCAAACTCGTAGTACTGCTGGTATAATCATAATGGGAACGTTTATGTGGTAAGTTGCTTTGAACAATAAGTTATCGGCTTTCATAAAACCTGAGAATTATTTTACAATTTTTTACTAACTTTTGAATTGAAAACAAAAAACAACCGAATTGTCCAAGATCATTGTTGTAATTATTTCAAATTGTCTTGTAGAAATTGCTATTTATTTTCTTATATGAAAATTTAAAAGGCAATTATTGCAAATTAAAAAATTGTTTACGATTCATATAAAATAGTCATGTTAACGATCCTTATCAATTTCTTGCAGCCATTTCGGAGTAATTTATCTTCTTCAGAGGAAATTAAACTTGTTGATTAAAAATAACATCAAATTTATTTTTTAAAAAATATTATTTTTAATCAAAAAGTTCAGTTTCCTCTGAAGATGGCAAATGACATTGAAATGGCCATAAGGAATTTATAAGAATCATTAATATAGCTGTTTTATATGAGCTTAAATCGTAATCTATAATTTATAAAAATCATAGAGGCCTAGACTTTGTAGGAAAGTATGTGAAGAAAATGATAGGTATTGTAATTCTGAACAGGGATGCAGTAAAATTTCTTTCAGGCTCTTTTAAAATTACTCGACATTAAATCAGAAATAGATTTCTTAAGAGAATCAATTTTTATGCCAATTTTAAATTCAGTGTATGTTAAGTCTATTTTCTTCTTATTTTTTGTAAAAATAAACTTCTTACCTATCGAAAAGGTGAAAATAAGGAAATTGTAATTGGTTATGATAAGATGAGCAGATTATTCCTCCATAGGCGATCCATCTATTTGTTTGAAACATTTATGGATTTAATTGAAATCACAGATATAAAATTGAATTCTTATTATGTATTTTCTTTAAAAATTTTTAAAATTTTTTTTGATGAATCAAGCTCTGCAATTAAATGTGTGCCAAAATAACAGCAGCACATCAAGCTGCTTTGAGCACAACTTTTGCGCTGTTTCCACTTTGCAAAGATAGTGGAAAACCCCATTTCTTTTGTGTCAGAATTGCTGAGCAAGTTTAGCGGTCTCTGTCCCGTTAAATGCCCTGTTTGGCTTCATAAAAGCCCTTGAATAATTTTTTTTCTTTCTCACGTGGTCAATTTTTTATTTTAAAATTTTTTTTTTACAGGTTGACGCTTAGAGCCGTTATCGATTGGGTCAACTGATTCAGCTTGAGGGATTCGTGGATTTTTCAGCGGGAAGATGATGTAGTGCTGATGTGTACCCGGAGACATAGGGGAATATTGACCTTTTTCGGAGGAAAACATGCGTTCATGCCTAAGGGATTTGGCATTTCGTACAGTGGACAGGAATGAAGTTCGTGTTGACCGGAAAACATTTAACATGTCTTTGCCGAATTTGAATGTTTCAATCGGACGAGTTTTAACTGGAATGAGCATTGAGATGCCATTTGTATTCTTCTAAGATTGATGTAAGTAAAATAAAAATTTAACGTTAACGATGGTATAATTATATCCAGCAGTCAGCAAATAGGTTTCGTCATTTGTCAAGTTGGGGGAAAAGAGAAAGGGTCTAAATACCTATAAGAGAAAGCTTGCTCTTGCTTGCTACTACGTAGGAGGGAGTAAAAAGTATCCTAAAAAAAAAATGGACCACCTCCAAATTAAAAAGTAGCTCTTCGATTGTGTCGCCAACCATTGTTCGGACGATAAGCTTGATGAGCTTGTTGGTGGTGTCACGTAAGAACCGGTACTAGATGCCGTAATCTTACTTGAACAATAATATGAAAATTGTGCTTTTGTTTTGAGGAAAAAATAGCAGAAACAAATGACCAATAGAATTAAAAAAGTTTCACATTACAGAAAAATTGTAATAAATCTTTCTTCAAATTAAGGTGTTTCGGTAGCACCGCTTCATTATTAGTTGAAAAAGCATCGTTCTTCGGTCTTCTTATAATTTCGTTAAAATTCAAGAAAAAATAAAAAAAAAATTTATCCTATTGTTAGCCTACGGAAAAGAAAAAAATGGCATCCATTTTTTTTCACGAAATAAACAAAGCTTCCGATTTTCTTTACTGAAACATTCAAACTGGAAAGTAATATGCACTTTTTAAAGTAGATATCAATTTGATACCTATTAACAGATGTTGTATTCGTTTTTGAAAAAATCGGAACATCTAGAAATAAACTTTTTTCGTAAAAAAAATGAAAACGCTTTGTTTATTTTTTGAAACTTCCCATATAACGCCATGTATTTTTTCATATTTTCAAAAATTTTTAACTCGTTAACTAGAAAGTAACTTTTGCTTAAATTTTTAAGGGAGGTCCGCGGATACCTAATAAATCATCTGTGCGAGTGTGAAGAATTCATAACATCTTGAATTTTACTATCGAAACACCTTAATGAGTGTTTGTTTTCACGGTAAATTATTTTTACCTACTGCAGTGTATTATTTCGGCTGAAGCAAATTTCTTCAAATTAATATTTTGAAATATTGTCTTTTCAGGAAAATAAAAATACATGCGCAACAATAAAGTCTGGATGAACGTGTACAACGTTCCAACTGCCACCTGCCAGGAAATCGAAGAAATCCCAGCTTCCAAGAATCAGGATAATTCACCAATCCTGTAACTTAGATATCCACCGCAAACGTTGAAATTCTTAGCAAAAGTGGATTCTTTTTATTTCAATGTAAGTAAGAAATGGATTTTCACCTCTATTGCGATATTTTGATGATAAAAGCAAATGGTTTTTGGCTAAAGCGGCAAATACTTACAGTTCGAATTTTAATTTTAGCCGTAGTCGCAAAAGTAATTAAAAAATAATCTGGGTATAAATAGTTTTCAAAAAACTGTACACAAGAACAATTTCATGATAGAAACGTAAACCGTATTTATTTTAGCTCTTAGCTGTAGCGTAATGTATTGCAAAATAATAGATTATTGGTAAAATTTGATTGTACAAGATTTGATTGGGCTGAAGACTTCTGTTAGCACACAGGTTTAGTTTGAACTTATATTAAACTTGTTAAAATCGTTTAGGAGTATAAATTTGCTTTAAAAGAAAAGCGCAAGTTATAATTCTTCATTAGTATATCTGAAATAGAATAGGAATAGTCCTTTAAATTACAAGATTTTTAGATTAGTCACAAGCACATAAAAACCAAATAAAATTTGAAAATTAAAATTCTCAATTCAAAATTTAAAATCAAAGTATTCCGAAAAGTGTAAAATGGATGCGATATAAGTATTTTCATCATCACGTTTAGCAAAGAAGATTTTTGGACCACGGTAAGATGCTTATATTTATAGTCGAAGTCGAATCCGACTTTTTTTTCCCGTGACTGATGGCCTTGATGATACATTTTGAAAACGTTTCACGCCAAAGAGAAATTCTGGTAGATCTTAATTAAATTTATTTCCTGCTTAATAAATGTGTATTTGCTGGTGAATGTGACTTTTTTTTTTCCTTTTTTTATGTATATAGCCTATTATAAATTATTTTTATTCATATTATATCTGAAGCAAATATTCTTGAATTAATCATGTGAAATATTGTCTTTTCAGGGAGAAAGAAGAATATTTCCAGCGATGAAATCCGGACGACCTTGTAGAACTTCTCTGCTGGCAGAAACCGATGACATTCCAGCTTTCAAAAGTCAAGAAGATTCACCTATCAAGAATTTTTATATGTCAAAAATTTTTTTTTAAATTTTTATGTAAAAAAAGGCAGGGTAGGAACACCTACTATCGGACTGGCCAGCGAGTTCCATTTTATGTCTTTAAGATAGGCTTTTGGGAAAGGGGGGTTTTCGTTTTTTAATTACTTTTTTGCGAAGGGGGCCTGGATCGGAGAGAAAGGCCAAAGGGTGGCGGGCCTAGCGTAGATTGTAAACCCGTATTCGTTTCCGATGTGCCGTTGACCTTTATCTCGTATGTTATAAAGGATCGACGTCTCAGAGAAATCGAACGGGGACGAGCCTTGTAGTACCGGCGAGGTGGTTTTCACCATAATGCGAGGGTAGTGCCGGACGCCTCAGTCCAGAGAACTCGAGGATCTCGTGACAATCTCCGTTGTAGAGGAGCGAAAGAATGTAACCACTTATCCAACATACCCGGGCACTAATGGGTAGCCGTAGGGTTTTTTAGGTGCGATTGGTCTCTGTCAAAGTTATACGGATTAGCTTTAACTATATTTGACGGTTAATGAAAGTGTTCCAGAGGCGTGGCTAATGGAACTACTCTAATCAACCGTTGCGTGTAATAAAGTTTAATTCTAACGGCTTTGCAGGACATTAGGGCTTTAGCAGGAGTGTATACAACAAGGTTAGAGGAATCGCCGGCCAACTGCGGAAGCTTTTTAATTGCACTTGAAGCGATTCCGATATGGTTTGACTGGCTATCGACACCCGACTGTGGTCCTGCAGTGGTCAGAAAGAACCGAAGGACGCATGCCCTAGGATCTGTTTTTACATTCTTGGGGAGGCTGATGTAGATGGACAATTGTCTGCTATGTCAACCTGTAAGAGACTTTTTTTTTTTTTTTTAACGTAACGCGAGATATAGGATTTTTTTTTTTCTTAAAATGGAACTCGTTTGGAAACTTAGTATTTTCAACATAAATTACTTTTCAATATTTAAAAAATATGTCAGTGGTTTAGGGCACTAATTATTTTCATTGACATACTTAGATAGTACTTTTTGCTCGTTCGAAGAAAAAAAAATTGTGTAAATTAAAATAATGGGGAAGGCAGATAAAAAACTCTTTCGCTTGACGAATGAATAGTTTACCATATCATTTAAATATCTTGCATTGTTTACGCTAGAAATTTTTTGAGTGGTTAACGCTAAGACTTGTAGAAAAATCGTTCTGCTCGTGCCTCCTCTATTCCAGGCCGTCCGATACTTAGTTGAACCTATCCTAGATAAACTGTAACGTTGAACTCTTAAATCGTTAGGAAGCAGATAAAAATTAATTAGCCCTTTTTTTTTTTTTTTAAAATTCTTTTTATTGTCTTAATTTTGTTAAGTCAATGAATCATATTTGAAAACGAAAAAGTTGACTTAGCTAATTCAACTTTAAAAGATCTTTTAAGAAAATTTTTTTTCATTTGTCAAAACTGAAAAAAAAGAACCAAGGTTTTAAAAATGTGTAAGTTTTTCTTTTTAACGGTAAATAGAAGAGCTCGGCTATGGACCTCTGACATTTCACGAACTTTCTAAGCTTTTTCAACATCTTACTCTGAAATTACTTAATTTAAAAATAATCTGGTCCACAATTATTTTCAGGCCCTTTCAAAAGATTGTATGAATTAACATGTCCTAAACAAAATGTTAAACGTAAAGGTTTTTATCTGCTTCTGAACACTGCCACTTTAAATCGCCGAGCGTCATTATTATGGAGCCAATTTTTTAATAATTTATTTTTTTACGGATAATATTTTAATTCAATTAACTTTCTTTTAAAAATCACAAGTTTAAAATTCGAATTAAAGCTAAAATTTAAATTTACTTGCGGTAGTCTTGAGTTTTTAAATTTGAAAAGTTTACATGCTATCAAATTTGTAATTAGAGATGCCGAGGTCTTGAACACTATGTTTTTATTTTCTAGGTAATATTTTAATTATTTTTGGAAGTCGTGCCAAAATTCTTTGACATTGTCCTGTTTGAAGCAAATCAAATTTTAAAATGAATGGAATGAAGGGCAAACTTTACCGATTCCCGTGAGAGGCGTCAGGTTTTTGACACGACTCTTCATAGAATTAGAGTAAGATTTAAGAGTTTTAGAGATTTTAGAGTAAGACAGGGTTAAGATTGTGAAGTTTTCATAATATTGTGTGTATTTTCTTTTTTTAATCATAAATTTTAAATCGTTTTTGGCTGCTAGTTGCTCGGAAGATTTAAAGTGGCTCTTTTGAAGAAATGCTAGTAACATTCATTGCCTCATCTAGGTTGTTTGAAGCACTTGCAATAAGTGAATTTAGAGAAAATGTCAGGAGTATGAAAAAATGGCTCTTAAAGTTACGGTATTTTGAAATTTTGATGAGGCTGTAAATACTGATGTTTTCATAATCTTGTGAAATTGGTACTGTCATCAGCATCTTTTACTAATTAGTTTGAAACTTAATAATTTTTTAAAGGTTTTGATCTCGAAATTTGATGAAAAATTTTCCCTTAAAAATCGTTACTTCATTTTGGCTCAATTTTTAATTTTAATTATTTCTATGTTCTAGTAGACACATCCATTTGTGAAATTTTCATACTTTTTTTTGGCGAGTCTATGGAGTCAGGGTTAATTCGAATAAATTCGGGGATTTGACTCGCATTTACCATTATTTTTATTTATTTATTTTATTTTTTTTTTTTTTGGAAGAGATCAAAATGTCTTAATCTAATTTTCACAGATATTTTAGGTTAGGATTAGATTTTATTAGTATAGGTCATACGTCGTTAAGGGCAGCTTATATATTCATTCTTATAGATGGGTATTATCCAAAAACTTTAAAAAATTGCCAGATGTTGCTGATGTCTAGTATTTAATTTTTTTTTTTTAACAATATTGCTACTAGCATTTCGATAGTTTCATTTTGAGTTCAGTGTTATGGTATATCTGAATACTGGCAGAAATGGAGTGAGCGATTTTTTAATGGTTTTAAAAGGCCATCCGAGAATGTGATTAATTCAATGCATAATGAGTTTAAATCATTTGTTGCTGAAATGTTATTTTCAGTAGGAACTTTTTGAAGAAATTGATGGTGCTGTGTCCGTTCGAATTATTCCAGTTCTGCGTTTCGTGGAGTTGGAATGACGCGAACGGATGGTTAAACAGCACCATTAAAATGACTCGACAAAGTTTCCTGCTGGAAATAATATTTCGGCAAAAAAAGATTCGCAAGTACATGTGCATTGAATTAACAGCATTTCTGAAGTACCATTTAAAACTAGCAAAAAATCGATAATTCCATTTTTCTAAGAAGAAATAAATTAAACAAAAAAATTATTGTAATATAAAGAGATTTATTGAAATTAAAAAGACATGAACAATAGCAAATCAGTATATTTTTATTGCCTTGCATGCTTTCTAAAGAAGTCACGTGATCATCTAAAGCAGAGCGTCCGGTTCAATTCTATTTTTTCTGCGGTGCTGCCACCCCCCCCCCCCCCCCCCTCGGGTGCCTATTGGCATGTTCGCCATCTGTGTGGTATGCCCATTACCTGGCTGCCGCTCTTAGTAAAAGGATTTTTAAACTTCTTACCAAGATAAGCAGCCAAGTTTTTTTAATGGACAACACATGGATGGAGTCCATGCCAATAGGCACCCGAGGAGAGGAGGAGGAGGAGAAAGGGTAAAGGGTAAAGGTATTTGTAAGTATCAATCAAAAGTAAATGCTGTTTATTTTTTAAATGCATTCTAAAGTTTAAAACTACACAAATTACAGCTTTTACTTTTGATCGACAACCGAGTGATCGCTCGGATTGGGCTACTCTCGAGCAACGTGTTTGTACTTTATAAGGCCACTGTGCCACAATCTGAGCCTCTATACCTCCATAGAGTATGAGTTCAAGAAAAGGGGAGCCTAAGTTGGGTCTTTCAAACAGATTTTTTTGGGGCAAATAAAAATATGACAATCAAGCTTACGATCAGAGACTGACATTAGAGTAATTCCTTGAAATTACCATAACATCAGTTTAGAAAATAGAGCTTGAAAAGAGCAAACAAGTGAGAGGGGGGGGGGGGGGGTGGCAGCACCGAAAAACTCTTATTCAAGCTCTATTAAGAGAATAAAAATTATGTTTTTTTAATGTTTAAAGTCTTTATCTTTTCTTTTAAACTTTTTTAGAATTTTTTCATTTGTTTTTAAATGTTTTTATTCAACTTTTTTTTAAATTTTTAGTTATTTTAAATGAAACATCCGATCGTAAGTAAAAAAAAAAGTAAATTTCTAATCCTTGTATTCCAAAAAAATCCATTTGAAAGATCCTAAAAGTTAAACCGCGAACAGGCTTTCTTATCAAAACCTCAACACACGACACCCCTCACACCCGGCCTACAGCCTAGCTCAAAAGAAAAAAAAAACTTTCCTTTGAGATAATCGATCCTCCAACCTCCGTTAGCCTCCAAACCTCCATAAAAAAAAAAAAAACTACTGATAGTATTTAAAAAATCATTTTTAATTAGTACTGAAAACCTTTTTTTTTTTCCAGTATCAAAAATATTCTACTTAATCAGTAGTTTTTTTTTTTTAACTTTAAAATTTATAATTCAATTTTACCGCGAAACCTGTGCACGTTTTAACTGTAAATGATAACTAACAATTGGAGGGGCTTGAACTCAGGGACTGATCGGTATATATAGGAGGACAATTGTTGTTGGCGGGACCTTAGTACTTTTACGTTTTTCAAGAGTAGCCCAACGCGATCACTTACGAATAGTGCCCTTACGTGAACTTAAAAAACTTGATCGTTACTCGATCTAAAAATTCAGGTAAGAGCACTGGTTGCGAGAGAATGCCCACCCTCCCTCATTCTCTCGCCCCGACCCTGAATAATATTAATATTTTTTATATCAATAAAAAATTTTTTAATTAAAAAAACTTCGAAATGAAAGAATCGCATTGGGCTTTACAAAATACATTTTCAACTCTAAAAAAATACTTTTTTTTTTTTACATCATTTTTTTCTTTTTTAACAAATGGAAGAATACGACTTTTTACAAAGTCAGCAAGTGTTTCAAATTCGCATTGTTTTGGGAAACGTCTCCAGATCTAATCGTTGCCATTTTATTTCTTTTTTGTGATTCTTCAGTTGCTAAGCTGTTTAAACTCCTTTAAGCAAAGCCGCAGGCAGTTCAAGGTCGTTCAAGACCATTTTTCGGTTTGTTTCCTGAAAAATAAAATAAAAAGAATGATTATTATTAAATATCGAAAAAGGATAAGTTTCTGCTCATTTTTTAATCGAGCTGAAAAATTTCGTTTTCTGAGTGATCGCTTTTCATAATAATTGACCATTTTTCATCAAAACGGGGTCGGTCACGCTAGATAAAAACAGCGTTGGTCGTTTCTGGTATTTGAATTGGGAGGGAATAATTCATTTTTTTCTTAACTAAAAAATAAAACCCCATTGCTTATTTTTTTTATTGAAACAGTACCCAAATTCACCGTTAGAGCGCTGTACTAGCGTTCGGGAAAGAAACGTTTTAACTAAACATGACAGTTCATAGTTGACTGTCAAGTTGTTCGTATCATTAATTTTAATTTTATTTTTTTTTAAATCTATATCGGTAGTGGTTATTATCGGTAGTGCACATAAATTTTTCATTATAAAAATGGATTTAAAAATTTTATCCATTTCGTTTTCCTTGAATTGCATATCACAGCTTGCAAATTTTTTATTTATATATTTTTTTGGCATCATGGCGCCAAAAAAAAAATTTAACTTCGATTAATTTTTTTTTTTTTTAAACTCTTATTTGAAAGAGGAAGAAGATAAATTAAAAGAACACAGAATGGAACAGGAAAAAGTTCAGAAGAGACTCTATGATGAAATTTCTAATAGTGATGACTCCGGGCAACAGGATGGCCCTTCTGCATTACGGGGTTTTCAGGATTTGAATTGAATTGAATTGAATTATATCGAAGGTCACTGACAGTCCAAAAATTGAATTAATAACAAGTGTACCTTGTCACAGTAGAATTAGAAAGAATTTTTAACGAAATGCTTAAAACTATAAAAAAGTTAGAATTTGGCAGTAAAGATTTAGATTAAGATGCTGATTAGAAATGACAGAACTATCACAGAATATTTAAATTAGCCAAAAAATGAAAAAGTAAAAAAAAAAAAAACCGAAAGATTAGCTACCGACTGCAAGAAGTATTGCAACTTGATTAGAAAAAGAAGAAAAGCTAAAGAAGATGTTGAGGTCCGAAAAAGAATTGCATAAAGTAGTAATTCTACCAAGGTTCTCAGGATGGAGATCTCGGGAAAAAAGACGAAGAAATTTTAATCGAAGACCTGGAGTTTGTAACCGGAATGAAATTTTGTTCAGAAGCTCACCGTCATAAGTGTAGGAGTCTATCGAATTGCAGAGAAAAGTTGGGTCAGCTTTATTACGTCGATTCGAGAGTGAAATCATGCCGAGATGGAAAAGTAGATCCCTTTACGAGATTTGATTCGGTAACGAAGGATAAAATTCGTTATGCCGGAAGAAAAGAATGCCAACAAATCAATCTTGTATGCGCTCGGATCTTCTCCGGTGGTAGGAAACCAAATGGAAGAGCAATACTTTAATTTAGAGCATTGTAGCAGCATTATAACAGTATCGGTATCAGTGTCATTGAGACGTGCAGGATTTGAATCGTATCATCAAAAAAATTGCAATTGTGACCAAAGTGTAATGAATTTTCAATATTTTTTCAAAACTAAGAATTATTTATGCAAATGAATAAAAAACAAATAAAAGTGATTCATAGTCAACTTTAAAAGTCGTGGCTTTTGAATTTATTATTAATGTGAAAATACTGAAGTGCGTAGTAGCGTAGTAATGATTTGCATTCGAAAGCGTTAAAAAAAAAAAAAACAAGATTTTTATTACAATTCTGCTATAAAATTTAAACTTCAACTTTTTTTTTCTTAAAAAAGAAAGGACAACATTTAATTCCTGTAAAAAAATAATTTCCCGGTTTCCTTTTTTAGAACGTTAAGGCAGCATACAAATGGCAAAGTCTGGAGCATGAAGAAGATATAAATAAATTGGGAAAAGTGAAGGAATTTGAGCCAAAAAGGAGCAACATGAGCGATTGTACGGATTCTGAAGGAATCCTAGATGAAGAAAAACCGGAACTAGAAATGACACCTGAACAGGATGGCGATTCAAATCGAATAAATAAGGACAAGAAATCGCTACAAGTCAAATGAACACCAGAGATAAAAAGGAAGTTAGACATAATCCATGAAAAAATGAAAGAACTTAATATATGGAAAAACTGAAAAGAACTGCTAGCATCCGAAGCCGAATTCGGGAAATTATAAAAGATACTCGCAAGAAAGAAGCTGGACTCAACTCCGGAAAGGTCCGTTGCTGCAGAGGATTCGCCGCAGAAGAATGAACCATGAAGCAGAAGAAGAGGATCCGGCAGGGAAAAAGCAAATTAAATCTTCCGAAAAAAGCAAGAACGGGTAAAAAAAAAAAATCAAAAATATTTAAAAATACCAGAAAACTTGTCAGTTATTTAGAAAATCCTTCGGAAAAGAAACTCATGACGAGAAGAAAATTTATTTATAATTGTTGAAATAGTTTTCAATTTCACAGCTGGAGCGCTTAACTACTCTCTCGAAAAGAAACATTTTAACTGAATACGGCAGTTCGTACTTTTCAGTCAAGTTGTGTATATGATTAATTTCATTTTATTAAAAATAATTTGCATCGGTAGTTAGCTCTAGAATTGGGATACACAGAAATCTAATCAGCATTTTTAAGGCGTTCTAATATTTTTTAAAAATAATAATTACTTAATACTTCAATTTTTGAAAAGAAAATTTTTCTTTAATTTAACGTAGCATTAGGGAGTGCAACAGAAACAGCTAAATATTATTTATTTTTAAAAATGATTTAGAATTTCCAAGACGGGAGGAAGTTGTGCGAAAATTGCATAGGGAGAAAGTTGTTTTGCAAATCGTAAAAGGACGGGAGTTGGTATACTTTGGTCATTTTCTCAGAAGACCTAAATATGAACTTCCGAAAACAATTATTCAAGGACATAAGGAAGGAAAAAGGAGAATAGGCCGGAAAAACCTATCGTGGCTGTGTAATTTAAGAGCTTGGACCGGTTTAAGTGTCGAGGAGCTCTTCAGAATTGCCCCGATAGAGATTTATTTATTTATATATATAAAGGCAGAGGCCGACAGCGAAAGTACGCCTATTAGAAGCAATCTTTGTCAAAGAGAAAAATAAAACAAAATAAAATAAAATAAATAAAATAAAATAAATACAGTAGCAAAAAAAAAATATTAAATAAATACTGACTAGAATAGAAACAATAAAGATGATACTACACGCCTAGCAAAAGGGCATCGTTTAGGGCTTGCTTGAAAGTACCGAGGGGGGAAAAAATGTCCAAGTCGCCAAATGGCCAACCATTAAGGCGGAGTTGAATATAAAAATCTTATTGATGGTCGCCTACGCCTGGACAGAGGTGCGGCATAGTAAGAAGAAGACGGGAGAAAATAAATTTTTTCCCGTTGGTCTTTGAATTTTTTTTTTTTTTTTTTTTTTTTTTTTTTTTTTCTTTCGTATTGTGCAGAATGATTGCAGACACTGAATGCGAGTTTCCACATAATTCCGAAAGATGGCGAGACGCTAACAGTCGCTCATGCGCACAAGTTAGCAAAATCAAGTGGACATACGACAGTTATGGCTCAGTCCGTTTTTGACAGCCGAGCTCAACACACCATTGAATCGAATATTTAAAAAAAATATTATTTCAAGTCTTCGTGTAATTGATTATTGCTATCAGTGCGGGTCGGACATTAGTAATCAGGGCCAAATTTTAAAATAAAAAAATATTTTTTTATCAGCATAAAATATATCAAAGTTTTTAAAATCAAATTTTTTCATTCGGCGGGATTAGGAGTGCATTAAAAGTGATGCCGAATATTTTTTTACGGCTCTTCTTTTATAAAGGCAAAGTTTTAATTTTAAAGTTATCGCAATTATCGCAATTGGTAGTCGAAGTAAACTTCAAAATTTTGAGCAACATGTTTCGTTACTATTAGTGCCAGCAACATTAGCATTAACGCAAAACCTTTATTATTATTCTCCTAATCTTGCCAGTTCGGTTCCAACTGTTCGGCAGTTCGGTTCAATTTTTAAAGTAATTTTTTGTCTTTATTATAAGGGATAACGTAGAGATCATGACTGAATCGAATCGTTTAGCCGCTTTACGTCTTTTTTTTAAATTAATAAAAGCATTTTTTTCCCCTTTAAATCACAGTTTAATTTTGACTTCTTAAGGTAAAGGATCGTTATTTAAATTTTAGTTATTCAAAAAAAAAAATTAAGAAAAAAAAAAAAGATTTAAGAAATTATTTGTTTGTTTTTGGTACTCGAGCTGTCCGTAAATAAAATTGATTTCAATCAAAGCAAATTTATTAAAGAGCTATCAGTTCGGTTTTGACTTTTTAACGTTGCGGATCGATCTTTAAAAAAATTTATATCGGTTTAGTTTCAATATTCGGATGTCGGGCATTATTTTATCAGCATTAAGACGTGCAACATATAGTTCCTAAAATGTTATTAAATTAAAAAATAAATCGATAAAGATGTTGCACGATTTTTTAATGTATTGCAGATTTTTTATAAGAAAATAAAATTGATTATAAAAATAAAACTGTAAACTAATAAGTAAAAAAAAACTGATTATAAGAAAATAAATTTTTAAAGGTTTTGGCTGGTCTTTATTAAAGGATCTGTCCTCTGCTAAAAATAAGGAAAAAAAAAAAAAAAAAAGAAATGATTACTCGTGTTGCTTTTAAAATTATTGTGACAGATGGCGCACTTAAGTTTCGACATCAGCGCTATCAAAGCAGAAAAATGGCAGTCCTGCATTGCAAGCCGTGGTGCTAAGATCGATTTTTTTTCCCTTAGTTTTTTGACCGTGAATTTTTTGTTTATTAACATTTCGACCTTACACATTTTTTTTAATGTTCTAAAAAGATATCACTCTTGAGTTTAAGACCGAGTGAAAAGGTCCTATGAGGTAACGAAGCGGAAGATATTGTTCTTGACAATCGTCGATGGCAATATTTCCTTCTGCTGGACTGAACTTGTAGGTTTTTTCACTTGGTGTTACACTTAGGAGAACTTAGTATTAAGGGTAGAGTTAGTGCTTCGTTAGCATTAGGACGTGCAACAGCAACATCCGGTTTTAAGGAGAGGCCAGCGTGCGGTGGTCTTTTTAACGGTTCGGATCGATTTTCAAAATATTATTTACGTATTTTTTTTTTTTTTAATTTTCAAATTGTAAATGCCCCTTCCTCTCCTGGAAGGACTATTTTCTTTTTTTTTTTTACCCGAGCGATAAAATGATAGAGTTCCCAGACAAGAAAGACATGATTCCTTTCGTAAAAAAAGTTTAAAAAGCAATTTTGTGAGATAAAAATAAAAGAAAAAAATTAACGGTGGCTGGTGTTGTTTCTAGAATTTATTGGTGAACAGATGGCGTGCCTGACGAATCGCGCATGCGCAAATGCCGACATCAGCGCTTTGAAAATATTTAATATGGCAGTCCGCTCTTGTCATCCGTGATGTGAGGTTCACTTTTTTTTTTTTTTAGGATCGCCTAATTTTTTGTTTACTGATATTCATTTCGGTCTTGCATATTTTTTAAAAATTTTTTTAAAATCGATTTAAGCTACTATTATTTAAATTACTTAGCCCTTGTGGTTCATTCGTGTTTTTTTTTTTTTTTTTAAACATCAGTTTAACTTCGACTTTTCAACGGTACGGATCGATTTTTAAAGTAATATTTACGGATTTCGTTTCCATACTCGGATGTCCGGCTTTTATTTTACCAGCATTAGGACTTGCAACAGATAAATCGTAGAGTATTCTTTAATTATCGGTGAAGATCCCAAGATGGGAGGAAAGATTTAATCAAATGTTTAATTAAATCTGTTGCACTTTTTTAATGCTTTGCAGATTTTTTGACAAAGATCAGTGTAGAAGGAAAGAAAGAAAAAAAAAAATGAAATCGATTGTAAGAACTAAAATTTTTAAAGTTTTTATTCCACTGGTTTTTGCTGAAAGAGGTGCAGTCTTTTTCGTCTCGTTACCGTCATTCGGAATTCTGGGTTCTGAATAGACCGGCATGACACAGAGTTTTTACCATGATGAAAACCTGAATTTGTCTTGTGGGGATCTCCGAGCCTGGAAATTCTAATGCGGAACAAGACGAAAAGGAAAATTCCCCATTTATTCGGGATTCGGATCGTGTAAGCATTTGGGCGTGCAACGGAAACATCGTTAAATATTCTTTATTTTTCAAGATCGCAAAGCGGAAGAAAAGACAAGAGTCTAAGACTATTTAAAATCCGTTGCACGCTTTTAATGTTTCTGCAGATTGTTTAAGGAAGATCAGTCAAGAAGTAAGATAGAAAAATAAAAAATTTTAAGAAATGAAATTTTTGAAGTTTTTGTTCCACTGGTCTTTCTTAAAGAATTTGTAATCACTCTTGTGCTTAGCATCGAGTGAACAAGTCCTACGAGGTAACGAAGCGGAAGGTACATTGTTCATGAGTATGGATGGTCACCATGATCATGGCAGTATACCTTCTGCTGGACTGAACTTGTAGGTTTTTTCACTTGGTGTTAAACTCAAGAGAAATCTTGGTAAAGGCCCTTTTCTCCTGGGGGGACCACTGGCTTATAATCTTAGAATTATAGGCAGATCCCAGGGTGAGGGCTACTCTCCTTCCTCGGGGGACCACTTAGGAGGTTTCAACCGAGGCGGGAGGGGAACCCGGGGGGGGGGGCGCTGCCGCCCCGTCCCCGGGAAAAAAGAGGGGGGGACCGCACGTCGGTCACCCCTCGAAAAAGGAAAGGGGGGGGGGGTACGTCGCTTTTTTTTTCGGCACAGGGCGGTTTGCTGTTTCGGAGAGAAAACCGACGTGCGTTCCCCCCTCTTTTTCCCGGGGACGGGGCGGCAGCGCCCCCCCCCCCGGGTTCCCCTCCCCCCGAGGGAAACTCGGGGGGGGGGGAGAGCGCCCCCTCCCGCCTCGGTTGAAACCACTCCTAAGTGGTCCCCCCGAGGAAGGAGAGTAGCCCCCTCACCCTGGGATCTGCCCTATAATTCTAAGATTATAAGCCAGTGGTCCCCCCAGGAGAAAAGGGCCTTTACCAAGATTTCTCTTGAGTTTAACACCAAGTGAAAAAACCTACAAGTTCAGTCCAGCAGAAGGTATACTGCCATGATCATGGTGACCATCCATACTCATGAACAATGTACCTTCCGCTTCGTTACCTCGTAGGACTTGTTCACTCGATGCTAAGCACAAGAGTGATTACAAATTCTTTAAGAAAGACCAGTGGAACAAAAACTTCAAAAATTTCATTTCTTAAAATTTTTTATTTTTCTATCTTACTTCTTGACTGATCTTCCTTAAACAATCTGCATAGCAATAAGGACGTGCAACAGCTTTAACGAAATAATTGATTAAGTCTTTCCCGCACGACGCCCGAATATGGAAACGAAATCCGTAAGTATCATTTTAAACATCAATTCGTACCGTTAAAAAGTCTAAGTTAAACTGACATAGGTTAAAGTAAAACACGAATAAGAACTCGTATCTCCCAAGTATAAAAAATACATAAATAAAAATTTTTTTAATTAAAAAAAGATTGATAAATAAATTAATCTCTCTATCTCCCGATTAAATAAAAAAAAAATAAATAAATAAATAAATCCGATTTTCCCTCCTGCCCCGGTTAGGACCACTTCTTTCAAAGTGGTCCCTCCCGAAGAGGAGAGTTCCCCCACTCAATCTAGGATCTGTAGATTAATGCATCAATAAACAGCGGTCCCCCCCAGGAGAGGAAGGGGCATTAACAATCCGAATATTAAAATAAAGTCCGTAAATATTATTTTAAAAATCGATCCGAACCGTTAAAAAGACTACCGCACGCCGGAATGACCTTAAAAACGGATGTTGCTGTTGCACGCCCTAATGCTTACACGATCCGAATCCCGAATAAATGGGGAATTTTCCTTTTCGTCTTGTTCCGCATTAGAATTTCCAGGCTCGGAGATCCCCACAAGACAAATTCAGGTTTGCATCATGGTAAAACTCTGTGTCATGCCGTCTATTCAGAACCCAGAATTCCGAATGACGGTAACGAGACGAAAAAGACTGCACCTCTTTCAGCAAAAACCAGTGGAATAAAAACTTTAAAAATTTTAGTTCTTACAATCGATTTCATTTTTTTTTCTTTCCTTCCTTCTACACTGATCTTTGTCAAAAAATCTGCAAAGCATTAAAAAAGTGCAACAGATTTAATTAAAACATTTGATTAAATCTTTCCTCCCATCTTGGGATCTTCACAGATAATTAAAGAATACTCTACGATTTATCTGTTGCAAGTCCTAATGCTGGTAAAATAAAAGCCGGACATCCGAGTATGGAAACGAAATCCGTAAATATTACTTTAAAAATCGATCCGTACCGTTGAAAAGTCGAAGTTAAACTGATGTTTAAAAAAAAAAAAAAAAACACGAATGAACCACAAGGGCTAAGTAATTTAAATAATAGTAGCTTAAATCGATTTTAAAAAAATTTTTAAAAAATATGCAAGACCGAAATGAATATCAGTAAACAAAAAATTAGGCGATCCTAAAAAAAAAAAAAATGGACCTTACACCACGGATGACAAGAGCGGACTGCCATATTTAATATTTTCAAAGCGCTGATGTCGACATTTGCGCATGCGCGATTCGTCAGGCACGCCATCTGTTCACCAATAAATTCTAGAAACATCAGCCACCGCTTATTTTTTTTTCTTTCATTTTTATGTCACAAAAATGAGTTTTAGACTTTTTTCACGAAAGGATCCTGTTTTTCGAAGTGCAATCCTAGCCCCCAATTCCCGCCCAAAAAAATGGATTATTCTAAGCTAATAACAATTTTTAATAAAAATTTTAGTTCTTACAATCGATTTCATTTTTTTTTTTTTCCTTTCCTTCCTTTTTACACTGATCTTTGTCAAAAAATTTACAAAGCATTAAAAACGTGCAACAGCTTTAACGAAACATTTGATTAAATTCTTTCCTCCCATTTTGGGATCTTTACTGAATAATTAAAGAAATACTCTACGACCTATTCACCAATAAATTCTAGAAACAACACCAGCCACCGTTAATTTTTTTCTTTCATTTTTATCTCACAAAATTGCTTTTTAAACTTTTTTTACGAAAGGAATCATGTCTTTCAACAGCAATCCTACCTCCCAACCCCCTGCCCAAAAAATTTTGTAAATAACATTGGTAATTAACATTTGAAAGGTTGAACCGTCCCGTTAAAAAGTCGAAGCCGAACTGATAAATCTTAAAATAAAACACGAGTATATAAGCCCAGAACACTATAACTCTATCTCCCGAATTAAAAAAAAAAAAAAAAAAAAATTAGAATTATTTCTAACGTCTTCCCGATGAAAGCAGTAATTCACCGACAAAAGACACAACCTAACCTGACAAAAAAAAAAAAAAAAAAAACTGGATTACTTTTAAGTTGATAAAAAATTGTTTTAAAATTTGGTAGTGATTACTAAGGGCCGACCAGCACTAATAGTAATTATTAATTACACGAAAATGTAAAATAATATTTTATAAAACAAACTCGATTCAACGGTATGTTCAGCGTGGTTGCCAAAAACGAACTGTCATATTTGCATCTGTGCATTGGCTTTAGCGAACTTGTGCGCATGCGCCATTGGTATAGTGTCGCCATCTACCGGAATGATTTGGGAAGTTAGAAGAATGGTAAAGGATATTCTAAGTTATAATGCTAAAGTTGCACGCTGCATTAGTAACAAAGCATGACACTCAAAATTTTAAAACTTCCTTAGACTTCGAATTTAGTCTAAGCTAAACCCGAAAATAACTTCGAAATTGAGATTTGGCTTTTTAAATAATTCGAATCGTACGTTGCTACACTGACTTTTACTAATAAAAAGTGAAGCAAGTCACCGGAAAAAAAAAAAACATTAGATATCATTTCGAAAGCCCTCCCAATAGAAGCAGTAATTTTCCGACGAAAGAGAAAACTACGATAATAATCCTACGGCAAAAAAAAAAAAAAAAAAAAAAAAAAAAAAAAAATGTAAGAAAATTGAATTATTTTAAGCCGATAAAACATAATTATTTTTAAAGCTATATTTTTTAAATTTGGTACTGATTACCAAGGACCGACCCGCACGGATAGTATTAATAAATTACACAAAGATTTGAAATAACATTTTTTTAAAAAAACTCGATTAAACGATACGTTCTCCTCGGCTGCCAAAAACGAACTGCCATATTTGCGTCTGTCCACATGCGTTCAGCTAACTAATGCGCATGCCCCGACTGGCATAGTATCGCCATCTTTTGAATATTTTCGTAAAATATTATAGCTATGTTTCTGTTACGCGCCCACGTTACCGTTAGCATTTTTCCTTCCCTGCCATATCCAATTCCCCGTTCTTGTCCAGGCGATCCTGACCTTTCTTTTCTAGGTAATTTGAGGTAATCGTACCTTTGGAGTCTTTGGAATCCAACTTAAGAAAGTCCTTCAGCGATTTCAAGTTGTTCACTTCGGCGTCCAATTTTTTGTTACATTCTTCTTCCAGCTTTGATAAGGGATATTAATAAATAAAAAAAATAAAAACCGCAACCATACACCAAGAAAAAACATAAAAATAAAAACGAATTTTCAATCAATTGGATAAACAATATTGTTTTAAACAAAACTCAAAAATTTTACGCGAATACTCAGGACCAAACTAATCGTATTGATAGCCACAAACAAATAACCGAAACGAAGAATCCGAAATATATTAAAAAAAAGAAAAAAATTAAAAATCTATGCGTTCAGCTCGACTGTCAAAAATTAACTGCCATGTCTGTCCATTTACCTTTGCCAACTCATGCGCAGGCGCCACTCGCACTGTCATCTTTAGGAATTATTGGAAACTTTGACATAGCAATGGTAATTTTAACTCAAAAATTTTACAGTAATACTCAGGACCACATTAACCGTACCGATAGGCAAATTACCGAAACGAAGAATCGAAATTATATTTTTAAAAAAATAAAATAAACCGTGCGTTCAGCTCGACTGTCAAAAATAAACTGCAAGTCAGTCTTTACCTTTGCCAACTCATGCGCAGGCGCCACTCGCACATCTCTGCCATCTTTTGGAATTATTAGAAACTTAAACCGGAACATCTTTTACAATTTTTAGAACTTTGAGAAAAAAAAAATGATTTAGCGATACGACAGTCCAGTAGGAACTGCCATATTTAGTTAACATCCATGAAGCGCTGATGTCATCGTACAGTATGCTGAGGGTAAATACGTTCTTTTCCAGAACGAATTAAACCCCTTGAAACCCTCTCTTTCATTACCACAATTTTTTTTCTGTGTTATAAAAAAAAGACTAAAGAAAAAGAAAATTTTAAAAAAGCGTTGATAAAATTTTCCGAGAATGATCCGCACTTCTTCACTATCAAAATCTTACTGCCATAAACTGGCGACTAACGCGCTGTTGTCGGCGCATGCGCTTGCCCCAATCTTACAACATTAGTCTTTAATAATAATTCCAAAAACCAGTCGTTACTGGTTCCTCGGCTTCTTTTTCTTTGTTTTTGATCAGTTCTGTTTAAAAATTTAGTTTCTTACAATCACCATTCAATTTTTTTTTCTTCCTTACTTCTTCTTCGCTGTTCTTCTTTTAAAAAAATCTGCAAAGTATTACAAACGTGCAACAGCTTCAACGAAATATTTGACTAAATCTTCTTAACATCTTGAGAACTTCATCAGTAATAAAATAACATTATTTGTTGCACGTTTTAAATATGACAAAATAAAGCAAGACATCAAAATATTTAAAAGAATCCGTAAATTATTGTCTTAAAGACCCCTCCGTGGATACGGATAAACTGACCCGTTTTAATCCCTTCTACCCAAAATCAGTTTGGTAAACTGGGCCGGTTGTCAATTTCGTTTCACGGTCAATTGACCCTTTTCCAAACAGGTAAACCCGCCCGGTTATTCACTCGTACGATTCTAGTCATGAAAAGGGAATTTTTCCGGTAAAATTTCAAATTTAGGAATTTTTAAAAAACATTACTTTTAAAATCGGAAAAGAGTTTTAAGGAATAGAAAATCATTTGATGAATTCAAATTTTAAAAATTGTAAAAAGAAAAGTCATTTCCTTTGATGGATCCTTAATTTAATGACTTAAAATCTTCCTGTTACATTAAAATTTTCAAAATTTTACAAAACGTTACTTTCTCGGATAGATATTATAAAAATAATGAATAAAAAAGCATACAAAGAAAATTAATTATTTTATATTTTTCGATTTTAGTTAGGCCTACTGTTTATACGACTTTATTTTATCTGGCTTAAAGAAAGATGTCTGCGATCAAAATTTAAGACAATTATTTTCTTAAATCGATTTCCTTGTGTTAAAGACCAGACCGTTTAGCGGTAAATGCAAAAAAAAAAAAAACTATTTTTTCTTATTCTTCTCCGTTAAATTTAATTTTTTGATAAAAACTTTTAATTATTTAATTTATTAACTAGAGCTCCCCCGTCAGACAGACGGGTAAAATGTTACAACTGTTGCGGAATAGGGAATTTAAAATGGGAAAATTAGTTTTTCCGCTCCTACCGGAAAACGGAAAAAGATATCGAAAAACTGAAAAGTGCCTGCAAATATATGCCTATATACCTAACGTTCCTGAAAATTTTATTAAAATCGGTCAAGTAGGGGCTCCGTACGTGTTGGACATAGGTTCGAAAAATCAGGTATAGGGAAAATAACACGGGAAAATTCGTTTTTCCGCTCTCACCGGAAAACGGAAAAAGATATCGAAAAATCGAAAAGAGCCTGCAAATCTACTCCCACATGCCTATCTTTCCTGAAAATTTCATCAAAATCGGTCGGGTAGGAGCTCCCTACGTGTTGGACATTGGTTCGAAAAATCAGGTATAGGGAAAATAACATGGGAAAATCGGTTTTTCCGCTCTCACCGGAAAACGGAAAGAGATATCGAAAAATCGAAAAGAGCCTGCAAATCTACAACCATATACCTATCTTTCCTGAAAATTTCATCAAAATCGGTTGGATAGGGGCTCCGCACTTGTTGGACATCGCTTCTTTTTCTTAGCGTTTTAATATATAAGATTATAAGTCACAAAAATTGAGATATCTAGTTCATTTACCTGCTAGTTACAATCGTTAGCCTTTTTTTTTTTTAAGTTAAAGTTTTTTAGTTAATTGTTTTTTGTATTAGTTAAATTGTTTTATTAATTTCTTTTTTTTCCAGTTTTTGTAAATTGAAGTAAAAAAAGATCAATATAATTTAAATTAAATTTAATTTAATATAATTTTATGACAGGACTCAGGGTTGGGGTTGGGGTAACCGCGCCGGCTTAGTTTACCAGATTAACAGGTAGGGATTAACCGACCGGCCCAGTTTAACAAAGTGATTAAGGGTCGTATGGATTTTTTTAAAACGAACCAGTTTATCCCTGACCCGATCCGATCCGTACCGTTAAAAAGTCAAAACCAAACTAATTAAGTTAAAAAAAAAAAAAAAATGCCATTAAACTGGCCAAACGATTCTATTCAGTCACCCTGAACGAAAACAATTAATGGACAAATCGATTATCAAAATCAAATAACATTGCCTTTATAATTTTTTTTTTTCTTCGATACAAAGAAAATTCCTAAGAATTTGGAAGTAACGAGAGAAGAAAAAAAAAACACGAATGAACACACGATAACTAATTAAAATAATAATAAGTGCTTTAACTCAACCTGATGGTCAAAAAAACTTTTTTAAATGTGCAAGATCGAAATGAATGTTAATAAGCAAAAATAATCTTACATACCTGTAAGAAACCGGCAAAAATGAAGAGGATGATGAAAACATTGATGACAAGCTGGCACAGTGTCTTGTGGGTTTTGGGACTCGGGAAAACTGCTTTCCGCTGATGGCATTTTCGTTTTTTAAGACGTTTAGCAATCCCTGAAAAAAGCAGTTCGTGTTTTGTATTTCGAGGAATCAGAGAGGACTGTTTGGATTTTTTTCTTTCATTTCTCTCTAAAAAAAAAAAAAATGTACCTAGATGCCGTTGCGAAAAGGTCTAAATATTTATCAGCCTTATAAAGTAGGGTGGATCGAAAAAAGCGAATTTTTGAATTTGAAAACGCCTGATATGGGAATCGATGCCTTTTTATGATACTGTTAATCCTAATTTTTTTTATATTTTTTGAAGGTCATCTTGAGGTCGCGCAATGACCTTGAAGTTTTTGAAAAGCCCCTAAAAGGGCAAAAAGTAAGAATTTTTTTTTGGTGAAAAAAGTATCGTTTCCTATCGGAAATTTTGCGTAGATTACGAATATAAAGTCCAAAATCATTTTGAGTCCGCGGTTTTTAGAGCTTTACGCCTTTCTAAACACTGAAATACTTAGGCTGCTTTTTCTTTTAGCTTAAAAACTAGACAAAAAATGAATTTTGAACTTCATATTCGTAATCTACGCAAAATTTCCGATAGGAAGCGATACTTTTTTTTAGCAAAAAAAAATTCTTATTTTTTCCCTTATACGGGCTTTTCCAAAACTTCAAGGTCATTGCGCGACCTCAAGATGACCTTCAAAAAATCTGAAAAAAATTAGGGTTAACAGTATTATAATAAGGCATCGATTCCCATATCAGGCGTTTTCAAATTCAAAAATTCGCTTTTTTCGATCCACCCTATTATAAAGGCCTTAATTTACCAGCTTAATTTTCTACATGACTTTTAAAGAATTTTACGCATATTTCAGTTACAATTTATTTCTAATTCCAATAAATTTGACTGAACCAGAAATTGCTTATTTGAATGAGGCAAAGAAGTCGCCGTTTTTTAAATCAGGGTGTCTACTAGGAAATGAGATTTGAAAATAAGGTCATCTTCAGGTTTTTAAGGTCTCGTTTTTTAGAAAATTTAGGTCCAAAAAACGTTCAAATTAGACAAGAAAAAGCACTTTAGCAGAGCAAAATCTGACTCCGCCTTGTCCTTTTATCACTCAGAAGATCCAGGAAGCAAAAATCACTTTCCTAAATTAAACAATGAAACTCCTTCAATTTTTGAGCTAAAATTAATTTCTTTTTCGTTTTTTCAAGTTTCAAAAGTCCCAACTGTCACAATCAATTAACTCCGAGCGAGGGAAATTTTGTAAAATATGCAATTGAGTATGAAATTTAAGCCTCCTTATCGTTTCCTTTTTTAAATAGAATAGAAAATTTTTCATCGGTCATCAAAATTAAGGTCATTTTTAGGTTTCTAAGGTTTTTTAGGTCAGTAGATATCCAGTATGTATATAAAATACAAGCTTACCCGCTGTCATGACGTCGAAAGCGGCGATCCTAAAGTTCATTGGAATTAAATATATTTAACTTTAAGACTTATCTGAAAATAAAAATAAAAATTATTAGGTAAAATTATTAGATAAAATTTTCACAAAACTGAATTACAAGTTTCTAGTGAAATAAAAAATCCGGCATTTTTGTTTTTGTAATATATTATTATACTATAATAAATATATAATATTTATTATGTTATTCGATTATTAAAGGTTATGACGTAGAAACACTGAGAATAATGAAATTTTTCAAACCAACTGTGCGTAACTTTTAAATATACTGAATTATTAAAAACCACTTTCATATTACGGAAAACTAAAACCTTCGTTCGAGGTGTCCTCATATTATTCCATAAAAGTCGAAATGAAGTTGTTGCTTTATGTAATATTGGATTTTCACTTTCAGCTACTCTCTGCTTTCCTAAATCATTATGAAGTAAATCTGAGTCTTGATGTAGTAAAAAGTTTGAAAATTCGCCACTGTTTTTTCGTACAAAACGAAAAGAATGAGGACTTGATTTTTTATTTCAAAAAATTTTCATCGGCCAATATTCCCGTTGCGTATTTAAGTTATGACTCATTGCCTGAATATGTCACTAGGACAAGGAAGCACATGAGTACGGGGTTTATATTTAAAGAAAAAAATTTAAATCGTTTAAGAGATATTGTGAAAGAGGTAATTATTATTCACGAAAAAAATTCCTAAAATAAGAAATATTTCATATTTAAGGAGGACCGAACTTACAAAATGGGAAATTTCATATGGTTGGCGTTAATCGAGAATAAAATGGAAAATATTCAAAATCACGATTTATCAGTTCCTTACAACTGTCAATTTATAGTGATTCAGCAGACAAATGGACTGGCATATAAATTAACAGAAATTTATGAGGTTAAAAACAAATCTTTCTCCATTAATTTCGGAAAATGGGATCAGGAAGGTTTGAAAACATCAACTCTTAGTTTCTATCGCAGGAGACAAAACTTTAAAAAAACCGAAATACAAGTTTTAATCAATCGACATGCTGTGGTGAGAAATGAAAAGTCGAATTTATAGAATTAAAGTCGATTCCTGATCCAAAATTAATCAATTGGATTTGTTCAAAAAATAGGGGGACCAATCATATGAATATATAATTGAGACAATTTTTGGCCTTGTAGACATGATGAATCTCACGTTAGTTAATTTTTTTTTTTGCTCAAGTATTTGATGTACTAATTGATTTATAATTTTAATTTTTCATCATCTTTGTTTTTAAAGATATTATGGGGTCCAGCTAACTAACATCGATACTCACCTAGAGGAACGAATTATCGACATTTATCACTTGACGGCGCCTTTCAACTATTATCAAGCCTTCGATACAATGGGGCCCATTTTAAAAATGACGTAAGTCATAAATAAAATGCCTGGAAAAATTGGAATGAATTTGATCGTTTCCTTTACAGAATAAACTGGTACATCGGAAAGTACCCTCAAGTGGGAATGAGATCTGATTACTACCTGCGCCCGTTCGATACTCATGTTTGGCTGGCTTTACTCTCCCTCATCACGATCGCCACTTTTCTTATCATAATTACTCGATATCGAATTCAAAACAAAAATTCGACTTTAATAGACAATTTATTTTTGGGGCTGGAAACGTTTTGCAATCAATGTGGAAATGATGACATTGAGAATGTTTCTTCAGGATCGATTTGCATTTTTCTACGTTTAACCTCACTAATATTAATCGGCCTATACGGAGCTATAATCACATCATTTTTTGCTGTAGAAAGTTTTCAACCTCCGTTTACAAATTTGGAAGAATTTTTGAAAAACGGAGAATATCTGTTTATAGAGAGAAAAAATAGAGCCGAAAATTTTCGAGGACTTTTAATGGTAAATATACACAGTAATAGTATATTGTTAACCTAGGGAAAAAAATAAATTTTCCCGTTGAGCGCGAAGCGCGAGGGTGTAAAAAAACCTCAAGGGAAAATTCATTTGCCTTCCTAGGTTAAACAAGATAGTTTTCATTACGAATCAATGCTTAATTATCCAGAAAAATCCGAGAAAATGATTTGATAAATTGTAAACAAAGTCTTCTGTAAACAGGTTAAACGGGGGTCGGAGTGGTGACTCAGTTCATCTAGCGGCAACGTGATCAATGAAGTTAAGCAGCATTGAGAACGGCCAGTTAGTAAATGGGTGACCACCGACACTCCCTCCCTCTAGAAGGGATTGTAGGAACTACTAGTACAGTCATCTTAACCTATTGTACACGTAATTCCTATACAAAAAGTCTGACCGCAATGTCAACATAAAAACTACGCAGTAAGAGAAAGTCTGAATAAGACAATTAAAAATCGAGGCATAAAAAGGCTATATGACCAATGCTGTCGTCAGCTAAAAAAAAAAACAGGTTAAACATTGTTTTTGCCCTATGTGGGAAAAATCATTTTCTGCTTTGATCGCATGCGCGGAAAGTGGCTCTTTTTATTTATGAGTAATGAAAAATCGTATTTTTGTGAGGAAGAAAAACGAATGCTGTTACTCCAATACGTTAATTAATTATACAGTACAGTATAATCAGGGTGCACGGAGTGCACCAGCCAAGTTTTAAATGCACTCCACTGTGCTCCCTTTACATGAGTGGTTAACTTGACGATTTTGCGCATCTATAACAAAGGATCTAGAAGTGGTACGGAATCGGTATTTTTTTTAAAAGATTTTCGCTAGCCCAGTTATGACATATCCCGAATTACATTTTTCCAAAGTTGCTCATTCCTGAGATATAGAGCTTTGAAAACGGGTAGTTTGAGCGTCATATAGCCATATATATACTGACAGAACGAGCATAATTCAACGTCGCGCAAAAAGGAAACAACAAAACAAAAAACCAAATGCCTAACATCTTTATTCCATTATCAGTTGTTTTTATTATACCAAAAGGATGAAAAAAAAAAGTTTGACATGCAAAAAGGGAACAAAAATACATAAACTGTTTACGTCGTTGAATGGGAGATAAACAAAACAGTTTTTTTTTCCATACATAGAACTATTCGGGAACATGCCTTTTCTTATTTTTACTACATAAGACCGGAAGGGGGGGAGGGGGTACTCGAAATTCTTACGATTTCTTACATCGGGGAAAGGGGAGTTTGGCGAATCTTACGTAAGAATTTCTATTATAATTTATTGTTCAGAATTTTTTTTTATTTTCAAAAAATTAATTTTAGTTTCCTTTTTTTTTTTTTTTTTTTTTTTTCAATTTAAAAAAATTGAAATTTTTTTTTACACTAATTTTTGAAAAATAAAGATAGATTTTTTGATGCATTCAGCATTCTCTACAATAAAACACTCAATTTTCTGTTACGATTTTCTTACAGAAATAAAGAAATGAACTCTGTCTAGGTTTGAGAAAAATTTTACTTTAATTTAAAATTCGCGCTAAAAAAAGGGGGGGGGAGGTCTGCGAAAATCTTGCGTAATATAATAGGGGGGGTCAAAGAAATCTTACTAATTCTTAGAATTCTTACGAAAGGGGGAGGGGATCTAAAAATCCGAAAAAAATTCTAACGTAATACTTGAACGTTCCCTATAGTCTAATAAGAAAAATTTATTTTATTGATTTACTATAAAAAAGAAACAAAAAAATCTTTCAAATTTTTTTATTTTTTCTCCGCTTTGTTCTACTTTATAAAAAAGGTAACTCAATTTATTAATGAGTAAGGACTTTTTTTTTCAGCGTGAAAGCTTAAGCGGGGAAAAATTCCGAGACATTTTTAATATTACCCATATTGAAATTAAAATTTTAGTTTTAGTTTGGGACCTGGCAAAACTACGGCCAACTTTTTGCAAGGCCAGGGTTCTAAAATGCAGTATTTTCATAATTCTTTTAATTTTTTAAATTGTCGTTATTCTGAAAAATTAATTACAAATGATTTCTGAGAGATTTTCAAAAATCCGGACTTTTTGTAAGGCCAGGGTTCTAAAATGGAGCCTATGACAAACCCCCGAACTTTTGAGAACCCAGAATCGGGGCTCTGCAAATTCTGGGTTCTGAAAGTACTATAATTTTCCATTAATTATATTCGAGGTTCCGCAAATTCGGGCTTTTGCATTTTAATCATTATTTTTATTTTTAATTTATTGTCATTGTTTCGAAAAATTAATTAAAAAGGATTTTTCAGAGATTTTGAAAAATCCGAACACATCGGGGATTTTTTCGTTTTAATTTCGATTTTAATTTTAAAAAAAATTTAATAAGCTCAAGTTTTTTTTTTTTTTTTGCGGAGAAAAAAAATACTTAAAAAATCAATTTTCAGCAAATATGATCTCTTTATTTTTCTGTCTTTTTCGGCTGATATTTTAACTGTTAATAAAAATGCTCGTCACTGAGCAAGTCAAAGGTTTCTGACGCAGAAACATCTAACCTTGATCGAGTTATCTATCTTGCAAGAGTCTGGCGCGGCGATTGGGCTTTTTTACCCAACAATCATTTATGAATGGCAAAACTACGGCCAACTTTTTGCAAGGCCAGGTTCTAAAATGCAGTATTTTCATAATTCTTTTAATTTTTTAAATTGTCGTTATTCTGAAAAATTAATTACAAATGATTTCTGAGAGATTTTCAAAAATCCGGACTTTTTGTAAGGCCAGGGTTAGTTTTGTCTTAACTAAGGCGTTAGTTTTGTCTTATTCCTCCCGCTTCCTATATTATATTTCTGCAAAAATGACTGATATCCCAACAAAAACAGATGTGTAAAAAAAGAAGCCAAGTTTAATTCGACTTTCCAAAAACCTTCGGCCTTCAAAAGTTCTGATATGAAAAAGAAGGCCAAGTTTCAAAATCCCGGTTTGACAAAGTTTTTCCCCTGCCTTTCATTGGAGATGCGTGCATCAGCCGTTCAACAATTCACCGCTTCTAAAATAAATATTCTTGCAAAAAATTGGCTGCCTTCGATGCTTTTTTCTCCCTAAGTTTATTTTCTTTGTTTGTCCACTTTCACCTATTAGTCTTCTTCTTCTTATTGTGCCGTACCTGTGTCCATACCTGTGTCCATACCTGGTCGCGTAGGCGACCATCGATGAGATTCTTATACTCATCTCTATCGGGGGCAATCCGGAAGAGCTCCTCGACACCTAAGCCGGTCCAAGCCCTTAAATTACGCAGCCACGATAGGTTATTAGTCAATTAGTCACGATTAGATCTATTAGTCAATTTTACTTAATACATTTTTCCTCACATAATTTGAATAACACAGTGCTACTTTTCTAATAGTATCGAAACATTATTTCATATGTAGAAATACGTTTCTAAAATCCTCTTCAAACCATTTCATTCCTCCTAAATTTTTCAATAATATGAAGTCTCTTTTTTGTGTACTATTTCTGTACTAGGCAGGCCAACTGAGCTATGTACATCACAATCGTGTATGGACATATATTCTTTTGAACCGATGCAGCTTAAAGCCGCTTCAGGCAGCAGTTCAAAAGAATGTATCTTGATCCACGATTGTGATGGACGTAGCTCAGTGGACAGCGGACCACGCATCTCCAGTGGACCTTTAGTACAGTACAGATTTAAAAATGAGTGCACTCTATACTCTCTGCAAAATAAAAAATAAAATAAAAACAGACGGATGTATATTATTTAAGGCAACACATCGTATTAACTAATCGTATTAGCTCATATTATTCGAATTTTTATTAAAAGAACCAATTGTTTTGGTCGTTAGGAATAGAACTTGTTTACTTTCCCTTAACAAACTTAATGTCGTGAACGTAGTTTTCATTCTATTTAATATTATACTGTATACATTGCACATCCAAAAATTATCGGTCTTAAATATTTTCCAAGCTGCCGTCTCCATTGTTTAACACAGAAGGCAGCCAATTTTTTGCAAGAATATTTATTTTAGAAGCGGTGAATTGTTGAACGGCTGATGCACGCATCTCCAATGAAAGGCAGGGGAAAAACTTTGTCAAACCGGGATTTTGAAACTTGGCCTTCTTTTTCATATCAGAACTTTTGAAGGCCAAAGGTTTTTGGAAAGTCGAATTAAACTTGGCTTCTTTTTTTACACATCTGTTTTTGTTGGGATTAATTATACAGTACAATATAATTAATTATAGTATATAATTAAATAGTTTTCGAAAATACTCAACTTTCTTGGAAGTTATTTTCGAGGGAGGGGGGGCATTGTTGGTTAAGCTTACATATAAAGTATACGGAAATCAATCTCCAAAGATTTTGAAATAAAATTTAGCGCCATTAGTTACATACTCTAATTAATTATATCATGCATAATAATTGACCAACAGGCCCGTAACCAGACTGGCAGCTAAACGGGGGCCGACATTTTCAAAAGGGGCTCAATTTTTTTTTTCTTCTTCTTTTGTTTGTTTTAGAAATTAAATAAAATAAAATACCATAAGTAATTTTTAGTGACTAGCAAGGGTTTTAATGTCGAATCACAAACCGAAAAAATAATGGAATAACAAATTCAAAACATAATAAAGTTATAAATCCTATAACACTATTTTATAATTTTTTTATACGTACGCGCAAGCGTATTGTAAAAGTACATACAATGAAAAAAATTTATGACTTGATATTACTCATTGATAAGTTCAGATTCCCATTAATAACTAAAAAATTATGTTTATATTGACCCAGATAAATTTTTGAGTTAAATTTGTACTTTTAAGTATTTTTTATATTAAAACGTCCATAAGAAAAACATAAGAAAAGATAAAAATTTTCACTCATTTATTTCCCAGAATCATTTAAAAACCCTGCTTCGAAAAGAAAGAATAAAAGGAAAAATTAAATTGAAAAAGGAATGAACAAAAGACTTAAACAAAAAAAAAAAAACAAGCATACAAAAAAGAATAATCGATAATGCTCTACCAAACATCATTTTTGGCAGATGATTTAAAAGAAATTACCAAAAGTTAATGGCTTAAATGAAATAAAAAATAATCAAAGGGGGGCTCAAGCTTTTCCAAAGGGGGGCTAAGCCACCCTTGCCCCCCCCCCCCCCCCCCACCCCTGGTTACTGGCCTGTTGACCAGTTGCGACGAAACCAAAGGATTGACGCAATGCCAAGTTGTTCGCAAAATTGATTTAAAAAACGAATTTAATTATAATTTTGTTTTTTAGAATTTAAGCAACTCGAATATGCCTAAAATAATTTATGAAAATTTCACAAAATTTATTGAAGTCAATACCCAATTAGAATTATTTGAAAAAATATGTTACGAAAAGTATGTGGTATATTTCTTTGACGATTATGCCAATGATTTTGATTCTCCGTGCACTATTTATAAAATTCCTACGCCTCTAAATTCGGAATTGCGAGCATTATGGATGAAGAGAAATAGTACCTTCACAAAAATATTTAACAAAAAGTATGTTTTGAAAAATTTTTTTTTCGACACTATATCCAGCCCAAATCTTTATTTACCTAATTTAACTTTTAATTTAACAGTGTGATTCGACTCCGCGAAACTGGCACTTCATTGAGATTCACAACTGATGACGTTTATACCTCTGAAAAATCCACATCAAAGAATTCAGATTCATCTTTTCGACCGTTTGAATTTCAGCAGATGACGCAAGTGGTACTGATACCTTTTGCAGGGATTTTATTAGGGGTGATAATAGTTTCGATAGAATCAATAAAAAAATATTTGATTTGATGTTTTTAAGTGCAAAGCTCAAGATTATGAGACATGCAAAACTTTCGGGACCGATACGATATTTCACTGTCTCAATCTCGGTATCGTAAAGTATCGTTTTAAGCGCTGTCTCGTCTCGAAAAAAAGTTGATTTTGAGCCCTATTTAAAATCTAATCGGAACCGCAGGCTTATAAATTGCAGCTTATAAACCGCAGCCTTATAAATTGATCCTGATAGGAAAAGAGAATCTGAATCAAAATCGAAATCTTGGCCCTGATCCCAAGGGTACAGACTCTTTTATTTCCTTCTCTGTTTACTTTCGTATTATATAATGAGCTTTTGCTCAGCAAGTTTGTTTTCCTTCACTTTTTATAAACATGAATAACAATTAATGAGTCGTTTCATTTAATAGGTCGCAAACGAGCTATTGAATTACATTTTTGTCGTGTTTCACTCTTCAATGAGCAAAATATCCCACAACGTTTGCCGAGTGTTTTCTTTTCAGGGTTAGATTCGTCACTACGAAAAATTCCAACTTGTTGACAAAACTGAGTGGCGGCCTCTTATGATCTCAATTACGATTTGAACGTTTACTGCTTCAAAAATGAAAAGAATGATGTATGCACACATTATTTTTATTTTTAGGTCGCGTTGAAGCCAAATTAAAAAAAACTCTTTTTTGACGCCTTATCAGCCACATCCGAGAACCATGCGTGAGCGTAGTTACCGCCGATTGCTGCACCCAATGCCTGCCACTTCTTTCCTGCCCAGGTTCCCTTGTTGAGTATCACATTGTTATGCGGGATGCTGCGCTGCCATTGTGAAAGCGCTTTCTTTGGATCGGGTTCCGGCCTTGAATATGCCGAAATTTCGAAGCCATCCCCCGGGAACCGTGTGATTTCGCGGGGTTTGTTACACATACATTTCGCCTGAGCGTGATCGGCAGTGTAGCAGCATGGGGTCCATTTGAAGACTCCCGCACCATCATAGTTTGAGGACCAACTATGTAGATTGCATTGTGCTTCCCTTTTAATTCGCGAATCCTTAACGTGCAAAGTTGCGACTTTCATCAGAGAATTCGAAATAGGAATTGCTGGCAATCCATTTTCAGCACGATATTGGTTTATCAAATTCGCGAGTTCAAGACTTTGTGGATCGTTCTCTTCGTTCTTCTTCGTTTCATTCTTTTTCTTTCTTCTCTTCTTCGTCGTTCTCTTCATTCTTCTTTTTTCTCTTTCTCTCCGTTCTTCTCGTTGAGTATCATTAGGAAATAGTTTGCTTCCTGCACCCGTGACAAGGGATGGAGCGTCAGTCTCTGAAGGAACATCAACATCGGCTAACTGATTTTCAGATTGCCACTCATTATATATGCCATCGACTGCCACTTTCAAACTCTAAAAAATCACATAAAATAATTTTTTTAGACACAAATAACTCATGAAATGTTTTCCTCAACATACCTGACAGCAAGCAGCTGCTAAGACCGTTAGTATCGTCAATTTCCCAACCATTTTTGACGTAACCACCGAACTTAACTTTCGCAAGAGGTAAAGTGTCGTCAGAAATTTGAAAGCTCAATTATTTATAGCTTAATGGAATGTAAATCACTTGATTTGCCTCTTTTATTTATCCGTAAAAAATAAAAAAATTGTTTACCTTAAACGTTCACTTTAGTAATTCGGTATTAACATCATAACGTAATAAGTCTTAGGTAAAAACAACGTAAGTGCGTTGAAGAGCAGGCACCTTTGAAGAATAAAACCTCTTCTCTACTCGGATAAGGCAATAACGAAATCTTTGAATATTGAAATGACAATATGCCAAATATGCAAAATATATAGGACAATATGCCAAACATAAGCTTGGCAGTTGCTTATAATTTCTCACTAATAACAAGGCCACACTGGTTGTGGTGAGCAAAATAGTATCTTGCTTATGATGGCTCGCAAAAATAATAAGCAACAAATGATGTCCATATCAAGGCAATTAGCCCTAATTGAAAGAAGAAGGTTTGAAATAAATCTCCCAATTAAATTGCAGTCCACCTCGCTTATAGTAAACTTCAAAAACCGGACAATATTAGTTCATTATAACCGAGGTTCACGATAATCGAACTTCCCAATGGGAGTTTCCTTAAAATTAACTAAACTAAATCATATTTTTTTAAAGAATTTTAATTAAGACTTTTATGTGATTGATTTGACAAAAAAGCTCTCATTTTGCAAGTTTGGAATGTAATTTATGTTATGTCAGTACGTAATTTTTGCACCAAAATAAAAATTTGACAAGAAAAATCAAAAAAAAATCAGGAAATCGCTGAAAAAAGCCATGTATAAAGCCCTTTTGTAACCAAAATTGGTTCACTATAATTGAGGTGTACTGTAATACTAAATCAAACCCATTAAAATAGTAAATTCAAGCTGAAGAAACGCTCTCCTTCAAATTTTAAATCAAGTGATTTACAATATTTCAGCTCCAAGGTCTCCTTGTTCTAACGTAATAAAAACTATGTTAAAGTAGGAAAATTTTTAAAGAAAAAAAAATTGGCAAAAAAATTTTTTTCCACTAGAAAAGTTTAATTAGATCTCTTACGCTTCATATAGATCCGATAAAAGCAGAAATTTCCTTCAAAAAAAAATGAACTCTCAAGGTAAAATTATCATACTGACATACTTTGAAACATTCAAGACCTAACTTACTCAAATGATCTGTGGGGCTGTCAATACTATTGCAGCCATTTTTTTCGTTTAAAGTAAATCTAAATAAATCTTGCCTCTTAGCCTACTGAAATGCGCCTGCTAAATAATCGTTAATCAGGCTTGCCGTCATTTATTTCCTAACAAATTTAAAAAAAAAAAAAAAAACCTTTTTGCTGACAAGTTTTAGAGATCCTAAAAGAGATTAGCCATACTTGTAATTCCGGTTCTTCGATATTTTTCTCCTGAAAATTATTGATCCATTAAAACTTTTTTTGGAAAATTAAGAACGTAAATATAAACAGTCAGGAACCATTCTGGAAGCTTAAAAAATTTAATATTTGAGACGGGAATTTATTTTTCGGACTTATCGAAAAACCGGAAATGGCTGAATGGCTGATTTCTCTTAGGATCTCTAACAAGTTTCAGCAACTGTTTCTAAACCAAAAGCATTCCTACTGTTTCTAGTTTTGATTTGATTTATCAAATCAAAACCACCTTTGAATTGTAAAAAGATAAATTACAAAACAACTTTGGTACTTTATAATTACTCGAACTTCACAAGTTTCCGATTCAACCGTTTGTCCTAGGTTACAATTTTCCTTATTTGCTTAGATATTGACCCTAAATACCGTGTACACTATTTTTTTTTATTATTTACCTCACGTCAAAAACATTTACACAAAACAATTACACGCTCAAAATAAATAGAATTTAACACGTCGATTTGGGTTAGATAACATCTTTTCCTCACAGCCTTTTCCCTTTGTTTTTCCCTGTAGAGTTTTATTCTCAGTTCCTGCAGACAAAAGTGCAAGGTTCAGCCGAAAAGAAGTCTCAAAAGCCAAATATCCAATTTTGCTTTCGGCCTAAAATTTCTAGTCGGGGGTAGATTCTTTGTTTATTGCATGGCATTAGAGTGTCCCTTATTTCGCAACTTTCGAATCTGATGTACTTATGGAATGGATGAGAAAAAGACAATAACAAACGGGATAACGAACTTGCTCTATGTAACCTTTTTTCATTTATATTTAGAAAGGAATCAATTTTTTGATGTTCTAATTTCAAAAATATACGTTTGATATTAATTTTGGTTCAATCGGTCAGCAATTTTGGTTTTGATATATGAATGTTGAAAAAAACTACGCTTCTATCCGACTTCTGAGAAAAACAAAAAATTTGTTAATAAAAATTTTATAAATGTTTTTGTCAAAAAGAATTTATTTTCTTACATAACCACTTTCAACGCGGACAAAATAAAAAGATAATTTAGAAATTTACATGAAAGTCAGTGGAAGTGAATACATGTGTACGTGCATAAGAAAACCTCCCACTTATACATTCCAGATAGTATGTTTTGTTTTGTAAACCTTTTGCAAACAAATAAGCTTTCGAATCAAAACAAACTATCCGGATTGTACAAGTGGGAGGTTTTCATATGCACGTACACATATGATTGAGATTACTCATTTCGTTTTTGTACCTTTCACTAATCATCTAATGTTACTAAGGACTAGATCCAGTTTAACACAACTGAAAATGCCTTCCACATTTTGCATAGAGCACCTCTTTACAATACAAAGATATGTTCCCTGAGCGATTACAAAGTTGCATTTGGCTTCCTTAGTATCAACTTCAAAAATAAATAATTAAAAAAAATACATCCGAAGTTTGAAAACATAAATAACATAATGTCTTCTAGATTTTCCAGCGTCAGAGTTCACACAGTATTTCAATAAGAAGAAAAACTGATGCCAATACAAATCCCAAGAATGGTATAGACAGCACTTGGGTCATTTGTTCAAAATCGATAGGTATAAATTCTTCTATTTTCTTTACTACATGAGGTTGCGGATATAGAGTTCTTTCAATTTTTTTCTGTAATCCATATTCATAAAATCGAAGATAACTAAAATAACACACAAAGTTGGTCACTTTTAAATGTATCAAAACGCGAAAAAGGCAATGCGATGTACATTAGACGTCATTAAGACGTCAACCATGCACGTATCGGAGACGGCATCAGGTACAATCACTTTCCGGGACTACCATATTACGAGATTTTCTATGTCAAAATAACGCGTGGCCGATAATATTCATCATTCAATAACGTCATTATGACGTTCCACAGTGACTAATAGTATCGACCGTACAGCACTACTCTTTCAAAGTCGAAAAAAGGTCCCGAAAACATCGTAAGAAAGTCTCATGTCTGATGATGCGTCATCACGATTTCGCATTTCTGGCTAGTCGTATGACTTACCTACGATAAAAGGTATTTTGAAAAGGACTGTACACTTGTAGTGGTATGATATCGTAAGTTGAAGATATAGGTTTCGGAATACGAAATACACGACACGGGAAATTTTCATCGTCAAAATATTCATAAAAGCTAACTGCCAAAGAACCGTTACTGCATACTATTTCTCCCAGATTGTCAAAAAAATATGAAACACTATATGTTACTCTGCGGTTTTTTAACAAACGTTCCACCCGTAAAGACTGTGGACTCTGCCAAAAAAAAAAAAATATATATATGTATAAATTACACCAAAGGTAAGATTTGTTTGAGTAAAACAAAATTGTTCATTACGTTTCCAGAAAATGAATATGGCATGTGATTAATTTCATCTGTGGCCAAGAGATACTGCTCATTATCTAGGAACTGGTCAAAATCGGTAAACGGTACTTTAGGAATTTCGATAGACAAGAACGTAGTAATGGCTGCACCAAATGCACTAATAATCAACATTCCTACGATACTCATTGACAGCCAAGCCATTTTCAACGTAACTTTTTCCATTCGGTCATTTCCGTTTTGATTACAAAAGAGTTCGAATGCTAAAAAAAAATTATCGACGAAAGATCTTTCTTTTGATTTGTTTCTTTTTTCCAGCAGCAAAATGAAGAAACTTCCGATTAGGAGACTTGAAATTATAGCCAGCCAAAGGTCAGTTTCAAATGGCTGAAGATAGTAATCCTTCCGCAATTTAGTTTCCGGATATTTTATAACCCAGTTAAACCTTAAATGTAAAGACAAAGGGTCATTCAAATATTACGTCAGCACATCAGGGGAACGGGGACTTTGAACCATCGATATTTCCCATAAGCTAAGTAATGCAGAAGGTAACGATGGAATATGCTGATCTAATATTTGAATGTTTTTAAATTTTTCTGCTGTAACTTACGATGATAAATATAATGGGCCGATCATGAATTGTTCTTGAAACCATCTATAATTATCAAGTGCAGTCAACCGAAACAAAATGTCCAAATCCTTATCGCTATAAAAGTGTTCGAAGAATTCATCAGTAATTCCAGCAATATTTTTCGCTTTTGGCTCAAACATAGTACCCCTAATTCTAGTAAAAAAAAAAGTTAACTAATGATCAGATAAATATGATTTAAGTCGTTTGCAAAGAAAAAAAATTGCTTACACAAAATTCATCATTTCACTGAAATCTGTCAGAAGAAATTGAAATTGGCAATACCATGTATTAAGATTTCCTAAACACCATTCTCTGCGTTCTTCAGAAAACTCGTCAACCAGCAGCAAAACAGAGATAACGCTTCCATTCAAATTTAATCTTCTCCAATAAAAAGTAATGTTTGTAATATTTAAAGCCCCAGACCAAGTTCCATATTCAAAAGAGAATGATTTATTTTTAACTTGATAAAGTTCTGTTAACTTGTATGAACAATCATCGACAGGTTGAACTACTATTAATTCAGAATCCAAGGGTATCCTCAAATCGTAACGAAAAATGTTGTCCACAGAATTGTCCAAGAATATTAACCAAGTAAACCGACTCATTATGTACGATGCATTTGCCTATTGTAAAATAGGTTAATACCTTAAAAACTATTACAGAAGTCTATATTTAGGACTAAATTAAACTTACGTAATCGTATTTTTGTGTAAGTCCTTCAAGCAAATTTAGGTTTTTTCCTTTAAAAACAATAGCAGTATTAAAAATTGTATTTGACTCAGAAGAATCGAGAAACAAAACAAGCCGATCAGTGTTTAATTGTGTCGTTGCTATGTTCTGACAAGAAATTCTTCTGAAATGGTATATTTCTGTTCTATCAGTCCAAAAAATGCAAAAACGAATTTCCATTTCACTGATTAAATCAGATACTATCGCTATCTCTTCTTCGTTTAAAAACCTGGTACCCATTCCAATAACAATTGTAAAGGAAAAAATGTATAACGTGCCTTTTACCATTCTCATTACGTTGTAACGAGTGGAAAACACGTAAAAAACTGACAAAATATCGCGCAGTGATTACGAATATAAATTTTTAATGCTTATACACGAAAAATTGATAAATTAAAAAAAAAAAAAACACACATTACATGCTGTGAAATTGATACGCCTATCCACATGAAGTGGAATAACGCTCAATTATATATTTTGGTTTCTCGTTCCATGACCGCATGGCTACAGGAATTCTCGGGATAGAAACAGGAGTTGGTTAATTTGTGAATTTAACGCCACCGATTTTTAAGCCCATTCATCAGAAGCTTAACAAATAAACAGATAATAAAACTTTAAATGATTGCACAGGTGAAAACTGCAAAATGCGGTAAATCTCTCGATAGAAACAATAATATACTAAGCATTTCGATTCGCCAGGAACACTGGAATATGCAAAAGAATAACATTACAATCCTATAAATATCAACAAAAACGTTACATTGATGAATTGTGTAATTAAATAATAAATTAAATGTGACTGGAGATAGCCATTTTGTAAATTATTTTTCCTTTTCTTTTTCCTTATTCATTTTACGATTGATCGACACGGACATCGACGGTAATATGATAATTATTATCATTATCTATTTTTCCGTTCTGAACACTGTCTAGGGAGTAGTTCAGTGACACCTTTCTGATGGTGGAGCCCACAAAATTATTACTTTTACCCCACACATCGTGACCTGTCAAAGCTCGAAAGCTTATCTCTGGAATCAGAACTAATATTCTCATTTTTTAAGAGTCCAACCAAGTTGACTTCCGATTAGAGGGAAGCAGTTTGTATATAAGCGTTTGTCCTGGCCGCACCATTATAGTGAGATTTGAGTTTTTTGATTTTATTTAATAAATGACAAGGTCTCAGTGGTTTCTGGGGTTATTACTCCACACTGGCTAGGAGAGGAGATAACTACAATAATCATAGCATCTCTCCGTACCCTATAAGATTTTTTTAAAGAATATATTTAAATACAGCATAGTTTTTGAAATATTAAATATAGTTAATTTTGAATTAGTAAAAGAATAGGGCATTCTTCAACGTATTCTATTGAAGATCTCGTTTACTATTTCAAAGAATTTTGCCCCGAAGAATCGTGCCCCTCAAACTTTCGAACTTTAAAAGCTGATCTTTTGTTTGAAAAACATAAATTAATGGCTCTGTAAGGGCATATTCTCGGGTTATAGCCTTAAGATTATAAATCCAATATAGGCTGTCATAAGCAACGCACAGTGAACCGATGACAATCTATATTTATTAATTAACCAAATGAATTTACTTGCTAGCATCAGTCAGAAATTATATTATTCAAGTAACTTTCAAATTCCTTTCAGAAAAAAACCTCCCTTGCGGACCTTAAAGCGAAGTAGACAATTCCGTAAATGAATCACTAATTCATTAATAAAAAAAATATAAAATATAAACTTACTCACTGCAATTGACGTCGAGATCGGTGTTTCCAAAGTTTATTGCAAGTAAATACATGCAGCTCTATGACACCTGAAAATAAACATAAAAAATTCTTAGATCAGAAACCAAAAAAGTTCAAAAATAGTATTTTTGGTGTGTACTGTATTTCGGATCAATTAGTCAGGAATTTCGGGTTCGATATCTGAAACATTAAACGGTCTAGGCTTCCATTTGATTTCCGATAAAATTAAAAATTGTTAAAAATAACTTTATAAATGTTTTTGAGAAAAAGATTTTTTTTTTCCAGCAAAAATGATTCTTCACGCCAGCTAAACAGAGAAAGCTTATTTAAAAATTTCCTCGACAGGCAATGCCAAGAAAAATGCGACTGAGATTTCTGGTTTCACTCCTAAACTTTCCCTACAAATCACCTATGATAACCAAGGACTATATCCGGTTTAACAAAACTGAAAATAGTTTGACGTTTGGAACAACAGGAAAAAGATGAAAAATTAAATAAAAGTTACATCGAGGAGATTCGAGTCGAAGACTTGACCGAACCAAGGAACTTCCGATCGGAAGGTATTAAAAAATTACATCCGACATTAGGAAAGTAATATATTCATAGATAACAAAACGTCTTTTCGCTTTGCCAGCGTCAGAGTTCAAACAGTATTTAAATAAAAACAAAAACTGAGACCACGAAAACTCCTAAGTAAGGTACAGACAACACTTAAGTCATTTGTTCGAATTCGACAGATATAAAGTTATTTTTTTTTTTTGTTTCAAGCGGTGGCGGATAAAGAGCTTTTTGAATTTGTTTCTGTAATCCATAGCCTATTCATAAATAAATAATTTAAAAAAATACATCCGAAATTTGAAAACATAAATAACAAAATGTCTTTCCGTATTTCCAAGTGTCAGAGTTCGCACAGTATTTCAATAAGAAGAAAAACTGATGCCAATACAACTCCCAAGAATGGTATAGACAGCACTTGGGTCATTTGTTCGAATTCGATAGGTGTAAAGTCTTCTATTTTCATTACTGCATGAGATTGTGGATATATACTTTTTTCAATTTTTTTTTGTAATCCATACTCATAAAATCGAAGAAAACTAAAATAACACACAAAAATAGTCAATCTTAAATGTATTAAATCATATTAAGCGAAAGAGGCGATGTACTGTACGTATCGGGATACGACTTACCTATGATAAAATGTATTTTGAAAAGAACTGTACAATTGTAGTGGTATGATATCGTAAGTTGAAGATATAGGTTTCGGAATACGAAATACACGACACGGGAAATCTTCATCGTCAAAATATTCATAAAAGCTAACTGCCAAAGATCCGTTACTGCATACTATTTCTCCCAGATTGGCAAAAAAATATGAAACACTATATGTTACTCTGCGGTTTTTTAACAAACGTTCCACCCGTAAAGACTGTGGACTCTGTCAACAAAAAAAAAATATATATGTATAAATTACACCAAAGTCAAGATTCGTTTGAATAAAACAAAATTATTCATTACGTTTGCAGAAAATGAATATGGCATGTAATTAATTTCATCTGTGGCCAAGAGATACTGCTCATTATCTAGGAACTGGTCAAAATCGGTAAACGGTACTTTAGGAATTTCGACAGACAAGAACGTAGTAATGGCCGCACCAAATGCACTAATAATCAACATTCCTACGATACTCATTGACAGCCAAGCCATCTTCAACGTAACTTTTTCCATTCGGTCATTTCCGTTTTGATTACAAAAAAGTTCGAATGCTAAAAAAAAATTATCGACGCAAGATCTTTCTTTTGATTTGTTTCTTTTTTCCAGCAGCAAAATGAAGAAACTTCCGATTAGTAGACTTGAAATTATAGTCAGCCAAAGGTCAGTTTCAAATGGCTGAAGATAGTAATCCTTCCGCAATTTAGATTCCGGATATTTTATGACCCAGTTATACCTTAAATGTAAAGACAAAGGGTCATTCAAATATTACGTCAGCACATCAGGGGAACGGGGACTTCGAACCACCGATATTTCCCATAAGCTAAGTGATGCAGAAGGTAACGATGGAATATGCTGATCTAATATTTGAATGTTTTTAAATTTTTCTGCTGTAACTTACGATGATAAATATAATGGACCGATCATGAATTGTTCTCGAAACATAGTATTATCAAGTGCAGTCAACCGAAATAATATGTCCAAATCCTTATCGCTATAAAAGTGTTCGAAGAATTCATCAGTACTTCCAGCATCATTTTTCGCTTTTGGCTCAAACATAGTACCCCTAATTCTAGTAAAAAAAAAGTTAACTAATGATCAGATAAATATGACTTAAGTCGTTTGCAAAAGAAAAAAAAATTGCTTACACAAAATTCATCATTTCACTGAAATCTATCAGAACAAATTGACATTGGCAATACCATCTTTTAAGATTTCCTAAACACCATTCTCTGCGTTCTTCAGAAAACATGTCAACCAGCTGCAAAACGGAGATAACGCTTCCATTCAAATTTAATCTTCTCCAATAAAAAGTCATGTTTGTAATATTTAAAGCCCCACACCAAGTTCCATATTCAGAAGAGAATGATTTATTTTTAACTTGATAAAGTTCTGTTAGCTTGTATGAACGATCATCGACAGGTTGAACTACTATTAATTCAGAATCCAATGGTATCCTCAAATCGTAACGAAAAATGTTGTCCATAGAGTTGTCCAAGAATATAAACCAAGTAAACCGACTCATTATGTATGATGCATTTGCCTATTGTAAAATAGGTTAATACCTTAAAAACTATTACAGAAGTCTATATTTAGGACTAAATTAAACTTACGTAATCGTATTTTTGTGTAAGTCCTTCAAGCAAATTTAGGTTTTTTCCTTTAAAAACAATAGCAGTATTAAAAATTGTATTTGACTCAGAAGAATCGAGAAACAAAACCAACTGATCAGTGTTTAATTGTGTCGTTGCTACGTTCTGACCAGAAATGTTTCTCAAATGGTATATTTCTGTTCTATCAGTCCAAAAAATGCAAAAACGAATTTCCATTTCACTGATTAAATCAGATACTATCGCTATCTCTTCTTCGTTTAAAAACCTGGTACCCATTCCAATAACAATTGTAAAAGAAAAAATGTATAACGTGCCTTTTACCATTCTCATTGCGTTGTAACGAGCGGAAAACACGTTAAAAACTGACAAAATATCGCGCAGTGATTACGAATATAAATTTTTAATGCTTATACACGAAAAATTGATAAATTAAAAAAAAAAAAAACACACACATTACATGCTGTGAAATTGATACGCCTATCCACATGAAGTGGAATAACGCTCAATTATATATTTTGGCTTCTCGTTCCATGACCGCATGGCTACAGGAATTCTCGGGATAGAAACAGGAGTTGGTTAATTTGTGAATTTAACGCCACCGATTTTTAAGCCCGTTCATCAGAAGCTTAACAAATAAACAGATAATAAAGCTTTAAATCATTGCGCAGGTGAAAACTGCAAAATGCGGTAAATCTCTCGATAGAAACAATAATATACTAAGCATTTCGATTCGCCAGGAACACTGGAATATGCAAACGAATAACATTACAATCCTATAAATATCAACAAAAACGTTACATTGATGAATTGTGTAATTAAATAATAAATTAAATGTGACTGGAGATAGCTATTTTGTAAATTATTTTTCTTTTTCTTTTTCCTTATTCATTTTACGAGTGATCGACACGGACATCGATGGTAATATGATAATTATTATCATTATCTATTTTTCCGTTCTGAATACTCCCTAGGGAGTAGTTCAGTGACACCTTCCTGATGGTGGAGCCCACAAAATTATTACTTTTACCCCACACATCGTGACCTGTCAAAGCTCGAAAGCTTATCTCTGGAATCAGAACTAATATTCTCATTTTTTAAGAGTCCAACCAAGTTGACTTCCGATTAGAGGGAAGCAGTTTGTATATAAGCGTTTGTCGTGGCCGTACCATTATAGTGAGATTTGAGTTTTTTGATTTTATTTAATAAAATTTGTTATTTTTAAATTTTTTGTTTAATTATTTTCTTGACAAAGATTGCTTCTAATAGGCGTAATTTTTCGCTGTTAGCCTCTAAATATATATAAATAAATAAATAAATAAATAAATGATAAGGTCTCAGTGGTTTCTGGGGTTATTACTCCACACTGGCTAGGAGAGGAGATAACTACAATGATCATAGCATCTCTCCGTACCTTATAAGATTTTTTTAAAGAATATATTTAAATACTGTATAGTTTTTGAAATATTAAATATAGTTAACTTTGAATTAGTAAAAGAATAGGGCATTCTTCAACTCTATTGAAGATCTCGTTTACTATTTCAAAGAATTTTGCCCCGAAGAATCGTGCCCTTCAAACTTTTGAACTTTAAAAGCTGATCTTTTGTTTGAAAAACATAAATTAATGGCTCTGTAAGGGCATATTCTCGGGTTATAGCCTTAAGATTATAAATCCAATATAGGCTGTCATAAGCAACGCACAGTGAACCGATGACAATCTATATTTATTAATTAACCAAATGAATTTACTTGCTAGCATCAGTCAGAAATTATATTATTCAAGTAACTTTCAAATTCCTTTCAGAAAAAAACCCCCCTTGCGGACCTTAAAACGAAGTGGACAATTCGTAAATGAATCACTAATTCATTAATAAAAAAAAAAAATAAAATATAAACATACTCAATGCAAATGACGTCGAGATCGGTGTTTCCAAAGTTTATTGCAAGTAAATACATGCAGCTCTATGACACCTGAAAATAAACATAAAAAATTCTTAGATCAGAAACCAAAAAAGTTCAAAAATAGTATTTTTGGTGTGTACTGTATTTCGGATCAATTAGTCAGGAATTTCGGGTTCGATATCTGAAACATTAAACGGTCTAGGCTTCCATTTGATTTCCGATAAAATTAAAAATTGTTAAAAATAACTTTATAAATGTTTTTGAGAAAAAGATTTTTTTTTTCCAGCAAAAATGATTCTTCACGCCAGCTAAACAGAGAAAGCTTATTTAAAAATTTCCTCGACAGGCAATGCCAAGAAAAATGCGACTGAGATTTCTGGTTTCACTCCTAAACTTTCCCTACAAATCACCTATGATAACCAAGGACTATATCCGGTTTAACAAAACTGAAAATAGTTTGACGTTTGGAACAACAGGAAAAAGATGAAAAATTAAATAAAAGTTACATCGAGGAGATTCGAGTCGAAGACTTGACCGAACCAAGGAACTTCCGATCGGAAGGTATTAAAAAATTACATCCGACATTAGGAAAGTAATATATTCATAGATAACAAAACGTCTTTTCGCTTTGCCAGCGTCAGAGTTCAAACAGTATTTAAATAAAAACAAAAACTGAGACCACGAAAACTCCTAAGTAAGGTACAGACAACACTTAAGTCATTTGTTCGAATTCGACAGATATAAAGTTATTTTTTTTTTTTGTTTCAAGCGGTGGCGGATAAAGAGCTTTTTGCATTTGTTTCTGTAATCCATATTCATAAAATGAATTCATAAATAGGTAAATAATTAATTTAAAAAAATACATCTGAAACTTGAAAACAAAAATAACAAAATGTCTTCTAGTTTTTTCAGTGTCTAAGTTCACACAGTATTTCAATAAGAAGAAAAACTGATGCCAACACAACTCCCAAGAATGGTATAGACAGCACTTGGGTCATTTGGTCGAATTCGATTGATGTAAAGTCTTCTATTTTCTTTACTGCATGACGTTGCGGATATAGAGTTTTTTCAATTTTTTTCTGTAATCCATATTCATAAAATCGAAGATAACTAAAATAACACACAAAAATGGTCCATTTTAAATATATAAAATCACAAGCTGCTCCGCGCGGCGCTTCGCGCCGCGCTCCGCCGCTTGCCAGGGGGCTCCGCCCCCTGGACCCCCCTCGGTAGCTTGTACCAGCGGGCGCTTGCACCAGCTAAAAATTTGAAGATTTGTAAAAAACCTTGTTACAGGCATAGCATCACGTGTCTTCGCTCTGTTGGGGCAAAGAAGACATACTGTACCGGGGGGTTACTTTGCACACTTAGTCATTTCATTTTTACATGAACCTTGATGAGATCATTGCGGGGAAAAAATGTGTCTTTAATATATGTTGTAGAGAAACTCTTCAGCTTTCGTTTAAGACTCGATTTAATTATTTCTGGTTTTTTAACAATGAAAAAACAATTTATTTTGATCTTGCTTGAAATTGAAAAAGCGTTCCCTGACGGGAGATGGCAAATAACTCACACTCTTGCCATCAAAAATGGCTTAAAACTCCGAATATTTCTTTGGGAGTTCCTCTGCCAATAAGTCAAAAAAAAAAAAAAAGTTACGTTTTTTCTTTCTTTTCCATTTCGGCCGTAAGCTAAAGATAGGTGATTTGAATTTTTGAATTTTCAAGATTTTCTCGGGTTACCGAAACTTCTGGAAAAATTTGAATCTTTTTCGCAAGGCTATTCCGATTCCGATACCGATACCGATTCCGATTCCCCAAGATTCTTCAATATTTTTCGGGCGGATTTTGATTCCGATTCCCTTCCCCACTCGAGAACAAAAATTTAAGTTTCCGATTCTGACTCCAATTTGAAAATATTTCAGTGGTGCCGACTCCGATTCCGATTCCGACAGAAATCAGATATGTACTGAACTAATCGTAAAAAGCTTTTATTAATACTTTTTAGCTCAATTTGAATCAAAATTATTTTTTAATGCCCCATCGATTTGAGCCAGATTCCGATTTCTATTCCGATCCCGACTGTCTGAAAAAAATTTAGGGTTCCGATTCCAATTCCATTTAAGTTTTGAACCGATCGATTCCGATAGCGATACCGATTTCATTTTAAAACTAAACGGGGCTGGAAGTATTTTATCCGGGGATCAGTCAGTCAGGACACTTCTTGCACAGGGGTGTAACAGGGGGGAACGGGGGGACGGGGACATTGTACCCCCCGGGATCGGCTATATCTCCCAGTGAATATATTTCTACCCCCCTCCCCTTCCCCCAAGTTGGGAGGACAAAATATCCAGCTTTTATTAGACTAAATGAATTTGGAATGAACGATTCTGAACTAACAATCGGTTTTTTTTCAACTAAAAACATGATTTTGCTTTTGGGAAAACAAAATAAAAAAGTAAATTTTTTCCTTAATTAATTACTTGTACAGCACCCTATCCTATAAATTAAAAAAATATATCCTATAAAAAAAATTATTATACTATACTTATAATTATGTGTTAAAAAATTTGAAGTCTCCACTCTGCATGGAGAGGGGGGGGAGGGGGTTGCAAAATGTATCAAGATTTTATAATCAGTTGTTTTACCTCCTGGCCCAAAAGTTGCTACACCCCTGCTTGAATTTATATATATAAAAGTTTTGATATAAAAAAAGAAACATTTGTTTAATTAAGTCTCAAAAAAAAAAAAAAAAAAGAAATGATTATCCTCCAAGAAGTCTTAGTTCACAAAAATATGGTTTCCGAAAACTCTGCTTTTCAAAAAAAAAAAAAAAAAATAAATAAATAAATAAAATAAAGGGAAATGTTATTACCTCAATTACTTCTAATTTCACAGGCAAACGAACTGTCACCTTAAGTTCTAAAGTAAAAAAAAAACCCGGCTTCATCCAATTTTATAATTTATTTTTGCATATCCTAAAACCGAAAATATTGCAGAAAAAAAAAAAAAGATTTCCGCTAATGATATAGAACTGCTTTTCCCCGTTTGCATAAGCTAAAGCAGTCAGCAAACCAAACCAAACCGGTTTACCTTCACCCTTTTAAAAAAAATTACTGTAAGGCTTGTCTCCCCCTCCCCCCCCCCCCCCCCGGAGCTATTTAAAAAAAAAAAAAAAAAAAAAAAAGAAAAAAAGTTGACAGAGAATCGAACACACATCGACTGCATGAAGAAAAAAAAAAAGAAGAACCGCGCACGCTGACTTTCGCCTGTACCGTCGCTTGTTCGGTGCACGCCAATTCATCGTTCATAGGTGATGAGTCTACGCGCCGCGATATATTGGGCTCTTCGACCGGAACGACGCATCCGACTTTGAGCTCCCATAACTCCGTCTTTTACCGTCCGATTTTAACTTTGAAAATCCCGAAAATTTCTTTGGGGTTTCCTCTGTCGAATGAGTAAAAAAAAAAGGGGGGTCATCACTGAAAAAAAAAAGTTTCTCGCTACCGAACGAAACCCTTACGTTTCTTCCTTTTTTTTCTTCGGCCATAAGTTAAAGCTAGGTGATTTGAATTTGAATTTTCCGGATTTTCTGGGGTTGCAGAATTTTCCGAAAAATTTCGGGGATTTTTCGTAGAATGGTTTATCGAGACGAACATTTTCCACCATCGGCCATATTTTTAGGACCCCGGGAAGTATTTTATCCGGTGATCTGTCAGTCAGTCAGTCAGTCAGTGAGGACACTTAGCTTTATAAATATAGATATTAAGCGAAAAAGGCGATGTACGTATCGTAGATGCCATTAGCTACAGTCACAATCCGGGACTACTCTGTTACGAGATTTTCTATACAAAATGACGTCATTAAGCGTGGTAGGTAATATTCGCAGTTCAATAACGTCATTATGGCGTCACACAGTGGCTAATATTATCCAACGTACTCTCTTAAGGTACAAAAAAAAATCTCGAAGACATCGTAAGACATCTCATGTCCGTGATGCGTCATCACAAAGTACCCTTTCTTGCTGGGATACGACTTACCTATGATAAAATGTATTTTTAAAAGGACTGCACAATTGTAGTGGTATGACATCGTAAGTTGAAGATATAGGTTTCGGAATACGAAATACACGACACGGGAAATTTTCATCGTCAAAATATTCGTAAAAGCTAACAGCTAAAGATTCGTTACTGCATACTATTTCTCCCAGATTGGCAAAAAAATATGAAACACTATATGTTACTCTGCGGTTTTTTAACAAACGTTCCACCCGTAAAGATTGTGGACTCTGTCAACAAATAAATAAAATATATATGTATAACTTACACCAAAGTCAAGATTCGTGTGAATAAAACAAAATTATTCATTACGTTTGCAGCAAATGAATATGGCATGTAATTAATTTCATCTGTGGCCAAGAGATACTGCTCATTATCTAGAAACTGGTCAAAATCGGTAAACGGTACTTTAGGCATTTTGACAGACAAGAACGTAGTAATGGCTGCACCAAATGCACTAATAATCAACATTCCTACGATACTCATTGACAGCCAAGCCATTTTCAACGTAACTTTCTCCATTCTGTCATTTCCGTTTTGATTACAAAAAAGTTCGAATGCTAAAAAAAAATTGTCGACGCAAGATCTTTCTTTTGATTTGTTTCTTTTTTCCAGCAGCAAAATGAAGCAACTTCCGATTAGAAGACTTGAAATTATAGCCAGCCAAAGGTCAGTTTCAAATGGCTGAAGATAGTAATCCTTCCGCAATTTTGATTCCGGATATTTTATGACCCAGTTAAACCTTAAACGTAAAGATGATAGGGGTTTACTCAAATATTACGTCAGCAAGTTAGGGGAACAGGGACTTCGAACCACCGATATTTCCCATAAGCTAAGTGTTGCCAAAGGTAACAATGGAATGGTGCCAATATTTGCTGATCTAATATTCGAATGACTTTAAAATTTTGGTGTTGTAACTTACGATGATAAATATAATGGTCCGATCATGAATTGTTCTCGAAACCATATATTATCAAGTGCAGTCAACCGAAATAATATATCCAAATCCTTATCGCGGTAAAAGTGTTCGAAGAATTCATTATCATATTCAATATCATTTCCCGTTTTTGATCTAAACATAATACCCCTAATTCTGGTAAAAAAAAAAGTTTAGTAGTGATCAAATAAGTATAATGTAGTCATTCGCAAAAGAAAAAAAAATTGCTTACACAAAATTCATCATTTCACTGAAATCTGTCAGAAGAAAATGAAATTGGCAATACCATGTATTAAGATTTCCTAAACACCATTCTCTGCGTTCTTCAGAAAACTCGTCAACCTGCTGCAAAATGGAGATAATGCTTCCATTCAAATTTAATCTTCTCCAATAAAAAGTAATGTTTGTAATATTTAAAGCCCCACACCAGGTTCCAAATTCAAAAGAGACCGACTTATTTTTAACTTGATAAAGTTCTATTAACTTGTATGAACGATCATCGACAGGTTGAACTACTATTAATTCAGAATCCAAGGGGATCCTCAAATCGTAACGAAAAATGTTGTCCATAGAGTTGTCCAAGAATATAAACCAAGTAAACCGACTCATTATGTATGATGCATTTGCCTATTGTAAAATAGGTTAATGCCTTAAAAACTATTAGTCTATATTTAGGACTAAATTAAACTTACGTAATCGTATTTTTGTGTAAGTCCTTCAAGCAAATTTAGGTTTTTTCCTTTAAAAACAATAGCAGTATTAAAAATTGTATTTGACTCAGAAGAATCGAGAAACAAAACCAACCGATCAGTGTTTAATTGTGTCGTTGCTACGTTCTGACCAGAAATGTTTCTCAAATGGTATATTTTTGTTGTATCAGTCCAAAAAATGCAAAAACGAATTTCCATTTCACTTATTAAATCAGATACTATCGCTATCTCTTCTTCGTTTAAAAACCTGGTACCCATTCCAATAACAATTGTAAAGGAAAAAATGTATAACGTGCCTTTTGCCATTCTCAGTAAGATCTGAATACCACAAAAACGACAGAAAACCACCCAACTACTTGACGAAATATCGTGCATGATTATGAATCTAAATTTTTAATGCTTATATACGAAAAAATGATTAATAATTTACAAAAGCATTACGTGTAGTGAAATTGATACGAGTATCTACATAAAATGGGATATCCCTAAATTTTAGATTTTGGATTCCCGTTGTGTGTGATTGGATTTCTCATAGGATTCTTGAGGTCAAAATATGGTTAGTTGGTTTTTATTTTCTAATTAAACGCCACCGTATTTTTCATTATATCCCTACTAGTTTCAGCTGTGTTCCTGCCTGCATCCGGGGCTTAGCCAATAAACAGACAAGAAATCATTAAATCATTGCACAGGTAACTATGGGTAATGCGTAACTATATGAAAGCGTAATAGCTTCCTACCGGAAGCTTCGTAGGCTGGTCAAGTTTAAAGAGGATGCAAGTTTTCTAGGCTTCGAAAGAGCTCTAACCAAAGATAACATTCAAAAAAAAATTTATCCTACCTCTTCTAAACCTCCAGCTCCTTCATTAAAAAATGTGCATATCTACCTACATTGAGGACTGACAACAAGAGGGCTGATCATAAGAAACATAAAGAATTTTTTATTTCCTGTATGTTTCAATCCAAACACTTCAACCAGAAAAATGCTGTACAGATTTTACAAAGGCTTTAGTACCTTTGAGATCGTTAGATGAGGTCATTCAGAACTGACAAAAAACTTTTACTTCAAATGTCAATTAAAATTATACAGTAATTAAACAAACTCATAAAATTCTTGAGCAGAATAAATTTTCTACTAGCAGCGGTTTTTTAAAAAATCTTATAACCATTACTAGATAAAATTATGTAATCCTCATTTCTGTTGAGAGTAAAAAAGTTTTATCCAAGCAATTAAGGAGGGTCTCTACTTTAATTGGAACTTGACATGTTTCGAGCAAAACTTATACTTGGGTTTTGTTCCTGATTTTTTTTTCAAAATATAAAAAATTTTTATTTCAGAACAGATCAAAGCCAAACTCTACATGGGCTTATATTTTAGCACTATCTTAAGCTTTTAAGTGAAATCTATAAACTGAATCTCATTTTATTCAATTTTATGAAAAGTCAACAATATTGCACAAACAAACTCAAATGTTTGTTACGAACATTCCTTTGATAATTTCATGAAATTAAATGAAAGATGGATAAATTTTAAAACTTTTATTTAGCAGAACTCAAAATATTGTTAAGTTAAAAGCCCATGTGAAGTTTGGTTTAGATTTGTTTCAAATCAAACTTTCAGATTTGGAGAAAAAATCAGAATCAAGACAAATGCTGCACCCATGTATTATTTATATATACTGTTTAAAAAATTTTAAGATCTGATACAAGCAAAGGCAATTTTTAAGCATGAACAGAGAACCTTCCTTCCTAAATCACTTCCCCCGATTACCATACCAGAAAGCCACACTAGGGAAACTAATGAATAATTTTCTTTTCCAATTCCACCCCCAGACAGAGAGCAATTAATGGCCATTTAGAAAAGTAATAATTAACATGACATGTAAAATATACGTCTAGTTGTTTGTAATATCATTTTCCTCAAATTCTCCACGATGAACATACTTCGCTCATAGAACAAATTCAACATCAGAACGCAACACAACTAGTCAACTTTTCAAAAAATATTAATCATTAGTGCCCCTTTTCCCTTCTTGTTATGGAATTTAAACTTTTTTCTAGAACAGAAAATTTCATTTCACTTATACGAAGAATTATTGAAACTTACCCTGATCCCATACGTAGCAATTTTTTTAATGACGGACAGCTGCCATGATCATGTATATAAATTCAAGGCCGTAAGTAATCTGATCATGTCTGATCGATTATAGAAGCAAGCATAAAAAATACTGATTTCACTATAAATCCACTGCATGTTAACGTAATAAACATGGTCTGTATCTCAAATCTCAATGCATTTACTGAAATATAACAAATAAATGAAAAGGTGCAACAAAAACACGCCTGATTCAACAGGAATTCGAACAAAGATGGCGACGTCAAGTTAATTTAATTACACAACCCGCCACAACCAGCGCTGTTGTCGGACGAACGCATAATTTGAATCTAATGACACGATTTTTAAACTTTGAAAAAAAAAGTGAATCTTGTTTTTATATCTAGTTTTTCTAATCGCTTAATTCGAAACATTTTTCAGCTACTCAAAATAAAATTTTCGCCTCGTATGGCTTTCCAGCCCCCTACGCGACCTGGTATGTTATAATTATTCAAAATCCAACGGTATAATAACTGAAAAATTGATCGTTTTGTTTTTGTTTACGTTGAGGTTAACACATGGCATTTTTTTTTTTTTTTTGTAGATGTTCAAAACCCCCAGCGGAAAATATTAGAGGAATTAAATTTAAGGAAACAATTGTTGAAATCAGGAACAGCTCAAACATTAAATCCAAGTGGTCTTAACAGCCCTATAGGGGTGTCTGTAGTCAATTCCAATCCTTCTTCTGATAATCAAATGTCAAATATAGCAAGAGCAGCACTTCAACATGCAAACAGCACTTCATATGGATATTTCATCCCTCAAGATTCATCTTTTGGAAATAATATTTTAGCTGTTTTGCCTAGATTTGACAATAAGTAAAAAAATGGCTTGTATGAAGTTAAAAAAATTGGAAGAGCACCTTCAAGAAATTAAGACTTTTGATAATCCAAAAGTAAAATTAGAACAGTATGCCACAATGCCACACATTGCCTCCAGGGTGCTTCATACAATTCAATCAAGTTATGATGATATAGAAGGAAAAATAGTGGCTGATTTAGGCTGTGGGTGTGGGACTTTATCAATTGGGTCTTCTTTGTTGAATGCAGAAATGTGTATTGGCTTTGATATTGACAGTGATGCATTATCCATCTGCCAAGAAAATTATGATTATTTTGATATTTCCAACATTGATTTAATTCTTTGTAATGTCACTTCTAACATCCCTGACAGATTTAATAAATTTTTTGATTGTGTGATAATGAATCCTCCATTTGGCACTAAAACCAAAGGAATAGATATCGAATTTTTAAAAATTGCTTTAAAATTAACAAATGGGACAGTATATTCATTGCATAAAACATCTACAAGAGATTTTATAATTAACAAAGCAAATAGTTGGGGTGTGAGAGCTGATGTTTTAGCACAATTGAACTTTGACCTTCCTGCCACTTACAAGTTTCACAAGAAATCATGTGTGGATATAGAAGTTGATTTTATACGATTTGAAATTGAATAAAAAAAATTTTTTTTACAAATTAACTTAGGATTTATTTATTTGAGTAAAAAAAAAAAATACATTAATTGATGCTTGGGGTTCCTGGCGAACCTACAACATCTATAATTTCCGAAGTAGAAACCCTATGATTAGAAGCCTGTGATTCAGTACTAGGCTGAGAAATGGAACTTGGAATCGCTAACGTCTGTAAAAAAAAAAGTTACAGTCAAAACGAGGAATAAATAAATTGAAAAAGCTTAATTAAATTTAGAGTAGTATTTTTTACATGCAGATTCAAAAATGCAAAAACGAAAACAGCCACTGAAAAGAATTTACTAAAAAAAAAGGAAGTTATTCAAAGCATCAAAGTCACTAAATCTTTTCTCCAAGCAGGTGTAAGTTTAAATGCCAAAAAAAAAAATTTTTTTTTTGCTTTGAATCTCTCTTTCTTACCTGATGATGAAAACCGACCTTATGTACTAACAGATATTGCAAGATGCAAATCACAGGCTTTAGTCCCCTGTCTGAATTAAAATTCAAACTAAGATCAAAATCGGAAAATTAAGCTTTCTTAATTTTTTTTTTTCTTTTTAATTAAAGCGGTGTAATGAAATATAAGTTTCTGAGTATCTTTTTTTAATATATATCATCAAAAACTACTGATTTTTAATCCCAATTTTTTTTTTTTTTTTAAAGACAAGCAGAGAAAAGAAAATTTTACAGTATTTATAAGATCGTAAAAACACATTCAATAACATTTTCAAAGTTTTACCTTTCCAGGATTCAAAGCTTCATACTGATGCCGTAGGGACTGTAATTCATATTCGCAGTTTGCTAAAGCAGCTTTAAGTTCATACAGTAATACCATGTCACTTCTTAGTTCGTTGAAATTTTGACATATTTCTTCTGTAGGCATTGGATTTGGTTCTGTTTAAAAAAAAAAAAAATTAATGATTAATTAAATTTTAGTGTTGGTGTCCATAACGCTTTCATACCTAAACCTAATTCATGCAGAAGACTTTCAATTGCCTTAGATTTTTTCTGACCAACTGAAACAGGCAATTTCATCCTTTGAGATCTCAGACTTGTACCATGACCCTTAAAATCAGGAAATTTGATCCCAGCAGATTCATTATCTGAAATGAAAATAAAAAAAATACAAATTATAAAAAGATTCCCCCTTAACGACTTTTCAACTAAATCCCCTCAATACTAACAGCTGTATCTATCTTAGTAGGCCTTTGCTGTTGAACCTTCTTCTTCTGAGCTTTCTTCTCACCAGCACGAGCTTCAGCTTGGCTATCAGCAGCTGTAATCAGCTTTTGCAAATCCTGAGTTTTCTTTTCCCTCTCCTTTTTCCTTGCATCAATTTTTCTAAGTTCATTTTGAAGCATCTGTTCCTCTTCAATCTGAAAAAAAAAAAAAAAAAAAGAGTCAGGAACAAACTTTAATTAAATTATAAATATACAAACCTGTTCTGATGTTCTTGAAAACAATCTATTTAACTGTTCTTTCCTCCGCCTTTCATGATCAGCATCAAAAACATATGTTTTAGCTGATTCAGGTCCTCCTTTCATTTTACTCAAAGCTGAACAAAAACTATAATATCTTTCTTTCAAATCTTCAACAGTTTTATTAGGATAATTATTCTTATCCCATCTGTCATGTATGACAATAAATCTTAAATCAAATCTCCTACATAAGTCAAAAAGATGATCAGTCTCCTGCCTACTCCATCCCTCAGCTGGAATATATTCGTTGTCTTCATAAGAAGGTACCTCTACTTTCTTGTTGAACTTCGAGAATGGATATTCTTTCCCCTCATCAGCAACTCTTTGCCAATGGTGAAAGATAGCTCCATCTGTTCTTGCTGGGTTTACAAAAGGCATCCACTTCCATTGTCTGACTTTTTTCATACCCAATTTTGCTTTCATTTGTTTATAACCCTGTCCTGTGTCTGTTGGGAATAAGGGAGGAGCATCTTTGTTGTCTTTATACAAAAGAGCGTACACTTCCCGGTGCATCCCCTCTGGACGACGAGAAGATTTCTGTCCCACGACATTTTTCCGTTTTGTTTTATCCGCCGTTCCTAAGATAGCTTCTTTAGTTAACTCCGGTGTTACCGGTCTTTCCAAATCCAAAATATCTCTGACGTCCGATGTCATTTTGGAATAGAATTCGATAGTCACTGAAAGTTACAGAATAGAACTTATTTAAAATTCATTAAAATTATAACTACATCAATTACCACAATTATTTAAAATTATTTTTTAATTCAATAAATAAACTGAAATAAACAAATATTTTCTTCGAAGATTCTAATTAAATATAAAACATTATGTGCCACACGACGCCATCTTTTAAACTTTTCTATGCAAAACAAACGACAAATGGCGTCAATCCAGCATTGCTTGTCGCATCTTCATTAATAAAGGTTTCTAACGCCATTTTCATATTGGCAGCATTGCATTTCGTCGCCATTTTAACATCAACAAAGGAAATATTGTTGTTTGATATAAAGTAAACAATAAAATTTTTATTAATAGTTTTATTAATCGGACTATGATGAATCGTTCAATCAGAGCGGAAACTCGAAGCCGAGCTAAGGATGACATTAAACGTGTTATGCAAGTTGTGGACAAAGTCCGGCGGTGGGAAAAAAAATGGGTAACTGTAGGCGAAACAACTATGAAAATATTCAAATGGGTACCCGTGTCAAATCTAGAGCATAAGAAAAAATCAACATTAAAAGAAATGAATAAGGAAAACACAACGCCAGCAAGGAAACCAGTTTTAGATTCTTCAAATTCTAATTTTGGAATGGAAGACTCAAACACTTGTTTTTCAATGATGAGTGATTCACAAGGTCCTACAGAGTTTTCAACTCAAATGCCATTTTCAGAGGATTCAAATTCACAGGAGAATGATGGAATCCCATCAAAGAGACTAAAAACTGATTAAAAACTTTAAAAATGTTCACTTATAAAAATACTGATGGAAGGAAACCAAAGTAAGCAAGTTCTTAAGACTTAAGTGAAGATAAACTGTAAATAGGTGTATTTGGAAATGATGCTTCCATGAAATTGTAAGCTTTGAAAATAGGCATTATTTGTCTCAAAGTTTAGTTCCTGTAAATATATTTTTAGGTATTCTAATCATGAAAAAGCATTTTGTGTGGTAATTTTGGAAAGTTAAGTCATTTTGAAACATTTCCTCCTGTTTTTTTTTTTTTTATTTTTTTTATTTTCCCCCATTTATAATTGAAGCTCATTCAGTTAACTTAAGTTTGTAAATATTGGAGTAGACAACCGTTGCTATAAAGTAATGTTATTTTTATATTAGCCATAATTTTCAAATAGAACATTTATTCAATGTAAATTGTAAACTTTTTAATTAATTGAAAATCATTTCACTTTCAAGAAAAAAGCTTGGAATCAGAAAGCCTGATTCGGAGAAATTATAGGAGGAACTAGGTTTATACAGGCTAAAAGATACAGATTTTACCTAATTTGAGGTTGAAAATGAGAAAATTGTGATGATTTTGAATTTCAAATTTTTTAATTTTTAAGTTTATTACATCTTCAGACATTTTTTTTTTAATGATTCATTGAACAGTGTTTACAAAAGAACTGTGACTTTGTAATTTTTACTAAGGAACAAAGTAATTATGGATTAAATCTAGAATCCAGGGATCATACAAGTATTATGTAAGCATTATTTTGGCCTTTTAAGACCCCCTCCTCCCTGGTAGTAAGCAAAAATAAGCTTCCTCTTATGAAGATTTAACATTAGGGTAAGCATTTCGGAGACCCCTTCCCCTGTTTAGTGGCTTACGTAATACTTGTATGATCCCCCAGTGATAAATTTTGATTTTACAGTTGCATAGTTAATGACGCTTCTGATTAGCTAAACTAATAATCAATGATAAACAGTAATAGCTAGTATCGGGTTGACGGGGGTAGCTATGCAATCCGCAGTACGGGAGAATTGCTACCCTGCTAGAGCCATAAACACAGTATAAAGCAGGCGAGCTATTCTCGGTTGTTTTTTTTTTGTAACACAAGTTGCCTATATGTGTTAGCTTATGAGCGCCCGTTTTCCCGATACCAGCTATACTTTCAACAAATGAATGTCAAAAAGACCTTTAATATGCACAGGCGTCTGCTTCGATGTCACAAAAGCCTCCTCCATCACCGCAGTCACAGCAAACATCCTCGCAATCGCTGCAAACATCGCAATCATCCAAAACGTCCCGAATGTCGAACTCCGTACCGGTTCCCCACAAAATTCCTTTGGAAACATTTACTTCCGGAATATATGGAATATTTCCACGTATATCAGTTACTTCGCAGCATTTTATAATCCCGTCTTTTAATGAGCTACTAACGGTCCAGTTGTATTTTTGGCAATCCAACAGCTTAGTGCATGGCCACTCTTTGTCTGTTAGATCTTCGGTTTTGTATAAATTATTATACATAACGAAAGCAATCCCCTGTTGGAGTTCTACATCTTGAATTATTTTCCAAATGAATTTCGGAACCGGAAGTTTTTTATTTTGAGACGAGTCCAGGTAAATCTGTTTTTCTTTTATTTTTAAAATGGCAAAAGGTCCCGTATAAGCGTTTAAATCGTGTGGAGGATTGCTCTTAGCATATTTTCTTATTTTTCCTTCCACTTGATTGTACCATTGCCGATTCAAATTCTTCCAGAGTGGCACAGCATTAATCAAATGAAAACTGGCTCGCCTAGTTTTTATAAAGTGAAAATCAGCATTGGGAGCAAGATGTCCTTTCTCAAGTCGTTTATTTGTTAGTAAAATTTCGTCCACCGTTTCGAAATTAAAACGGTTTGTTAAAACGCATTGTACGTTTATTTCTGTGTAAGCATCTTTCGGCTTAAAATGATCGGGAAAAAGATCGTTGATAAGACGTTTTCCTACCAACCATTTCAGCGAATTTTTCTGTAATGCAAATCAAAAATAATTATTCGGGAATTACCTGCAATTTGTAATTCAGATGTTCATATAAGAATTATGAATACATACTTTTGATTGTTTTTCTTGTCCTAATAATCCTTTACCATATAACTTGTGATTGGCGTAATAAGTTACGCTTTTCGCAGGATTAAAACATATTTCGATTAAACTGTACCAAAAGTTACTCTGGTCTTCCCCAAAGCCAATTTGAAAAATTTTGCCTTCATTATTTTCACCACATGATTTTTCCAAAGGTCTAATAACTGAGCTTCCAAATTGGGGGCTTTTTAATGACGGTTCTTGACATCGAATCTTTTTAGCTGGTTTTGAATTTTCCATCAAAGTGCCATCGTCGCAATGAATTCTTTTCCTTGAAATTCCCTGTTCTGTAAAGAAAACTATGCCACTTAAATTTGTGAATTAAGAGGGCATTCCTTAAGAGCATAACCAGAATGCATATGAAATATAATTTTTTACTTTCAACAATCGTTAAAAGCTCTGTGTTTTTGGTTTTCGTTTCAATATGCCGTTTTTATTATTTTACACAAATATCGTTCGGGTAATATTTTACCTTCAAACCCGTTTCCTTCCCCAGGACAGAAAACATCAATTTCCTCGCCATCTTCAAATTGAAAGCCTTCAAAGGATCCTTCTTTTACAGGTATAGTCAATTTACCATTTACGTCGAAAAACAATGGTTCGTTGTCTGGAAGTTCTTGCTCAAAATTTAAACGACAATAGGCTGCAAAATTGAGTAAATAAGTAAATTATTAAATTTTTGTATCTGTGAACATTTATACACAGTAAAAAATATTATGTAAATATGTTCTAAGAGGTCTACATAAATTTTTTATGTTGTTTCTCCCATAAGGCAAACATAAAACAAAAACAACATAAAAATTATGTGGACCTGCTCATGTTGATTTATGTTGATTTTGACATAAAATTTTTTACTGTGTAAAATAAATTTTTTTTTAATTGAAGAAAAAAAAAAATCCTACAAGTTGCAGCTTCACTGTAACAAAACCCGATTAAAAAAATAAACTTTAAAAGGAACATTTTGTACTTACTTTGCTGAAGCTCGGATGAAAAATAATTTATACACAAAATTTATCTAAAAATCTGTCGAATCTTGATCGAAAAATTCTTAGATTATTTTTTGAATTGTTGTCAAGACAGGATCTTTCATCGTCGTTTTCCTTATTTCGAAATTCAGGCCTAAAACTGATTACAACCAAAAAAAGATTTGGAGATTATAGGAGGAAAATAATTCTGTAAAATCAACCTTAAATAATTAAAATTTAAGTCCATTGTCCCCTCCTTATCAATTAAGGAAAATAATTGTTAGAAAATTAGTAGAATGGCACAGGAAAAAAAAAAAAAAAAAAAAACACAAGATATTGAGATATATTTTCAGATAATTTGGTGTACATTTCCAAATGATTCCGAATACAGCAGAAAAACATTTGGGGAGAAAATGAGAAACATAGCTGGTGTAACAATTATCAGGCTGGAAAAGTTTTTTAAATCAGTTATCTGAGATAACAAAGTGGTTTAAGTTGGAGATAGTCCAGTCTTTCTGGCTTGAATTTTCATAATAAAGAATAATTTGGAAAGCAAATTTTTTTTCCCCCTGAAAATTTCCCAAAATTTTGAATCGTCACCTGTTTCGTTGGGTTATTATTTATATGGTAGAAACCCTAAATTTGAAAAAAGGGTTTTTAATTTAGGGTCTCTAATTTTTTGGTTCATTTTTGATGCTAGAATGACCGGACTAAGATCATATATAAATTAAGTAAGAATTATTTAGGCCAATTTTGACCCCTTCTCCCCGGTAGCAAACAAAAAAAGCCTTACTGTTACAGAGGTTTAGCACTATAGCACAAGATTTTCAGAAACCCGTCATTTATCTAAATATGTTTTAGCCCTTACTTCAATTATGGACGACCTCTTACCCCAGCTGCGGTATTAAAAAAGTTAAGAGGCCATTCAAATACACATTATGATATAAAGGAGGAAGGGGGGGGGGGTATCCTCCCAATGATGACGCTGGTGAATTAAATGTCCAAGAAAAGAGCCTGTTTTTTAAGACGAGGGGGGGGGGGGGGGAGTTAAAAATGTCCAAAAAATTTTTGTTTAATTAGAAATGACGGGATGGCGCTCACAAGATTTGACTTTTTAAGCCTATTCGATGATGAAAAGGTGAAAAAAGAGAGTGGGTCAATAATTCCCTAAGAATGATGACTTAATATTTAAATGGATACGTCAAAAAATTTCACCCAAAATAAACATTCATTAACGACGTCACACAACAATAGAAGAGACGGATTTAACGCCATGTTGTTATGATACTATCAGTTTTAAACTGATTTAAAAATCAACAATTAACAATCAACAAGAAAGAAGAAAAAAAAAAAACGAAGATAAATTGTATCTACTCTGACACGTATAAGTGCTTTCAAAATAAACAAACTTTAATGATCCTGCCAATCAAAAACCTAAGTGAATTGTCCTTTAAATGCTCCATACAAAAAGTTAATTAATTTTAACTTTAAAAAAAATTAGTAAAGTTTAAAAAAAAAAAAAAAAAATACTTTTTCAGCTGTAACCGTCCTTGATTTTCCCTTTTGTAACAAACATTAACCATTATCATTTTCTACCGGCTTTTACATCTCACAATTGATATTATCACCTTGTCAAGATTCACATACCTTGACGACAAAAAAAAAATTAGCCGAAAAAAGACATTTTGTTTTTTTTTTTAATTTTTTTTTTTCATGCAAGGAAAACCAGATCAACGTGTGTGTAAAGTTCATTACGCCTTTAAATTCTAAGAATGGAGCGATAAAAATAAAATTAGGGAGGGCCAAACCAAAAAAATAATTTGGAAAAAAATTTCTTTCCGATCGACGTAGGTTCTTAATTTTTTTTTTTGGACGAATGCGCGTGTGTGACAGGAAAGAGAATTATTATGGAAGAATACCCATATGCTCATGGATGTATGGTAAGGTGTATAGCGTTTCGTATAAGGTCACGCGTTCTCAAGGTATTCTTCTTAAGTATCAAGATCCGATGGGATAATCTGCGCGAATCAAATGTTGAGTTTTGATAGATGTAGTCGGTATTCAGGGCGTGGTGGTGTCTGAAGATTGTTATGTCTGTATGACAAAAACGTGAAACAGACCCCACCATATAAAGCTACTAGTGGAGTTGACATAGGAAACAAATTTATTTTAACTTTTGCAGAGATCAGTGCGAGTAGACGCTGTTGCTGCCGGGAAAAATGAAGGTAAGTCGGTGGCAGAGGATGGAAAACAAGAAGCGACCTGTGGATTATTAGTTATGCTAATTTTTGGTGCTTTAAAAATTAATGAAAATTTCGGGGAGACGATCCGGGAGGGAGGGGGTGGTACATCCCACCCTCACCCCTTGGGGGGTTCGACCCTTAATGTTCGAATAGTGTCAGACATTGAGGACGCTAATAAAGTTACTGGGACGAAAACCAGAGCATGGGGGGGGGGGGGGTTAAATAAGTAAGGGTGGGTTCAGATAATTTTTTCGGGGGGAAGGGAGGAGGGGTAGAGGCGAAAAACCCAGGCTAAATTTTTTTTTAATTTAAAAAAAAATGGATCTGGCAATTTAACAATTTTTTCAAATGTGAGGAAAAGGGGGAGGGGGTGACTGGTTAGTAGAGTTGGTCGAAAACCAAGAATTTTCGAATTTGAAAAAAAATGGGGTGGGAGGAGGGAGATCAACAAATAGAAAAAATAATAATAATGCATGGTAAAGCGTCTTAGATACCTCATAGGGGAAAATAAAAATTAATTATGAAACTACGAAAAATATTATAGATCTCCGCTCAAAAATTCATGATTTTCTATTTACCCCATTATAAATCAGTTGGCATTGTTTGATTGAAACAGATTTATTAAATGTAAATATTTAATTGCCTAGTTAATTTTTTCGCCTCTTTTCCTTTCGGAAATTTGGCCATGAACCGTGAATGTTCCTTTTATAAGGATATCCCAGGCACGGGTTGCACTGACCCACTGATTTTGCAACAGGAGAAAAACGAAGAGCATACATCATCTAATATGCCTATCGCCTTAGGACTGAGTCTGTAATTAGCAACTATGTATCTCATTTTTTTCTCTTTTTAATTGTATCGATTGCCTCTAATTTTTTTTTAGAACAATCCCCAATTTTTTCCAATTTTTTTTCGGATTTCATTCCAAATAATCAAAAGTTTCTTTTTTTTTCAATTTTCTCGAAATATTCTGCTATTTTTTTCCCCCCCACCAGTTTTTTATTTTTTCCATCACTTGCCTAAGATTAAGGAGTTTTAAATTTTTTTCTTTATTCAATCCGATTTTCGTAAATTTTTTTGGAGATTTTTCAGAGTTTTCCATATTTTTCTTATTTTCTTAATTCATTTTCATTTTCCCTTATGCTATGTCATATCTTGGAATGTTCCACAGTTTATTATTTTACTCTCTTACAAATTTTCCGACCTCCCTTGTTTTTTTTAATTTTGTGAAAGAAGCGAGCTAGGTTAAAAAAAAATTTCCGCCATTTTCTCTATTTTTTCCATGCCCATGTTTGCACCTTTCTTTCATTTTTCAAAAAATCGGTTTCACTGTCATCGCACCATATCCTACTTTGGATCTGAAATTGATTTTAAAAAATGCTAACTTTTCAGCCATTACATGGTCTTTCCCATCCTAATTTATAGTGTGCCATATATGGTATCCTACGTACAGGTATGCTGCTTATAAAAAAAAATTCCTGAAAATTAATGGAATTATAATTCAGTTTATCTTCTGAGTAGGATCGATTCCTGTTAGCCTCGACATCCAACTTTTTAGGCAGCTTTTAACGTCCATTAAGCTTAGCCTGCAACTATATAATTACCAGATTAGCTACTATTCTTTTTTTTTTTTTTTTTTTCAAATAACTAATAATTACCTTTCTTACTTTTTTTTTGTTAAAGGTTTTATTAGCTTTTTGCGCTTTGTTCGCCGCCACCCAAGCAGGATTAATCCATTACCCCCTACACACGACGTACCTCCAGGCTCCAGTAATCCACACTAACAAATTAGGCGCCGGTTTTGCATACACCACACTCGGTCATCCGTTCCTCCGGAGTCACGTCGGCCTAACCTACACGGGCTACCCTCTCGCTTATCCTTCCTTCTACTCTCCTAGCCTTTACCCAGGAGCCTACTGGGCCCCGCCCGTGGTGCAATTGGTACCTGCATTGCCTGCCAACCCCGATGCTAAAAAAGACGAAAAACCGACGGAAGCCCCAGCGGAAGGATCCACCGAAGCGTCCAAACCGGAAGATGCAGAAAACATAGACTCCAGCGAAAATAAAGAAGAAGAAGAACCGAAACCGAGCGAGGAATCCGTCCAATCAGACGACAGCATATCGGTGGATTCTGCTTAAGTTGGCAGAGCCCTAATAATCAAAAATCAGTGTTGCCACTCAACAACAATAGGGAGTCCGCCATGTTTAACAAAATCATGTGTTCGAAAGTCAAATTCTTTGAATCAGTTCATGTTTTACGGCGGACGAATGTCCAGACTTCAAAAAATGTAATGCTGCTGGAAGTGTTTTCGCGTGTGCACATCTTCACTGCCAACCTACAAACTTTTTTTTTTTTTTTGTGATCCTTCAATTTTGTTAAGACTGACACAATAAATCTTTTTTTTTTTTGGGCGAAACAAAACCTGATCGATTTTTTTTCCTAAAAAAAAAAATAAAAAACAGTTAAATTACATGAAACCTTGTCTTTATTTATTTTTTTTCTTCTTTTTTCAAGGCAACATTTAACCGCAGTCACTCCTACATTATTAAACATTCAGGAAACAGTAGCGAAAAAAAAGATAAGAATTCAATAATTTTTTTTTTTTTTACAATAAATTATTCCTCGTTGATAAAGGGGGCGTTTTTAAAAAAAATTACAATAATTAAAAAATACGGTGTCATCTTAGATAAAAATCTTTGGGCACATCTTTCTATTGATTCATTTCCGGTGATTCAAACGGCCGTAAAAAAAATCTTCGTGTTGCCAAACACGTAATTAAGAAAACATATAAGGGCTACAGTGCAAAATAATTTTTTTTTTTTTTTTTTTTTTTTTTTTGCGCGTTTATAGGCGAAGTTACAGGGCCAGAGGGGGAGGGCATAGCTGCAATACAACTCAAAAAAATTTTTTTTTTCTTTTTTCTGAGATTTGAGGCAGTAAATTATTTTGCCAGGGGCGCTGCATGTTTTTTGAGGTAGCCGATCTAAGCTCGATTAAAAACTATTTAGGACATGCAGCGCCCCTGGCAGAGAAATGTTGCCTCTGAAATTCCTGCTGGAATAGAAAGGTTATGGACTGATATTTTTGTCAGAAACTAAATATTTCAATAGTATATTTCGTCATGAGGATCGGAAATGCATATGTGATTCAGGGAATTTCAGGAGTGACTAGATGATTCTCATCAGAATTTTCAAGGAAATAAATTGTCAGTGAATTCTCAGAATTTACTGTTTTTATGGAAATTTCCCAATTTAAAAATTTGACAGCAGCGTTCTTTTTGATGTACATCGCTCGACCTAATTTTTACACACTGAGATATCGAGTTTGCTGCCTCCCGGGCAAAAAATTCGGCCGAGATGCATGTGTAAAAAGAACCCCGCACAAAATAATAGGAATTTGGCTATCGGATAAAATTCCATTTGTTTTTGTTATTCTTTTGTTTGTTTTTAATTGTAAATTTCATCCGACAGCCGAATTCCTATTATTTTGTGTGGGGTTCTTTGAAAAAAAAAAAAAAGTCAGGCAGAGCATATCGGGGTAAAAGCAAGGCATGGGGCATTTTTAACCGATGTACAAGGAAAAGTATATAAAAATTATAAGGTCTCAATTAGGCACGCCGCTATACCTTAAAAAAATAAATTTACGATTTTATTAAATTTTTACCGGGACAATAATTCAAAGGTATTTTTCCTTTCGTCGGAAAAACGCTGTTACGCTTATGTCCCGCAAAAAATTCGACTATAATTGTTTTTTCCGATTGGCGCAGGAATTTTTTGTATCGGAAAATTTAATGACGATAATAAGAAAATAATTACAGGTTACGAATGCAATTATATTTATATAGAAGAAGTCCGATTCGTATTAATAATTAGGCATCTGGAGATTTATTACATATGCACGTAGGAGATGATTCCATTTTTTTTTTTGGATATGTAATTTAACTCGTTAAATCTTGTATTGATGTAAACTGACAGCCGCTTACGCACCGTAAAAATAAGGGAAAAACCTCATTTTTTTCCCGTCCGAACCAGTTAGTAACAAGCTGATTAATTAAAAAAGGTGCCAAATGGCTATAAAAGCTGTATATGACTAAGAAAAAAAAACTGTTGAAGCATCGGGATTTTTAAATAAAAAAAAGAAACTTCTTTTTTTTGTTTTGGATGCTTTACATTTGACGATGGATTAATGATGGGTTTTGGTAATTAGTGGAATTGCCAAGTCCGCCACACAACCCAAATGAAATATTTCAACTGAAAATTCGTTCGACTTTGCCGAGTCATCATGTAAGTTTAAAAAAAAAACGGGACAAAAAAATTCTAATTAAAATCGTGCAAAATAATTCATACCGGATTTTTATTACGTTCTATGATACAAAAAAAAAATTAGAGCACTCTAAAAACAAACAGGTAGTTGATATAGATACATTGAAGAGGAAAAGAACAAATGTTTCGTTAGATAATGACGAGCATCATCTCATAAGAGAGACCGGTTTCAAATAATAAATAACTTCCAGGAAAATGGTATTGTTACCGATAATTTTCCTCTAGGACAAAAATGGTCGAAAATTATTTTCTTAGCAAAAAAAGAAGATTATCACTTTTCCTTGATCTACATTCAGCAAAGGGGTCATTAAAGTATTACGTAAGCATAATTTTTGCAATTTTTGACTCCTCTCCCTTGACACAAAAAGATAAAGTTCGATAAGCCGAAAAATTTTGGTCCCTCGACGAAACTTTTGTATGATTTCAGACCTAAGTCTCCCCCTAGATATACTATTTTTCCCCTTATTGTCTGCAAAAAGGCTCCGTATTACCTCTCACCCTACTCTATCATAGTAAATATTTTAATTTTTGCAATCCATATAATTATTCGGACATCATCTTTTTAATCAATTGAACACCCCCCCCCCCCTCTACATCTTTAAATTTTCGACAATAATCGAATTTACAGATAGTCACCCTGTGATCATAAGCTGTTGGATTTATTGGCCCAGAGAAAAACGTGACGTCATGGTGACGCGTCATTTTCGTCATCAGATACGGTCATTTTCCGGGACGATTTTAAGAGATTTTCGACGTCAAAATTAAGTCAAGTACGAAAGGTAATATGTGTGGCTGTATGACGTCTTACCGACGTCGTATGGACGGCAACCCGATTTCAAAATAGAAACGTCATAACCGCTTATGACGTCCTTCAATCACAAATTTTATTGGTCATATTTAATGACGTCATTTAGAAGTCGGAAATCTTGTAAAATAGTCTCGGAAAGTGACCATGCCCGATGATGTCTCTGGTTCTTACATTGTTGACGTCTTCACGACGTTTAAAATACGTCACTTTTTTCGCTGAGGAGGATAATACTCAGTGAAACTGGTTAGAGAAAAACTATAATTAACCGGTTGCATTATTAAAACTAAGAGTTTCACACATTTATAGATTTATGTAAAAGGCCATAAAGGGCAACTTTGTGACATATTAAAAAAATTTTTTTCTTGACCTTACAATCTTGACTATCAATTTTTCAGTTAATGCAAAAAATATGAAAAAAATAAATGTAAATATTTCTCGTGGCCTGCTGAACCCCGACCTCTGATATACATGAAAATAGACCCCCTGAGACTGATTTTCTGCCGTTTCATTTCTTGAAAATTCAAATACCCAGGACCTAGGCCTGCCTAGGAAAATATTTCTTTTAAAAATCCCGTTAAGTATTAATACAGCAAACCGACTGCGAGAACTTGATCTATTAACAATCTGATTGTAATTTATTATTCATTTATTAAAACGTATTCTATATTCATTTCTTAAAACGCCGGTCATTTAATAAAATGCCCGACACTTTTCTTTCAGTTTATAAAATGGACTGTTCTGATTATTAAAAATCAGGCCAATAGTGAAATAATACAATGGAAAGAGAAGAGTAAAAAAGCAATATTAATTAATTGTTAATAATTGTTAAATCTTTTTAAAACTTACAAAAATTTAAATAATTTTTTTAATGAACCTCAATCTACTTTTGGACCACTGTTTATCACCAGTGACTTACCAACAGCCATTTCACAAAACCTTTTAGCAGAAGCTTGAATAATTTTTTCTGCTGCTCTTTTGAGCTCTGGACGGCTTTTTCACTTTTATTATGGTGGCCTAGGTTCCAGAAGTAGATTGAGGGCCCTTGAAAAAATTAATTAAATTTTTGTAAATTATTAACAATTAATTAATAGTGCTTTTTTGCTGTTTTCTTTCCATTGTATCATTTTACTATTTTTGCCTGATTTTTAATAACCAGACCAGTCAATTAATAAATTGAAAAAAAGTGTCGGGTGTTTTATTAAAAGACTAGGCAAAAGAAATCACATGGTGGACATCCACTTGTAGGGATCGACTCAAAATTAAAGAATTTATATATCGATCCGTAATTTATGGTCATCTGTGGCTTCAAGAGGATGCCATCCTGTTGATTTGTTTTTCACCAACAAAAGGTCATATACTCAAAATTTTTAATCTTAATGGTTGGAGGGGGGGGGGGGGGGAGAGTTGGTGTAACTAGTTATACATGAGCGTTTGAATCTCTCACAACGATTAAATTAAAATGGATTGTTTCACTATATTTCCAATTTTTTTTAAAAGTCCAGAAATTTAGAAAAATATCAGAAAACGAATTCCCTTTGTTTTTGTCTCTTTGAGAATATTTTCAATTTTTAGACTTCAATTAGAAATCAACGAAAATTCAGTACTGTGAATTAAATGTTTAAAAGTTTTTTAATGGCGGTTGTTTTTGTTTTAAAATAAAAAAATTTATCATCTAATTATAACAACGAGTAAAAAAAAGCATTAACTACCCTTCTGATCCATTATTTGGTAACAATTTAAAAGACACTCTTGGCCTAATAAATTAGTATCCAAAACTGCGTTAGTAAAATTTCTACCCTTTATTATTTTAAAACAAAATAAACCGCCATTAAAAACCTTTCAAGTACATTTAATTCACTGCTGCTTCAAACTGGTTATTGTACGGAACGATAAAAACAACCGACGCCATTTCATTTTGTCTTTTTTGAAAACGTTCAAATCGTAGGTACTGAATTTTCGTTGATTTTTAATTTAAGTTTAAAAATTGAAAACATTCCCAACGAGACAAAAACCAATGACATTTGTTTTCTGATATTTTTCCTTACATTTCTGGACTGTTAAAAAAAAATTTGGAAATATAGTGAAACAACCATATTAGAATTTTTTTTTCTTTTTGAAATTCTGTTTTAGCTATTCACGCAATTAAAGAAAAACTTTCTTAAGGTGAAAAAAAAAATATTGTACATTTTTCTCAAAAGTAAAAAAATGTAAATTACATTTACAGTACCATTTAGGAAAGGGAAACAAGTGTTGAAAAACTAGTATTGAAAATCTTGGCTACGGGAGCGCTTTGGCTCAAGAATGCACCAAGGATTTTCCCGGTAGCTCGGTTGCACAGTCCGAGCTTGAAAAGGAAAGATATAACACCGAGTAATTAAAGATCATCCTCATTCATTCCCATTCGCACCGTAATTACACGGAAAGAAAAAACAAAACGATTTCGCACTTATGAAAAATTACATCATTAAAATCCTCCTTTAAAAAAATCATCATGTCTACTTAAAAATAACAAAAAAACAAACCAAAACTGCGCTAAAATCTCTTATATTCATAATTAACAAATAATGCTAACTACTATTTTCTTTAAGTATTTAAACGCATTTACAATAAAAAAAATTTTAAGTTTGAGATCGTAAATTTGAGCATTTAATTTTATTTACACAACATCCATTATTACGAAGCACTGACCAAATATTTTCCTTTATTAACATAACCAACCGAGATTTTTTTTAAAAGAAAAAAAAAACGTTTGCTTTGGCTATTTTATAAATAAAAAAAATAAGGTCGAGTCACTCCTTCACTACGGAAATGTTTTTCAGTCGATAAAAAATTTTTTAATTTGCATTTTCTTCTTGCCTAGGAACTCCAACAGGAGGCGGAGGGGGTGGTACATCCGGCACTCCGATATTTTTATTGCTGTTATTTTTAACGTAGCCGAATCCTGTTGAAGGAGGAAACGGAGGCAGAGCCGCCTCGGGTTGGGGGTCGGCTGGGGCTGCGTCGTCCGACGCTTCCGGTTCCGGATTATTTTCCACGGGGGCTTTCCCCGGATTATTATTTTCGAAAGTCGTATAAACTATGGGCTGCTGATAGGGTAACAAGGGTTGCGGCGGGTAGTACACGCTGTACCTGGGGTAGAAAACCAAAGGCGCAGGCTCTTTTTTCGGCTTCCCTCCTTCCTCTTCCGCAGGGGAATTTTCCCCGGCTTTTTTGACGAAAGCTTCCGGATTTAGTAAAACCGGTTCACCGGTCAATCCTATCGGTTGGAAAACCGGCCCCGTGCTGGCTGGATAAGCTTCGCTCGGCAATAATTTCTCTTTTGTGGTTATCAACGCATTGTAAATTTTCGGCACTCTCAAGAGCTTCGCTGGAAATGCGGATGCAATGCCGAAAAATGCGACAGCGAAAAGTATCTGAAAACAGAAGAAAATAATCAGGAACATACAGGATGACTATGTGGAATGCAATAACAGTAATATTAAACAGTAGAAAAAAGTCTGGAAGAGGTAACATATTTGTTGAGCCATCATGCTTAAATACGAGTTAGTTGCCAGAAACAGAGGGGGGAGGGGGGTTCAAATGGTCGGGGGGATTCTGCCCATTACCTTCCTCGCACAGATCCAGTTCAAAATAATTAGACAATTAGAAAATCATATAATCCTATAAAAAAATCTTCGTGATATTTGGAGTGAGAAGTTTTCGTAATTTTCAAACAGGAAGGGGGTCGAGTGGGCTTTTAAAATAAAATAAAAATAGCATATCGCTCATCTCTGGATTCGTTTTGACTTCCAAGATTAAGTTTATAAAAAACTGTATTTCCTTGCTTCACTGGCGGATCAAGAAATACATTTCGAAGGAAGGAAGAAAGTGTAAACGGAGCCCCAAAACTTGAACTCTATTATTGTAAAGTTGTTTCAGTTTCGGGGGGAGGGAAGGGGGGGGGACTTCACCCCCACTTGCTTGGACCCGCCAGTGTCTTGCTCGAGGATTAAAATTAATCTATGCATTGCTTCTATCCTCCATATTGGAGGATAGATATCCAGAGCGCGTCCCCAGCTTTTTCAAAAGGAGGAAGGTGGGGTGGCTTGTAGCACCCACACCCCCAAAGTAAAACAATTTTACAACAAACAAAAAGACTCTGTTTCCGAAAATTGGTTAATAAAACTTAGAGTTTTTGACATTTTTAAGGTTTTGCTTCAACCCCCAGTACCCCCAACCCCCCCGCCTAAAAATTTTCTGAATGTACTAGGGCTCATAAGGCTATCAGAGGACGCTCCAAATTGCCTTTTATAACACAGAGAGTAGGCTTTGTATTTAAACATTTCAGTAGTATATTTTTAGTATATTTTTTTAATATTTTCCCGGAAGGAGAGGGCGCAAAATCCATCCATAGAGATGCATCTTTGAGCCCCCACCTCTCCTCCTGCTTGTTAAACACCTGAGTTTCGGACCTTTTCCAGACTTTTTACACATCTGCATTTTTACCTTTCCGGTTTTTATCAAAATTTTTACTCCTCTTCAGTGTTTAAAATTCCTGTTTACACACATAACGCGACAAGAAGCTTCATTTTCCCACCAGTTTCATTTCTATTTTCTTTATATTATTATTTAAATATCTTTAATATAAGACCATAATATAACAAATTATATTAAAATTTAGTACAGCAATGACATATGCGCACAATTCATGCGCAAGTCTAAAGAAAGTTTCATATTTCTCGAAAGATAAAGAAACGACCTTGACCTTCACATTTTGTTTTTTCACAAAAGCCTCCGCCTATGCCTGGAGCTACCTTGAAATCGATTAAAAATTTTTATATCCAGTTATACAAGATTTTAAGTACTTTTTTTTTTCTCCTTTTTTTTTTTTGTTCTCTTCCTCTCCGATAAACATAATTCGAAATCGTTAGCTAATCGCGAAAAAAAAGAACGGTTTAAGTAGGAAGAGAACAAAGACAAAAAAAAATTTACAAGATATTGAAATCAAAAAATAAGTACCAGTCTTAAAGTGACCTACCTTATATTGCATGTTGAATTGCGACAAAAGCCTGATCCAGATCCCAAGTGGAAGTGATATGGCGCAAGATTCATTTGCAACTTGCTTTTATAGCCTTCCTCGCGATTAGTTGAACTTGGTCGTGCGATCGCAGATCCAATTCTTCCATTCTCTAAAAAAAAAAAAAATTTAGATTAGAAAAAAAAAATGTCATTTTCTTTCTGTTTTTCGATCGAAAAATAGGGCGAAGAATCAATTTGAAAACGAGTAAAACCTAGATGACGACAAGGTTAGTTGCGAAGTATCTTGTTTCTTGATATTGACTCATTTCGCCATCAAATTAGAAAATGTTATATAATTTCAGGCCATTCGTTTTTATTAATCACTATAAATATTTCTTTTTTTTAAGGTTGGTACGGGGTTACAATAATGTTCGTGCCCCAAAACCAATTTTTTTTAATTCGGTAGGACCGAATGAGACTAAATTAGGCTAAATTTTTTTCCGACTATTTGAACTTCCGTTTTGATTTTGGACATGAGCCTTCCGGTCGCTAGGACTTTTCTCGGGGGGGTTAGCCCTCTATGGTATTAAATTTTTCCACCTCCCTTAACGTCTCATGAGGGGCCGTTCAAGTAACAAGTAAGCATATTTTGGTAATTTTCGACCCCCTCCCATGCTTTGTCAATACTTAGCTTATGGCGAACATCGCTAATTCTGACACCCCCCCCCCCCTTCCCCCTTAAGGTGCTTACTTAATACCTGAATGGCCCCTGATACCTAATTTTCAATGCAAAAAGTGAGGATGTGCATTACATGTAAAGTTTTGAAGGTGGCGAATTGCAGGTCGACGCTGGAGTCGAGACATGTCCAGACCTGCAAAACATAACTCGTAAGATACTTTTCACCCCAAATAGATTTTTATTTTTGGAGAGGTCGTTCAATTTATTCTTCCGATCATAAGTGAAGAAGAAATTATTTTATCCAAAGTTTTTCTAAAAATATATTCCTCGTCCCCCCCCTTCCCCTTCCCCCCTATATTTGACGGCTAGTGATGCCGCTGAGCCTCTTTGGCCACTAAAAAAAATTGATCCAGAGCCGAACTTTATGGTAATCCACTTTTTAAACTCACCTGTCCGGATTCATTTCATTTGAAGCCAAACCAAAGACTCCGGCATGAAAAAAAACCAAATGAACAACGGGCTTACGAACATAACAGCGGCCAGATACAAGACGAGCAACCACAGCGGAGCGTCAAATTCCTCCTTCATCATATTGATTCGATCGGGAGCTGAGAGACTCTCCTTATCAACAGCAACGGTAATTGAGGAATAAAAACGGATAACAAAACCAACGGGCTTAGGAAAATGAGCATCCCAATGTAGAACAAGAATATCAATGCTGATACCGTCGTAAACGAAGACAAAAACATAATTTTTCCCTTTATATTCCTCGGATGACCTTGACGATGAAAAGCATAAAAATCCCTTGAAGCTTTTTTCTTGTCCACCTGAAGCGAGAGAAATTAAAACTATTTTTAAAAATGTTTGATGTAAACGACCGTTTTTCTTCGTTTTAACGCAAAATATGAATTATAATATTTACAGTATATATTTTGATTAATATTTATTCACGTAATTCATAACCATCTTCTTTGGTGTTAAACTCGTTTTTAAGAGCGTTGGCGACCTCGACCTACAGCGCGTTTGTGGTATATTTGTATACCACAAATATGAGGGATCTGTGTCTTTAAGCCTGTTTAAACACGAAACTATTTTAAGAGTAGGTCGACAAGCGTGGCTATTTTGGAAAAACAGTATAGGTAGTGGAAAGCTCCCTTGATTTTTCAGGTTTGGGCTCGCTTATTGCAAGTTGTAACTTGTTCAAATAAATCAAACGGACGAAAAGCTAATCCAAAATAGAACTATATTGCTGCAAGGAGTTGAGCATAATGATGACCAATGACATGAGGGAAAGGGAAGTTTGTGAAATGATGACATCATCGTTAACGCTAGATAGTTAGCTAGGAATTCATTTTGTAAGTACAAAATTTGCAGTTTTTTTTTTGGCTTTTTGGCTTTTATCAAACTCTACCTCCAGAGCCAAAACGTGGAACTTGACTAACAGTTTGTTATTAAAAATAAAAGTACAGTAGCCATTTTGGGTGTTTTAAATTCGAGGTTTTGGCTCTGAAGTACAGAATTTAGAAAAATCAGACAAAACATTTTGCGGAAAAAATTTACATAAGAAAAATTACGAAGATTTTTTTTTAAATGGGGGGGGAATCGGGAATCTTGACAAGGGAGGGCCAAAAGAATTATGGAGTCCTATTTAAATGACCACCCCCACCCCACCCCTAAAAAGAAATATACAGTCGAGTCCGGTTATAACGTAATCCAAGGGACTGGCACTTTTTCTACGTTATAACCGAATTTACGTTATAATAATATTAGGTCATTTTCAAGTAAAAACGCAAGTTTAGCTGCAAAAATTTGTTTTTTTTATTACTATCTAAGTTACAGCAGCTTGCGGGTACAGTAGAAACTTTAAACATTCCGATTACACCATGTATACCTTACGAAAAGTTAGATAATTTTTGCCATTTTGAAAATAATATTCCTACTAAACTTTTTTTTTTTCACTGGCGTATCTTCAAAAATTTTAAAAAATGGCCTTAAAACGCATTTTTTTAAAAAAATTGTGTTAAAATTTATACGTTATAACCGGAATTTTGCTACGTTATAAACGAATTTAAATAACATGGTTTTATATAAGATTTTGGCGGGACCGGCCTAATTTGTACGTTATAACCGGAATTACGTTATTACCGGATCCGTTATAACCAGACTCGACTGTATTACAAACCTAATATGCTAGAGGGTTGTTAGACTGCTTTCCAGCAAACAGGGCCACCCATCATTTTTTGAATAATATCGCAAGCTTTTGTTGCAATCTTTTTCCTTAATAACATCAAAAAAGGCGATATTATTTTTCTTCATCATCAAATCCTGTACAGCGATCATTGAAAATACAAGTTCAAGGAGGACGGGGACTTTCGACTCATATTATTCCGCTAGGGGCGCTGCATATCCATAGCGGCAGCCAATTGAAGCTAACGATGTCTTGAAACTCTGAATTTTGATTGGTAACCGGTAAGAACATGCAGCGCTGCTGGCGGAATAATTTTGCATCCGAGATTCTCGTTTCAGCCACTTCTAACCTCCTGCCTTTAATAAGCCAGAACAGTTCTCCAACTGAACTAACACCGGCCTGTGACTTATTCCCAAAAAAACCACAGCATAATAGTAGAAAAACATGGTGCTCCCTGCAGTGGGAAAAAAATCCACGCTTGTAGTATCAGAGTGAATACGAATTTTTCCAGCAAACTAAATCCGCTGGGGGGGTGCTGCCTGCTATCCAGGCAAAATGGCGGCCGGCTTCCGATTCGTGATAAATACTTTAAATGAGAAGGGAATACTTATTGACCAATCCGAAGGCGGCCACTATTTTACCTGGATAACGCCCAACAGCCCCTTAGCGGATCAGTTTGCCTAAAAATCTTTATTCGCAAAAATTTGATTTACGTTTCAGGATATTCCCACGATCAGGTACTAGTACCAAAACCAAAATAACTCATCATAAACACACTAATTAAGATTCAGAAATAATATTTAAAAAAAAAGAACAAAAGAATAAAAATAGGCCAACACTATTTTTATGAAAAAATTAGGACGTTAATCACACTTTTTTAAAAATTCCCGAAAGTAAACCCAGGATTTTACAATTCTATCCCGAATTTTGATCAAAATCTCCGGTCCTTACACCAAGACAACCACAACCTCTTTTTTTTGCCACTTTTCATTTCTTTTCATCTCCTAACAAAACCATTCATATACCCTTGAACCAAAAATTTGACAAACATAATTTCATATAAAGTGAAGCTATTTTTAATTACCTACCCCGCGATCAACGTGATGCGACGAGGTCAACAACCATGACGCGAAAAAACCGACAAAGAAGACAAAAAATTTTTTGCGGGCGAGCGCGGACTTAACCTAACCACGGCGACATTTGCCCCGAAAATGAACATAAATTAAAAAACATAAACATCGATTCCCCCGACCGAATCTATCGTCATAAAAATCATTGTAAAAAAAACTACTTTTACGTTTAAAATACGCCGCGAACTTTTACTTTCATCTTAAATAGATGCCAACTCTCGTTAAAAAATTCGATAAGTGACGGATCATTTTAAAAAGTAAAAGTGAATTTATTTGTAACTGTAGCATACTTTACTAGAAAAAAAAAAAAAAAATTACGTAATTTTTCTGTAAAAAAAAGTAGGTCTTTGCACTTGGTTCGACTAATAACCTTTGTCCATGCGCGAACTTATTAATCGATTTTACTATAAAAAAAAAAAAAAAAAAAAAAAACAGAAACCGCATCTTATTAATTTTTATGTTAATAACCTAAGGGGAGAAACGGTTTTTTAACAATGGAAAAAAAAAATTGAAGGTGGAGGGCCCCTCTGAAGGACGATCTCAAGAACTGCATGCGTTTTGACCTTGAAAAGGAAAAATGACTTGCATCTGATTCATCTCACTTTTTTCCGTATTTCCATTATGTAACCTTTTTATTCAAAAATTTGTTTGGATAATGTCAAGTTTGAAATAAAACACAAAAACGGGTTTGAAAAAGAAGACAGCACAACCTTCACGGTGATAAAAATTTAATTTCTGTAATAAAATTTCTGCGCGCGCATGAAAAGTCATTTTAAAGGCAGCTTTGCTGTTGAGCGCTGTTGGAGCCCTTCGAATCCGTTTCATACCAGAATTGGGAAAACAATATGGCCGCTATGCAATGGCTTATAGAAAAAATGCAAGCAAAATTGATGCTTAAAGTCCAATGCAAGAGTGAAAATTTTGGGGGAAAAAAAAAGTGGGAAAAATAAAGAAAAAAAATTTCTGTGGTAAAATGTTTAAAGACAATTGTGAGTAAAAAAAATTGGAAAATTCAGAAAAAGATTTAAAAGCTACGGTTATGGGGGAGCTCAAATGGTATTCGTCCCTCCTTTTTCTTTCCGCAACGCCCGAAAGCACCTTTTTTTTCGAACAAAAGGTGAACATAGGAATCCATTAGCTTACGGCCTTGCCCTTCCCAAGGTTTTATATTCTAAAAAAAAAATAAGTTTTTGGGAAATCTTTTTCCCATGAATTTTGAGAAACTAATATTCGTGAAAGTGCAATGGGAAAACTTGCTCAGAAAACATTATCGAAAAAAATTGACGATGCACTTAAGAATTTTAAGGACAAACGTGGGAAAACCTCCTGGGAAAAATCATGGGAAAAGCATGGCAAAATATTCAGGGAAAAATCATGCAAAAACCATTTTTGTAGAAAATAGAAAATAATTTTGAGAAAAAATATATCAAAAACTGATCAGGGGGAAAAAATACATTAAAGATTTAGGGGGAAAATTTTACCGAAAGTCTAAAAATGTTCCGTAATGTAAAATTCTGGGAAAAACATGGGAAAAAATCTTGGGAAAATGCATATTTGCTTAAGAAAGAGAGAAGGTCGAAAAAGGCCAAAATTTTCTTACAAAATATTTATTTAAATCGCACAAAAAAAAAAAAAAAAAAAGTTTAAGATTTAGGTTGCCTGTAAGAATTTTCGGAAAGCAGTTCATAAGGAATTTTCCAAAATTATATAGGAGACTTCAGGTGCTTCTTTACCGTTTTCCTTGTTGGAGTTTTATTTGGGGAAAATGGAAGAACAAAACAGAGGAAAAATGAGAGAAAAACCTTTTAACAGAGGAAAAATGGAAATTTTCAAAAATTTCCTTCATTTGATACTGATGTATGGACCCACGAGTCTGTGCCTCAGGACCTCAGGCAGAGCCAGGGTTTTGACTCTGAGATAGAGAATTTATTATCTATTCCTCTAGCCATAAAATATTCTAGATGCGAAAAAATTTTCTCGAAAAAAAAAACAGAAAAATAAGATTAATTTATACATTCTCTAAATACTGCAATAATGCAGGCCTTTTTCTGGATTTTCTTACAACTTCGGAAATCATTAAGTAATATAAAGCCTGAGGAATATTTTTGCTTCCTTGAGCTATAATTCCATAAGCTAAGAATACTTTTTCAGCAACGAAATAACCAGCACCTGAATCAAAACCAGCATTGATGCCAACCTTAAACACCTGTTCAACCTTGCTCGACGCCTAAATTAAAAATGGCGTCCGACCTAAACTTTTCCTAAACCCTCAGAAATCAACATGGCGGCCTTAATAATCCAAATCACAAAAACTCTTCCGTCAAACTATTTCGAAACTAAAATCGTGCAAAATTTTTATTTTTCCAAACAAAAAACGAAAAAAAAAAAAGCAAAATTTGATGATAACAATCAAAACTTAATTCTTTCCGTAATAGAAATTGCGAAAAAATAACACATCCAAAAACTGTTCGTGATTAAAATATGATTCTTATAAGATTATTTAAAAAAAAAAAATCTTTATTCATCACTTATTTAACCTAGACACGATCGCCATCTTTAAAAAAAATGAATGATTCATCGTTTGCCGATTTGCGGCGCGATTTTTTCAATTTTTTTTTGACTTTTTTAAAAGTTCGCTTTTTTTTTTTCTTTTTTGTGCCCGAAAAAATTTTGACTCACCTTCGGATTAAAAAATCCAAGTCGAAAAATAAAACTGGATAAAATTCCTAGGTGTTCAATCTATGAAGTCACTTCCACAATACTAAAATGGCATATAAATAAAAACTAGAAGTCCTTGAGTTGATTCCATACATTATGATAGACTCAAATCTGGTGGTTACTGCAAGAAAAGAACAATAATATAAAATTATTTACGTCACGGTTACATCAAAACTTTTTGTTTTCCATCCTCTCTCTTTCTTCGTTTTTTTAAAGTCATGGATTGAATGTATATGATGAACTTGAAAAAAAAAACGGATTTTTGATTTTTATTGTTTTTTTTTTTAATAGTCAGCGTTACGGAGTCGCTTTTTTTTTTTTTTATTCTTAAATAACAGAAACAGAGAATAAAGATTAAAAGTGGATTTAAGAGATTACGTACCTTAACGATGTGATGAAAAAAAAAATCGAGGAGATGGCGACAAGAGGTCCATTCTAAATTTCGTTACCTAACGAGATCTTTTGGGTGTGAATCCTGCAAATAAAAGCAAAAAGTTAATTTTAATTTTGGGGAAGGGAATAAAGTCAAGGGGGCTAATGAAGAGAGAAAACGAATGAAACGGAAGGGGAATCCCAAAGAGAGGATTTGTATCCAGAAAAAAATGACTGAAAAAGAATGACCTAGAGGGAAACAGGAAAAGGAAAAGGAAGAAGGACTGGAAAAGATTTTTTTTTTTAGACATCTAACGAACACCTTTGACTTATTCTTGAGTTTTTGGTACAATTTTAAACTTGTGCCAGCAAAAGTAAATAGAAACTCCGAAAACCAAATCAAAGTTCGACTGAAGTATTTTTCAGATCAAATGTGCCTTGTCAAATCCAAATGAACCGTTAAAAATTTGTCTTTTGCTCTTTCTCATGAGGCAACAAAGAGAAATTAATATTCCCAATGGGAATATATTTATAAATTTATACTAAACCAAAAATATACGGTATATAATGCATCTCTATTTTTCGCTAAGATCCTAATCACCATACAAAAAGTGGTTGCGGGTTGCCTATCTCAAAAAATATTTTTCCAGCTAGTTTTCCGGCCACAACAGAGGAACGGTTGAAGTTTCAGCAAAATGGTAAAAACAGTTTTGTAGCATATTGAATGCTCTACAAAAAAAGTACCGTTTTGCTGTATTTAAAATAACACTGAAGCAAAAGGAGTTTTCTCCGAAATTTTGGAAAAGCTCGTCTTCAAAACTAAACTTTAAGTTCAAGTCGAGACGCTTTCCCGCCGAGTGAAAAATATAAAAAAAATCGGGTTTATCAGTACACCAACGAGAACCATTTTTGGGGGGAAGGGATTTGAAATTCGAAAATTGCCAAAATAAGGGACACCCTAACATTCACTGCTCTGCTAACATTTGCCGTTCTTTTGAATCTCATTCAATTCACGAATAGTGACGCCAACTAAATTTCAAATCCGCCATCACAACCATCATTCAGAACTATTCAACGACACCAGCTTTCAAATTGTAATGCAACCTTTACGGAGCAGTTTAAACCATAAAGCCTGCTTGACCTAATATTTTCCAAAAAAAAAAAGTAGGTAGCATTAAATTTTTAAAAATCTGACTGATTCCTTATTTTAAGAGAAGGCTTCACGCGGAGTACCGGAAGGAATGGCTGCTTTGTCCAACACTCGATTTACGGGGGAAAAATTCAAATTTTGGGTATCTAAAGAACTCCTTTGACTGTTTATTGTATTTTTGGCACAAGTTTCAACTTGTTCCAAACAAACCCGGGCCTGGAAAACAAAATCAAAACTTTTCGACCGCAGTTTTTTTTTGAAATTATTTTCCCAAAGCTCATACATTCCAGACAAGCTGAAACCTGTACTAAAAATTCCAGGATGTATACCAGAGGAGTTCCTTTGATACCTAAAATTTGGATTTTTTTCACCTTAAATCGAGTATTACACAAAGCAGTCATTCCGGTATTTCGTGAAGCCTCCTCTTAATTAATATAAGTCCATAACTTGTCAATAAAAAAAAGCGAACTCAAAAAACAAAAAGTTTTTAATTTTACAATAAAAAGTTTTTAGCCCTTTGTGCCCGACAAGTTGTGCCCCACAAACTCAGTACACATTTTACCAATTTTTTATTTTAAACTAATTTCCAATTTTTCCCTACAAAACTTAGCAGTCAGACGGTGAAAATTGGAATATTACGAAAGGGATTTCAAAACAGTCCACGCAGAGGTCAGGGAAACCTTAACTTAACAGGATGCGTAGCGTGTCCTAAAAAAAAAATGGGACTTTTCCCGAAAAAATATAAGACAAATCTATCCTCCGAAAAATATAAGACAAATTTTATCAGAAAAATAGGACAATATAGGACAATTTTTTTCAGAAAAATAGGACAAAATAGGAAAAAAAATCAAAAATTGAAACATTCAAATGCTCTACCACTGCAAAAATTTCTTTTTTGGAAATTTTATTTTCTTTAAAAGTAGAAAAACAATTCAGGAAACAAAAAAATAAAGATTTAATATAGCAGTAGCTTTTTCTTTTAAGGCTTACTTGTAATAATAATTTTAAAAAAGGGAGAAAAAAACTAAAATTTCAAAATAAATGTAAAATGTATCAAAAATATAGGACAAAATCGATTTTTTTTAAAATGTAGGACAAATATAGGACATTATAGGACGGCTGACAATATAGGAATATAGGACGGCTACGCACCCTGAGCTTAACCACCAGCCCTTCTTTTTTAAAAATGCTCTATTTTAATTTCGGGGGTCACCGTCCAGTCCATTAGAAAAATAAAAATCTTCTTCAAAACATTTAGACCAATTACATTAAAGAAATAAGGTGCTCAGTTAGCAATTTTTTTTTAAACGCATCCGATGCCTCTTGGCCAAATTCCCTTCCTTACTGTAGCCTAGTCTTGCATTAAAAAGGAAAAAGAGATTTTTATTAAAAATTCGGTTCCCTGTGCCTTTTCTGAACTAATTCTCCGTCATTCTTTGTTCTTTAATTTCAATTTTTCTATTACACTCATTGTTTTTGGATTAAAGAAGTCACTATTTTATGTCAAACAAATCATGAGAACAGGAACAGGAACAGAAACCAAACATATATCCTTTTCCAAAAAAAAAAAAAAAAAAAAAAAAAAAAAAAAAAAAAAAAGTTGTCATACAAAAGTACGTTAAATCTTCAAAACGATTCAAAACCCTAAAACAACCAGCCATCATACATAAATATCTCATAAAAAATCCGCTACAATGTTTCTCGTTCCTTCATTTGCTACGATTACAACGGATACCGTAATAAAAAAAAATATGATTGATAACATACGGACAAATCCATATTACATAATAAAATGTCAATCACCGAAAAAAATCAAAAGAAGGATATGAATGAATAAAAAAAAAAAAAAAAAAAATTGCAAACGCAAATATTTGCAAAAATTTAGACGGGAAAACTTACGGAACGCCCAAGATTTCCCCGATACGGTTGTAAAATTTATCTAAATTGCTCACCGCGAATCGGATTGATAGTCCAGTTTGATAATGACCTTGGTGGACATGACTTTGAGAGTTTGAGGATATATGGAGCAGGATAAAGCAACCACCCACTATACCGCCCATGTTTGACTTATTTCATTGTTCCCGATATTGTTTTTCAACCACCAAAGTATTAATTTTACATTAGGTATAAATTAGGACGATTGACAGTCAACGGCACCATTTGTCTGTTTGCTGTACGCATTGGACGGTTCTTATAAAACAAAATGCAGGTGAGTTGCTGGTTATTTTTTTTTCGGTGATTAAAAGTGATAAAAAGTGAAACAATTTTGGGTGATAAGAATTAAAAAAAAAAAAAAAAAAAAGGGATTACTCATTTGTACCTTTTCATTCTGTTTTTTTTTAGATCTTCGCTGTTCTCTTAGTCGCCGTTGCTGCTTTCGCCAGCACGCAAGCCGGTCTTGTAGGTTTGGCCGCACCAGCCACCACCCTAGTCCGCACCCCAAGCTTAGATAGTGCAGTTATCCAATCGGACCGTCTAGGCGGAAACTTCGCATACAGCTCAGTTGAAGGACACGCTTATGCTGCCGTCAGCCCAGTCGTCCAACATGTACAAACTCCGGTAGCTGTTTCCTACTCCGCTCACGCTCTTCCATACGCCGCTCCAGCTGTTTCCTACGCAGCTGCCCCGTACGCTGCCGCATACGCTGCACCGTACGCTTCACCGTACGCTTACCCATACGCAGCAGCTCCATCTGTAGTCGTAGCCAAATAAGTTGGACTGCTTTAAATTAATTTTTTCAATCCACTTTTTTTTTTTTGTGCAACATAATTTATTTTGATTTTTCCGTTCCGACCTGTGAAAAAAAAAATGTATCAGTCAAACCAGTCAAAAATAAAATTTTTCAAAAATTAATTGGGATATTTTTTTTGAATGTAATTTACCTTTTGCGCGATGCTGCTATTAAAAAATGGCACTAAAAAATTTTTATTTCTCACCACGCCCTAAATCCGCGACTTTTTTTTTGTTTCTAACGAACGTCCTTCACCTTCCAGAATTAGAAAACCTTGAATAAAAGTTTATTTTTAATTCGATTCGCGTAATTAGGGCGGACCGGATCCACCACACCTAATTATCCGTCGGAGGGGGTTCCCGATATTATAAATCACACCCGAATATTATTTAAAAAATTAAAAAAAAAAAACAACTCGGTTACCAAAATAGAAATAACTGTATTGTCTTTTATAACTTTTTTACAATGTTTTCTATTTACACACGATGTTTTCGGGACCTTGACTCACGGGGCTTGATAAACAAATTGTAAATTTTAAAAATACTTATTCGTATACTTAGAAAACAAGTCCCTTAAGCTAATTGTTATGAAATTAATTATTAATTTTTTCTTTTTGTACAAGAAAATCAAATTAAAAATTTGATTTTAGTAAATGACTTCCCCATTTTAAACGACTTTACAATCAAGACCAATCACCTCAGAATATTAATACAATTCTTATTTTAATTTGCTGATCATTTCCGGTACAGCTTTGAACAAATCGGCAACTAATCCGAAATCGGCAACTTGGAAAATCGGAGCTTCCGGGTCTTTGTTTATGCATACGATTGTTTTGGAATCTTTCATACCGGCAAGATGTTGGATGGCGCCTGATATGCCAACGGCAATGTATAATTCCTAAAAGCAAATAAAACGCAACATATTATTGAAGGAGACATTTCTTTTTTTTTTTTAATTTTATAAAAGATGTTTTTGTTCAGGAAAACAACTCCAGATTGAATTAAAGTGATCTTTAAAATTTTTTTATTTCCCTGTAAAAAATTTCTTATTTGGAAGCAGTACTTACTGGAGCTACAATTTTTCCAGTCTGTCCAACTTGTAAATCATTTGCACAAAATCCAGCATCAACTGCAGCTCTGGATGCCCCCACTGCAGCTCCTAATTTATCAGCTAAATCATACATAAGTTTAAAGTTTTCTGCTGACTTAAGTCCTCTGCCACCACTGACAACAATTTTAGCTCCAGTTAATTCAGGTCTATCACTTTTGGTTATTTCCTGCCCAACGAACTCAGCATTTGCTGGTTTATATGATCCTGCAGGGGCCGGTTCAGTCTTTGCACTTCCTCCACTTAATGGATCTAAAGGAAAACTTGTCCCTCGAACTGTGACTACTTTTATGGCATCCTTTGCCTTTAATGTTAAAATTGCATTTCCTAAGAAATATAAAAAAATTAGTATCCTTCATTTTAAAAAAGGAACGATCCTTTTGATTGCCTGAATAAAATTCATACCTGCATAAATTGTTCTAATAAATGTATCCGGACTTTTAATCCCAACTATATCAGATATAGGTGAAACATCTAGCTTAGCAGCTACCCTTGGCAACAGTGATTTCCCAAATGCAGATGCACCAGCCAATATATGCGTATAATTAAACTGTTTTTGACTAGCTAAGATTAAAGGAGTTAAGGCCTCTGGTAAAAATCCATTAAAAGCAGCATCCTCAGCAATCAAAACTTTAGCGATTCCACTTGCTTTCGCTACTTCTTCAGCTACAGGACCGCACTTTGTACCAGCTACAAGAACGGAAATTTCCCCTCCGATTTTTTTTGCTGCAGAAATTGTGTTTTGAGTGATAGGAGTCAACTTCGCATTATTATGCTCGGCTATGACAAGTGTACTTTGTAACCGGCGCGATTGCCGTAAAATCTGGAAAAAAAAGAATCGATTACGTTTGCGTCGAGTTGGAATAATAAAACTACACACAGACGTAAGAATGAGTGAGTGATTTTACCTGGAGAACGTTTGAAGCTTTGATTGAGCAGGTAGAAAACATTATTAAAAATTTAAATTAACAGCACTAATAACAAACTATAAAAATTAAGTTACATATGCATTCGGTAACGATAAAAAAAAATTATCAATCAAATATCAGAGTCCAAAGTACATTGCAGCATCCGATCATCCAACATTAAAAACAAAAATCCCCAAAAAAAGGAACTTTGGCGCCGCCATTTTGGAAATCATTTTGCTAAGACAAATATAACGGGTTTTTTCTTTGAAAATAAGGTATTTGTGACTGTTATTTACATATTTCGATCAAAGAAAGGTATAAATGATAAAAGTAAGAATGAAAGTCAAAGTTAAACGATGTTTTGTCATTGAAGTCCTATTATCAAGAGCATTGATCTCTATTATATACGCTAGATTCCCAACTGACGGGAAAAATGGCGAACCAAAATTTGACTCCAATGCACTACCTTCTTTATCATTTTTTGTAAACAATCGAATAACGATAATATTTGCTTTCCGTATTTTTGAGGAAAGATTGCAATTGCAATTTTTTGCGATGTCGTGATATCTAGTTGCAAATTTCTGATCATTTATTTTTTCATCTTGTACATAAAAATGTTTAAAATCATTTTGCTAATTAATGAAAACTGGATCTCGGAGGTAGTGCACTGGAGTCAAACTGGGTTCGCGATAGCTTTTTTTTATTTCATAAGTTAAATATAGGTGAAGAAAATCAGTTGTAAATCTAGCGTATATAATAGAGATCAATGATCAAGAGGCACGGTAATGCCTCCATGTTTTGAACTATAACGAATGCTCAAAATAGGAGATACCGCTCGTAGCGTCTAAATTATCAGCCTATGTCATATCTGGCTCTTAATCGAAGTCCAAACAGATTTCTTTCATTTAAACGCTTTGTTACCTGCCTTACATTGTGGTTAATCCTTATAAAACACACACTTTTAATAATAAGCCACATTTATTTCGATTAATTCACATCACTTAGACTTAGACTAAAAATTCATTTCGTTTTCCACGACTACAGCGCTGCAGGTGAGTGAAAAGAAAAGCTTTGAAACCGCCTTTTTTTTCAAGGGGGTGGAAGCGACGCCTTTTTTATCGGAAATATTCGCGAAAATTTCTTATGATTTTTATTGTTTTTTTTTTTTTTTTATGGAATTATAAAGAATTGTTCGATGTTCATCAACCGAATCGGAATTTCCAATCTTACTTTTTTTAATTACGTAATATTAATACTATTGTCTTTCTAAACATTTTTTCAGTTATACCCAAGATGGCGGGCAATCCTGTAGGATATTTAACTAGGAGAGAAACCTTTAGTGCTTGTCACAGGTTACATAGGTACGTGAATGATAATTTGTTCTTTTTTTTTTTTTTTTTTTTACTAAAAATTTAGAAAAGAGTACTCAGTTCACTTTGGTTGTTACACAATAACCTTTGTGTTAAAAAAATGAAAGGATGATTAACGTGCATAACATGCATAATGTTAACTAGTTAACTCCTGTCTTTTCAGTCCTTATTTGACTGATTCTGAAAACCAACAAATCTACGGCAAATGTAACAATTACAACGGGCACGGGCACAACTACACAGTTGAAGTTACACTTCGGGGACCTATCTCTAAATCAACGGGGATGATTATAAACATCACGGACTTAAAAAATTACATGAACAAAGCCATCATGGACACTTTGGACCACAAAAACATCGACAAGGACGTCCAATACTTTAAAGACGTTGTTAGCACCACTGAAAACGTTGCCATTTACATATGGGACCAATTAAAATCTCTCCTTCCTCAACCAGAAATATTATACGAAGTCAAAATATTCGAAACGGATAAAAACATTATAACATACAGAGGGGAATAAAAAACATTTATAAAGTAAACGAAAATTATAAAATGCATATAAATTTTATATTCCACACTAAGTAATACTTTTTAAAAAAAATTACTTTTTTTTGAAAAGATTATACATCCGTTAATAAAACCTAACAAAAAAAGGTAACATTAAAAACGTTTTCAGACCAAAACATCACAGTTCAGTACAAAGTTTAATAATAATAAGAAGAATAGAATAATCCACCAATTAGTTTTTTTTTTTTTTTGGCTAGCAACAATTTTAAAAATATCATTTTCTTTATAACACAATTAAAATATTTTATTAATATCTTTTTTACTAATAAATTTATTGACAAAATGTTGAGCTTTTTTATTTTTTTCACGTTTAAATATGTAAGAGCCAGGTCACATCAATTTAAAAATAATATTTTAAAGCGCTATAATTAAAGCTTGTAATAGGAAAATAAAGTAAAAAAAAACTCGTTGATTTTAACATAAAAATTAATAAGAATAGGAATTACGTAATTAAATACTGATCACACTTTGATTATTTGACAGGTAAAAATTCGATTCTAACAGAAAAACGAAAGTAATCACACAGTTTGAGTAAAACAAGGGCATTGGGACATTGGGTGGTAAGAATAAAAAAGAAATATATGCTAATACTTTTAAGTGTATTGAGAAGCAAATTCAACTTTTTAGGAAGAAAACGCTACAATTCCAAAAAAGGGGAATTTCTAACTCAAAAATAAACCACCAGAGGCGCTGCGTGTCTCAGAAGCAACGGATCGAAATTCAGCATTTCTGAAATTGTTAGCTTTGATTGGGAACCGTTCAGGACATCCAGCGAACCGGGGGATAATTTTCCACCGGACTAATTTGAAGCTCAGAATCGGTTTCGAAGTGGTGGCACTTGCTTAGATGTAATATCATATGGTTCCAAGTGGTATTTTTTAAATACCGAATAATACTTTTTGCTTCAAATTATTAGTATACAATTCAGGTATTAGCATACACTACTTTCTATACATACACTCAATATTACGTCAAAACATGGACGAAATTACTCCTACTTAAAACATGGAAAAATTTTATAAATCCATATTAACTCTAAAGTCAATCTTAAAAATAAAAATGAATTTATAAAATATTTTTGGAGCATTTTACATGAGATTATTTATGAAATATACCTATATTCGGATATACACATCACAACAAAGTCATAACGTTAATTTTCATGTATATTCATATAATATAAAATAAATATTGCCGCCATTTTGAAGCAATAAGACGTCAAAATAATGGCGTCGTCTTGGCCTTTTAAACTAAATTAGGCATTTTCAATAAAAATTGTTCCGATTTTGTGATTTTAAAAAAATGCAAAATCTTTTTTATTACAAAATAAATTTATCTAAATATTTCACGTCTATAAAAAAGAAAAAAAAAATGATTCAAAAAAATTTATAAAATAATATCATTTGATTATTTACAATTTAAATAGTTTTCTTTTTCAAAATTAATGGAAACAAAAATTTAAATGTGATTCGTCGGTCCTGCCGTTGTATAAGATCTAATGGCTACGTATGGGATCCCCAATTCGAAATCGTCCCGGGGCCAATATTTCAAAATCGGAGTCAGCTCTGGTTTTTCTTCTTGAACCGAAAAATAAGCGAAGAGCACCGCTGCCGTATAAGCGGATAAAAACACGAAAACGTGCCAAATCGCATGTAAATACGGGAAATTCAAAGCTGACCATACGTCGCAGAGCATTCGATCGTTGAACCAGCAAAATACGGAGAACAGCCATACGCAGGCACATCTAATGCCCAATCTGTATACACGCATGCAACGTACCCTGTAATTTAAAAAGAAAAAAAAATTTAGTTTCATACGAGGACGATGAATTTTCCATTTGCGTGACATCGTTTTTTTTAATACTACTAACGAGCTTTATTGTTTTGTTTTATTTTGTTTCGTTTTATTTTTAATTTCAATTTTTATCCACACATTTTACGACCGTCCCATGCAAAGTGCGTGAGGAGCACTTTCTTTTAAGCACAGGTTATGAGGATTAGCACTAATCCAGATTACCCTTCAAGCGTCCAAATTCTGGAAAACTTTAGGAAAATTCCGAAAATATTTTTCCAATTTTTTTTTCTTTTGAATAAGGAGCAAAAAACTGTCCTTCGTCCCCGCAGATAGTCGCCCTATGCGTTAAAACCTATATTGAGCGCTTACCGATTTCGCGTAGAGGCAACCCGCATCATATGCATGTAATATGAAATACTGCATCATTTCTTTTTTGAAAAACAATAAAAAGAGGTTTTTTATGTGTTTTCGATGTCGTAGACTTCAAATTCTATGTCATAATGATGCAATTCTAAACAGAAAAAGGAATATCGCGCCAAAAGTAAAATTTTTAAAAATAAAATTACTCCGCCATTTTGGGTTTCAATTTTTCAAACTTCTGATCTTAGATTCGGAATGAGCGATCCAAAACATAAGTAAGTCAAGCCTCAGTTTAATAGAGTCAATAATAACAAAGTTATGAATTTTTTTTACCGATCCTTAAAGGGTGCAATTGGATGACTGATTCTGTCAACTTCACGGACCTGAACCTTACCGGAAAATAATAGTGAAAACTGTTCGGAATAAGAACCGAGATCGAAATCGGAACCGCAGGCCTGGGAAAAAATGAGTGTGAGATTTTATGCAAAAATGGAGAAAAAATCAGGTCAAAACCAGTTTTTTTTTTTACATTAATGCATGTATTTTATTTTGCGATTAAAAAGGAAATTAATTACGAAGAAAAAAATGATCACAAAGAAAATCACTGATACAGACAGTAGTACCAAGACCATTCAGTTTCCAAAAAGCAATAGACAATTTTCCAAAAAGACTTAATAGCACAAATCTCTTTAAAATATCAAAAAACTTTCTTCTTCTTTGAAAATAACTTTTCCGAAAATTATGACCATGAATTATTAAAACGAAAAATGCTAATTTTACGCAAGCTGGATTATTACATAAAATGGCTGTGATCATGATAGCGATTTCTACCTTCAAAGAAAATAATAGAAAATTCAAACACGTTTAATGGACTTATTGAGAAGTGCATAAAATATTTAAAGGGCAAGACTGATAACATTAATAAGCTTTCCTCAATAACCTCATGTTACCAAATTAACTTCCGAATAATAATACTTTTTTTTCCTCATAAAGGTTTACGAGGAATACAATAGAAGCATTTTCCAATTACATGGAAAATTACATGTAATACGATGGAAGCATTTTCCGATTAAAACAGCAATCTCTACCCATTTTCCTTTCGAAATTCTGACGCTTACTAATTCAAAATGAGCATCTTTGGATTGGGAACAAAAATTAAGTGAAAAAGGTTGCACATTAATGTTGGAAACTCGGGAAAACCTGTCAGGATCATATCCCATCAAAGCGCAACCTTAACGTTCCTGACTAGCCTATAGTTGCTCCAGGCGACTTGCAAGTGCTGGGGATGTCGTGCCTTCGAGGATCTGAGTCCCGGACGATATTTGATCTTCAAAAACGATTGAATTCCCTTATTGCAACATTTTTGATCCATAGCTCGAACAAGGAAAAGGGAAAAACCTTTCTTTTTCTCGTCTAAATAGAGCAAATTTTACTTTAGGGAAAATAATAGCTTTAAATGATTCAGATAATCACAGAAAATTAGAAATATCAAAATGATTCCATCATTTCATCAGAAAATCAATCATCAGATCATCAGTTCATTAGAAAATATCAAAATGATTCCATGCGCCGTATATCAACTGACGTATCTCCACCGTAAACGTGATTGGAGATAAGTCTGTTTTTACCGTTTATCAAAATCATGTGAAAGTAGGTTAATCGGTTTAGTTTGCCGTGAACTTGTGGTCACATGACACTGTCAAAAACAATCGAAGACTATGTCCAATCATATTTACGATGGAGATACATCAGTTACCTCCGATTTGGGCAACCGAAAACTGGATTAACGTGATTTTTGATTTGCCCGGTATTAACTGCCTTGTGTAATACCATTGTGGCCTATAAATTACATAGGCATGATTTTGGAAATTTTTGACCCCCTTCCTTCCCATTGTCAGAACCGTCGTGTATTTGGGGTTTGAACCGCTGATTCCAAATCTGAAGTCAGAAGTTAGAAAAAATTAAAATCCGAAATGGCGGAGCAATTTTATATTTAAAAATTTCACTTTGGGGTCATCCATATACTACGTTACCACGTTAGGGGGGGGGGGGGTTACATATCTAACGTTATCATTTGCTTTATGTAAACGTGAAAAAATGAAAATAATTTCAAATTTTTAATTATGTAAACCTAACTCACTTTTCAAAAAAAACCTTTTCTTTGCAAAATTTAAGTCCCGAAGAATTTCAGATTTTTTAAATATTTAATATTTATTCTTAAAAAAAATTTAAGGGGCGGGGCGTCCTGAAGTGCTAACCTTTGCTGACAAGGGAGGGAAGGGGGTCAAAAAAACCCCTTTTGGCCCGAAACTATTTTTTCCGTTTCAAATTGCATCATTTTGATATCAAATTTGAAATCTACGACATCGAAAACACATAGAAATTTAAGAAATTTTGGCGGGAAAAAACCGGAGCATGTTGAAAGATAGAAAGAAATTTTGGAGAAAAATTAACAAGTCGTACCCATGGAGGACCCGAACCCCCGTCTTCCCGTTTGGCCCGGGCTGTTCTAAACCTCTAAACTAACGAGCTGAGATGCCAATCTTCTCGAAATAACCCCCTTACAAGTTTCACGGAATCAACCCAGTCGTTTTAAGAGAACACGCGCACCGACAACTTAGTCATTACGACATCTAACGTTAAATGTGCGAAGCATAATTTTCAAGAGAAATTATCTTCGGAACTTTCAACCTTGCTCCGGTTTTTTCCCGCCAAAATTTCTTAGCACTTTCCTATGCCGGGTATTAAAAAGCAGTAAACGAAATTTGTTCTCGTAAATTCTTAAATTTCACATAGAAATTTCTTTTCAATTGTCAACCAACAGCAGTACTTTTTTTCCTTTACGACCCAGTTCTTTAACAGAGTTCCACAGTATAGATTTAAAAGCATAGGGGGTATCTACAGAACTGGAGATTATTTCTTCCTCAAAATTATTCAAAAATGAAAACTGAAAAAAAAATTTTCCAGAATTTAAACCCCAAAAGGGGTCGTCCATGTATTACGTAACGCAAAATAGGCCACTTTTTGACCTCCCCCTTGTAACACACCCGTAAACCAACCTGTAACCCCCCCTTCGCTATTGCGTAACACGGGTTCTAAACCCCCCCTCTGAAAAATCTTTAAATTTCGATTTTAGAAGACGAAAAATTTAAGTTTCATGATAAATTTTAATCAGTTTTTACGAGTTACAAAATTTATTTATTTATTTATTTTTTTTTGAAGAATAACGAATTGAATCAAGAATTGGAATTTTTTTTTTTTAAAGAGTGAAATAAAATTGAAATAATTTTAATATTAAAATTACGTAACACATGCATGACCCAACTCCCCCGTAACAATGCGTCAAACCGCTTTCGACCTCCCCCCCCCCCCCTTCAGGCGTTACGTAATACATGGACGACCCCAAAGGATATGCCGAACTTCGGCCAACTTCCTTAAAAACGTTTTCCACATCCCAAAACCGGCCCCCTAAAATATCTCAACTGTTTCCGGTATTAAAAAAAATATAAAAAATGATAATGCTATTAATACCTTCTAAGCTCGTCTATCAAAAGAAACGTAGCTGGGATCCCTAAGGTCATCAAAGCGAACGCATTCACAGATGGATGCAGAATTGCGAAACACGTCCCCAAGATCGCAAACATCGACATACAAACGCTCAGCCTTTTTCTGCAACGAAAAAAAAATAAGCAACGTTAGAGAGTTAGGCCTATGTTGTAAATGTATTTTTGACATGAGGAAAAAAACAACAAAATGATTCATAATAAATGAGATAAGTCGACATAGATCCATTCATGTGATGAAAGTGTTTTGTATCTTTTTCTTTCTTTCTTCGAGTGCAAGTGCACTTGAAAGATCGATCGCGGGGCTACATCCATTTTACTCTTTTTTTTTTTATTTTAAATAATTTTTTCTTTTTACCTGTCGTTTTTTAATGCCGTAGGGAAAAACCTCCTCGGCAGGAACATCGTAAAAGCTCCCAAAAACAGCCATAATATCGCTAGCTCGTCCAAAAGCTGACCGGCCAGACTTAAAGTTGCGTGGAAATACACGGAGCACATTCCGACAACGATGAGAAGGGCCCATATGAGATGGATCGAAGGATTGACGAATCTACCATAGTCACGAAACAAATGCATTAGCAGAGGGGGCAGAAGAAAAAATAATATATTGCTGATCTGAAATTAAAAGAAAACACACAAAAACGTTTTTCAGGAAAGGGAAATCGCTTTTCCAAAGAAAAATACGAAAATAATCGCTAATCGCCCTTTGTAATAAAATACAAAAGTAAATAAAATTTAAATCGAGGGAAGAATGTCAATTAGGTATCGAGTTCAATTTGGATTGGAAATCGAAGGTCGCGACTAATGGACATGTTAACGTAATTATTATTCAAAAAGTTAAACCTTATCAAAACGAATAAAAAACAGCAATTTAATTTCAACGCTTCGAGATCATCGAATTTTTATTTTATATCGTTATTTGCTGAATACATCATTTTCGATTGGGTGCTTAATTCCATCGAAAGAAAAATTATTGTTTTAATGAGAATCGATATATTTGTAAGTTGATTGTTATCACCCGGAAAAGTTCTCAAGGGGAATTTAATCTTCCGTTATTTTTTTAAATTTTCTTTTCGTTTCTTTATTTTTATTCTTTTTGAATTTTGACGAGATTTCAAGTGTTGCATATTCAAATAACATGAATTTTCATGCCGTCCACTATTTTGCCTCCATTGGTGGATTAATCCGACGATGTGATTAATACGAAAATAAGACAAATCGCTGCAGAGCTGCATTAATTTCTATTTTATTTTCTTGTTTCGTTAGTATTTATTTATTTATTTATTTATTTATTTTTTTCTTTCATGTAAACTTCTTTTATATGAAACGTCCCCATCAAAACAAATCTGAAATGCCTTCGTGGGTTCGAGTCCCACTCGAGGGTGAGTGATTTTTTCTCGATATTTACAACCACTGTCAGATTAATTCATGGCATAATGCATGAGTTTATTCGCGATTGAACTAATTTTCGGGTTTTTCTTCAATAGGTTATTTTCCTTAAAAAATTAAACTTGTTATATGGACTCGTATTCAATTTTAACTAAATATCCAGTCCATAGTCCCCACCATAGGATTAAAATCTGTAATGTTTAAAAATATTTTAGGCACCTCGGGTAGTAATCGCCTGTTTTTCTCCCGCTCGAGAAGTGAACATTTCGTTTTTCTCGGTACGTAAAGCACCTTACTGCACTGGAATGAAAAAGACTTTTCACGTCTCAGCACGTTGAGACACCGAGGCAAAGCCGAGGTGGTTCAACGTGCTAAGACGTGAAACAAGTCTCTCGATGAGCTGAGACGTGAAACTGAACGTGCTGAGACGTGAAACTCGTGCTTCGAAGTGAAACAAGCCTCTTTCATCCCAGGGCAGTAATGCACTATTGCAAAAAGCAAAGAGTGCACCAAAAAATCAACATTGAGAAAAAAATTAGCACCAAGGGGATGCGTGCATTAGCGTATTGAACACCGTCGGTGAAGCGGGGTAGGGGCAGGGCCGTCCCTCTTTTTTTGTTTATTTCGTTAATAGACAACAGACACATTTTGTGCTGAACATATTTTTTAAATAAACCTAGCATATAGAAATAGTAAATGCGATTTTTGCTGTCATGCGATGTTTAATTACAGAATAAAAAAGAATAAAAATTATGGCCGTTTAAATTGGCGCCGAAACGACCGTGACGTCACAGTTCACGATTTAGGTATGCTCCTAGGTGAGCTATCGGCGGCATGCCGCGGCATGCCCATCGGAGCAAGAAGAGTTGTTGTACGAACAAATCCGTGTTAACGAGCAGGTGCACTCGTGGTTTCGTTTTTTAAATAACCGCGCGCTTAAAAGTGAACAATGACGTCACATTAATGAGAAACGTTTTGGAGTGGGGTCACGTGACAAAAAGTTTTTACGACTTTATAATTTTTTTTCTTAATTTCTAAGAAAATTCCTACAGTAAAAATTGCCATTAGATGACCAGAAAACTTTGAACTTTTATTATTCACCATAATTAGCAATCATGTCTGTTGTCTATTATCCCTTAAAAAAAAAAAAAAAAAATTGGGGAAGAAGTACCCCCTTGTTACCCCCACAGCGCCCGATATTGCTTAGTTATGCAACTGATGATGCAAACTAAATTTTAATTTTTAATTTTTATACCCTTTTTCAGAAAATTTTTTAATCTTATTCATATGAGTTACAGAGTTTTAGGGGTCGCTGATTCCAAATCTGAAATTAGTTTTTACGTGGGGGGGAGCACTGGTGGTCCCCCATAAAACAAACGTTTTTTTAAATTATCGGAAAAATAACATATGGATATCGATTTATATATTTTCCGGCAACCTGATTTGAAATCTAACATCGGATTTTACGTAGGGGGCAAGTGCGGCCCTCCAGAAAATCAACTTGCCTTAAATTAACTGCATCCCGAAAAATTAACTTGTCTTAATTTTTCAGAAACCAATTATTTTGCAAGTAATAATAATTCAGGAACTTCAAAATTTTAAAAGTTAATAGTCCTTCATCTTTGATTTAAATTTTTTCAAAATTTGGACTTCAGATTTAGAATAAGCAGTTCAAACCCCCCCCCAAAATATTTAGTTTTTCTTATTTTTAAACTTAAAAAACTTAAAACTTAAACTTTAAACTTTAAAACTATTTTTAAACTTTAAACGCCTCTACACAGAAACAGTTGTTTTGCACATAAGCTAAACATAGATGAAGCAATCTTGTTGAATATTGCATAACTGACTGTCCACCCATTATTTACTTGCAATCTTAAGTTCTTAAGAATAAAAAGAGCAATAAATAAAGGCTTTATGGATTAATATATCTATATATATAAAGGCTTATGGAGCAATAAATAAAGGCCGGATGAAAATCATTCCAAATAAAAGAAAAAACGTGAGTCATTATGCCCAATATATATTATTAAAAACAATATTTTTGTTTCCAAGGGCGATCGGTAGTCCGTCGGTAAGACTCTCGATTGGCACGCGGCAGACCCGCGATCGAGTCGAGGTTTCACCAGGCATTCACCTCTGATAGTTTTCATGAGTTATCATGTGAAATCATATCGTGATACCCTACACGGTTCGAACCCGTGTCTAGTAAAGAGTTTATCCGCTGCTTTTAAAGCTTTGTCCATAAATTCTTCTGAATCATTTATTTCAACCAAGCCTTCGGATTTTAATGCATCGATGGCCCTCTTAGTCCAGTCTACACATCGTCTCGTTATTGCATTGGCAATGCAATTCGATTAGTGTTCAATCTTTTACTTAATTCTTCGAAATTATCCCACGTCGGTGTTAATTTTCCAACAACGCATTTTAAGATTAATGTTGAGCTTTTTCTTTCGTTAATTCCGGATCTTGCCGTATAAACAAAACTCTGCATAGAGGGGTCAGGATTTGCAACGTGAAAGCACCAGCTATTATCTGCGATCTTTTTTGGGGAAATAAGAGTGGCGCAATGGAAAGCCGCTCTTCCAAGATCTTCACGGCTTGATCCCCTTGATAACTTTTCTCTATGATACAGAGCTACGGAGACTTTTCTTTTGCCAGTTGAACAGCTCATCTCTGCGGAAGCCATGTTGCTGAAAAATTTCAGGCAATTCGGGAAATTAGGCAATTAGGGAATTCTAGAATTGCCGGATTTCGGGGTTTGCCGGTAACATATATATATAGCATATAGTTTGGACCCTTCCAAAGGTCTTTGAATTTTGAAGTTCGGTACCGTTACACCATTTAGTATTATAAACTCATATAAAACCTCAAAAATTGGAAAATTCGAATACTTAGGGTGGAACTTTTTACGTCGGGACTTTTTTCCTCTACAAATTTTCGGGAATTTTATACAAATTTTTTTTATGGAATGGAATTTGTAAATTACAAGCGTTAAAAAAATGTTCAAAAATTTTTAAGAGCCTTCTGTAAAAAATGCTCTTTTTAAGATATTATCTTCCCGTTTTAAAAAATGTAATAGTCGATTAATAGTTTAATTAAAAAAAAAAAAAGTTTGGTGTTCTACATTCATTTCTGGAGTAAGCTTATAAATTTGGGTCTTTAAAAGGAATAAAATATCTAAAATAAATTAGTATCTGAAAAATGATTTGGCTCAAAAAAAAATTTAGTCCTTGGAAAAAAAAACGTAAGCGCAACGCAATTTTTTTCAGATTTTATTTTCAACTTATTTTCCGGGAAATTTTATAAAGCGTTTGCAAAATTCGAATCTAGTAAAAAAAATCTGGAATCCAATTTTAAAATAAAATTTTACCAACCATCCGTCATCTTGAATTTTTTTTTTTTTAATTTTGACTTCATATTCAGTTTTGCAGTTCAAAATACCCCTAGTTACTTGGTTTTTACAGTTTTTTAAGAAAATTAAAGCTCTGCAGTGTTGCAAAACTGATGGGTCCATATATGGACCCATGGGTGGCAAAGGGTTTTAATCTTGTACAGATTTTACTGCAAAATATTCTGTGTGAAAAAAAAAACCAATAAGAATCAAGATTTTTTTTTTTTTTTTTGCTTCATAAAAAAAATTAGGTACATTAATTTTGAGTAATTGTTACAAGTTGTAAAAAAAAACAAGGGCTAATAAGATCACCCCAAATCTATTTTCCTCACTATTCACGCTTCGAGATATAAGCTCTGGGAAATTATTTCAAAAAATCTAGAAAATTTAGGAAATTCTGGAAAATTCTGAAAATTTTTTGAATAAAAAACGAAGTCTTATAAAAATAGTCGGATTTCCCTTTACAGAAACAGCCGTTTTTCGATACCCCATGCATGGATTATTTTGCACCATATGACTGGAGCAGTGATCCCTGCCCGGAATAATTACTAAATTACATATCAAATCACAGTACGAAGGCGCGGCCTTAATTTTTAGACCAAAACAGTCACGTTGCAACTTTGTAGTCCTATCCACACGCGTTTCCTGTGTGTGACTTTAAAATTATTTAAAATTAAACAACTTTTGCAGATCCGGAAAATGTTGGGACAGTTTTAAGTCAGAGAACTTACAAGACTTAAAGAATGGAATTCTAACGAAATTCCTCAAAACCCATCATTATCATCATTTTTTTCCCGACAGAATTTTTACACGAAAGAAAAATGAAACGGACCTCATGAATTTTTCAGAGACTTTTAAAAAAAAAAAAAAAAAAAAATCTTATTGAACGGAATTTTTTATTTCGTTGGGACTTTTAAAAAGTTGACGTTCCCATTAGTAAATAATCGAATTTCATGGGCCGATCCCCTCCCTCGAAAACATTTTCCATTCGAGTTAATTTCCATTATTACATAATTTGGGGAGGTAAAATCGATAAAACCACTTACAGTATTGGCGAACTCGGCAATTACCGGCGATATCCTATAATTCCCTTCGCACCAATCAACGGGCGAACTCCCACGTTCCAAAGACCTCCACATTATTTCTAAGTCCTATTTAATCCGGCTGAAACGAAAAAAAAAAATAAGAAAAACGTCAGTAAAAAAAAAAAAAATTGTAAATGCAAAGAAAAGGGGGAAAAAAATCTTCTCATTAACATTTGAATGGAATATAGTCGGCCTTGAAAATAATCATAAAAAAAAAAATTCAAAAGTTTCCCATCTCAAGACTTTAACCCGAGGTATTTAATTCACTTCTTGTATGATAATCACAATCATAAAAGGCTAATATGGTTCTTCAAAATGCTCATGAACTTGATGAATATCTTCCTGTCAACTAATCACACCGGGAGACAGGGAGTAAATTTTTTATTCCCAACTCAAAGGAAACATGTAAACGAAACGAAGGAAATTTTCGGGCATAAGCTAAACATTAAATAATTATTTTTTCTTAGGACAAAAAAACGTTCCCGATTGAGGCAAGAGATTTGGGGGGGGGGGGGGAATGCCACTGAAATTTCTTGCCTCAATCCTTTGGTTTTAGAGGGCAGGAGGGGAGGGGAGGAAGGAAGGGGTGAAAATATCGAATAGCCTCACGCAACACTTGAATGAGGAAAATTTTTGGATTTTCATAAAAAAAATTTCCGAGAATTTTTCGACCATCAAAAATTTTGGAAATTGATTCAAAACACAAAAAAGATTCTTATTATCATTAGAGTGTCCTGAGTAAAAAATGTCACTGAAATTAACCTCAAAATGAACGGGTGGAGACTGGAGAGTTGTTTCCATTTTTTGGCAAAAAAAAAAAAAAAAAAAAAAAAAAATTGACTAAAAAAATCAAATTTACCCTTAAATTCCTACTCAAAGAGAAAATCGGGATAGAGAAACTTGTGTTCTACTGGTATTTTGAAGCCGGATACGACCATTTCCGCCCAAAAGCAAAATTTTTTGGGGACAGGAATTCCTTAAATTTAGAATTTAGGAAAAAGAACTCGAACTTTTAGCATTAAAATGGCGTCTAGTTAATTTTTTTTAAATGTCGGACAAAAGCAAGGGGGGTTTTTTTGTTTCTGCGACCAAAAAAACCGCAGAAAAAGTCATTTGGCGAGCCATAAAAAATTCCTGGAGGAGAGTGTCAGCAATCAGATACCTCGCGTACTACTGGCCTATACCTTTGCCTCTTCAATCGAGTTGAACGACCTCAAAATGGTGAGGAAAAAAAATTCGGAGAATTAATTTTCCACCCTAGGTTAGCAATATACTATTTCACTGGTTATTCTTAAATGGAAATACAGGCAATACTCCAATCGTAAACAATTTTTTTTTTAACACCTTAATGCATATAATGCAAAATATCTCATAATTTTTTTTTACTTGCGTTAAAAAAAAAAAAGAAAAGTCTCGCAGGGATTTCGACCCTGACGACCCAATCATCGACTCTGATGTTTTCAAATTTGATGTCAGCCTGACAAAATTCGAGTCAGAAAATGTTTAAATTAATATTAAAAATGGCTCTGGCAAGTTGGATTTTAATCGAATGAAAAGACTTCATATCTGAAATCAGCGTTCCACTTTAGCCCTGTATGTTAAATTTCAAGCAATCTGACGAAAAATGGCTAAATATTGATATTTTGAGTCAGTGGCATCCGAGGGAAGTTATCCAGAGGCTAAAGGTGGTTGCCTTATTATGGCAATAAAATTTCCCTTCTAACCAAACTCCCTTAGTACGCATTCCAAAATATAATAAATTCCGCAAATAAATAAGTAATGACTTCTGTGAACCCAACAATTAAGTTATAACTCGAATCGACTCCCAAAAATTATCAATTTTTTGCTGTAAAGTTGCTAGACCTTTTTTGGGGAGGCCCTAGCCCCTGAAAGATGTATTTCGACGCCCCCCCCCCAAATAATTTCTCATCACATTTCATTTTGAACGCAAAAAACCACTAAAACTGATTTCAGACAAAGCTCCCCATTTCCGGTTCCCATTATTTGATGGTTACCGAAATCCCTGATTCTTTATTTACTTATTTTTCCTTATTTTATTTTATTATTTTTTTTTTTAAGCAGTAATTCAACCATAGCGATAAAGTTATAAAACAATTATTATGAAGTTCTTTTTCGCATCAACGCGTAAGTGCGCACTGCACTGGAAAAAAAAAAAAAACCTGTTACAAATGATTAGGGGTCAAGTTATTCTTTGTTGGAGAAACAACTCATCAGCTGATTAATTAATTATTAACTCATTTTGCGACGCTAATGTCAAAAAGATCCTTCAATCGAATTACGACATCACATTACGCCGTGAAATTACGTACGGCATTGAAATAGGCTTAACAAGTTCGAAAAAAAAAGTAAAAAAATTAATTCGGCTTGGCTCGTCTTGCTGATTCATATCTAAAAAAAAAATACTTGACAAGTGATTTTTAGGTGAAAATTCAATTTTTTCTATTTTTTTTCTCTTAATTTCCCCGTTTACATCTCCCAAGAATTTTCTGCTACAAATATTTTTCTCTCCTCAATATCACAAAAATATTGACAGGGAATCCGTAAAAAGATGATGTCATTTGCAGTTGAGCGTTATCGCCTTTTGAAACGTAAGTATAACAACCTGTAAGTCATTGCTCCCCTAGAAATTCGTCATAGAACGAGGTTCTTTGTGCGTGCAAGTAATTTTTATTTTTCCGAACTTTTGTTTCAAAAATTAATAAAAATCCCCTAATTAATTAAAACCAGATGATTTTGTCACCAGAAAATAAATAAAAATGCGATCCACTTTCACTCTCAATAATTGAGTTGACACCGAAGGTCAAAAAGCAAACTGGACAGTAAAAACAAATGTGTCACTTGACACAGGTTCTTTTTTTTTGCTTGAAATGGACTATTTTAACGTTTTACTTGCAAAACAGACTATATTTGGATTTTAATGTAAGAATCAATAGAGACAAGCATCTTTTGTGCTTAGGATTTATCTAGGGGGTGGAGCAATGATGTAGGAGTTTCCTTGTTTCCAGAACATATAAAAATAATTAACCCATCCCCAGGGATTGTTTGAACCATAATAACCACCTATTTAAAAATTTTTCCTTTATGCATTACTGCAAATAGAAATTATGAAAGCAAGAAAAATGCAGTTTTTGCCAGATTTCAAGATTGGCAAGGAAAGAAGATACTAATTAATGATAATTAATCAAACCAGCTGATGAATTTTATGAACTCTCCATCATATCAAAACCAAATAAATAAACAAAAAAAAAAAAAATTCTCGAGACAGCCGCGGAGCACAATGAATTACCTTGTTTCTGTTATTAATCATTTAAAAGCCCAATTTGATAACAACTCTTGAAAACAGGATCTTTTTGTTTTTGCCAGAAGGCCTATTATAATTTATCACACCAAAATAAAATTAACTGAAAGAATTGTCTTTCAGATAAAAAATTCATTTAAAAAATAATTTTCCTATAACGCAATCCACGATCATTTAGAAAATTGAAAATAATAACGATTTCCTTGTCTTGACACTGACATTCAAACATTAACGAACGGAACATATGATCGACCATTCAAACAAAAACAATGTGGCTTACCTCTCAACTATTCTTTTTTCAAAGCTTTAAAATTTTCTCGAGAACTATTTACTTATTAAATAGGCTTCTCTTTCTACTTTACGGGATTCTTCGATTCATCGTATTAATATTTTTTAAAAAATCGCGTATCAAAAAAGTGAGATTAACTTTTCATTATTGAATGAGATTTTGAATGATCATTTTATTTATGAAAATTAAAATTGTTGCACTTATGTTAATGACAAGCTGTCATTTTTTTAAAATATCAGCTCCGTTTCCGATTGATCTTATTATAACGTAAATGAAAATAATGGTTCTTCTCACATTATGTAAATAATTAGCGAAAAAAAGCACGTCATTTTATGTAATGAACATAAAGAAAACTGATTCAAGTTCGGGATAAAAAAAATGACGAAGCAAGCGACAAGTCAATCGACAAGGCGGTGGAGTGTCCTCCATTTTTAATCACACAGAGGCAGGATTTTCTACGCATGTTATTATTATTTTTTTTTAAATACTCTCATATTTGAAAGGTAATTATGACTATATATTATATATATTATATGATTTAATACATAATGGATCTAGTAATTTCTACTTAGCCTTAAATTACTCTAAGTAACCGTGTTAAATCATAATCTTTTAACCGTTTTAGGTTAGGAAAACATCAACATGCCTAAATCAAAGCCTGTCAACAATATCCATTCAATTAATAAAAATTATATGAAGAAGAATAAACCGAAAAATCCTTTCAAAGTAACCAAAAAGGAATTGAAATATTTGGAGAATCTTATCTTAGGAACTGGAACTGAAGTGATCGAGAAAGCAGTAGTAGAAGATGAAGACAATGTTCAAGTGCCTGAATTAAATGCAGAAGAAGAAAAACAACCAGCTTGGGTAGATGAAGAAGACGACATCAAATTTGATGAGGTTGTTTCTCTCCATGGGAGAGAGAAACGTTGCAAAACAGGGAAACTTGGTTCAGAGGATTATCAAAAAGTTGTTCAAAAAAGATACCAAAGGATCATGGGTGTTCCAAAATGGGCTCTAAAAAAAGATGAAGAGCCTGACAGTGAGATTTTGAAACGTTGTGGTAACTTCATAACAAAATCAAAGCTTCTAGAAAAAGATAAAATCGAATTAAAAAAGTTAAAGGATTTAAATTGCGAGACATATGCTGAAGGACCCATTTTAACGACAGTTCAGTTTCATCCAAAATCGACTGTTGCTTTAGTTGCTGGAATGTCTGGAATTGCTTCCATATTCCAAGTAGACGGAAAGCAAAACACCAAGCTTCAATCAATCAAATTTGACAGATTCCCAATCAACTGTGGCTCCTTTTCAACAAACGGGGAAGAATTTCTAGTTGGATCGCAATTCCATAGATATTTCTACAGCCATAATTTAATGACTGGTGAATCAAAAAAAATTAACAATTCAAAAATAATAGACATTACAAAGTTTTCAAATTTTAAAGTCTCTCCAGACGGTAAAATAATTGCAGTTTGCGGCAATTTCGGGAACATATATCTTTTATCAGCGGTCACCAAGGAATACATAACTTGTTTGAAAATGAACGGTACCGTCAATGCCGTAGATTTTAATTCCAGTGGCTCAAAAATGTATTCGCATGGTGACGATGGTGAAGTTTACATTTGGGACATCAATTCAAGAAGTTGCGTTCACAGATTTATAGACGAAGGATGTCTCAGTGGGACGTCGATATCGGTTTCGCCAAACGAGCAGTTCCTTGCCTGCGGCTCTAGTTCTGGGGTTGTGAACGTTTACGATCTTGAAAAAGTTTACGAGAAAAATGTTCAACCTGTCAAAAGCATTTATAATTTAGTCACGGCAATAAATTGCGTTAAATTTAATTCTACGACGGAGGTTTTATCCGTATCATCAGATCGAAAATGGAACGCTGTAAAATTAGTTCATTTCCCGTCGATGACTACGTTCTCGAATTTCCCGATGTCTCATAGTAAACTTCATAAGCCGGTTTGCGTGGATTTTTCACCAAACAGCGGGTTTTACACAATAGGAGACAGCAAAGGGAATGCCCATTTGTTTAGATTGAAATATTATGGGAATTATTAGAAATATATTTTTATGAAAACTGGAACAATGTGTTAAAATATATTTCTTTTCATTTTGCTATTCCTTTTATTAATTTTCGTTATAAAAAAGATCAGGGGTCTCAATGATAAGACATATCGCAAAGAGATAATGCGATTATATCGATTTTTAAGTCCGTTTCGTTGCATATGTGTCTGTTTTTTTCTTTTTTTTTCATAATTATTTAAGGGGATGATCATTTGGAGGTAAGGTATTCATTAATTAAAATCATTCATACTGCTTTAACTGGTAACTGCCAAAATTTAACTTTTTAACTTTTGTAGACTGCCGACATTGGTTAAGAAAGAACAAGTTGAAAAGATTAATTCTTAACATCATGCATCAATTTAGGAGAGACAGTGAAAACCATGAACGTCAGCATAACAAGCCAGTTGACCACAGTCGGAGGAGAATTGATAATAATAATAGGACGAAACCAGTGATAAGAGTTCCACCGAATTATTTTATTGGATTTAGGGTTTATAACCCTGCCATACATCACGAGGTAAAAAACTTTCAATCAGCTTTGTTTGAAAAGAAACCTTATTTATATCCGACTTTAATCAGAGTCGCGTCATTGCATATAACGTTAGCTGTTACTCATCTTGCAGACGAAAAAGAAATTGAAACTGTTAAGAAATTACTTGAGGAATGGGGGAATAAAAATGTTGAAAGCATGATTAAAAACCCAATAAAATTGAATTTTAAAGGGATCGAAACTTTTAGCGGAAGAGTTGCTTATTTAAATTTAGAGCAGTGCGAGAACTATGATAGGATTTGCAACCTGGCTTCTGAAATGCAAAATATGTTAAAGGCAGAAGGGTTCCCGGAATATTCAAGGGAAGGAAAATTTGTGCCGCATTGTACAATACTGAAAGTGAGGGACAGTAGTCTTTTACCGCGAAAAACGAAAAGCGACATTAACATGTTAAAGGCATGTGAGAAATATTTTGGAAGTCAGTTGGTCAGCCATGTACAGCTGTTATCAATGTATGATCCGAAAGACGAAACTGGATATTACAAATGTTTGTACCAAGTTGATGCTTGTGATTCACCGATTCCAGAATTTGACCATAGAGATTGCTGCAAACCTATACCAAAACCAGAACCAGAACTTCTTTCCTGGAGGAAGGAGTGTGCTTCTCACACCTGAAAATTTACCAGGAATTTAAGCCTTGAAGCTAAATATTGAAAATAAAAATTTCCTTATGGCAAACATTAAAGCTCTTTGATTTCTTAGAATTTTGAATTATTTAATTACAAAGGTTCAACTTAAACCCTTATGGGGAAAGAAGGGCTATACTAAAAGTAAGCCTTTCAAGTCTCAGAGCACTAAAAGCATTTTAATGCCCAAACCATTTCATTAAAAGTCACCTAGAGTCACCAAGTCAGGCTGTTATTTTTTTTCCAAGAAATTTTTTACTGCTGGAACAAAATATCATCTGAATGAATTGTTAGCCTTCCGTTTTAGCAAAAAAAGTTGAGCCGGGCTTTTTTTTTTTTTCAGTTTCAAAATTTTTTTTTTAAGATCATTGTTGTTAAAACTGAGTTTGCTTGTAAAAAAAAACTTTGAGCAAAAACTTTAGGCAAGACTATAAGGTCTTTTCAATTGTTTTTCCAAAATGGAAAATTTAATAATTAATTAATTGGCCCTATCGAAGGATTTCAAAAGTTTTTTTTTCTTGGTTACGAGTTGTTTTTTTTTTTTAAAATTCAACTTGATGATCCAATAAAGTACTCTTAGATTAGTTTTGAATAAAAAATTTTTCGAATTAATCAATACTTGATTTTTAAAACAGGATTTTCATAATTCCGCGGCTACTTTGCTTTGCGAACCTTAACTATATATAGAACCATTTTTTTCACTAGTACATATGATTGTTCGGAAAGAATCATATATCACTAAATTTAGACAAGTCACTGTACATTTTTTCGAAGTCTCTCCGATAACATACGTTAGAGTTTTTTGGTGGCTCAATCCAATCCTTTTGATTAATGATTTTATACGTGTGAATATACGGGTCGGAGTGGTGACTCGTTTCATTTAACGGCATCGTGATCAATGAAGTTAAGCAGCATTGAGAACGGCCAGTTACTGGATGGGTGACCACCGACACTCCCTCCCTCTAGCAGGGATTATAGGAATTGCTAATACAGTCATCTTAACCTCACTGTAAAAAAGCAGTTCCTATCAAAAAATTGTGTACCTGACCGAAACGTCAATTAAACTATGGAAGAAATGACCGGAAAGTCAATTATACTATGAGAGAAAGGACCGAAAAACAAACAAAAAAAATATACATAGGAATTAATTGTTTACGGATTTTACCTGAAACACGCGAAACTTTAGTGAAGTTTTCGTATAATTTATTTTCTTCAGCCCCTTCGTTTGTTTCTTGAACAGCTGCTGCCGCCTTTTTTTAAATTTATAAATTTAAAACAGTTATAAAAAACTTTTAAAAACACTTTTAAACGAAAGACAAAACACACTTTTAATCAATCGTGAGCTCTGACAAGCAGGTTTCTACCTCGCTTGTCGAATTAATGAAAAACCTTTCTCGAGCTTAGCACTAAAAGGGTGTAAGTCAATCACCTTGAAGTTTTACAGGGCAGCAATTTTAAGCTTCGAGCTGAAAGGTTCTAAGTCATTAAAATTTTTGAAAAATCTCTTAAAAGAACCAGAAAAATTTAGAACTTTTTTTTTTTTTACGTAATAGTGCTCATGATCTGAAACCGATTTCTGGAAAAGAGTCAATATCAGCCGAGGGGTTGATTTAAACACTTTCAGTTCTTAGCTCGCGATTTGGGGTCACAGAACACAACATATTATGTTATATATACCTATAAACAAACTTTGGCGCGATAGAACAACTTTTGCAGAAAAAAGGCCAAATTTATTTTTTTGTTCCCTCTTCAACAACCGAAATGGTTTAGAGCAAAAATAAATGGAAATTTTTTATGCCGGTTTTACCTTCCTACTGTTTCTGAAAACAAAGGTTGAATTTTTCAAGAACTGTCGCATTCTTTCTGCTTCTTTTCTAAAATATCGAATACTTTGTAAATAGTTCGAAAAATATTTTATTAACCAAAATGAAAAGGTTGTCTGGTTAAAATGTTCAATCGACTTTTTTTTGATCCAAAATACATACTTCATTACTAATGAAAGTATCCATAGCAGTTCCTACCACCGGCACCTGGTCCCCCGAATCTTAAACTGCAGAGGAAGGATAACAGGTCCAAAATTCCTAGAAACGATTAAATGGAGTATTTTGAATGGTTCCTTAATTCCTAATAGGGTTGGGAAAATTTTGACGAATTTCAATTAGAGCTGATTAAGAACAAACCTGATTTATATCCCTCTTTAATTAAAAAATTGCAACTTTGCATATAACGTGAGCTGTAACTCATCTGGTAAACAAAAATGAGATTAAAATTGTTAAGAGATCACTGCAAGAATGGGGGGATAAAAATGTTGAAAGAATAATTGAAAAACCAATAAACTTGAGTTTTAAAGGGATCAAAACTTTTAGTGGAAGGGTTGCTTATTTAAATTTGGAGCAGTGTGAGAATTATGATAGGCTATGTGATTTGGCTTCTGAAATGAAAAATATGTTACAGATAGCAGGCTTCCCAGATAATTCAAAAAAAGAAAAGTTTGTCCCACATTTAACGATACTGAAAGTGAGGGACAGTAGTCTTTTACCGCGAAAAACGAAAAGCGACATTAACATGTTAAAGAAATGTGAAAAATATTTTGGAAGTCAGTTGGTCAGCCATGTACAGCTGTTGTCAATGTATGATCCGACAGACGAAACTGGATATTACAAATGTTTGTACCAAGTTCATGCTTGTGATTCACCGATTCCAGAATTCGACCATAGAGATTGCTGCGAACCTATACCAAAACCAGAACCAGAACTTCTTTCCTGGAGGAAGGAGTGTGCCTCTCGCAGCTGAAAATTTACCAGGAATTTAAGCCTTGAAGCTAAATATTGAAAATAAAAATTTCCTTATGGCAAACATTAAAGCTCTTTGATTTCTTAGAATTTTGAATTATTTGATTGAAAAGGTTCAACTTAAACTTTTATGGGGAAGTAAAAGCTCTACTAAAAGTAAGCCTTTCAAGCCTCAGAACACTAAAAGCATTTTAATGCCCAAACAATTTCATTAAAAGTCACCTAGATATTTTTATTCTACTATTCCTTTTCACTTCAAGATATGGGTGAAAATTAGCGTTTAAAAAATCTGAAAACTTTTTTCCCGCGTACGACTGTGTACGACTATTTGAAAATTCCTGTACGACCATAAACCGTTTCTATACGACAGCGCATGCTTACGACCGTGTACGACCATTTTATTTGCGCTTGTACAATACTTATCTGGGAACCTTAACTGAGGTGCAGAATTATTTAAGCGGATGATCATTTGGGGTAAAATATTCATTAATAAAAAATCATTCATACTGCTTTGACTTGTAATTACCAAAATTCAACTTTTTTTTTTTGTAGACTGCTGACATTGGTTATGAAAGAAGAAATAGAAAAGATTAATTTGAAACAAAATGCACCAAGTTAGGAGAGACAGCGAAGGTCATGGGAGTCAGCATAACAATCCAGTTGACCATAAAAGGACGAAGCCAGTGACAAGAGTTCCACCGAATCATTTTATTGGATTTAGGGTTTATAACCCTGCCATACATCAAGAAGTAAAAAACTTTCAGTCAGCTTTGATTGAAAAAAAACCTCATTTACATCCGACTTTAATTATTATTGCAACATTGCATATAACATTAGCAGTTACTCATCTTGCAGACGAAAAAGAAATTGAAATTGTTAAGAAATTACTTCAGGAATGGGGGGATAAAAATGTTGAAAGCATGATTAAAAATCCAATAAACTTGAATTTTAAAGGGATCGAAACTTTTAGCGGAAGAGTTGCTTATTTAAATTTAGACCAGTGCGAGAGCTATGATAGGATTTGCAACTTGGCTTCTGAAATGCAAAATATGTTAAAGACACAGGGGTTCCCAGAATATTCGAGGGAAGAAAAATTTGTGCCACATTTAACAACACTGAAAGTGGAGGACAGCAGGCTTTTACCGCGAAAAACGAAAAGCGATATTAACATGTTAAGTGAATGTGAGAAATATTTTGGAAGCCAGTTGGTCAGTCATGTACAGCTATTAGCAATGCATGTTCCAAGAGATGAAAGTGGATATTACAAGTGCTTGTTCCAAGTTGATGCTTGTGATTCACCGATTCCTGAATTAGACCATAGAGATTGCTGCAAACCTATACCAAAACCAGAACCAGAACTTCTTTCCTGGAGAAAGGAGTGTGCCTCTCGCAGCTGAAAATTTACCAAAAATTTAAGCCTTGAAGCTAAATATTGAAAATCAAAATTTTTGTAGGGCAAACATCAAAGCTCTTTGATTACTTAGAGTTTTATAATAAATCTTGAATTATCTAATAGGAAAGGTTCAACCTAAACCCTTATGGGGAAATAAGGGCTTTACTAAAAGTAAGCCTTTCAAGCCTCAGAACACTAAAACGTCGTTGCGCGTTGTAAAGGAGCAATATGCAAATGCTTCTTCGAAAGGTAAACATAAACATTCTTTTTCATATTGCTCCTTTACAACGCGCAACGACGAAAAGCATTTTAATGCCCAAACAATTTCATTGAAAGTCACCTAGATATTTTTATTCCATTGTTCCATTTCACTTATTTTACTATATTTTCACAACTACTTTACCACTACCTTTTTCATTTCTATTGTTAAAAACATCAGTTTTATATTTCAGTTAAGAATGTGATAATTCATAATCCATTTTCTTTCATTGAATTAAGATTTCATATCATAAATAGGAAAACTGTACATTAAATTCCAATAAAAATTTGCCTACTTTATGAATGAATTCACTAGTGATTTTATTTGTTAAAAGCTGGCAGAAGAGTATTTGCCAGAAAACTCACAGTGAGAATGTAAAATTCCAAAAATTTACCAGCGATTTCATGAAGTTACAGTATTATATGGACTCATCACAATATGCTCCCAAACTAGATATCTGAGAGCAGATTATTGAAAAAGCTGATTTGGACATAGAAAAAAATCCCTAAAAACGAAGTTAAAAACATACCTTTGGCTTTGCAGAAATGGGCCATCAAAACAACATGTGCATAGAATACTTTTCTTTTTATCTTCTCAACACATCAAAAAGCAACCTTCTCAAAGGATGGTATAATAGCTTTATTATCCTCCGAATTTAAATTCTTAACTTTATCCAGCTTAGATGTCATTTGATGTACTTTTGTAATAAACTTCACAAGTAAAAACTTTTATTTATGTAAACAAACGTTTAAACGTTTCTATTCCCATTATTTTAGCCCTAGATGGCGGTCAGTCGACTGCATTCGCGGATAAAAAGCATGCAATTATATAGCAAACCAACACATTTTACTCACTTTTAAACGATGCTGCTAAAGTCCCAAAACTTTCAAAAGTTAATTAATCATTCAAATTAAACTACTTGAGGAAAAAAAAGAAATTCTTTATTTGGCTTTCGGAGCGTATCCATTGGCCATGGACTAAGTATTTCCCACCACCGGTTCTAGCTTTTACTGAAAACTACTTGTACAATGAGAAAAAAAAGAAGAAAAAAAACAACATAAAAATGGCGCCTTTTAAATTCGTCGTTGCAGCAGAAAAAAAATTGAAAGTCTAGTCCCACTCATTTTCCTGACCAGAAGTCGGAAAATTGATCTTTTATTTTTTCAATTTTAAAAATAAAATACGATTTATCGCGTCATAAAACATATCGCAAACAGATAATGTAGTTTTATAGGTTTCAAAGTTCGTTTCGCTTTATGTGTCAGTTTTTTATTTTTCCTAATTACCTTAGGAAATGATCATTTTGAGGTTAGGTATTCATAATTTGAATTCTTCAAATTTTTTAGATACACTTATTTCTCAAATCTGAATAAGCCTTGCCTATCATAATTCTTGCGCTGGTTTGCCTTGTAATGTACCAAAACTAAATTTTTTTTTTGTAGACTATGGACATTGCTTCAGAGGGGACAGAGTGGAATAATTTGTTCCTAAGCATCATAAATCCATTTGAGGGGGAAAGTAAAGACAGTCAGAGGGAGGATAATAAATCGATTGATGACAGTGTGACAATATCACCTAGAAAGAAAAAAAGAAAAAGAAATAAAAAAATGAAACCATTGATAAAAGTTCGACCAAATTACTTCCTAGGGTTCCGAGTTTATAACCCTGCCATACATCACAAAGTAAAAAACTTTCAATTAGAGCTGATTAAAAACAAACCTAATTTATATCCCACTTTAATTAAAATTGCAACTTTGCATATAACGTTAGCTGTTACTCATCTGGCAAACAAAAATGAGATTGAAATTGTTAAGAGATCATTGCAAAAGTGGGGGAATAAAAATGTTGGAGCATGATTAAAAACCCAATAAACTTGAATTTTAAAGGGATCAAAACTTTAGGTGGAAGAGTTTCTTATTTAAATTTAGAGCAGTGCGAGAACTATGTTAAGCACAGCTAAAATTTCTTGAATCGGATATGTATTTAATCTCCATTCCTCTTTACTTCAAGAAATGCCATTTTCCCTTTTAAATTTGTTTGGAATGCTTGCAACTCCTGGTTCGAATTTTCCGCTTGTTCACGACAAACCTCCGTCCGACGATCAAGGAGTGAACATTCTTGGACCAATAGACCGAATTCAATTCCCCAAGAAGATTAAAACATTCTAAAGAAAAAGTTTGTTTGCAAACCAAACTTTCAATTTAGTTCTCGAAACCTGAGACATCACAGATAAAAAGTCATTGTCCTTTGCCATACATTTGACTTCTTCGATGCAATCATTTAATTCTTGAAAAACGCTTATGTTTTCTATGTCAAGAAAATTAAACTTAAGATTCTTAATGCAATTTAAGTCATTAGGCCTATTATCGACAACAATTTCTAAATATTCGATTGGGACTAAATGAAATTCAATAATTTTTAACTTCCCCGGAAGTATTTCATAACTGACAGGTAAATTTACCGTTTTGCTTCGTTGAAGATATTGGCTTTCACTGAGACCGGTCGTAAGACGTCATCCTTTGCTTAAATTTCTACATCGATGACAATAAGCACGGTAATCGAAAACCTAAGTCTTCAACGAAAATTTTTTCGGCTATTAATTAACATTATACTAAACACAAATGCGCCAGTAAATTTTAATTATAATTAAAAATAATATTGACATGTCGATTCGTCTGACACACAAGAGGCGCATGTAGATTAGATTACACGCCACATTTTTCGTCAAATTCATACTACCTTGTCATGACAGACAAGATGAAAAAAAAATGTAATTCTATATCAGCATGCAATTAAATTACATATATAATTAGAAATTTTTTCTGGCACAATAAAATAATCGAGCTCAAGTCATTTGGGGAAGAGGGCTTTGAGCCGCAACGGGCATTTGCCGATACACATGCATCACTTAATCAACTATTGTTCATTTCTTCTTTTATCGACTATCTCCATCGAGTCAGCGTTGACAATTTCTAATTGGCTAACTCCGAAATAGCCTGCTGCTGTAGTAATCTTCGTCCAGTATTTTACGAAATTATCGTTATCTAGAGTGTGTTCCACTTGGTGACTTGTTTTATTTCTAATATCTTTTACTGACACTAGCCAAGGTCGAAATTTTGAGATATTCAGCTGCGGAAATTCGGCAGCCTTTCCTTTTGTGATTTCCAAAAAAGCTTTGGAAATTAATAGCACGTCCCATTCCTGTATACTTCTGCAGCTTAAATGCACTTTTTGAGAACTGTCACTGAATTTAAATAAATCGCTATACTTTTTTTCAAAGTCAGCCCGTAAGCATACAGTAGTGTTTTTTGGTGGCTCAATCCACTCCTTTGTGGTAATGACATTATAGCTATTAATATACATATCAATTAATCTTTTACGAATTTTATCGGAAACTCGAGAAACTTTTGTAAAATTTTCGTAGAGTTTATTTTCTTCCGCCCCCCCATTTGCCCTTTCAATAGCTGCCGCCATAAATTGCTGATAAGAATTATATAAAAAACTTGTAAGGTTCATATAAACACTTTTAAATGAAAGAAAACACACTTTTAAACAATCCAGAGCTCTGACAAGCAGGTTTCTACCTCGCTTGTTGAATTAATGAAAAGCCTTTCTCGAGCCTTAGTACTAAAAGGGTGTAAGCCACCTTAGCTCGCGATTTGGGGTCACAAAACAAAACATACTATGTTATACCTATAAACAAACTTTGGCGCGATAGAAGAATAACTTTTGTAGAAAAACGACCAAATTTTTTTTTTGTTCCCTCTTCAACAACCGAAATGGTTTAGCCTTATACTAGAGCAAAAATAAAAGGAAATTTTTTATGCCGGAAGGATATTTGCTTAAACTGCAAAGGAAGGATTACAGGTCCAAAATTCCTAGAAACGATTAAATGGAGTATTTGGATGGTTTCTTAAGTCCCAAGTCCCTCTTACCTTAATGAATAAAAATGGGTAAAGAATGAAATTATACTACTTACTTCATTTAAAAATTAAATTTTATTTTGATTGCAGCCAAAATCTTTTCTCTTTAACAAAATAAAAATTAAACGGCATTATCAAGTAGTAGAATTAGTGAGACAACTGCAACAGAATATGTAAGGCCACAATACTTCGTAGCGTAAGATTCAAGTAAATTTTTTTTAAAGCTGTTAACAATCCAATTTTCTCCCTGTAAAAAAAAAATTTGAATGCATTATTAAAAAACTTATTATAAAGTCAAATCATTGATTGTAGATACCTGGATATCAAGACCAAAATTTTTTTCTCCTTCTTCGTGCGCTATATATAACCTTATTAATGCTTCCTCAGGATCCCTATAAATGTTTTCGGCTAATGATCTTGGAAAAATTTCCAATGCCCTGGCAAATTTTTGTATGGCTAACTGCAAATTTTTTGATGGCTGATCCACAAGAGAAAATGATGTTATTGCCCTGGCCAATTCTACTTCTGTTGCACCGGCTCCAGGAACAAATGTATGAACCTAAATAAAAACATTTTTAATTAGATTTAAATTTCATAAAAATACTTATCCTCCCTTAGGCAATGATGCATAGAAAACTATTAATCTTTAGAAATCTAACAGCTTTTTCTAGACATTCTCATTCTCAGAGGGACTTTGCAACAAAAAACAAAACAATTTACATATTTAGAATAAATTGAATCATAAATTACAATTCATTTTTATTTATTTTTTGAATTGTAAGATAGGTTTAAATTTTAATGCTACTACTAAAATGACTTACTTCAACACTATGAGGACTGTTGTCAAAACCATCATGTGCAATATTTTTAACAACAATGGTTTTAATCTCTGAATTTTGGTTTCTAAATTGAAATACTGCTACCGATTCGTTTCCTACTTTATCCAGGATTAAAGACTCTGCTGTACCTAATTGCACTTCATCAGGCATTTCACCAATAAGTGCAGCCTCAGCACCACATGCTTTACAAAGCCTGTGTACATCAACAATGCTCTCAAGACCCACTGCTGCTATATGACATTTTTCCAAGAGCTGAAGAGCATAATTATCAAATTTACCCAGTGATACAACGACATCAACTTCATAATCTTGAAAAATTGTTGCAAACAATTCAACATAACAAGCCTTTCTAAGATCAAACTCGTTTTCTTCAAAGCATCCAGCATCTTTTACTAACTTGTAAAACTGATGCTCATCTAAAGAACATGCATAAACCATAATGTTACATTTTCTTCCCAATGCTGAATATCTGAATCTGCTTTGACTTGCAGTTTTAAAAAGCTCTTGTTGATCCACATCCGAATTTTTTTTTGGCAAAGAATTATGACTTGTTGAATTAAAAGTTTTATTAGAGTCCAAACAATTTGGCTCATACAGCTCAGATGCAAATGAATTGTAATTATTGTTCTGGATATTACTTTTAATTTCACTTTCATTATTTTTTTTTTCACAACACAATGTATCCAACACTTTCAAAGCTTTATCTAAAGCTACATTATACCCTTGTCTTATTTCGCTGCTGGCTATCCCCATTTTTAAAAGTTCTTCAGTTGCTTCTAATAAAGCTCCAGACAATGTAATAAAAAAGTTAGATCCGCCTTTTACTTGTTCCTCTTGCATCTGTGCTACTTCAATCAATATTTTAATTGCAGGATTATCTGGCATCAATTCTGGTACTAGTGCAATTTGTCCTGAACTAGACATTTTATGAATATGCTCAATAACCATTTTATTTAATGCAGTAGGGCTGTACACTGTTAAAACAGCTTCAGCAAATTTTATACTAGCAGATAGATTACTCATGGCTAATTTCTTTGATTTCAGACCAAAAAAACCCTAGAATAAAAAATATGGATAAGTATCTGTCGATAATGATCCACCTTTTCTGTGAGTAGGAAATAAGTAGTTTTTCCTATCTAAATATACGCAAGGAAAAATATCAAAATCAGTCACGGAAATGGCTTGCGGGCCTCAAATGGTCGACTTGCAATACGCCACCTCCATACCTGATATGTAACATACTACTATTTATAAATTTAAGATAACAAAAAAGTCAAGATCCTTGAATACTTTAAAACTGTTTTAGCCTGGTTGCAATCGAAATTGCTGGAAGTAATCATTCCAGCAACTTCATTTTTTTTTTACAAACTTCACAATAACTGTTATTCACAACTTTGTCTAACACTATCAAGGTGTGCAAAAATCAAACTTTCAAATTTATCCTACCGTAAAAATGAGACATATTCCTTTAAACCACTGACGGATAACTGACGGTACGTGTATAAATACCAAGCCATGCATTTCTAATATGGCTTAAATAGTTCAAATGACGCTGACACACTATGTTAATTATCGAAAAAATGTTTCATTCCATAAAATGTTTTTTATTTGTTTTTTTCAAACAATAGACGATTTCGGAGATTACGTCACGCCGCTGAATTATGGGTAAAACTTTTGTCTTCTGGTCAGCGGGGACAAACAAACCCGAACAAACCGAAGAAATGGCCGGGTCTAATGTAAAGTAATTCGATTTTTCACTTATTAGTCATATTTCTAAGCATCTAAAAACATTTTACGATCTGTATTTCATTTTTAACAGTATATTAAAGATGGGCGATATTGTAACAACGCATGTTATGACGTATTATCCTTTTTTTTTATCGCTATAGATTTGCGAAGACTATGTTTTAATACCAGGGGTTCCTTTGCAGATACCATATTACAAAAAATTTCATGTAATTTTTATAAATTTTTACCGTATTTAATATTTATGCAATAAATTTAGATTGATCTTAAATTTTGTTTTAACTAAGTTTCGTTTCAATTTACAGAAATTTTAAATGTTGAATTTTAACATGAAAGTGTGCCATAAAAAAAATGCTGCAGCATTTAGTATTTCTGATTTGTCCATTAAATATATAGTTATACATGTGTAACTATATATTTAATGATTTGTCCTTTTTTTTGGAAGAGTGATTAAGTGCTTATCTATCCCCCCAACGAAAATCCATGACTTGTAGTGAAAATAAATTTGTCACAATTTTATTCACATGTTCAATTTTGAAATAGTGCAAGATGTCTTTGTTTAAAATGGAATGTAAATGTGATTGTATATGAAAATAAGATTTCAAATTTATTTGTTCAAAAAGTTATTATAATAAAATAATTAAGCCAAACAACTAATGAATTGTCCATCATATCTGTTCATGCTTTACAAAAAAAAATCTACATAAAACATTTTGCATAAAACGTGGTCATAGAATTTTATAACTAAACCATACTTCAATTTCATTAAAGTTTAAAACTAGCCTTTAATTAATTCATTATGGAAATTGGCAAAAAAACAAAATATGCATCCAATCTGGAATATCTGTGGCAGAACTGTAAGAGGTAAGGCTCCCTTGGGAAAATATGTGAAACTCTTTCATCCTTCTCACCCTATGCTCTACAAAAATCTTAACCTTTGCAAGTTCGTTCATTAAGATTTCTTCTTAAAGAGTAAATCTGTCATGATATTTCAAAAATGGTTTTTTGCTTGAATGCTTTTCTTTTGATCTTTTTAACACACCAGAGAGCAACCATCTCAAAGGATGGTATAATAGCTTTATTATCCTCCGAATTCAAATTCTTAACTTAATCCAGCTTAGATGCCATTTAAAGTACTTTTGCAATGAAATGCTCAACCTAAAATACAAGAAATGTTGAAGAAAGAAATGTAAACAAATCTTTAAACATTTTAGCGTTAGATGGCGGTCAGTCGACTGTATTCGCGGATAAAAAGCATCAATTATACAGAAAACCAACATATTTTATTCACTTTGAAACAATACTGCTATAATGTCCCAAAACTTTCAAAATGAAAGCTAATAAGTATTTCAAATTAAACTACTTGAAGGAAAAAAAAAAACATAAAAATGGCGCCTTTTAAATTCGTCGTTGCAGCAGAAAAAAAAATGAAAATCTAGTCCCACTGTTTTTTCCTGACCAGAAGTCGGAAAATTGATCTTTTATTTTTTCAATTTTGAAAATAAAATACGATTTATCGTGTTATAAAACATATCGCAAACAGATAATGTAATTTTATAGGTTTCAAAGTTCGTTTCTCTGGATGTGTCGGTTTTTTATTTTTCCTAATTACCTTAGGAAATGATCATTTTGAGGTTAGGTATTCATAATTTGAATTCTTCAAATTTTTTTTAGATACAATTATTTTTCAAATCTGAATAAGCCTTGCCTATCATAATTCTTGCGCTGGTTTGCCTTGTAATGTACCAAAACTAAATTTTTTTTTTGTAGACTATGGACATTGCTTCAGAGGGAACAGAGTGGAATAATTTGTTCCTAAGCGTCATAAATCCGTTTGAGGGGGAAAGTAAAGACAGTCAGAGGGAGGATAATAAATCGATTGATGACAGTGTGACAATATCACCTAGAAAGAAAAAAAGAAAACGAAATAAAAAAATGAAACCACTGATAAAAGTTCGACCAAATTACTTCCTAGGGTTCCGAGTTTATAACCCTGCCATACATCACAAAGTAAAAAACTTTCAATTAGAGCTGATTAAAAACAAACCTGATTTATATCCCACTTTAATTAAAATTGCAACTTTGCATATAACGTTAGCTGTTACTCATCTGGCAAACATAAATGAGATTGAAATTGTTAAGAGATCACTGCAAGAATGGGGGGATAAAAATGCTGAAAGAATGATTGAAAAACCAATAAACTTGAATTTTAAAGGGGTCAAAACTTTTAGTGGAAGGGTTGCTTATTTAAATTTGGAGCAGTGTGAGAATTATGATAGGTTATGTGACTTGGCTTCTGAAATGAAAAATATGTTACAAATAGCAGGCTTCCCAGATAATTCAAAAGAAGAAAAGTTTGTGCCACATTTAACAATACTCAAAGTGAGGGACAGCAGACTTGTTAAAAAAGAAATAAAGAAAGACTTTGAAATGTTAAAGCAATGTGATGAACATTTTGGAATTCAGCTGGTCAGTCATGTGCAGTTGTTATCAATGAATGATCCAAAAGACCAAACTGGATATTACAAATGCTTGTGCCAAGTTGATGCTTGTGATTCACCAATTTTGGATTTAGACCATAGTGATTGTTGTAAACCCATACCAAAACCTGAGCAATAAGCAGACGGTCGGCTTGCGGCCTACAAAAAAATGGGAGTCATTAGCAATTTAGGGAAATTAAAATTTTGCAAACGAATAGGATTAATCGCGCTCCGTTACTCTACGGAACCCAAGCCTCAGCACATTAATTCGAAAATTTGCAATTATGTGATGCAAAAACAGGATTTAAGTCTGGTCTTGAAAAAGGAGAGCGAATTGCAGGCAGTCTTCAGGACCAAAAAGAAAATGTCCGCCGTGGATTTGGACTTATGCGTAAAAGTCAGCTCCTGTGATTTTAACGACGTTTTAGTTTTATTGAACAGTTTTGTTGCTTTCGATTACGAATACTGCATGAACTCATTGTTTTACAAAGTTTTTTTAGAGAATTTGAAAAAAGGAGTCCTGGAACAAGCGAAATGGGACCAGCTGATCCAGGTCGTTTATTATGTGGCTCATCACGGCACGTCCGAGGAGTCAAAACGTTTAATCATAAAATGTTTGAACTGTTTAGACGACCGATCGGAAGTTTCGGATGCTGAATACCGGGACATTTGCGTGGTGTCCGAAGCCGCGTTCAAAACGGACACCGTCATAGCATCTCCGAAAATTTTAAACAGGATGAAAGAAGTCTGCAAAAAAGATTTTTACAACCTTTCGGCGGATCCAATATGGTTGGGGATGTTGTTCAAAGGGTTTAGGATGGCCGGGACTCACGATTTCGAGTTTTTGCTAGAAATTACGGATATTTTAAAAAAATCCGAATTAACGGAAAATTTTGATTTGATGACCGCTAAGCAATTAATTAATTATTATTCGGATACTTTGGTCAAGGACGAAGTATTGTTGGATACGTTCATAAGGTCTTCGGCTAAGTATATTAGGAAATGGATGAGGGCCGACAAAAATAAAGCGGTAGGAACTAATGCGGAGAGGGTGAGGCCTCCGAGGATGAAGGATTTAGGAAGATTCTTGTACTCCTTGGTGACTCTCGATCATCCGATTGATTCGAGGCTTTTGGAGTCCGTGTTCGTACCTTGTTTTTTAAAACTACAAACCAAGACTTTTAATCAGCATGAATTGGATCCTTCGTATGCAAGAAATTGTCTAATTAGCTTTTGGTATATGGGTTACGATTTGGAGCGGATCGGAGACGTGTGCAAGAGCGCTGCAGAAAATATAGAAAGTAAGTGGAAAAAAAAGAATCGTTTGGTATTGTTATTTCTTGGGGCCATTGAAGTAAAATTAGTATGTGAGCACCTTAGGGGGAGGCGATCTTGGAAATACTTATTTTCGCTGACTTGGCCTGGGGGGCTGGTTGATGTATTTTTACAGCAGCAAAAAATATTTGATATCAAGAATGGAATTTTCGCTATTTTTGACCTCCTCTTTCCTCAGGGTGCTGACTTAATACTTGAATGGTTCCTTAAGAGCTCGACCTGTGCTCTGGTGGATTAGGTGTAACTTCCAAAGCAGACAATCTCCATGATATTTTTAATTTGAAGCCTGTACTTGCTTATCAATTAATTTAACACATTTCATTTTTTCTTTCAGATGAGCAAGTAAATCAAAGAAACGTCAACTTAGCCTTTAAACTGTTAGTAATTATAGCTTTACAGTATCCGGAATTATTAACCAAAAAATTAAAAGACATAAAAACTTTGTTGGCTCAAAAAAATGCGGAAGTGACGAAAGTTCCTGTTTACAACGAGGGTAGTTTGAAATTTTTGAAAAATTTAATAAGCAGACACAAAGACGATTTTAAAATATCCAAAATCGCGATTGAAAACCCTATCGAACCTTCATCAATTCAAGGATTGAGCATATTAGCAAATGGAGAAACTATCCATATTGACGTTATGGAAAAGGAATTTTGTCTCGCTTTAACGGAGACACCGAACGGGAATATGGGCTATAAAATTAGGTTGCTACCTTATGTTCCGAAAATAAACAGGCATATAATTGTAAGTATTCGGAAAACGTACCATTAATTTTCCAGCAGCTAAATTTCTATTTTTTTTTTTTTTTTTGTTTTAGATGCATCGAAATGAATTGTTGAAGCTAAAAGATTTTAATGATACAGAAGTTTATGATTATTTAAAAAGTACCATTTTTGAAACTCGTAGAACTAGAAGGCAATTACTTTCATAAGAAAAATATAGTTTTTGAAGAATTGTTAAGAGATTTTTATTTTTTTTAAACTTACTCTGATCAAAAAATCAAAAAAAGAAATTTTTCCTATCATTTATTTATCGACAATAACATAAACAAAAAAATATTTATTTCACACTACATTCATTATCAAATTTAAATATATAACGAGCCATCGGCCGGACCTAAGTATCTCAAAGAAATTAATATCACATCAATTAACGTCCACACACCCAAACCTCCAAAACTGAATAGTTTACCAATTCCTTCTTGCCAATGGCCTAAGTAAAACCTGTCAGCTCCAAAACCACCTAATGTTACACTTAAAATGACAGCTGTAGACCATCTATATCCACCTGTCCAGTTGCACGGTAAATTCTTTTTAAATGTCCTTCTCCCTAAACATATTATATCATCTTTCACTGAACAATTTGTCCTGTAATATACTTTTGGTGCTGCAACAGTATTGCAGTTTGCTTTTTGCACACATGTATGCTCCCAGTGATCAGTTTGGTAACAATATCTACAGATCATTTCCCTTGGGAACTGCCTCTCCCCAGTGCATTTTAAGCTAGCAGATGCTGGGCTGCAGGTAACATTTAATTTAGCCCCATAGACACAAGAAGAATTAAATTCACATTTCAAGCAAGGAGCTGGTAATTCCTTGCAAGGTTGATTTGTTGGGCAATTTGCAAGATTTAAATTGTCTGGTATTGGGGGTTGTGTTGCTCCTTCTGTTTGATTGTTTGACTTCAGCATTGTTTTTTCCAAGTTATCTTCATCTGCAAAAAAGAAAAAGAAAAAAAAAATATGATCACATGACATAATCCTACTTAATCATTTGTAAAGTTGACGTTATCAAACTGTTAAGTAGCTCATTAGGTAAAGGAAAACAGGACGAGGAATACGTGCTTTATTTAGTTTTTAACATAAAATAATTTTCTGAAAAAATTTTTAGAGGTTATGAAATTTTTGAAATAGTTGAAGTAACGGTTTGTGTTATTTTACGTACTCGGTTGGGTGTGCTGGATGCAGTTCGATAAAATTATCAAGCACAGGAATACAACGACGTCTAAAAAATACCGCCTGGTCCACGGCATCTTCCTCTAATTGCTAAAAACATTTAAAAAACATAACTCCACAACGTCCATATTCGATTTCGTGATAAGGGACAAAACGACAACCGTTCCAAAACAAAAAACTCTAAGACCGACGAAGACCGACAATATTCCTGGCTGAAAATCCCTATCTAAACAATACCAACTATCGGAACCAAAATCCCCTAAATCTATAACCTTATCACAAAAAACTCCCTAAATTTTTTTAAATTGAAGAAATCTTCCCACAAAATGAGTGATAACGAACAAGTTAAAGTAGTTGTCACCGGTTTTGGACCCTTTGTGGGGCACGATGTGAATGCCAGCTGGGAAACCGCTAAAGCTTTGAATAGTTTAAATTTAGAATCGTCAGGTATTAATTTAATTATAAAAGAAATCCCTGTGGCTTATGATACTGTGGTTAAGGAAATTCCTTCGTTATGGGACGAACATAAACCAGATGTAAGTTTACTTTAATTGAAGTAAATTAAAAAACATTTCATTGCCAATAATAATAATTTCTTTCTTTAACTAGCTTGTGGTTCATATAGGAGTTTCGGGCATTGCTACTGAATTAACCTTGGAAAAATTAGCACATAGATCTGGATATTGTAAATTGGATGTAAAAGGAAATACTCCTGTTTCTGGGTGCTGCTATGGAGAAGATGAATGCATTGTACCAGAGCTGGATATAGAAAAAATTTGTAAAGAAATAAATGATAAGAATGAGATAGTGAAAACATGTGTTTCGACTGATGCAGGAAGATATCTTTGTGAATTTACATTCTATGCATCTTTATGCATTAATCGTTCTAGGGTCATTTTTATACATGTGCCTCCTGTAGATAAACCATATTCAACAGAACAAATGGCAAAATGTGTCAGAGATATTATATTATTACTGGTGGAACAAATTAAATCTTTTCCCGTTTGTGAAGAAAAATAAAAAATTTATACAAGCTATTTTCAGTCACAAAACAGACCAATAAAGTCCTGAAAAATGAATAAAAGGCTCCCCTTCTATTTTTGAGAGAATTTTCCCTTCAAATTTAGCTCTTAAATAAAATTGTCACAAATATTGAAGTATTGAAAAAAATTGCTTACAGTATATTATTACAATATTTACAATATATATATATATTTTTTATTCATTGTTTTCCGTGTGAAATTTTGTTTTCATTGGAGTTATGTTATATTTAATGTCTCTACTGAAAGACCTTCTTAAAACCTGGGCAGCATGAGTCAACTGCAAAGCACAATCAGGATGAGCAGATCCAGGTAACAAAGTACATTCTCTTTCAAAAATAAACGCTAACCCGTCCAATAATTCGACAAAACCGAAACAAATTGCAGCTCTCCTGACTCGATTGAGTTCCTTATAAAATTGCTGAGTTTTCTCCGGTAATTTCCTAGCGTGTCTTAGAATTTTTTGAATGTCACTTTGCAGACCGGCTTGCCTAACCCACACCACAACATTCTGAGAATAACTCCTCTTTTCCGCCGGTTTAACCGGAAAGGACGGTGCGTTATCTCCGGTGCTTGGAATTCCTAAAGCGTTAAATTCCTCTATTGATCCTAAATAATTTAAATCTCCTAGCCAGGGAACTGCGTCAGATCCTGGTTCCAGAACCGTTAACATTAAATTGGATTTCTTTTTACTGTCGGCCCATGAATACATGATTCCGAACCATTCTTCCCCGATCGAGCAAAGGGCTGCCATATTTTCTACTTTTAAGGCTCCGTGGAGCAAAACGCAAAAGGAGGGGATTTTCCCTTCGTCAACTGTTTCCTCGTCTGAGTCGACTTCAAATTTTATCCTATTGTTTTCCTGTTTGCCGGACGACTGAGGGATTATTAAATGGCGAGAAACGGCCATGGGGCTTCCGACATCTGCAATGTCGATAAAGCCGCATATTTCTATAGTGTCCGAAAACGTTTTTGTTACACTTTCAAAGTCATTAATTTTTGTGTAAGGTTGAGGAATTGGGGATAGACTAATTTTAGCGGTTAAATTACCACATTTTAAATTCCCATAAAAGGCAGAAAAGTTTGTTTCACATAGCTTTTGAAACATTGCTTGAATACTTTTAAAGGTGACAGGTCCTGGTTCCGGGGTAAGAACTAAACCACTTTCGCTTCCTGCGAGTTCCACCATTCTAAAAATTGGAAAAAAGAAATTCAGTATAAAAATAATATCAATCTTTCTCAAATTACATACCTTTGAAAAATTGGAATCCCAGATGTCCCTCCAGCAGTTTGAGGTGGGGATATACACATGACATGCAATTTCCCAGGGTAAGGAAAAGGCAATGGGAACTGAGCATTCCTATGATTTATATTATTCAAACTCTGCTTTAAATTAGACTGGCCAATACTAACACTTCCATCTGTGACTAGAATAACTTGGCAAGGTATAGAAGTACCCCAATCTGCTAAAATTAATGAATTAACCCCACACAATCCTGTTTCAATACATGTCTTGTCATGTTCTTCTATTTTCGATAATTTAGCCCGGATCGATTCGAAATCTCTTGTGAACGGTGAGAGGACTTCAAAGGTAGACGAGAACGAAACCTAAAAGGCAATCACAATTATTTTTTTTGAAAAACAAGGAATGCACTCCATACTTACTAGTGACACAAATTCTAATTTCAAGTGAGTGGATAAGTAGTCTAGCATAAAATTAATGCCATGAGTGGCAAGCTGAAGTATTGTACAAGCATCTCCTGTTTCTGACTGGGCGACCGGTCTAATCATTGATAGAGAAACATCTAATAATATTACGGTCGGCATTTTAAAATAGAAACATAACCTCAAAAGAATACAAATAAAATAATATAAACAAAAAAAGGCATCCCGGCAAATAATTTTTTTTGCGTTGGTAGCACTGTTTTTGAGACCCTATGTAAAGAACTACGACAGATGGCATCATATATGTATTATTCCTTGCAAGCTAAGTACTAAAAATTACTGCCATTTTGAGTCATTGACGCATTTCTTTATTTTTAGGGTTTGTGTTTTATTTAGGGGTTAGAAAGTTCTTCGTGACCGGTTTTTCTGGAAAAATAAGTTCGGAAAATCATTTTTGAATGTTTTTCGTATGACAACAGAAAGGTAACAAGATTATTCACGGCCCAAAATTTTATAATTTGCATTTGTTTTTTTTACATTTTGCAGGGAACTTTTCTTAAAATGTACGAAGAAGATTCCGACGAGGATATATTTGTAATAAAACACTACAAACCGGTTAACAAAGCAATCACTGTAACGAAGGCAGCCGAAATTAAAGAAAAAGTTTTAAATAAATTTAAGCAAGAGGATGAGATTATTTTTATTGATGATTCTCCTGAATTTGTTGAATCTGCAGAGGTAGAAAGTGCTAAAGAAAAAAAGTCTTCAGAGGAAACTGAAATTCCTGAAACTTCAAAAGATAAACCAGCAGAAAAAAATGATAGTTTAAAAGGTCTGGAAGATGAACCACATGCTGATGTTAATGAAACATGTGAAAGCTTTGGTGATAAGCTATTGGAAATAAATAAAGTGTTGGATGATACGAAGGATAAACCATCAGAGATAAATAAAAATGTGGATAATATATACAATGACAGAGCATCGATCAAACAAAGTTTGGAAAATTCAAAAGAAGAACCACTGGAGATTAAAAAAGTATTGGAAACTTCAGAACCTGAGACCCATAACTTATCTGAAAATAACAAGTCATTAGATATAACCTTAGAATCAAGCATAACAAATTCTGAAGTAAAAGAAAATGTTCAGATAACTCCTCAGAGAAAGAGACCTAGGAGCAGAAGTAGAAGTAGAAGTAAATCCAATACTCCAAAGAAAAAAATTGATGAATACTTCACACCTACGAAATCTCCAAACAAGACTAAATCTCCTAAAAAAAAGAAATCTATGTCTCCTAATAATAATGAACTACATGCACATGAATCACCTTCAACAAAAAGAAGGAAATCAACACCTCCGAAAATCAAAGTTGAAGAGAATGTACGTCTCTCACCATCCATTAAGAAAAATATCAATCGCTTCAGTTTAAATTTTGAGGCTAGCACATCTACTGATTCATTACTGAGCAAAGTCAAAAGAAGCATTGATAGGCCTACCAGTGAGCCGGTGTTAACTGGAAAATCTGAAAGCAGCTCAACAATGTGCCATTTATTTCAAAAAATAGTTCATGACGAAATGGAAAAGCAGTTAATATTAGAGGAAATGACTGTATCCAGTGGAGAAACATTTGAAAGACTTATAGCAGAAGATGAATTGGAAATAGTTGAAAAATTTTTTAAATTGGATATGAGCAGTCAGCAGTTATTTGTTAGAATGTATTGTCGAGTACATAAATGGCATAGGTTAAGTGACATAAAATATGAAGATATAGGACTTAATTTAATGGATGTCTATAATTCATTAAAGGTTGCTGATTTTTTTGATACCAACATAAATGAAATGAATTTAAAAACTCAGCTCGAATTGTTTAAGGTGGGCGAACTGAATTTTTTATGCAGAAATTTTAACGTGATTCTTCCTCCTTCTGCAAAGAAGGATAAAATAATAGAAACTATTATCACTGATAGTAGAAGACAGTTAAGTGCTTTTGACATGATGCAGAAATCCAAGATGAACTCCAGGCAGGAACTCCTGAAAAGGGAAATCGCCAAAACATTAAAAGACTGTTTCAGATTGAACGAAAAAGTCGTTACTGTCTTTAATAGAATCGTTTTATTATTTTCGTTGGTTCACGATGTAGAGGACCACAATAAAAGAGTTTCCGAAACGATATTTTTGTTATTTAAAGAATATGCAGGGCATGAAAAACATTTTAAATTCCAATTAACGCCCAGTGTTATATTTAAAACTAGGAACGATTTTTTGAGGTACGAAAAAGCGGTACGAGATAAGCAGGATTTGGACGATGCAGTATCGAACAAGAATTTCGAAGCATTCAACGATTTGGCAAAGAAAGCGAAGGCGGAATTTGGAAATTTATTAAAGGATGAAGAGTAAGTTGCCTTAACATGATGAGTTGTGAGGAGTCTCCTCTAGATTTTCCAAGATTTTGAAATGAATTTTTTTTTTAGTTACATCTCCAGGTTTAGCACTCTCCCCTCGTTTTTAAAACGATTCAGCGCCGGATCCGTTTACGCCCGAATGCTAACAACCTATCTCGAGAAATTCAAAAACAAAGCCTCCAAGCCCGACCAGATCGAGACAGCGAGTATGCTGTTAGACCAAAACCTTTTCAACGTGAGCAAAAAAGGGAAATGGTACGAGCTACTATCTATGGCGTACGAGTCGACAGGAAGGCAGGATTTGTCCGCCAAAATCCTCTTGGTAGGAACCGACGACATTCTAGTTAACGAAGTTCAGAAATTGACCCTTCGACTGCGGGGTCAAACTCTTCTCAAGAAGAAAACCAACGGGATCAAAGACGAACAGCTTAGGGAGAGGTTGGACGACGTTTCGACGATTTGTAACGTGCAAGAGCCACCCTCCATTGAAATAAAAGGAAAAGCGGCGATGGACGGGGTAGCGGGCTATAAAAGCGTTTACGTTGTAGAAAATGAACACGGCCAGAAATCGTATTCTAGCGTAGAGGAACAAGCGATCTATTATTACAAAAAAAATGAGGGATTTTCGAATGGTAAGTTTAAGGAAAAAAGTGCAGGTAAATTAACGTATAAATATACGATGAATTTACTTATAAATGTATGCCTTTCACGTTTAATTACACGGATTAATTTACGGATAGAGATACAGACTTTACGTATAATTATACGGATAGATTTACATGTATATATGCGGATTAATTGATGCGATTCTATATAATATACGGATAAATTTATGTATACGCGGATTTTAAATATGAAATGTACGCACTCATAATGTTTTTTCCGTATAGATATACGTAAATCATGCACTTTGATTCTTCATTAATTGTACATGAGGCAGACTCCAAACTCATCGAAGTTGATAGTGAGTGTCGTCTGCTATAACGGTCATATTGTTGTCCAATCCGGTCCAATCAGTTTGGAAGTAGACAAAGTTCTTATTCGACGACAACAATGTGACCGTTATGGCAGGTGATATTCACCAGCGACCCAAGTGGGTGGATTTTGCGCCTGTCTCCCTCATTCTATAAAATCTAACAATTTTCATTTTTTACGTTTCAGGGATGCATGTTGAAGGGGCGGTTATACAGACTATTTTTTTGTTACTATTTTTTGACATCATCTATCAGGTATCTCCTCCAGGAGTTTTTCAAAGTCCTTATCAAGCAGCTCCCCTGGATTTGTATTCGAAATTATTTTACGAAAACAGGAAGGATGCGATTGATACCAGATTGATCGACATGATCTCTTGGTCACAGGAGGAACTGATGCAAAGGATCCGTTTAGTTTATTATGATAATTTTAATGTAAATTGCGTCGTGTCTTGGAATGATGACTTGAAACCGGAATTATATTGTGTAAGTTTTTTTTTTTTTTTTTTTTTTTTTGATTAAAACTGCAACAGAAAATAATACCTTTTGTTGTTTTAGGATATTATTCAGTGTATCGGCGTAGAGCGCCTTGTTCCCATAATGCGACGCCTAGTCGAAAATTTTAGAGTGGTCAGGGCTGGTTTCCCTGATTTAACTCTTTGGAATCCCGCCACTAAAAAAATTAAATTCGTAGAAGTGAAAAGCCCGAATGATAGGTTGTCGTCTGGGCAAAGGGTTTGGCTCAATTTTTTACGGACTATAGATGTCAATTGTGAAGTCTGCAACGTCAAAAGTAAGTGTTTGCCAGGATGAAGCTTTTCGGGTCTTGAGGAATATGTGGGGGACCGAGTTTACGCAATTAGCAGTAACGTGCCTATGCCATAATTTTGAGCTTTCAGAAAAATTAAGTTTTTGAATTTGAGCTTTAATAGTAAAGTTGTTGTATAAGCCTTGATAACTTGCACTGCCAGGAAAAGCTCAAATTTTCTTAAAAGGCATACTTGTATTACGTATCGCCTGAAGAGGGGAGGGGGTCGCAATGCCTCGGAATTAATGTTAAAACTTTTTCTATTTCCATTCGTGCTAAGTCCGTTCCGATTTTTTCTAAATTTTAATTAATAATATTAATACTGCATTTCTTTTTTTTGTTTCAGATGTCGGAGGAAGAAAAATAAGAAACTGACATTAAAAACGTTTTACCGGTATTAGAAATACAAAGGAATTGTTCACTTTGTGCTCTTCCATAACCCGAAAGCAAACTTGTATTGCATGGTACTTAGGCTTTTTTTAGCGGGTTGGCTTTTTCAGGTATGTCTGCGGTACAAAGAATTCATAAAACCTAATGATCCCATCCAACCTAATGGGATCACTAGCCAGGAAATCAGGGCTTCCTCTTTTTCGTTGGGGTGGAATCACCGAATTCTTTCCAAATTCACTGTAACATATAATAAATGAAACATAAAAGAAATCGGTCGATTTCTAGAAAAATTAAATCGAATTAAAATCAGTGCATTTCACTTTACAAGACTTCGTAAGGCTTCTTTTAATTTTTAAAATTTCTGGCACCTTTTCGGGAGCATTAGAAAATAACTTAAGAAGTCATTCAGATATTCCAGCAGCACCTGAAGGCTGGGGAAGGTTTTTCAATATTTTTTCATTCGCCAATTTCTTCTGATCAAGGGGCAGAGGGGGTTTGAAAACTGCCAAAATCATGCTGACGTTGTATTTGAATGGCCTTTGGCAAGAGGTCCAATAAACTGTAAAAAATTTTTTTTAGAAGGGGTGGCCATTGTTTGTTAGTCTTACAAAAGAAAATAGTCGTTAAGACTACTTTTGACTTCGATTTGTGTTAGTGATGGCATCATATAATCAATTTACAACAGTGAAATTACATGAATGCCAAACATTTAAACGGCGAAGTCGATTGACCGACAGAGTCCTATTGCCAAGTTTTGATTCAGTGATACTAGTCAAAAAAAATGTAATATTAGGTTTTCAAAATTTTTAGGATTTGACACTGTCTGACAATTACTTTACTTTGTCATTTTTCGGTTTGAGATTCTTTAAAATAAAATACATCTGTTTACGTGAAGGTTTACACACGGCCTATTTACCTTTGTAAAATTTTGTAAATATTAATTAAAATTTTTGTAAATAAGAAATTAAAAAAGGAGTATATAAGCCGTAACACTAACAGTATTTAAACCTTAATGTAAACTGGTAAAGACAAAGAAGCAGGGGTCAGAGATATTTGATTACGGCTTACGATGGGAGGAGGTTGTTCATAGAAAAAAAAAATTTAGTTATTGATATATGGTGAATGCTGGCAACGCCGAATTCAACAAAGAAAAAAAAATCTGCACACGTTTTGTACTCTTGAACTATATATGCGGCAGGAACTGCACTTAGGGATAAATTCAGTTTTTTAGCTGGACAAAAATCAATCCGACGAGTGTGTAAAACCCAAAGAAAAGATGAAAGTGTTGAAAGCGATGGTATTTTGTTCACTTCAAATCCTGCTGCTAACTTTAAAAAAACTTAGAATGGCATTCTCAATTGGCGTGACAGATGTTCGATTTTTGAACTTAATGAACAATTCTTTCAATGTGTTTCCAAGACAGATGATTACAAATTTGAGACTTACGAATTATCTTGCCATTTATCGCCGTCAACTTAAATTGTTAAGTCTGAGATTTTTTATTAAATTGTGACTAATGTTGGTGGTCAAAATTTATTTTATTTTAAGTAGAAGGTCCTTGTTGCATAAATTTTTTTTAATTTGCCATTCTCAATTTTTTTAAAGGTAGCAGAAGGTTTAAAAAAACGACAAAATTATATTGCTTTTTACAGCAATAGGAGGGGGGAAAGAGTCCATAATATTCTTACTCAGCGTTAAATCTCCATAAGAAAATGCGAACAGGGAGAAAGAGGGGTCAAATAATGCGTACTTTTGCCTATGTATTTTGAGTACAGCCCCGTAAGGGTGATCTGTCTCAATACAGACTGTCCTGTTGTTCAGAAATTTGATTCTTTTTGCATGAATTTTCTAACGTTAAAAAATGTACTATTAAGACTCAGGGATGAAATAAAAAAATTGATAAAATCGGCATTGTTTCAATTGTTATCTTATTTATTTAATTCATTTTTTTTTGTTTTCTTTGTTTGTGATAGGTTAACTCGATATTACTTATTTAAATTTGTAATTGCATTATATAATACTGCCTTACTTATATTTTAAATTAAACAAATTCCCTTCTAAAATTAAAGACAAAAAAAAAACATTCAAAACATACAAAAAAATTGTTCCAAATTAAAAATATTACTAGTACGTACCGGTACAATTTTTTTTTTTTTTTTAATTTTCGATTTTCAAAACAAACTTTTCGCGACTTTAGACGAATTTTTTCCGATTTTAATTTTTTTCGCGCTGTGAAATTTCACATTATCCTCGCTCAATTTTTTCTTAGGTCTCTGCTCGCTTTTTGTGAATCGCTCGTTAACTAATCTATCTTTCAGTACGGATTTCACCAGAGGGACATCCTCCAAACTTGATACGCTGCTGCTGTCCGTTATGTCCGTCATTTTCACAGCATCGTAAACGTCTTCAAATTTCAAATTCTGAGGAAGGGCCTCCTCCTTCACGAAGCAATCCGAATCCGCTCCCCGCTTCGTTATCAAATCTTTTTTTCCTTCAACTCCGTAATATTTCGTGATTTTGGAGTCGTTGATCCCGTATGACATTTGCAAATATTTTTTCAAAGGGGTCAAAAGGTACAGGCCGTAATACCGCCGGACGAAATCTTCTTTTTCCGGTTCCTCAGGTACGGAAACTACGGATTTAACGTGATCGATCTGACGGAGCAAATACAAAATTTCGTCCTGATACTTGTAAGTGAAAAAAGCGAGGTGATCGACCAAATACAATTTTTCGGTTGCGGTCGTGGAGGACTCCGGTTTTAATTCGTTCAAAATCGATTCGGTTAATCGCCTCCGTTTGGTTTCGTCTTCCCTGTGAAGAACGTACAATAAATTACAACGTGATTCCAATCTCCCGTTTTGCTCCCGGTAGCCGCGGGCGTGTTCCCGCCCGGAGACTTTCAAAAGTAATTTCTGAGACATGATCATCCCCTTCTGAGGAGACCGGGAAAAATCCCAACGTTTGCTCGTGTGCTTTAGGAGTTCCGCCCCGATTTTATTTATTGCTGGGATCGGGTCCGCGGACATGGTGACCACGTAGGGGACGAATTTCGAATCTATGGACAAACCGGATTTCAATATGTAACTCACGAGCAAACAGGACGTGTGTCGGATTTCGAAATTCGGAGCCAGGACGCACTCCAGGATGTCGTCCGAGTATTTCTGGATGACTTCCGAAATTATTTCACCGTCCCCGGCGTTGGCGTTCTTCAAACACGATAAAATGTTGTGGAGAACCGCTTGGGTTAGGACGTATTTTTTTTTGCATTTTAAATATTTCGATATGGTCTCCTGGAGCTTTTCGTTCCGCATAATTAGCTTATGCTCCATGCTTAAATAGCAAACGGCATGGAGGGCGGTTAAACAAAATTTCGGATCGTCCAATAATTTTTCGAGGATCGGCCCGAAGTCCGGTTCCAATTCGATGTGAAGGTAAATCGTTATGCAAATCGCTCGGTTTAACGCCTTTTCGTTCTCGTATTTTCCGTTTTTTAAATACTCCTTGAGGACCTCTAAATTCGGATCGAACAACCGCTCTCTCATGAAATTTTCATCTCCGAACTGGGACAAATTTTTGAGCAACTTTAAAACCGAAACTAAAAACCCCGTGGAGTAACTCAAAGATTCAGATCCCGTTAGCTTATCTATTAATTTATCTATCAACATGATTAAAACTAAAACGTCAGGAGCAACCATTTCCGGTAAAATGTAATTAATGGTTTCGGCTGTTAAAATCTCGACTGCGAAATCTTGCGAATATTTCGCTTCGTTTAACGGCTCAGCGAGCTTCCCGACGTATTTCGTCAAAACTTTGGGGTAAACGGTCCCGATCACCGAAAACATTTTCAAGGTCGATAATTTTTTTCCTTCCTCTTTCATTTTACCCAGGAAAATCTCGACTAGTTTTTCAGTAGTTTCGGTCGCTTCCGTTTCCGGTTGCGTTTGAGTTTCTTCCGTGACTTTCGCGATTTTCGGTTTCAACTTCCCTTCCAACAGCGCTCGTAAATATTTCAAAGCGTTCGGTATTTCCACAATCTCCAACAGCAAATCCGCGTTTGTTTCTTCCAGGAGGATCTTCTCGCAAAATCCGATCGCTTCTTTCTGAACGCTCAAATCCTCGTCTTGTATCATCGTCAGGATTTTGTAGCACATTTCCTTGGCGTGGGGGACATCCTTGCTTATTAAATTTTGTACTGCAGAGATGCAAGCCTTCCTAACGATGACGGATTCATCGTTTAACAATCTTACAAAATACCCGCTGTACTCCTTGGCTTTCTCCAAATTATTCGCCAAAAATTTTCCGAGTAGACGGCAAATGGCTTCCCGCCCCACTGCGGAACTCGCGGATAAGCACTCGCTCATAGTTTTGGAAACCGTATTTTTCGAGAGCAAATTTTCGTCTAAATTTATGAGTTCTGCTAGGCACTGGGCTCCGACTCCTTTCACTTTTTTATTCTGATCGTAGCATGCGTGTAAAATATAATTCAGAAAAATATGAAAATCGGCGTAATTAAATCTTTTGGTATCGACGTAATAAGCTAGCGCCCTCGCTTCTTCCTCGCTGACTTTTTTGTTAATCAAATTTGATCTCTGGCACAAATTTAGCACAAAATCTTTTTTCTCCTCGTAATTCTCTCCTCTCCTCACATTTTCAAACCACTCGACTTGATACACAAATTTACAATTTTCATTTTTCAGACTCAAAATCAGCAAAATCTGGGCAATTTCCAAACTGTTAAACTCTTCCATCCCTTCAAACTCCTTCAAAATTTCTTCCGCTTTCCCATGGAATTCTTTCATAGCCTTTATCAATCCCACTGCAATTTTGTTAATCAGCTTAATTGAAAAGACTCTCATCAAGACATCATTTGATACATTCCCTTTTGCTATTTCAGTCAAAGGTTTAGCAATCACCTGCAGTATGATTTTCCCAGCAGGCCATTCTGGTTCATCGGATATTTCCATCAGCTCCCCCATAAAATATTCCAAAACCAAACGGTAACTCTTATAGTGCTCCACATCGCTTGCACATTTATTAACGAAAGTCACAGCAAACAGTCCACAAATTTTGAACAAATCTTCGTAAGTTTCTTTTAAAATCCCCTCACTAATTTTCTTCCCTTGCAATTTATTTCCTATACCTTGAATCAAATTCAGAATCAAAACAGTAAACATGCTTATGTTGCTAAATTCCCCAGCTACAAAATTTTTAACAAATTTAAAATTTTCTGGCAATCTTTTAATGGCACCGAAAATTTCATTTAATATGAATCTTGTAAATTCTTCCCTCTTTTCAAAAGCACTTTTCAGAATATGAATAACTGCCATTTGTAAATCATAAACAAAAACATGAAAAATAATTTTTACACAACTAATCAACAAAAACAAAAAATTGTTGCTGCTAAAATTCTTATTCTTATGAATTCCTCCAACTGCATCAAATTTTTAATTAAGAAATTGGTAAAAGCAGGAACAGAATTGGACCTCTTTTTAATGTTGCTTGATTTTTTGCTAAAATAAATAACAAGCTCTTCAAGCTGATTTTTGAAGTATGATAAAATGTCATTAATATAATCTTCCACATACAAAGCTGTTGGCATGTCTTCATTTGAATAAACAAGAAGAGAAACATACACCGAATGAGCTGTTACATCATCATGAATATTGTGATTTTTAATGTTTTCGTTCAATTTAGTTATTAAATTAAATACTTCATCAAAGGCAAGTGATTTCAATAAGTTGGTTGCTTTCAATTTTTTTACACAGTAAGTAATGGCCTCTAGTTTTGATATTGAAGCCCCTTCTTCCACAATTTTTTTGATTAAAGACAGGCATTTTCCAGGTATATCAGTTTCATTGAATTCATCAAATTCCAAATCGTCAAAGCAATATTTCTTAGCAACCTTGAGTTGTTCCAATAATGAAACACGACGTTTTCGTTTGGCAGATTCTGTCACTTTGGTTAAGGCCATTTCCTGAAAAAATATTTTCGAAACATTAGGAATCCTGGAAAATTACTGATGCACTTAAGCTCAGAACATAACAGCCATCCCGATTAAAACCATACCATGTTCACCACTTACGTATTATTCCGGTATATTATGAGCATTTAACTTAAATGTCAATAAATAATTAAATAAAAATCATTTTATTGGGAAATTTTAATCAAAATAATATTTATAACAAGTTTGTATTCGTAGAGATTCGATAATGTAAGGCGAACGACAAAGGAAGTTTAGATTTGACTCTATGTTTGCGCTAGTGCTATATTTTTCAAATGAACAAACATGGCGGCGTCTAGCTAGTGTCACAGATCCATTAAAAAAGGGATCCACCTCGACTCGTGTTTTAGCCTCAGCAAGCTAGTTTTCTGAGGTATTTTTATTAAAATTGATGCTTTGCAACATTTTAAACTTAAAATAACTTGAAAACATACGGAGAGCAATCGAGAAGTAAGATAGATTGTGATATTCAGAAATTAGGCGGGAAATAGATTCATCTGGTTCTTAAATCGACTGCTAGAGGGCTCCACGGTCGGCTTCTCGATATGCAGGGGAAAAATAATTTTTTAAGTTGGCAGTAAGGATTTTTCTGTCAGTCTGGCCATACATGGTCGAAAACGACCGAAAACATTTTTTTTCAAAATTTTTGTGTGATAATGGTTTTATAAATTAAAGTGTATATTTTCTCGGTGATACCAGGACGTTCCAGGTTGGTACGATCATATCCCATTTTCTTTTAATCCCCTATTCCGGGATCAAGGAAGAATTCATTGAAAATTCGATATGTCACCGCCATTTGTTAGTCTCATGGTTGTAATGACAAGGGTGAGGCTTTTCGACCCGAAACTTAAGAATTTTTTTCTTTTTCTTGTTTTTCATGAGATTCACCTACGGTTTTTATAACGGGATTAACGTTACCGTATATCGAAGAAACGCTTTTTTACGTTCGTTAAAACGTATTCCGAATGGTTTTTTGATGAATGACAGTCTCGGTACGTTTGTTTACAATATTTTTGTTTTGATTAATGATGCATAGTTTTTTATGATCAGCTTAGCTGGATATTTATATTTTTAATGTTCTGTTGCGGATAAGGAATGGGGATTGTCACTGTATTGAGAGATAAGGATATTTATGATGGATTTTTGCTTTCCTTGTTTTGTTGGTTTGGATTTTTTTTAGTTAGCAGTATGATTTTTTTTTTCTTTTTGAAATGAAATGGATTGGGTTTGAGGATGAGTTGAAAAAGTGGATGTTTTAAGTTATAGTTCGTATTTTTAAAAAGAAGAGAAAAAAGTTGAAGGTTGAAAGTATTTTATATTTATAAAAATAACATTTTTCAGGGTTTTGAATTGTAATTCAGCGAAAACATGAAAGTCAGGTTTATAAATAGCATATTGTGTGCAATTCTGCTGAACCATAAATGAATAATGAAAGAATTTACTTTTTTAAATGATATTTTTGAATTGTTGAAAGGGTTTTATTTATTTGTAACAAAAAAAAACCATCTTGTCTATTTATTTTCTTATACGTTGAATCTAAGTAGGTCTGTTTTGCTAAGTAGGCCTATATTGTATTTATTTATTTATACTTAATGGTACAAAAGGGATGCCATTTGAAAATGTGATATCCTCTGAAGAAGACCCATCTTTGAAGTGAATCATGTATTTTTCCAGGACAGTAATGGGAAAACAGATTGAGGAATATAAAAACTTAAGTTGCCTTTAGTTGTTTAACCTCATATAGAGGTGGATCCTTTATTTATTTGAATTTTTATGTTTTGTAAAGTTGTATGAGCTTTTAAAGAACAGATGAAAGATGGCTTGAGAAAGCATGCAACTGATTTCCATTGCTTCGACTATTGATTACAGATAATTTCAGATTTGTATGACGATTGATCGTGCAGAAAAATATTATTGTAAAAATATTATTGTATTAAAATTAATTTTCATTAAGAAACTTTTAGATTCATATGGGGCAGTTTTCGAAACCATACTCTTTGCTTTTTTCTTTTTTTTTTCTTCTCCTTTCCAAAAAAAAAAAAAAAAAAGAAGAAGAAGAAAGAAAGCTGAAATAAATCAAAAATCTTTTATTTTTTTTTTTTTTTTTAAAATTGGGATTATCATCGAGGCCATTAAAAGACAAATATTAATAACGCGAATGTTGGGTGCAATGCGAGATAATAATTTATTTGGTGTTCAGCTGTCCATAAATCATTCAGGGAGTTAGGCTTGTCGGACATCGGTCCCAGTTTGTATCCTCATTTTACTTTTTATTTTTATTTTTTTTCTTATTTCAGAAAAAAAATAATAAAATAAAAAAAAAAAAAAAATAAAAAAAAAAAAAAAAAAAAATAATAATAATAATGTAATATGTCAAAGCTTATGGGTGCGGCAAAGATTTCTTTTAAAGTCACAAAATCTGATAAGACAGTTTTAACCCCAGCTAGAGCAATAAACTTTGCTTTCTCCTAATTCTTGAACTGAAGATCAACATTTTTTTTTTTTTTTTTTTTTTTCTAATCAATCGGAAAAAAATGAATCAAGGCTTAGTACAGATATAGTAATTATTTATTCTGATATTAATTTACAACAGTTCTGAATGAGGAATTGGTTCGGCTTGTTTTTTTATTTTGGTTCGCATTTAAAAAAAAAAAAAAAGCAGAGCTTCGAAAATTGTAATTAGGTACCGCTTGTGCAGAGATGATTCTGTTTTTCTTAAGTCAAAATCTGGTGTTTTTGGTTTAGTTTTTGTATTTGTTCTTGTTCGATCTAGATGAGACTAGGGATTACCCCGACCATCCATTCCGATGGAATACACTAAGAAAGCTTTCTTAGTGTAAAAACGTGGAAAATAATTTTTTGCTTTATTCCAGGTTATTCCCAACCTGGGGTCTCAAGTACTGGAATGAATATTTTTATAATTATAATAATTTTAAAAATAAGGTTTGAAGAGTTCAATGGAAAATACCGGAAAGGAAATTTAAAAATAAATTCCGTTATTTCCCAACCAGGTGTCTCAAAAACTGGAATAAACAATTTTTAATTAATCATTTTTTAAAATAAATTTGGAACAATAGAAGTAATGTAAATTACTGGAATACAAAAAATTTTGTCTTTGTGAAATTTTTTAAAATTGTACTAAACATGTATGGTTTAAACCGAAAAAGGAAAACAATTTAAAGGGTTTAATAATTGGCAATCAAACATCGACACTCAGGACACGTCACCGGCATTCTATCTATTGATTCGACGTCATCTGCAATTTTATAAAATTTAGGTTTAGTGATGACGTCATCCAAGCACTCGCGGCAATAAAGCAAATGCCCACATGGTACCGCGATGCGTGTTGGGGTATTACTAAAACAAATTAGACAGTGAGGATCGCCCTCATTCATTTTCGGATTACAAGGTTCTTGTATCTGAAGCGATAGTTTTAATAAATCTACTTGGCGACGCACTTCGTTTTGCGGCCAAATTACGTCCACTTTTGGGGTGACTGGTTGCACGTGCCACAAAGGCGAAATACCAGTGGAAAGGGAAGAAAGAAGGGGAACAACAAGACAGCGAGCAAGAAGAGGGAGAGGTCCAAGGGGACAACGAGGAGAAAGGAGGGGAAGAGGTCGACCTCCAGGTCGTGGAATACTTCGTGCATATCGTGGAGGGCCGCCTTTGTGGCACGTGCAACCAGTCACCCCAAAAGTGGACGTAATTTGGCCGCAAAACGAAGTGCGTCGCCAAGTAGATTTATTAAAACTATCGCTTCAGATACAAGAACCTTGTAATCCGAAAATGAATGAGGGCGATCCTCACTGTCTAATTTGTTTTAGTAATACCCCAACACGCATCGCGGTACCATGTGGGCATTTGCTTTATTGCCGCGAGTGCTTGGATGACGTCATCACTAAACCTAAATTTTATAAAATTGCAGATGACGTCGAATCAATAGATAGAATGCCGGTGACGTGTCCTGAGTATCGATGTTTGATTGCCAATTTTATTAAACCCTTTTAAATTGTTTTCCTTGTTTCGGTTTAAACCTTAATACATGTTTAGTACAATTTTAAAAAATTTCACAAAGACAAAATTTTTTGTATTCCAGTAATTTACATTACTTCTATTGTTCCAAATTTATTTTAAAAAATGATTAATTAAAAATTGTTTATTCCAGTTTTTGAGACACCTGGTTGGGAAATAACCGGAATTTATTTTTTAAATTTCCTTTCCGGTATTTTCCATTGAACTCTTCAAACCTTATTTTTAAAATTATTATAATTTATAAAAATATTCATTCCAGTACTTGAGACCCCAGGTTGGGAATAACCTGGAATAAAGCAAAAAATTATTTTCCACGTTTTTACACTAAGAAAGCTTTCTTAGTGTATTCCATCGGAATGGATGGTCGGGGTAATCCCTGGCCCCGATCTAGATTTGGGTTTATGTTTTGGTTTAAATTTTGGTTTTGCTTATTTTGGTTTAGGTTTTGATTGTAATTAAACTTTTAGTTTGTTTTTGGCTTTGATTTGGCTTGTTTTTCGGTTGTGCTTTTGGTTTAGATTTTCGATTCAGTGGTTTTTTTGGTTTAGATTTGAGTTTTGGTTTGGGTTGTTCTACTTTTGGTTTTGGTTTAGGTTTTGGATGCAATTTTTTTGGTTTAAATTTTGGTTCTACAGTAGTTTTGTTCTGACGCATACTTGGAAACGATAAATATTTTGTGTTTTGGTTCGTGGGTTTCCACTAAATTTCTATTCTGATTTTTCACCAAGGATTTGTTTCTGGTCTTCAAAATGGAGAAAAGCATGGTTTGGAAAACTTAAAACCAAATTTTACAAATTTTCGAAAAGTCAGTATGTAAAACCGGTTCGTTGAGTTTGTTTTGCCATCTTTTTCTTCTATTTTTCGGATCTTTGTTTTACCCTGCTAGCTATGCAAGACATAAACTTTCCTATGAGCTTGACCAAACCCACAGGCATAGCTTACACCTTGTGAATGCAATATCATAGTGGTGGCTACGCTTTCGAAAACGGACAGCTGACGAATTTATCATTCTTCAGAAGATTCACTAATCAGGGGAAACGAAAAGCTTGAACCAAAGGCAAACAATACCTCCCTTGCAGCAGAGCCGAGGCGGAAAACATCAAAACCGGAAAAGGTTACCATCATTATTTAACCACTTTGATCCTTTCTGACCCTAGGAACATCAATTACGATGTTGAATATATTTAAAGTTTGCCACTTATTTTGCATATTAGACAAGAAAACCGCGTTAACTGCTTAAAACACAAAATAGAATAAAAGGAAGGGATGCAGAATATTGTAATTCGATAAATTAGCCCCTCTCCGTTTTTTTTTCCTTTTTCCTAGTTTTTTTTTTTTTTTTTTTTTTTTAGGGGTTTGGTCTCCCCGCTCACGACCACACGTGCTGACGGGAAATGAGAGGAAAGCTAAAGCGTATAAAAACACGTCTGTTTTCGAAGCTTTTTGTTTTTCTTTCCATAGACGCTCCCTTGTTTAAACAATTTAAACGGTTTTTCCTTAATGCTGACCGCATTCAAAAATTTTCCGAAAAACAATGAATCATTCTTTTTTTGAGAGAGAGAGAATAACGTTACTGACTTGATAATTCCTTTTTTTTTTGCGGAAAAACGTCGATATTTTTAAATTATGAAAAGATGAAAAAAATGAGAGGGAGGGGAAAAAAACCGATACGGGCAATATTATTCGGTTAAAATCCTGCACGTGCAGTCAGGTGGGAGTGACATTATTAAAGTTTGTCTTATTAGGGGAACCCCCACACACCTACAAGGCACGTAAGAAGTTGACGTAACATAAATTCATTTGCGGTTATTATTATTCTCAGAAAGCTTTATTACGGCGAAAAAAATTTTTGAAATGGCAAGGGGGAAAGGGGGGGAGGTATTTGAGGTACGTTGTCCAATGGAAACTTGAAGATTTTATTTTCTCAAAATTTCAAGCTTAACATTTCAAGATAATACAGAAATCTTTTAAGTCACGGGCGCAGGGAATGGGGAAAGGGGGAGGGGCTGGGGAGGGATAACATCCACCTGATTTTGTAATTTCGTAAAATTTTCGAGGAGAAAAATATTTTTAAAGAAAAATGAAAACCAAAAATCTGTGAGCAAGAAAAATTTTCCAACACCTTATCGGCCTCGTCTTTGCCAAATCGTTCCCCCTCCCATCCACTTCCCGCCACTTTCGGCCCATCGATATTTTCCGGAAACAAAAATTCAAAGGACCATCCGCCAAAAAAAAGGGATGGTAAAAGAGCCCATAAAATATCAATTCTTAAAATTCGTGCATAATATTTGTTACGAGGTTTGAAATCAATATTCGGGCAAAGCTCAAAGTGGCACGACAATGAGTTTATTTAACGTCCGAAAAGATGATATTGTAGGAGAAAGTTTGCAGCCGGGGAAAGTTTTTTTTTCTTCTTCCTTTTTTTGTGTTTTTTTTTTAATTACATTTCCATTTGAATAAATTACTTTTTTTTTTTTTTTTTTTTTTTTTTGTAAGAAAAAAAAAGTTAGACACGATTTTTACAATCTTTTTTTACCGAATTTCTTTTTTTTTTTAAAATAAGGATGTCGTTAACCCCAAAAATAGAGGATAGATCGGAAAATATCTAGGATTTTGGTTTACAGGGATTATAAAAGGGCTCCAATGGAAGGTTAGCAGTAAAGGATTAAGAATTGTTGTTATTCATTTCCTCTCTCGTGATGTGCTGACTTAATCTATATAAACAAAAGGAAAAGTATGCTTGTATGTAACAGCTTTCTCAGTCAATTGGATGATGGAATGTTTTGACACTTTAAGCGAAATTTTGGCCCATTTTTCTTTAGCTCGAAAACCGGATTAGATTTAAAAAATTTGAATTCAGATTCGTGATCGTGATGAAATTTTTGATAAAAAACGATTGTTATTTCAATAAATTAAAAAAAAAAAAAAATTCTTATTTTTGTTGACCAAGGAAAGTCAAATTCTTATTGGTGAATTTCTAGGTCGGGGACTGAAATCTTACGTCATAAAGGAGAAAAAGTGTGTTATAAAATTGTGCTATTGAAAACTTGAACTTTGTTATAAAATTTTATAACCCGCCAAAAAAGACATCTATTTATAATTCGTTATACAATTTTGTAACAAAAATTATTTTCAGTTTTTTTCTAAGTTTTTTTATTTTCTTCTAACGCTTCCCGAATTATTCTATTTCTGTTTTTCTTTATTTTTGAGTCTTTATCAAATTAAAAATACGAGAAATAAACCGAAAATTCGGAAAAATCTGGAAAATATTATGAGCTTATTATTATTAAAAAAGAGCCTATAAAGTCCTCGTATGCTAAATATAGTGCAATTCAAGCATAAAATTAATAAATTGCTCAGTTAAAAATTTTAATTGTAATTAAAATTTATTATAGTTAAATTATTATAAATAGTTATGAAATTTTAAAATCAGCCAAAACGTTATAAAATTTTATAACGCACTTTTTCTTGGGAGAGGATTCCCTAAAAACTTATTTTTGGTTACAAGGGAGGAGGAGGAGGAGGAGGAGCAGGATGAGGTCGAAAATTCTTATAATCATGCTTATGTAACATTCGAATGTCTCTTTTGAACCAAGGCAAAATCCCCCCCCCCCCAAAAAAAAAACCAATAATGCGACCATTTCCAGAAACTCAATACTTGACTATTACGATTCTGTCTAACATTGAACTTACGAAATGTTTTATTAAAAATTTTTTTTTTATAAATAATAAAAAAATCTTTTCTCAGATTTTTTTTTTTCCAATCTTAATTTTTAATTAAAGAGAAAAAAAATAACTGCAATTTTCCTCAAATTAAAATAGAAATTATTTCAACGGAAATGCCGTCAGTTAATTTTTTTTTTTTTTTTTAAATGTTCTGCACGAAAGTGCAACCCATTATAATAATAAATTAATATTTTATATGTGACTGAAAAAAAGAAAGAAAAAAAAAAAAAAAAAAAAAACACAAAGCATCATTTTTAACCTTTTTTTTCGAACGGCAAATATTCCATTATAAGCAAATTTTTCTCTTCGCCTTCTTTAACCCAGTTATATAATTTTTTTTTTCTTTTTTTTTTTGCAGAACATAATCTAATAATTTTTTTTGTTCGTTCAATTTATAAACACTATAAATTTTTTTAATAAAAAAAACTTAGCGGTCTGCTTGTTTACATGTTTTTTTTAAAGCTTTATAGAATACATATTTCACGATTTGGAAAGGAAAAAAAAAAAAAACTTTCCCCTTCTCTCTTTATACTTTGTAATCTTTATCTTATTTCTTCTCCAGTCATTTAAAATAATTCGAAATTTTCCCGTTGCAGGTCGGCGCTGAAATCGACCACGTCGAAAGCTTCGCTTCTGCGCATTCGGAAAAGTCGACGCTAAAGCTTTTCCCAACTCCATTTTAATCGGTGCGTTGCAGAAGAGCACATGATCCGTGGATATGACTAAGTTTTTGTTATGTGATTCATTTCACCATTGGCAGGACTTTTAGAAGGAAAATATAAAAGGGGAAAATCGTGACAAGTTATTTCGTGCTCTTCGAACTCGATTTTTCGGCGGTTCGCGTATACCTCCCCTTTTTTTTTCTTTTTTTTTTTTCTCCTGTCTGAAAATGACTTCGAAAATGGAAACGGATGACAATGCTCGGTTGTTTATACTGTATTTTTCGTATCGATAAAATCATAACCGGGAGTGATAACTCAGATGTAAATAAATAAATAAAAAAAAAAAGTCGGAGAAAGGTCATTCATTTAACGTTTTAGTTCACGATGTCGAATCATTTATTATAGTTAAGCAGTCGATAAAGTGCGTGGTGATTCGTTTTTTTTTTATTTTTATTTTTTTCGGATGTGTTGATACGGTTTTTGCTTTTTATTTTGTTTTATTTATTTTTTTATTTTTAAACCCCACCGGTCCCCGCGTAAAAAAAAAAATTCATGTATTAAGTAAAAATGTCTTCGAAGTGAGTGAAGTGTTATTTTTTTCCTTTGTAAATAAGTGAAAGAGTTTTCCAAAAAAAATTGGTTAATTTATCAGTGATGATAAAATAAATTTCCGTTGACCAAAAAAAAAAATAAAAAGAAGAATATGGCCAGGGGTTATAAGAGTCTCCTGTGGGCTGTGTCCCTCTGGCTGTCCTCGTTTTGGATCTTCATAATTGGAGTTTCAGCTCTTACATGGCAGGAGAACGTACGGCCGAAGATGCATGTGCAATTAGGTAAATACTTTTTTATTTTTTTTTTTTTTGAAAGAAAAAACGGAGAAAGAAAATAGGAGGGAAAGAAAAAAAAAAGCGAGGATCGAGATTCTCGGGAGTTCATAAAGGAAAATATTATTATGTTTTTGTAAAGCTTTAAAAATAGAGAGCTTTTACGTTGTTGTATGGCGTACAGTGTAGTATACAAAAAAAAATCCGAGTTTCTCTCTTTCATCCATTTTCTTTTTTTTTTTTTTTTTGAAAGAAATAAAAGAAATCTTTTTTTCTTTCTTTTTCTCCACGTTTCGTATTTTTTCCGATTGGTTAATATGTTACGATGGAAATATAATACCACGTGGATTATGTAATTTTAAAAGAAAACTCGGTCATGTGGGTTGGAAGCACGTGTAAAGGTTTTTTACCGCATTCGATTTTTCGAAGATGATTTTAAAGGATTTTCTTTTCGTGTAAAGTCTTCCGTTTTTTTTTTTTTTTTTTGAAAGAGGGAAGGGAAAATCCTATACTTTAATCTTGTTTTTTGTTTTGAATTTTTTAATTGGTTAAATAATTAAAATATTTTTGATTAAAGAAACAACTCTAAAAATATGACAGGAGATTTGCGAAACTTTTTCTTTTTTTCAAAGAATTTTTGAGCGTTTTTAAAAATCAGAAGAGGAGGAATTTTTTTTTTGAAGAAAATTAGTAAGAGGAAAAACGGGGATTGTATTAATTAATTATTTGTGACTTTGGCTGAGGTTGTTATGATTCGAAAAAGCGCAATCTTATTTATATGCTTGAGAGAAACCACCGGGTGGTCAATGTTATCTGAGTTTGTGTTTACATGTCGTGCTAAGACACTGGTGTGAAAACTGGCAGTTATTATAATATCCTAAAAATCTGCTACGACTTCCATCAGACCGGCTGAGGAGAGCTAGGCCTGTCGGCAGGGGTCACGGTGCCAAGGGTAGCTTACATCCCCGTAGAAAAAATTTTAATATTACTCTTAAATGGGAAAATTTGCATTTTTTGTTAATTTAATCATTAATTCACACATTGTGGCTGACTACAGTTTCGGTATTCACTTTAACCATTTAGCGTCCGAATTCTGGAAAATATTTTTTCAAATTTTTATTCTTGAAGGAAAAAACTATCCCCCGTTCATACTCGCCCTATCCATCAAAACATACATTGAGCACCTGCCGATTTCGAGTATAGGCAACCCCCATTGCATGCATGTAGTACAAAATGACAATTTTTTTGTTCGTAAAGCGACCGGGAAAAGAGTTTTTTTTTTCATGTGTTTTCGATGTCAGAATTGTGCAATTCTGGACAGAAAGACAAATATGGCACCAAACGTAAAATTTTTAAAAATAAAATTGCTCCGCCATTTTGAATTTTAATTTTCTGAAATGTCCGACTTCAGATTCGGAATCAGCGGTTTAGTAGGTCAACATTTTTTGACCACATGCCGTTATTTTTTACGTCGATTTATTGTTAAAATTGCTGAGACAGTTTTTATTCCACAAGATACTTGAACATAATTAGCAGGATCATGACATTTGCATGATTAAAGATATGTCAACAAGTCAGTCGATCAAATAGGATTCAAAGGCTCTTATCAATTAACATCGTCTTTGACGGTACTCCGCATCTTTCATTAAAATAGCATTCGAAAAGGCGGAATCTATATTCCCTAATCGCTTACGTTTTAATTATCTACATAATCCGCATTAATGCCAAAACCGCATTTGACGCTTAATTTTTTTTTTTTTTTTTTTTTTTTTTCAACTCCACTCCACCCCCGACTTCCCACCCCAAGCTCTCATCTCTTACTTCATAAATAAAACTGAAATTTTAAAACCCGGAATTCCACCTAGCCCCATTTATTTCTCAACATTCCGAAATGAATCAAATAAAATTCCCCAAGAAAAGGCGACATTTAAGACCTAATATTCCTTTTTCTGGGAAGAGGAAAACTGCGACTTTCCCATCCACCTTGATCTTAAAGAATTTAAACGAACATCTGGCGCTGCGAAGTCCCATTCCAAAAGAGTCGTTAAAAGAGATCATAATTCATTTAAAACGAGATGTTTTAAAATGACTCTCCCTTCCTTTCGGTTAAAATTTTCGCAAAAAGCTCCTCGACGCGTTATTAACAAACTCTAGTGCTATACAGCAACGCGAACAAAAAAAAGAGGAAGAGTAGTCTATTTTTTATCCCATTTTTGCAAAAAAAGAAATAAATGTCCAAAGAGTCCAATCTGAAATTAAATCCCCAAAATAAGGGACGCAAAGGTCTTCGGACCGTAATGAAGTTTAAAAATTTAATGTTTTACCAAAAGGTATAACCGCCTTTTTGCACCTTAGAAAGAAAGCGCCAAATTTGAAAAAATCGAAAAAACCGCTATTTTTAGTTACTTTCCATTAAAACGATGACGTGATTCCTTTCTGATTCGCAACTTTTGGCTCGGATGTACAGACAAAAAAAGAAAAGTCTAATATGGCTGGAGGATGGAACATTCAGGACAGTATTATTATGAACCGATTTTTTGCAATATGTTGACCCAAAATTATGAAACCGAACGTGTGGATGTCCTCCATATTTCCCTTATATTTTCTTTTCCAAGGAGACTGTTATCTCTTCCCGATCGTGGATGGCTGCATTTTCGACATTCGGGTTTGGAAACTGCCCTTTTCTATTTTTATTTTTTTTTGGTCCTATTTTTGGATTTAGTTGAAAAATTGATCAATTAATTTCACAATTTTATTAATTAATTTTTTAAAAATATTAAGCGAACGTAGGAAGTCAAATCCAGTGGCCTTGTCGAGAGCCTAGGCCGGGATAGGGAAGGCATATCGTTGAATTCTTAAAATTTTGGGGGTCGACAGGGTGAGAAATGCTGACGTCTTGACTCGTATGGGAAAAGGGTTAGAAGTGCACTATGGGGTTAAGCGTCGGAAGCTCAAGTATTTTGGCCTCTTAATTCGATATGAAAAGTATCCCCTCCTTCAGCTTTGTGATGAAGGGGAAAGTCTAGGGTAAGAGCAGTCAAGGTCATAGGAAAACCTTCTGGCTGAAGAATCTCAGGAACTGAAAAGTAGAGGTATTTTAAGGGTTTAAGCGTCCATTTTGATGGGGTACTTGGGCGTCATCGAAATGAAACTTTAGAAAAAGGAGGAGTAACCTGCCAAAGGCTGTTACCAGTATTAAATCTTCATAAGAGAAGAGCTATATTTGGTGAAAAAAGGGGACAGTGGGTCAAAAATTGTCAAAGTTGTGCTGACATAATGCTTGAATGGCTCTTTGAGGTGTTATGTGCCCGTTGGGGTTGCCGTGTCGTTTTAACCAAGTTTGTATATGTCTTAGACTTGACTTCTAAGCAAATCCATATGTAACGGGCGGAACATTTGCACGCTTTAAAGCGTTACTAAACCCCCTTAAAAGTGAAAAAAATTGTTTCTAGTTTTGTAGTAACATAATGCAAGTCAAGATCTACCACCGGTATTTTTTAAAAAATTGTAATTATGCAGCAGAAGATATAGTGACAGCTTTTAGCGCGTAACGAAGTTTAAGTTGTTAATAACTCAATTTTATAACATACTTTTTCTTGGGATTATAATTTTCATTGTTAAAGAGGTTGGAAAAATGGTCTGTAAATTACATCATTCATGATCATTTGCTACCAAAATATCAAAAAAGCTTCCAAAATTCCTTCCAAATCAGTTCCAGAAAAACTTTCTCACCTTAAATATCAAGGTATAATAATTACTGAATGTTTAAAAAACCTTTCCAAGGTCGTAATTTTAGAAAGTTTTTTTGCCCAAAAAGTTAAAAACTATTTTTTTCCTCGTAAGCGTGGATTTGCTCTTTTTTTTTTCCTAACTCGTGGTCACCTCAAGTCGTCTCTTGTCTGAAACTGATCCAATGACCACTTCTCATTCTGAAGATAACCCTGAACTGATCAATAATCTCAAATAAAATTCCACGATTGCTTTTAATTTCCTGTCGCGACACGTTATCTTAATATTTTCTTTTAATATAACAAATTTTAAAACTCGTCAATTCCATATCCTCGTAATTTCTTTTTTTTTTTTTTTTCTTATTTTTCCCACCCCCGATATAAATCGACCCGGTTCTCTTCATTTCCTTTTCCATTTTCGTATTTTAATGCGGATGTCAATCCTTACGGTTTTGAAATCCTAACGTCGAAACGGAGATGTCATTTAATTATTCATTTTCATAATGCTCATAAATCCTTTAAACCGTGCATCTCTGTTTAATGCAAATAACTACCTTTAAACTTTACAGTTCATTCATCCTTTTGCTTTATTTGCTATCTGATGTTTATTTATTTATGAGTCCTTCCGGTTTTCTACTCAATCTGGGGATAGCTCAGGCAACCGGCCCATGCTAATCTTCCTTGAATCTCCGACCGCAGATGGGAGGAAAAGCGGAGCTTGTTTGGAAAACCCTTTTTTTTTATTTTATTTTTAATATCGCAAAGGGGAAGAAGAAAAGGAAAGATGGACGACGTATTTTATTTATTTTTTAAAAAATATGTTTTCCTGGTGTTTTTTTATCAAAGCCGATCCGAAGGTAACAGAAAGCTCATTCGAGTTACCGTCTTCCCGAATCCGAAACTTGTCACGTTTTTCATGGGAGGGGAATTATTATTATTTTTTTTTTCGGATATACAAATATAAATTTAATATAACTTTTGAAGGAGAAAAGTTTACACTAGGGTCCTCTAAAAGCGGTTTTTATTTCTTATTCAATTTCAAGACTTCCCAATAAACGTATTTTTTTCAAAGCGGACCCTCTCCTGTAAGGGAGAGGAAAAAAAAAAAAAAAAGAATGGAAAAGTCATTGTCCTTTTCCGGCGCTTTTTCTTTTATCGCTCGTATGAATATAAATCCTGCGATGTGCCATGTAGATTTCGTAAATTTTTAAATTCGCTAAAAACCTCTTTTTTAAAAAATATTTTTTTTAACTTTAAATGGAAAAGCACTTAATTTTTCGCAAAAACGGAAATGAATGTAGTAGTTGGGCTGTGCAGACTCTCCCTATCGTTAAAAACGTACAAAAAAGAGGATATGCTTTACTTTTTTTTTTTTTTTTTACTACTTTTATTTTAAATGTAAACCCTTTTTGGATTTAGTCCTGGCAAGTACCCAAATATCACACATTCTTGTCCTCTTCTCTTTCTTTAAATGTGTTTAGATGGCCGACACGCATCGTCGAATTTTATGAGGAAAACAAGAGACAAAAATTACATCGAATATTAAGACAATGAGATAACATTCGTTTCGTTGCTAATTGAGGAAAATGAAGTTCGAAATATGTGGAATAACATGTTTACTTTAATTAACTTAAAAAATGCATTCCCTACATATGATTTTTATGCATCTTTTTTGCATCTCTAAAATTAACCGACGAGTCGGGATCTGGTGGTTCCGCATTGCTTACCAAGTCAGCCTAGGGCTTACTCACCTGATTCACTTCGGTGCACATTTGCATTATGTTGCACTCCTCTGCATTACCACTACAATGCAAATTTCATCGGCATCACCTTGCCGTTAGATATAGTAGCACTTCAGTAGGTACAGTCTCTCTGCACTAAGTGCATTATTAGCACTGGCATTGCATTTGCATTGCTTGCATTGCTTGTATCACTTGTATCACTTGCATTACCACTATAGTTCTTGCATTACATTGCATTGTAATATTATGGTGTACGTTTTTTTGGGAGTGACTCGTACCAAAAAAGAGATGCATAAATTATGTATAAAGAACTTAACTTTGTTTACCGGATGCACAAATTTATATGCATAAAATGGGAAGAAAGGTTGAATTCCATACCATTTTTCCTAATTCATTTAAAAGAAATAAAAAATAAAAAATAAAAAAATATATTAATTCATTTTTTCTAAAAAAAAAAATAAATAAATAAATAAATAAATAAATAAATAAACAAATAAATAAATTTTTAATCCATTTTTGCTTAAAAATTTTGGCTCCTAAAATTGTTTTACTAACAATTTTTTTTTCTAAGTTTTAATTTTCCTAAAATTTTTTGATTCCTAAAATAAAATTTTTTTAAATCCTTAAAATAAAACTTCCTAAAGGTTCTAGTTCGTTTACATAACCGGCCGGTTAGCCGGGCGGTGTACACATTTTAACGGTAAAAAGAATGTTAAAAAAATTTTTTTTCAATTCAATATTTTGTACATGAAAATGGGGTCTAACTCGTATCCAAAACATTTTGTTATGTTCAGAGATAAATTTCCATGATATTAAATGCATGAACAACAGTTAATAGTTCTTATATTTGATAATATTTAATTGTTTTCGCAAAAAAAAAAAAAAAAAATGTTTATTTCCGAGAGACTAGTGCAGCGCTCTAGCGGTGAAACCGCGAACTATTTCAACAACAAAAAGAAAAATGGCGTCTTATTTTTTTATTTCGAAAACATTAAAAAAATATATCAAATTTAGGCACCATAAAGACTTTTTCATACATTTTCAATAACGAATCTTTACCTTTTAAACATGACAAAACGTTTTGGCACGCGGTTTCGGTGCGATCCGATCTCATTTTTATGTGTAAAATACGAAATAAATAATAAAAAAAAAAAAAAAAAAAAAAAATGTAACTTTTTTTATTGTTAAAAAATTTTCACCGCCCGGCTGACCGGCCGGTTATGTAAAGGAACTAGAACCTTAAACTCCCTAAAATTAAATTTCCTAAAATCCCTTTAGGGATTTAAAAAATTAGGAAAAATATTCATTTTAGGAAACTTTATTTTATGAATCAAAAAAGTTTAGGAAAATTGAAAATTAGGAAAAAAAATGGTTAGGAAGAAATTTTTGAAACCAAAACTTTTAGGAAAAATGGATTAGAAATTTATTTTTTTAGGAAAAACGGATTAGGAACAATGGTCGGGAACGGAATAAGCATAATATTGACAAATTTTCCTGCTTTATGATTTTAAAAAAGTATATGCTTAAATTATGCATTTTCAGATTTTTATGCTTAAAAAATTATGCATAGATTTTGTAAAATTTATGCAAATTCAAAGTTTGATGCTTAAAAAAAATATGGCCAACCTTTTCAAAAATCCTGCATGTTCAAATTTTTGTATAAATGATTGAAAAATCATACATTTTTTATATAATTTTTTTGCATTCATTTTACAAAAATTTTATCACTTTTTGCATTACTTTTTCGTACGGTGGGTAACTTCTCGGAATTTCAGCATAACTCACCCAAATTAATCTTACAAAAAAAGAGCTTGAGATCGAACAACTTTCTGGGCATTTATCTGATATTCTATCCCGAATGATTTTTCCTTTTCAAAATTAATTTTGACCGTGTCCGAACACGTGAGTAACCCAAAAAAATTTATTTCATGCTTTTTACTTTAAACGACTTTCCAAGAAAGATATCTTTCTGTTTGGCAGACATAAAATGCAGGAAATGAATGGATTTAAAAAAAAAAAAAATCGTTTTTATCATAGACCATATTGGCACGCGAAATATGAATTTACAAACGTCACATGCATCGTCATTAATAACCCATGATACGTTTTGAGTGTGACACGACGGAGGCAAAAGGGCAAATTTCGACCAAAAAAAAAAAAAATAAAATGAAAATAAAAATGCGTCGCTCTTTTTTTTTGTTCGGAGATATTTTTAAAGCGTATTGGGGAAATCATCCTCTAATGGAAATCGAAATCGAATCATTTAACTTGGGAAATTCCGGACGAGAAGGGGGTTTTAATTTGAAAATGAAAAGATTAAGAAAATTGATTTTCAGTGTTTGAGGTTTTCATCGGTGCGGTCATCTGGGTTTTAAAAAGTAATGAAGGAAACTTTTCCTCCAATAAAACTTAAAGCAAATCGAAAGCGCTTGTAAATTGAATAAACGCATTAACCTTTTCGAAATTATGCAACCTCCTAAGGTCATTTAAAATAAATTCTTTTGACCTTAATTAAAAAAGCGTTGATGCATCTTCATGCTCTCGCGATAGTGATTTTTTTTTTTATTCTTAAGAATTATGTTTGATATATGATGACCGTGGTTTGGCCTTCTATCGTCAATTTTATCTATTTTTACGGTATTTTTTTTTAAATGTTGACCGTTGCCAAATTTGTAGCTTAAGGTCCTAAAAACTGAGAAACGGAAATCACCGGGTTTGCAAGGCCAAACTGGCGAGGCTCGAAATGCCGAACGTGTTTCAGAAGCCAAAGCCCCGTACCTATGATTATTAGTCAACTTACTCTGATCTATAGTAAACATTTTCAAATTCAAAGAAATTGCAAAACTTAACAGGACAATCAGTATATATGAATAGTTTAAGTATTATGTTAGCAGCTTAAGAGGAGGGATCTGCGAAATCTTTTATTTTGTTTTATGTTAATATTTTTCTAACTAAAAGCGGGAGGGGAGGGGAATAAAAATTTCCCAAATCCTGCTTGCGTAATTTTTTGAATGGACCCATAACCTCAATTCCCAATCTCCCTCCACCCGTCTAATGAAATATTTGGAATATTTTGGGGGTCGTCATATGCGTTTTAACTCAGACTTTGAGAACGTAGGGGAGGAATAGATCGGTCCAAAAAAACCATGTCCTCCTATTTCGCAGGGTCTTGAGATTCGCGTTACACATCATCCAAAAATACTCCCTCAATTTTTTTAATTTTTAAAAAATTGTTTAGAGGTAATCAAAATTGTTTTAAGATTTTTGGCGATGAATATTTGTTTTTTAAGGCATAAAATTTAATTTTTTTTTCTCCGTCATTTTCAAAGATAATTTAAGAAGAACCTTATTTCGTACTGAACTTTAAGGGCTAGTTACCGTTTTTTTCGTAAAATTTTTTCGGTCATTTTGAACCGTTTTAGTCACAAAAATGGTCATGTTTATATTTCGCTTGTCCCTTAGATAAAAATTTGAAAAATTACTGAAAGACTACGTTTTTAGCATTAAAATAAAGGGCTGTCTTCGACTTTCCGCCTCCTCGAAATTTTTTCGTGTCCCCATACATTGACTGTACGACTATAAGATTTTGGTTAAATGCTATATTTAGCACAGGGAAAATAAAATTTATGTTAACAACGGATACATATTCCCATATGTAACACTTTTTATGCTAAAATTTGAATGTAAACATTTATGTTGACAAATAACGATCGGTAATTTGTTGATCAACAGATTGATGCAACATAATCATTTTGTGTAAAATTTACAAAGAAAATATATGTAGACTTTTTTTTAAACTAGTGAATTATGATACTTTTTACATAAAATTTTTCAGTGTGGTGATTTTTGCACGATTCCTAAATAATTTTTTTTTTAATTAAAAAAAAATTCAGGATCTTAATTCGTGCACTTAAAATTTTTTTAAAGTTTTTTCATAAGTCTGAATAATTTTAGGGAAATTCGAAACCCCTATGTTGCAGTCTTTTTTATTATGAAATGGTAAATTATAAACGATAAATTTTTATAAATGGCTAATTTTTTTTTAATGAAAGGCGGCGCCTCTTGAAGGTGACAAAATATTTTTTTTTCCATTTTGTCATTAATATTTGGACCTAAAAGAAAGCAAACCTCCTGAAACGTAGCGATCGGACAAAATTTTGGAAAATGTGAATTAACCTAATGAGCAAAGTGTGTTGCTGTAAAAAAAAGAAACCATTTCGTTCGTTATAATTTTCACTACTGACAAAAAATTATTTTTACTTCCCATTTTTAAAATAATATACTGACCAATTAATTACAGTACCGACAAGATTTTTTTTAATGCTTCCAATTTGAGTAATATACTTACAAAATTTATTTTTTACTGACCATATCGGTTACTTACATATGAATGCTTCCCGATTAATTTTTAAATTTTGTGTTTAAATTTAAATACTTACCAATCCTTATAAAATACTTACCAAATAATATGTGTCCTTTTTTTTCCCACCGTAAGGAAAGGGTTTATAAGATAATACATTGAAGCTGGAGCTACAAAATAGGGTATTGGGTCCGAAAATAAGGGGACCGGCTTTTCCATATATATGGACATCCCCTTACCCCCTTCCAAATTTTAATTGCTGCAAGAAAATCATGCTCCCGATTATTTTGATTCAAAGCGATTTCGAGATATTTTCATTGAAATTTACTTTCTTACCCAAAATAATGTTCTCGTATATCATTAAAAAAAAATTCATTGAAACATCGTTTAAAATCCAAAGATGTTTTTATTAATTTTTTTTTTCTCAAGGAGGGGAAACATGACATATCCGTAATTAAATACAGTAATTTGTAATGATCCCAGACTTGGTGAAGCGAGTTAACTTCGGCGGAGCTTTTAATTATTCGAGCGTCAGTAATACTTGTTTATTGAGATGACTTCATTTTCGTTTTATTAAGGCAGCATCTGTGTAGTTAATTAAGTCCCTGGACCGACTTTTACCGTCCACGTGTTTTTCTCTCCCGGGTACCATTTTTCGATTTCGGTGCTTATGTTTTTATACCCGGCGTATTATTATCATATCCCTCCTCATCTCTCACGGTTTTGTTATTTTCCGGTGTAACTCCTTAATCCCATACGCTTTGGGACAAGGGGGAATACTTAAACGCTAATGAATCATTTATTTCTCCAGCTTTTTCCCTGGGCGAGACGTACGAAAAAAAAAAATCGAATTCCGGATGCTGCTTTTCGTCGGGGAAGATTCGAACAAATTAGTATCGAAATCGGTAGAAAGGAAGAGAGTTTAAGTCTTGTGTTTATTTACACGGCGTTTTTCTTTTGTTTCGTGAACAACCCCCTTCACCCGCTGATGCCTTCAGATATGTATGCGATGGAGGAAGATGATTTTTTAAAAAAATCCCCGGAAGATTGCGAGAAAAATTCCAGGAAGTAATATCTTGGAAAATCCCTAGAGCTGTATTCCTGGTTTTAAAAAAAAATGGAGAATTTTTTAAAATTTATTACGCATTTCCATTGTATTTTAAGGGTTCAGCTCGTTTGCAATTCGCGAGTGTAAAGATGCGTGGGAGAGTACGGCTTTTCCTGGAAATTTAATTGCGCATTCATAGAACCCCAACAATTTTTTTTTTTTTTTTTACTAAAAATGGGAAAGGAATCAGAATGTCCCCTAGTTTATTTCAATAATGAAAAACAGGGATCCTACAAATGTGAAGTTAATGACGTAGTTTTTGATGGATATTTACAGGCGCGTATTGCAATCGAACGAGAGCCTTTGAGAGCTATTTCTATTTGCGTCGCGAAAAAGCACGAGGTCAGTTGCGCATTTCACAGAAAAAAAAAAAAAACTTAAGAGTTTGAGCTTTTTTTATCCCTATCCTCTACATGCGGTAACCTTTGAAACTGTTCTTAAAAAAATTAGACCAGTTTCCTTAGACGAGTTTCCAGAAATGATTTTTAGACCAGTTTCCCAAAAATGAAGAAACTCGTCCAAACATAACTTAAAAACCAATTGAAAAAAAAAGTTAAATGACACACAAAAGAGAAGATGAAACGATAATCGATTCGATTAAAATTGTTAAGCTCGATCGTCATCGTCAAAATTATGATTAACTTATGAGAAGTCGAAATCAGGTAAAACCATATGTTTCATGAGCTAAACGTATTTCTAACAAAGTCATGTATTTTCCTGCACGAATTTCGGGTAAATGTTAATAATTTAAAGCAAAAAAATTAGTAGTACCGGTAGTTTTGGCATCACGTCGGCTTCAGTGATTGGCAGGCAAAGAGAAGGTTCCAAAATTTTTTTTTGATGAAAATAAAAAATTTGCTTACACCGGTAATCTTTTAAATGCTCGGAGGAAAAAAATTTATGTTCGGTGCAGGAAGTACACGACTTTGTTAAAATTATGTTTAGCTCATAAAACATATGGTTTTACCTGATTTCGACTTCTCATAAGTTAATCATAATTTTGACGATGACGATCGAGCTTAACAATTTTAATCGAATCGATTATCGTTTCATCTTCTCTTTTGTGTGTCATTTAACTTTTTTTTTCAATTGGTTTTTAAAAATGATGTTTTAGACGAGTTTCTTACATTTTTGGGAAACTGGTCTAAAAATCATTTCCGGAAACTAGTCTAAGGAAACTCCTCTAATTCTTTTAAGACCAGTTTCCATTGTACCAGTTTCATTGGAGCCGATCGGATCGCAACGAAACCGCGCCAAAAAGTTTTGTTATGTTTCAGAGGCAAAGATTCAATGTTTAAGGCGACGCAGGAGTGATTCATTTTTTTTGAACACCCTATACTTCGAAATATGCAAATATTATCCTTTTGGTGCTAGATATCAAAATTCCGCTTCCGAGCAACAATATATATTAATATTACTTCCGTGAAAAGGGGAATCGACCTATCGCACATGTCTGGGTTGGCCATGTTTGTTTATGTTTAGCTTGTAAACAAACATGGCCAACCCAGAGATGTGCGATAGGTCGATTCCCCTTTTCACGGCAGATTAGGCACCTTCAGGAAAAATTCCATACCTGACCGTACAGTACTTTTTTGGGAAACCTTAATCTACTATAAATTCCCGGGAATTTATCCTAAATCAAAGTTTTCCGAAAAAGTACTGAATGGTCAGGTATAGAATTTTTCCTGAAGGTGCATAAGATTGATAAAAATTGTTGCTCGGAAACGGAATTTTGATATCTGGCTCCAAAACAATAATATTAGCGTTTTTCGAAGTATAGGGTGTTCAAAAAAATGAATCACTCCTGCGTCACCTTAAAATGGATGAAAAAGGCTTTATGGTTCCTAAATTTGACAGTTTTTTTAAATGATTTCGCAATAAAAAAAATTAAACGCCATCGTTTATTTTTTGTTGTTGAAATAGTTCCCAATTTCACCGCTAGAGCGCTGTACTAGTCTCTTGAAAAGAATTTGCGAAAACAATTAAAAATTATGAAATATAAGAACAATTAAGTCTTGTTCATGTATTTGAAATCATGGATCTGTATCTTTGAACATCAACAAAAATTTTGGGCACGGTTTCGGTGCAGTTAGACCCCGTTTTCATGTATAAAATACCGAATTTAAAAACATTTTTTTTAGATATTTTTTTATCATTAAAATGTCTGCACCGCCGGCTAACCGGCCGGTGATGTAAACGAACTAATACCTTTCGAGTCTCTTCTTTCCAAAGAGGATTGACATAAAAAATTTGATTTTCTGATGAAAGCACGAAAAACAAACACGAATTTCTAGAAATGAAATTTTCCAAACAGGAAAATGGATTTCCTAGAGGGTTAGCTTTCCAAGAATAAAGATGAACTTCGAAGAAGTAAAAAAAAATTGTTGTGCGTCGAAAAAATAAAAATCGAAAGCAGAAACATAAATCTTGAAGAAATAAAATAAATGATAAGAATGAAATCCAGGAAAAAATCGATTTCCTTGAACCCGAAGAAGAAAAAAAAAAAAAAAAAAATTCCGAGGACGAAAAATATATTTCCAGTAATAAAAACATAAATTTCCCCTGAAAATTCTCGCCAAAGTCGGATGGTATTTCCCAGTATAAGAGTTTTATACCTATAGAACCCCCGGGGAAGGAGGTGAATAAAATTTTCAATCGTTCCCGATACGGAATCTTCATTCTCTTCCTATATAACTTGATGGATCTCTAAAACTCATTTTACCTCGACTTAACTTGACAATACGATGTTGATTGGCGGAAAGTTTTACCAAACTTAAAATCGTGCAACGACTATTTCACAATCGAGCTTTTCGAATAGTTTCAACATTTTCAAAAACTAGCTTCATACCCGGTCTGACTTTGCTATTAGAATTTTCCTCCCCAAGTTGTATCTGGAATAATAAATTTTTAGCCTCTTACATAAAAGTGAAATGCGAACGGGTGAGGGGGTGGCGGCGGCGGGGGTGGGGGGAAGTGTTTTGACGATGACTCTTCGCTCGATATATTTATTTATTTATTTATTACTTATTCTAATTTGTAATTTTGAGAATATAGATTTCTTCGACGTTTCCTCTCTTGAGAGTAATTGGGGAATCGGTTCGCTTGGAAAATTCGGCGAAAAGGTAAATAAACAAGGAACGGCGGTGATCAATTCTAAGAATTTTTAGAAATGTGTACATTAAAGGGTTAATTATACAGTGTGTATGCTTATAATATAACCTTTTTTCGGTCCCTTCATATTTCCTATTAACCAAATTTAAACATAATTAAAAAGAGGAAGTAGGTCATACCCTTAGTCTGTTTAATTTAATAATCAGTTTACTTTCGCAAAAAAAGGAACTTTTCGGTTTTAAATTTATAGCCTTTTATAAAAGTTATAAAAGTGGAAGTGGAGAAAGGTTTAGGAATGAGGCGATGTACTGGACGCAGTATTGCCTTTTGGTCGGTTGAATTAATAAAGAAAATAAGGAAAAAGTCTAAAAAATGGCCACGTTGTAACTTGAAAGGCTTAAAAAGTAGACTTGAGGTGTTTCTGAAATAACTGATTCAATTTGATTAATTTTCCAACAAACCTAATAAACTACTTTAAGCTGGGAGGGGGAGTGTAAATCCTCTCGGTTAGAGAATTTTTGGTATAGGAATCAAAACGGGAACTGGGAAAATTGCTCTGTAAAAGAATACGCCAGTGGCACTCGAAGGATGGACTTGAGTGATTCAGTTAGGATTCGGTCTATAAAGGATGGGAGGCCTGAAAAAAACGCTTATGATAAGCTGGTTTTGACTCTGTCTGTGAAAACTCAAAAAAAAAGCTGCTCATATATGAGCTTTTGAATCTGACATTCAAAACATAACCTAGAGAAGAGCGAAAAAAAAAAAAAATTCATGTCCCAGATAAATTAATATCCCTCCGAGATTTTAAGTACCAAACACAGTGAACCGAAATTAAAACAATGGCAATTAGTGGGGCGGACGTTGCCTTCCTTTCCATTATTGCTTTTATAAAAACACAAGGGTTTACTGTGTCTTTCCGCTATTGCCTTCAAACTGTACACATGATTTTTTTTTTGTTTGTCGTCTCCCCTGCTTTTGTACCGAAAACGAATATGTCAGGAAAGGTCAAATTTCATAGGTCGCTTTTTCTTTTTTTTTTTTTTTTCGACTTTCCCAACGGAGATTTTTTTTTCCACCCGACCCTCTTTCATTAACGGTCATCATTTTGGGGTTTGTATTTTTACCGCTTTGAATCATTAAATCTGACAGTGTGTGTATAAGTCTGTTTTTTTTTTCCTCTTGACACCAGAAAATTGACAACAGGGAATTAAATCTCGTTTCTCTTTCGTGTCTACTTTTTTTTTTTTTTTTTTTTTTAATTAAAGAGTTGTAAAAAAATTACGGGTTTTGATTTTCTTTTCAAAAACATTTATACGTTTCCACGGGTCGAGTTGAATTTTTTAAATAAATAAATATGGCGTAGAGTGAGCGGGGGGATGAATATTTCGAAAGGTTGCAATAGCGAAAAGCGTACAAAGAATTAAATTTGCAATAGTGCAACCCGGTGGAAATCGATGGGAACGGGTTTTCGCATGCGAACGTTCGTTCGTGACACAATAGAAAATAAATGAACGTTTGTAAAAATTTTTTAAAGGGGGGAGGGTGGGGGGCACTCATCTTTTTTTGAAATTTTCAATATCAAGATTGCATGCAGCTTCTCATATTTAAAAAAAAAAAAAAAAAAAAAAAAAAGAGGAAAGAGAGAAAAGAGATTTCATTTATTTGGCTGAATGTCAATGCGAAAGCATTAATCATACGTTTGGGAAGGGAACGGGAAAAAATTACATTGGAAAAATTTAATAAGACGTAATTGAAGTGACGGCATTTGTCAGACCTTTTTTTAAAAAAATATTTTATGCAACAATATTTAAGGTGGGTTTGACGTTTTAGTCATTTTTTTTCTCTTTTTTTTATATAAGTTGCTTATGGTTAATCGGTGCTCGAGTGATGGATTTTCATCGTCGTTTTGAAAACATTTGACGTGACTGTCACCAAAGATAAGATTTTAAACTGCGTGAAGAAAAATGGGTAAAAAAAAAAATTGGGTTGCCATATACCGAGGGAGATGATTTTGTAAGGTAGAAAAAAAGTTATAAAAATAAGAGACCTATTTGCAGCAAAAAAAAAAAAAAAAGTTGGTTGAAAGGTTGTCTTTTTTGGTGTAATGAGGCTCGACCCTGTACTATACTCGATTATTCATTTTAGAATTGAGCACGGGGCCCTTTTGTGGCCTCAAGGTTTGGGCCCCTAGAAAAAGTGAGTTATAAGTACGGTCAATAGGTTATAAAAACTTATAAAAAGATAATAAAACTTATAATGTTGTTATAAGTTTTTATAACGTGTTGGCCGGACTTATAACTCACTTTTTCTTGGGGCCCAGCAAAACGATTTTATCAGCTTTAAAATCGGGAATCCCTAGCTACTCGAAAAAAAGCGCTATAAGCAAATATAACAAATTTTATACTTCTGAACAGTTTGGGGGCTTTTAAGTTTGGGCCCAACAGAAAAATTTTGTCACATTTAAAGAGCCTTCCCTCATAAACGGTTGCAAATTTGATTTCATTTCTGTAAAGCGAATAATAGTATAAGCAGGGATAATTTTATTTTTAACTTTCTGGGAAAAGGACCCAAATACAGGAGACAGATCCTCAGATTTTTGGGGTCTTAATCGAAAATGAAAGTCTACTGTAGTATCCACTAGTATCACATTTTGCACGATTGTTCAAAGGGCCTAGTACGAAATCCCGAAGGTTGAAACTCCGAATGGTAAAAATCCCGAAACTGAAAAATACAAAAATCCCGAAAGTGACATGAAAGATGTAAAACAAGGTTGATTCCATTAAATGTAAAAAGACCGATTAAATATTGGGGCTCAGGCCCGATCTAGCGGAACTTTTAATAAGTACAATATTCCGTAAAAATTTTGAAAAGTCATTCTTCATAAGCTAACAATAGGAACGTATATACGGAAAATTGTTCTTGTTAAAAGTCCCACTAGATCGGGCTTGAGTATATTTAATCGGTTTTTTTTACATTTGATGGAATTAACCTTGTTTTACATCTTTCTTGTCACTTTCGGGATTTTTGTATTTTTCAGTTTCGGGATTATGACCATTCGGGATTTCGCCGCTTTCGGGATTTCGAGATTCGAGATTCTAAGTTTGATATTTTTATCATTCGGGATTTTGATCGGATCCCCCTCACTACATGTCAAAGCCAAAACTTCGAATTTGAAAGCAGAAGACAAACCATTTGTTATGGAAAAAAAAGATGCTGCCATTTTGGATATTTTGAATTCATCGAATGCGACGGTTTGTTTTTTTACTTCATTTTTCTTTGTTGGATAGGGACCATTCAAGTGAGCATGATTAGCTGCCCCTTTCCATTGTAAACAGAAATATTTTTTTTGTAAACCCCTCTCTTTTTTCAGGTACGATTTTAATCTAAAACCATTCCTTAACATCGGTTTTTTATGCCTATTGAAGAATTTACCAACCACCTCCCCCTTTCACATCCTTTAATGGCTCCATATTCTGGAATTGGAATGGTTCTTTATTGTGAAGACAGGTCTTGTTCCAAACTTCAATGCTTAGCTAAATCTTTAAAAATGTACATTTTGGTCGATTTAGCCGAGTTCCCAATTTTTTCGAAGCTTGTATTCATTAAGACGCTTTCATGCCACAAAAGCACATAACAATCACTTAACTCCAGTTCGGCATGTTAATCTTATGGAAAACTAATTGGGATTTTAATTAAGAAAATAAAACTGTCTTGACTAATCTTAAAAAAAAAGAAAATGAAACGACGCAGCTGTTTTAATTTAGACCTATTAATACTTTAGCAGAAATGAAAAAAAAAAAAAGTTGATACAAGCTGTTAGTTCCGAAACTGAAGTTTTAACAACTTGTGTTTATACGGGAAACATGAAAAGCTTGAAATAATCTTCTTATGTCGAACCTTTAATGAAAATTCACCGAAAACGATTTTACCATAGCGGAATCATGTTGATGTTAAAAAAAAGAAATTAAAACAGATTTTTTTTTTCTGGTTGTTTCAAAGAGGAAAAAAGGTGCTCCTTTTTTTTTTTTTTGAAAAGGAAAAAAAATCTTTCCATTTATTTCAAACGCCCCGTAAGCAAAACCATTACTGTTCCGGTCGAATTCCAAACTCGATTTTCAACTTGATTGCAGATACCGTGGGATCAGGTGCGATGAACCCATATGAAAAATCGGTTTCCTTTTTCCTACGAAAAGGCATTTAAAAAAAATTATCACCTTGCCGACTTTATCCCTCAACGTTTTTTTCCCCCCATCCTCCTTCTCCCCCTTTTCCCGTTTCTTTTTAACAACTTGCAAAAAGATTCATCTGACCATTAGTCTTCTTAAAAAAAAAAAATTGATATCAATACGCAAGATCAATTTCAACAAAAAAAAAAAATTATTCATTAAAAGCGTTACAGTCATCACGATCAATTTACAAACATTTCGAGATGGGAAAAGAAAAAATACAAGTTGGACCATTTCGTTTTTTTTTTTTTTTTTTTTTTGGAGATTTTTTTTTTTTCTTTATTCGAATGGATTCCAGTAAATCCCGACTGCCGCCGCCGCCTCCCCCTCCCTAATATATTTTAACTCGGGTATTGATCCTTCCCCTCCCGTCTCTCAATGCGCCTGCCACATTTACAAAACCGATCTTTCGCTCATATTCGGCTATTTCCGCTTCTGTCTTCCATCTTTCTCCAGCTCACGTGTATTGTCTGAAACATGATATATGATGCAATTACCGACCGCCATCATTACATTTTCCATTTTCTTTACAAAACTTATTAACTTGAATTTTTAAACGTCAGTTTTCCCTTTCTTTTTCGTTTCTTTTTTTCTTTTGTGTTGTATGAATGCATTTCGTTTCTTCCTTTTTTTTTCTTTTTAATTATGATTCGTGTCATGTGAAGTTATAAGTCATAAGGGGCGAATATTTACTTATCAGATGATTATGCATTTGGTTATTTTATTTTATTTTTTAAATAAATGAATGAACATTAAAGTTGTTCAGTAAAGATTAGCCATAAATTCATGAGATTTCTATCAGATAAGACTCGTTAGCTTAGGGCTTGATTCTGATTGGTCCAAGAAGATCAGAAGCTAAGCATTGTTGTCCCATAGATCTTGCAGATATTGTAGGAATTGGATCAAGTTTGGATCAATCTTGGGAAAGCTAACTGGGTTGAGCTCTTTTTTTTTTACACATGATCTCTTGGCATAAAACAGGTTAACTGATTATCATTCCTCGGTGCCCCCTGAACTCCTTTGGCTGCTGGTAATTGCACTGGTATCGAATCCAGTATTGTAGTCTTTAAGGAAAGCCACCATGACTAGGGAAACAAACATTTGCATCTTTAACTGCTATCTGTTTGCACTATAAGCAATAAATGGGGGTGGATTTATTTTTTATTTTTTTTAAAGTTTAATAAAATAATTCTCTTACGGAATTAAAAGAGTATAAAAAAACAGTCGTTACCTTCAAGCCCCAGCCGTAACTCTCATAAACCTAAGAGCGATAAGACTTTAAACACCTTCATAAAAAAAAAAAAAAAAAAAAAAATTAAAGTGAATTGATTTTGTTCAAATTTTCACTCTTGGAAAAAAAATGCGCTATTACGGTTTGCTTTTTTTTTTTTTTTTTTTTTTTTTTTTTTTTTTTGTATATTGTACTTTTTTATTCATTGCCGGATAACAAGAGCTCAGTTAGGCAATTACAATCGAATGGACATTGTAAAGCCGATCAGATTAAATTAGATTAAGTTAATCTCGCAGTCTAGCCAAATAAAATGAATAATTTAGATGTGATGTGCGTGTGTATTGGAATTTATCGGGAAAATGAGTTTGTTGAAGTAATTAGGGTAAACATGATTCGGTGGGCGGGATGAGGGAGAGAGGAAGAGGAAGCAAAAAAAAAAAAAAAAAAAAAAAAAAAAAAAAAATATTATATCTTCAAATACACAATCAAACACGTATCCGCTCTTTTTTATTCAAACGGTTGAAAAACCCCTTGCAGCTTTGCTCGGAAAAAATATAAAAAATTTCTTTTTGCAAACTTTTTTTTTTTTGCGATTAAAGAAAATAATATCGAATATTGATTCTCAATATTGATGCATATCCGTTCGACTTTGGGGGTAGGGATTATCCGTTTAAAAAATGAAAGTGGGATGAGAGATAAAACGCTATCGGATAAAAAAAAGGAAATTTCGGGTGCAACAAGCCAACGAATTCGTGCTTTTTTATGCGATTTTTTTGTAAAAAAAATCCGGCCCCCAGGCTTTCGAAAAATGTTATAAAACAAAAAATGGTGGAAATGCATAGTGTTTTAGTCATTTCAATCATCTACTTCTTTTTCACTTTTGGCCTTTTTTAATAGTAAAATTAGACGACACGAACGAACGCATGGATTTGGAAAATTTCTTGTAAATTTTCAAGAAACTTTAAGTTGCTAAAGCAAGAACTTAAAAATTTCTTAAAATTTAATTTAATTTTTTTTTTTTTTTTGAATTGTTCTAGAAAGTAGTATATTAATTATTTTTATTTGCGGAACCAAAAAAAGAGTTTATTACTTATGTGGCCCTACGCTGTTTCTCTTCTTTTTTTTCTTTCTGGTTTTTTGAGTATCAAATTTTAGCTTTATTTTTGACGTTTGCTTTTTTTAATTATTTTTTTTTATCTACTTTTTGAGAGGTAAATAGGACAAAAACCGTTTTTGTCGGTAGAAAGTGACCCTTTTGGCCTAAAATCAATGCCTGGATAATTTCGGTGAAATTTGGCAATATTGCAGTGATCATATTCGGTTTCAGCGACCGAACAGAAAAATTGTAAGCACGGCCTATTATAACGCAAATTTCAAGTTTCGTAACTGACGCCATTTGGTTCGGTCAAATTTGAGCTTTGAAAAAACATCCTTCCTCTACCACATAAAAATTTTGATCATGCTCCACAGTCTAAAAGCCCAAAACTGCCTCTTTTAACCCTTTTCCTCGCAAAATTAAGCCACCCCAGATTCGCATGCTGTTCTGATGTGGCTAGTTTTGGTCCGCCTGAGGGAAATCCTGATACTCTCCGATTTTTGGAGAGCGTTCCCCTATCCGCCACCTGGGGAGGCGCCCGATGGGGGACTAGCCAAAAACCCCACACGGGTTGGGGGGAAAACTCGGAGACCGCGCCCGACCGAGTTGTCCCCCCAAGCCAGCTAATAGGATCACATCTTCCAAACGCCACGAGTCCCCAACCCTCGTACGGATCGACATAAAAATGACGTCCTTTTCACATCGACCAGCACGAGCATTGGTTCCGCATGACGTAGGGAGGACTTTACTCCCATAGCTGACAACACTACAATAATACAATAAATAGTACAATAATACAATAGTACAACAATATAACAATACAACAATATATACACTATACAATATACAATACTAGTTACTAAACTTAGCTAATTTACTAATTTCTAAACTAAACCTAAATTAAGACTGTACGAATGTACAATGTACGGCATTGGACATTCATACAATTTACAATACCAGACATCAGAGACAAGATTGTCTATACTCTTCGACAATCTTTGCGCGAAAAATGACCTCAATTCTTTATCATTAATAATAATATATTATTATATTAATTTAAGGCTGAACCTTTTTACAAGGAATTGTTTTTTTTGAGATCTATACTTTTCGACAATTTTTGAGCGTAAAATGACCTCGGATCTTTTTTACAAATCGCTTAACCGCTTCTAAATAGGGATCCAAGCAATGGACCGGTGAAAATGAAAAACCGGTTTCCCGGTTTCGGATTTTTCTTTGAAACCGGTTCTTAGCCCGGTTTTTTAATCGGCCCGGTTCTTAGAACCGTCATTTTTCGAATCGTTTTCCAGGGTGTTTTTTTTAATACTATAAATTTTTTTTTTTTTAAGTTTGAAGCAAAAACTAACAAATTAGGGTCCAATTACACTCAAAATAGTCGTATTTTGATGGAGAACAAGATTTTGTAATAGTTTAGATAGATCAATACGCTTGAATTTCTTGGTATTTGCGAAAATCGAATTATTGATTATTTTTGTTTGTTTACATCGCCATTTTTTTTTACTTCGAAAAATTAAGTTACGTAAGCAAACGAATTTCGCAAATATTAAGGAAATTCAAACTTTATAATGTATTTCACATAAAGTATCTTGTTCTGCATCAACTTACGAATATTTTGAGTGTCATTTTACCCCGATTTGCTTTGTTTTAGCTTCAAAACGTAAAAACCGGCTTTATGAAACCGGTTATTTGATAAAACCGGTGCTAGAACCGGGTTTTCGAAAAACCGGGAAACCGGTCGGTTCACCGAAACCGGGAATTAGAGATCCCTACTGATAAAGGATGAAATCGCAGGTATAAAAATAAAACGAGTATAAAAAATACGTATATTGAACGGACTGATAACTCGGAACCGAATGCCCCTGATTCTCAAGTCAGCGACTCGCCTATGACGAATATTGCTGACGCGAGAATCAGGCTGGCGATTGAACCCGATCTTGATTGATTTTTATATCGATACTTTCATACCATATCAAATCTTCCCCCCAAAAATCGATCAAGATCGGTTTTGAAACTCTTTTGGGATAATATAATCAGATAATAATCTTAACTACATTTTGAAACAGTAATACTAATATCTTTGCGTTTCTTTATGATTCTGTATTTGCTGACGTCGACCAAATTTGCTTAATGTTTTTTTTTTTTTTTTTTTTTTTTTGAAAGATGAGCTGTACTTTTAGCATGTAGAAAATTTTGCCTCAGTTTTAGCTATAAAAGTCTCTGTTTCGAGACATGCCCTCTGCATATTTATAGCTATCACTTTGCAAAATTTTCGATATTAACGTATAATTTTTTTTTTTTCTCTGAAACAACAAATCTTTTCTTTGAAAATTTGAATCTCCAGGGCTAGAGATGCGTTTGTTTCTATTCAGCTATTTATTTATTTATTTATTTATTTATTTATCTATTTATTTTTTTCCTTGGGCTGCCGAAGACGCGTACTTCGGCGAAACAAAGCTTTCGAGCCCTTACACCACGTAAGGCGCTTTCGACTTTGTGCCTTTGGAGATGATTTATTTATTTATTTATTTATTAAAAAAATTTTTTTTTTCCTATTTATTTATTTACTTATTTTATGAGAGAAAAGGAAACTACGCATTTCTGACGTCACTTTAGCCTAGGATTTCTTAAAATAATTATAATTATAATTTCTTACAATTTCTTAAAAACGATAATAATGCCTGGTTTTGTTTTTTTTTTTGAAAACTTTGTGTTTAAATATCATGCGCATTAAGGTTTCGAAATTTTGGTTAAATAGTAAACATTTATTAACTAGTGAAATTCTTATGTCGAGACATGCCCTCTGCATATATAGTTATCCCCTTACAAAAATTTCACTATTAGCAGAAAAAAATTTTTTTTTGAATACCTATGATTTATTGCGTGTACGGATTTTTTGCTTATTCGGCGATTATGAATAAATGCTATGTTAATTTTTTTTTTCTTTTCCCGATGTCCATACTGACTCATTTCTAACCTACTTTTTTTTTTTTTTTTTTTTTTTTTTTTTTCGCACTCATCACTTATTTATTGCATTTTCATTTTTCCCGTTTATTAATACTTTTTCTTTTTGAATTTATTTCGAACTTATCACTGATTTTTTTTTCTTTGCTTTTTCACTTTGAACTTGTTTGAAGCTTTTTCACTGGATTCACAAGGTTAACTTTTATACTGTGGTCAGTTGATGCATTTGCCGCTGCTTTTTTCTACCTACGATCTCTGTTTTGGGTGCCCATGCTGCAAGCTCATCCTTTAATTCTTCTTCAATAATATCCTTGAACGCTTGAAGGTCGCTATCGACATCCATACACCATAAATCGGTTTTTATTCCTTCCAGTGCTTCCAAACATTCCCTTCTCATATTTTCTCCTGCTGAGTTTCGTTCCTGCCGACAAGTTTCGATTCCTTTCCTCATATCTACTAATGTTGAAAGAATGAAAATTCTGTCTTTATATTGGACTGAATTTCCATCATCGTCGGTTTCTTCTGCATTTTCATCGTCGCAACTTTCGATGATTGCGTTGTCCTGATAACTTAAAACCTGTGTTTTGTCCGGTATTTGCTTGCAGTTGATTTCCTTTTCCGTATTTTTCCTTAGCTCCTGAGCTTTATGGTTTTCTTCTTTTATTTCCTGGCGTATGCATTCACTACGTCGAGTTTTTTGGAACCGAAATTGCTCAAATATTCGTCGTAGCTGACAGCGTTGATGTAGTTTTTATTTCCCATTTCAGTAATATTTGCCGTTTTCATTTGAGTTTCGGAATTTTGGCTCGTAGTCTCAGATTTCGTTTCCGTAACGACCTCTTTACTCTGCTTTGTGGAATTTTTTCGGTCCTCGTTGACTTTTTTATTTTCAACTTGAACCTCCTTGGTTTGATCGGATCCTGACATTTGCTTCGGTAATTTATTCTCTGTAGACTTTTTGATTTTGGTTGTCGTATTCGTAGATACGTCCTTCGTTGATTTTTGCTTTGGCTGATTTGTGGATATCATTTCGCTCTGAGCAGAATGATGGCAATGAGTCATATTTGCGCTGTTTGGAGTTGGGGTTCTTGAAAAAAACGGTTGATTTTGTTGATTACGCCGAATCGTTTTATTGCTTTTGTGAACCATGTCAGTTACATATTGAAAACATCGAAAAACCTGATTCATTGTCATATCGATCATATATTTTAATTCGTTTAACTGATTTTCGGTATTTTTTTGCCATTTTTCCAAATTTAATTTATCTTGCCTGTAGTGTGTACTCCTTATTTGTTCCTCTTGTCTGAATGCTTCGATTTGGTTGACTATTGTCGCGAATGCCTGCGTGATTTCTGCCATGGTCGTCAACTTGTATTCCGCCGAAAAGTTTTTTATTTTTCTTTACATTTTTCAAAAACTGACCGACTTTTTTTTTTTTTTTTTTTTTGAACGTGCGCGGGTTTGTTTCACTTAGCTGCCACCAGTTGATAAAGGATGAAATCGCAGGTATAAAAATAAAACGAGTATAAAAAATACGTATATTGAACGGACTGATAACTCGGAACCGAATGCCCCTGATTCTCAAGTCAGCGACTCGCCTATGACGAATATTGCTGACGCGAGAATCAGGCTGGCGATTGAACCCGATCTTGATTGATTTTTATATCGATACTTTCATACCATATCACTACTTCTAAAAACTCTACCAGAGCTTTCGAAATTTCTCGGCTGTTATTTAAAATCACGCGTTTTCTTTTTTAATTTTTTTTTTCTTTTTAAGTTGTTAAAGTCCGTACGGGCCGTAATCGTTGTTAAATATAGAAATAAATAAGTAAATAATTGTTAAGATATAAAGGCTGAACGATTCATGCAAGACCAAACGTGAAGTGCCAAATTTTTCTCAAACTCATTCCACCACATAAAAATTTTCGTCATGCCTTAATGTCCACAAGCCCCAAACCGTCTTTTTTAGCCTTTTCCCATGCCTTTTTCCTGCAAAATAAAGAAAACTGCTAGATCTTCCAGATTCACAATCTATTCTGTTGCGGCTAGTTTTGGTCCGCCTGAGGAACAAATCCTCATACTCTCCGATTTCGGAGAGCGTTCCCCTATCCGCCACCTGGGGAGGCGCCCGATGGGGGACTAGCCAAAAACCCCACACGGGTTGGGGGGAAAACTCGGAGACCGCGCCCGACCGAGTTGTCCCCCCAAGCCAGCTTCCAAGGATCACATCCTCCTAACGGCACAAGTCACCAACCCCGTACGGATCGACATAAAAATGACGTCCTTTTCACATCGATCTGCACGACATTGGATCCGCATGACGTAAGGAGGACTTTACTCCTCTAGCTGACAACTTAAAACTAATACAATACCTATAACTAATACAATAACTAAAACTAATACAATAACTAAAACTAATACAGTAACTAAAGCTAATAAAATTAATACAACTAAGCTTAAACTAAATATGATTTAAGATTGTACGAATGTACAATGTACGGCATTGGACGTTCATACAATTTACAATACCAAACATTAGAGACAAGATTGTCGAGATACTGTTCGACAACCTTTACGCGAAAATCGGATTCGATTTTTTTTTTATGTCTTTTAACCGCTTTTTTAAAAAAATGGTAATCGACAGCTTTTTCAAACTAGGCTGCCTTTTAAAGTCCCGTTTTGTTTTATTTAATTTTAATTTTTTTTCTTTTTTTTAAATTAAAAAAATGTAAGAGAGGAATAGAAATAAAAAGAAAAATAATAATAATAAAAAAGTAATAGAAAAAATTGGAAATAAGAAAAAGAAGAAAAGGTAAAAACCTCATAACCCAAATTTATGCCAAACCATACCACATCCATACATACCTATACCATAGCCATGCCCAAACCCATTGCCCAAACTCAAATCTCGTTGTTGAAGCTTTTGGACTGCGTTGCGGCTGTGACGATTCCTCTGGTTGCGATGATTCCTCTGGCTGCTACTGTGAAAACTGAAACAAAAAAAACAAAAAAAAAAAGGCGATTAAAAAAAGGGGGGGTTGGAGACCCTCACAATGGAGTTTATCTCCCGCGGTATGATTGAAATAAAAAAATTAATTATTTCAAATTGTAATGTTATTATTATTATTACTATTTTTGTTTTTAAATTAATAGTTTGAGATTATAAAAAAAATGCAAAAATGCAAAAAAATTTCGGATTTCCAGGCGTAAAAGCTTAAGACCTTCCGCATTGGACCGGCCGTCTAGGGAACCATGCCATCAGAGCTAGCCGGAGACCTATCGGCTTTAACTGTACATATATGCACAGTTAAGGCTTGCGGTGCGCCAATAACCTCGGACACCCAGTCATCCGAAAGAAAACCCTGGAGACTCTCACTATGGAGCTTATCTCCCGCGCCATGCATGTTCGAATCGAATAGAATATACAGCCTAATAAAACTCTGCAGCTCCAAGAGAGGAGCTGACTCCTAACGTAACGATTTGCGGGGGAACTTAACACTAAACCCTTAACACTAATACCACAAGGCCAGTCGCTGGGTCGATACCTAGGCCTTCTACGATGGGAGACCAAACCTCCTGATTTGCCTCCAAGCCGGACCGATAATAGTAAATTAAAAAAAAAAAAAAATTATATACCGTATTAAAAATTTAATAACTAAATTATTTTTTAAAAAAATAAAATAAAAACCGAACACTATTTTATTTAAATTAAATAAAGCCCGAGCTAAAAAAATAATTTATTAAAATTAAAGAAAAAAAAATGCACTCATGGACGCGGGCGAAAAAGACCGATCCGACCCCTTCGGAAGATGAAGTCGGAACGAAGGTACTGCTCTGTGATGTGAACTCTCAAACCTCGTTGATGAAGCTTTTGGACTGCGTTGCGGCTGCGACGATTTCTCTGGCTGCTACTGTGAAAACTGAAACAAAAAAAAGCAAAAAAAAAAGGCGATTAAAAAAGGGGGGGGGGTTGGAGACCCTCACAATGGAGTTTATCTCCCGCGGTATGATTGAAATAAAAAAATTAATTATTTTAAATTGTAATGGTATTATTATTACTATTTTTGTTTTTAAAAGAATACTTTGAGATTATAAAAATAATGCAAAATTGCAAAAAAAAAATTCGGATTTCCAGGCGTAAAAGCTTAAGACCTTCCGCATTGGACCGGCCGTCTAGGGAACCATGCCATCAGAGCTAGCCGGAGACCTATCGGCTTTAACTGTACATATATGCACAGTTAAGGCTTGCGGTGCGCCAATAACCTCGGACACCCAGTCATCCGAAAGAAAATCCTGGAGACTCTCACTATGGAGCTTATCTCCCGCGTAATCCATGATCGAATCGAATCGAATAGAATATAAAGCCTAATAAAACTCTGCAGCTCCAAGAGAGGGGCTGACTCCTAACGTAACGATTTCGGGGGAACTTAACACTAAAACCTAAACCCTAATACCACAAGGCCAGTCGCTGGGTCGATACCTAGGCCTTCTACGATGGGAGACTAAACCTCCAGGTTTGACTCCAAGCCGGACTGAAAATAATTAAAAAAAAAAAAAAAAAACACTAAATGTAAAATTAAATTAAATTAAAATAAAAGCCGCACACTAAAAATATTTATAAAAAAACACTAATGTAATTTTAAATTAAATTAAAATAAAGTAAAGCCGGCACTAAAAATAATGTAAATTTGAAATAAAAAAATTAAATTAAATTAAATAAGAAAAAAATCCCGATGTGTGGCTACCTCGAAGGTTAGAACCATACTGAAACTAAAAACCTGAATCAAGAGAGCTCTTGGATACGTCATGCGCAGACATGGTGCGCAGAGAGGCATGTCCAGCTCAATCCAATATGGTGGTTCAAAAACTTTAGCAGTTAAATTTTTGTGGATTTAACATTTAATTTGAGATTTAATTACATTGTAATTGTAATTAAAATTAATTGATTGCAACACTTCGAAATCCTAGTTAAAATGTAGACCTCTAAAGAACTTAATTGACGAAAAAAGAAAAAAAAAAATCAGGTGGAAATGCTTTTTTGAATTTTGTAAACAAACCGCCAAGTTGGCGACATTGTTTCGTTTCGTTTCGTGAACGTTCTCTCATTCAATATCATTCAATATGGCGGCCGGTCGGTTTGTTTTGGTTCAGTGAATCGATGTTTTTCCGTCTTTTTCGGTATTTTAAATATATAATCGCGTTTGAAAATATAAAATAACGTTCATTTAATCGAAACTTGTTTGCCGCATTCATGAAGTTAGTAATTGTTTACTGAATTTTTTTTTCGGTTGTATGGTGGAGCAGTAAGCTTTGATACCGAAGTCAAAAATCTCAAATTAATTGATCGATTACTGTTTAAGTTTTTTGGTTAATAAACAATTTGTAAATGTGTATGAAGAAATATTGCTGATGGATTGTGTTCTGTACCTTATGAACCATGGATATATCTTTATTGGTTCTGAATACTTATGACTTGGGTGATTGTTGGCTCTGTGTAATCGTTAAAGGTGAGTCTTTTGCACAAATTAAGGTACTTAAAAGCTCATCAAACTATCAGTCATATACACCTGATAGCAATTGTATTACTCAAAGCTGCTGCTGATTGTTTTTGAGTATTTTCAGCTCAAAGTGTAGCTGGTTGAGTCTTTATTCCTTGTAATGCAGGAATTGGTTACATTTTCTTTATCTTCATTTATTGGCATCTGAGATATGTAAGTCAGTTTTTATAAATACCTGCTGTATTATTGTTCACTTAACTATAATCTATTTTTAAATATGAAATTTTTTAATATTATTACAACCTGTGGTAAATAATGTTTACATTCATTATTCTGCAGTTTTTATTTGCAAACTGTTGTGAAGCAGTAAATGGTCAAATTAATCATCTCAACTCAGGGATTTCAGTTAAAATGTGAAAGTTGTTATTGTGCCTTGTCGATATTCCTTTTTATAATTTTGTCATGGATGTTAAATATCAAGCTGAATAAGAGGATTTTTGGTACTTGAAGGAAATGAAGGAAAATGGCTTCAGTGATTTTATGTAGAAGGGGAAAAAAAGTTATGTGTACGTTTTCAAAAAATTTTTATTGAAACTATTGTTTCACTTTTAGATTGAACCTGTGAAATCTCTTAGAAGATCTTAAAGCTTAGAGGAGACTCAGGAGCAGTTGTGATAGTATTTTTATGAAATTTTAAAACTAAAAACTTGAATGGGTCTTGTATCAACTGAATGCATTTAGTGCCCCATTTGTTGTATTTTAATACTTTTTATACTTGTTATTTGAGCCTTTTCCATGGGCTTTCATTTAAGTTTTTTGTAAAAATGATGCAGGAACATGGTTGACCTGAATATATCTGACATCTGCAGTGGACCAAAGGACCAAGGGTGAAAAGTTTTTAAACGGAAGCTGCAAATGATTTTTTAGAAGTCATAAAAAATGCATAAAATTGTTGCATTTTTTCATTTAGAAGAAAAAAAAAAAATTCACTGAGGGGGGCTCAAACCTCTTAGCTGACTTCACTTTTGTTATACACATGGAATACTAGTCGTTTTTGGGCTAAGCATGAGCATTTAGCAAGCCTTTTATTGATTTTTTTAATCAGTTTAAGGCATGTTTATTCTTGCTCCGTGTTTGGTCATCAATTCAAGACAAGTTCATACTTGTTTCAAAACTCTGCCGAATGTGCATATTGCAATTTGTTAGTTTTACTTAATTTTTTATTTTTTTTTTATTTTCAGGTAAGTTTCCTTGGATTTATCAAGAGTAATCGATCAAAGTTTGTATGAACTTTGCATTTGGTCTACTGTCAATTTGAATCAGGATCGGTTAAAACCTGTTAATTTTTTTCTGTAAGTATGGGAGTTAACCCGGAAAAAAATCGAAAACGAATTTTTTTTGGCATATAAAGCAATGACTTAAACTTTTTTTTTTTTTTAGAAGGGGGGGGAGAGACATTTTTTTTTTTTCATTTTAATTTAGAAAAATACAAAGAAGAAAATTTTATCAGAGATAGTTAACTAATTTTTTTTCTCTTGACATTTGGAGAGAGAAAGAGGAAAAAAAAGTATGAAACTTGATAGACACCGCAAATTAGGTCATTAGGGCTCCGTTGAAAAAATTTCATTATCGAAAAAAGATGACAAAAGATATTGCCCCCTCGTCGAGTGTTTGAAAATGGGTTGGGAATGTCGATGACAACCAAAAGAGGGGCGGGGAGAGACGGGAAAAATTAAATCTAATTTTTCCTAGCAGAAAAAAAAAATGGTTATTTATTTTATTTTTTTTTTATTTATTTTTTTCCTGTTAGGGGGGAAGTAAAAAAAAAATCGAAGAGGAAAAGAAAATGATTTATGACAAATTTTGAATCAGAATAAACATAAAAAAATCAATTCATATATTTTAAGTGATTAATTTTTTCCTTCCCCGACATCGCGGTTGGAAAGATAAAGAAAGGGAAAGAAGAGGGGGGGGGGGGAGGGGATGGGGTAGGAAAAGAAATGAAATGAAAGAATATTTTAAAATAATTTTTGTAATGTGCGGAATCGATTATCCGTGAGGTTTCTTATCTTTTTGGATTTGAGGTTTTTTTCCACTTTAAATTAATGTAATTCGGAAAATTTTAATGGCGAAGTGGTTTTTCAGAAATCTTACGTTATTTTTTATTCGTTTCTTTTGTGTCGTGTTTTGGGCCAATTTTTTTCTGCCAATCCTTCTGGTGTCCTTTAGCTTCCGGACAGCATCCCAGGGATACCATTTGCTCTATCAAAATTTAGTCAGAATTGTCTGAAATTTTTTATACATGGATAAAATGGAGCTCTTTGAAGTCAGAATTTAGATGAGATTAAAATATAAATGGCGGAGCCATTTTAAATATTTATTATTCGATTTTTAGCGCCGTATTGGATTTCCTGCCTGTTCTTTTGCCGCTCTGACAAATTTAAAATCGAACCCGAAAAACACGGTTTTTTGATTATTTTACTTAAGTTAAAAATTTTTATGCAATATTTTGCATTACATTCATGCATTACGAGTTGCCTATACTAAAATTTGGTATGCGCTTTTTTATAGATTTAACCGCGTAGCCGAAGTCCAAAATGGATTGCAGGTTAGCTTTCCTCTCGAAATAATATAAACTAAAAATCTTTTCGGGAAATGTGTCCGAAATTATGGGGTCAAAAGGTTAAACTAAAATTGTAGGACTTACCGCAAAATAATTTGCTTAAAATTCTATGAGGGACTTTGACGTTTTTAAAAAAATGTATCAGATTGCTATATCACTGTATCCCTTTAATCCAAAATTAAGCCTATCAAATTTACAAGCCGTAAAAATCATTCGGTGATAATTCGCAGAATTCGCAAAAAATTGATGTTAAATTGAACGATAAATATTAACGATTAAAAAAGGGTTAAATTTATAATCGGATTCGATGGAATTATATTTATTAACTAATAAGGTCTTTTCTAATATCAAAAAGACCATTTTTGAATTTAAAAAAAAAAAAAAGCTTCTTGTAAAACGTAAACATTGCGTGATTTTTTTTTTTTTTTTTTTTTTTTTTTTTTTTTTTTTTTTTTTTTTACTCCGCTTTCCATTCTTTTTCCTTTTTTTCGGTTCGCTGCGGATTTACGACGGTTGATATCGAACGGAATAAAAATGTCTGCGCACGACTGAGATTGATCAGATGAATATTAAAAATTCTTTTTTTTTTTTTTTTTATTCTTTCTTTCGATTTTTGTTTCGGGAGGGAGAAGCAAATGTTTATTTTCCTGGAAGCCAGAAAACAGGGGTAGAGGGAGTGGGTTCGCGGTTAGATATGAAGTCACATTAGTGCAGAAAAAAAAAATCTTTCATCGTTTCCCCTTTTCTTTTTTTTTTTTTTCGGTTTCCGACAGCCCGATTGAAAATTAAATTGCTTTTATGTAATCGAAACCCAGGTTATTAAACTTTTGGTGATCTGCGGAAGACGTTCGACTTGATATGGCACTTCAGCGTTTTGTTTGACAGCTGATTTTATTTACTTTTTTTTTTTTTTTTCCTTTGCCGTCTTTTTTTCCGATTTTTTTTTTCGGCTTTAAAATTCAAACCGAAACACCGCACGAAAATCTTTCTCATCCCGAGTTAAGATAGTTCGGAAATGAGCTACCGGAAGTGATTAGGTGAGAAACCAACCCCCTTTCCTCCTTTACAACGATCGATGAGGCTTATGGGAGTGGATATTAAAACATTCGAGACCATCGATCTTACGGAAAGTCATGTTTTTGAATTGTTGTTCCGCCAGTAATTTTAAAACATAAAATATGCTTTTTCCCTTTTTATGTCAACACTATTGCCTGCGAATTTGAAAAATGCGGTGCCTTCGCTTTTTTTTTTCCTCGTCTTTTTTTTTTTTTTTTTTTTTTTTTTTTTTTTTTTTTTTCCTTCTCTTTTTCCGCAATCCACTTTTGATCCCGAAGCTAAATAATGTCGTTTTTAATTTAGATTTTAGATTCGTTTGAAGGGCTTTGTCGTTTCGTAAATTTATTTTTATCTAAAAAAAATTTACTTTTTTTTTTTTTTTTTTTTTTTTGAGAGAGAGCGTGCAATTCTGATTAATTACGATCTTCCGTGAATTTTTTTTCTTCTGGAAAGTTTTAGGCGTTGTTATTATTATTCAGCGAAAAGGAAAAGTCACAGCGTTTAATATTTCTTCTTCCTTTTTTTTTTTTTTTTTTTTTTTTTTTTTTAATATCAAAATGCTTCGTTTAATCAGCTTCAGGGTGCGGTTGTTAGAGAACATCATAACATCATGTCCCATTAATGTTAATTTTTTTTTGTTCTGTTTTTCATGTAAAAATCAAAATTAAAAATAAAGTGACGATTTATTATCCTTGTACTTTTAATGGTCATTTATACGGGAGGAATTATTGCTTTTATAGAGCTTAGCTCGTCGAGGATCGGAAAAATAAATGGAGGAAAAAACGGGTAGCTTCAAATGGCGAGGCTGAAATAGTAGCCTAAAAAGGCAGAATTGGGAACATTCGGGGGTTTTCGGGAAAATCGGATTAGAAAAACTTTTTTTGACTTCATATTTGGAATCTAAGTGGAATTTCCGATTATGATACGATTGGTTTTTTTCAGAATATGGGAAATTTTTGGTCAACAAATGAGCTCTGAAATATTTAACGTCAATTTAAAAATCTGGAAAAAAGTTGGTGGTAAGAGTAAGACCAGAAGACAACCATTCCTGTCTTCGGCATTTTCAGTCGTATCTTTCAAGCCATCCTAATTTGCAAATAACGAAGGGGATGTCTGAATATTCTGGCATGGTGGGTGTAGAATCTCCGACCTATAGGCGACCGGCAATCGGAAGGTCCGGAGTTCAAGTCCTCGACTCGACTTCCCCCTATAGAATTTTTTCAGAATTTTCACCTTTCTCTGACATTTAATTCAACCTATAAAGTCCGCAATGTCGTAATAACGCTCCACCTGCCAGTAATTACCTTTGGAAACATCTTTCATTCGAATAATACGTTGACCTCCCCCTTCTCCAGGAAAAAAGGAAATCTTAAAATAAGTTTATAAAAACTGCAATATTGTGAAGTGAATTCGTTTCGTGATCGTTTCCTTTTTTATTTTTATTATTTTGTGGGGGGTTTTTCATATTCAGAGGGAGATCATCCCCTATCGGTGTCAACTATGTTCCGGTTTTCTTTTTATACTTTCCGTTCCTTTTCAAAAAAAAAAAAAAAAAAGCGAACATAATGTAAACGGAAAAACTAATTCTCTTGAATGTTATATGTTGTTCGGAAAGCTTTTCAGCTTAAAAGAGGGTAGTACAGCTTTTTTTTTTTTTATAAATTCATTTGCGGGAAATAGAAAAAAAATGGGGACTTTTTAATTTTAAACAACCGGTTTGTTTCTAAAGTAATGAAAATGCGTAGTCAGTGGTACGGAAAATTTTTTTCCGTTTGTTTGTTCATTTTACTTTTTTTTTTTTTTTTTTTTTTTTCTTCTCTCGACTCTATTTATCGGATTCGTATAATTTATTTTCCTCCGTAAACGATGTTGTCACGTTTTAAAAAAAAGAGAAATCATCATTTTCAAACAATCGAAAAATCCAACCGCGTCAATTTAACGGCCCTTCGTCAACCCCGTAATCCGCCCAATATTTTTTTTTTTAATTTTTTAAAAAGGCAAACCCCGCAAACTAGATTGGATTCGAACCCTTATCAGCCGATTTCTATTCCGCTCATTGATTTGAATCGACTAATAAAAATCTATGGAGTTATAAATGAAACAAAGCCATTAACTTTCTCGCTGACAGGGAATGATGCATGTTTTAACCAAGGAAAATGGGTTGTCAGGACTGCGACCCTTTTTCCCTTGCCTTCAAAAAAAGGGGGGTGTTTTTCGGTGAAAAAACTAGGAAAAAAAAAAGGAGCAAGTAATCCAATTTCATTACTTAATTACATTTAAGACGATTTAGAAAGAAAAAAAAAAGGAACATGATTTTCATTCCTGATTAAAATTTACAGTTAGGTAAAATTTTCCCCTGGACGTGGTGAAACGGTCTGGCTTGGGAGTCCTCCTCCCTTGTTCGTTTATTTAACATTAGGTCAATCAACCTCCTGCGGATAGGAAAGAAGGGAGTCGCTAAATTTGAACTTGTCATTGTCCCACCCTTATTTCTTTCGTTATATTATACGAAAAGGGAAGTTAAAGGGGATTTCTTTTATTTTCCCGAGTCTTATGTTATTATACAAATGAGAATGGCCTTATCGATGTCTGCCATCTTTGTTGTCATTATTCTTTTTTTTTCTAAATTTGATTCGAGCCTGTCGTGTTTCCCACCTAGTTCTTTTTTTAGATTGTTTTTTTTTTTTTTTTCTCTACTTTTTTTTACTTTATTTTTATCGTGGATCCCTTCCTCGTTGAATTTACCACTTGGGTCGCGAAACAAAACCGAACTGCAAATTTTATTAAAAACGTGTCCTCGGTTTTAGTGGCTTTTTGATTCGAATACACTAACCGATGTTTGAAGTCACCCGAGGTTAAAAAAAATGAAAATAAATTATTTTGCTGGCTTTAAATATTAATGTTAGAAATAATGGTGGCTAGGAGCGGTGCGATAAAACGTAGTATATGCGAATTGCACGTATGGGAAACTGTGCTTACGTATTACGTAAGCAGAATTTGACTGATTTTTTATATTTTTTTTTCCGCCCATAAGCATGAAATGAGATTTCTTTTCAAGATGAAGATTTTCGGTTGTTTCTATATCCGCCGAATATGCACCCAAAAAAAAGTGCGTTATAAAAGTTTATAACTCCAATAACGTTTTGGCCGATTATAAAATTTTATAAACATTTATAAATTTTTATAATGAAAATTTTAACTGAGCAATATATTAATTTTATTCTTGAATTGCACTATATTTAGCATATGGGGACTTTATAGGCTCTTTTTTAAACATTTTTCATGAGGAAAAGAGGGAAAAAAAATTACAATTTTTTGGAATAGAACCCGAGCCTTGCGGTGGACTTACCAGCCGCCTTTATCCACTACACCACTTTTCAACTGACTTTTAAAAGCGGCAATATGGTTCTTAAGTTGCCAATTATTTTGACTTATAATATTTTCCAGATTTTTCCGAATTTTCGGTATATTTCTTGTATTTTTAATTTGACAAAGGCTCAAAAATTAAGAAAAACAGAAATAGAAAAATTCTGAAAGCGTTATAGAAGAAAATAAAAAAAATTAGAAAAATACTGAAAATAATTTGTGTTATAAAATTGTATAACGAATTATAAATAGATGTCTTTTTTGGCGGGTTATAAAATTTTATAACGAAGTTTATGTTTTTCATAACTCAAGTTTATAACACACTTTTTCTTGGGCTAATGGTGGAAAATGTCCGTTGGTGGAATTCGTGGAAGTCTGTGAAATCAAATTTCAAAGAAAATGGTTTTGTTTACATGCAAAACATTTGTATTGTCTATGGCGTACGAAAATAAGCTCAGTCTCACTCAGAGCGCGGTCTAGTTCCTATCTCTATCCATAGGTAGTATAAATTTAAAAATAAAATTTAAGAAAAGAAGAAAACAAAATCAACCAATAGTACATTAAATTAGTAGGTCATGTGAAGTAGGCAATTTATAATTTAATGCATAAGAAATCAAAAGTTAGGCATTCTATTCGTGATATGGGTTTTTGGTATCTTTTTTTGAGTTGAAACAGTGAAATCATTTTCAATTGAGGTAAGAAAGCTTGGGCTATTTTTTAAAAATTGATTGAAAAGGTAAGGAGCCATATAGGTAATATTATTTCGGCAGTTTGTTTTAGTTTGATCAGGAATTTTTAGAAGAGGAAGGGATGCATTTCTGGTATCACGGTTAAATATATAGAGATGGTAATCAGATCTATAATGGAGTACAGGAAGGATTAGCGAATATTGATAAAGAAGATGAATAGGTAAAATTTCATGTTTTTTATATAGTTTAGACACAGAATAATCCCCTCTTTTTCCAAATAAAGCCCTCATTATAAAATTTTGGGAAATTTTAAGTTTATGAAGATAAAGGTAAAAAGTGCCCCCCCAGAGTGCAAGACCATAGTTGAGCTTTTTCGCGATTGACTTGCAGCGATTTTCCTCATAAGAGTCCTATGTAAAAAAATGTTAAAGTGACGGAAAAAATCGAAAGGGATTTCCCTGCCTAGAACTCACCAAAAAACCCACTTTTGTAGAGGAACCTATGTTCCACCTTTGATCCTTTCCGAATAGGAGTAAAACAAAGTTTTAGCCAAAATATATGAATTTTTGAAAACAAATAATTAAAAATATTTTTCCTTACCAATAAACGGAGATGACCATGTCGATGGGTGGATCAGCTAAGCTTCTTACGGGAGTTTCTTTTTCCGAAGCTGTCCATTTGACAGAGGATAGAGAGGGCTGAAAGAGCTGGAAAAAGCAGTCCAAATAGACCACGTCCTGAGGTGCCTGTTTCAGGGTAATAGACTGAGAAAGGAAGAAAGATTGAAAGATTAATAAGCAGGGCATGGATATTGTCCTTCAAGCTATCCAACTGGCAAGATCTTCGATCCTTTAATAATACTCAGTTTTTCCTCCGGGACATTGCAAGCATCCTGAAGGACGGCCACCAGCTAATCTTCATTACATCATGTACCAATGGACAATTCGTTGATCTTTCAACGAATCCATTTTTTCTTACCAACCAGCCCATTAGGTTAATTTGGGTTCATGGACTGAGGCCTCAGAGGGCTGACGAGGCTCAGGATAGAGACCGATTCCCCATCTATATTAGATTTGTGGCTCCAATTAGATTAGATTTGTGTCTATAAGGCCTCTAGCCCGATGCCTTGGACTCTCTAAAACCCATCTCCTGCCAATACTTTTTCAGCTCAATTATCACAAAAGCGAAACGTTTGCTGACTAAATGACCCCGGGATAACCGTTAGCTCTCGACCCTTATTAGGATTCGGAAGAAAATAACACCATATCACGGCATTTGACTTTTAAAAAAAGTGACATAGATCGAACCTGAAAGGATCCTATTGAAAAGTCGATAAACGAACTGAAAAGAAAAATCCTCATAACATAACGAAATAAAGAAAAAAAAAAAAAAAAAAGAAAACGATGTCGAGGACGATTTACAGTTCAATAACCGCTTCGCTGATCTTCTTTTGAAACGATATTGCAACATTTTGATTTAATTCAAGTTAGGGTACTTTGGGAATTCTTTTTTAATTTCCGTTCAAGATGTGTATGAAGTGATTCAAACGATTACAATAAGATCCTTTTTTTTTCTTTTATATATATCTCTTTGGATTTGATAAAAAAAATCCTTCTTTTGCTGAAAATCAGCGAAATGATATCGCCGATTTCAATCGAGGCGTCTTTTATTTGAAGAAGAAGCCGATATTGCGGTTCGGACTGCTCCGGGGATTTATATCTTCCCGTAGGGGAGGTGGGGGGGGGGGGGGTGGAATCTGTAAACAAAAACCTTAGGAACATCAAATAGCGCGATACCAGTAGATTTAATTGTGATTAGCCCTATGTTACGTGCGGAGCCCGCATGTATCTCTCATTGCAATTAAAAGGGTTTTTCGAAACCCTCCTCGTTCCAAACATTGAAAACCGCAGCGATTGATTGAAGCCTTTCGAATGCAAGCCTAACAACCCGATTGCGTCATTAGTTCTTTAACCCGAAAGTAGTCCAGAAAAACTTTTTTTAGGCCTATTTTCTTTCCCCTTTTTTTGTTTTATCGATTCCGATCGATTTTGAACTTTATAAAGATTGCAAAAAAAAAAAGGTTGCCATTTTGCTTACTATTTTTTTAAGGCCACATGGGAAAATATAAAAAGAAATGTCAACCTTTCAATTTCATACGGTAGGGAGAAAAAAGTAAAAAGTGGTACGTGACGGACAATATGGGAAGAAAAAAAAAAAAACGAAAATGAGATGTAAAATTCCCGAAAACGAACATGAGTAAAATTATATATAGCAATGACACGTCAACCCGATGGCTTAAAAAAGAATTTTTTTTTTTTTTTTTTTTTTTTCGGGGGGAAAAAAATGATTTATTATTTAAACTGCTTATATTTTTTGGAGAGAGAGAACTCCGGGATTTAGAACATGGTGTCACTTACGGGCCCAACAGCACACGGTACGATTCTCATAGACGCATTTCACATCTGTTTTCGGGATTGCATATAAAAACAAAATCAAAGAGGATATAAATAAAAATGAAACAATGTATTCCGTTACCGGTATTATATACGAACACATTTTCCGTCGCGTATTAAAAAAAAAAAAAGGGAAAATTCTCGTCGCAATCGTGAACCATCCTGAACTCATAAATCAAACGCCAATATTTTATACTTAAGGATGGCATCCTGTTTTTTTTTTTTTTTTTTTTTTTTTTTGCAGAATATACGTGCGAAGAAATTAGAAAAAAGACTCATTCATAATGTTCTTTTGGAAGCAAAAAAAAAAAAAACGAGATAAGGGACCGATCAATAAAATTTGCTGCAGAAAAAGCAATCTATGCGATCTGAGCCAGACGATCTTGTTCGAGTTTTTAGAATTTATCAAGTATACTAAAATGCGGTGACAGGGCCTTTCCTCTTCCTCCTCATTTTTTTTACTTTTAACAGAAGGTGATGGTGTTTTTCCTTGTCCAGTTTTGCTTGTTTTCTCCAGCCCCGCAACCGTAGGCCAAATGTAACGATTTTGTTGGTCCACACGCAGCTGCTTGGGGCTAAAAGCAGTTTTTAAAGATCTTTCTTCTTTTTTTTCTCAATAACTCTTGGTCCCTAAATAATAGCAACCTAATTTTATTCATATTTATTCATATTTCAATTACTTTTTTTTCGCATAAGTTATACACACCTACGTACGTAAAAATCCATATTTGACTTTGTAAATTAACTCATAAACTCTTTTTAACGAACACTTTATTTTGACAGAAAAAAATCCACACGTAGGACAGTAAAGCTTATTGTGTGGTGGGGTCATTTAAAATGCAAATGGTAAAAATCACATATGTGCAGGTGCAAATTGAATTTAATCGAAGCTGAGTCATCCTTAGAAACAAAAATATATACATATGTCGCTCTTAACGTGTTCAAAGAAAGTTAAGACAGTAAGAAAATTAGTTTTGGAGAAAAAATTATTAAAAAAATCTAGGATTCTTATGAAGCTATACTCATGCATTATTTAGGTAGTTTTTTACCCCCTCCACCCTCCCCTTTTAGATTTTAGGCGGAAAGTACCTCTCAATCGAGATTTTGCGCTTACCTTAGAATTTACCAATTCCCTCTCCCTAGCATTTTTACAGTCCCGGTCTGAAGATAAAAGTACCCTTTGTTTTTGGCTAATGAAGAGCAAGAAAGAAGCAGCGAAGTGCCGGGAAAATAGGCGGAAAAGAAAACGAAAAAAAAAACTAGAATATTCATGACAGGGTTAGTTTTTACTCGCAAACGTCTACTCTTTTAGCTTGTCGCCCCAGTTTGAAATTGTTTTCTTTTCTTTCCATATGCAAATGATATACATTCCAACGAAAATTGAAAATATCTTGTTTGCGGCAAAAGTTGGCGCAAAGGAAAACCGAATTTGCATTTCTACTAAAAGAGAGAGAGGGGGGGAGGGGGGAAGCGAGGGAGAGGAAAACGAGTCTCTTGGTTTCAAATTGAATTTTCAAAATAAAGAGGAAAGGGACAGAAGAAGAAAACCGGCATACCGTCTCCTATTATTAATTTTAATAATAATAATGATAAAAATGCTGCACATGTTTTTTTTTTTTTTTTTGCTTGCTCAGATGTGTTTGCAATCTCTTCATGCCCATCCCTATACGATGGGGCTATTCGAGACCAGATCTTTTCAAGACGAGATTGCGCTTAAAATAGTACTTTACGATACCGAGATTGAGACCGAGATTACGAGACTGAGACTAGAAATGAAACAGAGAAATATCGTCTCGGTCTCAAAAGTCTTACCTGTCTCCTAATTCTGAGCTTTGCACCCATAGTATTTAATGAACGTAAATCATGCTTTCATTAGGTCTTCTGAGAGCAAAGCTCAGGATTATGAGACAGGAAAAGCTTTCGAGATCGAGACCATTTTGAGACCGAGACGATATTTCTCTATCTTATTTCTGGTCTCAGTCTCAAACTCTGTGTCGTACTAACATACTGATTATATCACAAATACCAACAATCGTAATCGTAAAATATTGATACTGATACTGATACTGATACTGATACTGATACTGATACTGATACTGATACTGATACTGATACTGATACTGATACCGATACTGATACTGATACTGAAACTGGTACCAGTACTAGTATCAGTAGTACTACTACTGGTACTACTAGTAAAAAATACGTAACTGGTACTAGTAGTACTAATACTAATACTAGTACGATACTGTTAAGATAGTACTTTACGATACCGAGATTGAGATCGAGATTACGAGATACATTTTTAGTATAGCTATTACTACACGGATAAAACACTATTAGTAATTATTACTAATATTAATGGTTGATGTATAATTACTAATAACTGAGGGTAAATTTTATACATATTATTAGTAATTTTTACCATAATGATACCATAGTATGGTAAAAATGACTAATAATATATATAAAATTTACCTTCACCTATTAGTAATTATACATCTGCCATTAATATTAGTAATTATTACTAACAGCGTTTTATCAGTGTAGTACTGGTTGTAGTATCAGTATCAGTATCAGTATCAGTATCTTACGATTGCAATTGTTGGTACGAATACCAAGTATAAGAATTCGTACGAGTACTAGTACTAGTAATAGTACCAGTACCTAGTACGAGAATTCGTACTCACACTTATATTTACTAATTAGACCAGTGAAATGGTACATTTCTCCCGAAAAAAAATCTTTTTTTTTTAAATTGGCAATACTCTTTTCATCCCTGACCAAAAATCCTTGTTTTTCCCCGGAAAATCCGAAAAAAAATTTAAAGAATCGATCGGATCATTAACAGGGAAGGAAAAAATAGGAAAAAAAAAAAAAAAAAAAAAAAAAAGAAAATCCCTGGTGATAAACCAGCCTGATGGGTAGTAAATATCCCATCGATTTTTAGCTTCGACCAAAGCAATAAATCGAAGAACCAAAGGGGAAAAAACTTTTTCTGTAAGGTTTTTAATATTAACGACTTTGTTTTTCATAAAAACTTTTGGTCCGCAGTCGAGACGATTTTTTTTCCTCTCTTTTTCCCCAGTCAAAAAGAAAAATGTGTGAAAGCAAACTCTTTCCTCCTGTTTTAGATTTAAAAAAAATAAAAAATCAAGATAAAATTATCAATGGAAATCGATAACAATGACGAGCTTTTTTTTATTTTTTTTATATTAATCGAATAAAGTCCAATAAATCGACTTTTCTCCGTACATAAAGTTCATGATTGAATGGTTCCGATAAAAAGGCTGTACATTAAGAGCTGAAAATTGCGTTAAGTTAGATAAAAACGATGCAGCGTATGAGTTTTCACTGCCCCTTTGGTGAAATTGAAATATCGATGACAGTTTATTATAATTTTTTTTTCTTCTTTTTTTTTGTGGAAAAAAGAGCCATTTAACAAATTGAATCCCTAAAAATTGTATTTTCTGCTCCTGAAATTATTGTAGTCAGCATGTTCTTTTCAAAATTGAAAAAAGGGAGGGGGAAGTTAAAATAAATAGGAGGAGAACGGGAAAAAAAATGGCCGGAAATTCATTCGGAGTTGCATCCGAATTGTCAACTTCCGATAGGAAAATGTATCGGACGGGAAAGGAAAAAAAAAACTTTTTCATATGATTCCTTCCCTCCATCTGATGACAAAAGAAGTTTCTGCTTTATGATCAAGGTCGATTAAAAAAGATTTTTTTCCCGGCAGGAAAAAAAAAAAAAAAAATGGTTTTGCAGTTAGGCATAGACTATAGATTTGGTCACTAGGCAGAACTAGATTTTGATCAAAATCATTATTTTTTTCTCAATATCAGGCCTATTTCAGGCTTTTTCTACTTCCAGGCTTTCCCTTCTTCCAGGCTTTCCCTTTAATGGGTGCAGAAATGTGATTAGTATGGACTGTATAAAGCCATTTCTTGGAATTAAGGACATTAAAGGGTCCATCGCCTTGCAAATGGATAGGCCAACTGAAACTGCCATTAAGATCCTCACAGATGGATAATCGAGTGACCGGAAAAGGACAGACGAAACAGGCCCCTTTTTGAAAAATCAGCACGCCCTATTCAAAGTAAAGGAGTGAGGAGTTAAAGGAATATTTCTCGAAGGTTCGAACTTTACGAACATTTTGGGAGCAGGTTTGAGGCCATCTCTTTCCCGACTTTGCCTCGCTCACTTCAGATACCCCTACTTTTACCCGTAATCCTTTTCCGGAAAGGCGTGCTTTTAAAGCCTCTTAGTCGATACAAAACGTAACTTTTTTCATATTTTTAATGAAATCGGAAAAAAATTTCAAGGCATTTTTAGAAATAAAAAAATGAAATAAAATAATCGGTTTTTTAATCCTCTTCCGTCTTTCCCTAAGATATGAATGACGTGATCCGGACTTAATTGACTTCCCTATTTCCATTTTCGCTTTTTATTCGACTTTTCACACCTTCTAAACTTTTGTTTAAAAAAATTAAAGGAACAGCGTTAACGGAAGATATTAATAATCGAAATATCGGAAGATATATAAATCAAAAAATATTAAACCTCACTCTTAGGTTTTTTAAAGGAAACTCCTGTCTAAATGTAATTCGAGTTTATCGTGTAATCGATACCGTAATAAAACGTTTCGCTTTCGTTTTTTCTCATTCTCAAATCGCTGAAATGCAAATAACAAAAAAAAAATAAACTTTTTTTTTAATTTTTCGAAACAGAAAAATTAAAATTAAATATTTTTCCTGGTTGTATAAACGTTAATAATGAAAATAATAGCTATTTCAAATGCGATTATTCTTTAATCACAACTTTCTATTAGTCTAACAACATTTTGTATCTGTTTCAGTTGTAATTATTATTTTGCTTTTAAATCTTTTTCTCGATGGTTTGATTTCAAGCTTGGCCGAACGTAAAATGTTAGGCATTCTGGATTTCAGTATCGTGGAGGGGATAGCTAGAGTATTTCGCCCAAGCGCTTCGAAATTAAGGCTATTGGATATCAGAGTTTTTCAAGACGAGGCCGCGTTTAAAACGATACCCTACGATACTAAGATTGAGACTGAGATTACGACTGAGACTGAGATTACGATAATTTAACCGTTCTTTCTTGACTTTGTTAATTGATCTCTTTTTTTATCCGATGACGCTTTAGGTATGTAATCAAATATAAACTTTTTACCGTCCTTAACCTAACCTTGTTAAAGAAACCTTGTGATATGATAGTTCTTCTGATTGTGCCGTACCTGTGTCCAGGCGTAGGCGACCATCGATGAGATTTTTAAATTCATCTCTATCGGGGGCAATCCTGATATATAGTTAACCATGTAAAATTATTTTTTGATTTTTCATTGTTCTGTTCTCTGTTTATTTTTACCATTTGAGAAAGGCCGTAAGAGCGAAATGATTATCTGCAACTTGATTAAATAAAATATTTTAACGATTTCTAAAGTCAATTCAATTCAGTGAGATTACGAGATTGAGACTCTTATCCGATATGAGAAACGAAAGCGAGACAAGACCGTCTCGTGTCGTAATGTATCGGTCTCGGAATAGTCTCGGTATCTAGACTATTTTAGTCGGAATAGAGACGGTTTCGAGACCCACTCTTGCCTCCAGGTCTCGCGACAAATATGGTTATGGTATATACTTGTTAAATTGACAACAGTGTAACATTTATGTAACGCTTGAGAAAATAAATAAATAAATTTAGACTCTTTATTATCCGATATGAGAAACGAGATTGAGGCGAGATCGTCTCGGGTCGTCGTGTCATCTCGGTCTAGGAATAGTGTCGTTATAGAAAGGCGATATCGGCATCGGAATCTTTTTTGGTCTCATAATCTCGAACTCATCATCATCATTTACTACTTCCATTAAATATTCTGAGGACGAGTTCGAGACAGGAAACGATTCCGATACCGAGACTATTGCTAGACGATCTATTGTATACGATACGATACGATACGAGATAAGACGATCTCGTCTCGGTCTAGTTTCTCATATAGGTAAAAAAGTCTCAGTCTCATAATCTCATCTCGATTCTCGGTATTACAAAGTATCGTTTTAATCGCGGTATCGTTTGAAAAGGGCTTGTCTCGAAATAGCCCTAGACGATATTTCTCAGTCTCATTTCTAGTCTCGCCTGTTTTAAGCCTCAGTCTCAATCTCGTTATTGTAAAGTATCATCTTAAGTGCAGTCTCGTCTCGATCTCGCACAGCCCTCGAACTGAGAAGTACCTCTTCCTTAAACTGGCAATCGGTAACGGTCCTACGTAGTCTATTGACAATTGTCGATTACGTATTTTTTAAGACTTTGACCTCTGCAATAATTCGGTTCATGATGAAGCTGAACTGGATTGAAGTGAGAGAGAAAGGGAGGAAACTTTCTTTTGCGCTTCAGTCAACCGAAGGAAAAAATCGGAGACGAAATTCGTCAAGGAAAAGGGCAAACGTCTATATAACCATTCACCGACGTCTCATTACTAAGTTTCCGTCTTGCGGTATTCCAAACAGACTTTGGCATTTGTTAATCATGTTGTATGGATATTTCTCTCCCCAGACTAGAGACAAACATCATGCTGTCCGCAATAAATTACAGTTTGTCTTTCCAAGGGAATCATCCATGTAATTAACAAACGAATCCGGTCAACTAATGATTCTGGTAGTCCGGCGGGATCAATGAGAGGGAATCAGCATCACGTGATCGCTCTGGCTTTCCTCAAAAAATTAAAAAAAAAAATTAAGATCTTTCCTTCGGGTTAAAAAAAAAAAACATTTTAATTTTCAACAATTCCTTTTTTTATATCTGGACCGTATATATTAATTAAATTGAAAGCTTTCTCTTATTTTCTTTTTCTTTTTTCTTCCTAGAACTATGTATTTATCGATTCAATTCGGTTTTAAATCTTTGTCCGTCGTTGATGTTTTTTTTTGTTAAAAAGGTAGCAGTTTTCCGCGAAAAATAACCCTGGAGGAAAACATTTATTTTTCGAAAAAGCCACGAATGAGTTCAAAATGGCGACTACTTAAAATCCTCAGCTTTACTAGGAATAAATCTGCGGTAAAGCAATTTTACCAGCGGAATTATCTCGACGAACATTATAAAATCCCAATCCAGGCGAGGAGGGTTTTTTGACATTTTGAAACATGAATATTCCGGGGCTGCGTCGGAACCTTTAAAAGACAAAACCAGATGATTTTTTAACTTTTTTTTTTTTTTCATTTTATTATTTTTTTCAGGGGTCCGAAGCTTACGATTTTCGGTGGTGCCGGTGCTAGCACCAGCACCAGAAATTTTTTTAAAATAAAATCGGCATCGGCATCGGAATTTTTTTAAATTTTATTTTTTTTTCGTTGGTGCTGGCACCGGCACCGGCACTGGATTCGTAAAATCTTTGGTGCCGGCACCGGCACCGGCACCAGCATTGTAAAATCTTTGGTGCTGGCACCAGAACCGGTTTCGAAAAATCGTTGGTGCTAGCATGGAGGCTGGCATCAGCGTATTATAGCATATAACGTATTTTCCCCTGAGAAAAAATATTCGAAAAAAATGGGTATTTACTAATTGTGAGAAATAAAAAGTTTTATATACGTCATTGTGTCTTAAATAGAAAGTTACTTCAATCGGTTTATTTTGAAAAAAATATGTAGTTAAAACAGAAAAATTAAAAAAAAAAATCATAAACATTGGGGGTCGTTCAAGTATTTCATAAGTACCCAAGGGATGGGGGAGGAGAAAAACAAAAAAAATAATAATAATAATAACAATAACAATAACGAAATAACATTTTAAAAATTATTTCACTGCCGGATTTAAATCGGCACCGGCACCGGCACCGGCACCAGATGTCCGTAAATAATTACATTGGCACCGGAATCGGAACCGAGATTCGAAATAAATGTATCGGCACCGGCACCAGCACCGGCACCGACCAAAGCGAAACTTAAATATATGCTAGCACCGGCACCGGCACCGGCACCAGCTTCGGACCCCTGATTTTTTTTCTTTCAACTTTGGAGTAGGGGACCCCTTCCGTTTGTTTATTTCAGTAAATAATATTTAAAGGAAGGCCCGTATCAAATTATATGTTCAATCTCGGTTTCGTCTTCGCCTTTGGGCTTTTTACAAAAATTAAAAAAAAAAGAAGTCAGATTTGAAAAAAAAAGGATCGGAAAAAGCCGTTCGCCAGTTTTTTTTTTTTTTTTTTTTTTTTTTTTTCCCATCTTTACATTTCGGATAGGAATAAAAGGGATGTTTACATTTGCAAAAGAATTCGATGATCCGATATCTCGTGTTTATTTTGAAAGTCAACAATTCAGATAGAGAGAGATGGAAAAAGTGGGAGAAAAAAAAAAGCTCCCAACGTAAAATCTGCGAGTGAAATATGAATGTGAATAAATGTTAAAAACTTTGTGATCATTTTTATTTTAAAAAAATAAAAAATAAAATGCGAACTTTTTCCATTCTCCACGACGTGAAATGGTGCGTTATGAAATAAATTTTCCCGGTAAATTAATTTTTACCACCTGGAAATTTTAATTTTTGTTCCTTCAGATCAGTTTTTATTCCTGACAATTCGATTTGACATTTCTGATCGTTAGATCATATTACCGAAATTTGGGTTTTAGCTGTGAGGAATTAGAGTAGTACTTATTTTTCTTTTCTTGAAGATTTTTGCTTACGTGACTTCTTAGCGTTTTAAATACTCTCCCCACAAGGGATGCAAAAAATTAAAGTTGGCTTGGATCAACTTTTGAAGTTAAATATAAGTTTTCTGATACTTAGCTTACGACGGTCCGTTAGCTAAGTGTTTATCGAACACACATTGTACTTCGAAGATGGGAATTAGAAAAAAGGATTATGGGTTCTTTTTGGAGCCAAGGAAATTTTTTAAAAAATTTTGGGCGATTTGCCTATTGCCATTTGGAAGAGTTGACTTGATTGCGTTTTTGACATTAAGACATTTTGGCCCGGACATCATATTATATATAAGTTGTACACATCGATATTAATATATTTTTTTCTTTTTTGTTATAGGTAAGATTTCTTATTCAATCAAAGTTTGGATGGAGTGTAAAGGGAGTAAGGGAGTTTAAATGGTGAGAAGAAACATAGTCTCTCTCTCCCAAAAGCTTGGTAAGGAGGCCGAAAATAACGGGATCTCCAAAAAAAACAATTCCTTGTAAAAAGGTACAGCCAAGTTAATCTTGCAAAAAACCGAAATGCTTCTGCCCTTAAAAGTTCTGATATCAAAAAGGGCAGCCAAGTTTTTTAACGACAGCTTTCATTTAAAATGCAGTTTTTCTACAAAATGCATTAAGACTTGGCCGCTTTTTTTTAAAAAAAATCGTAATAACTGAATTGTTTGAAATTCGCTTGAATTCTTTAAAGAAATGAACAGAGCTGTTGTGTGTTTTCAGGCGGTTGTTAATTTCATGCTTGTTATTTTACTTGCTGAAACTTGTATTATTATTTTTTTTTTTAAACATTTTGGAAGTTGGAATTGAGAGGCTAATGCCTAGCTAGGGATAGACAACAAGAAAACAAGAAATTTTCCAAGAAATCCGCTCAAAATTTGATTTTTGATCGATAAGCCAATAAGGATTCCAAATTCAAAATTTCTTGTCCAAGATTTTTGTTTGAGAATTCTTGTACCGTTTCTTGAATTCTTCAATTTCTTGTTTTCAATATTTCGAATCCTAGCCTTTTGAAAGGTTCAAAAACAAGATTTGGACGATTTCTTGAAAGATGTCTCTTGTCTTTTGAATTACTTGTAATTCTTGTCTTGTGATCCATTTCTCCTGGAAGCGAGAAAACCTCAAATGTGTTGAGGTCATTTCAATCCATTTCAGCCTTTCCATATAATTACAACGGACCGGACCATATATTTACAGCGTCTTTTTAAAGCGCTCGAAAACAACGTCACAAATACGAATAAAACTTTGCAGCCGAAAAAAAACCAGCAATAAAACTCATTTTTTTAGTTTTTCGAAATCAACATTTTTTTTTCTTCCAACGAAGCAAATAATTTGGATCTTTTTTCTCCTTCTCTCATTCTTTTTGCTCTTATTTTCCTTTTTAACAAAAAAGTTTTTACAAATTTGACGAATGCTCTTCTCCATTAAAACAATAATAGAATCCATTTATTTTATCACCTTTCACAAACAAAGTTGAAAACTAAATTTTTCCTCGAAATTTGTATTCCAACCCGACGCGAAGAACTTCTCCGCTAAGTTTTTTTTTTTTTCTTCTTTCACTTTACGATTTCTTCTATCTTATCAAACTTGAAATTCTCTATACACATGCGATACTTTCTTTTTCGCTTAAGCAAATCAATACTTTCTGACAGTTTTTTTTCCAACTCAATAATAAAACATAAAAATATCGAAGGTTCTTCTCCGGTCTTTTTTTTTTTTTTCTTATTTCTCATAAATTTTTAAGATGGATAAGTTTTTTTTTCGAGAAGATATTCTCGGGTTACAGAATGAAGGTGCAGATTCATGGGAGTTTTATAATTGTAAATTGGAATCGATTCGGGAAAATTCAAGTTATTTTTCGGGGGGGTTGGGGGGGGGGGGGGGAGAAAAAAATGTGAGAACTTTTCCATTTTCAGGAAAAAGGGCGTGACGAAGTGTTATTCGGCGGGACATCCAGTCGCCAGACGATTTTTGATCTTTTTATATGTCTGGTAGAATACGATGGATATGTATTTATTTTTGGGATTTGGAAGATTGTTCGATTTCGAATTGTGACACATTTTCTGACTTTTTCGTTGGATTGGAAAATTAAGTGAAAAATTGAGGAGTTTTAGAGGTTCATAGTCAGACAGGAGTAAGCTTAAGAAAGAGGATTGGGGAAGTTGATGGCTCAAAAATCTCAGAGACTGGTTCGCTGTCGATTGTGCAGACCTTCTCTCAGATACTCTAGTCAGAGCAGCTGCCTTTAGAGTTAGACTGATAGTAATCATCTCCAATTTCAGGAGCTGAAGAAGAAGAAAAATAAGAAAGATAATAAATAAAGTCTCGTCAGGGCTTTTAGACAAACTGTGGCTCAAAATTTGTTTTCAAACACCCAGAACATTCAGCCTCCGAAAATAAGCAACTCTTATTTTAACTTTGCAAAGAACTGATGGCAATGTTAAATCTCTATATACGAATGCCTCATAGAAGATGATTATGTTTGGTGCTCACAAATATGACACTATTTATTAAAATTCACATTTAGCCGATATTTTTAAAAAATCAAAATTATCCAATTTCTTGTGCCTCCTAGTAGTTTTTAGTTTCAAAATCAACCGAAAAGCCGAATAGCAAGACTATGTTCAATAAAATTTTCGGAAACGCCAGTTTGTTCTTCCCTAAATTCTCTTTCTTCTTATTTTCCGTTAAAAATTTGTTTAGCTTTGAAAATCTTTTTCCCAGAATTAATCATAAATTTTTTTAATTTTCGATTTTTCGAAATTTTGAAGTTTTAAAAGCGTAGCCATCCGACCTTTATAATGATTCATTTTCTTGGAAATCATTCCGCGAAGAAAAACAGTGTCAGAAGAGCGAAAAATCTCTTAACTAAAACATTTGCAAGACAACTTCCGTCAAGAAACAATTTTGCTTCCGCTTCGAATGACTTCCAGGTTTCCGAACTCGGGTCAAACTCGAGAAACCCCAAAAACGCGAAAATTGTCAAGAACACAGTAAACTCGCTTTCTTCCATGACTTGAAATATTTTCGCCTAAAATATGTTTTTTAGAGAGCATTTTTTTTTCCATTACATAAAAATTCTGGCAATCTCCTATCCTTCCATTCATTTAACAATAACAAAAAAAAATAATAATAATAACATTAAAATAATAAATAATTCATGTCATGCAACCCTGTCATTTTTATTCATTACAGCAAATCACAACATCCCGTGATGGTTGCAACCGTTTTTATATATCGAATTCTCCTCGTTTTGGTATTAAAAATTATACTTTTTTTTTACTGAAATTAAACCACATATTTTTTTATTTTTATAAATAACGTTTTATTTTGAGAAAAACGGGGAGAGCGATTAAAACCCACGAACCCACGAAGGGAGGAAAAAAAAAGGAAGAACAAAGCCGACGGCGTGTGGGGGTGGAGGGGTTTCAGATTTTTTTATGAAGAAAAAAAAACGTCCGTCTTCGCCACAGGGCTTTGAATTGCATACTTCATCTTTTTTCCCCGTTTTTGACGGTATCTCTGATGTCTCCTTTAAAAAAGGGGAAGAAACAAAAAAAAAAAGAAATTTTTTTTTATTCTCCGCTTATCAGTCTCTTCGTTGGCATCAATTCAAAACGAAAAAAAAAAATCATTAACTGTTCATTGTTTGGAAAATGAACGATTAAAGAAAAGAATTATCTTTTTAATGTTGGGCTCGTGTAATTCGCCAAAGCTCTATTGCGTCCGCGTAAGTAGTGCTTAAAGTGGTTCTGTTATTTATCAGGTGGTGTTTTGTCCGTTGTTCAGGTTGATGGGACTGATGTTGGTGTAAAATGATTTTTTAACATTTTTAAATCTTTTCCCTTCTATCCGAAACGATTTTATTACAAGATTCGCGGGGAATCTTGTCAACAAACTGTCCGGATTTAAAAATGTATTTAAAAAAAAGCCGGTTTGCTTCCTGCACTCTTCCGTCTCGTCATCTCCCGAAAATACAAAAAGACAAGTGGATGTTTACTCGGAAGATTTGCTCCCTTATAAATAAGAAAGCCGATCGGATTTTGTTCAAAGACAGCAGGAATTACGTCAGACAATGCGAGGCATTTTCATTCACACAGCGAGGATGATGGTAAATACACCGAAGGGGATCCCGGTGGTTCTTAGAAATCGCATTTAATCGCGTTTCGCGTCTTTTGTTAACGGAAAAATTCGACATCTAATTTTGCTCTCTCTTTCTTCCAAAAAAAGTAAAAAGAGGGGGAAAAAATCGAAGCCGTGGATATCTATTTCAATTAATCTCCATTTTCCAATGTCTTGGGTGGGGAAATTCGTTGTTAAATTCCAGAGCAAAGGATGACCTTAAAAAAAAAGTAGGAAAAAAAAAACATTTCTCGGCGTTTATTTTTTTACATTCAGTGTTTACGTGAAGTATTTACCAAAAGCCAGTCGACAGTAGACATCAGTTATTTGTAAAAATGTAACGGTTTAAAAAAAAAGAACATTTCCTGTTTTTAAATGACTTTTTTATTTCCCCGAGCAAAAGAAACATAAAAACCAGTAAGATATCGAGTTCTGTCACTGGCAATAAAAATACGTAACTTTTTATTTGGAGAGGTTTCTTTCGTATTTTCCTTTTTTTCTTCGTCTCAAGGAGCTTGAAATCGACCAAAATAAAATTGATGCAGGGATGAAAGAGAAAGTACTCGGGATAAATCTGAAAATAGAATTTCCTTTAAGCGATTTACAATAAAAGAGAATTGAGTAAAATCAAACAGAAAAAGACCGGAAGAGGGAGCAGAGACTTAAGTAGAAGAAGCAAGGGCAGATGGGAATTTGGGGAGACGCAAAGAAACCAGCAGAAAAAGCCCTGGCTAACATTAGGATGGCTAAATAGATGCAAAAGAGTAGGAAAGTATGGGTAGTAGGTGTCCGTTATTTTTCGGACTTAAGAGTCGCTCTTCTTTGCTGAAAGGAGGAGGGCCAATAACCAGAGTTTTTAGGCTTCAGTAAGAATTTAAGAATTTACCAAAAGAAATGAGATCATCCCTCAAGAGTGCTTACACGAAATAATTGAATGGATCCAAGCCAACTTTTCGAAGATAAAATCGGGTCACTCAAGGAGATATACTATACCCGCTTCTTTTCAGCATCATTCACGAAAAGATTCGATCAGATTCTGCACTACTTGAAGTCTTACCGCCGCGGGGCAGATGCTCCACCATCCGACCCTTTCCTGTGTCGCCACTCTCCCATCCGGCGCTCCCAAACGGCCCGCATCTATGGACGTTATCCTTCCACCTCATACGGGGTCTTCCCTGCGGCCTTTGGCTTGTTGGACGGTGGTCCAATACTCTCCTGACAGACTCTCGAGACCCTCGAGCGACATGCCCCGCTTACTGGAGACTTCTGGATTTTATCACGCTAGTGATAAGAGGTATGCACCATCACGAAAATATAGTGCGTGCCATCGACAGCATAGCGGAATTCTGGCAGGAGGTTGCACTTATAAGAAGAGAGCTTCTAACAGGTACACGTCGACTAGAACTCGGATGTGTATAAGGGCGTTTTGCCCTTACACCTTATCAACGGAAAATCAAGCAGAACATTCTGGGAATAGATCTCGGAATTAAAACAGTTCCTGAATTCCGAAATCTGGCTGTTAACGTGACAACGACAAACTGTGAAACCAACGGTAGGATCTCAAGAGCGACCTTAGTTGCCTCATCCCCTAACACACCTATGCGAAACCAAGCCCTTATCTTGCGATCTGATTCGTCAGCTTTCGACTCACCTCAACAAGCGCTGCCAACGGAGAAAAAACTAACCATGGAAGCGTATGCGGCGAGGGAGACGAATGAAGCCTGAAGCCTTGAATCTTTTATACGAGTTTTTCTCTGACATGAATGACTGCAATTTTAAAAAATTCATGGTTCACTCGTATCTCCCATTCATTCTGCTCGTCTCTCCTCCTCCCCCGCCCTAGTTCTTATTTTAATCTTCGAACAACGTGAATTTTTTATTTACATTATTAACCTCTTCATCTCATTTACAACAAGTCGAAAAAAGAAATGAAATATCCAGTTTAACGAAATTCCGAAATATTTTCATAATTGTTCTTCTCGAATAAATTTCAAGCGATTTAACTTGATTGAATTATAAAATAACTTGTAACAAAACTTTGTGTTTAAAGTAAAATTAAACAATTTAGATTCCTTAAGGGTAAATCATTTTTTCTTTAGAAAAAAAAAAAAAAGTGAAGGAGAGGAGCATGTTCGTCGTCCTCAAAAGAAGCTTTCCTTTTTTTTCTTCTTTTCTTTCATTTTTTAAGGAAAAAAGAAAGTTTTTTTTTTTTTCAAGTTCTCGACCCTGTTGCAAGGTGTACATAAAAGTTTAAAAAAAAATGGAAAAAAAAAAATTCCCCTGTTGTTAATCCCCTGAAAATGATTTATTTAACCAGGTTTCTCCCTGATATCACTTCTTTCCGTTATGAGGAGTTTTCTTTTGTTTATTTTTCGGAGTAAAGTAGGAAATGAGCTAAGTTAAGCGAAACAGGAAACTAAGAGAATTGAGAACTCGCGAGTCAGGATTAATTTTATTACTTATTTATTCTTCTACAAGGAACCCCTCTTGCAGAGGATCCCAGATTTTATGAGGTACCTCGTCAGTCTTGTTCATGAAACAGACTTCTTTACAAGAGTGGCCATGAACGCCTTTCTTCTTGCTGTACGACATGCGTGCCTGACTATTTTTGGAGGAAAATCGTGTTGTTTCTTCGAAAACTTAACATACAGTATTGACGAAAACATTTGCACCATATACGTAGTTCCGTCCTAGGGAAATAAAAAAAAAAAACAATTTATCCCTGGAATATTATTTTGGATAAATTTACAAAATTTTTGAGCTACCTCCCCCCAATTTTCAGAGGGGGCCACCTAGAGTTTCTGTTTTCCCGGGAATTTTAAAATTTCGGGAATCGGGAATCCCGTTTTTTTTGGAAAAAGCATTTCCCGGGATTCGGGAAATAATGATATGGCGGGAACCCGGGAAATTCCCGGGATTAACCGAGAAAACCCGGGAATTTTCCCGTTAATTTCTGAATAACGAGAAAAATCCCGAAAAATTTCAATCCCGGGAATCGGGATTAAATTTTTTGTCCGGGATCCCGGGAATTCCCGGGACGGGAAATCCCGGGCAGAAACTCTATGGCCATCCTTTAAAAAAAGAGGTTCAGTTTCAAAAACAAAACTTTATAATAATTTATAAAATTTTTTAAATCTTTATAAATATTTTTAAAAAATAATAAAATTTTATAAATTCTTATAGAGCTTTCGGCTTTTTCCCCCTACAAAGAGGTGAAAAGCGGGGGGGCGGTGTGAAATTTTTTTTTTCAGTTAGAATTGAATTCTGCTGTAAAAATCGATCAGAAAAAAGGTGCCACAGTCCTGGGAACAAATTTATAATATTGGACCCCTTGGGGCAAGCCCCTCTATTTTGGAGGTAACTCAAACATTTTGTAATTTTATCCTATGTTCGGCGGGGCTCTTAAGGGGGCTGCTGGGATCTCCTAAGGGGCAAGCCCCCAAGTTGGGAGGTACCTCCAAAATTTTGTAATTTTGTCCTATGTTCGGGGGTCAATAAAAAAATTCTTTTTAGATTTCACTTGGACCGAATTTCTACTTCTTCGGAACTAGAAATTTTTGAATGAGTAAATTAGTTAGATTATACGCTTATTATCTTTCGTAGGAAAAAAAAAAAAAGTAAGCGAAAGCTGACATTTTATTTTTCCTCTTGTCTTGTCAAAAATTATCCGGGAAAATCCCTTACTTATTTTTGGACTTTTGGCCTAACGCGTAACAAGATTAATATTTTTTCGAAAAAAAAAGAGAGTAGAATTAGTGCAAAAAGGCTTGGACCGAGAACCGCTGGAAAACCTTCCCCATAGTACACGATGTAATTTCTACCCCAGTCCGTAATTAAACAAGGATTAACCTGTTTCGTTCAATTTGGCTCGAGGTTATTGTTAAACGTCCAATTTAAATAATTTAATCACCGTTGATTGGAGAGGTATGTTTTCGGGTGCAAAAGCGAGAGGAAAACTTAATTCAAAATGGCCGTCGGTTTTATACACTTTGGACACCGAGAGAGTTTTCTTGAAGCTATGAGAGAGAGAGCGAGAGAGAGGGACGTGGACGGAAAGCATTTTCCGCGATCCTGTAATTGGATTCGTTGGATTAAAAAGCGATCTACAAAATTTCTTTTTCGAATTCTCTTTACCTATAGAATCCGTATTGAATTTGATAATCCCGGATTAAGGTGTCGTGATAAATTGAATTGACGATTGATTTTGCTGACTGGACCTTGCGTAAGATTTTTTTTTTTTTTTTTTTTTTTTAAAAAGGGGGAAATTCATTATAATTCTTTTAAATTTTTTATGAAGGTGTTAGGAAAAAAATGATTACTCCTCTTTTTTTTTTTTTTTTTTTTTCTTTGAAAACTTCTTTATTAATTTTTAACTTTCTTTTTTCAGGTACGTATCCAGTCTTGTTCGAAGCCTTAGTCCAAGAATTAAGAAATAGAAGGGGACTGTAAGTAGAAATTACCGATAATTTAATAATAATGCTGTGCCTCAGAGCCAAAACGTCGAATTTGAAAGTTGTCACGTGATCGTTTCTTACGGAAAATAAATAAATCGTTGCCATTTTGATTTTTATTCATTTGTCGTAGTGAATTTCAATAATTTTTTCTAGATCACTTATGATGGTGAATAATGAAGTATTGCCTGTATAAAAAAAGACGCAGATTTTATAAAAAGGAGTGGGGGGGGGGGGTCGAAAATGTCTGAAACAATCTCGGGGCATATAAACGAATGCGTATTTTGCTAATCGGTAGAGACCATGAAGTAGGTCCATGATAAAAATGCGCATTTTTTCATATTGTTTGAGGAAAAGAATTGAGAAAAATAAACATACTTCTTTTAAAACTGTCAGAAAGATTTTCGAAAGAGATATAAATCCGACAGGAGCTATCCGTTGAACTGAATATTTAAAATTTTCCCGTTGACCGCACGGAGAAAACGTTTCCCGCGCGATCATGACATCATCCGCAAAGACCAATTTAGCACAGTTTTTCGGAGATGTAACATCACGTTTTTGAGGTATCGTGGATTTACCGGAAAAAGGGAAACAAAATCCGAAAAGGGATATAAGTTCGACTTTATATATGATCCTCGATTTTATTTTACGTGCGTTTTACGTACGATTCATCCGATTTTTTTTTTCTCTAAATAGCTTAAAGTCTTGATCGTTCGCATGCGAAAAATTATAAAAATCATTTTTTGTAAAAATATCGGACAATTGATATCAACCTTTTTTTTTAAAAAGCTTTTTGCGTTTGATAAAAAAAATGGTAATCCGAAAGAAAAAAAAACCACCTCGCAGTAAATTAATGAACAGAAAATCAGAGGGAAAAAAAAGATGAAACGGACAAAAATTTCAACAAGAGGGAATTTTCAATATTATTAATCATAATCCGCGGATGAATAAAACTCCTAAAATACAAAACAGACGGCAAGAAAACATTTTTTTTTTTCATTTATGATGTATTGCATCAAGCGAATAATTGGAATTAATTATTTCTGTTTTTACGTAATCTTTTTTTTTTATGTAAAATGCTGCTCTCGATTTTTTATTTTTTTTATTTTGTTTCAAATTTTTATATATTTGAACCTCTTTATTACGAAGCTGAAGATCTGGGGAAGGGAGGGGAATTTTTTTTCAATTATACCGCCTAAATCTATATTTAATCTAGTTACAAAAAATGTGTGGGCTTTTTTTTGAAAAAAATTCGCCGAGTTATGAGCGCAGTGGTTTAGGAAATTTTTTTTTCGTCCGATTGTAAATGTTCGCTACGCTGGTTCTGCAAATAAAAACGTTTTATGGACTTGCAGTCAACAATTATTGGAACAGTACATTTTTAAAATGACGAAAAATAAACAAGCATTTTATGGGGCACTTAATTAGATGAATTTTTCTCTGAAAACATCACCTGCATTTCAGACCAACTGGACAAATTGAATTGAGTTCACTGAAATTTCTGGGAGATTAATGTAAGCTTTTGAATTATCCTTGTTTTATAGTTTTTAGGTCGCTTACAAGTGTTGAACTCCTGTCGTTGTCACCCTCACCGCTATCATCATTATCATCGTGGTCATTATTACCAGCATCCTAATATCGCTTGGATTCTATTCCGTTTCCGTAGAAACCATTTCTTTCTTTCTTTTAATTAGATTCTAATAAATGAACGATAAAATTCCAGAGGGACGGGATTGAAATTAAAATCGTTATGCGATTGAAAAAAAAAAGCTACATAACGTTCTTTCGGGAGTTTACCCTCGAGCGTTTTCACGGAAAATTATTGTTTTCCTCTCGAATTCTTTTATTTTTTTAAAAATATTCGTAACTTTAACAACAACAACAACAACAACAATAAGAAGCCAAAAGATTTTTATTTTAAAACTCACGAAAATTGACTGGCAAAGTTTAAACAACATGAGAATATTCATATTTGACGGGTAACTGATAAGCCAACACGTAAAGTGCATTGTCGGGGAAATGATGAAAGCATTAACTTTTTATTTTTGTTTACTTTTCCCTCCCTTCGCCCGAAATTGGATTTTAAAATTTGTTTCTTTGAGATTTAACTGCCATTTGTTTTATTCTCACCCATATTTGCATAATTATTTTGATTCATTGTAGCGAAATTAATACAAAAAAGGGCTTCTCATTCAGGGGAAAAACAAAAAAAAAAAGTTTCCTTTTCCCTCATCTTTTCTCTCGCTCAACGTTAAAAGAGAGTCTCTTGTTCGCGTTCGGTGTAAAACTCGTTTTTTTTTTCTTTTTTTTTTTTTTTTTCCTAAACACATATCTGAAGTTGTGTATGTTTTTCAAATAAATGTTAAAATCCCATCCCTCTTTCGCGGGGGAATAAAAAAAAATCGTTCAATTTATTAATTGCACTCGATTTCCCTTTGTTTAGATATGTGTGGGAATTTTTTTTATTTTTCCTCTCTTGTGTAGATTTTTTACGTCGAAATATTTTTCAATATTCGTCCTGAAATTTTTTATTTTTATTTTTTTTATTTCTTCTTTTTTTTTTTTAACTCGTACCAATTATCTCATGAGAGTTTAAACGCTATTAGTTAATAATTTTCCCGGAATTTATAAGCTAAATTCGAAAGAGAAAAAAAAGTTAGTACTTTTTTTTTTTTAACGATATCGCTGACCATCCTTTGACGTGTTGAGCTTTCCGCGTGCCTTTATGTTGTTTTCCTCGTAAAACTGGAATCCTTCAGTTTAGCATACTCCTCTCATGTGGTTATCAGAGGAAAGCCGCAGAACATTTCTTCCTTGGGTTCAGGAACAATAGATAAAGTGGTCAGCCTCAAGCTCGCCCCGTTCTTCTGCGCGATCATATTTCGAATTTTTTCAGTGGGTTTTTGCAGATTTCCCCGGATCTGTTTTCCCTTCTTTCCTCTTTTTTAGATTTTCCGAGGTGCGAAAATTTTGAAATTTTTGCGATATCTTTTCGATATTATTACTTTTAACATTTTTTGCTTTATCGTGGACTACGTTGTGAGCTTTGGCCGTACGAAAAGGTGATGCAAAAAGTGTTTCTTTGCAAAATAAATTCAAAAAATTAATATATAAAAATGTATTATTTTTTGTGTATGTATGCATTTTTTATGTATGTCCAATTTTTTGTATAATTTATACATAATATATGCATCTCTTTTTCGTACGGGTGGCTAGGACGCCTGAACGAAGGAAAGATGCCACTGGTAGTTGTGTCATCACCAGGTTCGGTTTTACATTTCGAAAAAAAGAAAAATGATTGAATAATTACGACGAAAATCTGTTTTAATGCCCGTTCCACTCCTTTTTCTTTTCGTTTCCCGTTCGGTCCCGAGCTACGCGGGATCCAAACAAAGGATCGATCACCGGATTGCAAATATTGAAATCAAAATCAAAATCGCACTCGGGGAAAATTCGGTCTCTATCTCAAACCCGTTTGTTTAATGTAGGAGAAATGGAAAATTAAATCATTTCATCGTTGGCTGATTGTCGCGGAATCCAGTTTGGTCATGCATCCGATTTCGCTTTAACTCTCCATTTATCGATTATGGAAAAGCTCTTTTCGATTCGGTCCACACGTACAAAGCATTGCTTCGGGTTCTTTAAAAGAGGCAAACAAGCATAGAAAATTGCCCCTTGTCGGACTTCCCCCCCCCCCTTCCTCCTCCGCCGCCCCTCTTTTCCCCCTTGCGGAAAAAAGCTTTGGAAAAATTTTTCTTCCCAAAACTACTTTTCCATCTTACTTTTTTTTTGCGGGTTTTCATATATATATCGGTTGCAGAAAAGCTGTCATTTGTTGATTCTGCTTCAACAGTTTCACAGAATATGACAGTTTTCCAACTCGCACGATAGATAAAAACTTTTATATAAAAACCGGGGCTCCTTAAAATTATTAAATAATCTCTTCTATAGTGACATTTCGTTAACTTTTTTTTCCCCTTCTTTCTCCCTTGCGCTTCTTTTCGATCCTTTTTTTTTTTTCTCCCCTTTTTCGTTTGTTTCTTTTCCTCTGGTTTCGTTTTCCCTCCGGCCCGTCATTTCCCGATTTCAGTAAAAGCTGTTTCAAAGTATCTGAAAACTTTGTACCGTAATATTTTATAAATTGTTTTTTTTTTTTTTTTAATGTCTTTTTATTTTGAAGTACGTCATCGTTTGCCCGGGAAATCTAGTTTAAAACTTCTTTTTTACTTTTTATTTGCCGCTTTTTTTCCCTTCTTTTCCAATCCTTCGTCATTCGAGTTTACAAATTTATGGCGGTTGTTCCTGTTTAAAAGTTAAAATAATGTCTAATGACTGAGTAATCAATAGCGGTAACGAAAATCGGGCAAGAAAAAAAAATTCTAAATACTGTTTACTGTATTCCGTCGAGGGATATTTCCTTTAAAATGTATGTTTTTCCGATGTTGATCAACTCCAATGAACAAGAATTTCGAGAGCTGGCTCAGGGACTGTGAACACCACCGCCCCGCCAACACCTGTTTCAGGATAAATGAATGAGGAGAAAAAAATTCTTGAAAAGTTCGCTAAAAACCGTTTTCTTTTCTTGTTGAAAGGTCGCACCCAGATCTCGCGCACCTGGGAAAATGTGTACGACAGGTCGCCTACGTTTCTTTGAAACTAAAGGACTTACAAAGTTTTCGAGTTGAAAACACGTCAAAGATGCTGTTCCTAGCGACACGGTTTGACGGGATGATGTCAATTGGTTTATACGTCAAAAGGGCAAAAGAGCCACTTTTTCTCATTCATATTAATCAATGAATCAAGCCTTGACTCCGGAAAAGGAAAATGTTTTCCTTTTCCCCCGAATATTTATGACCGTAATAGTGGGCGTATTCTTTTTACCCTTTTATTTGTAAAGAGTGCGTCTATATTTTATCGAACCGGTTTTATATTGCTTTTTGAAATTTTAAAAGCAAAAAGTAGGGGGAAAGAGATCCAAAAATACGTATTAAAAAAATAAACGATTCATTAAAATTTTTTCGTGCTTAACAAACTTCTCCTTTTTATTTAAAAAGGAAAAATTTAACATTGCGACGCTTAAAATCAAAAGTGCTGAAAAATATCTTACGAAGTTAAAAAAAAAAAACCATTTTAATGACGCATCCGTAAATTGCTGGTTCGTTTAAATATAAAGTATCCTGCTGGCTCAGCGACTCATTTGAAAGGGAAATTTAACTTTTCATTCAAAGTGCTTCTCCTGAAAGTTACACATACACCTCTAGAGCTTTCGAAATACTTATCAAATGAATCATGCCCCGGTTTTTTTTTCCTTCGTTTTTTTTTTCGGGGTTTAGGAGAAAAAAAAAACCTTTTAGTGCTTCCTGGTCTTTTCCTATCCCATGAGCTTAAAAACTAACATAATGGAAAAAATCATTTAATAGAGCTTTGGGGGGTCTACCCTCAATATTTCGATTTCACAGCTTGATAATGAAACTCTCTCGTTTTCCCTTTACAACCAGTCGGACCGCTTTAATTAAGTTTTTTTTTCTCTTTCTTTCTGTTTTTTGTTATTACTCCACTCCCCCACTATTATGTTCTTCAGGTAATAATCGTTTTGATATAGGAAAATCGTTTATCAAAAACGCGAGGAGAGAACTCTTATCTCGGTTTTAAATTTGTCTCTATTTGTCTTTCATCGGTTCTCCCCTGGTAAATTAATTCAAAGGGAGGGAACGGTAGTTATATATGTCACCGTTAAAGGTATTATTATTATTAGAATGGCAGTCGTCGGGTCCATTGTTTTCAGAAACCGGGTTTTCACGGAAAATCGGAAGGAGAGGAAAATTTCCAAGTTAAAACGGACTAATGACGATATCGTAGTCCTCGTCGTCTGTCGCTTTGTATAGGCCTTGGTAGTTATTCTGTCGTTTGTATTCTCCAACTGTTGTCATGACATTCGGCTTGTCATGTTTCGTCATTATATTTGACACTTTTGTCATTAGTTCTTTTAATGGTGCTCCCCAATTTATATCTCTGAAATGGCATAATTATCATTGTAAAATTTCAAAAAAGAGACAAAATTGGTAATCGTGAATCAGACCCAGGTGTCACCTGTATGTCAAAAAGAATTATTGGTCATCATATTTTTTTTCAGTATATGTCTCTTTAATTACGATCTGTACTCGTCAAAGAGGACGAATTTTAATAGCGGCAAATTGATAGAGAAAATGGATTGATCGAAAAACATGCTGACTCTCCCACTGTCGGAGTCAAGGGAAGCTGCTATGTTGCAGTCTGGAATTTGATTTCCAGAAACTAGAGGACTGAATGCCGATCAAAGCCAATAACAAAATTGTCAACGGTCTCTTAACATATTGGCTACGGGAGAACCTAGAAGGGGGGACTCGAAATAAAACCCACAGCCAGTTTTTGGGGTTCTAAAATAGCAGTCCCAGAAAAGAGACAAGAAAGTAAGACTGAAAGTGTAAAAACTAAGTTAATGACATCCTTAGGAAATTGTGATGTACTTTAAAACCTGAGATCAGTCTCAGAACTCGGGAGTGGGGGGGTAGAGAGTCTAGTTTAAACTTGGTTGAGGGTAGACAAAGTTCAGACTGGAAGGGTGGTCTAGGTTAACACTGTGAAGGTGAACTAGTTTGACACTGTGAGGTGAACTAGGTTAAGACGACTTTAAGGTCCTATTTATGACAGTGAGGAGAAGACGAAGAAGAAAAAGAAAAAGAAAGAAATAGTCTTGACAGAAAGCAAGATAGAGTATTGTGACTTGGCTTGGAAGAATGTGCTCACTAATCAATTGTTGATCATTAGGATACCCCACAATCGAATTTTCGCATCCCAACAAAATTTGTATCTTTTGGTTGCACAAGCAATATATGAATTTGCAGCCTAAAGTGACATTTTACCTTTGAAACAGGCTACATTGGTGATATAACGTTGAGAGGCCCAAGTTCATGTCGACTTTTTAAAGTTCTATGCACTTATAAATCTTAAATCATTTTTATCATTTACGAAATGTTAAGGCATCCATTTTTTTTTAAAAACAGGACGAGGATGACATTTTCACAACCGTATAGGTTAATGTCGCCCTTTATTAAAAAGTAATAAAACTTTTTACTGAAATGTAAGGCATCTTTCTTTACCGTATATGAAAAGTTTTAATCTTTGACTCGGAGGGGAAAAAAATCTGGGATCATTACAATTATCTTCTTATCAGTCCTGATAACCATATGCAGAAAAAAAGGTTTTCTGGTAAAAAAATGGTTTGAAACTATTTTTTTTCTTTTCATTTAAAAATCCAATCACAATTTTAAAATTAAGCTTTGCCTAAGCTTTTTTTGATTAAATTAGCAAGTCAGCATTGGTACAGTGTTTGGGATAGCCGTTCCCTAAGGACCCTCTTGTTCTATTTCTCTTAACGCGCGGTTGCACGCACTCGAGTGGAAGGAGTCGGTCCCTGTGGGTTTTATCGATCCCCGTGGACACTGCGATACATTTTGATTGGAACAATGCGAGCTTTAAAAAGTCTCCTTTTTTCTCTCTCTTTTCTCTTCTCCTTTTATATTTTCTTTGTTTTTTGTTTCTTTTGTTTCCAAAAGCAATTAAGTGCGAATCTTGTATCGGGTTGAGAGTGGTCTATATAAGCAAATACGTTTTTTGTTGGGGGAATTCTTGACCAAAGACAGGTTTAACACATTGACCTTTCTAGAGGGATTCCCCAGAAGTGATGTGGTACTCTGAGGTAGGGAGAATCTTCGAAAGATACATTTCATCGTTCGATCGTTGGTTGTAATGACATGAAAAAAGGCTACTTTTGGGTGCCACAGAGCCCCTACAGGTCTATGCGGTTCAGCTAGAGATTGCAGACACGATAGACATCTGACTTGGAGCCTGCAGTAACTTGTCTTCGAGAAAGAGAGAGAGAGACCGTTGTTTGGTAGTTCTTTTATTACTATAACCTCTTGACCTCTTGTAGTGGCCACAATGGCGGTGTATGGGGGAAGGAGAAAACTTTATTGGGAATAATTACTTTAGGAAAATAGACAAGTAACATGTATGAGATGACTTTATCCTTTAAATGTACCACGGGATGTGTGACAATTTTGACTCTATAACCAGAAAAGAGAAAAAATCCAAACAAAAAAACAAAAATTTGAATTTGAATGTTTGCCAAAACGGAACGCGAAGGAAACGAACATGATTTCATCTGCCTAAAAATTGTTGCTTTCATTTCTGAAATTTTGAGCGGTATCGATGGACTCAATCAAATGTAAATGAGCAAGATTTGTACGAACAAGACTTGTCGATCTTCGAGTTCCACCTCCGCTTCGATACAAACAGTTGACTTCACACCTCATTTAAAGCTGGGGGTCACGTGACAAAAACTTTTTGAGACTTCATTTCTTTTTTTTTTTTTTTTTTTTTTCTAAAGATAATGAAAGCTTTTTACGTTTTTATTCCAATTTATATTCAAGGAGGTACTACAAATCGGTTTCCCGTAAAAATCCCAAATCGTCTGGAAAACTTCGGGAATATTTTTTTTCTTTTCCTCCGGACAAAAGATTGTCCAATCTCAGCGGTCCCAGCAGTTGGCATTATTACTTACCCATCCTTTACCTGCAAGGTCGACAACCTTTAAGTGGAGGCCTCTTTAAACTCTCAGCTCAGTGATACCCCACCGGATACTTCCATCTTTTGAATATGATGAAGCCTTAGGATCCTTCGGTATGCCTAACCCTTCCAAAAAAAGTTTGAGATACTGTAAATTCACGAATTCTCCTCCGCATTAGGTAGAAAGTCGCGTTATTCCGTTAATGAAGCACCGGATAAAAGGTCAACGGTTTTGCTTGTAAATTCATTTTCGGTGCTCTTAATAGCGTCCTTAGTTATCGATCCTTCCGCGCTAAGGTTGCGAAGATTTTCGCTGAACATGATGATTATAATCAGGTCGTTATAAGTCACGAAGTAATTTTATATTAATGGTTTTAATTACGGCAAAGGCGAATCTCGCTAATAGGCTCTCTTTATGTACGGGAAAAACTTAACGAACGAACCGGGAGAGGCTGGGTTCGGGAGGATTTTTTTTTTTTTCTTCTTCATTAGGATTTTATTTTTAAAACTTAATAACAAATATTTAAAAAATTAAGACAGATTTTAAGAGAAAAAAGAAAACGTTGATTAAGGTCGTTTTATCAATTTTAAGGGATGAAAAAAACGGGGATCCTTTTTTTTTTTTTTGAGATCGGCGAAATGAAAAGAATTAAAAGAAAGAGAACAAAATTTCTGCGATTCGTAAAAACCGTTAAAGAAATAATGAACGGAATAAATTATACTTTAATAACTTCTTTCATTCCAAGAGATAAAATCAGGAAGGCATTTACGAAAAACGTTATCTAAAACCGATAACTGATTAGCAATTTCATAAATTTAATTTTTTTCCCTTAAAGAGACCTAATTTATTGCTTAAAGACCTGATGTCGTCGATTTCTCCTGAAAAAAAAAAAAGCGTAAGCTAAATTTTCAATTTGTCGAGTAAGCTTAATAAAAGGGTTCATAACTAGCATTCAAAAGCATCATAACTAGCTAGAAAGTGTTTTCGCACGATAATATGGAAAACAAGACGAGGTCACAGCAAATTTATTTACGGTTTTATCGCGATAATATTTTACGACAATGTTTGTGCGTTAAAGACCAATTGTAAAAATTTGAATTGAGCAAACAATATTCTCCCGTTTGTTCTCCAGTGGATAGTTATTTTGTGGTAGCCGGTGGGATTCTCTCATTTCCTTGGCTAGCAATGCCACTAGGGATTGGAGATGCCTGTGCTCAAGGGTTGGCGACGTTGTCCCTAAAGACAAACTGCCGAGTCATTGTAGGAGTAAGAAGATGGCTAGAGGGACTATCTGACTGGGGCTTCAGAAATTATCCCTAAGGTCGGTGATGTTGCTCAGGTAGTCAACGAGAAGGCATCCGTTGATGCGTGTGTCTTAGGTGTGCTCAGTCAAAGGGTTAAACCTGCCTGACAATCCTGCTAGCAACCGGTGTGGCTCTAGCCATTGGAGGGCCTCTTGTCCACCGATCAGCCTTTAATCGCCGTAAGAGACCTAAGTATCGCCATTCGGCAAGGAGGGTTTGAGGATCAGGCGAGAGGAGTATTGCTAAGATCGCCGTAAAAAAAAATAATGCAGCAAAACCTCTGTAAAACGGAAAACCACGGGACTAGGGATATTTCAGGTCTTGGACAGGTTTTCAGGTAGAAGAGGGGCCACAAAAAATAATTCGTCCCCTCCCCCTAATTTTTAAACGATTTAAAAAATTATTTTCTCCCAGTAGAAGCAAAATTTTTTTAGGCTATTTTTTCGCGAAATGTTGCAGAAAATTACATGCTTGCAATTTACAACACTTCAAAAACATTATTTTTCCAAACTTAGTTTATAAGGATCCAATAAGACCATTTTATTTTCCATACTAAATTCTCGTGTTTAAAGATTAAAAAAATGTCACAGAATTTATGTTTTTCCGCTTTCCAAGGGTTTTTTTAATAGGAGGAAACTAATTTTTTCTTTCAGTTTCCGCGTTAGCCAGTTTCCGTCTTATAAGGAAAAAAACAAGGGGAATCCCCATCTTTTCTGCCGGGGCCAAAAAATTTTCCAATTAAGTCAGTTTTCCGGGATATACACGGTCCGCTTTAGAGAGGTTGTACTGTAATTAGATTTAATTGAAATAAAATCTGATATTAATCTCTTCACAAAGAGGAGGAAGGACTCACGCATAATAAAAAACACTTTAAATTTCGACGATAGATTAAAAAATTCAAAAAATTATGAAGTGGAAGATCCAAACCACGCTAGAATGATCCATCTCTTTTCCGGTGGAAAAAGGGGTACCTACAAAATTCACTGAAATTATATAAAAATCGAGTAGAAATATCTCGCTTGAAACTCTAATCGGAAAAGGCGAATAAAAATATGAAAAACGTCCTCCGCCTTGTACCTTTTTAATCCTTTGAAATAAAATATCCAAACGCTAGTTGAGCAAAATGTTTCAAAACCCATCCCGCACTTGCGGATTAATTCTCTATAGCATAAACTTTTTCTATTTCATCTAATTAAATATAATTCACTTTCCAGCTGTTGTATTGCGTTTTGCTGATTGTAAAATTAAATTATCATCAGGGTTTGTTGCCCTCTGCTGTTCTCATTAGATTAAACTCTATTAGTTTCGGTAAAGGGACGATGCACGCTAAATAATTGAATGTAAATTTTGCACGAATTCGAAAAAAAATTTTCAACTTTTTCCCTTTTTTTTTTTTTTTTTTTTTTGGTCACACTCTTCACTTTCGCTTCCGGATTAATTTCTTTTAACCGGCGAAAGCTTATAAAAATACCTGCAGGCATTTTTAACTTCCTCACTTTAAAATCCCGGACGCTGCAAGTTAAAAAGCACCTCGGTCGAAAGACGCAGCATATGATAACTCATATTTTTTTAAGATGAGGGGGTCTGTGCTGGGATTTATGCGATATCTTTTAAAAATCAATTTCAAGAGCTTTTTGTAACGTAACCTTTTGAAAAAGATTACTTTGATCGAGAGGTAAAAAGTCATAAAAACGGTAATTTTCCATTAGACTTACAATCCTTTTTTGTATTTTTTGAGTTTTATGGCTCATCAAACTGGTTTATGATTTTTTTCCCCCCTTCTTTTTCTTCTCCATTTTCCTATTGCTTCGAATTATTTTTAGGTCGTAAATACCTAGGTGGGAGGGAAAGGGAAGGTTTACTTTTAATTGCTGACTGTGACCCAAAAAAAGAAAAAATGAAAAATGGGAAAGAAAAAGAAAAGAATATAAACGAAAAAAAAAAAACCTTTCTCGTTTTCTTTTGCCATAAAAAAAGGTGAACTTTTTTTTTCTTCTTTTTCTCTTCCTCGGAATCGCATTTATATACAAAAAATCAAATCGTACTCGATAATCTGAGTTTTATGCGTAAAGTTAGATTTGCTATAAAATATTTATGCATGTTTTACAATATGTTAAAGTCAAAAAACTTTATCGTTTCTTTTTTTTTTATTCGTTATATTTATTTATTTATTTATTTTATTCTCTGACATTTATTCAAAGGGGCGTAGCCCTCTTAACATAAATCAAAATAGAGCCAAATTCCTATTTCGAAAAAAAAAAAAAACCTGCGGTTTTTGTGCTAAACGGAGGGGAGAAAGAGTACGGATTCCTGGGATGCTGCTGCTGTTGTTGCTGCTGCTGTGGTGCTGGGCGATAAACTTTAGGCAGATTAGTTTTAAGTGCTTCATCCCCGAAATGCGAAAAGTGTAGACAAAAGGGGGAGGGTTTTTCTATGCGTTTCCCTGGCCGTGAATCATGATTTTCATCTTAATTCACCCTTTTGTATCGAATTAAGATAGTACTAGTACATAACTGGCATTTGAAATGGGGATAAGAAACAAATAAAATAAGAATTTGTTCGTTTGATTCGATTGCCTTCGTTTTAATTTATGGTTTGAGCAAGCTAGGACTTGATGTTCTCCACGTTGTCAAAGAATTTGGAGAGTGACGCAGAGAGCCATGGAGCACGCTAGACTATGGGCGATGTATTAAAAAACCGTAGACGAAATACGGAGGCTGACGGTGGTTTAGGAGCTGGTTGCGACATCGAAATGGCAACGGGCGGAGCACTTGACAAGAGAAGACCAAAATCTCTCAAAAAATAGCCGTTCGGAACTGGTGTTAAACTGTGTAGATCAAATATGTCTGTGAGCTCATGCACAGGTATATGTGAGAGATCACGCTCATAGTCGAGTAAAGGACTAAGAAGAAGAAGAAGAAGATAAATTTTGGATTGGGACTCTAATTCTTCGTTGCATTTTCAACAAGCCCGCACCCGAACCCCGCACGAAATAATAGGAATTTGGCTATCTGATAAAATTCCATTTGTTTTTGTTATTCTTTTGTTTATTAAATATAAATTTCATCCGACAGCCGAATTCCTATTATTTTGTGCTGGGTTCTTTTTGGCTGGAAGCAGACTGAGAAGTCTCTCAATGCAGAGTGCTTAGGAGATAAGTTGAAGGCCACAAATAGGCTAGACGGGATTGATTTTCCCCTGTGACTCCGAAAACCTGACGATAAAGACGAATAAGAAAAGTTGGAGATCCTTCGTTCAGGATTGGACGGAAAAGTGTTGAAAGAGGAAGAAGGTTATAAATTAATCCGGAGGTACGAGAATCATTCAATTTAATGAATTTTCGTTAGTTATGTCTGTCCTGAATTTTATAAAACTTTAATTAACGTCTTCGATTTCGTATTTTTATTTTATTATTTCTGTTGGTATAATTAGCAATAAAATGTTTTAACGATGCTTTAAAAAGTTTTAAAAGCGGCAATTACCGTCGATGATAGACCTGGAATTAGTTTTAAGGAAAAAAGATTTTTCATGGAAAAAAATGAACCTCCTCCCCGCAATCAAAGGAGGAGAGGAGAAAGAGGTGAAAAATATATATGAATAAAATATGAAAACAGCTTTTTATTCCCGCTCCCTCCTTTTCCCTCCCCCCCTGGAAAAGTTTGTTGTTTTTAAAATAACAGTAAACTATTTATATTCTAATTCGGCTGTGTGCAAGTTTTTTATAATGAAAAGAAGCGAGAGAAAAGACGTAGATGCAGACGAATTTATATAAAGTTTTCGGGTGAAAATTTTAATATAAAATATGATGAATCTACAAAGTTTACCAGAGTTAACGCATGAAATGTAAAGGATCTGATGCTGAGGAAAGCAGAAAGGCGTGGAAAGCACAAAACTCTTCTTCAACCATTACAATTACAATTAAATTTCAACTCCCTAGTCACTAATTCTTAGCCCCAACCATTCCCGAGCCTTTTTCCCCGCACAATGAAATTGATGCCTCTCTTTTCATCAGGGCTGTCACTTCTTAAAAGATAAAGAACCGTCGGAGATATTTCAAATGTTTTCGACTCTTGACTCATCCCATGCGCCCCCTCCTTCTCTTTTAATTCAAAACGGTTAAGTATGGAGAAGAAAGAAAGGAAAAAAAAAAAACTTCCCCGACAGCATGTTTAAACCCGTTTTATATTTTAAACGGGGTCAAGAGAATAATTAACTCCTAGGTCAGTTGCTTTATTTGAAACGAAAAAATTCCCCTTGCTAAAAAGTCACATTAAAAAAAAAAAAAACTTTAAATTAATATCGGGTTTTGCCTGATATTTCTCGTAATTCCGCACTCCGGGTTTTTCGGGTTTATATCTCTCCAAATTTTCTGCTTACACAGATAACATCCACATTAGACCGTAACAAAAAACTGGTGGTTCATAATTTTACCCCCCGTATTGTATGTAGGATTCTAAATTCTTGACGTAATTTTCCCGGGGTTTTAAATTAAAAGAGTTAAAAATAAAACCGGGAGATAATTTTTTGCGCTGAGTGGGGGGGGGGAAGGAAATTTTAACAGTAATTCAGGTTTTATGCTACGATAAGCTAACATTTTAGTGCTCGAAGTTTTTTACTGATAAGAAACATCAAATGCTGATTATAGCGGCAACATCGTAGCTAAAGTCAAATTTTGAGAGTTCAAGACTTATGATTCAAATACCTTAAGAAAACTAAAACGTTTTCCGTTTTATTTATGGTAAATAAAACGGAAAATATTCCGGTTTGTTTATATGACCAAAGTTAGTACCGTAGTACCAGTCACCATCTTGGATTTCAGAAATCATGTGATCGGCGTCATATTGGATTTTTTTATGATGGACTGATGACGTGATGGGTTTGCCGTGATCGTCTGATCATGTGACTGTCATATTCTTGGATTAACCGTTGGCATCTTGCAATGGATATGGTTGAGTGTTCCAAAAAATAAGAAACAAGACCCAGATAACAAACCGTTTAAAGACATTGAACAATCCAAAAAAATTAGAATTTTGTGGAAAGCAAATATTTTCGGAAATGGTGATTGGTTAGTTTCTTAACTGGCAGATATTTCTGAATTGGGGCATTCACCCATCCGGGAACTTTGTTTGTATCTTCTTTCAGTGAATTCAGTCACTGCTTACGGTAAATTTTCAACCTCGAATTGCAGATTTTGATAAAAATTTCCAATTTTAGATTTTGCAATGAAAATGTTTTCTGAGTTTTTACCGTCAGACAAACGAGATATTTTAACTTAATAAAAGAGGACGACAAGGGGGGGAAAAATTCCTTTGTCATTTGGTCATTTAGGAAGCAAATTAGAATTGAAAATGCTTTATTAAAATGAAGGGGATGATGAGGAAAGTAAAAAACTTGAGAAATTTTTCCGGGAATTAACATTTAAAACGGAGGCACTTGAAATCCTTTTCCTTCATTTTTCGCTCAACTATATATATTTTAACTAAAAACGTTCGTATATATTATTTAAGTGCTCATTGTTTATTTTTATGATATTGTTCTTCAGCTTTTGCTCTTTCCCGCTTTCTGCTAAGAGGAAAATGAAAAAAAAAAGAACGTAATGAACATGACCTTTTTTTTTCCGGTGACGACCCTCGTTAAAGTACGCAATTTTCTTTAGCACCTTGTTTTTTTTTCTTCTTTCCCCGGAAAATGATAGCACTTTTACGAAAGTAATGTTCGTAAAGCTAAATCGTTTAATTTTACCAGTAAGAAAAGCTTTATACTGCGCACGGATTATATCCCTAAGTATAAAGCAATCTAAACGTTTACCATATAATGAGAGTCAGCGCCTTTTTTGTTATTTAAAAATAAATGGGAAGCGGAAAAAGAAAAACGAAGAAGGAGAAGAATAAATGAAAGGAAGAAAGAAATCTTTTCCAACAAAAATACCCAAACCCCCTGTCGTCGGTGTTTGCACTAAAATTAAATGATTTGACTTTTCAAATAGGGATATCATTTGAATAAGCTACGGATTTAGGTTACTAATTTTAAAATTTTTGATATCGGATTTTCGAAACGCAGATAAAAAAAAAGGAAATTGCATTCATCAGCAAGAATATCGTTTAGTTCTTTTTTTTTTTTTAATACAAAACTGGGTCAAACTGTTGTAGTGAAAATGACCATAAAACATCTGCGGTTCTCAGATAAATTACCACGAGGACGAGGACACACACTCATCGAAAGCGTTTCCAATAAAGATAAATTAAAATATATATAGAAAAAAAAAAGAAAAAAAGAAAACCGCATTACGTCAACCCCGAAGTTGAATAAATTGATCGAACATTTACGACAGAAACTTTACGAGGAAACTTTCTCAATTTATCTAAAGATATTATAGAAATAAATAACTTATCTTGATGCAAACGCAGACACCCCACAGCTTTCAGACCCTGCAATATTGCTACCCCACGAGATTAATGGTATCAATAATCTTGTTGCCAAAGTCGGATCTGTTTCGTTGTTTTCTGTGCTTGCATACGTGTCGAGGACAGCGAGGATGAATGCAAGAGAAAATTAATTCAAGTGATGCCCCAAGAAAATGGTGCAAGAGTCATCTAATAAGACTCGTAATCTTGCAAAAAGTGGATTTACGGTTCACAAAAGTTTGATTGACCCAGAAGAGACGATTGTGATTCATAAATAAGGTTCTTAATAGGATCCTTGGGCCCTGTGAAGATCGAGTCATCTGGTATCCGAAAATAATATTTTATTGCCGTTATCAACTCTGATGGGTGGGGCTGAGGGGGCCATTGCCTGCGCCATCCCCCGTTCGACGGAGTTTGACTATTTGTTGTCTTTAGAGGCGAAAGCCTACAAAGCATAAAGAATTAATATGTGCTTGATTTGCTAGGGTTCGTAAAATGGCTGATTGATGTGCAGGATCTCTTTTCTTTATTTTTTTTGATCCTGCAAAATTAAAGACCAGCAAAATCCAATTCTGCCTAATTTCAAAGTCCCCTAATCTATTGACTCCGGCATGAACTATGTTTCCAACTCTATGCTTTTTCATCGTACGCTCCATAAAGCACCAAAAGTCGAAAGAAAAAAAAATACTCGTGATCCTCTCTCCTTAATTAAGGCTGTTAATTTCCAGCACGAAAAGCTTACGGGAGAAAGAAGAAAAAGCTCAAAAGTAGCATCCCTGTTTATGACTCCTTAATGAAGTACTTTCATTTTTAATTTGATCTTGAAACGGCCAATAAGGAAGTGAATCCCTTGCTTTTTATTAAGTCCAATATCAATTTGATGTCACATGAAACATTTTTTATTACGCCCCGAGAAAAGGAGTTTTTAGAAATTCTCTTGGAATAATTTTTGGAGAATCCGGGGGATTCGGATTTCTTTTCCAGCAATTTTTTTCCCTTTCTCTTTTCTCTTTCCCGTGAAAACCCTTTCACGTCTCTTCTTTTTTCTTTTGTTTAGGGGGGAAAGCTTTATATAAAATTCCAGGAAAGCACGCTGGCGTTGTTAAAATCAGAGGGAACGCCTCCGTCATCATTAGACTTTACGCCGGGTTCGATTTACTTTGGGCGCAATTATCAATCCAAGTCCGAAAAACTAACGAGGTGAAATTTTATAACCTCAAACTTTACCACATTTTTTAGACTGTTCCCTTTATTTTCTTGCCGAATTTTATGAAGGTTTCCTGGTATCATTAAAAATGCGGGATAGTTACCCCCTCCTCCGAGACCTCCCCGGAAGACTTCTCTCTCACTCACTCTCTTTGATGTCGTGAAAACCGCCGATTATGACCTACCTCCAGTTGTTTTAACATTCATCGGTATAATTTTCAGCCTCCGGTTTTAACCTCGGAGTTTTACGTTTACTCTTGGAAAATTTTATATAGTTAAGAAAGCTCCCAGAGGAGGAATAAATTTTGAAAAATAATGTACGAGTCATGTCGAGTTCGCTCCGTTCCATATATAACAGGAAATACCTATCCCAACAAGGTGGTCTAATTTCGCGGTGGCGAACTTTTTGTTACACGGAGCGGAGGGAACGAAAAAAAGGAAATAAAAATTGGGGCATCATTTAATGGGAATGTTTCAGAAAATACGGAATGACTTTATTTTTTCCCCATTTTTTTTTAGAGGAAATAGCGGATGGAAACAGGAAATATTTTGAGAAATGTATTAGTTACAGTGATAGTGGCGGATTGGTTGCAAGGCTTTTCATCAGACCATTGTATTTTCAGAATTACTTTCATCGCGATAATTCAGTTTGAAATAAATCATTTAAAATTGCGATTCACCTACAGGAACAAAAAATGAAGTTGGTTAACTGGTAGTGGGGCTATTGCTTCATAGATGACGGTGTTAACCAAGTGATTTTTACTGTGAGACTTGAGACTTGAGGCTTTTATCCAATAAAAAATTCTCCTATCAGTTTTCTTACTTAATTTAGCGTATGGCTTTAATTTGACCAGTTACTGCCATAAGGACAACAGGGATCAAAAACTTTCACCCATCATTCACAGTACTCTCTCCTAATAGGGTTATAGAGCTCACTTGATCATACGATATTGATCTCTCACGTAACCCGTAGGCTTTTACAGCCTCTTTTGCCCCATTCGATGATGGTAATTAAATGTCCATTTGAAGAATAAATTTCATTTAAATTGATGCGGAATCCACATCGGTATTTCCTATTTTGGGAGCCGCAAATAAATCCAATTTAACAAACATATTTGATTTTTCCCGTTTTCGAAGATAAAATCAGCGGAAGAAACGGAGGATAAAAAACTAGGAAGGAAAAACTACTGCAGTGCAATAATTTAAGCCGTAAAATCAATGCAAGGGAATAAGACAAAGCGTACAAGTATATAAAGAAAACGGAAAATTCGCATTCGGAGTAGGAACTCACTTGGGACCATGCAAATTTTAAGTTCTTCTTCAGTCTTTGTTCGCGATGAAAATTATTACCTTAGCAACAATCTCGACGTAGCTTAAAATATCTATACTTTTATTCGAACTCTTTTTTTTTTTTTTTTTTTTTCATTTCTTCTTTTTTTATCTGAAAAAGAAAAGCGCAGTTAAATATTCGTTTTTTCCCACTTTCGGGGGTAAAAAAAGACATTGAGTATTCAACATCCTGGCTCTCATCCAATTTGCACTATCTCCTTCGGGGTCGAGCAAGTTCAACAACTATTATCAGCCAAGTGCTGAATAAACGTGATGGCTTGTCACGAAAGTGGCCTGGAGCAGCATGAATTGCCTATACAGCCTTGGGATTAGATTAAACTTTCATACTTATCACTCTTTGTATGGGAAGTTATACCCCCCGTTATAATTCCGAAAAAAAAAAGCTTCTTTTTGTGTTGCTTCAATTTTTTTCTCTTGTAAACTTCGTTTTTACAAGAGTTTACCGCTCGAAGTCCCTTCCAAAAAGTTTTCGTGAACTAATTTTTCCGGCTTCTTTGTTGATTATTAGGCGGCCGCGTTTCCGGGAAAAATCCTCGGTTGAGAACCGAAACTTTATTTTTTTGACGCATGCGGAAAGTTCGCAGCGGAATTTTCCGAAAGAAATCAATTTATATCCGGTTTGCGATTTGTTTATTAAGCCGACGGGAAATCAATACAATTGGGGGGTCCGTTTTTCACTTCGATCCTGTTTTCAATCAATTCAAACTCAATTTCGTGTTTAATCGATGAAAGTGAGGAGGGGGGTAGTACGTCGCGGGAATTCAATTCCAATTTATGACATTTTCCAGCTTCCTTCTTCCTTTTGTCAAAGTCTCCTGCTTAAAATCTCGTTTCGTTAGTCATTTTTTTTTCTTCTTTATTTATTCTAAAGAAATATAGTTCTAAAAATATTCATCGCGATACAATCTCCCGTTATGTGACAAGGAATATTATTTTTAACGTCACTCTCACTCTTTATTTTTTGGAAGGGAGCGAAAGGGAGGGGAGAGGGGGGGGGAAGATCCTCTTTTTAACCCGTTTTCAAAATTTTTTATCACCCACTTTAGATGTTTTTTACCGTCGGAAATAACTGATGTTTACAACTTCTTTCTTTTTTCTTCACCCCCTCCCTCCCTGTTCTCTTTTCTTTTTTTCCTGTGTCGCATTTGATTTTCGATCAAAAACATCATCTTTTGAAGAAAAAAAAAAAAAAAAAAAAAAAAAAAAAGGAGCGAGAAGAAGAAAAAAAAAGGAATATATAAGAAAAAACGAAACTCAGGATCTGTAATAAAATTCAATGGAGTGTGAAAACAAATGCATTTTGGAGACCGATCTGTTCGCTTCGCTCTAGTCTTTCTGCTTAATGTTCTGTCTCAATGCGTTTATAATCAATCGCACGATCCCCCATAAGGGTATAAGCGATATCGACGAAATAAGAAAACAAAAAGCTTACGTAAATAAATATATATATTCATTAACCAAATGTTTTCATTAAACATATGTATTTCACCGAGACCCATATATTGGTTTAACAAGTACATCGATTTAGTAAACATGTTCATTTAGCATATAAATAACCGTCTCTGGGGAAGAAAGTCTGTTAGTCGATATTTCAGGCGTTCCTAGAATAGAAAGGATAAGTTTGACAACTCGAGGACGAGGAACTCTGGCTGGGTCTACAGGGATCCTCTTGCTCTTTCCTTTATTACTCTGAAAGGAAGGGGGGGCATTTCGCTTTCTCTTTTGACCACGCACCCTGTATTATTGGAGCCTACACTATTTGCCGGCGGGTTTTAGGACCATCAACCTTTCTTTAATCTTTCCTTCGGCCCTTCATCAATCTGAAGTCTTACTGAAGTAAGACTTCCTTCGGCTTTTCTCCAACCTAGTTGGGTTGTTTTCCCATCGCTCTGGAAAAGCTAGATGTCTTCTCAGATCTGGACCTTTCTTCAAGGACCTTCCTTGTGAACGGCGTAGGGTGCGTTGAAGACAGACACGTGTCGCCCACTGGAGTGTAGGAGATCATTGCTGTAATCTCCTACAGATTGTTAGAAGTAGAGTTTAGGAAATCACATGGGTCACATAGGTGTGATATACATTCTACTCCTACTACTCTACCTGGGGTACCGATACAATATTCAAGTTAAAGAATTTGATCTTTGTAAGTGCTGCTGGTAAAGCAAGTAATCTTTGGACTTGGAAAACGTATAGACCGACCCTTTATTAACAATTTGGACTGTCCTCCTCTATATTGACCTCTACATGCGGGTCACTTACTTGGGTTCACTATATGAACTCTGGTAAAAGATTAGACATTTTGCCTCAAATGCTACAAAGTGCAACTCGATAAAACAAGGGCGGATAGGTTGCAATGTCCGGAATATAAGAAATGCGTCGAATCTGAAACTACAAGAACATAAATTTTATGTTTCGTTGAATATAAAACCGAAGGGTGAGAATTTAAAAAAAAAAAAAAAAAAAAAAGCAAAGGGAGACAAGAGAATGAAATATGGAGAAAGACAAGGAGAAACGGACAGAAAAGAGAGAGAGAGGGAAATGATAAATCATCATCACCCCATCCTAATCAATTTCGAAACAGAATAGGAAGGGACTTATCGATTTACTCTAATGCGGCTCAAGCAATTAGTGGCTTATTAATATTCATAACTATCTTGCAACAATGGACCTTTAATTTGAGCTCGGGGAGATTCCCCTGGGATGCGAAAACGCGACAGTCTTGAGGTCACCGTAAACACCTAACGACGCGAAAGAATAAATAAATATAAACTGAAAAAGAAAATAATAATATTACAAGAAGCAAGGGGAGGCGATGGTGGTGGTGGTGTTGTTGTTGTTGTTAGAAAAGGGAAAATTTCCAATAACGAGAATAGTAAAATGCAATTTTCCTTTTTCCTCGTGAAAATTTTCAAAAAGAAAAGTTAATCAAAATTAAAAATGTAAGTAACTTCCGGTAAGACGATAAAACTAATTAAGCTGACATCAAGGCTTCCGCGAGAACAGCCGAACCTATTACATGCTTTCAAGACACGATTAACATAGCTTTGTTCCGATTAAATGGGATTTATCAAGTTTTAGCTAATTTCCTTCTCTGACCTGCGCATTTAAGTCTGGGTCAGGATTACTACTTTAGTTTTTATTTTTATTTTTTCTTTTTTTTTTCTTTTACTCCCTCCGCCCTAAAAACCGGAAGTAGAATTCAGAAATAAACAGGAAAAACGGGCGAAAATTCCTCAAAATGAAAACGAAAATTAAAAGGGATGAGATGTGAAAACTTGGAACTGGATTTCCTCGATGAAGATTAACGGATATCGATTTAGCACTTAATGAACTTCTCTATTTCTAATTACCAGATTTCTCTTGCTTTTCGAACCGTGTCAATATTATCCCGCGGAAAATTTTCGAAAAATCGCGAGCAGAGAAAGGGGAGTAGAAAAAAAAAAAAAAAAAGCTTTTTCATTTCTCGCCGTTTGACTTCAAAGAAACTTAAACAGCGCAACTAGTATTCGATCATCAGGTTTTCGGGAAAACGGGGTTTATGTTAACGTATCCGGAGGGTGCTTCATCTTGCAAGTTAGCAATAGTAAAAGCGCCTCTTTTCCCGGCGTTTTGTACGTGGGAACTTGATTTTGATTTTTCTTTTCACAAACATACAACCCGATCAAATCGGAATCAAAATTTACATATACTGTATAGTTTCTATCTCTCTCTCTCCCTCCCTTTGTTCATTTTAAATGTTGGGAAAATTATTCTCGTTTGAAAGCTTTTTGACTTTTGTTACCAGAGGGTATTTTTTAGTTAATCCCGGATGCTGGATCGATTTTTACCAAAAAAAAGAGAATGGAGATATTAAATTTTTTGACCTTGACGTTGTCGAAATATTTCCCATACATGAAAATCTGATTCCGGAAAGACGAGAGACGGAATAAACAACAAGACAGATAATTCGAACCACAGCAGGAGTCGTTTAAGGGAAGAGTAAGATGTGTCGTGAGCAGGTATTCGTGTTTTCGTCGTCCTTCAGGTCGCTGTGAGTTTCCTGGGAAAAAAAAGAAAAAAGGGTGTTATATAATGATAGGCAGTCTTGTCCGTTGGGTATCCGGGAAGTGAGACCAGTCTATAATCAGAAAGATATTGAGGACCTGGCTTAGAAAGTATGAGTCCGTTTTACTGACCTAATTATTAATGTTATGGTCTCTTCATAGTTCAGATGCCTATGGTGCTCCTGAATGAAATTTATTTGATGATTTAGAGATGAATGAAAAGAATGGAGATTCTTTCGATGTTTAACTTTTATCAACAGCGGTTCGGTTTCAGGTGTTTATAAAAATCCTGACGCGTTCAAGTCTCTGCGGAACAGCAAATTGAGTATAAAAGTGACTTGATTTTCCAAAAATACGCCAAATCCCTGATGTTAATTCTCAATAACGAAAGCCTATTTTTGGATGAAGATAGTGGGGGGAGGGATCGGATCTCAAATTTAGGATAAAAATGATATTTTTAATGTGCAACAGCCCCAGAACAGTAGCCCAAAACCCAGAAGTGGAAAAAATAATAGCAGAAAGAGGATACAACGAGAGAAAAAAATAAGGATGAAAACGGGGGGAAAAAAACTTAGATAAGTTAACAATACTTCAATACTTCAATATATTAAAAAAATCCGTTGTTAACCGATAGAAAACATAGGATCTTGTCAAAGAACTAAAAAATTGATAAAGAACCACAGGAGTGATTCGAGTGAAGAGAAATTTGATAAGAATCACAAAAGAAAAAAAAATTGCAACGATTTGAAGCACAAAAATAGCATATTCCCCAAATAAACGTATATGCTTATTTATTCATCAAGTTGTTCATTCCCTACTTTATTCAGTCAATAAATTCTAAAAATATATTTCGTAAACTTTACACATTAAATTTAGTAAAAAAAAATTTGAAAGGAAATAAAAAGGAGGAGGGGTTTGACGTCACTTACAAATGTATAAATGACGTGACACTATAAATTAAACATAATCGATAGGTGCTAGCTTTTTTTTCCTCTTTGACGATCGTCTACACCCCGGTTTTTTAAATTAAGTCATTTAAAAATATTTAAAAAAAAAAAAAAAAATCGTTCGTTCCGTCCATTTCATTCCTTCCTTTCTCGATTTAATACTAGAAAGAAAAGGCAGTCGGGAGGCAAGTAAAACCGGATCTGATTGACGCACACAAAGGTTCTCTTCAGCAATGGTCTTTTAATAATTAAGTTCTCTCTATTAGGAACTCTTTTCACCATGGAGAAAACCGTGAGCAAGACAGTTGTACAAAAGGTTTCCAGCTAAACAGCAAGAAGTTATCTCGAATGCTGTTGCACGTAGTTTCCCTCCCCGTTTTCCATCCGCCCCCATTTTCTTTACCCTCAAAGCCTGGTTATTCATTCTAGTCGTGGACGGGTTTGTTCTTTACAATATATATTGATTTCGATTTCGGGTGAGTCTCTCTTTTTTTCCACCCCTGCGCGATGGATCTTCTGGCAAAAATATGCACCTAATAGAATGTCCGTCAGTCGTCGTAGCCGTCCACCCCTCTAGTAACCCTTTTTCTCTACATTCGGGAAGGGGTTCGGAATTTTTTTTTAAAGGTCAAAGTCCTATTATCTCGCGTCGTGCGGTTGACATCTGGTGTATTGAAAATCATTGATGGTCGTATCCAGGCTCTACTAATCTCGTTTTTTTAAAATCAGGTCATCATGAAATGTTTTTTTATTCATTGCATGATTTTCTGCCTTTTTTCAACGATAGGGCATAATTTTTGTTTTTCTTTTATTAAAACTGAAAGAAGCGAAGTCTTTGGAGAATTAAACATGTTGAACAGTTGAACCTGATTGAGATTGTTTGATTCAGTTATTTCATTTTGAAGGAATGTCAGAACCAGGAATAGGATAAGCTTTGGATTCTGTCGGCCCATTACCACTTTCCGAAAATCGCAACCGGTTTATTTTCACCTCTTATCGATTGATAGAGCTATCTCGTTGCAAAACCCGTCACAAATGCTATGAGCATTTTACGAGGTGAAAATTGAAGAAAAAAAATTGCACCCGAGTTGAAAACTTGAACCAAGGAGCTTTGAATTTCGCGGGTCGACTGCTCTACTCGCTCTCGAGATAATCCGACACTTTCGTAATGATTTGATCTTTAGCATGGAATCATTTTCATGCTAGTCATGAGTGTTCGATTTTATAGAGGAAACAATTTAGGGAAGTGAAAGGGAGTTTTCTAGTACAGGATTAATTGTGAACTTGAACTTGTATGCGATAGGAAATCTCGCGAAATATAAATAATATATGTTTTTACGTAAAGTAAAAATTCCAGGAAAATCCTCTTTTCCGATAATGCTCATACACTTTCCTCTTTAACATATACATTTAATTTTACAATCTTCAGCATTCAGAATATTAATTTTCTGGGAAACACGAAGTTAAGAGCATGGAGGTAAAAAACATAGGATGAAATAAAAAAAAAAAGATTTCATGTTAACGATAAAATTATTACTTCACAACCAATCATTTTGAAAGTTTTCTCTTGGAGCTATTGACTTTTTCCCGAATAATGAAACTTTATTTCATCGAAGTTTTTTGAACATGTATTTTTTCGTGTTTTTATTTGATTTTTTTTTCCTCGTTTTTTTTTAACCTGTTAAATCTTTGACGAGTATACAAAGAACTCCATTACAGAGAGTACGTTGTAAGGGTTTTGGAGATGAGGTTTAAACAAAAAATGTAAAAAAGCCATGTGTTTGCTCAAACTGAGTTTTATTGTTGAATTTACAGAACAAAGGTCGAGAAAATCCATAATATTGTGTTGGGAAAAGAGCTTTTCCCGAGCGCTGAGCTGTTGGGGAACCCTTTCATTTTTTTAAGGTTTTTTATATGTTAGCTGCTTCTAGTTCGTTTTGTGACAGATTCTATTTTTAAAACGTGCCGTCATTATTTAAATAGGGTTTTGAAACCTTTTTTTTTTTCGAAATTCGAAAAAAAGAATAAAAATGAAAATTCAGCTCTAAATAAATAAAGGACAAAAAAAAAAAAAGAAAAAAGAATTCATTCACATCGTCGCTCCATTTAGAATAATCGTTGATAATTCCATAATAAAACATTGTCTGTCAGGACTGCAACAATGGATTTTTAGTCTCATGGGCAACAAGGCAGACCCATACGCCTTTACTGTGACATATCAATTTCATCATTCCTGAAATTGAAAACATGGGAATATTCAAAACTGGACACGTGGGCTGAATTTTTTTTTAACCACGGATGTTTCTTTTTTTTTATATTTTTTTTGGATTTTCCGCATCTATGAATCTTGTTTTCTTTTGACGTTCTATATATAGAAATTGAAAAATATAGCGGTTGCCGAATCGAAATAATGTTTTTTTTTATTTTTTTTATTCCGGCTTGATTGATCTTTTGACGCGTTATGGGAAACCCCCTCTCTCCCTTTTTTTACAAATGTTACAAAAAAAAAAAAAGAGGCAGAAATAATTTTCTTTTTTTTGTTTCCAGGTAAGTGAACGAGGTTTCCTCCTCCTCTTCCACAATCATCATCATCTGGAGTAAAGTTGTCATATGCAACCCTTTTTTCGGATGCGGGAAATTATGAATAAATGAATGGACGCAACCCAACGCAAGCAGGCAGAGACAGAGAGCAGACGTGGAAAACGGTTATGGAAAAATTCATTCCTCATGCATTTTTGACCTCACGGCCGTAACGAGATATATAAAAAATAAATGAATGGGAAAGGCGCACACGACGACTGGCGGAAAAAAAAATAAAATAAAAAGAAGATTCGTCGGAAATTTTGCGAAGGGAATCGTGACTGCGTAGGGAAGGGTACTACGCTGAAAATAAAAATAAGCTTTTGATTAATGCAAATCACCTATTATTGGAAAAAAAAGAGTGTTTCGTAAATGAAATAATGGAAAGCAAACTTTTATTAATTGAATGCTGTTAGGGTTGTCGGAACAAATTTTCATTGGCTGTCGACAGTATAATTGATATCGGAGTTCGATGGTTGCGATGTCTGCTCACAATCGAGAGTACAGGGTTCGAATCTACTGTAAAGCACTAATTTTTTCCCGGGCATATTTCATATGTGGCCGACGATAGCTGTATGAAGTGAACTTTGAGATCAAAATGTCAAATGATTGCACTGACTGGAACGCTGAAAGGCGTTATCTTACAACTTCCGAAAAGTGGGATCATGACCATTACCCTACCTTACGAAGTGAAGGATTTTTTAATTCTTCGAAACTTTAGGAGTAGTTGTAATTGTTTCGAAAGGAAATGCTATTCAAGGAATGGTGATTCTGTCCTAAGACAGCTCTCTACTCGTAGTTAAAGACTAATGGTGGAAGCAGCTCCATCGGTACTGCTGAAGGTGAAAGATACTAAGAATCGGTTAAGGTCAAGCCATATAGCAGAAAGCTGGGTCATAGAAATGGCGTGGTTTCTGTCTTGTTGTGTACAGGGCTCTAGGCGAATTAAGGATCAGTCTAAATCAGAGATTAAATCTTCTGCTTAATTACTTTTCTCAAATTTTTTCTCCCATTTTATTAGCGTTTCCTGGACTCCGTTATGCCACTTTGTTGGTCTTGCAGTATTGAACCAATTGAACCAAAAAGAAGGTTTCTTTCCCATTCCGCAGACCGAACAATACACAAAAAAAATTTCCCTTCAGACAAGTTATTTTTCTTTTTCCTTTGTCAGTTTCCCACAGCAAAACTGAAAATATTTCATGCGCCATTTTCAGACTCTTGCTTATCCCTGGTAAAATATCTTTTATGAGGAATTGTAGAAATTCGGTCAAGTATGCTTTAAACTCTGAATAGAATCGAGATGGAGCATCAGCTGTCATCCATGTAAGAAAACTGTCAGTCTAACAAATTCTTGATTCCTTTTCTCTTTCTCTCCTTTCGTTTCTCCTCACTCCTGCTTTCCGTCAGCAATGTTAATTCTCCTCTGTTATTAAGAGTAAAAAAAAATATATAAAAAAAAAGAAAGCGGAAATAAAAAAAAAAAATAAAAAAAAGGGGGAAATAAAGAAAATGAACTTATCCACACTATCTTTGGATTTCCTTAGGGGAGAATCTCATCGTTTGGCATAAAAATATCCCGAAAATTTCTTTTCACAGTTTTTAACTATCGTGAACCTGACACTTAAATCTGAAACACTTCCACATTCAAGGTAAAGGAATAAGGAGGAGGTACTGTACGTGATATTTCTTCTTTTTTTTTTTTCCTTACTCCTCCCGCACACTTACCATACAACTTTATCAGAATCGCTCAGAGAGGATCGCATGACGGTATAAATCACCCCGCAAGATACGTCATGATTAGATGAGACCCTAACGAGTCCGTGGCACGTGTCTGAATCAGCTGTCACCCCCCTGCTCTATTTACTCTCGGCTTTTCCCGAGACCAGGGGTGGACAAACACACACGTGCCCTTGTCAACTATTTTTCTTTCAATTTTCAAAACACTAGTTCATCAAACGCGATTGTTTTAAATCCGTGACAAAGAAATTAAAAAAAAAAAAAATTAAACAAGCGGAGGATAAAAAAAAGTTGATTAAAAATCACTGACAGTAGATACCAATCTTCTTTTTAACATAAAGGATCAATTTACGTGTTTTGCATGCAAGACTTTTTTTTATATAATTTTTAATTTCGTGTAAACAAAACAACCGAAATTGGAAAAGACTCACCCTTATTGGTTTATCGTTGTTTTTGATCTAGATTGTAAAGGGATGTGTGGGATGTATAGTTGCACGTTATATGGTTTGTTTGCTGAATCAAGATGTATAAATTATCAAGTTTGATCTAAGAAATGAAATTGCTTTTATGGGGAACCGCCAACGCGAATTTCGGGGTTTATTTTCTGTTTGGTTGGAATCGGGTTTTTAATGACTTGAAATGATTGTGCATTGTACTGCGTGTACGCAAATAGAAACTGAACAATGGGATATTTTTGAATTGAAATGAAAATGCATTGGGATGATTTAGAGCTTCACAATTAGTATTTTCGACTGTAATATTTTTGTTGTCACTCGTGGTGCCACTTGACAGCATTAAAGGTCAACAAACATGCTATTAGTGACATTAATATCATTATTTTATTTTTGCTATATTTAGCTTTCTAGTTTGATTACGTAAGCAGAAAACATGCGATGTGTGTTACCTGTTTTCTTATAGAGTTTGGAAACGATTGCTATTACGGCCAAAACTGCAGAGCCATTAACAGTAGCACAGAAGCTTGTTAAGTGCTCTAAGCTGGGCAAGAGATTGGGTTTACGAGGCCGTGTATACTGGATGAAGAAATAAGAACACGAAGATAAACACGAAGAACATGAGTTGATGAAGTAAAGGAGCCAGCATCAGCTCTAGACTAATACTCTGATAATCCATATCAGATAGGTGAGGCCTATCCTGTTTGTTCCGTAGGCGGTAGCCAAAGTCTTGTCTACAGTAGAGAAATCATATTTTTAATCCAGTATTTTATGAAGTGGAAAGTGCTTGAGGATAAAGAAATTCTGCGAGATGGAAATGGCAAGAGTGGTTACTTTACGGATCGAAAAGTTGTTTTATTGAAGCTTACAGTGATTGAACGAGGAATAGGAATGTTCATAAAACGAGGGGTAAACAATGCAAAAAATTGGCCAGCTCTTTATGGGGTCGAAAAGACAAAAGACAAGGTTGAACGGAAAAGATTAGGAGATTTTCGTTTATGAATGGACAGCAGTAGGTTAAGAGAAGTAGTAGAAGGTGCCTGAAAAAACATCGATTTTTCATGCTTTTATACTTTCATTTCTTTAAAATTTTCACAGATTTGATATTTTTATACTTCTCATGTATTCATATTACATCATCGTTCATATTTTTATATTTTCACGTTTCGACTTTTTATATATTTTTATGCTGTTCTTATTTTTCATGTTTTTCCATGTTTTTAAATTTTTTCACATTTTACCCCATTTGGTATAGACTAAATCATAAGAATCTAGTTTTTTGTTACATTTTGTTGAGTCGTTTTCCCTCGGTTTTTCTCCTCGATATCCCGGAGGAAAACTTTGTGTTAAGCTTAGTTGAAAGAATATGTCTATCGGTTTTGTTTAAATCGGAAAGTTTTTTCCGTCGAGAGGGAAAGGGGTAAGAGGGTGAAAGTTTTTTTTTTTTTTTTTTTTTTTGAAAAATATAATTTTGGAAGAAGCCATGACGTTCTTTTTTACATAAAAATATTTTTTTGAGAAGAAAAAACTGGATTTTGGCAGTCGAAAGATTAAGTTGGGATTTATTATTCGATGCTATATTAAAGTTTTGTCCCGCAGACTTGCTTTTTCATTTTTGTTTATTTAAGAATTTTATTATCATATTTTTTATTTATCAGCTGAGAGGCTAGGAAAATCTTGGTTAATCCCTCGTACCTTTGAGCGAAATAAGTTTTAACAGAATTTGCCTAAAATGTGAAATCATAACACCGCACCGGCACTTTCCATGTTGAAAAGCCTACCTTAATGACATCTAAAAAACGATTTTAGCTTGTTAAATTTGTCTCTTGTGAGCCCCCAATGTATATAATACGGTGCACTATCGACAATATAACCTACTTCTCATAAAGTTTTCCACCCTCGTTTTCTTGTTTTTTATCCCCGCGCAACTCCCATTTAATTCCCCCATTACGTTTTAACATACACACACAGCGTGAGGGAATCTTATACCGAGTGAATATTGTATACTGCATATCCTTTCCGAGAGGAAAAATATTTGACGAAGGTCGGCCGGGCATTCTTGGTGCGTGAAATGGACCTCTGGGAAAATGGAAGAGGAGCCCGGTATAGGCTCCGAGTAAAAAAGGGAAAATTCGTGTTCTAAATTATCTCGTGAAATATTTTCGGATGCTGGTAGTGGGGGGTGCTCCTCATAAGTAAATTCGGTTTCGTTCCTTTAATTTTCGCTGCTGGTAAAAGTATGGTTTTTTTATCTTGGGGAGCTTTAAAAATTAATTTTACGGAAAAGGATATTGAGCATGATCATGTTAAATTAATAAAAATATGATGAGATATTAAATTAACTGGAGAATTATGTTTTTTAAAATTTAACACTGATTAGACTTTATGTTAGTTTATTATTAGTTTACTGAAGGTACCCAAATCCAATAACGCCCAGTTTCGTTTAATTTTTTTTCTAAGTTGAAAAAAAAAATTCCTTGCGGAATTATTTGCTTCTGTTATTTGCCTGCAATATTGATAAGGTAATTCTAAAAAGAGATGGTACTGATTTGCCTATCCTTTCTAGTTTCTTTTCTGATGTTCTTGCTTACATAGTTTATCCGGTTGCAGCCTGTTTTTCTGACTCTTAACACCATTCCTATCTCTTGCTTCTAATTCTACTAACACTGCCATTTATGCTTTCCCTACATCTTCTAGTCCGATTCACAACTCATCCGTTTACATAGAATTAAAATCCCCAGAATGATTCTGCCTCATGAAGGAATTCCAATTTAAACGCTCAGTTTTGATTTGTTATTATGAACAGCCATATTCCCTTTTCCCCCTTCATCCCTGTCAGCGCCACTTATCTCATGTAGCAAAATAAAAAAATTGGGGAGAGAGCGAAAAAAAAAAAAAATGAAAAATGATAGATTGTCACGTTATACGTTGTCGGATTTATTTATGCTGTTTACCTGCCGGTTATGCTACGGCTCAAGTCGTAAGAGCTTCCATGGCGATTTATTTATCTTTTCTTTTCTGTACTGCAAAAGGAGATGATGAGGAAAAAAAAAAGGAAAACACTGAACTTGATTGAACGATTCTTACGAAGAAAACAAAAGGGAAAAGGAGAAAATGAAGAGAAAAGAAAAAGAGTTCAAAACGGCAGAAAAATAAAGGAATTCCTAAATAGTAAATATAAAGTTGTAAGTGGCTTAGGGACTTATACACTTTTCTAATTAGATGTTGCAGACTGGCTTTTTTTCCTATTGTTTTTTCGCAGCTTTCTTTTTTTCCTCTCCCGTTTTTTCTTTAAAAGGAAAGCCGCAAGAAAAAAAAAAAGAAGGACGTATTTAAAATTATGAGCGTAATGTTTGTTGTGCGGTTTGTTAAGGATCTATTTAAAAGCACTTCCTCTTTTTTGTTTTCTTTTTTTCTTTCTTTTAAGAGAATGGGGGAGAGTTTGGGCCACGAAGGCGAAAAGAGGGAAATAGGGGGCCTGCGGAAAAGATAGGGATCGGGTTTTTTACACGCAAGTTTCTCATCATTTTTACCCGGCACATTCGCCTGCGATCTCCTAGGTAACTTAGTAAGAAACTAAAAGCTTCTTTTAACTGTTCTGAAAATGCGTTTGCGAAAGTTTTTAAGGAAAAAAAAATAGGGTAGGTGTGAAAGCCGGTAAACCGCTGTACCAAGGTATGTGCTGTTCGTCGGTATTTGTTTAATCTGAACAAAAGTTTGATTATCACTTTGAGATAATTAATACGATCAAAAAGAGGACCAGAATCAATCATCATCAATCACCATGTTTTTTTAACACCAGCCTTCAGTCCGGACTAATACTCTGATAGTCCATATCGGCCTATCCTGTTTGTTCCATAGGAGGAAGCCGAAGTCTTGTCTATAGTTGAGAAATCATTTGTTTTATCCTGTATTTGATGAAGTGAAAGTACTTGGGGATAATTAAATTCTGGTTAGTACCAGAACTTCATACTTGGTCTTACCCATGAAGAAATATTGCTGTGGAAATGATCTTGAGCCCCCCCTTCCCCCCTCTGCCTTCTCGCGCTTTTAAGCCGAACGCTTATAAGTGCTGCTGAACATGTCAAACCATTCTGAGAATGAGCTTTTGCCCAACCTTCTTCCAGCAGCGTTTATGTTAATTCACAAGATAAGTAAGACGCATGAGGAGAAGCCTGGCAAGTGGCAACCTTATCCCCAGAAACTTGATGAAATAAATTTTGTGACCGCTATCTTGACTGTCTCTTCCTTATTATACGTTAATTCTGAAAGTAGCCTTTGCTTTGTCATGTTAATAACTCCGCGAAGACTAGTCATTAAATAATGCGACTAATCTCCGTCCGAAGGATTAACAAGGAAAGAATTTTACGGCCGGGATATAACGAAGCCGCAATGCGGTTTTCTTACGATTCCGTAAAAGAGAGAGAGAGATAAAGAGAGAGAGGACGTCATCTGCTTAGAAAGTTGTCTTTTATTGTCTGGGAATCCACCCTAAAACTCCGGGAAGGGTTCACTCGTGAGTTATCTAACGAAACAAATAATACAATATTTTGCGGGTTAGACGGTGCAGGCGAGTGTGTAATTTGAAATTAAACAGCTTCTACGTTGACAGGAGCAGAAACAGGGAAAAAGAGAAGACCTCTCCGAAAATTCTTTTTAGCGGAAGGCCCCCCTCGCCAACTCCCCCCAACGAAAACCCAAGTTTCCGTATAATTAATGTTTACCTTTAATATAACGCACCTTTATAACAGAAGATTTTTTTTTTCCCTCCGAGATAAAAGGAGACATATTTTCTTTGTGTAAAGTCCCCTTAATATCCTTTTCCGACTCTCTCTCTTTTGCTATCGACCCTTTAAAATTCTTTTCGGAGAAAGTTTTTGGAAAATCGGGGGAAGAAGATTTTAACTTGTTTCTGTGGGTTTTGTCACTCGATAGTTTTCATTTGCGGTCGGGATTTCCCCGATTCCTGTTACATTAGGCAAAATCTATCTCCGAAATAAAAAAAAGAAGGAAGGGAAGGAAGGAGGAAGGAAGGGGAAAAAAAATAAATAAATGTCCGAACGGGAAAAAAGTTTTATACTCGACGGAAAATAAAACGACTGATTTTATTTCATAAAGATTTCTCAAAAATCGAAACCAATCAAGTAATTGCAAAATGGAGAGGGAGGAAAAAATAGAACGAGGATATTAAGATGCCATCTGAAATTGCTTTGTAATAAAAAAAAAAAAATGAAAGGAATATGTGGGGATAAAATGAGGGTCAAATGAACAACCGAAACGGTACTCACTAGAGCTGAACTGCGGAACAATCCTCGATGAGAAATCTAAAAAGTTTAACATGAAATCTCTCGAGGATCTCCCGAACACAACTTTCATTATAAGAAAAAAGACTAGCATTTCACTCATGAATTATTTTGGGTTTTTCCTCGTATTTGGTTTTTGAGATGAAGCAAAAAAAAAAAAAAATGGCGCAAACATGGGGGAAAAAAGGAATTCTTAAGTTTTCCGGTGTTATTGATTTAATAATAATTGTATGCATTTATGTAGTCCTTATTTAAATTAATGTAGCCACCTCGGATCAAAATCGAACGTTTAGGAAACTTGTAAACAAACAATATCATCGTTGTAAAAACATTTAATTATCTCAATTTTAATTTTGATCCGAGATGGCTCCTTCCATTTTTGGTTAATCCATAGGCGGTATTAATAAGTCTTTTTAATATGTCACTTTCCTAACGAATTCGGTGAGTGAAAATCACTTTGATGTAAAATTTAAGCTTTTTTTTTTTCCTCGTGCATTGGACAATGCTAAAAGTTGCTTTTGATTTTCCAGGTATTTGCTATAGAATGAAAATGGTTCATTAGGAATAAGTTAAAACAAGTTTGGTATAATTATAGCCTATGGACTATAAGGGTTTGACATACTATATTTCAGTGCCCCTGACCCGTACGAAAAAGTGATGCAAAAAGTGCATAAAATGTTTGCGAAATAAATGCAAAAATATTGTGTAATAATTAATATAATATAACTTTTAAGGTTCTAGTTCCTTTACATAACCGGCCGGTCAGCCGGGCGGTGAAAATTTTTTAACAATAAAAAAAGTTTAATATTTTTTTTTTTTTAATTCGGTTTTTCACACATGAAAATGACATCGGATCGCACTGAAACCGTGGCAAAACGTTTTGTTATTCTTAAAAGGTAAAGATTCGTTATTGAAATTGCATGAAAAAGGCTTTATGGTTCCTAAATTTGATAATTTTTTTAAATGTTTTCGAAAAAAAAAATAAGACCGCCATTTTTCTTTTTGTTGTTGAAACAGTTCGCGGATTCACCGCTAGAGCGCTGCACTAGTCTCTCGGAAACAAACATTTTTTTTTTTTCTGCGAAAACATTTAAAAATTATGAAATATAAGAACAATTAACTCTTGTTCATGCATTTAATATCGTGGATCTTCATCTCTGAAGATAACTAAACGTTTTGGTACGATTTCGGTGAAGTTAGACCCCGTTTTCATGTATAAAATATTGGATTAAAAAAAATTTTTTTTAATATTTTTTTATCGTTAAAATGTATACACCGCCCGGCTAACCGACCGGTTATGTAAACGAACTAGAACCTTTAGTCAAGCATGGTGCACTTGGCTACCAAATTGTGTATTTCATTTTTATTAATGTGCTCATATTAATAGATTATTCTTTTTTCTCTTTTCAGGTAAGCGTTTTATTGCGATATCTTCATTCTTTTCCAGGTCGGATTTACGAAATTCATTTTGAATGATTGAGGTGACGAAGAACTCGAAATTCGTCTTCGGTAGGTTTGTTTTCCTTCCAAATCCCCTTGTACGTATTTGATAAGAAAATCCGATCAAGATAGCGGTTACCATCTTACCATGTATGGTAAATGCGAGTTGCACGACCAGATTGCACTACTGTCGAAAGCCCGATCCAATTTTAATGTTTGATATTGTAGCACTTAAATTTTTCAGTATTCAAATTTATTTGCGTTAAAAATTAAGCTACATATTAATTTTAAGAAGCGCAGCTCCCGAGCTCAAAGGCAGTGGTAAAATAAAACCGGAACTCAATTCAATTCATACCATTCGGAGTTTTTGAGATGAAAAAGCTTTTTCCATATTGCATTCATTTGTGGGGGAAAAAAAATTTAAAAAGCACTGAGGAAAACGGGAGATAGAGCCAGTTTATAAACTCAGCGATGCAAACTAATTCGTCCCCGTTCCAGTTTCCACTGACATGAAAATCATTCCGCGGACATTAGCGTTGTGCATAATCAATAATGCATTTTCCACGAAAATAACATAGAAAATAGGTACACACATAGCTCATCAGAGAAAATCATATTGGCTTCAATAATTATATTACACAGTTTGGCTTGTCCAATAATCAAAATAATTAACGGATCATTTTCCGGGGAATGATTGTCGAAATTAATTTTCTGCGCAGAGAAAAAAAAAATATATAGACCGAATACTTTCATTTTTTCTCTCTACTCCATGGGAAATCATATCGACAAACATAGAGTATTCTCTCCGATATTTCCAATATTTTTTTAATTTTCATAGGCTATTTATTTTTCAATTTCTCAAGCAAAAAAAAAAAAAAAAAAATATTAAAGAAGAAAAAATGGATTTTTTTTTTCAAGTGTGTTCCAAGACCAACGAAGTTTATTTTCCCGTATGGAGAGATATACAGCTTTTTTTTCTCTATAGCGGAAAAGAAATGAATAAGTAATAAGATAGCCAACTGCTTGTATGACCCTCTTAGAAAGCACACACAATGGGCCTTCGCTTCGGCAACCCCAACTTCAATTGACCCTCGCCCTATATCTTCTCTCCTTTTTCTCTCCCTTCGCCCGTTTCTTCATCAACCCTTAAATCTATCAAGATGTATAATACCCTGCAATTAGAATAATAAAAGGTTTAAATAAACATGATACAACCGAATCGGGATTATTGTTTATAGCAAAAAATATTGAGCCTGATATTTTCTTTAAAAAAAACCCACAAGAAAAAAAAATTCCCCTTATCTTTTTAATTACCGGTTATGAAAGAAACAAAAAAAAATTTATCGTCCAAATTAATTTCTTTTTTTTTCGGGGGCAAAGTTTAATTTGTAGAAAAACTCGAAACGGCTTTTAATTACCTGACCTACGGTTTTTGTCCCTTACGTTGCAGCCACCCTTATACGGCATTTCCCTGGAGGAATTAGCCCTCGTTCTGTTTCTGAATACAAAGACGTATCAAATTAAAAACTGAGAGAATACCCAAAAGTCTTGGTTTCATATTAAAAATAAAAAAAGAGAGAGAAAAGAAATTAGAAAGCGCGGGTGGGCAATTCCACAGTCGACGAACTTATTGCGGAAAAGGAGTGCGTGACCTGCGAGGGGGCAAAAAATTCTCGATGCATTATATTGGAATGCACACGCCATGCACCATAAAATTTTTTTGATTGCGTCAAGTTTTATTATATGCACCGGGGTGGGGGGAAAACACGGCATAAATTTTAGCAATTAGCGTTTATGAAATTCCCAAATAGGGAGTGTCAAACGCGATTATGAAAAAGACGGCCGTTAAATATTTACGACCGTTCGTTCGAGATTTTTCGAAATAGGAAAAAAAAAAATTGTGTAGAACAATAATGTTCTACACAATGATATTGTTCGCAAACAATATCAAGTAAGAGACCTTTCAAATACTACGTCATCATTTTAGGGAAACGGGGTGGGGTCTCTTCAATAAGAAGTGCGGATTTTTTGATGACGAAGGGGGTGAGTCAGTCAAAAAATATCCAAATAGATGACTTTTAGGGTCCAAATTCAGGAAAAATTCTGTGGAATTCGGATAATAGTTTTCCACGTTTTTATTTTTGTATAATTTCGAGCAAAAAAACTAGCCCCCGCACAGTGGTGCGGAAAAAAATAAGTGGCCAAAACTCATTCTTAAGTCTGTGTGAAACTTGAAAAGAAGATGAAGGTGTCAAAAGCTTCGATATTTTGTGCAATTAAAAACTTGCTGCCCGTGCCCCGAAATTCAAAATGGCGGGCAAAATATGGAAGCCAAAATTTTTAATTATGAAGGAAATTTCATGAATATTTATTTTTATGTATTTTTGTGGATTTTTTCAAACTTCTGACGTCAGATTTTGAAGTAGCAGTCCAAAATACATAAGTTGGCCAAGTTTTAGCGTATTGCAGCCAATCATAATAAATTTTAAAATTTTAAAGTTTTTTACTGATGCCTCATACGAGGCAACAATCCTTGAAGGGTTACCCCAATTGCGCAATAGTGATGTTAATCAGGTTGCTTTCTCGTGTACGTTAATCACGTAGTCTGTTGGTATATATATACACCTGAGCTCATGTTTAGCTTGTGGGTATATTTATACCTTTCCAACATCAAGTGGGTTACGAGTTGCTTTACGAATCCGTTACAAGGGAATAGGGGGTTAAAAAGTGTCCTATTTCGAGCTGCCCAACATATGGATTGCCCCTGAGGAGAAAAAGTAGAATTTTCGGCTTGTATTGTTAATGTTCATTTCTTCGAAAACCGCATGCCCCATTCGGGGACTTTAAAATGTTAAATGAACATGCTTGATAAATTCAACATATTGTGACATTGAATTCGTATTCTCGCTAAATAAATATTCTATTAAATGCTTTCTCGTGTATAACCTCGTTGGAAAGTTAAATAAGAAAAAAAAGTGGTGAGCAGCTGGTGCTTACTCCTTTTCTTTTTATTTTATACGTTTTTTTTTTCTTTTTCTCCCGCATCATGCATGCGTCTACGTCCACGGGACATGCATGATCGAAGTGTAAAAAGTTAACAAAGTAGAAAGCTCACCCTCCCCAGAGTGTTAAAGAATTTAAGGCAGTCGCATGTAATGTATTATTTAAATGTCGTTCACCCCCATTCCCTATTGTCCTTTTGCGTACATGTTGAATATTCATTCTCGATTCTCTTTGAAAATTCTTTCGTTTCTTATATACGAATAAAGAATCCCTTTTTCTTCCTCTCTCTTTTCTCTTCATTCTCTCCAAAACAATCAAATTAATTATCTCGTCAGGAATTATATAGAGAGGAATGGAGGGAGAGGGAATTTTAAAAGAAAGGAAGCGTATGAAAAAAAAAATTGTAAAGGAATATCCTGCCTTTTTCATTAAAGCTTTTTTTTTCTTTTTTCAAAAAAGGTATTTGAAAGGTTATTTCAATTTAAAGCAGTTAATCATGAGTTACATTTTAACGGAAACTCGTTTCGAAGTGAAAAATAATTTTAATAGTTAAAAGAGGTGGTGGGGGAGGAGGGGGCGGAGAAGGGTAGAAAAGCCACAGGAAAAGGGAATTGTATGCGGCGTTCGGCGGCGGCAGGGAAAGAAGGATCTGGAACGAAAGGAATTTTAACCGGAGAAACGGTTGCATGTATTGCAATCTTTTATTTCGGTCTTTCGATTAAAATTTCTTAATAGTAAGTTCATCTTTTTTTTTTTTTTTTTTTTTCATTCTCGTAAAAGGCGAAAATAGAAGAGACTGAAGGTTGCGGTGGTTTATTTTGTAGCTTTCGGATTCGAAAATAAGGGTCACCCTAGTAAGTTTCCATGTTCTCTTTTCAATTCTTGCATAGTTTTCTTGATTGCTTCATATCTTCCTTTTTCCATAGTTTAAATCACTATCTATGCAGGGGATGGAGTCAACATCGCACTCTTACTTTTATCCGGGCCAATCAAAAGAGTTATATATTTTGACCAATTCTCGCGGACTGGTTTAAACTGGTTACTCATATTTTCGGGTTTGCTTAAAAGAGTTATATATTTTGACCAATTCTCGCGGACTGGTTTAAACTGGTTACTCATATTTTGGGGTTTGCTTGAGCGCCACATTTATTTTCAGAACTTCAGTAAATGTCGGACTGACATTACTGAAGTTAGCGTTCATATGGAAACCAATTCCCTCAACATAATGAGGAAGTTATTCGTCAACGAAAGACTGGAACAAGGAGATAAAAAAGTCGAATCTGAATGGTCATACTAGGGGTAAATCACTCATGCACACTGCAGCGTACACTTGAATTTGCATTACGTTGCATAACTACTGTAATCGCATTATTTGCATCACTTGCATCCCCATGCATTGCTTGCATTAGAGTCTACAATTTTTTGGAAGTGAGTAACCCTTCCTGATTACATTGTATCGTGCAAACTTTGGATGATTTCTTTCGAAATCTTCTTAAGTTCTTATGTTGGTCAATACACCTCCTCCTATATTCCTAAAATTTCCTTTCATTCAATCAAACCATTGAGTTAAAAATTGAAGTTTTCATAAATTTTTTTCACGCCTATAAAAAAATCACTAAAAAATGTCTGCTGCATAAAACCGACTATTAATCTGGCAGCCGGAATGCACTCGTAAAAACCATTTAAGTCTTTAACGGTTAAAAAAAAAAAAATAAAGTGGATCGATAAGAGACTGAAAATGATTTTTTGTAATTTGCTCGTAAAGCCCCGGAGGGAGGAATTATCATCCAGGGGGATGCTGACTTTAGGGGTTTGAATGACATTGCATCGTTCAAATTGAAGTCTGAGTGCATCGGGACGATTTTGCGTATATTGCCGTTTGAAATTAGTCGCGCGTTGTGCAACCCGATCTTTATTTCCCTCATCCCCTCTCCTCGATTTTCCTCGAAAATCTTTGATTGATGAGAATTTGAAACCTTTTCCGTTTAGCATTTTCAACCCCAGCGATCGGATCCTTGTTTCTTTGAATTTCCTACGTATGTATACGTCGCTGACTTTCTAATCAAATCAATTCCATCAAATGGAGTAATAATGTAATTAATTAGAATAATTTCGAACCCACCCCTGAAGATTGCAACTCCTTGCTTTTGGTGACAGATTTGATTTTCACGGAATTCCTTAGTTAGTTTTTTTTCTTTCTGTTGCTATTTTCTTTGTATCTTTCAAGACTGAAAAGCAGTCAAGACGACTCAAAAGCTCACCTTTAAGTAATTTCAGAAGAATTTGAAGAATTTAACCAAATCAAGCGCCAAAAAAAGTAAATGAAAGGTTTCTATGAAAACTTGTAAGTTGAACCGGAAGGAAAGGCAAAACAGATCCGAAATCAATTCGAACGATTATGAAGAATAAGGAAATGAGCTATTCTTGAGTAAGGAAGCAACCGTTGAGAACAATGTAGTGGCAATGCCAGGGATGTAAGTAGGTCCAACCAAGTGGTAATGCCAGGGTGAAAATAATGTCAATGCTGTGGTAATGCCTGCGATGCAAATAATATCAGTGCAGTGGTGTTGCAAACTAATGCCCTTGTTGCAGAGGTATTCATGCTAATGAGTAAGCACTGCATCTAATTCAAATGTAATTTAGTCTGGCAATGCGAGTGCATTGGTAATCATATTGCAATGTTATGGAGGGGTCGTCGAAACAAACCTGAGGTACGATACTGAGATATTGCGTACAATGAGGGGGTACTTCATCTAATTCAAAGTAGAGCTCACTGAAATCACGTGTGAGTAGTAGTAGGTTATTTACTGCGGTAGTAAAGCTGGGCAATAGTTATTAGCTACCCAAAGGTAGCATTTTCAATCCATTGGACATCCTGTGGATTGTCCATTAGATATCTACAGGATATAAATCTATCCATAGGACGTTCAAAGGACGCTTTTTGGATCAGTACGAACCTAGGTAAAACCAATGGACGTCCAATAAATTCCCTCATGACGTCCTGAAGACGCCTTTGGGACTGGATAGGCTTCGCTATCTGGGTAACTACATTTGGCCAAAAACTGTTAAAGTTAGCTAATAGCAGATGTTACACAATATTTTAGATTCCGCTAAATAAAGTTAATTAAAGCTTGTTATCTTTAGTTTACTTAACTCAAAGATAAGTTTTGCAAATATTTCAATTTTCTTTAGCCGCTCGGGCTGTTACATTAAAGGTTTTCGAGGATTGCTCTCAGCTCTCTCGGACTTAGTGCTTACTGAAATTGTATTTGAACTTTAAAATGTTACATTACGCTGGACTATTGGACTGCAAAACCACAAGGTTTTAAACTTGCTTGCATATTGCAAAGTGATGGAGAAGTTGTAGAACTGAGGTACTACTGTGAGCATTTATAGTATCGACAATTAAAGGAAAGAAAATTTTAAAAAAGAAACACGACACGGTAAAATATTTTATGTTAACAACCTAAAAAATGGCTACACATTTCATATGTAACACTTTTTATGTTAAAATTTGAATGTAAACATTTTTATGTTGACAAATGACGATTTGTTATTGGTTGATCAACAATCAAATTGATGCAACATACTCGTTTTACGTAAAATTTACATAGAAAAAATATGTAGCCTTTTTTTTTTACTAATAAATTATGTTACTTTTAACATAATAGTATATTGTTAACCTAGGGAGGAAAATGAACTTTCCCGTCGTTTTAAACGCTCGCTACGCTCGCGTTTAAAACATCGACGGGAAAGTTCATTTGACTCCCTAGTTTAACAACATATTTTTCATTACGAATCTACATTGTCTTTTTCTTGTAAAAATCGCGTTTTAAAACGAAAAAAAAAATCGATTTGAAACATCGTTTCCGGTATGAATGACGTGCGGCAAATGGATTCCATTTTTTTTTCTAGAGATGGCAACGTTGCAAGGGTATTAACCCTGTTAGCCTAGCGTGGTATTAGACTCGTGGCTTACGAACAATTTTTATTTTTATTGTTATAGAATTGAATTTTTCATTTTTTTTTTTCATTTTTTTTGCAAAATTTTTATGAATTTATTAATTTACTTTTCAAAAGTAGTCAAATGTGGATTGATTTAATTAATTTTTTTTTTTTTGGTTATGTTTACAAACAATCTGTTATTGTGGTGTGAGGGAAATTTGCCGCAACAATACCGGAAATACCACCTTGAACGGGAAAACGTATTTCCCTCCCCTTTTTCTATAGCGGAAAGTACCGGTACTTCTTTCCGTCGATGTGTAATGAAAAATTTTTTACCGTGGATGATTTCGTGAAAATCGAAAAATAATTGCAGAGAATATAAATCCTGATGGATAAATTTCGATTTTATAAATGAAGAAATTTATTGAGCATGCATTAAATCCAACAATTAACAGTCCAATTGAAAAGGGGGATTAGGAGCAGGATTTTTTGGATGCGCATGCTTGACAAGCCTAAGTATCAATTACATCGGAAAAGCATCAAAGAGAAACGATTTGCTGGCGGCTTTGCAACAAAAAAAAAAAAAAAAAAAAAACCTCATTCTTTGTCAACCGAACAGACTGATATTTATTTTTCGAAAAATTTCATTTCGCTGTGTAATATCCCATAAAACAACATATTTTTGTAGCCTGAGCGGGTTTGATAAGGGGTTTAACTTTTGTGGTCCGATTAGAGGTTTTTTTGTTTTTGTTTTGTTAATTCCTCATCTTTTTTTTCTGGTGGCGAACTCTGTTTCACTCTGTTACAAGCATATTACGGTACGCATGAATTTTCTCGAATTTCCCTTACTTCTCCTTCCCCCCTCCCCCTTTTAAATGCCTTTAAATAGAATATTTCCTTTATCTTTCAGTTTTCCAAGCGGTTCTGGATCCAGACAAAGAAAACCAGTTTCCTAATGAATATTTCCTTTAGAGCATATGTACGCTTCATGCTTGGAGTACCCGGCGACGTGGGAGTTCTCATGTCATTTGTTTGTGCAAATACGAGCAAGACGTTTGTTTGCTCTGGCGGGATGTTAAAGACTATACCCCAGTGTTGTTTTCATTTTGTTTTCCCTTCCTTCCTTTTAATCATATTTGCTTTTTAATGTTTCGTTGAAAAATTTCCATACGGGATTGCCGAAAAAAAAGCAAGATTTTTTTTTTCTTCTTTATTTTTTTATTTCTTCTTCTTCCAGTGTTCCTTTAAAATTAGACTAGATGAACAGGATATGGACCACGCCCGGAAATAAGTCTCCGAAGTAAAGGAGAAATTCAATTACCCTGACAAATCAAATTATCTCGATTACTTTTTTTCTTTCGCAGAAAAAAAAAAAAAAATACCGACAGGATGAAGGAAAAAACAGCAACAATGTAGGTTAACTGATTTTTCTGGAAGTTGCCGAAAAAAAAGGAAGATAAGCTTCGAGCAGGGAAAAATTCGATCTTTCGAAAACTCGTTTTTTTTTTCTGTCTTTTGGGGTCGGCATCGCGTCGTTTCCAAATCTTTTATTATTTTTTTATTTTATTTTCTTAAGGAGAATGATTTACCTAGTTGTTGGCAAGTTTTCCACCCAGACGGGGCATTATCGAAAAAGATAAAAACCTCTAAGGAAAGGAAATAAATAAAATGAAGGAAACAACATCATGATTTAATGCGAATGTTAAGTTTTCAAGGAAGGAGGGAAATCTTCTTTTTATAGATAGTTATATTCACCGTGGGTATTATAAAAATAAAATTTAAATAATTTTAATTTGGTCGACTGCGATTTTTTTTTCTTTGGGTTTTGTGATGCACAAAAAAACGCTGCGAAAAAATTTATTGTTGGAGTCGTCTCGTATAACTTAAATTCATCCGTTCGAGTTCCGTTTCGCCGTTCCAAAGCTTCTCGTTTTCATAATTTCATAGTTGATCGGTCCTGGTTTCATAGTTGCTTGGTTCCACTTCTGCACTGGAAAACCCACATAATTAAACTTCCCTACAATATGGGTTCACTTTTATTTAAAACCATTTTTTAGGCACGTCCTGTATTGCCCAAATGAGACACCTTTCTGGTTTATTCGGTTTGTAAAAATCATTCGATTTTTTATTTATTCATTATTTTTTTTTATTGACCATCGCATTATTTTTCTAAACACACATTGACTAAGTGTATCCCTTTACCTACCCAGACCAGTAATAACTAATTTTTTAGAAAAAATGTTAATTTTATGCTGAGCCCAGCGAATTGGGCTCTTTCTTAACCATGTTGGGTGAAAATGTTAATGTTTGGGCGCAATTTTACGCCAAACATGTTCACCGGACATGTTTGGCTTGAAATTGCGCCCAACCGTAGCTATTTATTTAATTTCCGTAAGAAATCATCCGTGACCCCTTTTTAATTCGATTTTTGGCTCTGTTAAGTACCGAATTTCCAAAAACCACTCATGTTTTTTCTTCGAATAGCGGACTTAACGAACGATTTTTTGTTCTTCACTTTTTCAATTAACATGCCACAAAATTTACTTGAATGGTTTCCCAGGTAACCGAGCATAATATTGAGTAATTTCAAGTTAAAGAGAAATTAATGTTAAAATAAGTAAGATGACGCACTAAAGAGAGAGAAAACAAAAGGGGGTGGGACTCGGTTTTGAAATGATACCGTTTATTTAATTACGAGCTTATAATACGTTGCAATAATTTTAGAGTGAGCTTTTGTTTTCCTTTCCATAAAGGGGCGGTTTTTCAAACGATTTTTTTTTCCTGTTTTTTTTTTTTTTTTTTTTTTTCCGAAACAAATTTGTAAGTTAATAAGTGCTCCGCCAAATCCCGGAAATGCATTTACATTGTAAATTGATTTAATTAGCTGTAAAACTGATCGTTAATCAATTGTTTTGTGGTTAAATGATGAATAATAAATTATCGAACATTTGTAAACAACAAATAGTCATGCGGATATATATTTTTTTTTTTTTTACGTAATTTTCTTTTGTTTTTTTGCGATATGAAACGATATTATAAATGACTGAATGGCTAATGACCCCCCTTGTATTGAATTAATGCCACATAATGAAACTCAATTTCTGTTTTGTTTAGGTTGGCACATTGTTTTTCAAAGATTTTTTTTTTTTTTTTTTGTTGGAAAGATAAATTTGTTTAAATTGGTATTAACTGGAAGGTAATTGACAGATTTATTTTTAATACTGCACGGAAACTTGAAGGGAAAACGTTTTTGTGCCAGTTGAACAAGTTTGAAGAGTTCAATATTTCTTCCAGTGAATTATTGCCCCTTTTTTGTCGGGGATAGTTTCCTTACTCTTTAACTTTTAGTGATTTATATCCTTAATGGATGGATTTTGTTTATGCATAAATATCCGGTCAGCAAAAAAAAACGATCCCAAGGATTTCCTTTCTTCTTATATTTTTCAAAAATTGTATACTGTATAAAGTATCTTTTTTTTTAATGTTTGCTCTACCAAGATTTTCTCTCCATTAAATCAACTTCCTACTCGACTGAAAATTTTCTGAATTTCCCATTTCATTAGTGAAATTTAATTTTTCATTTAACTTCCGGTTTCTCTGTCTCTCTTTCTCCCAAGGAATTAAAAAAAAAAGGAAAAAACTGGCCGATTTACCTTTGCAGGAAAAAAAGTTGAGATTAAAAAATAATTTTTTTTTTTTTTAATATTGTTTCTTGAGAAGAAAAATCGTAACGGAGTTGGTAACTTCAAATTCACAAAATTAAAAAAGAATGGATCTGTTGTTAAAGACGAGAAATAAGTTCGTATAATCTTATGAATTGAAGAGTGGGGTGCCCGGAATTTATTTATCAATTTATTTTCCTTTCTTAATGGAAGGAAAGACCTGCTCTATTTTTTTACCCTTCTCCCTTATGTTCCTTATCATCGACTTTGATTTGGAAAAGATTGATGTCAGGTCACCATTAGGTTTGTAGCTCAAAATAATTTTTTTTTAAATTTTTTTGCCAATCAGTTGGCGTTAATAAGAGATTAAATTAGACTAATTGCTTTAATAACAGGCATTGCCTTAACCAAAGCTTTTTTCAAGGCAAAAAGCTGTACTTAATTTTTTTAATGCCTACGCAGCTAGCAACCGTAGCTGTAAAAACGGTATCATCGTAAGCCAAAATGTCACGCTAAAACATGTTGCAGTAACATGTTACTCTAACGTGTTACTCAACATGTTGCAGCATGGAACATGTTGGCTACATGTTGAGCAAATGTTTACAAATTCTTATTTTTCATTTTTCATTGTTGCGCAACATGTTTTTACGCTTCAACATGTTGATGTTTTCACGCTTCAACATTTTGAATAACATGTTTCTCACGCTGCAAAAAGAGCAGCATGTTATTGCGTATGAAATTTTGGCCGCAGAAACGAGATTCTCACAATAAAAAACCAAAATTTTAAGCTAGGAAAGAAGCTGAAAATGAAATATATTTGAAAAGCACGAAACTTAACGTTTATAAATCGCAACATTAAATCGAAATAAACATTAATGTAAGGAAGCAAATTTCCAAAGAGATCCCTCTTAATTATTGCAACAGTTATGTAAGAAAACTTTCTGTTCGAAAAACTTTTAATAATAAGAAAAAGAATGAAAAAAGGGGAAGAGGAAGGAGAAGAAAAAAAAAAAAAAAAAAAAGATGGGCTCTTCTCAGTTATTTCCCGAAAGAGGCTTAATTGAAACTTTTTTTTTTCCTTTTTTTTCGGGCGTTGCATTTTTTTTTTTTTTTTTTTTTTTTTTGTGTGTGTGAAAGAACGTAATTTTACGATTATTTACGTCAGACTTGGATATTTTGTGACTTCAACAAAAAAATTATCTGGCTAATTGATGTTGATCGAAAAAGTGAAAAATGAAAAATTTTCTTTTTGCGTTTCCCGAGGCGTCAAAGCGAATAATTTGTGTTATTTTATTGTGACCTCAAAACGTACACCTTTCTAAGCTCGGCCAAAGCATTATTTAGTAATTATTAACTCATTTTCTCCTTCTGTAATATTTTATTATTCATATGAAAATTATATGGTGGGACGGGAGAGAATTAATGATTGACTTAACCATTATTCCATAGTAATTAAAATCATTCTTTGACTGACGATTATATCATAAATTGTTGGAGTAATTTGTTTCTTTTTTTTTTCGTAATTTAATAAGGGAAAAATTTTTCGAAATAAAACTCAATTGAAAATGAAAATCTATGAAAGTTAATGTAAATCCTAAAGTTATACACTACATATTTCATTTCTCCATATAAAAGAGTAAAGAAGAAAAAAATAAAGTTGATACTTTTCTTCAATATTTAATTTGACGTTATGAAAAGTTTAAAAATGAGAAAGTTTTCAACCTTAAAGTCCCGCCCTCGGCTCCTGTTTCTCCCCCAGACGATTTTTTTTATTTTACCTTTTCATCGTCTTGAAAATATGCCCGGAACAGTTTAACTAAGGTATTATGAAACAAAAGAAGTACGAAACTGCAGTGCAAACAATTTTGTGTATTTATAACAATTTTTTCATGTTAAAACCGGTCCACATACTTCTAATTTTAAATAATAACACAATCAAAGAATATTGCCTTAGTTACATCTGTCAAAATTAACATAAAAAGAGTAACATACAGAGTGTGGGGACCGGATTTGTCAAAAATACACAAAATTTTTTACTGTGTAGAATTAAGAAACGAATGAATTGTAGAATCAGGATAAAAGAGCTAAGGAACTGCGGTACTAGGATTAGAAACTAAGAAACTATGAGACTATTTAACTGCGGAACTAGGATTAGAAACTAAGAAACTATGAGACAAGGAACAATAGAATTAGGATTAAGGAACTAAAAAAATGTGATTAGAAACTGTAGAGTTAGGAATAAGGCAAAGTTTGTTTGCAGTCACATGATCATGCAGTTAGTTGCGTGACTGCCGCCATCTTGGATTTTCATGGTAAACCAATAATGCGATCACAATTTAGTAACTGGTACCGTGAATAGTAGTTTAAGAAACCGGTAAATTATGAAGCTGTATATATCTAGGAAACTAGAAACTGTGATAATTCCAACTCAAAGTAGGGCTTTATATTTTGAATCCTTAGAAAAACCACTAGTCATTCTCTTCCACTGAATGAGAATAAAATGAAATTCCATGCTCAAAGTCTCCGATCTAAATTACTTAAAAAAGATTTCGGTTTCATGCTTTTTATTCCAATATTGTGACAAAAAGGCAACTTTGAGAATTTTCGTAAAAAATGTATATATAAAAAAAAAAAAAAAAAAAAAAAAAAACCATTTGACTTTAATAGCCCGAAGCTTTTTCAATCACGGTCAGTTGAAAAATGATTTCGACGTTTGATTTAGAAAGTAAATAATTTTTTTTTTTTGTAAAAAGAAAGAAATCCCATTTGTGGCAAAACGCACCAAACATACGCCTGGCGTAGAAGGGTGATTTTTTTTTGTAATGAGTTTGACCGATACAAGGGGAGGAAAAAGAATTCGCATCTCATTTAAATTTAAACCTAATTTTAAAAAAAGTCAATATCCAACGGGGAGAAGGGGGGGGCAAAAAAAAAAAAAGCGAAGGAGACTAAGCAACACATACATATAGAATAAGTAGTGTTAGCGACGATGAAAAGGGTTGTTTCGAGTAGGCAATTTACGCTAACGAGCCATGACGGGGAAGCTTGATCTTTTACATTACCGTTTCTAAACTTGATATCGTTACCCCGGATATATGTTCAACATGAGAGGAGACCTTACGGGCGGAATACCTAAAATACCGCTGATAATGATGCATTAGGCAACATACTGAGGCAATAATTTCGAGCGGCAATCAACTATTTTACTCACATGAATTCGAATTAGTTAAACGAGAGTATACACGGGGCAAACGATCAGATATTGTTTTCAACATGCGAGATAGTGTGGAAAAACCATTTCCACTCTGTTATTACTTAATATTACCTTTTCGTGGGTTTCGTAACTGTCTGTAGAGCGATAACCGGAGTAGTATGTTTAGCGCGATATGTGATGGTCCCGGTCATGGAAAATTGAATTTAAACTTGCTTTCTTTTTAGGTCGTTAGCTTTATCGATATTTCTAAGAAACGCAACTCTTTATGCTCTCCGTTTTTTCGTACTGGAGTATGACGTACATCTTAATTTAGTGTTTCGGACCACGTGATTAGCAGCCATTATGAAACTGCTCTTAATTTCGCGTCCACACTTTGCATGATGCACCGCGAGATGGCAATAGCTTTTTGATCGGTACAGTTCCTTAGTTTGTGTAGCTCTTCAGTATGTGCAATACAATATAAGAGTGGAACAATTTATAGCATTGGAGAGTGAACTAACCTAAATATTTCGCTTATGAACACCATTGAAGGTTTGTTGATTTTTCAGTGCTATGTAACGTTCCACCCTGTTTACAGTGTGTACAATCTGCCTATCTGCCTATATTAATATGGCCTTTGGTAAACGAATAATGCTTTTCAGTCTGTACAGTAACTTACTATTATAGCTCTTGTTTGTGCAGCTTTTCAGTTGTTTGTTGCATTCTGTATAGTGTATACTGTATGTGCAGTAGGTACATATTTTCGTTATTTATATAGTGTGTACTACATAGCTTACTACAGCCATCGCTGTAGTACTCCCACTTAAATCAACGACGCTTCTTAGCCTTTAGAGCTTTTTAGTGGGCACAGCTCCTTGGGGCCATTCAAGTAAGGAAGATTAGGGGGTGATTCAAATATGACTTCATCATTTTAGCAAATACTGTGCAGTTTTCTCTACAGTGCAGTGGGCTCATATACTGCAAATACTGTACAGTTTTCACAGCATTCCCTTCAAGTTCTTAACGTATCTTAGTCTCTATTGCCTCTTAGTCTGCAAAGCTGTTTAGCTCATATACTTTTTTAACTGATACAGCTCTTTACTCAATACAGCTCCTTAGTCTATACAGTTCCTTAGTGGATACTTTTTAAGTCCGTATGATCTATTCGGTATAAATCATTAGTCTATACAGTTCTGTAGTTCCTTAGTCTAGACGGCAGAGTCTTCAGTTCTGCAGTTCTGCACTTCCAGTTTTATTGCGATGACACGTTAGTTCTGAAATTAAGTTTCTCAGTCTCATACAGCAGTTCCAGTTTGTCTCCTCTCTTTTTTCTGGCTTTTATCGACACTTATGAATCACGTAAAAGGTAAAAAGAACAATAGCATTAACCGAAATCATTCCGTGACTGCATTTATATTAATAGAAGACGATTTCGCTGAAAAGTTTCGCAATTTTGTTTCTAGCTCATTAGTCTTTTTAGGGAAGAAAATCCTCTCATCCCCACGTATTAAAACGGGAACCTTTCCCCCCGAAAATCCCCTTTTCCCGTTTACCGAAAAGTTAAACGTCATTTAGGAAAAGGAGGATGACACAAATAATCACGGCTTTAAAGGTGGAAAATGCTGACTTTACGCAAACACCGAAAACTTTAAAACGCAAAAGAGAGGATAGGGGGAGGTGGAGGGAATGAATTTTTTCTTTTTTAACTTTTACCCCGAATTGGGTATTCGAAGATGAGATGGGGAGGAGGTATAAAGACGACATTATGGAGATACTTCATATACTCCAAGTGGGGGATGATTGTAAAACTTCGTTATTTGGAAAAAGGGGGGGAAACAAAATGGAAATCGAAAAGAGGTGTCGAAAAGGAAGCTGCTGCAATTATGATTTTTTTTCTTTCGTTATTAATATTAAAAATTGTTTTTTAACCGTGATAATCGATGAACTCATGCATCTTTGATTTAAAAGCACGTTGGGGAAAGGAAAAGGGAATATAATGAAAACGAAACCCCTCCTGTGGGAAGTGATATTTGCAAAACCCTGGATTTTCACGATTAATTTCTTGTGTCACTCGTCAAATCAAAACCATTTAAAGTGTGCCTTTGCCATTTGGATCCTGCCATCCTCCCCTTTGTCACCCCCTCCTTCGTCTCTCTACGGTGAAAAATAAACTCGGCAGAGCGTTAAGTTTGGAAAATTTTGAATCTAATTTGATTTAATAGATTAAACACTTTCGGAAAATTTTCAGAAAACGCGCTGTACGGATTTTTAATTGGATTGCCGACTCTTTTTTTTTTTTTATTCGTTTGTTTGATGATTTTAAAGTTCGTTAAAAAGAATGGAAAAGAATGACCCTTTGATTTTGTATTTTACCCTCAGTTCATCGACTTTTTTTTTTTTTTGTAATTCTCTAAAAACTAATTAACGTAAACGATGGAAGGAAAATTAACGAAGGGTTTAGCACCTCTTTTGTCTAGGTTTTAAACTAGTTCATTGTTAATTGGAAATGTTTTCTCTTGTTTCAGGTGAGTGGTTTGATAAATACTTAAGAGAGATGAGGGAACGAAGAACTCAGGTTTGCTTACTTTTTTTTTTTTTTAAGTTGTGCTGCATTAGGGTAGGTTCCAATATTTTTGGCACTCTTGAGTGCCTATGACTTAAAAAAGGGCTAGAAAAGATGGCAGATAAAGTAAAACTGGGAGAGTAATAAATTAAATTTTAGAACTCTGTAACTCAGCGCAGAACAGCACCAAGTCCATTCAAGGATTATTTCAAACCTGACTATACAAAGCATACAAGCGTTGCCTACTCAAATTAATGTCTTCTGCGAGTTAACATTTCTGCTTTGTTAACGAAATAAAACTTAGCAGCAAAAGGCATAAAATCAGCACTGCCAACCGTTGAGCCTGTATACTTTTTGTAAAGTCGGGTTTGAAATAAGAAGTTGCAATCCTTGAATGGCCTAGGTGCTGTTCTGCACTGAGGTACTGAACTTAGAAACGATCACTATAAAATTGGAAATAAAGAACTGTTGGATTAAGGATATTTCCTGAATTTTATACAGATTTGATATACCTCTTTAGTCTACACTATCCTATAGTTTGTGTAGTTTCTTTTATGTACTTACTCCTTCTTCTCTACCTCCTTCGTCTGTCTATTAACAGTTACTTTAGTCTATACAGGTCCTTAGTCTTTACAACGCCTTTTTGAGTCTCTGCATGAGTCTCCACAAATTAGTCTCCGTAAATAATGGACTGTCTTAGGAGTCTATTAAAGTGACTGAGGAACCGTATCGACTAAGAGTTGCCAACTAAGGAACTATTCAAGAGAAACTTCATAGACCAGAGAATTGTATAGACTTAGCGCCCTTACGAACAACTTCAAACGCCCCCCAAAACCATAATTGCAATGACGAAATAATTCAGCACGCCAAAATCAATTAAAAGCCAGAACTGAAACCTTAAATTAGAAGCTCAAATATCATTATCATCATCATCATCATCACCATGTAATGCAGTACGTGACTACCACACCTGAAGCTGTACACCGGATTTCCTTACAATGTACGGTATAGAAGTGAGGATGTAAATGTGAGGCTATTTCCTAGGCCTTAAATCCATACATGTGTCACATGGCCGGTTTGACGACAGGTTCACTCAGGTTCGCTTTCGCTTGCACTAAGCGGGACCTTCATTTTTTAGACACAGAATATCCGAACCCTGTGCGGACTTTCGTCTATTTTTCACATACAAACGGGAAACCGCGGTGAAAAAATATCCTGAACTTGAACCCAGATCGACTTCTCGATCGTGGACTCGGTCGGAGATCTACCACTGCCCCACTGGGGCCCAAAGTAGCAAAGTGGTCATTTTAATGCCAGAAAGAAGAGCTCACTTCATGTCTTAGGGATTTTAGTGTTTCGGGTTCCTTAAAATTCATAACAAAGCGTTTGATCCAGAAGTTATCCGCCAATTCTTAACTGCAACGAAGTCTAAACTCGGCTTGGCTACCTCGTTCGGAACCTTAGTTTGGGTACGTAATCCGAATCGATATAAGTCTGACGAAAAAAAAAAAACATGCAAAGGAAAAAATATTGCATTTTTACAATATGAAAGATTTCTTTTTGAAAGCTCTTTGGGAAGACGACACAATGGGGAATAATACCTTAAGTGCTACAGGCGAAAGAGATCAAAAAGAGGCAAAACCGGAAAGCTCTTAAGTAGGTTTAATAAATGCCCGCGATTTGAAAGGGAATTACGAAAGGGAGAGACATCTTTCTTTTCTTTTTTTTTCTTTCGAAAAATTTTCCGAAAAAACGTGAAAAGCAAAAAAGTGGAAATGATGAAAGATGATTCCAAAATAGTTCGTAGATCGATAAGTTACATTGGAAAACTTAAGATTAATTTTTTTTTTCTAGAACTTAAAAAAAAAAAAAATCTTTGTTCAAATTTATTATAAAAATAAAATTCATCCAAGGGGAAACGAGGGAGGGAAATTTGAAATATTTTGTAACGGGAGGGTGACCTCTTCACCCCTCGTTTACGTTTCAAATCGAGCAAATGATGACTTCAAAAAAAAGAAATCCTTTTTTTTTAAACTATTATTCCATGACTGCTATCATGTTCCAAGAAAAGCATTTTTTCGATCGGTTGGTGTAATATTATGATAGATTTTTTCCCCTCTCTTTTGTATCCTACCGAGCATTACTTTCGTAATTGACTTATTAATAGCTCTTTGAAAAACTACGCTGGCAGGAAGAAAAAAAAGGAAGAAGGAAGAAAAGAAACTTGGAAGCTTCAAACGTCTAACATAAAGAGCTCATACAAAACAGTCGGCGTTCTTTTCTAACCCTCAAATAATAAAATTTCGATAAAGGAATGTTTATGAAAAGCTCAAGAGCTTTTTTTAAAACATTTTTTTTTTTGAAAGTGCTTCTAGGCGGAATAAATTTTTTCTATCCTTTTTATTTTTATTGTTTTCTTTATTTTTGACAGGAAAACCGTTCAATTTTTTTTTTCTTCAAAAGTCAAAGCTTAGAACGTATCAGTTGTTATCCCTCTCTCGTTTTAATCATTAGTCTAGCCGAAATAAAAAGGTGAAGAAAAAAAAAAAAAAAAAAAAAGGGAAAGAAAAATTCGAATCCTTCAAAGTAAAATCTTTAAAGACGTTCCTGATTGTGTTGGAGGGGCTACGAGTGTCCTTAAGATGTTCTCAAAACGTTTTTGAATGAGTGAAAAGGTTTTTAAGTATCTTAGGGCTGTTTCCTCGTGGAGTTTTTTTTTTTTTTTTGCCTCATTGTTCTCGTTGGTTTTTGGGGTTGTCCCAGATTATCTCGGATTAGAAGGGGGGTGGAACCAGATTTTGGCGTAGGACTACGTCTTTCTCGGCAAATTGGGGATTTTCGTCTGTTTTGTGGGTCCGAATATTCGCAACCATTGTTAAATAATAATATTAAATAAAATAATTTAAGTCATGTCAAAAGTTTTTATTACCCTACCCTAAACCACACATACACCATCCCCCACAAGTCTTTTACCAACGCAACGAGAGCTTCAAGATTTGAATTAGCCAATCAGTTTCCTTAAGGTGGTTAGTGTTTGGTTAGTACAAATTAACACTTTGGTTCATGTACTAACTAAACATTAACAATAATGGGAGACCAGCAGTGTTAGTGTAGAAAAAACTATTTTTTCATCGGGTAAGAGACAAAAAGTTGTCAGAAATTGACAAAAACTGTTGCTCTGGTTTTGGGCAATCTTAGTGGAACAATTGGTTAACGCATGGTTAATTCAAATTAACAATTTGATTAGCACAAATTAACAATCGGTTAATGTATTAACCAAGCATTAACAATTATAATTATTGTTAATGTTTGGTTGGAACATTAACCAATTGTTAATTTTTACTAACCAAACACTTACTACCATTGGCCCAAGACAATCGCTAATGGACGGTTAACGTACGGTTAATATATGGTTAATAAATATATGATTTATGTTTGGTTAATGTTTAGTTAATCAAGTAAACAAGAAATGGAAAAAAAAATACTAGAAAACTCTTTCATATAAAGGAGCAAGACGAAAGTAGAATTGACGAGCACTTATGTAGGAAAATAACACGGAAACAGCCGAACACCATTTTATTTTCCATCTTCTTTGATAAGCGTATATATTGCGTTTGAAGAAATGCGATCTATAAAGTCGATACATTTCATGTAAATGAGAATAATTCACTTTTTTCTTGTTCCTCTTTCTCCCCACACTTTTTTTTTATTCCTATTCTTTCTCCTTGACTTTTCTTTTTCATATTGAAAAGAAAAACGAAGCAAAAAAAAAAAAAAAAGTTTTTCATTATTCTTGGTTGAGTTCCGTATTACGGTCTTCTTTTTCCTTTTTTGTTAATAAAACAATAGACCGTGCAATTGAAATCAAAAAAATGAAGAAAAAAAAGTTTTTCATAAACAGTATTTATCTCTTTTTGCATTTTCTTATCCTCCGGGGGTTGTTATCGTTGATCGTTATTGCTTTCTGATATCTTTACGAATTTTTAATTACTTCCTCTCGGGGTCTTTTCAGGTTTTTTTTATATTCTGATTGTTTAACTTTTTTTTTCTTGAAAAATCGATTTCGTTTTTTTCGAAAAGGTTGTCGGTGAAGAGAGAGAAAGGCGTAGGAAGATTATAAAAAAAAAGTTTCCATTAAAACGAAAAAAGCGATTATCTCATCGATTATACCGGGAAAATGAAGAGGTGGGACTTAGTTTTTTTTGAAAACTTTTTTTTCGCGATTTAAAAGAGAATGGAAATAATGTTTCATTCAAAAAGCTAAAAAAAAACCGTTTTTTTTTCTGGGAAAAAAATACAAACAAGATAATTGCCACGCAAAGATGCGATTTGACGATTCAAAAAGAAAAAAAAAAAAAAGAGAAATTGATTCATGGAAAATATTCAAATCACGCAAAACTAGAAATGCGATTTTTTTCTGAATCATCTTTATCTATCGGGATTTTTATGGAATCGTCTTGCACAGAAAAAAGGGGGAAAAAATTAAAAGTCGAAATTTTTGAAAAATTAAGACCGAAACTGGCGAGAGTTCAAAACATAAAAAAAAGGGGGGGAGGGACAAGGATAGGACACATTACATCTCACGTAGTTGAATCCTTTTACATTCGATCTTTTGCTGTTTAAACACCAACTGTCCACGTTGGTTTTCTTTTTTTGTTCCCTCTCTTTGGAATGGCGAAAAAAAAAAAGAAAGAAAAAGGTCATAATCGACAAAAAAGATAAAAAAAAGTTTGTTCTCTCTCCCTCCTCGGCGTTTTCATTATAATCTTCGCTCTTTGCTAAGACCGCAAGAGGTCTTTTTAATTAGCTGTATCATCACCTTTGCTTTGTTACCGTTATGTATTATGGGGCTCATTTATTTTTTTTTTTTCTTTTCTTGTTGAAAATTTCAAATTAAAGGAAAACAAAAGAGTTGTAAAGTGGACGTGCGAGAGAGATTGAGAATGCGGGATCGAATGTAATAATTTTCTTGGTAAATGCAAGAAAAGGGGGATGGAAATATTTTCCCGTTTCCATTTGGCAAAATATGCTTGCCTTTTCGTTGCCTTTTAAAATTTACAGAGGGGTGAGGTGGGGGTGGGGGTAAAAAAATGTCCTATTTCGCGGTACATAATATATATGCGCCCCGTATTTGAAGGCGGTGGAATGACTATGAATACGGATGCCATGTTGAAATGGCAAGCAAGGGGGCAGCCAACTTTAGGCTTACTCTTGGAGCTGGGGAATGTGCTTGAAGCACGGGCAATCGGACATAAAGACAGATCGAAAAACTACTCTCATCCCAATGATGGCGGGGCCCTCTCACTCTAAATATACCCCGTTCAAGTACGTAGATTTTCGTTCCGAGAGCAGGCGACAGATAGCGCTGCAGGTTTTTACAAAAACAGTTACGGTTTCCCTCTGTATCAATGGATCGTTGATCGTTAATCACAGTAGAATGTTTGTTTACCAATCAGAAGCAACTGCCGTTTCAAATGTCGATCGGTTGAACTAAACTTTGCGTAGTTTAGCGGAACCATCTCCCATTTGGAGCAGATACGAGTTTCTACAGTACATGAAGGCGGTCGCCACCTTGGAATAGCCAGCAGGGTGGCAAACGGCAGCCATCTTTAATTTTCAAGATCATGGACTAATTATGAAGACAGCCGCCATATAGTGATTTACTCTGAGCAGCTTCAATACGTTCCGAATGATGGTTCAGGGGCTAAGCATTTGGTACGTGCTTACAAGCCGCTTCTCTCCTCCCGCAGCAGAGGGACTGTTAATAAGTTTTAGCAAACACTCTATAATCATTGCGTTCGAATAAAAGACCAATTCTTTCGCTATAATTGACAATCCATTCATGCTTGGACCATCGTCAAATTAATATAAAAACATTTGGAGAGCGCGAATAGGGGGAAAAAATTCCAAAACAGAACTTCGCGTTTTTTTTTTTGTAAAATTCACACACGAGATCCTACGCTTCCAACCCCTTCGATCGACCTTTTTCTCTCTCCTTTTCCCTCCCTTCCTGACACTCACTTGCATTTAAAACTGACAAGTGTGCCGTAGCTATCGAAATGGCAAACTCCATGTGGGTGGAAAAGAGGAGGGAAAAAAAAAAGCATTTTTAACGATATTGTATAGTAGTTTGGGGAGTCACACGGGTTGGCGTGACAAGGTTCATTTTCGAGTCATGCAATTGCAAGAAACCCTTTTTTTTCGGAATGCCAATTGAAAATAACCCTTTTCCATCTCTCGCAAAAAGGGACTCATTATTACAAGGCGGTGAAAATATCAACCTTTTATGAAAAAACCGAATTCCAGTAGCCCTTTACTTCAAAAATGGTTCATTCAAAGTATTTTTTTTTTTATTATTTCAACGACATTAAAATTTACGATAAAAGAAAGCGACATAAATAACGAATTCTTTTTTTTTTTATGAATGAAATATGTGGAAGGGAGGGAAAAAAATTAGAAGATCGAGGATTTTTACGTGATAAAAAAATTATGAATAGCTTTGAATTTTCCCGGGCTTTAGGAAAACTTTGGAAAAAACAAATGAGATTTAATTAAAGTTGGTTCGACAACTCTCGACCACTGCGGAGATATGCGATTTCATCCACAGAAATCCCATTCATATTAACAAACACTATTGTCTTTTTCAATGGAATTAATCGATCATGGAAGGAGGAAAGGGGAGGAGGAGGAGGGAGAGTAAATTAACGTTAACGAATTAGCGCTTAAACCATTTCGCAAATGCATAAACTCGCTATGCAGGGAATGTCTTTTAGAAAACAGTCATTCATCCTGGGTCCCCGTGACGTAATTATTTGATATCAACGTCGGTATGTAAAACCGCATTGCCTAGGGACCGATCACGAAGCTGTCATACCAAAGCTGACGTTTAATTTTGATGAACATTTTATTGGATCATGAGTGTTTTTTTCCTCGTTTTTTTTCACCCCTTTTTCCCTCCCGCGGCGCTGGAGCACTAGGAAAAATCATAAGCAAAAGTCTTTTTTTTATGTAGTTTCCGCGCGGTTAAAAATTAGGGCACGTCATGAAATATAATTATCGAACGGCTATCAGTTTTCGGGCTGTAATTTTCGGTTCAGCGGAATCACATCAATATTTTCCTAATTACATGGGAAGGGGGGAGAGGGAGGGGGAGGGTAAAGGAGAGGTAGGTGCTCTCACCCTTTCCTCGATACTACCTAATCGCTTTTTCGTTGATCGGTAATGTATTTAAAATGCTCCACTATTATATATTAATCAGGTAAATGTCTGGCGGAAAAAAAGAACTATTGCAGATTGATTGATAAAATATAAAATCCATTTATATTCGAGTTAATGCGATGTCATTATAATAATTTGTTGTATGGCAATAACGTGATTTCTTTTTATTTACGTGTGAAAAATTTGATTAGAATGATCGTAAGGTCTTTCGGCACGGTGCGTGATGGCGGAAAATATAAAACTGTGTGGATGAAGGCAGCTCCAAGCAGAACGAGACCCAAAGGTAGATCTTCATAGACGATAAAATGTGATAAAAGTTGGCACCGGTAAAACCTCTACATAAGGGGCACTCAAGGGACCACGAAATTTGTCCGCTATGGAGAGGTGTCCCTTCACGGGAAGGGTTCAATTTATTTTTTTTTTTTGTTCGTCAGTGAAACTTCGTGTATGATTCAACTACTTTTTTTTATACAATTGGACCCCTTTATAACGAGAACATGGCTCTAACTATGGGAAAAAATCGGGTAAAAGGTTTTCTTTTCTTTTCTTTTCTTTTCTTTTCTTTCTTATCTTTCTCTTATGGTGAGAAGTAAACATTTCTTTTCCTTTTCCTCAATAGCTAAACATTTTTAACTTTCTCAGGCCGAAATTTCACGCTAAAACAGGTTGAGACAACATGCTGCCCAAGTTGTTGCAGCGTGAAAACATGTTGCGCAACATATTTCTAAGAAAAATAAAAATTTTTAGATGTCGCGCAACATGTTGCCAGCATGTTTGTATGCTGCAACATAGTTCTATTCTAGGCTACTGAGGGTGAGATTAGTTTGAAGCATGAAAAAATAAAACATTTCTTAATTTTTTATTATTTTGTCAACTTTGAATTTTTATTTTGTTCAATATGAGAATGTAAATTCTTTTTATCGGACTCAATTTGGGGTATCCACTGTCCAGTAATGGAGTGTCCTGTACTATTGCGTATATAACACTGGCCTTTATGGCGGCCAACCGGTCCATATGAAGATATGTCCCTCATGAGGAAGTGCCCATTTGAGGAAGTTTCACTGTAATTTCCGATGTAGCGGTTGAATTATTACTGATCTGGAAATATTTTAAGAGTTCTTCAGGAACTAAAAATTCTTTATAACCTTAAAAGAGGGGCATTAGTCGGATCAGGGCTGATGCTGTAGTGTGCCATTGAGGGTATTTTATAATAGACCAAAATTTTTGGTGGCGTGACGGCATACGCGATTAAGATGCGTTACCGCCTAAGGCAATGATGTAGAATAGAAATAAAGGGAAAATGATGTTTTATCGAAGGCTTGAGTGCTGATAAGCTGTTGAAAGAAATATCGCAAACTAAAATTGCCTCTCATCATCTTAAAACTAAAAGCAGGTTTAGAGAAGCGATCCCAGCCGGAATGAAAAAACTTCGGCAGACATTACGAAAAAAACATTAAACTATTAAGAAAGTTGAAAAGGAATTACTTTGGATCTTCTTCCATCGATTTTAATTTCCACAAGTTTTTGTCTTGGGGAGGACTTGTTAGCTTATGTTTTCTTTCCAACCTCCTTCTTCCCTTTTTACCCTATCGCGAAAATCTTACCGACAAATACATAAGAAAGGGAAATCCGGAAGATCTTTTAGAAAACTAATTTCAATTACCCTCACCATAAACAACGAAAACCACATCAAAAGATCTCCCAAAATGGAAATAACGCTTGTATATATTTCCCCGGAAAAGGAAAAGTGTAAAATCGTCTTATACAATTTTATGTAAATTAATTTCAAAATGTACAAAAGGGATATCAGGGAACGTGTTATCGGTAACTTTAAAACGTCAGGGAAGTAAAAGACTTTTGCTTATGCCTTTTCAAATCGAATGAAAACTTAACTTTCCCACCCAACCTCCCCCTCCCCTCCTTCCCCTTTCAAGGAAATCCCAGCGATATTTCTTCTCCTTTGGGCGGTATCAATAACTAAGTTAATTTATCAGGCAAAATTTTGTAACAGTCGGATTCCAAATTATTTACCACTTCCCCAAGCATAATCAACTTGTGGCTTTGCTTGTTCGAGCGGTACAAATGCAGAATTACGGATGCGGTAATCCCGTTCCGTTGTTACATATTTCATTCTCTGTTCCAGGCAGGATTTCATACCGACCCCCCCGTTCCACCCGAAACCCTAAATAGTCGAAAGTTGCTCCCAAAAACAAAAAAACCTCAAGCGAAAGTGTTATAAGGAAGGGAGAAAAAAAAAGATTTCCATGTAACTTTGACTTTTTTTTTTTCCTTAAGTAGGTGCCCCGAGAAATCGGCAGAAGGAAGGAACGCGAATGATTCATTGCGAAAGTTTCGCAGCAAACTTTCCAGAGAGAGAGAGGGCGGAGGGGGGAATGAAAAAAAAAAAAAAGTTTTTGCGTGTTTGCAAAAGGATGTCATCAAGTAATTTTCATTTAAAGACACCCCCGAACTTCGGAACAAAAATTTTTTTTTTTGTTTAAAGTACAATAAACTTTTTATTGATGGGCAAACTCATTAACGTAGCAGAAAAGTTTTTCAAAAAACCACTTGTTTGCTTTTATCAAATCGATCGGTAATTCCCTTTATTTTTTACGAAACAAAAGGGAAAAAAAATTCTTTTGTGGGTAGGATATTTATCCGGGGGGATTAAATTTAATTTTAAGGATGTTAACTCGACGTCAATTCGGTTTCTGTGGGTATAAATCAAAATAAAGGAGAAACGGAACGTCAAAATTTGTAACGAAATTCCACGGAGAGAAGCGCCAGGGTCGTGCGATAGAAATTTTCGCCGCTTCGAAATCCGGATCACGTACTTATTTGCAAATGACTGACAATATTTCAAACTCTTTTCATCACCGTTGAACCACCATCACAAACCATTTGAAATACAAAAGTACAGCCCGATATAGGAGAAGGGCTCCGACCAATCCGCATCTTTATTTTCGATTTTCATAATTTTTTGTTTCAAATTCGTATCGATTTCGTGATGGGGTGGGCTTTAAGCGTCTCTTGCGAAAACCCCCCCGTTACGCATTGTTTACGGAATACCCTATATACTCGTAAAAGCTTAAAAGCACAGCTTAAATATTCATAGACAAATACTGGTTTACATTAAGCTCTGTATTCGCATGTCACTTGACAGTCTGAACGAGCGAAACCTTCTTGAAATGGCAATACCGGTTGGGAAAAATTTTCGGTGAAAATTCGGAAGATTTGTGAAACATTTTGTGATGCGAGAAGTTTTTAAAGGAGACCAGGCCATCCAAATTCTATTGTGCACCTCCAAATAAAAAGGGCCCGATTGGCAGTTGCTTTATATATACTTTTTAAATGGAATAATTCTTCAAAATTTTTTTGAAAGATCGATATTAGTAGAAAAATATCGGTACTTTTCAACTATGCCCGCACTTTTACAAAAAAAAAGTTTTTTTTCGTTCTTTTTTTTTTTAAGGGTGCAAATTCACTATGGAATGTTGGACCAACATGTTGGTAGCACAAGTTGAACAAACATGTTGTTCCAACTTGTTGTATTAACATTTTTGACAAACGAACGAATCGACTATTGCAGAATTTACTCCTACGGCGATGTTAGTGTGGAATGTTGGTCCAACATGTTTGTCCAACTTGTGGTACCAACATTCCATTGTGAATTTGCACCCTACGCCGAAATTAGTGTGGGATGTTGGTCCAACATTCCGTAGTGAATTTGCACCCTAAGGTAAAATATGTTCCCAAAACAATTTTTAGACTTTTGGTCAAAAATTAGTTATTTGAGGCCACCGTGAATCGAGCCCTTTTCATATGGCAGTACACAAATTTCGTCAAAATTATACACTTTGCTAAATTCACTTGCATTTAGTTTACAAAAATTTTATGTATTTTCTCCACCACTTTTTCGTGTACGATATGGTTCTCACTAGTCTGCTGATTTTATCGCCTCTAACTTTCCAGACCCTGATCTCATCCCAACGGTTCTGGCTTCTGCATTTCTCATTCCTGTAGTCCAATGGTATTTGTTCTTGATATTTTTGTAGTTCTAGTTTCAATTATGCGCATTATGTTGATTATTTTGGTACTACGTAGTCACGTACCTTCCGTGCATCAATACACAACATTTTAAAACAAAACCCAGTTGATTTTATGCTATAAAAAAAAACGAAAACCCAGAAAACACTCCGAATTTTTTTTTTCCACTCCTGTTTGTCGCGTTGCGCGTAGAATAATCGGATTCTCGTGTCGGGGAATAGGATCTTCTGCAAGTTTGTCGGACGTGAGCGGAATTGCCTTTTGTTGCGGATGGGTTACGCCGCAGGAAATTTCAACCGATAATCCTGAAAGTCTTTTTGCCTTTCGCGTGATTTTCTCTTTTCTCCCTAACTCCCCCTTCCCTCCCCATGTTTCGATTAGAAAAAAAAAAATGGCGTCCGATTTGCTTAACAAATCACGGGATATTGCGATGCCGAAGACAAAGAATAAGGAATAAGGATACAAATGAAATCTAGACAAAGACAACGTTGCCGGGATCTTAGAATTCGATTACTCGCTGGAACGTATGCAAATTCGGTTCGAATTGACTTACCCATCCCTTTAGACGCCCCATTTCCAAATGTAATAACATGTGCAACCCATTTTATTCCATTCCCATTTTTTTTCCTTGCTTTGATCATTACGTATACAATGAAAGAAGGGGGAAGGGTGTTTTTATACAATTTAAAATCTAGCGCACAGGTGGGTGGTACAAAAAAACATAGCTCGTGGGTGTAAGACGAGTGGCTTAATATGAGTTTAATTTTTTTTTTTTTTTTTTTTTTTTTTTTAATTCGACATTTATAAAAACTTTATTGTTATTAAATGAAATGACTGGTTTTTTTCCCTTCTTTTGTTGCCTAATTACCTTTTCTATAGGTGAATCAAAAAGGAATTGATTATACGGAAACGGGCAAGTCTCTTTGGTTCCCATGGCATCAATCATTAATACACGATATTGATGGTCCTAGACTTTGGAGGGATGATTAATGAGGATTTTGATGTGTGGTTTGAAAACGCTTTTAAACAATTAGAAGGACAAAAGAGCATTTTGCGTTTGAAATTTTTCATATCGCAAGGTGCTTTTTCAAGTTTATTAATTATTGGATTTTTTTTTGAAATTTCCAAAAGTTTTCAGGTTTTCACGTTTTAAAGATCAAATTGTGGCAATTGTTTTTTTTTTTTTTTTTTTTTTGAAAGCTCAAAAAAATCTTTTGAAAGACTTAAACTTTTGTATGTATGTCCGATTTCGTACATAATTTATACATGATTTTTATACAATTTATGCAACTCTTTTTCGGACTTACAGACCCACTGTGGAAGAAACATTGCCGGCTGCTCTTGGTCAGTCAAATTTTTCTGTTCCGATGTAGCTTAATTTTCCAACTTTCTGCTGTATTTGTCCGACACAACGACAAAACAATTTGATATTTTTTTTTACTGTCAGCACTTCAAAACACCTCCCTTTTCTTTTCTTTTTTAATCAAAATACAGAAGAGAGCATCTGCATTATTCAAAAACGTTTATTTTCTCTCAGCCATAAAAACTGCGCTTCAAACAAAAAAGAAAGCAGAAGAAGAAGAAGAAGGTATGGGAAACAACGCCGTTCCGAAGATTGAGGAAAGCAGTGTATCAGAAAGTTTTATAGTTGCTTTTGATAGTCTCATACAAGATCGCTACATACAAGGGGAAAAAGATATTTGCATAAATGTGAGGCTTGAGAATTCCTGTCTTATCGATCTTATATTATCTGATGGGAGTTGGAAAGCGGAGGAGGGGGAGGGGGGGGGGGTTAAAGAAGACCTTATTCCATTTTCGCATCTATCGCTTTTCAGTTCCGTATATTTATATATTTTTTCCATCTCTCATGTGCGTTTTATGCTTTTGTAAATTATTATTTTCGCGACTTGACTAATCAAAGGTTGTTGATAATTTAGGCGGAAATAAGGGAGAAGGCAGCAGGAGGTTCTTATACTTCAACCGTTAATCCCGATCGATTTGATTTCTCTTCTCCTTCTCTCTTTCCGAAATCTTTTCTTGTAATTTTCAATGAAAATTCTCATCTAAATTGATTCGCAATTTTTATGAGGATCGAATGAAAAGGCTCATTTCACCGTGGGTAATCGTTATTAGATTTTCCTAGATTGTTATATTGTGAGTTTCATCTGGATAAGAAGTTTATCTTTTTTTTACCCTCGGATGATTTTATTACGCGCAGATGCAAGATTATACGATTGTATAAGGAGTTCCTTGGCATGCCTTAAAAAAAAAAAAAAAAATTGGTTTTAATTTTAATTTGATTTTTTTCTTTTTTTATTTTCAGGTAAGTTACAAAGAAAATTATGAAATGGAGACAGTATGGAAGGTGTTAAGTATTAGTTGCAGAGTAGTAGCACCAATAGGCTCGTTACTTGGATCTGGTGGTGAGATGCAGCTCCATTTGCTCCGTCTGAAGACTAAAAGTTGGGGATCAATTTCCGAAAACGAGTAGCTTTGAGACTTATGGAACGATATGTAAGGTGTCATTCAAATTTGCACCGGCATCATGGAGGGGTCTGCAAAATGTTGACACAATGTTAAACCTCAATAAAGAAATCCGTATTTTTATGAACGTCAATGGGTTCAAAAGTAGCCAAAATTATGCTATCACAATGCTTGAATGACCGTTAGTCTAAGCGGGGCCGTAACTATTGAAGAGGGGGCGCTTGAAGGGGGAGGTAGAAAAGTGGCGTTACGTAATGCATGGACATAGTTGGTCCCAACTATTTTCTGGGAAAGGAGTTGAAAGTGTTCTAAGAGATTAAGAGTCGGAAGCTCGGCCATTTCGGCCACGTAACCCAAAAGAAAAATCACCGTCTCCTTCAGCTTGTGGTGGAGGGAAAAATCGAGGGTAAGCGCAATCAAGGTCAAAGGAAAACCTCTTGGCTTAAGAATCTCTTGCACTGGTGTAATGTTGATTCCTTGGACCTTTTTAGAGCGGCGTTTTCCAAAGGCACAATCGCTCTGATGACAGCCAATCTCCGTCTCGAAGCCGATACTTCAAAGAAGAAGAATGTATGAATGACCCCGAGAATCGAAGAAATAAAAATTGATTCTACATCCTTTCAAAGCAACGATGTCGACATCAGGCATTTTCAAATTCTAAAATTCGTGTTTTTTCAACCCTTTTAATGGACAGCCCCACATCGGAGCCATATTTAGATGCTCCATTTATTTCGGACCAGTCTATACACCACATACAAAGTTTAATTTCGTGTTACTATCGATTCGAGGGTAAGAAGCTTGCGGTCTTGGCCTCAATATCCTGTGCACCCGGATATACTTCAAGGGACATCCTGTTGCTTTCAAGGAAACTTTATATTTTTTTTTGTGTGTGTGTGTGTGTGTATGTTAGCTCAGGGAAAATCGTTCTTTTCTTTTTTTTTTTTCTTTTCCTTTTACAAAAAAGAAAATAAGTAGAATTACCTTTAGGAATATCAAAATACAACGAACAAATATTCCTTTCGTTATTCTTTTATTCTTCAAACACAAGGCGGAGAGAAAGGGGGGGATAGGGGGAAAGGAAGAAAAATAATATTCCACTATCGCTCTTTTTGATCATAACCTCGGGAAAAAAAATTTTGAAACGAATTTTTTTTTTTGACCCCAAAGTTAATTAAAGGTTAATTACTCGTGTTAGTTGCAATCGCATCAAAGGGAAATATGGTTTTCATACTTTTTTTTTTCTTGGAATATTTTCTGGAAAAGTTTTTAATTAATCAGTCTCCTTTTTTTTTACACTTATCTCTGTTAGGGCGTGAAGGAGGAAAAAGGAAGGAAGGAAGGAAGAAGGTAATGAATGATTATATGACACAGTCGAGTACGAGGGTGAGTCATGTCAGTTAAATGAAAACTGTCCGGTATCCTGGGCTTTGCTCATGGCTACGTGACCTGACTCAACGATCGTTCCTGTGTGCGGACTTCTGTACTTCATTTATCAAGTTTCAGGCTCCCCCGTCTTTTTCCCTATAGGTCAAATCATTTTCTCTTTCTTCCTTCCGATGCATATTAAGAGAAATACTTTTACATCCCCCCCCCATTCCGCGAGCAAACCATCCCCTCCTCCTCTTCGACTAATTCGCGTTAAATCGTTTACCGAACTTAACAGATAACAATACGTAATTAGCTTACTTAGCCGAGATTTAAATACTTTATGTCAGAAAGCTGAAAGCTTTTGAACCTCCACTGACGCTGCCAGGTAAATCCCGTATTTTATTCCATCCTCGCCGTATCATCTTGGCAATGCACAAAACGTAACGATGGATTATTTCGGGCTTCCTCCCCCTCCCCTCTTCCCTGAGTCGATATGAAAGATTGTCAGGATATATCCGAACGGTATAAATTTAGTGACAAGGCTCGGGCTAAACTCTGAGAAATTTACACGAAATTTCTCACTCTCTCTCTCTCTCTCTCTCTCTTCCTTCTCTTTGAGCATCTAATTATTATGCTCTGGTTGAACTGATTGGAGAGTTTAACATCAAAAGTCGTTACTGGTAGTCAAGATTATGGCATCAGAAGATGTGGATTTGCGTCCCAAAGTTTTGATTATAAGGGAGGGACTCTTAAGAGGCTGAGAGGAGAAGGAGGGATATGTTGCATAAGTGTTTAATTTTGTCCCGTGCGGGCGAGCTCGATTAGGAGTAATTCCTAATCGCTCGCTGATGCGAGCTTTCATGTTCCTGGAGGCAAAGAGCGCTGTAAATTCTTGAGTTAGAGACCAGTTTGAAATTTGTGAATTTTCGCATGCACTGACGGAGCTGAAAACCGGTTCAGGGGGTTATCGACATCGATTATTCGAGCCGATGTCTATTTTTTCAAATTTCAAAATTAAAATGCAAAATAAAAAAACTTTTTGAGCATGGTCACTTTTTTTACGTTTGGATAGGGTCCGCTCCAAATCTAACAATAATTTTTTTTTTTTTTTTAAATCTGGAAAATTTTTTTAACGGTTTTTTGCTCTCTAAACGCCTCTTCGAATTTTCGTCAAAATGTATACCCTGTAATAGTTTTAATTACAACATCAACTCGAATTTAAGTTAAACGATACGATAACTAGAAAAACAAACAAACTGGGGAAAAATAGAGAGAAAAGAGAGAAAAAAATTGTAGCCATGGTTGATGAGTTGTCGGGTAGATCTCCGCAGTGTTACGGACTAAGCTTCTGCATTATTTTCGGGTGAAAATCCAGAATTTTTTTTCCCTTGTTTTTTTTTTTTTTTTTTTTTTTTTCTCTTTCCCCCGTCGGAGAGTTAAAAATTTATTTGACAGGGGGTTTAGAACGTCGGGCTATACATGAACTTTGTTACAGATTAGAAACGTTCAGTAACAGTTGCAGCTGAGGAAATTATTGCAGTGGAGACTGGAGAGAGTAAATCAACTTTTTTTTGGTGAAAAGGGCGGGTAAAAAAAATATCGTCGACTCTCCAAACTTTTAGACCGTTGTTTTTCGGTTTTTTCCCATTCGGACGAACTTTTTCTTTTTTTCGCAATTTAATACTTAATAAATGTAAAGCAAGTTGCTCTTCGATCCCTCACCCCTTGTTCTAGAGATGTTTAGAAGTGGTGAACCATCCCTATAAGAGGGGTGGAATGGTGACATTCGAGATTGATGGTGACATTTGACGCAACATGTGATGTTGCATATGAGTCATGCTTGGCGGAATAAGAGAGGAAGATGATTTGCCCGGAATCGATAACGATCTCTTGCAGAATTATGCAATTTTTTTTTCCTTTTCTAAAATAACGGGAAAAGTCGTCGGGAAACGAGGAAAAATTGAAACAGACAAGAACTTTAATGACCGATAAACAGTTCGGTGGACGGCAACAGATCGTGTCTAAAGCGTGACGTAAGATTGATGGCCTATCCATCCGTTCATCCTGTGTGACATTTATTAATCATTTCCTGAACTTTTTCATGTGTTCCTCCGAAACGAAGAAAAAAAAACTGGGAAGATAAAAAAAAAAAAAAAAAAAAAAAAAAAAACGTTTCACGTCGTCACTGTCAAATAGAAAAAAGTTTAAGGCTCAACTCACTCACTAAATATGTGACTAGCAACTGCGGACAGGTTTTTATATTTAGATTGCAAAAATCGTCCAGAAAAATTCTTCCTTTTGTTCCATTTTCGAATTATATTATTCCTGATTCCACGAGTGAAAATACCAGGAGTCCTTGTTACGGTTAAATAGAATTTTAAAAAATTCTGTAAGATTTTAGATCGCACCAGAGTTAGCAAACCAAACCTGCTACCTTCACCCACTTCTTTCAAAAGGAAAAAGTACTGGCAGGCTTGCTTTCCTCCGCTCCTTCATCTTTTGATAGATTGGAGCCCCTGAGCTATTAAAAAAAAAAAAAAAAAAAAAAAAGACTGAAATCGAGATTCAAACACACATCACCAGCATGAAAAAAAAAAAAAAAATTGCACGCTCTCGACCGAACCGTTACTTGTACGTCAGCGGCCAATTTATCGTTTAAGGTCAGACTACAGAAAATTTCTTTGGGGTTTCCTTTGTCGGATGAGTCAAAATTTTGGAAAAAAAAATTGTCCTTCGCTGGTGAGCGAAAACTTATCTTTTTTTATCGTTTGCATAAGCTAAAGCTGTCTTCGAATTTCTCTGATTTTCTCGGGTTAGGTAATTCCCCAGAAAATTTCGAGAATTTTTCTTCTATTGGTAGACCGAAAAAAAGGTTCTCGCCCCTATTTCCAAAAATTTTCGGCCGAAGGGAAATATGGTAGCCGATGATCTCCTATGTCAGTGAGAACAAACGCGATTATATATTTTGATTATTCAATCAGTAAAATGCAATAAAATAAAAAATAAGTTATGGCTTACTCAGCAACCCCATCTATTTGAATTGTACAATGGCGTCGCATGACGGTTTTACCAATTAAGATTAATTTATATGTTTTCGGTTCTGGAAGGAAAATAAAATAAATTTAAAAAAAAGGGTGCGGATCACTTTTTTTTTTATCTATCGTTGTAGGTACATTTGTTCTCGTGGAGGATTTATAGAAGAAAAAAACGAACAGGGACTTAACGAAAAAATGTAACAGATTAATTGAAACTTCCTTCGGTTTTTTTTTTTTTTGTCATCTTGAATGGTTATTTCATATGAGTCAGGATCAGGAAACGTTTCACAATTTCCAGCGATTTTCCTACAATTTTTTTCTCTTTGCTTTTTTTTTATTACTCCTCATCCTTTTTCGATTTTCGACAAAATTGAACATTCTTCGTTGATCATTTTTCTTCATTTCGTATTTTCATTTTGTGTGTGTTTTTGCACCGTATGATGTGTATCAAAAGTTGTTTAGAAAAACGTAAATATTAGAGTGGAAGAATGTAATAAGGAATACGTGATTTGTTCTTTTTTACTGTTTTGCTTATTTTCTTTTTTGCATATTTCTTCATGACTGAGATTAGATGTCAGTTTTTTTTTGTCACCTGAAATTCGATCACAGGTTTCTAAGACAAGGAGTTGGCTGTAGGTAATTAAAGAGTTTTTGGTTACTTCTTTTTGTCCCTTTTAGCCAAGGGAACAAAAATTGTCCTAAATTATTTCCTCTGGCCCTAATAATCTCAGAATTCTACAAATGGTTTTATTTTCTTTATTTCCATGAGTACCTTATGGATACATTTATTTTTAGAATTTTAGTTACATTTTTAGTATCTCTGGCAGCACTTGTCGCTTGTCTTAAACCCAAAATCTCACCAGAAGGTATTCATAATTTCCTTAATTTTTCTTTTCAAGATCGTGGATTTTCCCATTTTTTATTGAATCATGGGGGTAAAAAAATGAGACATCAAAGTGATTGTAAAAAAAATTATTTCATGAAAAAAAAAGCTAGTGAAAGTTGTCCTTAAAATAATGCGTAACGCCGGTCGCACTTTATTCAGCTGTTGCCGCAGCGTCTCTCACAGAGAATTAAAAAAATCAATAATAGCGTTAAATTATTAAACCACTGATAACCATTACAAATTAACTTTTCCTGGAAAAATGAGGTTTACTTAATTTTCGACCTTTTTACTATATTTATCAGTGCTTTTATTTTTGCGCATTTATTTTTTAATTTACTTTTAAAATTTTGGAAATGTTTTTTGAACTTGTTCTTGAAAATATTCACCGCGTCTGAATTAGGATTTATTTATTCATTAATTGTTAAAGGATTTTCTTAGTTTGGCTTCTCCGCATTGATATTGCAACTAAAGTCCTGTTTTTGCCTTATGATTTTCTAATGCTGCGCCTTATTCCCAACCCCCAATCCCCGATCTGTCATTTTTTTTCTAAAAAGGAAGAAGAAAAAAATATTCGAAAGTTTTAATGTTTTGACTCCCTCTTACAGTATCCCCCCCACCCTCTCTCTTCCTCTCTCTAGAAATTCTTATATTGCATTTTTAGTTATAAAACTTTTAAATCAAAAACTAGGAAAGCTTAACAAAAAATAAATAAATATACAAAAAAAAATTTTTTGATGAAACTTTTTTCAGTGCCATGACGTCACGAGCGTATGACATCTGCGGCGAAACCGCAGGGAGAAAAAAAGGTTAAATTATAAAGGCAATAAACATGTTACAAAACTTTTTTTTTTGCGTCCTGTGATGTGGTGACATGCAGAATAATTGGTTTTGAATTTTAATATTTAAAAAAAAAAAAAAAAAAACAAGGAAACTGAAACTGTACTTGATATTGTTTTTTTTTTATCGTTTCAAACTATTTAAGGTAAAATAGCCCTGCCCAAGAATTTTTTTTTTCCCAAACGATTTTCAAAATAAGCTCAAATTCAAAGTCAAATTTGTTTTAATTCCTCGGTCGGGCGAGCCATCTAGTCTTAACGGACGACATCATAAGCAAAAGGAAAAGGAAAAGGAAAAGGGAAATTCTTAAGAGTGAAAAAATGAAGAAAAAAAATTGCAATTGAATAATTTTTAAAGTAAAAGCACTCTTTATTTCACCTTGAACGTCAAGTTATTTTATTATTACGTTATTATTCTTTTATGAGAAAATGAAATACAATTTCCCTTGTAAGAACAAGCCGTGATTACATTTAAAATGAAAGTGTCCCTTTGGGTACCCGAGGAAAAAGTTTTGAATCCAGAATGAAAACCTTAAGAAAGTGAAAAATGGAATTCACGATTTTCCGACCCCTTCTTGTTTTTGATTTAAAAGAAAAAAAAAATTGAATCAAAACGATAAATTTACGGGTAACTTACAGGTAAAATTTAAATTTTTGGTTTTGCAACTTTGCTTCGGAAACTTTAAAAACGTAGGAGATTAGGAATATAATTTTTATTGAGAAATATTTGGAGGTATATTTTTTATTTTTTCTGTTTTATGAAAATCGCCGGTAATAAATATTTTGATGCATTCGTGGAAGATGTTAATTCCTGAAATTTAGTTTTTGACATCCGATCCGTTATTGAAACGGGGAGATATTTAATAACTGGATTATGATTCGAACTAACCTACATAATTGGAGTATTAAAAATGATCGGTATGACATCCAACAAAATGAATTACGTTTGGATTTGAATAAACGTAATTACCTATTTCCATTTTTTGTTTGTTTTTGATACTCCAAAAAAGGTTTTATCCATTAAGAGGAGCCTTTAAGAGCCTTTTAAGACTAACGGAATCCAAAAACGGAACATGTTTTCTGCTTTTGAAACTTATGCCTTGTGCCTGTTTTAGCCCAAAATCTGGTGCCCGTGACATTTTTCATAAATTTTGCTGAACCAACAACTGTTCCAATGAGGAATCCCGGCATGTTTCGTGCCTCAAAAAATCCAAGTAGACTCTGTTAATTATTTGCAGTAAAACCCTTTTTTCTAATCCAAAAGGCACAAAAGCATATTTAAATCCTGTATGTTGAATAACACAACAGATTTTATTCACTTTAAAATTTGATTTGAAATCAACGTGATTTTATTCCCCTGCGAACAAAGAAAAGAAAAACGGTTTGTCGTGGAACAAATAATTTCATTTGGAAATTTCCCATTTTGATGGGTTAAAGAAGAAAAGGTAAAAAAAAAAAAAAAAACTCAGGAGATTTTTTAAAATTTAATTAATTATTCCTAAATACCATTCTTTTTTTTTCGAATATGAAAAGGAAAAAAAAATGTTTACTTTTTCCCGTGACATTTTTCTTTTTCTTTTCAAACTATTTATTATAATTAATTATTTCTAGACGTAACCAGTCCTAATGAACCCCCCCCCCCACCTCCCTCCATCCCCCGCCCCCTGTCTAAAGTCTTGATATTTTTCTGCGTAACTTAGGCTTCCATGCAATTTTTTTTTCGGTTCCAAGAAAGTGACCTTTTGTGGGTAAAAAGTTTCTTTTTTTTATGTTACTTTAGTAAAAAAAGTACATAGAGCTGGTTGTATTCGTCCGTATCATTGTTTCTTGTAATGTTTCCCTGTTGGGCTGTTAGGCAGTTCTTCGAAAAAAAGATTCCTCTTACGTCAGCGTGATGGGTTAAATTTTTTTTTTTTTTCGCTGACTTTTTTTTATTTTTTATTTTAATGCAGTCACATCGCCCTATTTTTTTTTTACCGTTGGTGGTGAAAAGGGATAATGGCCACATCCAAGTTTTTTCTCTCTTTGAAATCTTACTTCTCATACTGTCACGTGACTCATTATCGTGTTTGGGTTTATTTTGCACTGTGCTCGGATTTTTGGTTTATTTAAACATTCGCGGTTTCGGAAGTGTGCCTTCACGGCTGTGACAGGGGCTAGAGATCCAAGATGGCTTAGGTCACATGATCGATCTGTTACAGTACAGGCAGTCCTAGGAGCGCGTAGGGAATTGGAGGACTGACTGGAGGACTGATCAATCCCGTGACCGCAGTCGTAAAGGACACCGCCGAGATCTTGAATCGGTTGCGACGGAGTCGGTTTCGGTTTTCTAGACCCAACTCCTTGAGACCAAAACAATCGGTCGCGGCCCTGAAGTTATGAATTGGGTACCCTAGCAGAATTCAGGACCTTCAGGTATTTGGTCGGTAGTTTTCGTAGTCCCAGATACCGAACTCTTGTAATTTCTTGTATTGACTAATTCTTCCAAATGAAAAATTCCGAAACCTCGAAAAAATAAATAAATTATCTACCGAACGCTTGCTGAAATAAATTCTTGATTAAAGGCAATCGAATGATGCATTGCATATTTATTTACTTTTCATTCCAAGCGGCTGATATAAGGGATATCCTTTCCCTTTTCAGCTAATTGGGTTTCGGAATTACCGCGAAAGAACATTTGAAATTAAGTGGGTCGTAAAACTTGCAGAATAATGGTTCTTCTATTTACTTATTCATTTTATTGCTTTTTTCATTTAAATTTTAAAAAGGGACGGGTAAGGAAAAAGCCACGGAAATGAGGATGTAATTCAAAATATCATGACCGCCTTACGTACGCGAGTGCGCGTTTTTTTTCTCTCGAAATTTATTGTCCTGCTTCGTTGTTGATCTATCATGCATATTGTAATAATGCGCTTTCTTCCATTTTTTTCCCTTATATTCCTTTGCATCAAAGTAAAGTTTTTTTGGGGAAAAAAATTGACTTTTTTTTTTTTGGGTTGGTTTTGTCGTGAATTTTTTTTATTTCCAATTCGGTGCCAAGGAGGGTTGACTCCGATATATTTTAGTGCTGTATAATGAAGCATTTTAAACAAAACAAAATCCATCGGGAAATTCTAGGGGAAAAAAGCGTACGACAAGCTGCAATGAGTTTTTTACGCCATGCTATTGTCTGATTTTTCACTTTTTTTTTCTTTTTTTTTTTTGAACTTTGTTCGATGCGATGATTCTCAATTTTGAGGTTGGAGATAAGCAAAAAAATCAAATATTCCCGCGATATCAAAGTTTCAATCGCAGTTTTTTTTTTCTCCGAGAAAGACAAAACTCTTTGTATTTCTCTTTTTTCATTCCTGCGAATTCGTTATTCTCCGATAATGGGAAAATGCTGCGATCTGGTTACAAAGGCAAGCAAGAAAAGAAGAACAAGAAGAAGGAAGAAAAAGTAAGAAATGCGAACGGGACTGGGTAACAAATTGATACTATCAATGTTACGTGATACCAAGCCTCCAAATTTTTTTCCCTTTTTTTTCTGCTAAAATGAATTTTCTTAACGTTAAAGATTTATTTTTGCTATGCGTACATTTTTCTTCATTTTTTAGGACATGGGATGGAAAAAAGGGGGAAAGTAAGATACAAGAGTTACGACGGAGCACTTAACATATAAACCGTAAGGACACCCGGTGTAAGATGTAGAATTTGGGGCATAGTATAATACAAGGGCGAACATAAAAGTAACGTGACAGAGATTCTGGCCTACAGCCGAACTCTAAGAATAATTGGGACTGGCGCCTTTTTAACTGGATTCTGGCAGCATGTTTATGGCTTAAGTATCTCTGAGCTCTAAGAAAAGCAGAAATCCGAAGTCGGTGTCGATGCCTAATAATTTGGTGCCGAGATTGGCATTCATCAGTTTGTAGCTTCTTCAGGCCTCTGAATAGCCCACTTCCCCTGAAAGCCCACACGTACTGGGGCATTAGCCAGTACGTTAAACACTCTTAATTTACTTGCGACATCCGTGACGTTATCTTCCAGTTTAAACCGTGGTCTTCCCTAAGATCTGGGATGGCTCGGTCTGCCATCCAAAACCTGCTGGATACATCTGGAAGACGTTTGGCATGTCCAGATGTCCCGCACACTCGAGCCTTCGGGACTTGATCACACTAGGGCTATTCGGGAACAGAACTTTCCGAGACGAGACCGTCTCATCGAAAAAGTCTCGATCTCGTTGCGCGACTCTACGAACGAGACTCTTGTGATCCTGAGTAAAAGTGAGACAAATGATTTCTTTCTTGTTCTTGATGTTCTTGATGTTGAAGTGGCGTCTGACAGAAGAAAGAAGTGTGAGAAGTTGTGCGATGAAGGACATCTTGAAAACTGCAGACAAAGCATTCTGGCAAAATACACGAAATACTCGACGGGTTGCCATCTGTCTGGCGGAAAACCTGAATTGGTGTTTGAATTTTAGACCCTGTAAATGTCTTTGAGAAGAAAAAGGCTCCGCAGTAACCTGTTTTTCTTTTTTAAAAGTTTAAAAACTTGCAAATGTATTATTTTCTACCCGAGGAAAACGTTTTTTTCAAAATGAGATTTTGATCGAGCCCATATTAGTTCGGCTGCACGTAAAAAGGGGTATGAAAGTCATAGTTCCTTTGAGTTTGTTTGTTAAAATTGTTCACTTGACGAAGGGTATCGTGTGAAATGTGAAACGATCCATCATGTCAAACGCGATATAATCAACGTCCAATCATTATACCACCTAGCAGAGAGGAAAGGGTTGAGTTTTTTCTTTTTTTCGACGTTTTTGCGGGTCGGATATTATTTGGAACCGTTTGCTGCTTAACCGATTTTTTTGGATTGACAGATCTGGACGTGCATCTCTGCTCCGTGTTTCGTAAGCGCGATGAGGCAGTTTTGCTTTGATAAAACAAAAGAAAATAAAAATTTGATTATCTTCTCATTTTTTTTTTTTTTTTTTTTTTTTTTTGTTCTCTTCTCTCCGCAGCTATTCTCTATTCAAACCGTTCATCCACGAAATTGCGGTGAGAGTATTTACGTCCTTGGCGGTAATAAAGTTCGAACTCCTTGCACATTTTCCCTTATATCATTTTCTTTTACAGACGAAGAAACCAAAGGCAGGGAAAATCGAACTCCTGGGACTTTTATATTACGCAGAACGAATTTTAACTAATCGGGAGAGAGTGGAAATACCGGGGAAAACGGAGCCTTAATTAACTATCAAGGAAAAGGCATTTCGGGAGAGTAAGAAACGACGAGGAGAGGGGGTGGGAAGAGGAGGGGGGGTCTGGCACCGGGAGGGGGATTGCTCTTGCGGCTCAAACCTGATAAGTCGAATGTTAAAATTCAAACAAATACACCTTAGGAGTTGATTAAACTTTATCGGAAACCTGTCGGTTACAAGATTGTTTAATACAATGGATTAAGTCTTTGTGTCGCTTTCTTTTTGCCATCTTCAAAAGACTTTTCACGAAAAATGATCGTCGAGAGGATCTAATTGAATTATTTTCTAGTTTGTGACTCGGAATGAGATTTCTTCCAAGTACAAATATTCTTTTCTTTTTGTATTAAATAAGATGAAAATGATGTAATCTCTTTTTTGTCCCGGGAAAACATCTTTTTCTTCTTATTTCTTTCGGTCTTTTGTCTCGATTATCCCGCCTTAAAAAGCGGACTTTTCCTGCTACGTTCGATTTTTTTGTTATCTTTCACCCCATTTTTTTTAACAATTTACGAACAACAAACTTCACGCTCTAGCTCCGTTTTCATGCTCATAAAAGTCCCTTGTAAAGTGTGGAGTTTCCAGTGGTGCTCGTTCATGGGTTTCTTCCCTTTCTTTTTTTTTTCCTCCCCCCCTTTCCCCCTTCTCCTTCTTTATGGTCCTGTCGAACGCTAAAATGATCTGCTCTGGTTCCTTCAATAGTGTAGGTCTTTATCGTTGATGAGGCTGGTAACGATTTTTGTCGAGTGCACGATTTTTGAAGAGTCTATGTTACACGATCATAAGCCTGCTTGCCTTTCTTTTTCTCTTTTTTTTTTTCTTTTTCACTTTCATTTGATAAATCCGCTGAGTTTCATAAACTCTTCATAAAAATATATCATGCATGAAGTCTAGGTACAACCATTTTGGATTTCAATTTAGCGGTGAAAATTGATTAAATACGGGGAATCGTTTAGGGCGTTAGTAAACCGACGCCATCTTGGATTGGTTTTGGTGGTTTTGTCTTGTGACTGCCGTCATGGAGGCAATAAAAAGGAGACGTTAAAAAATTATTTTGTTTTTCACAAACGAAGGGCAGGTCTATTTGTATTGTCACGTGATCCGCCATGACCATCTTGGATTGGTTGTAGGGGATAAATCTTAGCTCCGGGACATCATCACCGTTTCTTAATTATGTTCGTTAGATCTTGTGACCAGCAGTAAATAGTCGAAGCAGATTGACCACGTGACCTGCATCGTTTTGAGCTGGGCTCAAATGAATCGCCAATGACGATTCGGTTCGGCATATAGACGGACTCATGTGACCAGCGCCATCACCAGCTCCATTCATTGTTTTATCAATTTATGGGAGGAGGGAGTGGGGTTGTCTAATGATATCATTGTGTTAATGTCCATTTGAAAGGCTTATTTTTTATGACGATTAAGGGGGAGGGGGTTTACAATTGCTGATATAATTAATGAATACGTCCCTTGGGAATCAAACCATGGTATGTTGTCGATGACAGTCCAGTTTTTGTATGATGTCCTTATGATCAGATCCGTAACGCATTAGCTTAATGCTTAAAAACAGGATTACATTCAAAAACTTTAAACGTCCAATTTTGTAAAAAAATTCTTGTTCGGCATTAGTATATGATTTTTTTTTCCTTGAACAGTCTGGGCCGAAAGCCAAGATCTCAGATTCCAAACCCGGGGAGAAGGGGGCAAAAAAAAAATTAAAACGTGAATTATGGAAGAAGTCGAAGCGAAATTAGAACACGCGACGGTGTGCTGGATTTTATCAAGGGATATCTTATGTCAGCAGAAAGAAAAAAAAAAGCAGGGGGAATTTCAAATTTCTTTCCTTGCACATATATTTTTTTTTATTTTATTGAAATATTTCTTTTCTTTTTTTGGCTTGGCTCATGAATTCGTAAAAACCTTTCGATTAAAGGTAAAAGATTGCCTCGGTTTTTTTTTTTTTTATTTTATTCTTATCCTTGTCAATTGAAACTGTTCTCATTTATCAGGTGTCGGAAAGGTAAAAAGGTGAAAAAAAAGGGAGTCGCTCCCGATTTTTTTTTCTTGTTAAAAATAACAACGGAAAGTGTTAAAGAATTCAAGTTTTTTTTTTTGTTCGTTTCAACTCATTGCAGAAACATTCGAAACGGATCTAAAGTTAAGCTTCCAATTTTTAGTTGACATTATCTTTGATCGCAGCCATGAAGATGATACGTTGAGGAAACGGAAAATGTTTCACCGATTTTTCTTTCTTTTCATCTTGATATTTTTTTTTATTTCTCCTTTCACTCCCGTTTTTTTTTTCCTTCTCATCCCTTTTTTTTCGTATTCGTAACGGAAATTAATTTCTTTTTCCAGGAAGATAGTTCGGAGGTTTCGACCCGAAGTGTCGGTGTTTTTGGACGGTGACTCTGATCCCTTTTTTCCCTCTTTTGTTTGTACACGAAAATAAATATTTTTCGGGGAAAATCTTTTAAATTTTTGTCATTTTCATTTGGGAAAACTTTCACCGGAAAGACAAAAACGTCTTGAAGGTTTTCTTTCTTTTTTCCCTCTTTTCAGTGTTTAATCTTCACATCAAAGTGAATGTCACTTTTGTATTTGATGTTGAATTTAACTCTTTTGCGAATGATGTGGGCGGAGTTGCAAAAGCGCTGATCTCATAAGATATATTTGGAATGTCAGATGGGCCTACGCTTTATACAAACTTTTATTTATGGAATGTTTTCTTTGCTTCCTATTCCTTTTTCCCTTTTTTTTTTCCTTTCCCACAGGAATGACGTGGATGGCTATAAATCGCCTAAATCGGCTTTGTTACGGATAGTAGATTTCCACTTACGTTGATACTTGATTCGGTAGATTTTTTTTTCTCGGAAGCTTAGGAAGTATTAAAAAAAGAAAGTGAAAGTGCCCGGAGAATTTTTTTTTTATTCCTGTTTTTTTTATCTTGTTAGATGATAATCGGAATGCGCAATCGATTTGTATGATGGGACGAACCCAATTTTCAAAAAAAAGATTTCCCCACAACGATTTTATTACCCGTGTTATATTTGATTGGGGATGGAAAACACAGGAGGGGGGAGGGGTAATAATTTCCCGATTCTTTTTACAGATAAATGAGTATTTTGTAATAAAAGATGGTACGGTCGATTTTTAAGCATGATTCGGTTTACATTTTAAAATTTGAAATGAAAAAAAAAAGGGGATAAAACTAAGGATGCGAATGGGTAGCAGCTGCGGGGGTAACACAAATTTCGAAATTGGATCCTGTTAATATGAAAATCACGATAGCCATAATTTTTGATATTTAATGGATCTTTTTAACGACTGACAGACGGACTGTCGATAATTTTTGTGTGTGAATAATACTGAATGTATGAGTATTTTTAAAATCAGACCTAGTGTTGTCGTATGTAATAATAATTTTTTTTTTCTCATTTCAGGTAAGATTCGATCTTCAGTTAACGTCTGATGTGAATGGGTCCCATGCCATCCCGACAAATGCGATAAATGGTGGATGGATGGATAACGTTTCTGCCGATGATGGCAAGCTGGATGTGCCTACCATCATAGAGGGCAGGGTTACATTTGCGTATTTAACTTTCTGGCTCTGAGGTGCAGAAATATAATATAAATGGACTTAGAATGAGAAAGAGAAGTAATTAAAAATGAGACCAGCAGCCTCTAATTTTCGAATCTCATTGATGATCGCCAATCTCCACCATGAGCCCGCATTTGAGAAAGAAATACAAATGATCGCAAAGTCTTACAAGAATTCAGAAACAAAAACGAGGTTCATGCAAAAAACCTGACCGCATATCAGCGCTGGCCTTTTTTAAAGTTGAGCAGGACCCGTATGTAATTGAACCCGTAGAGTTCTACAATGACCATTAAAATCCTGAATGCATGCTGAAAAATACCGATTTCGTTGTAATAATATTACTACAGGTTCCAACCTGTGAATAAATGTCTTTAGAAAGTGCTAAAAATAAAAAAAAACTCATCTAAAAACGGATCCGAACGTAAAAAGGCACAGCCAATATTTAATAATTCTGTCATTCGCTATTTTAATCGACATTTGCTCTCTTGAATTATTCTGTCCATCGATCTCGTCACTGTTTTATCTCATCATTTATAAGAACAGTCATGCATTATTAATCGATTTTTCTCACCCATCTATTTTTGTGTTAACTATTTAAAAGCAATCGCTTTCTCTGAATTAAAATTCCCACACCCTCGGGACAATCTGAAACAGATCCGATTTTTTTTTTCGCTGTCACGAGACCAAAAATGATAACCACACTTGAAAAAGGAAAAAAAAGAGGAAATGCCAGACAGAAACGAGAATCGCATATACACAAAGCAACATCGCTGTCATTCAAAATGCGAAATGCATGCTAGTCTTAATTACGATGTCACCATTTTAACAAATGCAAAAGCCATATCACGGAAACCTGACGTGGCGGGATATTAACTCCAGACATTGCCGAAATGATTTCCCTCCCCCCCCCCTCCCTGTATTCGATTTCGAAATAAGGTCAACGGAAAATAATGACCTCGTATTGGTTTTGTAAAAACCTATAACCCCTTTTCCCAACTACAAATATGGAATTTTAAGTGCCTTATCATATTCTACTCTGGAGAACATCTGCTTTCCAATCGAATTTCGAAATGTTTCTCTTTTTTTTCTCTTTTCTCTTCCTCCCGCCACCCCTCTCGTTCTTCTTTCACCGTACCGTCACTCCATTACTTCTTTTATTTCGTTTTAAAGGAAAAAAGGAGAGTTGACATTCTCCATAAAAAATTCGCATACTTTGAACTGCAATATACGGGATTAAGATAACAAATACCACGAAAGCACTTTTTTTTTCGAAAGCTCATCCATCTCACTAAAGACGACAACCTATCAAAGAAAGTGACATCTTCAGTTTCCTTTCTTTCTTCTTGACAATCGTTAATTAGGTTTTCGACCCCGACGATGAAAACTCGATCGAGGAGAAGAAAATATTGCGAGACATTCCTTAAGAGGAATTTTACTGATTGCAATTAAAAACTTTTTTTCGGAAAAAAAAGTGATGATGATGATGATGATGGTGATGATGATGTCAAGTTCGTTAGCGTAAATATCGACAGCGTGACGTCGACTTTCGGCATCGTCAACATGACAATATTCCTGTCGTCACCGCATCGAAACGTCACCGGTTAAGTGTATATTTGATATTCAAAATTTGATCCGAGGTAAATGTAGGGAACATATCTTGAGTGTAATGGCATGTCGCTGAGTATAAGGAATGTCTTGGCATTTATTAAAAAGTTTTTTCGCGACTTCGATGTTGAAGCCACAACGGGACTGCAATTTGAGGAAAATGACAAGTAGCTGGTCTATCTTGTCTTTTATCCATCTTCCTGTCCCATAACTACTTTTTCCAAATGATTAGGAAACTTATGAAGAGTCGTGTAAAAAACTTTATATTCATACAATCCCTCCTTGTGGGCTGAATGTAAGTGTTTTATACAGCAAATCAATCTGTTTGACGGCAATCCCTGCGCTAATTTTTCGTCACCATAACCTTTGATGTGCCGATACGTGATCCCGACGTCAAGTTCATTGCAACATGCAAAGTTCAGGGTCAACTTCGGTTTCGGTGAGCGGAATTGCAAAGAAAGAAATATTAAATTGCTCAATGGAGATCATTTGCATCACTTTCGGTTCACTTATCACTTATCACTTTCGGTTAATAAAACTCGTTAGTAGAATTTCGATCACTCGTCTTCTTCATATTTTATCTTCTTATTCATCACGTATCTTATTTCGTCACTGGTCTGATCTAGTCATTTATCTATCTCTCCATTTGTCTGCTTAATCACTGCTTTGTTTAGGGATTTATCGGTCGCAGATTCATTGATCCTACAGTATCTTCTTATCATTCGTCCATCTCATTATACAACTCTCCTACACTGCAGCGTATTTACTTTACTTGAACTTATTGGACCCTACAAGTTCAAGACCTTTAAAGGCCGCGGCTAAGATGAAAGGATAATGCATCAAGTGGAATCCGGCGGTCTAGGTGTGCCGGACTAATGAGTGGCGGCTCACAATAGGTCCGAATGCCGGATCATCATTGATGCAGCGATAGAATTTCAGCCTTGTAAAAAGCTTGTAAGCTTGTTATTGTCTTCACCATTTTCCTATCCGATCATTGTACGATCCAAAATCTCGTCAACGAATTCGTCTACCTCGTCATTCAACTCCTCTATCTCGCCGCTTATCTAACTTCACTTACGTCGCTCAAATATCTTGACTAGGCCTAAGGTCACTTTACTATTAGTCACTCACCCATTTGGTCACTCATGATCTTGACTTAAACTCCTTTACCCGATACACGACATTCTTTTCAATATTCTAAATTGTCAATCCATCTGATCATTCATGATCACTCCAAAATTGTCATAGTCGTCACTCGACCAGCACTTCATTCTCATTTTGTCAACTCTTTTATTTGGTCAACTATGCGCCTCATAACTCGACAGTCACTTAGGTATGTTATCACTTATGTATCTCGCCATGCAATCCCTCTACCTCGCCCCTCGCCTGTTTGATCACTTATGTGCCTCAACTTCTCTACCTTCCATATGCGGTCACTTACGTCGCTCGTGTATATCCTGGCTCGGTCTTACTTGTATCACGTCACTCGTCATCTGGTCACGTATTGATCTTGTCATTCAATACCTTTGTCCCGTAACTGGAGTATCTCTCCTCTCCTATATCACGTTTCTTATTTTTTGGTTCTTTATACCCCTTTCTTTTCTTAGCATCCCCTTATTTAGTTAACAAAAACCATTGAGCTTGACAAAATCCCCAAACACCGAGCTCAGCGTTAATAATCATAATTCATGTATTATTAATATTCTCATTAAAATCCAAAAACGATTCCGATTTCCAGGAAACAAAAGCATAAAAAATGTAAATCAGAAGCAGATGAAGCAGAACAAGAGTTCTTTGCTTTTTATCCCCCCCACGTTTCTCCGATAATAACAAAACAAAGAGTTCCGCCCCTTCGAGCGCAACCACCGAAGCATCCTCTTTAATTTGGGTTAATTAATTCGCTACCCCTAGTGCTATCCCGCAACGTTTCCTTGCCTTGGCTCGATTCTTTATTTCCTCATCACTTCAGTTCAATTTAAATCTCCCATTTTCCAACAAGAATAAAAAAAAAAGAAAAAAATTAATTCGTTTACCAACAGCGTAAGACGAGTTTCTTTGCGAAAATTAATTATTACATAGGACAGAATAGAAAAATTTTCCGTCAACGATAATCTGCTGAAAAGTTTTCAGGAAAAAGTTTTCTCCTCGAGGAGGAAAAGGTATAAAAAAAAGGAAAGGGAGGGAAGGGCAAAAAGGAACGGGCACGATAAGTAAATTTAATAAAATAACGTCAGGGCGTTTTCGGCGTCCTTTGAGAGTTGAGACAACCCTGTATTTATTGTCAGATCCTGCGCCATACATCAAGTCGTTTCCTTTTCATTCTGCGTTGCCTTTTATTTTCTTTTCCAAATCAACCCTTGGTACAATTTCCCATTCAAGACCCCCGAAAGCTTCTTTGATAATCCCATGGAAAACCGACTAACATTAATTAATACATAATGTTCAACAAAAGAATCTTTATATCACGACAAGCGGAATTATTTCACGCTCCCATATTTTTGTCAATCTTGAAAAACATGTCAAGAGGGAAAGAATGGGAAGTGAGAAGGCGGGATATGAGGTGGAGGAAGGTGGGGGGGAGGGGAGAGGTGAAACCCACCTAATTAAAAATGAAAGGAGTTTACTTCGTTTGTTTTTCGCCACGAAAATGGGGAAAAGATTGCGAGTTTGGAAAACTTAAACAGGTGAATAGGTTTAAAATATTTTAATAGGGGAATTTCGGAAATCGGGGAAGATTTTCCGTTGTTGATGATTGAGCATTGTTAATGGATGTCTAGCTGGTGGACGTCAGAAAATTTTGAATCGCGAATGATTAAAAAATTTTTTATAAAAGAAATCGGGGGAAAAAATACAAAAAAATAAAAAGCTTTGCTAATCCTCTTTTTCTGATTTATTATTAATTATCTGACCATGGGATTTTCAAAAAATTAAAAATCTCGAGCACATTTTTAAAAATCTGGAGGGAAAAAAAAACTTTTATTGAGAAACTTTTTCTGCTGATTTTCAAACAATAAAATGAAACTGGTATAGTGTTATGAGTTCATATTTTTGCCCGATCATGCCATTCCTTGATCCGTGTATTCCGTCTTCTGGGGAATTTCACTGCCCTTGAAATGCAATACGGCGGCCTCATCCTCATGGCTAGTAGTCAAATATCGAGTATGCAAGTAGAGATGTCAAATATCTTCTTCTTCTATTCTTCTTCTATCTTCTATATCTTCTATATATATATAAAATTGAAAACGTCGTGTGTCTGTTTGTAACCCGAAAACCTCCCGGCCATTTCCGGTCACTCCAGAAGGCTGTTTTTTTCGGATAAAGTTGCTACACTTCATCCTTAGCCAGGGAAAAATCGAAAAATCGGGAATTTCACCGCGTTTCCGGGAAATCGCCTTCGAATAAAATCATGACCTGTCTTTTTAAAATTCACCCAACTCATTAATTTAACCCGTAAACAGAGAAGAATTCGGAACATAAAAAGAATTGATTTTTTCTTAGAAGACTGATCCTAGGGCGAACCGGAACAATGAACCTTTTTTTTTCTACCTGATCCAAGGTTCCGTCAATCTTTGTTTGTTGTGTCGCCAATTTTATGCATGTGTACCTTTTTTTTCTAACCTAGCCTTCTCTTATATTTCGTTTTTTATTTTTATTTTATTTTATTTTTTTTTTTTACATAATGACGATAACTCTTTTAATTTAAGTATAGGGATAAGGATAAGGATAAGGATAAGGATAAGGATAAGGGTAAGGGTAAGGGTATAAGAACTTTTCAGGGTAAAAGCTTTTGAAAATTATGCAGATGCTATTTTTTAAATTAAAAACTTGGCTTTCTTTTTTTGATTTCATATCTTAAAAATATTCACATGCTTTAATCATTTTTAAAAGACAATTATTTATACAAAAAAATTTTAGCCGAAACTGTTTAAGTACCATTTAGTCAACTACTGGGTGTCCGAGAACTTGGCACAACCATATCGGAGTGCCAAAGCGGCACTATGCGCAATCGACAGCGCTACGTTAGTGCTACAATATAGTGTTAGAGCTCCGTTAGTGCTGCGATAGGAAAAAAGTTATTAGATAGTCATTCTGTGGGCTAACTTCGATCTATCCCACCACCTACGTTTAGTGCTACGTTAGTGCTATAAGAAAATGTTGATATTTATTTTAGTGCTGGGGTCTGTCGTTAGTGCTGTGTTGGAGTTATGAGAAAATGTCTAGAACGTTTATGGGTAAAGAATCAAACCAAAATCAAACTCTTTAAATAGGAGCCATTCAAATATTACGTCATTATTTTAGGGCGGTGGAAGGGGGTCGTTCCACTGAGGACGAGGGAAAGGGGGAGCATTGGTGATGTGATGCTGACGTCATCATTTACACTAGATATAATTCCATTCAAAATTTAAAAGTATGATGTTTTTTTTAAATAATTTTGTAATAAATAAATAAGTAATTTCTTATAAGTTTTAATTTGTAGCTTAACACTTTTAAATTTCAGGCCTATTTTATGTTAATATTTCGTATAATAATAAATGTATTTTGCAATTAATGAAAAAGAAAAAATATTCCTTGATAATGGTGGGGGGGGGGGGGGGGTCAGCGAATAATGACGAATTTTTTAAGGGGGGTTCTACTAACGATGACAAATGATGATCACAGGGAGGGAGAAGGTCTAAAATGTCTAAAAAAATTATATCGTAATATTTCAATGGCCCCAAAAGACAAAATTAAAGCGAAATCGACCCCTTTTTGAAGGAAACCGCACCGGAACCGGTTGACAGCGTAATGTCATATCCATCGGAGACAGTAGGACGTTATGACTCTTCTTTCAGGTTCAGTACTTAGGGTATTACAACCTCACCATTTCTTTCCGCTAAAGAAAATTAGGGATCTTCCACACGATTCCGTAATTAGCTGTAGATCCTCCCCAGTACAGGGTATAAATGAATTACGCTGAACAAGTCGCGGAGGCCCGCGAAGCGGGCCGGAGCGGCTTGTCGAAGTCTAAAATCGAGAATTGGGATTTCGAGGCACTGCGTGGCATTAACGATTTTACCCGATATTATGATTTGGCCACGTGATTAACATCACTCATTTCAAGATGGCAGTGGGAGGTGACCATAATCACTTAAATAATAACCTTAATGTTAATTAAAATGAATGTTAATGGTCTTAATCACTTAATCCAGGGGATTTTTTTTAAATTCTCAGGTATCTGAAAATTATCCGGAAAAGCACTACTTTCAGCGATTCCTCAAAATTATTTCTCGGGTTCTCGCTTATTTATTAATGATGGCATCACGAAAAGGAGAAAAACGCTTTGTCTGCTTCTTTCCAACTCCCAAAAATTTTGAAGGAAAAAGAGTAATTAATCAGAAAAGTGAAAAACTTAGCTCTTTTTCCACGGACAAAAGTTGAAAGATAAAAATGATTTTCACGGCGTCAGGGAAAAGTTTAAGAGAAGTGAAAATTTTTTTTTTTTTTTTTTTCGGTAAGGGGGGAGTGTTTTTCTGTAAACAAACGAAGAATAATGATACAGTCGTCTTTGTAAATCTGTAATCACTGTCTGTCTTCTCTTATTCAGTTTCGCAGAACGGTGATCATTAATTAACACTTGATTATTATGTACAAGTTGTCGGTGACGCATTCTCAACCTTCGCTTCCTATTCCCCTCCCCTCCCTGCCCCCCACCTTCTTTTTCTCCCCGGAAAACACGGCAAGGGAATACGACAGGTGTTGACAAGTACCTACAAATAAAATGTAAAAAGAAAAGTTTCGTTCTTATTTTTTTCTTTTCTTTTTATCCCCGGTTTCTCGTTTACTAAATTTTTACCCCCTCCCCTCTTTTCCCCGGGCCTTAATTTTTTCTTTTTTTTTCTGACTCTGATTCGACTTATCCGAGCTCAACAATTACAGTATTTTTAATGTTTCGAAAGGTAAAAGTAAATGGATGCGCTTCTCTTTTTACCTTTTTTTTTTCCCTTTTTTCTTAAAAAACTAAATAATTTAAACAAATGTTTTAAAGGTTGGGGAAAGGAAAATGGGATTAAAAGTTATTTTTTTTCCTCTTTTTTTTCTTCTATTTCTACTTCTTCTTCCCCAGTCCTCGGAAATTAGTGAAAAAGTTTTTGGCTTTTCCTCGGAACTATTTCAGTTAATTTGTAAAGCCCTGGTAGTTTCGTGAAAGTATTTTGTTGCGGAATTTCCAATCTGAAGGAGGAAAATAAAATTCGGTTGAAAAAGAGACATAAACGAGGAAAATAAATAATTTTTTTTCCCTTTCTTCTTCTCGGAAATAAAATCGATGTGCTTAGATTTTCACAAAATTGGTTTCGCTTCCTTCAAGTGGCCTCTCATCTCGGGTTTCTGAATGTCTGGTGCTCTTGTAAACTGTTCAGTGCGGTTTTGTTACTCTTGTTCGTGTTTCCTTTGGGCCTCAGTAAATTTTGTCCGTTTTCCTTGTTGTAGTAGAGAGAAAGACACCGTACCAGTCTGTTTGTTGTTGTGAAAGATTAGATTATGAGCGGAGGATTTAAATCAACCGTTATGGTTTTGTTCTGGACGACCAGGGTCGCGGAAAACAGGGAGAAATCGTCCATTTTTTTAGCTTCTGAATATATTGGTTTAGGACCACCGTGTCGAGGAAGTTCGTTATTTTTAAAAAATTCTTGATCAGAATTTGAATCTTAGAATTTTATTTCTTCGAAATCATTGACCCCCCTCCCCCATCCTACCCGCTCTCTTTGCCCCATATCTTTCTTATTGGGCTCTTAATTTTTATTTTAAAACATTTTGCAAACTTTCTAACCCCGAAATGACCCCCATTGTTTTAAATTAAATTTTACTTTTGTAAAGAGGGGCTCATTTATTATTTTTTTTTTCCTCCCCGGATCGTTTTAAAGCGCGCGACATTATTTTATAGCCATAGCGCGCTATTAATAAGAGGTTTTCTCCGAAAAGAGAGAAAACGAGGAAACGAAATCGCAAAATTAGATAGGACAAAATAAATGAGATGAAATTTAATTTTGCTTTTGTGTAAAAGTGATAAATGAAATGTTGGTTGAGCGGCGCATTCATCTTTAGTGCCGTATTGTATTAATAATTAATTAAAGATACGGAAAAGGTCTAACGGCATCCATAGCCATGGCCGCTCTGCTTACGTTATGAATAACCTAATGGAGCGTGTTTCTCGTTATTAAATCTCGAGGTTCGATCCTTTTCATAATACTTCACCCTTTAGCCCCTTTGATTTTAGTTTTTTTTTTTTGTTCCTCCTGCCTCTTGGGAATTTAATGGACTAATTTGTCCCTTTTCTTTCAATCTGTTGCAGGTAAGGAGATTGGCCGTCGGGAGGAGGATTCCGATTCAAAAGAAAACTTCGAGGAGGACTTCGGGATTTCGGTTTTAGAATCCGACGTTCATTTTCCGAGAAGTCCAATTGGCTTTCCCTCGTTCGGTATTTTCGGTTAATTGCGAAACTTTGACTGTGTGACGCATTTAAAAGCTTTTCTGTTTCATCCATTGATTTTGAAAACGGCCCCTCAAGAACTCTCTTACCGAGTTCTTTGTTCGTGGTTTTGTACGAGGATTTTACTTGGAAATGTCCTGGTATTTATATAGCGTCTTATGAAAGCTTCCCCGTTCCGCATCTATCTCCGGAAAATGATTTTATCCTTGTTTATAATTTGAGAGGCAAGAGAGGTAACGTGTTTCTCAGGATTATTGACGAGATCTCTAATTCGGTTTGAAGTTTTCGAAACCGATCAAAACTTGATTAGCAAGTAATCTCGTATATCAGTTTTGTTCTCTTTTCGCTTTTTTTTATGCACGAGGAGAAAAAATGCTATGCAAAAGAGAAGGAAAAAAAAAGTGAGCTTCTTTTTCTAAAATTGTTTCCTTGAAGGCTGATGCGACTCGGCTCGCTAGCAAGTCACCTAGGCTTTCTCCCAAGGTCGTGCGCATGATTGGTTCTGCTTTAGTAATTTTTGAAAACCCTAGAACTTTAAAGAAAAAGAAAGAAAAGAAAATCCTTAATCTCATTTTTGGTAATAATTAAAGGCTTGTATTTTTTTGGTAAGTATTTAATTCACTTTTTGGTCAGTATTTTAATTACTTTTTGGTCAGTATAAAATTAAGTTTTTGGGAAGTAAATATACTATATAGTCAGTAAAAATTTTGTAAGTTGGTCAGTATAAAATTGCTTTTTGGTCAGTATAAAATTGCTTTTTGGTCAGTATAAAATTGCTTTTTGGTCAGTATAAAATTGCTTTTTGGTCAGTATAAAATTGCTTTTTGGTCAGTATAAAATTGCTTTTCGGTCAGTATAAAATTACCTTTAATCAGTATAAAATCGATTTTTGCTAACCGATTTTTTCTCTACTTAGTTTTCAATAATTTAAAATAATTTAATTTAGATTTTTAAGGAAAAGAAGTTTGGAATTATTAAAACAAGACTTACCCGAAAATTAATCAACCAAGAGCGCCCTGGTAGCTAGCTTGGGACGACCTCTTTTCCGTTTTTCTCCGATTGGGATTTGTTTAGCAGCAGGAGGGGGCCGCACACACTTTTGGCGAATCGCTAAACCCAAGATGTGCTTGCAGGTGTAAACCTTCAAAAATCTAGGACATGTGCAGGTAGCTTTATCCCAGTTTTCTTTTTCAATCGGGAAGTCTACTAGCCAAACCTTAAATGCTCGTCGCTTGAACTGATCAAAGGTATTGTATCTCATCCCTACGACATTTTTTATGTCTTCATCAGAAACGGACTTGTTACAACCAGCTGGACAAAAGTAGCGGATGTTATTTGCGGTGCTGACTGACGAAACTTCCACGTTCAATTTGGCCTATTGGTATGCCTTAGTCCAGTCTGATAGTTGGATTGTCGTCGATAAGCTGAAAGGCCGGGTTCCATTTATAATTTCCCTGGACCATTTTTCGACCGAAGTTTTAGCTACAACGAGAAACCTAGCTAGAGGCAGTCTTTCCCTAAACGTTTCCTCTTTTTTAACAACAAGGTTGAAGGATTCCAAACCGTTATTAGTGGAGGGTACCTTAGAAGCTGCACCTTCAAACCAATGACCTTGCTCGTCATCTCAAATTTTTAAAAAAATTTTTCTTAATTTAATTAATTTATCTTACCAAGATTTTTAAAAAACTGACCGTTAGGATTAAAATACTGAACAAGTGATTTTTTTTACTTGTCATTCAGTTTTAATACTGACCAAATAGTATTTTTACTGGCCGTTTTTTTACTGACCTATGGATACTGACCATTTAGAATTTTTACTGACCATGTAGTATAAATACTGACCAAAAAAGTGAATTAAATACTTATTAAAAAAATACAAGCCATAATTAAATAGCCAGTAGCCACTAAAAAATTAATCACAGACAAAATCCCTGAGGGAGTTTTCTTAGGGCCGCTGATTTTCCTAATACTTACCTTAAGATATTTCGCTTCGCGTTGCTTATTCTCTGGCTATCCTTGCCGATAAATGCAATTTCATCGGTGGAAATTCACGACAGCATATGTCAATGATTGATAGGGCACAGCACAAAATTGGACGCAAAATGGTGCTCTATCAAATTCCAGTACTTTTGGTTAGTGGCTCGTAAAATTTGACCAGTCACTATGAAACTTTTTTTGACCACTAGTCAATTTTTTACTTGACGCAGAATCTAATACTTTTTTGACTGGCAACCAGTACACACTTCTTTGAGTGCCTAAACTGCCTTGTGCAAAAACCTCAGGATGCCAAAATCCTGATTTCGAGTCTTGCCATTGTCGTTTTCATCAGTTTGTGATGTTTTAAGTCTGACCTTCTGCATGTCAATCAAGCTATCATAATTTGAGGAAAACTCAGTGATTTTAATTTATAAAAAAAGGCGGGAAAATTAGATTGATATCCATCCGAAATAAAAGTAACGTCGGAAATATAATCATCATGGAAATCGTATTCCAAAAGAAAATTGTTCGACCTTTTCCCCCGTTACAAATTGATCACAATAGACTTTCGAAAACGACATTTCGACTTTCCCCCGAAGCGAAAAAAAAAAAAAAAAAAAAAAAAAAAAAAACGGAAACCCTACAACTTGATTGATTGCACAATTTCTTTTGTCCTTCATTATCATAATTATCGCTCTCTTGAATTGAAATGATATTTTCTTTCCTCAATCTCTTTTTTTTCGACTATAATGATTCTTCGTTATAAAAGTCACTTAAATAACTTTTTTTTTTCTTTTTTTGAAAAATCGACGGGAAGAAAAACAAATCGTATGCGCAGAGAACGGAACGTTCGTGCGCTTTTGTAATCACGATTTTTATCCGGGAAAGCTCTAACGTTCCAACGTTGCAAAAATTATTTATGGAAAGCTTAGTAGCAAGATAACAACCGTTTTTACTTTTTTTTTCCTCTCCCTCTCCCTTTCGCTTTCTATCACTTTTTTTTTCTTCCGTTCGCGATACAACAACGGCAAAAAAAAGGTTATTAAAGATTTCATATTACCCTATTAAAAAAAAAAAAAAAGGTAAAGCGCTGGGTGTCTCTAAGCTTTTACGATGATGAAGAAAGTACAAATTACGACAGTGCAGGAAACGTTGGATTAAAAAAGAAAAGGAGATATGAAAACCGTTTTTTATCGGGAGAATTTTCCACGAGTAGGCATTTTTTTTCTTACCTTGAAAAGGTCTAGGGAAAAGTATTAAATAATTAAAAGGTCGTTGACTTTAACGACGTTGGATTTCCCAAGAAAGGTCACTGTTATGATTTTCTTGTGAAACATATGCTTCCGGAAATTTCGCATCGCTGTTTAATATTCTAGAAATTTAATTATCGTAACTTTCGCAGTCAGGGGTTGTTCCTTTATCGGAAAGGGTTAAAGTTTCGCCTTCAAAAGCTTTCAGTCTCGGCGACGGAAAATAAATTTTTTTTTTTTGGCGACGTCGTAATCCAAGAAATGGAAAAATGGACGCGACTTGAAGCACGGTCTGATAGACAATACTGAGGATGCCAGTTCGCCGGTCTCGAATCTTTTCCCAATTTTTAATATTGACCAAAGCCTTGCTTGATTTATATCCGCAAGAAAAGTGTCGTAATTTTTCTTCGGGTTGAACCTTTTTTTTTTTTCAGACTGAATCCAAAAATGTGATCACAGCCATTTTAATTTTGTGCATAAAATATCTCTCTTTTGCCCTAGTTTTTTTTTCTAAAAGATTAAATTAGATGATTAATCATTTTGCTGTGAAAAAAAAAATTAACATACACGATTTTAATTGGAATAAATGAGTCTAAAAATTCAGTACCCGTTATCTCCAAGTCGACAGACACGTTCTACAAACAGTGCCATGCACTTTGTTCCTCTTTGTTTACATTTGTATCGTGTGTTAAGTTTATCTCTGGAGAATAGTTGGGAGTCCCCCTAGCAGTAATGTTATTTTGATTAGTTTGATGTCATCTTCCTTCTTCGCCGGGGAAGACGGATTTCCCGGCGTATCCTCTTAAGGTTTGCGTAAGAACTCGCCAAGGTCTTGAGACTTTTCGTCACAGCTTATTTACGGGGAAACCTGCAGCTGTTTCGGTGTGTGCCATATTCAGCGCTCGGTGAGTCAAATCTGGATGCCTATGTTGAATCAACATTGTTGATACCACACCCAATGCCGTTACCGATTCCTTTTAAAAATATTTGGGAAGTGATGCAAATAATGTCAATGCAGAGGTATTGCATCGGATGATGGGATAGTACCCATACCCAGTTGGAATACCGCATGAAAAGCAATGGCAATGCTGTGGTAATGCAAAGGTGATGCAAGAGTAATGCGAAGTCAAAAGTAAACTGAAATGTGAGTATCCCTTCGGTTTTGAGATGCAACAGGATCTAGGCTTGGTTCAAGGTGTCTGATCATCGGAACAGACCGAGGCACTCCATTGCGTGTTTTTAGTCTCGGTTTTCAGGCCAACAGAATTACGAAAAACAATTAGAATCATGTGCATTTGGAGGAAGCACTCCAGCTTCCGGATTTTTGGAGTTGAATCTTTGAGTGTGCAGAGAAAACCGTCGTTAAATATCAAGGATAATTAAGGGCGGAGTTGAAGATCCATGTAATAAAATGCAAGGGAATCCGCTGTGGGACCCAGTCGAAATCTGTTTTTTTAAACGCTCGTTATCTTTTTTTTTTCTCTCCTCCATTCTTTTCTAAAAAAAAAAAAAAATGAAACGGCCAGGGAAATCGATAACGGTTGTGAGTAACTCATAGCAGATTAATTTTGCATCGGTTTTTAAAAAAGGGCTTTTTTTTTTTTTTTTTTTTTTTTTTTTTTTTTTTTGTTTTAACGAGGAAACTTTTTGTATAAATACATTTTAAACCGGGGAGAAAAAGCATTAAAATATTTGTCATTGTCAAAATATTTACTGGCTCAAGATATGAGCGGGGCTTTTACTGGAAAACCTTTTTACAAATGTTTACGAGACTCGTTAATCACCCAGGGAAAAGAACTTTTCGCTCCATCACATCCACTTCTCATACTTCTTCTTTTCATTTATAAAATCATAATCGTCATCTTTCCTCGCGTATTACTCTGTAGGGCAGTAAATCAGCTTACGATTTTAATTCCTAGACCTTTTTTTTTCCCCCCTCGTTTTAAAAAAATATATGTAATTTTCCCGTTTTGATGATATGGAATTTTGCGCGTTTTGCGTTGCCGAAGAGAAACTTTTTTTTATTTTTTTTAATCGCAGCTATTTTCCGAGCCGATTACGTGTTGTCTTGTGGAAACGGCTAATTTATTCCGTAGGAAAATAAAAAGGTGCACGGAGAATTTTTTTAAATTTTATTTTAACCTTTTATATCATGAATTTCCGGAGAAAATGGATTCGTTTGCTCTGATTTGCATATCAATCTCGAAATTTTGATTGATCTCATTTCAATTCGTATCATCGTTACTTTACCTTTTTACATTCGAATCGAATTTACTGTTCGGCACATTGAGTCGGAAATGTGTTTTATCGACCGTTTCCTAATTTTCAACAAAGCATTTTATTAAATCTTATTCTTCGTTCTTTTTTAAAAAATGGGCGATTTTATTTCTTTGCGGATTTTTGGTTCCTAGTCTGAAATGTTTTGAACGACACATTAGAGTTAAGCGTTAGTTATAAAACACCTGAAATTTTTGGCGGGAAAGTAAGTGAGGAGTGCTTGCACCGCCACCTACTTCTTTTAATTTTCGGGAATCGGCTGTTGGTCCCAAAAATCGGGGAAAATAAAAGAATGCTCAGAAAAATGTTCCTCAATAAGTTGGCAACATGTTTCGCTGGTACAAGTTCAGCAACATGTTGCAGAGTTAGTAACATGTTGCTGAACATGCTGCAGCACAGAAACATGTTGCATAATATTTTCAAATTTTTATTTTTCATTTTTATAGTCGCGCAACATAATTTTTCGCTTCAACGTGTTCAGTAATATGTTGACAACATGTTTCTGCTGCAACATGCTACTGCAAAATGTTTTAACGTAAAATTTCGGCATAACATCTTTTTTTTTGCACATAAACTTAAAAAAGGGAAGAAAAAAATATCTCAGGTGAGATTCACCTTAGCCTTTCACACGGCTCATTTCCCCGTTAATTTTTAATGAGTTAAGTTCCCCGGTTTCCTTTCCAATTCCCAAGTTATGACGTCAAAGTATAAAATCCATAACGATCAAAGTCATAAGCGAAGCTAAAATTGATGAAGTGAAACCTTCTTTTCATCCAAACATTCTCCCTTTAAATATTAATTTTTTCTTGGAAGAAAGTGAAAGAAGAAGCTCGGCAGCGAGGAAGAGGAAAAAATATGAAGAATGATTAGCAAGTCTCTTCGCTGATCGAATGTCTCGTGATCAGATTATGTCGTCGGGAAAAAGGAGAAGAGCAAGGAGGAGAAAAAAAAAAGTAATTATACCGTCGTCATGTCGTAGTTCTGCTTTCACTCGAACAAGTGTTGCCTTCGACATGTTTCCTTTATATAATGAGGATTCTCGTATATGAGAATTTTTCCTTTTTTCCTAAGTTGAAGTTTCCTTTTTAAGGAAAATGGAATGAAACCTCCTTCATTTTAAATTAAAACCGCGAAGAAAATCCGAAGAAGACGTTGCCTTTTTCCCCGTTGGAAATAGTTTCATACGGTTTTTTTCTCTCTTTCTTTTAATCGAGTTTTAAAAAACCTTGGGAAATGTTAACAACTTCCTGCCTTTTTTTTTTTTTTGTAGAATTTTATCCTCACCCGAAAAGTTTTTGGTAATTAAAGTTGTCGGGATGAAATTCAATCAGTTTACGCGATTTGCTTATCTTGTGTTAAAAAAAGGAGGGGAAGGAAATAAAACCCCTCGGAGGTATTTTTTTTTCTTCCCTTCCTTTCTTTTTTTTTCGGTTCAAGTCCATCTTTAACACTTTGAGATTCGGAGTAATGAGATCGAATCGGATTTCTTGTCGTGAGTGTCAGAAGAGATTTCACCTAAAATCCAATTATCAAGAAGTAATTTCTTCCCTTATATCAAATTAACTTGTAAGCCCGGTTGACAGATAAAGAGAAGTTACTTCCGGTTGTCATTTTTCGCTTCAAAGATGATTTTTATATGATGAGAAAAGTGGGATGGTCCATTAGATTCGTGTCCATCGCCTTTTGGGGAGGATAAGAGGCAATAGTTACTTATTTCCACCGAATATTGAATTATTTTTCTTGTTCTTCGTTACAAAAACAACTCGCCAGCTGACGTTGGTGCCATTTACGGCAGCTCTCTTTAGGCAGCTGGCAAGGATGGTTATGATGATCTCCCCTTGGAAAAATGATGGATCGGTCATTACAACAGTCACCATGTTGGTATATCCATAAAGTTTCCTTCCATTTGGGTTTCTGAAGGCGGTGGAATTTTATGAAGGCGAACCCACAATATTTCTGGATTCTGAGGTCTGTTTCCCGATTTCCTGCCTAGTGACTTACAAGCTGCTGTGATGTAATTTACGCTTTTCTACTCCACTTGTCTATAAAGTAGCACTTTTCACGTTGGTTTTCTGCTCCTAAAGTTGAACTTTTAGGGGGTCAGTAAAGACCCCTAAAAGTAATAATTTATGGTCTATCGCTCTAAACGTGACGTCAAAAATCAATATGGCAGCTGTCAAATCAGCTGCAACAGCTTTAAATGATCATTGCACTTGAAATAAAAACTACGTTTCACAGCTACGAATCTAAATCTCGACATTTCCAGACCTCGACCTCGAATCGGCCTTTGGGGCAAAATCGGTCACGGACTCAAAAAGTCTCGCTTTAGATTCTAGGAGTGAAATATACTATTCTTTAATTTGAAATTAGCGGTCGTCCATAAATCACGTAAGCTGCTTTGGGTTCGGGGAGTCTTCAAAAATCTCTGTCTAATGTTAAATTTTGTTTACTAGGGGGTAGGGGTCAACATCAGACAAAATAATTATTCCTTGATTTTCAAATGCCGACGTAGCTTAGTGTTAAAACAGGCTTTCGCAAACCAGGAGTTTTACTTGGCGGGTATAATTTTTTTAACTGATTTCTTATCCTGTTTAGGCATGAATTTGAATTCATTAATATCACCGATAATCTTTCAAAAATTTGATTTAAAAAAAAAAAAAAAAAAAAAAAAGTCCTACTCCTTCTTCCATTTTTTTTTTTTTTTCATTATCGCATTTCCGATCTAATTGTTAAGAACACCAAATAGACTTTCCATAAAAATAGAAGAAATAAAGGACAAGAAGGGGAGGGTTAATCCAATTTCTTTTCCTTATTTGTAGCCGCGGTTAGAGTAAAACGTACCTCAGAATTAGTGTCCGATTTTTCCCTTAATTAACGAAAGAATAGATTGTCGGTTTTGGTTTTGTAATTATTATGTCCCCCCCTTCTTTTTTTAATTATCCATTTATTTTCGTTTAATTTTCTATCGATTCTTTGTTTCTTTCTTTTTTTTTTCCCTCGCTCCGTCTGCAATGCAGGTTACATCGATTTTTAGTTTTCTGTGTTATCGAAAACCGGAAATTTTTCATCTCATCAACTTCCGGTTATTTCGAATCATCCGGAAACGATTTATCGAAATCTTTTTTTTTTTTTTTTTTTTTACGATTCACCTCGCGAAAAAAAGCTTCATAAACTGTTAAGCTACTACTTATTTTTTTTTTCCTCATAGATCTATTATCTTTTTAATCAAGACCATTTTTCCTTTTTTTCCTTCGTCGACCGTAGGTAATATGAAGCATTGTTTTCTCGAAAAATTTGACCTCCCAATATTATTATACATTCCGACTCCCCAATGAAGGGGGAACCCAAAGCTAGTTCATTCACCACATACTTGCTAGGTACTTTTGAAAAAATTAAAACCGCGTAACTGATTTGTATCCCCGTCCACGTAGCATATGATCGCCGCACCGATCGCATTCTTTTTATTGGAATAAAGGAATAAACTCGAAAAGTTGAAAGCAGACCCCGGTCTGCTTAGCACGAAAAAAACAAAAAAAAAAGTTTTTAATACTTTTAAAATTATTTTTCCTTTCTTCTTGGAATTGCTCGATGTTAAAAAAAGAGATTGCTTTATAAAAAGGTTCGATAAGTCTTTGCGGATGCAAAGTTTTTATCCCGGAATTTTTTTTTTTCCTACAGCAAAGACAATGAAATATTGCCGCTGCAGATTTTTTTTTTTTTTTTTTTTTTTTTTTTTTTTGAGTATCGTCACTTATTTCGAATTTTGATTTTTTTTCCTCCCGTTATCCCACGTAACTGTCAGCCCTTTTTTTCCCTCTTTTTCCCCATTTTGGATAAAAGGTTATTTCGGTTCACTCAAAGTAATGAAAGTAAAACGTGCGTAGTGAAGAAGATTACCGTTACAATAGCTGACGTCATCATTCCGAGTGATTTTCACTTTGCGATTCATTTGTTTTGTCTCGGGATTTTTTTTTCTTTTCTTTCTTCCTCTTCTCTCTTTCTGATCGTTAACTTAATCATCGGCGGTTTAAGTTGTAGAATCCTTAATTGAATGCTGAAAAAAGCAAGAAGAGAGAACGTTATGCTTTTGCTTTTTATTTTATTTTATTTTATTTTTATTTACTTATCGGGAAAAGATATTTAGATATTTAAGGGGAAAATATCAAGAAAAAAAATATGGGGAAAAAAGAGCCTCAGGGCGGTTTGATTTCCCTCTTTACGTGTTTTCGTTTCGCAATTTCTTGACCTTCTTTTTCTCTCTTTTGAGCATTTTTTTATGTGTGTGTGGAGGGGTTTGATAATTTTATTGAAAGTCGCTTCTGGCTTTGAACTATATTTTGTCAATAAGACGTTATTTGTTTGTATTTGTCCGGTGGCGGGAAAATGTTTTACGGTCACTTAAAACTTTTTATTTTATTTTATTTTTGAAGCAGAAAATACTAGAAGACGGATCGAGTAATAATTGTGCATTAGGTTTGCTCATTAAACATTTCCCCTATTTTGACCTCTTCTTCTCAAAAAAAAAAAAAAAAAAAACTGGCTTTTTTTATTAACGTTTTAACATTTGCCTCATCTTTTCATGCAGCCCCCACCCCATGACAATGAAGGTGTAATTAACAAACAGCCCTTTGGCAATTGTTTGACTGGCACATTCAGATTGAAAACCAGTAGGAAACGTCTATGTGCTACCGGGGAAGTTCTATGGTCTGGAAACGATGGTCCTTACCCTCAAAACTGGGGAGCTGGGGGACGTTTTGTGTTAAGCGTTATTCGTAGTGAACTTATACTAAATACTTGTCTACTTACTGTTAAATACTTACATTGAACTTATAAGGGTCGTTTTCTCAGAGGACCTAAATATGAGCTTCTGAAGACGATCATTCAGGGACATATCGAAGGGAAAAGGAGAATAGGCCGGAAGCACTTATCGTGGCTGCGTAATTTAAGAGCTAGGACCGGTTTAAGCGTCCAGAAGCTCTTCAGAATTGCCCCCGATACAGACGAATATAAAAGTCTCATTGATGGTCGCCTACGGCTGGACACAGGTACGGCACCGTAACAAGAAGAAGATTGAACTTATGCTTAATACTTTAATTAACTTATACTAAATTTGCTGGTGAACAGAGCTTACTGATGCAAGTAGTAAGAGTCGATCTCCGTTGGAGAAGAAGGAATGATTTCATCTTCATCTTCTTTCAATTTTTATACTTCTTTTTCTTCCTCGAAGAAGAAGATGATGCAAAGGGTCGTGATGAAAGAATTAAATTGCAATAAATGGGTCACCCGTCCAGAAAATATTCTAAAATATGAGAGAAAAAAGACTGCACTGCACCGTAGTATTGACGTTGTAGGTCCGTTACCGATGGCGTCAGGGAGTAATCGCTTCACGGTAACAGCTGTGTGAATTTCCTGAAGATAGCATCTTAAGGCTGATGGCTGAGAATTTCTTCCTCCATCACAGCAACAGATTGAGAATTTCTCGATCTCCAGGCATAGTCAGATCTAGGTTCTCCAGGTCAGAAAGATCTAGGTTAAGAACTGCTAAGGTCTATTCAGAGCTTCAGCTTCCAAAGTTTGAATCGCTAAGACTGGTGATTAGGCACAATCAAATAGCCACATCACTTATGTCCTTTGGATTTTTCCTTAAAGAATTCCGACTATGATCCGACGATAAAAGGAAAGTATCCAGAAAAAAAAAATCTCCATTACCCGTTTCACTGGCACGCATTTTCTAAGAATAACATGAGCGCTTTTAAAAACCAACGATTTAAGGAAACTAGGCAACTACCAAGCTCGAACCCTTTTAAATTTCAAATTAATTTATGTTAATCTAACAGGGAAACGTTGTTTTTTTTTTTGTTCCTTCAGCCTTGCCCTGTCGAAGGAATTGATAAAATATTACATGGACGATATAACAAAGCTCTTTTTCCTTAAAAGCATCATCCTTTTTTTTGTTTTATGTAAGGTAACCTAATTCCGATGCGAAACTGAATTACATTTTTGTAAGGACTTGAATTAATCAGGAAAGGTCTCGTCTCCGGTGAAATTTAACGAACCGGTTTAAGGAAAATGGCGATATTATGGAAACGTCTATGTAAAATAGCTATTACATTCTTCCTTAATGATCTCTTCTCTTGATTAACATAGGTAACGCTTTTTATACATATCGCATGTGTGTGATACATATTCCCCCTTCCTGTGGCTTTTTATCTTTTTTTATTTTTTATTTATTCATTTTCTTTTACTCTTTCAAAGAGACTTGTCAGCCGTTCGCTTGACAAAACGTTGCACTGATGACCATTGAATTTCGATTTGCTTGAACGTTACATCTTCTGAAATATTAAAGGCGGGGGAGGGGGAGTGCGTTTCACCACGTCACAGAAACCTTTTTTTTTTTTCGTGAAAGAGGGTGGAAAACTTTTTTATCTTCATCCGTTTTTTTTTAATCTGCCTAAGCAAACCCTTTTTTTTCCTAACCCTTTTTTTTCCTGCTACGGTAAAAAGATTATCGCCGTAATAAAAATAAAACGCACGTGAAATAAATATGGCTCGTATTATTTATCGTGTAAAATTTTCTGTTAAATGATGTTTTAAGTTTATCTTTTTAAATTATGCGTGTAAAAACGGTCTCCGACGATAGGTTGTTACATAAAGCTCGGGGAAATTTTGTTGAAAAAAAAAAAAAGGCGGGAATTAGGATAAAGGTGAAAATGGAGCAGAAGTAATTTTCCTTTTTTTTTTTTACGATGTACTCAATAAACGAGGATGGACGTAGATGGTGGTAAACGATGTACGTTATTTATTTTAGAAATTTTATGGAAGAGTTGATTTTCAAGGCCTTATGGCATAAATTTTTCCGGATAATTTTGACTGGCATTAGAGGAAATAGTAAATAGTAAGTCAAAGCTTTCAGCTGCATTTTTATGTTTTAAAAATGATGGAAGCAGTGGCGGTAAATAAGGCGTGACCACAATGCACCATAGCCAGACAGGAGGCTGAGCAGGACGAAAAATGATGTCTAAAGACCATTGGAGACCTGTAAGGCCTAAAGAAGATTCAGAGTTAATTGAAGAGGTTGACGTACAGAAGGCTCAAGTTTCTGATCACTGACTTAATCGAGTCAGATAGATAGGAAGCAGTGTGCCAGAGATGTATCAAGGCGTCTGCTACGTCCTCACGGAAAAGGTACAAGCTGTATGTTGATACAGTCAGGGGCCCTAGAAAGATTGTGGTAGGGCAGATATGAAAATCATTCCTACTTTTACTTTTTCTGCTTCTTCTTCTTCTTCTTCTTCTTCTTGTTCTCAACCTATCGCTGTCTACACCTGAACTCTTGCCTCTCCTCATTGCTTCCATTTGGCTATACCTCCAGTCACTTGATGCCTTAAAGAGCCTGCCACTCATAGTTTCCGAGACCTTTGAATCATTTTTAAGCTTCCAAAAGCAAGATTTTGGCACATTTTTTTCGATTTTCCCTGGCCGAATCATTTCCACGTCTGGCTAGCTCTTAACTATTGACCCCTCTGCTTAGACTATTTTCACTGTTAGTTTTCATCTTCAAATATGATTTAAACCCTGGGAATATATAACCTCAAATGTAATTTACGATTTGATGAAAGGCCTACGACAAGAGATCCAGCTCTCAATCCGATCCAATTTGTACAATTACCAAAAGAGACTTTTCCTGTCATCTTGTATATACCCGTTTTCTGAGGTGCCCCGCCTTCTCTTCCCGAATAACCCTTTTCCCTCCTTTTCCCACATGTTTATTCTAGGTTCGTTTCACCGTACAGACAAGGAAAATTCGGGTTTATTAAATGGAGCGATCCACTAATGGGGCTAACTTTGAATGAATTTAATTTCCTTCGCTTAAATCATTTATTAACCCGGAAGGCGATTAATTAGCTCGGTTGGTGTTTGCTCGGAATCATAAGGACACACTTTGTGATCTCGCTAACTCCCCACAGCGGTTTTTAAAACTTTCTTTTTCAAAATTCGAAAAGGGAGAAATTAATTATTTTTTTTTTTTATTTTTATACCCCTCGCAACACAATACAGGTGGATATTCCTTTTTTTAATTATATTAGAATAAGCACGTGCAATGTGAAACGTATCGCTTAATAACATCCCAGGCAAAAAACCCGGTTTTTGTTCCCTGAATGCTTCAATTTACGATCGCAACGTAATTACCACATCTGGAAACATTAAAATATCATTAAACTCGGCCCGCGCTCCTTTGACGATCACTTTTAATTGAATTAAAATCGGGATATTTTTATGACTCGCTACTGTAATTATTGTAATCATGATTCCGTTAGAAAATAAGCAAGGCACGTTGTTCCGCTATCGCCTTTTTATCCCGGAATTCGTTTTTAACTCCCTTTTTCGAGTAACAGTTAAATAAAAACCAGTTAGCATAATTTATGCTGAGGGAGGAAAACGATTGTGTCTTGAGTGATTTCGAGGTTTAAGTTTCCATAGTTTCTGTAAGAGGAGATTTTCAGAATTTTTTTGTTTTTGGATACCGCAGAAGGGGGTAGCTGGTGGTGGCTCTTCTCAATCCCTAGGCAAGAAATGGCTAAGGATTGAGGGATGCCTAGGGTCTACGGATTTTTGGGTTTTTTACTTAAGGGTAGGCGACCTTGACCGTTCAGTTAGGCCATAACAGAAACATACATTTGGCGCAAGATATTATATTTTCAAGTCTCTATTGCTCAGTTTCTATTCCTCCAATCGCCAAAAGTCAGTAAAACCAGCCGCTTTCAAAATTGTTAAGTAGTTTTTCATTTGCATATTGACCATTTCTCATTTCTCTTAAAAGCTATTCTTCAACGGCAGGCTCCGCGCAATGTAAAAAAATTGACCAGGATTTTCTAAACGTATTTTTCGCTCCTTTTCTCTTTTTTATTGATTTTTTTTTATTTCACTGATTTTTGCCCAGACTTAAAAATCTTTGAAAATGTTAAAAAAAAAAAAAAAAAAAAAAAGCCAAATAAATAAATAAATAAATAAAGCCCCGGCATCACACGTCAGATGATTTCGTTTACCGGGAAAACGGCAGCCTGCCACCCCCTTAACATCATAATCCGATATTTTGAGAAACTAAGACATATTATTTCCGGTTGCCGGTGGGATTCGTTCTGTAATCCCTCTCTCTCTTTCTCTCTCTGAATGCTGGGGAAATGGCGTTGCCCCAAACCTGATGTTTTATGTATAAAACAACGTTTGCTCACCGCAACCCAAAACAGATTGCTTTGGAGCAAATTCGAATTCCTAAATTAGTGGACAGAATTTGTGAAATATTAGCTTATTAATGGGGCTATCATCCTTTGCTCCTCGAATAATAAAAAAAGAGAAGTCTCTTTGTAATATTAAAGATGACGTGAATTGTAATTCATCCGATTTTCTCTGCTACTTATAAAATTTGCAGATTTCTTTTTTGTTATCAAAAAGCTTTTTTTTTTTTTTAAGAAAAAAGGATTTTTTAGGAAAATTTGTCTCTATTCCGATGGCAGTTTTTTCCTTGTTAAGTAAGATTAGAAACCAAAGAAAAAAAAATCTTGGTTTCTCTTGTTTTTTTAAAATAATAATGCTGTGTATTTTTCTTTTTTTTTTTTCTCAAGAAAAAAACAAAGAAAATTCCGTTTTGTCAGTATTTTTTTTTTTTCGTCTCTGGCCAAATATCAATAAGGAAAGTGAAGGGTATAAAAAAAAAATATATAAGGAAACCTTTCGACTGATTTTCTAATGGAGGATTTTTATGGCCGAAGCGTGGGCTACCTCCTTTGAATTTCGAAATAGTAACTAAAATGAAAACAAAAAGGTTCAGGGTTCACGTTTCTTTCGAGCTTTATTCCTTGAATTGCTTTAAAAAAAATTTTATGTGAACGAAAATAGAAGATTATGGAATTATAGCAGTGAGTATTCTTTTGCATTTTACTATCAGCATTGCCAAACTTTATTGTTTATATAAGACTTTTATGCCGACGCTCGAAGTGCTCGCGAGATCAAGCGTCGGAAGCTCGATTATTTCGGCCACGTGATTCGAAATGAAAAGTGCCGCCTCCTTCAGCTTGTGATGGAGGGAAAAATCGAGGGTAAGCGCAAGCAAGGCCGTAGGAAGACCTCATGGCTTAAGAATCTCAGAGACTGGTTTGGTGTTGATTCCTTGAGTCTTTTTAGAGCGGCGGTCTCAAAAGTAAAAATATGCCAGATGATAGCCAACCTTCGTCGCGGAGACGGCACTTGAAAGAAGAAGAAGAATGCCGACGCTCGAATTTTAATTGGAAGGGCCTATGGTGCTGCTATCACTGAAATAGACATGTCAGTAAAATTATTTACTGATTTTCGGTTCTTTTTCAGAGAAAAAAAAAAAAGCTTTGCTACGCGAATCAAAACATCATTCGAGTTTTTGCTTTTACAAGTTTGAGTAGTTTCACAGGGGAGGCAAATTAACTGGCGTTGTACGAAACAGCAACTGTAGATGTGAAAAGATAAGATCTTGTTTTGCAAAGAAACCACAGCCTTGGTGCGGCGAGACTGGTTAGAGCTGTGACAATCGAGACTGAACCGGGACAATCCAGACTAGGAATGTCTGATATACAGTATAATTATGTTTGTATATTTACCGGTATATATATACGTATATATATACGTATATTTACGTATACATATACTCATAAGTTAAACATTAAATTTAATTTAGGAAAAAAAGCTATTTTTTTTCTGGCTGTCTTAGGGGGTTTTTCGGTCATTAAGTCAGAGAAAGGTTTAATATGTAGCTTATTACAGTTTACTTATGTAATTTAAGCAAGGAAAAAAATCTTTTTTACGGTTTTTAGATTTCCCTCCGTAGGCGCTCAGTTATACTTCCACCATACGACGCCATTTTTGATAAAATGACTGTGGCAGATAAAATCGACCGTGCAAAAGTTAAAATATTAGTGAATTATTGTCATTATTCATTAATTAACGAGTAATTATCGATGTAAAATCAAAATATTAGCGAATTATGCTCTATTTTATAAATGAAAATTCATGAATATACAACGTATACATTGGCTGGTATATATACTGTATATTTACGTATATATATAGTATATATATCCTGTATATTTAAGACTAGACATCCCTAATCCAGACCAAGCTGGGACAATCCAGACCGGGCCGAGACAATCGGTGCCAACCGGTCTCGATTGTGGAAAACATGAGTTTTTTGCGCCAACCACAGAAATATACTGTTTTATTTTTGTTCTATTTTTTTTTTTCTTTTTTGATAATTTTAGGGAATTTTTGCCAGTTTTATTATGTAGTGCAAAAGATGAGAAGGCATGTATTCTGTACTTCAGAGTAGAACTAGACGAAGTCCTTTCAGAAACGCATCTTTCTATGTATCAAATTTTACTATATTGTTTCAAGCGTTTGGCAGGGTCTTCTGTTTGTTATTTTTGAAATTAAACAGGACGGTTTCCTTCAAATATGCTCTGGCTCGAGCGAAAGATTCCAGGGCGAAGTCGCCAAGGCTTGAAATAAAAAGGTGCGTTCCCTAAAGAACTTGGTATAGTTCTACTCTGAGTCACAGCATTAGTGTGCTAGTGTGTGTTTCTCACGTCCATTTCGATAAGGGCTGAGTATGGCTAATCGAAAAAACGAATTTTTGAATTTGAAAATCCCACAGGGCGGAAAAGTTGCATTTTAGCCGCCATATTACCCCTCATTTTTTTCAGGGTTTTCGGAGGACGATTTCTGCGCTGTCCTCAGAGGCCAAAATTTTTTCAAAGTCACATAAAGGCCGAAAAAATTAGAGCCTATCTTGGTGGGAAAGAGTTCATTTCCTATCGAAACTTTTCCTGGAAATTTCAAAAATGAAGACGGTTTTACAGAAATTGAACCCATCTTTTATTTACGAACAAAAAACGGCTGTTACTAAACTCCCTATACCTGTTTCTGCTCATATATAAAAAATTGCTCCAACTACTATAGAACTTACTTTATTTTTGAAAATAAACTGTTTCGCACTAAAATACGGCTATAATTTTTTCGGCCCTTATGAGACTTTGAAAATTTTTGGCCTCTGGGGGCAGCAGAAATCGCACCCCGAAAAATCTGAAAAAATTAGGTTTATATGGAGGCTAAAATGTGACTTTTCCGCTTGTTGTGCTCAGTGGTGAACGGTAGTGAAAAAATCCGAGCTATATCCTAGACTTGAACCCAGACCTACTCCTTGATTATTCGATTCGAAGTCGGAGACTCTACCATTGCGCTACGCGCGCCCTTATGTCATTAAAAATGACTGAGGAGAAATAATTTATTTCGAAGTTTTAAAAAAAAAATGCATTCATGTTTTTTATGTACTTATATTCATAAAAAATTAAGGAATTCATATGAATATGTGATTGGCTACTTTCTGTAAAGTATAAAGATAAACTGCTTTAGATGCATAATTGGAAGCGATAGAGTATCATAATCATTTAAATTTTTTATAAGGTATATAAATGTAATGAAAAATAAATCATCCTTTATTTATTTTTTTTTCTTCTTCTTTCAGGAGCTGACGATGTACATAGATTCGAAGGAAATAAATCACATACGGATTATTTCCGACTTATCCTAAAAGACGGGAATCATCTGTTAGTGGGTGGGAGGTAAGTTTTTTTTTCCTTTTTTTTTCGCTTTTGTTCTCTTTCGAGTCCTGCCACTATTTATCATTTATTTATTGTTAAATCTGAACTTTCCCGCCCGTTTAAAAAAGAAATCATGCGTTTCGATCCCCTCCCTCCTTCAACCGGAAGTGAAAATATGAGAAAATTCGAGTTCGAAATAAGAAGATCCACGTTGGGAAAATACATTTAACGTAGAACTTTTCTCCGGCGAAAACGTGATGTGATTTAAAAGAAAAAAAAGAAGAGGGGAAAGATAAAAAAAAAAAACTTTGAAGTTGAGTTGCAGAATTTGAAATTTGATGATGTTGAAAAAATAAAATAAAAAAAAGAGAAAAGGCAAAGAAGGAAGGGCGTCATTTTAATATACGGTATTTCCTTCTGCTTCGATTGGGTCTTTACTTGTTGCTTTAACTTTGATCGCGAGAATCATGGCGACAAGTAAAAAGTAATTATTCTCTGCGTCCGGCGATTTTATTTTTATGTGTTAATTAGTCGCGTTGGCTGAGATATTTCAAGTAGATCATGGTTGGGGATGGGGAATGTGTCACGAGTTCTTCTACGAAGAGATGAAGACTATGGTTATGTAAGAGCAGTAAACCATCACTTTAGACACGTCTGTCTTAAAAGTAATTGTATATACCTTGGTTCCAATTCAACAATCACTGATAATGTGCTTGGCAGGGATGGAATAAACCTTAATCGTAGAGGCACATGAAATGAATGATAAAATCAGGGCATTAGATCGCCCAGAGGGCATTCCCAATCAATTGGATATCCTGTGGGTTGTCCATTAGATATACACTGGATATCCAAATCCATGGGATACCCATAGGACGTCCAGAGGACGTTTTTTGGATCAGTGCGGACATATGTAATTCCAGTGGACGTCCAATATGATATCCTGAAGAAGTTCTCGGGACTGGATATACTTTGCTATCTGGGCGTATCCAAACCGATTTAAGAAAATCATACATTTTAAAATGACTAGGGTATATACAAACGAGATCGCTTGTGAAAACATACTTTTAAACTTTGAAATGGCTTCTCTTTAAGATAGGGGGGCTCAGGATTGTCTCACAACTCTGTACGAAATTATTAAAAGGATGGTAATTTGTCCCGGCCTTCTTCGAGAAATAAACTTTAAAATGAACACGACTGGTACGCCCAGCACTGACCTCTTCTATTTAGGTAAACCTCTAAGAGGGTACTTCTTTATAGATTTTGCAATCTTTACTATGCGGACGACAATAAACTTTACCTAGCGTTGTCTTTCGGGAAGTTTTATAAAACAAACAGAAAGCTAAAGATGTTTCTTACTCCTTAGTCCTTTAACTCGATTACGAGCGACATACACCTGTGCGTGCGCTCACAGGCATATGGGGCCTACAGTTTAACGACAGTTCCGAACGGCTACTTGAGAGATTTACGAGGCAATTACCCGCTCGGTGGTTTGCTATTGCCTGCCGAGGGGTGGTGACCGTTGATTTTCTGATTAGCGCACTAGTTTTGACCTGAGAAAAACTCCTAGTTGTGAACTAGGATGGAAGTACGACGCGTCGAATCTCATGATTGAGAGTCGATCGCTCTATGAACTAGGCTACGGGCCACCACAAAGATCTTTACCCCTTCATAAATCCCAATATTTTAGTAGTGCAGTTAGATTTTCCGTCTACATTTTAATCTATTTCATTTCTCATTTTAAGTAATTTATTAGTTTAACTTCACACTTTGTTACCTTTATATATATTTTTCAGCATGCACAGTAAAAAATTTTATGTAAAAATTAACATAATTATGTTAAAATCGGTCTACATAATTTTTATGTTGTTTTTTGTTTATGTTTACCTTTTGGGAAAAACAACAGAAAAAATTTGTGTAGACCGATTTTAACATAATTACATAATATTTTTTACTGTGTGTACTACTGCATTCCAAGGCGTATGTAATTCAGCGTTGCTTATTTACGCACTTGTAAAATAAAAATTAAATAAAATAAAGAAATATTTTTAAAGGAGATAGCTCGGTCTGGGGGAGAAAAATTTTTAAAGCGCGAAACGGGACCTTTTAGATGATTCGCCAATATGAGCCTTGTTAATTAACAAAGAGAAAAGTTTGGAGACATAGGAGGAAGAAGAGTGGGAGGGTTCTAGATGAGCTATATAATTAATTAATAGGATAATGTCCTTGTCGGTAAAGTTTAAGCTCTAGTTTATCTCGTGAGAGAGAAAGAGAGGGGGGGGAGGAGAAAACTTGGGTGTTCTTTATTTCTGGGAAAAAGTCTTAAAATCGAAGTAGATGTTTTAATTACGAGTAGGCTACCTTTTTTTTCCTTCTTTTTGCTGTTTTTCTTTTTCCGGTATTAAATTCGCCTCAGAAAGCATTCTTATAAATTTCTCCCGTGATTTCCGCAATAATCGTAAAGCTCCGGGTGACATGTTCTACTTTAGAATTCCTGTTTGTTTGTTTCTCTCACTTTCTCCTCTGACTTGAATAAAGTAAGACGTTTTGTTATTAGATAAATAAAGCTGGAGAACGATGTTATTTCAATAACGGAGTTTAAAAAGTTTTTTTTTGAAGGATCTTTGACTTTGTACGAGTTTTTTCACGGAAGAAAAAAAATCCCACTCTTTTTTTTTTTTAATATCCCCCCTCACATACACACATACACGTACCCCGTATTAATTATTTTTTCAGCTAATAATCCGAAAAGCAGAGAAATTAATTAACCTTGCAAATGGCAGTAATGACATTCGCACCGTTTTATAAGCCTTTTAGATTTAAAGGGGCTAAAGCATGCGAGAGGGTGTGAAATAGAGGAAAAAGAGAGGCTGAGATTTTCACGACTCCCTTTTTCCTCTCTTTTGTAAATAAAACCTTTTCCACATTAGCTGGATAATTGATTATTTGTCGTCTGCTTTAGCAGTAGGAACGAGACAGGTCGGTGCAGAGGAGGAGGGGAGAAGGGGAGAAGGCGGGAAATGGTAACTACATTGACTAATGGCTTCTTAACAGTGGAGAAAAGGTGCTGATTTGATTTATTTAAAAATCAACTGGAAAAGCCAGGTTTCGTGGATATGTGTGTGTGCGCGCGGCGTGGTCTTTTGCTTTCAAAATAGTTTCGCCGACCGTTGCACCGGGTTTTCTCATTAGCCGGAGTTAATAGAGTTATCCCAGCAAAAAAAAGAAGATAAGATAAAAAAGTTTCCAAGTTAAAATATTATATCGGGGAGGGGAAAAAAAGAAGTTTTTGCAACCCGAAGGGAGAAGTTAAAAAAATGGAAGGCTTTTACGAGATCTTTAAAACTTAGTAGCTGATGAGGATTTTTGTTTGAATGAATTTTGCATGGAATAAAGCGGATATAAATCTATTATAACCAGCGGGAAGACACTCGTAGGCCAAAAGAAAAAAATTGAGGGATTTTTTTACATCCCCATGCAGGTGTCTGCTAGGAAATGAAATTCGAAATGAAATTTATTTATAGGTTCGCAAAATTTTTTTAAGTCAATAGGCACTTTACAATGATTGGGAGCAAAAATCGGAGGCTATAGATTTTTTTGCGAAACCCTATTCAAGGCAGATAATTTATAGTTTTCACAAAAATCGACGCTACTTACATAAGACATTTTTTGAGATATTGAGATTATTCCATTAATCCATCTAAGAAATAAAAGATATAACTAAATAAATAAAATACTCAAAAAACAAAAAAATAGTTTTTTTCTTTTTTGAAAAAGAATACATCTCCGCACAGCTGAGCGAACATGTGGGTCAAACATGACAACTGACTCGAAAATAAATGGTAGATGGTACAGGAATAATTGAGGCATGGAAACTGGTGTCTTTTTTTTTTCCTCCGTCGCGTTAGAACAAAGTAGTTGTCAGAAAAAATTCCAGAAAAAAAAATGCACTTTTTTTTAAACCGACAACTAGTTTTCACAGAATTCTTATCAGGTTTTGACCTTGCCGTGCATGAACGGGGAGGTCCCAGCACATGAATTTCTTATACCCACCCTTCCAACAACATTATTTACCGAGGTGCGTGAAATGGGGGAGACCTCAATTTGATAAGTTATATTTAACTAAAAGTTTACAATTTCTTCTGCCACGGCAAGTACATAAATTAATCCCTTAGTTAATAATTAACCAAGAATAAAAAGGGGGAAAATAAAATCTTTTTTTTATAATAGAAAATAAATAACTATTATTAATTAAGATCAAAACGTGCTGATTTTTCATTTTTTTTTTTTTTTTTTTTAACAAAAATGAGGAAAAATCAGGCGATGAAGAGAAAGAGAGAAAAAAATGAAATCTTCTATTCGACATAACGAGATCATAGGTTTTCGAGTCTTGATTTCTCTTGAGGCGATTATTTAAATTTTTCCCAAAGGGAAACCGAAGGAGGAGAAGAAAAAATTTCAAATGACGGTACAAATAACGAAAGCAATGATCTGGTAACAGATATATTATACCAATCAAGAAGCGTTTTAAGAACTCCCAAGTAAAAAAAAAAAAAAAAGAAATTCATCTTTAATCGGTCACGCAGATTTGTTTTTTTAAAAAAGTTTCCAAAACAAAGAAAATTACACAAGAACTTTCTGAAATGGCCAATTTTGAAAGGGGCGGACGACTCCACATGGATCGTACCAAATGAGAGTTCAGCGGTGATTCTAAAAATTATATCACCAGCGAGAGGTAGGTGTAGGAGAACTACACCTATAACTGTTTCACTTATGGGACTTAATGTTTAGCTTATGGACCTAATCGGTAAGGAAAAACTGCTTTCCTGCTCCCTCAAATCACGCCCCTGCTCTCATTATGTGACCTCTGAACCTCCCTTCTGCCTACAACCTGTTCTCCAGTGACTTTTCCTTTTCCTTTTACATTACGAAATGACTTATGCACATCAAACATAATTACAAAAGCCGAAATGTTTGACATAATTTAATAAATCCGGGCGGCACATAATTCGCAAAAGTGAATTTCCTATCCTGTTAAAACATTTACGTATTTGAATCTTGCAGTCATGCACCCGTGATCACGAACTCGAAACCAACGTTTCCAGCTCGGAATACCGAATTAGTTCGATCCGGGGAGAGGGGGAGGGGACGAGAGGAGGAGGGGTAGGAGAAACAATGGGAAAATGCAACAGTCAGGCGGTGAAAATTTGGTCGTTTCCCTTATACACCAGCCCAGCCCTCTCACCCTTCTTTTTCCTTTACAATCGGACCCTGTTAAAACACTATAACCAAAAATCATCGTAAACAAGCGAAAAACATTTTTTAGCAGTTCGATTTTCCCAAATTGGAATAATAAAGCTCGGTGTAAAGAGATAATAAAGTTTGCATGCGGGTGCGGGACGTGTGTGGAGAAAAAGGGATTGGGAAAAAGCATGGAAAAGGAAGGAAGAAGCGATGGAAAAATCGTCAAACGGTTTTACGAGTATGGGTGAAAGGTTTCGGGTTTTCCTCGGCTCAATCATTTTCCCATATATGACGATTTCAATTGAAAACGTCTTTTTCTGCTCCTTTTTTTTTTCTTCTTTTTGAGTCACGGTGAAGTGATGCTGACGTCTCCATTCTCAGCTATCTTTCGACTAGGTTTTGGTGGCGATGTTCCTTTTTTTTTTTTTTTTTTAGCAAATCTTAAAAGTTGGTTATTAGGACAACAAGGGAAATCCGCTATTGATCCGATATAAAAACAAAATTTTTAAAAAACGTGTTAAAAATCGACACGAAAAAGTGAGAAAGTGTCATGGAAATATGAGAATGCGAGTATCTATATTTTTAATATAAGCAGCACGCTTTATTTTCCACTTGGCTGCATGTCGAAATTAAAAAGAAAGACGAAATTTTACGGCAACGCATTCCCGTCTGAAGGTCCCTGGGAAAGATAGTCCTGTGTTAATATTTTTTTAAAATTACTTTGCATGCAGTACATTTCAACTATTTCACGCTGGAATTTTTTTTCCTTTTTTTTTCAGCACTAACCTACCTCTGTATTTCTTTTTTGAGTTCAGCATTCCTTTTTTAAAGGGTAATAGTATATTACATATCAGGTATGGAGGTGGCGTATTGCAGGCCTAAATTATGCTTAGTACATACATATTTTCCAGGCTGTTTTTTACCATACAATTTTATATTACCTTTTTTTTTTTTCTTTTTTTTTTTTTTTAGGCGACACCCTAGCTTTCGGTAATAAAAGGCGGATGAATGCCCCGAAAACCAATTCATACGCCATATATTTTTTACCCAATTTTATTTCAGATGACTTTTCTCTTCTTTATTAAAGGCTTTGGAATAGAAAATCGACTACGTGTCTGAGACGTGAAAATGCGGCTAACTTTAAAGGAAAAAAAACGCTCCCCTCCTTTTCTTTTAACTGTTTGAGCTTTGAGCACAAAAGCTGGAAAAAAGATAAATATTCTGTCTGCATAGTCCTTTAAAACCCGGTTTCAAAAGCACGCATTCAAAAAAAAAAAAAAAAAAAAAAAAGTTATGCCCCGATGAGCAATACAAATTCGTAAAATATATGATTCGATCAATCAATTCATAAAACATGTTCCCGATTCCTTTTATTTTATAAAGGGGGAGGAAAAATAAAATAAAAATCGGGGGGAAAAAAGGGAAAATAAAAATTCATTTCTTAATGGTTTAAAATTGCCTGTTCAAATTTCCGGCAAAAGATTCGGACAAAGAACCCATAAAGAAGGATGGTGGGGGGGGGGGAGGGGGAGGGAAGAAGAGGAAAATTTGCGGGAGGGGGGGGAAAGCTGGAAAAGGATAGTTAGGGGTGTTAGGTTCCACTCGAGAAACGAATGCAAATTAAATGTTAACCATTCCTTCTCTCAAAATGGATTCCAAACAAATTATTCAAAGTGTTATTAAGTTTTAGTGAGGTGGAGAAAACGACAGAGAACACCCGTTATTAATTCCTTTCCTCGTACCGAAAAAGCGACAGCAGCAGGAAAAAGAGAATAAAAAAAATGCCGGGTTGCAATCATATAGTTTTCGCCCGATAAGGCGGATGGGAAGAAAAAAAATAACAAGTGGACGACGAGATGGAGATAAAAAAAATAGGAAGGAGGAGCGGAAAAAAAAAGGAATTATTTTTCGTGTCTTGAATCCCAAACGCTTTTTGGACAATTTTTTTTTCTGTACTTCGTTCAAAACTAGTGTTTTTTTTTTCACATTCTAGGAAAGATATAAATTTTTTTTTTTTTTACATACTGCAGTAATATCAAGGAACAAAGAAAATTTTTAGAAAAGTGTTTGTCTGGTAGAAGCCATTAGTGCCGCAGCGGTAATTGCAGTCTTGAGTGTTTTCGGGAAATTTTACGTTCGAGCGACTAGCAGGGATGTGTTGCTGTCCCTGGGACAGATGACTTTTCCAAAAGACACATCGCGAATTGTTCGCTCAGTTGTAGACACTTGAAAAAGTACCGTCACGTACCTACTTTTCAGGACGCGTAAAGACACAGGATGGGATTGTGGGAAAGAATTCTCAAAAGTGGCCCAAAGTTGGCCTTGAAAGTTATCTTGAAAATCTAATGGTTAATATTTTGGTAAATTGAATGGGTTAGTCATTTTATAAGGCATTAACATTTCGTGCGTGGGACATTAATTGACGCATTTCCATCATGAATATGGTTGGAGATAGTATTTTTAAATGACTTAAAAATCATGTGACCACATGTTTATCCTCTCATGTTGGCGTAAACTTGCGGTCACATCATTTCGAAAAATAGTCAAAACAGGCTATCTCCAATTGTATTTAAGTTAGAGATACATTAGTTGACCTCCAACGCAAGGAATTTGGTTCGACTCACGGTCGTATAGACAGGCCCAGAAACTCCTATCCCTTATACATTAGACATGTACACTATCCCAACTTATACGATTAGACATGTTGCGGCTCTCAAGATCGCAGCGCCACCAGTGGCCCATTTTAGAACTAAAATGTGCGTAGTTAAGCGGGACATAAACGCCATAGGAAGTTTCCGGATATACGACCTGTGGTTCGATTAATCGACTTGTGAAATCTATCTAGCAGAAGGCATAAAATCAGCACGACCAACCGATGATGAGCCTGTATACCTTTTGTAAAGTCGGATTTGAAGTAAGAAGTTGTAGTCCTTTAATGGACTTGGTCTAGTTCTGCACTGAAGTACAGAATTCTAATTACATTTTCCTCTCATCCACTGATATTTTTCATTCGCGTAAAGTCACTTCGTTGAACCGAATATTAATTACAATTCGAATTTTACCAAGGGCAAATCGCGGAAAAAGGAAACAATTTCATATAATGATAAAAGTCAGGAAATTCCTAGAAGCGTCCACGTGGATTTAAAAAAAGCGGACGTAATTTTAATCGTAGTTATTGAATTTCTCGGAATAAGGGACGCTTTGGGGAAAAAAAAGGAAGAGGAAAAGGGAAAACAATAAAATCCCGTCCAATTTAACGTAGGGCACAATCAGTGTCAAATAGGAATTTCGAATGTTGCAGATCGGATGGGAATTCAACAATCCGTCACCCGATTTTGGGTGTAAACAAAAACAAATTTCACAGCTGAGTAGTGAAATCCTCTCCTAAAACAACCGAGCACAGAGAAATGCCATCACGCCATTGTCGTTCTTTACAGTGATTAACACTTATACTTGTAGTTCGAAATATACACAGTTTCCATCCATCCAAACATCCATTCCCTTTTTCCCTTTTCCGTTCCCGTCATAGTCATCATCATCAACAGCATCGTCATCCACTTTTAGCCTTTTCAACGTTTTCAAAATCAGTCTTTATACCCGGAATAACGGTGTTTGGGATTGAAAAAGCGTTTTGCATTATTCTTTTCTTGTAAAACATTTCCACCCCACTTAGAATATTTCCGGATGGAAAGTAACTTTCTCCGCGTGGATTAGAAAAAAAAAAAAAAAAAAAAAGAAAAAGGATTTTTCAAAGTTACGTAACGGGGGATGCAGGGGGGGGGGGATTTGTAGCGGAAATCCAGGAGTACGATTTCTGACTCTCGCTTCAGCTGATTTTCAATCGATTTTTACCTTTGATACAGGATCCCGTATCGGGGTGTATGTACTTGCCGCCCAGATTGGTGCTCTTTCTTTCCGAAGACTTTATGATCGTTAAAAAAAAAATGGCCACGCCTTTAAGTGTCTTTTAGTCTCGGATCCTTTCGGTCACTGATATTGACCGACCAAACATTGAAATTGAACGTTTTTCTCAAAGTAAAATCCAGCATTTTCCTGAAAAAAGAAACTGCATTTTCTTAAAATAAAATCAACATTTTTCTCGATTGGAAATGAAAAGCAATCTGTTTTAGGTGCTGTTGGGTGGACCTGGTCAAGGCAAGGGTCTCTCCGAAGCAAATAGGGAGGAAAGATCCCGAACGCCATCAATATTATTTTCACTCACTGTAAATAAATTTGATCGATTGATTTATTTGAGAAAAAAAAGATATAAAAAAATGGAGGGGGAAATCCTCTCTCTCTCTCTCTTGCTTTGGATACGGTATTAGGATCCGATCGGTTGTGGCCAAGCACTCGGTGATTGATGTATATAAACCATCCAACTTTAATATCGGTTTCCCATTCTTCGGGAAGAAAGGAAAAAAGAAAATTGGAAACAAATTATGCATGTTTCGTTTGATGTAACATCTTTGATTTGAATAACTCATGCGGAAGACTAATACAAAACAAAAGAAAGGCCGCAAAAACTTACTTTCTTTCCCATTTTATTTATTTATTTATTTTTTTTAAATTTCTCCCACCCCGGCTCTCCTCTTGCACTAACCGTTCTCCTTTCCTATCGATTCTTAAATTGCTTTTTTCAAACTTTTTAACTTCATTTCCTTTGAAAAACTCAGTCAGTACCACTCGAAAACTTGAGATGTCTTCTCAATTGAAATTTATTTTATTGAGATGTTTTTTTTTTTCAGTTTTGCACAGTGTCTTGTGACACGAGGCGAGTTTTAAGTTCTTTTTCAAAATAAATCCCGAGATAAAAAAAATTTGAATTGAATTTCCGTGTGGGAAAATTCTTATTAGAATTACGTGAAGTTGACTTTTCCTTCTTTCAAGATGTAAAAATGAATGAAAACATTATTTTTCCGAGGAGAATAAAAAGGAATTCCTGATTGTTGGAAAATGAAAGGAAGAATAACTAAACCGAGCAATTTTCTTTTCTGTGTTTTGTTTACTTTACTTTTCCCTCCCCCCCGTCCCCCCAGCCTCTTTCTCTCTCGCTTCCTCTCTCCTTTTTATTTTTTTTCCCTCGCTTACTTTTTTTTTCTAATTATCTAACTTGAGACGTGGTCTATCTGCGGGAAAGAATTACGATCTTTTTGTTTATTTAAATACGAGTATAATTTCTGAGAACTTTAAATTTTTTTTCCGCGAAAACAAAATACACCGTAAAAGGAATTACAATTATTATTATTATTATCATCATAAACGAAATCACGAGGAGATAACTTTCACCTTTTCAAAATGCAATTTACAAAAAAAAAAAAAAAAAAAAAAAAGCCGTAGGGAAAAAATAAAGCTATCATTTTTCTGGTCGATACAAAAGGATTTATATCAATGTGGCCCCATAACGATGATCATTTTCAAGTTATTACCAAGCGGTAAAAAAAGTAGAGTCTTCTTATCAGTTTTTTTTCAACCTTCTTCCTTTATTGTATGGAAAACCTCGTTTCCTCCAAGTTTTTCCATCGTGTTTTCTTCATCGCCCCCCTTCCCTTCCGCACTCTTTCTGTCTCTCCTTTTTTAAAAACGCATAACAACGCAAAAAAAAAAAAAAAAGGAAAAATATTACAATTTATGCTGTAAACAAATTCAAATTTTCTAAGTTAAGCACTTGCGCCGCCTTTTTACCTTTAAAAATATGATAGCCTCAAACGTTTCCTTTTTATTTTAAATTAAATTGTGCATCCTTTCTTTTCTCTTTTCTAATTTTACATCCTCTTAAAGGAAAATTCCTCCTGAAAAAAACAAAATATTAGAGATAAATTCGTAATACGGAGAAGGTACTTTCGTTTTCAAGAATTTTCGGGAAAAAGAAAGCTGCCTTTTGTTTTTTAAAATTAGTTTCTTTTTTAAGAGTTTCACTCTAACAAAATATGGGTTATGAAAATTTTAAAAAATAAATGGGTTCCTTGGGACATTTAGTGGCGTTTGAAATGTCCTTCAGTTGTAAAATTTCAACTGATGGCATATGACTAGTTGTGAAATTTCAACTATGGAGGGGCTTATGTAGAGTTTGGAGTTGTTGTTGTTGGTCATTCTGTCCAAAGACAGGTTTTGCCACCGGCCGTAAGGCGGGGTTCAAGGAACTGCAATGGTACTTTTGAGGAAGAATTTCCCCAAGAAGGTGGTTTTCCTTTTGCCTTCCTTCTTTGACATACCATTGGATATTTGTACTCCAAATGGAGTACTGGCCATAATTTTAATCTTGCACTTGTAACTAGATTTTCCTTATAATAAGGTAATCCGCCGTACAAAGTGCGTAGAGTTTGGAGTATGCGGTGGATTTGTATATAGGTTCTCAACAACGGGAAAATAGTCCTAGGAATTACTTAAAAACAACTCCACAAAGCATTACCAAAATTACGACCACCGCTGTCACCACTATAATGGTGGCAGCGGTGGTCGTAAATAACAGCTATGTGGTGGACCATCATCACTCCAGTTTTTTCCATCCTCACTCGTGATCTTAAATGTGGCATCACCTTCAAAGTTTAAGAAGTTCCACAGAAGAGGAAAAGCCTCTTAACTCTTAAGAAGTCATAAGCAACATTTCCCATTCGAAAATTAGGGATTATAAACGAAAAGCACCCTGCGGAATTTCCACGGACATTCATCTCAGCCGTATCTTTTTAATATCATGATCCTCTATCACCCACGTCGCATCCGGTAGTGCAAATATCCCCGACGTGGATTTTCTTCCGTTTTCTCTTCGCAGACTCCCATCCTCCTTGAAAATAGAGTGAGCTATCGAGTAAACGTAAATTACAGACCAGCTGGAAAACTTACGCTTATCTTATTTCGTAAGGAAACTAACAGCAACAAATCATCTTTTCTCTTATAATAACCTTACGAAAGTTGAAGAGTTTCAAGTATGGTTAATGAAGGTTGGTGCGAGTCAAGTGGAAATTATAGGGCATTAGTTACCATGGCGATGCCTGGAACCCGCTCAACAATTCAACTCCACTATATAAGTTATCAAATCAACACGCCATTTTTACATATCCTCGTCGTCATCATCATTAATATCAACATCGTGTCTTGTGATTTTTTTTTTCCTTTTTAAGAAAAGGGTCCGGAATCAATTAAGTTTTTGTGTGAAAAATTTTTGCGGCCGTGGGGGAAGAAGAAAATATATAAGGAGACGCTCATTATGCTTTTGAGTGTGTACGTCGATTCAACGCCCGACAATGAGAAGGAACGGCATAAGGCAAGGCTTTTGACGCGTTAATGATGTAGCACCTTTGGCGTTAACGAGATAAGGGTGAAGGAAAAGAGGGGGGAGTCAAGTACATGATCGCTCACTTTCACCGCCCTTTTTGATAGGTTGATGACGAAATCTCAAGGGAGTTTTTTCTGGCAAACTAAATCTTGTCAAATAAATCAAAAGAGGAAAACGGAAGGGAAGAAAAATAAATAAATAATAAAAAAAGAAAGTATTTTTAAGATTTTTTTCTTTTAATTGGGAAAAATATTCCCTGGAATATTTTTTAAGTTAAAACCATAACAATTTAATTTTCTTCTGTAAAAAAAAGGGGATCCCTCCATCGGTTTACATGAATTCTTTAATATGGGAAATGGGTCACCCTTTTTTTTTATTATTCGTTAAATTTCAAAGCTTAATCGACGTGTACAGCGAGTGAATAATTACCGTGGGGGACATAATTGAATCAACGTCACTCGAGAAGTTGGAAAAAAAAGATGGGGAAAAAAAATTTAGATTAAATAACTGAACTCATATTTTTGAGCAAAGCTTGTGCATGCGCGGAATTATTAGAAAAATTATTTGCTTTCTTTTCTTAAAATTTTTTGATCCAACATTTTTGATTCAAAGAAAGCACAATAATACTATTATATTTTCCCAAAAAAATTTACAAAATTTTTTTAAGAGGCAATTCTCGCAATAAAAGAAACAAATAAACAAAATTAAGAAATAAGATAAACAGAATGAATCACGGAAAGAGGGAGGAAAAACAAAGTCTTTACAAATCATTTGACTAGAGGAGGCTTATGAAAGTAGTTGTTTGCCTCATAATTTAGGCTCCTTAGTGTCCATCCGAGTCTGAGCCAGATTGTATAATGCAACTGATCTAATGAGAGGAGGGTTCTTATACTCATTCCTCTTACATATAGCGCATGCCTTGCTATAAGTCTCTAGTCCGTATTTTCGGATCTTAATTTGAAACCCCAACAGAATCGTCTACCCGCCCCCCTATCAAGTCAGAAATAAATTTTACGCTGTCCACCTCGTCACATATCGAGTTGACCGTGCTGGAATAGGGCCGCAATAAAATCATAGGCTTTATCAAGAACAATAATTGTCGCAAAAAGGAAAGTTAAATTCTTTCGATCTTGTCCTTAGCGTTATCTTAGCAAGGGGACCATGTCAAGAATCCGTGTTCGAGGTTACTCCTCCACCAGGGCGTTGAATACTATCTTAAGAGGGGCTATATCCCGGAAATTTTTCCCTACTGGCGAGGCCCATTTGTTTTTTAAATTTTTTATGAAACAGCCGAATTAATTAGTCATGGACTTTAATTACATCAATTGCGGGAAAAGAGGGTTATGGACTAAAAAGGTTTAAATAAATGATTTTAACGTGTTTTCGGTTAATAGGATTTTAAAAACTAAAGTGGGAGCAGAATTGATTTTGTATGTATTTTTTTTTCTACTTTATTTAGCGTCAAAACTTCTGAAACAGGATTCGGTTTTTTAAATTCGGGTCAATTTAAGTGTTACTGAAGCTTGCGTAATAGGGCGAATGGGCCAGAGAGTAAAAATTCGTCGAAAATAGCCTACATTGTGCCAGCATAATTTAATTATGCTGGCACAAAGTGTCCTATTTGCGACTTCCTAGCCAAATGTTGATTTTTTGCTCTCACTGTAAGCCAAAACTATCATTTGAAAATCTCCTTTCCTTTATTACGTAAGATTTCAGCCTCTCGAATCGCTTACGTATATATGTACAGTATAAGCCCCTGAACTCCCCCTACCGCCCCAGCTTTCCTTGCCAGGAGAAGTAAGAATACACAAGACCTTTTCCTGAGCCCATCGTGCTTACATAACATCCCAGCGATTCGGTGTGCTTCGGTTCCATGAAAAACCTTGGTTTTCCCGGTTCGGCTTTTCAGCACTGGGGAAAATATATTTTTCATTTATTTCTCACCCTCCCTCCAAACTCTTTTTACCTGGGTACGAATTTTCGGTAAGAAATATCCGACCATTTTGGTCAATGGTTGTAAATTAAAATTAAAACAAACTGAAAAGAGAAGTCATTCTCTCGGATTCGACAAGAAGCCGGGGTTTCTCCTCACTTTCTTCGTTTACAGTAACAATATTTACCTTTAATTATTAAATGAGAAAGCCTTTTCCACGGTTCCTGGTGGCGGCGAGTTAGCCATCCCTTACGCCAATCACTTCCCTCTTTTATTATTCGTTCACGTGCTTTTTTCTCATACGACCTTTTTGTTCTAATTCACGAGGGGAAAAAAATCATTTTCACGATGAAATTTTATTATTTCGTTAAACTTCGGTTGTATTTTTCTTTTCTTTTCTTTTCTTTTTTTTAAATCGATAAAACAAAAAGGGCATGATCGAGTAAAACGAGCACAGAAATACAAGAATATAAATTTTCAGAGAAATTTAATATTACGAAAAAAAGGGAAATTGATATTTAAATCTTGGCTTCAATTTCAAGGAGAAGAATTTCGTATCCTGGAAATGATTTTTATTTAAATTGCGACTTTGTTCCTTTTTTTCCTGTTCGTTTTGATTATGGATGTTGCGTTGTGTAGGTTACAGGCGGTTCACGAAGTCAGCCAATTCAACATTTCCTAGTCATTTATGAAACACTTTAGGCAAAGGAGTTACTGAAATTCTAGAAATGATTTAGTTGATCAATTCTAGAAGAAACTGGAAATACTGTAGTAAATCTCAGAACTGACTAGAAAATCGCTACATGACTTCAGAAGATTTTAAACAATTTTATTCCATTTTAGGTAGTATCGTGCTACTTTGAGCACCAATTTAGGCAGTTTTAAGCGGCTTTAAACGTCTTGAGACCGCTTTAACGGAGAACTGGGAAATAGGAAAAAAGGCAATGTTTGGCAAAATACGTTAGGCAATGATTCAGTAAATGATTAGGAAATCGTTAGGCAATCTTGATTATTTTAAAAATGCTCCAGGCAAAAATTGAAGCGATTGCCTATTTGTTAGGCAGTTCTAGGCAATCCTAACTATATTTTTACGAACGGCAATAAAGCGATTAAGATTCTAGACATGACTTATAATTCTTTAAGCATACCTTTCTTAAAGTTCCTTGAAAAATTGCGAATTTAATGAACAAACGCTCTTTTGGACAAGTCCAGAAACGATTAAAATTGATTTTTTTTCAAGCGCAGTAAATGACAAACAAATCCCCGAGTTTTTCAATCTTTCCTACAATTTTCCTGTCTTCGGGCAATTCCGCTACCCTACATAAGTTTCTTTTTTTCTTTGTCAATGTCCTTTTTTTTTTCTGTGAAACTCATGTGCTTGATATATTTTTTCTTTTTTTTCGCGGAATTTTTAATCCGGATCGAATAAATATTTACATGGAGATGCTCCGTTTAATATTTAAACGATATATAAAACAAAAGGATTTTTTTTATTGCTTCCGATTAACTAAATAGTATATATCGTTACTAGAGAGTTATGGGTAAAATAACACCGAGACGAATTTGCCGCTCGAGCGAAGCGAGAGCGGCAATCGTCGAGGTGTTTTTTTACCCATAATTCTATATTGACGATAGATACTTTTCTTTATAAGTGGTACACCTGCAGAGGAATTTTTTGTAAACAAAAACAAATAAAATGAGAATTTAATGCAAAGTGTACCAACATTAATTCTTAGGTTGGCATACTTGCTTTGCATCAAAAACAGTTGGTGGTGACGTCAGAGGCATGTTATTTGTGAAATAACTCTCTAGGGCAGGATATTTTGGTGTTATTTAGGTCTGTTATAAACGAAATATCCCCGAGACAGACGACACTGTTACAACAAGACTAACATTCACGTATAAAGAAAAATTTCAAACCTTTCCTTCTCTAATTTCCAATTGTCAGAAACGTTTTTTTTTTTTCAGATTATTAATGATTTGATTTCCATACATTTTGATACGAGTTCGATTTAATGTTATTTCAGTCATTCATTTTATTCCTTTTTTATTCGATACCTTTTCATTATGTCGTATATATTCTTTACAACTTCCTTCATGTTTATTACTTTGGCAAATTTTCGTGACTTTCGATCGCGTTGTCCGTTTCCAATTTTCCTTGTATTTTTTTGTAGAGCGGAATATAAGAATTTTTCTTTTTTCTTTTTTTTTGCCGGAAAAAATTTTAATTTGATCCGAAAGCATATTTGAAGAAGAAAAGGTATTGCGTAGCAATAATCAATTTCTAAGAATTTTTCTTCGCTGAGGAAATTTCGGAATAAAACAATGTAATAATAAAACTGTTTGGAAAATTCTTGCCGGAGAAAAAAAAAAAACCTTTTATTTTTTTTCTAACTTTGTATTGTGCAAAAATTTCATGGAGTTCGAATAAATTATCAAATGAGCAATTGGGAGGGAAGAGGTCTCAAAACGGCCCTACAATCGGTTACTGTAAGGGCAACGTACGTTTTTTAGAAGAGGTACGAATTGGGGAAAGTACATTCAAATATTTTGCTTGTAAACAAAAATATTTTGTTATGAATTCGCATTTTACAGCCGTCTAAGCCAAATCTATTTCATAACTTTTCTAAAAGACGTATCCCATTGTTAACAATGATGGATTCAGGAGGAGAAGGACGAATTGAGATTGTCAGCTTATGATGGCAGTTGAACAACTGATAGGACAGGGTTCTTTGATGTTAGTTGATTAACTGACAATGCCAGTTGGGTTCTTGACAGGACAGTGGTAGTAGCATCAGTTGCAAAAGCATTGGTGTCAATTGGCACTGTCGGTTAATGGACGAACAATAAGAAACACGCTGATGATTGTGGTAGCTGTGCACATCTGACTCACAGTTCTGGCAATTGCCGCAATAGTTGTGCAATTGACGATGCTAGCTATGCTACCGACACTGCTTGTAGCACGACTGAAACTGCTATTTGCATTTTGTCAGTGCTACTTTTACAGTTAATATTTAGGCTACAATGTTCCTGGCCTTTGCCTGCACTTTAGTTTCGGAGCATGCAAAGTGCAACAATGCAACCCGCATTGTGTTAGAAAAGATAAATAGGAGACCTCATTGACTTCTCTTTCCAAAAAGAAGAGCGGACAACAAGAACAATTAGGGTTTGCAAACCGGGAGTCCCGGTCCCGGTAATCCCGGATATCCGGAACATTTTTTCAATCCCGGAAAAACCGGGATTAAAACTCCGGGATCCCGGACATACCGGGATCATATATATATCTCAAAAAATCCTAAATTTTCCACAGATTTATATTTTTTGAGCTTTTTTGGATTATTTTTTTATTTTTGGCAGATTTGTTCTAAACCTTGGTCATAAATTTAGGAAGTTTTTATCGTTTAAAATTGAAACTAGCCTGAATTTATTTCAGGCTAGTGAAAACTAGCTCAGGATGGGCAAATGGGGTTAAGGTACTCAGGTGGTTCAATTAATTCCCTGAACGATTTCATGAGCAGTATACCTGGTCTAAAAAATAAACTTATTAGATAGAAATTATTATCAAAGTTTTGAAGAGTTATCGAAGAGTTCTGATAGAATATTATTTTTCTGAATCAATATTATTTTTCGTAAGACTGAAACTTTTCCTTAATTTTTTTGTCCGAAAACCAATTAATTTTCTTCGAAATTAATCGAATATTCTATTTTTGGATATTCGATATTGACTGATAATTGAAATGTCTTTACACAATTTAAATTCAATAGGAATTAATAGAATCTAAAAAGTAAACAAAAATATGATGTTTTGCAAAGATGTTAAGGATCAGGCTTTAGGAGTCAGGTTTAGCCTCCTGAAACCTATATGAGGGAACCAAATATTAAAATTTCTAATTTAAATTTTTGTCTAGAATACGATTATTTTAGTGTCAGAAGGGGAAAAATTGTCTTAAGGATGAAATCTGCAGGTTCTTAGTTTTTCTGCGATTTTCAACATGGAAAAAACGTACTTTCTCCAAAAATCAATCCAATCCCGCCAATACACGGGATCCGTACGGGATTGAGTTTTTAAATCCCGGAATCCCGGAAAACCCAATCCCGGTGCCGGGATTGCAAACCCTAAGAACAATACACAAAGAGGAAAGGATTCCTCGTTGGAAGTATGAGATCCCCTTTACTCATTAATAAAACACTTGAAAAAACTTACAAGTCAACAAAGAACATAGTCCGACTAATTATAACTTTCCGTTTAATCGATCCTAAATCTGGATTCAAACATCTTCACCCTTAACAGCTCCCAAGCTCTGTTCTCTTACCATAGATGTTGTAGGTCAGAAATGAAATAAGCCCGGAAAAAATTCGTCATAACCTCTATTCGAACTCCAAATGCTCCCGACTATGAGTCCTTTAGTAAGCTTCTAGCATATTCACTGGCCACAATGTTAAAATATTTTCATGTATTTATACCAACATTCGGCTGATATTTTTGTACTTTATGGTCTACTTTTACCTTTTACGTACAATGTAATTGTTTCCTCTGCGAAAAAGCAACAGACGACTCGCTAATTAAAACAAAAAACAATGGAAACCTCGGATCAAGATATTTTAATTAATAATCTCTCGAGAAAAATCTTTTCAAAGAAAAAAAGTAGATAATTAATAAAACAAACACTTTTTTTCCCGCCTAACACAAGACTGGATATTTCTAACTTTTAAAAAGAGGAAGGAAAAAAATGTAAATCGAATTCAACGTAAGAGCCGCATGCCACATCGGACTTTCTCCCTAGCATTTTTACTCTTCATTTCTTAAAATAGGTGACTTTTGTATCAAATCGGATTATTGATCCTTTGATTCCCCGGCGTTTCCGCTTCATTTCATCTGCCAAATCGCTTTCTTTTTTTTCCTCGTTTCGTACCTTTTTTCCCCCGTCAATCTTCCCGTTGTTCTTTGACTTTTTTAAATGAGGGCTTGTCCGTTTTTTTATTTTTTATTTTTCGAAAATTCTTCCCCGTTACCTTAAAATCAAATTATAATTCTCTTGTACATCGACGGCTCCTTTTTCTTTCTTACTTTTTACCCTTCTTTATTTTTCCCGTCACATTTACGCCGAATTCACCGCCTAAAGGTTTCAGTTTCTCTCCTTCATTCGAATGGAATATTTACTTAGAGTGTGCTTTTCACATAGGGTAAAAGGGAAAATCGATAAGCATTCTGGTTTATACTGCTGAGCAGCGCTTGATTTCTTTTAGGGGAACCCCCTTCTTTATTTTTTTCCCCCGTTGAATCGAATAAATATCGCAAAGACTTGCGAAGTCGCGGAGAGGAAAGGAAAGAAAAAGAAAAAGAAATCCCCGAGAAACGGATTTTTTTCCTTGGAAAAAAGTGGAAAAGTTGGAAGAGGCGAAGCGCGTTTTACTCTCCCCGATTTTTTTTTCTCCTTCGCGGATAAAATAAACTCGCGAACCCTAACTCTTTTTTTTCCCCAACTACATAATAATTTTACTTTCACCACCCCCCCCCCCCTTCCCCCCGAAAAAAAGAAGCATCACAAAAGGTTAGTTTTTTCCCCCGGAAAATGAAGTCGGATCATGCAATTCGACGGGATAGGAGTAAATGAAAAAGGCATAATATTCATCAGCTGAGTTTTAATTATTTAATGGGTTCAATTAATTCATTTTTAATGATTCTTGACGAAAATTCATTTCCTCGTTGAAATTGACGTCGTTATTGAAAGTTTTCGGGAGTGGGGCGAGTGGGTTGGGGGGCAAGCAGGGATTTGGGTGCGGGCGGGATAAAAGAAGGAAACACGAAATACACTCAAGTCTATATCAGGAGCTTTTCATTAAATAACGGGGAGGAACTTTGAAAATTTAAAATGGGACCGAGGAATCTTTTAACGAGGGAAAACATATATTCCTGGAATATTTTCTGCAAAAGGAAATTTTAACGATGTAATGATTCCTCGGTTCGAGGAAAGTGCATACGATTTTGAATGACGAGTTAGACGAGAAATTAAAACTTGGATAGTTAAAGGGTAATCTTGTATAATTACAATTATTGCCCCATTGAAAATGGGAAAATACGTAACGACTTCGCATTCGGTAAAAAGGTTTATCCTTGTTGTAGGTTATAAATCAAAATGCTATAAATTAGGGAAGGGAATAAAATACATGCAATTTTGCTATCTTCGTTAGTTTTGAATTCAAATATCACGTAATTTGAAATAGGAAAATTTTTGCCTTTAAAGAAGTTTTCCTTTTGGGTTGAGGATTTAATGGGGGTGGAATATTAAGGGCTCCACCACTGATTTTTCCATTAGTTCCTTAGTTTTTTTAGACTTAAAAAATATATGCCATAATCCGTTCTGTAGTCACCTACGACTGTGACACTTGTAACCTGACAATCCTCGCTTAAGAGCAGGGGGTGAAATTGGCAAAAATGATCGTTTCCGTTTCTAATGTTTAGCTTATAGGAGCAAAAGAAACGGTTCCGTTCCCGTTTCTGAGCTTACATAAGCTAAACATAGGCGCTCCAAAAACGTTTCTGTCCCCTGCTTTAAGAGAGGTTGGTGTTCTAAAATAAAATCTTAGGTCGAACTCTAGGCCCTAGAAGGGATCCAATTACTGGCAGGGTGCGCATGAGTTGAAATGACGAGATCTGTTGGGTCATTGAGCATTCATTAATTGAATCGTTTATTGCAAAAAGGAGTCTTGTCCACCATTTTTAAAAAAGGAAATAGTTTGTTTTGATTTTTCAGAATGTAAACAAGTATAGGTTATTAAAACAAAACAAACTTTTTCCATTTTCTAAAATGGTGGACAAGACTCCTTTTTGCAATAAACGATTCAATTACTAGTGTGATTAAGTCCCAGAGGCTCAAATGGGCGGGACATGAAGCTCGCACATCACCGTCAAGATATATCCGGCAGGTCCTGGAAGGCGACCTCAGGGAAAACCTCGGATCAGATGGGAAGATAAGCACGGTGCTGTTTAAGGACGAACGGGTTCGACAAACGTGGCTAGATCTAAATCGAGTGGATTCGTGTTCTAAAACATCCCCAGAAGTAAAAAAGCTTGACCCCAAAATCGTACCAGATTCTATACTCAATTGGCGTACCAAAACCTGTAGCACTGGAAAGTAGGTGGTTAAAAAAAAACTTTTTGTTGAAAAGCTTGGAAGGTGAGGCAAAATTGTGTTCTTTACAATGTAAAAAAGCTTAAAAAATTTTTTTAAATTTTTTTTGTCTACGATTAGGGGTGCCTGTAAGAGTAAAAAGGGTCTAAATCGACGAAAAAGTGAGCTGGTCATAAACTTATTTTTTTCTCTCATTTAAGAGGCCAATAATTTTGCTGAAATATTTTTTTCCCATGTTTTCGAACCTGTAGAATCCAAAAATGACAACCGTTTCTTCCACAAAAAATTCTGGGGCCCGTAAATGGAACATCTTTAGGCATTTTTTAATTTTTTTCGGCTTAATTTTTCGCATTTCACTCTGCCCGATCCTTTTACGTGCACCGATTAGGTCGAAAACATGGCAGCTTATGTTTTCGAACCTGTAGGATCCGAAAATCTCAACGACGATTATGGAAAAAATACCTCGGACCTATAAATGGACCATTTTCAAGCATTTTTTCGATTTTTTTGGCCAGATTTCTTCAATTATAGTTACCAGCATCTTCATTGGAGCTACTAATTCTGATTTTCAGATTCTACGGCTTCAGAATCATACGTTAGGATGTCTTTGAACAAAATACTAGCTCCTCTGTAGATGCTGGTAGCTATAATTGAAGAAAACTGGCCAAAAAAATCGAAAAAATGCTTGAAAATAGTCCATTTATAGGTCCGAGGTATTTTTTCCATAATCGCCGTTGTGATTTTCGGATCCTACAGGTTCGAAAACATAAGCTGCCATGTTTTCGACCTAATCGGTGCACGTAAAAGGATCGGGCAGAGTGAAATGCGAAAAATTAAGCCGAAAAAAATTAAAAAATGCCTAAAGATGTTCCATTTACGGGCCCCAGAATTTTTTGTGGAAGAAACGGTTGTCATTTTTGGATTCTACAGGTTCGAAAACATGGGAAAAAAATATTTCAGCAAAATTATTGGCCTCTTAAATGAGAGAAAAAAATAAGTTTATGACCAGCTCACTTTTTCGTCGATTTAGACCCTTTTTACTCTTACAGGCACCCCTAATCGTAGACAAAAAAAATTTAAAAAAATTTTTTAAGCTTTTTTACATTGTAAAGAACACAATTTTGCCTCACCTTCCAAGCTTTTCAACAAAAAGTTTTTTTTTAACCACCTACTTTCCAGTGCTACAGGTTTTGGTACGCCAATTGAGTATAGAATCTGGTACGATTTTGGGGTCAAGCTTTTTTACTTCTGGGGATGTTTTAGAACTCGAATCCACTCGATTTAGATCTAGCCACGTTTGTCGAACCCGTTCGTCCTTAAACAGCACCGTGTAAGGTTGTGGCTGATGCGAGAAGGTGGATGACTGGCGGAATGCCTGCCAAGAGAGGCTTGACTGGAAAAACGTTTATAATGAGGCGATAGGGCTCCAGATTCTGTAAAAGCCGGTTGTGTGTGGTGTGTAAAGTCGGACCCTTAGCCAAGTGATGGGAAAAGGTGCAGAAGGAGCGTTACCCCGCATGGAAATATTTTTGACCCGTGTTGATCTTGGGCAAAACTTTCGATTTCTCAATGTGGCTGAAGATGGCTTTTGAACGTTGTTACTACCACCCCTGAGCGAGCACCATCCAGACGAAAAAAGAGAAATCTTTTCCTTTGATAGGCTATTGAGATTCATCAGTGCCACTATTCTCATTGTCTCCATCTTTTGATTTAAATTTTTATGATCAAAATGGAAATTTCATTAAAAAAATTTTTTTTTTTCTTTTTCACGACCTCGAGGCAATCATTTCGATGCATTATTCGATACACGCAGTCACTGTGCATGACTACACCGGCATTTTCTGTTTTCTGATAAAAGCGCATCCATTAATTAATAAATTAAAAATATGCCATGCGGAAAATTATTTGAAGTTTATAAATAATGCTACGTTACGGGAATATAGTTTACAATCTAATAAAAAAAAAATTCAATCTCTTTGAACCGAGAGGAAAAAAAAAAAAAGTAAGCGATTCATTTTCGCTAAATTTTTTTCCTTTTCTTTTTTCCCTCTCAAATTAGAAGTTGTTATCTTTAAAAAAACGTGAAACTGACGGTTTTTTTTTGCGCGCCTTGTTTACGGTTATTTTCCCTTTAAAATCCGACCTTATACTGTGATCTTTGGGCCGGCTTTATAAATTTTTTTTTCATTGCTCGGCGGCGGCGGAAGTCGCTTTTAAAAATAAAAAAGAAAACTTTATTTAAGTCGTTTTTTATGAAGAAAGCTTATTTTTTTTCTTTTGCGGCCCCTTTGACAAGTACACTGCGCTTTCTTTACAGCTTTCAGGAATTGCAATAAATTAAAATTTCAAATTTAAATTTATTGCTTGTTTTCCACCCCTCCTTTCGGTTGATTTGTTTTATTTTATTTTATTACGGGATCATGTATGACGAAGTGGAAGAAGTTTTTGGACCGGGGAAGAAAGACCATCCGACCGTCCAACTGTGAAGTTTACATCAAGTTAAAGTTTTGAAAAGTTGACAGCGTTTCACAAACACAATTTCTCTATTCAATTGCTACTTGTGGGTTCCACCTTATAAGCGAAGCTTTGTGATACAATTAAGGTTTCCAGTCATCTGCAGGTCTTCGCTTTATCTCAGCCATGCCCCCCCTCCCCCTCCCCATCCCTCCGCAGGAAATCTTGTCGAGCTTTTCCGTTCTTATCATAATCGGGAATTGATATATAATCGTGTTTTCGAAATTAGGGAGGATCTTATCGTCGAAACCGATTTTGTGGGTTTTAAATTTCGAATTTTATGTGCGTGAATCGACGATATTTTTTTTATATATTTATCCAGCGAATATTATATTTCCTTATCTCAGCTCGCAGTTTAATAAAAAATAAGAAAACTTTTTTTTTTTCTTCTTCCTTCGTCGAATTATGAAATACGAAGGGATTATAGCGTATGGAATATTACCTGTCAGTGCTTTTTTTTCTCTTGCTCTAGAAAAAATCGGAATCGACGTGGAAAATTTCAAGCTCTATATCATAAAAATAGTTTTTATTTTTTTATGCTTTACCCCACTTGACTGGCTTTTTTTTATTTGTTATGAGGGGTTTTCTAGTTTTTGTTGACTTTCCTCGATGCATAAGAGTTAGTCAGAGTATTGCTTTATAAAATATAAGAGTCGGAGAAAGAACAAGGAAGATAGACAGAAAAAGAAAGTTCGGTTCATGTTACTCAATGTTGAGTTGGGTCCCTTGACTTCTAAACATTTGAGTTAATGATACTGAAAAGGAGGATGGCCGATAATCCGAATTTTCGACCCAGATTGCTATCTCCGCTTATGGTACAGTAAGCAAAGAAATATTAATATTTATCAAATATTTTTTCAACAAAAACAATCAAAAAATTTTGAAATCTTTGTCAACATTCCTAAAATATTTTTATCGTTTCTTGTTTTAAAAAATATTTGCACATTATTTGCACCCAACTCAACATTGAGTAACAGGAACCAAAGTTTTCTTTCCGGATACCTCAGGACTTATCATACCCTAAAAGTTTTATTTTGAGCGCTTAGTGCACCATCTGAGGCATAAAAATATGGCCGATATACCATATGTTTATTTGGGTACATCAGGAGACTGCGTACTATTCTCGTAGTAGGGTAACCATCAAAATTTCCAAAGTTTTGTACTGATACATTAGGCTGCAGTGATTTTTTTTTCCCCCGCAATATCCAGTTTCGAAGCACTTAGATTTACCTTTTTCAGTTCAAACATAACAGAAAACGTCCCTTCACCAGGTCCCTGACGTAATTATTGTCACCAAGCTTTATAAAATGAAATTTCAAAAACTTATAATTGAATAAACTCTTGGAAAAATTAAAAAGTCCGGATTCCCAGGCTCGCTTCTCAAGATGGTTACAAAAACATTTTTTTTTTTTTTTTTTTTTTTTTTTGTAATTCTTTTATAAACCGTTTTTGATTCCCTTTTAATTTCACTTTTTTGCAGATTTAAAAAAAAAAAATTTCATATACATGTCCAAAAAAATGATAACGAAAACATTTTATTACGAATCGTATTATTTTTTTATTACGACATAAAAAAACTGCACACGAAGGTTTAGTTTTTTTTTAAAGACTCCGGCACGGATTAATTTACTTTACACGATTTAAAGGACATTTTTATTTAATATGTAAATATATGTAATGGAAAATTTATCCAGGTTCACAGTGAGCTTTTCATTGTGATAACAATTTACCGTAAAGCCCCGGGAGTAAGCACGCTTTTATTCTCATGCACGAATGAATTATGCAATTTTTAGGCGGTTGGCTTAGGGACAAATGAGTTCTTTTTTTTTCTCATTCATTTTTAAAGATTCAAGAAGTACAAATGAAAAAAAGAAATCTTTTTTTTTTTTTTTTTTTTTTTTTTCTTAATATTTTTAGCGAAATTTCCTGGAAAAGAAAGATTATGTGTTTCCAACTTATTCCTTTACCTTAGTAAATGGAAAATTTCGTCCCTTGCGTATTCCACCCCAACTTCCGCATTTTTATAATTCGAATAAAAGAGAAAAAGGATGAAAGGAATCCTCGTATTAAGAATCTTGATTGGCTTTCAATAAGAGATTATGCTTAAAAAGCTTTCGGTTTTCGAGAAAAAAAAAAAAAAAAAAAGATTTCTTCCTCTTTTTTGTTATTATGATTTTGTTGCTTTCAAAACCGATAATCGAATTAATTAATTTTAATGACGTTGAATGTCGTGGATATTTGTTGCAAAAAAAAAAAAAAAAAAAAAAAAAAAAAAAACGAAAGCTTTTCAAAAAAAAAAAAAAAAAAAAGTGAAATTATTTAGATCAGATTTTTATCTAATGATAGAGCGCAAAAAAAGGAAATAAAGGGACGATTTTTTTTTTTGTAATCGAAATTATACGCCCAAATCGCTGAATCGTGCTTTCGAAGCACGCTCACTTATTATGAACGTATTCGTATGGCCTTCTCATGTCCCACATTTGGGACATAATACAATCTTTCATGTCTGAATTACGTGTCCGTCGAGATTTACGTGGACGAATGCATGTTTGCTGAAAAAATAAATTAGAGGAGTAATAACCATCTAATTGTGCTAGATTTATTATTTTTTCCACAAAGAAGGTACGGAACGTAAAAATTGCGTCGAAAACTGGTCTAAGCGCAGGTGTTCCCAATTTTTTCTTTCGTCAAGAAAGCGGCCAAAAACAGGCCAAAATCTACGAACTTTTTTTGCTGGAAAGACAACGCTTGGCACAAATTTCTCTGCCACCATGGGAAAGTCAGCAAAAAAAAAAGGTCTAGATCCAATTTTTTTGATTTTTTTAAAGCCCAAACGAGGCCAAAAATAGCCCAAATTCATAATCTTTTTTTTTCCTTGAAGACCCCACTGGACCCAAATGTCACTACTATTACGTGAAAATACGCAAAAAAAAAAAAAAATGGTTGTCAACCATAAAATAAAAAAAATTGGCCAAAAACTCAATTTAATCAGTTTAATTCCTGCCCCCCCCCCATACGCACCTCTCCCCCTCTTTTGTTTTCATGAAAAAAAAAAATACGATAAATTTTCATTATTATCAATTAACAAAAAATAATTTAAAAAATAACAACAAATTGATAATTAACAAAACTCAGCTCGTGACAATGGACAAAGAAAACCTTGTGTGCTAAACTGAAAATCAAAAGAAAAAGATAAAAACGAGAATTCCAAGAAACCCTTTAAATAAAATTTTCCTCGTGTCGCATTTTCCTTTTGTACTCGGGATTCGAAAAAAAAAAGAGCTACCGGGAAAAAGCTGTTAAAAGGCAACAAACGAAACTGTTCGACAAACGCATTTCTATGCTCGGGTATTGCGTCCTCTCCGTCGGACAAATACAGCCAACAAAAAAAAAAAAAAAAAAACCGCACCGCTGATTAAACAACTGTTTGATGTATTCCGCATCGACGTGTTGTAGCTGAAATATTTGATTAACTTAATAAAAAATCATTCTGGGGAGTAAAATATCAAACTGGGAAAAAGCTTTTTTGCGTGAGAAAAAGGGAGAGAGAGAGCTTTTCGGGGTCGCTATTGATAACCAACAAAGCGGAAATGGCAGTTATGAAATGACGCCGCCAGGGGCGCTGCAGTTGTTGTCGACTCTCTGCCTTCAAGGTTGGTAAAAGACGTTCCCACTGCCTTCCTGTTTTCTTACACCGAAATGTTTTGTTTGTTCAGTTTTTAAATGTAAATAACCCATTGGGTATGGCGTCGCAAACTGTTTAAGGCACGTAATTGTTAAAAGGTCAAATTTTGAATTTTTGAATTTATTTTAGGAAAACAAGGAAAATTTTATTAAAAAATGGGCAATGAAGTATTGGAGAGGAGTGCTTTTAATCAAAATTTATTTTTATTAAATATTTCGCGAATATTTCATGGGTTTTTCCTTGTTTTTTTTTTCCGTGATTAATCTACATCTGAAGGTGTAATTGAATGTTTTAAATACTTAGAAAATTAATAAAAAAAACAGGCTCCCACGTGTTCCTTTTTTTTTTTTTTTTTTTTTTTTTCCGTTAAATTAAATTTTTACTTCGTTGTTTTTTTTAATCGAAAAAAACTGACATTTTCAGTCGTTTTAACCTTTCCGGGTGATTAAAACTCGTTCTTTCTCTCGATGATGAACGAAACCAACAAAAACATGAATGACTAGCTGCAATAACTTAGATTAATTTTTCATTTTCAAAAAGGGAAGACCGTTTCTAATTTGTCTCGGCTCTCCCGAAAAAAAAAAGTTTTGGGAGAGTTTTGACGTGACTCGAAAAAAAAACGGCTTTTCCGCTTATAAGGCATCTCTTGTTTTTATTTTTATCGCAAAACAGTTTTCTCAAGTTATCCCGCTGCAAAGGGGCTTCAATTTTTTTTTTTTTTTTTTTTTTTTTTTTTTTTTTTTGTAACAGGAAAAGTTGTTACAGTTTTTAATTTTTCCTTTTTTTTTTCGAAAACGGATCGTTGACTTTTACACCAGAAGGTTGACTGTGGAAAAGCAATTTGATAATCACAGCCGAGACCTTTTATGTTGCACACCTCTCCCGACTTATCAGGGAAAATGATAACTTGGGGTAATAAATCGTGGACTAGTAGGACGCGAGGAGGATAATAAATTTCCCGAGATGAAAAGGCATTTTCGGAAAATGATGATTAAGGTAAAATTTTAAAGTCTGATTTGTAATGTTTTTCCCCTTTTTGTTTCGTTTCAGAAATTTGGTCCATAATTTAAGCTTAGCCGATCTTACAGAAACTCAGAGACTGACATGGTTTTCGCCAGATGACGATATCCAAATGTGTGTTATGAAAGGGAAAGACGAGGTAAGTGAACCAAAATTTTAATTGAAATAACTATACCCGTTCTCAGAAAGGTAAAAGTAAAATTCAGCTGCGACGGTAGAATTTTACCTGGTGAGAAGTCGAAATGAGCAATTACAAGGTAAAATCTAGTTTTAGACCTTGCCTGGGTCTTTTTCAAAACTCTACAAGGCATTGACCTCATTAAAATCAGTTTTAAAAAACTTGTCATTAGAAGGTTACCCTTGGGTTCAGTTTTTAAATCGAATTGAAATACGCTGTGGTGCAAACTTAAGGGAACATTTTTTTTAAAATAATTTTTTAATGCGTCGTCGGATCGGGGTGAAACTTGGTTTATGGGTAGCCCATGGGGTCCACATCATGCACCCCAAAAGGAATTTAAATCGGCCCATTTAAACAGGGAAAATGGGTAGAGGTTTCTATGTTGGTCATGAACACGATCCTACATGCAGGTCAAACAACTCGGGTAACCCTTATATGGACAAAAATGTCCCCCGAGTTTGAAGCAGAAGAACCGTTCCAAAGTTGCTCGATAGATGGCTGGAGCTGTAGTTAGGGAATCACGTGTTCTGGCAGCCATCATACAAAAAAGCGTTTTGAAAGTGTTGATTGGATGGAGGGCATATCCCTAACCACATCTCCAGCCATCTATCGAGCAGAACTATTCTTCTGCTTCAGACTCGGGGGACACTTTTTAAGATAGCAGTCGCCTGACCTGTACGTAAGACCTGTCATGAATTGTATACATTTTGTATACCATTTCATGACCTTGATGATAGGGACCTCTACCGGAAAAGGAATCTTCGTAGAATATGAATCACCATGTTTGATGTTTACAAAATACGAAAAACAAAATGGCGGAAAAGCATTCTGTATTTTTTAAATAAATATATTATTATGAATTCCATTAGTTAGCATATTTATTAATTAATAAGTTATTTATTTATATGATTAAAATAAGTATAATAGATATAAAAGAGCGAGAGGCCTTTTTCGGGAGATTTGAAGGGAAAGTGGTTAGTTTTTAACACTGTTTTTTACTTTAACCTAACCAGATTAGGTTATGTTCTTAATTCAGATTCATTTACATCCATTTTATTGTTTAGGATCCTAAAGATGGTGTAGGGCAGCAGAATGGTTATAGATGATATCATGGCAGTGTAAAACATACGAGTTTTTAAATTGACTAAAAAAAGAATGTGTAGGAGTCGAGGGACAAAGTTTTTATGAGGGAAATCCATACGTAGAGATAGATCCACGATTTACATCTTTTAATTGCTCAGTTTAACTTCTTTTAGCAAAACCGCTATAAATTGGGGCTGCTACACTTCACTTTTACCTCCGAAAGTTCTTGAAAATAATTAATGAAAAATGCACTTTGGCGAGGGAATCTTACCGACATGCTTATACTTGTCGCGTCCGATTGTACAAGAAATGAGGGTTGGGACAACATATATATGTTTTGTTGCTTATATTGAGGGTAATTGTTTTTCTCATTTAAGAAACAAAAGATGTAAAGAATTTTACAAGCATCCCGATTTTTTTGAGAGATAATACTTGAAAACGCCCTCAAGTTAGAATAATCGATTTTTCAATCCGCCCTTGTTTCGTGTGATTCCCAATTTAAGAGTCAGCTGGTTTTGAGGGTTGATGTTGACCTCAGAGCTCATCAGTACATCCCTTCAGCTTTTTATCTCAATTGTTTATCGATTTAAAGAAACGTCTTAATTTTCCTTGTTCTTTTTTTCCTGTTCTACATTTCATCGGTTCGTTCCATTCATTTAAAATCGTCGTTTTATGTAAAAGTCGGGAAATTTTGTCGGAGAGAAAAAAACGTTAACTAAAATTTCCTTTCTCATTTTTTTTTTTCCAATCGAAACAAAAAATTGATTTTTTTAGTTTTTCATTTTTCGATGTTACTTTAAAATAAGGTTCACGAACGAACAATGTACGAGATTGAATCATCCGGTACGGAAGATGAAAAAAAAATTGTTGATGGACGCTTTTTCCACCCCTTTCCGAAAAGGAACCATCCAAAACATACTTTCATCCATCCACCCCCCCCCCTCCCCCCTTCCCCATCCGCCCTTTTGCCCATCGACTTCCTTTTAGCTCAATCGTTTTCTTTAACGAACTGTGAAATCCACTAGCACTTTGTAAGTGCGGTAAATTTATCTTCCAGCCGTGGAACGTTTTCATGGGGTGAAATCAAGTTTTCGAGGATTTTTCCCGACGAGGATCGCTACATTCGGTTTACATCAATAATTTTTTTTTTCTTTTTTGCGAGAGATAGAAAGAGAGAAAGAGAGAAAAAAATATTTTAAGATTACATGATGAAAAAACTTTTTTTCTTTTTTTTTTATACATATATATATATATATATATATGAAAAATTAGAATACAAATACCAATCATCCGCCTATTGATAAAGAAATACGATTCGCATGTATGAAGAAAACGAAAAAAAAGGGAATTCCTAAAGAAGAATGAAAAAAAAACCTGGGGGAAGGGGAAATTTTGTAACGGATAAAGAAAACTCGGTTCAAATATTATCGTATTCTCCTTATGAATGAAAAATATCCTTCGCATATGAATAAAAGCGAAGAATTTTGCTCGAAGGCATCTCATAGGTAGAGGTCAGATTTTACAATATTTATAAGTCGAATGTTAAAAGTTCCTTCTCCCATCGGGGGATTAAATCGGCTTTAAAGCCCGACGGTTAAAGGAGAGAGAAAAAGAAAAAAAAAGCTTTTCGAGTGAATTTTTTTTTTTTTTTTTTTTTTTTTTTGCAAATTAAAAAAAATGTTCAACTTTTTTTTTCTACGAATAAGCTAATTATTCCAAGAAAAAAACGGTCAACTAATTTTTTTTTCTTTTTGTTTCAAACAAACGAAAACTCACTATTAAAATTCTTACGAAAACTTTTATCTTTCCGCCGGCCGCCATTTGCGTCGACGAAATCAATTAAAACTTCCTTTTTCCCATTTACAACAATATTTCTGACTTAATGATAAGAAATAAAGAAATCCCAGATGAAAAACCTCTTTCTTCAAAGAAAGAAGGAAAAGGAGGAGAAAAAAAAACTGGGGCTAAAATATAAAAACACAGAAAAAGACCATCAGACAACAAGGGAAAGACAGTGGTTGAAAATGATTCAAGCTTTCATCTCTAACCCCCTCTCCGAATGATGATGATGATGATGATGATGATGGTAAAAAGTTTTTAGTTTCTGTTTTTATATAATTAAAACTTTCCTCGTGATTGAAAAGTCTCCTCAGAAAAATTTTACAAAAACAGAAAAAAAAGAAAGATTGGATATGGCGCGGAAAAAGGGAAAATAGATGAAGATAGGGAGGGGGGAGGAATTTTCTTTTTTCACCCTCTTCCTCCCTTTACTTTTCTTCTTCCATAACGACGGCAAGCTAACATTAAATGACTTGAATCGATTCAAAAAGTTTTGCGGTCGTTTCCGGGCGTGATCAGCGATTTCCATTATCGCGGTATCCGTTTGAAAAAAAAATCGCTGACGGTACTCGATCGTTTGTTTCGAGAATTTCCTATTTTTTATTTTTTTTAAAACGAGGTCAAAAAAAAGAAAGAATACTGCGGATCAATCGTGACATGGGAATTCCCCAAGGACGAAAAAAAAAAAAAAAAAAAAAAAAAGGAAAATAACCCAGGTCGCTCCGAAAAAACACAACATGGGAAAAAAAATGTATCGCATCCAAAAGGAAACAATATCGAAAAAAAAAAAAAAAATCAATGGATTAATTTAAAATTCCAAACCCATTTCTATTCCCATATGATGGCAGGGAGGGAAAAAAAAAGTTGAAAAGAGAGTGCATTTTTTTTTCCTGCGGGACGTTTACAAAAGTCTTGCCACGAATCGCACTGTGTCACTTTGAATGATTGTCGAGCTTTAGAAAAAAAAGAGAAATCCTCATCGAAGAAGAAGAAAAAGAAAATAAAAATAACTCCGATGAAAGGAAATTTTAAAATATTGCGGGGGATTTGACATGTTGCGCAATTTTAATGAAAATGGCTTTTTATTGATTCTGTAATAAATTCGTTTCGTATGGTTGTGGAAGGCTGGAAAAGGGGACAGAGGGATCTAGCGGCGAAATGGAGAACAAAGAAGGGGAGCGATCTAGCGGAATTTTTTTCAAGAACCTAAACACAATATGTTTTGAGATTGTCGCAGGAAACTGATGTATAGTATGCTCATAACTAAAAATTAAGTATTATTTAAACGTGAAAAGTATTCACGAAATTAAAAAAAAAAAAAAAAAACAAAATCACGTTTTTTGTCACGTGATCACTCCTTAAACGATTTTCTATTAATGTGACGTCATCTGCCTGTATCGAAGCGAGATATCGAGCTCGAAGCGAAACACGTCTCGTTTCTAAACAAGCTTGTGAACATTACGCATCGATGCCGTTCAGAGTTTCAGAAATGAACGCAGGCACTTTTGGGCAGATGACGTCATGTTCCTTCACGTTCCGTTTTGGCGGGCATTCAAATGCAAATTTTTGTTTTTTCTCTTTTTGGGGTTAATTGTTTTTTTTTTTTTTTTCTTGAGTCAAAATTACGCTTTTTGACATATCTCCCTAGCACAATTGAGATGAAGTCATCTCAAAACATGGGACTACTCTATTGGTCAAAATACTGCTGACGTAATATTTCATCGCTTCCTTATGATGAATTCGTAAATCTTACGCATGCGCACTTAAATAAGCTTACATTCATTGTATTATTTCATTGGCGGATTTCATTATTCTTTTAAAAATGCTACAAAGAGCGACCTAAATCGATAAAAAAATTTTCCTACTGGTCCTCTTTTTTCAAACATAAATTACGACTTTAAAAAAAAAAAAATTACAATTCTCGATAAAATCAGTCACAAATCACCTGAAGATGGGAACTTTAAAAAAATAAAAATAAAATAAAGAAATCTCGATTCAATAGGTCGGAAAAAAATCACAAAAATAAAATAAAACATTTGTAACTTTTTCATTCTTTCTTTTTTTTTTTTAATTTTTTGTTTTACCAGGGTTTCGCATTCTTTTTATCCGAACGCAAAAAAAAAAAAAAAAAAAAGCGAAATAAATAAAAGAACGGGCTATATGCTCCTTTGAGACGCCAATTTTTTTTCCCCAGCTCGGGGAAAATGCATCCCGTGGAAAAAAAAATTCGGGAGGGAGCGGAAAAAAAAAGTTGACGTCCCTCGAGGGTGTCTCAGACCGAATCTAGGTCAGGTGCTTTTTTTTTTTTTTTTTTTTTTTTCGCCCGATCACGGGGGAAATCTAAACTTTGGCTCCGGAACTTTGTCCTGCTTGAGCGAAATTAACATGTGCTACGACTCAGCAGATATGAATATCGCGACTGGCAATACATATTCATGAAGTAAATTAAATACCGTTTATGCTCTGCAGTGTCGTTATAAATAATCAATTTGAATTTCTCTCTTCCCCCGCCCGAAAACTTTGCTCGCAGGGTTTGAAGGATGCAAGGCACACACAGACGCCACCAAACCCATCTCGCTTCTGATCCTAACCCCCTTCGGTGTCATTATATGACATCATACGATGCCGATATAGTTTTAAAATGTTCCCTGGAATACTCGGATGGCACACTTTTAAACTTTCCCTTCTGAAAAGCTGAAGTCTTAAAATTACAATGTTTATGCTTAACTTTTAAGCTTATGTTTATGCCTTATTTCCTGTTCGCCTTAAGAAATATGCTGTTTGCAATACTGTACACTTATGTGTTCAGTTTTTCTTGCTTTATGCCATATACCATATGCCTTATGTCTTATGCCTTATGCCTTATGTATTACGTTTAATCTTTTATGTCTCATGCCATAAAAGGCATGTGCCACCTCTGTGCTACATTTTCATTCTTCATGTCGCGTTTTATGATTTGTCTTGTGCCTAATGCCTTACCTTACAACTTATGTCTTATGCCTTATGCCTTATGTTTTGTTTATGTCTTACTATCATGATTTTCTCATGATTTTCTTGACACTTTCTGCCTATTTCATCCGTATTCCTGTAATACGTTATAAGGCATAAGACATTATGTCTTATGCTTTTCGTAATTGTTCTTTCTTTGCCATGTCTCAAATAATAAAGCCTTCCGGGACCTTAATTGGGCCATTCGGATTCTTCATTAAAAAATTAAAATTATTTGTTAAAAAATTTTTTATTTAATAGTAAGAAATTTTGAACTAGGTAATTTTTAAAAATTCTTAAATAGGCTATCTCGGCAATTTTAAAAAATAGTTATACATGTACACAATTTTCGGAAATGCATTGCGGAATTGAGTCTCTCAACTTTTTTGAATATAACCTTAACGCTAGGCATTAGCTTAGGGAACTAATTGCACACACATAAAAATTATGGGGTAAAAGTGGAAAGTGCAAGACATAAGATAGATCGTTAACGTTATTACATCTCTTAGCTTGTTTTCATTTAAAAAATGTAATTCTTTTTGTCGTTTCCGCTTTCGGATCGTCTTAAATTTCGCTCTCACCCCGTCAACCCATTTTTCCTCTTAAAAACAAACCTCGAAAATAACGCACGTTAGTCGTCATAAGTCAGAATAAGCTTTTGCATACTTAGCCGGGGACATTAAAACGGATTCCGACTAATTGCACGAGATGTGACGGTCGCGATCCGCAATTAGCTTTATAACTTGCGTCGCAAAAGCCCGCCCGTCTGCGAGCTTTTCACTTGTCATGAAATTAAGTCGAAAGTTGAAAGCTTTCCGCATTGGGGGGTCGAATTTCATATCTGTCTATCCTTTCCTTCTGCCCCTCGTAAAATGTAGCTTCCAAAAAACAAAAGAAATTTTTTTTTTTTTGCTTTTGAATTATACGATTTTTATAAAATGATTGAAATCTTGGTCATCACCAGGTCATATTGACTGATAAATTTTCACGGGCAAGGGGAAAACAGCATTGTACACTTGTCAGCCAAGTTTTAATTCATTACGATCGTTTTAATGAACTACAAGGGTGGAATATTTGCATAAAAAATACCTAGGGAATTGCATGTTATTTTCGAAACAAAAAATGGACTTTCAATTTAAAATATTTTTAAAAGTTTAAAAAACAGCAAAAATGGGTTTTTATATGGCTTTACGCTTATGCTTCGGTTTATGTTTATGTTTATGATTTATATCGTGTGTATGCCTTATCTTTCTTGTCTTATTTCAACGTACTTCTTATATTTCAGTTATTATGCCTTCAGTTATTTCCAGTTATTATACCTTTTCAAAGCAAAAAATATTTCGCTTTATGCCTTATCTTATGTATTAGTATTTCGTCTTACGTCTTAAATATTAGTTAACGGCTTATACTTTTCTCGATACCTTCTTTGATTTTCTTCTAGTGATGCCGATATTTTATCGATATATCGAAATATCGATATATCGGAAGGAAAAAAATCGATTTTTTTTTCGATATTAAGTTTCACATCGATATGCGATAACGATATTAAAATGCCAATATCGAATATCGGAAATTTCCAGTGAAATTTTCTATAAAACTTCAAAAAAATTTCAAATTTTCGAATTTTATTTGAAAATTTTGACAAATTTTCTATTTTTGACTCTTTAAAAGTCGGAAAAAGCATTTTTTAGCTTTGCTGATTGTAAGAAAAAAATTAGTGCGTGACTAAAAAAAGGGTCTTTTCTGACATAAATATTGAAATATCGATATCGAAATATCGATATGTTTCTCCCCGATATATCGATACGGCGATATTTTATTTTTCGATCTGTATCGATATCGATTTCGATATTTTTTTAAAATATCGGCATCACTATTTTCTTCTATATTCTTGTAGTGCATCATAATATTTGAGTTATCACGGCTAGAACTTTACTACTTATGTCTTATTTGTTATGCCTTATGTCTTATGTCTTCTCTTCCGCCTATCGCACTTCTTATGTCTAACGTCTAACGACTTACAACTTACGACTTGCGTCTTGCATCTTATGTATTATGTATTGTAATTCATGTCTTATATGCCTGTCATTATGTCTTATGCTTTATGCCTTATGTCCTATCCCCTATGCCATAAACGTTAGTCTTATAATATCCTGATATTCTTTCTGCTGCATTGAATTATGCGAACTATCTGTCATTTCATGGATTGTGTGTTCGTCGTAGGTTTAGATAAGAACAAGATTTTCGGCCCCGGGAGATTTTCAAAATGATTTTTAAAAATATATTCGAATGTGATTTTAAACTTCACAAGGAAAAAATCCTCGATTTTTGCACATTTTTTTCCTTTTAAAATTATAATTATTACGATTTTTTTTTTTGTAAAGTAAAAAGATTTTTTTTTTTAGGCGTGACATACTCGTTTCGTTGATTAATATTTTGTCACACAATAAATTTTTCAACATTAACGTATATTTTGCGTGTCGGAAAGATAATAATCCGGAAAAGTAGTACGTAATCATATTTTTTTTTTTTCGTTTTGTTTGCATATGCTCCTGACCCGACGTTGTATCTTCATGACCCGCACGTGCTTTGACTTGAATCTGTAAGCTTTTCGTAAAGGATTTTCGTTTGACGGAAAAAATTTTCGACTCGTTAATTAATATTTTTTTTTTTTAATTTTATAAAGTGACTCCCGAAATTTGATAACGGTTTAAATGTCCACACTTCTTGCGTGAAAAAAAAAAAATTAATGGGGGAGCGATTATTGTTCGCTAAAGCAAACAGAAAATGAATGCGGCTGTACAGTAATGATGTCGACGTATCGGTTAATAAAAATCATTCAACTATGTCCTGATAAAGGGCGCCGTTTTACCAGAGCAATTGATTTGAGTCGATTGCATCGAACCACGAATATTATAATGGAAATGTTAAAAAGGTATGCATGTAAATCGTTTGCGAGGATTTTGTTAGTTTTGTTTCTTTTGGGGTTGTGTTTTGGATGACTTTTGCTGGAAGTGGCTTGAGCATCTCCCCTACGTTTTTCCTAGGTGAATAACTCTGAATACTTAAAAAGAGATTGTTGAAGTATTACCACGATATGATAAAGTTTGGACATTCCTTTGGTGCGTGAAACAGGCTTTCTGTTATGGAGATTAAACATTTTGGTGTCCTTTTTTGCTGACCCGACCCCTTTGGTAGACCCAAACTGCTGACGTAATACTTGAATGACTCCGAAGACGTCGACTAAGTTTCTAAAACATTTATTGTAAGAAGACGGCTTGCACGGTATAGTTCGTATACTTTAAACGTTCTTCTTACATTAAAAAAAAATTTGGATTGTTTTCTACGGAAGCCTTGAACGGACAAATAACTTATAGACAAACTTTTTTTCTAAAGTGTACCACTAGTAACTTGTGCTGCTATTAGTGTCAGTTACACATCTAGCGAGCAATCCCTCAACTAAAAATTGAAATTAGCTGTGTAATTGCTAAACGAAGCTTTCATCTCGAGTTTCCGGAAGTGGCCGTTCTTAAAAACTCACACCGTAAAAAATTTTGTGTTAAAAGTAACATAAACGTATGTCAGAAACGGTCCACATATCTTTTTTGTTGTTTTGTTTATGTTTACCTTTTGGAAAAAAACAACATAAAAAGGTTATGTGGACCATTTCTGACATATTTGTTATTATTTACAAAAAATTTTTTACGGTGCAATTTTCATAACTAACTTAATTTTAAAATTGAAGTAGAGTCTTTCTGATTGATATTAAATTCGGATTCAGGACCCTGGAAATCATCCAGGTTCTTAACCATGTCTAGTGTGCTAGGTGACCTGCATAAGACAATTGCAGTTGTTCGCCATCTAGTGAGTTCGTTAATACCACTTCAGATATCCTGCTTTCCGGTAATATTTAAATCCCCCGCTGTCGCGCTGATATCGCGATAAATAAATCCTTCCGTTTATTTTTTTTGAAAACCAAGGTCGCTTTAAAATTTCTTTATATACCGTATAAAATTTTTTGTTATCAAAGAAATAAAATCGTAAATATTTTACTGAACACGTAAATCAAAATCGGATTCAGAGAAATCGTATAAAATAGATAAAAAAGATCGATATAAGATATCAAACGTTTAAAACCCAGATTTCTTTATACGTTACTTTTTTTTTATAGATTTTCCTAGGCAACGACAGGTTTTTTCAATTTTTTCCCTTATGTCTTTTTTTTTTCTTTATAAAGCTTTTTTTTAAAAAAAAGTTGGATCAGACGTATGTAAAATTACAACGAATTTCAAGTATATATCAAAGTATTCGTTATATATCAAAGTAGCTCGTTCAAATTACTTTTTGAAATTACTGTGAAAAGATAAATCCTCATAATCATCCAAAAATATTTTTTTTTTTTTATCCGGAAGTTTCTCGGAATAGACTCGGCTCGGAATTTTAATTCCCGGAACAAACGAAACGAAACATTCCATCTACAAATCGTTAATTTTTTTTTTTTTTTTCTGACAAAGTTTTTTGAGGTCTGATGAAACGATTTACATGGGAGGACGTATTCATTCCAGATGAGAAATTTTACAATGTCGGAAGGATTTTCCTCTCCAGTGATTTGAATATTGTGCGTTATGTGTACTGTTGAACTAGTTCGATAATCTTTTTCCTCTTGTCCTTTTTTATATATGAAAATATGAAAAAAAAAATTGCGATTAATATATTTTCTGTTTTCTTTTTTTGCAGGAAGATTGTCAAAATTATATAAGGATATTAGTTCGTCCAGGTCCCGGCAGACTGCTGCTGTGCGGCACTAATGCCTTCAAACCCTTTTGCAGGGAATATTCCATTCAAGTAAGTTTTAAAAATAACTAATAGGCTTAAATCATTAGTAATTATACGGGCAAAAAGTAGAGGGGATTTTCAGTTGAAAAGGTCATCAGGTTTTTATATTGACGAAATTAATTTTTTACGTTTGAAAAAAATTAACTTGCGGAGAACTGAGAAAAAGGGATAAATGCAAAGTGATGTACAGTAGTGTGCGTCAGAAAATGGCTCACTCGGATTTTTGCTCCGAGGTCAAAGAGGCTTATGCAAAACACCCGATTTTTGACCGCATCTCAGCGCTGACACTTTTCAATGAAACTGAACCCCCCCTCACCATTTTTAATTACATAAGATTCGATCGTAAATCCCCCCTCAAATTCGATTATTTTGCTCTTACGAAGGTAATACTAAAAAATTTGTCAACCTCCTCACCCTTTTTTTTTTTCAAAAATGACATTTCGAAAATTCCCTTCGTACTTGAAAAAAGTAAAACTTAAAAAATAATGGGACCTAAACCGCTTTCTTAACTTTAAGGGGGAAAAAAATTAAAAGAAAATTGCCTTATTCAGCTGAAACTTACGAAAAATAAAGGGAGAAAAAAATTGCCCCATAATAACAATATTCCTCCGAAGAAAGAAAAAAAAACACAGGCTTGTCACATTTTTTTTCTTTTTACCTCTTCTCCAAAGCTCATATTTGTGCATGAAATAATAACAGTCGGAAACCGGGTAGGAAAGAAAACTTTAAAAAATTTATCCCCAACTAGGGACGGGGCAAACGTCATTTTTCCGTGTGGTACTATACTCCGGCGTGGGATTTAAACGGTTAATCCATGATACAGTGGCTCTCCAGTGGCACCTGCCCTCAAAACTTCATTTAACTCAACTTTTTTCTTTTCCCCATGAATCTTCCGCCTGACCTAGAAAAAAAAAAGAGTAAATTGATGATATCTGTCGGGGAAAAAACGTCATCGGGCGTCCAAGCGTCTTTTTTTTTTTTTTTTTTTTTAATACTTCCTTTTTGCGAAATCCTATACAATTCGCCGCTTTTGTTTTTAGATTTCGGTTTTTTTTTATTCGACCTCCCGTTTTTCCTTTGATTTCTATATCCCCGGGAACAAAAGGATTATTAAAAGCCTTTTCAATGTATCGGTTAAGGGAAATAATGGAGAGGAACAAAAGTGAGCCATTCTATCATTATTTTCATAGTATCAGAAAGGATAATAATCGGATTTTACCACCAATTAGATTCCTATTGTAACGGGGCGGAATTGATCTAGATTTCGAGTGTATCGGACGTAATCGCTTTCCCCGTCATAAGATTGATCAAGCGTTTATTTCTCCGCAAAATTCATTGTCTTAAATCGTTTTCGTCAAAAGGAAAGCGGAAAAGAAATGTGGAGAAATAAAATTCCATTTGGCAAAAAAAGAAGATATAAATGTGTCGGCCCCATCAGGCCATTGACATAATGTAAACCACTACGTTTGTCATGTTTATGAGTCGAGTTGATTGATGAACCGCCATTTCGCCATTTCGTAGAGAGAGAGAAAAAAAAAAAAAAAAAAAAAAAGAATATATTTTTATATATATTTTTTATTTTATTTTCGCACATATCGTCCACAAGTTTTCTATTCGCTTTCGAATATTTTTCACATGTCGTTATCGATAACGCACGATCCTGTCAGTGACTAATCGAACGGCTTTTGTCTTTTCATGAATTTCACCCCCCAAAAAAAAGGAAACTTTCAGTTTTTATTCGAAAGCTTGTCGTATTTTTCTGATATTGTCTTTTATATTGCCAAACAAATGCGTTGGGTCAATCAAATGGTCCAGAACAATAATTTAGTTCAAATGATTTTTTTGACGCGACCGTGAAAACACTTTTTATATTTTTTTTTTTTTTAATTTTGCTCAATCTTAAAGCGAAAGATTAATCTCGTTAATTTGAAAACGAGTGTGATGGCTCTTTAATCTTTTCCCTTAAGACTTTAATAATTATTAATGAGATCTCACGGAGTGCGCGGCTGAAGTTTTTTTTTTTTTTTTTAATTACCTTTAGGAAAACGAAGATAAAATCTGAAACCCCTGCGAAACGAGGTTTAGATTAACATGTATTATATTTTTTTTCGAAAAATGACACGTTAGCATAATCGTCATTTTTAAGGCGTTTTTAGTTTTTTCCCCGGAAAACTGCTTAAGATAAAAGCAAAAAAGCTTGAAACGCCTGCAAAACGACGTTTAGATTAACATGTACATTTTATTTTTGTATAATAACACGGTTGTATAAACGTCGTTTTTAAGGCGTTTTTTAAAAAAATCGTGTGCAAGAAACGTATGCATTTTTTAAAACAAAAATGGCAATACGTTTGTATAAACGTTATTTTTAAGTCGTGCTTTAATCCTTTCCCTTTTCCCCGATCGAAATTATTTCGATATTTCGTTTTATCTTTCAAGTATTTCGAAATGTAAATAGAATTAACATTCCGCAATCTAACCGGCAATTATTTAACGGGAACGATTCCTTTGTTCTTTAAGGAAAGGAAAAAACGAAACCGGAGAAAAAAGAAAGGAACGAGAATTTCCCGCTCCAGTTGAAACATTAGGAAACCGGTGCCCGACATTTATCATTCGACATGATTTCCCGTTCAGACAAAATGCAAAGAAAGGGAAAATTACAATTTAAAAAAAAAAAAGAAATCGTTTATTAAAAAAAAAATACAAAAATGGATTTAATTAATTAGGATTATAAAAATATCGGCTAATTTTTTAATTTTTTTAATTCCTACTTTTTTATATATGTATTTTTTTTTTAATTAAGAGACTCATTAAAAATAATTAGCGGATGTGGGAAAGATTTTTTGGGGAGTGGAGGCAGGATTTTTTTTCCCCCAATTAACAAACCATTAGAAATCAACAAAATCCCGTTTATTTTTTCCGATAAAAACATTAGAAATCGAATAACCGGAAGTAGCCAAACCCTTTTTCCAACCAAACCTCGCAGTTAATCTTCCGATCCCGTCGAGCGGAAAGCCGTAACACTTCTTCCCTGAAAAAAAAAAAAAAGTAAAAATAATATGAAAAGAGAAGAAAAAAATGACCGGGAAAATTTTTATTTCCCGTATAACCCTAATTAATTTTTTTTTTTTTTTTTTTTTTTTAGCAACAGCTCCACATATTAGTAGCGATATTAAATTTAGCACCAGGTTTTTCGGTCCAGAGTTATATATCTTCGACCTCGCTATGCGTCATTTCAAGCGCAAAAGAAAGAGAAAAAAAAAGGAATAATTTTTTTTTTTTTTTCAATTTCGGTTATGGAAAGTTACTTTTTACAGTTTCATTTCATCGTCGCGCTGATAATAAACCCTGAGAAACAAATATATTTCGGCTCTCTCGCGTTTAATCTTTCTATTTTTTTTTTCGTCGTAATTTTCTTTAGGAAATGAAAAGGAAAAAAAAATTTAACGACGGAGGTAATAAAAATCGGGTATATTTTTGCACACCCTTAAATTTCGAAGTGGAGCAGGGGAGTAAAAGGGAAAAAATGATAACGATGATACGGTAATGAACAAATAAACTGTAATATTATCTAATAAATCGAGTTACCAAGTTTTAAAATTTATTACCGACAAACTTTTAATGAAGGACGCCTGTGAAGAAAAATCCCTTATACACAACTGTGAGAAGACTTTTTTTTTTTTTTTTTTTTTTCTTTTTTTAATTTTTAACATAACGGCTTTGACATTTAATTTTTTTGTAGGTAATTAAATTCCTTCAAAGTCGTACATACGACATAGGCTCTTCTGAAAAAAAATCTCAAAATACACAGTAATTTGTTTTTATTAAAAAAAGGAATTCTGTCAATGTAAAAATTTTCCTCATTCCCATGCTTCGTGAGTTTATTAAAAATTCGGAGAAAATAAATTAGGAAGTAAGGAGTGTTTATTAAGAAAATAATAAAAAATTTGACGGGTAATGTAAAAAAAAAAAAAAAAAAAGGATGATGTAAGATTATTTTATAGAGTTGTTTAAGTATGACCGGCGGAAATACTCACCGCTACATCAAAGAAAACATTTTACCTGATAATGGAAATTCATTATTCAGTTTACGAAAAAGTCTGGGAGATTATTCTTGAGCCGTACAGCTAAGTCTTCAATATCATATTGTCGAGGAGGGAGCAATGCTGGGCTGTTATACATTGCTTATGGTGTTTATTAGTATATAGGGATGACTCTTTAATTATTGGTGACGTTTAATGCTCCGTAGCGCATGGTCACCACACCTGCGGAAAGACCAGCACTGATACCTGATATTTGATGTCTGGCAGACTGATAGGCTGGAGTCACCTTTTTCCTAAGGCACCTGCACCACCGATAAGTCATAATTCAAAGCCTTGACATTAAACAAGTTACATTAATAATAACCATGAGTTTTGCCTATAATACAATGCCAGTCATACGTTGCTAAACTCTGTCTTTGCTGCTTGCTATCCTCTCCAACCTTAGACCAGTGTAGATGACGCTGCTTTTTACCACCAGTTCATAGTTCTAAATCTTCTTATTGTGTCGTACCTGTGTCGAGGCGTAGGCATCTATCGACGAGAGTCTTAAAATCTCTATCCATCGGGAACAATTCTGAAGAGATTCTCGACAGGTTTAAACCTGTCTAAGCTCCTAAATTAAGCAACCAGGATTGGTTCTTCCGGCCTATTCTGTTTTTTCCTTCGATATGCTCCTGAATCATTGTCTCATCTAGGAAGACCTCAAATTACGTCCAGTCAAATGTACTTAAACAAAAATAAAGCACTAAATAGCTCGTTTTTTTTTCTATAAGATTTGATTAAATCTGTTGCTGAGCATAAAGTCTCTTCAAATCATTGCTTGCTGACGTTTCTCAATTTTCCTCCTCTTTCACCCATTGAACCCACACTACTTTCTTTATATTGTCATCTTTCATTACTGATCGGAATCGACCCATATCCGTTTCCTCGTTGGACCTTTCTATAATTTTAAAAAGTTCTGTTCTGTATCTTGTTTCATCCGAGTTGTATTAAGATATCCTCCTCCGCCTCTTTCTCCGAAATTATTTATAATTCTCCGTTTGATTTCGATGTCTTTGCATTTCCCTCCCCTTTCTCTCATTTTCAGTGTTATTTGCATACCGATTTCCGTTTTCCATCTAATCCCTTTTAATTGCAAAATTTCTCCTTTTAAAGTCGAAGGCTGAATCAATAAGATTTTTAAAGGGATTTCTCGGGAATAGAGAAGACTTAGCTCTCTCGGTCAGAAAACACAATGAAGGAAAAGGTATTAAAGACAAATCAGGATGATCCTTATAAGATGGGCGGAGATAAACCGTATCCTCATACAATACCAAAAAGGGGGTGATGTATAAACCGCCGTTGGGACTACCGAAGATTCCTCGAATAGCGTAATTAAATATAACGATTTTTCGAGTCGTATAAAATTAACGTTTATAGTCGCTTTTCTTGGGTAAGTGAAAAGTGTAATAAGAGAAGGCTTTTCGATGTGACCCCTTCTCCATTAATTACAACGGAATAGATCGGATTACAAGGGAAACATGTTTAGCTTATTTTAGTTTTGATGCGAAGATGTTTCGACTCAGTTGTTATTTTTTTTTTTTTTTTTTTTTTTTTTTTTTTTAAGGGGGAAAAAATTAGATGCTATTTTCAAAAATTATCCTTCAAAAGAAGGAATTATTCAGAAGAATGCGTATCCACCCAACCTGGAAATAGGAGAATTTATATAAAATTTTACAATCCGGGAAAAAAAGAAAGCTTAAAAAAAAACAATCAAGTCCGACATCGCCAACGGAATATATGACGAGAAAGGAATAAAAAGGTGCAGGGAGAATAGGGAATGAAAAAGAAGAAGATAGGAAGTGACATAAAGTTGATGGGTGAAAAGTAAAAAAAAAAAGAAGTTTTTTTTTTTTCCTTCAGTGAAAATTTCAAACATTCAGACATAACATAACAACGTAGTGTCAACTACACGTGGACTTCAATGTTTCATTCTTCATTATCCTTTTAAGCATTTTCATACTTCTTGAAAACTACTATCAAGGCAAAAAGCATTTTTTTCCGTCTTCAAAGAAAAAAAAAAGAAGAAAGCTTTACGTCCCGTCCAGACGTTTTTCTAACTGCTTTGGCGAAAAATTCCTTAATAAGCATATGGATATCCTTCCCTTCTCCCACCACCTTCCTCCGGAAAAAGATATTTTGTGACTTGAAATTTTCATATCTTGACTGTCCCGTGTATATATTGTTATTTTCAATCTAGAAAACTAGTCAGCGTCAATATCCCCGAGCAATAACATTTTGAGCGCCTGGGCGGTGACGAGGTAAGACGTGTTTCGAATTGAAAACGAGTCACGCTGCGTAACGCAACTTGTCTACAACAGTTGTAAAGTAATATGCCAAGTTATTGAAACTACATTGAAACTTAATTTTATACAGTAATTTGACGGCGAAACATCTATTTCCTCGTATGTATTTCTCGGAGGTGTTTTCTCTCGTGATTTCGAATTTGATTTCGGTTATTTCCGTAAGAGTTTTCAAAAAAAAAATAAAAAAAAAAAAGGAAAATCAGAGGAACGGGGAAGTGCCTTGCGGTATGCCGATCCCGGCGAAGGACGCCAAATGGATGTGCAGGCAAATGCAAAATTTCGTAAAATAAGGGCCACCCTAATAAGGAGTAGCAGAAAAATCTTTTAGGCCATAATAACCGGGGTGCATCAAGAAAGAAAGTAATCACATTAATTAAAGAATAATTACTCTCTGAGAGCACTCTTGATTGTTATCAATCTTAATTTTTCTCCCCTATATTTTCAGCTAAGAATTTTTATTCTTATCTTTTTTGTTGGATCCTGAAGTTAGACTTCCACAACCGAAACATTTTTTTTTTTTTTTTAGTCCCTACAAATTTTTCATCCATATTTACCCTTTGTGAATAAGGGGGTTACTTTTACCAATCGAATTTTGAGCGTAATTTGTTAGCAAGATCAGAAAGTTTTCTGTTGTGAAAGTGTGATCGCGAAAAATTTTTGATTTTCCGGAAATAAACTGTCGCTTGACACACTTGTTGGTCAGAGGCGGTATCAGTCGGAAGCGCTTCACACTTATAGGTGTATAGCATGTTGGACCAAGGCCTCTCCACGAACACGCTATCACGCAGTCACGAGGCTGGCTTAAAAGCAGAGAATATTCTTCTCTATACCTGCCATCAGAATTCGGTTCATTACCCGTAGAAAACCTCTTGACTCAAAGAGGTCAAGAGAGTCCATGCTGCTATTTAGAAAAGCAGCCTCTAAGGTGGGAAACGTAATTATTTTTAATCTCCGACTCAGAGCCAGTATTTAAAGAAAAAAGACCCCTTTGGTGTTCAAAGAAGAGACATCCTATTTATTCCACATCATGCGTGACAGTGACAAAAATGAGCAAGAGATCAACGAACTAACCATTTTTTCCCCGTATTTTAAACATCTTTTGTTCATTTGATAAAAATAAATTAAATATAGAGGAGAGAACCAGTTGGGAAAATTCCAAAGTTTTGCGGAAATTACGAGCCCCCGAGGAATTTTCTCCAGGAATAATCCGGACTTTTCACTATTGCATTTTTAATTCAGTGAACAATTTTATATTCTAACGTATCCTCCGACCTCTTCCCCTCCCCTCCCCCTTCTTTTTTACGCTTCTGAAAAGAATAAGAATGATATGATGTCGTTCGCAAACTTTGCCCTTCGGCTGTAGTTAATCCCGGGTAGGAATTCTTTTCAACCGACCCCCACATCTCCCCACTCCTTAACCCGCATCGTGTTAAAAAACTCATTTACGAAATTGTGTTTTTTAAAAAGCATTTTTCCTCTTTTTTTTAGATTTTTCTCGATTTACAATATCACATACACGTGAAAATGTTATTAATTTAATAATTTTTTTTGTATGTGTTTGTGTTAACAAGAGCAGAGGATTTCCCAAGAATTGTTTTTTTTTTTTTTTTTTGAAATTCGGATTTTTTAATTTCATATTTTCTTGGGTTTAATTAAATGAAAATAGGTCAGGTGTTAAACGTAAAACATAATTAACACATATGCGACATTAACGGATAAAATTTATCTCGGATTCTAATCTCTAAATTAATGACATAGGTTTTTGTTCTCCAATTAAAATGGGAATTGAATGAACCTCCTCTCTACGGTTTTAGAGGAGAATTAAGGAAACCGTATTGACGGTTTGATGATAAGTGCTCCAGATCGATAATCGATTGATCGTTAAAAAAATTATATAAAAAGAATTGAGAAAAACGAAAATTAAAATGAAGAGAAATGTCAATAAATAAAGCTATGCTATCAATTCCGTTGGTTTAAAATAAAATAAAAAGTGTGAAAAGTGGGTCAGAATCACGCCTGGGAAAAGCCAGGAAAAAACCTAATCAAAAATTGTCGTGCTTCGTATTTCCTGGAAATTAAAATGCAGCACCGGAGCGAATGGATCTTTTTTTCTTTTTTCCTGAAATAGTAATAATAGTAGGAGGATGATTATTAATAATAATGATAATAATAATACTAATCTGAAAAACTTTTTTTTATTTTCGTTACAGAGTGGGGGATATAAGCTAGATAAAGAAAAGAACGGTCAAGCCATGTGCCCTTACGACCCTCAGCACAATAGTACAGCTGTTTATGTTGGTAAGTTTTTCCTTTTATAGTATTTTTGAAAGTTTTTTTTTCTGCTTTTTGTTTAATTTAAAGAAAAGAGGGGATGCTTTCGGAACTAGTTTTTTAATGTTAGTAGTAGTAGTAGCAGCAGCAGCAGCAGTAGTGTATACCTTTTCACTTTTATACTGTTTTTCTTTTCCCATTTTGACATATTTTCCTTTTTTTCCACTACATCTTCACCCTTTTCATACTTCTCATTCTCTTAATACTCCTTATCGTCTTCATACTCTTCATCTTAATCCCCCTGGTCCTCTCAATTTTTTATCCCCTTTGATTTTTTTGATCTTCTTGATCCTCTTTGTGCTCTTAATCATCTTCATTTTCTCTTTGTGCTCTTGATGCTCTTAATCCCTTGTGATTTTAATTCTCTTCATACTTTTAGGGCTCTTCATTCTTCTAGTCCTCTTGGAGTCTCCCGCTCTTAATCTTCTTCATTCTCCTAGTCTCACTAATCCTTATTTTTATCTTCATTTTCTTCTTCTTTCCTCCTCTCATTCATTCATCCATCTTTTTTTTAGTAAGGAAAAAAAAAAGTTTAAAAAATAAAAAACGTTTGACACTCCCTTTGCATTATTTTTTTCCGCTCGGAATAAAACAAATAAAAAAAAAAACTTTTTGAATTACCAGATTTCCTAGAAATCAAATCAAAACGAGTTTACGTGACTGAGTTAGGCGGGGTCTGCACAAAAAAAAGGAAAAACTAAAAACTTTTTTTTTTCTCTGTTTCCAAAAGTCTTACGTCCCTTAAAACTGCCCGAAGTCCACTTCACGCCGTCAAAAGAAAAAAAAAAAAAAGGAAACTTGAAACGCACGAGAGAGAAAACAAAGAAAAGCAACCGGAAATGGAAAATATAGCCGTGGAGACCGAAAATATAAAAAGACGTAGGAAGGAAACTCGTGTATGTTGACGAGTGAAAAAAGAAAAAAGAAAAAAAAAAAAGAGTAGCAGTACGAAATGATTTAGAGATGCTATAATTCATCCCATATTTACATGCGTTACGGATAGTTTAGTTCATGATAAGGGATGTTAAAGTAAACTTAAGAGAAAACTCGCTTACGTCAGGTAGGAAAACAAGTCGAGTAAGCCATTAAATTATCATTACATTCGGCATTTCTCCTCTCTTTTTTTGGATTTTCCAATCAAACCAGAAAAGATAGAAAAAATTTAACTCGCTAGAGCTTTTACAGGGCCTTGAGCTGTAAAGAGGAGAATTAAGAGGATGGGGAGGATTAGTGTGGAGTTGGATGAATTGAATTAGGAAAACTAATAGGACTCCTAAATATTAATAAGACGAGGAGGATTAATTATGAAGGCGGTAAGGATTAAGAGGATTAATAATAGGATAGAAGGATTAAGAGGTCAATTGATTATAAGGTGGAGACGAATAATAATTGGATGTGAAGATTAAGAGGAGGATTAATAATAAAACTGGGAGGCTTTAATTAGAGGAGGATTAAAAATAGGACGGGGAAGAGTAAGACGAGAGTTAAGGACAAGAAGATTGAAAAGGATTAAGGGATAGGATAGGCAGAGGAGGATCAAGAGGAGGATTAAGAGGAGGATTAATAGGACTAGGATGAAGAAAAGGATGCGTAGGACGAAAACGCTGTTACGGAAGAAAAGTATGGGGACTATTAAGAGGCTAATAAGGAGTTATAAGATGAGACGGATTAATAAGATGGGAAAGACCCAGGGGTTGAGGAGAACTAAGAGATTGGGTGAGACTCTAAGCGTGAGAGCTAGTAAGTTTGCAGTAAGCTTGCACAGGTAAGTGCAACTCTTATGAACGATTTAATTTGGGATCACATCATGTTTAGCTTACGGATGACGTCCTTTCTTTATAAGTTAAACATAATGTACCATACCAAACTTCACCATGGGAGTTACTTCTGTACGTAGTCTTCTTTACCTCTTTACTCTCTGGACGATGCAGTTCGCCAGCAGAAGACAACCAGTTTCTAAAACTATTTAGTGAACTGTAACAATATTTTTTATTTTTCCACGCTGTATGAAATAGAACGTAACCTATTTTAAAACCGAGATAGTATCAAACCCCATTTCAAAAGAACAAGAGATGTTCGGCTGTTGTGCTAATGATACTTCTTATGGGAGTAGTAGCTCTTTTTTTTTTTTTTATGCTAGCTATTCTATTAAATGAACAGTCATAACTTATTTTCAGCATTTCTATTTATGATTGATCATTACAATTTTTTTTTTTGTTTCCTTTCCTCCTCCTCGTTTCTTTGTTTAAGGAGAAAAAAAAATCTTCTCAAATTTTTTTTTCTCCTTCTCTTTGATGAGGAAATAAAGAAAAAGGAAATAAATAGGAGTTCTTTTTTTATTTTTAATAAAAGAAAGGATTCTCGGTGTGCTTTCAAGTTTTAACTCGAAACTTTTGTCTTTGATATATATCGAATGGGTTTTCCGGGGAAAGGGAGAGAAGAAAAAAAAGATCAATTTTGGAGAAAGTGCATGTTCAGCTCGAGTGTCGCTAATGGTTTTCGTAACGGGTTTCATTTTTTTTAATTCGATTAATAATGTTTGTTGCCGAAGTTTTTTTTTTTTTTTTTTTCTCCGGGATGCAATTTTTCTTGGAAAAACGAATTTTCCCCTTGTTACGATTTCCGGGAATCAGTAATGGACACTTGTGTTTTTCATTGTAACAAAGTGGCTTTTGTTTTGTTTTTTTGTTTTTTTTTTGAAAATCCAATTGAAAATTAATGAAGCCAAAAAAAAAAAGGAAAAAAAAAAATTATCATTTTTAAAAAATTTAACTGACGTTGAAAAAAATAGGGTTTTTTCCCCTAAATATTCTAAAATGGAAAAAAAAAATCAGCAGAAAAGTTATTGTCTGTTTTGACAGCTAAAAATAAAAATAAACGAAAAAAAAATTTTAATCCCCTTGTTTTTTTTTACAATTTATAATTAATGTTAATTCCATTTTTTTTATTTAAAGAAAAAATAATAAAATGACAACCGGAAAAAACTGGGAGGACGTCTTTTTGATTTCGCATTAGTTATCTCTTCTTTCCTCCCCAGTTTTATGTATTTCATTAACCGAAGTAATCTTTTACTTTGTGATCTTTAGACTTAATCTAGACTAATATGAGGATTACACTTCGGTAACTAATAACTGGATTAAAGCGTTTTCTCCATTTCTAGTTAGGGAGATGTATTCCTTCACATGTGCTCGCATCTTCGTTCTTTTTTCTTTAAATTCGCTTCTTACTGATTTCTGCTTCTGGTCTAGGCTTATAAGCTAAACGTACAATTTTTGCCGATTTTGAGTTTCTGGTTACAGTTCTACCATCTTGAACGCGTTCCACGTTAAAGATATTTTTTTTCTCCAATAAAGAAAAGTAAAAACGATTCCTTTTTTTTATTTCGAAAAAGTCGAAACATACAGCATATTCTTTTTTATTTAATATAATTCGGTTGTTCAACATCGATTTTTCTATCATCCGTCAAACTAAAGTGAAAAACGATCGCTTCCGTTTTTCTCTCTCTCTCTCCTTTCCCTCCCTCCACTGTTCCATTTAAAAAAAAAATTTATGTAAAAAAGAAAATAAAAGTAAAAAAATAACTGTTTTGAAAAGTTCGAACAAAAGAACGTGTAAGGAACTTTTATAATTCATACTCGAAAGTTTAAAGAAATTTGATTAAAGAGCGTTGTATAAGTTTTGTATAAATTTTCTTCCGACTTACTAGAAAGGATTATAAATCGGTTGCCTGCCTTATCCGATGTGCAACGAAGAAGGTAAAAAAAAAATCCGCTTTTGAATTAAAGGAAAAGTGTAGCAGTAATCGAGTTTGTTTTTGGAAATCGATCAACATCCACTCACTTTCATTCGTAGGCTTTCCTGCATTTTTGGGTGGAGAAAGAGAGGAACAAAGCGAAGAAAAAGATATACAGAGTGGAGACAACTTATTCCTCACTTTTTTTTCGGTTCATTGCTAACCCATTCATGTCTTAAGCGTCTCAATTTTTTTTTTCGGATTGGCCCTTAAGAGAGTGCGGCGTCTTATGTGGACTTGCATGTCCGTTGTGCACAAAAAATGCTACGTTTTTCTAATCTGAAAGCAAAGAGTGGAAAAATACTGTAATTGTTTTTCGATTTTTTCCCGAAAATAATTTTCAGTATCTTCCCCATCCCCCCTCCCCCTAAAAAACTGGGTTATCCGTTTTTACCCAAGAAATCATTTCTGTATTTTTATAAAAAAATTATTTCTAACATTTTTTGACTCAAATATTAATAGCAAAAATTTTCACATTTTTTACATGTTTTTTTTTTCTCCTCCTGGCTGTAAGTAGCCTAGTCGTTGATTTTTCCACAAATTTGTGTTTTAGATAAGTATTTTAGCTAAAACATGCCCTGTGGGACATTAACTTTTTGAGCTAAAGACAAAAAAAAAGCTTGCATATGTAAAGAACGTCGCGTCTTCTTCAACTTTTCCAACAGAAAAGTCGTTTTCTTTAAGCGTGCTTAAATTTTTTAAATGGTAAAAAAAAACCGGAATAGAATAAGCACGAAAAAAAGGAGAGAAAAAATTGTACAAGAGATTTTGTTGCTTCTGATATTTGTTTTCGGGCATGGGGAGGGAATAAAAAAGTTTGTAAAAAAGTTTTGAGATTAGCTTTGTCACAATGTCAACGGCAGTTATGCTAGTTTTTTTTTTAACTGGTTATTTAATTTTTCTTCTTTCTTATTTTTTTCAGATGGGGAATTGTACACAGGTACAGTGGCCGATTTTTCCGGTGTGGATCCCATCATCTACAGAGAGCCACTTCAAACCGAGCAATACGTTTCAATGAGTTTAAATGGTAAGTATAACAAGGAAAAAATGCATTTTTTTATGTACTTTTAAGGATATTATATAAAAGAGGAGAATACTCGTAAAAATATAGATATTTCATTCCCGGGAGCGACGAGCCAGACTGCATTTCCATTTAATTAAATTCATTTCCGAATATAATAAAATATTTTTAATAATTAAATTTTTAGCGTTGCAGTTGACTTTCCTTTCTCTCTTTTCGTTCGTTCATAATTTTATTTTATTTTTCTAGCGTAAACGTTCCTTTCTTTTTATTTAATAAATAATTACGTGCGAGTAGCCAGCCCCCCTCCTCTTTTTTAAAAAGAAAAATCCTCTTTACAGTCGATTAAACATGATTGCTAACAAAAGGAAAAGCTAAAATGGTCTATTGATTTTTCTTTATATATTTTCTTTTTCGCGAATTTTATTTTCTTTAAAATTAATTACCCGAAGGCGAAATTGAAAGTAAAGATTGCGTTAAGTTAATTTTTTTATGTTCTAATTTGATAGCAGACGCATTAAAAGGTGATTTCTTTATTCTCGAAGAATTATTATCTGCGTTCCTTTTTTCTGATTGGCCGAAAGGGGAAATGCTGAGTTAAACATAATTTTACGTTCGTATAAAACCCGAGACTGCAGGTAAAGAGACTACATTAAATATTTTTTGAGCTGTTAACTAGAGTACAACTGACGAGGTTTACCTGTAGCAAAAATTGATATCAAATATGAAATCTGCATCCGCAAAAACATTGAAATCGAGTATAATGAAGAATTTCTACTGACACTGGCCCCCTTCTATTCTGTCGACTTCATCCTCCCCCTCCCCCCTCCACGGGAAAAGCATAATCTCATTTGCAGCTAGCATTTTTAAATTACAAAAAACTTGTGAATTTAATGGTCTGTTGGGGTTATAATCTCTTATGCTCCATTGTTAGGAGGCCAAGGGTAGCGGTTAGAAGATAGGGTTGGGGGGGGGGGGGGTTAAGATCCGTCATGGTAAAAATTTGACATAATATTCGATCTCTGTGTTTTTGAGGTTGCTGATTCTGATTTTTTAATCGGTTTTAGCGAGATTTGATCAGTTCAAGGTAGGAGGAAATGCGTGGCAGAGTCAGACTAAAATTTTATGCACTAATAATGCATCCATATGTTTTGGAAAAAAAATTCCAGTACTACTATGCAGCTCAATTTTTTGCAATTTTTAGCATTTTTTTTTTTTTTTTTTTTTTTTTAATTGACATTTTAAGATTCGAGAGAAAGCGAAAAAAGGCTTAGGAAATTCTTGAAACGTAATAGCTTAGTCGATTCGAGAATTTTTTTTAGTTCTTTTTTTTCTTTCTTTCTGGTTCTGTTTATCGTTAAAAAAGCGATTATGAAAAATTGTCGTTTATACTGTGTATATATATTTTTCCTTTTCGCTTTTTTCAATTTCTTTGACCCGAATCCGTCATCTTCCATTTTTGAAAATCATTCTTTTAATTAAGCAGACTTGAGAGCGGTTATTACGTTGATTAATGTCTTGAAAAAAAAAAAAAAAAAAAAACGAAATAACGGAATTTGATGCGGTTGAAAGGTCAGAATAAAAAAAATATCCCTTCTTTTTTATTTTTTATTTATTTATTTTCGTGCATATTTTGAGAAGAGAGAAAAGAAGGAAAGAAAAGTTCACGGGGAAATTTCCCGAATGGAAAAATGTCACAACGGTCGTTTCCGATTTATTGGTAAATAAATTTTTTTTTTTCTGTTATTTCAGCACCAAACTTCGTGAGTTCCATGACCCAGGGTGATTACGTATACTTTTTCTTCAGAGAAACAGCTGTGGAATATATTAACTGCGGGAAGGTAAGAAAACATTATTTATTTTTTTTCTTTTTCTGTTCGCCCCCACGGTCTGGGAATTCCAGTCTTTTCTTTTTTGTCGTGGAAAGTTGCCAGAAAACAAAAATGAAAGAACGGAGGGGAAGAAAAAGAAGAAAAAAAAATAATAATAGTAATAAAAGAGAGAAAAAAGAAAAATCAAAACTTCTTCCTAGTTCCATCAAAATCGAAAAAAAAAGCGGAAGTTAATCTTTTCGCATGTTAAAAAAAAAAAAAAAAAAAGAATATAAGTCGTAAATGCTGCAGTGCAGGTAAAACCTAAAACGCTTTTCTTTTTTTTTTTTTCTGTTCGACCGCTGAAAAGTGAAAGCATCTAGGATATCCTTAAGTTATATAATTTCAAGAAGTTTCCATTCGTTGCACGACTTACACTTGAAAGCCATTCAACTGAAATGTTTTCGATGGGAGGGAAAAAAAAGGTTCGACCTTTTGATCTCCCTTGTGTAGGAAATTAGTATTATTTCTAGAGAAATGATTTTTTTTAGATAAATTTTTGAGAAAAAAAATTTTTAAAGAAAAGAAAAAAAAGATATAATGTATCGCAAGCGATTCTTTTCTCTCTATAGCTAAATCTAAGAGATCTTGTGGGTCTTGGGCAAGATTTAGATTTAGTGGATGATGCGAGTTTCACATTGTTTTTGGGAGTTTCTTTTTCCCTTTTGGCTTCTGAAGTTTTAAAATTATGACCGGAGAAAATTGTTTTCGGTTTGTACAGGGATTTTTGTAATTTTTGAGTCTTTTGTTCATATTTTTGTGTACTTCTCGGCATTAGCTTGGGGATGGTTAAAATATTAGCTTAGGAGCTGTGATTTCTGCCTTATTACTTCGCCTAATCTAGCTTGTGAGGAGTGCCTAGCAATGATCAAAAAATCGAGGGCTTACTCACTTAAAAAAAAAAAAAAAATGTTTAAACCGGGTGGTTATTCACTCCTGTATTTTAGTACACCATTTGACTTTGCATTACAATTCGCAATGAACAAAAACTGATATTACCGGTATTATAGACATTGGCAATTACGGCATACATGCACCATTTTTAGATTAAATTAAATTATTTGTTTATTAATTTTAGTGCAAAAAATCTGGCAACTTAGCTTAGTTCGCCCAGCTATTCGCAACACACGAATCCTCTTTATATCTTCTCAGATAAGACAAGTTTATTCCCATACAAAACCCTGGGAAGTTGTAACTTTCGGTTTCATCCTCCCCGAAAAACATTTTTGGAAGTAATAAATCATACCAGGAATAACACAAAAGCTTTAAAACAGGGAAACAGAAGAATAGGTTTATGAAACTGTTTGTTATTAACGGAGGATCTTTCGGTATAAATATGATTACTCCCACCGGTTTTTATCTTTTTTCGGGGCCAGCACTTTTTAAAACGACTTTCAACTAGGTGAATTCTTTGTTTGTTTGCGACGTCTTCTTATGTAGCAAAAAAAAAAAAAAAAGAAACAAAACAAAAACCCCACAGTTGAAAGCATCCATTAGTAGAAGCGAAAATGAAATCTAGAGATAAGACTTATTTTGCCAAGGCCTTTTTTTTTTTTTTTTTTTTGCCCCCCCCCCCCCCCTCTACCCCTTACTTTTTTCTCGTAAAAAGCATTAAAAGTCTGGATGTTTTACAGCGTTCGGAATTGTCAAGTGAAAATATGAGGAAACGTAATTGGTAGATTTAGGTCAGAAGGCGTTCTTCCTTACGGAGTTATCACCCGAAAAGCATTGTTCCCTTGATATATGACCAGGCAATTCCCGACTTTGGTCACTGGCAAGTAAATTTCTTACATTATTGGCTTGTCAAATTTTTAATGATTTCGATTATCTTTGTAACTTTTTTTTCTTTTTCCCGAAACGTCTTAGCACACGGGAAATCTCCCTTTTTTTCCCATTTTGCTAAGGTTAGATTTATTCATTTGTTTTGGAATTCTGCAGAAACTCCGGAGCATATCTCATTTTAGGAAAATGTTTTATTAAAACTAGTAAAACGTACATAAATTCTCACCGGGCTCCCTTTTCTCTTTTCGCTCCCTCTCTTTCTACCTTTTATCTTTCACCCTGTTTTTAGTTTTGTTAAACCGTTTTCGCGTTTTGGTAACCGTGTACTATATTACATAGTGAACCGTTTTCTCTCGTTGGTAACCCTGTATATATATAGGGAACGGCAGCAGCAGTAGCAAGCAAAAGGGCTGCGGTCGAAATTTATTATTCATGCTCATAACACAATTATGAGCAGTTTATTCCAAGACAATTGTACAACTTGATATTTTCGGTAATTAATGGCTGGTTGATAATTATGCTTTTGCTTGTCCTTTCCCTGTATCAAATGTTGTTTTCCCCTTGATTTCAAGGGTGGGGGAGAAAGAGAGAGAGGGAGGGGTTTGTAACCACTAAGCGAAACTGTATTATTTCTGAGTTCATTTTCGAAAGGAAATATTAAGTTGTTGAGAAGGGCTTGTTTTCGAACTGCTTGAGGTGAAGGAAACATTTGATGAGAGCAGGGGTGTAAAAATGTATAAAAGAAGGGGGGAGAAGGGGGGGCGAAGTTTCCTTTTTTCCCAGGGAAGTACCCGTACGAAAAAGTGGAACAGAAAGTGTATAAAATTTTTGGAAAATATGAATCATGTTTACAAAATTTGTGCATAATATTTTTAAAGCTGAAATCTGGATAGACATCATTTTTGCATTATTTGAGCATTTAATTTTTAAAAATCATAGAACAGGAAAATTTTTAAATATTACTCTTACTTAACTTTTTATTCCATTTTATAGCCACTTATTGATCCATAATTTATGCATAATTATATTGAAGGATGAAGAGCAATTTTTCCGGTAAAAAAGTTAAGTTTCTTATGCATTTTTATGTACGTTCAATTTTTTTTATAATTTATACATGATTTTTATATATTTTTTTGCATCTTTATTTCGTACTGGTAGCAAGGGGACCATCAAATATTTAGTCATAATTTTTTTAGCGATTTTTCATCCACCCCCCTCCCGATTATTAATGAACGCAACCCCCATTTTCAACCCCAACCCCCTGCTGTAAAGCTTGTAAAGTTAAAATTGAAAAATCTAATTTTTTTGTTTGTTTGTTTTTTATCTCTGTTTCTTCGTTGTCCTATGTTGGTTCGCTCCAGAAAAATCCTGCATACCAAAGTATGTCGTGCTGATGGAGGAAGATCTCTTTATGTCAAGAAACCAAGGAATAATAATATTAAGGTTATCGCTGTATCTTCTACTTACATTCCGCAAAAAGTGGCGCCGAATTGATAGAATCCCCGGTGAAAAAAAAGTGCGGATTCGGGCAAGAACAGTAATAAAATGGAACGACTTCCTGCTGACGAAAAAAAAAAATATCACCGGAGCCGTAAAAACTAATCGAATTATCTTTTTTCCCAGCCCACGCTTAAAACTAGAATCCACCTTACCTTCCTCCCGCCCCCCCTTCCCTTTACCTGAACCGAAAACGAAGGAATGACGATCCAACACTAAATGACACCGAAAAGAAAGTAATAAACTGTCATTAACGAAAAACCATGGGAAAAACAAAAGAAATACTGTCCCCTGGAACGCAGTCACTCTGACGAAAAAAAAAAAAGTTACGACCTGCTATAAAACTAGATTGAAGAAAAATAAGGGAAAAGACAAACGTAGAAAAAGAAAAGCATGCAGAGAAAGAAAAAAACAGAACGTGAAACGGATCAACAGATAAAAGGAACTTTCTAACAAATCCGGAGATACGTAACAAAAACATGCTAGAAAACGGTAAGAGAGACATCGACGGAGAATGAATGAACGAAAAAAAAAGGCGGGGATGAAGGGGGGGTCGAGAGGGACGACGAACGAAAAACCGGGGGAAAGATAGAGAAACTAGGGAATGGCGTACGGCGTGGATTCCGCGTGAGACGGGGAGGATCGATAAAGTCCGACCGCTGTGAAATTTCAGTCGACATTGCAATTTTTTACTAAATTGGCTGACGCTCCATTACTTTTTACCTCCTGGAAAAACGATTAAAGCGATCTCATGTTTGGACAACATTTTACTTAAAATTACACGATTTAATTACTTTACCTCCGAGGCTCTTTTTATGCTCTCCTTCCTACCTCCCTCCGCGCCGCCGGATCGTCTTCCGCTACGAAATCAAAATAAGCTTATAAGCGACAACGAGATAGAAAAAAAAATGATGAAGGAGAAGAAAAGGAAGAAAAATAAAAAAGAAGTAAAAACGCTCTGAGAAAATCCAACAAGAAGGTAAATGATACGTGACAGCAATTTTTTCGAGTTGCAGGATTCCTCTTTGATTCGAATTGGACACGTAGTTCCAATCAATCTATTTGATCTTTCCTCCAAGAGATGTTCCCTAGCTAAGTTAACAAAGAGGAAGAAACTTCGATATCTAATGCCATATTAAAATGATATGTTCTCTATAAGAGTAATGCGTTCAGGGGATACTATGGAATTGTAATATTCTACGTTATTATGTCGCATGTGGAAAATGGGCTCCATCGTTTTAAGTTGATGAAATTCCGGGGTTGGGGGTTTCCCCTCTTCGCTTTGGGAAAATAAAAAAAAGATTTTTTGAGGATAAGGAACTTGGTCGATGCGATTAAGGACAGTTGGGGTAGAAATTGGGAGAGATGTAGATGTTCAGGCAGAAAGATTTGGCGAGGGTTGAAGCAAGTAAAAGAGAGACTAACAATTGATGGGAGAGAGAGGGATATTGAAACTGAAGAGATATTGATACGGGTATCAGACCAGGCAGAGACATGGAGCATAGAACTTGGAACATACGTACTGAACATTAGGGTGGTTCAAATGTCAACTTTTTTGAAATTTCAAAGCTCCTGTACCGGGAGAAGTTTTTTATAGGTAGAATATCAACGCTGAATTTCTTCAGCTTTTTTGAACGCAATCTTGAGGTATCGTATTGATTTTCGAACCACCCTGCTGAACAGTCGCTGGTCCGAAAGGAGACATTTGCCATGACGACTTTTCTAGGATTGAGAGAGTGGAGTGACTTTGCTGGAACCTTTACATTGCAGTATCGAAACTATACTGTTTTTATGACTCGGTTTTCTCCTTTTTGGATTTGAGCATAATCGATTCTTATTGCCTTTAGACTTCAGTCAGCTGAGGGAACTAACCTCGGTTAAACAACTCGCTTCTTGCAGGATTTCCCCTCCCTAATACTACTTTCTACCGAAAAAATTACCAACTACCGCGGACCCTTTTAAATAAGTGCTTTAGAAATTATTAATATTCAAGGAACCAAGGTATCAAATTGGGGATTAGAACTGCACTTAACAGATTGCTTTTAACTTTACCAGGGAGAAATTTTTTAAGGTGCATTTCAAAAACATGTACCCCATTTGAGAAATAATGCTATTGCTTTAGTAGGTTAAGTAGGTCGATATCGGATAGGTAGGTTTGAAGTCCTCTCTACCCAAAAAGGCAGTAAACACGTCTCAAAATCATCCAAGAAAAACGAGGTTCCAAAAATTCAAATCAAATACCAAGCCTGTACAGTGCCATTGAACACTGAAGTACTTCAAGGGCCATTACTCGGACCAATACTTAACCTAAAATAATTTATGTTAGGTAGGTAGATAGGAAACATGCTTTTTTGAAACCTCAAATTTAGGAACATAGTACGGGGTCTATTTTAAAATTCAAAATTTTCATTGTACAGTACTGCCCGGGAAGTTAGCGCACCAACTTAAAAACGCAAATAACTTTTTTGTTTTAAAAACTAAAATTCTGAAATTTGGTTTTCATAAAAGTTCAAAAAAAGCTCAAAATCTTCGTACAGTTTTTATAATTTTCCTTTTTTATTGCACCGCTGGCGCTGACTTCACAAACCTCTTGATGAACCCCTAAAAAATTTTTAAAAAGGTAAAACAAATCAGTGAGTCTTTTTAGACGCTAAATAGCCATATTTTCAATATGGAGCAAAAGACGGAGATTGTCGATTTTTTTTTGACAACCTAGTGATCGGATAAGTAGGATTAGAAGATCTTATTTTGTAGAAAACCCTCTGATCAAAATTTTTTAAATATTTGTCGAAGTCATCAGTCAGTGCTAAGGAAAAAAAAACCGGCAAATGCAGGAAGGGGCAGAAGAGGCTTATTAATGGGACTGCATTTTTCTTTTTAACAGTATTTTGAACTTTCGTAACCGCTACCTCCCCTTTTATTTTTTCCTTCCCTTTCCAAAAGAAATATTACCTTTACATACAACTCGAACCTTTGTGGAGATAAGAATTTTTTTTATAATGCATGTTAAAAGGGGGCTATTATTTACGACGCATGGAAGGAAAATTTTATTCTTCTGTCAACTTAAATCCGATCTGTTTTTTTTTTATTCTTCTTAAAAAAAGAAAGATTTAAAGCGTTCGAAAAAGGAATTATTGGTTTTGGGGGAAACGGATCCCCAAATCTTCATCATATTGAAGGGAGAAAGGTGAAAGAAATCGATACAAAAAATAAAGATCATATAAACCAAAAAAAAAGCGAAATTGCGGTGAGCTTCGAATAAAAAAAAAGGTTACCGAGCTGACTTACCAGTTCCGGCTGACTCAGTTTGATTTTACCTAATTATTTCACTTTCTCCATTTCCTTTTTTTTTTTTTTTTTTTTTTTTTTTTGAAAAAAAAATTGGCTTTACCGTTTGGAATAAAATAGTCAGCTTATTCTTACGGAACCCCGAACTTTTCCCAAAAACAACTTTCCTACTAATTCTGACTTTGTTTATTTTCCGGTTTAACAAACTCTTGACTTTTGACTTTAAGTCGTATAAATGCCTTTTCCGTATTTTGCCGGCTCGGGAAGACGAGATGAAAAAGTTTTTCTTGACGTTTCGGGTGTATGGTTTTAATGGGTTTCCGTAGTTTTTCTTCCCCCCCCCCCTTATCCACCTTTTAGGAAAATCCTTTTTCGGAAATCACACACAGACCCTCCATCCATACCGCCAACACATGCATGCATCACATACAAAACATTTTCCGAAAACTGTTTAATAATTGACTGGAGAGCAGCCCGTGGAAATTGAAACCTGACTTGGAGCACAGAGGCTATGAAAGGCTGGGGGTAAATATCAGGGGAAATAAACTGGATGTTGGTGTGGCTGCATGTAACGTCAACTAATATGCTTCCGTGTCTGCGTTACATTAGACATCATTTGATAAAATTGTTTTTTATGTATCTTGCAATTTTTTTTCTTCTTCGCGATCGAAAAAATAATTTTTAAGGATAACCTAATTTTTTCTTTTTGGGATAAACATGTCAAAATCATTTTCTGTGAGATTAATTGATCCCGGAAAAAAATAAAAAGTTTAATTAACAAAAACGATGTTTAAAAAGCCTGAAAGAGCTTTAAAATCATTTAAATATTTTTGTTTTTAGGCGTTTTAATTAAATTTGATTTTGCTTGACATTCTGTAAAAATTCTTCAGAAAGATGAAAAAAAAGATAAGAAAAAAGGATCAAGCGTAAGAGTCCTTGGACCAGAATTTGTTTTATGTATTATTTTGATAACCGAGGTATTCCAAAATGTTGAAAATTCATTCCAACCTCACCCTAACACTCTTGAGCATGGATACTATCGTCGAAAGGGATTTTCCAGTAATGGCAACAATTTAAATGACCTCGTACTGCACTTGCAGGTTTTATACACGATTACTTATATAAACGACTGCTATAATGGGCTTATTTTTGTTATCTAGCTGTTGCATCCAAAAATTTATAAATAGGGTCAAGTGGGGGAAAAAACGGCCATTGAAAATTTGAGGTAAAAAAAAGACACTTGAATATTGGATTAATGACAGATCTTTAAAGTTCCGAAAAATTCATGATAATAGTTTGAAGCTTATATTTCGCAATGTCGTTAAGAAATTTTCATTTCCTCCTATATTTCCAGGTAAAAAAAATTATTTCTTAAACATTCGGCTTTGTTTTGAAAAAGCAATTGTTGACACTTGTTTCAAAATTATGTTTTATTCGAAAAGAAAGCAAAACAGATGAAAATATTACGGAACGTAAATAAACAATAATGACTGAGGAATCATTATGTGGTTCGAAATTTACAAATAACTGATTTTAGCACGAGTTATATAGCTTTAAAGTTGTGGGGTAAAAACGAGACACCATCACGGGTAAAAAAAAGCCATTCGATATATGGCACTTTGCATGTTCGGAAAAAATCGACGCCATATTGAGTGCAGTGTTTTGGTTTTGTGAAAATTGTGAAAGATGACGAAAAAAGTGCTTTTGGGAAAGGTAAACGCTTTATTACGGCAAAATATCATTTCATAATAATATTATCTTGCCTTGTACCGCGAAAAAAATTTTCTAAAACTCGATGTGGTGTTAATTTCGCGGGTGTCCCGTTATTACCTCATGTTTGGCTCGTTTTTGCCCCACTTTGCGGGTAAAAAAAAGACAGCATTTTTCGGAGATTTTGACTATATTCGGTTAAACAGACGCATATTTGCATTTGAAACATAAGCTAGATATAAAATTAAAACTGCGTACCGGAAAAAAAATTTTTTTAAAACATTAATTGCTACGTTATTCATAATTTTCAAAAATTGGCTTTTTTTTCCCCCACTTGACCCTAAATAAATAAATAAATAAATACATGCATATGTAGGACGGAAGTGGTCCAACAAGATCAATTATCTTGTAGGACCACTGCCATCGACGTCTAAGCGAAATATATATATTCTCACTAATGACCTTGCCACTGGATTTGCAACCGCTATATTCATCTAGTCGAGGACTTTGATTGCTGGTGACTCCTCTACCTTTTCCAGCTAAGGCGATACTCGAAAAAAAAGAAAAAAATTCATGTATAATATTCTTTCTTAGGGAAAGAAGAGAAGGAGCCATCAGAAACATTACAGTGGGCTTTCGCACGACTTTTTCCCCTTTTAATATTCCCCGAATTGCAATTTTGAGAATTTTCAGGACCTTAACAACGCGGAGTTCAAAATTAACCAAGTTAATCTAAACAAAACAAATGAAAAAAGGAAAAACAAACAACAAACTTATCGGACAAATTTGAAGCAGATGACGGAACGAATCGATCCAGATGTTACTCCGGGTATAACGGAGCCGGGTTTTAGATAGCCTTGTTTACCTAATATAAACTTTACCCTAAGGCCCTCTCTCTCTTTCTCCTCCTGGTCAATGATTATAACCCGCGTGAAAAGTTTCCAGTTTGTACAACCAACTTTTGGGTTATAATAAAACACCTCCCCCCCCCGTTACGAGCTTTCGTAACAATCACCTTAAGGTCAATAAGTTTTCCATATAAGAGGAAATGCATATACATACATCGATCATTGAACTTCACTCCAGTTTTGAGAGGAGAGGGGAGAAAAAAAAATGGAGATACATTTATTTCCAGTGTTTTAGCTCTTATGCGATGAAAAGTTTAACGACCCCTGAAGGACTAAAAGGGGGAAGGAAAAAAAATACGGAACATCCCTTCCATTCCGATTTATAATTTTTTTCATTCTTTCCTTTTTTTTATTTTTTATTTTATTTTTTATACGAAATGTCGATTTTGGTTTTCGGGCTAAAAACCACAAGAGTTTAGAACTAACTTATGCGTCCCTATCGGTCCTTTCGGGAAGGTTTTTGAGGTTAGGCAAACTTCCTGTCTTCGGCTTGTTTGCTCCTTTAATCATTTCTCTGGTTCGAAAGCCAGTACTAGTGGTTCAAAATTTTCCATAACTATTTTGATTGTTTTCTTTAACTAAAATTCCCCAATCCTTCAGCCCGATTCTTAAGTGTGATAAGTCGTGCTAATGTATTCGAAACCGTAATCCTTGTAGATTACCTTTTTGGAATTGGAATAGGACCAGGAATTAGTCATAAATCGTATTTGAGCTTACTACCCGTTCGAAAGAGTGATGCTGAAAGTGTATAAAATTTTTACAAAATAAATGCAAAAAATTTGTGGAAAAAATGGGGATCCGATCAAAATCCCGAAGATTGAAATCCCGAATGGTAAAAATCCCGAACTCAGAATCCCGAATCTCAAAATTCCAAAAGCGGCGAAATCCCGAATGGTCATAATTCCGAAACTGAAAAATACAAAAATCCCGAAAGTGACATGAAAGATGTAAAACAAGGCTAATTCCATTAAAAGTAAAAAAAAAAAAAGATTAAATATACTCAGCCCGATCTAGTGGGATTTTTCATAAGTACAATTTTCCGTACATACGTTGCTATTGTTAGCTTATCAAGAATGACTTTTCAAAATTTTTACGGAATATTGTACTTATTAAAAATCCCACTAGATCGGGCCTGACTATATTTAATCGGTTTTTTTTTTTTACATTTAATGGAATTAACCTTTTTTTACATCTTTCAAGTCACTTTCGGGATTTAAATCTGGATATGCATAATTTTTGCATAAAACGCTTTGCACTAATTTTTGCATAAATGTTATAAATACAATTAATGCCATTGGAGCTTTATGCAAAAATGTCGGAGAAAATGTTCAAATAAAATTTTAGCCCAGCACGTTTTTCCAATTTTTTGTATAATTTATGTACCTCTTTTTCGTTTGGGTAGTGCAGAGCATGCTCTTCCATCTTTAGGGCTAAAAGAGAACAAAAGATATAAAATAAAAAATTCTAATGTTTATTTAATATAAATTCTAATTTTAAAACACAATTTCAAATTTACGATTCTGTGGGACTGATTTAAAAATTATCGTCTATTATAGTGAAACAAAATCAAAATGGACAATCAAAGTCATTGAAGAACCCTGGTCCTAAATTTACGAACTTATTATTCGATCAATCATTCGTTTGTTTGCCACATCATGCAAGTACATGGTCAAATCATTAAATTTCGTTTTTGTTGTTTTCAGGCGGTGTATTCCCGAGTGGCCAGAGTCTGCAAATACGACAGGGGAGGCCCGCATAGATTTCGAAATAGGTGGACGTCGTTCCTCAAGTCGAGATTAAATTGTTCTGTACAAGGAGATTTTCCATTTTATTTTAATGAAATCCGTAAGTATAATATAATAACCTTACGATTTAAGGGAAAGAGAGAAAGTGAAGAAAGGGAAAATAAGTCTGTTTTGAGGAAATTTCGTTGAGAGAGGGACGGGGGGACGGGGGGCAACTTTCTCGGTCTCTTTTCGTTTTCTCTATATAACAAATGGGAAAAGATCAGAATCCAACCCCATCCGCGTAACATTTCCATTAATTAAAGAAAATTTTGTTTTAAATGCTAACGAAAATTCCTCTTGATTGATTATCCGAATTTCCTTTTTTTGCTTTTAAATATTTAATCGCAGAAAAAAAAAAAGGAAAAGGGAATAATCATACTAGCATAATATTTTATTTTCATCTGGGAAGGAAAACTTTCTAAAATGTTTGTATTTCCGAGGTTTTATGGATTTGAGAATTAAAAAAGGGAGGAAGGGGTTTAAAATTATTTTAATCCTATAGGAGGAATTTGATAGAATCCCGCTTAGAGGTCGATTGGGCTCACGTATTTTGCGCCCGTCATTACGGATTGGCTTCTAAAATTAAACTTTTCTTTTTTTTTTTAGAATCAACGACGGAATTAATCGAAGGAACATACGGTGGTTCGACCAACGCACAACTTATTTACGGTGTGTTCACGACTCCGCCGAACAGCATCAGCGGCTCGGCCGTGTGCGCCTTTTCCCTTCAGGACATCACAGACACGTTCGAAGGAGATTTTAAAGAGCAGGAAGCTCTCACGTCAAATTGGCTCCCGGTAGTCAGCTCCAAAGTCCCGGATCCGAGGCCGGGGCAATGCGTCAATGATTCCAGGACGCTCCCTGACCTTACGTTAAATTTCATAAAAACTCATTCGCTCATGGACGAATCTGTACCATCATTTTTTAAGCAACCAATTGTTATACGAACTAGTTTTCAGTAAGCATTAATTTTCAGTTAGGTTTACTTTGGTCCAAAATATAAGTTTTACTTTGAAAATTATCCATTGGCCCTACTGGGCCAATGGATCCACTGGCTGTGAAGTCCAATTTTTAATTTTCAATTAATTTAATTTTTTTTTTTTTATTATTTCCAGTTACCGTTTTACTCAAATCGCCGTCGATCCACAAATAAAAACGCCCGGCGGTAAAGCCTACGACGTCCTGTTTATAGGGACGGACAACGGGAAAGTAATGAAAGCTATCAACGCGGATTCCGCGGATACGCTCGACAGGGTCAGCCCCGTTGTTATCGAAGATATTCAAGTGTTCCCCCCCAATGTGCCCGTTCGTAATTTGAAGGTGGTGCGAGACGCTTCCCTGCCGGAAGGGCGACTCATCGTCGTTTCCGACTCCGAAGTCCAAGCTCTTCGGCTCCACCGTTGTTATTCCGATAAAATTATTTCCTGCAGCGAGTGCGTCGCTCTCCAAGATCCGTACTGCGCTTGGGATAAACAGGCTCAAAAGTGCCGCGCCGTCGGAGCTCCAAAATGGAACGACGATAAATATTTTTACCAAAGCGTGGCTACCGGTTCGCATCCCGCTTGCCCTCAAAGTAAGTCATAAATTTTTTATGACGGTATGTTTCTTTTTTTTTTTTTTTTTTTTTTTTTTTTTTTTTTTTTTTTTTTGTAAAAGCTTTAGAGGTTTTTTTATTGTATTTAAATTGCTGTTTGCACTTTTTTTTTTGATATTCAAATATTTCTTTTGCAGGCAAAGTTCAAGGCGAAGCGGAAAGCGTGTCGTACGCCAAGTCATTTAATTCAGATCGAGGTAATAAAGACCTTCAGGGAGGAGAAGTAATTAATATAATGCAGGACGATGAGCAACATAATGGTAATTGTTTTTGAATCTGACGCTTGAAGGAAAAACCAGTTTTTTTCGGATTTCAAACCATAATCCCAATATCAGTATTTGCGAATTGAGAACCAAGGGAGCATGTATTCCACTTGCATTGCGTAACGCCTGGAGGGGCAGGGATGGTCAAAGGTAGCTGGGAGGGGAGAGGGTCAAAAATAATTGGAAACGGCGTTACGTAATGGATGTATGATCCCCAAGCGTCGAATTTTAAAAAATCGAAAAGGCCATTATATATTTATTTTCTGTAAGAAACGAAAGGGAATCAGATGGCAATTTTCACATTCTACGTTTTGCGCCTAATGTGCAAAATTGTAGTTTTTGGAGCATCTACATTATTGGACCGTGTCTGTGTAACGGATTAATTGTAATATAGATTGAATTGTGTAGGACAAGTTGTTTCGGCTGTGATTTCAGTGTTGGAGGCAGACTTAAAACCAATCTGCTAGAGTTCGTAATGGTAACCAAGTAGAAAATTGCAAATATTCTACTTTTAATATTTTGATTTATTACTTTTAGATCTTTGAACGGAATGGTTTTGCGTCTGCCTCCTTCTAAAAGCTGAAAGGTAGCTAACATTAGTATTTACAACGCAACCAAAGATCCGGGGTTTGAGACCTCGATTAGAGTCTGCATGGTACAATTTTTTCAAGATTTTCATCTTAGCCTGACGTTTCATAAATCAATTCGCTTTCCTAAACTTTAATTCAAGCTTAGATTTTAGTGAAAGAAAACATAGTGTGCCAACGCGCAGGGGTGTACTACTTGACCGTAGAAAACAATGCTAATTGCCTATAAGATAGAGATCCTTTTTGCATTAAACTCGACTTCAGCTTGTGCAAATTGAAGGACTGCCAGAGAAAAATTAGATGCTACAGAAATTGGCACAATATATTTTCTTTCATTGTGGGTTAGATTACATGATCCAGATTTTAATGACAGAGAAGATATGAGATGCGGGAAAATATATTTCCTGATATCATTCATCCACTGGTTTTTAAGTATCAAAAAGGCTTAATTTAAGCGTAATTTGTATGAACTTTAAGTAAAGTTTAATTTTCTCCGATTTGGATTCGAAAGCTCTTAAGCGGAGCCCTTAATCAAAATATTTTCTTGTTTCAGGTCCTGAAGTGAGCGCGGCCGACAGTCCGCTCCCTCATTATTCTGTGGAAACATTAGTCGTTGCCGTCGTTGCCGGCTCGTTAGCAGCATTAGTTGTAGGCTTCATTTCCGGTTATTTTTGCGGGAAAAAGTGCCGCAAAGACGAGGAAGAAAACATAGCCTACCCCGATACAGAATACGAATATTTTGAACAGCGACAGCATGTAAATAGGTAAGCAATCTTGAGGTCCTTCCACTAGGATGTCCTCAGTACCAGATGAAAATATAAATCAATTTTTTTATTTTAGTCGAATGCCTACTGAGCCAAAGCTACTTCCACAAGAAGAGGTTACATATGCTGAGCCGGTTTTGGTGCCGTCAGCAAACAACGCTCTTCACTCTCCGAAAAATACGCTCAGAAAAGCTCACAACCCCAACAACGCAGAAACACTCTTCCAATTTTCGGACAACTACACCCCTCCGTACGGCCACCAACGCGGCCGGGACAACTTCGGGACGCTAAGGTCCGAAGGTTACAGAGGAGGGCGGAACCCGGACGGATTCGGAACCACGGGACGCTCGGTTAAGAAAGTATACCTCTGAGAGACAGGCGGGGAGGACGCGAGGGGTCATCGGAGCTTAAGCCGTCCCGCGAGGCAGCGACATCGCGGGGGGGCACCACACCCCCTGGCTACTAGCTCGCCCCCTTCCTCAGCATCGTCGTCCTCCCCCTCACCCCCATCCTCCTCGCCGTCGCCTCCGCACGGCACACCTCCCCCCTGCAGCTTCATTTACCGGACTTAGCATTGAGTCGTTGGGTGGTTCCACGGAATTCTAACAAGACGTGTCTTTAGTCATCATTTTCTTTTCTAGAGATTCGCTTTATAAATGTTGTCGTAATAGTACCAGTAGATTCGTGCATTTTTGGAATTATCGACGAAAGGAAATTGAAACAAAAAAAACAAAAATTTGAAATTAACCAATTTATTTAATTTCATATAACCCCGCAGTTTAGGATTTAAATAAATTGTTAATTTTTTCTTTTTAAAAAAGATATTATTATTATAAATATTACTTTAAGGACAAAAGGGGGATTGAATTCTACCAAATTTTTTAATTTTTAAGTGCCATACTGATTAATTTTTTTTATTAATATGACTGATTTCAAAAAAAAAAAAAAAAATTAAATCCGATAATTTGTTATTTTGGTAGTTTTTTGTTTTGTTTTTTAAAAAAATGATTAATTATCGAATTTAATGGCAAGAAAAAAAAATAAAAAAAATAAAAAAAAAAAAATAAAATAAAATTAACAAAAAAAGTTTTGTAAAACCCCTGTCAGTCCCCCCTGTTGTAACAAAAAAAAATGAAATGAAAGTAAACGATTAAAAAAAGTCAATATTCTTGTCAGACAGGAGTCATTTTGTTTTAGTATCTGAATATATCAATGAAATGAAAAAAAAAAGTTATTTAGCTGAAAGACTGAAGTACTTTTTACGTTCCATTTTTTATTTTTAGAAATTTTTTTTAATTATTATTTTTTTTGATTATCATTATCATTATTTTTATTTTTTTATCGTAGTTTTTAAGTGTTTTTCCAACGAGTATGTTTCCTTGTTAGATCGCTAGTATTCTTTGTAACCTATTCGGAAAAAAAGACGATGGAATATTTTTTTCTTTTCTTTTATTTCTGTTTTTTAAATTGTGGACAGAGCCAGGACGTTAACCTAAAAGAGATCTAAAACCAAATTTAAAATCTAAAAAAAAATAATGTCTAATCGCAGAAAAATTTAATTGTGAAATGTTTAGCATGAAATTTAATATGTTATAAATACTGCGATCAAATTAGAACTTAATGATCTATTTTAGTCTAATCTAAGTTCAGATCCATAAGATCTATTCTGATTTTAAAAGGATCAAGATCTATTCTAATGTTTCTGACTCATTTAGATGTAAGACGTTTTGTTTTTAGATTTGAATTCGCTTTGGATCTTTAAAAGGTTATGAAGGTGATCATTAAAAATAAAGCCCCAGTTAATTTTTATTTTTTCAAAAATCGAATTTTCTTGTAGTCCTTTTTTACTCAGGCTCGAAACCAAAGAAAAATAGTAATTTATAATTAGTCGAAAGTGAGTCTTGCGTTTGTATAAAGCTCCGTCTCTATTGCTTCAGATTGAATTTTTTTTTTTTTATCGCTCTCTTTGTTATTATTTTTTCCCTTTTTTTAGACGAAAATGTTTGTGATCTCAAAAATGAAATAAAAAATTTTATCCGTGTCTTTAATGAATTTTTTAAAAAATAAAATATGAATGCAAAAATAATGATAAAAAACACATAAGTAAAAAATAAAATATAAAATATAATTATAAAACGAACCACGATTTTTTAAAATGCTCATTTGAAATATAAACCGGGATGATTTTTAATTAATAAAAAAAAACTTTAAATTGAAAAAAAAATTGGTGGCAGTGCCTAAAAGTGCTACAAAAACACAGTGCAGTACCACGAGCAAAAAAAAAGTGAAAATTAAAAGAAAAAAACTTTGTTTGAAAATTGTTGTAAAAAGGTTGTGCAGATGTCCTTTTATAAAAATAAAAAAAAAAGACAAAAAAAAGTACGAACATTTTTTTTTTAGAAATTGTAAGAAAAAAATAAACGAATCGGATAAATCCTGTATATTGTTGATTAATAAGTGATAGGAAGGTGCTTGTAATTTTGAACTTTTTTTAAACGAAATAAAAATCTGTTTTATTCCCTAAATTTTTTTTTTTAAAAAAAGCAAACCGATTACAAAAAAATTAAATGTGTAAAAAGTTCCTAGAAAAAGTTTTTTTTTGGGTTTTGTTTTAACGAGCCGTTTCGTCTTCCATTGGCTCTAAATTTATTTTTTTAATTTGGTGTAATGTTCTGAAATAGAAAATTCGGTTTGGGACATTTGAAGGTTTGCTTTTTTTATTAAAAAAATTGATAATGAAGAAGCGTTTTATTTTAACATAAAAAATCCGTTTTTAAAAAATCCGATGGGCCATAAAAATTTTTTTATTTGTCTTCCATTTTCTTTTTTTTACATTTTTGAATCAAATCCGTTTTCTTTATTTTAACGATGAGTCCACTCATGTAGCATATTTTTAAATGAATTTTATTCATTTTATTCGCACTGTAAAAAAGAATTAATTAAAACAAAGTATGTTTAATTATCCTCTCTTTCTTCTCTGTATAGCAAAGTAATTTTTCCAATCTTCGAAAAGAAAAAAAAATGCTTCTTCCTACATGCAGTGCCGAGTTATAGGTATTTTCTATTGTGAAATTGTGGTTTTATAATCGGCAAAACGAATCTTTAGAAATAGATCAAAAAGGAAATTAAAAGAAAGCTATATTAGTTTTAAACAAAACAAAAATATTGTATTTGACAAGTGTAGTTTTTTAACTGAAGGACCATTTTTTTCATTATTATTATTATGATTATTTTTTTTTAAATTATTTTTTTTTTTCGACGACGCGCAGACACGATTTCTGATGCAGATAAAATGTCTAGTTAAAAGGATCAAATTAAGTTATTATTTCTTAGAGAGGTATTTAATCATTTTAAACTATTTGTAAAGAAAATGCAAGCACTTATACAGTCGAAAATATTTTTTATTTATTTGAAATATTCTTAGGAAAAAAAAAAAACTTTGTACAATATTGTAATTTCTAAGAAAAAAAGTAGAGAATAAAAAATATTTCGTTTTTTCGTCTGTGCGTCTTGTTAGACACTTGAGATAAAAAAATTTTTAAAAAAATCCAGCAAACTGTTTGTTTTGCTGAAAAACTTTGTATTGTAAGTGCCAGATCGGTGTTAGAGTAGTTTTATTTATTTCTCAAAAAGATAAAAAAATAAAAAGAAAAAAAACATTACCATACGTAATAGAGATTATATTATTATGTATTTAGCAAAAAAAAAAAAAAGAAAGGGAAAATAAAGTGACTTTTGTACTATGTCACCATCATTCTTTAAAAAAAAAAATAGGTATTAATTTTTTTAAAACGGTCTTTTAATTGATTTTTTTTTAAATTAGGAGGTAAAAAAAAAACGATAAAAATTTTGATTTTACGAAAAAATTAAGGAAATTAATAAAAAATGCTCCAAATTCTTTTTTTTTTTAACTAGTCAGAAAACAGGCTCAGGCTTGAGCCCTAAGCAGCATTTTTTGTTAGTTTTCTGTTCTGAATAACCTAGAAACGAAAAAAAAAATTATTCGAGCAAAATCACATGCCGAAGAAATGAAACGAAAACAGAACAAAATCCAAAGGCTGGAATGAAGCATTTAGGGGTCGGAAACAACATACTGAAAATCCTTCTAAATATTACTGCGCCATTTTGAAAAAATTGCGCCTAAAACTAGTTTTTCGATTATATCTCAACCAGTTTTTTGTTAATGCTTTATTAAGAAGCATTAAGCATTATACAGGAATTCCAAATTTTTCAAATTAACTTCGGCACTGTCGATTTTATAGCACCTACCTTAAGCATACAAATTGAGCTTTCAACAGAATATTTCGGTGGATTTTTAGTATGTTGTTTTCCAGACCAAATGCAACATTCCAGCCCCTTTCCAAGTACTTCGGATTTTGTTCTTTTTAAAAATAAAAAAACAATGTTGCAAACAATGGAATGCTAAAATATACTTTAACTCATACTTATACTCATACAATTAATTCGACCAGATTAGATGCAGAATTCCAGAAAAAAAAAATCTATCGCATGTGACTTTCTTCGCAGATTCGTTATGAAATAAATAAACCGAAAAAAATTAATAATATTTTTAAACGAACGGTTAATTATTTAAACTTAAAAAAAAAAAGGAAAATTAATTATGGAAAAAAAGCACTAAATTAAGGAACTATTAAAAATTAATTAGTTGCTTTATATCTTTTTTTCTGATAATGATGAAGTGATTCTATCTTCTTTAGAGGAAATAAAAAAAAATTCAAATACATAAAAAAAAAATATCGGAGAAGAAAAAAAAACGAGTACAGTCTGTCTGTGTTGAATATTTTCATTTTGTAACCTGTAATATAAATACGCTATATAGAAAATAAATTACGTTTTGTGCAAATTTCTTTTGTAAACATTCTGTACTGAAAGTATAATGATTTTGATTAGATAAAAAAAATAGTTGAGTCTTTTTATTTTCGTGTTAATTCTTTTTCTCATCCTTTTCGGTTTTGATCGGTTTTAGGAAGTTGATTTACTTTATCGTTTCTTTAAGGTGAAAAATACAATATGATTATGCAAAAAGTTTGATTTTTTGACCGCCTCTCAACGCTGCGACTCTTCAAAGTTAAACGGGACCTGTATGTGATTGAGCAGGAATCTGTTGAGTTCGATAATGACCGTTAAAATCCTGTACAAATGCGGGAAAATACCGAAAAACTAAAATAACGAATTTTCTTTTGATTGGTAATAATATTACCTGTAATAATATTACATGTATGTAATACATGGCCGGTCAAAAAATCAGGATTTTTGCATAAATATTTTTTTAATCAAAAATCCAAACCGGATATGTCCATTTCTTTTACCACTTCAAATTTTATCGGGAAAACAACCATAATGTTTTCTCAATCAGGAGCAATTACGTAACATAAAGTTCAGCCCTAAATTCCCAAGAGAACATGCCGAGGAGCTCATTTAAAATTATTTAAGTTTATGTTCTGGTTCTTCTCAAAAAATGAGTTTCTGGTTCTAAAATCCTAATTCCCTACTTTTTCAGCTCTGGTTCATATTAAATTTTTAGGAGCCACTTATTTAAAGGAAATAGTTCAGCAAAGATAAAACAAATTTTTTACATTCTTCGGGAGAACCGGCAGCTACCTTTCTTCGGACAGCAAATAGAATTAAAATATTTTTACAATATTATATGCAAAGTTTTTCTCAGAGGGGCAACATGTTTTATCCATTATTCGAATGAAAAATTAATTACAACCGTGCGAAAAAAATTCTAACGGTATGCAGGCGTTTTTGGAAAAAAAAAATAACCTCATGAGTTCAATGATAACTCAACCTACAGTTTATAATTAAAAAACGGCGCATCTTGATTAAAAAGAGAAAGGATTATTACCAGGAGACGATGCAGTATATGCCTGTAATGGTAATTCACAACGATCTGACTCCTTCAAAAAAAAAAAAAAAAAAAATGAAAACCGTGACAATTTCATTCACTGCAATTTATTGCGTCACCATCCAAGGTGATTTTATGCAATGCCAAACATTTGACATTGATTAGTTTGAATGTTTAGAACTCGGATTTGAATTTGAAAAAAAAATTAGAAATCGATTCGAAAAAAGTACAGAAATATTATTCCAAATAATTATTAAATTAATCAATATTTTTTAAATTTATTTTTTAAGTCAAAATTTGGAGTTTAGGCTTACGGCAAAAATTTCAAAAATGTGTTTTAAATTGCTTAAAAACTTTTCCTGGAAATTTTGTCCGTTTCTTTGAAAAAAGTTTTAAATTCTTTTCTCCAATAACCGCCTCTTCCTACAACGGTAGTTAGCCTACTTTAAAAAAAAAAAAAAACTAACTGTAGCTCAACGTTTGTGATTTTAAGAAAAATTTTCAGGTATGTTGAAACGAAATCGAAATTTCATTGTTAGAAGGCCGGTTCGGTCATAATACTTGATACCGCCACTAATTTCAATTTAAAATTTGAATACCTGTTTTTTCTTTAATCGCCATCTAGGGCTCGATATGGAAAGAATATACCTGAGGTAGTGGTTTTCAAATCGCCTACGTATTCATATGCGATTATACGCCCATGGAATGGCCCATTTGTTTATTGAGTGACATAACTGTGGCAGATGGTTCATGCAATCTTTTTTTGTAAAAAAAAGCAAAAAAAAAAAGTTTAATAATAATGTGATAATTAAAGTGTAAAATGTGACGAATCTTCCTTTTTACCTCGGATAAATTACCATTTCGCTTTTTCGGCCGCCATTGTTTGTTTTCGTTTCGTTATGTGATCATTTGTGTTAGTTAAAAAAAAGTTAGAAAAAAAAATTAATCAAAAATGCCTAGGAAATTGTTGAAATTTTTGATACTTTTCGATAATACAAATTTGTTGTATTTTCCTGGTCAGTTTTTAAGCGGAAGGGTCCTAGTGGAATTGGAAGAGGATACACCAGCTTTAGGTAGGTAGTTTAATAACAATTAAGAAATTTTATTGAAACGTAATAAATAGGCAGGTAAATAAATATGCACCCCCAAAAATTGTTTCCCTATATGTAAATAAATATGTTCCCCCAAAAACGAATATGATTAAAAGTTTCAAAGTTTTAAATTTAATTGTTTTCGAAAATTTTCAACGTTTCGCTCTTTAAAAAAAATAAGTTTTTAAAATTTGATGCGGTGAAAGTGGTCTCCCTTAAAAGGACGTATTCGGAAATCATTAATAATAATAAAATATTTAAGCTGGTTCCAATTTAAGGAAGCCAAAAATTTATTTTTATGCACTGCAAGTGACCTTATCTAATTGAACAAGATAGGTTATGTTATATTCCATAACCTTGCTTGCCTCTTGAAATAATAAGACATCAATCATAATTTTCATGTATATTATGATAATCGAAAAATCATAAAAAATAATAAATAAATTATGCAATAGCTAAAATTAAAGTATGAAAAAAAAAGTTGCAGATGATTTCATAAAAGCCAAAAGGATTCACACTGTAAATAATTTATTGTTACATTTTTTTTTTTCCTGCAACAATCAATTACGGATATACGCCGAGGTTTATTCAAATTAATTCACTTAATTTTTTTTTTTTTTTATAAAAACAATTTTGTTTTTTATTGTTTTTAAAAAGACACACCTAACCTCTTTTTTTACGGTTCTTCCTACGTTACGTTCTATTATTATTTTTTAAAGACCTTGTCCCACCTATTGATAAAATTTTATCCCGTTTGACTTCTGCTTTGTTAAATCGAATATGTTGGAGGCTCACGATTTTTGAACAAAAAACAATGCTTATTTTTTTTCCTGGAGAAAAACCGAAATTACCCAAGGGCCCAAACTTTAATTTACAGAAAACAATGGAATGAAGATGTTAACAACCGTTTGTTTTTTCCCACTGAGTCTTTGTTTTTTAACAAAATATATCTAATTATATAGTAATAAAAAAGCAGTTTTTTCGCCCTTTGTTTCCGTAAAGGATACAAATCGTGTTGGCAGTGCTGGCTGGAAAAAGTAAACAAAGTGTAATTTCTCAGAATAAAATAGAAATGGATAGTGAGACAAATTATAATTCACCTTGGGGCCTTAAACTGCGAATATTGGTCACGTGGTGGCTTTTTACCAGATATATTTTTTTATATTTATATAAAATTTTGAATTTTTCAAATTCGACAGTGAAGAGAATTTTAGCCTGCCAGGGGTTTTACATTAATTCCGTGCTATTCGATTATTCCAGATTTCGACCCCCCTCCCCTCGTAATCAGCCAAAAAAAGGCAGCATAGCATATATCTTGCCGCTAATGTACATTTTTTTGTTTTGTTTTTCATATTCTAATTTTATTTGTTTTCTCATTTCAGGTTTACATTTCCATGTCGTGGGCGAAGGAGTCGTCCGACTTAAAAGTTCACGTCAGGAAAGGATCTATGACCGGGAAAATTACATCGATTTTCGGATGAGGCTGCTGGGGGAACCAGGGCAAGGACCTGTCATCCTTTCTCCTGGCATCCACAGTTTTCCATTCAAATTGGGACTGCCTCTTGGGTTACCGTCTACTTTCTTAGGGAAACATGGATGGGTTCAGTATTATTGTAAAGCCGCCTTGAGGGAGCCCAACGGTCTTACGCATAAAAATCAACAGGTTTTAATAGTCATGAATCCGATAGATCTCAATTTGGAACCCCCAATTTTAGCAGTAAGCTTAATTTAAAAAAAAAAAAATAAATTTATTATTATTTATTTAAAAAAAAAATTTTAATTCTCTCTTTTTCAGCAACCTTTTCGTTGTGAAATAGAACATAAATTGGGAGTAGCCTGTGTGAATTCTGGTCAGGTTATGTGCAGAGTATCTTTGGACAGAGGAGGTTACGTTCCAGGGGAAACGATAGGAATTACTGCCATGATTCATAATAGAAGCAAAGTCACTGTTAAATCTACGAAAGCTTCATTAACGGAGGTAATTATAACAAAAAACGGAAAATGGAACTGACTTATGAAATAAAAGCCAGGGGTAGGGGCCAGGGGGCTAGTGCGACTAAGTCATGTTGGTGTTTTTTGTTGATGTCATGTTAATGTGTTTGCGACTAAGTTGATGTTTTTTTTTTCCCTAAAAATTTCTTTTGCGCTTCACTCTTTCAAATTCATTACCTTATAAGGAGCAATTTGTTAACTTTTTCTATTAAGCCATTCGAACTGGCTGCATACCTGTTGAGGACACCTTTTTAAGCTGCAACGTACATCTCCCTAATCGTCACTTAAAATGCTTATTCAATTATTAAGCAAACATGATTATTACCAATTTTCAACCCCCTCGCCTTTTTAAGGAGGAACTCGAAGGTTTTCTCCGTGCAAGAAGGGATACAAGTACATAAAGCAAAATAGAAATGGTAAACATGGGTGTGAGATTTTGTTACCAACTTTTGAAAACTGCATACAGAACAAATTTTAATGCTAATTGGCACAATTTTCATTCCTTAGGCTGCGTTTTACATTTTCGAAGGAGATTTTTTCGTTTTAGTTCCAGCAATTTGGTTTATAAACTGGAAAGGGAACGTTAAAGTGTTACATAAGACTTTTTTTTCGAGTTTTTGGGCCCCCTCCCCCTTTCATAAAAATTACTAAGATTTCTTTGACCCCCCCTTTTTTATTTGTAGCGCCGATTTTAAATTGGAGTAATATTTTTCTCAAATCTAGATTGAGTTCATTTCTTTAATTATGTAAGAAATAAGTAAAAAAATTAATTTTTTGAAATTAAAAAAAAAAAAAAAATCTGAACAATAAATTGCACTAGAAATTCTTAAGTAAGATTTTCCAAACCCGCCCCCTATTTCCCATGTAAGAAATTGTAAGAATTTCGAGTACCCCCTCGCCCCCTTCCGGTCTTGCGTAATACTTGAACGTTCGCAAACGGGCCAGCAATGTTCAATAAGCAATATTAAAAGACAAGCTATCCTAAAGATAATACACAGTTTGTTAGAATATTTTATCCATTCAAAAACTAACGCTCGGAGAAAACGTTACTTCGAAAAATAAACTTCCATATAGGCATGTGTTAAAAAGGAATTTTTTTATATTTTTTTACCATAGCAAACTGTACAACGGAAAAATCTGAAATAATTCAGGGATGACAGCTATAGGTAAAATACCTTATGTACGAAATTTCAGAAAAATTCATCTATTGTCAAAAGTTTAACGTACCAAATTAAGAAATATATTGGATATATTATTATATTTATATTGTATTATATTTATATAATAATATATTGAATATATTATTATAAAATTAAGAAAAATACTGGATTTTGAAACCCGCCTCCCCAGACCAAGATTTGAGCCCTAGCCTCCCTCCTCCAAAATTGATTATTTCGAAAAAATGAACTAGCTATTCGAAAACTTCCTCTCCCAACCCCCTGACCTGCTTACGCAATACTTAAGTAGCCCCTAAGATAACAATACCAGTTGTGGCACCCAATATAAACTGGCACTTAAATGTAAGCGGCATTTAAATCTAACTGGCACCTAGGTAAAATACCTTCATCATTTCCTTCATCCTTCACTTCAAATTTCCTTCATCATTTCATGATCCACCCAGCTTCTTCCTTAATTTTTTCAAGTTGAAAATTTTCATTCTTTCATTTTTTTTTTTCTTCTCTTAATTTTAATTATTTTTTTAAATAATTACAGACTGTTCAGTACATGGCCAGAGGGAAAATTCTTCAGTCAGAAACAAGAGAACTAGCATCACTTAGCCGCGGAAAAATTCGTCCAGGAGAGAGCGACGAATGGAAAAACGAACAGCTTTACGTACCTCCCCTGCCTCCTACAAATCTCCGAGGATGTCACTTGATTAAAATTCAGTACGACGTTTTCGTAAGTGGATCAATACCCATTTCTTGCAACAAACGCGATTTCCCCACGAAATTTATAATTTTTCAAAAATTCGTTTGTCTTTCAGTTTATAATTGATCCGAAATCATTCGAAAAAGAAATCAAACTACAGTTACCAATAGTCATGGCCACCTATCCGCTACGGGCTCCAGAAGGAACTTTAAGAAGAAAACAAGGGACGCACTATCCGTCGACGCTTCCTATTTTTAGACCTTGGTTAGATGAAAAGACCTTTGAGTAGCCCTTTTAGAGTCATTAAACGAATTTGTAAATATTTTGTTTATAACATTTGTAAAAAATCGAGCTTTTATGGTAAAAAAAATACCGACAAGGATTTTAACTTAAAATAGATTTTTAAAAAATTAATTATTTACGTAATTTTTTAACATCATCACTGTAGTAAAAGTTTTTTTTTTTTTTTGATTACGAGATGTAAATTAACTTATAAAGTAATTAAATTTTAGAATTTTTACAATTTATAAAAATCGAAATAAAGGGCCATTCAAATAAATATATATGTAAGCATGAGTGGGGGGAGAGGGCCTTCAAAATGATTGTTTTTAATAGGGATGGGGTGTGGCGATTTCTGATTTTGGATTAATAGAAAAAAATATGCAGATTTTTTATTCTTAATTAAAAATTTTTTTAATTAAAAATGCTTGAACTGAACGTTTTATAATTGAAAAATCACTATTGTATGTAGAAATATGTTGTGTTTACTGGATGATCTTTTTATATGCAAATATTCTTAAACTGTATGGAACTAATTTTTTTTTTCTTAACTTTATTATCTCGTTGTATATTGTACAGATTCTTCATCGGGTCTCGGGATTGGGATATAAAAACTGGAACTTTTTTTTAAAAAAAAAAATTGAAAGGATCTAAATTGATAAAAGCTATATTTTAATAGATATTTTTTTTATTTGGGGAGGGAGGGTCTTCCATGTCTAAATAATTGAAGATGGTAGACCTGTGCTCAGTGCTTTTGCTCACAAGTGAACAAATGGTTTGAAGATGCCTCAAATCGTGCTTACTTAATATTTGAATGACCCTTAAAAGATTATTTATTTATTTATTTTTTTAAAAATTTAATTCCTGCCATATATTAAGAATTTTTCCAGTATTAAATTTTTCCCTTGCCCCACCTGTTGATAAAATCTTATCCCGTTTGATTTAACTGCTTTATTGTAGATTTACGAAAGAGGCTTTGAGAGGCCAGAAGACTCGATTGTTGACCTCTCGTAATGCGTTACGATACTGGGTTCTGTTAAACGCCTGACTGCATCGATCCACCGGTTTGCGTTTTTCTTTCCCTTCCGGTCTTTCCTGGACAACAAGCTTTTCCATGTTGTCACGACGAGAGATACGGCCGAAGAGCTTTAGAATCCGGCCGTAAATAATTGGACAGGACAGAGTCTTTTCTCCTTTAGGATGAAGGAATCAGTTCTAGCCATCGAAGGTACTCTCAGCCTTCAACGCCAAGTTTATATTTCAAACACATCTATTCTTCTCCTGTCGTAATAAAGAATTACCTAAGTTTTTAAGCATAAAAGAAAATTGGAAATATTTAAGGTACTGACAGAAGTCATTTTCGTTTTCCTTGTAATGATACGGTTCTTCCAAATTTTCGTTAAATAAATCATCGCTTGCCGCGCTATTTCGATTCGCTCGTCTATCAGACACATGAAATATTGTGGAGGCCCTGAGAAGGTGCATCTATAGCGCACATCAGAATTTGTTTCAAATGACCATCAAAACTAATAAATGAACCAGATAGTAAAGTCCCGAGATAGTAATCCAGATAGCAATCCTGAGGACGTCATGAGGATATTTATTGGACATCGGTTGGATTTACCTCTGCCCGCACTGATCCAAAAAGTATCCTTTGGACGTCCTATGGATATCCCATGGATTTGGAGATCCTGTGGATATCTAATGGATATCGACAGAATGTCCTTGAAAATGCTATCTGGGGATGCATATTGCGAAAATCAGGGCCGGCTTTAAGCCGATTTAGACGATGTGTGAAATCGGGCCCCGCATTTTAAAGGCCCCGCGCTGTTCCCAGCGCCTGTAATATTTAATTCTCTCCTAAAAGTTTAAAACTTATTCAAAAAAATCCTCAGTAAAATTTATTCATTTATTTATTTATTTTTTTTTTAAATTCATAATCACTTTATACGATAACTCGGCATCATTAAACACTATGTCTATTGTTTTTGAAACTTGAGATTTGGTATGTGGTCATTCAAAATAATATTCTTAACACAGCAAAGGCATGTATCCAATTCTCCGAATTTTCATTGATTCATGCCCTTTGTTTTTATCAATCTTAATTTTTTTGGTCCTGTATTCTAACACTTATTAAAGTCAGTCTTTCGCGGTCTTTGCGGTTGACAGAATCTTTTTTTTTTCTCGAATTAAAACTTTTTATTATGGGAAAATCTAAAGTTAGTGCCTGCACTAGCAGGGAACGGGATATGGGGAGAAGTTACATGTCGGGTAGTAAAAAAAAAAAACTGCAAGAAAAGAAAGAAAAAGAAAGAAAACGTTTAAAGGATTCTTTGCAAAAATACGTACATATCGAATCTAAGCCTAAATCGGTTGAAAATGTAATTAGTAACTGTGAAAATTTTGTGACAAACGAACCTATTTCAGTATTGGAGGAGGAAAGTTTGCAACCTAGTCATGGTGAAAACTCAGTGCTGCTAGATAATGAAAGCATTGCGATGAAAGTTTCATTATCTAAAGAAGAACTATTAAGAAAAGATGATAATATCGATTCAAAAAACTTAACAAATGATCCAGCTACTTGGCCTAAAAATATGTCAACAAACGTTAGAGATTATTTGGTTAAAAAAGGACCACCGCAAATAACTTTAAAACATTTTCCAAGAAACGAAAAAGGAAAGCATTTTTCGACAATGCATTGCAAACGAAAGCTCCCTAATGGTGAAATTATGGATCGACCTTGGCTAATTTACTCAGAAACAGCAGATGCAATAATTTTGTTTTTGTTGTCTTATTTTTGCTCATGAAAAAACTGGTGCGTTGGCTACAACTGGGTTTAATAATTGGCCTAATACATCAACTAGACTTTCGGATCATGAAAAATCAAAAGTGCACTTGGAGTCCACGCTAAAATTTTTTGATTTACGAAAGAATTTAAATGCTGCGACTACTATCGACGCAAGTCACCAAAAACGGATCAAGGAGGAAGAAAAAAGATGGCAACAGGTTTTAGAAAGAATTGTAGCTGTAATACTATTTTTAGCTGAACGAAATTTAGCTTTCAGAGGCTCTAAGGAATATTTATACAATCCTCGCAATGGTAACTTTCTTGGATTAATAGAACTACTAGCCAACTTTGACCCTGTTATGCAGGAACATCTGAGACGGATATCAAATAATGAAATTCATGACCATTATCTCGGAAAAAATATTCAAAATGAATTTATAGATATTTTAGGAAAAACCGTTAGAAAAAATATTATAGATAGATTAAAATTAGTTAAATATTTTTCTGTCATATTGGACTGCACGCCTGACATATCTCATAAGGAGCAAATGACTCTGATAATTAGATATGTAGCGCAGAAAGATAATAATAGTCAGTACGAAATAAATGAACAATTTATAAAATTTTTGCAAGTAACTAGTAGCACAGGAGAGAACTTGCTCAATACTTTAAAAAAAGAACTAGAAAATTTAGGGCTAGATATAAATGATGTCAGAGGACAGGGCTATGATAATGGTCCAAATATGCAGGGGAAATATAAAGGAGTTCAAGCTCTGTTTTTAAGAGAATATCCAAGAGCCTTTAACGTGCCATGCGCATGTCATAATTATAATTTAGTTCTTGGTGATGCAGCTAAGTCTTGTACTGAAGCTATAAGTTTTTTCGGAACGTTGCAAAGAATATATGTAATGTTTTCTGCATCAACTCAAAGATGGGAAAAATTCAGAAACCATGTAACTGGTTTATCTGTAAAACCACTTTCAGAAACAAGATGGGAGTGTCGTATTGACTCTGTTAAAGCCATTAGGTACCAAGTTGGAAGTGTTTACGATGCCTTACTCGAATTGCACGAGACTGCTGATGAAGCTTTAGTAAAAAGTGAAGCTGAATCATTGGCTAATCATCTCAAAGATTATAAATTTCTTGTGTCCATAATATTATGGTATGAAATATTGTTTCAAGTAAATTTTGTCAGTAAAGAATTGCAAAGCAAGGAAAGCGACATTTCGACTGGACTCTCGTTTTTTGAAAAACTACTGAAATGGTTAAAAGAATTTAGAATTAGCGGTTTTAACAGCGTTCTGGTTGACGCAAGAGAACTGGCAGAAGAAATGGAGATCGAGCCGGAATTTAAAGAAAAACGGTTAGTAAAAAGAAAAAAACAATTCAGCTATGAATCCAGCGACGAACCTCATCTTAATCCTCAGAAAAAATTTGAAGTAGATTGCTTCAATCAAATAGTTGATAAGGCTATTCAATCACTGCAGCCCCGATTTGAAAAATTAAAAAACATTACGGAACTGTTTAAATTTTTATATGACTTTAAAGATATGCCAAAAGAAGTTTTGAGAAAGCATGCTGCTGATCTGGAACTAGCTTTAACTGATACCAAGATTGTATCAGATGGTGATAACCAAACAACGAAAAAACTGTCTGATTTGGAAGGTTACATGCTGGCCGAAGAAATGGAATTACTAAAATCTATTATTTCTTCATCTTACTTTGGAAAACCTCTGGAACTTTTACGCTTTATATCGGAAAATGATAGATCATCAGTCTTTCCTAATTATTCTATTGCTCTCAGGATTTTCTTAACAATTCCCGTGACAGTGGCTTCTGGAGAAAGAAGTTTTAGCAAGCTGAAAATAATAAAAAATTATCTTCGCTCAGCTATGTCCCAAGATCGATTAAATGAGTTGGCGATATTATCTATAGAAAATTTAGAAGCTAGAGAGTTAGACTTTAAAAACATTATAAAGTGTTTTGCGGAAAAAAAAGCTAGGAAAATGTAAATGTTTCAGTGAAGTTCATAGTTACCCATTGCATATTCATAACTGTCGGTTCATAAACAATCAGATTAAAGAGACGGTACTTATAAAACTGGTAATAAGTTTACTCCAATACTGACTTTTTAAATGGTAAGTTTTAGTAATTGTCTTAGTAATAATCATAATTAGATAGGGATTCGAAAAAAATTTCAAATCGGGCCCCGCATTAGCTAAGGCCGGCCCTGTGCGAAATATACAGCCATAAAAAAAATAAAAAAAGAATTATCTTGCGAAATAAAAAGTATACAAACTGTAATAACGTTTGTCTATTCAATTGATAAAATAAATGTCGATAATTTATGTAGAAGCCTTGCCACATTTTCTTTGCGAGCAGAGGAATCAAGAAATCGTTCTGAACAGTTTTTTTCTCGGGAAAGAAAAATGGGAATTGAATATTTAAACGTGGACGATATTAAAAGAAGTATACCAAGATTTGGGATCTGGGATTATGTAACCTTCGTCATTATGCTCATCGTTTGCGCACTTGTCGGCGTTTATTACGGATTGAAAAAATCCAGAACAGGTGATGTAGCTGCTGAGTACTTAATGGGAGGTAGGAAGCTGTCAACATTTCCAGTAACAATGTCTTTAATAGCCAGGTAGGAGAGTCACTAAAAAAAAAACACTTTAAATAAGAGAATGAAAATATCTCGAATTTGCAGCCTTGTCTCTGGTAGAACCATCATTGGAACCTCCACGGAAATGTATTTTTATGGATCTAAGTTCGTATTTTGGATATTACCAATTATACCAGTTTGTGTATCAGCAGCGTACGTCTTTTTGCCGGTGTTTCATGAAATGAAGCTTATGTCAACATACGAGGTAATTATAACCTTTTGGTAAACTGTTTGCATAACTAATTGATCCAAACGGTACGTGTCCTTATCTTAATTGCAGTATCTAGAAAGGCGGTTTGATAAAAAAGGTCGGCTTTTCGGCTCGATAGCATTCACGATATTTTTGGTGAGTAATTGAAGTTTAAAAAATCCGTTTTTTGTTGAAATCATTTTTGTTTTCAGATTGGTTTTTTACCAGTAGTTCTGTACGTCCCAGCACTTTTCCTTAATCAAGGTAACATAAATTTACAAAAATCATATTGACTATGATTCGTGATTCACACTATGAGACGCCCCCTCGCGGATTATCGACGGAACTACTCAAGGCGAGGTAAAAATTGTAAACAAACATGGAAAAGCATTAAGTTTTGCCGGGATTGGAATTTTATTAATTTTTTTTCTGCATTTTTCGTGGATAAACAACACGAATTCTTTTTGAAAATATCAGTTGAGGTTCGTAACATAAGGTATGTAATCAATAAGCTTGAAAATATTTGATAAAATAATATTTTTGCAGTGGACTGAATGGGAATTTATTGTTAATACTATATGCATGTTCTATATTTTTAGTTTACTAAGTTTTTCCAAGACCAAAAATGGGGAAGGTAGAAAAGAAGGATAAAGGCGAGGCGGAAAAGAAGAATAAGGGCGAGATGAAAAAGAAGAAGCCATCTGTTATTAAAATCTTAGCCTGTTCCATTTTCGGATCGATAGAATCTGCAACCTGGCTGTAATCAATATTAATATCCGTCGATCGATATCTACGTGAAAGAAAACATTAACTTAATATTACGTTTTTACGTGTTTGAAAGGGGGGGGGGATTCTGAAAATATTCGCAAAAACAGAAGTAAACGTTTTGTTGAAAAAAAAAGAAAACAATTTTGCCAAAAAAGCCGATGATTTTATTACTTAAAAATAAGACTTAATATACGTATTTAATAACAAGTTAGCAATTTTATGGATTATATTTTATTACTATGATTGGCTTCAACAAGTCTTATATGAGAAAATTTTAAAGCTACAATTGTAATAAATATGATTTTATGATTTTACAATATTTAGATTTCAATACATTAAAATGGTAACTAAAAATAATGACTTCTTTAGGGTTACCTTGCAATCACTCATTAATTCCAGCAACAATGATTTCAAAACAGAACATTTCACCTTCATTATAAATAAATTTGTTTTGTCTTATAATTATTTGTACTGTGATTTGATTTTTTTCCCAGATTCACATAAAATTTTTAAAAATATTTTCATCAATAAAATGAAGAAAAAATTTCCCATTAGGAGAAAAAGCTAACTTGTTCCTTGAAATTTGACTTAATAATTAATACCATGTATTTGCAGGTCTGCTTCATTATTTCATAGACACCAAAAAATTATGGATCATATATGCCCATTTCAATTGAATTCAAAACAAAATTTTTTATCCTAACTACCGAAACTAATACCTTCCATAAGTCGAAGTCTCATTGGCATCAAAAAGGAGTTGTTCAAATTCATCTAAAAGTTCTGGATTTTCATTAATTATATTTTGGTACTCCTGCTTTTCGGCCTCAATTGATTCTATACAGCAAAAGGTCTGTATCGGCTTTGCCTCATACATTTCCTTCGCAGCATCCTTTCTTTGGTTCCAAATACACTTCATGTCGGTACAGCTTACTTCCTGGAGGCTACATGAGTCATTCCTGAAATATTGTTCATTCAAAGTTATTACTTTTATTAGTTTACAGAGCTTACAAATTAACTATACTTGCCTATACAAATAGAGCAAAACTGCAACAACATGTTTACATTGCTCTCCTGCTCCTGCCTTACAGGAGCATACAAATTGTTCAGGACGTAACCGTACATTAATTCGATCCTTCCCTTTATTAGCTGTTTCTTCTATTACAATTGTTCCTTTAACTTCATGAGGAGCAGAAGATAAACAACTCGTCTTCCTCACTAAACCATATATATTTATGGTGTACTCATCATCAGGTGGGGTTTCGCCAACAAAAATTACGTGATCCGAATCCAATATATTTTCTCCTTCTGTATAATTCCGTGAAGAAGCATTGCATTCACAAATCGTAAATATATCTTGCAATTTAATTCGCCCAAACACAGTGGCACGGGCCATGCTTCCTTTCGTCGAGAAAAAAACCAAACTAAAAATATAGAACATGCATATAGTATTAACAATAAATTCCCATTCAGTCCACTGCAAAAATATTATTTTATCAAATATTTTCAAGCTTATTGATTACATACCTTATGTTACGAACCTCAACTGATATTTTCAAAAAGAATTCGTGTTGTTTATCCACGAAAAATGCAGAAAAAAAATTAATAAAATTCCAATCCCGGCAAAACTTAATGCTTTTCCATGTTTGTTTACAATTTTTACCTCGCCTTGAGTAGTTCCGTCGATTACCCACGAGGGGGCGTGAATATCAATGTGAATCACGAATAGGGAGAACCCTAAACAGGGATCTGTTTTCTAGTTACAGGTCTCAACTTGCATTTAATATCAACATTTGTTTGCGCAATCTGCGTTTTCTACACAACTATAGTTAGTTTTTTAATTTTAAAAGGCTCACTAATAATTTCTTAATGATATAAAAATAATTTTTCGCATTTTTAGGGAGGAATAAGAGCTGTTATTTGGACGGACGTAATTCAAACTATTGTCATATTCATAGCTGTGATTGTTATAATCGTCAAAGGTACTATAAAAATTGGAGGGTTGGATGTTCTTTGGCAAAGAAGCCTACAAGGTGGAAGAATCGAATTTCCTAGGTATTAAATCGAAGCTTACATATAAATTTTTAAACGTTTAATAAGATTTTTTTCACAGTTTTCAGTTTGATTTCTCTGAGACTTATACAGCATGGAGTGTACTTTTAGGCGGTGCATGGACTTGGTTCCAATTTTCATTTATGAGTCAAAGCATGGTTCAACGTTACATGGCCTTACCAACATTTAAAAAAGTGAAAAGGTACTTCAAATTCTGGATGCGACATTTGGCTTAAGACTTTTTGCCGCACAGTTTGTTAATGACAATATATGTCTTACGGCAAATGCTAAGTCCAGTTTCCATTTGTCCTTCATAAAGTATCCATTTCTCAAAAACCATTTCAGAGCAGTTTGGGGATATCTACTTGGAGCAGTAATTATGTACATTTTCTCTTTTCTAATGGGACTTCTGGTCTATGCAACATATTACAATTGTGATCCGTTAACAACAGAAGTAATTAAAGCGAAAGATCAAATTCTACCGCTGTTTGTAGTGGATGCTTTAGGAGATTACCAAGGTATACCTGGAATATTCTTTGCAGGCATCTTTAGCGCTTCGTTAAGGTAACTTCACTCAGAGAAAAAATTACTCTCGCAAAATGACATAAACGTTAATTTTCAGCACTCTCTCCACTGGTTTTAACTCAATGTCCGCCGTGGTCCTTCAAGATTTTATCAAAGCTCCTTTTCCTAATTGGAACTTAAGCGAGCGAGCTGCACTTATTATTATGAAAAGCGTTGTTGTTCTCCTTGGAGCCTTGTGTATCGCCTTAGTTTTTTTAATAGAAAAATTAAGTGCTATACTGCGTATGTCTCTCAGCATTGAATCCATAACAAGTGGGCCTTCACTCGGGATATTTTTCGGGGGAATGTTGATACCTTGGATGAATGCCAATGGTGCTTTCTACGGTGCGTTAATAGGACTTGGCGCTAATGCTTTCGTTGTATTTGGAGCCCAAGAAGCAATTGGATCTGGAAAAATGGTATTTCCTACAAAATTATTATCGGTGGATGGTTGCGAATACATCCATAATGCCACCCAAGCCATCTTAACAAATGTGACTTCCACAGAAAGGTAAATACTTTGATGCATGCAATGTAAAAGAAGCTGATCGATTCATTTTGTTTTCCAGTTATGTGTTCCCGCTCTTCAAAATGAGCTTCCTTTGGTACACACCTTTCGGAATGATGATAACTTTGCTATCCGGGGTACTGATAAGCTATTTCACTGGATTTAACGACCCATCTAATATCGATCCCATGGTTTTATCTCCTGTCATTAGAAAATATTTACCTAAAAGGAAAGTAATGGAAAGCCAAGAATTATTAAGTCCTCAATAAATACAGAAGTTGAAAAACAATAACTTGTTTATTTATTTGTGAAATAACAGAAAATACAGATAAGTTCTTATTATTTCCTCAGCAAAATCCTTAAAAAAAAAAACTATGAGCGACGGCGCACACTGAACTGCATGCTATTTTGTTCTTATACCGCAATTTGGTTCTGCAGTATATGCAATATAAGTATACCTAATTGTGGGTCACTAGAACAATATAATAGATTTATTTATGCTCGATCCTAGCGCCTTCGGACAGGTATGAGGAAATAATAAAACAAAACAATGTAGAATATTAAATCTTCTGAAATACATAGATAACAAAAATAAAAATAAAAATAAAAGAGAACATATAGAATTCAAATAAATGATCCAAAAAAATTCGGTTAGAGTCGGGAATCTAGGTTAAAATTTTATAAAAGTTTTATAAAATTTTTTTTTCAAATTTTGCACTTTTTTTTCTAAAATTTTGTCCATTTTATATAAAATTTTTATAAAATTTTTATAAAAATTTTATAAAAATTTTATAAAATTTTATAAAATTTTATAAAAGTTTTATAAAAGTTTTGAAAAACTTGTGCAACAAATGCACCCTCATTTTTTGGTACTCTCAACGGAGCATAGATGTTTTTCCGAGCTGGAAAATTTTTTTTCCCAGTACATTTCGGCCTTGCATAAGCCTAAGATGGGCGCAACGATTTTTCAGATGTCCGAATCTCATACACAAACGGAATCGGTATAAATCCAAGAACAACATAATTCTTCCTACTACCTGAATACATCTCAGCTATATGTTGAATGCACTATATGGCCACAAAATTTTCCAAATCGGTGGAGAAACTGTTGATACTTCAGCGGAAAAGGAATAAGAAAGTACAAGCGGAAGTGAATACTTGCCACTGGCTAGGATGTTTATTATGTCGGGCATATAATTTTCTTCGTTTCCCCTGCATTATTTTATTTACAGCACCGAAAGGTGACTGCAAGTTGTGCGGCATTGTCAAGAAGGGCAACCTTTTGCACCGCTGCAGTGCTACGCATCTTTTTAACAGATACGTATTGTGGAACTATTTAGAATTAAGCTCTTTTGTTAGCAGCCTCATAGCCAGGGGGGGGGCATAGGGTGGCTCAGCCCCCCTATGGAAAAGCTTGAGCCCCCCTGTAAATTTGACTTGGCCCATGTATTTTCCCTATCTTCCATGTTATAAGGGGCCATTTGGAGCCCCCCTTTGAATTTCTCGGTTTCGATAATTTTCAATCATTTATACGGCAGTAATACGTAACCTTTGTTTTTTGGGAGTCTTTCATTTTTATCGCATGAGCGAAATTTAACAAATTTAACAAATATGTCATGATTAATTCCTATCGGTGTACGTTTTGATACTGTTAGCTCGAAATATATATATAAAAAAACTCGTAATTTAGATAGTCAGAAAATGGCTATTCATCGCCAATAAGTGAATAAAAATCGATTTGACTAGACTCGTTTTATCCGCAGTCGCACGCAGTAATGTAACTGCCGTCCATTGACGCTTAAGACGATACGCTGGCTGGCTGATTGATTGATTGATCGTTTGGTTTGTTGGACCGCTGCCTGGCTGGTGAATAAGAACTTTAGGTAGATCAGTAGGCGTCTGTCGCGTTTAGTTTTACCTGAAGAAATAACAGCAATAATGGGAAAAGTCGTTCCTAACAAACAAAAGAGCTTAATTCTAAATAGTTCCACAATACGTATCTGTTAAAAAGATGCGTAGCACTGCAGCGGTGCAAAAGGTTGCCCTTCTTGACAATGCCGCACAACTTGCAGTCACCTTTCGGTGCTGTAAATAAAATAATGCAGGGGAAACGAAGAAAATTATATGCCCGACATAATAAACATCCTAGCCAGTGGCAAGTATTCACTTCCGCTTGTACTTTCTTATTCCTTTTCCGCTGAAGTATCAACAGTTTCTCCACCGATTTGGAAAATTTTGTGTCCATATAGTGCATTCAACATATAGCTGAGATGTATTCAGGTAGTAGGAAGAATTAGGTTGTTCTTGGATTTATACCGATTCCGTTTGTGTATGAGATTCGGACATCTGAAAAATCGTTGCGCCCATCTTAGGCTTATGCAAGGCCGAAATGTACTGGGAAAAAAAATTTTCCAGCTCGGAAAAACAGCTATGCTCCGTTGAGAGTACCAAAAAATGAGGGTGCATTTGTTGCACAAGTTTTTCAAAACTTTTATAAAACTTTTATAAAATTTTTATAAAAGTTTTATAAAAATTTTATATAAAATGGACAAAATTTTAGACAAAAAAGTGCAAAATTTGAAAAAAAAATTTTATAAAACTTTTATAAAACTTTTATAAAATTTTTATAAAATTACTTGTTCAAGATTTTTTTACAAGAATTTTATAAAATTTTATTAAATTTTATTAAATTCTTATAAAATTTTATAAAATTTTAACCCAGATTCCCGACTCTAACCAAAAATTCCGATAATCCATGCGGTTAAAATATCGAAAGTTATTAAAATTAAAAAAATAAACATTTATTTTATTTTGAAAGTTAATAATTCTTGTATTTTGACATCGAAGATAAACGGAAAAATCAGCTCGGCATATGTGAATCTTAATTATGGTTTATACTCAGATTTTAACAATGAATTTCCATGCTAGGATTCGGTTTTCAGGCTTAATTTTTCATAATTAAAAAAAAAACGATTTTTATTTTCTTTTTGTGCGTTTATTATTTAATAAATTAAATCTCATTAATAATTTAAAAATAATATAAAATGTTTAAAAAATTGATGATTGTCACTTATCAAAAAAAAAAAAAAAAAAAAAAAAAATTGGCACTTTTAGCATTTTTTTGTTCAATAATAGTATCGATATCTATATCTTGGATAGTAGTAAGCTTGCCTATACGGTCTTCTTGATACATAATACCTCCTCCTGGCAGCATTTGAACTTCTTCTTCTGGCTTCTTGCTTGCTTCTGTAGCGGAAAAGAGGCCTGAACACGATATTGTTAGAGGTATCTAAAATTTCGCCGGTCGAGTTTGATTTGGCTGGTTCTTCCACGACATAGACCAAAGTTCCTTCTGGAATTTCATCTTCTCGGACTTCCACTAAATCGTTTAAAGAAACGCCATCCGCATTTTCTATCGGAGAAAGATCTTGATCAGCTGTAAAAACAAAATACGTTTATTTTTAAATCTGAAAAATTAAATTTAAAAAAAGGCAAGACTGAGTAATAAGCTGGGGTTATTTTGTTTTTAGAAAAACCTTTTTTCAACAATCTTTATAAAAATGCTGTAAAATTTTACACAAATTATTCCCTACAAAGTTTACCAAAAAAAAATTAATTTACCTTGTTTTTCTTTTTGCTCCAAAGTAGAAGCTCCATTTATTGGGTTTCCAACTGCGAATGCGAAGGCAAGGAATAAGAGAGCCAACTTAATCTGTAAGAAATTGTCGGATTTTTAAAGAAAACTTTGGGGGTGAAATAAAAAATATATTATACCATTTTTTATGAGTGAATACAACTAAATGAACTAATAGTAAAAATATCAAGCGTTTAACTAATTGTTAGATAAATCCTTCATTCTTTTTTTATAGGACGGAAAAGACAAAAATATTGAAAGACCATATCGCAATGAAGATGACGAAGTTTCCAAAAACATGCAAAAAACCCACGTTTTTTTAGCAATTTTAAAAAATGAAAAAAAGCGCACGCCAGCCTATTGATATTCTAAGTTAATTTTTCGCTTGTTTTTTTAGTTAGCTTACAAAATTAGTCACAGAAATAAATTTTCGAAATCCTGTAGATTCGCAAACATCATTTACGTTAACCGTAAAAGTAATTATCACATGGTTATTGAACTTGAAACCGTTACGGCCTAAAAAAAAAAATATTTTTTTCGAAAAAGATTTGCCAGCTCCCAACGCACCGTATTGCTTACATGAACTTGCTTATTTACAAAAAAAATAACTTACTTGTACGGAAAACATCCTCGCGTGATGTTTTTAAAAAAAACCGAACCTGATAATGAAATCTCATGCCTCTGTTTATCGATTATATACTCTTTTTTTAAATCAATAGGAAGCATTGTTTGAAAAAATATTTACCTCGGAAAACCTTAGGAATCACCTGAGTTCGTTAATTCGTCATTCGCTTTCCGAGAAAAATCCGTTCAAATGAGAGGATTCATCGCTGACGAAGAAGAAATACAAGAAAAAAAAATGAAAATGCATGAATGAAATTGAAATAGAGCTTCATTCTGTTATAATTAGCAAAATAGTTAAACTGTTAGGCATAAAAGTTCGTATTGATTTAAAATATTAGCGCCCTTAAGCATATTCATTCTTTTTTTTTAGAATTAGTACACTGAGTAAAGTTTTTTTTTTAGGATTCTTGTTGATGTTTACGTCTGAAAATAAATTTTCCTGAAGGTGGAGGGAATTCCTCGTTTTTGCGATAAATTGTAGATCCACGAAGAATGGTTCGTACCACACTTCCTCGTACTTGTTTCCCTAAGTACGGAGTTATTTTGTGTTTGTAAAAAATTTTGTCTTCTTCGATTACCCAAGTTTCATCAGGATCAAATACTATTAGATCTGCGTCTTTTCCAACTTCTATACGTCCTTTTTTGGTCAGTCCACACAATTTAGCCGGTCCTTCGCATAATAATCGGGTAATCGTGCCGACGGGGATTCCTCTTTGAAGGCTTTCGGTCCAAAGGAGTGACAGACCTTAAAAAAAAAAAAAAAATTTGGATGGTTCCACAGCGCTTGAGTCATTCAAGTATTATGCCAGCTCTTTAGAGGGGGAGGGGGTCTACAAAATACTCGACTCAATGCTCTCACACTTATCTCCATTTAAGAGAAGGCTTACGTTTTACTCATAAGGAGGGGGAGAGGGGGAGGTCAAAAATCCCAAAAAAATTATACTTTATACTTGAATGGCCCCTCCCAGGCTTTGTCATTCGAATAGATAGTTTGGTTGTGACAATCTTACCAAATTGTACGGATGCGATGCCTCCCCACGACGAGATAAAATCTAACGGATTTTTGACGTTCGGTGAACATGGAGAGTGATCGGACACAACTAGGTCGATATTACCGGATTTTAAATGTTGCCAAAGGTGTTCCTTTAAAAAAAATCAAAAACATAGAATGAGGAAATTTTTTCAGAGAAAGGAGAAAAAAAAACAACCTTATTTTTATTTTCTCTGATTGGTGGGCAACATTTAAAACTTGCGTCGCCCGTTTTAACACTTTCAGCATCCAGTGTTAAATAATGATGGCAAGTCTCAACCGTTAAGGGTGCTCCCTCCTCTTTAGCTTGCTTTGTTATGTCTAAAACTTTGTGGGAAGATGCGTGTACTATATGGCAAGGTACTCTGAAAAAAAAAAAGAAAAATATTACGCTTTCATTCTCAAACTCTTTTTCTCGTATATTTTCCGCAATTTTATTTTCTACGACTGAATCTTAATAAAGAGATGCAAAAATGATTCCCTTATTGAAAGTAAAAAACAGGAATCCAGAATCCACAGTCAAGAGGAGTTAAGTTTATTCCCTGAAAAGATCTTTAAGATCGTCAACTTATTTTTTTGCTGCATATTTTCTCTCTCTTTATTAATGAGTACTGGGTGTCCATTTCATCTATTTAGAGGAGGTCCATATGTTACCTAAGATTTGGAGGGTATAGAGAAGAGTCAAAAATGTTGTAACGTTTCAGAATTTAAATTGAAATTAGGGCTACGAAAGTGGGGAGGGGATGAAAAATTAAAGAAAGAATGGTAATATATGCACAAACCTCTTTCCTCAGCTCAAAATTAAGTTCCTTACAGTCAACAATGATTATGACCAAAAATATTTTCCTATCTACAGGGATCGAAAATAATTTTTTGGATTGAGTGTTATTTGAAGCATTAATGCTGTCAAAGCAAAGTGTTGAAAACACTAGGGTAACCCACTAATGTTTAGGCCAGCTTAGTGTAGCTTGGCCTAAATTACCATATTTCACTTATGCTATTATAAATGTTAAGTAATACATAAAATCAGTCATACATGTTCTCCCTTGCTCCAAACAGCGACTTTCCTGGAAAGCATGAGAAAGCCGTGCGCTGTTTTGCTCAGAATACTCACTGATATTTTTTACACAATTCACAGATCATTTCAACAGCCTCAATTTCCATTTCCGGTGGCCTAGTATTCAGGAACGTTTGATATTTACTTTTATCCGCATCTGACTCTGCTTCTACAGTAGAATTTGTCTCAGCATGAAACTGAAATTAAAAAGAATTATATTTAAAATTTAATTTAGTCTTTTTAAATTTTACCGCAACTTACAGCTAATACAGTAGACTTCCCTGACATAATCGACAAAGCTTCCTCCACATCTTTTTCGTTCACGTTTGGGAATTCGTCAACTCCGCTGGGACACAAAAAACATTTGAAACCCACGACTCCTTCGTCAATTAACTCCAAAAGCGAATCCTAAAAAAATCGGAAACTTTTTTTGCAATCTTTGACTGAATCGCAGGGAGGGCAGCAAACAGGCAGAAATATTTTTGTGACATGCAGAGCGTATTAGTTTGCCACTATGTTTAGCCTATGAAAATAAATTACCAAAAGCCCCTAATATGCCACAAAAACACCCGGACCAGTTATCAGTTCCGATTACTTTATTATCTGGAACTAATCCTCCCCAAAAGGCCACGTCCACATGAATCTGACCTTGGGCCGCTTTTAATTTTTCCTTAAAATTATTTACAGTCGTGGTCGGAGGAATCGAATTCAAGGGCATGTCAACGATCGTCGTGACTCCACCAGCAGCTGCAGCTTTCGTCGCGGTCCAAAAACCTTCCCAATGAGTCCTTCCGGGTTCGTTGACGTGAACGTGAGAATCAACGACACCGGGCAACACTAGCAAATCCCCGACGTCGATCACCTCGTCCGCTCTCCCATCCCAAATATACAAATCCGGTTCTTGTAATATCATCAAAATTTCGCCGTGGTTAGAAACAGCCACTGATGCCGGTATTATTTTATCACCGATAGCAACTCTTTGGCTTCGAATGATAGATTTTAAAGATAAATCCATTTTGAAAAAAAAAAAAGTCACGTTGTCTCTTAACAAAACTGTTTTGAACCTTTGCCAGAGTAAAAATAAACGCGTCCGATGAATACACTGCTACTTTTAATGTAAATTAAATAATCATCGGAATGCATTCCGGCGATAATAAGGTTATCATAGGCTACTTATCAAAAACATTTCTTACTATTAAAATGTCTGTTAAGAAGAATACTGTTTTTGCATTTTGAATATGTACAGTACCCAGCAAACAAGCAAGGCGGCGCGGCGCCTTCGTCTAGATGTAATTTATGGTCAATGGCCTCTTGATGACTTCAAAACTAAAAAAAAATTTTGAAACTTCTCTGACGTTATTGATTCTTCCAAAAGGCGTATTTTTTTTAAAGAGATAAGCTCCTGCTCGTGTGTTAAATTCCCTAAAATATACCAAAAAGTAATTGTTTGCGAGGATGGTACTACATCACTAAATTATTTACTGCTTGACTACACAGAAGATAGTTATAACAGTAAACCGAAACGCTTTAAGTTCATAGACTGAGGGAAAATTGTTTTATCGGAAAGACCATTCAAGCACTACGTAAGCACACTGTATCACAATGGGAAGCTCTTCACTTAGCAAGGCATTCCAATACCAGGACATTATCAGTTATTTTTTTAAACTAGGTCGTAAAAGTTCCGGAAATGCAGTACGCATATAGTAAAAAAAGTTACTTTCATAATCAAATTACTCCGCTACAGCTAGTAGGAGTCTCACTTTGCATTATAGTTTCGTTCTGCAATCTGCTGAAATCATTAAACAATTTTAAAAAAATGGATTAGCAATCCTATGGGCGATGACTAGACAAACATGATTCTTTTTCAACATTTTCATCAATTCTTGCTCCTCCTTTTTAAATAATACACTTTTCCTTCTGAGCAAATGATTTCTTATCACCGGAGACACACATAAAGGATCTAATTTCAAAAGATCATTGAATCCTGTAAACCAGCTAATCAGCATGGCTAATGTTAAAGTTAAAAGACCACCGAACACCGGATACCACCAATAACTCATTCTGAACAATGGAAATACATAGCTGAAAATAAAATAAAATTGTAACATGAAGCTTTTTAGAGATAAGCAAAAAAAATCAAACTCACCTTTCCTCTTCGAATGTGATTATCTTCGGTGCTGTTGATATGTTATAAGCATAAGTACATCCCTCCACTGTCACCGGTTTGGGTTGGAACTTTAGCTGTCCTGCTGCAATAGCATTTTGTGCTCCTAATATGACGAATCCACTGATACCAAGACCCAAGAGACCACCGTAGAACGCTCCTTTTTCGTTCATCCAAGGGAACAGCATGCCTCCACAAAATATTCCGAAGGAGGGGCCGCAAGTCATTGCTCCCAAACTCAGGGTTAATTGAAGTACTGCTCCTAGCCTTTCAACGACAAATACCAATCCAACGTAAAGAGCTCCGAAAAATAGCACTACGCTCTTCATTATGATTTTGGTCGCGTGATCACTCATTTCGCCTCGTACGAACGGTTTTATAAAGTCTTGTAAAACTACGGCGGCCATAGAGTTTAGTCCTGTCGAAAGAGAACTAGAAAAATAGGACAAAATTTATATCGGCTGTACAGATATTATGCAATGAAAATTTTTGAGATTTTTGTCTCTCCCCCCCCTTGTATGCTTAAAATAGAATTGCATATGATTTTCTTAAACCCTTGCCCCCAGTCCTCCTAACACGCTTAAATAGTGTACAGCTCCTTTTAGTGGCATACCTTAGAGCAGCGCTAAAAATTCCCGCCACAAATAATCCCGGCATGCCGGGAAAATCTCCCAGAACTTTCATTACCAACAACGGCAACAACTGGTCCTTAGCTACAGCTAATTTTGTCGTCAGTGGATCACAGTCGTAAAAGGTGGCGTAAACAAGCAATCCGGAATAGCAGGAAATAAGAATGAAAAACGATACGCCAAAGATAAAAATCCAAACTGAGCTAAAAAATCAGGATTAAAATTAATCTTTAAAAAAAAAATTTAATAATATAAGTAATTTATAATATACTACCATTGTGCTGCAGATAACGTCGGTAAAGACATGTACCGCTGAATCATGACTTGGTCGAGGAGAGCTGTTTGAAGATAAAATATGAAAACTCCTATCGTTAAACTCCATATTGAATGACGATCTGTGAAGTCTAATTCGAATCTGTAAACGAAAAAATGAAAATGAAAATAAAGAATGCAAAGAATACAGCAGGGAAGAAGCTTCTAAATTCAGTCTTTTGGCTAAAAACCGAGCACTAATTTTTACTCCAGGGGCGAGCACTAATTTTTACTTTATACTTTCGTACATAAATTACGTAAGCACATTTAGGGGGAGGGAGTCCAGATTTGACATCTTACCCATAAGCTAAGCATAGGCGAAATAGGATAAAGCGTGCAAAAAGGGCCTAACCCATGCTTACGTAATTTATGTACGACCCCCCACGTGTGCATAAAACAGCATATTTCACGTCCGTTTATTGCTCCTAAACTGAACTTTTAGGGTCAGTAAAAAGGACCCTAAAAGTAAACATTTATAATCTAACGATAGAAAAGTGACGTCAAAAATTAATATGGAAAATGTTTTCTCCGTACCTTGGAATTTCGATTCTACCCCCTTCCCAACATCTTTGCCAAACCACTTGCAGACCTCCAACATCCATAGTCCCTTTTACGACGACAACAATCATAGCACCGATCATGAGCCACGTTTGTATGACATCAGTCCAAACTACAGCTTTAAGTCCTCCCTAGGAACAAAAAGAACATAATTAGGATTTTGACAGTCGATTGATTTTAATAGTTAATTGTTCACAGTGCTTCCGATGGAACCCAAACAGCCCCTTAATAATTCATTTTGATGCATACTGTCTTCACAGGTCATCGACACAGAGTCTAATCCTAATTAGTCCGAAGGATTTCGAGATACTATGCGAGCTTTGTGTTACTAGTTCTGAAGAAACTTACTATTGCTGTGTAGAAAATACAAACGATGCAAACGCATGGAGTGATTATGTGGACATTAATTCCCGTCACTGAAATTAAAATAAGAAATGATTGTAACAAGAGTAAAGACATATATAATCTTCCTTTTTGCCCTTTTATCGTTAAATTTACCTTGATTGAAAGCTAAGGCAGGTACGTATATGACGATGGGAAGCCAACAAGTCTGACAAGAAACATTTAATTTAGACACAATTAAGATTGTCTTTTTATACATAAATTCCATTTCTTCTTTTAACTTACCACTCCGATAGTGAATAATATAGATCCAAACATTCTTACATTTTTATCGAATCGTCTTTCCAAGTACTGAAACCAATTTTATTTTATTAGAATAAGTCGAAGAAGAAGAAGAAAAAAAAAAGATCAATTTTTAGATATCCTAGATTTAAAAGGCAGCTCAGTCAGCAAAATTTGTCCAGCCCTGACCACGCCTTCAGGCCGTCACGAGATTATCCATTGAACGTCCATTTTATTTACCCATGTCCACAATGATCCAAAAAATATCCTTTGGACATTCTAAGGATATACCATCGAATTGGATATCCTAGGATATTTAATGGAAAATCCATAGGGTGTCCCAAGGGTTGAAAATGTGTCAGGGAGGGGTCAATGAAGTGTGCCAGAGGTGAACTAACCAGAGCGCGCTGCATGCATGTTCTAAGTCTGCGCATTGTACAACACTTCAATTGTTTCGTAATGTTAAACATAGGGTCGTCTACAAATTACGTTAGCACGTTAGGGGGGAAGGAGACATTCAAAATTCTGATAAACAATCCACCAACCCAGATCCAACAGGATCTAACCTAACCTAACCTAACCTAACTTAACCTAACCTAACCTAACTTAACTTAACCTAACCTAACCTAACCTAACCTAACCTAACCTAACCTAACCTAACCTAACCTAACCCAACCTAACCCAACCCAACCCAACCCAACCCAACCCAACCCAACCCAACCCAACCCAACCTAACCTAGCTTTAAATTAACTTTTGATAACAGGGGGGGGGGGGAGCGATTTTATATTTCTAATGTTAGCGTTTATTTCATGTAATAAACGTGCAAATATGAAAATATTTTAAATTTTTTAAATTATTTAATACTGGGACTCTGTTCATTGTCATTCACAAAATGACCAAAAAGCTTTCGTCCAAACTCATGAATTGTTGTCAGACCTACCTCATATGTCGATGAAAGTTTCATGTCATGAAATACTGGTAGAAACACTTTTCCGGCTACCCAGGGTGTCATAAAAATTCCCAAAACTACAAAACAATACTGAGTGCCGTGTAGGTACATTTCTGTGGGGTTCCCGAGCAGTGTGATCCCTGAAATGTAACTGTAAAAGAAAATGCCATTTACAGTATGATCCGAATCAGGGTGACATCTTCCTAACTTTACCTTACAATCAAAGACATAGCTATCGGGAATATACTCATTTGCCTCCCTCCCATTAAGTACTCCGTGGCTGCATCCGTGTGCGTTTTTCCTCGTAGAGCATAATACACCCCTACTGCCGAACATCCTACCAGCATAAGGATGAACACAACGTAATCAGCAATTCCGAATTTTTGAAGATTCTTTTGTATTTCTAATGCCGTTAAAGAAGACTGTGACTCCATTTTCGGAAAAAATAAGAAAAATTCACCTAAATTTCACTTTTTATTTTTTCTGTCTTCAGTACAGAGTCATCTAAAGTAAACGAAAAACATCTTCACATGAAAGCACAAGAACTAACGTGTGCTACCCAGGCAAAGTTATTATTTAATCGAGCTTTCGGCATTGGATGCTGAGGCTTTTATAAATGGCATAATCACATTTAATAATTTAAGCTTCTTGCGTAAGATAGTAAACTATGCCAGTGTTTTACTCTGACGAATGATAAAAATTTAAGCTTGCCCAGAAATTGGGAAATGACTGATACAAACTCAAATCAGGTCACGCATACTTTTTTTCTTTTTTTTCTGCCTTGATGATTTTAGCGATCATTACGTCTTACCAAAACTTTTAATGAACGCCAAATTTCACTACTGCGACGACAAAGGTGGAACAAAACTGGCAAATGTAAAGGTTAACCGCTACGTTTGATGATAAGGATGCAAGTCTTCAAAAATTATCCGGGGATTCCCGGATCATTGATAGCAGCAGTTGTTGGTCCTTCTTCTGAATGCCAAATAAGGTGCTTTCTTTGGGACTCCTGTCAATGGTTTCACCCTCTGCTGTGGGAAAAATTTAATTCTCACAAAATCTCCATCAGCAGATACTTCTGATTACTGGAATGAATACAATATCTTTCGCCTTCATTTTTACTCGTGCAATGTAAAATTTTACCAACAAATTTTAGCAAAATTTTAGAATTTAATTTCTTTCAATTTTTTTATCAGTTACGTTTTTTCTCCCTTCAGAATAAACTACCTATGGTACATTGCATTCGACGCCACTGTAATATTAATTCCATTCACGAAAACAGTCATTTTGTCGGATTTAATCCTACTATTAAAAAATATCTCCAGAAAAAGCGGTACTTCCAAGCAATGCAGTATTAATTCCTATTCCAAATAAGTCTCTTTCTTATGGGCCAGCCCTGCTGAAAAACTGGCCGATCATTCTTCAAGAGGCAGCCGCAACTAAAAAGTGCTGTAGGTTTGGGATCTGAAAAAAAAAGGTTTTCGTTAATTGTGACCGTAGAAAAAGGAGCTTAGGGTAAAAAAAATTTGCATCCAATTTTTGATCCATTGATGAACAACAAAATATTATCAAAAAATCGATACAAAATTATTTTTACCTTAAGCTCCCTTTCCCTCAAGCTTTATATTACATAATTATTTTACACAGCCTATGGTGCTTACATAGCGATTAAAGCTGCATAAGCAATATAAGCCTTATAAAAATTATCCCTTTTTAATAAGGAGATTTTTTTCCCATAGGAAAAACATTTTAAAACAAAAATTCCCCTCGTTTTATTTCTTAATAACATATATATATTATACTATATAATACATCATTACATATTTTTTATTATGCAAAATAGAATAAAATCAAATGATTTCATACTAAATAATCATTGAAAAATATTTTTTATTTTATTTTACTTTTTACAAAAAAAAAAGAATTTAAAAAAAAGAAAAAATTACTGTAATTCTTTGGATTTGTCACTTAATTACTTTACACGATTATTGGCACTTGTCAAGAAATTTATGTTTGTTCGATTGTTTTCACGATATTACCCAGTGCAAAGTATACACCATCAATATCGTTTGTAAATTTTTGTACAAAAAAAAAAGTTTCAAACAAAATATACATAGCCTTCGACTGAATTGCACGATATATTTACAGAATTTCAGTTGATACTTAAATTGTAACTTGTAATTACTTTGTTTAGAATTAGAGTCGGTATAAGCTTTGATCAAACGGCATTTCCCTAAAAGTTTTCAAGAAAATTAAAAAACAAGAAAATCTATTTTGTACTTATTTAGGAAGAAAAGGCAATGCCGATTAGAACATAATATTGGGGTAGGAGCAGGGACTGACTGGAAATTTCCAAGTAAGGAGTTGGTAAATGTTCAAAAAAAATTGCATCGAATTTAAGCTTTGAATCAGCAGCAGAGATACTTAACAGTAAAATTTTTACATTTTAGAGTTGCTGCTAGTGAGCTAAAACAATTATGCATTCGCTTAAAATTTGCTTCTTATAAAGTTGTAAAGGTTAATAAAATAAATTCTTTTCCGGAACAATATCTTTTTTCTCTTTAAAAATTCTCATAATTTTTTCCCATAAGATTATCTTAAAAAAAACCGAGAACAAAAAATAAATTCTTTATAAATATTGGAAATATTGCCTGAGTCGGGTACGGAGTAATTCCCCGGAAACGAAATTTATTTAACTTTTTTCTCGTCTTTTTTAGAAGACATTTTTACTTTTCAACATTAAAAAGTTAATGCAGTCTGATGTGTGGACTGCACCAGATTTCTTCGAGAATATGTAAATACATTATCAAAATATCCCTATTTTTTAGATTTTACGGAAATTTATTTCGATAAATTCCAGGGACTTTATTTTAAAATAATGCATTAAACTTGAATTACCAGTCACTCAGTCTATTGAAATTGCGAAATTGGGTCTAATTTTCTATTTTTTTTATACCTTCAAAAATTTACGAAAATATTTCTGGGAATATTCCCCAAGATATAAATTCTTAAAATTTCCCAACTCTAAAGGTCGACCGATTCGCCAGGGTCTATTCTAATTTCCAGCCTGCCCCTGCACGACAGAGGATAAGAGTATAAATTAATAGAATTTGTCCTAGACTAGAAACCCAGGAGCAAAAAATTCTTAAATTTACATTAATAATCACAAAAAAATAATTCTATATATTTCCATTCCTGGACGTGACAAATTCTTTTAATGTATACTGCGGATCAAAAATTAAAATTTTTAAAAAAAGCACCCATTTTGTACCAAAAAATAAATTATTTTTACATTTTACGCAAAAAGGGCGATTTCCTTTTACAACAACTCAAATTTAAGTACCAACTTCAGTGGAAGACAAAAACTTTGATAAAGAAATAATCCTCCAATGTTTAGCTGTAGTTTTCATCCTGTGAACCACTTTCCTTGGACTCTGAATCGTAAAAGATCAGGAAATGATGCAGTTTTTATCTGGCTGAGGATTAGTTTTGGTCGGGGATCGAAACGCGGCTTGCTGCCTCCTCGCAGCCGCGATCGCGTCGTTCGGAACGTACGAAATCCTAACCCCGCCGTAGGCTCTCCTGGGAGGCAGTTCGTAGACGTCGTCGTCGTCGCTGCTGGAACTGGAACAAGTAGAGCAATAACTGTCCTCGTCCTTCGATTCGTTGCTTTCGGACGTCGTTTTCCGTCTTCCGCCCCCGTCGTCTGAATGTCTCCTGTTTTTCCCGGAGTAACTCCTACTCCTGGACATGCGCTTCCCGTTTTCTTCTTTGAGTTCCCCGCTTCCTTCCCCTTCGAATCGGACCGATAATTGAGCTTTGTCCCTTGGTCTTCTGCCGGTCTCCTGAGGGGTCAGCTCCGGCATGGAGGACGCGTGATCCGGGACGTCCATCATCACGTTTTGTACTTGTTTCGGTTGCCAATCGTCCAAACTTAAATTTAATTGAGTTAAATCTAACGGGTCCCTGCACCTGTCTTGGGAATTTAACAGTTTTTCCAGTTCCGGACTAACGACGTTGTTGCTATTTTGTTCGGTTAACAATCTTTCTAAGTTCCTTTCGAGCACCACCCGATCGAGACCCTTGCTGGGCGAGGGGTTCATGTTCAAATTCGACGGAGACGGAAGATGAGGGGCCGACTTAACGGAAATCTCATCCGGTTCGCTGAGAAAAGGCGGAGGCGAAGACGAAGAGGCTTCGTCGCTCAAAGGTACTGCTGACGTCGGTAACGGAGGCGGGGGTGGAGGGGGTGGAGGCGGCGGCGTCGAACAACCTTGGACGGGTGAATTTTTCATCCCTTGCTTCGGGGATCTGGGCTGCAAAGCTCTCCGTCCCATTTTGGGAGATCTCACCGTCGGGGAGACGCTGTTCGATTGCTGCTGTTGCGGTAACGGCGATGTGATCGATTGAGGAGCTCTGAAAATTTTTATTTTATTAAAATACTGCCTCTGTGGGTTTTAAAAAAATATTGAAGCCTGTGACTGAGATCTGGAAAAGAGATGGAAGGGCGTTGAGGTGGCGAAATAGACTATTTCCCCACTCAAGGATAAACGTAGCGGCAATGGTACTTTCAAAGAACAAGCCTGCAGCTAGGGTCTGGGTTTGGTAATGGCAATGGCAATGACAATGGCAATAGCAATGGCAATGGCAATGGCACTGGCATTGGCATTGGTAACGATAACGATAATTGTAATGGTAATGGTAATGTTATTATGGTAATATCAATCTACATTCTCTTAATCAGTAGATCCTAATAATTGAAATTTTTCTCAGTATCAGAACAGAAAAGTCCAATGGCTAGGTTCACAAAGAAACTGGGCAACTATTCGGCCCAATTCTCAAATTCAATATAAAAAACAAATCTATGAATATCTTACATGAAATTCCTAGCATATTTCCCTCCTTGGAACTGTCCTAAAGGCGATGAAGGAGCCGAGGAAGTGGTCGGCGAATCCACGACCCTACGATTCCTTCCTGGAGAAGCCGGCGGGGTGACCGAACCCGCTTCCGAAGGAGGATGAGCCCTCGGCCTTTGACGATGGGTTCTAGGTCCGGAGCTGTCCGAAGGCGTTGGGGGTTCCCCTTTACTACAAGCTATCGAGCAAAATATCGATCCCCTCCTAGGAAGGAATGGACGTCCTAATAAAGAAGCTCTGCACGTATGACAACAAAAACAAGCTTCTGTGGCATGCCAGTGTTGACCTTCGTGGCTCATCTGAAATTTCAAATCAAACCAAAAATCAGATTCTGTTACAAAAATAAATGTAAAAAAAAAATTCATTTAAATTTCTGTATTACTTGTCCTTGATCAACGCCGATGGGCTCCCCGCAGGAATCGCAATACTCGGCAAACATGGCATCAAAGCAATGAAGACAATACGGCCTCCCATCTCTCATGATGTAACGTTGACCACCCAGTTGACGGTCGCATTCAAGACAAGCAAAGTGTTTCATATGCCAAGCCCGTCCTTCTGCCTCAGTGCATTCGTCAGCCAGAATGATCTGCAAAGTTGGACATAACAAGATTAAAAAAAAAAAAAGAAAAAACAAACATAAAAATGGGCGAGATCAACCGGAAACGGGTATTCTGGTAGCTTGTAAAATGTTTGAGGTGCCATTCCAACTTTATTAAATGTCTCTACAGTTTATTGTACTGTCAGTCCACTCATTTAAAAAAAAGATGGAATAATAATCAGAATTATAAAATTTATTATGTAAGCTGTATTTAAAACGATTTCTTTTTATGAATTTTTATAAAAATCATTTTCCTTTCAGTTTTTAATAAAAAAAAAGTCAAAATCGAAATTTTGGTCAAAATCCTGGAATTAAAATTTCACAATCCCGAAATTCCGGGATTGAAAAAAATGTGCGGGATTGCAGTCTCTAAAATTCTGTTCACTGGGTTACTGACTACGGGTGGAATGAGCCTAAAGACGTTTCACTTCAAAAACGCTTTTTAAAACTCCATCTCGCCTCGAGTTTAATTACACAAAATGCAAATTTTATCGATATTAAAAATCATTTCAATCATCACTTTGCCCGAGCAAACACTTATAAATTCTTCCAGCTCATGCTTTCATTAAATATATTTAAAATAATAATAAAAAAAAAAGCTCCAGCCAATCCAAATAACATTAATTAGTAATCGACCTTATTTGTCTTTTCGAAAAAAAAATCAATATAAACAGTTTTCATTACTAAAAAATTTACATAATTTCATATCCCGAACCCCAAAATCAAACATAGAATGAAAAAAAAAAAATTATCATTAGATTTAATTAGGACGTGTGCAGGTTTTTTTTTCGGAACCGCCTACTTACGAAATAATTAAAACCGGGATGAATTAAAAAAAAAAAATTGAAGTCACACCTCGGCCGTAATAAAAAAAAATTAAACAAGCGATGGTAATCAAGTAAGTAATGGCAAAAATGAAATAAAGTTCGTTTCATCCAAAATAATTTTTTTTCTCCCCTCTCCTGACTTCCACTCCGAAAAAGCATTAACTCCAGTCCATTAGTTTTACGATTTAATTGTTAGACAATGAGATTTAATTTCTTATATGACTGACTTTGACTTAAGCTATGTTAATTTAATTGAAACAAGATTAAAATCGAGCGGTTAAACAGTAAAAAAAAAAAAAAAAAAAAAAAAAAAAACTCCATTTAATTTTTTTTTAATACCTCGTCGCAAGCGGAGCATCTAGGCTTCAAAGTTTCGGCGTGATGACGACCGCAGTACAATTTCCCCTCCTTGTAGAAATAAATTAAATCGACTAAAAGCTCTTTGCAAACGTGGCAGCAGAAGCAGGCCGGATGCCAGCAAGTGTTTGGTCCTGCCCTCGAAGCAAATACGCTCATATCACCAATAGCTAACTCTTCCCCGCACTGGAAAAAAACAACAAAAACAATTAAAAATTTGGAAATGATGACTGCGATAAATCACGACAAAAGCTTAATTTTTCAGTCCCCCATCCTTCTCCCTTAGCTTACTAAGATTCTCTACATTTAATTATTTTCTCATTTTATTATGCGAAATTTTAAATTTGATTAAAACAAGAAGAAAATTAAAGAAGCATCGTTAAAATAAAAGAAGGGAAATAAGACAGATTTTCAGAAAGGGTGAGTCCGTTTCGGTTCTGCAGTTCTTCCTTATTTACTCTTTTTTTTCCCACCCTTCCTCTTTGTGTTTAATGGCTGAGGAAGAAAAAGGAAAAGATGTTAAAAAAAAAAAAAAATCATCAAGAGGAAATCCGAGATTTTCATTTAACGGAATCCTGAACGCTTCCACCTCAAAAGAAACGTAAAAAAGGAAAAAAAAAAGTTCTTTTCCCCGCGCGTAATGCTTTATCCTTCGGGGATCAAAAGCAAAAAGTTTTGCCAAGGAAAAAAAAAAAAAAAAAAAAAAAAGTATGCAAAAATTTTTGCTTCTACGCTTGTAGGCGATATAAAATATCCGTTTCAATGTAAAACGTGTACATCCAAGTTAGATTCAATCCTTAAGAATCGTTGCCACAATATTTTGGACAAATTAATCCGAATCTGAAGTCAACAGTTTGAAAAAATTATATCAAAATGAAACAGCAATTTTATATTAAAATTTTTTCTTTTGGCGCCATACTGTCTATTCTGATTGGACCTGCATCATTCTAACATCAAATTTGAAATCTACGACATCAAAAACTTATAAAAACCTCTTTTGAGCCGAAAAAAAAAAAAAAAAAACGATATTTTGTATTACATGCATGTGATGCGGGTTGCCGATACACGAAATCTGCAGGCGCCCAATATCGCATGAACGGCATTAAAACATAGGGGAGATCTGGGAATAGTTTTTTTTTTCTTGATATTATTCAAAATAAAATTGGAAAAATGTTTTCCGAATTTCCCAAGAATTTTCCAGAAATCTTCCCGGATTTGGACCCTAAAACCTTAAGAGCTTTCTTTCAACTATTCACCAAAACGTGTCTCGCGTTCTTTTTTTAGGCACGGGCTTATTTTTCTTCTAAATTTTTTTTCTCACAATTTTGATTTATTTTAATCTTTCAAGGTTGAAATGCTGGAAAATTTTCTGTGACATTCGGAAAATGTTTCCCAAAATTTAATTTCCTATCATTTCAAACTTAAAGCTACTCACAAGGCCTTTGGACAAGTGGCATAAACCAGCCTATCCATTTATAGTATAGGCAACCCGCAACACACGCATGTAATGCAAAATGTCGCGTAAAATTTTATAATTTTTTTTTTTCCAACGAAATAATCGCGAAAAATCTGAGTGGTTGGTTGTGGGTTTTGGACCCAGCCAATTTCATATCTGATGTCAGTATGAAAAAAGTCCAGGCAGCAAATCCGATTATTAACATAAAAAAATGGATCCTGCATGTTGGAAAATCGATTTGAAATTTAAAGATCCTAGCAGGAGCTTTTTATTCAACTTACCGCATCACATGGCATATTCCCTGACAATTGCCTAGCTGATCCCCTTCCGAGCGCTTCTCGTTTCCTCTGCGCCGAAAACAACCTGAGTTCTTTCCTCTCTTCCTCCGAGAGCCCATGACAGTATCTCACTTCGTTATCGTGCGGAGGAAGCTGTTGCAGTAATTGCCTCACCCTGTACCTCTCCCCGACGGAATTGACATAAGGAACTTTATCTTCTGGAAGCGCGGAAAAATATAAATGGACCTAAAAAAAGAAAAAGAAGAGAAAAAAATATTAATTCTAAAGGAAAATTCTCGTTGAAACTTTTTTTTTTCTTCGAAAAAAAGAAGAAGAAAATCGTACGAGTTAATTAGAATCAACAGGTAGTCGATCCTCCAGCGCGAACAGGAGAGAGAGAATGTTATCATTATTTTCACCGTTTCGTGTAAATTATCATGGTAAAAAGCTGACACGTTAACTACCTTTCCCTAGTTACCTTTTGTAAAATTTTGTAAGAGGAATTTGTTTCAGGCAAAAATGTTCTCTTTTATGCATTTAAAATAGGATAGTATTAATGCAGTTATCTTTATTTTTCCTTTCGGAGTGGAAATTCGTCCGTTAAAAAGTTGCTTCTACTAATATTAATTTTCAGATACCATATACCAAATACCAAAGACTGGATATTTGATCCCAGATACTAAATACTAAATACTATGTAAATACCGGATACCGAATATTGGATATCAGATACCAGATACCATATACCAGATAGTTCGAAACCATCTCTGATATCACATGCCCGATACTGGATACTGATACTGATACCGGATTCCACATTCCAGATACCAGGTACCAGGTACTGGATACCAGATGCCATATACCGGATATCAGCTACCAGATACCGGATACAGATACAGATCCAAATACCGATACCGAACACCGGATACAACATTCCGGATACTGGATACTCCGGTACCTGATCCCATATGATCACATACCGATACTGGATACCAGATCTCGGATATCGGATAATAGATTCCGGGTATCGTATTACAGAAACTTAGATACCAGTTACTAATTCGGGATACCAAGTGCCAGGTACCAAATGCCAGATACCAGATACCAGGCACTGTATACCAGATGCCATATACCGGATACCAGAAACTGATATCGGACACTGGATAACAGATACTAATACCGGATTCCACATTCCAGATACCGGATACTGGACACCAGATGCCATATATTGGATACCAGTTATCAGTTACCGGATACCAGACACTGACACTGATACCGGACACCGGATAACAAACACTGATACCGAATTCCACATTCCACATACCAGATATCGGTAACTATTAGGGACTCTGCTATTTTGTTGATTTTCAAGCTCTCAAGGCCTTATTCCGGAATCAAGGGAACCCGGGTCCAGGTTTTAATTTTCTGGAATTCAGCTTTCGTAACGAGCAGAATTTTTAGAACTAAAAATTTCAAAAACAAATCTCTTTTCTTTAAACCGCACAACCTGAAAACGGAAATAAAGCAACTCTTTCCCTTTAAACTTTGCAACAAATCTGATAAAATATTCTACTTATTTCCGGGAGGGGAATCACAAAAAAGATTCCAAAGTTGCATTCTTTTTTAAGGTCAAAACCATATAAGAGAAGAAAGAACCGTTTAAACTGCACCATACAAAAAAAAAGGATCTCCCCAGAGAATTATCTTTCCATTTTCCGCTTCTTTCCGTTGGGAAAATAACAAAAAGCATTTGTGAACATCCGAATCCCCATGCATCGTCTGGTTTTTCCGTATAAAATTTTTCAAATCATAATTTCTTCCAATTTTTCTTGATCTTGCCTCTCCTTGTCAACCTCTTTCCGGGGGATGGGAAAAAATTTACACGACCTTAAAAAAAAAAAAAAAAAAAAAAAAAAAAAAAAAAAAAAAAAAGAACAAAAAAATGTTGGAAGTATTCGCTTCGGACGGGCCGTCCATTATTTTTCACGTTATATCTCAACTTCCCTCGTTTCGGAAGACTTCGATTTGTCATTTTTGCAAGAGCATAACAAAAAAAAAAAAAGTTTTTGATTTATGGTCGCTTAATCCATCATCATCAGTTTTCTTTTTTCTGGAGATTATGTACGAGATTTGTCGCCGATGTAGAAGCTTTTGGGGAGAACCGAGACGGTCAGTTACTTCGTACAAAAAAAAAAAAAAAAAAAAAAAAATGAAAATTTAATAAACGCTTTTTACGTCGAAAAAAATTACGGACGGGGTTGAGGTCATTTTTTTTATATATATTTTTTGCACAGCGGGATAGGTCATTTTTGTGTCTTTTCTTTACCTCCCCAAAAGGGAAATCGGATTTAGATAATTTCCCAGATAAAGTAATTTTTTCGTAACCCAAAATCTATATCTTTTTTTATTTTTCTTTTTGTCCGTCCGACCCTGACTGTAATTTCCCCCCGCAATGTGGTACGAAGATGATGATACTCCACGTCTTATCCTGATTTTTTTTTTTTTTCCTGCAACACGTGTCCTTATAAACAATAAAATATTTCAAATAATTTTTCATTCGGTATCCCCGTCACGTAGATAAGATGGGGAGTTCGGTTCCCGTAATACTCTTGCTAAGAACGAAAAGGGGGAGGAGGGGTTGGGGGTTGAAGCGAAAAAATAGTAGCGGGGTGATTTTTTTTTTTTTTTTTAATATTCCATTTTTTTTTTGTTATTGTTTTCTCAAAAGAAGAAATCCTTTTTATCGTACAAACGATGACAAACTGTTGTTTGTAGGATCAGAAGAAAGATAAGTCCGGTCCCGTCACGTGGAAGCTGGGAAAAAACATTTTGATTTCCCTTCACGTTTTCGGAAGGGTCCGAAGAAAGAAATCTTTTCCTTTTTCTTTCCTTTTTTTCTTTGTGAAAAGATTTCCTCGGGTTTTTCTTTTTTAATTGGATTATTTTATCGGTGGTGTATTACCAGTTTCAATAATCTTGAAATTTTTGGAGTCTAAGATTTTAGAAGAAAAAAAAAAAAAAAGAAACTTGGGAAAAGAGAAAAGGCTTCGTAGTTAATTTCAAAAAACTACATTCCAGACATGGCGTTTCGGCGCTTCAAATACAGACTGAATACTAATGCTCGGCATTATATTCAATAATATCTGATCTGCAGTCAGGGAGGGGGCAAAAGGGGCTTCCCCCCCCCCAATTACGGGAAAGCGTGCCTCATCGAGCTTTTTGTTCGGAAAAATCCCATAAGAACCAAAAAATTGATCATTTTTTTTTGTAAAAAAAAAACCTCGTTTCCTAACGGATTTTGAATCTGAAACGTTTTTTTTGTATCTGGTCCAGTTTATGAGATAGAGACTTAGTGCGTTTTGTCCACTTTCCTTTTTTCGTCTTATTTTGGCCTCTTGCTCAAAAGCTGGACCAAATACAAAAAAACTCTTTTTAGTTTCGAAATGCGCAAAAGGGATAGAAAAAAAAAGTTCTTTTTACCAAAAAAAAAAATTATCAATTTCTTAGTTCTTATGGCTTTTTCCTAACTGACATCTCGATAAGGCACGCTTTTCCGTCGAGTGAAAAATTTGAGAAAATTCATGGAAACTTATAACAAATAAAAAAATTCAGGGGGTGGCACCTCCAAAAATCCAAACTTCGCAAAATAAGAACCACCATATTTATATCGCGCTTCCAATTCCCCCCCGATTTTCTCATTCTTGCACTTTCCCTACAAAAGAGACTTTTCTCCTTATTTTTTTTTTCCCCTCTCTCAAAACTCTTTACTTTTTCTCCTCCTCCTTTTTCCTAAATCCCACAATATTTTTTTTTTCTCGCGTAAATTATCCAAAATTCCAAATAAAACTTCCGAAGAAATTTTCCAAGCCGAGACAAAATTAAGTATTTCCATTTAAAAAAAAAAAAAAAGAACTTTTCCCTCTTGTAAAGAAAATAAAAAGGTATGAAGAAAAAAAAATCCTTTTGTTATTCATTGGTAATCGGAAACCTCATACATAATGCAAGTTCCTCTCAAGTAAAATTCTACTGAACAATAATTCTCTCAATTCCTACCTCGAAAAACTCGAATACATTTGAATATAATTTCCTTCCTTCCTTTTTCCTATTCCGAAAAAAAAAATCCTTTCTTCGTAATTAAACTGCTAGGAACCTACATTTCCTTTCTCCCCCCCTCTCGAAAAAACAATTGAAAAATCAGGTCAAAACTTGAAAGCGTCAAGAAACCCTAATTAACGATCCTTGCAAGGAAACGCCTTAAAGCGGTTCACTGTCAGTAATCTAAACAATTATATCATGAATATTAAATTACAAATCATTTTGTAATTGTGTGTTCCGAGTTGTTACGTTGGGAAGAAGCATCAGATTTAAGAAAACTAGCTCGGCGACATTCCACCATTTTTCTGTGCGAGTTTTACGACTGTCCTTGCACCATCTTCCTTAACAATTTTCGTTTCGATTTTTTTCTTTTTTTTATAAAAAAAAAACTTCTTTACGATGCATGGCTTCTTGATTTAGAACTCTAATTATGCAAATGAAAGAAAAAAAAATGTATACAGTATAAATATATAAGCCTTATTAGAAAAGGAGCAGAACATCGCTCCTAGCAAACGAATTCTTCTCTTGAGCTCTTATCGCATAACTAAAATCGGTTTGGGTGTTTCTTTTCTTCTTTTAATATTTTTGAGTGTTGCTCTGTTTAACTTCCCATCGTCCCGGATTATTTTTCATTCTGGGTTGTAAATATATTTCTGTTCCGGAATTTTTTTTTTCATTTTGCATTAATATTTAAATGCTGCTCCGGTTTTTTTTTTTTTTTTTTTTTTCAATTTTTTCTTAGATCCAAGATAAATTTCAGTTTCCTGCGGAGACGGATCGAAAGGGCGATATCAAAAAAGGAACGCTTGTATAATTTTTTTTTTATTATTAATATAAAAAAAATTAATCTATCAAATTCTATTGGATTTTTCAAACAGTGTTGCCAAGTTACTTTTTTTTTGGCCCGCGAGGAATTATTATAAATAATTATGATACTTTTTTTTCTGAACACGCTATTAAAAACCCATCGCGTGTAATTTTACAAAACACACAAAAATAAGATCCGAAAAATTTGATCCAAACTTTTTTTTGTTGGGACGCAGAAAGGTTACAAACTTCTGAATGTTGGCGTCTGCCGCCCCGCCTTTCTACCTTCCGACCATATGAATTTCTTCTTCGACCATAACATATATATACTTTTTTTTTTCCTTTAAAAATCTAGCTTCGCTTAGGGCGCTTTTTTTAAAAAAAGACTGGGATGTTATAATTCGGTTGATAATTTATACTCGGCGCAACGTGATTGGTTAAATCGTTTTTCCTTCCAGTTGAATTCCAGTAGAACGATGGTTTTCTTAATTCCCGGAATTCGTTTGAGCAGATAGGTCTAAGTCAATTTTTTCAAGGAATTAAAGTTTTTTTTCCAGATTAATTCTACGAACTAATGAATATTAAACGAGCAGAGATAAGACTTTTGAAGCAAAAGAAAAAAAATCTTTGGTTTTAGAGCAAAAATTTATAAACAGCCAAAACGTAATGTTTTAGCCTCCGGATGGCCCGTACGAAAAAGAGATGCATAACTTATGCAAGTACTTGGACCTACATTAAAAAAATGTATAAATTATGTATAAAGAACTTCACTGATAAAACGCTATTAGTAATTATTACCCATATTAAGGGTAGATGTATAATTCTGTACCTCAGTGCAGAACAACACCAAGTCCATTCAAGGATTGCAACTTCTTATTTCAAACCCGACTTTACAAAAGGTATACAGGCTCAACGGTTGGCAGAACTGATTTTATTCTTTCTTTCTGCTACCAAGTTTATTTCGTTAACAAAGCAGAAATGTTAACTCGCAGAAGACATTAATTTGAGTTGGCAACGGTTGTATGCTTTGTATAGTCAGGTTTGAAATAAGAAGTTGTAATCCTTGAATGGACTTGGTGTTGTTCTGCATTGAGTTACAGAATTACTAATAGGTTATTAGTAATTTTTATACATATTATTAGTAATTTTTACCATAATAATATTGATTATGGTAAAAATTACTAATAATATGTATAAAAATTACTAATAACCTATTAGTAATTATACATCTACCCTTAATATGGGTAATAATTACTAATAGCGTTTTATCAGTGTGAACTTTTTATATTTCGAGAATTCTTTTTTACCCTCACAAAATAATTATGCATAAATAGCTATGCATAAAATTGGGAAATCCTCGCGATTTACGATTTAAAAAATAATATGCAAAAATTTTGGTTATCCAGATTTTCACGTTGAAAAAAAAATGAATAGAGTATGTAAAAAGATGTATGTTCAAATTTTTGTCTAAATTATACATAAATATGACTTTTTTTATATAAATTTTTCTATCGGTATTTTTTACTGGTAAATACATGTTTTTACTGGTCATAATAGTTCAAATTTACTGGTCACTTATATATAAGTTATTAAAATCCAACATGGCGGAGCCATTTGAAATATTAATTATTTCATTTTCGGTGCATATTGGATTTCCTGTCAGAAATTTTGTCAGTCTGACATAAAAATTTGGAATAAACGAAATCAAACATCCGTAAAACATTCCCCCCCTCCCCAATTATTTCACCCAAATAGACGTTTTATGCCAATTTTTGTATTACCTGCATGTAATGGTGGCTGCCTATACTAAAATTCGGTAGGCTTAGCACGGGTCCATAAAGGGTTGTAGGTTAACTTTAGGCACGAGGAAATCGAATTCTCGGAAAGAAATTTTCCGAATGCACCGCAAAAAGGTTTTGGGATCCCGGAGCTGAAAGGTGAATCGAGGGAGGTGCCAAAACACCCAACAAACTACATTCAGGGATTACTAAAATTAAATTCACTAAAATAAATATTTCTTAAGCATGATTTTGAGCATTTGGACACCTTTTCCCAGCTCTTTGCTCAGTAAAAAAAAAAAAAAATTCAAAGCCTCTTCCCCCTTTCTGCCCCTAACACCTCAATGAAGAATAATACTGATGGCATCAAATTCTAACTTCACCGACAAAATAGTATATTTCACTGCTGGAATCGAAAGCGAGACTTTTTGAGTCTGAGACCAATTTTGCCGCGCCGAGCGAAGCGAGGTGCAGAAAACGGTCGAGGGCTCAAAATGTCGAGGCCATATTGGTTTTTGACGTCACTTTTCGAGCATAGACAGTAAATGTTTACTTTTAGGGCTATTTTTTACTCATAGTGAAAATCATAGTGTGCTCAAGCGCAGGATGTACCACCCCACACAACACAGGTTGGTTGAATAACGGTAGTGGCAACGTTTTACCGCAACGTAGAATAACCGTCATGAATGTTCGTTGTTTTTACGTATAAGATGTCCGCCCTAAATGACGGTCCCGCTGACGTTTAAAATGACGTTATTTCAACCATCGGAAAAACGTTTTGTCAACGATGGAAATAACTTTATTTATGCCCTAGTAGCACAGGGACGTCCATAGGATATTTTATTCGGATATATTGATATCCGGTAAATATCCATTCGGGCTCCGTTTTCCGGTTTCCATAATTTTTCATTTCCAGAATGTTTCGATATTTTCCAATACTCGTAGAACATTCTTGAGATATATTCAAAAATGCCCCTGTTAATAATAATAATAATAATAACAACCAAAAAAAAAAAAAAAAAAAAAAAAAAATTAGGGATTTGTTTTTTATTATTTTCGAAGCTCATTATATTTGTAATTGTTGTTGAATAACGAAGCATGTCCATCTTGAACGAGAAATGACCCTGAAAAAATCCCTACACCTTGAAAAAATCATAACACCTAGCAAGATTCGAACCTAAGACCTCTCACACCTAAACCAATCAACCCTGCGACCTTACAAACTAAACCACACAAGACAAGTAGAAACTAACCAATATTAAGTTTTATTGTATTGAAAAGCCTGAGAAAAAAAAAAGATCAAATCTGACACGTGACACCATTACTACCTGCTGCAAGATAATGGCGACTACCCTTTGTTATAATACAAAAATAATGTTGCTATGTAATGTAAATGACCTCGGTCATTGGCCCTAGGGCTGCCGCCATAAAAGCCCATGCTAAAAAACTTTTTTTTTTTTTTTTTTTTTTTTTTTGTTTTAATTTACAATGTTTGAAAAACAAAAACGGCAGAAGCAAAATGAAAAAGATTTAAACTTTTTCCCACCGTCAAGCGTATCTAAACTGTTATAGGTTCTACGACGGCGAAAATTTGCATGCATTCGTTACAAATATGCGTCCCCTGCAAAAACATAGGTATGCAATTATTTAACATCGTGAAATAAAATAGAGCTCCATATTTAGGCTTTAAATTTGTAAGATACTCGAAAGAAAATTACGTCTATTAGACGTGAATAACACGTCTGGTAGACGTCAATACCACGTCTGATTGACGTGAATACCACGTCTGTTTCATAGCTTTTGCCTCTATCCTACACTCCCTGAAATGATGTGGTGGTACCATCTTAGTCGCCGAGATTGAGAAATTCTGCTGAAAGTCAGGCGGTTGCTTTTTGGTTAGCAACGAATGTTGTTTTCTATTGCATTAGAATACTAAAAAGAAAGACGTTTACTTCCGTCAAGGGCTACCTAGGGTTGCCCTATTTATATTGGCTTTTAACCTATATCACCCGTTGTCATATAACGTAGCCATAACGGTAAATTAACGTTTTGAAATGACCGGGTTGCTTTTCGGTCTGTTACCGACGTTGTTTTCTAGTATTATCCACATAGTTGAAAAAACGTTATCGATTCAACCTAGTTGATTTTTGGTTGGTAACGTCGGTCGTCACCAAACGACGTTGCCACAACCGTTATTCAACCAACCTGTGTTGTGTGGGACGTGATTGTCTGACTTGTGACATAATATGTCAGACTTTTGAAAAGATTTCTTCTGCTGTATGCCATAAGTGCAATGTATAAGAAACAAACCGAAGCAGAAGAAATGGCTTCAAAATTCTGACATATGAATTCATGCGCGAATCGGACGAATTTTCGTAGGCCGATTGAGCACACTATGGTTTTCACCATGTTTTTTACTGTCCCTAAAAATTCAACTTTAGGAGCAGAAAACGGACGTGAAAAATGCTACTTTACACATACGTAGAATAAAAATTAAATTGGTAGGAATGCCAGAAATGAAATTCGAGAAAAAGAAAAAAAAACCAAAAACAGTGTCCACATTAATTTCGCCGAGTACCAAACCGGAATTTCCAAACAGCAAAAATCCAACATTTAGCAGTTAAATTTTCGATCTCGGCTTTTCCTAAACTTCCAGAATTCTTTAAAGTCGCCCTCCAATTATTTCAAGTTTTTACAACGTGTTTGATTATTACGTAAATAATAATCAATAACACGTTTTATTATTGCTTTTTGATTTTCGAACCAAAAAAAAAAAAAAAATTAAACGGTTTATCACGATGATACAAGATAAAAAAAAACGAAGTACAAGAGGACGGTAGAAGAAAAAAAAAAAATAAAACTTAACAAAAATGAACTCGTTGAAACAAGCAGGAATTTCATTTTAATAGATACCTTGTTGAATTACGTTGCTCCGGGCATCAACAAATGAATACTTAATGAGATTCGGAAAACAGAAGGTTTTTTTTTTTTTTTTTTTTTTTTTTTTTCCCCTCGCGGATAAAAATCGCTTCAAATCGTTGACAATGAGTGCTTAAACTTTATGATTCCAAATAATTTTTAAAGATTCGTATCTGGAGAGAAATCATTTAGCATTTAATCTTTCAAGCAAAAACTTTTTCATTGGGGAAATTGTTAACTTGCTCCCCTGATGAAAGCTTTTTTCATGCAAAATAAAAACAAAATTGTAGGACCGTGTGGTCAAGTAAATCACGATTAAGTGATATTTTGTTATTTCAGCTTTTATTACCAGTCTGTAAAAAAAAAAACCTGATAAACAAATAAGATTTATCTTTTATTTCGTGAAATAATATTTATTTCCCTGAACAAACAATCCCCTTCTGATTTATTATTTTCTAATTTCAAATGCATCGTTAAAAAGAGAAAACAAATATTTTTGAAGCAAACGGAATAATATTGACTGAGGGTTTAAAAAATCGAATTTTAATGTATCCCCGAAATTGAAAAGAAAAAAAAAAGGGTTCGGGGCATTTAATCAAGAAAAAGAAATGTAACTCCAGTTATGGTAAAAGAAATTAGAGTCAAAATTTCTTCTTGCCTTGAATACTTTTTTGGCACTTTTTCCCAATTCCGAATAATATTTCAAAAGTGCCAAAAGATTGATTTTAGCTAAAATCAATCAAATATTCACGTAATAAAAAAAGCATAAGGTTTGTGAACATTTTATACAGTTTGTAAATTCGTTTGGCACTCGCCGATTTTTCGTCATTCATTTGGGCATTTTCCAAAAAATTGACTCAAAAGCAGGGGATGGAATTAAGAAAAATTACCGTTTCCGTTTCTAGTGTTTAGCTTATGGCTGCAAAAACGTTTTCGTTTCTGAGCTTACATAAGCTAAACATATGCGCTACAAAAACGTTTCCACCCACTGCTCAAAAGTATCAAAAATTGAGTCATTTTTCATCTGATGACCTGTAATATTGTCTAGGGGGCAAAACCAAATACTGGTTTTAGATACGAAGTCAGCATTTTGATTCGACTAAAACCCAATATGGCGGAGTGTTTAGAATTCTTGAACTTTTGAATATTTAAAAAGAAACAAAATAAAATCAGATGAATTAAGTTGTTGTTCTTGGGCCGCAATTTCACGATGAAACATGCTGTAGCTTTAGAAATATGTGGCTCTACATGTTACAGCTTCGAAACATGTCACAGCAACATGTTTCATCGAGAAATTGCGGCCCAAGTTGTTATGATGGAAGGCAAAAATATAAGATTTTTTTTTTCTTTAAAGTTAAAACTGCATTAAAAATATTTCCAAACTATTAAGTCAACTCAAAAACGCAATTTTAAACACGAAGTCATTTTAAATGTTAATAATTTGATTTTCTGCGCCATGTTGGCTTTCCTGCCTGAAATTTTGTCATTCTGAGAGTAAATTTTAAATTTAAGGGGTCAAAACCCATCAAACCCTTTTTTTTGAGATTATTTTACGGCAACAAACAAATTTTATGCGCTAATTTTCACTGCATGCATGTAATGCGGGTTACCTATAATAAGGTTAGGTAGGCGCTTTTTGTAGCTAAAATCAGCTTGACCATCGAAATAATAAGAAATAAAATTTTCTGGAATCCAGGAGTTAAAAGCATATCGATTTTGGAATTTTGAAACATCTTAGGCATTTTGTAAATTTTTTTTTTGGGCTCCTTTTCTATTTTTGCCTTTCTAAAAAAAACGAATTAATTCTCAGCAAAGACTATTATGTATTTGACATTTCCCCTACAAAGACTATTTTCAAGGAACTAAATTGATACTACGAAAACCTTTAAAACCCGAATAAAATTTCTTATTATTATTTTATTTTATTCTTTCTCGGTGTAAAAGTCTCAAAAAAGCATAAGAATAAATAGCAAAAAAAAAAAAAAGACAATTTTCTTCCCCTTCACCGGAGTACAGATGTTAAATAGATATTCTTTATGATGTCGTATCCAGTTTATGAACCATGGGGCCTCCAGAGTGCCATTACTATGAAGTGAAGTCTATTCAGATTTATTTTTCTCATTATTTTTGTTCCGCGAATGGTTTTTTTTTCTAGTGTATTTTATTTTTGTCCTCCCCCCGTGTTTCATTTTTCTTTCCCCGCGACAATCACATCCAAAAAATATTTCGATTACCTCCCCCCTCCCCCGGAAAAAAAATAAGGATAATCATTTTACGTCACACACCTAATCTCATTTACATATTTTGCAATTTTATATCATTACATCAACGCCGGGATCGACGGCAGATGAAACCCATGCAAATGGCGAAAAAGTGATCCAAATCGATTTTCGGCCCACACTTAAAAAAAAAAGATGATTTTTGATTAGCAATTTCGAACAGGGAAAAACTCGGATATTTTATTTTATTTTTTTTTTTATAAAATTCCAACACGGGTTGAGTCAGTCAGTTTTTGCTTATGAGATTTACTCCGGTTAGGATCATAACGGTTGACATAGTTTTTCATCATTAATTATATCCTATAAGACAGATTTATCAACTAAGTTTGACAACTTGTTAAGAAAGATTTAATTATACCTTTAAAATTAAAAAGTTTCATAAAACCCAAGTTTTATTAATTCCATGGCATCGGAGAAAAGTGTTGCTTTTTGCATAAAGCAAAATACGATAATAAAAAAAAGAAAGGGATGAGAACTTTCATTATGTTAAAAGAGATTATTTTCTTTATGACACTTACCCCGTTGTCAGCAATTGTTTTTTTTTTTTCTTCGAAGAAAATAAAAAGTTTATTCTTTTTTTCCGTTTCGAAATGAATTTTTTTCTTTCTGACGTTTTAAACAATCTTCCCCGCTCCCCCTCCTTTATTTTACAAATAGAGTCATTAATAAAAATATTTTTCTCAAAAGACCTCTACTTTTTTAATTATGAAAATATTAATTTCCATATAGATTTTTTTTTTTTTGCTCAGCTATAAAAATGGTAGTCGTAAATAAAAAGTTGTTAAAATACCTTAATCGGGTAATACTTCTTTTCAATTAATTTGGATCCGCTGCCTTTTTTTTTATTATTAATATGAAAAATTATTGAAGAATTAATTTTAAACTTGTAAAACCTGGCGGGGGCTCCAGATTTTTTTTTTTCGATCCGGTATGGGAAAAATAATAAGAAAAAAAAACATTACACGATGAAAAATTGTCGTGGACATAAAAATCGTCCTTGTTGCATTTTAAATCATGCTGATTATAAAAAATTTGAAAAAAATGCGAATAAATTTCTTATGTATAAATATAAATTATAACGCTTTAGATTAAAACATTTAAGTGCCCTTGGAAAAAGGCGGCAGCTCACAAGCATAAACAAGTACGTATTTAGGCATAAAAATTACGGGAAAAGAGGGAGGTAGAATTTTAAATCTGGGGGTTTTTGAGCAACATCATTTAGCGACAATCAAGAGTTCCTCTAAAATGTGCTGACGTAATATTTGAATGGCTACAAATATATTTTTTACAGATTTTGAGCAATGTCAAAGAAAGGTGAAAATTCAGAAAAAATTATATCAAAGTGGAAATCTGAGTCAACCCCATGACAGTATCGGGTTTGCTCAGTAAGTGGATCAAACGTCCGGAAATAAAATGGTCCGGGGTTCAAGTCTTCAACCAAACTTCGCTCAATACAATTTTTTTTTCTTTTTTGAATTTACACCTTTCTCTGAGATTTTCAAATGCTAATTAATTTTTCGAAACCTGCAAATTAGTGGCTGTAGGATTTCATTTAAAAAAAATAAATGCCACTTAATTAATAGAAAATGACAGACTGATTTCGAAAAATTGAGCAGATGCACATGTCAATGCCACATAACGGAAACAATTTTTTACATTCAATTTGTCCGACTTGTTTTCCTACAAATCACCTTTTTTTCACATATTAAAAAAAAAGGGAAGCGTGCCAGTTCAAATAAAAAATAATCAAAAATGTTCATAATTTAAAAACCTAATATTTACTTTTTCATTTATTCCAACATGACTTATCACCCAAAAGAATTTCAACCTGTCAGTCATACATCAATATTAAAAAAAAAAAAAAAAAATACAAAAAATTCTAAATTACTCATGAGCGCGTTCGATAAATTTCGAGTAGCTCCATCAGAGACCTTATTCAAACATATGAAAAAAGAGCGAAATTCTAAGAAAACACAACTTCACTGATGAATTTTAATTATACTCCCCTCTTTTTCGACGATTAATAAATTAAGCTAATAACTTTAAAGCCACTTAAAAAACTTGATAATTACTAAATTCGGAAATTTTCATATAAAATCTATCCTAATGATGATTATTATTAGTATAAAGTTCTTTTTTTTTTTCGGAACGGAATGGCTCGTAAACGAAGATGGTTTTTTTGTGTAATTACAAAATTCACATTCAAAATTTCACATTGAATTTAATTAATTAACAACCTGAACCAACTACATTCCCTGATATTCTTTGATATATCATAAATCCGTACCTTCCGAACGAGTTTTTAAAACAAATCTCTCTCTAATCATCAATAAGTCATTGCTCTTGTTTCAAAAAAAAAAAATATTAAGGATTAATTTCGTTACTAATGATTCCAAAAAAAAAAAAAAAAAAAAAAAAAAAAAAAAAAAATATGGGAGTTGGAATTGTACTTCATTTTTCATTAAATTACATAAAATACGCAATTTTTTATTTTCCTTTTTCAAATTATAAGATTTCCCTCGGCTAGATGCTCACCCTACGCAATATACAAATTGATTACCTCGTTATTACGAAAAAAAAAGCGTACTTCAGTACGATAAACTCTTGCAAAGAGCATTTTCTTTGTAAGTTTGTTGCATGAAGGAAAAAAAAACCGAACGCATTTTCGGCTCAAGGGGACATTCGAATTAAAACGTGTAACCCACAATCTTATCCTCGTGCTAGCTTTTTTTTTTAATAAAGTATGTTCGAAAAAAGTCATTAAAAAAATTTTTTTTAATACCAACGTTCCAGACCATTCGTTTTTATAAATATATTTTTTTTTTGCATAAAGATCGCAATCGTATTAACTAAGAAATTACAAAATTGCAAAAAAAAATTTTCCAGAAAGAAGGCTAATGATAGGTAATTTTGCGAGTAATGACCAAGCTGCACCTACTTACTGGATTTTTAAAATAAGCAGGTGTGAACAAATAAATCATCCCTTTAAAGCTTCCTTAATCCGTATGCATTTTCAAGAGGTCTATGTCTTCGTTTTACCTATGCCCTTTAGTAGTGTGATGATGATTTGACTGAATATCATTTCGCGGTTTTTTTTTTTTTTTTTTTCAATTAATTAAAATAAATTCTTGCATAATGAGATCTAGACCGAACATAATTGATATCAGCTGTCGAGAATAGATCATAGGTATTATGGTTTTTTTTTTTTTTTTTTTTTTTTTTTTTTTGATTAATGAACTGTCGAACTGGGAATAACTCAAATCGATTATAATAAGGTGTTTTGGTAAAAGGTCGAATCATCAAAAAAATTGTTATGTTTCGGTTTGTTGATCTCGTGATACGCAAAAGACGACTTTATGAGTGTAAGGTGTGGTGCAAAATTAATTTCTTCGACACGTTTTAAATTTTGCTGTCATATAGGCTTGGGATAAAATTGTTAAGGTGAGAATAGGAAGATGAGCTGTAACGCAGACGACGGTGGTATCCCTCCAGGCGAACAATTAGCATCGCTCAATAAGGCTTGGCAGTAAGCAGAAATGTGTTAAAGCATCGCGAAAGACCAAACAGATGCAGTAAACTCACGTTTTAACGGTAACTCATTATAACTCAAAACTGCACATGTGCTATATACTGTACATTAGGGAGGCCCTAATTTTACGAATTTTTGAATTTCAGCAGGGCCGCAACCCCAATTCCGAAAGGTGGAAAAGATTTTAGGTTCCAACTAACAAATATTTTAGCAATGCCGATTCCGATTCCCATTCCTATTTCTTCAAAAAACGGAAGGATTCCGATTCCGAATAAAAATCAAACGGAATTGCAGTCCTGGATTTCAGTGAACACATCCGGTAATTCTTTTATTTTAAACATGTTCCTGGGGACCTAAAAATTTCGAAATTCCCGTAAAGACCAAAAAATTAAAAATTTTATATTCTTGTCAAAATGGTTATTTCCTATTCGATATGGCAAACGATTACTGTGCTAGAGGACAAAAATATATTAACCATTTTTGACAACAGTTGTTGGGCCGAATCTCTTTTACAGTCAACGTAAATCCACAATGAAACAAAATGCTGAGCATGTTGCAACGTTAGAAACATATTGTCAACATGCTGCAGCACAGAAACATGTTGACAAAATTTTTATTATTTTCTTCCCAATGAGAAAAAACATGTAGAAAACATGCTTCTAAGGTCACAACATGTTACCGCAACAATGTTCATCGTGAATTTATATAAAAAAATGCATCTACACGGTAAAAAATGTTATGTTAAAAGTAACATAATTCACTAGTAAAAAAAGAGGCTACATATATTTTCTGTGTAAATTTTACATAAAACGATTATGTTGCATCAATATGATTGTTGATCAACCAATAATCAATCGTTATTTGTCAACATAAAAATGTTTACATTCAACTTTTAACTTAAAAAGTGTTACATATGAAATGTGTAGCCCTTTTTTAGATTGTTAACATAAAGTTTTTTACCGTGTATAGGTTATATTCTGCAACTAATACGTTTTTTAACAACCGTCTGTAACAAACATCTGCTAGAACGACCTTTTATAACAACTATTTTCCTTATTTCTGTTTTGCTTTACATTTCTTAATCAAATGAAACAACAGGTAATCGTTTAACAGCATCGTATCAGTTTATAACGGTCAGCTGACGACATTTACTAACGCTACCAATTGGTAAAGTTACCTTTTCACAACAGCGACATATAATAACACCGTCATTTAATTAAAAGCCAAAATATACCGGTTCAATTTTTAACATCCAAATTTTTATAATAAGTTTTTTATGCACGGCAAAAAATTTTATTATGTTACTTTTAACGAAAAGTAACATAAAAAATGTGTAGCCCTTTTTTAGCAAGTTAACATAAAATTTTTTACCGTGTATAAAAATTTCTTATTTGCATATACACAATAGCGGACAAAATCAAAAAATTAGATAACCAATAAACAGGATTACCGTATTTATAAAATATTTACTCGCCTGCACTAAGAAAAAAATTACTTGATAATTTAAATTAAAAATCAAGTAAAATACACACGTGGTTTATGGCCATGCGCTTTGACTAAAAATAAAAATTCAGTCTACCTTATGAATTATTGATTTTACCACGAAAACTTTTAGTTAGCTTGATATAAGCTAACAATAGAATTAGCAACTTATGTATAAATTTGTAAGAAGTAAGCTTTACATAAGGTAACAATAGAATTTCCTAAGGTTTTTTTAAAAAACACTTTTTTGTTTCTTTGATTATCAAACATCTATATGCTACGAAATGAACACCAACGAATTTGTTTCTGAATGCAGGTGCGTAAATATTTTATAAATAAACTATTTCATTGATTATCTAATTTTTTGATTTTGTCCGCTACCGTATATATGCGAATAAGAAATTTTTATATAAAAAATTTATTATAAAAATTCAAAAGTGGCGAATGCTACGAATTGACCCGTTATATTTTGGCATGTTAATTAATGACCGTGTTATAATATGTCGCTGTTATTAAAAGGTAGCGTTACCATTTGGTACACGGTAAAACATTTTGTCATTCCTAGGACTGCAAAATAGACCATAAAATGTGTTTTCCTCGGAATAAAAAATATTTTTCTTTAAAGGTATCGAAGGTAAATTTCAAGACTCGACCAATTACGGCCCTCGGCTTCGCCTCGAGCCGTAAATATGGTCTCGTACTTGAAATATTTACCTTCGACACCTGTAAAGAAAAATACTATATGTTAACAACCTGAAAAAGGGCTACACATTCCATATTTAACCCTTTTTTTGTTAAAATTTGAATGTAAACATTTTTATGCTAACAAATGCCTGTTCGTTATTGGTTGATCAACAATCATATGCGACATAATGGTTTCATGTAAAATTTACATAAAAAGTGTATGTAGCCTCTTCTTTTTTTACTAGTGAATTATGTTACTTTTAACATAAAATTTTTTACCGTGTAGCGTTATTAAATGTAGCGTTATTAATTGACCGTTACAAACTGTCGCGTTATTATTTGGCGCGTGATAAAGAGTCGGGAGACCAAGATTCATTTCCGAATCGATAATGATGTCGAGTAAAAGTACTCCCAAAATGACTTGCATGATTAAAGATGGACTATTTATACAGTTGCAGAGTGCATTATTCAACTCCCACTGAGAAAAGTATACTCCGTTTATCCAGGGAACAGGCCTAACTGGAAACCTCCTAATTAACGTCAAAAGAGAGAGAAAAAAAAATGCACCGACTCATTTTTTTTTTCTTTTTTCCTTGGAGCTGAATTACTAAAAAAAAAAATGATCATCTCATCTTTTTATTAGGTATTTACAAGCATTTCCCAGACGAAAATACCGATATCTAGCTGCAAAAACGAATGTTAACTACCAAATAAAAATTAATGTGCAGCCACGCGCGCTCATGATACTAAATACAACCGCGATCGCACTTTACGATATTTAATGCTTTTAATTTTTTTTTTTTTTTTTTTTTTCAATGAATGAAGTCAGATAACCCGCCAGCAAAATCGAGTAGCAACATTGGCGAAACAGAAGCGGTTCTATATGCTTCGCATACTAAACGAGTAGATCGAAAAAAAAAAAGGGAGAGGGGGAAGACTAGCTTTTCGATCTCTGTCTCCTGCATGTATACTCATCCTGACGTTTTATATGATCGATCGTATTTTAATAAGCTCCGTATATACACATTTTTTTATTCTTTTCGTAAGAATGCGGCACCGGGTTTTGATTATTACGACTGTCAGAAAACAAAGTTCTGTCAGTTCAACTTTTCCATCTAGATAACAGGGGCCCCGTCGGACGTTCCATTTACTTTTCGGATAATAAAACGGTTACCATCTAGATGACAATATGAATGACACGCGGGAATAATAGAGAAATTACATAACCATTATATTTTGTAGTGAGAAAAAAAAAATTGTTGAAAAAAGGAAACGTGATATCGTTAATAGGGGTTTTTGGTAGGAACGTCCGCGAGGCAACATTTTTCCCAAGACTGTCACTTCGTTGGATCGGATTTCCGACTATTATTTTATTTCTTTTAACCGCGAAAATAGCAATGATTAGGTTGAAGAAAAAAAGACAAAAATCAATATTATCCAGCTAGGATGCATCAAATGCAAACAGAAATCGTTGCCTTTAAACAAACAAGGAAGAACACTCGGCCATTTGAATAAAACAACATCACTTTATGGAAATGAATATTCGAATTTTTTTTTTTCGTTTTGATATGACATTCCAAACACGTCGATTTTTTTTCTTCTCTGCAATAAGATTTCATATATATATATATGACTGAGTACTCAATCAAAGATATTGCGATGACAAGTTTTGTTTTATGCATGATGATTTTTTCTTTTTTTTTTTGTTATATAAAAATATTCGGCTACGTGTAAGGAATGATTTGAATGATCAGCCGTTTTGTACATTTGCCTAATGTTAGATGAATTAACGAGATTTCATCGGGTTTTAATTCCCTGCGGATTGCGTGTCACTTGTTTAGAAGAAGGAATTCTGTCTCGGTACCTACATCAAAGTTTTTTTTTTTTTTTTTTTTTTTTGTTAATTTGGTCTTTTGGCTGCGAAATGGCTTCATAATTTATTTTTGGTTTCACGTTCAGCAAAACGAAATCCTAGGAATTTATTTCTGAAAAAATATTCTCCTCGGGGGAAATTTTCAAAGTATTGAAGGATGGATAAGTTAACGAAAAAGGTCCTCATTTCCGAGTCCGATCCAATAAGAAAAAAATATTAATATTTCTAAAATGGTTTTGAAATATTTTTCAATATTTTATAAGTATTTTGCAAATATTTTTTAAAACAAAAAGCAATAAAAATATTTTTAAAATCTTTGTCAAAATTTTTAAAATACTTTTATTGTTTCTTGTTTCAAAAAATATTAAAAAAATATTTTTAAAACTTTAAAAAATATTAAAGAAATATTTTATAAATATTAATATTATTTTTCTCATTGGGGAGATGTCTTGATCCTGAAACTGTTTGCCATTGGTCATGCAGGTGATGCAAACAATGCAAATGCAATCGTAAAGGAAAGTATTGCAGCGAGGTTGCGCCTCATGAAGTGTTAGGGTAAAGCAGATGTCTTCTTTATATATTAAATATATATGGTTTATATATCACTTTTATACATTTTATATATTAAACATAATTTATGTATAATTTATACATAAAAAAAGGCCTACTGCTTTACCCTAACCGGCGGCACTGGATCCAATACAAAAATAATGCAGTCACAATGCAAGCAAAATATTTTTGCAAATATTTTTTGAAACAAAAGCAACGAAAATATTTTTAAAATCTTTGTCAAATTTTTTAAGATATTTTTATTGTTTCTTGTTTCAAAAAATATTTGTATAATATTTTTAAAATATTTTACCAATGAAAGTGCATTGGTAATACAAAATGTATGTAATGCCAAGATAGTGCAATCCAAAATGCCGGAGTAAAGCACTTGAAGCATATCACTTTATGAAAAAAAGAAAAATGCATGTAGGCAATGAGATGATGAAACAGCTCTGATTGAAAAATGCCTTTAAAGTCCCCGAAATTCTCGGAATCCCAGATTTTCCAATATCCCCCCAAAAAAAACCTCTGTATATCAACAACTCTTAAACGATTTTCTACAATCACTCAAAAACCAAGTCTTCAGAAAGGTTTTTAAAAGTAAAGCAAATAATCTTTATATCACATTTTCTTTCTCAAGGATCTTATTCATTATAATAATTCAGCCATTAATTTATAATAATGTTATTTCGGCGGCTTTTCATCTTCATTGTTAAGGTTACTCCGTTACATTTTTTATTTAATCGCATCGATTAATTATTGCAACAATAAGTCATAAAATTAAAATTAAGATTTAAAAAGGGAAAAATAATGCATCCATTCAGGAAACGGCATGTTGAATTAATCTTGTTTTTAAGTGATAACAAATTAATAAGCGGGTAAATTCTCTCATGTTTAGTGCTCCCAACTTTTTCCGTGGCCATAGTGTGAAAGCTATGTCAACAACGTCATAATCATAATCATATTTTGTTTGATGTAAAATTGAGAGGTCTCTCTCACGAAACCGGTTTCGTTTAAAAATAAAAAAAAAAATAATAAAAAAATGAAAATGCCACAAAGCAAGAAAAAATTACGGTGTAATTACTCCAAATTCGTATGCATTTAGGTCTTTTGCTCGCCACTTAATTCGCTATTAATTTATTAACGGTATGAATCTTCTTCGTTTTTTTCTTTGCTTCCTCACCGCAATCCGTTCTTTTTAAAATCGGAAAATTGATCTACGGATTTTTATCCCCCCCCCCTCTATTTTACGATGATATCATCGAAAGAAAAAAAAAGAACATCTGTAATTAAAATGAAATTAAGAAAAGTTTTAAAAACTTTTTAATACAAAGAAAATTTTATATTAAATTTATAAGGTAGGAATAATTAAATGAGTTATTCATAATTACATTATGAATATAACATAATTCATGAGCAAGGAGTAGCTTCTTTAAAAAGAGGTTTTTGAAAAATAATACTCGTTTTTTTTTCCGCAAAACCTGTCAAAACGAGTTAAGGAAGTTTTCGATGAAAATCAAGCAAGCAAGCTGGAAGATGTAAATTTTAAAAGATATCGAATAATATTTTATATTTAAATTTGTAAAACAAGTGTTAAAAAAGATAGTGAAAATGTTTTATGTTTTTACGTTTTGTTTTGGTGCCTTTGAAAGGAGATAAATTATTACTGCGTTTTGTTTGTTTTCATTTTCATTTCGTTTTTTTCTTTCGATATTCGAAAGCCGTTCGGTATTATAAATATAAACGATCCACATATCATTAACGAAAAATACAAAGCCAGTTTTCTCCCCCAGTCAATCATTCATCTGACATTTGCACTCTTGCTCATTAAAAAAAAAATCTTTGTTTTCTCTCCGTCCGCGTTAACATTTTTATAAAATGAAAAACAATAATAAAAACAACGTACGCTTTTAATCGCTGGCTCTTGAACCCTCCAAGGATAAGGAGTTATAAAACGATAAAATAATAAACGATTTGAAAATGGCTAAATATACTTTTTGGCCGCGTCTTGGTCTTCATCTACTTTTGTTATTTAACGCCCGGTCTCTTTTAACGATCATCTTCGAAAACCACTTTTCCAACTTTCGTCCTTTTTCCTGCTCGAAAAGTCGATGCACAAGCCTAAAAAGCTTTTCCGGACAACGGTCACATAATACGATCGACAAAAAGACACCCAGACAACGGCTATTTAACAAATCCGCGACGTATCTCCATGAAATATGGAATATCTCCATCTTTAACTGACGTATCTCCGTCATAAATATAATTGGAGATAAGTCCCAATCGTTTATAAAAATCACGTGATCAAACACGTTCTCGTATTGGAGTAAACTTGTGGAGTGGAGTCACATGACGCTTTCACAAAGAGTCAAAACATACTATCTCCATCATATTTACGACGCAGATACGTTAGTTGACCTCCGTCGCACGGAAATAAAATTCCGGAAAATTTTTCTAAAATCTTCCAAAACTGGAAGAGGAGTTTTTCAACGTTAAATTGTTGGAGATAAGAAGCGGAGGCATGGAGATACGAAGAGGCCCATTTCATGCTTAAGGAAGTAAGACGAAAAATCTCATATTTCATATTTCATACTTCATACATTTTTCCCGGCATTTTTAGAAAAAATTAATGATAACGTCCAGCGCGGTGTAAAATAGAGTCGAAACTTTAAATTTAATCCTTTGACGGCAAAATTTTGGAAAATTTTCCCGGAAAATCGAAGAAATTTACCAAATCCCCCCCATGATTTCGCACTTTAAATTAATCTGCAATACATTAGAGACGCGCACTGTGCGCTAAAACCCAATAATAGACGCCCACCAATTTTCAGTATATGCAACCCGCAACACATACATGCAATACAAAATGTCACACAAAGCTTGTTTACTTCCGTAAAATGATCGGGAAAATAATTTTCTGTACGTTTTCGATGTCGCTGATTTTAAATCTGACGTCAGGATGACATATGTAATTCCACTCGGAAAATCCGATATGGCGGACAAAAAAAAAATTATGATTGAAAATAAAACGACTCCACCATATTGGTTTGTCCAATATGGTGTATTTTAGTTTTGTTTCTTCATAATTTTGACTTCAAATTAAACCAGAAACAATTTTTAACTGAAAAGGAACTTCATCCAGCGAGAAATACGCAGCGGCTAGTATACAAGCCGTCGGTCAGGAAAGAACTAAAATTCGAAAATTCTGAGGAGGACTAGAACGGATCTCCAAATTCTCTGTTAAGTAATATGTGTCCTGTCTTTTACCAAAAACATTAACGAAAAAAAAAGGAACTCATTCTGCATCAGAAAACCTACACCTTTGCGTTAAATCATAACATGAATGAAGGAATTCATAGTTTGTGGCTAATTGCGTTCTCAGAGGTTCACTCAACTCAATAGACCATATTATTGTTTTTATGCTATTATACGTAATTAACCAGATTCGCACTAAGAATTACAATTGTCTGAAAGACATGCTAGCTTCACGCATGACTACTTGCACCGAAAATATGTTTAGGTATGGAAAGATGAAATTTTTCAAACGTTCTCAAGCAATCCCCCGACTTAAAAAAAAAAAAAAAAAACGGAAATGACAAAATTGTGAGAATGACAGGTGCTATTTACTTAAAGATCGAAACTCATACGTGAAAGAATCATGACGTAACCTGTTTTAATTTTTTTGTATCGGTCTGATTTGATTTTCTAGTCCACGCCTCCGAAATTTTTTTTCTTTTTTCTTTTTGACAAAGATAGAATAACAGCTTGATAAATTAATTTATTATCGAGTAACTTCTTTTTAATAATACGTTACCAATTCGCAGATGTTCTAATTACAATTACCCACTCATACTTTCAATTCATTCTGATTAATTGGTTTCATTTTTATAAATCAACAAAAATGGTCACGCGAAATAAAAAACAGTATCTTGAATGTAAATGTACACGAATCAAATTGAAATTTTTCCACGGTATTATTGAAAAACGAATAAAGTCACTGGATGGCGAATAAAACAATTGGAAAATCGGTGGAGGACAAGCAAAATTCACTGGAGGACGAACAAAGTCGCTGAAGGAATAATAGAATTCCTGGAGGACAAGTAAAACTCACTGGAGAGTGAATAAAATCACTGGAGGAATAAAATTACTAAAGGATAAAACCACTGGAGGTTAAAAGAAACTCACTGGAGGGTGAATAAAATCACTGGAGGAATAATAAAATAGCTAGAGGATAAATAAAAAAGTCATTGGGCAAAAAATAAAGTCACTGGAGGAATTAAACCACTGGAGGAATTAAACCACTGGAGATTGAAAGAAACCCGCTGGAGGAATTTGAAATTCGATGGAGGACAAGCAAAACCGAATGTAAGCGAATAAAATTACGAGAGAATAGAGAAAAACTCGGTAGAAGAGAAATAAAATCGGTGGAGGGCAATTTCTTTTTTTTGCTTTAGAGAAAAAAAAATTGGTTCCCATGGCTGGTCAACTTCCGGATGGGCCTGCATTGGGCATGCCAAAACATGTAAGATGTATGCCTCGTCATTTTTATTTTTTTTTTTTCGTTCATTTTTAATGAGAACAATCGAAAGTAACTGGGAAGCAAAATGACTCCTCGTTTATCAATGGCAAAAATTGGAGATATTAACATTTATCATCATTCCGGATTGACCGCTGCAAGAGTAAATGTTTTGTTTTCGGAGGGAAAGAGAGAGGGCAAGAGCGGTTAAAAGTAATGGCAATCATAATCATTACGTTAAGCTAATGGTTATATGCTATATTCCCGGAGATAAAATCGTTGCAACGCTACACTTAATAGGTCTCCTATCAAGAAATTACCGCTCTTAATAATCCACATAAATTTTATTTCCATTGTCCGTTTTTATTTCGGATTATTTGAAATCCCTTATAATACAATTATTTAAATTATTTTAAAATGTAAATATTCTCACATTCGAAGAGAGAGAGAGAGGAAGGAAATGGTGTTGAAATTGTTCTTATTTTTTTTTGTTTCTCAGTCAGATCCAATTCCGGGGTTTTATGAGATATTTTAATGAAATACGAATGGGTTTTCAAAATTTGTAGGTAAGTTTTCTCCTTGGTTTATTTATTTACTTATTTACTTATTTATTTATTTATTTATTTATTTCTTAATTTTGCCTTGATACTTTATTAAGTAGATATGGATCTTATACCCACATAAATGGTTGCACAAATAAAAATATCCATTGAAGGACCAACGGTGCAATTATTATTAATAGATCACTGAAGCTTACAGGAGGACAAATGAACCTTATTGGAGGGACAGTCAAATCACTGGAGAACAAAAAAACGGATTGGATCACGGAGAAACTTTTACTCGTGTTCGCTACTAAACGGTTTGGGAATAACGTTTGTGGTAATCTATTCCCATTTTTTAATCATTACGAACCAGCAATTTTTAGTAATCAGTCCTATTCGCCAATGTCAACCGTAAAATAGTAATCGTTGCCACAAACTGACAAAGATTCCTTTTTTAATTGTCAATGGCTAAATACTTTAAACGATCCCAAAACTTACTGGTAATAGTTGCTATATATTTTTGAATCTTTACTATTCGCGCGGGATCAATTTACACAAATGGTTAAAAATGGTCAACATTATTTTTGTATTATAACAAACCGTAGCCACCATTATCTTAGAGCAGGTAGTAATGGTTTATGCATAAGGGTTGATTTTTTTTTTCTTCGAGCACTTAATACCCTTTAGTTTCGACTTGTTTTGACATGGCTTGTATGGTTTAGTTTGTAACGTAGTAGGGTTGATTGATTTAGGTGTGAGAGGTCTTAGGTTCGAATCTTGCTAGGTGTTGAGATTTTTTCAAGGTGTTGAGATTTTTTCAGGGACATTCCTCATCCTGGATGGACATGCGTCGTCATTTAACAACAATAATATAAATAATGAGATTCGAAATAATAAAAAACATGCACTTATTTTTTTTTTATATTAATTATTAATTATTACTATTATTATTATTATATCATCATTATTATTATTATTAATAACGGGGGCATTTTCGAATATGTGTGTAACATTTTTGGAAAATGTCGAAATATTCGGGAAACGAATCGGAAACAGAAAACAGAATATTCTGGAAACCGGAAAACTTTCCACTCCCCCCCAAAAAGAAGCTGGATTTGTTAATTTTGAATGTATAAAATACATAACGATGGTATACATAACGTTTGGTAGCCATTGCCAAAAGGGTTTAGCAATGCTATCCAACAAGCATTAACAGAAACCACTGGTAATGATTACCAGAGAAACTTGGTTGTCAGGCCATAATACAGAAAGTTTGGCAACGATTACCAGACTCTGACATTGAGCGCCAGAGTGGGTTTCTCCGTGATGGAGAGTAAAATCACTGAAGGACAAGAAAAAGGAATTAGATGAAGAGTAAAAAAACCCCTGGAAAACAAAAAAAAAAAAAAAAAAAAAAAAAAAAAAAAAAAAAAATTATTGAAGAAAGAGTAAAATCACTGGAGGACAAGAAAAACGCATTGGATGGAGAGTACTGTACAATTACTGGAGGACGAAAGAAACTCACTGGAGGAAGAGTAAAATCTCTGGAGGACAAGGAAAACGCATTGGATGGAGAGTACAATCACTGGAGGACTAAAGAAACTCACTGGAAGAAGAGTAAAAACACTGGAGGACAAGAAAAACTCATTGGAGGAAGAATAAAATCACTGGAGGACAAGAAAAACGCATTGGATGGAGAGTACAATTACTGGAGGACGAAAGAAACTCACTGGAACAAGAGTAAAACCACTGGAGAAGGAGAACATCTCATTGAAGGAAGAATAAAATCACTGGAGGACAAGAAAGACTCATTGGAGGGAGAGTAAAATCATTGGAAAACAAAAGAAAAGGACAAGTTTTCAATTTGGCTCACTCTAATCTATTCCCATATCTTCCTTCCAGCAACAATGTTCACTTTTTCTTTCAATTATAAATCTCGTAAAATAGAATAAAATAAAAAAAGGAATTTTATATGTAAAATAAAAATGTGATAAGCCGATGAAGCATATACTTTGTTATTATTACCTTCATTTTTATGTTTTTATTAGGCAATCAAAAACTCTTCCGAGATGTTCTGTAATCCGATCGGAAAGGGGTTGAAAATCCCCAATAGGGAAATCCCTTAATTGATATAACGTTTTATATAGGAACGTATAAATTTAATCCCCGACTATAATTCTGTCTTAATGAATGTCGTGCATATATAGGCTTTTATCCTTTCGGGTATAAGCTTCGATTACTTTTCCGATTTCCCCGTCTGAGTTTAATTAGGTGGAGCCGGTTCCGGGGTCTATTATCCGGCTCCTTTAAAACAGCAAAGTCACAAAAAAAAAAAAAATCTTGCAGCAAATTTTGCCTCAGCGAAAAAATACATTCGAAGCGTAAAAAATCGCCATTTATTAAATTGCAATAATTAAAAACGCATTTTTTTTTTTTTTACGAGTCAATAAATTAAATTAAATACAATGACTTGATGATGTTTCCGTGGGAAAAGCATTGTTAAGTGTCAACTTTGCTCCGGCATGCTAATTTACACAGATACCGTAGCGCAGGCACACTCATAAGCATTTAAATTTTAATAGCATCCTAATTTGAATTAATTAATACACCAAAATGGTAACACCTAGATTTATTTTCTTTGATGAAATCTTTTTTTTAATCACGGCCAAAAAAAAATTGTACGGGCATTTAACTTCTCAAACCTGTCGAAATGTCAATAACGTACAACTCTGAGGACATATTTAAGTGAAAGTTTAAACATGTCAAAAAAAAAAAAAAATTATCGAAATTGATTCATCAAACACGTGTCATTATTTTTTTTCCCGGAATGGCATAAGTAAGTTGAGCTACCTACGACTACATTTTAAATTTCGAAATGTTATCTCCGGTTTTTATCGTAAATGACAATGCGATACCGGCATTTCTCGAATTTCGCAAAACTAAAAGCTAACTTATTACCCATGCGGCTATCGGTTTCCAAAAGTTTTAAATCAACTTCATTCCTAAAGGAAATTCAGATAAATATATTTTAAATCCGGATTTTATATACGAGATATCGATCGGTCACGAATTTTTGCACAAAAACTGATACCGCCATAAAATACACCGGCGATCTGCGTGTGTGTGTGTTTGTGAAAAATGCATAAAAATAAAATCAATCTTTACCTGATCTGGCCGAAGTCCCGGAGGAACCCACGTGTATTCTTCTAAAGCACATCCTGAGTCGTCGTCGCTTTGAGAATGCCTCTGGGGGTCCGTCCCCTGGGGGACTCCGAAAGGTACTCCCTTCGACAAAAGCTTATCCGTTGGATCGATTGTTAAAGCCAGATTGATGTTCCCTCCTCCGATATTATTCGTCGATGTTGCAGGAGTTAAAGGAGGGCCCGTTCCTTGGCCCAACGGATTATTGCTACACATCATTCCACCGCTGTGGTCTTCCCTAGGGCACTTACAGTTCCTGCATACTTTCCTGGAAAAAGAAAAAAAAAGGAGGATAAGTATAAGTAAAATAAAAACGGAAAGAATAAAGCTTACAAATTTATTGGGATTGGGAACGGCTAACAGATCTGCGAACAGAATCGCAATCGGACAACGCAAACTCACTGGAGGACAAATAAAATCACTGGGGGAAAGGGAGGTGCAGTTAAAAACTTTGAAGTAGTACAATTCCTGGAAAGGTTTCAGAGCATTATTCACTACCTATTTCTAAAAATTTTGGAAAATTAAAATTTCTTTAACAGAAAAAAAAAAAAAAAACAATGTAATCTTGCTCTGATTTTTAAGTTTAAAATATTCTCCTTCAAATCTCAGCATTTAATAGGAAAGCTGAAACAGCAATAACTTTTAGCCTCCGGAAGACTTTGGCATTTGCCAATGACTCAAAATATCAGAAATTTCTGAAATCTTGCATACAAGGGTAAAATTAAATGCTGATTTCAGATAAGGGAGGATTTCAATTCGATTAAAATCCAACATGGCGGAGTTATTTGATTTTTTGACGCCATATTGGGTTTCTTGCCTGAAATTCTATCGTTCCAATATTTTTGAAATCTGCAGGATCAAAAACCCGTAAAACATTATTCCCCCATTATTTTACGCAAACAAACAAATTTTATACGATATTTTGCATTACATCCATGTAACGCTGGTTACCTAATCTGAAATTCGTAGGCGCTTTTTACAGGCTTATCACGGGTCCATAAAAAAATTAAAGGATAACTTTACGCTCGAAATAGCGGTGAATAAAATTTTCGGGAAAAATTGTTTCGAATTTTCCGGAATCCCGAATCAAAAGGACAATCTGCTGCAAAAAATTTTCAATGGCATCAGAGACTGAATGGCTTGAGTCAAGACCACACCCAAAGACCTGAAACCTTTCAAAATTAAAAATTTTATCAACATTAAAAGCCATAAGCTAGCTTTTAAGTTGATAACAGCACGATTTATCCGACAAATTTTGCGAATCTACCCACACCATCCCCAACTTAAAATCTAAATTTCTATTTGCATTACAGGAATGCGAACAGTTTAAACTCTACATATTTTAATATTCATTAAGTTTAATCAACTTCTTTAAAAAAAAAAATTCTTTTTAATGCATTCTCATCTTTCAGCCAAATGCCTAAGAACCAATGAACCAATTTACAATATTTTTATTCGTCACACATTTTTTTTTCCTCTCCTTTTTAATCGTTCACTTAACGTCAATAATTCTTCGCAATTTAAGGACATTCTAAACACCTACTTTAAAGTTAAGTCGAGCACTGTTGAATTTTTAATTTTTTTTTTTTACGTCAGCAATTTTGCCATTCGCGCCAAATCACTTAGTTAATACATAGCTTATGGGCAGTTCGTAAATATAAAAAAATTATAAAGGAATCGATATCAATTTTTTTTACTGAAGAAAAGTTGGGCCCAACAGGGAAAATTCTTTACCCAAAATTAAGCTTTTAAAAGCTTGAAAATCGTCCTCAAAGAACTTTTTTAAAAGAATATAAAACACATGTCGATATATTTCGAAAAGTCTAGATGAAATGAGCCGAAAGGGAAAAGGTTTACCAATAAAATTTAACGGTAAAGCGAAGGAAAAAAAAAAGAAAACAAAAGAAAGCGAGCTTTTATAGAATTTTTTGCTGCTCGAAGTGATTTTTAATCGCTAAAAAGTCAACTTGACTTCTTTTTTTTCCTTTTTAATTTTTGAAACTGAAAATCCAGCCGGTTTTATCTCAGGCGGAGGATACGGGGGCTATCTTAAACGCGCCGGAATGATTTATGATTGAGTTGCGCTACGGGATCGCGCGAAAAATGATGAATGGATTTAAGGGTCAACGATAAAATCCAATAAACAGATAAATTCGTTTGTCACGATCCTCCGATGTAAAACTTACGGTGGGAAAAGCAGAATTCGGGAAAACGGGAGAGAGTTGACGAGTCAATGTGGGAATTACCGACAGGGATAAAGCTCCAGAAAAGGAAGATAGATGAGTTCTTTTGAGTTTGTTATTCATAACTTTTGTTAGCGAAACGAACAAAGAAAAAAAAACCGTGCCGTATAGTTTTTTTTCCATATTCACTTCACGTGAGTTGTCAAAACATATTTTCTTTTTTTCTTTTTTTTTGTGTATGGGCTTAATTATTGGTCTTCTGCCTTCGAAGCCAATTCTAAGAGATATACTAGGGTATCTTACAAATGAATAGCGTAAAAAAATGGCGTAAAATTTTCGGTTTAAATTGAAGCCAACCAATTTAAACACTTGTTAAATAGAAATCTTCCAAATTGTTTTTACTTCCATTTTAATTAATTCCAGATAAAAATCTAATTTCCATTTCCCTCCCTTTCCGATCCTGAATCGCATTAACGTTTTAATTTCGGAAACTCAAACGAGGAAGGAAAAAAAAAAAAAGAAATACACATACATATCGCATCGCATACATATATGTAACATGTAATTAATAAATCAAGAAATTCAACTCGCACTGGATGTTGCTGACATGAAATTTCCTTCGGCTCCCCAACCGTCAAATCTGTTGGTAAACCCCCGCGGTTATAAGTTAATAACCTCATCTCCTCTACACCCGCCGAACGATGATGATGAAAAAAAAAAAAAAAAAAGTTTTTCCTTAAACGGGAAAAGAATAAATGTCACGATCAACATTCCATTTTAAACCCAATATGAAAAGACATGAATTATAAAACAGCACTTTTAATGTAATTACGCATCAGGGATCTACCGTATAAGTTAATATGATGTTTAAATCTAATTGTGTTTGTTGAAAAAACATTAAAAAATTGTGTTTTTAAATTCCTTGCCGCAGCTGCAGACTCTGCCGGGGAATTCCCAGGTATCAAATTTTTCGGGATTTTTCCGAGAGATTACCCGTGACGAAAAAGAGACGCATAAATGTAAATGACATAATAATCAGTTATAAATTATACAAAAAATTGGACATGCATAAAGAATGCATAAATTATGCATAAATAAGTATGCATAAAATGGAAAAAAAATTGAATGAGCAAAATATTTGCAAAATTTTTTGCTTTATAATTCAGCATGAATTATGCAGTAATTAAGCATATCCAGATTTTTATGCATAATAAAATTATGCATACTCCCATGTTCGTAGAAATGATGCAAAAATAATCAATTCTTTCTATAAATTTTTTTGCACTTATTTTGAACGCAACGCAGAGAAATCACACCAAATAAAGTAATGCAAAGTTAATGCAATCCCAATGCCATTACCAATGCATTGGCAGTGCAAATGCTGTGGTAATGGAAAATGCACCTAACGCAAAGGTAAGGTAATGCAATGTAATGTAATGCTAAGCAACGCACGCAATGCAGGAAAATCACACCAAATAAGGTAATGCAAAGGTAATGCAGTGGTAATGCAATCTGTAATGCATTGGCAGTGCAAATCCTATGGTAATTCAAAATGTACCTAACGAAAGGTAAGGTAATGCAATGCAATGCAACGTAATGCAAAGCAATGCCCGAAATGAAGGGAAATCACACCAAATAAGTTAACGCAAAGGTAATGCAACCTGTAATGCAGTGGCAATGCAAATGCTTTGGTAATGCAAAATCCACATAACGCAAATGTAATGCAATGTAATGCAAAGAAATGCATGAGTGAACACTGCATAACCCCTGGGGTAAGCAGCAACAAAATAACGATTTCCATCCCGGAAATCGGAAAGTAATGCCCAAGGTCAATAAAACCTAAATGCAATCCGTCTTGATTGCCCTTTTTTTTTCCTTATTAATTCTTTGTTTATCGATCGATATAAAAATCAAAAAACACAATCACTGCCTGTCCCACGCATACTTGTCAAACGTCAACGGTTAACAAGAGTAATAAATGTAACGTGGCAGGTTCACGACTAATTATGACATGACCAATGCTTTGTATTTTTTTTTGTCTCGTGCGACAGTGACAAATAGCTGACGACAAAAAAAAAAAAAAAAAAAAAAAAAAAAAAAAAAAAAACTTAATTCTTTTCACCCCTTGTAAAAAAAAAAATCCGGTAAACAATATTCGAATCGTGGTTTCATTAAATCGCAGCAGTATGTTAAACCCCAAGATTCAATTTTCGCTGGGGATCGATTAGGATTTAATACGGTTAAATTGCAACCGGAAGAATTATATTCATTTATCATAATTAATGCTGGTTGATGTTCCGATTGCAAAATTTACATGTCGGATTTTTTTTTTGTCCAAGGGATTTTCTTTTTTCAATTGCGGTGAATATTTTTTTTTTTTTTTTTTTTTGCCGAAGGCGAGGAGTGATTTGTTTTTCTTTCGCGAAACGAAAAATCAAAAAATCCGGGAGTCATCTCGACGCGTTAAAATTTTCCCCCCCTTCTTTAGAAATCGATATATTGATTGATCGATTAAATTTAAAAATAAATAATCCTTCCCTGCGGTAGCCTGGCCAAACTAGCCCTCCTGAACTTGCCCGTCGCTAATGCAATAAAATAATAAAAATGAATATAAATGAGGTTTATTAATCTTGTGTTTATAAAAAGTGAGAACCGGTTCATGAGGGCCCCGAAAACAACTTGTTGGTGGCGTTTTTCTTCTTTCTTTAGAATGAAATCAGTGACTCGGCTTGTCTTCAACAATGATATGTTAAATAGTGAAAGGAAAACAGCAGGAAGCATGATTAGACCAAATATTAAAAAATGGTGGAGTTTGTTTTTTAGGAAAAGAGGTTTCAAGTTGTTAGTTAACAGGGTGAGAAATTTTAATGAATTTTTTTCACGATTTTGTGGCAAAAGTGATTTCTCACGTAATTATTCAAAGACGATTTCGAAGGGATATTAATGTATTTGGTTGGCGGAATTATGAAAAATTCTTTTTCATTCCACGTCTGTATAAAGTAGCATTTTTCACGTCCGTTTTCTGGTCCTAAAGTTGAAGTTTCAGCGTCAGTAAAAAAGTCCCCTAAAGGTAAACATTTACGGTCTAGCGCTCGAAAAGTGAGGATAAAAATCAATATGAGCGCTACCAAATCATAATGCAAACAGCTTTAAATAACCTTGAAATAAAAAAATATGTTTCGCATCTACAAATCTGAATCTCGACATTTTGAGTCCTCGATCGTTTTCCGAACAATTTTGCCACAAAATCGGTCTCGAACTGAAAAACAGGGGTGCAAGTCGGTGAAAATTGATTGAAAAAAAAAAAGAAAAAAAAAGTTGACGAATGTGATGTTGGTGCTGGCACCGAAATATCCAAAGTGCTGGAGCTGGCGCCAGCGCAGGCACCGGATTTTTGCCGCTGGTCCTGGAGCCAATTCTAGTATCAGCGTCAGCACCAGCATCAATTTTGTCAATTTTTTTTTTTTTTTTTAACTTGAAAAAAAAAATTGTTTCAGTAACAGCCGCTTATTGTAGTGCCGGTTAATACAAATGACTGCTTAACATGATAAAAACTCCTGGCCTTTCTCAATTACATTCAGCATTCCCATCGGGTCATAATTACAAGACCGATGCCAGCACCGGCTCTGGCGCCAGTTTCGGCACCGACCTGAGTATTTAGCCAGTCGCGGCTGGCATCGGCTTCGGACCCCTGCTCCAAAAGTCTTGTTTTAGATTCCAGCAGAGAAATATACATCGCACATTACGTTCACACATGTTCCAAATCAATCAGCCAACTTCGAAGGTTAATAAAAAAAAAATGAAATAAGAAAATGTAAAAAAATTGATAAATTTTTCCAGGAATTTTCCTAAAAATAAAAACGTTGATCGCCCTTCTAAAAGAAAAAAAAAATGCAAAATCACTCCGAATAAAATGGAAATTAATTATCGTTAATCGACGTAATGATTCGGTAACAGAACAAACAAAACTATATCTCAGCGGTAAATTTTTCTTCATTTTTACACGGATATTTAAATCCGTTGAATCTTCACTTTCAGCGGCGGCTTGTTTTTAAATTTTTTTAAAAAATCGATTTGATTCTTTTTTTTTTAACATTCTCCGTAAATGTACTTTTAATTACTCGACTCATAATAAAAAATATAAAAAAAAAATCCTACGAAAGTAAAAAAAAAAGGAAAATCTTTTTTCTTTTATCTAAAAGAAATCATACGGATCATTTATATTATAAACAACGTTATGTCATTTACTATAGTTGGAAACAGGTTTATATGGTCGCGGTTGAATGATCATATCATCGGAAATTGCATGGTTATTATTATGTGATCGAAAACCTGTAAAATGTTGATGGTATAAATCTAGAGTTATAAATCTGGACTTGAAAGCATCATAGAAATAGAACGAGAGATCGTGCTTTTAATAATAAAAATCGAGATTTAAAAAAAAAAGTTTTAGATCTGCTTAAAAAATTCAAGTTAGGTCAAAAATCCAAAGGCTGAGGTTCTCTTTTGTTTTTTTCAAGATCGTAATTGCTTTTTTCTTTCCAATTTAATTTAATTGAAGAGGAGGCTTTATGGAAAACCTAGAGAACCTGAAAGCAGAGAGGCGACATGCGACATCTCTAACAAAAAAAAAAAAAAAAAGCTGTGATTGGTCGTGACCCTCACGTGGTACCTGGAGGTCTGTTTTCTTTTGGGGTGAAATGCTAGAACGTCACAAATCTCAGATCACAAATCTCAACAGCCATCTGTAGCATCATCCCATATAAAACCAACACCATGTACCACGTGAGGACTCGACCAATCAGAGCGCTCTCATTTGAAAGTCGCCTCTTTCTATTCAGGCTCTCTAGGAAAACCGGAAAAAATGGCTTATTTGTGTAACACTTGATTTAAGGGGAAAAAATTCAAATTTTAAGTATCTAACGAAATCCTTTTACTTTTAATTGTATTTTCGGTACAAGTTTCAACTTGTTCCAAGTAAGTACAAACCAGAAAAACAATCAAAGACGTTTCAGACAATTTGCAGCTTGCACTCAAAACTCCAGGACATACCAGAAGAATTCGTTGATTATGATCATATTTGTTTCATTGAATTTGGCAGAAATTGGCAAAACGTCGATTTCTTTATTTTGGCCGAATATAGCGACTTTTAACTTTAAAAAAATGTGATTTTCCAAGCTAGTGTCTTAATTTTCGTACTTATTCTTGATTAGAATCTTCGAGTTTAATCAGAACCACGAAATTATAGTGTAGTGAACAGAAATTTTGCAACTAAAAATCGTTTTCGGCAAATAAAAACAAATTCGAGTTTTGCCCATTTCCGCCACATCGAGTAAAACAAATCTGGTCACATTCGGATTCCTCGACCCCAAAAACACCAAATTAATGTGTTTTAACCGTAAATGTAGCTTTCTGAATGACTAAAAAATGTTTTTACAAAAAAAGGCAAATTAATTTTTAGGCCCTTTCAGCCGCCCCTAAACGGTTGTGAAAAAATCTCAAAAAATGTGAGGTATCTTCCCTTCCTAGCTACAAAAAAAATGAAAGAGGGCGCGAAAATTGAAATTCAAAGGTGGCAAAAAAAGTGACACCCTATTCAATGTTCTCCTGTCCTAAATCAACGTGGAAATGTGGCAAGATTTTTTAATTAATTCATCTTGTTTTAAAAACAAACATCACGAAAAAAAAAAAAAAAAAAAAAAGTTGTTGAAACCAATTATCAATCAATGAAATTTTGACTTCTTAATAATCAATCAAAAATTAACGATTGGTCCTTATCATTCTAAATAATTGTAAATACAAGATGAAAAAAAAAAAAACTCATCTTTGCACCATTGCCAGTTCCGGTGTTTACCTTTCTCATCTACGCATGGTAGGGTGGGCCGAAAAAAGCGAATTTTTGAATTTGAAAACGCCTGATATGGGAATCGATGCCTTTTTATAATACTATTAACCCCAATTTTTTTCAGATTTTTTGAAGGTCATCTTGAGGTCGCGCAATGACCTTGAAGTTTTTGAAAAGCCCATATAAGGGCAAAAAATAAGAATTTTTTTTTGCTAAAAAAAGTATCGCTCCCTATCGGAAATTTTGTGTAGATTACGAATATGAAGTCCAAAATTCATTTTTATGTACAGTTTTTAAGGTAAAAGAAAAAGCAGCCTAAAGCATTTTCAGTGTATAAAAAATAGGCGTAAAGCTCAAAAACCGAACTCTTAAAATGATTTTGGACTTCATATTCGTAATCTACGCAAAATTTCCGATAGGAAGCGATACTTTTTTCAGCAAAAAAAAATTCTTATTTTTTGCCCTTAAATGGGCTTTTCAAAAACTTCAAGGTCATTGCGCGACCTCAAGATGACCTTCAAAAAATCTGAAAAAAATTGGGGTTAATAGTATTATAAAAAGGCATCGATTCCCATATCAGGCGTTTTCAAATTCAAAAATTCGCTTTTTTCGGCCCACCCTAACGCATGGCATCTTGATAACATGCTTAATTGATGGAAAAATGATATAAGTATTAAAATCGTTAAGAGCCGGAACGGGATCGTAAAATCAATAAAACAATGCTAATAATCTCATCATAAAAAAAAAAAAAAATAAAAAGCATCCGGGAAAGGTAAAATAAATAAATTGATTTTAATCGACGGTAACATACGATCGATATTTTCACAAAAACAATATTTAGACCCTTATATGCTGATAAAGGTTTTATCTCTTAACTTTCATTAGTTATTTCCTTTTCGTCTTAAAAAGCTTACATACGTAATCATGCGAAATTCTATTTATAGACAACCTTCAGCAGACGGTTCATTACATTTACAATATCCCACAGTCCAGTCAGTTGCTTGCGTGCTTTTCGTGTGAAGGCCGCATTTTTGCTTCGTTTTGTTTTGTTTTTCAAGTGGAATATGGCGCTCGTGGAAGGTTTGATTATCCTCGGAACCATTTTATTTCTTTTATACAAACTCGGAACTAGCACATACGATTATTGGGATAAAAAAGGAGTGAAAAATGTCAAACCTAAAATCCCGTTTTTAGGGAGTGGAGGGGCTATGTTTATGGGAAAGGAGTCATTTGTAGGGGGAATTTGTAAATTATACAACGCATTTCCTGGAGAAAGGTGACATGACCTGTTAGGACCGAGGGTATCTTAAGGCATCATTCGCTGAATTCCATTTGTTTGTAGATATGGAGGAATATACCAGTTTCGGCAGCCGATATTAGTAATTCGAGACGCAGAACTGATAAAAAAAATCACGGTGAAAGACTTCGATCACTTTGTAAATCGCAATTTAATGATCGATACAGAGAGTGAGCCGCTATTTGGAAGAAGTTTGATACTGCTAAGAGGTACGATTTCTGCAAAAAGGGAAGAACCTAGGAAAAAACAAACTAAAAAGTAAAACGCTTTCGAAATTCGATTTCTTATAGATCAACAATGGCGGGATATGAGGAATATTTTAAGCCCTGTATTTACCTCTTCCAAAATGAAAAATATGTTCATTCTACTTAACAAATGCGCAGAGCAAATGCCGAAACATCTGGATGAACTTTTAAAACGTCAAATTGAAGAGAATCATCCAGGTAAATAGAAATGCAAGTGAAATCGCTGAATGCTGAATTTTTTTTCGGAAGGTGCGGTGGAGGGGTCTGGGGTAGGGTCGGGTAGTCGGGGTCCGAAGCAGGTAAAAATAAGTTGGAGCCGACACCAGTATCGGCGCCGAACAATTCAAAGTGATGGAGCTGGAACTGGCGCCAGCGCCGGAACCGGAACAGCATAATTTTTGCCGCTGGTGCTGTTGCCGAAGCCGATTCCAGCGTCAGTGCCAGCACCACCATCAATATTGTCAATTTTTTTTTTTTTTTAAACTTGAAAAAAAATTGTTACAGTAACCGCCGCTTATTATAGTGCCGGTTAATACAATCTACCGCTTAATATGATCAAAACTCGTGACCTTTCTCAATTATATTCAGCATTCCCATCAGGTCATAATTACAAGACCGCTTCCGTAGTTAAAAATAAATTATCTTGCACTGGCGCCAGCTTCGGCACCAAGCTTAGTTTTTAGCTGGTCAAAAATTTTACCAAATAATTTTTATTTTATAAAGCATAAATCGGCTTCAGTAAGAAAGCAAGAAGAGCACGTTTTTGGAAGAAATCTGTTTCTGGCCAATATAGTTAAGATGCTTTAATTACTGTTCAGTTAGACTGCGTGAACCCCTAAAATATTTTTTACAAAATTGAAATTTAACATCACTTAACTGCACTTACATTTTTTTTAAAGACGGAAACGTAGTAACTATGGAAATGAAAGACTTTTTCCGACGGTATGCAACTGACGTAATAGCTACAAGTGCTTTCGGCGTTCAAGTCGATTCTTTAAAAAATCCTGACAACGATTTTTATCGAATGGGGGCACGGGCAACCACCCTCACCTCCTGGATTCAAATTAAATTTGTTTTAAATTTGGTCGCACCATGGGCAGTCAAGGTAAGCCCAAAAGACAGCTTTAATTTGATTTTTCAATTTTTTTTCTCTTTCTGAGCATTTTTTTTAGGCCTTCAAATTATCATTATTCGGGAAAGAGCTCTCGGATTTCTTTAGATCAATTGTCGGAAACACTATAAAAGCAAGGGAAGAACAAAATATTGTACGTCCTGACCTCATACATTTGTTAATGCTCGCAAGGAAAGGGAAGTTGACCGATGAAAATGATAAAAGCTCAAAAAGAGGTGAGTTCTAATAAAATCTCGAAAAGCCATTAAATACTTAACCAGACTTTTGAATGGAGGGGGTCAAAAAATGTCCAAATTCACAAAAATCGAGAAATCACAAATTTTGTTTTGCACTTTTCAGATTTGACCAATGACGATATAACCGCACAAGGGTTTTTATTCTTTTTCGGCGGTTTTGAAACAGCCTCCGTTGCGTTATCTTTCACCGCTCACGAATTAGCAGAAAATCCGGAAGTACAAAAGCGCCTGCAAGAGGAAATTGATGCAATAGTAGAGGAGGAAAAAGGAATAACCTATGAAGGGGTTATGCACAAAATGAAATACTTAGATATGGTTTTGAACGGTTAGTATCAAGGAAAAAAATCGAATCCATATATTATATCCAATTAAATTTTACAGAATCTCTCCGAAAATGGCCGCCAAATCCGCTGTCAGATCGACAAGTCGTAAGCCAATATACAATACCGAAGACTGATAGCAGTCCTGAACTCGTATTAGAAAAAGGGGAGACTGTTTGGATACCGATTTGTGCTTTTCACAGAGATCCCGAACATTTCCCTGACCCCGAAAAATTCGACCCAGAACGTTTCAGCGAAGAGAACAAACATAAAATAGATCCTTTTCTGTATCTGCCGTTTGGAAGCGGACCTAGAAATTGTATCGGTAAGCAACATCATACATATTTCAAAAGACCAAGAGCACAGTGCCTGTAGTGCTCTTTGCCAAGTTCAAACATGATCACGCGGCCAAGTTCCAAACTTCCTACTAACCTGCATTATTCTTTGAATTTCAGGCATGAGATTTGCGCAAATGGAAGTGAAAACATGTTTAGTGCATATATTACGTAAATATTCGATCAAAATCGTAGCAAAAACTGAAATCCCTCTGAAATTAAGTAAAAAAATGCAAATGACCGCAGAAAATGGATTCTGGCTTGGGTTGGAGCCGAGAACTCGAAGTTAAAAACTTCATTTCAAGATTAAAAGTCAACGAAAATACTCATGAATCCGATGCAATCCCAGGCATTTTGAAAATCATGATATTCCAGAGGAAATAAAGGACACAAAAAAGTATAGGTATTTACGTAGTGTTGACCGAAAGTGAGACGTATCATTTTCGGAACCAGTTTTTGACTTCCGACCAATTTCTCGACCAACAAAGGTCGACTTGACGATAGGTCCCTCTAAAGTCCATAATATTGTGAAAAATTGAAAAAAAAAAAAAACAGTGACAATTATGATTATGATTGTTGTATTTTCAGCATCTTAAATTAAAAATAAAAATTAATATTTTTTTAATTTTTTAAAAATAGGAAGCCTTCTGAAAAAAGCCCCATCTCTTTTTAGTTATCTGTAAAATTCCTTGCCTTATTACATATGATTAAACTTCGCAGTCGCAGCAATAAAATTGCATTGTTTCAAGTCCCGCCGCAAAACAAAAAAGAAACTGAAAATAGAACAAGTTTTTACTTTCAAATATAAAAAAAAAACGGGAGGAGAGGAAGCGAAGAATGAAGAGTTAAATGGAAGGTTCAAGAAAACACCTGTTGCCGGCCAGTGTAACGGCATTTCCTGCCTGTTTCGTATAATATTAAATTGCACATAAAGTCAGTAGCTCAGTGGTTACTTTACAAAAATTATTATTATTATCACTTTTTTCTCAACTTCGTGAACAATGGATGTTCCTTATGTAAGCAATAATTCTGTTTCATTGCTTTCAAAAATGCAGACATGTTTAAGTCGCTTACAGATCCAGAATAAAATATAAGGAAACAATTTTAATTTTTCAGAGTGGAAATGAATTGACAGGCGACGATATTGGAATCGGAGAAATAAATCAAGGGAGAAAAAAAAAAAAAAAAAAGAGATCCTTGAGATAAAATGTTATCCCGTGAAATATTTTTGAATTTATAATCTCCAATTGATTTTATAATGGTAATTTTCATAATGGAAAACTTCTTAAAAAAGTTGGTGGGGATGATTTCCGGAGCTGAGGCGGAAGAATTTGACGACACCCAGTTTATGGAGAGCAAAAAGTTTCAATTCTTTAGCGTGAAATCGAAGTTTCTTAAAATAAATTTTTACAACAGCAAAGTAATAACAAGGAACGAATGGTTTAGGTTCGACGATTTTCGATCCCCCTAATGCTTACGTAATACGGGAACGATCCCTAACACTGTTCGGTAAGAAAAAAAAACTTTATATTTTCGGCCTTCGGTCAAGAAAAAAGAACCAAATTCTCAAATTAGAAAATAGCGAGATAAAAAAAATCTACATCCGGTGAAACGTTTTTACTTTCCTACTTCATTCGAGAACTTTTAAAAGCTTTTAAGGGAAAACTTCCCTTTTTTGCTAAAAAAAAAAAAAAGGTAAACGATTTAAGGTCTATTATTAAGCGATTAAGTTCGGATCGTTTTACCGTGTATCTCGGGACTCTTTTTTTTTCTTTTTTCTTATGTTAATCAAAAACATGCGTATCGGAAAAAGCTTTAGCCTCCCCAGGCTAAAGCTACACTACAAACAAATTAACAATAAGATATAATCATTCAGTTGTTAATGGCAGGAAAAGGCAATAATTATGCATGTTGAAGAAAACGAAGGAAGTTGAGGAGTAATTATTTTACGAGTTTTTTTTTTGTTTTGAATTTCTTAATTTTGCGTTTTGAGGATGTGTAAACAGTCTGGAAATGCCACTTGATTTTGTCAGAGCCGTATCCAGTTTGATCCCCGTGGCTAGGAATCCGGGAAGAAGGACAGAAATCTAGGACAAGTTTCATCTCCCGACAAAAATCAAGGCCTGATTATTGAGCTCTATTGCGTCCGTGTCAATTACATGACTAAAACTCATTCAAAGAAATCGGATTTTTCGCGCCATTTAAATTTCGTAACCATTTAATTCAACATAATTTATACACCAATTTTAATCTTTTACATTGCTGGACAAAAAAAAAAGAAGAAATAACACCGGTTTAACTACTGCGGAGGTCAATTCAAAATCGATTTAGAATCAATTTTAAGAAAAAAAAAATTAATTGGATTATAATTTTTTTTCTCCGGTGAAAAACGAGTTTTGATTACCGTGGCAGATTCTTATATTTCACAGGATGCTTAAGAATTCAAAAAAATATAACTTCCTCTGACAATTTAAGACGAAAAAAAAAATGAAATATCGAAAATTAAACATTTTCAAGTTACTTTCCTTTTACAAAAAAAAAAAAAAAAAATTCTCAGAAAATAAATACACTTCAAATTCCTGAAATATTAGTCTCACACTCTTTAATTTATCTCGTGAAGAAATTGAACTTAAAACACATCGAGTGCGACCGAATGCGCGATTAATAACCAGAAAATAGGCGAAAACCAAAAAAAAAAAAAATCCTTAATAAGTAATTTTTTATAGTCGTTAGTTCGCCTTTCATTTTAGCCAAGCCATAAAAAAATTAAATTAACACCGGGGCACCCATGAAATATTAGGCTCACCGTCATCGGATAATATTTTAACTGTATTAAAGTTCGAAAAAAAAAATCGCATGATTTGGACTGGGAATGAGAGTAAACGAAGAATTTTTAGCTGCTATTTGCTTGACTTTGATTGATTTTTGTTTAATAAAAAAAAAATGGAAGTTTTTCCCCTTTAATCAAAGCCGACCTGGATAACTAGATCACTAGAGAACAGGTGACGGATACCTGTTGGATGCATTCTTTTTTTTTTTTTTTTTTGTGAATCAGTTTTTTTAAAAAAGGGGTGTTCTATGCGACAGTTGTTTAACGAGGCTTTGTTTGAACAGGTTCATTTCTCAGGAATTTAATTTTAATTTCTTCCAAAAAAAAAATGCCTTTGCGGAAGCATTTTGTAAGGGTAGTTTGGTTTATAAAATATTTTGTTTCAGTTTAAACCGTCCACGTCCAGTGATTAATGAATGTCTTTCTCAGGTTTTCCCGGTGTGATAAAACCCTAAATGTGTTACAGTCGATCCTCGAAATCAGGTGATTCTAGGATCGCCTGATTCCTAAGAAGTTCTAGGGGTGGGCGATTCGATTCGATTAATCACAGGGTAAAACATTGATTTCTTTCGATTTTTTATAAAAATCAAAAATCGATTAATCAAATCGAAATTTTTGAAAAAATCGAATATTTAAAAAGTGGGAATTTTATTTGAATTTCTCCTCAATTGCTTGAAAATTTAATTAATTTTAATATCTATGGTCGATTTGAAGCCTCACAAAAATTAAAATTCCACTTTTATTTACAAATTTGATTGGTTAGGGTATCAATTCTTCCTAAAAGACTTTTTTTTTTTAAAAAAAACGTGTGAGTGTATTGTTAATAAAAACCAATACAAACCAGAAAAAGTCGAATAGGAAAATCGATCTTTTCAATTTTTTGCGATTAATTGATTTTAAAAATCGACAAATAATGAAAATCGATTAATCAATTTTTCGATTTTTTTAAAAATCGCCCACCTCTAGTTCTAAAATGGCTAAGAGTCCTAATCCGAATCCAATGCCGGTACCGACGCCGATTCCATATTATTTATTAAAACTCCCGATTCCGGCACCGACACCCGATGTCAATGCCGATGCCACCAAGCATCGATAATAGTCTATGCCGCCTCTGATTCCGATTTTAGTGAAAAAAAAAAAAAAATCATAGAGGCATTCTAGAACTATTTTTAAAGTCAGGAGTCCGATTCCGAAGCCGGGGCCGATGCCGATGCCAGCCGCGGCCTGCTAAATATCTCGGGTTGATGCCGATGCCGAATCCGGATATTAAAAAAAATCCGATGCCGATACTACAATCGGCCTCGGCCAAAATTTTCAAGCTTCGGACCCCTGCTAAGAGTCAGAAAAGGGTTTATGCAAAAAGTCTGATTTTTTGACCGCATCTCTTCAATCATACGTTCGTTGCTGTGCTTTTCGTCTCCACACGACGTCAACAACGCGAAAGAGAAATCGCTATGTGTTAATTACCGCGATTAGTTTGCTGTTTTTTCCAATATTTTTTTTTTAAATCTGAAAGGATTAAAAAAAATAAAGAATTTTATGACATGCATAGTTTTCCTATAAGCCCGTAAGTTTTAATTTTATTCATTTACATTTTATTTTCTTATCAAAATCACACACGTAATTTATTACACTACTTTTATTGACGCATGGGTTATAAAATTAATGTTAGGAGATAGGAGATTAAAATGATTGGGATAAATTATATCTGAATTTTAATATTCCAAAAAGTTTTTTTTTTCTTTTTCTTTTTTTAAAGTCTGACCGGGTAAGCTCGTTCCATCATAAAAACCCCTGTTTTTCTTCTTTTGAAAAACGATTTAGTAAGAAATGGTACAAGACAAAAGAGTTTTGAGAGGAAGTCACGGTTAAATAAAAAAAGAAAAAAAAAAGATCCCAAGAAAACGAAACCAATCACGCAGCGAGGAAAATCTTTCCATTTCGAATCTGAAGATTCTCCTTTTTATAAATCCAGAATTTACTTTTCACTCCGTCATCACGATTACGTTTCATACTGAGCCGGACTTTTTTTTCCTCCTATTAATTTTTTTCTTTTTTTTTTTTCGGTCCCGACTGAAGATTCCCTCGGTTGATTTATTGTCAATATTTAACGATAATTCCTCAAGAGAACATTTTTTTTCTTCCTCACACCAAAACACCTACGATTTAAACGTTATAAAGACATAAAAGCTACAAGATAAACCGAAATGGACGGGGAGTTATTTGTCATGTCACCGATCGAATCCTTTAAATAAATTTTTAATAAAAAAAAAATTAAGAATTATGAAAAATATTATTCATATGGTCATGCTAATTCGTTTTTATCACACTCACGACCAAGGACGAAAAAAAAAATGACTTGTCAGTCTCGAATGAATTATTCATTTAAGATGACAGTAGCTATGCAAAGAATTATCTCAGGATGCTGGACTCAGTTGCAGAAAAACTTCGAATGTTTACTTTGTATATGATAAAGTGTTTACCTTCAACTTTTTTTTAAAGTTGGGAGCACTTTTACATTGTTGCTTTTTAATTGACATCTGTTTCTGAAAAAATAATATTTGAATTTTTTTTTCTTTACTGTTTGTCAACGATGGACCAAAAAATGAGAGTTTGTAAAATGAGAAAATATTACTGCCACGAAGCCGTAACAAGATTGAAATGACAAGAGAATTCAAGTCAAGAGCATTAATCTTAATTTTTTTTCCGTTTCCCTTCTGAAAAACTGGAAAGATCAACTTTTTTACCGTTAAGATTGCAACGGCAACTTTTTTTTTTATTTTCAAAAACGAAGAAGAAAACAATTAATAATGCGAATCCGGATGTAAACAACTGCAGTGCATTTTTAAGGATAAATCCCTTTCAGATTTGGCAGGAGCTAATACAAAAATTCTTAAATTCATGCATTTTTTTTAAAAAAATCAACAAAATCCCGTATCTTGAAATTTCAGGCTTTGCACAACAACTCCCTTTTTTTTCGTAATCTTCTTTACATGAAAAAAAAACATAAACCTATTTAACTTTCACGAAGGATGCATTTAGCCAATCGTCAAATTCTGAAGAAAAAAAAAACGAATCATTGACAACATTTACACGAGGTCATAGTTCAGTATCAATTGTTCGCTCGCCACGAACTCAGACAATGAAATTAAATATAAAGCTTTTCTATTAGCATCTTTTTTTTTATCGAACACACAAGACATTTTTGCGATGGTCTCACTTCGTTAGAATTTTCAGGTGAGAAAAATTTCAAGCGAAAAAATTTCAGGGACTAAGAAAATGATCAAGAGTTTATTTGGCTCGAACACCTACAGTAATCTTATTACCGTAATAGCTATAATAATAGCTATGGTAATTATTTATTAACAAATAAACAGGTAGGACCTCCTGTACAGTAACAATATTACTGTAGATGTTCGAGCCAAGTGAACTTTTGGCCAAACGAGTTAAAATTCCGGGCCGCAATTGTACGACAGAACATGTTGCAGTAATAGGTTGCGGCAACTTGCTGCTCAGAAGAAACATGTTGAAGCTTAGAAACATGTTGTCCAACATGTTTCAGCTTAGAAACAATTGTCCAACATGTTGCAGCTTAGAATTATGTTGTCCAACATGTGGCAGCTTAGAATTATTATGCCCAACATGTTGTAGCTTAGAAATATGTTGCCCAACATGTTGCGCAATATAGTAAATGAAAAAATTAAAATGTTGCCAACAAGTTTCTATTAGCTATTCGCGACCAGCCCTTTTCGAGGCAAGACCGTCTCGAAACCGGGAGAGAGTCTCAGTCTGGCAACCGAGACTCGTCTCATTAATAGTCTCGCAACGAGACTGTGACTCTTTTCCGATATGAGATCTCAAATTAAGTTTGTCTCGAATAGCCCTAGTTTCTATGCCGCAACATGTTTGCGGCGTAGAACATGCAACATGTTACTGCAACATGTTTCGTCGTCAAATTGCGGTACTTAGGAAATAATGTCAATTCAGAATAATGTTTTGCCAAGTCCTTGGAAATGAAGATTTTTCCGAAGAAGACGTATTAAAGTTTAAAAAGCAAAAACTAGGTGAACTAATACCAGCTACACATACAAGTTGATTTAGGGCAAAAAATTGTTATTGAGAAGATCTCATTCCAACGGCACGATACTTATACAGAATTCTGTACCTCAGTGCAGAACTAAACCAAGTCCATTCAAAGATTGCAACTTCTTAATTCAAACCCGACTTTACAAAAGGTGCACAGGCTCGACGGTTGGCAGTGCTGATTTTATGCCTTCTGCTAGCAAGTTTATTTTGTTCATAAAACAGAAAAGTTAACTCGCAAAAGACATTAATTTCAGTTGGAAACGCTTGGATATGATTTGTAAAGTCGGGTTTGAAATAATAAGTTGCATTCCTTGAATGGACTTTGTCTAGTTCTGCACTGAGGTACAGAATTGTTAAACCAATATTAACTTAAGACAGAACGCTGTCAGCAATCAAGGCACTATATGAGTCAACGGAATTTAAAGTAAAAACAGACAAATTTGCTACAACCAAGGGTATCTTTGTGCCCAAAGACGTCCGTCAGGGCTGCATACTTTCGCCTGTACTATTCGCGATATTTATAAACGACTTAGAGAACTTGCGAAGGCATCGGCACACCTGTACCCGTTACTCCTGTGACACAAGAATCCAAAGACAATCTTTTATTTCTCTCCCCTGTCATTTTTCCTAATTTTGCTCAACATAAAAAGATCCGACTTTTCTACTGGAATCCCACAGCTTTACTTCATAGTCTACCACTTTTACGACTCATCATAAAAATCACGGCTCTTCCCTGGCCGACATCCAGAAAACCCGAGAATGTCCCTTGAGGGGCATTTTTCGATGCGCATGCGCATTTCACCGAATTAAAAGAAAAAACTGGTTTAAAAAAAAAAAAAAAAAGAAATATTATGAGCGCGTAGAATTATTCACTCCAAGGTAGAATTAAACTGCCACTTAATTTAATACATGCCTGATAAATTATCATCCGATTCGACTTATTAGGATAAGGTAAACCAAATTTTTCCAATTTTTTTTCCACCTCCCCGCGCGTACGCGGAATATGACTTTTTTTTCTCTCTCTTATTGATCACTGATTCAAATGTTAATTCGTAACGAATCGGTAAAGACATATTACCTTTTTAATTTTCTTTTAAATATGGCTTCTGCTACTCTGTAATTATATTTTAATTTAATCCGGGCCACCAAGAACGCTTAAAAAGAAAGAAAAAAAAAATGAACGGGTTTCCGGTGTACGCGATGAAAAACATTCATAACAGTCCGAAAAAATTATAATAATTCACCTTTTGACCCGATCTGCTTTTAACATAGGTGATGAAAATTGCACGGGGAGATAATTACAAACAACATCGCATCGGTCGGTGCCGGTGAAATTTCCTTTTGACCTTTTTTTTCTCTCTCCAAAAGAAACACAATGATTTATTAAAAGGTATAAAACATTCAATTATTCACCATTAGATTTGCTTTCTCCACGGAATTAAGAGTGAGAAAATCGCCACTTTGCCTACCGACCTCCGCATTAATTAAATAGGAGTATATTTAAATATAGCCGAGCGATTTCCAGTCTTGATTATAAACATTAACGGGGTTCCTACCGGTCATCTCCTCGGTAATTGATTTCAAAAAAAAAAAAAAAAAATTAAAAGTGAATGAAAAAAAAATCCTGAAAAATGACAACAAAAGGAAAAAAAAACGATTTTTGAATTAATTATTTCGATTTTCGAATTAATTAATTAGGGGATCGATGCACCGATACGCAGAACTCCCATGAATCAAATAATTCCCATTAATACCTGGAGGTAATCACGAAAGGGGTCCACCAACAAGATGGATAATTAGCCCGTCTAAAAAAAAAAAAATGTATATTCCGAAGGTAACATCTGTCGGATTAAGGATTGGTTCATTTATTTCAATTCGATATTTTTCATTTTGAGTTTTGTTGTGATTTTTTTTTTTAAATCGTGAAGTTTGATTGAGGAAATTTGGGTTGATGGGAATTCTGGTCAGTACAATTGATGCTTTGTGAATCGAAATATAAAATTTCTGAGGCTTATATGCTTTATGCTTTATTGATCTGGCGAGGAAATTGGTTATCTTGAATAAATACTCGCGGTATTCATCAAAGAAATGAAAAATTTTGTGCCTCCGGGCAGGACTAGACCAAGTCCATTGCTTGCTTAGTCTTTCTTATTTCGAATCCAACTTTGGAAAATGAATGTGTTGGTTTTTATCTTTTAAGAGTTGGCCACGGAAAATTGTGTCGATCGCTTGCTGTGTCATAGTGTGTAAGCACAGCCTTTTCCATACAGACCGGAATGCTGAAATTTGGCAACACAGCAGCGACATCTTAAAACTGGTAGCGCCTGTACATAACTTATGTAAGAGACATTGCGATTCCCGGCTTACGAGAGGTCCTAAATTTTTTTTATTTTTATTTTTCCCGTTATCCTTGCTGTTAGATAAACCAAATGATAACGTACTAAAATGTTCTCGGAAAAATCAAAAATTGCAGTGACCTTGCTCCATAAGCTAAACCCATATGTCTCCCTGTTTTGCCGGACTAAACATTCCGGCCTGTATGGAGAAGGCTATGGCCTAACACACAAAAGCAACATGGCGGCTCGTCAATCTATATCACCTTTGATATTGACCAGTCTTTCATAAAATCAAGCAGAAAGCAGATTCAAGGTAACAATGTCTTAAGAGGAATCATCAGTCGTGGCAGCAGACTAATCTTATTTTACTTTTTACGGGGAAACAAGACAAATCTCGAAACAAAAAATATTAAGGACCTTTCAGGAAAAAATCCCGAAAATTCCTTAATATTTTTTGTAAAATGAAAAATACGATTAGTCTGCTGCCACGATGATGATTCCTCTTAAGGAGTGATTGCGCTAACATAAGCAGGTGCCACAGTGTTCACTTGGGAAAGTGTTGTGCAGAAAAAAAAAGTATTTTTTTACCTTCTTTTACGCCTTTTTATATTTTTAAGTAAGCAGGAAACTTGAGAAAACACACAATTTCTGGTTGAGAACCTGGTTAAAACGTACTTTTCGAACTTTAAGAAAATTAAAAACTAGGTAACCATTTAAAAATTATAAGGGATAGTCGGGCAGTAATAAAGAACATTAAAATTTTTGAAATCGTTCATATCAAAGATACCCCAGATTTTTATGAAATAAGTAAAAATTATTTTTAAAGTTTTTTTTTTTTTTCAAATCTTTGAAGAGCTAATCTCCAGGCTATTCGAAGCAATAATTTTATAACTGAGTTTATTTACTGTATAACTCTAAGGAATTGTGTCTGCTTAATTACAAATGTAAAAAAAGGAAAAAAACATACTTTTTTTTTTCTGCATAACGTTTTCCCAAATGGGCCAACGCATACTGTATACTTCGTTTCAACCAAGACATATCAAGAAACTACAAAAGCATCAGACGAATTGTTTAAGAGCGTGAAAAAGTTAGTATATCTGATTTTGCAAATATTTAAACTACAAATCCACCCTCGAAAATGGAACTAAAACCAATTTCAATCGTAGGAATTTTACTGCGGCTCTGACGTGACGGACCAAAATTATTTTTTCTCAAAATTTTTTCCGGTATGTCACTGATTCTAATCAAATGTAATCAAAATGTAATGTTTTTAAACGATAAGTTGAAGTTTTTCAGTACTGCTTCGCGAAACTTTACTGTGTTAAATCTGTACTGGAAAATTAAATACTGCCGTGGTAACCGAAGTGGACGTATGTCCATTCTGGACTTGAATCTTTGTTTACATAAGTTAAAAATAGAAGACAAGTGCCAACTTAAGAATAAACATACGCCCATTTCGGTTACCACGGCAGAATACTGTATCGGAAATTTTCCGGATATTTCAAAAATGAAAACGGTTTTACGGGAATTGAAACCATTTTTTATTTGTGCGCAAAAAATGGCTGTTATTTAACTTTCCATACCTCTTCCGGCTCATATATAAAAAATGGCTTTAACTACTGCAAAACCGACTTTATTTTTGAAATTTCCGGAAACTTTTCCATAGGAAATGAACTCTTTCGCACCAAAATACGGCTTCGATTTTCTCTGCCCTTATGAGACTTTAAAAAGTCTAAGCCTCTGGGGGTAGCAGAAATCGGCCACCGAAACATTTGAAAAAAAAATTAGGGTTAATATCGAGGCTAAAATGCAACTTCTCCGCGCTGTGGTATTTCAAATTCAAAAACTCGTGCTTTTCGATCCACCCTAATAGACAGGAAGGTAAACGTCTCGTGATTGACAAACAGATTAAAAATTATTCCTTCGCAGGCCAAACCCGCTACATCCTGTAAATCCCAAATCACGATCTCTCTTTTAAAAAAAACGACAATTTCAATGACGTCTCACTTGTGCCAGCATCATCAAAACCATCATTCGCAAATATTCCAAAAACTCATAGCCCCAAGCGTCGAAGAAACTTCAAACTCACCCGTAAAAAAAAAAAAAATATTTTCTTGATAAATTGACTCGCAAACCATGCGTAAGAGAAAACGGGTGCTAATAACACTCATTACGATTTCTCGGAATAGCCTAGATGAAACTGGTGTATCAACATGACCGTATATGACAGCCATACATTTAAAATCCTTTCTAAGTACCTGTTATATCCACGCGCGTTAAAGCTTTAAAAGCCGGTAAGCCATCGATACTGTCAATAACATTTAGGGGAAAAAAAAAAACATGAAGTAAAAAAAAACCAATCCAAATCCATCGGTGGTTTTCGAAAAACGTCATGGCGCATTTCAAGTGATGCGTTATAAAAGCGGAAGACAAGCATTACACTTCACCGCTTCGTATATCAAAATGTGTCGCCAAATGGACATCGATTAGCGTTTGATACATAATAAATCAATCCTCGTGCACCGTGTGTAAGTGTTGTTAAATAAATGCGACATCACAAACTCCGCGTTTCGATTGATCTTTTTTTTTTTTTTTATTTTTTTTTTTTTTTTACCTTTGGGACGTAAAAAAAACTGACGGTAATTATTTTCCGTCTGTGTGTAATGGCCGTACGTTTAATTTGCAAAGTCACAACACGGTTAAAGATGTCTATCTTCATTGATTGCTTCTTGTCGAAATGTCACGTTTCACGATTCATCTGTTTCAGTTCTTTCCTTTCTTCTAGCTCTTAATGGATTTCAAGCTCAGACCTTTCCAGCATTCGTTTTTCCTTTTAATTCCCTGGATTTGATCGATTATTTTTCTTCTAATTAAAAAAAAAATTATATCATACACTCGAACCAGGGCTGAAATTCCGATTCCGATTCCGAAAGGTGGAAAAAAAATTTAGATTCCGATTCTGATTCCGATTTAAACCAAAGCTGATTAACTGTAATAACGGTATTTTCGTGCATTTTAAGTCAATCTGAATCGAAATATAGTTTTGGATGCCAATGCCGATGCCGATTAGGGAGTACAGAAAAAAAAAAAGTGTTTGGAATTTTGTTGCTCACCGAAAAAATAGTTTCATTGGGGGGTAAAAACCTCAAAAAAATTTTGAAACATTTTTTTATTTATGTCCAGATTTGGAGCCTCCAAAATTTTTTTTTCCTTTTAAAGTTGCTTATACTTATGAAAAAAAGGTTGAGGAACACGAATTTCACTATCCCGATTTTCTCCGACCAACGCCTGAGTAGGGGTATAAGTAAGAATTTTGTTTTTTGAGCCAAAAACTAATTTTTTTGTAAAAAAATGGCGACAACTCCTCACCAGTTCGAGTTAGAGGTCATGTTCTATGACATTTTTTAGTCAGAACACTCTAATTAATAAGGCACTTTTGTGTTTTAGATCAATTTCCAAAATTTTCTAACGGACGGAAAATTCTACCAGTGATTTTTTTGAAAGTCCAAATTCTTTTCGTCCGTGAAAAAATTTAGAAAATTGATCCAAAACACAAAAGTGCCTTATAAATCAGAGTGTTCTGAAAAAATTTTGAAACATTTTTTTTTTACCAGCTGGAGTCCAGCTGGTAAAAAAAAAATGTTTCAAAATTTTTTTGAGGTTTTTACCCCCCAATGAAACTATTTTTTCGGTGAGCAACAAAATTCCAAACACTTTTTTTTTTTCTGTACACCCTAATGCCGATTCCGATTCCGAAATAGGGCAATCAAAAAAAAAAGTGTTTCCGATTTTATTCTTTACCAAAAAAATGGGTTCATTTTAGTGTAAAAACGAAAAAAAAGTTTAGAAACATTTTTTTTTTTAACGATTTAGGGGTGACGCAGAGCAGAAAAATAGCCTACGCCACAATTTTTTTTCTTAGCATTTAAGGAAACGAAAATTCGGTGCATTTTTCCGTAATTAAATTTTAAAAAAGTGGACTTTTTAGGTTGTAGAAGACGAATTTCACCATCCCAATTTTCTCCGACCAACGCAACGCCTAAATCGCTGTTAGCGCTTTTTTAGCTCTAAGGAGGTAGTTCAAGGTTTGGCGAATGCAGAGAATTTAGTCAAACTTTTGAAAAAAGGACTTTTAGGGAAAGTGCATCTCTATGAATTATTTCAGATTTTTTGTGACCCTCAAAAGGAAGTTATAAGCATTGTAAAAAAATGCATTTTAACATAAACTCTTACGGGTGTTTACTTTTTAAAAAGCCTTGTTTCTTAAACATTAATAAGCTTAGTATTAACGTACAAAATTAAAAAAAAACTAACTTTACAAATTTTGGAAGTCAAAGATCATTACTTATTAATAAAATTAGAAGTTCTGTCCTTAGTTTTTAATTTTCAGAACAATGAATTTAAAAAATAATTTAACTAATCAAAACAAAGCGCCCGCTGAAATGTAAACAAATAGCATGAAAAACGAGAATTTTGCCAAGTAGCGTTCTATTACGCAGTTTTTACATTTGAATTCAAATTTCAAAAGATGGTAACAAAATCTCACGCCCATCTTTAACTTTTGTACTATACTTTAGGTACTTATATCCTTTCTTGCACAGAGAAAAGCTTGAACTTCCTCCTTAATTTTTATTTATGTCCAAATTTGGAGCATCCGATTTTTTTTTTTAAGTTGCTAATAATTATGGAAAAATAAGTCCGAGGAACACGAATTTCACTATCCCGATTTTCCCCGACTAACGCCTGAGTAGGGGTATAAGTAGAAATTTGGTTTTTCTGGGCCAAAAATGGATTTTTTTTGCCAAAAAATGGCTAAAACTCCTGACCAGTTAGAGAAACCACTCTAATTAATAAGGATCCATTTACGAAATTTGTTTACGGTCGAAAAATTCTAACCGTAATTTTTTTGAAGGTCCGAATTTTCTTGGACTACGTCCTGTAATTTTAGAATATTTTTTCTTCTTTTTTAAAGTGCCAACTCCGCGACGAAGACTGGCTATCATCTTGAGGATTTTTACTGTATCGACCGAAGCTCGAAAAAAACCTAAGGAAATCGATAAGAATATTTCTAAGAAATACCTAATTATTTTGCTACCCAGATGCCAAACCTAAAGTGATAATTTTGAAGGGGGCGGTATGCATGGTTAATACTTTTACAGAATAAGTACCGTATTCCGGTACTTTCGTGACCGGGACATTAACCACCACGTGCCATAAACGGTGACAGCAAAGAGGGCCCAAAAATCCGTGTTATCAGCCCTTTCTACTGATTCAAATTCTCAGCATCTTCCAACCCTAATTTTTTAAATCGCTCAATCGGTCAACCAAAACCATAATTTATCCCCATCGATACACACACACCGCCTTTTTGTGTGTGTGTCGATAGGGAAAAATTATGATGCGATAAAACCCATTTCAAATTGTTCAAAAAAAATTTTTTTTAAATAAAACACCGACACTAACTAAAATCCTCATCATACAAAACCGACTAGTCCTGTAATTATATAACTTTACCCGGTAGTCATAGGTTCCACCCGCAACATTTTTCAAAGCGAACTTGCGGGATTTAATCAAGAAAATCTTCTTTTTTTTTTTCCTGCTCCAAAAGGAAAAAAAAATCGGCTTAACCGTAGGAATATATACGACTGCGGAATAATTTTTTTAAAACTTTAATTAAGAGCAGTTTCCATTGGGACGCTTTGAATATCCCAGAAGTTGACTCATGATTTATTATAAGGAGGAATATTTAGCATTTAATTATTTTCTTCTTTTTTTTCCACGTCCTTTTATGTTATAAAATTTCATACATACATTCTAACAAAATATGTTACGTAAAAAAAAAAACTCATTTTCTGGTTTCCCTCGTTTATGCGATGTCGATAAAAATAATTGGCCACATGAATTATGACAAAGCACCAAAAAACGACCCAAGGTGCAAACGTGTAACGCGTTTACTTTCGCTTTAAAATCCGTCCCGTGGTAAATCGGGTAGGCGTTTTTCTTCTTGTGCCGTTGCCATTAGTCAAAACAAACACTTTTTGCACAATTTAATACAAACGGAGCTCGAGGACTTTTAAAGAAAAAAAAAAATTATTAAAATGAAAAATCATATTTCAAATCCGACCTATTAAGCATTGGATTTCACCTCGTGCTCTTGGCCCACGTTTTCAATTTATTTCAACTGCAAGTGGCTTGTCTGATAAAACATGACCCGCACGCATCGCATTTAATACTTTTTGATACCCGCGAAAAATTTTCAAGACAGGTTATATCTTGTCAGGATCGAGTAAGATCGTTATTATTTAATCCTTAATCGTATCAACGGAGGGGGGGGACTCAACTCCTCGTTTTTTTTTCCCTTCTCTCGCTCTGTAATTGCCTATATACATTGTAGTGGAGTAACCCCCACAGGGAATTTAAACCGCTAATAATGGTAATCAGCGGATATAAGCAATTATAACATTAATATTACAGATAGCGGTAGAAGAAGGGATCCTAAGCCAACGTTATGTGGATGTAATGAGTATTAAAGGGTTTTAGGGAGTTTGGATTTAGGAAAAAAAAATTGGTATGAATAAAAGGTAGCCATTTTTTTTAAAGTTGAAATTTAGTTGAATTTTACGATCTCTTAACTGAGAAAAATACAAGTGAACATATCATCAATTTTTTTTAACCGAAAAAGAATGATAACCCCTCTGTGTCAAAATAATTTGTGCTTACCTCATTTTTATTTCCTGTTTCGTAAGATTTTGATTTTTGTCGGAACTGTTTGTACCACTTAATCCACCCACTCGAGCATGTTTTCACCCTCCCCCCCATTCCTCCCCCCCGGGGTTCGGGGACCCAATTTTTCATCTTTGTTAAAAGGCTATTGAACGGAGCTTCGAAATATATAAAATTGTACAAAAATTAGACAAATATAAAAAAAGCAAAAATTATGCATAAAAACTTGGAAAAGTTAAAAAAGCATAATATTTTTAAATTTTCACGCTTTATGATTTTAGAAAATTATATGCATAAATGAGAAAATTAAGCACATTCAAAATTTGGTGCTTAAAAAAATATGCGCAAACTTTAAAAAATTATTCATGTCCAAATTTTTGTACAAAAATAATACGTTTTCCATATAAATTTTTTGCATTAATTTTACAAAAAATGTATGCACTTTTTGTATCACTTTTTCATAGGGGTGTGATTAATTAACTTGAAGAGATCGGGGTAAAAAAGATCAGATTCCATTTCGAAAAAATTTTGCAAGTAGTGTTCAATCACCCTGAAATCTCTACCTTTAAAAAAATTAAAAGTAAAAAAAGGATTGAATGCTTACATCCAAAATCTTTCAAAACAGATGTTTACATTCCTATTCTATTTCACCCTTTAACGGCCGAATTTTAGAAAATTTTCCCGGAAAATCCCAAGTGTTTTTTTTTTTTTTTTTTCATATTTTCGCACTTAAAACTTAACCTACAACACATTAGGGACCCATACTGTGCGTTAAAACCTATAATAGACGCCTACCAATTGTCAGTATATGCAACCCGCAACACATACATGCAATACAAAATGTCGCACAAAGTTTGTTTCCTTCCCTAAAATGATCGGAAAAACGACTTTCTATGCGTTTTCGACGTCGCCGATTTCAAATCTGAAGTCAGAATGATCTGATTCCACTCGGAAAATCCAATATGGCGCAAAAAACAAAAAATTATTAAAATGATTAAAAATAAAACGACTCAACCATATTGGATTTTATTTTTCTAGAATTTTGACTCCAGACTCCAGGAAAAGTGTTATGACGGCTCATTGTTTTTTTTTTTTTTTTTTTTAAGCGGAAAAATTTCAGGGCGATCAAACACTACTTGCAAAATTTCTCCGAAATTGAATCTGATATTTTCCACCCCGAACTTTTCATTTCTTTTCATTAATTCTACACTCACAACTCATGAAATGACCAGGGGTCCGAAGCCGATGCCGATGCCGAAGCCGGCCGCGGCCAGCTAAAATTTCGGGTCGACGCCGATGCCGGCGCCGATGCCATTTTATCTGTTTTATTTCCGATGCCGATGCCGATTCCAGCATCGACCACCCGATGCTGATGCCGATGCCACCAAGCATCGATCTCATCCGATGCCGGCATCTGTTATACCCAATGTACCGATTTTTTAATCAGATAAAAATTTTAGAGCCATTCTATACGTTTTCTATAATTTGTTTGTTCGTTTTTTTTTTTTTTTTTTTCAAAATATAAATTAATTGTGAAATCACATATCTCGAATTTTTAATTCCGACGTCAGTGCTGGTACCGGCACCGATGCCGATGCCGCTGCCGATGCCGCTAACGATGCCGGCACTAATAAATTTCGCGATGCCGATGCCGATGCTGGCACTAACAAATTTCGCGATGCCGATGCCGATGCCGACGCCGATTTCGACTTTGAAAAAAATTCGATGCCGATGCATCGGTTAAAATGTCCAAGCTTCGGACCCCTGGAAATGACTCAATATTTCATTTAAAAATCCTAAAGCTTTCCGTTGAGTCGAGCCACAACAATAAAACCTACCCACGCAGCTCTATATGATTCGACCTTACGGCGGAACACTTTTAAGGTCGATGGTGTAGATTCCGAAGGAAAGTGATACCGCTCAAAGGCTACATAAAAAATAAAAAATAAAAGATGATGCATTTAGGCCTACGCAGAAAAAGGGAGACAATTAGACAAGCGTTATTCGAGCTTCAAACCGCCGATAAACAATCCCTTTTGTAAACCCAATTATTAAAAATTAATTAATTGAAGTTGGGAGGTTTTCGTTTGCTTCCTTTGTTTATTCATTATTGTCGTTTTTACGCTTGAGATGTTATCTGATCATTTTCAAAAGCGGAAATCTAAAATAAAATTCAGATGAGCAGAGATTTTTATCTATTTCGTAATAGATCATTTATAATAACAGCGCGATATGACGTCATTAAAAAAAACAATTACGATCTGGAGTCAACGGCGAATTCCGATAAAAACGTCATTTTAATTAAGTCCCAAATTGAATTGTTAGTCTGACTTTGTAAAAAAAAGAAAAATTATTATTATCATCGTTTAAAAACACGAAATCCCATCTCAGATAGCGAATAAATATAAAAAAAGAAAAGTTATCGTACGGTTTTTAATGACTTTCAACGTAGGAAAACTGGTTTTCGTTTTCGTTAAAAAACTATAACCTAATTCTGAAGCTGGACACAAAAAACCTATATGGATGCATAAGGAATATAAGTATATAGACATGTATAAATATACGTCCAAGATTGAAGTTTGGAATTAATAATGTAATTTAAATGCAAGCTTACATCGGATCTTACTCTCTCATAAACGCGTTCTTCTTGTTTTATTCATGAATGAAAAGGGGAAAAAAAATTCACACGAAATAATTATATATAAATGTCCGGAAATTTATTTTCGAAATGAATTATTTGAAGTCATTTTCGGCTAAATATTTTCCATCAGGTTTTATAGCACCAGTTCGCAATGAGTAGGGAGCAGGGATGGTATGCTGATTAGATTTTAATCGGGATCGGAATCAGATTCGATTAATGGAAACTAGTCAGAATCGGCATCGGCATCGGCATCGGCATTAATGTTTTTGGCAATTTAGAATCGCAATCTGAATCGGATTCAGAATCAGGTTAATGTGATGAATAATGAATAGGATTCAGAATCATAATAACAACAAAATATTTATTCCATTTAGAATCAGAATCAGAATCAGAATCGGAATCGGAATCTCTTACATTTTTTTCTAATTTAGAATCGCAATACGAATCGAACTAAAATCAGGCTAAAGCGATTCCGATTCCGATTCTGATTCATGGAAACTAGTCGGAATCGGAATAGGAATAGGAATAGGAATAGGAATCAGCAATAACTGTTTTTTTTTCACTTGGAATCGGAACCAGAAATTATTCCATGCTAATATCGGAATTGGAATTGGAAAATATTCCTCTTCCAAGGTGATTGGAATCGGAATCAGCACCAACTTTAATTTCCATTTGAAATTGGAAAATTATTTAATTTTCACGGTAATATCGGAATCGGAAACGATTCCTTTCCCAAGGCAATCGGAATCAGAATCGGAATCGGGATGCCATCCCTGCTAAATGGAAGGAGTACTGAAAAAAGAACCAGACAATGCAACTTAAGGTGGCCAAGTTTTCGATATCCTCATTTTTGGACTTGAGCCACTGGAATAAAAGGCAATAAGAACGGCACGAGGACCTTTTTCACTTTCAAAAAATTTTACGGTTCTTTTTTCATAACGCTATTAATTCATTATTCAATTCACCTGCGACATGAGTTTCGAGAAAAGTGATACAATACACGGCTGAAAACCTCTTTATTTACAGTCAACCTGTCACGATATCCCCAAACAGAATATACCGGAGTCGACATGATTTATTGAATGCCCAGGATTTGAAAAAAAAAAAAAAAAAAAACTCATTCATGAAGTTGTCAACAGTCTTTTCTCATCTTCCTATTCTCTTTTTGACTTGCAGGTGAATTCAATCGGTGTGTTGATGTTATTTTTCTCTCTCTTTTTTTTTTTATAATACAAAAACATAAATTTTACGATTCTTGTCTCGGGGAGTCGTGGTCTGAGAGAGGTATAAAGAAAAAAAAAAGAAAGTTTCACGTGTGTTCGATGGTTGTAAATGTGCGAGAATTAATGGATTCTTAAAATATTGGCAGACGATCAAAATTTGAATAAGTTGTCCGACAACTGCTAAATTCTGTATTCCATATGGATACAGGTTGCACAAATTACCGCATCACGAGGCAAATACTTGATCTTATAATAAATATTTTTGCAACAAACTGGCACAGTGCATGCACCTCAAAAAAAAGGTAATTCCTCAATTGCTGAATCCCTGGGCATTTATCCTCCTCTTGTCAAAAAGAAAAATGTGTTTGCAACTCGAGAAAACGAACCCTCCCAACTTTTCTTTGGAAAATGAGGTCTTCTTGTTCTTCCCAAGTTTCCCTTGTTTCCAAAACTAAAGGCCATATCTTTTAATATGATTTAGCTGATTCTTTGGCCAAAACTCTGCAAAGTTATAGAGTACAACTTTTGACAGTTAAGGTGATAAATGAATTCCCTTGCTTCGTCACGTCTCAAAAATCCGTTATATCCCATGCCAAGGACGAAAAACAAAATCCGAGTGGATTGAAAAGGAAGAAAAAAAAATGTTTTCCACTTCCGGGGGAATATTTTTTGTATTCCCTTTCTGAAAATAATTCAAATACTTCAATTTGATTTTTTAATTTTCAAGATTGTTCAGAAATTCTAAAAATTTCAAGGAAGTTTTTCCCATTTCTGCATGCCAATGGAGCTAACGTATGTTGATTTTCTGTCAGAAATTCTCTTTAAATATTTCTACAGTTATCCCCCGAATTTTTATCTGCAAATGTTCCAAAAACTTAGGATGAATTGTTCCAAGAAATAATTTAAACACAATTTTTTTCAAAAGTTGTTCCAAAACTTTTTCCAGATTTCTCGAAAAACGAATGCTGGAAAAAGAGATGCATAAATTATATAAAAATTATGTATAAATTATTTAAAAAATTGGACGTACATAAAAAATGCATAAAATATGTATAAAAAACTTAACTTTTTTTACAGGAAAATGCTTTTTCTCCTTTAGGTAATTATGCATAAATAAGTATGCATAAAATTCAAAAACAAGTTAAACAAAAATAATATTTGCAGATTTTCCTGCTTTATGATTTAAAAAATTAAATGCATAAATTATGCAAACGTTATGCATATTCAAAGTTCTTAAAAAATATGCATAAACTTTTCCAAATTAAGCATGTCCAAAATTTTGTATAAATCATACAAAAATAATGCACTTTTTATATAATTTTTTTTGTATTTATTTTGCAAACATTTGAAAAAATTTTTGCATCACTTTTTCTTACGCGAAGAATCTTTTCCTTAAAACCACTATTTTTCCAGAATTTTTTAAAATAAATTACGGCGAAACGTTCCTAAAGTTATAGTAAAATCAGGCACTGACTGAAACTTTTTTAGGGCAAGAGCTATTTGGCTGCCTAATTTTTCAAAAAAAGTGAAACGATGAGAAAAAAATAAGAACCCTGAAATATCGCATTTAAAAGGGCCTACCGGGATTTTCCCGGTACCTCGGTGTCTTATTCCGAGCTTGGGTAAAATTAAGTTCCTCAAAATTCCGACCATTTTTTAAATTAATTCCAAGAATTTTTCCCCCAAAGTTTCATTACCAACGCTTTGGCGAACTTGTAATGATCTTTCTTTCAAATCGAAGCTCAACAATTTTTCTCTTGGAAAGTTCCAACGATTATCTCCACCAAATAAAAGATCCTAACGAACGACGTGTCCCTGTTCTCGCACTTTACCCGTTAAAAATTTTAGATGTTCCTCGCTGAGTGAAAACATGAAATACCAGACTTGTTTTTTTTTTTTTTATTTTGATAAATCCTGTAACATAAATGTCTTATGTTTTTTACGCCCACAAGACGAAAAGTTACAGCTCCTCTAACAGTTTTTCTCCTTGTAGTCGCATCACAACTTTTTAAAAAGAGATAAAAACAAATTGCATCTTTCGGATGTAATTTGATAAAGAGAGAGAAAAAAAACTATTAGCTATTACGATCCATTCAGCATTTTTTATTTTTACTCTTTTTTACTTTTGTAGAAAGTGAAAACTTTATTACACGTTATTGGAAATCGTTTGTTACGTCAGCTACGATCGAAGGACCCAAAGGATTAAAAGTTTTTTAAAAAAAAAAAGGTTTGCGATTTTCAAAAACCGGAACTGAATTAAAGGGATTTCTCCGAAAAAAAAAAAAAAAAATCGAATGGAAAAACAGTTAAGGGAGAAAGTTTAAATAAAAACTCTTTCATTCAAAAGTTTTTTATTGATAGATCTTCCATCCCTGATTTTTTTCCTCTCAAAGTGAATTTTCATTTTCGGATTTTTAGTTTTTTTATTTTATTTTTTTTTTCTGAAATAAAAAAATAAAAACATCTTGCTTCTCACTTTCATATTTTTTTTTTTTTTATTTACTTATGCAAGAAGCCACAAATTAGATTTTTTTTGTAGGCGAGCCATGATTTACAACTCGAAAGTCGTTGGAATTATCCGAAGAAAAAAAAAAAAAAAAAAAAAAAAAAAACGGATCGTAAAAATTTTTTAATAGAGAGTTTGTAGACCGGGTACATTAAATCCATTTCTTTTTCAGAAAAAAAAGTCGCTAGTTGGGCGAAAAAAAAACCGCAAAGAAATAGGCAACCAGTCTTCATGACTATAAAGTTATTCTTTCATTTTTTTGAAATCGGTTATGCAAATATTGTATAATCTTTTGAAAAGAAGAAAAGTTACAAATGAAGTGCGCTCGTTAACTCTCGTTGTTTTTTTTTTCCTCTTTCTTTCTTTTTTTGCTGTCATTAAGCGTCATTTGATATGGATCAAGGCAATTTACAAGTGTGGGCAGTTAGACAAAATTTTAAATTTTTTTTTAATGGCGCATATATTGCGGTAATTTATGTAAACAAGGATGTAAAAAACAAAAGATGGTTTTATGAGCTGTCGTATTCTTTTTTTTTTTTTTGGAAGGATTGATGACGGCATGCTAGGGACAATTCGACACCAAAGTAATTTTTTTTAAAATGTTAACCCAATAGAATTATATTCGGACGCTTAATTTTGATCCATATTAGGTTCGGCTGGTTAAAAGTCCTGCAAAACCATCCATCTTTCGATTTTAAAATTAAAGAGCAAACTGAAAAAAGAACCAGGGTTCAAATTTTTGCTTTCAACTCCTTAACAAAAACTAAGCGTGTAAACAAACTAACGAACTCTAATCCTTTTCCCCGCTCAGTTTTTCAAGTAAAATTTTTACAAATGGCTTAGAGCTGTGTTAGGCATCTCTGATCATTCGTTTGTATTATTTTCCGTAAAATAGTTGAAATATTTTGAATTCAAGTTTTAATCCGTGCGCCGGAGGTCAATTGACGTATCTCTATCATAAATATGATTGGAGATAGTTCGCTGCAACTGCTTTTAAATATCACGTGACTGTATGTTTACTCACTTATGTGGGAATGAACTTGCAGTCACATGATTTTAAGAAACAATCAAACAGACTATCCCCAATCATATTTATGATGGAGATGCGTCAACTGAACTCCGGCGCACGGAACTAATGATAAAAATTAGAAGGATAACTATTCCTTTTCAAGGGATAGCTATTCCATTGCAAAGCTAAAAAAATACACCATGCAAATCTGGATGCACACCGTTGGAAGTAAATGCACATTTCTATCTTTATGCAAGAAGTATATGTTATGGAAAATGAGCTATCTTAGGCATAGGAGAGTCTGAGTGGTTTGTTTTTGGATATGTTTAACTTATGACTTTTTCGTGATTAATTACCGGTTACTACTCCTGTAAGCGAAATGACAGTAACTGCACTTTTGTAAGCAATGGGCGTTCACTATTTTTTTTTTTTTTTTACTTATGTATAACTATTCCTATTCCGCTGTTTTTTTAAAAATGTAGTTACCGTCATTTCGCTTACAGGGGCAGAAGAACTTGAAAAGTCTGCAATAGAGGTTCTAATGCTATACAGAACTATTACTTCTTGCAAAACAGTTCAAATATTTTGAATTTAAGACATCCGTGCAATAAAGGAAATAGGTAGTTCAAGAAAAAAAAAAAAGAAAAACGCCATGTAAATGTAAACCAAAGAAATTTTTTTCGATCTGGACAACCTCCTTCATCTACTGATGTAGTCTTCAATTAATAACAATTTTTGTTACAGCCCGTACGAAAAAGAGATGCAAAAATGATGTATAAATTATACGAAAAATTGGACATACATAAAAAATGCATAAACAATGCATAAATAAGTATGCATAAAATGGAAAAAAAGTTGAATGAGCATAATATTTGAAACTTTTCCTGTTTTATGATCCAAAAAATTATATCCACAAATAATGCTGATAAATAATGCTGATTAATATCATAATGCTGATTAATAAAAAATTATGCATAAACTTTGAAAAAATTATTCCAAATTTTTGTACAAATTACAAACAATTTTTCCATTTATTTTGCGAAACTTTTATACATTTTTTGCATCACTTTTTCGTACCAGGAGTCCAATAAGTAAAATAAAAAATATTCTCACATTTTTTCAGACGTGAAATCCACAGGAAATGTTTAACTCACATTAAAATTGAACCTTTCAACAATAATTTATCAAGAATTCAGAGTGTCGCAATGTGAAAGTTTCAACTCCTTAAAAATTACTTCATTGCAGAATTTTCAATAGTCAGTCAATTATTCAAAAAAAACCGAAAAATCATAGTAATCTGACGTTCCATAACCAAAAAAAAGAGAAAAAAAACAAACTATCATTACAACTTTTTTCCTTTCATCAAATGTAAACTACACGTCATGAAAAAAATGTTTTTTCTTCATCTTTTATATAAATAACGAATCATAGCTTCCTGAACCAACACGCTTTAATGATCTAAAAATGACTTACTATATTTTTTTTTGAGAACCATATATTTTACTTCCAACGAAAAAGAAAAGTAATATCTAAATGATTATAGGGTGAGCCCGCTCTCCCTTTTAGATTCGAATTAAAATTCAATCAAACCTTTCTTTTTTTTTAAGGACTTTTACTTCGGCCCCTGCAAACGGTTGGAATAGCACAACAGCTAAACACCGAAGGAATCTTTCGTTTGCAAAAATCTGCCACAATAAATTTCCCTTAAAAGGCGACACAACAAAAAAGAAATGAAAAAAAAAAAAAGGACTCGTAAATTCAGAAATTAGCATCATCATCCTTTTCGCGGCGCACGAAATTCCCATGCATTAAATTTTTCCCAAAAACTTTTGTCTCCCGAAATAAATACATTTTAACCCGGATTAATTACAAACGAGGACAGAAAGCTAAATTGTAATGCCAAGTTTCACGCCTTCGGCTCTACTTTAATTTCAAATAATATTTGTCTCAGTCTGGCAAAACTTTCTTATATAACGCGTTCGGGGATAAGCGAAGATCCCTGATCATTTATTTTACTTTGTAGCAAAAACGACGACGAAGGAGGAGGAGGAGAAAACAACTACACAACGACGACGCAACAAACACACACAAACACCACAAAATCCATTTCAAACGGTTTTGAAAAAAAATAATCGCCCACAGTATGTTATTACCGAAGAATATAAAAAAAAATATATAGAAAGAAATTAAATTCTCTTAAATACGTCAGCCCAGCGCTTATTTCCATCAATAAAATCGTGAACGTATTACCTACTGCAAAAGAAGTCGGATGAAAACATTCATTATCCAAGCGGACTTATGGCGGATAATTACGGGGGAAAATGGGTCCTAACTTCATACCACATACCGTAGGAATTCAAATGATAAAAATTCACCGCTTACTATTAGGGGAGCATTGAGCACATTTTTTTTTTTTTACATTCATGAATTATAAGAACTTGGCCCATCTTAAAATTGTAGACGACTTTTTGGATGTGAAATAAATGTACTCAGTGGGCGGTTGATGTACCGCAAATGTACATTTCATATGAAATATTTGACGGAAAAAAAGGGAATTCAAAAATGAGACAAAAACAAAAGCAGGCTGCCACTGTATGAAAATGTAAACAAATGAACTTTTCTTTTTAATTTTTTACTGTCTCCTTCTTCTATTCGACCCTTCATATGTAATATTTATATAATATATATAAGGCCCAGGAAACATCGAAACATGTGTGAATATGTCCCGGGCATTTATGGCTTATGTTAAAATTGTCCCATGTGTGATATATATTCATTCCACATAAGCTAAACATTGCCGCCATTTTTTTTCCCCATGTATATCAAAGGACATTTATCTGGGTATTTATGACGAAAAAATGGCGTCAGATGTTTAGCTTGCGGGCTTGCGGGGGTACGTATATTCCACACCTGGGGCAATTTGCATATATTATGGACTTTTCCTGGGGGAACATGGAATATATTATATGAAATGTAATGGAATATTACATGGAATGCATATATGGAATATTTAATACAAAAAATTGCAAATATAGAATTTGTTTAGATTATATATATAATATAATATAATTAATACAAATTATATATTGAAATTTTTTAAGTCTGCACGGTAAAAAATTATATGTAAAAAAAAGTCTACATACATTAATGTCAAGTTGAACATGTTAAGTCAACTTATTTTCATGTTAATTTTAAAATTATAACAAGAAAATATGTTGATTTAACATAGAAACTGACATAAAACTGTATGTAGACTTTTTTTGCATATAATTTTTTACCGTGTGCGATACATGCCAACTTATAGATTCAGATAAACTTGAAAAAAATCTTTGCCTTAAAATCTTGTACGGATGTAGTAATTTCGTTCTTCAGTGTAATTTCTGAACAGCTATAAAACGGTTTAAGAAAATTGAATAGGTAATTCACGAGAAATCGGAGAAATCGAGAAAAAAGTATTAATTGGGAAAAATATTAAATGGGAACTAATTATGGCGGATTATGGAATATGTCGCTTCTCTTTGTCTATATAGGATTTTTAGTCTAGACTAATTTAAGGAGATAGTTCCAGGATGGGACATACAGAGAATTTATTTAAATTTCAGAAATAAATACGTTTACGCGCATCTTCATGAATTATTTCACATTTTTTGTCACCCTCAGAAGGCGTTATAAAAAACACAATTTAACATATGGGATCTTATGGGTGTTCACTTTTTTAAAGTAAATATTTCTTGAAATTATCAGACGATCTCGAGCTTTGTAAGTGATCAGTTCTTCCAAACCCATAATAGTCAGATAATTAAAAATATAACGGATACAGGTTGTCTTATTAAATTAGTTTAGACTTAAGATCCCATATAAAGAGAAATGCAACATATCCCATAGGCCGCCATAATTGGTTCTCATTTAATTCGCTAAAGTGAGAGAAGTCGAAAATGTATATCGGTATCTGAACCAATGAAACATAATTACTGTCAGAGATTCTCTCTGACAGAAATTATGTTAAGCCATTGCCATTGTACTTATAAGATAATGAGCATTCATTATTTGCTTACAGTGTTTTTTCAGTTGTACGATTGTCGTCAAGAAATAAGAAAGGTTTCACAGAACGGAAAAACCAGATCCCTTAAAAAACTTCAAAGTTCTGGATGATTCTCATTATACAGAATTACAAAGTTTTTTTTAAAAATAACCAATAACCATCAATAGGTAAAGATTTTCCGAAACGTAAAACGTTTTCCTAACCAGATCTTAACCCAATGCCCTAAAAAAAGACTCCGAGACCAAGGCCAAGGCCGCTTGAGTAACTATTTTCTGAACTTCTCTGCCATTTTCCAAAAAATACTCTCGTAATCAGTCTTCTTAAAAATTGCGCTTTATCTAAAGACCTCCGCTGACAAAAGGTTAATGTAACAATCCCGTACGCAGACTTTGGGTAAGTATATTCCAAGCGGAGTTTTAGGCTGAATCAAAAGTTTCACGTGTTTCTAGGAAAGGTGCCAACTGGGAAAAGTGACTTGGAATGTTTTGTTTGTAAACAATTTTTTTAGTTTTTCGCGCCCACTCCCATTTGGTACTTTGGGAATTTTTTAGTCAGCTTATAGAGTTATCCGAAATTTCCGTTTTTTTAAATTCTGACTCTCACAACTTATTTAATAGAAGGAATTCTGCCATTTTGACATAAACTCGAACTCTCGAAAACCCCTAGATTCATAGGCCATATTATAGGTTTTTTTTTTTTGCCAGGCAAGCAGCAACGCACAAAATCAGATTCATTTGCCTATTCAGTTAACTAGGGTTGTAAAAAACTTCAAAAATTGAAGAAAACAAAAATATTGAGCAAAAAATTTCAGTCCCAAACACAAATATTTTTTGGTTAAATTTAATCTCAAAAGGGTCAATAACCCTCCGATCGTTCAGGTATTCTCCTCGATGCGAAGAACCCTAATTTACCCCTCCGAAAACGATAAAAAAAAAACCTCCAGTTTCACGAATAAAAATCGACTTACTGATTAGGAGACAAAATCTGCCTTTCCACCGTTAACGTCGTCGTGGTCGTAAACGTCGAGGATATCCTTTCCCCGTTCCTCGCCCTTTTCTTCCCTCCCGCTTTCTGACGAAATAACGTATCCTGTTCGCGGATTGCTTCTGGCGTAATTGCCAAAACACTCATATCATTACACAAATCCGAAAACTTTGATTTCCCCGGCGTGGGTATCCCTCCGACGGGAAGCCCGTCGTTAAACCGATAATAATCGTTATCGTTCGGCACCGACGAGGAAATTGTGGGTATCGGTAATTCCGGAGCGCTCCTCCTGTTCTTCTTTTCCTTCGACGACGGCAGGGATTTGTTATTGAAATCGTGATCGTCTAAAAAGGGAACCGTGATCCCCAAGTTGTACAACTCCTGATAAGCCCCCTGCTGATGAAGAACTTTGTAATGGGGCAAATCCCTCCTACCCAAGCTGGACGTCGTCAGATCGAAATTCCCGTTCGTCCCCTTATTGCTGAGCTCGCTGTAAAGGTTATTCTCCTCGCCGGACAAAGTGGCCGCAGTGCTTTTAACTATGGCCCTGCTCGTGTTTTTCCTTCCGTACAGCTGACGGTAAAATTTTTCTTGGTCTCCGTACATCCAGCAAACCCTCCACCACTGCTTGCACATGAGAGTGTGGTCGCTGGGACCTGTCCGGTTTACGGAAGTCATCTCGGTTATAAAATCCGGTAGATTATTCCGCTACATCGACATTTTTTTTTTTATTAAAATTTTTGATTTTATTTTTTAATCCCCAGCCGACTTTCTCTTCCATTAAATTGATAAAAAGCTCATTTGGAAAAAAGAATTACTACAAGAGAAATTGGTGATAATATTCAGTACCGTATAAATGGCAACATAAAAACGTTTCATATAATTTTTTTTTTTGTTTTTTATCTAAAGGCATTATCTTAACGTAATGTTGTAGCACCTGCAGTGAAATTTAGGTGAGATTTCACGATAAAACCCGCTAAAATTATTACCGAGAGCATTCTTTTCTTTTCCATTATCAAAACGGTTCCAAACTTTAAATTATTTTTCGTGATCCATCCGTTGTAATTTTACAAAAATTTAGAGCAAAAACTTTTTTTTTTTTTTTTTTTTTTTTTCCAAAATAAAAATTGACCTTGATATAATTAAACGCTTTCGGCTAGATTCCAACACAAAAATCTGAAGGTTATCCTAAAAACAAATGCCACAACACGTACCAGAAGAAGAAAAAATTGGCTTTTAAATCTCCCCCCAATTTAATTAAACCAAAAATAACTTAATTTACACGAACAATTCAATAATAACTGGTAAACTCCATGCCGATTACACGGTCAGATCGCACAACCATAAGACATCCATCGGACGAAAAATTAAAAAAAAAAAATATAAGAATCACATTCGCGACCCAAGAATCGTACAAACCGCTTCGATCAAGCCTTACGCGGCGACTACTTTTTTTTTCAACCGTGCCTAAACGAGAGCGCGCTGGCCGTCATTCTTCCTGAGGCTAACTACCTGAGCTATTCAAACCTAACATTTTTTAATAGAGCAATGTGCTATATCTTAATAACTGATAATATTTTTTTTCTTACAAGCGTACAGGTAGTTCAAAAAAAAAAAAAGTACTTTTTTTTTAAGGAGCTGATGTACCTTAATTGCTTTGATCCAGAACGGTAATTAAAATCGAAAATTTAGAATTTTATTCCTGATACGTTGGTTTTAGTTTTCTTAAACCTGCGAAATTCACCTTCATATTCTCGAATTTCGAAAAATTATTCCCTCAAAATTTTTACTTTGAGCGTAACGTCAACCTGCAACCCCTAACGGGTCCGTGCTATGCGCTTAGAGCCATAAAATCTGCCTACCGAATTTTAGTATAGACAACACATGCATGAAACGAAAAAATTTCAAATTTTGCTTTCTTCTGTAAAATCATTGGGAAAAAAAAATGTTTTCTCTGGGTTTTCGATATGGCCCGAAAATCAAGTTATTATTTAAAATGGTTCTACCGTGTTGGATGTTCACTTCAGTTTAGTCCAAGTCCAGAAAATACATTTTTATATAATAAAAGAATGGCGCCCAAGGTTGTATCCAAAGGTTCGGGCTCTGATATTAGTTTCTTCAAATTCAAGGCGGCGAAGTTAATAAGGCGACTTTTAGCCGCATTTGCTGAAGTTTACCGATGTTCTTAAAAGTTAGAACATAGGGGTTTTCGATGTCGCTGATTTGGAATCTGTCAGCCTTTTTTCAAATTTAAATATTTTAAGCAATTATGAGCGGTGTTTTGCCCTACTAGCTCTGGCATATAAAATTCGAAAAAAACGCTGAAGGATTCCAAATCAGCGACCTCGAAAACCCCTATATTTTACGAACATCGGTTAACTTCAGCAAGTACAGACAAAAGTCGCCATATTAATGTCACCATTTTGAATTTGAAGAGACTGATATCAGATTCATATTCAGCTATCCCGAAAACCTCTAGATATACAGTTTCATGAAAAACAACGCAAAATTCAAAATTTCATCCGCCATTTGGAATTTTTCATCACGGGCAAGTGATTTTAAACTACGTAGAAAACCAAAGCTTTTGAAGCCTAGATTCTTTTTATAATGTTTCCCTACGGTTGAGATGGGAATTATGTCCTCTTTTCTCTTACTACCAATGTGCTAAGGCTTATGCGAATTACAAAAATCATAAGCGCCAACGTCCCTTCTTGCTCTTAACCATTTCACCAACCTTTTCGTTTTGAAATCGTCTTCAACTAAAAAAGGGACCGTGATCCCCGAAATTCGTGACAAGCTCTCTGCTGATTAAGAACTGGATGTAACACGGCAAATCTCTCCTATCTATTGAACAAATTAAAATCCCTGTTCATCCCTTGGTTCTTGGATGTTTTTCCTTCGTTTACTTATATGTACAAGATGTTGAATCGACGGGAAAACAATGATTAAAATCTTACCTGAAAATAGAAAAAGAGAAACAAAATTAAAACAACAATAATCACGATAAAAAAAAAAGGAACGGGATGAATCAAAAACGTAAATGAGTTTGCAGAAATATCACCAAAATAATGTTAGTAAACCGATTCAACCCTCGTGGTTAAATCCCCAATGGAGATTGAAATCATGGACCATTTTTTCAATCCAGGGATTTCGGGATTATAAAATTTCCAATCCCGGGATCCCGGGATTTGATCAAAAAGTTCGACTTCGACTTTTTTTATCAAATTTTTTTCCTTTCATGTCGAAGAGTTATTGCTGTTAAACATTTTTTTCGGACCTTAATATCAGAGTTGACACCCACTTCTCGGTAAATTTGCACCCTACAAAGCAACAACTACTCAAAATGAATTTACTAATTTTCAAACGTTATCCAAAAAGTAGGAATCAAAAATTTTTTCTTTCTCATTGTTTTGATCCATAATTGTACCGCGCTGATTTTTTTCTTTCGGTCTCTTCTAATTACGGATCTCTAGTCTATTTATGGTGACTTTAGTCTCGCAAAGATCAAGTAAGACCAAAGTCATAATTAAATCACCGCTAGTATAAGCGGAAGATGAGCAAGATGCCGTCCGGCATTACCCCAAGCATTCGATATAACCCCGGAATATGGTAACGCAAATATAACTGTTCTCCCAATATAAAAACTAGTTTTGAATCTAAACAGCATTCAGTATCATTTATCAATTTCTAAATCAAAAGTCATATTTTAATTCATTTTACTTAATTGCATAGTTAAATAAAAAAAAAAAAGAAGTCTTTGATGAGACAATATCACCTTTTCCCTTTTTTTTTTATAATCTTCTTTCCAGAACTGCGACACACCAACAATTACTTAAGGTTTACTCTTCAAGTGATCGTTTGTCGGCCGAAGTCCAGGAATTCCGAATATATCCACCGGAAGTGCAGAATTTTCGTCTGGTTACCTCAAGGAGTTAATTAATTAACGTTCGAAATAAACAAAGTTGACTGGGTATATATTGATACTTGAAAAGTTACGGGGGATAACCGCAGGAGTTTTAAGCTTTATATAAAGTTGCAAATACTAAAACCGAGATCCTTTTGGAATAATCTTTCTCCCTTCTCTCAGGAGCTACTTGAAAATCCCTGAACCATTCTGGAATTTGATATGCACATTCTAAATCAATTCCATCAGGAACAAGTTTGCTTCTATCTCTCCTGCTCTCTCTCTCTTTCTGTCTCTAATTACTCTGCCGTGCAAAGCGATTTTCGTCCTTTTTCCATTCCTACTTCGAACAGGTTTGTTCATGTTTACCTTAATGGACGGAATCGCTTTGCACGAAAGTTACTAATTCTCTGTTTTCCGTTTGCCTTATACAGGTGAGCGTAAACCCGTAAGCAACTTTTAATTTTTTTCTCTTAATGGAATCATAAAAAGTGGAGGTTTCATTATAACGCAGCAAGATGTCGCACGCGACCCTTTGGCAAATTCTTCTTTAATGGGAACTTAACTAACGTTGCCGTTGGACATATTAGGTCGAATCAACCTTTTTTTTTTTTCACCTATCATGCAAAGGTTTTTCTTCTTTTTTCTTTCTTCCTTGAGACGTACGAAATTTCTGCAAGGGAACAGGTCCCACTTACAGATACTTTAAAATTTGAAAATATTAATATTAAGGTGACGCAGGAGTGATTCATTTTTTTGAACACCCTACTTCGAAATATGGTAAAATTATCCTTTTGGTCCTAGATATCAAAATTCCGCTTCCGAGCAATAATGCTTATCAATCTTAGGCACCTTCATGAAAAATTCCATACATTTTAAAAAACGGACAAAACGGACTTTAGATTCGTGATCTACGCAAAATTCCCGATAGGAAACGACGTTTTCCGCGAAAAAAAAAAATTGTCGACTTATTCTCTTATGGGAATTTTCGAAGCTTAAAGCTCAAGTCTGGCACGTCTTCCCGTTCAGTAAAAAATCAGAAAAAAATAGGGGTTATCAGTGCACCATAGAGCACCGATTTAGAGATCACAGAGTATACGATTTAAAATTACAAAATTCGCAAAGTAAGGGACACCCTAGCACTTGTTTCCGATACAGTAGAAGATTCGCTTCAAAAAACAAAAGGTCTCGAAATGAGATAGTAACAGACTAAAATCATTCTTTAAATTCCTGTTTGTTGTGTGAAGACCTTAAAGGACATGATGTTATGTCGTCAAAAAGGAAATAAAATAACATAAATACTTGGAATCGTACAGGTACTGAAAAATGAAAAAAAAAAAAAAAAAAAAAAAAAAAAAAAAAAGGACAGGTATAAAAAATTTTTTCAAGGTAGAGACAGAGTATAAAACATGATTTAGGGGATACTATAATTAGTTTAAAAACATCCAACGAACCATTATTCTCGACTTTATAGCCATCCTTCCGGCACAATTTTTTTTTTCCCCGTTGGATCTTTGGAAATTGGTATAACGTTACACGGAGGAGCCTTTATCAGAAAAATAGTCAAAGGGTTTTTGATATCCTTTTTCAATTTTTTTTTTTTTTTTTTATCCCTCGTACTGTAATTTCATAAAAAACAGATAACCTTTTATCATGGATATCGGAAATTTTCGGTTTTGAATTTAATATCGTAAACGTTTGTATACGTCATCCGATCAGGATGATTAAATGACAAAAAAAAAAGCGGAAAAAATCGGAATAAATCCTTTTCGGTTTTTTTTATAAATTAAAATCGAGTGTCATACAACACAAAGTCGGTCAATTAATATCAAAACACTCGTTAAAACGGTTACAATTAAAATCAATTCACTTCGTTAATTTTAATTTTCTTTTAAAAGATGATACGGCAATAATCGAGTTTTTTTTTTTTGCCCCTTTCAAAGCAGAACCGAAGTTTTCCTGGTTATTAAATCGTTTTAGCGAATCTCATTAAGGTAATTAACGGATAGGCTCAAGATAAAAACGATGAAAATCACACCAACGGTTTACATCTAAACTGGCCCTGTAACAATAACAAGCGACCGAGCTGACGAGAGAATATAACCATCGGAAATCATTTCCTAACCCAAAGCTGTGCAGCAGAATGTAAAACACATGAATATTGCAGTATTTAACATTCATCATGTAATCTACATTCTCTCGCGAGTTGGATGCCATTCTCCCTCTCTTTCTCTCGTTTTTAGAAAACGCTTACGACTACCACATTTGCCTATTTAACATTTAAACGCCTTAAGATAAGAGTCATCACTCTCGTCGAAATCGCTCTTATTTTCTCTTTACATGATGCTTCCTGGGGATTTATCAAGTGATTTTCAGAAATACTTCTCAACGAATTATGATAAAAGTGGAGTAGGGCCGAAAATAGGATTGAGATTTGTTTCTTTTTCGGGTGTTGAAGAGGAATCATCATCGTGGCAGGAGACTAATCGTATTTTACTTTTTATGGACAAACAAGGACTAATCTCGAAAAAAAAAAAAATTATTAAGGATGTAAAATTAATGATTAATCGACGATAAATCGACTATTACAAAAGTGGACGGAAAAATCAAATTACAAATTTTTGTGATTAAAAATGTAAATCCTATGTTTAGCTTATGGGAGTATTATTACTTAATTAGAATATTAATTTATGGCATTAAAATTATACATTTGATATTTGTGTTGTTAAAGACACCGTAGCTTTTCGCTCGTTCTCTCGAAAACGATTGAAAAATAAAAAGAAAAACAAGTGAATCTGTTTGGAGAATAATAATAAAAAATGTCTGAACGAAAACAATAAAAGTAAAGATATGTTACGAATTTAACAAATGGTCCTTCGAGCCGGGTCTGAACCAGCTAGAGACCCTAAATTAAAAGAGACTGGCAAAAAAATTTGGCGCGAAAAAGCGGTGCCCACGGATCATGCGCACTGATTTTTGAAAGTTTTCGGTTACATTGCCGGCGTAAACTGCAGCAAAGCCAAAAATGGCGATTGTTTTTGTTTATTCAATGTGTATTTGCTTACCCGCTCCTTAAAAAAGAGTCAGATTTTGAACGCAAACATTGAAAGTGCTTACCAAGACAACAAAACACTTAATATGGCACAAAACACTTAATATGGCACATTATATTCGATAATGGCGTCAGAGTGTTAGACAAACAATCAAATTTGCATAAGCGCCTTTTCTTGGAATTTGCTCACATCATTTCCAAAAATGAAGATCAATTATTAAATTTACAATCTGACTATAAAAAAGCGAGCAATATCTATAAAAATGTGTTGTGCAAATTTAATAATAATAATAATTCGTTTTCTCCCATTTGCGTTTTCTTTAAATGAGGCCTCGATCATTATCACGTGACCTTATCACATGCTCGGTTATTGGCATCATGTCGGTCGTTTAATTTATTTTAAAATAATTTTTTCTTTTCTCGTTTTATCGTTTTTAATCCTTTTATTAATTATGCCATCGTTTAAAGTTTTGTACCTTGTTAAGAATATGGATTATTTCGTTTGTTTGGTATGAGAATTTTAAAATCGGTCAACCAGTTATTTTAATAATTGCAAGGTTCGTTGTATATTACTCATATGGCTGTGTTTTTATTTATTCGATTTTCTGTTAATTGTCGATGTTAAAGTTCATTCGTTTGTTTTTAGCTCTTGAGGATGACTTTAAAATAAAGTTGAAACATGTCGAGCAATTAAATAAAATAATGTTCTTCTGTTCCAAAATCCCGAACAATCCTTTAACACAAAACACTTAATGCTGTTCAGCTATTACTATAGCCACCAATTAAGTCGGATTTATTAAATTTCTAATGGAGAGCAAAACAAAATCATCCGCCATTTTTTACTGTGCTGCATTTCGCAGCGGCAGTTTTGCCAAAATTCCGAAAATTCCAACATATTAGTGCGCATGATCCGTGGGCACCGATTTTTCGCGCCAAATTTTTTTGCCAGTCTCTTTTAATTTAGGGTCTCTACCACTTTCTAATTGAATGGTCTCATCTTATTGGTGAATTTACTTTTGAGACAAGGAAGTTATACCTGCAAAATCTCAGCAAGACTAAACCGAAGAAAATTCCAAATGTCAAGTTCGGTTTCTGGTGTAAGGTTTAGGCGTTACTACGTCATACCCCTTAATGTATCGAGTGACGAGCTCGAAGACGGGGCACTCATATCGCAAACGTATTTTACGAATGAGCGGGACCTACTTTATTTAGACAGGGAATCCGAACCCTGTGACACATCGGTCTTCTTCACATGATACACACATGAGTATCAGAGGTGAATGCTGGCGGAAAAAAATCCTGACTGAAATCAGGTTCGAACCAAGACTCCACACGATCATTCGTTTCGGAGTCGAGCACGCTCACCACTCAGCCGACGTCGTGTCACGCCCATTATGAGCATGAAATATGAAGAAATGGAAATAGATGTAAAAGTTTTGATGGATGTTTTCCAAAAATTAGGAGGAACTAGTTTAGAAATAGCAAAATTGAATAAGCTATTTGAATTATTAATAAAAAACTAAAATACCAAAGGTAGTTTGTCGCATTAAAGCAATAGTTTAAAAAACATGGCTTCCATTTTTTTTTTTTTTTTTTTTTTTTTTTTGCATTTCCCTAACCCTTCTCCTAATCTTTTATCCATTTTAAAGAAATTAGCTCTATAATTAATTTCTGTATTTGAAGACATCAGTGGAAAAAGGAGACCGTTCAGGTTCCAACGAAAAACTGTAGTCAATAAATGAAAATCGAAAGAGGATCTAACATTTTCCTACTGCTTGTTTACAAACAGTACATAGAAAATTCTATCGGAATCAAAATGGCTTCCAAAAAAAACAATAGAAAATAGCCTGTTGTCTGAATTAGAGACCCTAAATTAAAAGAGACTGGCAAAAAAAATTGGCGCGAAAAATCGGTGCCCACGGATCATGCGCACTAATATGTTGGAATTTTCGGAATTTTGGCAAAACTGCCGCTGCGAAATGCAGCACAGTAAAAAATGGCGGATGATTTTGTTTTGCTCTCCATTAGAAATTTAATAAATCCGACTTAATTGGTGGCTATAGTAATAGCTGAACAGCATTAAGTGTTTTGTTGTCTTGGTAAGCACTTTCAATGTTTGCGTTCAAAATCTGACTCTTTTTTAAGGAGCGGGTAAGCAAATACACATTGAATAAACAAAAACAATCGCCATTTTTGGCTTTGCTGCAGTTTACGCCGGCAATGTAACCGAAAACTTTCAAAAATCAGTGCGCATGATCCGTGGGCACCGCTTTTTCGCGCCAAATTTTTTTGCCAGTCTCTTTTAATTTAGGGTCTCTAGAACCAGCGACCTATGGATCTACAGTCCACAAAAAATAAATAAATAAATTAATTAATTAATTACACACTATTGTGATATGGCCAAAATTAAAAATAGTGAGCTATGTTTTATCATATGACGAATTTCTTCCTCCCATACTTAGCTTATGGAGCTCAGACAATCAAACTTTTAGAAGCGAAGTATGACAAAAAAATTTCACAAGCTATAAATTTTGTTATCAATATATGTAGATTCTGAGACTTGTTATCTGGATTTTACTGCATTTTACACCTCAGCTATTAGTTTTAGCGATTTTTGTTAGACTTCATTACAAAAAATTTTTCCATGAGCTAAACATAGGCGGACCAATATTTTTTTAGCTTTACAAACTGCCTCTATGGATCATAACATATCCAAAATATTACCAAAAAAGGCCAAACAGCATCTACGCCCCTAACGCTTCAAAGAAAAAATAGCCTTTCGACAGCACATGGTTAAGGAGTGTTCAAGAAAAAATTTCGAAGATTCTTCAATATTCTGCTTTTCCATTTTTGTATTTTCGTTTTTCCGTAAAAAGTAAAAAGTTAAGCTTTTCCAAGCCAAATACAACTTTAAAATCGAATTTCATTTCACGTCAGACTATACCATTTTAAATGGTGCCAACGATGCCGCAAAACTTTATAAACGTCACTTTTTTTTTTTTTTTTTTTCATCGTCACACTAACAAACTTAAGAAAGTTTTCCCTTAATCATCCGTAATATTTTAACTAGAAAAATTATCTTACGCCATAGGTCATGCAGACGGTATTTTTCTGCTGAAAATAAATAAAATAAACTGCTTTAATCATTTGAGAAGCGTAAAAAGAGGATAATTATTAACTACCTAGGCTTTTTTTTTTTTTTTTTTTTTTAATTAACCGAGAAGCTACTACCGCATTTCATTCCGTTTCTGTGGTTAGCTTGCGCATAACTCGTCAATAATAAACACTTTTTTCCGGCGAATCATCCTCTTCAGCGATATTTATACTGATTTGGCATTAACTGCAACAAACGGAAAAAAAAAGTTCATTGCGTTGGCTCTTCTCACGCATACTCGATTCCAGGGAGAGAAAAAAAAATATCATTTCGGCTCGTCCTTCTTTAATGTTCCGAATCCGATTGAAACTTTATGATTTTTTTTTTTTTTTTTAGGAAAAAAATAATAATAATGAGCTGGTATTTAAAAAAAAAAAATAATAATATTCGGAGACACGAAAACCATTTTCGTCTAGGGTGGCCAAGAGAAGAAATTGTTTAATCACGAAACGAATTCACTGTCGCGCGGAGTTTCTGTCTCTTTTTGCTCTGATTTTGTTTTTGTTTTGTTTTTTCTGCCTAATTACTAGATTTGGATTATTATAACAGAGAAGATACCGAAATGATGGCGTTCGTGACTTTTATTATTGTTTCATTTCGTTGGGGTATATACACATTCATAAGAAGAGGAAGCCTCAAGGTATGCAAGTGCCCTTATCCCACAACGGTGAAATATCTCGTTTGTGTGTTTTCGCCAAGCGTATATGGGTGGAGGTACATTCTATTTTAATTACCAGTGAGGGCCTCTGGTTTAATAGTGAGAGTAAAACCGGGGCTCCGGTTTCAATTTTGATTCTGATTTCCATCTAAAGATTCTTTAATATTTTTCAGTAAGATATTTACACGGCTACAATTTCGATTAGATCGGGATCGGAACCTGTACATGTATCAGAACCAGAACCAGAACCAGAACCAGAACCAGAATTAGAATTGGAATCAGAATCAAAATCAGAATCAATACCGGAATTTAAGATGTAAAAATTCCGTGTGTCGAAGGTGAACTAACGCTTTCTCAACAGTTTTAAATGAAAATTTATTTTGTTTTTTTGATTATACTTATAATTCCGATTTCTATTCCAATTGCTCTTATAGTCGCCGATTTCGACTTAGAATCCGTTTAAAAAGAATCATTATTGCAGCTCCGAAAGCAGCAAAAACAATCATCAGAGGCCATTGTGTCGAAAATCGATTTCTCAAAACACCTTCAAATAATAATCCAGTTTTTTGTCAATTTTTTTTTTTTTTTTTTTTTTTTTAAAGAAAAACACACAAATACGTAATTAAGGGCCGCGGTTCCCACAGAAGCGATTTCATGTGTTTGTAATTTAAAAAGGTCAAGACGGGAAGATAAATCGGTGTGATTTGTTCATTATTTTCTTCATGCACGATTCTTTCTTTGTTTCTTTTCCTATGTCATTTTTTACTAGCTTGATACCTAGCCTATCAGATTTCGTGACTTATTTGACAAAATTAAAAGTGTAATTTCGTCTTGTGTATATGCTGTTAAAGGAAAATAATAATAAAAATTGTTTCGGGCCATTAAGTCTCGTCGCATACGGTACAGCGTGTTCCGATGAGGAAAGAAAAGTCCTCCGGGGTAGGTGATGCATCTTTTGTTCGGTAATTTATTGGTGTAGGCCTCTTTTGTTTTGCGGAATCATGACTCGACGTTGGCCAGGGAATCAAAGGGGGATGAATAGAATAAGCGATATGATCGATTGTTGGAAATGTATATGATCACGGTAGCGTTGGAATTAATCAAAAAGTAATTTTTGTATCGTGTGAGCGGGAGATAGCATCTTTATATTGTTTTCCAACGCCATACTACTGTTTTTTTTTCCTCCCGCAAGAGATTATTAATTTTTGATTTATTCCAGTCGTTAGAAAAATCAGCACTGTACAAAAAAAAAAAAAAACCGTTTTGAACCGCAAGGTCGTCTGATCAAAAAAACGCAGAAACTCTTACTGTTTTTTTTTTGAAATATGATGACCAAAATCGTATGCGAATAAAACTCCGAAAAGTTTAAACAATGATCATTAATTACTGTAGATTAATGGCTTTATTCTTTGATTTAAGGTTAAAACTTGTAATTAGCTTAAACGATCAGTCCACGATGACTAATGAGAAATTTTTATATTATAACTGATTTATAATTTTTTAATTAACGATTGTCGTCTCCATAAAAAAAATCACCTTAATTCATTTCAGCAGTTTAAAATCTACAAACAGAATGTGTTTTGAATCAATGAAAGTGAAATTTGAAGAAGAATATGTTAGGCTGGATCGTGTTTTGGTACTCGAAAATCACGTACGAAAAAGTGATTCAAAAACTGTATAAAAGTTTTGCAAAATAAATCCAAAAGAAATCGTATGAAAAATGTATTATTTTTGTATTACTTATACAAAAATTTGAACTTGCATAATTTTTTCTTTATGCATATTTTTAATTAATGCTTGATGCATTAAGGACTTAGGCTATACCGAAGAAAATATTCTCAGTTGCGTGTATCATGTTCAAGATACGCAACTCAGAATATTTACCGAATAATTCGAAATCAATCGTTCAAGAAAAAACTCAAAGGGGGGGGGGGGGGGGGAGATATTTTTGCCATTTAGAAAATATTCTACTGTCTATGCTGAAGGATGAGAATAAAAATATTTAAGATTTGGTGGTTAAACGTATCATCGAAAGCCGAAAAAAATGTGATCGTTTAGTCCGCAAAATTCGAAGTACCGGTTATTAATTTTCCTGCCGAAAACTATTTTAATTTAATTGATTGGAACGATTTTTTACGAACCCCCTTTTACGAAATCCCTTACTGAAGACAGCATTAAATTGTTAATTCAAAACAACAATTTTCCACGATTTCCTTGCCATTCACAGGCTGTGAAACGACATGTTCGATTAGTTTCTGAAGCTGTGGCTCTTGTTTTCGGCGCGGCGCGAAAAATAGGACGGGCATATAAGGTCAAGAATCAAAGCTAGAAAAGAAACTCCAAAATTTAATTTAGAATAAATTGATTCTTCACTGTGTGTCCAAAACCAAATTATATTTTTCTGTATAATAGGACGGCCGTTTCGGGCATAACTAACCCATCATCAGCTGTAAAGATTACAATAAAAATTAAAAAACAATATAGCGAACAATGATAAATAAAGAGTTAGGTGTAAACGAATTCAGATGGTGTAAACGAATTCTCATGTTTTTGTTTATGTCGTTTACACCATCTGAATTCGTTTACACCTAACTCTTTATTTATCATTGTTCGCTATATTGTTTTTTAATTTTTATTGTAATCTTTACAGCTGATGATGGGTTAGTTATGCCCGAAACGGCCGTCCTATTATACAGAAAAATATAATTTGGTTTTGGACACACAGTGAAGAATCAATTTATTCTAAATCAATTCGTCCAACCGAGCTCACCTTTGTCAAAAATCCAAAATTTAACACAAAAATAGTTTTTCCCAATGAGAAAAAAATATTAATATTTATAAAATATTTTTATAATTTATACAAAATTTTATTTGCATATTTCAAAATGAAACGATTAGTTGTATTATTGTTGTTAACTGGCTTGATGTATCCTGTCAATTTCCAGTAAGTAATAAAAAAGATTCGTTTTTCTAACCTAATCTGTAAGTTCGAATCTTAAAGGAATTTCGGCCAAGGATCAGTAATAATCAGTCGGAGTTACCTCGACGTTTCGTCAGCCCATTATGCTGACATCATCAGGAGTATAATAAAAATCGAGAATTTTCAATATTAATCTGTAAGTAATAAAAAGATTTGTTTTTTTTAAATATATTTCAATATTTTAAAAATATTATGCAAATATTTTTTGAAACAAGACACAATAAAAATGTTTGAAAAGTTTTGACAAAGATTTTAAAAATATTTTTACTGCTTTTTGCTTCAAAAAATATTTGCAAAATATTTTTAAAATATTGAAAAATATTTCAGAAATATTTTATAAATATTAATATTTTTTCTCTCTTTGGGAAACAACAGCTGATTGATGTTTGATCATGAACAGTTAATAAATTTGTCATTTCCAAAAAAAAAAAATTACTCAGATTAATATTTTTTGGCAAATTTTCTTCAATAAGCTCAAACCTCCGTAAGAATTCCTAAAAGTATGAAATACAATTTAAGGAAACATTTGGGCACATTTTCGCCTTTTCTTTCGTCGTCCTTCAATTGGCCAAGGCCAATCTGCAACCTCAAGATGTCACCTAAAAATTTTGGAGTTAATTGGGGAAAAAAATTGGGGTTAATTTTGAAGGTAAAAGGCAAGTTTCGAGCTCTGACCAGTTTTCAAAATGTAAAATTTTCCAATTTCGATCCACCCTTTTCTATATGTTTTTATGTTTTGTAAAGTCACGTTTGAAATAAGAAGTTGGAATTCGTGACAGGACTTGGTCTAGTTCAGCAATGAAGTACAGAATTGTTGAGGAGCTAGGGTTTTGTGTCCTGTAGACGGTCTTCTGTCTTTCTCGGTTCCTTTATTCATGTCCTTTATATGTTTCTTCCTTTTACCTTTTCCTCTATTTTTTCCTCTGTCTTTGTGTTAATTCATTACCTATAGTATCTAAAATCCTTCGCGAGGTTCCTTACAGAAATTATTTAAAAGGTTAGGATTGAGGTTTCTTCAGCATTATCTAGGTACATGTTAATTAATTTTTTTTTATTATTTTAATGTTTTTGTTTTAAATCAGTCTAATTTTCCTATTACTTCCCCTTCTGTCACAAGGCCTGCGCCAATGTACTTATGTACATATACCTAAAAACCCCTCAGCAATATTACATAAATTAATAAAAAGCAGTTCGATTAAAAGAAAAAAAAGGCCGGCTCACAAAACAACAATAATAAAACGATGTGGAATGTCGGTTATGAGAAACTTCACACTTCAATAAAAAACTAAACGCGCGCATTGTAAGAAAATAATCTTTAAATCGGTAATCCTTTTTAAATTGAAAATCTTTTTTTAAAAGGTTGATATCCGCTTGTATATTCCAGGTTTTTTTATCAGTCGGATTGTAGCATACAAACATGTTCTTCCTAATGGGTGTTGAATGGTTTCATGCTTAATCACAAATACTTGTCGATCGTTGTCAATATTTACGACAAATTCGATTAGGACCAAAAAAAAGCTAAGGGTTATCGAGTCATGCGGTCGGGAAAAAGAATAAAACGTTCCTTTTTCGATGGTTCATTAAACACGAAACGAGTTACCAGAGGTAAACGACAGAATTTTTTGTCCGTTTTCTCTTTTTTGCTCTTATGAGGAGCTGAAAGATGACTTTAAACGGTTACGGGATTCGTTCATAAGAAACGAATCCGTTTTGTGGTCACGTCCTCAAACCCAATGCATGTACCGCTGGATCCACGTGCTTTCATCAGATATGTCATTTTCTCGAAAATGTCTTTAAAACGTTCGAAATGATAGGCTATTAAAAGTATCCATCAAACGTACCTCAACATTAACAAGTTTATCGTACATTTTTCCCCCCTCATTTTTCGAAGGCGTTCTTTTTCGCACACAGAGAAAAAAAATAACGGTTATTTTTTTTTTTGAAAAATACAGGATGTACCATGAGCGGGAACGGGAAGAAAAAGAAAAAAAAGAAAGGAAAACGAGGAATTGACAGCCGTTTACGTGGAAAAATTGACCACATTAATGCGATTTGTCAAGCCTGACAATGACTCGGTATAAAATGCCGACAAAAGGTGCGTGAGAAATAAATCGCCGCCGCTCACGAAATCTAGGGGTTTTTTTTTCCTCTTTACGCGTTATCGTGTTTTTTCGTCATTATTAAAATCGTATCGAGGAGGAAATTTAAAAAAATATATACATGGATCGCATGGCGTATTCGACAGGGTGGGCGAAAACGCTCGGAATCCCAGTAAGCCTAGCCTAAGACATCGGCCTCTACCGGCCAATGTTGCTGCAATTTTGGCAGCAGAAGCCGTCCACGAGCAGCCGAGAATTTCCAGTCCCTAGGCCACACAATCCCATCATAAGAGGAAAAATTTCCTTTTTAAGGCTCAATTTTCGTCTCACTTACTGCCTAGCTTCCTAAATTCTTTTGATTCGCTCAGTGTGAGCAAAAAAAAAAAAAATGGTAGCGATTAAATTGCATTGATCGGATTATTTTCGACTCCGAATCTATACATAATGATACGTTGGAGACGCAAGACATGACTATTTTTTTATTGCTTTTTTAACGTATGAATATTCATGAAACCGATTCGGATCGGTTAATTATAAGTGTAACACTTGAAAAATGCACTTTCGAGATGATTCCGATTGAAAAACTGGAAATACCGTAGGACGCAAAGACAAAAAAAAAAGTGAATTGACATCGCACTTTAAAAAAAATAAAAATCGATGGGAGCGGAAAGATGATAAATTTTTATAAACTACTAAACTATCACCCAACCAATAATTACGCCCACGCCGAAAATATCCATTTTAGCACAAAAATGATTACTGGCATCATCATATATATGAAGAAAAAATAATAAGTATGCTCTTATTTTATTTTATTTTTTTTTCTGTTTTCCTTTAGGCTTCTGGGTAAAAGGTGTAATGACGAAATTATTTTTGTTAACAACCTACGAATTTTTTTTTTTCATGAAAGGCTTCTTAATAGTGGATTTATCCTAAAATTGCACACTTGAGATTATTTTTCTTCTTTGGTAAAATGTGGGAGATTGATCAGTAAATTGAAGAAAGGGAGAAAATTTGGAAATGGGAGACTAACAGATTTTTCTTACAAAAATATTTTAATGAATTTGGTCATGTTCTTCTCTGACAATTAATTTGACTAAGCATGTATTGATTGTTCCAATTCCAGCAGCAAAATCTTTATCCGAACGACCATTTCGTTCTCCCCCTTCCTTCCCCCTTCCCCATTGAGGATTTCAGCTTCGTCCATCACGAAAGAAAACTGAATATGTCACAAATTGTTTTCATTACGTCCGACCAAAACGGAAGATCGTGATTCGCTGAAAAAACATTCCCGTTTTATTTCCAAAGCAAACAAACAAGATAAAAAAAAAACCCTCCAACTGTTGTTTCTCGTTTTCATTGTTCTTCCGCCTCGTCTTTTTAATTATTTTCGGAAAATCCTCCTACCGAAATTCAAACGTACAGGCCACAGCAATCATGGTTCCTTTTAAAACCGGCTAAACTTGTAAAAATCACGTAATAGATATGATTAAGATCACTTGACTGAGCAACGAATGCAATAAAGACGGAAACCCAAAGAAAAAGACTTTTCTTTTTTTTTTCTTTCTTTTAATGAAATGATTCAACCCTCGGAGCATAAAACAAATAAAATTGAAGTCAGACCGGGTTCATCCCTCACGGAGGAATGTCATCCCAGGCTGGAGCCGTGATTAACACTGTCGTATTTCACTCTTTTTCCATTCCCCTTTTTATACAAAAGAAGATGGGAAAAAAAAGTAACATTTTCATCTCGACAACCTTAATCGAATTAAACATAAGAAAGAAAAAAAAAGTTCGTTATCCGAACAACCAATCGTTCATTTTTTTTTTTTTTTTTTGTCTCAGCCCAGCGAGAATCCGATCCAAAACGTATAATTACCTCAGCTTTCATATCGCATTTCGATTAAAATTTGCGGTGTAAGAGGTTGTCTTCCGTCTTACTTAACGGTCCGGCCAAAATGCGGTTTGCCGTATATTTTTTTTACCTCCGTCTTAACACTTTCACGGTTGTAATATCGGTAATAAACACATTTTTTACCCCAGGCCCCGTCCAAGGTGGCACAAGCTAAATATTTTTTTTAATAATATTTAATACGTAAGCCGAGTGGCCGTTCTGGTTTTTATTTTTTTTTTTCATTTTAAAAATGCCTTGCGGAATGGCTAAATAGTTCAAGTTTTTCTAACTTCAAGTAACTGGGGCAGAGAATTTTTTTCCTATTTGATGCAGTGAGTGAAAGGGTATAAATTTTCCTAAACTGTTACATAACTATATTTAAATATGCCTTTATTTGTCGTTTCGGTTTCTTTGATCGGCAAAATATCACTGAGCTAAAAAAAAAAATCTAAATTAAATCTACCTCATCAGAAACGGTTAGAAATTTGAAAGACCTTTGTGCGTAGAAATGAAACATGTTAAAAGCTCAGTGCAAAATCACAAAGAGGTTCCTGTAGACCATCGAGAAAAACTCGACCAATCCCCAATTTTTTTAAAAAAGAAGAAGCCTCCTAGCATAAAACTGGTTTTTTTCCCATTGGCATTTTCATGGACTTAGTCGAGTTTTACCCTGAAGTACCGATTCGATTCCCTTTAAAAAGCGAAATTATTTCTTTGCTAATTGCTCCTTTGATCGTCTTCATCAAAATGTTTAGTATACATTTAGTGTCATGAAAGGAATATTTCAATTCCAGTCATTAAACCATTAACATTTCTTAAGAAAACAGAAAGAAGCAGTTTTTTCTTTTTTTTTTATTAATACCAAATCGTTTCTCGAGGGGACTCGGAAGATCGCATGATTTCGACTGGGGGATTCAGACTGGACGGGATTATCAAATAAGGTCAAACTACTAGCAGTAAAATGGCGAAATAATTATAATCATGTGATGCCCAAGCGGATTAATAAATCAATAAAAAAAAATCTTGTCTCACGCATATCTTCTCCAATTTTCGGACTGTGCTGAAAACTTCCATTTTCAAAAAAGTTTTCTATTTTTCCTCTCTTTTCTGCAAAAATGCGTTCAATTTGTATACAGGGCCAGCACATTTCTCCAAAAGGAAAAAAAAAAAAAAACAAAACAAGGCGGTAGCAATAAAAATTCTTGGCATAAATTAATTCGCCAAGTTGGTTTTAGTTATAGATTCGATTTCGTTTCCAATCTACTGATTAGTCTGGACGAAATTGACTTTTCACCTTATACCACTTGAATTGATTAACGTCGTAATCAATTTCAACATAATTTTATTTCAAGGTTTACAATATTATTATTATAACGTGAGCGTTATGAATAGAGGGTCATTGATTACCATTGAATTGTTATGTGAGACGGTCATCATCCTTCCCATTATCATTATCATTATCATTATCATTATCATTATCATTATCATTATCACCGTCGTTATTGATTATTCCACGGATTTAAGGTTTCGAAATTATTTCGCTAAAAAAGTGCGGACGAAATTGAAAGTAATAAATAAACAGCAAATTTATGAAGATGCGTTAATCTAAATTTTTCAATATTTAGCTTACAGGAGTTCTTTTTTTTTTTTTTTTTTTTTTTTTTTTTTTTTTTTTTTTTGTCGGGCTGGATTTTTTAAAAATTTGAAATTTTTTTCTTTATTAAAGTTGTGACTCTCCGCACGAAGAAATGATGCAAAAAAATACATAAAAAAGGTATAATTTTTGTATCACTTATGGGATCATACAAATATTACGTAAGCATTATTTTGGCCTTTCAAGACCCCCCCCCCCCCTACCTGGTAGTAAGCAAAAATAGGCTTCCTCTTATGGAGATTTAACATTAGCGTAAGCATTTCGGAGACCCCTCCCCTATTCAGTGCTTATGTAATACTTGTTTGACCCCTATACAAAAATTTGGACGTGCATAAATTTAAAAAAAATTATGCATAGTTCATTTAAGCATGAAAACATAAATTTTTGAAATCATAAAGCAGAAAAATTGGCAAATATTATGCTTCTTCAATTTTTTTTTCCATTTTATGCGTAATAATTTATGGATAATTTATAAATGATTTCTGCAATTTACGAATAATTATTTATGCATAATTTAAGAATAATTGTTTACGCATAATTTATGCATAACTGTTTATGCAAAATTTATGAATAGTAGTTAGCGAATAATTGATGCATAAATTGTTTGGGCATATTGATGCATAGTTCATGTATAATCGGTCAGGCATAATTTATGCATAATTCTTCATGCATAATTTATGCATTTTTTATATACGTCCAATTTTTTTGAAAAATTTATACATGATTTTTAAATCATTTATCCATCTCTTTTTCGTATGGGTCTCGTCTCTAATTCAGGATTAAATTCGAATTCAGGACCCTTAAAAACCCTACAATCGGAATATTCAAAGGTTTTTTTTTTTTTTGCCAAGCAATCAGCAAATGCAATGCAAAAGCAATTGCCCATTCAAATTAATTCGGATTGTAAAAAAACAGTTCGAAAAGTGAATCAAACTCAAACATAGATATTTAGCAAAAAATTTCGGTCCCAAAGACAAAACATTTTTGCTCAAATTTGATCGCTACTGGAAAAAAAAAGAATTCCTTGACTTATTCACAATGTAACAAGATCTTGTTAGACTTATTTTACACGTGGGGGAACACGTGTTTGCTTCAGTAATGCACATACCGAATTAAAACAAACAGAATCCGAAATGTTTATAATCGGTCAGTCAGTATCTCTGAAAAGTTTTATAAACAAAAAGCCTAGCGAGTGAAAGAGATGGAGAGATGGGACGAATTTAATTTGAACTTCAACGAGCGCGAAAGGCTATTAGTTAATTTTGAAAAATTACTCCCGAAAGGATATAAACGAGACTGGAATGAGGGGCTAAGTTTCAGTTTCACATGTGTTTTCGGATTTCTTATGTTGACAATTTAAATAGTTATGTAAGCGTTTAAGGAAAATTTATACCCTTTCTCTCGCTCCTCCATTGAGATGAAAAGAAAATTCCCTGCCCTAGATATTTCAAGTTAAAAAAAAAAAAAAAAAACTTGGAACTATTTAAGCTTTTTCCAACCCGTTATCTCTTTCTAAAGAGAAAATCGGTTGCAGTAGAGAATGGGTTACAACTTATTTTAAGATTTTTTTGAAAAAGTTCAATTAAATTTTGCAATCCGAAAATAATTCTGATCTTATTTAATAAATTTTTTTAAGGATCTCTAGCACTGGATGAGACTCGAAGCATGGCTTAATCGTACAGGGGTACGCATACGGTATACGGTCACAAAATCCTGAACTTTCAATATTCATCATTTATTTGCCTGAAACAGGCGCTCCTCGAATAAAATGCCAAAATAGCAACAATTTTTCTATGAAGAAAAATCCCACTGACGATTTTTTTATGACCAAAAATAAGCTCAAAAAAAATTTTCAGTGATGGATTTAAAAAGCATAACTGTACCTTAAAAAAAAAGACTAACTAAACCAGAATTTTGATACGATCAAATTATCCCAAATTTTTTAATCCGGGTTTTGACACAAAAACTCAGTGACATTAAATTTTTTTATGTCCTTAAAAAAATTTTATATTTCCTGTAAAATCAAGCTTTTGATTGCTTCTGATATCCATCGCTCTATTTATGTTTTTTTTTTTTTTTTTAAGAATCCGTTTAGTTGCCATTTTTTTAACGATTCAAGGCCAGTTTTTTTCTTCTTCTAATTTTCCTTACTTTTAATATTAAAAATTATTCCGGTCAGGAAGTACCTGGTGGACGAAGATTTTCGGCAACCTTGAGTTTCGTTACAAACAATAAAAATCAACCATTTTTTTCTTTTTTTTTTCTGCTTTTTTTCTCGCTACGCTTATTGTGAATATTTAATATCGACAGCATTCGTGTTCTACGCGAAAAACTCTTTTTCTTTTATTAATAAAAAAAAACGAAAATGAAATGGAAATGAAACAAACGTTCGGGAAAATCGAAATACATCAAAAAACGTAATATTGCGAAAATTTTGAATTTTAAATTCTTTGAATGCAAAATTTGTTAGAATATTTGTTTTCTCTTTTTCCGAAGTTTTCGGCATTTCCTCGGGAAACTTTCCTCAATAAACGCTTCAAAAAGTTTCTTTTTTTTCTGCAGACTTGCTTTATCGAGTGTATAACTCGTTTCAAAAAAAAAAAAAAAAAAAAAAAATAGTTTTCCGCTTAGAAGATTTTATCGAATTTTTTTTTTTTTTTTATCGTATAAATTATACCGTAGCAAAGCCGATGGATGCGATTTGATAAAAATTTTATCCGGGCTTGACCCGGGCAAGAATTTAAAGAGGGGATTTTATTAAAACACGCAAAAGGTATTATCATGTGCTTTGCTCAAGACAAACAGAAAACGACGTCGTTTGATATTCATACTATAAGAGAAAAGGGTGAATTAAATCTGGTTCTATTAGCCCAAGGGGGATTTTACACAAATAAGAGGTTTTGTTTTTCAGTCCTCCAATCAGGAGCCTTCCATCAATATGGTAGTTTAATAATCGTAATAATGATAAATCATCCTAACAGTATTAATCAAAGCTCACTTGTCTGCTTTATCATACTCTCTCGGATTTCTTCCAAAATTCATTTTTTTTTTGTAAGTTCTTGCGGTATGAGAAAGGAGGGAATGCTGTATCCTGGTGGCGCCTTGATCTTAACACGAGGGGAGAAATTTAATTCATGAGTCTGTTTTGGATTGCAGTTTTGGTGTTAAATTATCATGCGTTGTGTAGGTTTTACTTTCATTAGGCACTTCGTTCGCTACGCAAAACCGAGCGGTGAACCAGCTTTTTTTTTTTTTAATTTTTTAAGGCTGCCCAAGAAATGTGTGTTATAAAATTGAGTTATTAAAAACTTAAACTTCCTTATAAAATTTTATAACCGGCCAAAAAAGACATAAATTTATAATTCGTTATAAAATTTTATAAACACAAATTATTTTCAGTTTTTTAAAAAGTTTTTTTATTTTTTTCTAACGTTTCCCCAATTTTTCTATTTCTGTTTTTCTTTATTTTTGAGTTTTTGTCAAATTAAAAATACAAGAAATAAACTGAAAATTTGGAAAAATCTGGAAAATATTATAAGTCAAAATAATTGGCAACTGAAGAACCATATTGCCGCTATTTAAATCAGTTGAAAAGTGTTGTAGTGGATAAAGGCGGCTGGTAAGTCGATCACTAAACTCGGGTTCTATTCCAAAAAATTGTATTTTTTTTTTCCTCTTTTTTTCCTGATGAAAAATGTTTAAAAAAGAGCCTGTAAAGTCCCCATATGCTAAATATAGTGCAATTCAAGCATAAAATTAATATATTGCTCAGTTAAAATTTTAATTATAAAAATTTATAAATAGTTATAAAATTTTATAATTGGCCAAAACTTTATAGGTACAAACGTAGTGGGAAATGGAACGAACGAATCTCGTTTCTATCTTCAAGTTTAATCAGGAACACAAATGGTTTATAAAACCATTTAAAGAGGATGGAGAGAATATTCCAAAGGAATTTATACAGGATGAGATCACAACCGATGGTAATTTTTTCTTTATTTTCCGCTTTCCTATAAATACGAAATTTCCCTTCGTTTTGTCCTAAATAAAACATTGAACGAAATTACGGAGAAGATTAATCGGTTACGGTGAAATATTGTAAATTTAGGGACTTACTTAAAAGGTAAAATGCAAGCTGTTTAAAAAAACAGGATGAAGAGGATGGAATAACCGATGGTGATTTTTTGTAGCTGAATGAATTTAAAATTTTGGGTGGAATTCCATTTTCATTCAAAAATTATTTCTTTTTTTCTTTCTTTATTAGCTTTAGAGACAGAAGAAGATGCGTTTCGCGAAGATAAACGCAAATTCAAATGCGCTGGGGACCGGTTCCAAGACGAAAGATCCTTTTCAATCTAAGGAGTCTCAAAACCGGTTCTCACATGCGAGATACCAGTGCACAAAAGATGTGGGGACCGATTCTGAGGTTATAGAGTTATAAAATATTTTTCATCACACGGTATTGAAAAGTCCACTTTTCAGTCCTAGTCAGTTTATTTACAGGCTATTTTACGCCGTACCTTGTGATAAAAAATATCTTTTCATCACACGGTACTGAAAAGTGGACTTTTCAGTACTGGGCAGTTTATTTACAGACTATTTTACGCCGTACCTTGTGATAAAAAATATCTTTCAATGCAAGGAATGCAGACGACTTGCCCGTCTCGACCTATTTAAGGCCCTCGCCTTCGGCTCGGGCTTAAAACTCGGTCTCGACGGGCAATTTTGTCGTTTGCAGTCCTTGTATTGAAAAATACTATTAACGTACATTTTCTTGGATAACATTGCATTAAAAAGGACGAAACCTATACCAAATAGTTCCTTATTTTTAAAAGAAGTAGATTATGGTCGTTAAATATATCGGTAAGCTTCTCAATATTCACAAAGTTTCATGTTGTTTACATAAAAAACAAAATGACCGACGTAAAAAAACTAACAATCGGCTAATTTCGTGAATATTTAGGGGAAGTCTCCCATCATATTAAACATCTATAATCAATTTTTCCTAAAAATAAGGAACCATTTGGTGAAGATTCCGTCCCACTTAACGCAATTTTTGCCTTAAAAAAATTAAAGAGAAAAAAATTTTTCTTTTCAAAAACCGGCAGGTTCACCGTCCGCTTTTGTGTAGCGAACGAAGTAAGTACCTTTAGTGAAAAAGACGACGACATGATGATGAGCCAGGTTGCTTGTAGTCATTAAGTATGGTCATTTTCCCTAGACGAAGCCAGAATGGCCCTTGTCATCTTTTTGACGTCTTATTGACGTCATTAGGGTCTCGATTTTCGTATTTCGTCAACAAGATGTCACGAAATGGCATTCATCGGTCGTAAATTTTTACGTCATTTTGACGTCGGAAATCTCTTAAAATCTCTCGGGAAAATAATCATACCTGATGACCATAAGCTGGCGCATCATCATGACTTCACCTTTTTCGCTGGATTGGTATAAAAATGTTAGGCTTGGTTTCCTAGAAACCTAAATATTAAAGATGGTGTGCTTAAGACGTCGTGCGATGGCGAGTTTCTAAAACATCACACAAAAATTCGACAAGGTTCGCCATATTCTTGCAAAAGATCAAGGATGAAAATTCTATAAAGCACTCCAATCCTGTCTGAATGAAGAAACCATCCGCACAAGCATCAAGCAAAAATCATTAGCTTCTCTTTTTTCTCACTACATCGCACCAACGACATCCCAGGGCCCTGTCAATGCATCAATCGCATTTTATAGCCCCAAGTCCTTGGGGTTCTCTTTCAGAAAAAAAAAACCGCCTAATAAATTGGGTCAGAGGGTAGTTTAACAAGTCAAGTACAAAGATAAAATCAGGGACTGAATTATTATTAGACAAAACATTCTACCATCTTCAAACTGATTCTGCGCGTTATGGCAGAAGCACTAAAATTCGCTTCAAGTATTTCTCAAAACATTCCGTGTAAACGACATTTTTCCGCAGCAAAAACATTATTCTCAACAACTTCACCTTACCCTCTTTATCACGTGTCCCATCCCATATTATAAACACTTTACACCGGGTATATTTTATTTTTGCGACATTACATCCGAATAAAAAAAAAAGTTATGCCCTCATAAAAAACCAGCTAAATATTATAATTTTTTTTTTTTTTTGTAGATTTATTTCGTTAATGAACTTGTACGTTTTTATTAAATATTTTTTTATTGTTTTATTACTCCGGAAAAATAAAATGAATATGTTGATGATAATAAAAAAGCATTATAAACTAACAGTAAAAATCTTTCTTTTTTTTTCTACGAAATTTTTTAAACCTGATTCAGTTTTTTTTTTTTTTTTTTGGTGACCCGGTAACGTAGGAAAATTTTTTCGTCTTTTCCCAAAACAAAACAAAACAAAAAGAAAGTCGTAAAAATATTTCTGATGTTTTCATTTCTCTCGTAACTCGTTTTATATCTTTTAACGTTCGCAATGCTTCTGTACATGACACAAACGCCTGAAATCAAATTACGAATGTGACGCAAAACAAAGCTGGAATTCTCCGTGAAACGGTAACAACATTGAATTTCGACGCTTCAGAGAAAGGCGAAGATGTCATTCGAAAATTTGGACGCATGTCACGACCTAATCAGGAATAACTCATTATTTAGAGGAGAACGCGACAGCGAACTCAAAATTTGATTCCCTTCAAACTTCAGCACAGTGAAACGACAGGCTGTAGCTCCAATAGAAATATTTCGCGCGTTGCACTTTATAATGCTTTTACTACACAGTCAAAAATTTTATGTCAAAATCAACATAAGTAGGTCCACATAATTCTTATGTTGTTTTTGTTTATGTTTACCTTTTGGAAAAAACAACAAAAAATTTATGTGGACTGTTTAGAACATATTTACATAATTTTTTACTGTGTAGTGCATGATCTATTACTTTTCTCTGAATCGGGAAAATTTAAGAATTTAGGATTTGAACATTAGGAATTAACATTTCCACTTTGAAATTTAGAGGGTTGAAGTTCGGGATTTTTTGGACAATTTAATATGATACTGGATGGCGAAGGAAGAGTAGCGGAATCGTATGACTTTAATATTTTAAGTGAGTACTTATGAGTACTCCAGCGAAAAGGATCTGTTTAAAAAATTTAAAGGCCGGGGAGGAAGAAGAAACGGTGCCACTTGATTTAAGTGATCGAAGTAAGTTCGGAAAATATTTCAAAATCACTTACGACGCAAAAACAAGAACCAGATCTTGTCCTTGCGTGTACAAGATGCCTAACGCGGGTACTAGTGGAATTAGCGGTCACTTAAAAAGTAAGCAACCAGCGGAAAACTCTGAATACGAAAAAGAGGTGAATAGAATAACTCATGCAAAAGGTACGTAGTTGGAGTTGGCCCATTGTATGTTATCTGCATTTGTTATCTTATCTCTTCGTTTTTCAACAGCAGAGGAAGATTGGGGTCTGCAATAAGACCCTTAAAAATCCGCTCTATTTTACCTTTAAAAAATGAGATCGCTGAACCGATCAAAGTGCTTTATCGATGAATAATGAAATGTACATTATAAATAATTTACGGGTAATTCTCAAAATTATGATTATTTTTTCGATCAGGAATCTACCAAAGCCGCAGAACGTGCACTATGAATCCGAATTTCGCAAAAATAATATTAAATTCGGAATCCTCTACCCCAAAAATATTCTCAAAAATACGGTTAGATTTTTGATCAGAGGTCCACCAAAGCCGCAGTACGGGCATAAGGAATTCAAATTTTGGAAAAATTATTTCAGATTCGGAATCCTCTACCCCGAAAATATTCTCAAAAACACGGTTAGATTTTTGATCAAAGGTCTACTAAAGCCGCAGTACGGGCAGAAGACGTTTTATTGACGTCTAAAAGAGACGACATTAGCATTTCGAAATCGAGGTGACGTCAGTAGGACGACAATAAGACGTTACCCACGAGCATAATAACGTCGGCATCGCAAATCTCGTAAAAAAAGTCCCGGAAAAAGACCATGTCTGATGACCAAAATGTGACGAGTCACCATGAAGTAACCTTTTTCGCTAGGTAATGATAAAAATTTCTGAATATTTGTCAGAAAAAAAATTCCATTTTTAAACAACTTTTTGAAAATTTCCCTTGTTCTAGAAATGACTTTAAATATACTCGAATTCCAAATATGTCTTTTAATTTTAAAAAAACTACTTAAACCTAAGGGATCAACAAATTTTTAGCAACGAACAAGCAAATTAAACTAGCCTGGCTTCAAGACCCTTTTGGCATTTAAAAAAAAACCAGCATCTGCAAAAAGTGGCAGGTGACGCAAAAATCATTAATCCGTCAAAATCGTTTCACGTCACGTGGCGTAAATATTTTCGCGCTTGTATCCACTTATTCTCTTCTAAATCATTATTAAAATACTCCCTTAGCCGTCGGTTTACTCCAGAGCATATTTTAAGGATTTTTCACTGGGTGCCAATTATTTTTTAATATATTAGATTTTATGCAGACCTAGCCCCTCACCTCTACCCTCCCCCCACCTTCCCTCTGTCCATTCGAATTTTGAGCCTTTTTTTTGGAAAAAAAAAAAAAAGAATTCAAAAGTTGAATCGTTCCCAAATAAAATTTAATCTCATGTCATTTTGGCTCTAAAGAACTTCGTGTTACATTTTTTTTCTTCTTTTTAAAGTTTTTTTCTCATAAAATGATTGTGAGTATTTTTAAAAATGATATTTTTTGGCACCCAGTGCTTCAAAATTTCTTTCACTGGGTGCCACATATCTCCCACTAGGTGCCTAAATGGCACCCAGTTGCATACTTAAAAAATGCTCTGGTTTACCCCTATACTTTTTTTTTCTCATCCTCAATTTCAAAAGCAAAAGCCTCCGTCTCGATTCGGAAGCTTCATCTCCTCTCGGTGCGATAATGAAAACCCACTGGATGACAATACCGTTACCTGATATCATTAACATGTGATTGGGCAATTATATGACATCAAAGACCCCGGTAATGAGGTTACTATTCTAAACTTGGCAGGCAGATGCTTCTGCATTCGCCGAAGTGACTAGTCTCCGGCCTATCAATAACAGTTTCCACCTTCATAATCCATTTTATTAATTTCCATTTCAAACATGCATGCATACTAAATTATCATTAAAAGCCGAGCAAAACTGGGGCGATAGAGATAATCCAATAAGTAAGGAGAAGAAAAAAAAAAAGAAAGAAATTAACGTCTACGATACTCCATTAACTTCATAAAACCATAAAGGTCGACGGGACTGTAAAAACATTTAGGATCAGGTTTTGAGGTACCTTAAGCCAAGATCCGAGTGATGGCAGCAGGTTCCACAATAGCAATCAACGAACCTGGCGGCAACTTTCTCGTACCGGTACCTTGAACTTCGGAAAGTGTTTGCGTTATTTCGCAAGAGATGGCGTGGTTATACATTAATCCTCATTTTGATATCTAACTCTTTATGTTTGATGCTCTTTATGTTGCATCTTTATGTTTAACAAAACTTTTTTTTTTATTTTTTTATTAATATCAGGAATATTGGATCATTTTTCAAGAATTCCACGATTAGAATGCTCGTGTCCTAGGTCTCTGAAACAGAGGAAATCAGTTGAAAAGTTAAATCGAAGTGGCGAAAGATCGACGTAAAAAATGAGAGGTCGGTGGTTCGATTTCAACTTTTCAACTGATTTCCTCTGTTTAAAAAACCTAGCACACGAACATTCAAATCGTGGCATTCTTAAAGAATGATCCGATATTCCCGATATTAATAAAAAAATAAAAAACTAGAATCGATATTCTCCATTATTAAAAACATTTTTTCTTCTGCAATTAGGCATATTGACATCAAGGTGACAATCTAGGTACCGCTGCCTCTTGGATATCCGATTAAGTCTGCGGAATTTTGACGGCGCAGATTTTCCAGAAGGAATCGAAATATCAAGAAGGTGTAAAAAATACCAAGATCATGAGTCTCGATGCCACCAGACACTTTCATCTTGGTGGCATATCGATTTTAACGCTTTTTAATGTTGTTGCTACTATTCTACCACAAAATCAGTTCTTATAATTTTCAATAAAGAAAAAAAAAAGATAAATCTGTTCTAGGCAAGTCAACTGAGCTATGTCCATCACAATCCTGCATGGAGATATACTTTTTTAAACCGTTGCCGCTCAAAACCGAATCAGGCAGCGGTTTAAAAGAATGTATCTCCATTTACGATTGTGATGGAGATAGCTCAGTTGACCTGCCCAGTACAGAAATATTTAAAAAAAAATATCTATTCAAAGACTCTTTTTGATTATGTTCCGTGTGTGCAAATCCTGAAAAGTCTGTTAGACTGTGATCTCCTGTGAGATGTTCCTCTGTGATCTCAGTGAGGTCCTAAAAAGTCTGTCAGATCCAACAGGCCTCTGAGGCCTGACAGGCCTGTTGGATCTGACAGACTTTTTAGGACCTCACTGAGATCACAGAAGTAGCATCCCCTGTTGGGGATTCTTCACCTTCCGTACCGCGTGAATGTTTTACCGACAGATACCCTTCCAACCCACGCCTTTCATGCCAAGGACCGTGAAAGCTGCTTTTCTGTAACGAAATATTTGACTACGAGATCGTTTTTCAGTAGACGAATACAGCAGCTCTATAGCTAAAGCAAAATCATCGCACCATTTTTGGTGTGATTTGGTATCACACCATATCCTCTATAAGGCGGCAGATTTCGTCTGAGACTTTGTTTCTTGTTCTCTAACTGAACAGTTGACACTGCCAACAGCACTTCTGGCGGTTGCCACTTCCTCGGTAGAATATCAAAAGCAACCAAACTTAGACCACGCCAATGTCCACTTGACAACAATACGAAAATGTGTCAGAGGTAGACTGAGCCCACTCCATCGGAGGATACCTACTTCTTTCGAATGGCTCGACTTTACAGAACAAACAAACTCTTTTAGATATGATTGCGTTAAAAACATTAAATGACCGTATCTAGGAGGCTTTGTTTTTTAAAGTCGAGCCATTCGTAGGAAATAGGTATCCTCCGATGGAGTTGGCTCAGTCTACCTCTGACACACAAAATTCATTTACGAATAATTCTGGTACAAACATTTAAGAATGAAAACCATTAAAGATGCATAACAAGAAGGAGCAGAAGCAATCAACGATCAGCAACAATCAACGATCAGCAACAACGATCAAACTTAAAAATATTTCTTTAGAAGGTAAACACGAACAATATTTTGCTCCTTTTCAAGGCGCAACGACGCTATTTCAAGTTTTTTTAGATGTTTTCGAGATGAAATGCTGGATTAGAACACGGCGGTCAACTAGACATTTATTAATCCACAAAAATGTGGTAAAAATCTGACTTCACAGCTTCATTAGTTAAATCAAATAAATATCCAAAATCCGTTACAACCAAAATTCTATCTGCTTGTCCTAGCGAGATAAAATATTGCATCTATGCTTAGCTTATGGATAGAGTGGTAGTAAGGCAGCATAGGCGTATCATCCCTCTAGCCACAACCTCAATACCTTATCTCGATAGGACGATCAGATAGGAATTTGTTTTTAACGGATTTTGGATATTCAACCGATCCCTAATGAAGCTGTGAAGTCGAATTTTTACCACATTTTTGTGGATTAATAATTGTCTAGTTGAGAACCATTTGCATGTCATACAGACATGTGTGAACAATAATGTTAAAATGTCGGTGTATAATGTTCATAATTTTTAGGCATTAATTTTTACGCCACGAACCGAAACTGAAATTCCGTAAAAATGAGCCGTGATAAAACGGTTCATTTTTACGGAACTTCAGTTTCTTTATCCGTCAAATTTCTCTTCTTCCTTCAATCCATAGGCTTTTTTCTGCTGAATCGACCGAACCTTATCTTTTGTAAAGGATTAATCCGAGGAAAATTCAGCCCAGTAGGAAATTCCTCGCTGACCGTGCAATTCTCGACAATCTCAAAGGGGGACCGTAAGAAAAAAAAAAGGAAAATAATAAAATACGGCCTTTCAAAGCACGGTCAGTCTCGAACCCGTTTAAGTGTGAAATAAATGAGAAGTCGAGTAGACGTGTTAGATAAAATTTGTCAAAAGGATTACATGAAGAAAAGCTTTAAAAAAAAAAAAGAAAGAAACTTTTGTTGCTCAAAGCTTCCCTGTGCGATATCTTCTGTCCGGCAGAGGCCATTAGGTTTCCTTTAACAAACTTTTCTTCCCCCTCCATCCCTCCTGATAAAAGAGGATAAAAAAGATCTCACGTTGCCAAAGCGATCTTTTTTATTTTTTTCGAAAAAAAAAAAAAGTAATTGGAAACTGATCGGAACATAAATTGAAAAAAAAAATTCAGTTCGAATTAAAAATTTGATCCCTTTTCAATTTTAAATTGGAGCGACCCCTTTCGTTTCCTAAAAACAGAGGAAGAATCCTTAATAAAAATCACGATTTTTTCCTTCCAGAAGGAGAGAGAAGAAAAAAAAAAGCGAGGGAGAGAAAGCAAAAGAAGAAAAAAAAAAAGTGCAAGAGGAGGAAGATTTTATTACATTATTCAAAGAAAGTTTAACAGCAGTTTTGTTGCCCTGTTAAAAAGAGGCATAAATAGTTTAAGAGAAAATTTCCTTGGAAAGTAGAGTATTTAGCTCAAGGAGTTTAATACTTAAGAAAGGAGATAGATGAAAAAACTAATTCTCCGGGAAGATGACAGATAATAAACAAAAGTTTTAATCTTTCTCCCGCGAGTTTTATTCCTTGAACAGTCGCGAGGAATTTGCATTTTCAAAACTTTACACGAGATTTAACGAAACGTAATCGATTAAATAGGAAAAAGATGGAAATGTACCGTACGTTAACAAACACATTTTCCATTTCCTTTTTAGTAGTGAACTCAAGTTACGCACGTAAGTTACACGAATTGAAAAATCTTTCCATTCATGTCTTGTAACAAGTGCTAAAAAATTTCAAAAATTTACATAAATATCCGGCATAATTTACCCTGTGTCTCCACTGGGCAATTCCGTGCGTCTGAGATCAGCTAACTCATCTCCTTCGATTAGAGATAGTCTGTTTCGACTGTTTACGAAAATCACGTGACTACAGGTTTACACACACATGTAAGCGTAAAATCACAAAACTCCGAAACCGACTATCTCCAATCATATTTACGATGTAGATACGTCAGTTTACCTCCGGCGCAGAAAAATAAAACAGACCGCTCGTTTAAAATAAAATCCATGATGAAAAATGAAAAATTCGTGGAAAGCAAAAGGCACGGTAGCCTCCTTCCGGTTGTGTGTATACGTACATGTATATGGGAGGGGGAAACGTTATTCAATGTAGCGGAAAAGGAAGCAAAAGGAGAAAGAGCGGAAGGTCAAAGTTACGCAGGAAGTTCCTCGGTAAGGTCAAGATTTGATTAAAATATTAAATACACTTTAGCAGATAATTTCAAAACCTTTTCCCCTCCTCCTTTCGTCGTTTTTTTTTCCTGCGGGTTATTCGATTTTTATTTAAAAAGAGATCATTTGAATAAAGGGTAGGGGGGATCGGAGCCTAAATGAGGGTAAAACTTGTTTTCCTGCCTGTTCTGAGAATCCATAATCGGGATGAGGAGAAAAAAAAACACCAAGTTTTCCTTTTTTAGCATTGAAATTCCGAGCACGGATTTGATTGTTTTGGAAATTCTGTCGTTTCGTTTTCGGGTCCTAGCCGTAAAATTATTCCTTTCGATTCGTGAATATGAAATCTTATTTGTATTTATTTCGAAGCAGAAAAAAAATATTTTTTTGACGTTTTCGATGAGGTGCGAGGATTCGATATCGATTGCTGTAGGAAAATGGAACGACTCGAAAATTTTTCCGAGATATCCCTTTTTGTTCTGTTCTCAATTTGGCTTCGAAAAAATTGTTTGAGGTACTTAATTCTAGAGATTCTGATTTCTCGGGAAATCAGGGAATTCAGGATTTAGGATTTCTCGTTTTTGAGAAAAAAATAGTTTCCAGGGACTCAGGAAATTAAAATTCGTCGGGATCCCGGGAAATTCCCGGAATTTCCGTGGATTCTCGGGGGTTTTCCGGGGAATTAAAAAATGGGAAAAATCCCGAAAATTTGAATCGGGATTGCAAATTATCTCGGGATCCCGGGAACTCCCGGGAAGAATCTCTACTTTGGTTTTTCTATTTTGAGTAAAATCCCTGTCAAGGCAAAGTCGCATTCCTCACCTTAACAAAGCCTGACCTTTGAAATTTAAGAGGGAAAGGTGTTTTATCCAAGAGAAAGTAACGTAAGGAGAGGGGGTGAACCAGGAGGGGATATGCAAATGTGCTGTAATAGTAACCCGAGGACTTCGTACTTTCTCCTCTCTTCAGCCCTGACGCTTCCCGTTTCCTAAATACCTCAAGGCAATTTTGGAATTTAGTAAATCTCATCATCCTCGACAAGAGCCATGCATTTTGTGAAAAAAAAAAAAACGAAGGAGGAAAAAAAAAACAGAATAAAACGAAACAGATCATTATTTTTACATTTCTATAGCAAACAAAACCACGAGAGAAAAAAAAAGTTGCAGAAAAGGATAAAGAGAAGGGGAAACAAGAGTGAAAAACCGCTTTTTTTTGTGATATTTGTCGCAAGTTTCTCTTGCCATTCATCTTCCCGAATGATATATGCCTTCGAAAGTTGATATTTTTTTCCTCTGTAATTAAGGTCTTTTATTGCCATTTTCCCTCCGGAACGGGGAGCTGATGGTAAAAGTAGCGCGGTTTTTTTTTTGTTCAATTTTTCACAACCGTTTAACAATCGTAACTTTTTAAATTTTTTTCCAAATGATTTAAAAAAACATTTTCTTTTTTTTTTCACCCTCTGAACTTTTTTTCCCCACTAAAGTTTTTTTTTTTAGTTCGTTTTGACATAACTTTTTAAAATATTGAGTGAAATTTCTTGTATTTATTGGAAAAAGGTTTTTCTTTTCGCTAAAGTTTTCCATTTTATTTAAAGAAAAAAAAAGTGTCGTGATTGAGAATAAATTTATATTTTTAAATCGGGGAAAAGTTGGATTATGATAAATGCTGAACGACGTTTGAATGGAAAAATTTTATTCCATGTGAGGATTATACTAACAATAACCTGAAAGACCATTATGAAAGTTAATTTTTTGGAGGGAAAAAAACTTGAGGAATAAAACCCGAAAAATCCCGAAAGAAAGTCAAATCGCGAACAAATCATGCATTACGCCATGACAATATTTGACAACGGTTATAAAATATCGAGAAAAAATCATACCTCGAGTGGGACTCGAACCCACGAAGGCCCTGGACACGCCTTGAAGTCCTATACGCGGACAGCGCTCTAACCAACTGAGCTATCGAGGCTTACACTCGAGCATATGAATTCTTCTCGATATGACTTATTAGAAGGGTGGAAGGTTAAGTCGAAGTATACTTTTTTGCAGAGAAATTATTTACTCTGTTTCCGATTACATTTGCTAAGACCACACCGTTAAATGACAAAGTATGCTAACCCAGGATTAAAAATCGCGGAGCATAAGTCAAAGCTTTTCATCTGGAAACCCCAGAATCACTATTTCGATCCAATTATTAAAGATAATTAAGAGGGGTCAATGGCCGTATTGTATATTATACTAACAATAACCTGAAAGACCATTATGAAAGTTAATTTTTTGGAGGAAAAAACTTGAGGAATAAAACCCGAAAAATCCCGAAAGAAAGTCAAATCGCGAACAAATCATGCATTACGCCATGACAATATTTGACAACGGTTATAAAATATCGAGAAAAAATCATACCTCGAGTGGACTCGAACCCACGAAGGCCTGGACACGCCTTGAAGTCCTATACGCGGACAGTGCTCTAACCAACTGAGCTATCGAGGCTTACACTCGAGCATATGAATTCTTCTCGATATGACTTATTAGAAGGGTGGAAGGTTAAGTCGAAGTATACTTTTTTGCAGAGAAATATTTATTCTGTTTCCGATTACATTTGCTAAGACCACACCGTTAAATGACAAAGTATGCTAACCCAGGATTAAAAATCGCGGAGCATAAGTCAAAGTCATTTTGTGGTCATACTTTGTCATTTAACGGTGTGGTCTTAGCAAATGTAATCGGAAACAGAGTAAATAATTTCTCTGCAAAAAAGTATACTTCGACTTAACCTTCCACCCTTCTAATAAGTCATATCGAGAAGAATTCATATGCTCGAGTGTAAGCCTCGATAGCTCAGTTGGTTAGAGCGCTGTCCGCGTATAGGACTTCAAGGCGTGTCCAGGGCCTTCGTGGGTTCGAGTCCCACTCGAGGTATGATTTTTTCTCGATATTTTATAACCGTTGTCAATATTGTCATGGCGTAATGCATGATTTGTTCGCGATTTGACTTTCTTTCGGGATTTTTCGGGTTTTATTCCTCAAGTTTTTTCCCTCCAAAAAATTAACTTTCATAATGGTCTTTCAGGTTATTGTTAGTATAATATACAATACGGCCATTGACCCCTCTTAATTATCTTTAATAATTGGATCGAAATAGTGATTCTGGGGTTTCCAGATGAAAAGCTTTGACTTATGCTCCGCGATTTTTAATCCTGGGTTAGCATACTTTGTCATTTAACGGTGTGGTCTTAGCAAATGTAATCGGAAACAGAGTAAATAATTTCTCTGCAAAAAAGTATACTTCGACTTAACCTTCCACCCTTCTAATAAGTCATATCGAGAAGAATTCATATGCTCGAGTGTAAGCCTCGATAGCTCAGTTGGTTAGAGCGCTGTCCGCGTATAGGACTTCAAGGCGTGTCCAGGGCCTTCGTGGGTTCGAGTCCCACTCGAGGTATGATTTTTTCTCGATATTTTATAACCGTTGTCAAATATTGTCATGGCGTAATGCATGATTTGTTCGCGATTTGACTTCTTTCGGGATTTTTCGGGTTTTATTCCTCAAGTTTTTTCCCTCCAAAAAATTAACTTTCATAATGGTCTTTCAGGTTATTGTTAGTATAATATACAATACGGCCATTGACCCCTCTTAATTATCTTTAATAATTGGATCGAAATAGTGATTCTGGGGTTTCCAGATGAAAAGCTTTGACTTATGCTCCGCGATTTTTAATCCTGGTTAGCATACTTTGTCATTTAACGGTGTGGTCTTAGCAAATGTAATCGGAAACAGAGTAAATAATTTCTCTGCAAAAAAGTATACTTCGACTTAACCTTCCACCCTTCTAATAAGTCATATCGAGAAGAATTCATATGCTCGAGTGTAAGCCTCGATAGCTCAGTTGGTTAGAGCGCTGTCCGCGTATAGGACTTCAAGGCGTGTCCAGGCCTTCGTGGGTTCGAGTCCCACTCGAGGTATGATTTTTTCTCGATATTTTATAACCGTTGTCAAATATTGTCATGGCGTAATGCATGATTTGTTCGCGATTTGACTTTCTTTCGGGATTTTTCGGGTTTTATTCCTCAAGTTTTTTCCCTCCAAAAAATTAACTTTCATAATGGTCTTTCAGGTTATTGTTAGTATAATATACAATACGGCCATTGACCCCTCTTAATTATCTTTAATAATTGGATCGAAATAGTGATTCTGGGGTTTCCAGATGAAAAGCTTTGACTTATGCTCCGCGATTTTTAATCCTGGGTTAGCATACTTTGTCATTTAACGGTGTGGTCTTAGCAAATGTAATCGGAAACAGAGTAAATAATTTCTCTGCAAAAAAGTATACTTCGACTTAACCTTCCACCCTTCTAATAAGTCATATCGAGAAGAATTCATATGCTCGAGTGTAAGCCTCGATAGCTCAGTTGGTTAGAGCGCTGTCCGCGTATAGGACTTCAAGGCGTGTCCAGGGCCTTCGTGGGTTCGAGTCCCACTCGAGGTATGATTTTTTCTCGATATTTTATAACCGTTGTCAAATATTGTCATGGCGTAATGCATGATTTGTTCGCGATTTGACTTTCTTTCGGGATTTTTCGGGTTTTATTCCTCAAGTTTTTTCCCTCCAAAAAATTAACTTTCATAATGGTCTTTCAGGTTATTGTTAGTATAATATACAATACGGCCATTGACCCCTCTTAATTATCTTCCATGTGAGGAGTTCGGTTTTTCTTTTAAAGCTGATGCTACAAAGAAAAAAAAATAGTCACAGGAGTCTCTCAAGGGTTTTCTTTAGGGCCACTGATTTTCCAAATATCAATCAAAAGACGTTTCAAAAACTGCAAAAAAGGTTGGTTTTACTATAAAATCCGGTAAGGCTTTCATTTTAGGAGTAACCGGAAATCGTGGGTGAGCTTGGTACCCGAGGGAGAGGCGCCCGCTACCGTTTTAAAATGAGCAACTTTTCTCATTTTTACATTAAAAATTTTTTGATTTTTCCGCCTTCGCCGGAATTTCGAAATTTTCAGGTTAGAGACACGGCCAAACGACTTCCAAAAAATCTGAAAAAATTCAAATAATCTTATTGGTTAATATACAAGAATTAGGGGTGAGCTCACAGAAAATTCAAAAATTCGTAAAATAAGGGCCACCCTGATGTATAAATCGTTTATTTCGAACTAAACCATTTTAGTTGAAACTATAGACATAACAAATTTACGGTACTTCGGAAAAGCTATAAACAAAAAGAAGATTCGATATGTACACCATTTTCCTGATCGAATGCTAACGAAATCGACTGTCGGTTGCACAAAAAAATCAAGTTCAATTTCCGGCTCATCCCTTCTCATAAAAAGCAAATAGGTAAGCAAAATCGAATCCTACTACCCTCCAAAAACTTTCATAAGTCTTAGCTACGCCTTTTTCGTGTACTGATGTGGTTTATCTTTGTTCTCCTTATGACGCTAAGATAAATGCCTTACGCAGGTCGCTTTTCCATTTTCAGATAAAACTTTTTTTTTCTTTTCTATTTATTTATTTATTTTCCCCTATTTCGTTCTTTCTTTTTCTTTGAATTATAGTCAAATCAGCTCAGGTTTCGCGGTTAAACGCTTTTTTGTTCCCTTGTCACTGCGATAGGAGAAAGAAAAAAAAAAAACGGAAATGGATGCAGCCCCCTCGATTGTGATATCGCGTGTTTTCTTAACTCGACTTACAAGAAGAACTCATTAGAGATGTTGATAAAAATCGTTATTAATGCGAGTCGTTAAAAAAAAAAAAAAACTGATTTTACAGTCCGAAAATAGAAAAAAAAATTATTTTCACTCGTAAAAATTTTTATTTCACTTTCAAAAGTGAACTTTTTTTTTCTTTTTTAACTACGTGTCGAATTATTTTTATCCCTAACTCACATCTTATGTGATCTTAATCGAAAAAAGAAAAAAAATAATAATACGGGCATTTGCATAGCTGCTAAGGGTCTCGTAAAACATGACTTTCATCTACTCTAAAATCATTGGACCATAAAACGAGGTATCCATGTGTTAAGATTTATAAATGACTTCGTTTTTTTTTCGAAGCACCTGCCCCGATTACAAAAAGAATATGTGATTTTGTTTTTAAAAAAAATATCCCTTAAAGCGAAAAGATCGAAAATTCATCAAACGCAACGAAAACTCCGAAAACCCATTTATTATCGAAGAAAAATATCACGCGAAGGAAAAAAGATACGGAGACAGGTTGAAATCGTATTTATTACAAAATACGCTGGAACATGCAATCAAAATTTATAAGACACCCTGTAAACAAAACAAAAAAAAATTGTCGGTAATGCTTTCATTTTTTTTTCCTTTTCCTCCTCCTATTCGCTCCTAAAGTGCTGAATAAGAAATCATTTCCAAAGCTGAAGGAAAGATATCCATAAATCCGTTTAACGTACGACGTCCGAAACACTCCAACCCCTTAACAATCAACCCCTGCAGGATCAATATCCGAAAGCATAAAAGACCCTTCATAATCATATTTAGATTACGCGGAGACGTGACGTATCCGTCCGAGGGGAAAAAAAAAAATATCATGAGCTCGACATTTGATCATTTTATAAGATACATAATTAAATTGGAGGTTTTCGGGGAAAAACAACCGTTACCCAAGATATTTGATAAGGAGAGTTAAAAAAGGATTAAAACTGAGAGTGAATAATATTTTCCTTGTAAGGATCCAATCTGCCGCTTAAAAGGATCGAGGAAAAAAATCTTTGGGAAAAAGAATGAAAGCTAGAAAATCCTGGCAACAAAACAGATGAAAACTTTTTTTTTCTCTTTTTCTTTTTTCGAAAGACTTTTAGTGTTGGTTTGTAGAAGTAGTCTAATTTCCCACGGGCTTTAAGCTCTAATTCCAGGATTAAAGCAAACAGGAAGAAATTTTCGATTAAGCCTTTTTCTAAACGGGTACTTACGTTTTGATTAGTATTATTCAAGTGGAGGTTTCTGGAGGAAAATCGAAATGAATGAAACTGTTTTTTTTTTCCGGTGGTTACCGTATGGAGGCGTTGCTCTCAACACTTTTGATCGAACACATCACTGAAACTTATGGTTCGTTTATTGCCATGGCCCAAATGGCAACTTTTTGAGCTCTTTCATGCTGCGGTAGCGAAATTTGGATCCGGACTCAAAAACGCGGGTAAAATTGAACTTAAAATTTTTGACATTTTTTTGGTCCTTTTTGCCCTTCGCAAAAAATTTTAAAAAACACGTTTCTAAAGCTACTTTTTAAGTACTTTATTCCTATGTTAGCAAAATTTGGATCCGGCGATCAGATTATAGAAAAAAAAAAAATTTTTTTTAACTTTGAAAAATTCTGGCACTTATTCTGGGCACTTAAAAAAATTGGCACTTACACCAAAATAAAGCTCTTATTTTTCTCTTTCATCTCGATTTTCATCTTTTCAAATCGGACAATCCGTTCAGAAGTTATAAACGAAAAATGAACTTTCTTCAACCCCCAAAATCGCCCTTTAGGGGTCGCAAAAAAAAGTTTTGACTTCACCAAAAACCATCTCTAAAATACCCGAACCAAGTACCAATGATAACTCAAAATGTTTTTCGTGGGCAGCTACCTTATGGTTATCCTGTAGTAGCCTTTTTCGGAATTTTCCGGAATCCGGCTTTCAAAGGTTGACTACTGCCCTGCACTAAATTCATCCCACCAAGGCAAGAAATTGTCAACCGGGAAGGACCAACTCCCAAAAAGGCACTCATTTCAAACTTTTGAAGAGAAGGCCTGGTTTTTTTTAATGCAAGGCAAATCAGGCAAGAAAAGCTTTGCCCAGCTTATTCTTTTGCCAGCTTCTACACGAAAAATGTAGAGCTTCCAAGCTTATTCTTGACGTAAAGGTCGTTAGTTCGAGTTTCCTGTTTGCCGCCTATTTGTACTCGCCAGAGCTGTAGAGAGATAAAATGTCAGGGAAAAAATCGTCAATAAAAGAGCAATATAGAAAGGCCTAATCACTACTTGATAAAATCTTTAACCTTCAAACACACGCACTCCACACAGAGGGAAAAAAAAAGCCGGAAAGAAAAGTCTCGATTTTCTAAAGTTTTTTTTTTTTCTTCCTCTTTTTTTTTCCTCTCATCTCATATAAAAATAAACTCGAGAATAATACGAGTCCGGCCATCGACAATAATAAAGTTTCCTACCATAACAGCGAAAGAGATGGTTATGGAATTTAGAACTTGCTCTCTCTCCGATTCTTGGGAACTTGGAAAACTTATTGTTCAACTTTCCTTTTCTTTGTCTTTTGTCGTTTAATAGTTCGCCTAGCTTCGGCCGTAACCCAAAGACTTTTGCTTTGACGAGAGAAAGAGAGAAAGAGATCTTGCGAACTTTAATACGATTCCCTTTTTTCTCCAGGAAAAAAAAAAAAGAAAAACCCTTTTCCACTCGCATTACGTTTTTCCCTTTGTGTTAAAGAAAGACTCGTACCGGTGACTTTATTTCCGCGTGGAATGACTGACATCACATTTCTTGTCTGTTACTCGGTGATGGGTTCCTCCCAAAAAAACGTCGTGTGAATTCTCAGGCGGATTTCGGGAAACAAACCCGCCCAAAGTGCAAAAAAAAAAAAAAAAAAAAAAAAAAAAAAAGGTGGATTTCCTCCCAGTGGATCATCATGACGCAGGCTAAATTTTCGCTGTCCATTTCCGTTTCCCTGATAATGAAAATAAACGATGCATAAAATACATTTGAAAAATGCACGCGGAGAGAGAGAATGGGGATAGAACCATGTGCATAGGGCAATAAATCATGTTATCCCTTTGGGCAGATAGGAATTCCTCATCATTGCCCTGTTTGTTTCACTCTTGTTTTTCCTGTCGCTGGCAGAGGGCGCAAGAGTTATCGCGTTCGCTTATTCCCACCGCCCCTAAGAAGACGGGGAGAGCCGATGCTTATTGGATAAGGATAACTCATTTAACTCCCCAACCCCCGTCGGGAGGGAAGTATGAGGAGCTCACTAATAAGTTATGGGAATTCTCTGTCCTTTTCCCCGAAAAGAAAAGAGGGATTTGAACCTTCAACTTTTTCGCTCTCATCGTTATTAAAAGCGAAATTTTTTTTTTTCTCGGCGAAAAGGTGTCGGGAGTATGTAAATTTTATTACAATGTTGATGAAAGATCGGCGGAAAAAAAGGAATAAAAGTGGTGTCACGGCAGACGGTGATGGCTTTGTCCTATAATCTGGATCGTTGAAAACTCCCATATTTCACGGGGTAATTCTCTTTAAGGAAAGCCTGAACCCTGCGACTCTGGCAATAAAAAAAGGAGTTTTCTTTGTTTTTTTTTTCTTATATGCGTGAGGGGGAGGGAGGATTGATGCAAATCATGATAATGCTTCGCGCTATTACGAAACGGCATCTGATCCCGAGAACGTGCTTAGCCTTATCGCCCATCATCTTCATACTATTTTTCCCTTTTCACACCGATATTCCCTTAATTTTGAATTTCTGGACTTTTACGTGGTTGTGGGGACGACGAGCAAGGGGAAAATAAGAAAGAAAAAAAAAAAAAAAAGAAATGTCGTAAATATTCCAAGGTACTTTGAAGAATCAAGCATGTCGGTGTAAGAGGAAGCTTCGAATTTCCTTCATTAAGAGGGTGGGAGAGGGTCAAAAAAATTAATGGGGTGGATAAGCCCTTTTTAATGTTTTCGGATAATAGCAGGTAAAAAGGTTTAATAATTGGTCGAAAAAAAGGTGTAAGGCCGGCATTCTTGAAGAAGTAGGCAAAGTAGAGTGGTACTTTTCAATTGATGAGATTCAGAAAAGAGCAAAAATTTTCCCCTCAATATGTAGAAAAGAATCGTATCAGAAAAATCCCACAACTGTGGGTTTAACAGTAGTCAGAGTAACCCCTGCGTACGGTAGTACGAGAGTCGTCCATAAATTACGTAAGCATGTTTAGGGGGGGAGGGGGCGTTCCGAGAATCGTACGTCAATGTTAAATCTCCATAAGAGGAAGCCTATTATTGCTTACTCCCGGGGGGATGTCAAAATGGGCCAAAAAAAATGCTTACTGTAAATTTATGGATGACCCCACGCAGTCTCTTCAAGTAAGATTTGAGAATGTTGTAAGTGTATTAAGAGAAATCCAATACATATTAGTAGAGATTATTTTACAAAGAGGATTTCGGAAATCGAAAAATTAAAGGCTGAAAAAAATTGATTTTTTTTCCTAGTGTAAGCTTTACCGGTACATATTTCTGCTGTTTGGTTTGACGCAGACAGGGTAAAAGAATACTGACTATATGCGTAATAAAAGTTTTACCGTAGATTGGTGTGAAGTAAAAAAAAATTCAAAAAAAAAATTTTAGGTTTATTTTAGGCACTAAAAATAAGCTTTTTCTTATTTCATTAAGTCGATATTGTTTTTGGGATACTTGACTAAAAAATTTTATTTTTAGTCCCTAGAATTTTTTATTGAATTTCCTTTTAACTTCACCCCAATCTGCGGTAACCGAAAATTATGTCTATTTTTAAAAAATATAAACAAACACTTTGAATATCTTCAAAATGGGAGCAAAATGACGGTCGAAAATGCATTTTGCAAAATGTCCCTGCTTGCCGCCATATTTACTTTATTTCAGTCAATTGTGACGAAAAATAGCTAAAATGTATGAAGTCGATGTAATTTAAGGGATGCCAACCGGAAACTCAAGGTCGAGAAGTACAGTGTTCGAAATATTTTCCATTAAACCCATAAAAATCGCCTACTAATTTCATTCATAGGCAACTTGTACTTTATGCATGACATGCAAGAATGTCCATGCAAATGTCCTAAAGTTTTGCAATCTCAGAACATCTCGGGATTTCGGGATTCGGAAAATCCCTACCCCTGGAAAAATTATAAAAAGCTTCTAACTGCGAGGAAAAATCGTAACTGATCTGTACACGAACCTTAATCCCTGACGAAATGTCTTTTATCTTTATTTTCCGTACCTTACTTTTGTTGCAACAGTCCCTGTTGAAACGTAATTTTTCATTCTTTTGAAAAAGCAAAATTTAATTAATTAACCTTTAACTCTCACCGCCCCTGCAGTGAGCTAAATTTAAAAAACAAAAATTAGTTCCCTTTAATAAGAAGCAGAGAAAAAAAAAGAACACAAAACAAACTCGTGTTATTAATTATTATTATGCATTGTTCTTAATCAACGTGCTCCCAGTGCATTAAACCCTCAGTTCCATGTTCAACTCCCAACTCAATTTAACTTTCTTATCATTTTACTAAAATTGTACGTTTTAGAAAAAACCACAATGGAAAAAAAAAAATTCGATTTTTACATTTTTTAACATAAAAAACAAACGGGCAAACATCATTTCGAGCTCAAACCCTAATGCAATGCAATGGAAATTACGTTTGATTTATGCGAGCTCCCGTAACAACGGGAAAAATCCATTTCATTTTTCAAAATGCATTTTGTCATTTTTTTTCTGTGCGGAGGGATTTTTTTTTTTTTTTTTTTTTTTTTTTTGTAGAAGAATTTTCGCAATTTAAAATTCATTGTTCAATAAAATCGTAATGAGATACAATGAATCAAACGATCGCGGGGAGGGCAACGGAATTCACCGGCACGGCGGCCCTGCGGGGGATATATGCAAAGCACTTGCCCCAAAGTTTCGGCATCAAAACTTGATGAGGAGGATGATGCCGACTTGGTTAAAAGCAGAAATCGGATTATCATACAAGATACAACCCATCCAGTTGAGTTACAGTTTAAAACTATAGAAAAGTATTAAAGAAAGGAATGAAATAATCGAGATAAAGTTAATCCGGTTTTACATTCGGGAAACAATGAAACAAAGCCCTCCTCCGCCTCCCCGATGAAACTAACGTAATTTGATACGGGAAGAGAGTTTTGGAAAATTGAAAGCTTCAACATGGGAATCTATACGGCTTTAATTGGAATTTCATCCTTTCATACTCCATTGGGTCCGGTTTGTATACTTTTGGGTAACCGATTCAATAAGGGGATTGGATGTCTTGCAAGTTAAACGCTAAAGATGAAAGGAGCTTTGGGTAACATTTGAATTTCAGACTTACAAGGAGTAATAGATATATTCCAAAAAGGGATGCTTTTGTCAGAGGATTAATAAGGGAAAACACTTTCAGGAGAGTCAAGGCCTTTTCTTCGAATTAAGCCAACAACATTGAAAATTAAGTGCTTTTGTATACTTATATTTATTGCTTGTGAAAAGCAACTGGATGTGCCAGGCAAACGCCCTGAAAGAACTAAAAAAAAGGGAAAACGTTCGCCCTTAAGTTACGGATTACAAAGGCCGTAGGCACCAAATTTCCGGGAAAAATTTGTTACAAAATTATTTCTTAACTATATAGACAGGCAACCTGCACTACATGCACGTTATGTAGAGCAGGGATAGTCCCGCCGTTGATTTCGATGTCAATAATAGAGAAAAGTTACTAAGAATGTTTTGTTCGTAGACAAAAATATTTTGCCATGATTTAAAATTCCACACTCTTTTAAAGTTTCCAGTTCCATCCGTACCCAAAAAAGTGATGTAAAAATGTATAAAATTTTTGCAAAATAAATGCAAAAAAATTACATAAAAAGTGTATCATTTACACAAAAAATTGGACATGCATAATTTATGCATATAAGTTTTTCAAATCATAAAGCAGGAAAATTTGCAAATATGCTTATTCAGTTGTTTTCTCTATAGTATTTTCCCTTATTTATGCATAATTTATGCATAATTATACTGAAAGGTAAAAAAAAATTGTTTGGTAAAAAACGTTAAGTTTTTTTCCAAACAGGTGGAAAATATCTAGGATTACTCCAATATATAAAAAGGGTGATCGTTGTGTTGGTGAGAACTACCGGGGTATTTCTATACTATCAGCATCGTCAAAGATCTTTGAAATTATCTTGTATAACCGAATATTGCCCATATTTCTAAGATCAGTAGCTCCTGAGCAACACGGCTTTGTTAAAGGGCGGTCCACAACAACCAATCTTTTCTGTTTCATGGATTTTATTACCACAGAGCTACAAATGAACCATGAGGTGCATGTTGTATATTTTGATTTTTTGAAAGCTTTTGACAGAGTAGACCATAAATTACTTTTAAACAAAATATCACAAAATTTTGATTTACCTCCCTATTTAATACACATACTCCAGTCATATTTGAAGGGCCTCCCCTTCAAATATGACTGGAGTATACGTTTCTGGATATTAAGTTTTAAATTTACTGTAGTTAGCTATGTATACAATAAGGCGATTAATCAATGATGTCTCTCGATTAAGGCAGGTAGGTAAAGCTAATTGTTAGAGATGAGTTAAAAATTAGTAATAGCTTTTTTTTTTTTTTTTAGAACTTCGATAGGCTGAAAGCTTTCCTGAGGTACGCGGGGAAAGCTTTCAGGAATTTAATAGAACGGATCGATAGAATTGAACAGTTTCTTGCTCAACATCATAATTTCGCACAGTTTATACGTTTCTGGATACTTAGGCGTTGGTTACATTACTCGAACATTTTTGTTCGAAGAGTTTCAAAAATTTTTTCTCGATGAAAGTGTTTACACTTTCCAAACAAAGTTTTAATCATGTTTGATGATGTTCGATGATGTTTGACGTTATTTTTGGGGTTGTATTATATTTTTTACGTAATGGGAGGGTACATATATATAATAACTTTCGAAATACAGCAGATCCCGATTTCGATTCCGATTCTGAATAAAAATTAATCGGGATTTCCCCCCCCCAACTTTTTTTCATCCTTTTTTTCCTACCGCGTGTAGAAAAAAAATGACTTAAATTAATATGGGTACTCGGTCGATGATATATGTACCCTCCCATTACGTAAAAAATATAATACAACCCCAAAAATAACGTCAAACATCATCAAACATCATCGAAACTTTGTTTGAAAAGTGTAAACACTTTCATCGAGAAAAAATTTTTGAAACTCTTCGAACAAAAATTTTCGAATAATGTAACCAACGCCTTATACGCAACTGCTTTTATGAGGAATTTAATAGAACGGATCGATATAATTGAACAGTTTCTTGCTCAACATCATAATTTCGCACCGTTTATACGTTTCTGGATACTTATACGCAACTGGAGCAGCTACGTTTCATTTAATGATATCAAATCCTTTTGTTTTTCAATATCAAGTGGGGTTCCTCAGGGGGCACACCTCGGGCCTTTGCTTTTTTTAATGTTCATCAATGATCTTCCGACATTCCTTAATTTTGTCTTCTGTTTGCTGTTTGCGGACGACTTAAAAATTTTCAAGAGCATTTCATCTGAGGCTGACACTGCTTTGCTACAAAAGGACATTGATAGTGTCATTGAGTGGTCTAAAGCTAATTCATTGCCGCTTAACGAGTTGAAGTGTCAGCTAATGATTTTCTGAAGAAGCAAACCAGGTTTCACAACGTCCAATATGTTGTTGGAAGTACTAAGCTTGTACCGCAAACAGAGGTTATGGATTTGGGGGTGCTTTTTGATTCGGGTCTCACCTTTCATAATCACGTTCGCTCCATTACTTCCAACGCTAATCGCACGCTAGACTTTATTATCAGAAACAGTCATTCATTTCGTCAACTGGATACGTTGATTTTAGTGTATAATGCCTTAGTACGATCTAAGCTGGAATACGCATCAACTATTTGGGATGGACTGAATGCGACTCAAAGAAAAAGACTCGAAAAAGTTCAAAAAAGGTTTCTTTGATACCTGTACTTTCGGAAACATGGTGTATATCCTCATTACAGTCATCATCCTGTGAGCACTGCCTCTATGCTAAAGGAGTTTAATATTTTATCTCTTGAAAATCGAAAAAATTGAAGTAACGTATTATTTATTTACCGCGTGTTTAATAACATTGTAAATTGTCCTGAACTTATATCCAAATTTATATTCCGTATTCCTACCCGAAGTACTAGACAGAAGCAACTATTTACAACTTCGGTGCCACAAAAGCCTGAATCTTTAGTGTCGAAATTAACAAATTTGTATACCGATTTAAGCAAGGTTCTAGATTTAAATATATATTTCACACGTCCCTCAATGACTTCAGAAATATTTTAACTGATTTCTATAGCTAACGTCTGTGATATTGACCTCATATTTATTTTTTGATTTATTCTGATGTATTATATGTTACGCTGTGTTTTTTTTTTTTTTTTATACTATATATATAAGCAATCTGTAATAGGCCGACAACGGCTGTTGATATGCTATAAATATAAATAAATAAATAAGTTCTTTATACATAACCGATGCATTTGAAGAGTAAGCGCGAAAATGGGTCAGAGTCCATTGTTTTTGTTTACACTTAGATCTTATGTCAAAGCTTTTGTCAAAGCATTCAAAACAAAAACATGGACTTTGATCTTTTTTCCCGCTTGCTCCTTGCTATGCATGTCCAAATTTTCGTATAATTTACACATGATTTTTATATAATTTTTGTGTCCCATTTTCGTACGGGCACTTGGCGCCTTTTTTTAAAAGACTTAACATATTATTGTACTCAGGTAATTGTTTAGACAATGAATCATACAAATTTAGCGATGGCTGCACAGGCACCTTCATTTTGGACTTGAGAAAACAACTTCGACAACATGAGAAAATTTTCTCCTACTCAAGAAAGAGCAATGGTAACAAATAAGGAGCTCAGAAAGTAGCAAAGCTATACTAGAAATTTGGTGTGCCGGCAATAAACCAACATATCTTCGTCATAAACATAACTGGAGATAACCATTTGTTTCGATTAGTTTTTTAAAATCATGTGACAACAATTTTACGGATACATGAGCGGGACTGCACCCGGTCAGTCGGTTTGTAAAAACAATTAAAACAAACTATCTCCAATCATAATTATGATGGAGATACTTCACTTGACTTTCGGCGCACGGAAATAATCAAATTTTTAAAATTTGAAGTGGCTTTGCCATGTTCGATTTTTTTTTTTAAATTCTGACCACAGATTAGATAAGATCACCTTAAGTTGAGTTCTAACTTTTTGAAATCGAAATACTTTTACTTCCTTCCCCGTCTTCTCCTTCCTGTCTTTCAGTGATGAGAAAAATCTTACCTGAAAATAAAAAAAGAAACAAGATTAGAAACAATAATTCGAATATTTTTTTTTTTTTTTTTTTTTTTTTTTTTTTTTTTTTTTTGCATGGATATTTAGGGAATCTCAAAACTTTTTAACGACGAAATTTCGGGAAATTGTGTGAGAGATTCAAAATATTTTTTCATAAAATTTAACTTATTATTATTCCCTTTTCAATACTCGTGAGTGCTTGTCGCAAAAGCATAATGGCGCCGAGTCTAGCAATTATGCTTTGTGACAAGTGATGGCGGGTCTTGACACAAAACATTTCCACTGCAAAGACCTAGGTTTTAAAAAAATGTTTTGTCCCAAAGCATTTTTGCATTGGCCTAAAGCAGAATTTTTTTGGGTGTACTGTAATAAAGGCAAGTAAATATGGCGCCGAAAATCCAATTATTGACATTTAAAATATCTCTGACAACTTGGATTTTAAACCAACTCCATACCTCTAGCCAACATTCATTTGTACATAATGCTTACAATAAGCCAATCACTGGTAACTTCTCTAAAAAATACCAACACAGCAGGGATTTCCTACGTCTCGCATATTCTCTACATCCTTCGATACTCGGGATTCCACGAGTCAGAGGGAGTCAAAGAAGGAGCTTAAACAAACAATTACGTAAAACTTTCTCATCCTTTTTTCATATTCCATAAACATTCGAGAGATTAGCCGTAACAAAATGATGCAATTAAAATTCCTACAGGAGACGTATATAACTCTTTAAAACCGGGGCCCGACCCCAGCTTTAGTAGCCCGGGGCTATCGACTGATAAACTAATATCCGGTATTAGAACCAAGGGGAACAGTCAGATTCCGATCTTTCTTCTGCGATTTACGAGAGAATTTCCCTCTCCCACCCTTTTAGTTTGTTTTTTTGCGTTTCCCAGGTTTCACCCCCACGCTCAAACAAGCTCGGAAAAAGGAAAAAAAAATATATATTAACTAAGAACTTAATCATCTCATCGTTGTAAATAAAGATCCTTTTTTTTTCTTTTCTTTTTCCTCCTTCGCAATTAATTAACTCGATTTTTGACAGCCCTCCAAATTAATCGGTTGTTTTTCAATTTCCAAAGATGAGAAGCGAAAAAAAAATGATGGTAATAATAAAAAAAAAAAAAAAGTAGGAGGAGAGGTTGAAAAAAAAAGAACTGGAAAAGATCGAGTTACCCGAGAATGAATGGAAAAGTTTGAAAGTAACGACAGAAGTTAAACGGAGTGTGAACGCGATAACCGAAATCGGGATGCTAGATGGGTGCAATCCCGGAAAATCCCCGAAGACGAAAATCGTTACCGCGTTTTCGGGGGAAAACCTTTGCTCGTTTTATTAATTAAATTATATAATTAACACGGTATCTGATTCCCCAGTCCGGGTGGTCAGGAAACTGAAACGGATGAAAAATTTCGTTTCGATTCGGATTCAAAAGCTTGATAAACTCATTATCATCGAACCAAGCGCCATCCTTACGGAAAATGAGTAAATCGACTCCTCAAAGTAAACGACGAAATTCTGGACGGAAAGCTCCGGAAATGAGGCCACAATAGGGTGGTCCAAAAAAAAATCGAACATCTCTGATTTTCGCTCCCTAGCAAAAAATTGTTTCTTTAGGGTCTTGTGAAAAAATATTCAATGGTCACACTATGATTTCTAAAAAAAAATGGAATTAGCCTAAGCTTAATCCAGTTGCTTCAATTTCAAAATATCCTACGACAAATTTTCGCCAACATATTCGTACTTTTACGATAATTTCGTTTCTTCATTTTCTAAACATTTCGTTCATATTTCATTTACCAATTAAAAACTTTCCAAGACAATGTTCTTTACTCACATGCGACGTTGCTAAAGAGGAAGGGGGTGATTATTGGTCCTTTCTCTACATTCATAAAGTTTTATATTCACGTTTGAATAAAGCAATGCCATGTTTCGTCTTGGAGAGATGATGTCTTTTCAACCCCTCGACAACGCACTGTGTAAATATTTCATTCCAAAGTTAGGTAATCGACTTAAAGCGAGCATATATTCAGACTTGGAAGCTTTACTACACTTTCCCCTCCCAGTTTTGGAGGCGTTATTTTGAAAATAAACAACGGGATTAATTTCATTCTTTTTTTTTTTTCGTTGTTGAAAAACAAATAGGATTATTTTTTTTTTTTTTTTCATTAATCGTAGCGTGAATCATTTTCGTTGTTTTTTGTTCTTAATTTATTTGATTACTATCGGTAGTATGAAGGTTAATGATAATGTTAGTTTTGACTACGGTGGTCCTGGATTTATTATTACCGATTTAGTTTGCTCCTTTTTAAAAACGAGCCTGCATTTTTTTTCTTGTATGGGGAATGTGTTAAAACAACCGTGAATATAATAAAGGATTCACTTTTTGGACATCGACGGCAATTTTAACCTCTTGCGGGCGGGTGTGTCATATTTGATACAACAAAAATTGCACCTATCGGGCGGATGTACTATCATGTTTGATACAGTAGCGATTTAATGTAAAATAATTAATTCAACGATACTGTATTGACTTAGTTGTAATGGTATGAGGTCAAAATAATTTTAATCTTGAAATTTTAGTAAAAGTCAAGTTCCTATGTTTAGCTTATGGAACATTTTTACTTAATTAGAACATTAATTAATAGCGTTAAAATGATATTTTTGATGTTAATGCAAATAAATAAATTACAAACTATTGTGACATGGCCAAAATTAAAAATTGTGAGCTGACATGTTTATCATTTGACGAATTTATTCCTCCCATACTTAGCTTATGGAGCTAAGATAAAATCAAAATTTCAGAAGCGAAATATGACAAAAAAAAGTTCATAAGCTATAAATTTTGATTCCAATATAGATTCTAAGACTTGTTATCTTGATTTTACTGTATTTTATACTTCAGCGATTAGTTTTTAGCGATTTTTGTGAGATATCATTTAAAAATTTTTTTCCATAAGCTAAACATAGGCAGCCAAAAATTTTTTTAGTTTTACTAACTGCCTCTACGGATCATACCGTATCAAAATATTTACGAAAAATGCCCAAACAGAATCTACGCCCCTAACGCTTCAAGGAAAAAATAGGCTTCCGACAGCAAAAGGTTAAAAATGGATTTTAAGTTGGCGTTAGATTTTCAACTCCAATTCAACCCCTCACTTATCAGGGACGGGTAAGGTAAAGTTACAAATAATTCCAGTATTGAGTGAATATTATTGGCTAAAGGCTACAAGTACTCCTCTTAAGTTAAAATAAATAAATACTTTTGTAACAAGTAATTTTTCTTTTTTTTTTTTTTTTTTTTTTTTTTTTTTTTTGTAGTTTTTTTTTTTAAATAGGGGAAAGTGATGCCGATATTTAATCGATATATCGATATATCGAAATATCAACATATCAGCATATCAAAAGGAAAAAATCGATTTTTTTTTCGATATTAAGTTTCATGTCGATAGGCGATAACGATATTAAAATGCCCATATCGAATATCGATAATTTCATTGGATCAAAGCCGGAAAAGGCATTTTTGGCCCCTTTTTCTATTTTTCTACTTTGCTGGTTGTAAGAAAAAAATTACTGCGTGATTTAAAAAAAAGTCTTTTCTCACACAAATATCGAAATATCGATATTTCGCATATCGATCCAGCGAAATTTTATTTTTCGATTTTTATCAACACCGATTTCGATATTTTTTTAAGATACTGGCATCACTAGGAAGAAAAAAAAATCAGTGATAGCCCTGTACGAAAAAGTGATGCAAAACTGTATAAAATTTTTGCAAAAATAAATGCAGAAAATTTATATAAAACAATTATTACTTCTGTATCGTTTATATAAAAATTTGAACATGCATAATTTTTACAAAATTTATGTATAAATAATGCATTTTTTTAAAATTATAAAACAGGAATTTTGCAAATAGTAAACGTATTCAACTCTTTTGTCCATTTTACACATACTTATTTATGCATACTTTATGCATAATCGTATTAGGGTTGAAAAAAAAGTTCCGGTAAAAAAAAATAAAGTAGTTTATACATAAATTTATGCATTTTTCATGCACGTCCAATTTTTTGTACAATTTATGCACACAGTAAAAAATATTATGTAAATATGTTCTAAGAGGTCCACATAAATTTTTTATGTTGTTTCTCCCATAAGGCAAACATAAAACAAAAACAACATAAAAATTATGTGGACCTGCTTATGTTGCTTTATGTTGATTTTGACATAAATTTTTTTACTGTGCACACACGTTTTTTTACGTAGTTTATGCATCCCTTTTTGGTTCAAGTCGAGCCCTGGTCACGTCTCGTTTTGTCAGCTCATTTGACAAAACGATCACGCAAGGTTTGGGGATCTTATTTACAAATTTTAAAAATTGTTTACTTTTCGGGGAAAAGAAGAAAAATTTTAAAACGGGGAAAAGAAGAAAAATTGGCCAAAGTCTCAACATTTTCACTCCCCGAACAAAAAAGAAAAAAAAAAGTTCATAAAATATCATTTTTTAAATTGACAATCCACCCTCATATTGATATCCTTAAAAAAACCGAGGAGTTCAGATTCGATTAAAATAATTGGAAGAAAGTCTCTTCTCCACTCTTTCAAGGGCGACAATATTAATTTAAAAAAAAAAAAAAAAATTCCACGTTAGGCTTGAAAAATAAACAGCCTGTAAATTTCTATTTCCGGGGAAAAAGAGAAAGAGATAAATATATAGGGGGAAGAAAAAAAAATGGAGGAAAAGGACCCATTTTCCAAACATCCTCAACAAGAATTTTCATTTGTTTTTTAATTTCGTCCCGGCGATGATGACGGCATGAAAAAACAATTCCCGCGCACCTCCCGTCCCCAAAGTGAATTTCATTTTTTTTTTTTTTTTTCCTCCGACTTCATAATTTTTTTAGATTACTATACGGAGTAATATCAAGTACCATCCTCGAGTGCTACATAAAAAGGTGGCGGAGGAAAAGGGAGATTTTATTAATTTAAATTCATGAGCGTTGAAATCTAGCGGACATCGGAGTGAATACAAAATAAGAGAGAAGACCCGTCGGAGAAAAGCGGAGGGAAAACATCCTCTTGCGACTCCGCATTTGGGGCATTTCCCATTATTAGAGGACATCAATTTCGATTGTAATCACCGTCCCGGGGTTCGGACAATTCCGGCCTTTTCCAAGATGGAAAACATTTTGCGGTGTTTTATATATATACATTAGGGTGCCCGTTAAATACCGTGTTGACGAATTTTTTTCGGCCCACCCCCCAAATCGGTTCCAAATAATTCAAAAAGTCTAAATCCAAAATTTTTTTTTTTTTATCTCAACGGGAACCCGTGCCCCAAGGCACCTTTTTTTTCCCATATAAAAAGCACGGCAAAATGTCTTAATTTCGCATTCATTTTTTTTCCGACTGTTAAAATGACCCGAAAAATTTGATTTTTTGCATACTCGCTCCTTAGAGGTGCAGCTACCTCCATTTTTTTTCCTATCCCCCCAGAACAATATTTCTGTTCTCCAGGAGGGGGCAAAATTGTAGTCAAAATTTAAAAAATTACAAAATTATGATAATAGCAGAAATGTGACCTCTAACTGAGTAAGATTGATGTTTTTAGGCCATAGACGGTAAAGGAAGATGTTTTTTCACTGAAGGGGTCGGCCCCTGTCGGGTGAAAAAGGGGCCCAACGGAAAATTGGTGAAAATTATCGATATGGCACTCGAATTCGACATAATCTAGGTCACCCATTTTAAATATCCGTTTTATTTTCCTTCAGGTTTTACGTACATTAGCAAAAATTAAAATTTTTTGTTCAAACTAAAGCTTAAAAGGAAAAAAAAATTAGTTTCCACTTTTTTAATGAATCATCCTATCCACCAGTCTTAAATATCACCAATTCGACAGTTTCACAAAAAAACTGGATTTTCCTGTTCCAGATAAGGCCTTAAGAAACGACAGGAATTCAGCAACAGCTTGAGAAATATAAATACAGCCGCTGAAGTAAAAATTTTTAGGATATTTCATTGCATCAAAATTTTTTTTTTTCTTTTAAATATAAATTCCTGCACAATTATAATATAAATAAATTTTTTATTTTTATTTTCGTCATTCAAAAATGTGAGTTAGTCCATTTCTTAAGGATGCAATTAATTTGTTGATATTTGTATTTTGATGCAATGAAATATCCTAAAAATTTTTACTTCAGCGGCTGTATTTATATTTCTCAAGCTGTTGCTGAATTCCTGTCGTTTCTTAAGGCCTTATCTGGGACAGGAAAATCCAGTTTTTTTGTGAAACTGTCGAATTGGTGATATTTAAGACTGGTGGATAGGATGATTCATTAAAAAAGTGGAAACTAATTTTTTTTTTCCTTTTAAGCTTTAGTTTGAACAAAAAATTTTAATTTTTGCTAATGTACGTAAAACCTGAAGGAAAATAAAACGGATATTTAAAATGGGTGACCTAGATTATGTCGAATTCGAGTGCCATATCGATAATTTTCACCAATTTTCCGTTGGGCCCCTTTTTCCCCCGACAGGGGCCGACCCCTTCAGTGAAAAAACATCTTCCTTTACCGTCTATGGCCTAAAAACATCAATCTCACTCAGTTAGAGGTCACATTTCTGCTATTATCATAATTTTGTAATTTTTTAAATTTTGACTACAATTTTGCCCCCTCCTGGAGGGCAGAAATATTGTTCTGGGGGGATAGGAAAAAAAATGGAGGTAGCTGCACCTCTAAGGAGTGCGTATGCAAAAACTCAAATTTTTTGGGTCATTTTAACCGTCGGAAAAAAAATGAATGCGAAATTAAGATATTTTACCGTGCTTTTTATATGGGAAAAAAAAGGTGCCTTGGGGCACGGGTTCCCGTTGAGATAAAAAAAAAAAAAATTGGATTTAGACTTTTTGAATTATTTGGAACCGATTTGGGGGGTGGGCCGAAAAAAATTCGTCAACACGGTATTTAACGGGCACCCTAATATACATACACGTCCGGGAGGGGAATTTTACATTTTAAAATTATTATGACCCTTGTTTTTGTTTTGAAAGGTGGAAAACCGTTATAATTGGCCACCGCAATATTGTCCTTGTGCTCATCCTCATCCTCCGTATTTGACCCCAACAATAGAAGAATATTAAAAGTCGATGACATCAATTTTAGCGAAACGGCTTCTTCAAATTATTTTCGAATCATTCACGCTTAAAGATTTTAAGATTAAAAAAAATAAAAATAAAAAACTCACGAAATCGAAAATCTACAGGGATTTCTCATGAGATTTTGCGTGTGATTAGACCGTCGAAATAAAAAAAAAAAGAGGATTTCCTCAGCTTCCTACGTCCGAAAAAACAAAAGAAGCGTAAAAATCAGTCCTCCGAAAAAGATAATTAATTGCGGTGTTTTTTCTAAATTAAAATCCGGATTCGCTTTTTCTTTTTTTTTTTCTTCATACGCAAGTCGAAAATGGTATGCAGGAAGGTTTAATCAAAATTAATGAAGTGACCATGGAATTAACGTGACTTGTTGAATCGAGAAGAGCAAAAAAAAAAAAAAGGAAGAGTTATCTCGGTCGGATTTTATATATTAATCTTAGCTAGGGAAAATATTATGGTAATGCTCGGAATCTGATTTAAACCGCGTTTCTCATTTTTTTTTTCTAAATGAATGTATGAGATATACATAATTGAGGATTTTATGTAATTACTTCACGATAGTAAAATTACATAACGTAATTTGCTTATTAGCTTTGCTCATATTAGAAAAAAAAATTGAACTAATAACCAGATAATTGGATTACTACTACTAGATTTCATAAACGAAGAATTTTTTAATTTGTAATTGCGAATTGAAGACTTGGGATACGATAAGTAAAAATGAAGTCGAAATCGGGTTCAACGGATTTTCGATGTAAAGAAAACCGGACATGAACTGACCTGACTTGTTCGGTTCGTCCGAGTCCCATAGGCAAAATCCTGTTACTTAAACTGAGGGTAGAAGGCATCAGTGCCTGATAGGGAACGTCAAAATAAATGGTCCACTCCAGATTTTCGCTCCCCGGAAAAGATTCAATTCTTTGCTTTTTTTTTAGATTTAAAAAAAATTAAGGAAAAAATGGAAAAAAAATCCTCCGTTTTTTTAGTTTAAAAAAATAAATAAATAAATAAAATGAAGATGCTAGTGGCGTTCATAGATTATTTATGCAAAAAAATGGAAAAAAATTGATGTGAAGTTAAACATTTAAAAATCTGTAGTTGTGGAAACTGAGAGAAAAAAATTTGAAACTATGGCTCGAAATAGTTGTTTCATGGAATCACTAAGGAACTAAGTTTATTGCATTTATTTTGCAAAAATTTTAAACTTTTTTTGCATCACTTTTTTGTGCGGGGCCTTGGGCAGACAGATTTGAATGTCGGTGAGGTGCTTAAAATTTATGTAAAATATACAAAACTAAGGGCCTCTATCAAAGGTTTTGCTCCATTTAGCCCAGTACTTGCTTAAATCTTACTTTTAACACCCTCCTCACCTTATTCATCGATCCTTCCAACCAAACGACGAGAAAAAAAAAATTCCTCAGATCCATAATAAAATTTTTGATTACACCAACAACCGATGGAACTTACTCAACAAAATTCCTGCCCCATTGCTTAAGTTAACAGTTTTTTACACGCTATTACAAAATAAACAAAGGAACTTCCTTTTTAAAAATAAAATTATCCAATTGAACGTGAATCCCCGGCAAACAAAAAAAAAAAGCCTGGAGGAAAACAGAATTATCCTCCTTATATCGACAAAAGGGATCATAGGGGTCGATAACAAGTCATATGGCCACTTATCCAAACTCCCTTCATCATCCAGCGCGCTTAGCTTTCTCGCGCGCATTTCACGTTCAAGAAAAATTTTTCATAAGAAAAAAAAAAAAAAAACAGTGAAACGTTTTCATTTTTTTTTTTTTTTTTTTTTTTTTTTCGATTATAGAAAATATGGAAATTGTCGTATTTTACCCTTGTTCGCTGCACCTGCGACTTGTCATATGCTTTATCATTGACTCAAACCCATTACCGTTTTCTTTTTTTTTTTTTTTATATTGTGCGAGGGAGAGCGAACGGGGAAAGAAAAAAAAATGTATATGATAAAAATAGTGCGACTCCACAATCCCTTTCCGATAGACCCATTTTGATTTAGTTTTTCGAAAGACTGCACCATTAAATTTATGACGTCAATATAAAGGTTCCTGCCAGGAGGAAGACGACGAGGCCCTAAAAGCAAGGGCTAAAAACCCTACGTGAATTTTATATATTTTAAACAAGAGAAGCTTTTATTACTATAATTTTTTTTTTTTTTATAAATTTTTATAAAAATCCACTTCGATAAATAGTAATCCCAAAATTTCGAGCTTACCAGCTTAAAAACTAAGAAGGAAAAAAAAAGTAAAAGAGAGCGAGAGAAAATAAAAATAAAAACATTTTATTGGCTTCGGTGAATTTCAATAAGCGAATCTGATAATCTTGCCCATCCAAACTTGACAATTTTATGACTCTGGCTATTTAATAAAGAAAAAGAAGAGTTCCGTAGCAGAGGACGAAAAAAACCCACCGCCGCATGATAAATAACAGTTTCGAGCCGGTCTTTTAATAAAAAAATATCTTTTTCGGGAAAGCGAGAAATCAAGCAAAATGGCGGGTAGATAAAAAGGACATTTAAAGGAGGGGAGAAAAGAGAGAAAATCAAGGATTTTATCGGACTGTAAATATTGTATTTATAGAGAGAGATTTTTCTTATATATAAAAAAAAAAAAGACTGTGACCGGTTGTCTTAGGAAATAGACCGAGACTTTCATCTTGACGTTTTGAGAGTTTGTCCAAGATGATTGCTCCGCAAGGGAAAATATCATCTCGAGTCTATAAATAAAGGAAAAACGTTTGCTCGCTTTTTTGATTATGTGCTAACAGATTTTTACCTTTTTGTGGATTGTAAATCTTTTTCGATAGAGGGGGATTATTTGATAAACCCGGATTGTTTGCTTTACCGTCCATCCACTCTCAAATCTTCGAAGATTAAATTTCGAGATTCAAGAGTCCTGAAGAAATGTATTTTTTCAAATTATCTGTAAAGGAGGAAGGCCGATAACCCGGGTTTTTGGACCCCCCGTGCTATTTCCGCGTGTGGACTTCCGAAAAACTTCCCGGACACCAAAGTACCAAAGTACAGTCTTCATTCTGTAAAAGTTTTAACCGTGTACGTGCATGCCGACACCTTCAAAATTACCCTTTTAAATTTGGTATCAGTGTAATCAAATTCCACGGATCGTGTAATAGAATTACTTACTGGGGTCCAAAAAACACTGGTTATTGGACCTCCTCCTTTCTAGTGATGACAGGATGATACAATGATAAAACGCTATTAGTAATTATTACCCATATTAAGGGTAGATGTATAATTACTAATAGGTTATTAGTAATTTTTATACATATTATTAGTAATTTTTATCATAATCAATATTATTATGGTAAAAATTACTAATAATATGTATAAAAATTACTAATAACCTATTAGTAATTATACATCTACCCTTAATATGGGTAATAATTACTAATAGCGTTTTATCAGTGTAAGGAATAAGAAAAGGTTCGTCTCCGTCATTGTTTTGAAGACTGGCGAAATAATCAGAAAAATAACCAAGTTCAGAAATTTTATGGCCCATACAAGACCGAAATGATTCAGTTAAATTGTATACAAAAGTCAGTGTTTCAAAGAGCCCCGCAAAGAATAATAGGAATTTGAGTGACGGATGAACTTTAAAAATAAATAAAAGAAAAACATTATCCGGTACTCAAATTCTTATTATTCTGTGAGGGGTTCTTTTAAGGCATAGTCTTGAGCCTTAATTATCTCCTTGGTTTTTAGCCTTATTTGGGAAGCCACTTAGTAGAAAAAAGAGTTTTAGATTGATGCATTTTTCGCAAAGAGTTTTAGATTATTGCATTAGCAGAAGTATTAAAAATATTAATTAATTATTATATTAGTAATATCAAAAATCATAACTGTTTTACTTCATTATGTCACATTTTGGGCTCTGCCGTAGAAAAATAAATAAAAGAAAAACATTATTATCATGTACCCAAATTCTTATTTATTCTGTGAGGAGTTCTTTGATAAAATTCGGAAAGTTTGTAATACACGGTAAAAAATTTTATGTTAAAAGTAAGATAATTCACTAGTGAAAAAAGAGGCTACATACACTTTCTATGTCAATTTTACATAAAACGATTATGTTGCATCAATATAATTGTTGATTAACCAATAACCAATCGTCATTTGTCAACATAAAAATGTTTACATTTAAATTTTAACATAGAAAGTGTTAAATGAGGAAAATTCAGCCCTTTTTCAGGTTGTTAACATAAAATTTTTTACCGTGTATAAATCATAACGCTGTGAAAAAAATAAAACAATCATCAATTTTCTACCTAAACAAGTCTTATGATGGGAGTCAAAATGCATTTAAAGATTAGCGTGGCACCTAATGTTAATAATTTTTGAATTTCGGCAAAAGCACCCCCTAATTCTTTTATACTAACCAAAAGAAGATTCCCTGTATTTTTTCAGATTTTTCGGGCATCGTTTAGTCTCCTGGGACCTAAAAATTTCGAAATTCCCGGAAAGATCGAAAAATCAAAAGTTTTATTTTTATGTAAAAATGGTCGCTTTCTGTTCGTAATTTTATGCAGATCACGAAAATGAAGTCGGAATGTATTTATGACAAACGATTACTGTGCTAGACAAAAAAATAGGAAGAATTCCGCAAAAAAAATTGTGGCTACAGTATATTTTGCTAATTTTTTTACTTATTTTCCCCTCTATCAATCGTAAGAGAGTAGCTTTATTTCCATGATCTGCATAAAATCCGAATAGAAAACGACCATTTTAATATAAAGAATAGGGTTGTTTCACATAATTTAATTTAATTTTTTAAATCGCTTAAAAAATTCGAGAAAAAAATACAAAAGCATTTTGCGCTGGAATATTTTAGTTCCAGATTGTCATTAGCTGGAAATAAATCAAAAAAATTGGGCCAAAAATGGATGCGTTTGAAATGATTTCAAAAAGCGGGAAGGCCTTTTTTGAACTAATTGTTTTTATCGTTCTGCACCTTGAGAATTAGCGACGATGTATTTCTTATTATACACTGACGGCAAATAACAGAACGATAAAAACAATTGGTTAAAAGAAGGCCGTTTGTTTTTGTCCCGCTTTTCGAAATCGTTTCAAATGCATCAATTTTTCGCCCGATTTTTTTTTATTTTTTTTGAGCTGAAGACGAGTTAAAACAAAAAAATTACAACTCAGAATGCATTTTTATTTTTTCCTCTAACTTTTTAGGCGGTTTAAAAAATTAAATTAAATTATGTGAAACAACCCTATTAAATTTTTGATTTCTCGGTCTTTCCGGGAATTTTAAAATTTTAATGTCCTTGGGAAAACGACTAAACCACGTCCAAAAAAATTGAAAAAATTCCGGCAATCTTCTTTCGGTTACTATAAAAGAATTAAGGGGTGCGTTCAACAGAATGAAATGTAAAGAAAATAAAAAACTCTGTTTAGGGAACTTAATCCAACAATGATGATTTTCCACCGTAAGAAAAATCTCTCAAACACCCCCAATGGGTATCTGCATTACCTTTCCTTTTTCCTTTCTTCAATGCCACTCACGTCCTCTTCTCGTTCAAAATCCATTTCCTTCTTTTTTTAATATGTCACTGTCAAAGTTCCTCCATGGAAATGTTTTTATTTTTATTTTTTTTTTTCTCCTGCAGTTGGGGTTTATTTCATTAGACATTAATCATTGATCGCCATTTTCGAAATCGAATAGAGATCTCTTTTTCAAGACATGCGGGGGGAATGGGAAGGGGGTTAAGAGACGCTTTTTTTTCCGCCCCCGCTTCCACATTTTTCAAAATAGCACATCAACGTCATCCCATTGTCATTCACTCGGATGCAGAACTCGAGGAAAACAAAAGCCCTATGCGACCTGTCAATGGAGTGTACATTAGTGAGAGTGAGCTCTTTAAGCACTAAACCGGATCATTGTATCTTCAAAAAAGCCATCAGTCCATTTTTTTTCTCCCCCGAAAAAACATTTCACCCAAGTTGCGGAACGATAAAAGGGGTGCTTAAGGGGAAATAGAGATCGCTCATGAAAACGCTTTTCAAGTCAAAACAATAAAAAAAATAAAAAAAAAAAAAACGAAAAGGTCGATTGCCTTTGTATTTATCCATGTTTTTTTTGCTTTGCGTATTAACAGACACGCGAAAAATTTCCGAACGGTTGGACTTCTCGACAATGAACGCACGTAATTCCAATGAATGTAGGACATTCGAAAAGAAGGAAAAAAAATACATAAAAAAAGAAAAAAGGAAATAACAAGGGAACCATAACAAATAGAAATGTCGACAACGGGATAGACATTATACAGTTTCGGAAAAGAAAAAAAAAACAAATAACAAAACGGATTTATGGATGAAAAAGGTTGTAAATCTGAAAGAGATTCGACATGGAGTGATGAGATTGTGAATGAGATGGCAATCGCAAGGAGAAATGCATTTCTTCCTTTTCTCAATTTTTATGAAAAATGGAAAAGCAGGGAAAGAATGTCAAAATATGGAATTTTTCATTTAAATATATCGGCGTAAAAAAGATTCATCATTTTTTTTTTTTGATGCGTGGATTATGGATTTATTTTAAACAAAAGGGAAGTCTTCAGAATCAGCAATATAAGTTCCTGGTCCCATCATTCATTTTCCAAGTAAAATTTAATTCAAGCCATTTACGGAACGAATGCAATTTTCAAAAAATTTATTGAAAATCGACACTTTCTTTTTAGACGAAAATTCGGAAATCATTATCATTGATTGCCTAGCCGTAGACAATTGAAATCTTGGCTGATTCAAAGTTACCCATAAAGACTTACAGAATTTAATAATTCGATGTCCAAGCTGTGATCTCAAAATTTTCGTTGGAAAACAAAGCTGCCTTATTTTTTAAATACATTTTTCGAAAATTGCCCTTGTTCCTGAAATGGCTTCGATTCCAAGGAAGTTGACATCCCCCTCAAGCATTGAAATTCTAAGGACGTAAATATTACTGAAGGTTGGGGTGTCCCTTATTTTGCGAATTCTCGAATTTAATGTCGGGCAGGGTGGAATTTCGTTCTCTAATCTCTATGAGGCCCTAATAATCCCTAAATTTTTTCAGATTTTTTACTGAACGGGAAGGCCGACTTGAGCTTTAAGTTCCGAAAATTCCCATAAGAGAAAAAAGGTCGACAATTTTTTTTTTTTTTTTTTTGCGGAAATACGCCGTTTCCAATTAAATCGGAAATTTTGCGTGGATCACCAATCTAAAGTCCGGTTTTTTATATCTTGTTTGGCTTTATAGTTAGAGGCCAAAATATGAGAAAAACTTAGGACTTAGTGCGTTTTGTCACTTAACCAGGTTTTCTTGCCGCATTTTCTCCTTTAACTCAAAATCCAAACCAGATATAAAAAAACGGACTTCAGATTCGTGATCTACGCAAAATTCCCGATAGGAAACGACGAATTTCCGGGGGAAAAAAAAAAATATTCGACTTTTTTTCTCTTATGGGAATTTTCGGAACTTAAAGCTCAAGTCGGCACGCCTTCCCGTCCAATAAAAAATCTGAAAAAATTCAGGGTCAATTAAAGCCCCATAGAGAACGAGATTCCACCCGGCCCGACATCAAATTCGAAAATTCGCAAAATAAGGGACACCCTACTGAAAGTGACTCTAAATAAACGCCCATGTCAACTTATAATACAGAATCAAGCGCTCGCCCCAAAGCTTAACATTACATCAAGAATCCTAAGTTGAATAAGGAAATTTAATAGATTTTTTTAATTTTAATTTTTTTAATTTTATTTTTTTTTTAACGGGATATGGATCTTTTTATTAAGAAAATCACGATTATAAGTTCGTGAACTATATAAGTTAAACATAGGAAATCAGTTGAAAAGTTAAATCGAAGTGGCGAAAGATGGAATCGAACCATCGACCTCTCGTTTTCATGACGATTGCTCTACCACTAAGCTACTTCGACAATAGATTTTTACTGTTTTAATTATTCCAATTATTATTTACCTATAGGAATAATGTGCCTACCAAGTTTCATGAAGGTATCACGATTTGCACGATTTCTTTAAAATTTTCGGCTAAGCGGTGTCACTAGTGTACAAACCTTTTTTTAATACGAATTTAACAAAAATAATATTTTTATCATTATTTTTTCTATTTCAGCTGCCGTGCTCAAAAAATTTAAAATAACGAAAACACAAAAGAGCATCGCGATCAACAAAGTCCTCCTATCCTATCAAAACAAAGATGCTCATCGATCCTCATTGATAATCTTCATTTTTATTTTTTAACGGGAGTTTGAATTGGGACCTTTCGACTACTCCATACTTTGATTCCTCGAAAACCTTTTGGAGGAATCGAAATATGGAGCAATCGATCTATCCATGGATTTTTTGTTTATAAGATGATAATATAATAATTATAAGTGGATATAAGAATTTATGACACGCTTGCAAGTAACGTTTATAAGTTTCATAAGTATTTTTAGTGTTTTTATGTGTCTCATAAGTATTTTTAAAGTTAAGAGGATAACTTTTGCGACAAACGCACTCACTTACAAGCACTAAAAATACTTCTGAAACTCATAAACGTTACCTGCAAGCGTGTCATAATGGTAGGGTGTCATTTCGTAGAAATAATAACTCAGCGGGTATCACTAAAAACGTATTGATATTTTCGACTACACCTATCGACTCATCAACTCCTTAACCCGTACCGACCTCGATCGGTTTCAGCGAACTGGAATTCGCTGATTCAGCAATTCGTACCGATCGAGCTCGGGATTTCCCGATCGAGTTTTCGACCTTTTTAACCGAATAAAACATAACATATCAATAAATTCTCATGTCAACTTATAATAAACGAAGAAGCTACTCTCCCATAAGCTCAACATTAAATTCAGAATTCTAAGTTAAATAAAGAAATTTCATACATCCAAATTTTGCAAGATGCAACAAAAAAAAAGTCATGCAATTATCAAAATTATTCATCATTAAAAAGTGAAAAGAAGTCTTGCATACTAATTCCTATCCAAATTACACTTCGGCTTCAAAAAAATACAAACACACATTGCTAATTTGTTACGAATGAGCAAAATCAAGCATATCTTTACACGCCGTAATTAAAGGTTATTTTCCGGCAAGGAGAAAAAAAAAGTGCGCAACATCCTTAATGATTATTTAAATAATCATCTCTTTTAACAAAAATTGCATTTTAATTATAATTTGCAAACGGTTAACCCTTTTGAATACTGACCTCATTTCAGCCACTTTGATGGCATTATATTGCGGAATGCCCCAAGGACGAGGGGCAAAAGACGTCAACCGTACTCTCTCGTACATCCTCGTAAAAAATCCATTCAAAATGAGTCGATTTGAAAACTTTATAACCAGCTATTCTATTCATCTAAAAATTCCTTCCCTTCCTCCCCGTTCACCCTAACGCGATAAGAGCAACAAAATCTACTAAGCGCATAATCAATTTCAGTATGAAATAATAGGGAAAATTCGATTGCACCCCTTAAAAAGGATGTCGGAGCCAGGAGCAGTCTCTCTTTTTCAAAAACGCAGATAAAATCAATCAATGAATTCCGCATGGTTATTCATGCGATATAGGTTCGGGAGCTTATTTTCGTTCCATAAATCTCCCGTTATTGTTAAAAAAAAAAGGTATTGCCTTTGCAAGCTTAAATAAACTTCACTGCAAACTTTTTTTTTTTTTTTTTTTTACGCTGAAAAATTGTTTCACTTTTTCGTTTGAAAAATGATGGTTTTTATTTTATCCACACTACACAGTAAAAAATAGATGATAGAAAAAGTAAAAGTGGGCTCCATAAAGTCCGTGTGCACTAAGTCATTTTAATGACTCTCAATCTCGCATAACAAACATTAAAAACAATCTAAATAGCTTCGATAAACCGGAATTGAAATCACTTAAGATTTTAATCGCAAAATACAAAAAAGTTATTTCGTGTCAAAAGGTTAAGTAGTTAGTTGCAACATTTATTAACGACAGGTAGCTATTACATTTCTAACGTTTTCTCCCACCTTTTCCCCCGTTATTTATTGTTCTCCTAAAAATAGCAAAAAAACGATTTCTATATTTTTTGCACAACGTGCTACAGCCAAATCGATGGATCAGTCATCCGTATAAACGCTCAGAGGAGAAGTACTCATTTTTAACAATTTTTACGGACTTTTTTTTTATTTTTTAAAACTCTTTTGTAATTTCTCTTTCGTCCTAAAACATACGTTAGTTATTTATAGATTATAGGGTGGTTTGAAAATCAAATTTTTTGGGATTTCAGAACTCCTCAACCCTAAATTCATCTTGAGGTGTTGTGTAGCGTTGGCCTTGAAATCTCCAAAAAGTCCAAAAATATTAAAATTTTTATATCGATCTCCAATTAAAAATATTGTTTATATTTCAAAAAAATCTTGAATAATGACAAGTTTATATTCATTACAATTGGACGAAGGTTGAAAAGAAATGGTTGATAAATATGGTCATGCACCATCCGAATTTTTCGAATGCACCACAACCAACAAAATTGTTCAAAGAAATGGCGAGAGCGAACGTAGGAGGCAGGCTTATGCCAAAAGTGTGACTATCTTTATTCCGCGCAAATAACATTGTTAGATTACGGACATCAATTTTTTGTTACATTACGCAGTACCCGTGGCAGCAGATAAAACGTATTTTTCATTTTACGGAAAAACGAAGAAGGCCAATCTTAAAAAACCAAAAACTAAGAAATCATCAGAAAAAAATTTCAGAAATGTTTTGGTGCTTCTTTTTTTAAGATTTGTCTTCGCGTTTTTCCGTTAAATGAAAAATACGTTTTATCTGCTGCCACGGGTACTGCGTACTTTTAATTGTGTTAAGGGCAAAAGGTCTATTGCAACAACAGAATCATTATGTAAGGGGAATTTTTAATAAATAACGATAATTCACCTCCAACATCTCCATCCCCGTCAAGAAGGTGGTTCAAAAACCAAGCACCAAAACTAAATTTCGACTTTAAATTTGTAATCTGCGCAAAATCTCTTATATAAACCGACGTTTTTCGTGCTAAAAATAAATCTTTCAACCCTGGATTTTTTCAGATTTTTGGAACGGCATCATGAGGTGTCGCATTGATATTAAAATTTCCAAAAAGTCCATATAAAATAAGAGCCAATAATTTATTTTGGCCGTTATACGGACTTTTTGGAAATTTTAAGATGAATGCGACATCTCATGATCCCGTTCCAAATATCTGAAAAAATCCAGGGTTGAGAGACAAAGGCTTAACTTTCGGATACGAACGGAAGACTTAACTTGACTAATATGTATTATTATTATTATAAAAATTATTTTTTTTTTATTTAATTATTTGGACCGTTACCTCCTCTTCTTTCGGATATGTTTTAAAGATATTACTTAGTAGTGGAAAAATCATGTTTTCCAGTAAATACCTGAACTTTTTCTATTTTTGTCTTTCTACAAATTTTTTTTTCTGCGGATTTAAGGAGGATGCTTACACCTTTTTTTGTTTTTATTTTGATTGTGTATTTCGAATGTTGTTTATAGGCGCAACATTTGTTTATTTTGCGAAAACTTTTCGAATCAATAAAATTTTTAGAAAAATGATTTTATACAGCGAAAACCACTATGGTCTACCTAAACTAAAATCTCTATCGACTGACAAGAAGGAAAGTTAGGATTTATCGTGAAATAATAAACATTTGTTAAATAAAGCTCATGATCTTATAAACAAAGCGATGTCTTTGTTTACTGAATCGGTTGATTAATTTAAAAACTTTTCAAGATTTCACGATGCATCCTAATTTTCCTTCTTGTCAGTCGATAGAGAATTTAGCTTCGGTAGACTATAGTGACTTTCGCTGCATAAAACCATTTTTTAAAAAATTATTGATTCGAAAAGTTTTCGCAAAATAAACAAATGTTTCGCCTATAAATAACATTTGAAGTAAACAATGTAACGGGCACAAACCACCCTTTAAAAATCGTTTAATAATCGCGTTAAAAACATAATTAAATCGTGACCTTAATTCGCCACTGACGTGTAGCAATACACGTCGTGATAACGAAGACGCATGCGCGCGCGATAACAAATAGTCCGAGGAATGCCCGTGCTTACGCACGGCCATTTCCTCGGCCTATTCATTAGCCGATCGTCAACCTGAACGCATCGTTTTTCAACCACATAGCGTAAGTATAGCCATGTGCTCTTCTTTTTTTTTTTTTTTCTCTCTTTTAAATTTGAAATGTCTTTTTATACTCGTAATATTGAATTGTCTTATTATTTGAATTGTCTTTTTTTTATATACTTTCTAATTTCCTGGTGTAAAAACCAGGTGGTTTTTTTTTTTGTGTGTAAATTTATTTTCAGAACCTAATAAATGATCAACTGACTTTAGACTTTGATTTCTTTCTTCAACCTCGCCTAAAGGGACAATCTTGAGTATTCATCACAACAATCAAAATAAAAACAAAAAAAAGGTGTAAGCTTAAGCATCCTCCTTAAGCTACGCCAAATCATTATCGCAGTCATTCATTACCTTTTAATCGTTTGTTTTTTTTCAATTTCAATGCCAGCAAATAATGCGCAGGTTTTGCTGCAGGCGGGCTGATGCCCGAAATTCATTTGGAGCAAACATAATTATTAGGTTGCGGCCATCAGTTTTGTTACACATGCTACATCAACTGTATGTCAAAGGGAAAACAATCTGCCAAGTTTAAGTAATATGTGACCGTGTCCAGGAAAAGGTAGCTTAGGGTGAAAAAAATCGGATTTCAATTTTTTGACGGATTTTGACTGATCCGATATTACAGAAAGAAAATTCGTCGAAAAATCGAAGTCGAATTTTTTTCACCCTAAGCTACCTTTTCCTGGGCACGGTCACATAATATACTAGTTCAATCAACGAGTTAAAGTAATATAATTGCAAGTCAGGACCAGGAGGAATCGTTAGCAGTGGGGGAGGAACCAGCTCGTCCAATTCAGACCGTCCTGGATCGAGCGCCACTTCTTCGGATGATATCGCCATTTAGCCGGGTTTTGCTGCAGCTGGGGTTAACAACAACTCTTCTGACGACAGTGCGACGACAGTTAATTTGAGTTGGAAACAAATGCTTGTATATATGCTTTGTAAAGTCACGTTAGGAATAACAAGTTGCAATCCATGAATGGATTGGCAGAACTAGACCAAGTCCATACTTGGTCTAGTTCTGCACTGAGGGACAGAATTATGATTTACTACCTGAGAGCCAAAACGATGAATTTGAAAGCAGAGGACCAACCGTGTCTTATGAGGAAAACAAAGCGTGGGAAGCGTTTTCTATTTTCCAATCCGACGTCTCGGCTTTTGAGGTACAGAAATCGAAAGAGTTTTTTGAGAACGCTGGTAGGAGACAAAAAGCTCCCAATGATGTAAGACAGACAATATTTCCTATAATTCGGTCTTATAATTCTATCCATTCGAAAGGTAGGAACTAGGTAGCGATAGGGAAAAAAAATTAAATATCCATATGCAATATCGTCAAATTTAAATTTTTGCCAAAATCCGCCATTTTATTTTCGGCTCTCCTACAGAAATGTTCATTACGTCAAAACCGTGTTCGATTCCTACAGGATAAAACAATACTCAAAATTCATATCCAATCCAATTCATTAAATTCATGTCCAAGTGATAAAAACACCTTAATGCATGTCAAATTAGCTCCTTTTTATTTCCAACCATTTCCCTCCAAATTTATAAAAGAAAAAGAAAATTTAAGACGTTATTCATAACGAATGACTGATCTCCCGTTTTGACGGTAAAATATCCACGAAGTTTTTTTTTAATACATCAAGTGGCTTTCGTTTGAAAAACACGACGTCATCATTTTTCCGGAAGGAAAAAAAAAATTATCAAGCCTAGTGGAAATGAAGAAGACTTAACGCTCAACTTTTTTGCTGAATTTTCACCTTATTCTTTCGAAAGAAAGAAACACTTAAACTAGGTTACGATAAGGCACCGATCCCGCCATCTCCTTTTTATCCCCCGGCCTTAAGGGAAAAAAACCGCAACTTCAAACAAGGAAAAAACCCGCATATCCTTTTTACAAACAAACAAGAAAAAGAAAAAAAATAAAATAAAATAAAGGAAAGGCTTTGCATCCTTCCTGAAAACGCGTCCGACCCGTTTAAACTTCACTAAAAAACTGATCAATTCACCACCCCTATGGTGTTATTACTCCTACCGATTTGTGTATTTTCGCTTCTAACATGCATACTGCAAGACGTAAACTCAACTTAAATGAAGCAAGCAAAAAAAACCAACTAAGAACCGCGGGAATTCAATTGGGGACACTGATTAACCTCGTATGTTTTAATGGTAAACCCATAGACGGGCGGAGATGCACCCAAAGGCCATCACGGAATGAACGCATAACAATAAGAGTGACGTCACCTCGTCAGCACCCTCCTAATTCTAAAAATCCCTCTCCCTGATACCCCTGACCACTTTTTCACTCTCTCGTTCCCCTTCAGTCCGTGTCTGTGAATATATTTCATTGCATTTCTAATGCAATTCATTCGTGAAACGGGAATTGCATGACAATCATTATAAGCGTTTAACGGATGAAAGGGGTTTTCTTCTCTTGTTTCGACAGGTTTGTTTGGCAGCGATAAACCGCGAAGAAGGCTCTTGACTTTTTTTTTTAAAGCAGGGTAATAACGTGTATTATGAATATAATTTATATTTGTTCGTGATCGCTGTGTAATGTTATATAATTGTAAATTATATTCTCGGGGATTCCCGGGAATCGGAAATACTGAATAAGCGCGATCTTGGTATTTCCGGAAAGCGGAAGTGCCACTTACATGCCGTGTTACATTTTATCCTTAGTCCTTTACAGAACATGAGCGTTAGGGTGGGTCGAAAATAAAAAATTTTGGATTTTCAAAATGCCTGATAGCGTATCATTTGTAAATTTTTTTTCCTTTTTGAAATTTTTTTAAAATGTTGTCTTGAGGTTTCGCAAGAGGGCCAAAGTTTTGGAAGACTCCATAAGAGATGAAAATTCAATATTTATGAAAAAAGTATCGTTTCCTCAGATTTTTAACGAAGATTTCGAAAATGAAATCGGTTTGCGTGCAACTATTTTTGCTCTTGAGATAAAGCCCAAATATGGCATAAAAATGGCAAAAATCTGAAATTCCAATATTTTTATCACACTGTTTACAATATCTCAAGAAAAAAAAATTAGACGCAAACCTATTTCATTTTTGAACACTACGTTAAAAATCCGATAGGGAACGACACTTTTTTCACAAAAATCCAAAAGTCGAATTTTCATCCCTTATGGAGTTTTCCAAAACTTTGGCCCTCTTGCGAAACCTCAAGACGCTATTTTAAAAAGATTTCAAAAACGAAAATATTTTTACAAATAATAAAAAGCAGCGATTGCACTATCAGGCATTTTGAAAATCCAAAATTTTTGATTTTCGACCCACCCTAATGAGCGTGGTGATCCCTGAAAAAAACGAAGATTCGAATAGTGAAGAGAACATTTTTTGGTCAAATTTTTTTGTGGAAAAAATATATTTTTAAAATTAAGGCCTTGCAAAGGTTTTTAAAACAATGGAGAAATGGCCATATGATATTTTAATTAATCAAGTAAAAAAAAGGCTTAAAGGAGGAAAAGTATAACATTTTTTAACGAAGGCGAGAAATGTTTTTCAGCTACCGATTTGGATTGAATTTCGTAGAGACCCTAAATTAAAAGAGACTGGCAAAAAAATTTGGCGCGAAAAAGCGGTGCGCACGGATCATGCGCACTGATTTTCGAAAGTTTTTGGTTACATTGCCGGTGTAAACTGCAGCAAAGTCAAAAATGGCGATTGTTTTTGTTTATTCAAAGTGTATTTGTTTACCGACTCCTTAAAAAAGAGTCAGATTTTGAACGCAAACATTGAAAGTGCTTACCAAGACAACAAAACACTTAATGCTGTTCAGCTATTACTGAAAGCCACCAGTTAAGTCGGATTCATTAAATTTCTAATGGAGAGCAAGACAAAAACATTCGCCATTTTTTACTGTGCTGCATTTTGCAGCGGCAGTTTTGCCAAAATTCCGAAAATTCCAACACATCCGTGCGCATGATCCGTGGGCACCGATTTTTCGCGCCAATTTTTTTTGCCAGTCTCTTTTAATTTAGGGTCTCTAGAATTTCGAAGCTTCTTTGACACTTTGGTACGAATGGTTATGAATGGTTTTAAAACCCAAATTTATAAATCTCATTTTTAATTACAAGAATCGTAGTGTATTCAGTGGCGTAACACTAGGGTAATGAGGATTTTTACTGCAAACTAAATCCGCTAGGGGGCTGTCGGCTGCTATCACGGTAAAATGGTGGATTGGTTAATAAATATTCCCTTCTCATATTAAATTCATTTGTTAACCAATCCGAAGCCGGCCGCCATTTTACCATGATAGCAGCTGGCCAGCCCTAGCGGATTTAGTTTGGCCCTAAAAATTCTTATTCGGAAATCAATTTTTTTGGAATTACAAAACTCCTGCATCGGTAAAAGTTTTTTTATAGGTAGAGTATCAACCCTGGATTTCTTTTAATTAAAATTCAGGGTTGATACTCTGTTTCATATAAAAACGTTTACCGATATAAAAGTTTTGAAATTTCAAAAGAGTTGATTTTTGAACCATTCCAATGGCGGTGAGGAGGGTAGAGAAGTATTATTAGATGATAAGCCCAGAATGAGTTGCTTCTAAAAGCTCAGAATAAGTTGCTTCAAAACCTGATGCGAATCTTACAGCTTTCGGCGAAATGACACAACACTGCCGTGTTAACCGAAGGGGTCATGTACATATTACGTAAGCATGTTAAGGGGGGGAGGGGGTCTCGTAAATGCTTACGAAACCTTACCAAGGGGAGGAGGGGGGTCTCACACTTTCTTACGTAAGCTTTTTTCTACTCTGACCAGGAATTTTTGAAAATAAAATAAATAATTAATTAATTAATTTTACGTTTTTTTTTTTTTTAAATATTGTAAATGTTGCGGCGATCTAATATTACATTATTTTGTTACCGTCTAAATAAAAGTAACCTTCTCTTTGATTTTTCTCACTATAGGTGTTTATATTGGTTTATTTCAGTTCCATGCATTATGGGGAAAATTACCGAAGTCGAGTGCCGTTGGTTCCATTAAAAAAAAAAAAAAAACTTACGTAATATGGAGGGGGGGGGTTGCCAAAATCTTACTCATGCTTACAACGGGGGGGAGGGGGTTGAAAATGGCAAAAAAAATGCTTACGTAATATGTACATGACCCCGAAATGGGCGCATGTCCATTTTCAAGTTGGCACTTGTCTTCTATTTTTACCTTATGTAAACAAACATTCAATTTGAGAACGGACATACGCCCATTTCGATTAACACGGTAGAACAGTTGGTAAGCGATTCTTTTCCATGTGCTTACACGAGGTTATTCTGAATAAATTTTTATCATGTTATTCTGAATAAATTTTTAACGTTAATTAATTTATACGTTATATTAATGTTAATGTTACTATTATACTTTTAGCTCTGATGATGGTTGTAATAACACCGAAACATGTCAGCATAGTATACGTCTAATTTTTTAAAAATAGTTCCATATCCCGTATATCACACAATATAAATTTTTAATGTTAAATTTATAATATTTAAGGTCGTAATAATGATGTTTGTATTCTCATGTTGTTTCCAGTTAAGAGGAGGCTTCACGGAATTCGAGAAGGAATGGCTGTTTTGTTTAACACTCGATTTACGGGGGAAAAAATCGAATTTCAAGTATCTAACGAACTCCTTTGACTTCTTCTTGTATTTTTGGTACAAGTTTCAACTTGTTCCAAGCAAACAAAAACCAGGAAAACAAAATCAAAGATTTTTGACCGCAATTTTTTTTGAAATTATTTTCCCGCCGTCCATACATTTTAGACAAGTTGAAACTTGCACTAAAATTTCCGGGATATATCAGAGGAGTTCGTTAGATACCTAAAATTTGGATTTTTTCATCGTAAATCGAGTATTCGACAAAACAGCCATTCCTTCTTGTATTCCATGAAGCCTCCTCTTAAACAAGGAATGAAGTTACATACAACGCTGAAGTTGAGATACACAAATGAAAAAATGCAGCAAAAGGGCATGTCAAGTATAGTGGGCCGAAAATCAAGAATTTTGGAATTTGAAAACTCCTGATAGGGGATGAATGTGTGCCTTTTGGCAACACTATAAAATCGATTATTTTTCAGTTTTTTGAAGATCATCTTGAGGTCGCACAATGACCTTGAAGTTTTGAAAAGCCCGTGTAAGGGCAAAAAATAAGGATTTTTTTTTTTTGCTGAAAAAAGTATTGTCTTCTATCGGAAATTTTGCATAGATTACGAATATGAAGTCCAAAATTATTCCAAGTGTACAACTTTTGAGCTTTAGACCTTTATTTTAAACACTGAAATTATTTAAAATCTTTTCATTTTAAGCTTAAAAACCGTACACAAAAATGAATTTTGGACTCCTTATTCGTAATTTATGCAAAATTTCAGATAGGAACTGATACATTTTTCAGCAAAAAAAAAAATTCCTTTATTTTGCTCATACATGGACTTCTCAAAAACATCAAGGTCGTTGCGTGATCTCCAAATGATCTTCAAAATATCTAAAAAAAAAAAAATTAGGGTTAATTAATAGCGTTGCCAAAAGGCACCCGTTCCACTATCAGGCGTTTTCAAATTCCAAAATTCGCGATTTTCGGCCTACGGACGAGTAGCAAACTGTTCCAAGAGTTTTCCAACAAAATATTAAACCTTGCATCGGATTAAGTGTACTATCGAAATAATCCGCGAATGAATAACAGCTCAAGAGAGACTACTACTACCTCAACGTAAAAGAATCCTCCCGCCCTTTAAATTTTTGTTCTAATTTTCGCTCATCGATGCCTCCAAACGATAACTGACCGAGCAAGAGTCTGCGCAATTATTTAAAAAAAAAAAATGAAACTGGAAAGTATAAGAACCGGGTATCGAAAAAAAAAGAGAAGGAACACGATGGCTCATTAATCACTTGTTGAAAATTACGATCTGTCATCCGAAAGCGTATCAGTGTTCATTTTCAACATTGTTAAAGAGTAAAGACCTGGCTTTGAACATTAACTTTACCGGTATCCTTGTGATACAGTGGCGGTGGTGTCGTCCATTTCATAAATTACTTTTTTTTTTCCTAACACTTTCACGTTATAAATATAAAATGATATGTTTTTTTCCCGTTTAAATCCGGCAATCATGACTCTTTTTTTTTGTCGACAAAACTACTGAAAGCGTTTCTGTGGGAATGAAATACGTAAATAAATAATAAGGAAAAAAAATCCTAGATGGAAATCACGAAAATCATTCAGATAATAGGTATTCAAGGATATTGATTACCGTGAATTTGGAAAACCAAACCCCAATTAAAACCTAAAACTTTTAACGACTTTTTTTTTTATTCTTCCTCCTATGCAATTTACACACGGACGTATTTTCCTCGAGAAAAAAAAAAAAGTGGAGGCGGGATAGATGGATGGGTGTCTTCGGAGAAATGAATTATTATCTCTGATCAGGGATATTTAACAAACAGGTTTCGGTAAATGTGGAAAAAAAATCGAATGATTTTGTGCAACGAAGGAAAAATTGTGTTCATGAAAATATGACGGTTGAAAGAAGGACACTTGTCTTTGGTGAAAAAATAGATCAAGATTGGGATTCTGTACCTCAGAGTAGAATTCAGCAGGACTTTTTTTTTAAAATTCAAAATCGGACCTTACAAAATTAACTCGCATTTCGGCAGTTTTACATTGCACAGAACACACAATGACAGAGAACAAACAATGTCTGTTTTACAACTGACAATTTTTCATTCTATGTCTGTTCTGAAACAAACAATTTAAATATTAAACGCTGTTAGTGACAGACAATGAATTAATTCAGGAACAGACATTGTTTGTTCCGAAACGGACTTGTTTGTTCCAGAACATGCATCGTTTGTTTCAAAACAGACAATTGCTGTTCTGAAACAACGTCTGCTCCGGAACAGACATTGTTCCAGAACCAGCAATGTTTGTTTCAGAACAGGCAATTTAATTATTAAACGCTGTTAGTGACAGACAATGAATTAAAAATTGTTTATACAGGAACAGACGTTGTTTGTTCCGAAACGGACTTGTTTGTTCCAGAACAGGCAATGTTTGTTCTGGAACCATCATTGCCTTTTCCGGAACAAAAAATTTCATTATGAAACGTTGTGAGTTCCAGAACAAGCCATGAACGAAAACCTGTCAGTTCCGGAACAGACAATGTTTGTTCTGGAACAAGAAATAAAAAATAAACGTTCTTATGGCTTATGTAATCACGTTCAACAAACTAAACATAAGATCGACTTTGAAAACGTAAAAATCTTAGAAAAAGAAAGTAATATTCATAAAAGACTTTTCTTAGAATTCGCCCACATTGTTTCAAACGATGAAAATAAAATTTTAAACTTACAAACCGATTATAAAAAGGGTAGTACAATTTATAAAAACGTCTTGTGCAAATTTAAATAACGCGGTAAATATTTCTAGATGGCTGTGATCGTACTTATTTCCTGCCTACGTCAGAAGGTAGAAATCCAACATGTCGACGAAAAATACTCTAGTCATTTTCAATTTTTAATTTTAATTTATCTATTAATGCTCGTTGTTTACTTTAATTTAATATGTCAAGATCGATCGTTTTATTTATTAATATGCAATAAATTTAATACAAGGAGAACGGTAATGGGGGTGCATACGCACCCCATTAAACTTTCTCGCGGCTTTATTGGTGGAAAAAAGAAGTTGAAATAAAGAAAAAATGTAAAAAATCAAGTTTAGGTTTTCAAAGGGTATTAATTAAACCCGAGGTACACGATTCCCGCTGTACCCACATAAAGAATCCCAATTTTGGAAAAATAATTTCATATTCGGATTCCTCTACCCCGAAAATATTTTCAAAAATCCGGTTCGATTTTTGATCCGAGGTACACGAATCCCGCTGTACCCACATAATGAATCCCAATTTCTGAAAAATAATTCCATATTCGGATTCCTCTACCCCGAAAATATTTTCAAAAATCCGGTTAGTTTTTTCATCCGAGGTCCGCGAAATCCGCTGTACCCACAAAAAAAATCCGAATTATGGATTGTTCCTGTAACTCGAGATATCGATATGACGTAATAAGTCATATCGATATATCGAAATGACTTAATCGATATATCGATATGACTTATTACGTCATTCGAGATATCGATTTTTAGGCCTAATTTACACGTAGCCTAATCCTCATAATTTGCGAACCAATCATCCGAATTCAACCAAATTTTGATGGTATGATACTTTGACCAATATCTACTACACTACGAAAATTGGTGATGATTTGTAGCCGGGTTCGAGATTTATCGTCGCAAGAAGAAAACCAAATTTAAAAGTTCAAATATTTGCCGTTTACGTAATTTTTGAAATTTTTAAAAAATAAGAAAAGACCCCCTCTTATTTTTCGACGAAAAATACGTGTGCAAAATTTCCTTTTGATCCGATGCGTAATAGCGGAGAAAAAGCTCCGGGCGTACGCGGCGTTCGCGGCGTACGAGGCGTACGAGGCGGACAACCGGGAACTCAGAATTTTATTCTAAGTATAACTATATAAGTTTCATGTAGAAACTCGCAGGATTAACGATTTTCCCTTTTTCGACCACGGCAATACTTTCTTCGCGCCCGCTTCGCGGCCACTCGAAAGTAATAAAGAAAGACACTTGCGAGGTAAGAGAATTTTTAACTAAAAAACGAACTTTTGTACACCTCATGATTGTTTTGTAATTCGATTGTTTCTTGGATTTAATTGTAGGCTTCTGAAGATGTTTAAAACTATTAAACGAAACATGTTAAGCTAGTGGTCGGATTTTAATTTAATTAGTTCCATTTCCCAATAGAAAAGTCCATTCGAATAAACGTTCTGTTCACCGAAAAAACCCATACTTCTTTTTTAATAAAAATGTACACTTTAAACTTGAAGCTAACAGTTCTAATTTTATTTATTTATTTATTAATTTTTTTTTTTTTTGACAATATTTCGGTTGAAAAAGATGGAAGATGGAAGTTAAAAAAATTAACTTATAGGTTGATGCAGATTAAGCGTAAGATCCAGCGGATAGTTTTTCCTTTCATTTAATGAACGTACACGTATATATTTAGCCAAATATACGTCAAAAACAAATAAACACATAAACATTCAGCTCGCCTGCTCTCGCTACATTTCCAAACCATGATCTCTCCTTGAAAATTTCATGAAAACAAATTAAAAATATTTTTTTCATACGAAAACAACAAGAAAATGTTTCTGGATAAAAAGAAAATGAAATCGTTTTAAAAGGCTTTTCAAAGGCTCTGGAATTCTGTGAAATCCCATCCGGGAATTTTTATTTTATTTTCTTTTTTCAGTAGGAAAAAAAGAAAGGAAAAAAAATTTTTTTAACAATTTGTGCTAAAAGCACTTTAATACGGGTTAACGTATAGCACGTTTGATTGCCCAGGAGCAGTTGTTAACATTTCTATCCTTTGAGGAGATGGTATCCCGACCATTATTATTTCGTAATAAGATTAAAGTACATAAAACGAAGCGTAGTCAGCTGCTAATAACGATAACGCTCGTACATCAAATGGAAATCGTTTTTTGCTCCTCATTCGCCACACCCAGAAACTTTTACCCGCTATTATTAATCATTTTTCGTAGTCTATGTATTGCGAAGGAGGAAATCGGCTTCGATTTTGCCCCGTCTTAATTATTTCGATGCAGGCTACTCTGTAATTAAAATCAAAGATCTTTTTTTTTTATCGCTTTAAAGGAAAAAGAAAGTTCGCTTGAAACGAGGAATTTCTCAAGTGCACTTCACACCCCACAATTTTTTTTTCTCCGAGTTTACCATCGATATGTAACCCCATATCGGTTTCCGTCCCTTCGCACAAGTTCGCCCCATACGACCCCTCCCAGTGACTAACAGTTTCAATTTCTTATTTTCAATCACACGAAAAACCGTAATTTGCCGAGTAAGAGTGAGAGAGAAAGAGAGAGAAAAGGAAATAATTGAGCGATGCATCCTCGTGTGCATATCCATCAAGGATCGTTTTCGATGATACGAATTTGTCGACACTGGGGAATAAAACAACTCTTGAGCTGATTTGTTTTCGGGGATGTTTTCCTTGATTAAGGGAAATGCGGACCCCAACAAATGCGTTTTACGGGAAATGTGATTAAGAGTTTTTCTTAGCGCAAAGAGTATCATTTTTATCAAATAAAAATTGACGTATGAAAAATGAATACTTTTATTTTTGATAAAACTTTTCGCGACATCAGTCGCGACGGTTTACTTCATGTAAAATGATAGGGAAGAAATTTTTTTATGGGTTTTCGACCCTGCACTGATAAAGCGCTATTAGTAATTATCTTATTAGTAATTATACATATACCTATACCTGAAGCTGAGGGTAAATTTTATATTTATTTTTATATTTATTTATGTTACGGTTAATGTCGGTAAGGTGGTTGATGTGGACATTAACCGGCTAATGTTATCAATAACCAGCTTCCTTAGTTATTGTCGACAATCGTTGACCATTGTTGACAGTAACCAAAAATGCAGGTTAATGTCTTCCAGTGAGATTAACCAGGCACATTTGGTTAATGTTATACATTAACCGTCGGATTTTAGACATTGTCAACAATACGGGGAATGTCTAAACGATTGAAATGATTGATCGAAATAAAAATGGCATTAAAGAACGATTTTATTTACAATTATTAAAAAATAATATTAAGTAAAAATTAATAATAAAAAAAAGTAAAGTAAAAAAAAAAAAAAATTTAGTTTAATTTATGCTGTTTCCGTGTTTTGGCCCATTATCAGCCCATTTAGGCCTTCGGGAAAAAATGTGAAAAAATGTTTTTCTAGGCCAGTTTTTTGCGTACTTTAAGCCAGTGAAATACAAAGGATGTGGGTAACTAAGGCCGATTTTTGGGCCCCCTTTTTTTCTAGGGGGCCCAAAAATCGGCCTTAGTTGCCCTCATCCTTTTAGTGTGAGTTTAAGAAGTTGGCTAAAACCGAAAAAGTCGTTTTTCACCCCATAAATTTTTGGCTTCTGAAATACGTTGCTTGACAATTTTTTCGAGCTCTTTTCAGAAATGAAGCCAAATTTAGGGTACGGACCTCCTTCATGGAGAAAAAAAATTGTTTTTCCTTCAAATTGAATTTTAGGCTTTGGCCGATTTAAAAAATGACCGAATTCGCCATAAAATAGGTCATAAAAAGTACTATTTTTCTGCGTTTAGTTTTGTAAAATCCGACACTTCGTTCTCCGACAAAAATTAAAAACGAAATTTTTACTACCCCGTCGGAACTGGAACACGGGTCATAGTACGACCCTGAAATTTTGGCTCAAATACCCTCTATGGTCCTATTTATAGGCCAAGTTTTAAAAAAAACCCTTTCGGGGGCAGAAATCATATGGTATCCTGGTAAGGTAGTAGCCTTTCAAACTCAATGATAAACGATGAAAAACTATTACTAATTTTAATTATTTCTTTTTAATTATTTCTTTTTATTTATTTATTTATTTATTTATTTATTTATTTATTTTTTACTCGTTATTAAAGTATTTTTATTTTTTTTTAAACTTTTTTTTATTATTTATTTTTACTTAATATTCGTTTTTATAATTGTAAATAAAACCGTTCTTTAAATGTCATTTTTATTTTGATCAATCATTTCAATCGTTTAGACATTCCCCGTATTGTTGACAATGTCTAAAATCCGACGGTTAATGTATAACATTAACCAAATGTGCCTGGTTAATCTCACTGGAAGACATTAACCTGCATTTTTGGTTACTGTCAACAATGGTCAACGATTGTCGACAATAACTAAGGAAGCTGGTTATTGATAACATTAGCCGGTTAATGTCCACATCAACCATCTTACCGACATTAACCGTAACATTTATTTATTTATTTGTAAAAATTTGGATACAAACAGTCCAAAACGGACTAGTAATATCTGATCTCTGTCAACAAAAATTATAATATCAAAAGTTACAACGAGAAAAAAAAATGTAAAATGAAGTAAAGCACAAACATAATAATTTAAGAGTAAAAAAAAAAAAAAAATTGGGCATTAGCAACCGACTGCTGAGAGTAGTTTGAGCTGTTTGGAAAAAGAACCAGGGCTAGAAAAGATGTCAAGGTTAGGTCGGGATGGCCTCCATCTTAATCGTTTTGGTATTCAACAACTATATAATTTTTTTAAGCAATCTTTAAACTAAAATCCGAGGGTAACTCTCAACATTCCAGGCATAATTCCTCTTAGGGGTCAAGAAAATCTAAAACCATTAATACATTAATCTGGACAGTCTATATATATATTTTAGTAATTATTACTAAAGTATGGTAAAAATGACCTTCAGTAAAGTAAACATTACTAATAGTATATATAAAATTTACCCTCAGCTTCAGGTAGATATACATAATTACTATTAGTAATTACTAAAAGCGTTTTATCCGTGTGTAGATTTTAAGCAGAAAACCAGTACGGCGCCTAGGGTGGTTCTTATTTTGCGAAGTTTCGATTTTCGGAGGTGCCAACCCCTAACTTTTTTTATTTGTATCAGATACGTTTCCCTGAATTTTTTCAAATTTTAAAGTCGACGGAAAGCGTGCCTCGTCGAGCTTTTAGCTCGGGAACCAGAAAATTAACCAACAAGAATTGGTTAAATTTAGTCGCGGCTCTGTACGAATAACCCGGACTGGTAGATGTTGGCTTACCAGGCTGTAAAAGGCAGCAAAACGGTCAACGTTCGATGACAACTCTGCTTTGGATTAGGTTTTCGATTTTTGAAAAGTATGAATGGTCAAATTGTGTGGTTGTTTGTTTGCTAAAATTTTTTTTTTTTTTTTTTTTTTTTTTTTTCACTTTCTCTTTTCACTGGAAAATTGAGTAATCTAAAACTTGTTCAATTTTTTACTGAAATGAATGATTGATTGGTTGTTCGTTTGTTTGCTTGATAGGAAAATTTGTTTGGTCTTGTTTTTGTTTGGTCTTTGTTTTAATTGTAATTTTTTTTTTTTTTTTTTTAATTTCAAGGATTCTGATTTCCCTTCTTTGGAAAATCAGTTAATACGACGTCTGTCGTCAAAATGTTCTCATGATATTCCATTTCTGATAATTGAATTAGTTTTGTTAATTTTTTGAAAAAATTAACTGGCGCTCATTAGTTTTACCCATAAGAACCAGAAAATTGATAATTTTCTTTTTGTAAAAAAACATTCGTTTCCTATCGGAAATTTTGCGTAGATTTCGAATCTAAAAACAGTTTTTCTGTATGTGGTCCGGTTTATGGGATAAAAGCCAAACAGCAATGAAAACTGTGGACTTAGTGCATTTTGTCACTTTTCTCAATTTTTTCGTCTTATTTTGCAAAATGAGACGAAAAAAAAAACGAGAAAAGTGAGCAAGAGACCAAAATTAGTCTCTTGCTCAAAACCCGGACCACATACAAAAACACTAATTTCACATTCGAAATCTACACAAAATTTTCGATAGAAAACAAGAGTTTTTTTTGGTTCTTATGGGATTTTTCCGAACTAAAAGCTCGATGAGGCACGCTTTCCCGTAAGCAAGAAATCTGAAAACATTCAGCGAAACTTATCTCCTACAAATAAAAAAAAGTCAGAGATTGGCACCTCCGAAAATCCAACTTTGCAAAATAAAAACCACCCTAAGGCGCCGAAAATCAAACTATTGAAATAAACAATTTTGATGGAAAAAGACAGAATTTGGATATTTTGAGTGAATGACATCCCTGGGGTGCAAAAGATAAAATTCTTACGAGCCAACACTACTAATAGTAATTATCTTACTAGTAATTATACATCTACCTATAAGCTAAGGGTAAATTTTATATATATTATTAGTAATTAGTAATTGTTACTATAAGTATGGTAAAAATGACCTTAAGTAAGGTAAAAATTACTAATAATATGTGCACCTCCACATGAAAAGGACTCACTTGGGATTTGGTGCTTAGAATTTTTTGTTTGTAAACAAAGGGTTTTCTTATAAGTTAAATTTCCACAGCCTTCCATGTCCCATCTCCCAGGTGGGCTCTTTTCATGTGGAGGTCCACATATATATATAATCTACCCTCAGCCTCAGGTAGATGTATAATTACTAATAAGATAATTACTATTAGTAATAATTACTAAGAGCGTTTTAACCGTGAAGGACCAAAACAAACTTGCTCGATTCCACTTATTTCTCATTCGTTAAATCGTTCAATGCTCAAACGAAGCACTTGAAAATGAGAATAAGGAAAATAAACCAAAACGAAACAAAATCTTTCTTCACCGCAGCAAAAAAAAATAAGGCGATCAACTAGAAAAGAAAGCAACTTCATACTCTCTTACGTATTTAAATTGCCTTCCCCGCCTTTTCACAAGAGTACAATAATACCCAATTAAAATTTTCCTCGGAAAACTTTCCAGGAAAAAAAAGGAAAAAAAAATTATTTCCCTCGTATCCTCATCAACTCAAATAATTTACCGGTATAACGCCCAACATTCCAATGTCACCAAAATGCCCCTAATTTAAAAAATAATTCCAAAGCAGCAGTAAAAAAAAATATATATCGATGCAAGGAGAGGGGAGGATATAAATGAAAGTTAATTTTTTTTTCTTTTCGAAAAAGCAGTTGCCTCATTTAACAAATTTTTATTAGTGTTATCCCGCCGTTGCAAGCGGTTTTGACGTTAGCCCGTTCCGGGATTGATTACTTGTTTACATAAGTTATAAATAGGAAAGGGTGCCAATTCCAAAATGGACATACGTCAAAATCCCTTGCAACATTAAAAAAATAAAAATATTTAATCGATTGCGGTGTTCGCTATCGGGTTACTCTTTTCGTTCCTTCCTTTTTAAAAAAATGAAGTAATAACATACTTCTTGCAATCGTCAAATTCAATCGCACGGGTCTATAACTGCAGCTGATTGATTTATTACTTCTTTTTCCCCAACTTTTTCATTACCTTTTTTTCTTTCTCTCTCTCTTTTACCTTCGACTTTTTAATTTTCTTAATTTATTTTTCTTTCATTTCCTAAGGAGTAAATTATTCACACCGTGAAAATTAAGACTTAAAAAGTTATCTTATTCGGATAACTTTTCGAGATTTAATTCGAAGATGATTTTTCTTCCAAAGAAAGAGTGTCATGTTAAAAGAATATGATACTTTTAATACTCGAAGATAGAAAAATAAATTGAGTAACGCCATGTTCCTTTATCGTATTTTTAAAAAGTTTATAAATTGTCCCGACCTGGTATCCAGATTTAGATTTAAAATCCCGGCTCGAAATACCAGACAAAAACAACTGTTTGCTATTTTTATGAATGAAAATTAAAATGTATGAAATCTTTTTCTTCACTTATAAACGAGCATGACTGGGTAAATATAGTATTACAGCGTAATCTTGAGGTTTCGGAGAATTTTTATTTCCTTAATTTATAAACCTCAAACCCCACTAAAAAACAAATGACTGGGTATTCCAGCGAACTTATAAACGAAATCTAGCAGATTTGCTAGATAGCAAATCGCTTAGCATTATTGCTTATCTTTTTGTTTTGGCCATTAAAAAGTTCTAGTGCCACATTCTTTTTATTTTCGGAAAATAAACATTAACTATTTATTTTTATATTTTTGTCAATTATAAGATTAAATAGACAACAGACATGTTTTGAGTTGTATTTTTTTTCTCAATCTATGAGGTCTAAAAAAAATAGTAATTGCAATTTTTTCTATTCACCGTTAAGGAATTCTACAAAAAAACTGAGAGAAAAAAATTTGGAATTTGAATTCGCGCTAAAACGGTCGTGACGTCATCGGTCTAGTTTTGCTTGTGTTCGTTTTATATGCATATATATATATTTGACGCAAATTGACGTGGTTCGAGTCGAATTCTGCAAACATGAACATACCTGGTTCAACGAGCTTACATAAATAGTAATCACGTGACTAGACCGATGACGTCAAACCAATGAGAAATGTTCAGGGGTGTGGTCACGTGACAAAAACTTTTTTATACTTTTTTTTTCCTCCCCTGGCGATTTATCAAAAACTTTTTGCAAAAAAATGACTATTTCGTTTTCAGCAAACATCGGAGTTTTTATTTCTATCATTACCTCAAAATGTGCCTGTTGTCTATTACGTTCATAAGTACACCGAAACACCTAATCATGCTCTTTTATGTGCGAAAAAAAGGATTTCATACACTTTCCGGCCAGTATTTTCGAGGTAGAAGATTCCGAATCTTAAATTATTTCTCCGAAATTCGGAAAAATAATTTGAGATGCTAAAAAATAATTTCTTTATGGCCGTACTGCGGCTTTAATAAAATCTCTGACCGAAAAACATCATATTTTCCAATATGAAAAATCTATCCATATCCAAATCCAACATTGTCGATAAATTACTTCGAGTTCGATCGGTTCACCGATCTCATTTTTTCTTTTTATTTTGTTTTCTGTTCTTTTTGTAGATCTGTGATAATTAAATCTGTAATAGGCCGCATAGGCTGTCGACTGGGTGTCCGTTTTTAGGATTTCGAAGAAGTAAACAAACCGCAATGTTGAGCTTATCAAAACAAGTGAACGTTTGTTTACTTTGTCAACATCCTAAAAACAGACATCCTGTATAATAATATGGAGATGTGTATGGGATTCTAATCGCAAAAAACTCGCAAAACAAAAAACAGAAAATTTTTCGCTTGCTTTTTCCATAAATTGTGTGCAAAAATGAATGGGATTTACGGGTACTCCCATCGTGATGCTTGTTACAGTCGGAGACATCTTTAAAGTTAATTTCTTGTTTACAATTAAATCGAAAATAAAAATTTCCGGGGTAAGGCAGGTAAGGCAGTAAATCGGCATTTTAAAACCTTAGACCGGAATCTCACGCTAAAACATGTTGCAGTAACATGTTCAAGCGTAAAAACTTGTTGCTCAACACTAACTTGCAGATTTTGTGCAACATGTTGCTAACATGCTTCTATGCTGCAGCATGTTCAGCAAGCATGTCTACAAGTTGAGCAAAATTTTATCGTAACACGTTACTGCAACATGTTTTAGCGTGAAATTTTGGCCATCCATTCTTTCAAAATCTTTTAGGAAAAAATAGTCGAAAAATATTGAGTTCCTGCCAGGTTTTAAGCCCAAAATTTTCAATTTTATAAATAATAAATAACGTCGAATGTAACAGCCGCCACGAATGGAACAGCCGATTAATAAAATACTTATGTAAACTAGTTCGTTGTAACCGAAAGTAATGTAACTCCATCCTCGAATTGGTGCTTGTCTCCCATTTTTAACTTACGTAAACCAACTCTCAATTCCAGGACGTAGTTACGTCACTTTCCCTTACCTTTCATTCGAAAACCTTAAACAGCTAAACGCTCTCGCGTGTAATCACTTGGAACAAAAGATAAATTTTAATAGAATAAACGACATCTCGTCTATTCCTCCATCCTTTCTATTTCGCACACGCTTACGAGATTAAGAGTAATGAATCCGGGTAATGACACGCAAAGGACTTTGTGTGTGGATCTTGAGCCCGCAGAGCTTTAAAGAGTTAAAAGGTGTTAATGATATATTCATATTAGCTAAATGCGTGTTGCCACGTGACAACGCGCCGCGCCGTTATCTTTCAAACTAAAAAAAAAAAAAAAAAAAAAAAAAATGTTTATTTACGTCGATATTCTCGTTCCGAAATTATAATCAGCGCTTCATTTTCGGGATTTAGGAACGCATTCATTGACGTTCCTAATGTTCTCAAAATCCGAACCGATCCTACGACCATTAACCGCTAAAATTGTTTACTCTTTACTTCGTTTAAACATCATCTGGTTTTCAGTAACTCAGAATACATGTCTACCGAAACGGTAAACAAACCGAAACAATTTGTAGAAAAGGGGAAATGCATCATTCTCCTTGACACCGGATGTTAAAACCGGGAGGCGTTTGGGGGAGGGAAGCTGGAATTCATTTCTAATTTCGTCTTTACTATTTTATTTTTTCCCTTGCTTTATTCCGTTTAGGCCTGGAATTTTATTTTTTACTTTTTTTAAAAAGGAAATTTTTGCCGTTAACGATTTTTTACGTGTCAGCGAATCTTGACGTTAAATCGCCCATGAAAGGATGTGTGAATATTCTTTTATCAAATATAACCCCGAGGATGAATATCAATTTTCTTTTTTTTTTTTTTCGTAAAAATTGAAAATTTCCATTTGGCTTTTTTTTTGACCTTTTCAACACTTTTTTTTATGAAAAATTTATTCCTTGAGAAAATACCGCAAGCGATTTCGTGAATACACTTGTACGTTCCTTTTCTTTCAACGAAAGGAATTTTTTTTTTTTTTTGGATTCCAAAATTTTCTCGCGGGTTCTAGTTCTGTATTCCTCTAAATTGTGTATTTCAGTATGGCTTCCAGCTGTAAATCGTTGTAGCGGAAAATTCTATCCCATTTCCCTCTTTCTCTCTCGTCTTATCGCAGACCTGTAACATTTACGAAACTTGTGGAACAGCAACCACACGTGAGTTTATCGTTTCCTGAGGCACGTATCTCACATTTACCAGGCAGAAGCTCCGAAAAAATATATATATATATATTTAGAAGCTGCGGATGGAAGAAAAGAAGGGGTCGAGGGAGGAGGCAAAAAGGGAATAAAACTTTTGCAACTTTCTACTTCTTCTTCCTCCCGAGTTTAATGTCGAGATATTGGAATTCTAGTCTTGTAAAGACCAGTCGCGACGATGGTTTATTAGCGCCTTTGGAGAATTATCTTTCATTTCAAGAAAAAGATTTTTACCCCCGGTATAAGCCAGGGGGAGAGAGAGGGAACATAAAATATGACAGCATCATTATTCAACCGGATTTTTCGATTGGAATTTAATCAGAATTAATATTGTCGAGCTGCCATTTTTTTATATTTTTTCCCTTTCTTTTTATAAATGAGAATGTTAATTTTATAGATTGACGTATGTCACTTTCCATTAAGACTTTCTTATGAACATCTTCATTATTTTTTTTCCCCCGAAACACTTTTTCTTTTTATCATTCGAGGAAATTCAAGGATATGATTTTGGTAAATTTTTGACTCCTTTTCCTTTGCATATGACATAAAATTTAGCCTTCAACCCCCCCTTCAAGAGGTTCAATTTTGTAAAAATGGATCCAAAAACAGAACTTTATAAACGCCCGCATTGCTCCTTATTTTCTCTATATTTTCTCGTTCATTAAAGAACCGACCTGGAAAGCTCTCTACAAGACCAACCTTATCAAAACCGGGCAACGTGAAGGAGTAATCTACATATCAAAGAATCCGAAGCCGGTAAAAATGGGCTGCAGATGGAGCCGACGCCGGCATCGGCGCCGAAATATCCTATTTTTTTCCCCCATTTACTTACTTACATATAGGAGGTTATGAACACTTTCTGACCCACAGGCCTCATGCGAACTTGTGTAAAAACGGAAAGTCAGTGAAAGCTTACCTGGAAATATAAAAAAGAAAAAACATTAAATAAAATTGTAATAAAAAATCACTGACAGAGCTTTCGAAAAATAATTTTTAAAAAAATACGGACTTAAAGTTAATATTCTGCTTTGATTTGAACCTCCTGAGTGAAGAAATCCAATATGCTCCGTATTTGGTTTCAAAATGGCTGAGACGGCTCAAAAATTTTTTTTATTATTTTTTACCTCGGAAGATAACATTTTAAGCAAGCTGCATAGTGCTAACTTAAAAATATATCTAACGTTTAATATAAAATAAAATAAGCCCAAAGGCAATATGGAAAAAAAAAATTGAGTTTATGTCAAAATTAAAGCTAATATTCGATTCAAATTTTTCATTTTGATTTTCGAAAAAAAAAAAATTATTTCTCAAAAATAATTTATCCCACATTTTCCGGTCCATTTTCATTTCCACCTGGTTTCTTTCTGAACGGCATTGAAATATATTTTAAACTAAGCTAAGCAAGGCCGAAGGCAGAGCGAAAAATTTTAGAAATTTTGAAAAAAGATGAATTATTTCTTGAAATTTTAGCATCATCTTTTGATTTAATAAAATAATCCAGGCATAAAAATTAAAACGAAAATAAACAGGGACTTTTAGCGACTTTTTTTTAAAATAAGCTTAGGGACTTTTTGGGACTTATGTTAAAAAAGGAGGCTTTTCCAAAGAAAGGGGCCTCTGTTCGATGCTTGGACTGTAAAATCAATTCGAGCGAACAGGAGATGGAGGATTCTTGCTTTGTATAATGTTGTGTGCATCCCTACAAATTTTCAGAGAATTAAATATTTTTTAAAAATTTTGGCGCGTAAATTTTTCAAATAACCGGATTGATCCCTAAAAAAATTATTAAAGTCTAAAAAAAGTTTAGGAGTCTCTTAGACCGTAAATAACCGCATTTCAATATAGAGCAACAATCAAAGGTCAATTTTTTCTTTTTTTAAACACCCTTTTCAGGTTGATTCAATACCGATTCCGATTAAGAGATTCCGTCAACGGAATCTCTTTCATTACTCCAGTTGTACATAGTAATCGATTGGATTCTACGCGATTTTAACAAAAAGCTCGAAGATATAGATCCCTTCGTCCTCAGTCTTCATGCATTTAAAAAAGCTGTATTAAATTTACTAGTCGAGGATTAATTGCTTTTTTCTTTTTTAAATTTAATTTAATTTTTACGTATTTTTTTTTTCTTTAAACTGTTTTTACTGTTGTTTTACTTCATTCTAATTTGTTATTTTACTTTTAATTTTATTTGATCTCTCTGGAACCGAATTCTGTTGATCAATATAATCACTTAATAATAATAAACGAGAAAGCTTTACCTCACACTGACCATTAGAGTCTCAACTGGCAAAATTTTTTCGAAGTTCAAAAAACTTCAAGGCAAGTTTTTCAAATTTTTTCAAAATTTTTTCAAGAGGAGTTTTTTTTCATTTTTGGAGCCAGGAGGTTAGTTCTAAAACTACAGAAAAATAAATAAACAAATAGTAATTGTTAGTAAAAATTCCCCGAATTTTAATGGCAAAGTGCTGGTAGATTCCATTTCGAGTCTGCCATGAACCTTATGCGATCCAACACTCTCAAGATGAGCAAGAATTTTCTCGTCTCCTACGCTTTGCTATAGCTGCGAATAATCCAAACTCAAGAAACCAACGGAATGCAGAGCGACAAAAAAAACTAAAAAGGAAAATACTTGCAAAATGCTTGAAAATCTCATAGGTAACCGGATATCACTTGACATCATTTACTCCAAAAAGTAATTAACTTTTATTTGACTAAGACAAAGTTAATTTTCGTTAAATTAACCGAAAAACAAAAATACTACAGCAAACGACAAAAATAACAACAAACAACATCGTGTAATGAAAGTAATTAACTCAAGTAAATATTTACTCAGTTTTTTTTTCTCCCGAATAAGAATCAAACAAATAGCTCGGGGTAACCTGAAAAAGCAAAAACCGTGCGCGTGTTCCGTACCTCGCAATCACTTCCCCGAAAATAAAAAAAAAATTAAATCTGGAACAAAAGCACTCTGTGGGAAAAAAAAGGAGAACTTTCCGGCGGTTTTTCGAAAAACGGTTATTTTTTTTCCCCTTCCTTTTTCTTCTTCATCTTTATTTCTTTTGAGTGATGTAACCCAACCCCCTCCCCCCCCCAAAAAAAAAGAAGCGAATAATTCTTTCTTATTTCTTCGTTCTCTTTGTTAGACGTCGAAAACTTTCTGACGTCGGGTCTTCCGCTAAAACTTCTTAAAGCCGTAACATACGAATTCTATTTTATACGGGGAAATATTTTTCTGGCTTTTTTCTTCCAAAAAAAAAAAAAAAAAAAAAAAAAAAAGTTTTTTAGCGAAAAATAAAATAAACGCTTTGTTAATATAATATCCTCCGCTTTTTTTTTTTTGGATTGCTTACAAATGACGTCACAGATAAGAGGATTGGATTTTCCAGTGAAACGGGGAAAAACATCTTTCAAGAATATATATCATTTTTTTTTCCTTCTGATCCGTCCGCTTAATAATCAAATATAAACTTTTCTATTTTTTTTAAAAGAACAAAAATATGAACATAATTCTTACCTTCGATTTTAGATTATAATTTGAATTTATTATGTTAATTACGATAAATCATAGCCATCCATAAATCAAACACATACCACCATTATCTTTGAACAAATAATAAAAATTTTCGAAAAATAAAAAGGTAAAAAAGTCATAACTACAGGGTGTCAACAATTAGCAAAAGTGTGTTTCGCCTCCTCCTCTTTTAATGGGTGTAGTAAGCAAATCGGTCGAAAATAAAAATAAAAAAATTTTAAAAAACTAACCGACCGAAGACAATAGTTATTTGACCAACATTTTTTTGATTTATCTGATCTTTTAAACTTTCTCATAAATTCCTATCACCATTAACTAAATTCACTAAAAAACAAAACGCCTTCAATAATTTTTTTTTTTTAAACGAAAACTTTTTTTTACGGTGAAAAAACGTTCGTAACGGACAACTCCGGCAAAACGCGCGACACTTCGCCTTCCCTCATGCCAAGGATTCAGCGTCGAGACTAAACTCACAACCACGTGGTTTCAAACTGGATACAAGTTATTTCAAAAGAAGTGACGCTTTTTTATTTTTCTCCCCGCTTCTCACTTCGTTCCGTTCTATCGATGGTCTTCTCTCACTTTTTTTTTCTCTGCCTTTATACGATTTACTTAAACTTCTTTGATCGGTGAATGCGCGGGAGGATTCGCACAAAGATTTTAAGTTAAATACAATTGTAGTTGGGTATCGGGAGGTTTCACGAGCTTTTTCATGTTTTACCGATGAATAATTGTAAAAGTAATAATGAATTTATTGTCAAAACATAAATTTTTTCGTGCGTTAGGTTTTGTTGGGAAGTGGAACTAAATTTTGGTTTTGGAAAAAACCTAACGCATAATTTTTAAGGAACGTGAAACTCAAATCAATGATTTTTTTCGTTGGGTAAGCTTTGCTGCTGGAAAACATTTAAAAAATAAACGCCAAAAAGCAGGGCTGCAATTGCAATTGCAATTCCAATTCAGATTCCGATTTCGCAGAATTGGACTATTTATGAAAAAGATTCCGAATCCAATTAACAAATATTTTAACGATGCGGGCCATTCTCAAAAAATTTACAATAATCAGGTCCCGGGCATTTTCTTATGATTTATTTCTGAATTTGAATAAAAAACTACATTATGCTTTGATAGAACGAACAAGAAAATGTTTCAGCCATAAGCTTAACATAGAAACTAAATTTTCTGCCAAATGAGGAAGAAAGACTCAAAACTATTCCCATGGAGGACTTAAGGGTAGCCAATAACAGAATTTCAAGATTTTTAGCTTCTATATCGGTTAATCCGGATTTTACCTTTGGAGTTCAGAAAAAATTTTCGGGAAGTACGGGAAAGCCCCGCCCCCTCCTCCCCCTTTTATTTCCTGTTATTTCGGACGTAAAGCTAACCTAAAACCCCTTACGAACTTGTGCTTCCCATTTAAATTTTTATTAGAAAAACGCCTGCAGAATTTTAGTATAGGTAACCCGCAATACATGCATATAATGCAAAATAAAGCATGAATTTTGTTTCTTCTTACTTCCGTAAAATAATCGAAAAAATAGTTTTTGGTGGGTTCTTTAACTCGTGCATGGTAGCTATCAAATTTGTTGTCATAGTAACAAAATTTCAGGCGGGAAATCCAATATGACGCCGAAAAAAAATTAATATTTCAAATGGTTCGGACATGTTGGATGTTGGATTTTGATCTAATTTAATCAAAATTCTGACTTCATATCTAAAATCAGTGTTCCATTGCACAGATTTCCGACAGTTCTGACAAAAATGACTAAACTTTTATATTTTGAGTCAATGGCACCATTGGAATTATAGTTGGGCGGACTGGCTATAATATGCTAAAAAGTAAACCAACCATTTTTTTTCAAACTTCTTACGGTAGACATCGTTTTTCAATGCAAATATAGCAAATTTTGATAAAAGTCCGCGTTCAAAAATATTGACCGGAAAATACTTTTAAAAAAAGAATGCAATGCTTAAAGGTTCTAGTTCGTTTACATAGCCGGCCGGTTAGCCGGGTGTACACATTTTAACGATAAAAAAATATGTTAAAAAAATATTTTTAAATCCAATATTTTATACATGAAAACGGGGACTAACTGCACGGAAACCGTACACAAAACGTTTTGTTATGTTTAGAGATTTTCCATGATATTAAATGCATGAACAACAGTTAATAGTTCTAATATTTGACAATATTTAAAATTGTTTTCCCAAAAAAAAAAAAAAAAAAAAAAAATTACTTTTGAGAGATTAAAACAGCGCTCTAGCGGTGAAAGCGCGAACTATTTCAACAACGAAAAGAAAAATGGCGTCTTATTTTTTTATTTCAAAAACATTTAAAAAAATTATCTTTAAGCACCATAAAGCCTTTTTCATACATTTTCAATAACGAATCTTTAAATTATACAGTAAAAAATTTTATGCCAAAATCAACATAAATCTATTTAACTAGGTCCACATAATTTTTATGTTGTTCTTGTTTTATGTTTAACTTTTGGGACAAACAACATTAAAAATTTACGTGGACCCCTTAGAACATATTTACATAATATTTTTTACTGTGTAAACATAATAAAACGTTTTGGGCACAGTTTCGGTGCGATCCGATCTCATTTTTATGTGTAAAATACCAAATAAAATAAAAAAAAATTAAACTTTTTTTATTGTTAAAAAATTTTCATCGCCCGGCTAACCGGCCGGTTATGTAAAGGAACTAAAGCCTTAAATCATTTTCATTTTTTTTTTAAATAATTAATTTGTGACGCTGACGTTTGAATCTTAGCTTAAATGAATGAATTATTGTTAACAATTTACTATTATTAAGATTTCATTCATAAAAAATTCATGACTATACAGGCAACCGTCAGCAATTTTTATTTCAAGACCACCCTACCATAAGCCTATTAGAGGGTCTAAATTTGAAGAGAAACGACAAGTTCGCCACCTGAAATTACGCCCATTTAATAGCTACATTAAAAAAAATTGAATCATCAGGAATTCATGTTATTATATGTAGGCGAAAGCCGTAAGTCTATTAGGACCAATCAGCAGGTATCCCAAGGTGTCGCCTGTCTTCTTATCTAGACTCTCTTAATCTGCAACATATGTTTCTATAAATCAAAATATTATCTAGCCGATTTCGTACCGGAATCGAAAACATAAAAAGCGTAGAGATTAATTCAGAGAGCAGGAAATACGGCTTTAAGCGGTTTCACCACAGCCCTAAAAACGAATATAAGAAAAAAAAGTCTCAAGACAATTTTAAGAATTTTATTTACTAAAAAAATTTTCGATTATCACCTTTTTGTTCGCAAAAATCATTCATTTTATTTTAATTTCCTACCCTGACACTTGTTCTTAAATCGTTTTACCCTGTTTTATTTTCATTTCCCCTAAAAGACATTTCAACTCATATTTTTTATAACCCTCCTTTTATTTTCTTTTGCTTATTATGAGTCTGAATAATATGATTTTTTAATTTTCGCTTAAACACAAACCGTTCTTGGCACTCGCCACATTGATATCTTTTCTCCCCGTGAACTTTCCAATGAACCAAAAAATTATATTTCGTATAAAAAACCTTATGGCACTCGCTACACTCGAATTCTACCCCCTCAATGTTGTGAGTATCCCAATGATTTTTCAGATTATTTTTCCACCTGAAGCACATTCGGCATTCGCTACATTCGTACGGTTTTTCTCCGGTGTGAACAATATTGTGAGACTTCAAATTAAATTCGGACTTGAAACATTTTTTGCACAAATCACACTTATAAGGTGTCTCTCCGTTGTGGGTTCGCGCATGCGCAACTAAATACTTCTTCCGGGTAAAGCCCTTTTCGCACAATCTACACTGATAGCGTTCCGAACAAGCAAAACTTTGAGAATGAAACTGTAAATTTTTTTTGTGTCTAAAAGCTCTTTGGCACTTGTTACATACGAATGGTTTTTCCCCCGAGTGAATTCGAAAATGAACTGACAAATTGTAAGCTGAGGAGAATGCTTTCTGGCACTGGTAACATTCAAACGATTTCTTAGAAAGGGATTTTCGCCGATTGCCGCGTCTTTTTTTCTCAGGTTTATTGCTACATGAATATGACTTTGCGGTTTTTAGAAGTTTTTGGCACTTATGGCATGAAGACAAATCCCGAAGATTTGTGTATCGGTGCAAAATTACAGAACACGAAGGGAGCCTCGACTCAGTTCTTTGTTCATCGTTGCCAATATTTGGCAAAGATCGCCTTTCAACGGTTGCATCGGATGATCGAAGCTCAACTGTCGCACTCGATAATCGAAGCTCAACTGTTGTACGCGATGATCGACGCTCAACTGTTGCATCCGATGATCGAGGCTCAACTGTTGTACGCGATGATCGACGATCAACTCTTTCCGATGATCGACGCTCAACTGTTGCATCCGATGATCGAAGCTCAACTATTGTACGCGATGACGGTCGTTTAACTGTTGCATGCGATGATCGAAGCTCAACTGTTGTACGCGATGACGGTCGCTCAACTGTTGCATGCGATGATCGAAGCTCAACTGTCGCACTCGATGAGCGAGGTTGAACTGTTGTACGCGATGATCGACGCTCAACTGTTGCATCCGATGATCGAGGCTCAACTGTTGTACGCGATGATCGACGGTCAACTGTTGCATCCGATGATCGACGCTCAACTGTTGCATCCGATGATCGAAGCTCAACTGTTTTATGCGATGACGGTCGCTCAACTGTTGCATGCGATGATCGAAGCTCAACTGTTGTACGCGATGATCGACGCTCAACTGTTGCATCCGATGATCGAGGCACAACTGTTGTATGCGATGATCGACGCTCAACTGTTGCATTCGATGATCGAGGCACAACTGTTGTATGCGATGATCGACGCTCAACTGTTGCATCCGATGATCGACGCTCAACTGTTCCATCCGATGATCGAAGCTCAACTGTTTTATGCGATGACGGTCGCTCAACTGTTGCATGCGATGATCGAAGCTCAACTGTTGTACGCGATGATCGACGCTCAACTCTTTCCGATGATCGACGCTCAACTGTTGCATGCGATGATCGAAGCTCAACTGTTGTACGCGATGACGGTCGCTCAACTGTTGCATGCGATGATCGAAGCTCAACTGTCGCACTCGATGATCGAGGCTCAACTGTTGTACGCGATGATCGACGCTCAACTGTTGCATCCGATGATCCACGCTCAACTGTTGCATCCGATGATCGAAGCTCAACTGTTTTATGCGATGACGGTCGCTCAACTGTTGCATGCGATGATCGAAGCTCAACTGTTGCATCCGATGATCGAAGCTCAACGGTTGCACCCGATGACGGTCGCTCAACTGTTGCATCCGATAATCGACGCTCAACGGTTGCACCCGATGACGGACGCTCAACGGTTGCACCCAATGACGGTCGCTCAACTGTTGCATCCGATGATCGAAACTCAACTGTTGTACGCGACGACGGTCGCTCAACTGTTGCACCAGATGAACGACCCTCAAGTGTTGAATTTGATGATTCGCACTCGATAGTTGCACCTGATACCTCACGCCCAATCGGTGAATCTGACAATTGACATTCAACGACTGTCCTTAATAACTGGCACTCTACTTCCTTCCCCGTACTGATTTTTTGATGATCAGCCTCAAAATGTTGCTCAAAATTTATTTCACTTCCAACTTTTGGCACTGATCGGCGCTTATCAACCTGATTATCTCCAGAGCTTAAGCTGCCGGACGAAATGTTCCTTCTGACAAGACCAATATCTGACACTCCAGAATATGAAAATAAATCCTTTTCCTTTTCCTCGTCCTGCAACCCTACTTCCGATCCCTTTCCAGCAAGAATTTGTAAATCATTCACGCAATCCTCAGCCTTTACAGGTAATAAAAACACTTCGCCGTCCTCAACCAAAACAATATCTGAAATCGAAAGGGGAAGAATTAAAATCACGAACTATATCCTCACAGTTTACATGAATTACCTGAAAATTCTACTTCTTCTTTTATTACAATATTACTAAAATCCTGCAACGTTTCAGACATTTTTGCTCATTAAATACTTTTAACCGAGAAAAATATGGCAACGACCAACGGAAAAAAAAAAGAAACGGTGTTCATTGTGTTGTCAAGACGATACTGGCTGCATGCGCGATTTTGTTTTGTCCAACTTTGCACCCTACGCAATAACCTTCTAAGAAAAAATCTATACGGGAAAAGATCCAAACTCACGCTGCAGATGACACTTTCTCAAATGACTTTTTTCCCCTTAATTTTAAAAACAATTTTTTATATTAATTTTTCAAAAATATTTAAAAAATTTCGACATTTAGCACACCCTGACTTTTTATTTATTTTCTTAAAAATTATAATACGATTTCTCTTCTAGCCGATTAATAAATTGGAATATACAGGTAAAAATGGCGGCCCTTCATTTAGGGTGTCCAAGTAGCGAGACAAGTCTATTCACGTTTTAAAAATATCCAAGACTTTTGAAATTATGAGCAGCAACTTTAATGAGTAATTTTTTTTTTCCGGCCTAATTAGGACTGAAGCCCTAGTCCAGGGGTTGTTTAAAAACGTCCTAACACAGTTTTTAAACACTGAAGTTTTAAGCAATGTTTTAAACACCGTGTTTTCTTTATTGAATAAAATAAGTTGTTGAATGAATTTTTAGGCCCATAGAAGGACGTAAATGACTGCAAATGACAAATCAACTGTAAATGACCGAAACTCGAGGCAGGACTCGCAAAACTTCTTTTTAATCGACTAATTTGCAAATTGTATCGATCGAATAATATGAGAAAAAAGAGGTACAGATTTAAAAAATGAAGGTGAGATTTTTTAATTTTACAGGGAAATGAAAACACATTTAAAACGCTTTAACGCGTTTTAAAACACTCATGTCGGAAAAAAAAATTAATTTTTTAATAAAAAGATCTAAATCTTAATAAACTTTTTAAATCTTTTCAAACCCAAAAAATAATATCTGACGTTTTAAAATTGTTTTTTATAAAATAAAACGTTTTAAACATCAACCCTGATCTCATCAGATCCGGCGCCTTCAATTATCAAATTAGTTTACTTGTGTAAGGTTTAAGCATTTCTGCGCCATAGTCTCTAATGTATCGAGTGTTGAATTTGAAAACGGGATCTCTTCTTTTTGCAAAGGCACCACACCGAGAATAAAAGTTGGTTTCCTTTAAGTAGGGGGTCCGAACCCTAGGGCACATCAGCCTTCTTGACATGATACATACACCTATGAGTTGAGTGCGAATGGGAAAAGTTTTGACTGTGAATATGCTTGGACCTGATACTGGAAGGGTACAATAGGAATTTATTTATTTAAATGGCCGGCGCCCCTGCGAGAAAAGAAAACCTTCACCTTTACCTCAAACGTTGAACCGCATGAACCTAAATTAAGGATTAAAAAGATCTCAGACTCCGACGTTGGGCGCTCACAAAAAATTACAAAAGTTGGGTTTATCCCTCCTTCCTGCTCTTGACCCCTTCAGCAGCTTTCATACTATTTACTTACATATATGCGGCGTTAATTTGACGGAGAAATTGGTGATAAAAATCTTACCTGAAAAAGAATAAGAGAAACAAAATTAAATAACGGTAATAAATCAGCAATAACATTTCTACCAATTTTACTCTCTCTGAATAGTTTTTGACTTGTACGAATTTTCAGCCTTCTGTTAAGATTAGCAACAAATAGCTTTAGTCTTTAACTTAAGAGCTTCATGTGGAAATTTTACATCTGCGAGGTAAAAATTACATGGTTAAAAATTTTATGTAAAAAAGAGGTCTACGTATGATTTACGTTAATTTTTAACATATGATTGCGTTTGAATATTTTCATGTTGATTTAACGTAAAAATCAACATAAACCCTACGTAAGCACTTTTTTAAAATATTGAATTATTTTACTTTTTACATAAAATTATTTACCGTGTAAGCAACAATTACGTAAGATGATCTCATCAAGCGATCATCTTCCTTTTAACATTTTTTTACGGTTTTTAGAAAATATACTATATGGGAGTTGGCGCTTAGAAAGCTGTAAAATTCAAATTCATATTTTTTTTTTCCAACGAATTATTCTAAATTCATTTTCCCATTTATTTGTTACGTGGGGAAAGAATGTAGGAAATGTAATTATTTTTCCACTCGGGAAAATGACCTAACATATTTTTTAACGGGAATCACGAAAAATCAGGTCCAGATGTCCAAGCTTCCTCTTCCTATGGACATCAGATGGCCTGCTCTTTTCCTTGCAAATCCAAATAAAACTCAGGTTGCCATCAGCGCTGCAAAACCGAACCGAACTTTGAACAAAAATCCAGATTTTTCGGGCCATTTTCCCTGTACCCGAGCCCGAATGCGAACTAAAAAAAAAAAACCATTTCACCGAACCGGAATCTTGAATTCTAAACAGGAAAATAATTTGATCCGAACGTTGAATCGGAAAGGAAGAAAAATTTAAAAAAATTTCCGACATTCTGCTGGAATATAAATTATCTTAGAGACCTAATTCCGGCTTGCCCCGTCAGGGCAGCAAGCCGAACCGAACCTTTAACCTTAATCCGGATTTTTTGGATCTTGATTTGAACTTTGAACTTGAGCCGGGACTTGAACCGTATTTTTCACTGCAACCGGAACTGAACTCAGTCGAACCGAACCGAAAATTGTAAGTTTGCTACTGAAATCCGAACCGGAACTTGAACCACATTTTGTATTAGTATCGGAACCGAACCTGAACCAAACTCAAAAACCTTAGCGACTTGCAGCCCTGGTTGCCATACGTTGGATCCAAGGAAAATGACTCCAAAAACATCCATTTTGTATCTTTAAACCGGTCGCATAATAAAACAAAAATTCCTTGTAAAACAAACAAAAATCCCGAAAAACTAGAAAAAAAAATTTATTGACGTCGCTCGTAAAAAAATTATAAAAATTACATAATCAAAATGACATTTTACAAGCGTAATGATTAGTTCGCGATAAATTTACATTTATATATATTGGGATATTATTTGGTAGTAAACACTTCAAGGTACCCATAATATTTTATCAAAGATGGAACGAGAATTTTTTTTTTTTCCCCCGCAATCGGAACCGGAGCCGGAGCCTCCATATTTTTTTATGATGATTAATAATAAACGCAACGAGACGAGAGGACAAGAGCAATTCGATCTTATCGAAATTCAATATGGAATCCATTTAGTGCCATCAAATTTAAATGATTAACAACATTACATCATAATTATAATGATTAAAGTTAATCTTTAACGAGGTATCATTCACTATTAATAATCCGAAAAAGTAAAAGTGAATTTTTCCCTTTTTTTTACAATCGAGATTAAAAAACGAGAGAGAAACTGCAACGAGTTTTGTTTTTATATGTGCGACGATTAAAAATCTTTAATGTTCCATTATCGTCTTTTTCTTTCATTTTGTTCAAAGCCATAAAAAAAAACTTAGATAAAATTCACCTATTTTTTTTACGGGTTTTAATCTCGATGGAGTTAATCTGTTGGCTTTATGTGAAAAAAAAAAAAAATTTCTTTTATGGAAATATTGTAAAAATAATAGGCGGCGAGCCTTAAAGCAAATAAAAAAACTGAAGGGAAAAGTTTTTTTTTTAAATTTTTATTAAACACACTAGTGATTATACAAAACGATTATGAGTTTTATAAACGGATCCAGGTACCGAACACACCGTTAAAAAACTTTCCTTCTATTTCCAAACAAATCTAACTTGGATTCTTCGGGGAAGCATTGAAATGAAAGAAATGTCTTTTTTATGTTTGAAAAGTGAAAACATAGGAAATTAAAGCAATAAAAACTAAAGATAGCAGATTAATATTTTTGTAAAGTAATAGAAACGGATGAAATCCTTGTTTAAGAGATTTGATAAAATGGCTTAATTTGGAGTCTAAGGCTGAAAATGCAGCCCGACCCGTAAGAAAAAGAGATGCATAAATTATAAAAAAAATATTTATAATTTACTTATTTTATAATTTAATGTAAAAATAAGATCTACGAAAATATTAATATCTATAAAATATTTTTTAAATATCATCAAAATATTTTTTTCAGTATTTCAAAAATATTGTGCAAATATCTTTTAAAACAAAAAACGATAAAAAAAAAATTTTATCGTTTCTTTTTTTTAAAAATGTTTGCATAATAATTTTAAAATATTGAAAAAAAAATGGAGTTTTTTTTTGCTTTATTTTTTTTTTTTTTTTTTTTTTTTCAGAAAGCAGCTCGGGAAAAAATTCAAAATGGAGATAATTCAAATGCTTTTAGAGCTATGATTTCTTTACAAGTTCCATAAATATTTGAAGAATCCCCATTCGGCTTTTTCCCACCTGGTTCCTGAAAGTGGCCATTACAGGATCTCCTGTTTCCATAATGAACTTTGATTGGTGCCAATAAAAGATATATTTCGTGGGCTAAATATTATATTATTCTAGTTACACTTCCCTGGATGACACTAGTCCCCTGTGCTTAGCTTATGAAAAACGCTTGTCAACCTGGAAAGTATAACTAGAACAATATAATATTGACTCCACGATTTTTAAAAAAGGATTTACAGGAAGACTTCAGAAAATTAATGCCAGTTAAAGACTCTATTGGTGTCATCCTATGAATCTTTTGGTGCAAAAGAAATCTTTAAATCTGGTAAAAAAAGAAAAAAAATACCCGAATAAAGAGAATTTAAACGCAGAATTAATCCACTAGAAATACTGAACGTTAGGGTGGGTCGAAAAAAGCGAATTTTTGAATTCGAAGTCGTTGATATGGGAATCGATGCCTTATTATAAATACGGTTAACCCTAATTTGTTTTTGATTTTTTTAAGGTCATCTTGATGTCGCGCAATGACCTTGAAGTTTTTGAAAAGCTCATATAAGGGCAAAAAATAATTTTTTTTTTTGCTGAAAAAAGTATCGTTTCCTGTCGGAAATTTTGCGTAGATTACGAATATGAAGTCCAAAATAAATTTTTCTGTACAGTTTTTAAGCTAAAACAAGAAGCAGTCTAAAGTATTTCAGTGTTTAGAAAAAAGGCGTAAAGCTAAAAAACCGAACACTTAAAATGATTTAGACTTCATATTCGTAATCTACGAAAAATTTCCGATAGGAAGCGATACTTTTTTTCAGCAAAAAAAAGTTCTTTTTTGCCCTTATATGGGCTTTTCAAAAACTTTAAAGTTTTTGCATGACCTCAAGATGACCTTCAAAAAATCTGAAAAAAATTAGGGTTAACAGTATTTATAATAAGGCATTGATTCCCATATCAGGCGTTTTCAAATTCAAAAATTCGCTTCTTTCGACCCACCCTACTTAACATCCATATTTACAGACAAACAAAATTTACAGTCAGAAAGTCATCAGTCATTAATTCTGTACTAGGTAGGTCAACTAAGCTATGTCCATCACAATCGTGCATGGAGATATACTATTTTGAACCGCTGCCTGAACCGGTTTTGAGCTGCAAATGATTCAAAAGAGTATATCTCCATGCACGCTTGTGATGGATGTAGCTCAATTGACCTGCCTAGTGCAGAATTGGTTTCCGTTCAGGACGTTTCGCGAACCTAAAGAATAATATAGTCCGCCTTCTATATCCTTTATATTGGCAAGGAGATATACTTATTATATTCAATTATTAATTCCATTGTTATATTCAAGCGAGCTGGACTCGCTTTTATTTTTTCAGCAACTCTTTCACAGCTGAAGATTTGAAAAATATCTACCTAAAGGAAAAATTTTGCGACGCAAATCCCTATTACCTGCTTGCACTGCAGTAATGTTGAATTGTTAAACTGAATGAATTCTTGAGATCGAACAAGGAAAAATGAATGAGTTTTTCTTTTTGCTAACATAAAAATAATGTTGTCGTTGTTTTTGTGGATCATGTGACAAAAGCCGAAAGATTAATCAACAAAAACCTAACCATTGGATATCGAGTTAAACGAACAGCTTATAGATTTCTGTCAATAATGTACTTCCTGCATTTAGGCACAGGAGAATTCTGTACTAGGTAGGTCAACTGAGCTATGTCCATCCAGTCGTGCATCGAGATATACTCTTTGGAACCGCTGCTTGAACTTGTTTTGAGCTGCAAGGGTTCAAAGAAGTATATATATCCATGCACGACTGTGATGGACATAGCTCAGTTGACTTGCCTAGTACAGAAATATCAGTGATAATAAATATCTTCCGCCATAAGTTAAAGCTAGGTGTTTAGTACATTTTTAATATTTCCGGATTTTTCGGTTTACTCAAAAACTGTTAGGAATTTCAGAAAAATAATTGCAATAGGTCCTCTGGGAAAATATGTAGAATCAATTGTGAAATTTTAGCCTTCTGCACATTTCCGTTTCAAAGTTGCAAGGGAATTGCAAAATCATGGCACACGGCAGTCAGTGAGCCAGCCAGCCGTATAGACCATTAACCAGACTAAGCCAAAAGCATAACGCCCTATGTTATAACTTCAAAACACTTTGCGCCACATTGGATTTATCCAATGTTGCCAAAATGTTCCTATGCTGCAACATGTTGGAAACGTGTTTCTAAAGATGCAACATTTTTCATCGTCAAATATTGCGGCCTTGTAAACAATTAACAAAAATAAAAATAAAAAAAAGCACTTCTGAAACAAAAGCGTGTTCCACCGTGTAAAAAGTGTCGTTTTCGTCAAATAAAACTGCCCGTCCAGACCACGAAATAAATCGCTAAGTGCTTTCTTCGGAAAAGCATCGCTTCTCCCAAATAGACATTTAAGATGACTTACACATTCCTCAAGAAAGAACCTTTAAAGGTATGTTACGCAAGAAAAGCGTAAGGGGTTTACCCTCTTTTTTTCCCGTAGCATAAAAAAAGGAGAAAAAAAAACTTAAGTAAGGGACGGGGAGGAAAGTCACTTAGAATTCGGCGACAGGCACTTGAGGTGAATTGGTTTACGATCCCATTTCTCAAGGGGAAACTTCTCATCTTGTGGTTTCTCCATTTGTTTTATTTTTATAAAACGTTTCTTTTTCGAAAAAATGCATTCTTTTTTTTTGAAAGAAGAAAAAAAAAGTTCATTTAAAAGGACAGTCTCGCATCCTTAAATACACTTTAAAAGAAAAAAAAAGTTGTCAACGCTGCTTCTCTCACGTCCGAGAGTCTTCTTCTTCCTCTTCAAAAAAAAAAAAAAAAAAAACACGACGATCCGGTTTCGCTTTCCTTGTTTTTCTTTTTTCCACCAAAATTTTTTAATTAAAGCGAAAAACGTGACCTGCCATCTCGACTAATTGTCATCGTTTCCAAATTCTTCTCCTTCTTGTTGATTTTTCAAATCATCATCCCGTTTAAGTTCCGTCCCATGAATTTTTGGAAGTTTAGAAAAAAAAAATCATTGTTTAATTAAACGCGAGACAAAAAGATTTTTAATTGCAAAAGAGACTAAAAAAAAAAAAAGTAACCGCAAAAAAATTTGGATCCTCTTTTTTTTTAATGTTTGCAGATGACGAATGTCAAAGACCCTTGTAATATTGACTTTTCTCCAGCTTCTCTCTCTCTCTCTCATTTGTCAACAGTTGGGAAGCTTCAATTTACATCGAAACAGAAAATGGCAGGAGTGATAATCATCGAAAATTAAATTTTCTGGAAATGTAATTGAAGAAAATGGTTCAAGAAGTTCTCATTCGCAGTTTATGAAGAGGAAATTATTATCTCCAGCTGAGATTAGTCTTTGTAGAATGTAAATTTAATGAATCAGGATTGGATCATTTAACCCCTTTTCGCCGCGTGAAAATGATTCCTCTCACCTTTCAACCGTCGCCGGGGCTTCCTCCCCCTCGGATGTCTTGACACCGACAAAATATTTTCCGAAGGAGGAAAATCCTAATCAAATTACCGAACGTTTTGCTAATAAAATCAAGGAGCTCCTTCCTTTCGCGCGCGGAGGACGGGCACCGGCCAATTTAAAAAGGAAAAGATTGATACTTTATTAAAGTCATTTTCAATTAATCAGTCAATCAATCATCAACAACAACAACAACAACGATGTTGTAGAATTAATCATCAACTTTAATAAATCGGGTTTTGAATACGCAGCGTTAATCAGACGGAAGTTGGCCTGACGGTTTCCGATTGATGTTTCTCTGCCCTCGGGATTATATTCTAAGGTCGGTCTTGCTAAGGTTCAAATAAGCTCCATTGTTTGCATATGAAAGGCTATCAAATTGACAAAGTGATTGCCTTTCAGCCGTGTAGGAAATTATGATCCGTTCTCGTAGAGTAACAATAGCTAAATTCCATTTTAAGCACTTTCCCTTCACGCAGTTACGTCCTTTAGCGAAAATTTAAGTGTAGCTTTTAAATTGTTTACTTTTCACTGTTCACAAAAAAATCAGATATCGGAAGACGAATCGTAAGGCAAGTTGTAAATCCGAAGACATTAAGCGGATTTACGTCTTGAGTTTCACACTTAACCCCAGCGAAAAATATGACGTCATGGTGACTCGTCCAGGTTTGGCCATCAGACTCATGTCATTTTCCGAGACTTTTTTTTACGAGATATTTGACGTCAAATTGACGTGGGTGACATCTTATTGTCACCACCTCGATTTTAAAATGGTAGTGTCATATCTTTTAGACGTCAACAAGACGTCTTCTTGACATCATCCACTGATAAACTGAATTATCGGTCATTTTGGCTCGTAAAGTCGTCCCAGAATGTGACCATGTCTGATGACATCTTCTTGACGTTTTAAGTATGTCACTTCTTCTGGAAGGTCTTTTGATTTACAATTTCTCTTCTGACTTGTCTTGTGCCTTAAAAGGACTTAGGTCTTTAAGACTTTGTAACCTTTGTAAACTTTAAGACTTTGTAACCATTTTCAAAATTTTCGCACCAGGGCCCCCGGATTTTCATACCAATCCTTCCAATCAATATTCAAACCTTTTTTTTTTTTTTTAAATTTTGATCTTATGTAATTGATTATGTAAGTGATTGTGATATTTTACAGTAATATTTTAATGTAATTTTTTTTTTTTTTTTTTTTTTTTTTGGAATTTTGTTAAGCTTTGTTTAGTTAATTACTTGAATTTGTACGACACAGGCAATGCCAGAATTGGTTTTACTGCTAATGATGAATAAATGAATAAATATGTAGAAGAATTCGAGCACCTACTAAGTGAGCAACAAGGAAAGCTGATTATCATGGGAGATGTGAACATCGACTTTAGTAAAACATCGGCATACATAACAAACTACAGGGACCTTCTAGCAATGAACAACTTAACTATACGTATCGACCAATATACGAGGGTAGCGGCAAGGAAAGGAAAAATTACGAGATCGAAAATCGACCACATTTACACCAAAAATGTAGAAGGTGACGGATATGTAGTCAAAATAAACGTGTCCGACCATTATATGGTGGGAATCGAAATAGAAGGGAGAACAGCAGCTCAAAAAGACACGGAAATAACCTTCATAGACAATGCGATAGTAGAGAAATTAATAAACAAAGAAAGCTGGAACGAGACGATAGACGACGTGGACCTATATTACAACGAATTAACTAAGAAACTCGAAAAAATATATAAACAAGCGGAAAGAAAGAAGAAAAGCAAACCGGGGAAAATACTAAAATTACCCAGAAGTATTAGAAAGCAAATAAACGAGAAGAACGAAGCGTATCACAGATGGAGGAAAGAAAAAGACAAAGAAGAGCAGGAAAAGAAAAAACAAGAATGTAAAAAACTCCAGAACCAAGTCAAAATTACAATCAGAAAGTATACAAATCGAATCGCAGCGCAGAAATTAAACGAAGCAAAAAACGATATAACAAAAATGTGGCAGACTACTAACGAACTCTTAGGGAAAGAAAAGAGGAAGGACATTGACCAAGTCATACTTCGTTACATGGGAGAAAAGAAAACACCCGAAGAAATAGCCGAGGAGTTCAAAGAGACGTTCAGGAAACAAGTGGAAGACCTAAACCTTGGATGCGACATAAGAATAAAGAAGACGGATGAGGCGACCGCCGGAATACATTATCCTATGGAAAAAATAGACGAGATCACGGAGGAAGAGGTGCAAAAAATCTTAAAAGAAATGAAACCGAAAGGACCCGGCATAGATAATATAAGACTGAAGGATTTAAAAAAAGGCAACAAAAACCTAAACAAAGCGATAAAAAATATAATCAACTACACAATAACAGAAAAGAAAATACCAAAAAAAATGAAAACCACCATAGTGAGGCCCGTCTATAAAAAAGGAAGCCACAGGGACTGTAATAATTACAGACAAATCGCAATTCAAACGTCCATAGGAAAAATACTGGAAAAACATGTCAAAGAACAAATAAGGGAACACATGTACATAAACGATTTTATTGACAAGCAGCAATGGGGCTTCCAAGAGGGTAAGGGAACGACAGGACTGTTAAATAAGTTCGTAAATAACGTTTACGAGGAGTTAAAACAAGGAAAACACGTGATAATCACGGCGGTAGATTACGAGAAATGTTTTGACACCTTGGACCACCAGAAATTAATAGAGAAACTTCAGAATGCAGGCATCAAAGGAGAAGCATTGGAATGGTTCAAGGAGTTCTTACGAGACAGAACGACGGTGGTTAAAATAGATGGCAAGTACAGCTCGGAGAACAAAACAAAGAAAGGAGTGCCGCAGGGGAGCCTACTATCGCCATATTTGTACCTCATGTATAGTAACGATCTAAAAAATTACTTGACCTGCATTTACTATTTATTCGCGGATGATACGCTTTTAATAACTAGTCATAAGGACCCCGAGATTGCAAGAAGAGAAATGGAGAGGGAAATCAGAAAACTACAACAATGGGCCCACGATAACAGGATAGCAATCAATGTGGAAAAAACAAAATTCATGCATATTAGACCCAAGAGACACACAGAGGAAATACAAGATACTATGGTGTTCCACGACCACGACTGCCTCCACAACGATGACACGAATGGATGCCAATGCACGAAAACGATAGGGAAAGTAAGCGCACTGAAATATCTAGGGGTAACTATAGAAGAAAAATTCAATTTCACGAAACACGCAGAACAGGTACAAAAGAAATTAAGGAGTTTTATATACCAACTGTATAAATTAAAAAGAACAGCCAATACCAAAGCGCTAAAAATAGTATATTACGCTTTAGCGGAAAGTGTCATAGAATACGGAATAGAGGCATGGGGACGAGCCGATGAAGGAATAATAAACAACGTCCAGAAATTACAGGACAAAATCATAACCATGATGATTCCAAAGAAGGAATTAAAAAAACGGAAAACAAGAAAGGAGCAGTACCAATATCTGAACCTTCTCCCGATAAAAGAGATGTATAAAATGAAGATACTAACAAAAAATTACTATAACGAGGAAATAAAAAAAAAAGAAAAGAACACGAGATACGACTTAAGGAGAGAACGAGTATACGAAGTAACCCGAGCGATCAGCAACTACGGAATGAAGACGGACGATTACATTCTACCAACTATATTTAACGAAATCCCACCGGATATACTACGAATTGAAAAGATCCGAACTGCAAAAATAAAAATCAAAGAGTACCTCCTAACTACAATAATCGGATAAAAACAAAAAGAAAACCACACACCACAGGAAACGATATCACATCAATCCAAAGGGCTAAGCCCAACATCGAAAAATTTAAATATTAATGTCTTATGTATATAATTAAAATTAAAATAGATGCATCCCCCTGTTGGGTTAAACAGGGCGGAAGAAAAAAAAAAAAAATAAATAAAATAAAATAAAATAAAATAAAAAAAAAAAAAAAAAAAAAAATAAATAAATTTTGCGCGACGTAACTGAGCGGTTTGAGCCATTTTTTTTATATATGAGCCGAAATAGATATAGAGAGTTTATACCAGCCGTCTATAGCTCACAAATAAAAAAATTACTTTTAATTTCTGTAAAACCGAATTCATTTTTGAACATACTTCGGGAGGTACCTCCCACGATTTTTTTTTCTAGGCCGAATTTCGGAAAAATTTGTAGCCCCGACCAACACTTCAATGCAAAAGTGTACAGCCACAAAAGCCAAAGACCAAGTGCACTGAATGTTCAAACTTTAATCCTCTCCCCACCCAAGCGGGAGTTTTTTTTTCTCGTTACTCCAGAACGTAATTTCAATTTCTAATGTCGCACGTTTTAGAAAAAAAAAAGAATTAAAAAGAATTAATTACTTAAACGAACATTCCTTCACGTACGTCATAAAACCTCATTCGGTTTTTCGGTCCCTTCGCAACTTTATTACTGGGTTATTTATATTTTACAGTTTGTTTATTTAATAATCAAAAAAAAAGAGTCTGCCGTTTTTTTTTTTTTTATTTCTTTCTCGCATGATCAAGTAATAAACCATTTTTTTTCCTGATTTCGTAAATGGATTTTTAATTGTTTTCATTAGCAAAATTCATTAAGAAAATCGATTTATTTCCTTGCTTTATCGCGCAAAAGTCATAACACTGAATTGATAAGGACTTTCCTTATGCTCCAGGCGGTTTCATTAACATTAAGTTTTGGAAAAACGGGAAGCTCAGGGAGTCAGGGAGGGAAGTAAAGTTTTGAAAATGATCAATGCGTTTAGAAACCGATCTTCTCTGGATTATTAGAAAATCTAGAAAACATTTAAAAAAAAAAAAAAGAAGTTTTCCTTTCGTCATTTTCTTCGACCCTTCCGTACGAAGGATGAATTTTAAATCGGAAAAAGAAAAGTTTATCCGGGTGTCCCCCCCAACGAAACCCCTTGTTTACGGTAATGTGAAACCAAATTAAAAATCCCAACTCGTACGATTGTCATTTGCAATGGGTAAATGGTTCCAGGGGGCCAAATCAGAGATTTACTAAACCTAGCCCAAAGGGGGCTACTACACTTATAATTTTAATCTCTAAAAACGATTAATATCAGAATATATGCTTTGTGATTATTTACGCATTACGTTATATGATGTCAGAAAATTCCCAAGAGTCATTCCGTATAAATTCGACAAATGTCGGTCTCGGGGGTCTTAAGATTTCGGCGGTGTGTTAACCATGGAAAGTACTTGCCAAAACTAGAAAAACGGTGAAAACGTTTTCTTCTTATCTGTTCCCGTTTGGGAGATATGATCGATTGAAGTTGCGATTTGAAAATCAGCAATCATGTCTAAAAATAAGAGAACAAGAGTTACTGTTAATGGCCTTACAGAAACAAGTTAAGGACCTAGAAGAAAGAGTTAAGGACTTAGAAGGAAATAAGTGGTACGGCTCATGGACGAGGTCATTAAATTTTCTTTTAAATCTAGGTTTTGCATGATCTGTGTTATGTGTAAAAAAAAAAAAAAGTTTCCTTCCTGCGAAAAAAAATTGCTGAAAGTAACGATTTTTCAATTATCTCTCGTAATTTTAAACCGCGATTCTCAGACCCAAAAATGTATTTCGCCGCGCCGAAATGGTGCTCCACCTGTTCCACTGGAATCATAGATTGCAGTGAAATTTAGTTTAATGCATTTCATCGATCCGTTTTTGAAATATTCGATGCGTAAGTTGGTTAAAAAAGTGATACAAATTGCCTATTTCGGAAACTTCAATCGATCATATCTCCCGAACGGGAACAGATGCTGTGAACAGAAACTGTGAAAAACGTTTCACAGTTTTTCTAGTTAGGGCAAGTACTTTCCATGGTTCACCGCCAAAATCTGAAGACCCCCGCGACCGATATTTGTCGAATTTATACGGAATGACTCAAAAAAATTTCAGCGCTCACTAAAATATCAGATTCTTTAAATGGTAAATATCATAAATGTTTTTGAAAAATAATTTTTGGTTAATTCTTAGGCCGCTCTAATTGAAAATAGGCCGAAAATCACCGCCAATTTCACCCCATTTAAAAAAAAAAAAATATTTATTTATTTTTTTATTTTTTTAACATTTGAATCGGAATCCCCCCTCCCTCGCCTTGGTGAAGTTAATTAACAAAAATCAGTCGGGGTTTGCGTTTAGGGGTGATAGAATTTGAATTTAATCATCTTAATCATGTTAATTTAATTTAATCATCCCTCTATTAGTCTATTATTCATTGGAAATGTTTTCAGTAGTGAACGGCAGTGGTAAAATCCGACCAAGACTCGAGCTCACAGACCATGCGATTGACTCGACTTCAAGTTTGAGACGGTTCACATCGTCGTCAGACGTCCACATCTGATAAGGGATGTGAGCAAGACAATCGGAAACGGTACCTCCATACTAAAGAGAAACGAAATGTCAAGGTAAAACCAAAGCTACTCAACTGATCAGGGAATATCATACTACTAATCCTTCCCTCAAACTTTTTCTAAAGCAAAAAAAAAAAAGGAAGAACCTTACGTGAAATGTCAGATATGCGCGAATAATAGATGGATTACACATGCCAGATCATGCAATAATAGTTAATTACAGATGCTTAAAGCATGTTAACAACCGGGTGTATGTCAAAAAACCGGTCGTTAAAACCTTTTTTATAAAATATAATTAGGATATTAACGTCTTTTCTTTTTCAGACAAGCAAAAATTAAAATTTACGGGAAAAAAAAGTAAGAAAAATAATCCCATGGTAATAAAATTTTCTTAGGAAACTTAAGGTATTAGTATGTTTACATCGTTGGCGTTTTATTTTTTTACTGCGAAACTTGTTGGTAGAGGTTACTATGTTGGTTTTTTTTGCATACAAAATGTATACAAATTGAATATAAAATGTGTTAAATAAGTTTATAAATATTATTTTGTATACAAAAAAAAAAAACCAACAAAGAGACCACTACCCGAAACTTGTGGGAGGACATTAACAGCGCAGGCACCGAACCAGGTATAAGTCCCTAATTTTAATATGAGTCACTAAAAGTCCCTACTTCACTTCCTTTTAATGTTTATGCCTGCATTACTTTCTTCAATCTGTAGCTCAGTACAAAACCAGACCAAGTCCATTCAAGGATTGCAACTTCTTATTTCAAACTCGCTTTACAAAGGTATGCAGACTCAACGGTTGACAGTGCTGAAAGTATGTATACCTTCTGCTAGCATGTTTATTTTGTTATTTTCTACATGAAAACAGGGCCTAAACGCACCGAAACCGTGCAAAAACGTTTTGTTATGCTCAGAGATACAAATCCATGACTTAATTGTTCTTATATTTCATCATTTTTGAAGGTCTGTGGTCTTGATGTTTTTTCTGTGCTGTGGTGTGTGGATTTGCTGTTTTTTTTTTCAATTCGCCAGGATGAATCCTAATGCTAATCCAGCAGGAACGACCAATGTTGAAACTCCGGGAACACTTGTTTCTGTCTTGACTACCTCTGGCAGCGTGATCGTTGGCCACACCAAAGAACATAAATATGGAGAGGATTTCCTACTCATAAGAGATCTTAGTTCTTCTAAGAACGTGAAGATGCAAAAAAAAGTCATTCGAACCATTGCAGCAATACCTGCTTTCACACCTAAACCAGATGAACCAGGAATCGAAGTTCAGAGTGGTGAATCGTCGGATGGAGAATCATCTGGTGGACATCTGGTGGCTCCCTTTTCCAAACCTTTTAAAGATTGCGTTAATGGCGTACCCATTGTCGCGTCAATGGCAGCAATGGGCTTGTCTGAGTAATGATAAGGCAGTGACGAATCGTCTTCGGCAGAGAAAAGCAGCACAGCCAAAACGATCTCACCACCCGATGAACACTCAGATAATGCAAGAGATGGTGAAGCGAGTAACAGCCAAACCGGAAATTTAGACGATACCTCGGAAAGTCAGTCAAACGAGGAGAATAACAATGTCGAGTTTTAAACCAATTTGTTAGTCACCGCCATCCAAACTTTATGAAACTTAATTACTAAAATATATTTATTAGATTACTAAAATTTTATTTCATCATTTTTAATTTTTTTCGCAGTAAAAAAAATGTTTCTTTCCGAGAGACTAGTATACAGCGCTCCAGCGGTGAAATCAAGAACTATTTCAACAACAAAAAATAAACAATGGCGTTTTATGCATTACTTTTTTTTGCGAAAACATGTTAAAAATTGTAAAATTTAGGAACAGCAAAAATTATCAAATAGGCCTTTTCATAAATTTTAAATATTGAATCTTCGCCTGTGAAATGTAACATAACTTTTTGATTTCGGTGCAATCCGATCTCGTTTTCATTTGTAAAAAATCGAATTTTCGAAAACAAAATTAATTTTTTTAAATTCGATATAATTTTCCACTGGCCGGTTAGCCGGCCGGTGGCGTAAACGAACTAATGGCTTTATTGGGAAAAAAAAGACACATGGTTCCATTTTTAATCTCACCGAGACCTACATCCATTTGTATTAGACATCGGAAAAGAAAACGTTCCCTTTTCTTCTTTTCTTATCTTAGAAAAAAGAACTTTTCTGATTCAATTTCGCATCTTTGAACGAGAAAGAGAATATTAAAAATGTTAGGAAAGAAAGAAAAAAAACTCGAAGAAAAAAAAAAAAAAAAAAAAAAAAAAAGTTGATGGAAACTGAAAAGTTTCGTTGAGAAAAGTGACACGATGTACAGTTGAAACTGTTAATAGAGTTGCGGGAGATCATTAATCATTCCGTGAAAAGTCAATGAAAAGCAAAAAGAAAATTGTCTTAGACTGTAATTAATTTATAATGTTTTACTCGGAAATAACTTTTCTGGGTGGAAAACCTTTTTCTTTTTTCCTTTTTTACATAAATGACATCACATGTGCAAACATCGATGCATCATAAAGGAGCATGTGCTTTTGATGTAGATTAATAGATTCAACGTTTAAAATAAAAAAAAGAAAAAAAAGAAACGTTGATTAGACGAGAAAAAGGGAAAAGGAATAAATAAAGGATGAGGAAAACTCCGTAGAAAGTTTACTTTTCCTGTTGTTGTGAATAGATGACATTAGCACGTGCTTCGTCTTTAAGCATCGCGCTAGGGAGAAATGAAATTATGTTGTATTACGGAGTTTCTTATTTATTAGCTAAAGCCTCTAAATTGTGCGAAAAAGACGTAAAACGGAATTAGTCGAAAGCTAAATATTAGTTTCTCGGATTAAACTTCATTTTCCAGGGAATCCTTTCGGTAACGACACTAAAAACAATAGAGAAAGGGAATATCATAATGAAGCGCGTGTTGTTTTTTAAAATTGCGTGAGCGTCGGATTAATTATATTAAATCAAGTAATTGTCTGGGACATTAATCGATCTGAGCTAAAAATATATTTTCCGATTGGTTGGAGGTGACTCTACGGATTATCAAGCACTTCATCTGGAATTGTCCATTTTTTGATATCTAAGTCACTTCTGAATGCTCTTCTGCTTCTGTAAGTGACTTAAAACGTGTCTAAAATTTTGAAACAGCCTTTCGATGTTTAGCTGTTACCTTTTTTGTGACAATAAATAAATAAATAAACGATTTCCTCAAGAAAAAAAAAACAATTTAAGGATTTTAAAATTTTTTCTGGTCAAAATGGGCCAGTCTCGTGGCTCAGTAGTAGCGTGCTGGTCTCACAATCGAAAGGTATTCTTTATTTTTCATTTATTTATTTTTGTGCCTTTTCAGGTGTTAAAAATTAAGATTATTTTGTATGGAGTCTTAAACCAAAATGTGCACTGAAAAAGTTGAAAAAGAAGTGAAGGTCAAAGTATACGAGAGCTAAGAGAAGACAGACTTTGGTTCTTCACTACCTGAAAAAGTTCTCCAATTTTTTTTTGTTCAGATTTTTAAAAGATTTTTTGTAGATGCCTGAGCCAATCAAAAATTTTTTAGGCAAAAAAATGGGAAAGATTTGATTTGAAGCCGGAAATTTAAAAATTTGTAAGTTATGGAAACTGAGAGAGAAAAATTTGAAACTATGGCTCGAAGTTCCTTAAATACAGTCGTATCGAAAAAAAAAAAATTGAGCCAGGTCTAAAGTTTTCACTATGAGTAATGTAGAGGAGCTTTTATCCGAAAGAATCAAAAAACTTGGAAGGTCGGTGGTTCAAGTCCACTCTTCGAGTTCCTCAAGAAGAAGATGGATTTAACTTTTCAAACTTTGAAATCGGGAATCAGAATCGGGAATCCGGAATCGAACGTCAAAGTAAGTATTAAATATTAAACAGTTATTTTTGGTCCTATGAAAATATTTTTTCTTAGTCTTTTACTGAACATCTTCCCGGTTCCCCCTTTGATCCCTATGCCGATAAAGCCCAACTGAGAGAATTACACCCCCCCCCCCCTCCCCCTGCCTTAAAGCAGTTTTTGGTTTGTTGGAAAAATTAAAAAATTTCGGCACAAAGATTTAAACGTCGGTGAAGTACTTTAATTTTAAATTGAATAAGTAGAATTAAGGCCCTGTGTCAAAACTTTTTCGCAACAGACTTTTAGCAATTTTTTCCGTAATGCCGCTTCTCCATTATGGCTCAAAATTAATTTTCTAGAATATATTTTGTTGCGGCGTTGCAACAAAAAAAAAAAAAGGAAATTTTCACTTTAAGAAAAAACAAGTATAAAACGTTTGAAATATTTATTGATGTTTTCGGTACGGGGTCTCGATCGCATCTGTTTTGCAAAAACAAGGTTCGGGTGTACGGTCATAAAACGATTTAAAAAATTTTGGGTAGTTCTCTTTTTTTTCGAAACCGAGCTAAGGATCTCACGCCTTAACATATTTTCAAAATTTCCGGAAGTACTGTGTTTTAGTTATTCTATGGATTTCTAACCCAAGATTTAAAAATGGAGTCGGCCATTTTTACTACATTGCGTTTTTTTTTATTCTTAATTCATAGTCGAAAATCATTGAATAACTAAAGCACAGTATTTTCGAAAATTTTAAAAATGAATTCTAGAAAATTAATTTTGAGCCGTAATGGAGAAGCGGCATAAATCCTGAAACATCCCTAAAAATGTTTTCCAATAATCCCCAACTTTTCCAAAAGTCTTTCGACTTCTATTCTTTTTTTTTTTTTTTTTTTTTTTTTTTTTTTTTTGTACCAACATTCCATAGTGAAATTGCACCCTTAGGGTGCAATTTCACTATGGAATGTTGGTACAACATGTTGTACCAACATGTTTGACAAACAAAAATTTTACATTTTTGGATTTTAGCCGGAATTTTAGCCGGAAAGCATGATTCCGGCTAAAATCCAAAAATGTAAAATTTTTGTTTGTCAAACATGTTGGTACAACATGTTGGTCCAACAAGTTGGTACAACATGTTGGTACAACATGTTGTACCAACATTCCATAGTGAAATTGCACCCTAATTTTTAAAATTATTTTTATTCCAGAAAATCTGTTCTCTCAGTTATTTCAAATACATTTTTTAAAGGCTTTAAAAATCAGTTTCAAAAACAGGGGAAAAGTATGCGAAAAAGCTTATATATATATATTTTTAATTATTTGCTGATTCGCAAATTAAAAGGGATGTTTCAACAAGGCTTTTTTAAGAAGAATTAAACTCAGTACACCACCGAGAACAAGCATTTAAATTACCCATTAAAATTAAAAAAAAAAAATTATCCCCAACAAACTCAATTAATTCATTTCACGAGTTTTAAATTTTCAAAAAAAAAATATATATATATTCTCATGATTGATAATTTAAAAAATGTTGGATTTTTCCGATTTTCCTCCAATTTAAATATTGCTTAAAATTTTTTCACAGACGGAATGGTCTTGATTCATGTCATGAAGTATATATGCGCCTAATTTTTTCCTCATTCATCGCGAAGTCTAACCTAACAGTCCTACAATTTTTCAGCTTTTTTCAATTTTTTTGCAAGTTTGTACAAGTCCTTTCACATGCTATCAAACTCTTCTAAACCTGCAGCTTATTTAGAGCGCTATTTTATAAAACTTTCAAAGGTGCTTGAAATTCGAAAAAAAACCCATTTACCAAATATTTTTGAATTCCCCTTCCCTTTTAATTTTACAAAAGTTCCAGCCAACTTAAATTATCTCAGTCTCAAAAAATTCTTATTTTCCACATTTCTCAATCTACCCTTTATTTTTTTAGCTATTTTTATATTTTATAGCCCATTCTCATATTCATTTTTCTAGAATATTTTACTCCACATAAACCTAATTCATTTTTAACTTTTCAGCTCACTGAAAAATCTTTTTGATGTAAAAAATTAAGTCTGCCAATTTTTGCCAACTTCTTCAATCTTCAAAAGTTCATTTGTTCCTAAATTTTTTTCTCTTAGCGGCATAATGCCGCTTCTCCATTATGGCTCAAAATTAATTTTCTAGAATTAATTTTCAAAATTTCCGGAAGTACTGTGCTTTATTCTATGGATTTCTGAACCAAGCTTTAAAAATGAAGTTGGCCAGTTTTGCTACATTGCGTTTTTTTATTTGTAATCCATGTTTGAATTATTAAAGCCCATTACTTCCGGAAATTTTGAAAATTAATTTTAGAAAATTAATTTTGAGACATAATGGAGAAGCAGCATAAGAGCCCTATGTAAAAAAAAAATTAAAAATGGCGGCAAAAATCAAAAGGGGCATAGAACTCAGCAAAAAATACCAGTTTTGTATTGAAATCTATGTCTCATCTCTGTTTCTTTACAAGAAGAAAAAATGTTTCATTTTTTTCTTCACTTCACATTTTTTGGCTAAAATCTTGTGTGACTCCTAAAGGTGGAACATTGGAAACTGGAAACCGAATAATGAATTTGCGTTTTCAGAAAATATAACTTTTACAAATTTTAATTTCTTGTTGTATCAGTCAACTATATTCCTTTGCCGTTTAATTATTTCAGAGCGTTACATCCTTTTCAATTGTTATCCGAAATGAGCAATGTGGTTCACCAAAAATGGCTGACTATTTTTCCCGGTGCGCAATTATTGACCTGGTGCGCAATGTGGTCGCAGCCAGAAAAAGATCTAAATACAAAAACAACAATTCTAAAAATCGCACGATGACCTAACATAAGCCTAAAACGTATGTTTCGACAATTTCGTCAATACGGGAATTTCTTTTTCCTTTTATTTTATGATACCGTCAACTGTAGTAACTTGGGAGCCAATCGGAACCACAAGATTCGTACTATTCGCCCCCTAAATCGAAAAACCCAATTCCATAATTAACTCCAAATCAGGCTGGTAGCTACTGTTTACGTAATAAAAAAAGGCAAAACAGTAAAAAAAAAAAAAAAAAATTCAGCTGCTGTAACAGGACTGAACAAATCACTCTCGCTTACGGTACTCTACTGACCTTTGAACTCGCTGAACGTTGTAACTGATCATTTTTTTTTTTTTTTTTTTTTTTTCAGATAAAATAAATTTTTACCATTTGATGAAAGTTGTGCTCAGCAGGACACATCAAAAATGTATTTAAGTATAATTTTCGGTGTGTTTTTCATTTACGGAAACAGCATCCAGGCAGCAGGAGGACCCAGAGGTGCGCTTGATTATTACATTAAAAATCCTCAAAATGAAATATCGTCTTTTTATTTATTTATTTATTTATTTTTTTTTTTTCGTTTAGGATGCAATTTAGGCTTCACTCCGAATCAAAGTCGGATAAAATCCTTGTATCTAGACACAAAAGGCATCGAGTGGAGGCTGCCGAAGCATCCGGACAAACCGTTTTTACAGAACAACGAGGTAGTGACCTTGGAATGCGAAAATGGATTTCTGCAACAAGAATTCGTGTCAACCGTTCAAGCGTTCAAATGCACCGGAGGCAAATACAACAACACTTACTTCTACGACGATCTCTTATGCCGAAGCGATTTTCATAAAAATGTGGTGGTGCGCACAAACTACGAAATTATTTCCCGGTTGTTTAAATGCAGCGGGGAACAATCAGCGATATACGAAGTAGGCGTTCGAAAAGCCGACAAAAATTTCCGGCATTTGTACACGGTCTGTTTTGACAAAAAAACGATGAGGCCGAAATTTACCTTCCAGCATCCGATGCCGTCCTCCGAATCGAGTGGAAGGCGTTCGTTTAATCGGTTCGAATCTCGGGACGACGACGTTTGGGGTTTCGACGGATTCGGAAGGAGCAGCAGGGAACGTTTAAATCTGTCCCGGGCATACGTCGAAAAATTACAAGAGCCGAAAATGACCCTTTTCGACCCTCGTCCGGGAGAAGAAAAATATCCGTATTATTTTAATCGAGGGCATTTGGTTCCATATTCGGATTTTTCCGATTACGAAGACCAAAAGGCGACCGTCGAATACATAAATGCAGCGCCGCAGTGGAAAGAATTTAACAAAAACCAATGGTCCAGGGTGGAGCAACAAGCGAGGGAAATCCGAAAGCAAAATCCCGAAGATTGGGAAACATACACGGGGACTTACGACATAATTAAAAATCGCAAAAGAGAGCCGATATATCTTTCCATTGTATACGATCACAGAAGAAGGGGGTTGTTCGTCCCCATCCCCACCCTCTATTGGAAAATCGTGCATAACGTCAAAGACAAAACTAAGAGTAGAGCGTTCGTCGGCATCAACAACCCAAGGATTAAACCTACCGAGTCTTTTCCGGACGAGTATAAGATTTGCCAACCGATAGCCAATCCGACCACAAAGAAAACGATCGAAGGGAAAGAAACGGAAGGGTTCACCTACGAGTGCAGATTGGACGATATTTTGCAAAAGTTAAAAACTAATGAAAAAATCGTACTGTAATCACAAGACGCGGGGCCACAAGGATCCTAAATCGATTCCTTAGGAAAGTACAGAAATTATTTTAGGATATTTTTATACGTCAGGATAGAACTTGACGCAGTGTACAAAAATTTCACTGTGCGGATATCTCAAAATGAGAGGTACGCACGGTACCTCTTGCAAAAAAAATTTTAAGGACTATGTTTGGTTCTGCTGTACAAATTTAATAGAATCAGTGAGTCGTATGATAAAAAATAAAACATTTTAAACAATATCAGGAAAACGTGTTTAGCCTATTCATTCAAAAATATGATTTCTGGTTACAAATAAAAAAAGTAATAATTATTAGTTACCAGTAAAATTTTCACTACAATTTGCGTCTAGTCAAAGGTGAAAAAGTGAGGACGAACCAATATCTGAATCAGTTCAATTTAGGTACTTTCCTTATACGTGTATGTCAAGAGTCCTTCATCTGTGGAGTCTGTCTCGAAGATATTAGGGTCATAACAAGCAAAAAAATGCCTCATTATATCGCGTCATTTGCTTGATATTTCACAAATATCATGCGTCTGACGTCATCAGCAACAAAAATATTTTCCTTTTGATGCAAAGCAAGTGTGCCAACCTAAAAAGCAATGTTGGTAGTATTGTCAAAAATGTCTCTGCAGGCGCGCTACTTATAAATAAAAGAATCTATATTGACCACGGTCGTATAGACAGGTCTAGATAGTTCCTATGCCAAACATGTCCCGCTTAACTACTCCCATTTTAGTTCTAAAATAAGCCACTGGCGGCTCCGCGATCTTCAGAGACGCAACATATCTAATCGTTTAAGTTGGGACCATGGCCGTATAGAAGTCTATACAGCTGTGGGCCGCCATCGCCGGCATAAAATTCCAACGACCGATCAAAAAGCGTCTCTCTAGCACGGTCCATACCAACTCGGCGCAGCGGTCAGTTGACCCCGACTTACATATACCAACTCGGCGCGGTACTTGTCAGGACCCTTTTTGTAATATACTAACTCGGCGCAAGCAAATTTTGTTCATTTCAAACTTTTTTTAAACAAGGAAGACAGAATAAACTAGATCCGCGCAAGGTTAAAAAATTAAAAATTATGGAAACAACGATTAGAGCGTACACACAAAAATATCAAAAATCAGCTTCAATTTGTTAAATGCATTTCCCATTATTTCAGTCATTTAAATGAATAATCATCTTCCTCATAAAAATTTGCATGGCCCAAATTATTCGCGATCGTTGATGATTTGATCTAATCCGTACAAATTATTATGATAACACAAGTAAAGCTATATTTTATTACCTGCTTTTTTTTTTTTAAACCTTTTTCAACCTGCGCCGAGTTGATATACCTACAATTATTTCGCTTCCGTAATTCTAATCTGAACTTGACTTGATCGCTGCGCCGAGATAGTATAGGAGCCTCCAACAAGTAGCGCTTACGGTGGTAGAAAGGAAGAAGTAATTTTTGCGTAATTAAGCGGGGCATGATCTCCTAGATAAAAGCTATAGGAGTTTCCGGACCTCTTTTACGACCGTGTTACTGACTAAAGCATTAATGGGACTAAAGCATTATGGGTAAAATAAAACTTCGACGTTTGCCGCTCTAGCGGAAAATTCGTCTCGGTGTTATTTCACCCATAAAGCTCTGGTCAAGAAATACACTATATTGCGTACGAGCGGAATCCCATACAACTAAAATCATTTTTGTTACAAAAATTTTTCTTTCTCTGCCCCAGTTTATCTAGGAGTAAAGGATGACCATCGAACGGGGGGTAAGCTGACCTGCCTGTTTGTTATGGCCCATATATAAAACAGATAAGTGCTAAGTCGAAACGTGTCCGGTCGTAAACCAAAATCGATGATAAAGAAGAAAAGCTAAAATGAAGGAGAGGGAAAGGCACCGACCAAACGTGTCCGGACTCTTAGTGTCAGCAGATAATTATTATTTCATATCTGACCAACATTTTCCGTACATATATTTTTTTACGATCGTTTCGAATTACTTTTTTTTTTTTTTAACATTTTGAATAAAATTTCTTCGACAATGTGGCCATCAAAACTTTTTGACTTTTGAAAATTCCGTGACCTGATATACCATTTTTCTTCTTAAAATTTAAAACATATGAGTACACATGTAATTTAATAATTAAAACTCGTAATAATATTTATTCGTGAGTTGGAAAGAAACGAGAGCTCTAAAAAAAATAATTTAAATTCTTTCGGTGAGGATTCACCACGCACAACAAATATCACCGTTTTAAATGATGTTACGTGTTTTATACTTGTTGCACGATATGAAGTAACGTATTGATTATCTTAAAAACGAGGGAAGAAGGTCATTAAGAATTTTTTTTTACTTAAAAAAAAAAAAAAGACGAATATATTGCACGGACGATTATGAAAAAATTGTGCTTTCTTCGTTCGAAAAAACCTAGAAACTCAAAAGTTCTTGCATGAGGTTCAAAGCGAGTAAATTAAGAATCTTAAGTATCTTTGCAGAACAACCTAAAAATTCCATCAAAAAATGAAAGGCAACAAATGAGATTAAATGTCTAATCCTTCACTCTTTTTCGCCTTTACATATTTATATTAAAAAAAAAAAAAAAAAAAAAAAAAAAAAAAAAAGTATTTTTCTCATTTCAAGGCTGGATGGTCCCATCCAGAAATGAGAAAAATAATATGCTTAAAGCTTCCGTTTAAATGTCGGACATGTTTGCGCCTCAGAGAATTAAGACAATAGAGAGAGGAGTCTGGGAAATAACCCAAAGGGACAGTTTCGCTTTCCTCGGAAATCTCACCGGCAACTTTTCATACGACATCAAGTTGCGCCCGACGTTGATTTGCATATTTCCTTCCTTGCATAACAATGGATATTTTCATGAGGAGATGAGTATAATGCCAAGCCACTCCAACCGTATGGAGAGGCAAAAGGGGGAGGGATAATAAAATATTCAAATCATTTATCCCGAAGGCGTTTTATTGTTGGATTAAAGCTTTTCAACAAGGAAAAAAAATCGATTTAAAGAAACGGGAAGCATTCGTTAAGTTCGGAGTTCCAAATTTTCGGTAGCAGGAACCTAGAGCTACCTTTAATTTTTTTTAAAAATAATTTTAAAAATTTCGATGACTAGAAAACGTCTCGCTTCGATTGACCGACCAGACTTTAAGGGAAAAAAAATATCAAAAAGTAACCGTGACGTTACTAAATATCAAAAAATTTTTGAGATATTTTCACACACACATAACGGGCTCCATATAGACCAACGGATGAAAAACAAGAACAACGGCGATCATAATTCCATTTAAAATTCAATTTGTCACGCTGTTTATCCTTTTTTTTTTCCTCTTGTGTAGTTGGTACTTGTTTGACATTCTCACTTTGCACCGCCGACAAAAGATAATTTTTTTTGTCATGTAAATTTTTTCATTTCCAATAATAATTATTCGAAAAAAAAATTCGAAGATCAATCCAAAGCGGGGAACCATTTCTTTTTCCCCTAAAAATAACTGGCGTAAAAAACCGTGAGAGACCACATAACGTATTGCATAATCAAACACTTTTCCAGGAAATAAGAAATCCAAATTCTTTTTTTTCTTCTTCTTCTTTTACTCCCATTTCAACAAAGGTAAATGCAAGATCGCAAAACTAAATGGCTGTCGATAAGGAAATCCATTTAATCCGAACGGTTGAATCCGAATTTAATCCCATTTGAATTTCGTTTGAGAAATGGGAGTGCAAACGCAAGCAAAAACCCCAAAAGCCGTTAGTCTTGAAATTTAACGGGAAATACGGTATCGCGGAGGTCGCGAACCCAAAATTCCCAAGGAAATATACGGTTTTCAGGTTTCGGGAATAATGTAACTCAAATCCCAGCAGAAGTATTTTTTTCCCCCATTTTTTCAATTTAGGTAGGAACTTCATTAAAAGCCTTCCTTCTTAATTTTATAGTACTTCGCAGACCGATTTCATCTTTTTTTTTTTTTTTTTTTTTTTGAGATTCCTATTTACATATTTTACGAACATTTAAAGGTTCTCAGTTCACTCTCGCGAGAGATTTCCCAAAAAAAAAAAAAAAATCGCCGCAAAAATCTGTCAAAATCAAAAGACCGTCAGGTCGTTGAGGACCTGACAGAATTATAAGGCCAAGAACTTTTTTTTTTTTTTTTTTTCTTTTGACATTTTTGTGGCTGGAAAAAATACCAAGATACCTTTGATTTTGTAGCGACCTTCCTGAAAAAATATTTCCATTAAAATTTCAATCGTTTAGGCGATCGTTTAGTCGATGATAAGAAAATAGCCACCTGCCAAAAAATCGTGCAGATGTAAATATAAAAATCCTATAAAAACCTACCGATCAAGTTCAACTACACTTTTAATTATTTAAAAAAAAAAAAAAATCTCTTACATCTTCAAAGCGAAAATTAACTCTAAAACTTAACTAAAAACTCGATGTCTACCTTTTTTTTTCCTTTTTTTATTCGAACTGAAAATCTTTTTGAAGTCATCCCTTTTCATAAGCCGTTTAAAGCAAAAATAGTATTTCTCTTTACAGGTGTCAAAGGTAAATAGTTCAAGTACGAGACCAAAATATTCTTTGAAATCTTGAAATTTACCTTCAAAACCTGCAAAGAAAAATATTTTTTATTTCGAAGACGACACATTTTACAATAAGACCAGAAATGAAAAATTTTGAAGCACGGTGTCAGGTATCCTTCCTGGGTAGTCCTTACTAGTCAGCCTATCTCCATAAGCAATAGTATTTACAGTATTTACGTATGGTGTTGTACAACATGTTACAACTCATTGTTGAAACTGAATTCATACATAGAGACCGAAATAAGTGGTAAAGTCGATTAAAAAAAGAAAAAGAAAAAAAAAAAGAGAGAACACATCTGAACATGAATTGGGCTTCAGTTATTTTTCAAAAAAACCACGGAATCAAGACTTAACGGGAATAGTGACATAAGTTCTCTTTTTTTGTTTACATTGTTTTTATAAAAGCTAAACATCACAGATCAATGCCAACATGACGAGATGGACTTACGCCACTATTTCAGTTAAGTCTTCATATAGAGTGTCCCTTATTTTTCGCATTGTCGAGTTTCATATGTCTAATTTTCTCAAAGTTTTCTATTTGAAGTGTTAATAATCGCTGAATTTTTTCAGATTTTTAAAATGACGGGAAAGTGAGCCTCATGGGCCTTCAATTTTGAAAAATTTCCATAAGAACCAAAAAATCTTTTTCTTTTAGTTTTTTTTGTGAAAAAACACTCGTTTATTATTGGAAATTTTTCGTATATCACGAAGTCAGATTTTTTTATATCTGCCTAAGCTACTGTATTAGAAATAAAAATGGGGCAAAAACATAGCATAAAATGACAAAACATGATAAGTCCTTAATTTTGCTAATATTTTGACCTCCAGCTCAAAAACTTAAACAGATATAAAAAATCTGACTTCAGATTCGTGATCTACGCAAAATTTCCGACAAGAAAAGTGTGTTTTTTTCACTAAAAAAAAGTAGATTTTTTGCTTCTTGTGGGAATTTTTCAAAATTGAAGGCCCATGAGTGTAATGGGCACAAATACGGCCCTGAATTTACTTATCTACTTGTTAGCCGTCCGCTAACTAAGTCGGATCGTTCCGGAAACCAACATATTGTAAATGACCGCATGTTGTTTTTAATCTTTCTTTTAATCATTTTTTAAATATGTTTTTTATCTCCTTCACTGTCGCCCTAAAAATTTGTCCGCAGTGTTCTTCGCTGTTTCTACACCGGTATCAATAAAATTTTTCCCAATCGATAGGAAAAAAGTCGGAAAAAGTTTATCACCTAAAAATCGATTCTAAATCAAAAATATAAAGCCTGAAATTAACAACTAAAAAAAAATAGGGGTCTTTTTGACCCCTCCTTAAGCCAAGAGACTTCAAGAATGGATGGGGGAAAACGAAATCTTGGGAGAACAGTTTGGTTTTCGAAAGAGTATAGGTTGTAGAACACAGGTTGTGTACACTCTGTAATCAGTATTAACATTCGTCTCAAAACAGAAAGATGCATGTTACTTTCGTGGGTTTTAAGACCCAGGAGGGATTAATTTTTTTGAACACTCTATGCTTGGAAACATGCTAATATTATCCTTCTGGTGCCAGATATCAAAATTCCGCTTCCGAGCAACTATTCTTGTCGATCTTACTCTAAATCGACTACAAATTCAATGCAATCTTATCAATCTACTATAAATTCCCTGGAATTTATAGTAGATCATATTCGCATGTCGATTTTGGTTTTTGCATTTCCTAATTTCAATCAAACAAGTTGAAGATTTGGTTTCGACAGACCAGGACAGGTCCGAACCAAATCTAGACAGAACAATAGGCTATTGTTTGACCAAACAACCTGTTTGTCAAACAAACCTGTTTGTTCAAGGCTTCCCAAAAGAGTATTGCATGATACTTCAGGTATGGAATTTTTCATGAAGGTGCATAAGATTGATAAAAATTGTTGATCGGAAGCGGAATTTCTATATCTGGCTCCAAAACGTTAGTATTAGCCTCTTTTCAAGTATAGAGTGTTCAATCATTCGAAGTACAGGGTGATCATGCGTCACCTTAAGATTATTAGTTATTGAGTTATTTTTTCCGGCCGTCAAAATAAGCTTCAAAAACGCCCAAAATTATGCTGACTTAATATTTTACATGTTCACTCTCCATATCCCTTTCCTAAACCGTATCAACCCTTCACACTGAAACCCCCCTCCCAGAATTATTAATAATGTTTTCAACTTAATAATGGATGCATCAACACATTTTTGTTAAATTAGACCCGCGGAAAATATCGTGAGCTTTAATTATTCGAGGGGAAAAATAAAAGCGATAACCAATTCAAACGTATTGCATTCCTAATACTTTCACCAGTAATTTCATGTGTCATCGCATTTTATATTTCACTCGATTAAAAAAAAAAAAAAAAATGAACATGATTCAAAGTTTAGATATGGTTTATAAAAAACGCTTTCTTTTCAATTTTCTATCACATTCACAAAAAAACGATGAAAACTTTTACCTAATTAAATAAAAAGACTGCTAACACTGATATTGAACTGCAAAGATAAATCTGTGCCTCAGTGCAGAACTAGACCAATCCCAAGTCCATTCAAGGATGGCAACTTCTTATTTCAAACGTGACTTTACAAAGGATATACATACAAGCATTGCCAACTCAAATTAATGTCTTCTGCGAGTTAACTTTTCTGCTTTGTTAACAAAATAAACTTGCTAGCAGAAGGCATACAATCAGCACTGCCAACCGTTGAGCCTGCGTAACTTTTGTTAAGTCGGGTTTGAAATAAGAAGTTACAATCCATGAATGGACTTGGGTCTAGTTTTGCACTGAGGTACTTCACTCTTTGTTATTCTAAAGAAGGTCAGAGTAGAACAGTGTTAAGCATATACATTATTCTGTAGAAAGCCTTACCATTAAAAAGGTCTTTTTACAGAAAAATGTTTATGGACCTTGGAGAGTTCTACTCTGATGCAGGCTGATAACATCGTCAACATAACAGAAAGAAAATAGAAAGAGAACAAAATTCTTCGTTTTTTCTTACATTCGTTCTTTTGTTCAGCTTTTGTCAAAGCATTCAGAAAAACAACATGGACTCGAATCTTATTTTCTGTTTACTTTTCCACTATTAGGAACGATACTGCCTTTTTATAAGCTTTTTTGTTACCAAAAAATTCTGGTTTTTGTAAATCAGCTAAGGGGCTGTCGGCTGCTAGCGTGGCAAAATGGCGGCCGGATTCAGATTGGTTAATAGACTACTTAAAATAAGAAGGGAATATTTAACAGCTAATCCGAAGCTGGCTGCCATTTTACCACGCTGACAGCTGACATCCTCTTAGCGGATTTAGTTAGTCCTCTTAAAAAGATAAACTTTCGCTGGGTGCGAATTTATTGCACTGAGTAAGAAATGACATCCCTTAAGTAAAAAATCCCACGGCAGGTCTGATGGTAATTCAGCAAATTAAATGAAATTAGAAACAATCTTACATCATCGTATCACTGTGAGTTAGTTTGCCGATTGACATGTCATTTGTCACCCCATGGGATGACCAAGAAGGAACCAATCACTGCGCGGTGATTGTTGTCTAATGTCACCTCATGGGGTGACAAGTGATATGTTAGTTGGCAATTAGGGAGCAAAGCCGACGCTAACTTTCGGCGTATGACTAAATATCATGACTCCCATGCAATGTTTCAGTCACACGAAAATTAATCTTCTTATGACAACGTGCTGAAACAATCACAAATGGTTCCGGCATGGCTACGGGTGCGGAAAATGGAGCGACCGTTCAGCCTCGACTACAACTGCCGAGACTCCGGCTGCTAACGGCTGTAGTCAGAAAATAGCCCATTTTACACCCTTCAAGAATATTTGGTATTTGAGTTCAAAGGCCTTACTGTTTAATTTAACTTTTTTAATTTAACATTTTTTTTTCCTTTTGAATAACCAATTTTTTAGTTCTTTGACAAGATCTTATGTTCTCTTTATGTTAACAACGGATTTTTTAATATATTGAAGTATTGAAGTATTGAAGCTGCTCGGTTTCCAGGGACGCCGCCGATTACCACGTCGACCGCGGTCTCCCGTTCCCCTCGCTCTTTTTCGTTTTCAACCTTAACCATGCCGAATACGGTGTACCTTGTGAAGCACCAGCAAACTTCGAACTCACAAGTTACATGGAGTCGGAAACCCAGGGCAGCCCAATTCGGTTCAACAGTATGGACCACAAGGTCAGCATGTCCCACCCGGGCAAAGTCCGCAGTTTGTTCCTTCTCAACAGTATGGTTACGCGCAGATTCCGTCGATTAGTCATCAGACCGGATATCAGCCGTAGAATTATGCCGGTCCGCCGATGAATTTATGGAATCCGTATCCGCTGTATTCAAAAAACGTTATACGACCCCCGCCGGTTTCGGTGGCTTCACCTCTTTCGGCTTCAGCGACTTCGTCCTCTGGATTTGCTCCATATTTCGGGAAGGAATTACTGGACGTCCAGACATTCAGGCAGCAAAGCAGACGCTAACTTTCAATGTGTGACTTAGGGTGGTTCGAAAATCAACTTTTTTGGAATTTCAGAACTCCTATATCGGGAAAAGTTTCTTTATAGGTGGAGTATCAACCCTGAATTTTTTCAGATTTTTCGAACGGCATCCTGAGCTGTCGAATCGGCCTTGAAATTTTTAAAGCCATAAAAGGGCCAAAAATGAACCTTTCTTTTTTTGCAAAAAAGACCATCGATTCCTATCGGAAATTTCGCGTAAATTACGAATTTGAAGTCGAAAATTAGTTTTGGCGTACGGTTTTCGAGACACAGGCAAAATGCCATAACCAGATTTTCAGAGCTTTTAAATCCGGCCTGTAGCTCAAAAATTATACACCAGAACTAATTTTCGACTTCAAATTCGTAATCTACGCGAAATTTCCGATCGGAATCAAGGGTCTTTTGTGCAAAAAAAAAAAAAAGGTTCACTTTTGGCCATTACATGGGCTTTTGGAAAGCTCAAGGCCGATTCACTTCACCACCTTAGGATGCCGTTCAAAAAATCTGAAAAAATCCAGGGTTGATATTCTATCTATAAAGAAACTTTTCCCGATATAGGAGTTCTGAAATTCCAAAAAAGTTTATTTTCGAACCACCCTACTAAATATCATGGCACCCATGCAATTTTTCAGTCACACGAAAATTAATTGTATTTTTCTTATGACAAGCTGAAACGTGCTACAACGTGTTGAGAATAAAGGTCGATCTGAAGATCGGCCTGTTACACTACTCTCAAAGGCTCGATATCAATTTTGGCATGCCGATTGCATCGATATCGGTTCTCCATGTCACCCCATCAGTGTCACCAAAAAAGTTTTAAAATAGGTAACACGATTAGCTCGAAAATATCCGTTGTAGCCAACCCATGAAAAAAAAACTTGATGACGATACTTAGCTTAAGCAAGAAAACGATTTATTTCAATTTAAAAAAAATGATAAAAAAAGCCGCTTGACAATTTTTTATCTCATCAAGCTAGAGCCAAGTTCATAACCTACATATAAGAATTAATTAAGGTATTAGTTTTTACACGCATGTCAGAAAGTAAGGTCAGGTGAAAAAGCTACCGGCAGGTGTTCCTTATCTTATGTGAAATCGCAAGGGGAATAAACAAATTGGCCCTTTCGTACGGGGCTCACGTACAAATCAAAAAGCTTCCTTCGTTAATCATACTACACGGTTTCTAACCTCTGACAGAGGTGCCATGGGAATCAAGAAGGAGATAATCACCAAAAATCATTTATCAATTCGGCAAGTAGAGAAAAAAAAAAAAGTCATTGGACCATGGACGGAATTTTTTTTTACGAGGGAGGGAGATCCCGAAATCTCTTCCTTTAAGTTTATAATTTTCTTATTCTTAAATCCTTTGCTCCATATTTTAATTCCGGTAAATGAGCATTTAATCAGATTTGTAGACATACAGGAGATTAGATTCCGACGGTGATGAGTGGAGCACGTCAGTTTTATACATAAATTATCATCTCATTCCAAAGGCGAAAACAAGGCGCAGAGGATGGGACTTGTTTAACTCGAGAGATTATTCAAAATTATATTCACAATCTCAAACGATAATCTGACAAAGGTTTTCGAAGATAACGAGGAGAAGGAAAGAGAATTAATAACAAAGAAAGAAAGAAAAAAAGTAAATGCCTTAGAAATGAAATCTAAATGTATGAGCAAGTTCACATCTCGTCGTCTAATTAATTTGATAGAAAGAAAACAACGAATTATTGCTGTACTTCAGTTGGTTGGCAGCCGTAAATAAAAAGCCAATGGCATTTCTGTAAAGTTTAAAAAAATTTACCTAGCAAGTCAATTTTTTTTTTTTTATGTAAAAATGTAAAAAATTGGTTAGAGCAGACGCCGGCATCGGCGCCGAAATGTCTAAAGTGCTGGAGCTGGCGCCAGCGCCGGAATAGCAGCATTTTTGCCGCTGGTGCTGGTGTCAGACCCGATTCAAGCTTCGGGTCCAGTACCACCATCAATGTAGTCAACTTTTTTTTTTATTAAAAAAAAAAAATTGTTACAGTAACCGCCCCTTTTGTAGTGCCGGTTAATACAATCGGTCGTTTAATATGAACAAAACTCGTGGCCTTTCTCGATTATATTCAGCGTTGCCATTGGGTTATAATTACAAGACCGGTGCAAGCCACCGGCACCGACCTGAGTTTTTAGCCGGGACCGGCACGGGCACCGGCTTCGGCTTCGACCCTCTAAAATTTTATTGTGCTCGGCATACACAGTAAAAAATTTTATGTAAAAATTTACATAATTATGTTAAAATCGGTCTACATAATTTTTATGTTGTTTTTTGTTTATGTTTACCTTTTGGAAAAAACAACAGAAAAAATTTGTGTAGACCGATTTTAACATAATTACATAATATTTTTTACTGTGTAGAAATCGTAACTATTTTAACCAAATATTTTAGCATCGGAACCGATCCAAAATTTTTGTTGGAATCGGAATCGGCATCAGTATCAGTATCAGATTTGTAATAGAAAAATATTGTACGAATTTCCTCTTACAATTTTTTTTTTTTGCTAAAATTCAAACAAGATCATTTTTTTTTTTTTATTTTAACTTAATTAATTTTTGGCATCGGCATTTGGAAATTTTGAAAAACCTGAGTCGGCTTCGTAAACTGCAAAACGTAAAATGGAGTTACGATGAAGTCGCTAACAGTACCCTGGGTACTTTTAAAAAATCCGTCACTGAATTCCTGAGAGAATTAAATAACTCTGTAATAACATTGTAAAATTTTTTTTTTTTTTTTTTTCCTTTAAAAAAATGTATTTTTTTTTTTTTTTTTTTTTTTTTCTTCGTTATAGGAACAAAACTGTAAAAGGGCTGTAAAGGGCCTGTTGTTTTTGTCTCTTTAAAAATAAAAATAAAAAAAAAAAAAAAAAAAAAAAAAAAAAAAAAAAAAACAGTGGCTTTTTTTTATAAATAAACATTGGAATCAATTATCTAAATCAAAGTAAATTAGATATCTCCTCGCTCCTGTATTATTTATTTTCTTGCTTCATTGATTTTTGAAAATGCCAAATACAAGAATTACATCAAAGGATAATCGCTTCAGCGGTAGGTCTGTCCGGCGGAAATTACTCTTAGATAGCACATCGTCTTTGTTAGCTTCCATGTCGATTTTTTTTTTTTTTTTGCCTTGTGAAATTAATTTTATTGTGCTCGGCTACCATCGGCAATTTTTTAGAAATATTCTTGATTACTCCTTGAAAAGAAAAATTAATTTTTATGCGTTTTGCACGATAAGATCTGTAATTGTAGGAAGCTAGGCGATATAAGCTTTTTTAGGAGCGAAAACCACATATTCCGGGGATTAATAACGATCGGCATCAAAAGCTTAGCACCAAAGCCTATTTAGAACAATTCACTTGGCCGGCCTCGGCTTCAGGTTCGGCTTTGCAACCCTGGACGCACGGACAAAGTTAAATTTTAAAAAAATGAAATAGCCGCAAAATTATTACTCCTGATTATTTTCACCTCCGAAATGCTAGAAAACCTAAGGAAAACTTTTCCTCCTCTTTCACCAGAGCGAAAAATTAGAACGGGAAGAAAAATGTTGGTCCCAGGGGAATGCTAAAATAAAGGACAAAGGGCATCTGGGTCTTTGGGAAGCAATTGGAGGCGATGCATCTTTATTTTTTTTTTTAAAAAGGTCTGCCATGGGCTTTTCTTTTTTTTCTCGAAAGAAAAAAAAAGAATTTTTTTTTAATGATCGATCCGTAATTCCCTTTTATTCGGAACGAAAAAAAATTCCGATTTTCCTCACGTTCGGAAAAGCACCGGAAAAAAAACAATAAATAACCATTCGATAAGTGAAACCGCTCAATAAATGAAAGCAAACTGATATCAGATTATGCTTGAGGGGATACATAAACAGCTATTGTTCAAAGTAGAAAAGGGTGTCAAAATCGTAAACGTTCTGGAACAACAGACCAGCAGATTGCAGCCGTAATACGGGAACGTGAACGGAAAACCGAAACAACTGTTTTCCCCGCTAGAATTTTTCACCGGTAGATTTGACGTAAAAGAGTGTGACAGCTTATAATAATAATAATAATGGTATATTTGGAATATAAAAATTAACAATTTCTTTTTCCGATACCATTGCCCGGTACGGCCTCTTTACAAAAAAGAAAATAAAATAAAAGTACAGATACAAAAAGGAAAAAAAAATAATTACATCCCACTTTCCCATCCTATACTTCCTCCCCCAACTCCTCCATCCCCCCCTCCCTTTTCCTCCCCCGCTCCCCTCTTACCCCATTCAAAAACTTCCCTACCAATCTTAGAACATTCAGGTCTTTAATTTTAAAGATATGTTTTATACTCCAAACATGGAACTCAATCCCTTTTTCGAATAGTTTCTTCCTTTCGTTTTCCAACTGCGGACAATCAACGAGAATAGTGACAGCTTATAGGAAGAGGTTTCGCAGAAAAAATGCACCCAAAAAAATGAATATTTCGTTCGCAAAGCAAGCGATGTTGCTTAGCGACAAAGCAAGTATGCTTTGCCGCAAAGCAACACACTGATAAAACGCTATTAGTAATTATTACTCATATTAAGGGTAGATGTATAATTACTAATAGGTTAGGGTTAATTTTTATACATATTATTAGTAATTTTTACCATAATAATATTGATTATGGTAAAAATTACTAATAATATGTATAAAAATTAACCCTAACCTATTAGTAATTATACATCTACCCTTAATATGAATTATATAATTAGTCACTTCTTAGGCAGTTATCTAGAAATTTTTGAGAAAGCTTTACTAATATGGCTATTTTAGTAGCAACCTCCTAAACATGGGAGTTTGTTGCAAGTGTACATACAGTATGTTGAGTATGTTGCTTTGTCGCAAAGCATATTTGCTTAGACCCAAAGCAGCATTTTTTTGGGTGTGGCAATGATTTTTTACAAAAGTGTTATTTTAAACAATTGCCCGCGGCTTCATAGATTTGAAGGCAAATGGCATATTTTCAAAGGAGTCCCACACAGATAAAACACTAATATTGAACAATCTCGATCCTTGACCTTGGCCGAAATTCCTTTAAGATTTGAAGATAAAACACTATTAGTAATTATTACTCATATTAAGGGTAGATGTAAAATTACTAATAGGTTAGGGTTAACTTTTATTATATTATTAGTAATTTTTACTATAATCAATATTATTATGGTAAAAATTACTAATAATACGTATAAAAATTAACCCTAACCTATTAGTAATTATACATCTACCCTTAATATGAGTAATAATTACTAATAGCGTTTTATCAGTACACAAAATCTGATGGCGAAGTTTCCATAAGCTGCATAATGCCTCAAATGTAATTTCGATGCCAAACATTTTTTACCCATTTTAACCCCATTTTTCCTTATTTTCGGCTTTTTTTTCTAAAAAATTTCATTTTTAAAGCCAAAAAGTGAATTTCCAACGCATGTAACCCAAATTAACAAAACTGGATAAGTTCCAAAATAAAAAATTAAAATTTCAAAATTTTTGGGCATTTTTAATTTTTCTAAAAATTTTCACTCAATTTGTAATATTAATAAATTTATTAAAAATCAATTTTAAAAAAAATACTGGTTGTTAAAAAGATACTGGTGTCATCATGTTTCGAAAGTCGTTCAATCCAACTTCGAACATACTCTGAAACTTGATGACAATTCTCCCTCTTAGCTGCGCTTAAAATTGCGGATTTAAAACACCAGTGAAAGCACAACTTAAGTGTAATTCTTTATCCCGTAAAGTTAATGTACGATTGTCAGCAAGGCTTTTTTTTTCCAGACAAAGAGACAAAATAGAATCGGATTAGGTAGCGCTGGGGAAGAACCTTTTTGGATTAATGGAAATGCCGGACAAGAGAAAAGCGCCGTAGCAGGAAATGCGATCCGTAAAAAAAAAAAGTTCTCTTGCTCTAAAGTCGAAGTCATTAGCAGGAAAAGTGAAAAACCGAGATTATTTCTCTTTTTTTCCCTTCTCTGCGTCTGTTTTTTCCCACAAGGAGGAAAAAAAAGAATTGTACCTAAAGAACACATTCGAGATTTTTTTTTCTTCTTCCCCTTCCTGCTTTCGCTTTTTCTTTCCTTTCCTTTCGGTTTTGATAGTAAATAATGCAACGTTACGCTTTTTGACGGGTATGGAATTCCAGAAGGAGACGCGATTCCAAGGGTGAAATATAGCTTGGGTTGATGTTGTACTTGTAATCAGAATCCGGATTTCGGAATCCGTGTCACATGTCAGTGGTTTCTGAGGTATTTCCGCATAGCAAATACATTTTCAACCGTTACGGAAAGCGAAATCATCCACGCGGTGAAATTTTCTTTTGAAAAATAAATCAAGTTAGATTTGAAAGTCGGGTGGCGGTAACAGGGGAATTGGAAACGAAGCGAAAATTCCCAACTGAAAAAATGATGAGACACAACGTTAATCGTCAGTCGTCACTCTTTGCGGACGGACTAAAAATAATAGAAAGGTCACCTCAGCTATGAATTTAATTCCATTTAACTAAACAAAATACCAATGCAAAATTGTTCTGACATTTCGTTATAAAAAATTTTTTCCAATTAAAATTAATTTCATTTCCAAGTTTATTTTTTCCACGGATTAATTTTTCCACCAAATTAATTTTTTCCCAGATTAATTTTCATTCACTTATTTTTTCTTTTAATATTTTTTCCTCGAATAATTGTCTAATTAAATTTTTTTCAATTCTTTTACAATAAGTTTCCTCGAATGGATTTTCTCCTAAAATTATTCCAATTCAATTTTTTTTTTCATCAAAATGACTCAATGAATGCAATTTTCTGACCAATTTAACCGTCACCTACAACTACTTTCACCAAATTAATGGTCTACCCAAATTAATTCTCTCCTTCCAATAGCTTACTATTTAAATTAATTTCCTAAAAATTAACAATTATTATTAATACTTAATATCAATAATAAATATTTATTTTTAATTAAAGTGACGAATTCTTGAATATATAATGTACAGAACAATAAATTAAATTAAATTAAATTCCTCCCCAAACTAATTGTTTGGCTAAAAAAAAAAAAAAAAAAAAAAATAAATAAATAAATAAATATAAATAAATATAATTTTAGCCTTAATTTAAGTGCCTCCTCAAATTAATTTGCTTCCAAAATTCATTTTCGCCTTTCATCCATTCTCTCTCAAACTGAATTTCCTCCTAAAAATATGTTTTAATTCAATTAATTTCACCTTAAATTATTTCTCCTCAAATTAATATCAAATTAATTTGCTTCATTTTTATTATTCTCTCCAAATTTATTTCCTCTTCAAAACATTTTTTAATCAGATGGAACTCTCTTACCAAATTAATTTTTTATCAAATTGATTAACTGCTCAGATGATTTGCATCACAAATTTAAATTTTTTCCCCTCAAACTTGTTGCCTTTTCAAATTTAATTCCCCCTTCAATTATTTCCACCAGAAAATAATTGCCTTATATTTTTTTTTTTCAATTTCTTCTTTAGCATTCATTTTAAACTTATTAATTTCCCCCTCCACTCTATTACTATTTTAAATTTTTAACATCTCCAGATAATATTGAGGTCAATAATTCAATTTTAAACATGAATATTTTAAAAAATTAAATGTAAAAATAATTACATAGAAATCCTGCCTTCAAATAAGAAAGGACATTGCAAGACTTAAAATGTTAAAATGCAACATTCTCAGAAATCGATGCAAGTTTTAACTTTCATCGATTTCTCAAATTTAATAACTTGCATCAATTTCTCGATGTAATCAAAATTGTATTTCCTCCCTACCAGTGACTCCTATCAACCTGAAAATGTTATCAAAACAACTCCATGAATTGAAATCATAAAAATGATTTTACTTCAAATTTTTAAATATACATTGATCCTCAAGGATCACCTTGCCATTCCATATTGAGCAGCAAATATAATAATGTTGCAACACATACAAAATACCATCCATTTCCAAAGAGGTTTTTGATCAGCAAGGCATCATCAGATTCCATATAACAGATTTAAGAAACGCTGTATGTTAGTCAGATGCATCAGCTTCTTAAAATTTTACCAAATCGTTATCTGATGCATAACTCTAAACTGATAATTCTTATTTAAGTGATAATGACTGAAACGAAGGCTTTTAATAACTTTTGTCTGATTTGGCATGGAATTCTAAAAAAATTTCTAAAGCAGCATTGAATGAAATTTATATTCCCTTGTGATTTGAAATCGTTACCACAAAAAATTTTTCCACATTACAGGTCACAAATCAATATTAGGCTTTATTTATTAAAGGAAAAAAATTGTATTGTCTTTGGCAATAAAACATATTATCTCATGTTAATTTGTTTCATGTCAAGGAATAATTATCATTTTTTGCTGGTCGATATAAGTGGCAAGTTTATTCTTGCAGAGAAATTGTTTCTGTAATTTCAATTTCAGGAACTATTCTTTTTTTAAAAATCATTAAACAATTAACATGTAGTTTCAATACGAAGGCTAGTATGAACCGTAAATATCTGTCCTCAGAAATAATAATCATTACCATCATCACATTGGGCATCAAATCTAACCCTACCTTGTATAAACATGCCAGACCGGTTTGTTATCCCGTTGCATAACGTCTATCCTGAATTCCTGCTCCCCTAAATTCAATTTTATCAATCCATAACGTATAATGGAAAACACAAACCACCCCGAAAAACATAATTAAAGCCGAAAACGAAAATAATTCCAGTTTTAACAAAACAAACAGCCACTGCTCTGAATTAGCCACGGACTTTCAAAATGGCGGAACAATCGAGCGAGATTGAGATTCGCATCGTGAAGACGCAAACACTAACGCTTCCTGGTGAACTCTTTTGAAACTATTAAATTATTTTTAATATTATTTATTTATTGATCATTAATCTTTTGAAACTATTTTCACCTGATAATAACAACAATATCCAGGAAGTTTATTTTTCGAAAACGATTTCTGGGAATTTTCCCGGGAATTTATGTTAAAAATTGGTGCATAGGCTTCGTGCAAGTGTAGACAGTATCGCTCCGCTATTTTTATCTTTAGCTTACGTAATTGCCCCTATTTTTCGAAAATTTCGTCCTGTTGGAAATATTCCCGGACCATAAGCTAAACAGGTACATTTTTAAGCATAACGTTATCTATTTAAAAAGACTACGTATGACCTTGAATAGCCCTGATGTAAAAATACAAAATATTTGACGACTGTAGAATGATTTTGAGAACGAATTACCATTTTGTTTTTAAAAGGCAACTTGCAACAAGTTAGAAAGTGCCTAGGTTTTTACTTCTCTTTTTCAAAAGCACCTTTTTCTCATGATGGTTTGGACCTAGACCTATCTACTATTGATCTTTCTTCTCATTGGACGTTAATCGATGAAATTTTCACAGTTTAAAAGGATGATCTTTTATATGAGAAAAGATGATCACGTGCTGCGGTTTGGTTCTTGTTGAATGGTTCCAGGTTTAAAGGACTCACCCAGTCGACTAGAAAAATTGTACCTTGAAGCGCGTTTTATTTTCTTTTTTTTTTAAATTGAACGTTTTTATCTCACGTTCTTCCGTCAAGGTTTATTGATTTCACCGGATTGATTTTTATGTACACTTCTTCCCCTGTCGGCAAAATGGGCTCGGGGGTAATTCCTTATAAAAGCTTAATTCTCAAAAAAAAAAAAAAAAAAAATTGGCGTGGACTTAAAGGCATTAGTTCGTTTACATTACCGGCCGGTGGAGATGGATATTGACGGTAAAAAAAATATGTAAAAAAAAAAACACCTTAAACCCTGAAACTTTATTTTTTAACTTAAATAAAGTTTTATGAATACGATAAAAAAAAGATTTCTCTATTTTTTTATCCTCCTGATTTTTCCGTTGTATAGTTACTGGTATTGATGCCGTTACAGTTCAGTTATTAAACGTAAATTGAATTAAGGTTTGGAAAGGTTTGATATGTGAATTTTAATGGAAAATATAATCCTCGAGGCTTTCCCCCCACCCCCGTTATTTCTATCGACCGAAAAAAATGGAATGGAAAAAAAAGCGTTTCACCGATCGGATATTTACTTTTTACTACCGGATTTGGGATTCACGGTTTTTTTATTTTTTTTATAAAGCTCCTAATAACAATTTTTAACACAGGCAGACTTCAAAATATAAAATGGCGGCCTAATATGACCGTCGACTAACGCCTTCAAAACCCAAGAGTCGACTATATAATTGTTTCAAGATGGCGGTTGCCATCTCGAAAATTAACTTTACTCATTCCTATAAAATTTTTACATTTCCTTTTTTTCTTTTTTAATCGCCGTAAAAAAACGGATAATGATTGAACAGACAATTAAGCCTTTAGAAAAGGGAACGATCATACAGTCAATCCGAGTGAAACAAAAGCGCAGAGAAGAAGAAAAAGAAAAAAAAAAAAGATATTTCGACCGGGAAAATAAATTAGGATGTTTCCCATGAAGTCTCAATCGACTGTAATGAACAATAGGCCTATTTAACAATCGGACGGACGTGTCAAACCGAAATACTGTCTCACAATATTTTCCCCTTCAGTGAGCCTTTCATAAATGAAAGAAATTCAAAAAGAGATTCTCGCAACCTTATTATGATTACTTTTTTTTCTTTTTCTTTATTTCTTTAAGCTGTATTTGTTGTGGGTGAAAACAAGGCCAAACAGGAAATAAAAAAAAAAAAGTTTATGAACTTTTGATTTTTAAAAAAAATCAACGGTTTTTCTTTCAAACATTCCGTGCGCCGGAGACGACTCATTCCCTCTGTAAATATGATTGGAAATAATCGGTTTTGACTACAGTTGTCAAAAGTCACGTGACAACAAGGCTACAGGCTTATGTTAGCGTTAACTTTTGGTCCGTGACTTGTAAAACCGTCTTATTTCCAGCCATTTGTATGACGGAGTCGATGTCGGATTAAAATGGGAAATTTTTGTTCTTTGGAAAGCGCACGCTGATGAAACAGTCAACTCTTAAATCGGTACTTACGTACGGGAACAATTAAACAGGTTGTAGCTTTAAAAGTAGGTACGGAATCTTACCTGAAAAATAAATAAAAAGAAATAATATTAATAATGAACCTTCAGCAAATTTTTCTACGGAACATTTCGGGAATTTCAATGAATACTTTATTCGTCATTTCCATGAAATTTTGGAAAAAATTATCCCTTTGTCATGGCGGATCATGGGAATTTTGGAGATATTCCATATACCGAAAATTCCAGAAAAAAAATCCAAATCCAGTGATTAAAATTCTTAGGGATTGACCCAGTTCATTTACCGACCCAAGAAAAAGTGCGTAATAAAATTTTATAACTGGTTTTAAATTTTATAAAATTTTGGCCGATTATAAAATCTTATAACCATTTATAAATTTTTATAATTAAAATTTTAACTGAGCAATATATATATTTCATGCTTGAATTGCACTATGTTTAGCCTTTGGGGGCTCTATAGACTCTTTTTTAAACATCAAAAGATCAAAGAGAAAAGATCAAAAGTTAGATCAAAAGTTATGGGCGAAATAACACCGAGACAAAATAAAAGTTATGGGCGAAATAACACCGAGACACACTCTAGAGTGTTTCCTGCCTAAGCATTACACACTAGAGTGTATCCTGCCTAAGCATTACACACTAGAGTGTATCCTGCCTAGGCACCACACACTCTAGAGTTTATCCTGCCTAGACACCACACACTCTACTAGAGTGTTTCCTACCTAGGCACCACACACTCTACTAGAATGTTTCCTGCCTAGGCACCACACACTCTAGAGTTTATCCTGCCTAGGCACCACACACTCTACTAGAGTGTATCATGCCTAGGCACCACACACTCTAGAGTGTTTCCTGCCTAGGCACCACACACTCTAGAGTGTTTCCTGCCTAGGCACCACACACTCTAGAGTGTTTCCTGCCTAGGCACCACACTAGGGTGGTTCTTTGAAACCGACTTTTAAATTTTTGTGACGAACCCCCCTGATTTTGTTCCAATGCCTAAAAGATTACCCCACAAAAAATTTTAGGTCGATCAGTCACCAGTAAGGGGTGCCCCAGGGGCCCGAAAATTTTCAAAAAGCCGTTGTAAGGGCCAAAAATGAAAATTTTTTTTGGCGTAAAAGACCATCGATTCCTATCGGAAATTTTGCGTAGATTACAAATTTGAAGTCGAAAATTAGTTTTGGTGCATGGTTTTTGTGCTACTGGCCGGATTTAAAAGCTCTGCAAACATTGTTATGGTTTTTTGCCTGCGGCTCAAAAACCATGCTCCGAAACTAATTTTTGACTTCAAATTCGAAATCTACGCAAAATTTCCGATAGGAATCAATTTTCTTTTATGCCCAAAAAAATATTTATTTTCGGCCCTTATATGGGCTCTTTGGAAATTTTTGGGCCCCTGGGGCACCTCTTGATGATGACCGATCGACCTCCAATTTTTTGTGGAATAATTTTATAGGCATTGGAACAAAATCAGGGGGGTTCGTCACCAAAATTCAAAAAAAATTTTTTCCCCTTTTCCAAAGAACCACCCTACACCACACACTCTACTAGAGTGTATCCTGCCTAGGCACCACACACTCTACTAGAGTGTATCCTGCCTAGGCACCACACACTCTACTAGATTGTATCCTGCCTAGGCACCACACACTCTAGAGTGTTTCCTGCCTAGGCACCACACACTCTACTAGATTGTATCCTGCCTAGGCACCACACACTCTACTAGAGTGTATCCTGCCTAGGCACCACACACTCTACTAGAGTGTATCCTGCCTAGGCACCACACACTCTAGAGTGTTTCCTGCCTAGGCACCACACACTCTACTAGATTGTATCCTGCCTAGGCACCACACACTCTAGAGTGTTTCCTGCCTAGGCACCACACACTCTAGAGTGTTTCCTGCCTAGGCACCACACACCCTACTAGAGTGTTTCCTGCCTAGGCACCACACACTCTACTAGAGTGTATCATGCCTAGGCACCACACACTCTACTAGAGTGTATCATGCCTAGGCACCACACACTCTAGAGTGTTTCCTGCCTAGGCACCACACACTCTACTAGAGTGTATCATGCCTAGGCACCACACACTCTACTAGAGTGTATCATGCCTAGGCACCACACACTCTAGAGTGTTTCCTGCCTAGGCACCACACACTCTACTAGAGTGTATCATGCCTAGGCACCACACACTCTAGAGTGTTTCCTGCCTAGGCACCACACACCCTACTAGAGTGTATCCTGCCTAGGCACCACACACTCTAGAGTGTTTCCTGCCTAGGCACCACACACTCTACTAGAGTGTATCCTGCCTAGGCACCACACACTCTAGAGTGTTTCCTTCCTAGGCACCATACACTCTAGCTCTACACATCTCTCGCTTCGCTCGAGCGGCAATTGTCGAGGGTTTTTGGACATTTCAGATCTTCGAAAAACAAATTTTGGTCGAAAATTTCACCGTTAGGACATAAAAGCTACGAATTTAAGTCGAAAATTTCCCACTAGTTACAAGTTTTGCACAACTGACACAACATATCTGTGAAATTTATAACAAATAAACAATAAATTTTAAACTTTTATCTTTGAGATAATGACAATAAAACCAATTGTAAAAGGAAACAAAAATTTTGTTTCTTTGTATCTTAATTAAGATCGTCTTTTTTTCTTCTTTATTTACTTTTTATTTTATAAAAATAAGCTTTTTTCTGCTTTATATCTCACTATTTAAGTATAAAATGTAATTCGTGAGATTATAAGGATTCGATCGGTACCAAAATCGCTATTGTTCACAAAAATGAAGTTACTGTGATTTCGTTTACAGCGGCAGAATTATGCCCTTTGAAAGAGCTTTTTTTTCGCTTTTTGGATTCTTCAATCGGACAAGCCAAGCCATTCTTTGCCAAAAAAATAAAAACTGAATTATCACTTCCATCCGCGCCTCAGAAACGGCTTTTATTTCGACCCCAATATTTGCCTAATTTACCTCTTCACTAGGTCCTATCGATGGGTGAAAGTCCAAAAAAAATTTAATTTTGGGGCACAACCCTTACGGTAACCCGGTGGCACCCTTTTCCTTGGGTAATTGGAATATAACCAAAAGCCCTTCGAACCAGTCCGCTCCTGCTCTTTGTAATACTCACGACGTAAAGAAAGAAAAATCTTTTTTCAATTTTCCGAAAAAAAAATTCAATCCCGTTTTTTATTTTCCGAAAAAAAAAGGCTTGAGCGTTAAATAATAAAAAACGATTCGCTTATGATTTACGAATTCCTTTTCCGATTCCTAAAGGGAAAATAAAAATGAACAGATAGGGAGAATGGATGACCTTTATATACGAAGAAAAAAAGTTTACCGATTTGAACCGTCAATAAAAAACCCAGTTATCTTCTTCTTTTTCTTTTTTAAACTCCTCTGCAAAAGAAAAAAAAACACAAGAATCCAGGTGAAGCGATCCAAGGAACCGATTACATCAAGATTAATCAATAATAATAAAATTATCTGACAAAAAAAAATTCTCGTTTAATAAACATGTTGACCGGTTACATCTTGAAACTCGACAAAAAAATTATCAAAAAAAAAAAAAAAAAAAAAAAAAAAGAATGTGTCGTTATCTAACGGGAACTTCTTTTTTTTTATCCGGTTGTACTAACGTCATCGTGAGTGGAGATTAAAATGGAAAGGGATGTTGGAAAACTCAGCCGACTTGATCAGCCGCATTGTTGTGTGTGCGAAGGGAGCTGCCATCGGTTTTACCGCAACCACTAGGTCTAAAATACTGGTTTTCTCCATTGTTAATTTACATTAGCGGCATTAAATTCCACACAATTTGTTTTTCATTTTCCCGACCGTTCCCCCTACGCTCTTTTGCGTATGCTAAGGGATGGTTCCGAGGTGTACGTGAGGAGCATTTTAATTTCTACAACTCCCGAGTTCACATTTTATTATTATTTTTTTTTTCGTTACCGTCAGCTTATTTTCGTAAAATTTTTATGAATGGAGGAATGGATTATGAAGTCTGCTCTATTTCGGGTTGGCAAGACCTTCTTCAAGGATTTGGCGACTTTGCCTGAAGGGTATTTTAGGGTCTGGTTCCTCGGTAAAAGCATTGACGGGACAAGCATTATTATCCCGGAGAATCACACAACATGCGTACTCTTGTATCAAGCTGTCAAAAAAAAATTGATCAATCGATTAAATGTGATCAGGTACAAGTAAAAGGACCCCCCCCCCGGGGCAGCCCCCGTCGGCTAAGGGCCTAGTATGAACCCGCTTTTCTAGAAAAAAAAAAACCTTACAAGTTTTTATTTTTTCAAAATTGCCAAGGGTCCATTTTCATTCTCCCCGCCACCGAGGGAGAGGAAAAAAAACCGCAAAAAAGGGTTATATTTACCGCCGAATTGAGAAAAAAAAAGATCCAAAATTAAAGGAAAGAAAATGAATGTAGTGAAAGACATAGACTCATCAGATTAATGAAGCGTAAAATTATTCGATGAACCGAATTCGAATGATCGGTTTTTTTTCCTCGTCTTCCTCTCTTCTTCATTTTCCCTTCACGATTGACATGGTTTTGCCGTTTTTATTCTTTTTTTGCTAATTTTCTTTCATTTTTTTCCACGTAAGATTTATTTTATTAATGGATCGCCTCCTCAATTAATTTGTAAGCCCGAGGAAATGAACCCGGTGTGGGATCGTCAAAAAGGTAATTTTTCCGAGATTTTAATCGAAAAAAAAAAAAAATTGCTGTTAGGGAGACGGGGTCATTTTCAGATGGATGAACCCGAAAAATGCATTTTATTTTTTTTTCTTGATGCCTTGAGGAAGCTGACTTTGTTTAGGTCGTGTAATCTTGATACGTTAAAAAAAAAAAAAAAACTTTAAAAATTTTTAGATGAGTTCTGTAAGGTCAAGCTCGATATAATTAAAAAAAACTTTTTTTTTAATTTTTTGAAGTTGCATCTACGTAAGAAAAACATAAAAATGAAGTTTAGGAAATTTCTTTTTTTTTCGTGTTTCGAAATTAATTTAGTAGGCAGTAAACCTGGGAATAAAACCTGACGTTTATCATCAATATCTGGGAACAAGAAATACAGTTTTTAAGGTTGATTAAATACCGCTAAGATATTTTTTTTCTCTTTTTTCGAACCCGGATTTTGATTTGAAAAAAGAAAAAAAAAAATTTTGGAGGTGCAGTTTCCGGCTTTGCGATTGCGATATTTGATATTTAATACCTGGTCCAAACTGATAAACGCAAGTGAATAATCTTTACGGATTACGATTCCATCTTTTTTTCAGAGGCAGCCGCTTACAATAGAGACGTGGAATGTACACCAGCTTCTTAAGATTTTTGAACCAACAACTTTTCCTCAGGCTCTGGTCAGTTTTTTTTTTCCTTTTCTTCTTCTCTTCGTTCCTCTTTCAGTTTGTTTTTAAAATAATTTTCCGGAAGCCAAGCGACCCTTTCATCTAAATTATTTTATTAATTTTCATGATATCAAAAGGAGATGCTTGCGTCTTAGAACGTCTAAAAAAAACAGCTTGGAACTATCTCTTCGTTGGAAGAAAAAAGATGGCCCAGCTGATGTCCTTAAGTAACCAAAATGGCTAAATTTGGGCCAACTTCTACCTTTTTTCCTCTAAGGAAGATACATGGTTCTAGGTCAATTTTTAGTGTTAAAAGCGAAATTTTGGTCCAGTCGAGTGTGATCAGTGACCAAAATGTTTTGTGATTTCTGACTTGAGCCATTAAATTTGGCCACTTGGAGTACAAGCCGAAATATGTGCTTTTGGACCAATTTTTGGAGTGCTTTCCAGGGCTGCGGTGTCGTTTTGATTTTAAATCTAAATCGAAATCGCAATCGCTATCGGAATCGGAATCGATCGATTCATAAGTAAAATGGAATCGGAATAGAAAAACCCTAAATTTTTTCAAGCAGACGGAATCGGAATGAAAATCGAAATCTGGCTCAAAAATTGTTCGGAATCGGAATCTTAATCGACATCTTAATCGACATCGGAATCAGCATCAAACAATAATTTTGCTTCAAATTGAGCTGAAAAGTATTAATAAAAACAGCTCTCTACGCATTTCTGATTTCTATCGGAATCAGAATCGGAAACTTAAATTTTCGTTTTCGAATCGGAATCGGCAATGGAATCAGAACCGGCCCGAAAAATATTGAAGAATCTTGGGAATCGGCATCGGAATCGAAAACGGAACCGCAGCCCTGGTACTTTCACATGGTGATCCCAAAACTTGGGCAAGCAGCGTCTTCGTGGCGAAAAAAATTATTTTTGGCCATTTTATGGCCTTTGGAAAAAAACCGAAAAAACATGAATCTAGACCAATTGTTTGCGTAATTGCATATTGTGATAGCCTCTTCTCTGGCCACTTTCTCGGCGAGGGAGAATTCCATCATGTGCTTCTCTAGCAGCACATGTTCTTACGCCAATTTTCGACGTACGTTTTGGTAGCAGTAGCAAAACTTTGGTCCCGCGACGCTGACACGAAGAAATCGTATATTACAACACAAGGGCTGCAAAAGAAAAGATTGTCCGTCGAGGCCGATTTTGAAAGGGTCTCGACGGGCAATTCTTTTGCAGTTCTCGTGTTGTAAGCTACTTTTCATCACAAAGAACAGCGTAAAAAAAGGTATTTTTAAAACGCACTAGTGAATACACGCACGCGTAATGGAAAAATTTTTTAATTACTCATAAATAGAAAGAGGCACTTTCCGCGCATGCGATCAGAGCAGAAAATGATTTTTCCCGCATAGGGCAAAACAATGTTAAACCTGTTTACAAAAGAGTTTGTTTACAATTTATCAAATCATTTTCTCTGATTTTTCTGAATAATTAAGCATTGATTCGTAATGAAAACTATCTTGTTCAACCTAGGAAGGCAAATGGGAAAACGATTTCCCTTGAAGTTTTTTTAAACCCGAGCGCTAAAAAAACCTCAATGGAAAATTAAATTTCAACCTTAGGTTAACAATATACTATTTTTCTCTCTTTAAAAAGGTCATTTTAGCCTTCCGTCCATTTTTAAAAAAAATACAAGTTACGTCCTTTCTATTTGAAAAGAAATAATTTTCGTTTTTTTTTTTTTGTGTTTAATCGGACAAATTGTTCTCTGCCAAAAAAATTAAAAGAAATTAGCACTTCCATCCAACGCGTCTCAGAAACGGCTTTTATTTCGACCCTAATATTTACCCTCCCGCTAGGTTTTGTAGATTGGTGAAAAGATAAAAAAATTCAATTTTAATAAGGTTATGGTAACACGCTGTAAGCCTATCAGACAATTTTGTTGAAAAAGGAATAAGATTTGAAATTTTGACCATTAGGTTAATCAAAGACAATTCTTTGATGCCGATTCCAATTCTAACTATTTTGAAAATCGTCGTTTTCGATTCCAAATCCAACTTCGTTAAAAAACGTCAGCCATTTTTCTTATCAGCCAATCAAAGAATGATCCAACTAAATAAAATTTAAGAATGTTACCGGAAAGCTCGCATTATGCACGACGATACATACGTTCCTAACTTCCCAGAAAGAAGACAATACGTCTGGCCGATTCTTTTTTAAGAAAAAGACAGGCGTCCTACGTGGTAATTCTCCCGTTAACGTTCATGGGAATTTTCAAGACGTGGATACCCCTTTTTATTTTTTTAAATCATCATCTTTTATTTTTTTGCATGTCATTCAAGACTCTTAGATGAGTTAATTTTTACATATTCACGCCCTTGTTAACTTTAAATTATAGTACTTTGACTAATAGTGCGTTTGGCTCTTTCAGTGTATTAAGTGACCTTTTCAAGACATAAAAATTACCAACAACACGCATTCCATAAAAATTTATTTTGGAATATCACAGAGATAGCCACAGAGAGAATGGACTTGGCTTTTTTTTTTTTTTTTTTTTTTTTTTACACCTTTTCATCATTACGGGGTCATCATATATTTTGAGTCATCCTTGTCTCTCTGTTTTACTCGTTTTTTTTTACGATAATTGAAAGATTTTTTTCTTCCTTTTCGGAATCTTAAACTTATGTAGGAAGAAATTAAATCCAATTAAATTTTTTTTCTTTTGTAAAAGGAAAACATGTTAAAGACTTATCCGAGTAAATTCGAGGCGAACTTTAAACCCTTTATTGTGTGTTTATCGGATATAGGCGAAACGAATGATTGCGAACGGGGAGAAAATTCCTCTACAAAACGCTGCGTTAATTTTGTAAAGCGTCAACCTTTTTAGGATAATGACTAAAACCGCAACTTCATTACTCATTACGTAAAATGCAAAAGGTAAAACTCAAGGGGGGGAGGGAGAGGTTTTCATATGAGGTGAATGCGTTAGCACGCGTGTGTTAACTTAAGCTTTTCATCCAATGAAAATTGCCTCTTAAAGCGGGAGACGACTGGTTGTTAATTTAAAAAAAAATCATAATTATGACCTAAATTATTAAGAGAAACCGGTATAAAAAAGTGATGCAGAAAATGTATAAAATTTTAGCGAAATAAATGCAAAAAATTTAAATGTGAAAATTAAGAATTAAAAAATTTTAATAAAAATTGTATTTATATTTGCATCATTTATACCAACTTTTTTAACCATCATTTATTCAACTTTTTTCTTCTTGTTTTTATGCACATTTACTTGTTATACATAATTTAATTGGTAAATTATCCATAATTTCTACATGATTTGCTTCATTTATGCACAATGGTAAATTACTCATAATTTATGCACAACTTGCTTAAATCCCACATGATTTACTTCATTAACGCATAATTTGCTTAATTTATGCATAATTTACTTAAATATGCATAATTTACTTAATTATGCATATAGGTAAGTTACTCATAATTTATGCATAATTTGCTTAATTTATGCATGATTTGCTTTATTTATACATAATTTGCTTAATTTATGCATAATCTACTAATTATGCATAATGGTAAATTACTCATAATTTATGCATAATTTGCTACATTTATGCATAATCTGCTTATTTTATGCATAATTTACTTAATTATGCATAATGGTAAATTACTCATAATTTATGCATAATTTGCTTAATTTCTGCATCATTGGCTTCATTTATGCATAGTTTGCTTAATTTATGTATAATTTACTTAATTATGCATTATTTACGCATAATTATATTGCAGGATGAAAAGTTTTTCCGGTAAAAAAAGTTAAGTTCTTTAAACATAATTTAAACAATATTTTGTATAATTTATAAATGATTTTTATATAATTTAATAATTTATGCATCTTTTTTTCGAACGAGGAATGGTACAAGGCTCGAAATGGTACTTTCGGGTGAGCAAGTATTTGGAGTCTCAAAAACATTTTTCCAGTTCGAAATTTTGAATCAGAATTTCTGCCGTGGTAATCGAAATGGGCGTATGTCCATTCTTAAGTTGGCAGTTGTCTTCTATTTTTAACTTATGTAAACAAAGATTCGAATCCAGAATGGACATACGCCCAAATCGCTTACCACGGCAGATTTGTGCTGCAAAAATATTCTAAAAACTAAAACTTTTAGCCAAAAGGACTTTGATACTCATGCCTCATTCTTAAACGACTACGCAAATGAAATACAAGACAGTCGCGGAGCCGGGTCTCGATAAAAAAAAAAAGAAGAAAAACCAAATGTTTCTTCCAAACAACTTAAATCCTAAAAATGAAATGAAATCGAAGATCCAAGTTTACGAGAAACTAATGGTCTTTTTTTCTCCCCTGTTTCGTTCTCTTTTATTTTTTTTTAAATTTTCAAGCTTTGAGATTTCAAGCACCTTTAGGCAGCTCAACAAAAAAAAAACGGAATCATTAGGAATGATAACGAAATCCTGGCAACTTTTTCGAAACTCCAATATTTTTTCTAATCCCTCAAAGGCATTATTTTTCTCTCATTTCCAGTTAACGGAGCAAAAAATAAAAAATTAAGAAAGTAATCTGCTTTTATTTTTTTTATGAATACAGAAGTAGTTTCCGCCGAACAATAAGCGTCAGGAAATTTAAAAACCTAAATTTAATCATTCGCCACAAGGAAATTTTTTTTTTATATTCTCAAACAAATTGAAATGTTAAATATAAACGGGAATCCGTGAACACAATAGCCTAAAGCATGATTATCAAGTGTGAAATAGCTTCTTACAAGAGTAAATATTAGATTTATTTATTCTAATTAAAAAGGAAAAAAAAAAAATAAGAATGTCGGTCTGACCTTTCGCTCTGGCAAATAAAAGTGTGAGGAGGATGTTCGTTTTAATACTTTTTTTTTTTTTTTTTTTTTTCACCGTAAATTTTTAACCTCGAGGGATTCTTACGGATATTTTATATTTTCGTTGTTAATCATCCTAATGACCAAACTCATTCGTTAAAGAAGAAGCACCAGGTGAATTACGGCTAATGCAGTAATCATTTTCATCTTCTTTTTTTTGGTTATGAAATGCCAGGCTTAGCATCCCGTACGAAAAAGTGATGCAAAAAAAGTATAAAATTTTCGCAAAATAAATGCAAATAATTTATGTAAAAAATATATAATTTTTGTAAATATAAATTTACAAAAATTGTAATTTGTAATATATAAATTCATACAAAAATTTGGGCGTGCAGAATCATTACAAAATTTTTGCATAATTTATGCATATAATTTTTTAAAATCATAAAGCAGGAAAATTTGCAAATATTATAATTTTTTTTTTTTTCATTTTATGCACACTTACTTAATAAATTGGTATGTCTTAAAAATTGGTTTATGCATAATTGGTTTACGTAAATTGGTTATGCATAATTGGTAAATTATGAATTTTGTAAAATTTATGCCTGATTTTCTTAATTTATGCATAATTGGTAAATTATTCATAATTTATGCATAATTTGCTTAATTTCTGCATGATTTGCTTAATTTATGCATAATTTGCTTAATTTATGCAGAACTTACTTACACCCAAAAAAATGCTGCTTTGGGTCTAAGCAAAATGCTTTGCTACAAAGCATTTTTGCATAACTAAGGTCTAAGCAGTATAAATGTTTTGTGTCAAAACTCGTGAGTGCTTTGCCGCAATGCATAATGTCGACAAGTCGAGCCATGTTGCTTTGCGGCAAAGCATATTTGTTTTGTCGCTAAGCAACATCGCTTGTATTGAGAACGAGGCATATTCCTTTTTCTGGGTGTAATTATGCATAATTTACGCATAATTATACTGGAGGGTAAAAAAAATTTTTTCGGTAAAAAAAAAAAAAAAAAAAAAAGTTCTTTATACACAATTTATGCATTTTTTATGCATGTTTAATTTGTTGTGTAACTTAAACATGATTTTCATATAATTTATGCATCTCTTGTTCGTACGGGCAGCGATTACAAAAATTAAAATAGGCAAAATGTGTACGTGCATATGAAAACCTCCCACTTGTACAATCCTGATAGTTTGTTTTGATTCGAAACTTATTTGTTTACAAATAGTTTAAAAAACAAAACATACTATCCGGATTGTATAAACGGGAGGTTTTCATATGCACGTACACAAATGGTGCAGAAAAATTGCAATTGGATCCTGCCTCGGATTTCTTGTTCCGGAAATATTTCGGATTTAGGAAAAATTCTGATCCTTTTTCCCAAACTTTTTCCCAAAGAATTTTTGAAGACGACAGTAGAAAATTAAGCAAGATTGTCATTTCACGAATCCAAAAAAAATAATTGTATTTTCTGAAAACGGAAAATGCAGTTATGAAAATCAATTTAACTGGAAAATCGGGATCTTTAATTGCGATCCCAGCTTTTTCCCTTTTAATTATTATTGCAGAAGAAAAGAAAATCCTTTTGTCGGAGAATAAGGGAACTGACCTTGGTCAAACAAACGACTTTTAGCGGGTTGCGGGTTGACGCCCATCCTAACTGTGCCTTTCCAGTACATTAAAATTTATAGAGCAGCTATTCCTTGATTTCGAATGTGACAAGATATACAGTTAATGAAGAAATGTGTAACACAAACAAGTCGATATTTTTAGGCGGCGGAATGCAATTAATTTTCTTTTTAAATCTTTATGTAAAACATATTGATTGGTTCCTGTTTGCCGCCTATAAAATCAAACAAGAAAAAATATTTCATATGAGCAAACGGTCTCGTTACAGGGCTACGACTACCGGTAAAATTTGTACAACAATTACACTTGAAAATTAATTTAATACGTTAGGGTCTAGGTTAAGTACCGTAGAATAGGGTGAAGTTGAAAGGAAATTCAAAAAAAAATTCTAGGTTTATTTTAAACACTAAAAATAAAATTTTTTACTTAAGTATCCCAAAAACAATATCCACTTAATTAAATAAAACAAATTTATTTTTAGTGCCTAAAATAAACATAGAATTTTTTTTTTTTTTTTTTGAATTTCCTTTCAACTTCACCCCATTCTACTGTACAGTACATATAAATTTTTAGATACCTAGATAAAAGTCAATACTTTTTAGCAAAAACCGGTTAATTTTTGCTAAAATTTCATATATCTAAAAAAAAAAAAAAACGTACAGACTTTTGCGCAACAATCGTTGTGTTATTATTTGCAGTTAAGGAGGTTCTACAGGTGAATTTGAAATTCTTAATTGATCGTTCTCGTGCAACTTAAACATAGGTGAAACTTTGTTTATTTTTCTAGAAAAGTTTTTCCGCCTACAAAATTTTAATTGGAATCGAATAATTTTTTTAAAATTATGGGAATATTCCTATTAACATTCTACACAACTTTTGTGACATGAAATTTGGATCCCTTTAAACATTTATGGTGTTTTTGTGAAATTTTCCCGAAACATTGGGCTCAATGTTTATAAACAAACCATTAGCATGTTTACAATTTTTGAAGATTATTTTTGTAAATAGTTTAAAAACATTTTAGTTTTTAATAAAAGCGAATTTTCGTGTCACAAAAGTTGTGTAGAATGTTAAGAGGAATATTCCCATAATTTTAAAAAAATTATTCGATTTCAATTAAAATTTTGTAGACGGAAAAACCTTTCTACGAAAATAAACAAAGTTTGCCTATGTTTAAGTTGCACGAGAACGATCAATTAAGAATCTCAAATTCACCTGTAGAACATCCTTTTAATTTATCCTTGTTATTTTCTTTTACTTTGCTTTGCTACTTACGTTTGCAAAGATTCGAGGACTACATGTTTTCGCTGAGGCGCGTCATCGCGCACGAAATGATCCATGTGTACTTGTCGCTGCATGACGATCCAAGGGTGAGGGCGAAACACGACAGGGATCATCACGGGCCGGTGTTTGCGGAGATAGCGGAAAAGATAACGAAGGAGCATAGCGGAAAAGATTAGGAGGAGCATAGCACAGAATTTTGAACAATAAGAGATATCGTCTTAACTAAAATCGTTTTCAAAATTCTTAAACAAAATCCGTGACCTCATGGAGAGAAAAGTTTGGTTCCTATTACTCAATGTTGAGTTGGGTATTGTGACGTCTAAACATTTGAGTTGATAATACTGAAAATTAGGCAATTATTACTAAGAGATGATAATTATTACTTATTAATAATATTAATAAATTTTATAAATAATTATTAATTTAGTTTAGGTATTACCAACTAAAATCCTTAAACGTCACGGTACCCAACTCAACATTGGGCCAATGTTGAGTGTTGGGTCCCGTACGCACGCACTCCGCCCTTGTTACCAACAACAGAAGCTTAATAAAGTAAAAGAAATGACTATGCTAATCTTCGTCCCACGAGCCGAAAAAAACCCAAATAAAATGACCAAAGGCACCGGCTATTTCAATTAACACTTAGAAACAAAAATATTGCAAATTAATCAACGGTTGTTCATTTTCGGAATGAAGACATTTTTTTTTTATTCTCCGTCCAGGCGCAAATTATGGACTTGGGCGGTGCCGAAAACTGCAATCACTATAGCGCGCAGTCCTTAAAACTCGGAATGACTAATTATCGGGCCGGCTTTTTATAATCCACAAACAAAACGTTAAGTAAATTTATTAAAGGTGATGCAACCGCTTTTACAACCTTCCCGCCTAATCATTTTTCTTTTTTTTTTTTTTCGAAAAATCTCTTTTAACAAAGCCAATCGTGAATTGATTAATCTTCGCCGGGAACCGAAACTTTTCAGGAGAACCTTCTCATCTTCTTGTTTTAACGAACGATCTTTTCAACTTTCCCTTATCTTAATATTTAATTAAAAACTTGGAACCAAATGATGGGGATGAAAACCCCCTTGTCTGACATAAAATAAGGACCTAAACGATGACGGGAGAGAGGGGAATTTATCGCGAAATTCTTAATGACGAAACGGGGAAGGAGGAGGAGGAGGAAGAAGGAAAATCATAATAGTCAATTATTCCTAGGCAAAAGGCTCCCGAATGTCAGATGCTCATAATTAAAGAATCCCCTTCCTGACGAATCTTCAAAGTTGAAAGAAGAAACATGTTCGAGAGTTTTGAACTTTTGCCGACCTCTTTTTAATAATAAGTTACCATCGTCAGACAATCATTCAATCAATCATTTTTTTTCCTTTCCAGTTTTCATGATCCGTTTTGGTCACGTAGATTGCAATATGATAAATTTTTTTAATCGGCTACCAAAAGGAACGAAAAAAAAATTAACAAGTTTGTATAAAAAAAAAAAAAAACATAGCTGTGAGGAAATGCAGGCATGCACGAAACCAATTGAAAACAAAGCCGAGAGCTGATTTGTTAAAAAAAAAAAAAAAAAAAAAAAAAATCGTTCCATATTCCTAATAGAAAAAGAAAATTAAGTCATAATGAAAAAAACACGTTCGTCCATCGTTTTCTGCTCTTGTTTTATGCAAATATAGGTTTTTTTAATGTCTCATTATAATTAATTTTAATACAATATCATTAAATTCAATTTTCACATGATGAGCCTACCGGTCTCACGGTTTCGATCCACTTTCTTACTTTTTACCTATGAGATTCAAGGTAAAAGTGTTACCGTTCTTTTTTTTCGGCACTTTCGATAATTACAAAGAGCATGACATTTTTTTCCCCCTTATTTTTGCCTGGTTTCATTTCCGCCAAAGACAAAAGATACGATAGGTCTCTTGCTAAAAATTGACCAAAGCTCGAGAAACTAACATGTGACCAATCTCAGCCCAAAATTGAAGAAATTTCAGGAGAAGACTTTTATACATTTTGGCATTTTCACACTTTTTTCTAGCGTCGGAAAGCCCTTAGGGCTGAATATATTTTAATTTTTCTTGTAAAGCACCGTTCATTTTAAATCAAACATGTCGTTTAACAAACATTTTTTTGAAAAATGAATGACGTGACCCCCCGCGAAATTCGCACAAGACCCTAACGACTTTTTTTTTTTTCCTTTACGTTTAAAAAAAAAGCCGACGCGGCCGAGAAGCTTCTTCTTCGTCATGAGTCAAAGTACTTTTTTTTTCTTCCTAAAGAACCCGTTATTGAAAAAATTAACCAAGTCCCTTTGATAAAGTATTAATGGCCACTCGAAAAACTTCCGACTTAGGTCGGTATGTGAACCTTTTTTGCATTTCATTTACATAATTAATCAAATCGCTTTTTTCGGCCTCGAGTTTCTTTTTCGTTTTTCTAAAACCTTATTTAGTTGATGCGGATTAAAAAAAAAAAAAGTCAAACCGGGAGTAAAAAGAAAAAAAAAACAAGTTTTGTAAAGGCTTTACTAATGGCAATATTTAAAGCTTTTAAAATGTGATGTATTTATTAGACTCTTCATAAGAAGGAACCAGTTCATTGGTTAATATATGTCACCGTCAATACCCCAAGTCATTAGTATAGAAGTCCCGGTTAGGGTAAAGAATCTGAATTTTTTTATAAAATTTTTATAAAACTTTTACAAGAATTTTCATTAAAGTTTTTTTTCTTCTTTTCTTTTTGCGAATTATTAAAAAAAAAAATTTGAACATTGTCGAGTTGAAAAAGTTGAAACATGTCGAGCAATTAAATAAAATAATGTTCTTCTGTTCCAAAATCCCGAACAATCCTTCAACAAAAAAAAATTTATAAAATTTTTATAAATAAGTTTTTTTTATAAAATTTGTATAAAACTTTTATAAAAATTTTATAATAAAAGTCCAGATACTTTACCCTAACCCAAAAAATCGAAATATGAAAGTTACCGAAAATTCCCAGTTGCCGGATCGGGCAGCCCCTATATTGCCCAACTTCGGGAATTGCCGGTAACATATATATTATTTTTTTCTGGCGATTTGGCATAACGAGTCAGTACTGTTCCCAGCAGAGCTCATACCCCGTCATGAATTATCCTCTTAATTTTTTTTTTACAATCAAACATTTCGTATTAATGGTCTTTTTAGAGCGGTCGTAAACAGAAAAATGCAATCGCCCTCGAGTACTTTTCAACTTGAAAAAACTCACTTAAATACTAATAATGCGGTTGAATTATTGTTTCGTTGAAACCATTTCATCGTCCGAAAAATATTTGTGAAAATAGGGAGTTTTGAGGGTCTCCCAGTTCAAATCTGAATCGACATAGCGCCACTTAAATTGAGATATGTAAATTATTGAAAACCTCCTCTTTAGTCCTTCGCTCAAGTACTAGCGGGTGATCTGTTACATAAAGACTGCCCCAAAAAAAAAGCCACTTATTTTTGAACAGTTGAAAAACATTCTATATTTTTTAGTGTCACTGCAAAAACGAGCTATCGTATATAGTTATTACCATTTATATAAATCGTTTATGGGTCGTCACAAAAAAGATAAGGAGTGTTCAACTGTTCAAAAAACAATAGGGAATTTTTTTCGGAGCAGCCGATATTATATAACATATGTGTGCGAGCGCTCACAGGTACATGAAACCTACTAAAAAATTCGTTTGATCGTTGAAATAAACAGCCTTAAGACTTCCACACTGACAAACCTTTCTTATTAAAGTTCTAATGAGTCGGTTTCTGAACCTTACTACTGACCTTACAGAAGTTTTCTGCCCTGAAAAGGGGAATCGACCTACCGCACATGTCTGGGTTGGCCATGTTTGTTTATAAGCTAAACATAAACGAACATGGCCATCCCAGAGATGTGCGATAGGTCGATTCCCCTTTTCAGGGCAGTTTTTTACTTAAATGTAAAAATTTAACATCAAGCTATTTCTTTGTATATTTTTAGACTGGAAAATGGTGCTTAATGCCATGAGGCAAATGTTAGCATATGACCGGACAATCCCTTTATCCACTTCTAGAAACAGAGCAAAATTGAAGCTTGAGCTACTTTACTTCAGACAAGGGTTTATTGAGCCTTTAGTTCGACAACCTTTCCGTTTTAATGGTGACTTGGACAGACCTGGAAGCAGTACCATTCGAATCGGATTAGCAGAAAACAACTTTTATGTAGGGCTTTTCGAGAACAGCTCTTTCCGAGACGATATTGCGCTTAAAACAATACCTTGTGATACCGAGAATTTATGAGACCGAGATAAACATTACGATACGATACTTTCTCTTTTTCCGATATAACAAACAAACCGAGACGAGACCGCCTCGTATTGTATCGGTCTCGAATATAACACTATTGGAAATTATGTGACAGGAAACTGTTACGATGCAGAGATGGGCTTTCGATTCCGAGACTATTTCGAGACCGATACGATACGAGACAGTGTCGTTTCTTATATCGGAAAAAGAGGGAGTACCGTATCGTAATGTTTATCTCGGTATCACAAGGTATAGTTTTAAGCGCGGTATCATCTCGGAAAGAGCTGGTCTCGAAGAGCCCTACTTTTATGATGCCACGGAATTTGGGTATTTGGCGTTGATATATCGACGTATTAATTGTATACAGTTAATCAGGTAAAACATTTGTGAGTACCAGGAATGAGCATTGCAAATTTCAACAAAGTTTCGAAAAATTTGGTCAGATTTTGGTTCTGAACCTGTAAGACTAAGGATTCAAAATCTAAAACTTCTTGTTAGAGAATCTTGCTCAAGATCTTGCGAGATCATGAGCAAGATTCTCGAACACAATCGAATCGGCCACAGTACTGCCCCTATAAGCGATTGCAGCGTAACTCTATTTTGAAAACAACTCAAATAGAACCGTTGTTGACAAAAGCTAAACATCAGAAAGAAGTTATTGTTTACAAAATGGAGATACGCTGAAATCGCTTACAGGGGCAGAATAACCCTAAACAATCGTGCTCTTGTAATAAGTCTAACAGTTTGTCCATCTCACTGATTACTATAGTATAATAATAGTCATGCTTCTAATTTGCAACTTTTTTTCCAATTCTGTCATAGGCACGTCAACTGAGCTATGTCCATCACAATCGTGCATGGAGATATACTCTTTTAAACCGTTGCAGCTCAAAACCGGTACAGGCAGCGGATCGAAAGAGTATATCTTCATGCACGATTAACTACAATCAACTAATCTATACTATATATCGAAACTATAATCAAGTACACCATCCATGTACAACCAAAAAAAAATTAATATAAGTTATCAGCTCTTAAACCTCAGCAGAAACCTTAAAAAAAACATTAAAAATCGGTTTATAAATGAATTTAAACTGCACTTTTCTTTTTCATTTTTCACTTATTGTAAATAAATTTTTTCAAGTAGAAACCTCAATATTTTAAAACATCACCTGTAGCTACACTGTTAAAAAAAAAAGGAGTAAAATCTACTCTTACAGAACACATATCGGACAAGCTACTTTTTTAGAGTAAAAAAGCCTTTTTTCATTGATGCACTACTCTTTTTCAGGAGTAAAATTTATTTCGGAGAAAGTAATGTTAAGTATTACTTTCTTGAAATAAATTTTACTATTCTGAAAAAGAGTCGTGTATCAGTGAGAAAAGACTTTTACTCTAAAAAAGTAGCGGGTCCGATATGTGTTCTGTAAGAGTAGATTTTACTCCTTTTTTTTTAACAGTGTACTTATGTTGCTTATTGAAATCTTTTTAGTTTATAAAAATTAGAAAAAAATTTTTAAACATAAAAAATTGGATATGCACAATTTTTGCATACATATAATTTTTTTAAATCATAAGGCAGAAAAATTAGCAAATATTATGCTTATTTAACTGTTCGTCGGGTTAGAACCATAAGGTTCTAAATCGATTTTTCAATTGAATGCTTTTCTCCATAAGTTAAACATAGTGGACAAGCATCTATTCAAAAATCGATTTAGAACCCTATGGTTCTAACCCGACGTTTTTTCTTTCATGTTATGCATACTTATTTATGCATAATCATACTAAAAAATAAAAATAAAAAAAATTCTGTAACAAAGAAATTAGCAAATATACTGATACTAATATACCATTACAGATAATACCAACCAATAAGCTTACACCTAAGATTAGGTTAAAAAAAAGGGAAGTTTTCTATATATAATTTATGCATTTTTTACGTATGTCCATATTTCGGCTCTGATATACACAAATGCAATCAAAATCGCCATGCCAAAAATTGCAACAAATCCCGACGCAAATAATAAGTCTCTCTGTCGTAATATTACCGAATTATACGAAAAAAAAAAATTAACAAATTCGATCGATCATCCTAATCGGCTAAAGGGCTTCCAATTCCGTTATATTTATTTCCACGATCTCCCTAAAAAAATACTTTAAATGATTACATACGAATGCATATCACAAACAGCAACCAGTCAACCCGGTATCGGAAGAAACGAGAATGAACCTAGCGGTATTATTATTTTTTATTTCTTTATTTTATTAAAACGGCAACGGCTTAATACCCGAAAGACGTCATGTACCATTTAATCAATCTAATGGAAAATAAAATTGTGCTTCAATATTGGCAACAAAAAAAAAAGAAGAAAAAAACTAGTTTCTAAAATGTCGTGCTCGCAAAGAATTTTTTTTTTTTTTCACCTTCTCGATATTAAAAGGTAAACGATCTCTCTTTAATCTTGATTAATCAATGAAGCTCATTACTCTTAATAGAGAAAAACCACGTGAAGATCGTTTAATTATAATTACGTAATTATCACATATTTGTTACTTAGGAGGCCACACGTAAAAAAATTCCTTGTGTAATTTATAGCTCGGGTAAAAAAAGGGAGGAAGGAAAAAGAAACGAAAAAACAGGAGATGAAATGTCAAATCTTATTTAAAAGATCAAATAATTCCATTTTTTTTTGTAATTTCACGATTACGAGTTATTTCCTGCCTAAATTTAAAAAAAAAAAAAAATATTGCTAAAAAAAAAAGTTTTTTTTTCTCTTTTTCCGCCGTTTCGCCGGGGCTTTTTAAGTAAAATGATTTTGCATTAAGTTTTTACATTTAAACAAACGAGCTCTTTCGCTCCCGCGGGCTCAACCACTTACATTATCATATTTTATATCATTTTTTATAGTCTTCATTTTCATTATAAAAACAGAGAAATAAAGAAAGGAAAACGGAAGCTTCCATTTCGTTCTGACTTGATGATGATGATGATGATGACGATTACTTTGTTTGCATTTATTTATTTATTTATTTATTTAATACGGAGAAAAAGGCTTCCAGCTAATTAAACGTGGCTTGTTGGTTTTTTTTCCTGATTTAATCTGGTAAAAAAGCCGCCAACCGTTGAATATAAATTCAGAAGGAAAAGAGTCATATAAAAAGCCCTAAAGGATTTATTATTATACCTTATTTGTAAAATTAAAAAAAAAAAAAAATTATTAACTTGTGAAAAGAGAAGTTGTTGTAAAATGATGGAGAATTTTAGGTTCCGACCCAGGGTATTTATTCTTGATTTAAAAACCAAAAATTTTGTTTTTGGGAACGAATTCTTTGGCAAATGGTTACTCAATCATGTTCGTCGATAGAACTGACCAGCGGCCTGGCAAATCAACCCACCGAATTCCTGACAAAGCCAAGCGATTGTTCATTTAGTTGGTTGGTAAACTGAAATGGCAATCTATTTATTTCGGAAGACTAATGCTGATCTGAAGAATGATTTTGCTTCCATTTGCAATTAACTCACTGTAAATAAAGAGGGTTCCCAGGGAAGTTTTCTAGGCCCCTTGCTATACCTAGTGAATGGGAACACTTAATTTATTAGAAGTACAAAATGATGCAAGATTTAAGTCGCAAGCGACACAAAAAATTTATGAAATTTTTGCAAAATAAATGCAAAAAATTTATATAAGGGTGCAAATTCCCTATGGAATGTTGGACCAACATGCTGGTACAACAAGTTGGACCAACATGTTGTACCATATTGTTGACAACATTCCGCACTAATTTCGACATAGAAGTAAATTCTGCTATAGGATGCAAATTCACTAATGGAATGTTGGATCAACATGTTGATACAACAAGTTGGACAAATTTTGTTATACCAACTTGTTGGAATGTTGGACGAACTTGCTGTACCAACATTTTCGACAAGCGAACGAATCGACTATTGCAGAATTTACTCCTACGCTAAAATTAGTATGGAATGTTGGTCCAACAAGTTGGTACAACATGTTGGTCCAACATTCCATAGTAATTTGCACCCATAGTCGATTCGTTCGTTTGTCAAACATGTTGGTACAACATGTTTGTCCAACTTGTTGTACCAACATGTTGGCCCAACATTCTATAAGGTGAATTTGCACCTAAAAAATTTTTATTTTTGTAAGAAGATTTTTTAATGCACATTTTGTAGTTAATTTTGTACTCACAATGAACAACAGAAAGCGGCTATGCTAACGGCTTTAGGCCTTCTAATCAATCCTATTCCCAGATCATGGAAAAAAGATTACATTCACAAAATTTTTATTTTCTCAAAAGTTTTCAAGGAGAAAAAAAAAATCAGACTTTCCAAACGATTTTTCATAGAACTTGTTTACTATACAAAAACCTTTTTTTTTTTCCTTTCTTTCATCCCCTTATACGATATATTATCATCCAAGACTGAAAACCTCTGAGGAACATATGCAAAACCAAGAAGTTCGTTTTTTTCTTTTTTTTCTTTTTTTTCTTTCTTTCAATACCGTAAGGAAATGCTTTTCGAAAATTTTAGCAGGGGTGTTTTAGATGAAAGGGGGATAAAGCTAAACGAAGGAAATCCCTATAAAGAATGGCGACGATGAAAAGAAAAAGTAGTAGAAGAAGGAGAGAGTAAATTAAAATCGTGCATTTTTGTGATTCGAATTTTAAAAGAGGGGTTCGAAAAAAAAAACTCATGATCCTTTACAATTAAGCTCGGTGCTCTTCTTTTAAACATAAACTCATAAAGAAAATAGAGCTATTTATCTAACTGAAGAAAAAAATAAATAAATAAATAAAAAGAATTATTTACGATCAAATGAATACACCGATAATTAATATATGGAAACATGGGAGTACGTGATGTTCATTCAAGTTCCTTCCTAATGATTTACAAGCGCTCCGTATACGAGAATAAATGATGATAATGATCATCGTCATCCTCGGTATGAACGACATATTGTCATCGTCTTCGAAATTCCTCAGGTGAATTATTTTACGTTTTCAAGTCGCTGTCAGCGAAGGAGGCTGACAGTTGAATTAAATTCAAGGACCGTTTAAAAAGGGGGTTTTATTTTAAAACGACTTGTCAGAATTTTTGAAAAGGAAAAAAAAAAAGAAATGAGATTTTCGGGGAAATTCGAAAGGTGAATTACATCTTGGGAAATATAGAAGAATTTATTGTTTAGTCTTGGGCAATCTTTTTTTTTTGTTGCAGGACAAAAGTCCTTGTCCTTGTAGCAGAACATCTTTTGAGCATGGGACCGAGTTTGTCAACGAGGCCGAACTGCAACCAATGCTCTGCCTTATTTGCAGGACCCTGATTTAAAGTTTCAAAAGAAAAGGCAGCCACCGGGTTACCGTAAGGGTTGTGCCATAAACTTAAATTTTTTTTGGACTTTCACCCATCGATAGGACCTAGCGAGGGGGTAAATGAGGCCAAATAATAGGATCGAAATGAAAGCCGTTTCTGAGGCGGGGATGGAAATGTTAATTCAGTTTTTATTTTTTTGGCAGAGAATGGGTTGTCGAATTAAAGAATCCAAAAACGAAAAAAAGCTCTTTCAAAGGGCTATGTAAGGGCATAATTGTTAATTTTTTAAAAAATGGCCAATTGGCCAAAATAGCCAATTAAAGGAAAAAAAAATTATTTTCTTCAGATTAGCGTCGCCGGACCAAAATTTCGCTATGACAGTCAAAACGTACGTCAAAAATTGGCTTAAGTACACGTGCTTCTAAATTTTAATTTCAACGAGAAAGTGACAAAAAAAATGGTCAAAAGTTGAAAAAAAATTTTTCGCAGCGAAGATGACACTGCACACAAATTTCGCTATCACCACGTGAGAGTAAGGAAAAAACTGAGTCTAGATACGTATTTTTTTGGTTTTTTTCCCTAACGGCCAAAGTGGCCATAAAATGGCCAAAATCTCAAAAAATTTGTTTCGCCATGAAGACCATGCTGGACCCAAATTTCGCCTTCACCACGTGAGAATGCGAAAACAATTACCCCAAAATCATGTATTTCGCCTTGGGACCCTAAAGGCGAAAAAAAAAATTTTGAATTGACTTGCACAAGAGCTTGTTTCCCCTTTGAAGCAGGCCGCATAAAAAAAAAAGTCGCTTCGAAAGCGACCTTTCTTTTCTTTAATTAGAATCTCTTACAGAAAATAAGATCAGACAAATTGAGCCCAAGCAAAACAAAAACAAACCAAATAATCTTCAGAGAGAAAAAAAAAAAAAAAAAGGCATTTTTTTAAAAGTACACAAAATATTTCGTCGTTCATTCATTCTTTCCAAAAATTTTAATCATCAAAATCGAAACTAATTTTCTCGCGCAGAATCTTTCGGACAAAATTCAAAAACCGCGGATCAATCAAATCCTCACCCAAGCTACCCAAAAGATGATATTGGATTTTGTTTTCAAATTTAGCGGTTTCGATATCTCGAAAATTCTATTAATATTTGATTACAGGTCGGCTTCTTATACAAAATCATACAGGTGAGAAATGTACATTTGATTATCTAAAATTACCTGAAATATCCTATTAGAAATTGCGGTGGACCCCAAAAAGAATATCAAATTCATTTAAGATTAAAAAAAAAAAAAAAAAGAATGGAATAATATTATAAATTAACCGCATTAAATTGTAACAAGAAACTCGGATATCATTTTCGTTTTTTCTTTTTTTTTTTATTATTGTTTTTATAATTTTTATTAACGGCCCGAAAAAGTAACAAAGGAAATGATCTGTTCGAATCCATGCCGGAATTCAACAAAAAAAAAAAATATTTTCGCTTTTTCTCACAAATTCGGCAGGAAACAGATATCCATTCCACGATTCCGTTTTTTTTTTTCCTGTGTAATTGATGATAATTGTTTTGATACCATTAGCCCTTAAGTAATGAGATCACGCATTTCGACTTTTTTTTCTAAAAAAAATGTCGATTTAACTCGGGTAATAATAAACTTTAATTCCCTGGCTCTCTTTCAAAACGTTTTCATTTTCATCCGCCGCTGTTGAAGCGATGAAAGCTTTTAAATGAATAATTTAAAAAAAAAAAAATCCCCCCCGAGGGGAATTAAAAAATAAAAGAAGTCCTATAAACCCGAAGTGAACAATCGCAAAAACAAACAAAACGAGAGTAACTGAAATGTTAGTCAGTTATCAATGTATAACCCGGTAATTAATTTACCTTAAAAACCTGTTTTCGATTACAGGCTTCAAACGCCGACGATTTTTATTTTTTTTTCACAAGCCGATCGAATGCATTTTTCTTTTTTTTTTTTTTTTAAGATTCGGTAACGCTTCACACTTTTTATTTTTTTTCGGAGTCGGCGTATTTTTACAAACGTACAGCGTGAAGATCATTATTATTTTTTTTCTTTTCGTCTAAAATAAGAATATATTTTTCTGCTCATTCGCTATGTAATGATGATAATTAGGTTTGCAAGTTCTTGTCGTAAAAATAAAAAAGCGTTTATTCGGTGTTTAATTTCAGTTCTACATCGTTACACAAACACTATACGCAAGGAGTTATATTTACTCGCTATTAGCGTTTGTTATCATACTGAAAATGATTTGTTTGCTTTTTTTTGGAGAATAAAAAAAAAAAAGCAAAAATAATAAACTTGGATTGAAAAACATTGTCGCGTGGAGAAAAAATTACGTTCCTCCTGACTCACCTCAAATTGCACTTTTGCTAAAAAACTTTAGGGTCATTTTCAACTACCTGCAGGGGGTTCAACTCGGAATGCAGGGAGAAACATTCAAAGTTTATACAAACTTTGACTGACTACTCTTGACAAATCCAAGGAAACTTACCTGAAAATAAAAAATAAAAAAAATTATTAAACGACTACGTCTTTAAAAATGGTTTAGAGAATTTTTTTCGGTAATGTATCCAGAATCTTCAAGAATAAAAAAATTTCGAAGGTGCAAATTCAGTTGGCTATCCTGACCAATTCGGGTAAGAATGTTCGGCCTAGGATTCTTATATTGAATGGCGATCGTTCCCATACCAAAAAATGATGTAAAAAAACGTATAAAATTTTTACAAAATAAATGTAAAACATTTATGTAGAAAACGTATTGTTTTTGTATCATTTATACAAAATTCGGTCATGCATAATTTTTGCAAATTTTATGCATAGTTTTTTATGCATGAAAATCTGGATATGCGTAATTTTTGCATAATTTATGTGCATAATTTTTTAAATCATAAAGCAGGAAAACTTGCAAAAATGTTATGTTTAATCGATGGTTTTTTCCATGGATCCATGGCCGGCAAAGTGTTAAAAACAATAAACATCTGACTTATCTCCAATCATATTTACGATTAAGATAAGTCAATTTACCTTCGACCCGCGGAAACGAATTCGATGAAACCCATTCAAAAACGGAGATAGGATAAAATCGCTTTGAACGCCAGCCAGACAGGCCAACAGACAACCAGACATAGTTTTTTCACCTACACATTACCATTTTACAGTACGCAATAAAAGCAAACTGTATTGTAATGATGTAATCCTTACGTGCAATATTGTTCCGCAGAAATAAAAAAAATATAAAAAAAAATCAACTCTTGCCAACATCCAAACCATTATAAAATTTTATTGGCATGATCTACCGCAACAAGCTCGTCCAAACCGCTCGGACAAGATTCGAAATCCGTCAAAATGGAAAATCTCCGAACATGTCAAACAAGCGATTTGTTTTAAAATTCAAAAAGAGAATCGGAGCGATTATTTACCTTTTTCAAATAGTTTTACAACATCCGAGCATAATCAATCGCTGAAACGAATAGTGATTAATGACAGCCAACAGGGCAAACCCCTTCAATTGAACTTGCATTATTCGATAATTCTAAATCTCTGAATATCAAAACTTAAAAGGGTTTTTAAGGTCATTATACGCAGTTTTTTTTTGACGAGTTCGTTGCTGATCACGCCTTTTTACTAATTAAGATTTTTTTTTTTTTTTTTTTTAGTTATATTAAATTGAAATATATAAGTAACGGAATATAAAATTCCGGAATAATTTTAATCATTATGCGAATACAAATCAATATGGCCGTTCGGCCATTTTTTTTTCCATCGAATAAAATAGTCTTTAAAATTTTAAACTGCCGGCATTTAACATTTAATTCGCATATTTTCCGATTTATGTGATCGGCGGCTTCATTGTATAAATAATTTTAAAAAAATTAACTAATTTGAATAGATTAGTTTTTAATTAAGACATTTAAATTTTTATTATTAATTTTTTTCGCCCCGCGTAACGTTACTGATTTAAAACGGCAATCACATTATTAAACCGTTTAATTAAAGATTTTCGAGAGATTTATGAGAAAACAAAAATTCTCTCACGATAAAAAAAAAAAAAAGAAAATACTAATTCACACCTAAAAATCATTTATGATTCCAAGAAAAATTTAAATATCCAGTTATCGCGTTATCACCGCTATTATTTCTCGCCCTACTTACTAAATTCGATGATTTTAATTAAATATCGCCAATCAGATCGAAAACAATGAAGAAATTTGTTTTACTAATTCAGGATATTTGAGAATCTTGTACCATCGACTGTGAACTTGGAAACTTGTTCTCCCTACAAGTTGAATTTCCGTTTATGAGCGTCAATAGGTAATGAACCTGATCGATCGGACGGTCATTGCCATCCATTTAAAACGGTAGCAATTACTTAAAACGATCACGGCGTAATTAAATAGGCTATAAATTTGCTTTTTATTTACTTTACGCAACAAAATTACAAAAGGCGCTAAAGATTTGCAAAATTCTGAAGGGGAATTATAAATTGATTTTGGATAGCAATGGTAGCGCCATAATAATTAGGAGCGCTAGGATGGTTCTTATTTTGCAAAGTTCGGATTTTCGGAGTGCCACCCCCTAACTTTTTTAAAATCTAAACTTCGGAAAATAAGAACCATCCTAAAAATCAGGAAATTGAATAGTTGTAAAAAATTCCCGAAAATTGAAAATTTGGAAATTTCAAAGCTGCCAAAAAAAAAAGGGGGAGGGGTAGGGTGGTGGGACTTCTAGACTACTGCTCCCAATGGTCATAATGTCATCATCAGTGACTAAAATTAAGTAGCACCATTGTAACTTGGATCAGTGTTACCAAAGTTACTTTTTTAATTTTATTTTTTAACGGGATATGGATCTTTTTTTATTAAGAAAATCACGATTGTAAGTTCGTGAACTATATAAGTTAAACATAGGAAATCAGTTGAAAAGTTAAATCGAAGTGGCGAAAGATGGAATTGAACCATCGACCTCTCGTTGATGATTGTCGAAGTAGCTTAGTGGTAGAGCAATCGTCATGAAAACGAGAGGTCGATGATTCAATTCCCTCTTTCGCCACTTCGATTTAACTTTTAAACTGATCTCCTACACGGTAAAAAATTTTATGTTAAAAGTAACATATTTCGCTAGTAAAAAAAGAGGCTACATATATTTTCCATGTAAATTTTACATAAAATGATTGTGTTGCATCAATCTGATTGTTGATCAACCAATAAACAATCGTCATTTGTCAACATAAAAATGTTTACATTCAACTTTTAACATAAAAAGTGTTACATATTAAATGGGTAGCCCTTTTTTAGGCTGTTAACATAAAATTTTTTACCGTGTATGTTTAACTTATATAGTTCATGAACTTATAATCGTGATTTTCTAAATAAAAAATATCCATATCCCATTAAAAAAAATATAATAAAGATTATCAATGAGGATCGAAAATAAAATATCTTAAAAATTAATTTTTTAATTTATAAAGTACTATGATGTCACAATATTTTTCCTCGCGTTTCAAACGACTTTTTTTTACATAAAAATTAAACAACTTTTTACCATTACTTTCAATATTTTTTAAATGTTTTACATATACCTGGGTTATTAACTTACATTTAGGGATCAAAATATAAAATTTAAAAAGTGCTTAATTCTCCTACTGCCACCGTTAAGAAGCAGGGGTCCGAATCCGATAACGGTGCCGGCCACGGCCGGCTCAAATCTCGGGTCGATGCCGATGCCGAATCTATATTATTTATTTAACTCCCGATTCCGATTCCGTCACCGACACCCGATGCCGATGCCGACGACACCAAGCATCGATTATGTCCGATAAAGTTTCTGATTTCTATTTTAGTGCACGGTAAAAATTTTTATGTTAACTTGCTAAAAAAGGGCTACACATTTTTTATGATTAAAAAAATTGAATGTTATTATCCATAAGACATTCATTTGTTTTAAGTGTTTTGTTCGAGGCTACAGGCAAATTATGTTACTTTTAACATAAAATTTTTACCGTATAAGAAAAAAAAGAAAAAAAAAATCATAGAGCCATTCCAGACAATTTTTAAAATCAGTGGTCCGATTCCCATACCGATACTACCATCGCCATCATCGGCATCGACCAAAATTTTCAAGCTTCCGACCCCTGTTAAGAAAACAAAAAAACGTGGCTTAGAAATCAATTTTTGAAGTATAATTTAATTTTTTTATACATTATAAAATCTATTACAAACTTTTGAAAAATCTTGACAGATATCTCCGATTTTATCACTCTTTTTCCCTTCTTTTTCGACCGTTAATAAATAGATACAAATTTGTTATAGAGAGAAAGTGAACAATAAAAAATCTCATATACACTCTAAAATCCGTGAAAACTGGAATTTCATACCATCAGTTATGGATCAAAAGGAAAAAAAAAGTGTCATTGACATATCATGGACTAGGAGATCATGCCATAAAAAATTTTTTTATTAAGACTGGGCAATAAAACGAGGGGAACAGGTTTATATTGTGTAAGCGCGTCTTTTTTAAATTCAAAACTATTTTCTGCGTAAAAAGAAAAATTATGATTAAATACGAAGCGTGTGTTATAAGTACAACAAAAAAAAATCTTATGAGAAATTGTTTCGATTCAGTTTAAAAAAAAATGAATAAAGAGATAATAATATCACAAACGTGTATTAATATTATACGCTAAAGTCATAAAACTTGGAAAATAATAAAAAATCATTTTCGGTTTTTATAGTTAATTTTGTGGGGCCACTATAAAAAAATCAACAGGGGTCTAAATCCTTATGCTAAAATGCGGAAATGACTAATTAAAATATTGTAAATTAATACTGGAATATGAAAATAAAGGGTGATAAAGTTTAATAATTTACTGTGGGTAATACAGGTTGTCATGAGGTATTCTTCTTGGGACCTAAAAAGCAAATACAGACCTTGGATGGTTTGTTTTAAATTTATTAGGGGAAGGGGGCGATGCGGTTTAAATAGTTCCATAGGATTAAAGTAGAACTTAATTCTGTTTGATTAAAAATTTTTTCTCAAAAAATTTGTTTTTCAAAAGTTAAGTAAAAACCAACCAAAATCGTTAGACCAAAATTCCCAAAGTAAAAATCTGGCAGATGATTGCCAATTTTCGTCACGGAGCCGGCACTGAAAAGGAGAACCTACAATAACTAATTAAAGCAAAAAGAAAAAAAGAATGTTTTTTGAAAACTTGTAAAGACAGAAAAATCAAAAATTTTATTTTTTTATGTAAAAACTAGCATTTAGTTCTGTTTAAAATGTAGATATTATTCATTTTTCTTTCTTAAACAAATATATATTCCCCGATTTTCTGATTAACATTTTCATAAGAAATAACCTCATTCGGTACAAAAATAAGAATAAAAACGGAAGTGTCGACAAAACGTGTGTTCGTACGTTCTTATCGTGGCATCAACTTGATGCATGATTCTAATCTTTTATTATCGAACACGTTTTGGCGCGAAAAAAAAGAAATATCAACAAAACAAAGACGCTTGACTTAAAGAAAAAAAGAAGGGCTGAAGTTTAAACAAGTTCTTTGCGACGCGCGCTTCTCGCGCGCATTTGCTCTAATATACGCTCCGATGCGCTAGCACTTGCTGTTTTGTGGCGTATGAGTTTGAGTAACTTTCAAGATGATAAAGCTTCTTTGTAAACAACGTTCAATGCTTTGCCTCCAGGTGATAAAATGTATAGGTTTTTTGAATTGCTAACTCTTGAGCAGGCAACGTACAACTTACCGTGCGAAAAACAGATCAATGCCTGCAATCGTAAGAGATTGGCCCTGTGACTTATTGATCGTCATTGCAAAACATAATTTTACAGGAAATTGACATCTTTCAAAGACAATATTGTCATCGCTCGATGTCATCATTGGTATTCTGGGAATAAAAACTGTTTCTCCTGAACCTACTCCAGAAAATATTATAGCCTCGATGACGTTTGGGCGAAGGGAAGTTACACGTAGTCTTGTGCCGTTACAAAGTTTAGGAGGTTTAAGATTTCTTAATAGCATAATCGGTGATCCAATTTTCAGTTTTAATTTGTGTGGAGTCCTTCCCGATGGAGTTGTTTGGTGTAGTAATTCAGTAGGAAACTGTACAGCGTCGTCTTCTAACGCGGTGGTATCAAACGAAAGGTATTCGCGTTCCTCTCCCTCAAATTTAATTAAATGAGAATTTAATTAAATTAGCAACAATTTCAATTTTAGGAGCAAGAATTGCTCTTTCTTTTAGCCACGAAATGTCTTTAGAATTAAGGTATTGTGAGCTCTTGACGTACGCGTTGATGACGTTGATGACCAGATGGTCATCAACGTCATCAACGCGTACGTCAAGAGCTCACACGTCACATGCTGTCTTGCCATCAACACGTATGTTAGGAATTCGTACGTCACAGGCTTTGCCACAGGCTGGATATATCTCACAGCCTGGGCCCTCATCAACCCGGACGTCAAGAACTGGTACATCACAGGCTGGTCCGTCATCAATTTGTATGTTACAGGCTGCACCGTTACGATTGGAGGCAGATCAATCCTCGACAGGAGGGGAGAGGAATAGAGGACGGGGGCATGGACGGGGACGGGCAAACGACTTGCCCGTTTAGATCTATTTAACTCGTTCTCGACGGGCAATTTTGTCGTTTGCATTCCTTGTATAGAAATATACTATTTTTTTACAAGTCTTCACTTGTCTGTTCTAATCTTCATTCAAAACAAAATTCATACATTTCGCCAAGGCGTTAAGAGGAGGCTTCACGGAATACGAGAAGGAATGGCTGTTTTGTCGAATACTCGATTTACGATGAAAAAATCCAAATTTTAGGTATCTAACGAACTCCTCTGGTATATCCCGGAAATTTTAGTGCAAGTTTCAACTTGTCTAAAATGTATGGGAGGCGGGAAAATAATTTCAAAAAAAATTGCGGTCGAAAATCTTTAATTTTGTTTTCCTGGTTTTTGTTCGCTTGGAACAAGTTGAAACTTGTACCAAAAATACAAGAAGAAGTCAAAGGAGTTCGTTAGATACCTAAAATTCGATTTTTTCCCTTGTAAATCGAGTGTTAAACAAAACAGCCTTTCCTTCTTGAATTCCGTGAAGCCTCCTCTTAAAATTCCCCCAAACCGAATTTCAGGATCATCGTAAACCCATCGGCTTCTGAACTCGCATTTCGTTCGTAATTATAACCTCCTCATATTCGTCACAGCAGCACTTCCATCCCGAAAGTGTTATTTGCATTTTCGGACGAAACAATTACAACTAAAGCTTGTAACGGAAGAGGTCGTAAAACATTAAACAGAGAGAACTGTACGTCTCTTGTGTTTTCTTCATTTTGCATCTGGTTTTGGGAAACATGACCTTTTTCCGGAAAGCTTACGGTTTAACTCTGAATAAATCAGAGCGAAATAAATCAAGGTATACGTCGGTTTAAATTACGGTTAGATAAAAAGGGAACGGAGGCGCGTAGGATTGCGAAAATTCTAAAAGTGTTTTCATCTCCATATTTTGTTTTTTTTTTCTTTCCTTTCGGAAAATAAATCCTGTCCACCTGCATCATAACAAATGTTTTTATTACGTTTCCGTCAGGATCGATTAAACATTTACAAAAAAGGTGCCGACATCCTCTGGAATCAACTAAGAAAATGGAAGCCAATTTTTCAAAACAACTTCCACTTCGATAAAAATAATCGGTGAAATTAATTTCCCCGAGTGTAGGACGCATCTTAAAAAAAAAAAAAAAAAAAAAAAACAATTCGGATTTCCATCGATTAAGAAAAATAATTTTGTTTTTCTCTTCATCACGTTATCAGGAGATTACATATAATGTCGTTAAACTGGTAAGTGAGTCCCACGTTTAAAGGGCAAGGTCGGCTATTCAACATCATAACTCGTTTTTTTTAATGAAGCGTGCCGGCCGACTTATGTGACACGATTTTGCCCTTATACCTTTCGAATTAATAAATAAGGGTGTTGTCGTGGCTCCTCCACGCGTTACATTGTTAAAATTACTAAGAAACGAAAAAAAAATATGTTTGGCTTCTTTAAATTTTTAAGGAAAGGAATATGGTGCGCATTGAAGGCCGATGAAATTCGTTCTGGCCGGCCGTGATCTTTTGAACCTGTATAAAGGCACGCCTAATATGATTTACTGCATTATCACCGTCGAGAGTGAAGGTGAAGTTTCAAACAGCTATAAAAAAGGCTGCTTATTAATCGCGTAGTCTGGTGTCATAATTTCAGGAAATTGGGTTTGATTTTAATCGACTAACCCAAATATGCGACTAACACCTTTAAATTTTCACGCTTCAATCTTATTTTTCTATTCTAAAATTTTGGGGCATGTTGAGTACCCGTACGAAAGAGATCATAAATCCTATAAAAATTATGTATAAATTTTATACAAAAAATTGGTCTTACGAAAAAAATGCATAAAATACATATGTACAAAGAACCGGAAATTTTTTGATCGTACGTCATGTCTTAAGTCGCACCATGATGGTTTTGTCGTGCCAGGTTGTCTCGTTTTTTTGGACGCCGAATATAAAAAAACGAATATTTCAATAATTTTAGATAAATTTTGCAAAAAATTTTTACCAAAAATCCTTGATAATCCTTAAAAATTTTAAAAAATTATCAATTTAGGCTAACTTAATACAAAATTTTTTACAAAATGTTATAATTTTTTGACTAATTTTAAGAAAACAGGAAACATTTTAGAAAATTTTTAATTTGGATGATTTTTGAGAAAATGTTACTGGAAAAGGGACCACCTGGCCTAATATTAGGGCTTGGGGGATTTAGGGGAATCCTTAACATTTTTTGAAACGAACATTTCGATAATTTTTGATTATTGAAAAAATTTACTTAAAATTTGATTGAAAAAAACATTTTCTGAAATTCTAAGTGAAAATAAATCCTCCAATTTGTCTAATATTAAAATTTATTTCTTCAAAATAGCAATAGCTTATAGTTAAATTAAAAACCCTAATTAACGGCATAAATCCAAAATACCATAAAAAATCGAAATGTGATAAATTCATAGAATTTACATATTTTGTCAAAAAAGTCACAATTTTCTGAAATTTATTAAACATTTTTGGTAAAAAATTCCTAAAATTAAAAATTTTATTAATTTTTTTTTTCAACAAACCTAAAACTGCTTTAAGGCGGGGGGGGGGGGGGGGGTGTAATTCTCACAGTTGGGGTTATCGGTATATGGATCATAAAGAGGGAACCGGGAAGATGTTCAGTAAAATTTTTTATTAAAAATTTTGATAATAATTTTTTCAACAAAGCCGTAAAATTTTGATTAATAGCAGAGCAACCACATAGACACATACAATAAAACATCCACTTTTGATAATGTTTTGTGAAAAAGGTCATCAACATTTTCTGAAGCAAAAATTTGATGATTTTTGATAAAAGATTATTGAAAAGGGGGGCCACGAGGACTGACATCAGGACTTGTAGGATTTAGGGGAATCATTAACAATGAACCAATGATGCCCCAACCGACCAAAAATTCTAGACGCAGTCCTAGGTAGGGATATGTATATCATATCCACCGAATGTTTCTTTTTCATCCTCCAATATCGTTATGCATAAATTATGCATATCCAAATTTTGTATACATGATACAAAAACATTTTTGATATAAATCTTATGCATTTATTTTGCAAAAATTTTACACTTTTTTGCATCACTTTTTCTTAAGGGAGCTGCTTAAAACACTTAAAAAAAAGAAGCAGAAATTATATAAAAAAAATAAGATGCAGAAATTATATAAAAATTATGAAAAATATGATCTGCATAAAAAAATACATAAACGTATAAAAAACTTAACTTTTTTTATTTTCAGAATATAAATATGCATAAAAATGAGAGAAAAAGTTAAATAAGCCTAATTCTGGCAAATTCTCGTGATTTACGATTAAAAAAATAATATGCATATCCAAATTTTTATGTTTCAAAAAAATTATGCATAAATTTGGTATGCATAATTCTTCGTATCGTACTAACGTAATGTTTAAACACATTTTTCTCATTTCATAAAAATTTTGCATATTTTATGTATCTCTTTTTCACACAAAAATCTCCTGATATTTTACTTCCAAATATTCCCTTTCCTACGAAAACGATTGAAATTCCCCGCCAATCACGAAATTTCCTTGCATCCAGCAACACTCCTGAATCACACACGCATTAGCAAAACATGAATTTTATCTCGACTGACATTCGACCAGCCCTAATAAGCAAAATATAACATTTCAACGCTAAAAAATACGGGTATAAGGTTACGTCATATAAGATTGATTAGGGTACATTAAAGCCGGTTCACGACTGACTCGTAGAAAAACTGCAACTAAATAAATGCATAATGAGACATTTTAAAAAAAAAAGATGCATTCACGTTTGCATAAATGAAATTTAACGCCAAAACAACAATTCACTTTGCTTTCGTTTTCTTTACTCAACATTTTTTTTTTTTTTATTCGCATTTTCTCCGACGTCGTTTTCTACATTTCAGACAACTCCATTTCAATTTTTCAAATGACGTGATTCGATTTTAACAAAAGAAAACTTTTTTTTCTCTTCTCGAATCCTTTTACTTAGCGATACCGTCGTGCATCTCATCGGATTTAAAGGATTTAGAGTAAAAAAAAAAAAAAAAAAAAAAAAAAGCGATTTACAATGTTTTCTTTTTTTTTTCCTCTGGATTTGAAGGAAGAAACCCTAATAAAGACTTCTAGAAACAAAGTATGTGAAGGAACTGTCTTAATTGCCGAGAAAAGTAGAGAAATGGCTTGGTTCAATTTAGAAACTCGAAGTTTATCCCAAATGATTACAAGTAAATTTACGATCCATGGTCATTACACGAGAGGTCGGGTTTCAACGCTCGATTAATTTCTGCTTTTCCAAACAATGCCTTTTTCTTTTCCTTTTCCTCTGTCTCATAAAGTCAACCGGGCTTAATGGAAATTCCCCATACTCTTCTATTTTTAACTTGAAAATAAAAAGATTTTCGTGGGTGTCGGTTTGTTGAAAGAAGAGAAAAAAAAAAGAAGAAAAATCCGATAAAAAACTCATTTATCACATATCGGGTTTTATCTCGCGTTTTATCTATTAATTACAATAATCTTGTAAACCTTACAAAGGATTATTTTTGATTTATTTTATGTTAAATGCGATTAATTATTAATAGAGTGTCTTCTTTCTCATTTTGTGTAGTTTATCCTCCGATCTCATTATTTTCCTTCGTTAAAAACGATTATAGAAAAATATTTTGCTCTCTTTGGGGCGCACATGCTACGAATTTACTATCAAGATGGAAATCGGCTTCGTACTCTTTTTTTATGGCGGATATGTCTTTCGCTTGCTTCCGACAGGGCTAACAACATGAACCTTCTCATCACGGAACCTGTCAAAATTAGCGAAAGAAATTTTCCGATTGTTTCAGTAAAGCGTCACTTAATTGTTAGGGGCGCAATTTCACGCCGAACAGCTTCCAACGCCTGAAATTGCACCCTTAAACTGTCCTTTCGCTTCAAAAATACGCGCCTATTTTGTTGCGTATTTCAAGCTACGTACTTCGTTGCGTACCTTCACGCGTACTTTACGCAGAACTTTGCACTTGTTTACACGGCACTTAGTACGGAGAAAAAATAAGCCGTCATTTGGTAAAGGTTCGTTGACAATACTTACGTGTTTACGCCTAGAAAACTGCGCTGAACTTGCGTATTCAATTGCGCCTTCAATTCCGTACTCCTAGGATCTAGATTTCTGTAGCTAAATGCGTTGCCATAAAAATAACATTAGAATGTCCGTTCAATAATTTTAATAAATGAATAGTGATAGAGATCAAGTACGCAATCAAAAAGCGCACTTAAATGTGCATTTATGTTATGCAAGTTTAGCGCAAGTTTTCTACTCGCAAAATGCACGCATTGTCAACGAATGAGAGCCTTATATACACGAGAGAAATACGCATATCGATAAGAGGTAGGACAGTTTGTGAACAGTAATCGAACTTTTTTTTCCGTGTACAAGAAAACATTTTGTTGGAGATGGCTGTGACTGAGTGCTTATAAAAATTTTCAGAAAAATTTTCACAGAAAAATTTTCAGTTGTTATTATTATAACGCTAAAATGAAGAAATGAAGTAAGTATTAATATTATAGTCATTATTTTTTATTAATAAAAGTATTTTTATTCAAATACGTTCTTATTTAGAACCTCCTCATCAGGGTGGTCTTGCAAGCACTTAATTATTTCATGAAAAAGTTGAAGAAAACAGACTTCACAGCAGGACGAGGAATCAAAAGTGGGTTCAAAATACGCAAAAATTAAAATCCTATCAAACCGTCTTGGGGCCCCCCGGAAGCCCGTATGTTTTTCCTGGTTGTGTTATATATCATATGAAAGCCAGTTGTAAGTGCTGTCGAATAAGACGTCACCAGGATTTCTAGCTTTCATAGGTGTTAAGATATATTCACTTAAACCACTCAAAATTGAGGGATCAAATTTAGCCCTTTTAAATGGCAATATCTACATATCTATAATAGATGAAAATCTCAGTAAGGTCTCATTCGACAGCACTTACAACGGGCTTTCATATGATATATAACAAAACCAGGAAAAACTTATGGGCTTCCCGGATGGACGATTTGGTAGGATTTTAATTTTTGCGTACGTATTTTGAACCCCCTTTCGATTCCTCGTCATGCTGTGAAGTCAGTTTTCGTCGAAATTTTCATAAAATAATAAAGTGCTTCAAGACCACTGTGTCATAATCCTAATAAATAGGATTTATAACATATGATCAATTACTTCATACGCAGAAATAACTTCGAAAATATATATCCAGTACCAAAACTAGCGAATACGCCGGCGGTACTCATGTGTACGTGCATACGAAAACCTTCCACTTATATGTACAATCCGCATAGTGTGTTTTGTTTTTTAAACGTTTTGTAAACAAATAAGTTTCGAATCAAAACAAACTATTCGGATTGTACAAGTGGGAGGTTTTCATATGCGCGTACACATATAAGTAGCTTTAGAAAAAACGGCACAAACGAGATGGAGACGGAAGTAAACCATGAACTCGGATACATCTCAACAAGAAAATTAGAATGAAACTGATACATTTTCAAGCTCTGGCTGCCTTAAAAGCACTAACCGGTATAAGTAGAATATATGGCGTGTTTTACCTCTCTAAAGGCACCCGTTCGTTTGCAATACGCGCAATACATGCTTCGAAAACTGCGTTATTTCCTATATTTTTAACTGCAAATTCCTAAGATTCCTGTCACCGATCACGGTCCTGCATTTAAATAAATGAAACAGAGACCTTTAAAGTAAGAAAAAGAAAGAGCATTTAAAGACGGTGAAAAGTGCGCTTTTTTTAATGCAAATTTACATGCGCGTACTGCAAACGAAAGGGTGCCTTAAAAGCTAAAGCTGAATTATTCTTGCTGGAAGAGAAGGAAAAAATATACAACGTGGGAAGCACATCTGGCTTGAAGCGAGCAATTTAGCGATGAAAATGTGGAAAGAAATCGACGTCACTACTGCATTAGGGGATGAATACAGCTTCAGAATTGAGATATTTCAAAACCATAGATGATAATTTTGGATGAAACCCCCCCATGCAGCCCCAAATTTTTTTAGGTGTTAATCGTATAAAAGGCCGATGGAAATGGTTTGAAAAGAGACCTTGCTGAGATTTCTATGTATTATAGGTAAGTAGATACAGTCATTCAAAGCGTCCAAAATTAAGGGCTAATTTTTTAACCTTATAAATGACAATATCTAAGTACCTATAAAAGTTATAAATCTTGGCAAGGTCTCATTTAAAACCGTTTCCAACTGCTTCTCATACGATATGCTACAACACCTAAAAAACGTTGGGGCGGCTTGGGGGGTCCAAAATGATCAGCTGGGACTTTGAAATATCTCAATTCTGAACCTGTATTCATCCCCTAATAGAGTAGTGAAGTCGATTTCTTTCTACACTATCATCGCCAAATTGCTTGCTTCAAGCGCGGTGTGAAAGAGATCAACAGCTGAACTTGAATTCACCATGCATTTGACCTGCAATAACACAGGAACTAGAACTGAGAACTAGAACTGAGAACTAGAACTAGAACTAGAAACTGAGAACTAGAACTAGAACTAGAAACTGAGAACTAGAACTTCTAGTTAACTAGAACTGACTTCGAAGAAGGTCGATTGGCGAAATTTCTTCACCCACTTTCAAATCCAAGAATATTTTATAACTCTGACAAAGGTGACTAAGGCAATTAGAAACTGATGACGTCAAATAAATAATTAAAATGGTCACAGGCGAGGTCACCGCCGATTCAACCGCCGTGCCTTAGCAAAACTCATCAGCATTCAATTTATCAGCATTAATGACCTAATTACTTTACTGACTACCAGATGCGTGGAAGGGTGGATCGAAAAACACAAATTTTTGAATTTGAAAATACCACAGCACGGAAAAGTTGCATTTTAGCCTCCACATGAACCCTAACTTTTTTCAGATTTTTTTGGAGGCCGATTTCAGCTGCCCCCAAAGGTCTAAGTTTTTCAAAGTCTCATAAGGTCCGAAAAAATAAGAGTCGTATTTTGGTGCGAAAGAGTTCATTTTCTGTCAGACATTTTTTGGAAATATCAAAAATAAAGTCAGTAGTACAGTAATTGAAGCCATTTTTCATACTGGAGTTTAATAACAGCCGCTTTTTGCTTATAATGGCTTTAATTTTTATGAAACCTTTTTTATTTTTGAAATTTCCGAGGAAATGAACTTTTTGAAACTAAAATACGACTCTTAATTTTTTTGGTCCTAAGAGGTTTTGAAAAACTTTATGCGACTGGGGGCAGCAGAGATCGGGTTCAAAAAATCTGGAAAAATTCAGGATTAATATGGAGGCTAAAATGCAATTTTACCGAATTTTTAAACATTTTCAAATTCAAAAACTCGTGTTTTTCGATCCACCCAAACGCATGTCCAAAATGTTTAAACTTCCATTTTATCCCCCAAAAGACTTACAACATGCCCTAAAAATCATTGGGGAACGGATCCTACGTTGTCCCCGGCAGAAAAAATACATGTAAGGCTTTTGCAAAACTATTTTTCTCAAAAAATATTTAGTTCAAATTCAAAATTTTCATCAACTTACTTTGAATCAATTTTTCACTTTAGCTTAAAATTTCAGTTGCGTTTAAAACGAATCCATTAGTATAAATTTTTCGAGGTATTACTTATCCCGAAACCTAATAGTCCGAAAGGGGAGACGCACGATGAAACAGACACCGATCATCACAATAAAGTTTACAAAGAAACAAAAAGGAAGAAAATGATGGGAAAAAAGGAGATATAAAATACTTTTAAGTATTTCATTTTTTTTCTTCTTCTTTTCGACTCCCTTCACTCCAGTCTGTTCCCGGCTCAAATTACCGGGAAAAAAACTTTTACCCCATTACGTTCCGTTGAACATACGCAGTATATACTGTTTAACACGACAAAGTCGATATCATGAAGTTAAAATGATTAACAGTCTGTAAAGACGAGGGAAAAAAAAGGCAATAAAATGTTGTATTTCACAAGAAATACACACTCGGATAAACCGAGTAAGCTTTTCCTTTTATTTCCACCTCCGAAAAATCCCAAATCATCCGACGAAAAAAGAAAAAAAAAAAAAGGATTTTGCTCGCACGCCGATTTTTTTTTTCTTTTTTAATTTTCGAAAATATAATTTATACCTCCGGATGGTTTTCAATTGCGGTGATTAAAGTAAATTAACGGTCGTAAATCTGTTTTAAAAATACACACAAGAAGAAAAAGAAGAAAAAAAAAAACGTAGTAGCTTTTAATGTCTATATGTTACTTTTCGATTTGCCACACAGGTCGTATATGATATCCTCTGGCACCGGCATATTTTTTTTTTCTCCTTTTAAGTCTTAATCTTTTATTTCCTTTATTTAATGAGGACCCTAACTTTCTTCTAAACGATGAAAACTGGATTACGCAAAAAAAAAAACACAGACAAGGATTAGGATGAATAGCCTGAGCGCTTTTATTGAGTAGGATATCGATTTAGAATTTGGAATCACGATCACATCATAAAATACTGAAGATTCTTTAGAATAAAAATTGGAATCGGTACCGCAGCACCGCAGGAAACCAGTCTGTCCCCAGCAAAATCCGAAAACGTCCCTGGCTGATCTAACATTGATAAAATTTCAAATACTGCCTCCCTTGGACGCCAGCAAATCGGCCATAAGTTCAATATTAATAACCGTCAGATTTTCCAAGACTGACCCAAATCTGACACAATCTGATATTTCCACTAGGACTATACAAAAATTATTTAATTTGTTTAATTAGTTCCTCACTACTCATTTTTCAGGCAAAAATCTTAACCAAGGAAGTACAGAAAATGGAACGGAAGAAAAGAATCGTTAATTGAAACCTTTCACTTTCCCCAACGACAATTTTTCATTTTTTTTTTTTTTTTCACACGGCCCATAAAATTTCCAATTATCCGTAACACGTAATATTTTCAATATTTTAATGGAACTTCCGCCGAGAACCGAACTATGACTCGAAGAGAAAAAAAAACAACGAATTATTATTATTTTTACTTTTATTTTTTATTTATTTATTTATTTATTTATTTTTTTTTTTTGAAAGATTTTCGATCCAATATTTTGTATTTAATTTCTGGTTTTAACGGGAATCGGATCTATATTTCGGAAAATACACGATTGATTTTCGTGTAAAAAAATATTAACAAAGGGAATCAGTTGAAAAGTTAAATCGAAGTAGCGAAGGATGGAATCGAACCCCCGATCTTTCGTTCATCATGGTTCGATTCCATCTTTCGCCACTTCGATTTTAATATTTCCTAGCTCAAGAAAAAAAATCGTGGCTTTTCCGAAATATAGATCGAATTCCCGTTAAAACCAAAAATTAAAAACAACAAATTTCGGAAGGAAAAGAAAAATACTTGAGTCCAATTTATACTTTACAATTTAGAAATGAAATAAAATTCTTAAAAATCATCGGTTACACGGCAATTGTCAGACGCAACCAAGGGGCAGAATTTTGCCTCAAATCCGAAGACTGGAATTTTAAGGCAGGCTTAATTTAGGAAATTTTAAAGCAGAAAGAGGTTTATGCAAAAAGCCCGACTTTGGGATCGCAAAATAAAAGTCGGCCCTTTTTAAATCTGAGAAACTACTTTATGTTTTTTGACCCGTAGAAGCCATAAAAATTAAGTACTGTTGCCAGAAAAACCCGATATCTCCACACCAATTATTAATAGTAACTATTGTCGATAATTATCAATTGAAGTGGAGATATCGAGGTTTTCTCGCAACAGCACGTAATTTTTATGGCCATTTTCGGATTCTACGGATCAATGAGCATAAAAGTAGTTTTTCAAATTTTGAATTTGGCTGCTTTTATTTTGTCGATCACAAAATCGGGCTTTTTGCATAAACCCCTTTAAATGTTTCCTTTATATTTTTAAATTTTAATTTTTTTTTAAAATGAATGTACTTTTTATTTAATGCTATGGTTGGAGATGAAAATGTAATAGATGTGTCAACACTTTTTAACTTTTCTGCTTTGCTAACAAAGTAAACTTTCTAGAAGGCATAAAAATCAATACTGCTAACCGTTGAGCCTGTATACTGGAGGGTCCCTTATTTTGTAAATTTTTGAATTTTGAATCGTACATCCTCCAAATCGGTGCTCTACGGTGCACTGATAAACCCTATTTTTTTCCAGATTTTTTTGAGCACCGGAAAGCGTGCCTACATGACCTTTAAGTTCCGAAAATTCCCATAAGAGAAAAAAAGTCGAAATTTTTTTTTTCGTGTAAAGACGTCGTTCCCTATCGGGAATTTCGTGTAGATCACGAATCTGAAGTCCGTTTTTTTAAATCTGGTCCGGCTTTTGAGTTAGAGGAGAAAATGTGGCAAGAAAACCTGTTTAAGTGGCAAAAGGCACTAAGGCACTAAGTCCTAAGTTTTGCTCATATTTTGGCCTCTAGCTCAAAAGCCTGACCAGATATAAAAAAATGGACTTCAGATTCGTGATCTACGCAAAATTCCCGATAGGAAACGACGTCTTTCCACGAAAAAAAAAAAAATTGTCGACTTTTTTTCTCTTATAGAAATTTTTGGAACTTAAAGCTCAAGTCGGCACGCTTTCCGGTGTCCAAAAAAATTTGGAAAAAAATACGATTTATTAGTGCACCATATGGTGCACCGATTTGGAGAGTATACGATTTAAAATTCGAAAATTCGCAAAATAAGGGACACCATACTGTATACCTTTCGTAAAGTCGAGTTTGAAATAAGAAGTTGCAATCCTTGAATGAGCTTGGTCTAGTTCTGCACTGAAGTACAGATTTGTATCTTTGAATCCAATTCAATCTAACAAAAATACTATACTAAAAATACAAGGGAAAAAAAAACATTTTACTAACAAAATAGTTTTGAAAAAATTGTCATAAATGTTATCATTCCTATCGATGGATAGAACTTCCAAATGTTAATATTTAGCTCTCCATTTTTTTTTCTTTTTAAGAGAACCAACCTGACATTCTACCTAGCACATGCTACATACTTAAATACAAAATAAGGCCGTAAATAATTAATCCCTCTTTTTACTACCTACAAATCTAACGACATTTCAGGTTTTTAATTATCCCGGTCTTCTACTTGAAAGCTTTCCTCGCAATAAGACTGAGAAACTCCTTATCTTTGTGGGAACAAGTCAAACATTTTTTCTTTTGTTTTTTAAATTTAAACCATCTTTCAATCTCCATTTTAAAAAAAAAATTCCTTGTTATAACTCAAAAAGATGATACCTCTCAAAACAAAATCTTAAAAAATTCCCGAATAATTTTAAGCTAATAAACCATTAAATTTGGCATAGGCTCATAAACGACTAATCATATACTTTGTTCCTAATATTTTGAAGCTCGTAAATTACGACATAATAGTCTCTCGATACATGATACAGAGATAGAGAATCCATGCATAATTTTGACAGCAACAGTGTAAAAATCTCAGACTTTGAACGTTTTAAAATTTATTAGTTTAAAAAAAAAAAAAAAAAAAAAAAAACTTGATTTTCTGAAATAATCAATACGATAGTAAAGGTATAATTTGGTGTGAATAAATTTACAAGATGCATTCGGGGCCCGTCGCCTTTATTCGAGCTACTTAGCTTAATGAAGATATGATCGGTTTTCGTGCTCGGGATGACCGGTGGCTTTGTTCGTAATCATCCGAGAACACACACCAAAAAAAAAACTGTATATATCAATCAGGTCAGATTTAATCTTTCGAGAAAAAAAATTTGTAACACATGGAAATAGTTCGTAAAACTTCTTGATATTACTTCAAGGGATGGGTGGTCTGATGTGTTTTGGCGGATGCGGACTTCGTTCGAAAAGAGAATCATTTGACGTGGAATCAGATTAAAATTGAATAGGGTTTAGTCAAGAATCCGCTGAGAGTTTTATTGTGAAATTAAACGATAGAGATTTAAATATGAAACTTTCATAAGACGAACTCTGCTGGCAAAATTAAACTGATGAATTGGTCCCTGAACTTTTACCGAGAAATGTTAAGAGCTTTCGCAGCATTTCACGTTTCCGAAAACATCAAACAGCAAGAAAAATACTTCGTCAGTAGTGACTTCTACGTCTATATACTTGTACTTCCCAAGAAAAAGTGTGTTGTTATAAAATTCTAATACTTAAACTTCGTTATAAAATTGTATAATCTGCCAAAAAAGACATCTATTTATAATTTGTTATAAAATTTTATAACACATTATTTTCAGTTCTTTTCCAAGTTTTTTTATTTTCTTCTAACGCTTCATGAATTTTTCTATTTTTGTTTTTCTCAATTTTTGAGCCTCTGTCAAATTAAAAATACAAGAAATAAACCGAAATTCGGAAAAATCTGGAAAATATTAAAAGTCAAAATAATTGGCAACTTAAGAACCATATTACCACTTTCAAAAATCAGTTAAAGTGGTGTTGTAGGTAAAGGCGGCTGGTAAGTCGACCGCTAGGCTCGGGTTCTATTCCAAAAAATTGTAATTTTTTTCTTCTTTTTTCCTCATGAAAAATGTTTAAAAAAGAGCCTAAAAGTCCCAATATGCTAAATATAGTGCAATTCAAGCATAAAATTAATATATTGCTCAGTTAAAAATTGTAATTATAAAAATTTAAAATAGCTATAAAATTTTATAACGCACTTTTTCCTTGGCTGTTTTGGTTTTGTTTGTGTCTCCTGATTTTCCTTCTCTTTTCGATAAATAAAATTTTTATTTATTTCTTTTTAAAAAATTTTATTTATTTTTTTGCCTGATTTTGCGGAACGATGCAATATTTAATTTACGCTTTATATTTAAATTTGAATGTAGTGACGATAATTTTAACAAAATGTTAAGAATGAATAAATAAATAAATAAATAAATAAATAAATAAAATAAAAAATAAATTAATTAAAAAATAGTATATTACATATCAGGTATGCAGGTGGCGTATTGCAGGCCGAGACTGGGGTTTACGGCCCTCACGAAGCCACCTCCATGCCTGATTTGTAAGTTATTTTTTATTACGACGGCGGGAAATGAATTTTTTCGTTTTTTAAGCGGGCGGGAAAGTTCATTTCCCGCCCGGAGTGATGAAAAAATCCTTCTATTTCATATATCAGATCTTAATAGGTTATAAGCCCAGTATTACGCTATATTAAGAAAGAATAAGAGAATTTATATATCGAGCATTTTTTTTCGACGGTTATTTTTTTAAAAATTCCTTCTTTGATATCCTTTACCTTTGGAATTTTTTGCGGACGACGATGGAAAAACTCAGCGTCCTAAATTCGGTGGAAATATTGAAGGGAGATGCAAACTGGGCTTCAAGGAAATTTGATGTCATGTTGCACCTTACACCAACGAATAAAGGATTAAAAATAGACGAAAGAAAAGCGTTTGCTCTTGAATTCAAATTAAATGATATTCGAACGCTTAACAGAAAATTCCGCTTCCCGGGAACGGAATTTTTTTCATTTTCGAAAATTCCCGATTCCCGCCATGGACAAGTTTTTTCCCAGGAATGGGAATAATATGGATTTTATCAAATTTTTGACCATGTATAACATAATTTTCTCTTTCGCCTAAAGTGTGCCCTTTAAACAGCATCAAAAAATTTTTATCGACTTAGTTCCTCTTACTTCCTTACTAAAATACGAAAATCATTTTCCTCCTTTTTGTCATCTAAATAAAATAAATTCCCGGCTTTGACGGGTTTCCGGGAACCCAATTATCAATTTCTCGATTTCTGAGAAATAAAAAAGCTGATCAAAACGGGAATTTCCGATTCCCGGGAATGAAAATATGTCGGGAATTTGCCATCCGATCTTATTTACGATGGAGATATGTCAGTTTACCTCCGGCGCACGAAATTAAATTGTTACAAGAAAGACAGCCTTCTTCTTGAAGTCAAGATGAAAAATATGCAATTTTTTTTTGTCCTGCGGAATGCTGCATCTTAAATTGCGCTTAATAATTCACGCTTTAATGACGCCTAATCTATCCATTTTTTTTATTTTATTATTATTTTAACTCCATCTTGAGGCGCCTAGGCTAATATTTATAGGAACAAACTGTCACATTCACTAATTGGAATTAACAACAGAATAGAACCGAAACGCCTTAAGGGATCTTTCAAACGATGACATGCAGAAGTTAAACTTCGCTTGGCAATTAATTCGCCACTATGCAAGTTGATGTTTCATAATGGGAAAAGTTCGCGCGGTTAAACGTACCAAAAAAAAAAAAAAAAAAAAAAAATCATATTTCCTTTTTTTTTTTTTTCAAACCCGAAAAGAGAAATTTCGCTTGCGATGCGGGAATTTATGATATTTTTCGATGAATTCATCTCTCAAAGGATTTGTTAATTGGATTACCCCGAGCGGGAGTTAACAAAAAATGCAAATGATCTTTATGTCCCTCTATAACATCATATTTGGTACGATGTGCTGGGATAATGGAATGGATGTAAGGTGAGAGACCGAATTACGTAGTTTAATCAGCTATTTCCATTTTTACCCCCAAAAGGTACTTTTATTTCCAAGCTTCGTCTGGGCAAAAAGGATGCTGTAAAGGGCCACCAATTTATTGAAATGCTTGATAGTTGATCAACTATCGGTGACATTTGTACAACCTACACTATCCATGCATTTGTGTGCAATTAGAATGGTTTTTTGAAACAGACTTTTTAAATTTTTGTGACGAACCCTCCTCACTTTGTTCCAATGACTGTAAGATTATTCCACGAAAAATTTTACGTCTATCGGTCGCCATTAAGAGGTGCCTCAGAGGCCCAAAAATTTTCAAAGCACCGATAAGGGCCAAAAATGAATTTTTTTTTTTTTTTTTGGCATAAAATACCATCGATTCCGATCGGAAATTTTGCGTAGATTACGAATTTGAAGTCCGCATTTCTGTATCTGCTACGACTTTTGTTCTACAGCCCGAGAAATAGCGCAAACTATAGACTTATTCAATTTTTCCATTTACCCAGGTTTTTTTTTTTGCTTTATTTTTTATCTCGAAAACTGGAGAGAAAATAAGAAAAAGAACTTCAGATTCGTGACCTACGAAAAATTAATGATAGAAATAGACTACTTTTCGACAAAAAAAAAAAAAAACAGATTAACTTTTTAATTTTTTTGTTCTTATGGGAATTTTCCGACTTTAAAGCTCACTGCGGCATTCTTCCCGGTATTTTAAACATCTGAAAAAATTCAGGATGTTTACGTGCACCAAAAGGAACAAATTCCGCGGGGGACCAAATTCGAACTCAAAAATTTGCTTCTTTTTGGAACATTCTAATCAATACAGCTAGCGCTGCTGGCGGCAAAATCGATAAACTTAAATCGACGTTCTTAATCGAAACAGTTTTAAGGGGAGTAGCTTAAAAATTAAACCTTGACAAAATTATTCTTAATCAAAAAATTATTTAAGAGTAGTATCGACCTGGAACTACACGCCTGATGAGTACCATATTCATGTTTTACATGACTCTGAAAAAGGTGGCAAGTCATGTCTTCATTTTTTAATTATTACTGCATATTCATCAGATTAAACCTAAGTATTTATTCCCAAAAAAAAAAAAAAAAATTATTATTATTAAGATATTTTTTAAATCTTCTTAGCATGACGTACAAAGATGAGCAACAAGAAGACACGAAAATTAGATGTAAGTACAAATGGTGTTAATTGAATACAAGATACCACGAATAATGCTTGTATATACCCTACCGGCGTACCATGTCAATATATTCTTTGTTTGAAAAAAAAAAAAAAAAAAAAAAAACCTGATCGGAATAAATAAGTTCCTCCTCGTTGTAACCATTAGGCGTCAACTATTTAGGGTACTTCTAACAGGTATGACTTATATGAATTTAATTAGTTTAATATTTATGTTTTCCTTTTCTTCTTTCTTTGATCTGCGGGGGTCTTTAACACATAAGAAAAAATTTCGGAACATAAATAATAATTTTTTTTTATATTAAAGTTTTAAAAAACTTGGTGCCTGCCCAGTAATTCCTTAGCTTTATTGATGCTGAGTAAGTTACGTTTAAATAAAAATGAAGTTAATGATAAGGAGGCCTGGATTCTGGATAAGATCCTGGATAAGCCCTGACGGGGTAAAAGATGACATCAGCATCGTAGCATGGCTCCCTCGATACGGCTGTCCACCTGGGATTGTAATAGGGGGCCGAGAGAGGGGCCCTTAAAATACGGATTTTTGAATTTTGGTGAATGCACCGTCTAATTCTTTCATAGTAACCGAAATAAGATCCCCTCAATTTTTCCAGATTTTAAAACGTCGTTTAGCCATGTCCCTGGGGACCTGAAAATTTCAAAATTCCCGTAAAGACCGAAAAATCAAAAATTTTAGTTTTATGTAAAAGTGGTCGTTTAATATATTCGAATTTTTAAGCAGATCACAAAAATATAGTTAAAAGTTATACATCTCATACGGTTTTGATGATAGACCACAAAATAAGTAAAAAAAAAATTAGCAAAACATGCTATAGCCACAATTTTTTGAGAACTTCTTCATATTTTTGCCTTCCAGCACAGTAGTTGCTTGTCATAAATAGATTTTAACTTTATTTTCGTAATCTGAATGAAAATTTGAATAAGAAACGACCATTTTTACATAAAAATAAAATTTTAGATTTTTTGGTCCTTACGGGAAATGTTTTAGGTTTTATGGACGTGGCTCAGTGACGTCCATAAAATCCGAAAAAATCCCTGCAATCTTCTTTCGGGTACAATAACAAAATTAGGGAGCGCGTTCGCCGAAGTTCAAAACTTTGTAAAATAAAGGCCACCCTAAATTGTATACCCAAAAATGTCCAATTTCATATTTTTACAAATGTTGCAATTTTTTTTGCACAAAATCCTAGTTTAAATTTCTGTCGGTACATAATCTAAGTACCTAACGGATGGATGCTTAAAGTTGCCCAAAATCGCCTTTTCCTTGCCTTTGTTAAAAAAAAAACCAAAAAGAATTCGAGAATGAAAATGAGCGTGCAAGGTGTGAAGATGCAAAACCATTTTGCTATTCTCTACATAATTAAATCCATAGGAGATTTTTTTTTAAGAGAGAAAGAAAAAAAAAGGATTATTTCATAAAGTTGAAGTGTCATGATTATGTGGTTGTAAATAAGGACTCATTGTCCTCACTGGTATCGGATGAATTTTGCACTTCATCTTTTTCGCCTGGAATAATGACCGATTGATTATTTACACAAGGGGGAAAAAAAATTAAAGAAAGAAATAACCAAGGACTTGGATAATTATGGAAAACAAGCAATCTTTTTTTCTCCATTGTGATTGGTCCTGGGTGGGGTGTTTGATCAGTGACAATGCGGATGGAATTCCAAAGGAAAAAAAAAAAAAAGAAAAAGAATTTACGAGATTTCGTAACGTCATACGGCATATTCTTTTTTTTAAATTTATTGATTACGCATGGCGAGTATAGCCTAATTAAAAATTCTACTCGCTTGCCTTTTGTTCTTTTTTTATAAATTTTTTTGGGCAAAGCACCAATGCGGTATGACGATAATTATCGTTTTGGTTTAGTGTGATTACATCCCACGTTTGTGGATATTTTTTAATTTTTTTTTTTTTTTTTTTTTTTTTTGCGAGAGAAAACTGGGATTATTCAAATTATCGGAAAAGCGTGTATTTTTTTTTTCTTTTTTTTATCCATACGGGCGGATGTAAGGAAAGGTAATGTTATTGGGGGAGTTCCATGAGGAAAAGATAACTCTCATGGGTGTTGTAAATAAAAAAAGAAAAAGATTCGGTCGCCCACAGACTTTTACACTTTTAGGCGGCGTTCCAATCGTAAAATATACGATATGGGTCACCTAGTTTTTTCCCTCAAAAAAATTTTGAAAATACAGCTTTTTAGATTTCGAGCAAATTTTGCAAATTACCCACAGAGAATCTACCTGAAAGAACTCTCAAATTTTTTTTAAAGATTTTTAAAAAAACTTTTGGATGTTCCTATGCCAATCAAAGATTTTTTAGCCAAAAAGTGTGAATTTTCTTTTGAACAAAGGCAAAAAAACATTTTTTTTTCTAAAGAAAGGCAGATGGAACATAGATTCTATTTCAAAAATGGTTCCTTTTGGTGAGTTCTAGACAGGGAAACCCCTTTAGATTTTTCCCGCCATTTTTAATTTTTTTTTTTTTTTACATAGGGCTCTTATGGAGAAAATCGCTAAAAGTCAATTGCGAAAAATTTTTGATATGAGGCCTTAATTCCACCTATTTTACATGAATTTCAAGTACCTCAACGACATTCAAATTTTGTGCCCAAGGGTGCCCAAATTTTCATTTTTCGGATAAATGTTGCGCCCATGTTTGAGTTGCAGAAAAACAATCAGCTATGAAACTCAAATTGTTCTGTAGAACCTTTTTAACTCAAATAAATTAAAAAAGAAAAATCGAAAAAAATTAAATAAATACCATCGTTCAAATTTAATACAATGTCCTGTATGAGTCATTAGAAATAAGAAAAAGTAAGGGCGTCTCACTTTGATTTGTCTGTTGTACAATATCGACCTAACACTACGATTTATTTTAATCGATACAGTACTCTATTATTTAATAATTCATTAAGAGGTGAAAGTTTTTTTTTTTTTTAAAGTAATTGGCCATTTATTTGTATACCAGGTTGGATCAATTTTATTTGAACTTCAAAATTTGAATGAAGAAGTAATAATAACAACAACAACGAGAGAAAAAAAAAGGAATATTTTTTAATGATTTGGCCCCATTTCAAAAGACTCATTATTTATTTAGCGAAAGTTACATAGTCATTTTTTTTTCTCATTTTTTTTTCGCGGTGGACTGGCGGATCGACTTCCTTGAGCGTGTATAATCGAAGATCAAAGTAAATTTTTTGACATGGAATAACGATGACTGGATCGATTTTTTTTTTCTCAAAACAAAAAGATCGACCACAATTAGGAAAACGTGGAGATCGTCAAGTCTTTTGTTATTATCCATGGGATTTTTTTTCCTCCCCCTCCTTGAAAATCGTACATCAAAATTTGAAATGACTGTTTTGATCCCCGCCTTTGTCGCGACTCTTCGTCGTCAGAAATCCAGCACAAACGACAATCACGTCCAAACCCATTACATAAACGGGAAGATATATTTGCTTAATAAGGCAGAAGATTTTTATGACGCGATTTTTTTTTTCTCAAAAATGTTGTCAGTCTGTGAACGTTATGCACGCTAACTGACAATAAAAGATGCTCAAATCCATGCAATAAATAAGACAGATCTCAACTATGATTTAATCATCATATCGTTTTCTCGTAAAATTATTATTTTTTTTGTACTCTTACAACCGTCTTTTTTATTTGATATGATGAGGTGATTCACACTTTGCGTGATAAGTATCATTAGATTCTGTAAGATTTCCTGATATAATTATCACTGTGTCTTTTTCTCATAACACAGTAAAAAAACGTCGGGTCGGAAATGGATTTTATGCAGAAGAAAAAAAAGAAAAAAAAATCACACGTCCATTATGTTTTATTTCAAAGGAATCGCTGAGACAAGGAATCGTGAGGATCATGCATATGTCATATAACGGACCTGCGTACGGGGATTCAGACTTTGTGTGAAGTCTTCTTTGGAGGAACCAATGTTGCGAAAAGTATCTCGTTCACGTTTGATAGTTTGGAAATACCTACAATTGGTCTGATAAGTATGAAAGATCGGAACAGCCAATGAATCACCCAACGTACGGATTGCTGAATCAAATTCATAGTCGTGCCAATGTAATAATAAATCGATATTGATGCTTACTGAGGGGAAGGGGACCAACAACATCAAAACTGCACCTTGCCCGTGGGGTAAAATCCCTAAGTTCAGTTGGCATGAGCCCTGTTGGAGGTCGGTTCTTCTTAGGGGTTATGTGTACCATCCTTTGATAATAACCCCAAATTGTCTGATACAGTCGGCAAGACTTAACAAGAAGTTGTAGGCAGTTGATACAACGTCCGGCAAAGTATCGAGAGTAACTCAGCATACGAAGTATACAAATTATTGTCAGCTATAGGTGTCAGTCGATTGATCGGCATTTGACAGTGCTAGCTGATCAACTGACAACAATAGTGAACAGATTGGACCTAACACCGACCACTAGCCACGCAGATAAATGATCACTAATCAAAAGAAGTGTTAGTTGATTATAGTCTATTCAACAATTGTCAGATTAAATGTACAAACTGACAGTAAGCAAAATGACAAGTTTGGTGACATTCAGCCTGTCCGTTCGCTTCTGATTCGTGACGTGCTTGTCTGCCATTACAACCCACAGTCGACATTTCAAAATGAAACGATTGGAAACAGAAACAGAATGTGATTCTTGTTGCTGATGGTAGTCTAGCAAATTGCCTAAAAATATCTCAATCTAGAGGCTTTTGAGTATCCTGAATTCGAACTTCTTGTGAGAATGATTAGATATCAACTTTTTAATATACCACGAGCATCTAAATTAAAAGAAACTATAAACGACCGACAGAATTAGATGGAGAATATTACGGACGATAATGTAGCATTTCTTCCAAGCTTCTTTAAAAAAAGGAAAAAAAAAACCAACAAAATAGACGTATGGAAACTCTAAAACAATAGTGGCTCATGGGGAATTATACTGATCAGTCCAAATGTTTTTTATCAATTTGCGGGCACATCCAAAATCATCGATTCGATCTTAATTTATGTTGCTAAAAAACATGCAATTTTCTTACCTCCAAAAATGTGGCGCAAAGCCTGGGCAACGGTCCCCGCACCTGAGGCACTGCCTCATCGGATCATCCGGTCCAGAACTCATGTCATTCACCTGAAATTAAAAAGCAAAAATAAATAAATTAGACAAATACTCCGAAACATGGAAATCGGATTCATCTCTCGGATGCTGTGCCAAAGGATAAAGTCGCCTTTTTAGTACAAACTAACAAAAAAAAGGCTGCCGTGGTTAACGAAAAGGCGGTAACTGCATTGTAAATAAAGGAAAGGAATTGATACTTCTTTTTCGTGTTTAACTTTTGTTAAGAGAATTGTACTGTATTTGTTTTATTTACTAAGCACATGGTTGTAACGGGCACGAAATCGCCCTTTTAAAATCGCGTTCATTTAAATTCAATCCCGCTTAAATAATAATTGTGAACTTAATCCGCCACTGACGTGTAGGAATACACGTCAGTGGAACGTTGCAAAAGCTCACGCATGCGCGCGCGAGCTGCAAATAGTCCGACAGAGTGACCGTGCGTAAGCTCGGCCACTCCGTCGTTCTATTTGCTAGCCGACCTCACACCTAAGCGGGTCGTTCAAGAAACCGACGAAACGTAAGTTGGCCATGTGGCCTTTACTTTTTTTTTCTGAATTGTGAATTTTTCTTTCTCGATTTTAATTTCCTGATCCAAAACGGATCAGGTCGGTTTTTTTTTGTGTACATTTATTTTCAGGAATAAATAACAACCGACTTTAGACTCTGATTTACTTTTTTTTCTCTCAACCTTGCCAAAGTGGACAAACTCGAGACATCACCACATGCTACTTTTCTTTTATTACGGCTGAAAGGATACCACTGCTGAATTCATGGTTAAGAGCGTGGTTTTAAATAGATTGGATCAGTTCAGATCGTGATTATTAAGGTAAACAATTTCTATTTTTATTTGATCTGAATGATCAACTTTACAGTAAAAACCAAATGAAAACATCAGTGGAAGAAGGAGGCCGTTGGACCTCTCAAAAAAAATTTCAGACAACCGGCTATTTTCTATTGTCTATTTGGAAGCCATTTTGATTCCGACAGAATTTTATATGTACAATTTGTAAACAAGCAGTAGGAAAATGTTAGATCCTCTTTCGATTTTCATTTATTGATTACAGTTTTTCGTTGGAACTTGAACGGCCTCCTTCTTTCACTGATGTCTTCAAATAATACATATAAAATTCTGCCGCAATCAAAATGGCTTCCAAATAAACAATGCAAAATAATAGCCTGTTGTCTGAATTTTTTTTCGAGAGGCCCAACGGCCTCCTTCCACTGATGTCTTCAAATAGTAACGCTTGTTTGTTTGTTTGTCCGTTTCAGAAAACGATTGAATGACTTTCGTGTATACGCTCTGCCCCTGTAAGCGATTTCAGCGTATCTCCATTTTGTAAACAATAACTTCTTTCCGATGTTTAGCTTTTGTCAACAACGGTTCTATTCGAATTGTTTTCAAAATGGAGTTACGCTGCAATCGCTTACAGGGCCAGCGCTATTCCTGATAAAACTTGCAGATATTTGCTTAATTTTTAAATCTTCAATTTTTATTTAGCATTTTTATCTTCTTGTAGACTACTATGTTGTAGCTCTCCTGATGATGTTGGAATATATATCCGACGAAACACTGAGTTTATAATCAACTACTTCACATGATCCTAGGCCAAGAACCATTCCTCTCTTAAGTATATTAGCTTGGTTTCGCACTTTATCAAAGAATACCAAAGAACCTCGCACAAAATAATAGGAATTTGGCTGTCGGATGAAGTTTGCATTTAAAAACGAACAAAAGAAAAAAAAAACCGAAATGGAATTTCATCCGATGGCCGAATTCTTATTATTTATGAATTCGAACATGGCACTATGCGTAAAAATTGTGTCCTAGGGTCAATGGTAACCTGGAATTTTTTCAAATTTTTCGGTCAGCACTTTCGGCCGTCTCAACTTATAGGACACTTAAAGGATGGGTGATTTTGGCAATTTTTAAAAATCTTGTTAAAAAAATGTCTGGAAACCTCAATAACTGTAAAAGTATATCTGTTTGTAAAAGTACATCTGTTTACATTCTATATTTAAAATCGGGATTGTTCTTCGAACCTACATTTGTTGTTTTTAACAAGACTTTTAAAAAATTCCAAAATCAGCTATCCTTTTATTGACTTTTAATGAGTGCGGTGAAAAATAAAGAAATGACTTTGTGAAAATATGTACATTTTATTTATAGTTATACGAACGACAAAGATACAAAATAACAGTACTGCCAATCTAGGAACATTGAAATAAGTTTTGAAACTATAAAACTTTCAACGATACTTGTCACAAGTGCTTTGAGTAGTTTCAAATGTAAAGATACCCAGAACAAATTTCGTAAGTCTAATTTTTTATTTCACGGAGAGTTCACTTTAATAGAATTGATTGTAACCAGGCGCCAACGGTTTAATTCCCATGTTTAAGGTAACACATGCGCACAACGAAATAATTTTATTTTTTTGCTTTGGCCAAGAGATGAAAAACCGTGAAAATCACGCTGTAGCTGGTGTTGTTTTAAAAAGCGAAAACATTAAAAATGAGACAGATTGTGAAAGTTGGTAACGCTGAAAGTTTTAAAGTTTCAAAACTTATTTCAATGTTCCTAGATTGGCAGTACTGTTATTTTGTATCTTTTTCGTTCGTATAACTGTAAATAAAATGTACATATGTTCACAAAGTCATTTCTTTATTATTCACCGCATTTATTAAAAGTCAATACCTTTAAGATATAAGACTTACAGCCGATTAAGACGGCCGAAAGTGCTGACGAAAAAATTTGGAAAAATTCCAGGTTGCTATTGACCCTAAGACAAAACTTTTCCGCATAGTGCCATGTTCGAATTCAAAAATTTCCAAATTTCGATGCACCCTATTCGTTTCCAGATTTCGATGCACCGTATTACCACAGTTTCGTTCATGAAAAGAAAAATTTTTTTGTATTAATAACGTAAAACTTGCTGACGGCCATGCGCATTAAATAACACCTTATACTGCAAAAACCATTGCAATAAAAACATTGAGTGCAAGAGGAAAGATACAGACAGTGAGTCTACGTCTTTATCTGATGGACCTTTGTCAAAGTACCAAAATTTGACCATGTGCCTATTGCTGACCATCTCACAATCTTAACATGTTTGCCATATACGGCAATCGTGCTTAGCATGTGGGATGGTCAGAAATAGGCACATGGTCAGATTTCGGTGCACATCCCAAATCAACGAACAGAAAGAAGTTTTTATTTTTTTTATTTCCCTTTTTTTTTCAAAGTTAGTCTATTAGCTCCCAAATAAACAGGAAAAAAAAAAGTTTACAAGAAAAAATTGCAGACCAAATAGGAAGAACAGACAAAAAAAATAAAGCAATTAAAAAGTTTTTATTAAGTTTCCTCCTACTTTTTTCTTTTTATTCTGATTTTTTTTTCCCTCGACCTTAAATTGCTCATTAATGGCGTTTTCCGTTTAAGAAGTTTTATTTTCGGGTTTTCGTGAAAGAAAACGTTTTTCAACTTCTTTTTCCCGCATAATAGAAAGAATTTTTATTTGTATGGACATGCGTTGAAAAAGTGTCCCCACTCCACAAATATCTATTTTTCTCGTTCTGGCATAATCTTTTTTTTTGAAAATAGTTTTAAATCTCTTTTTCGATTTGAACAGCCAAAGCCCTTAAATTAAGAGCGCAGATTTTCGTTTTTCGAACATCCTGTACACAATATGTACATATGGGTGGGTGGTTGAAGAAACGTTTCGTCCTTTTTGGTAATTATAAATACGTGAAAATAATTTTAAATCAAAAAGGAAACAACGATACGAGGAGGTCAAATCGTGTTTAAAAGAAGGCATTTGTTGCAGCAAGAAAAATATACTTTCGGGATTGTTTTGAAAACTTGCGCTTGCTAACATAATTCACAAAAAAAAGTGATGCTAAAAACTTCGAGAAATTAAAATATTTGTTGGTTTGTGTAAAACCAATAGACGTCTACCTCGAGCGATTCCCGAGTACAATAAACAAGAGAAAAATAAAAAGAGCCGGAACTTTTATACAGTAAAAGGTGTTTTCACAGAAACGGATAATTATCTTTTAAAGTAATTAGCATCCTATTCATTTTTCATCGCTGTTATAAGTGAAAATTATTCTACGTACAACAAACCATTTAATATATAATATTTGAAAGAAAAAAAAAAACTTGATCGCCCGGATCTGATCTCGTTTTGAAATTTAATAGCAGTTTGCATTTATATATATTTAAATCCTCATCTAAAGCATGCGTAATAATAAAGCGTGACGGAACCGCTATTTTGCAAATTTTAAAAAGTTATGTTCTTACATGAAATTGTATACTCCCATCCTCATTGTCTTTATCAGTCTCAAAATTAATCATTTTGAATGCAGGGAGTAGTATGTAATCTGAAGCATTGGGCTATATGCAATGCATGTAAAGTGGTAAACGTCATACCGTTTTTAATAGCAAAGAAAAAAAAGACAATGTTTTAAGACGGGAAAAAAATATTAAGAGTGTTGTGTTCAGTGTCGGGTTGGTTCAGTCGACCGGAGACCTAAAGGTCCGGGGGTTCAATTCCTCGACTTGACTTCACTCGATACAATTTTTTTTCTGGATACCCTTCCATTTTTAGCGCTATTTTGACCAAATTCGGGGAAAAACATTTTGCTCTTCAGAAACCGAATTTTTTTTTGGTATTGATTTTAAGTTTTATTGATGATTTGATTATCCGAATTAATCTATCTAGGAATAGGGAATTGCATTGGTGAGTTCCTGGTGGGTTGGTGAGCATAGCGAAAGGAAAGACTACCACCGGGTCACCATAAGGGTTGTGCCCCAAAATTAAATTTTTTTGGACTTTTACCCATCGATAGGACCTAGTGAGGGGGTAAATTAGGCCAAATATTAGGGTCGAAATGAAAGCCGTTTCTGAGCCGGGGATGGGAGTATTAATTCAGTTTTCATTTTTTTTTCAGATAATGGGTTGTACGATTGAAGAATCCAAAAAACGAAAAAAAAGCTCTTTCAAAGGGCTATCCAAGGGCATAATTGTTAATTTTTTAAAAAATGGTCCATTGGCCAAAATGGCCAATTAAAGGAAAAAGAAATTATTTTCTTCATGTTAGCTTCGCCGGACCAAAATTTCGCTATGACAGCCAAAAAGTACGTCAAAAACTGGCCTAAGTACATGTGCTTCTAAATTTTTCTTTCAACAAGAAAGTGGCCAAAAAAATTGCCAAAATTTTAAACAATTTTTTTCGCTGCGAAGATGACGCCGCACACAAATCTCGCTATCACCACGTGAGAGTAAGCAAAAAAACTCGTCTAGATACGTATTTTTTTGGTTTTTTTCTCCAACGGCTAAAGTAGCCATAAAATGGCCAAAATCTCAAACAATTTGTTTCGCCACGAAGACCACGCTGGACCGAAATTTTGCCTCCACCTTGTGAAAATACGCAAAAAATTGGTCCGAAATCATGTATTTTGCCTTGGGACCCTAAGGACGAAAGTGGCCAAATTGAATGGCCAAAATCATAAAAATCGCAAACAATTTTTTTCACTTATAAGACCCGGCTGGACCAAAATTTTGCTATCACCAAGAGAAAGGACGCAAAAAAGGCTACCATGGTAGCCTTTTTTATTGAAACGACTAAAAACGGCTACAGCTAGGGGATTTTCGAGGGTGCTCTATTCGAATATAAATTTGGTCCCAAAAGAGCTAGGATTTAAAAAATTCTTAGAACCCAGACCGCGTGTCTGCATTTACTTTGCCATCGGGATATGCAACTTATTTTTGAACTCAAAATAATATCCAACTTCATTCAATTTTTATACCCTTGACGCAACTCTGATTTGTGTTGTCTCTTTTTAAGCTGCGGCAATCACCATTTTTATCTTCCGCCGATACTAACTAATACCACGGCTTTCTTACCCCCGACTTAAGGACCTCATTTGGAACCTGTCATTTTAAGGTTTTCCCCAAAAATGTACTCCTTCCGAAAAATCATAACAGCCGCAGACTCTCTAATGTAGCATCCTCAGACTTGCGTGCGCTTCACGCATAATTTTCTTAATTACTGACTTTCCTTCCTGAGGTAATCCTATTCTTGGCAGCTATTAATTTACCATTAATTTAGTGTAAAAAAAAAAATGCAAAAATAAATACCGAGCGTGTGTAAAATAAATACCGTACTTGTAACGCTGTCAATTCTGCATCATAAATCAGGTTTTGCGCTTTAAAAAAGCTATATACCTCGGAGCCAATAAAATCTGCGTATGATCATCACTTCTGGCGTTAAAATAATCAATTATCGACATTTTTCCGACGTTGGAAAGTCGTTTTGAAATATGATATTTTTTTTCTCGTTTTTATTATTCCACCGATCTTATAAAAAAAGAAGACAATCGAGTTAATCATTCTACGCCCCCCCTTCTCCCTCTAAATTACAGAGCTGACATTTCAAGATTTATTCACAAATTTTTATAATTTAGTAAAAGATTTTTTTTTTCCTCCACAAAATGTCAGTTTATAATTTTACTCTTAAATGGATTTGAATATCATAGGTCAAAATTATTTTACGGAATTTTTTTTTGATTTATGGTCGATATACTTTCTTTGATGACTTGGTGATATCAATTTGCCTTTCAAAAGAAAACGTCGAAATTCTCCCCAGGAGACGGCAACTTTTTAAGAAGATTAAAGCATTGTTCGCACTTGAAAAGTATGAATGTCCCCTCCGGGAAGAAGGAAGTTAAAATGGGAGCTGGACGTCGGACCAGGGGTTACTCAATCTTGCATGTCGCTTGGACGTTCATTGACTTTGTATTACCCTGCATTTTTGCCCCAGTGCTTACATTACAGTGCTTACATTACATTACTTGCATATATGAAGCCATTTCAGAAACAAGGGCAATTTTCAAAAAAATTCTTTTAAAAAAGAGCAATTTTTTTCAGGCGAAAATTCCGGAATCTCCATCATAAATTGTCTGGCCATAATATTAAAGAAATCTTGTTTGATTTAATTACCGCTAAACTTCCCTAATTAAATAATTCGACGCCCACGGGAATGGGATCTTGGCATGATTCATACTATTTACAAGGGGAAGGGGAATGGCAGAATCCAAACAACTACAGAGGTATTACACTACTTGATACTTTAGGGAAAATTTTTACCAAAATTTTAACAAAACGTTTGCAAACTTGGTGCGAGAAATATAATATATTAATCCCAGAGCAAGCCGGGTTCAGAAAAAAATTTGGCACTAGAGACAATATTCTAATTTTAAATGCCCTGGCAGAAAAAACCATTAGGAAAAAGAGAAGAAAACTTTATACATGCTTTATCGACTTGGAGAAGGCATTTGATACGGTAGATAGGTCGAAGTTATGGGAGAAGCTCAGAAATACTGGAGTGAGTGAGAAGTTTATAAGGCTAACTAAAGCCATTTATGCTGATACGGAATTTTGTGTTAAGCTGGATAGCTATAATGTCTCCGAAAGCGTCAGTGCTACAAGAGGTGTAGGGCAACGTTGTTTACTTTCCGGTTTTTTGAATCCAACACTTTCAATAATGATACAAACATATACGTACCACTTGTTAAATTCGTGCTGCCGCACTTAAAAGTTTCCAGGGCTAACATTTGTAAAATTTTAAATTGATAGCTAATGGGGGGGGGGGGCTACTAACTATCAATTACATCCAATTACTTGAACTAAGGTATACACGTTCTCCAGAGTGAGCAATCCCCGAGGGGTTGTTCAATCTTGCATTTCGGTGTGCACTTATCTTTGCATTACATTGCATTACCAATGCACTTACATTACCAAGGCATTACATCTATTGCATTATAAATAGTACCACTATATTACACTAACTGCATTATATGCATTAATTTGCATTACCATTGCATTTGAATTGTTTGCATTACTTCAACTTTTTGTATTATGCTGCACACTTTTTCTTGGAGTGAGTAATCCGTCGGCAATACCTCATGTTGGATGAAATACCCCGATGCAAAATAAAACAACAATGTGAGGATGCAGATAATGAAAATGCTGGTACAACGCAAAGTAATGTAAGTATTGCAGAGGTAATGCATGCACTTCATTAAAGCGAATGCTGTATCTCACGCAAATGTAATGCAGGTGCAATGCATCAATAATGCACAGGTAATGCATAGTCAAGTATACGCCGAAATGCACGAGTGAGTAACCTCTCGGCCAAACCTAAAGGAAAGCAAAAAAATAAAATTACGACCATGAGAAATAACAACGAGAGCCAAGATAAGTTACGTTTAATGCTCCCGTTTTTATATCGTTCAAAGATTAATGCATTCTTCATCATCTCCTTTCTTTGCGATTAGTAAAGGTCATATCAGGCAAATTAACCTTTATTAAAATCAACCAGTTCGATCTTTCATTTCACGAAGCCCATCGCAATTCTAAAACCATCCAACCAATGAAAAGAATAAAAAATCTCACGAGAGAATCAACTCCAGATGCTACATGACTCTGCTTCTAACCAAAAGCGATTACTACTAACTTGAGAGAAAAAAAAAAAAAATTAAACAACAATGATAATAATTTCAGGTAAAGTCATCACCATCATCATGACCATAACATAACTGTATTCATTGTTTTAAAATTACGTCCTTGTGAATCGACTTAGTTAAAAGAGAAAAAAAATACATCTGCTATTATTACCAGGCGCCATTTCTTACGTTTTCGGACACATCAGCAGTCGCTCTCGACGAAAAAAGAAAGATGGGCGTTGGAGAGAGAGGCAACTCTGTCACGATGAATAAGGGGGACATAAAAACAAAAGCAAACTGTGCATAATACCTTGATTTCAATATTATCTCTACATATATAAAATGCGGTAGAACCTGTTTTTTCAGAGTGGACAAGACACTATCTTAATAACTCTCCTACTTGGTTTTAATTTTTAATGAAATTAAAGAAAAAAAAATTGGAAAAAACATCACTGCGAGATCGAAAAAAAACCGACCTTTCAAAAAACGTTGACATAACGGATTAATTTTAATAGTTTGACAGTGTTGCCAACTTTCGTGGAAATCAATTAGCGTTTTGGTTCATTTTCGTTCAATGCGAGGGGTTACTCACTCTGAAAGAAGTGTAAACCATGATAAAAGCAATAAAAGTAATGTAGCAATGCAAACGCCGAGGTAATGCGCAGAATGCAGAGTAAGATCCTACTAGAGTGGTACAACATCAGAAATGTTTATCCTAAACTTCTTCCTCATAAATCAGTTAAGTTAAAGAAAAGAAAGAGGATTGAGGTTTCCACAGTATAAAAACTATATTTTAGTTCACTCAACATTTCCAGTAAGAAAAAAGTGTTTTCTTACGGGTAAAGCGATTTGACAGCACAAGCTTTCTAGGTTCCTTTGTTGGTCACCAAATAATGGCCAACATAGGGACCTCCACCATATTTTTTACTATCAAGGCAAATACGAAATTAAACTTCTCAGAATTGCATCCGGAAATAGAAATGACTGGAAGAGTTGTTTTAACTCTTATTACCCCTTACCTAGACCGTGGACATAAGCTCTTCATAGATAATTCGCCAGCGTTAGCCGAACATCTGCATAAAAAAAAATCAACGTATGTGGATAAGGAACGATAATTTAAGCTGAATACTTCCTAATAGCTCAACCATTCACAGCCGGGAATTTCAGCGGAGACGAAAAGCGGAATTCATTCAAATAATAATCGATTTTGCAACAAAAACCGTCCGGCATGTTTCCAGTCCTCATACACAATACATATTTCTTCATTAAAAAATTACGATGAGTAAAATGAATGGAAGAGCAGTTTTTGCTACGGCTCATGAAGGAGATTAAATGCATCATTAGACCATGTATTTAGAAAAAGGTAATAAGTGCAGACATGCGCTAATATTTTTTTTTGTCAGTTCATTGATTTGATTAATTTATGCTTTTGACTTTCTTCATGAAAGTGAAGTATTCGAGGGAATAGGCAACCAATAACGGGAATTAATTGTTAAGTCGAATTAAAAAAAAAAAAAAGATTTAAATTGGTGGGGCATGGAAGCGATTTTTTCCTTGTCGTAGCCACTGATTTTCACGGAAAAATCCCTTCGATTGAATTATATAAAGAGAATCTATTAATTGTTAATACTCCTTTGTCTTCCCCACCTTGAGGGAACATGTATTACTCTGACGGGGGCATGGCTCTGAATACATTAAACTCTTAAAGGCTTCGAGGAAACTTGTAAATTGTTACAGAAAAGGGTTACCCCCGTTATCAACATAAGCTCATTATTTGATACAGAGAACTTTTGATGGAGAGAGAGAGAAAGAGGAGAGAAAGGCGAGAGGGGAAAAACAAGACTACGGGAAGAAAACGAAAAGTAAACAAAGAGAATGGAAGATATCGTTTAAGACACTGATGGATTACTCTTTCGCCTATTAAGGATTCCCACATTTCAAGAATATCGAAAAATAGGGGAGGAAGAAAAACGCAAAGTCATATTGCCGAAATATTTTTTTTTTTTACTTTTCTATTCTTTTGACTATTTGGACTTTCGTTCGGATTGCAAAAAAAAAAAAAAAAAAAAAAAAAAAACCGTTTTTTTTAAATTTTATTTCTTCCTAAAAGTTTTTAAGGCTTTTGGACTGAATCGGGCAAGTCTAAATCTAACTACATTTACTAGGTAAGTGAGCCGAAACCTGACCATGCGCATATTCCTGGTCAGCCCATAAGCTCATCAACTCGACAGACAAAAATTCAGATAGACACCTTAACGGTTTAAGCCAGTGGCTTTTGCAACCGTAAAAAATCCCCTAAAAAGACAGTTAAAATGCCCAAATAAACAAAAATCAAGGTCCTTATATAATTCATGTAAATAAAAATCGAGTAACTCCTATAAAATTGCATAATATTACGGAGGTATAAAACTGGAAACAAACAAAATCGATAAGGGTGTAAATTCACTATGGAATTTTGGACCATCATTCCACACTAATTTTCGGCGTAGGATTAAATTCTGCAATAGATTTGTTCGTTTGTCAAACATGTTGCTTGGTGCAACATTCCATGGTGAATTTGGACCCTAAAATAACAATAAAAGTAAAACAATTAAAGTTGTAAAAAAAAAAAAAAAAGATTGGATGTTGACTCATGATGAGGTCATGTCTGAATTTCTTTTCAGGAATGGGGCATATTATTTTTCAATCAGTCAAAAATATATAAACTATCTTCAAAACAGAAACTTTAATTAATTTACTAATTAATTATTATTCATCTAATGGCATATCTTCATTTAAGGTGACGCAGGAGTGATCCTGCCGGATCTTCCAAATTCAGAGTCCTTGGCCATGTAGTCCAGTCATTGAGCTTGTTCTCCCTTTTTTTTTCTTATCTACGGGAGTACGAGGTGTTTTTTCATTTTTGTACTAGTCAGTTCAACTGAGCTATGTCCATCACAACCGTGCATGGAGACATACTCTTTTGAACCGTTGCAGCTCAAAACCGTTCAGGTTCAGGCAGCTGTTCAAAAGAGTATATCTCATGCACGATTGTGATGGACATAGCTCCGTTGACCTGCCTAGTACAGATTTCTTCCTTTCTGCCTTTCTTCGTCAGTTATACTGTAATACTGTAATACTGTGATATCTGCGAGGCAGGAATTTGCGAGTCGGAGGAATAACAAACAATAAGTACTGTGATATATTTTTTCATATCATAACTTGCTTAACGCTGTTTGCATGAAACTTATCCAGAAAATTCTATGACTCTTATAGAATTTTTTTTTCCATTTCTACATGGAGAAATCATATTTTCTTTCTCATTAACACATGCTCTTTAAATACACCCTCCGGTCAACATCTGCTTAAAACAAAACATATTTCAAAAAAGGATATAGTATTTACATTTTCATTTTCATCCGACGGGTTCAAGGAAACCGAAAGACAACAACAACAACAAAAAAATTGGAATGGTAATAATTTGTATGTCAGGGTAAGGGCAGGCGGGAAACGTGTACAACTAATCAACCGTGTAAAACTGGTAAAGCTTCCCCAGGCACGCTCTAAACCGTTTTTATAAGACAAGATATTTAGGTTTTGTTATGTTGTGGCATTTCGGATGATGATAATGATGACTCATATTTTACATCCTCTTTTTTTGTGAATCAAATTTTTTTAGTGTGGCCCAACACATTCCGTAAAAAAAAAATGCCGCGTTTTAAGTACCGATATAAAGCACCCAACGGTGGTCGGTAATTTAATCTATTGTTATTAAACAATTTTTTTCTTTTTTTTTTAGGTCAAAGGTATCAATCCGAGGTGTGATTTTTTTTCTTTTTTTTAAAGTGCTAATTTCGCATCTTGGATTTCACATGAAAGAATTTTATATTAATGTGTGCAAAATAATATGGATTCCAAATAATTCCAAGTATTGTTTTCTTTTAAAAAACAGTAATTTTTTTTAAAGCATGTGAGGATATTCGTGTCTTTGGGAACGTGTAATTATTTTCTAAAAATTTAGTATTATGTCGGATGTGTTAAAAAAAAAATAAAAAAATAAAATGATATTTGCCAGCTTAGTTATTTAGTCTAGAAAAATTTTAAAAGGTTAGCGGTTTAAAGAACAGCTGCTGATGCAGACATGACGAAGCGATTTATAAAAACTTTTAATTGTTTCACTCGATACCATAATCGGAATATGTTGACTTAAGCGTATTTTTTTTCCCGATAACAATAGTTAATGTCGAAAAAAAGAAGAATATGGTCAAGCTATTCGAGATATGTGCAAAGTAAAGAACATCAATTCTTTGGGGCAGATCTTTCTCATAAAAGAATTTATGCGAAATCAATGTTAATGGGTTTCGAAAACGTTTTGTTTTTGCCATTTCACAGTACGCATCAGTCGTGGCAGCAGATAAATCGTATTTTACTTTTTACGGAAAAACGAATACAGGCTTGAAAAATTAAAAACTAAGAAATCTTCTAAATTTTTTTCTTCGACATTTCTTAATTTTTAATTTTTCAAATCTGTCTTCGTTTTTCCGTAAAAATTAAAATACGATATATGTGCTGCCACGATAATGATTACTATCCACCGATTTCCGGCGCAAAATCATTCCGTGGTATTTCAGATATCCGATCAAGTATGCTGTGATCATCTTAACTTCGTGTAACATAAATCATCTAATCATGGAAAATTATCCAATTAAGTGAAATCGGAAAAGCACTTCTGAATCAGAGGTTAGAAAATATAAAACCGACTGAGCTTGAGTGAAAACCAGGCTGCTTCTTAGAAGAAAAGGGGAAAAAAATGTAGAAAGCCACGTACGGTCAACCAGGTGAGGTTAGCATTGGAGCAGATGAATAGTTGATTTGAAAAAGGGGACATGTCTTATAAAGTAAACAAAATAAATGTCCCCTTTTTCAAATTAACGACTCAGATAGCAAGCCAAATATTGTTGAAAGCTTAAGTTGAGAAGGGCATATCCACAATAAGTGAAAATTTGCTTCTGTTTTGTTTCCTGCTTTTCCCACTCAGTCCAATTAAATTAAAATGGACTGAAACCAAAAATCTTTTGTTCCAGCTCAAAAGATTTTTATTTAAGTTCAACTTCAGAGTACGCATTATGAAACTGAAGCGATCATATAAGTTAAACATAAGCGGAAAAATTAAATCGTGGCAGCAGACAAATAATTGATGCGTACTCTTACAAATATACATCAAATAGCTGCTAACAGCATTGAAGGGTATCCACCGTTTTCATCTGAAATGCGTTGACCTTGGTCATCACCTGCTGCTTCAAAATCTCAATCCTCAATCTCTAAGCATGTTCAGCTTCACTCCACCGTAAAACTCACAAATGACCTAAACTTCCTACCGGTACTTCATGCTACCGATCCAACTCTCGGTGACAATTTTTCATTAAATCCAAACCGTTTAATATGAAAATCGCCAAGAAAATGATGTTGAAAACGCTTGGGTGGTCTTTTGCACAAGCCAATAATAAATTACAAATAATCTCAAATGAATGTTAAACTCAAACTACTATGGTGTACTAATCACGATGGCAGAAAAAAAAAGAATAAATGTTCGAACGTGATAGAGAACTCGAAAAACGAAAGGGAAAAACGCATCTTAATTGCAATAACCATGTTTTTCGACCTAATTTAAATTAACGTAAAAAAACCAAAAAGAAAAATAATAATTTTATCAATTCTGAGAACGTCGATTTTTTTTTTTTTCTTTTTTTTCAATTTTTGTTTTTAAACGTTTCCGTTGCTTCCTCTTCGATTTTAAGGTAATTAAGGTTCGAATGTAACCACACCTTAAGAACGTATCCATTACGTGTATAATCACGATAAATTACATACGATTCGGATCGAAAATGAAAATGAATTACGGAAATAATTGAAAATCTCCGAATTAAGGTAAATAGATAAAAGAGGGTGGGCACCGGAGGGGTGGATGAAATTCCGCATCCAAATTAACATTCTTTTTTTTTTCTTTATTAAAAAGCTCTTTTCGGTGTAAATGTTTCGTTAGCTTTTTTTTTCCCTCTCGGTCGGCAGTTAAAATCTGATTAATACGAGAAGAACAAAAGACACAAAAGAGTCCGGCTTAACGCCCTGAAATCCTCTATCGGGACTTTTTTTTTTTTTTTAATTCTCCCTCACCCTTTTATCTCGATGAAATTTTTACACTCGCTTCTTCTTTTTTTTTTTTTTTTTTTTTTGTTTAAATTCAGGACTTAATCGAACACTGGGTAATGTAGCAAGCGTAATCTGATGATCCGGAGACAAGTCCACAGCCATTTGTTCTTTTTCAAAAGAGGATTTTATAAAAAAAAAAAAAAAAAAAAAAAAAAAAATCAAGTGTTTGAGCTGGTTAAAGTTTTGATCCGGCGGGGTGATTATTCAAACGAAAAAGCGAACTTAGAGGAAAAATTCGCAATTGGAACTGATTATGATCAGAGGATTTTGCCTCAAAAAGAAGACAAGAAAAATATCAAAAAAGCTTCAAAATTCCATCCAAATCAGTGCAGCTGAAAAACATTTCTCGCCTAAATATCAGGTTTAATAATTTCTGAATGTTTCAAGAACCTTTCCAAGATCGCAATTTTAGAAAGAGTTTTTTTGTACAAGAAAATTCGAAAGAAAACATTATTTTTCACGATTCCTCGTAAGGGTGGATTGGCTCCAAGGTGGGTATTAATTTTTTCTTTTTTATCTTTAGCACCGGAGAGAACCGGTGTTGTTTATTTGGTAATGAAAAGTCTGGCCATATCGACTTCTTTTTTTTTTTTTTTTTTGTAAACAAATTTATACTTCTTTAAATGCTAAGGGAGGGAACTATGGTCCGAATATTTTTAATTTTTAGGGTATATAAGATCCATTAAAAATAAGTTCAATTTTTTTTTTTTTTTTTTTTGCAGGGAAAAGAACCCGTTTTAAGAAAAACCGGAGGTTCTCTCCAGTGGTCGACCATCAAAACGGTATCAAATAAAATAGTTTCCACCAAATAAACAAAAAAATTTACGTCTTTAGAGTTAAAATTCATTTACTTTTTAGAAAATACCATCCACATCCACATCCTCATACCCTTCGTCGACTTGTTATACGCTTATACTTTCATCGATGAAAGTTTAATGTTTACGTTGAACGATAAATGTTTACACATCAAAAACCTCGGGTTTGATGTGAGATTGACACTCAAACTCCGTGAATTTCCCCCAAAAAGGCCGGAGAAACTCTATAATTTACACCAGAGGCGCGGTTTTTTTTCCCTCCCCCTCACCAAATGTGTCGCGTGACCCTTCTTTATGGTCGACGGTCCCATTTTCATTAGCCACATTTCAACGTTTTAGGTCTGACATGTGATGATATTACGTGATCGGCCCCTATAGGCATTCATCCCAGACTTCATTTGCCCGATTCAAGGGGAGGAAAAAACTGGTCCGTTTGAATAAGCCTCGTTAGACTTTGATTCCACCCTAACAAAAATCGTTACGTCAAACCGAGGGAACAGATTCTCCAAAAATGCAGATCGGGAGCGAATCGTGCTCCCCCCCGGGTATTCAGGCATGAGCATCCATCAAAAATTCTCAGGAGTTCTGCATCTTACATCAACGATACTCGGTCATCAATCAAAGCGAAAATCGACTTCTCCAATCCGAGATAACAAGCTTGAAAAAAATAAGAAAAGAAATGCAAAAGAGAAAGAAGAAAAAAAAAAAAAAAAAAAAAAAAAAAAAAAAAAAAAGAATACAAACCATCAGGAATAAAAAAAAAAAAAAATTGGTAGCTTATCTGATTTGTAAATCTGGACGTCGGTTTGTTTTCAATTTCGTTTTCAACCAACAATAAATTCGGCGGTAGTGACGGGAGTACAGAGAGAGGTACCCCAGGAAGTTATCACATTTAGCTTTTGTTCGGTTAAAGATGTTTTGCATTTCAAACACGACACGAGCACCTTGTACTTTGGATAAAAATGTCTGCATACAATTTTTGAATCATCCGTCAAGATAAATACAATCAGGAATAATCTCGTACAATGATTTCAACGAGGAATGAATCTTTATTTCAGAGCAGAACTAGTCCAAGTCCATTCAACAATGCATCTTCTTTTTTTTCCAAACCAGACTTCACAAAATGTTTACGAAGTTGTTCATAAAGATAAAAAAGTTTTTGAATCACTTTCTTTCCAGCTCTCACCGGCCATAAGTCCAGTAATTTTTTAAAGATTTTCAGAAAAAAACTCAAGAGTAGAACTAGACCAAGACCAAGATCAAGACGGAGACGGAGACTGAGACCAAGACACTAAACCAATACGATCTGCCGGTTAATGCAATCGGCTGCTTAATATCATCAAAACTAGTCGCCTTTCTCAATTGCATTCAGCATTGCTATGGGGTCATAATAACAAGACCGGTCCCAGCACCGGCGCTGGCACCAAGTTTAAAATAAATTACCTAGCACAGGCACCACCGGCACCGACCTAAGTTTTTAGCCGGGAGCGGCCGGCATCGGCGTCAGAATCGGCTTCGGACTCCTGTTATTCGGTTTTCATCAAAATTATTCGAGCAGAAGACGCAACCAAACGTTGCCAACTTCTGAAACAATTTAAAAATGAGCAACCGGGTGAAGTTAGGAGAAGAAACCTAAAAAACGATGGTCCCCGGAGTTGGAGATAGGTCAGTTGACTTTCGGCGCACCGAACAAAGAACTGAAACCGCCGCCCCCCCCTCCTCCGTAGAAACCACTACGTGTCAGTTCCTTAAACAGCAGAACAACATGAAAACCTTCAATTCTTACAAAGACAAAATCCCAAATTATTTAAAAAAAAAAAAAAAAAGTGGAAGAGGGAAAAATTTGCGGTACGCAATTACATCCATAAAACACTACATTCCAGATAGTTCCTTTTATAAAATCAAGCATAACTGGTAAATTACAACGCTAATTTTCGTTTAACACGCGGCATTCACAAAATATTTAGCAATCGTATTCACAGTGAAATTTTATAAGCTTTTAACGAAATCGCATGTTGAATGAGAAACTCAAGAAAATCCTCTTTTAAGCCTTTCAATCATTCCGAGTTAAAAGTGCTTTTCTTGTTTTCATTCGTATGATGGGATCGAGAATTTGAAATGAGCTTCAAATTTTAACTACTGACTTTAATTCTAGTGAGCAAAAGGAGAAATTTTCCTCGTCCTTTCAAATAGATTTATCAAGGAATCAAGCCTATCAAAGAAAAAAACGCCACGTTCCAAGATGGAAAAATTTAACAAAATTTTCCTAGAGAAATTAACGTTGTCCGTTTGCTTCAAACGTAAAGTCTTGAATGGACTGCGCTCAAGGCGGGTCATATTGGCATTACGTTAATTCGCAATAAACGCGGGTAACTTATGACTATTTTTGTAAAAAAAAAATGATTAAATAATTATAAGCGGTGCGTAAATCAACCCAGTTTTCTTCAACCTGAAAACGTTAATCATCGTGTCGTCCGTAATTTCTCGAATATCTTGAATATTAGATTCACTCTAACCTTCATCTTAATCTGCCAAATCTCATATTTATAGCGCTCAAGTTTCGGATCCGAAAGATTTAAAACCATGAGCCTAATTAATGGAGAAAAAAAAAAAAAAAAAAAAAAAATCTTCACACCTGATTTCACATATGATTTTTATCGAAAACATTTTTTTAAAAAAAGTTAGTCTTCAATTTTGCTCCAGAATTTGGTTTCAGTTTGCTTCGGTTGCAGCATAAAAGGTTTGGTTCGGTTCGGTTCCTTCCAAAAAGGTACGGTTTTAATTTAGTTTTATTTTGAAAAAGGTTATGTTTAGGTTTCGGTTTTTTCCTCGAATTACTTCGGTTCGGCTTTCCAATCAAAAATTTCGAACCTGTTCGGTTCTTTTTAAACAAAAACTGTGGGTTCGCTCGGATCGGATTTTCGGATTCAATTTGGTTTGCCATCCCTGTCCCAGAAAAGAAAAACAGCATTGAGTTAATTGGGTTCGGTTCGGTTCTGTTCCTTTCTACCTAAAAATTTAAAAACGGAACCAAAAACCATGGTTAGCCAAAGACCTGGTTTTTGTCACAAAAACCATGGTTTTTCAATTTTGAGATAGAAAAAGAATCTCTATTTATCATTTTTCATCTCCATGAAAAAAAGGTTAACCATGGTTAGCCGAATTTGGCTAACCATGGTTTTTGGGCTAACAGATGAGGCCAACCATGGTTTTTGGAGATTTTTTCATGGAAATAAAAAATGATAATGGAGATTTTTTTTCTATCTCAAAATTAAAAAACCATGGTTTTTGGTTCCGTTTTAGTTTCATGTTATGTTCTTTATTGGATACGATTCTGGTTCTGGTATTTTGGCTATAAAGTCCTATGAGTTCCAACTCTTCGGTTCGGGTTAAATAATTTGGATTTCAGGGTAATTTGATATGGCTTTGGTTTTTGAAACAAAAAAATTGAAAAACCAACTAGTAAAATCAATTTAGTTCAATTTCGTTTCCCTGCCCCCTATGCAAACCAAGATTAATTTCGAAAGTAAGATAAGGCAATTATCAACAGATAGACTTCAATAGTGAATCCGAATCGATGCGTTGCATCCATCAGGCTGAAATTTTCACATCACGCCCAAAAATTTAACGTTCAAGCATCCAAAATAAAATAAATAAATAACTTTAAAAAACTGCAAGGGGGGAAAAAAGCCGCATCATCCGTCTTATTTTCCGAAGTGACACTCGGGTAATTTCTTATTCATTTTTTTACCCCCTTTTTCTTTTTCTTCCAACTGAAAATTTCATCCAAACGTGAAAACGATTACCAAGAAAAAGTACATTTGACAGATAGCAATCCTTCAAGAACGAATTTTTTTTCTCTTTAAAAAAAAATAAAATAAACAAGCCGAAGTCATTCTCTTCCTTTCATTTTTTTTTCTTCCTTAAAAAATTTGTCAGCGAGGATCCACTCTTACGAGTTCTAAAATTTCAGGGACTTTATTTCCGGGAATATTTCCTCCGCTTGAAATTTCGGGCAAATAAACTCATCGTTTTCCGTTTTCACACAGACCAAAATCCACGCCGAAGGATCTTGAGGGAAACATCACAGCTTTTAAAAAAAAAATTAACGTATTATTATAAATTATTGAATAATTTTTGTAGTGTGATAAAAATGAAATGACCCTGGGGAGTCTAATCGGATAATAATAGGGCTGAATATTGTAATTACTGTAATTTAAATCACACCTGAGTAATGTGTTTGCACACGCAGTCATTTGCTAAGCTTCAAAATGTAGTTCTAATTATAATAACACGTTGTGGAGTGCGTACGGATGACAAAATGTTTTTATTAATGGAATTATTATGCAAAAATTTGGGGGGGCTCCCCGATTTTTCTTTTTGTCTAAAAAATTTATAAATAAAAGTGACATCAATTAATTTATTTCCTTTTCGGAAATCGACGGTTACGGTTCAAATGGGAGAACTGAATATTTTGATTTTTTATTCGTCCCTAAAGACGATAATTACGGCCCCATTCAAAATGCTTTGGATCATTCGAATGATAAGGTAAACATTCAATTCAGCATCAAATTTTAGTTTTGTAAGGACCGTAAGATTGCATTTCATCTTTGACGTTTATTGAGTTCCTTGTCTAACGCATCATCAAATTATTTAAATTTTAAATTTTATAAAATAAAAAGGTCGATTTCTGATAATTATTGAGCAAAAAAATGACAAAGTTTTATACGAATGCTTTCAATATTGAAAAACTTTGACTCTGGTGGGGTCATAACTAGGGATGCCTTATAATTGGAATTACAAGTGCATTTTTTCGTCGATTTCACGAGAAAAAATTAGGATCAATCAAAACCAAAAAAGAAAAAAAAAAAAAAAAAATTACAGAGGAATCAAATTCAGAGAAAAAAAACCGGAAATGTGATTTAGCCATTAATCAACGGAAATGAGTCCGTTCTTCAATCAAAAAAATATATAAAATCCTTTCCAGTAAAAAAGAAAATGAATCCTTCGTAAACAATAAAAAAAAACACTTCAACATCGTAATTATTTTATAATAAAACATAATGGCGGCGATTTCTTTTCCCATAGATCTATTATTAAACCGCGAAATTGACTCCAAATGATTGAAAACTGTGTGAATGGTTCTCACCGTATTACCACAAAAAAAAAAAAAAAATTATGGACCTTTTATCAAAATCGAAATACCGCGGCAAACGATTCGAATCATTATTACAAATTAAAATTGGAAAAAATTCATTTGATTGATTCCGTCTGCCTCAGCGGGTAAAGACGACTAGCTTAGACTTTTATCTCTATTTAAATGTTAAAAGCCTAGGAAATGACCCATGAATGCCTCAACCAAAGATTATTTTTAAAAACCGGCATTAAAACAAGCAGAAGTTGTTACGCAAAAGCCAAACGAAAGAGTGATGAAAAATTCATAAAAAATACTGTCGAATTTTAAGAAAAAGTGTTGGTACTGGAAGCTGGAAGCCATAACCTTAAATTTAAACCTATAAATTTTTGATCTAGGTTATAACCTACAACTCCTTACTCCAAAAATTCTTCCTGATTTACTGTCAAGCAGCGGAAATTTTCGAGTAGACTGATGAATTTTGAGCCAAAAGGCTAAATTTGAAAAAATCAAAATGACATCTAGTTACTTATTTTCGTAAGTAGCGATCACGTGTCAAGTCTCAAATTAATCGTTTTGGCTCTGATGTACAGATTTTGATTTTTAGAAAAAAAAAAATTTCTTTTTGAAAAAAAAAATCCCCAACTGAGAGAATTACACCCCCCTGCCTTAAAAGCAGTTTTTGGTTTGTTGGAAAAATTTAAAAAATTTCTTTTACTGTGATTAAGTACTTTACCTAATGCAAATGTCTTTACCCCAGAAATGTCTGTCAGTTGTTCAGAAATGCTTACCTGGAATTAAAAGAAAAAAAAAATTAGTAAAAACATTTAATTAAAAAAAAAAAAATTCTTTTTTTGCATCAAACTTTTCATAAAAATTTTTTTTAACGTAGAGTTCTTATGAGGAGAATTGCATCTACACTTTTTGCCCCAAGAGCGCCTTAATCTTTACATTTATTTAATCTGGTTTGTATTTCTTTCGATACTCCTGTAAGTTGTTCTTGCGTTGTTTCGGCGACATAGACATAAACTTTAAGGAAGCAAATGAATTTCACACAGCGTCAAAGGACGCAGGCTCCGTTTCTGAAAGAGATCAATTTTTGGTCAACAATAAAAATGAAAATTAAAAAAAAAAAAAAAAAAAGCCGATTACACAGGCCAATCCGTTTAAAAAAAGGGACGGTATTCGGGACAGGACAGGAAGCGGTAAAAATGCAGTGGACAGATCCGAAGAATGCTGATAAAATTGCTGAGACGCTCCAGAAACGTAACGGTCGACCCTAGAAAATTACCGAAACTTCAACTGTTAAAATTCGTAATCTAAATCTTGTAAAAGAAATTAAGTTGGAATCCGTCATCGACTTTGCTGAATGCTGACGAACTGAAGGGAATAATACAATAGCAGTAATAAAAAAAAAACACGGGTTTTGAAAACAGCATGAATAACCCTCAGCCATTAAAATATTTTTGAGTAGGGCTATGGTGCCGTTCAGATTTTAAATGGAATCGGAATCAGAATCAAAATCAGAATCAGAATCGCTATCGGAATCGATCGGCTCAAAAGTTAAATGGAATCGGAATCGGAACCCTAATTTTTTTTCAAGCAGTCGGAATCGGAATCGAAATCGGAATCTGGCTCAAATATTGGTGGGAATCGGAATTTTAATCGGCGTCGGAATCAGCATCGAAAAATAATTTTGATTCAAATTGAACTGAAAGTACATTATAAAAATCTTTTACGATTAGTACATTTCTGATGTCTATCGGAATCAGAATCGGAATCAGCTCCACTAAAATATTTTCTAATTGGAATCAGAATCGGCCCGAAAAATATTGAAGAATCTTGGGAATTGGCATCGGCATCGGAATCGGAATCGGAACCAAAACCGAAACCAGAACCGAAACAGGAACCGCAACCGCAACCCTGGTTTTGGGCAGGGCTGCAATTCCAATTCCGATTACGATTCCGCAGAATCTTGACTATTTATGAGTAAGATTCCAATTCCGATTCCGAAAGGTAGAAAAAAGTTTCAGATTTCGATTCCGATTCCAACAACAAATATTTTAGCAATTCTGATTTCGATTGCAACCAAATTGATAATTGCGATAACGGCATTTTTGTGCTATTTAAGTCAATCTGTCAATTAAGTTAATATTTTTTTGGAGACCGAAGCCGATGCCGATTCCGATTCCGAAGATTTCGAACTGTTTTCCGACGAGATTCCAATTTCGATTCCTATTCCTATTCCTTCACAAAAAGCACGGATTCCGATTCCAATTACTTTTGAAATAGCAGATTTCGATTTCGATTTCGATTTCGATTCCGATTCCGATTCCCAATATAAACTTGTTAAAATAAATAAAAAATGACCTTTTTCTCTTGATTTGTATAGGTTGGCAACGCTGAGTGTCGCACAAACGTAAAATCACTTTCATTTCAATCGTAATTCGATTGCGATTAGAGAGCCGATTCCATCGCGTTTTATGTATTCAATTTCAAAAAAACCATGTGGTTGTTCAGCTTAAAAAAGCTGTTGGCAACAATGGAAATGTTTCCTTTGTACTAAAAAGGAAAGAACTGAAGTCATGTGTTTTTTGGAAGAATAAAAGTATTTTTGAATATTATTATTATTTTTGTTATAAACTAACAAAATTAATCGGAATTGCAGCCCTGGTTTTGGGGCACCAATCGTATGGTACGGCCCTAGGCTTTGAAAAAAATTAAGACGTCGAGCTTTTTTTTGCTAAAAAGAAAAAAAACCTAACACCAATTCCAATTGGGAGGTCCATAACACTTGTGGAAAAAGACTTCAGGCACGCCATCGGAGCATTTACTTTAATTTTTTTATTATTCCAGCCAAGATTTATCACTCCAACCCCTACCAGACGACCTTTAAAACAAAAAAATTTTAAGATGCTTTACCGTCATGACAAGGTGATAAAAAAAATAAAAAAAACAAAAATAAAAAATAATCTACAGTCTCCTCACGTTAAAACACTTGTAACAGGTTTTAAATATCAGCATAACACTTCCTAAATATTCCATTACCTCCGAAAACAATTAATAATAACGTCTGTTTTTTTTTTTTTTTTTTTTCAATCGATGACTCCGAACTACTAAACGACCTAACAAGGAACAACTTTGGCGATGGTAGCAAAATACGCGTGCAAAAGAACACACGCCCGGGCGATATTAATAGCCCGAGACAATTTGACATTTTTGTCCGTGATGAAACCAGGCATGTGATTTATAAAGATTAACCATCCAGCTACGTGGAAACTTTCAACGTGATCTTTTTTTTTTTGTCGGGTGGGAGTCGGGTCAGATGCTTCGATTGAAAAACGATGCTACCTTTTTTTAATCGATACAACCCTTTGAGGATATAAAAAAAAAGATGCTGAAAAGCGGTTATAAATAGATTGACGATTCCATTTATTTTATTTCTCTTTTTTTTTTCTTCTCTGAATAACCGTACTGTACCGGTACAACTTATGCGAAATCGTTGGATAATTATAGAAGACGAAGAAGAGGTTAAGTTAGACATGGAGGAGCAGGTTCCCGCGGCAACCAGACCCAAAGCTAATAATGGGTTTCGAAGATTCTCTCTTTTTTTTTTTTTTCTCGATCTCAAGAAATCTTGTCTGGCTCTCTTTCTCTCGTGCATTCGTCAGAAAATTTCATGGGAGTCCCCTTTGTCTTTAAACGTTCCTCGTTCACATCAAAAGATGTTGCGGTTCGTCCCGCATCTGTTCCATTTAATTTAAAACTTGTGAAAAGGGAAATTCTGATCGATGACGCGATATTACCTGGAGGAGGGAATTTTTCCAATAACTGTCCGGGCATTCAGCTCTTTGTTTTACCGGGAGGAAAAAAATCTTTTCCGTTCCTTTTTTTTTTTCTTTTTTTTAAATATCGGTAAGAGACCTTTTTCTAAGCAGCTTATACGAGATTTGCAGGTTTTGGAGAACCGAACGAAAAGCTTTTCGGAAAGAGACTAAAAGCAAAAGTTTGTTTAATTACTTCAAGAGATGGATCGTAGAGTTTCGAACTGTACAGTGTTATTGATTAAGCGTTTTTAGCAAAGATTGTTTTTTCCAGACATTTAAGGTCATAAGGATCCAAAGAGGGTGTCCCATATTGTGCTAATTTTTAAATGGAAGCATGTGTGGACTCAAAAGGACAAAGTTGTATTAAGAAAGGATGATAAATTTTTTTAGATATTTAATGTTAAAACGTTCAAGGAATTGAATAATTTGGACATTTGGTTAAGAAAAAAAAACGGAACTAATGTGAGCAAGTGGAAGGAGTTGAAGAAAGCTCATCAGCATGAAGAGATTATAAAAAAAATTGTAGGAGGTTCGACAGGAAATTTTTGCATCCTCTTGCTCATCAAAACTTGACAGTTACGTTCACAAAGTTCCGACGCATTCCCCAATGCTTCTAGTATAGCTTATGAAAACAATTAGCCTGAAATTTTCAGATTTTAGGCGGTCGTTTTTTAGCTGTACACCTATCCCTTACGAAAAAGAGATGCATAAATTATACAAAAATCATGTATAACTTATGCAAAAACATGCGCCTACATGAAAAATGCATAAATTTAGTATAAAAAACTAAGCTTTATGTAACGAAAATTTTTTTTTATCTTCAGAATACAAATACATAAGCATAAATTATGCATAAATAACTATGCATAAAATTAAAAAAAATTTAATAAGCATGATAGTGGCAAATTCTCGTGATTTACGATTAGAAAAACCGCTCAGGCTAAGGGGCATAGCCGTATGATATTACGTAGGACTACGTCTTATGTTAGCGAAAGGTGCATTTCATTTTGTTGGTGACAAAAATCTTTATTGGAAAACTTGAGTATTTGCTATTCGACCAGAAGTTAGCCGGATTTGTGAAAGAGTTGTTGTAGCAACGAGACGTCGTCTGATTATTTTGATTAGTTATAATTAGACTAATAAATTAATCTATATATATATTTGCGTAAGTCTTCACTCACTGAGTTGCACCAAAAATCGGGGGATGGTCCTAAAAATCTGAAACTTTGCAGTGAGGTAGGGTATTGGGAGAGCCCAACAAAATTATAACCGGGAGGTTCAGCCTCCCAAAAAGAGGCCCCCTGTGACATTTTTGTAATTAAGCGAATTCGTTGCAGGGAGGTAGGGTATTGAGTATTGAGCTTTCTCTTCAGGTACTTCTTTACAAGCACATCAAACTATTACATTTTAAGAGAAGGCTTCAGATATTTATTTATATATACCAAAATAAATTTCCCTGGCCTAAAACTTTTTTTTTGGAGATACAAATTAAAAATCTGGCTTCGTAGCGAACTTTATAATCATACTGGCATCTTTCTTTCAAAATTTCAAATTCTCAAGTTGTAAAGAAACTCCGGAAAACGTTTTCAAAAATAAATGTCGGGAATATATTTTCCAAAGCGTTTTCCGGAGTTTCTTTACAGCCTGAGAACCTGAGAATCTGAAATTTTGATGGAAAGATGCCAGTATCACCATGAAGTTCGCTACGAAGCCAGATTTCTAATTTGTATCTCCAGAAAAAAGTTCTAAGCCATGGAAATTTATTTTGGTATATTCAAATAAATATCTGAAGCCTCCTCTTAAGTATGCTACAAATGAATTGAAATGAAATTTATTTCAATTTAAATTTTCATAATGCTACGGAAATTTCTGGAAATAAGTTCTCCTTAAACCATTTTGTTTTGTGGTCTTATAACGGAAGTTAATTAAAATTCTATTAATTTAGAAAATTCAATAAAAAAGATGATAAGTTTCCCCCCCCCCTTTTAAAGTTCTCCTTAATTTCGGTGCCACCCGATAGATCATGCTTTTTGAGCAGTGTTTCAATTTTAAGAAGATGTTTTTGTTTTTATTTTCGATCCTGGTTGATATTTTTTATTATATTTTTAACGGGATATGGATCTCAATTTTTTATAAGCAAAACACGATTATATCATCGTGAACTATATAAGATAAACATAGGAAATCAGTTGAAAAGTTAAATCGAAGTGGCGAAAGATGGAATCGAACCATCGACCTCTCATTTTCATGACGATTGCCCTACCACTAAGCTACTTCGACAATCGATTCAACCTTCAACAGATATGGTGTTTTGCTTATAAAAAATTGAGATCCATATCCCGGTAAAAATATAATAAAGTGTTTCAATTTTGTTGCATAAGAACTATGAAAACAACGCGGATATCAGAAACCAAATTCTGTGCTAGGCAGGTCAAATGAGCTATGTCCATCACAATCGTGCACAGAGATATACTCTCTTCAACCGTTGCAGCTCAAAACGGGTTCAGGCAGCGGTTCAAAAGAGTATATCTCCATGCACGATTGTGATGGACATAGCTCAGTTGACGTGCCTAGTACAGAATTGTTGATTACGTCGCTCATAAGTGGGGACATTTCTGTTATTTGCCGAAAACCAAAGAGTACAATGGTTTGCAAACTTTGGAGGAAAAAAATTCCACGTTTTTTCCACGATTAACCACGGTTAATTTCCACGATTATTCCACGTTTGCACGCCATTTAGAAATTCAAGCCGTTTTTGAGCTGTTCAATGTTACCATTAAAATTTACGGAAAAAACGGTGTGTATTCCATACTGTCGTACTTTCCGAGAAAACAGTCCAGTTTGGCGTTTAAATTATTCTATGAATATAGATTCTGGACATTATGAACCTTCAAGAATATTTGGAAAAATTCACTACACCATTAAAAAATATAAATTATTTTATTCGCAGATGGTCATTTCGACCGTACAGATCATCCTCAATGCCATATTCGCAATGTTGAAATAATTTTAATTAAGCATGCCGAGCTATGTGCTTTTAGGCAGCTCTATTTAAAATGGCTTCTTGAATTTTGTTATTTTTTTTGATCATTTTAATTCCCTACGCTTTTCCTTTAATCGTGCAATATAATAAATAAATAAATCGGCATGCTTAATTAAAATTATGTCAACATTGCGAATATAACATTGAGGATGACCTGTACGGTCGAAATGACCATCTGCGAATAAAACAATTTATAATTTTTAATGGTCTAGTGAATTTTTCCAAATATTCCTGAATAGAATAAGACCATTGACTCCTGCTGTATCTCAATTACGAACCTTATTTTGAAATACCCCCGCAGTCCAATGCATTGTTTCATGAAAAATTCTACAAATTACGAACAAAATTTTCCTCTTTTAAATAATACTAATTTCAGGAAAAATTAAACAAAAAGAAAAAGAAAATGAGAAAGGATCAAAAAAAGTATCCATTACAACTAAAAATAGAAATGTTGAAAATAAAACTCCGCTCTATCTTCCTATTACGCCTATGCCTCACACTCCTCACACTCCTCCCACACCGCAACATGTTATAGCTAAAAAAATCAAGAGGAAAACCTCAAACAAATAAAAATAATCACAATGCTAGTGAAACATGACACAAACCAGCAAATGCTCGCGAATCGCAACATGTAGTAGGGCAAATGTAGAGGAAATATATAGCGCACTGTAGAGCAAATGCGCACATCGCAAGCACACAGTTGCTATTATTAATATAATCTTAATTATTTCAGATTGTTTCCAAAAAGGAAGAAAAAGTTCGCGGGGGTCGCGCGGTGTTATCAATTATCTAAATGCGGCTATTTACATATCTATGTGTTCCGGTTTCTAGGCATGTGATTTTTTTTTCGTCGTTATAGACCATCTCTTAAGGTCTTTTAGTCCTCGTATTCAATATCTGTTGCCTGTTCTAATGTTTAAAACATTGCATAATTCGTCGTTTTGTGTTATAAATTTAACCTAACCTGGTAGGCTAATTTTTTTAATAGCTGCCTCCGTTACGAATCTTCGCTCACGGCTGCAAACTGAAATTTTACGTCGTGGCAGCAGATAGAAGGAGCGATCGCCCATTACATCTGCATTTCTTCGCGGCATATTTTTAGCTTTGAATATTTTCTTCGCTTCATTCGTTGATCGTACAGTGCGTCATAGCTTCTTCGAATATTTATAACATTAGCAACATTAGCAAAACCGAAAGCGCAGCTTAAACCCAGAGAAATTAAAACCTTTATTTTAATTTGAAGTTATTTTCGCAAGTTTAGCCCAGTTTTCTAAGCGCGTACAAATACACGTATTGACAACGAACGGGAACCTTAATTGAAATCCGTTCATTCCGTATTGAACATCACCCCGCAAAATACGAAAAGACTCAAGAGAAATATTAAACAGGGAATCGACCTTGAAAAGAAAATTTGCATCGAAAACTTGAAAAGAGCAATGATCCACAAAGCACGTGATATAGGGATAAAACTCTTGAAGTTTTAATAGCCGATACGAGACAGTTAAACACGGATGTTCCTCGAAGTGCATGCGAAAGAAAAAAAAAAAGCGTTTCGATTTTATTTCCAACTCAATAAATCCTTTGGTTTTTTATTTATTTCTAAGAAAAATTTGGTTTCTCGTATTGTCTATGGTTTGAATCAATGAAACCGATGATCATTTTTTTTTTCTTCTCTAAAAGCATTCCGTCAATGGAAATAATTCATATCATCAAATTATGAAAAGCAGGAAGAGAAAAACTGATATCATCTTCGAAAAGGAATTTTTCTGTTTAAAAAAAAATGAAGAACTCACTTCCCGGCACAAAAAATCGTGGGAGTCCTTTTACCTGTACTTTATTGTATTAAAAAAAAAAAAAAAATAGTGTACAGAAGTTCGGATAACAATCAAAAAGCAGAATACGCGTTTCGAGGAGGGGAAATAAGTTAAGTGTTGTTTAGAGATCAATTAGCATATTTATTTCTTTGTGCATCAAAGGATATGCCTAGCGTATATTCTTTTTTTTTTTCTCCAAGAAAACACCGCTCAAGGGCTCGACGTGAACAACGACGACGAAAAAAAAAATCGAAAAAAACGTATTTTGTAAACACGATTTTCGTTGTATAAAAATGTTCGATATCTTAATAAACGATCAAAAGTAATTTATCTTTCAGCTACTTAAAAGGGGGCTTGCAGCTTTTCAGATTTACTTCCGCTGTGGCTTAAGGCTTGGAATAAAGGTTTCCGCCTACGCTGATTTCAGATCAGTTAATTTCCCCATTTTTTTTTTTTTTTTAAAGAAAGAACGTGTTATTTGGTTGGTTGGTGTCGGACTTAATTCGGATTTTACTAGCATTTTATAGGGCGGATAATTACATAGGAGCAAAAGTTGCTTCAATATACAATGTCGAGATGGTAACATAGTTACTGTATGTATTCGAAGATGCTCAATACTGTGAAAAAAGGCCAAAATGTGTAAGTGGTCGAAGATAGAGAATATTAACGTCCAGCGCACAAGAAAAGGCAGATCTGCCGCTGTAAGCGAAACTGCCGTTAACCCATTTCGTCATTGAGTTTAGAACTTAAATAGATATACATTCAATTCCGGGAAAAAGTTGCATAGGTAATAGACGTTGATTTAAAGAAGGAGCTGAGGTTCGGAAGTTTTGCTAAGTTCAAAAGCCAGATATCACCGAAAATTGTAAATCGAAGTTGCGATAAAAATACGGAAGCCCTAAAAGGACAACTGCTGAGTGTCGTGTGTCAATTCCAAACTTTTAATTCCGGTAATTCTCTGTCATCTGGAGTAACTCACCAGGTGCCTTCACCAGAACCGTACCCTCTCTATTCCCCTCCTCCTACTCCGCAAAAATCAGACTTCTTAACCATTTGCGTCACCTTCTTCTAGATCCCTTCCCTTCCTTTCCAAAAACCTGACTTTATATATTCAAATGACCCTAAAGTGCAGTACGTGTCCCCGGCTGTACCACAAGAGCCCAAAAACGGAACTTCACACACAAACGTCCTTATATTTTTCTCGGTGCTAAAGTTCATACGTGGGGAAGGATTTTAATGTGGAAAATAAAATATATTAGCGAATTTCGTTGCGATTAAAATCTTCATGGGATAAGATGAATGATTAAGAAGAATAGCGTCAACCGAGAAGACCTAAGTAACAGGCAGACTTTTTAGTGACTTTTTTTCCCCCTAGTATCCTTATTCAAATGATGTAAACAACGTGGGAAGATCTTGGACTCGCCATGAAAGCGATTTTGACGGGAGATATCATTGTAGATATTGCGGGCATGAGGACTCCATACGCAATTATTCATATTTTCTATTCAGCCAAGTAAAGTTTTTTTTTGAGAAAAGCAAGTCTTTTTTAAAACTCTTTTTCGAGGAAGCCTAATGAGGGCGATCATTGCCATAACCCAAATTGTAAACATGGATCCTCCCTTAGATCGAAAAGCTCATTTTATGAGAGTAAGTATCAATTGATCAAAAGTAAAAACATTTCCGAGTTTGAAAAACGGAATCAGGTTGACTTAAGCAAGTTGTTGAAGCTCTACGCAGTCACCAATTCTGTACGTCAGAGCCAAAAGGTTCAATATGCAAATTAAAGATGTTCACTAAACGCTGTATACCCATAACAAACGGCCATCTTGAATTTGCATATTGAACTTTTGCCGCCATTTAATCAAAATAGCAGGCTACATGAGCCATCCCCCTAGCGGATTTATTTAGCACTAAAATTCCTCATTTACAGCACAACCTAACTTTCCCTAATTTTCAAAAAAAAAATATATTCCCTTGAAAGACTACACCATTATTTATCCCGTACAAAAAATTCCTCAAATCCGAGGGAAAAAGGAAAGGCATCCAAGCAGCGAATATCAAACAAAGTAAAAGATCCTCGTTACCTCAAATTCAATTATCAATTTCACCGCATTTACATGCAAATCACAGCATCTTTCCTTTTCGACAGAATTAAGTAAGAATACTGTATCAAACTCAACTCCTCAAACCTAAGGAAAATAACGAAATTTTCCGCATCGGTAACAAAACGTTTCAGCAGCAACAGCAACATCTACATCTACAACAAGAACTACAGCAACAAGGGAAAACTTCTTAAGAAGAACGTTACACGATAACCGTCCAACCTAATTTACGCAAAACAAGCGCCCCCCCTTCCCCGCCCTCAAGCAACCGTCGTTACGTAGGAAAATTTTCCTTTCTTCAAAAGAAATCAGATGCTACGCTGGAGGATGCGTAAGCCTGCTTCTTCGTTGAATGGAAGCAATTTCACGCTTGTTCCTTGTTGCACATGAATTAATGATTGATTTACGGAGCAATTCGTGTGTACTAAGAAAAAAAGCGTGAAATTGGCTTTGTTTGAGACTGTGAAAATTCCCTTTTTTTTTTCGCTCTTTATTGAAATAGGTAAAGTCACCAAAGTTAACGGCACGAAGTGATAATTTATTTAAATTCGAAAAAAATAAGTTTTAATTTAAAGAAAAAATTAATAAATCAGCGATCGTTTGAACCGACATTTCAACATTTTCCACGTTTCGACATCCTGTCCCCTAATCCATTATCTGCCTAATCTCTTCCAACGACAAGATCTAACGGACCCCGTCAAACATTAATCTTAACCGGATTGAATGGGAATCGGCAATCTCTCTTTCCGATCTTCTTGGGAAAAGACAAATTTTCTCCTCTTAATTCCGCTAATTACATCCCGAAGTTACACAACTGGCATGCTGGTTTTAGAAAAGAAAAAAAAAAAAAAAGACGACGACGTGGTTTACCACGAAGAATACGACATCATTACCGGGCTACCTGAATGACCCAGAATAATAATAATGATAATAATAATTGAAAATTATAATGCATCGTCATTCGGGTTAATAAAACAGTTTGTATCATTATTTACACTTCAAGAGCTATGTTTCTTATACATCCTTTATGTTTTTTCTTCTTTTTTTTCATCTTATTCTTCCTCGGTGTGGAGAAGATTTTCAAAGTCTGCTTAGCCTATTAAAGCGAAGACCTCTTAAAAATAGTGATTTAAAAAAAAAAAAAAAAAAAAAAACTTGATGTAACAAGATGGCATTCAGTCAGGAATCTGAGCGAATCGTGATCGGTGGATTAAAATTCCGATTTTTTTCCATTATTTTTTTGCTTTAGCTGATGAAAATGTGAAGTTGTTTTAAAAAGCCGAGTTAACGGCTAATTTGGAAACAAAATGCAAATGTTTGTAACTTTTTAGTTTGGATGAGACGAAGAGAAGCAGGAAAATCAAAGTAAAATGGTTAGCCGTCAGTTTAATGGGCGCATTGAAGTGCTGATTTACAGACGAATTTCTATCGAAATAAGGCAGAAGATGAGGAGTTTAAAGTCGATGCTGATGCCGTTGTCAAAGCCGATTCCCTTCAAAAAAGTGTAATTTCGCAAAAGGCAAATAATTCTTGTAGAAAGATATGGACAATGAATTAATCGATCATTTGATCGATCATTTGATCGATTAATTCAATTTATTATATTTTTTAATAGAAACGGTGAACATTTTAAATAATGTCTGATGCTGCTTCTCCATTATGGCTCAAAATTAATTTTCTAGAATTAATTTTCAAAATTTTCGGAAGTACTGTGCTTTAGTTATTCAATGCATTTTCGACCATGGATTAAAAATACAAAGAATGCAATGTAATAAAAATGGCCGACTCAATTTTTAAATCTAGGGTTAGAAATCCATAGAATAACAAAAGCACAGTACTTCCGGAAATTTTGAAAATTAATTCTAGAAAATTAATTTTGAGCCATAATGGAGAAGCGGCATGAGTATCAAGAAATCCTCAACGAGAATTTCGACTCCGGATTATTCGTAGGTATCCAATAATTATGTATTTAATAACCACTATACAGCATATCCAGTAACCAGTTTAGGTTACAGTTATTAAATTAAACTGCACATGGTACAATAACGGCTCAAAAAAATAAATTAAACCATTGCTTTACAGACGTATTCCCAAGTAAAAAATTCTCTGAACCATGATTTAGATGGACACATGCGTGCCTATGCAGAAATAACCTGGACGTACAACGGCAAGTATAAAATGTTTCGGCACTTTCCACCCTTTTGGGGTGGAAAGTTAAAAAAGGATTTTAAACATTTTTTTTATTTGATTGATTTTTAGAGGAAGAGGAATTGTATACAGCCACTGGCAGAGTGGCAATCGATCATTTGATCGATTAATTACTAATTTAGTCATTGTTTTAAAAAATCCCGGTAATCAGAGAGAGAAAGAAAAAAAAAGTGCACAAGAGATATTAAAAAGACCGATGCCGACTTCGATTCCGATTTTAACAAAAATTTTAATTGATTAAAAGTAAGAGACAAAAAATTTACCCAGCTGCACACTGCAGTCGCGAGGAATCGAACACCCGGTCTCTCGCTATTATGGCGAGTGCTCTCTACCTCTAAGCTACGTCCGTCGGTCGACGACTTAATAGAGAATTTTTTCGACGCCAACGCCGACAGTGCCAGTGGTTCAAAATATCATTGATTCCGATGCATCGACTTCGATTCCAACAAAAACTCCATATACTTAGAAAAATTGCTCATTTTTAATTTTTAAAAATTATTTTTTATTACTTATAAGTAGAAAGAACCACTTTCCGCGCATGCGATCAGAGCAGAAAACGACTTTTCCCTCCCTAGGTTAACAATATACTATTATTCCCATCCTATAGGGAAAAATTGAAAATGCAACATAAAACGTATTAATAACATAATAATTTCTACTATTTCATATCTTATCACAATCACATGAAATTCACAAAAAAAGTAATTAATTTTTAAAATAAATAAATTAATTTCAAAATTAATAATATACGTTCCTACACAGTAAAAAAATATTATGTAAATATGTTAAAAACGGTCTACATAAAGTCTATGTTACGTTATTGTGTCAAAAATACAACAAAAATTGTTTGTAAACAACAAAAAAATAACAATCGTTTAATGGACGCAGAACAATAAACAAAACAATTTCGTTATTTTTCTTAACAAAAAATTTATGTAGACTGATTTGGACATACAAGTTGCGTTAATTTTAACATAAAGTTTTTTACTGTGTATCTTGAAGACGTATTCACGTCACGAAGAATATTCTGATAGTCTTGCAATGAAAGACTCCAATAGGTATTTACGGTCTCGGTTTACAAAAGTTAAAAAAAAAAGTGAAGTATATCAATTTTTTTTTGAAAATATCGATTTTTATTTTTATTTTTACTACGGGGACCTTTTTCGATATAAAAAGCAGCCTAATTAAAGATGAAAAAGTGTAGCCTGCACCTGTGTCCGGTATTTTTTATTTTATGTTTTTATTGTATAAAGTGGAACGCAATCAATTCGACTGAGAGAACGTTTTCTTATTATACTTACGCCACACAGAGACGACCTTATTTTCTCTCATTCGTATACTTAACAATGGTTCCAGACTTATTGAGATTGAACTTGACTTTTTTTTTTCTTCTTCAAAAAAGCGACGTGACGAAGATACACATTTTTTTAAATATTAAATCTTTTTAAATATCTTTCCATTGCTATAGTTGTAAAAATTCCCGGGGATTTATTTTTAGAAAAATATTTCCCATGTCGGGCTTGTTTACCGTCCTCAATTGGAATGCGAAAGGGACTATAAGTTACTCTGTTGTATCAGACACCATAACGCATGACAAATACTGAGTCTGCTTTCATACAAAAAGTATTAGGGGCTTGTCCACGGATCCCTTCGTCACAAGTGTAATGGAGATACATGCTTAGCTTATGGATCCCCATTACACTTGTGACAAGGGAATCCGTGGACAAACCCTTAGGTGATTATTTTTCTAATCCCCAAAAGATAAAGTTATAACAAAGAAATTGAATAATGCAAAATCTGACTTAGACAAGCAGTGGAAAAATGAGAGACAATGAAAGACAATGAAAGACAAGGTGTGGAAAAATGCCAAAACTATACACTCCAAGATTCGATGGATTTTAAAGAAATCATATGCGCCGTAACATTGTAGCAAAAAGGAGGTACATGCTTTGTAAATAAACAAAAGGAATCTGTATTCTTTCCGATGTTTAGCTTTTGTTAAAAGAATTCTATTTCTCTTGTTTATTTACAGAGCAGATACCGCCTTTTTGCCGATCACTGCAGTAAATATTAAAAAAAAAGCAACGAATTGTAGACAGTAAAAAATTTTGTGTACTCTAAACATAACTAAAAATCATTGCCTAGCAACGTGTGTCCAAATTAACATGAGCTACATACAGGGTGTGTGGACAGGGTTTGTTAAAAATACACAAAAGTTTTCACTGGGTATTTGAAATATAAAAAGTCTTGTCTCTATACGAAAAATGTACAGAAAATTTTACATCTCAATTTTTCAATTTTCATTCGGTTTAATTTAAGTTTAAATGCAAATTTATTTAATAGTAGTGAACGTCCCCTGCTTATTCATTACGTACACTGTCATTTGAAAAGTTTTGTAAAATTATTTGATTTTAGATCTAATAATTTAGATCATTTTAAATAAAGACTTTTAATAATAAAAAAGTTTTGATTTTTTATTATTATTTTCAAGATGAATCAAACTGATTTAGAGTTTGTTAATAAGATAAAAAACAATTTGGAAACATGTGGAGATTCTAATTCTCAAACGAATTTAATTAATTTTCTGTCTGAAAATAAAATAAAGAATCCTCACATAATATTTAGATTGTTCAATATTATTTAAAAAACAAAACAAAATTAAATGATGAAGAAATATTGAGTATAACCAAAAGTTCATGTAAAATTGAAATATTAGAGTTAAAAGACATAAGTAATTTTGGTGATAATTATTTTAATTTAAAGAAATTTTTAAACGCTCATCCTGAAGTTTCTTCTCTTAATAAAAATCAATGTGGAAAGATTTTATTAAGAATTTCAAGTATTAAAGAAGAAACTCAAAAGGCAAAAAAAAAAAAAAAAAAAAAAAAAAAAAAATGTCAATTATTTATTACATATCTCAATTTTAAATTTTTAAATTCAGATCTTCAAAATTTTATATTTACTCCGCAAAAAATATGGAGCTGCCTATAAAACAAGTCAAGACCATTAAATCCCCAGGGGACAATCCCCAGAAAAAGAAATCATATTACAGGGAAATGCCCAACAAACTCCCAGAATCTACTTTCTATTCAAAGTGAATAATCCTAAAAACTCAAAAGCTAATTTACATCTCAGAGATAAAACGTCGAATTTGAAAGAAATCAAGATGGCCGCTATTTATTAATTTATTTTTCGTAAAAAAAACGATCACGTGACAACTTTCAAATTCGACGTTTTGGCTCTGAGATATAAAATTTTTTTTACTGTCCGCAAATATACCAAAAAATTTAAGAACTTATCGAGGAACCTAAAAAATTTATTTTTTAATTTTTTCAAAAAATATATATTCCCCAACAATATTTCCCAAAATACCGGGAAATTATTTTTTTATTTCCGCCTCACAAATCTGTAGGTCAGAGCCAAAAGGTTCAATATGCAAGTTAAAGATGTCTGCTAAACGTTGTTTACCCATAACAAACGGCCACCTTGAATTTGCATATTGAACTTTTTGGCTCTGACGTACAGAAATCTATACACTAGAAAACAAAAATGATTTTTGATTAATACAATCCAATCAACTGTAGTTGTATACAATATATAGTGCGGGAATTAGTTATTAGAAATGAAGAAAATCATAAAAAATCTTTAATGGACCGGTCGAAATCTTCTAATCTTCAATAGCAAGACTACCCGAATATACGAGGGGCATCCAGAAAGTAATGTCCAAAAATGAATAACTTTTTCTGGCACGGCAGTAAAATTTTTTCAATGACACCATCTTAATATATACATTTAATCTAGTTTCAGAAAATATGTTTTATTTTAAAAACAATTTCACCGAGTTATGAGCGTTTGAAGTGGCGTAGAAAATTTTTTTCGTTTTTTCAAAAAAATATTTTTGCCTTAAAGGTAAAATGGCGTAATGCAACCAACGCCTAAGTCAGTAGCTTTGAAGTTGAAAGCACTTGCAATGTGTAAAAAAAAAAAAAAATCCAGAAGCAACGGGTCATACTTAATGCAGATTGCTGATACTATTTTAAAATAAATTTTTCAAAGGTTCCAAAAATTTTTAACTGCAAGTCCATAAAACGTTTTTGTAGCGAACAATTAAAATTGGACGGAGAAAAAATTTCTACATCACTTTACACGCTCATAGCTCTGTAAAATTAAAAAAAAAAAAAAAAGAAAACTAGATTAGGCCCTAATTGTCAATTAAATATATTTACTATCGTGCCAGCCAAAGTTACTCACTTTTGGACATTACTTTTTGGATACCCCTCGTACATATTTCTTTTCTTTTTTTTAACTTGAAAACCTTCTTTTTCTATATATTTTATTGCCCCAACACCGGATTCCGAATACAACACATATAAACTTACTGGGTAAAATGCTTTCTCACGAACTTCATGTTATGTAATTCGGGGTTGAAAGATTTAATCTTCACGAATTACAGGAATACCCTTTCCACCACAATATTGATCTCCAATAAAAAAATAAATTCCACGACAGGTGTTGATTCCGTAAAATAAAATTTAATTTCGGTGCCTAAATAAAATAAAAAAAAAAAAACAGTCTGACTATCCTTTTTTTTTTTTCAAGGTTCGGTCTAAATTAGAGCAAGACGGGTTGTTATTGTTACGGTTCTTTTCTTTTCCACTTTCGACATTATACATATTTTATAACCGTTTGTCCGCTACAATTATTTAATCCCGATTTCGATAAATATTTAATAAATTCTTAATCGAAGAGCTTAAATCATATGAAAAGCTGTTATAATGTAATCCGAATAAGGAATACACGGGTTAGAACCAGATTTAACATGAAGATATGACCTTAAAAACAGCATTAATAAAATAGAGAGGGGGGGGCTGTATATATCCACGTGAAATCGAAATTACAACATTTTAAATTTTACCACCTACGCTTAAACCAATTTTTCGCCATTTAAATTTGTCAAAATAAATCATGGGAGAAGCGATCAGAAATTAAATAGACGCATGAATGCAATGGTTAAATTTCGCCCGTCGAAAAGAACGTTAAAATAAGCTCAAATTCTCGAATTAAAAAATTTTTTCGAAGCTTGTGTCCACTTTTTTTTTTCTTTAGCTTACAAACAGCACAAGAAAATGAGTTCTGGACTTTCTGCAGTTCTGGACACAAAATTTCTGATAGGAAATGATACCTTTTTCAACAAAAAAAAAATTTTTATTTTCTGCCTTGGGCTTCTTAAAAACTTCAAGGTCATTGCGCGACCTCGACATGATCGCCAAAAATCTGGAAAAAATTAGGGCTAGCATGTTGCCAAAAGGCACCCTTTCCACTATCAAAAGTCTTCGAATTCCAAAATTCGTCCATGTCGACCCACCCAATTGTTCAGTCTTCGACGATGAATGGTTCAGAATTTTTTCAATACCTCTGCAATCTTCATATATTTTATAACCAGACCTTTAAGAAAAGGAAAAAGAAAACATATTTGCGAAATGTTTTTTTAAACCATAAAAGGAAAAAAGAAAAAAAAATGCGGCTTACTTTCATTTTTTTATATAAAAAAAACAGCATTCGCATTGTAATGTGGGTTTTCTTTTACAAGCAGAATTTTTCTTTTTTTTTACATTTCCAGAATTTTTCCTTTTCCCTCGAAAAACATATCAACATAAACTATTTATAGATTTTCGCCCATGTCAAAACAAACTTTTTATAACATCCTTTTCTTTCCCTTTGTTCAAAGCTATCCAAATCATATTAAATCGTTATGAAATATATTTTTTCTTTTTCGTTTATTTCTTTGTTTTAAAATTTTCCTTCCTTACTTTTATTTTCTTTTCGAAATGTTGCAATTTTTTTTATCGTTCCGAAGGAACTTTTAAATAAATGATTCCTGACTAAAGCTCGTTTTTTTCGACGTGAATACGTTTTCAAAACCAGTTGAAAAAAAAAAAAAAAAAACTTTCGAAAGTTATCACTAAAAATTAAAAAAATTGAAATAAAAATCATAATCCTTTTTAGCTAAAAAGTTTTATTTTCTCAAATAGCTAAACTCCCTGCCATTTTGATCCCAAGCCTTGGTTAAAAGTGAAACGAAGGCTTTTATTTTTTTAGTACTTATGTATGACCAAAGTGTTTTTAGACTTATTAAATACCTGTTAGGGCTACCAAAAAACCGAATAACTTTCATCCGGAAAACATAAATGGAATAAAAAATTTTGCTTCCGGATGAATAACTTATAACGAAATACGAAAAATTGGCAATAGCTATAAACGTAAAGAACCTAACCTCTTTTAAGTGTGAAATTACCACCAAAAAAACAAAACAAAAAGTGAAAAAAATACGCTTCGTTTCTCACGCAGTTTATATCGTCTAAAAAAAAAAAAAAAAATTCCCTGTGTAATCCAAGATGATGGTTGAAAAATAAAAAGCTTTTCATCAAAAGATTAATCGAAACTCGATCATTTATTGAAAAATAATATTTCGTTTAAAAACTTCCCAATATAAACGAGTCCCAAAACCTTTTTTTTCCCTTCTCTCTTTTTCCCAAATGATGTTTAGTTACTCCGTCATTGACGTCATTATCGAAAAGTCTTTTTTCCCTTCCGCGTTTTTGTTTTTACAGAGAGAAAGAGAGGAAAACCGCATCGGATATCATCTGAATCGAATTCGTTTTTCCATTTTCCCAAAATTTCGAAAGAGCGGAGAAAAGTAATAATAAAACAAAAGGAGGAAAAGAAAGATTCCCCGAGAGCCATTTTCCTTCAATTAACAATGAAGGCATTAAAAAAAAAAGAAAAGTAATGATACGGCAAGACTCCGGGATCTTACGGTTTCCTGTATTAAAACAAGTTCCATAATTACACGTTAAGTAATTAAAATTATAATTCGCGCCCTTTTGTTATTTCGAACCGTTTCCGCAAGAGAGAAAATGGGGAAAAAGCATAAGAACTTTTGCGTGCTTTCTTTTTTTAAAATTAAAATACTGTTCAAAAAATAAAAAAGGGGGACGACGATTTTTAATAACAGCAATGAGGACCATTCAACATAACGACTGAATCCTAGAATGTTTTCCGGGAAATTCGAAAAATGTGGCCCCGAAATAATTTGCAATAATATCGGGTGTAAAATTACACCAAAATCCCGATGGGCCGGACTCCCACATCCCAATGGGACGCGTTTAAACCCATAAAATTCGCTTAACAGTTTCTAGTATAGGCAACCCTCATTACTTGTATGTAATGCAAAATATCGTGTAAAACCTTTATTCTTTGACAAAAAAATCCGGTAAAGAGTGATTTAAGTGTTTTCCGCCCCGTGGATTCCGAATTCGATGTCAGAATGACGAAATTAAATCATTTTAAAATTCTGACTGGAAGGGAGCAGTCAAAAGGATTTTTCACATTTTCCCAAAATTTTTTTCCCTAATTAATTTTTCCTAGACGCTTTTTTTCATTACTCATAAGTAGGAAGAGCAACTTTCCGCGCATGAGATCAGAGCAGAAAATTAATTTTTCCTCCCTAGGTTAATAATGTACTATTTTTCTATTTTTTTATTTCACTTTATTTTATTTAATTTTTTTTTTTTTTTTTTTTGAGCAAAAACGAAGCGTTGTCTGTCATGCATTTAATTTTTATTAAATCAGAAGGTAATTTTCGGCGCTTTCGTTATTGCTGAATTTTTTTATATCGGATTTTTTACAGTCTTTACAACATTTATAATATTTTTACCAGTTTTAATTAAGAGGCTTTTGTAAAACGCTATTTTATAATTTTTTTTTCATCTTCCAAAATAAAACAAAAATTAGGAAAAACTAATTAGGAAAAACGATTTCAGGAAAAATAATTGGAAACCAGTCAAAGTCTCTAAAATTGAAATACGTAATGTTTGAACGGCTCCATTAACAGCGACCAGATACCATCCAATGGCATTTGCATTTTCCGGCAGCATGTCCGAACAGCGAGAATTTCTACCAGAGGATCACGAATGGCCCAACATAAACATTTACGCGTTCCTTAGATCTCTTTTCCAATTGAAAAGGAAAAAAAAATTAGCAATCATTTCAAAAAACGTTTTAACGTCGAAACCATAATTCCCCTGTCATAAGTCGAAGCAGAAACACAATAAAAAAAATTTAAAAAAATATTCTGCACGAAAAGAATGCATTTTGAACAGGCAAAGCTGTAAACAATCACAGGATAAAAAAAGCTAATAAACTGTCTACCCGTTAATTTTTTAAAACCTGCCCCCAGGCAATATCAAATATTGTACAACATTACATCATTATAGCATGTCATTATAACTTTCAGATAAATTTACCCATCAAGCATGAAGGAAATTGCAAGCGAAACTTATTTTTTATTTTCAAAAAAAAAAGAAGTATAAAGTCACGCCTGCGTCGATATGATTCTGCAAATCCGCCGCTCATTCCCATTCAAAAAAAAAAAAAAAAAAAATTTCAATAGGTTCGATTATTTCTTAAAAAATTTTAATATTCACGGCGTTACCAAGAATAAAAAAAAACGAAAGAAAGAAAAGGATTCTTCCAACCGAGTATGATAAAATTCCATTTAAGTATGTGATTTCATACAACCAAAAAAATATTAACCGTTTGGAATCAGTCATTCCTTTTTTTTTTTTATCAAGACGTCTCATCTCGGAATTTTTAGCTCGATTTAATGTGTCCTTGTCACATAAAATTTTTACCTAAATGGTTTTTTATCTTGTAACTTAATCGTATCAACCAGGATGCGTACCCAGACCGTTGCTACTTGAAAAATCTTTTGTAAAAAATAAAAAACAAAAGAAGCACAGTAAAAACTAAGAGAAATTACGTCGTCAAAGAGAAAGAAATAAAAAAATAAAAAAATAAAAAAAACTCGGCTGTCACAGTTAAAGTTGACACCTGAAATCGTTAATTTCCACGCTTTTAAATTAAAACTGGGTCGTTTAAATTGGGTACTACAAAGAAAGGAATCATTAGAAATAAGAAGCTGAGTAAAATAATCGTTGAATAGCTTTTTTTTTTGTATAGGTTTGTATGAGAAGAGAATCACACACTGCCCAAAAATGAATTCAAATGACTCCTTTGCGTATTCGTTTGTCATGTAAATTAACGCTGTAATTATCCCTTCAGTTAAAATATTTTTTTTTTTTTTTCAAATGAATTATCGCATGCGTTAATAATATTTTTTAAAAGGTTTTTAAACAACAATAATTTGAGAATTAAAACGATGCGATTGTTCAGCGAATCATTTGCTAATTAATTTAGAGTTTACGCTCATTCAATTTTTTTGGTTTCTATGAAGAATAAGTGACACTCTACAATAATTATCAAAGGGATAAAAAATTGATTAACAAGGACTTTTTTTTCTGTTTTTTAAACATGTTCGTTAGGGTGGATCGAAAAACACGAATTTTTATAATTGAAAATGCCACAGCGGGGGAAAATGTTGCATTTTAGCCTTCAAATTAACTCTAATTTTTTTTTCGCATTTTTTGGAGGTCGATTTCTGTTGCCTCCACAGGTCTAAAGTTTTTCAAAGTCTCGTTAGGGCCGAGAAAAAGTAGAGCCGTATTTTGGCGCGAAAGAGTTTAATTTATATAGGAAATTTCTCGAAAATTTCAAAAATAAAGTCAGTTTTATAGTAACTGGAGCCATTTTTTTAAATATATAAGCCGAAAAAGGTATAAAGAGTTCAATAACAACAGTTTTGTGCTCATAAATAAAAAAATTTTTTCATTTTTAAAATTTTCGGAAAATTTCTTATAGGAAATGAATACTTTCGCACCAAAATACGGCTCTAATTTTTTCGCCCCTTATGAGAGTTTGAAAAATTTTAGGCCTCTCGGGGCAGCAGCAATCAGCCTCCAAAAAATCTAAAGAAAAGAAACAAAAAAAAAAAAAAAAAAAAAAGAAGGGTTAATGCGGAGGCTAAAATGGAACTTTTCCGCAGTGTGACATTTTCAAATAAAAAAAATTCGTTATTTTAATTTTTAATGGGATCGGGATCATTTTATTAAGAAAATCACGATTAAAAGTTCGTGAACTGTATAAGATAAACATAGAAAATCAGTTGAAAAGTTAAATCGAAGTGGCGAAAGATGGGATCGAACCAACGAAAACGAGAGGTCGATGGTTCGATTCCATCTTTCGCCACTTCGATTTAACTTTTCAACTGATTTCCTATGTTTATCTTATAAAGTTCACGATCTTTTAATCGTGATTTTCTTAGTAAAATGATCCATGCGTTGATTGCTTTGAATTTTTAGAAAGGGAGAAGAACTAGAAAATAAAAAATTAAGTTAAATTAAAAAAATAAAAATTTTTTGTAATTATTGAGATTTCCCGTTAAAAATAAAAATAAAGATTATCAATTAGGATCGAAAATAAAAATATCTTAGAAATTAAAAAAATCGTGTTTTCGATCCATCCTGATGTCCATATTCAATTCCACCAATGAAGACGTCAAAGAACTTGAATTTAGGACCCTCTAAAACCCCCAGGTCCGGACGTTTTTAGTCATTTAGTGTTGGGAAGGGCCTCCCAACCCCTGTCCTGAATGGCCAAGTTCTAGCCATTCAGGTACAATGAAATTTTAAGCGTTATAAGGACAAGGAATCCATTGTAAAAAAAAAAATGCAGGGAAATGCAAGGAAATTTTGAGCTTTTCAAGGAAATGAATTTTTATAAAACATTCAAGGAAATACAAGGAAATTTTAGCCAGAACTGCTCAAAATACAAGGAAATTCGCGATTTTGGTGCAATGAAATTTTAACCGCCAATTCCTTGTAGACAGGGCAATTTCGGGAGAAAAATATGGCAACACTGTAGCCATTTAAAGTTAGGCAACCAACAACATAGAAACAGAGCTGCAACTCCCTAAACAGTTTTACGTCAATAAACCTTTCAAATTAGTACCAAAAAAAAAAAAAAAAAAAAAAATTACTCAATGGTTGCTAAAGTGAGAAAAAAATTTGTTTGTGACAAAAGCGGTAAGGGAAAGTCAAAAGTGGGGGGGGGGGGGGAAATGATCACGTGATATATTTGGACGGTTCCTTATCAACTCGATCAATTCACTGGCCCCTAATCTTTGTTTATTTCCGAAACAAAACAAAAATGGATTATGATTAGTGAATATAAATTACATGTCTCATTGATGTGTGTAAAAGTACAAAAAAAAAGGCTCGTTAGGTAATTATCATCAAAGTCAAAGTCATATACCATTATGCTCCGGTATATTAAATACTGAAATTAATAACATAAAATTGATGGAAAAGGGTTCGAAAAAAAGAATGACAAATAATTATTATAGCTGAGCGTTCTTTTTTTCACGAGAAAGAGAAATATAACCCTGTACTCAATCAGTTTGTTTAATTACAGTAATTAAAACAAACAAAAAAAAAAGACATTTAAAATGTCCCTTTGGTTGCCGATAAGCATGTTCCACGCACGTACATTTCGTACGCTGAAAACCTTTGCCCTCAAAAAGAGCGTTCGAATTTTAAAAAACAAGCAAAGGCGGAACTTCATCGAGGAAAAACACAAGTCTTTCCGAATAGTAAGCCCCTTTTTATTATAAGGAGGCAATTTTTTTTTCTTATGGAAAATTTTTAGGCAGTTGACTGACATCTTCAACGTAAAAAGGCGATACAATATTTTCTAAATGCTTCTTCTTAAAAAAAAAAAAAAAAAAAAAAAAAAAAAAAAAGAAAAGAAAAAAACTTTAAAATTAAGAGAAGGTTTCATGCACATAGTCCCTTTCTGCATTAAAGTATCGCGAGGAATGGCTTTTTTGTTAATATTTTGCTTTCTAGGCAAAATATTGAAATTCTGTACACATAAAACCCTAGGTAATAATTTTCCTCATCTTTTGACATAAAATTCATATTTTTTCAGGTGAAATTGAAGCCATTATTTTGTTTCAAAAATTTTTTTATAATTTTTTTTTCAAACCCAAAAGCCGGCTTTTGGAAAAATGTGAACTTGGTGTCAAAAAATAGAGAAAAAGATTGTTTAGAGTTTTGTGTGTACAAAATTTTGATTTTTGGCCTGGGAAGAAAAATATGTAAAAAACAGCCATTCCTTCCGGCATCCGTGAAGCTTCCTCTTAAATGCAGAAAGGAGGAAAAAAAAGCAGAGAAAAAGAAGTCAAAAGAACAGATTAAAAAAAAGACCTTTGGATCCATATATGGACCCATCAGCTTTGCAACCCTGCAGAGCTTCAATTTTCTTTAAAAGTTGTAAAAATCATGTAACTAGGGGTATTTCGAACTGCTGAAGCCAAATATGAAGTCAGAATTTTAAAAACAAAAAATTCAAGATGGCCTCCCCTCCACTCGATTTCCCCTCAAAAAGGACGTCACGTGAATATGCTTAATTATTACCCGGAGCATATAAAACTTTTATATAAAACTTAACCATATAAAACTTTTTGACCCTGTTCATGGTTTCATTTTCCTTTTTCTTCATCTTACGGTACTCCATCACATATAAAGTATCTTAATAGGAAAAAAATTGGTTAAGGCCAGCAATAAACCAGCAAGGGAATAATATCAGACAAGCAACAAGCATCGATGATCAGCCTGAAAAGCTACCTTAATCGCCACATTCAACGCATCCTAAGAAAGTTTTATTTTTATTTATTTATCCATTTTTTTCACAACTTCTTTTTATTTAAAAAAAAAAAATCGATATCATTATTCAAAATCTCGCACTTTTAATTTTTTTCGTCTTCCCCTGCTGAGTTTGTTTTATGGGAATAAACTGAAACAAGGAAAGTGAAACGGTCATAAAGTTTTGAGTGTGTATCCTGTAATGCATTAATAAAAAATTAACCGGATTTTAATGCCATTAACCATGGGTTTTCGTGGATGGCTCCTCGATTTCATTAATTCAGAATGCTTTTTCCGTATTTTATCTAATGGTGTGACAGATGGAGGGCTTTAGATTTAAAGCCGTTTGTCAAAAAAAAAAATCCGGCGGATTTGTTTATACCTATACCGGGGCTACTGAAAAACGTTAATCTTAAAAGCAACACGTATGTGTGACGTAAAAAATTATTTAATAAAATCAGTGCAGAAATATTTTTAAAAACAATTTAATAGGCGGTATCATTTTATTGCCTTTCAATAACTTTTTATGGGATTGATGCTTTAAACTTAAGCATAGCTGAAAGAGAATGCAAAGCGTTTCACAACCAACTGTGTTGGTTGCGAAACAACCAGAGTTTCCCTCCTGGAAACTCAGCTAAAAAAGACGTAACTTTCTTTAAGTCGATGATTATACGAAAAAATAATTTTTCCAGCAGCCAATTACAGTAAATCACGAAAAAGAAATGCAAAAAGGAAAATATAAGAAAAAGTGGTAAAATTATCCCTGGGGCAATGAAAGAAAAGACAAACAACCCATTTGAATTAATGAGGGATGAAATTAAGAGGGTCTCGAGCTGGATTCTTTTCTTTTTTTCTTTTTTTTTTTTTTTTCTTCTCCGACAAGCACCTTTGAGTAAGACTATTTTTTCTCCCTTTTGTTTGGCGAATGAGAGGAATTGCTTTTTTAGCTTAAAATGGTCTAAAGTGCATCGTGAAATACCACCGATGGTAATCAATGATTCTTTTGTTAAGGAGAGCAGCAGCTTACCCCAAGCTTTTACGGGCCAGAATACAGTCCTGTTATACCGACCATTTTAAAATTAAACGAAGACTGCAAGTGCCAAATTTTGCCGCTAGATTTCTAGGTGTCATTAAAAGTGACCAATAAATCCGGACCATTTCTAATATTCGTTAATTTTGGCTGCCCGTACGAAAAAGTGATGCAAAAAGTGAATAAAATTTTTGGAAAATAAATGCAAAAACTTTACATAAAAAATGTATTATTTTTGTATCATTTACACAAAAATTTCGACATACTTAATTTTGCAAAATTTTACGCAAATTTTTTTAAAAAAATTTTGAATATGCATAACTTTTGCATAATTTATGCATTAAATTTTTTAAAATCATAAAACAGGAAAATATGCAAATATGATGGTAATTCACCTTTTTTCCTGTTTATGCATCATTATTTATGCATCATTTACACACAGTTTATGCATTTTTTATGTAAGTCCAATTTTTCGTAGAATTCCACCAATAATTTTTCTACAATTGTCAAACTTTTTGTACATGATTTTCATGTTTTTATGCACCTCTTTTTCGTACGGCTAATCACAGTTAAAGATATCCAGCGCTTTTAGCGGAAAAATCTTTGCAGCTGCGGTCCTCATTTAACGAACAAATAAGGAAATAGCGTAACCTATAATTTTTTCCAAATTAAACAAAACCCGGAAGCAACTAGATTTGCAACGGTATCTAACATCCAACCAACCAACAGAAAATCAAAAAAACCGGTTAATTATCAAGACCCAGTTTAAAAGCCTCCCTAATTTCGAGATGTTTATAATCTCCGAAGCACCCGTTTAAAAAATTCATAACTTTCTTTTAATGATACTTATTTTTGAAGATAACGAGGGCGATTATGACTTTTTAAAAACGATAAAAAAAAAATTATAAAATTAAGAAATTTACAAGTTCTACAATCACTTTAATTATAATAATCATATCAAAATTCGGTAAAAAAAAAAAAAAAAAAAAAAAACAGTACGGAGAGCATTTAAACGTATCATCCGGAAAAATTGTAATTTGCATATTGAACACGTCTAAATAAACGACAGGAGGAGAAAATCTCAAAAAGGATGGCCTGAAAGCTATCAAAGTCAGGGAAAAGGGACATAAATTTTAAGTGTAATCACCTTAAAGGGACTCGGAAATCTCTCAAGACAATATATAGATAGGCCTTATGCTCGGGGAGTCGTTCCTTATTTCCACCGTCAAAATATTCACCTCTCTCCCCCCTCCCCCTCTTTATCCCCAGCCCCATCCCGTTATCCCCCTTTTTGAATTTGATAATTCAAGCTGCGAAATCGTAATATACAGAGTAGCGACAGGAGTTGAGACGTGATAAGTCAGCAAAAGGTGCAGCAGGGAAATAGCGACAGGAGCGTGTCTATACAAAATACATATAACAATTTTCAGCGGGTTTGGAATGATTTAATTTTTTTACATTGTCCTTTTGGCCTCAGTAAGCAATTTCAATGTTTTATTTGTAAGCAAAATGTTGTTTCCATGCTTAGCTTTTATCAACAGAGGTTCAATTCCACCTGGAAGCCGGTCATTTGTGGAGAAAAAAATTCAATACATCGAATATATATATATTTTTTTTTTTTCACGTAATAATGATTTTTAACGTATTACCGATAATTATTTAGCTCATTTTTCTTAATAAGCATAGGTACACCAATTTTCCCTGCCAAACCAGTTTCTAATTAAGTATAAATTTTCGCTAATGCACGGGTGAATTATGGTCATTACGTATAATGCAATAACTATCCTTTTAATTTTTCACAGCGAAATTGAAATTCACGTTTTGGAAAAAAAAAAAAAAAAATCCAATCAACATTCTCTTATGTACCGAATAGAATAATTTGTTGTAACGATAGGCCTGGCGAAATCAAGAAACCGGGGGAAAAGGAACAAGTCTGGGGTTTTAATCCAAAAGAAAAATCGAAGTGAACCGAGGATGTTAAGACCTTTTAGATAAAAAGCAACAAGGAAATAATAAATCAATGCTAAAGCAAATGGTCTTAAAGGGTGCAGCCAGTGATAGACATTCTTCAATTTTTAAATAGATATGTGTTCATTACACCGTAGCGTTTTAGGATCCAAATTCTGGGAAATTCGGAAAATATTTTTCCAAATTTAAAATTTTTAATGATTTTGAAGCCTCCGCCCTTATAGGAACTCACCGGATGCGATAAAACCTATATTGAGTGCCTACAGATTTCGAGTATAGGCAACCAGCAACACTTGCATGTATTAAAAAATGTCGCAATTTGTTTTTTTCGTAAGAAAAAAATTTGCAATGAGTTTTTGATATTGCAGATTTCAAATTTGATGCAATTCCAAACTAAAAAAAGCGATATCGCGCCAAAAGTAAAATTTAAAAAATTAAGCTGCTCCCCCATTTCGGTTTCAGCTTCCGAACCAGCGGTACCAAATTCATAAGTAGGTCAACACTGGTTCATAATTAGATTCGGTTCAAACAAAACCAAATGTCTACATTCAGTCTCAAAAAACTTTTAAACTTTTTTTCATCTCTGGAATCGGAAATTCTCGGAACTTCGAATTTAATTCTGAAAAACGAAACTCGCAAAAAATAAAAAAACTGGCACCAAAGGGTTGCGTGTTTTAACGTTTTAGCACTGTAGGGGGTGGAAGGGTAAGGGCAGTAAGCCGTCTCTCTTTTTTGTTTAATCTCGTTAATTACTCTAAAAATAAAAATAAAAAAATATTGGAGAGGAAGTGCCCTCTTATTGCCCCCACAAAAAAACTGACATCGTCGGCTCAATGTACCCGACGAAATTTTTTCTCTCAATGTTGTTTGTTTGTCCATAAAAGTTAGGACTTTAGAGATTTCGGCTTTTATAATATTATAAAAGGCGATAGTTTTCCTCTTAATTATCGGGTTACTCCCTTATCGTAAGTTGACTTGCCGCTTCCAGTCTCAATTCGTGCCAACATTTAGTGGCTAATGCCTAGTTGGATTTTCCCGCGCTTTGTGATTCGTGTTGCATTTAAGTCCCTCATTGAGAGAGAGTTCGTCGAGTGCGGGTCGGTAGCTTAATGGTAGAGCACCCGTCCGGCAAACGGTAGATGTGGGTTCGATTCCCATTCGGCTCAATGTACCCGACGAAATTTTTTCTCTCAATGTTGTTTGTTTGTCCATAAAAGTTAGGACTTTAGAGATTTCGGCTTTTATAATATTATAAAAGGCGATAGTTTTCCTCTTAACTGACATCATTTTTGAAATCTACAGCCGCGAGAACCTAAGAAACGAATATAAACAGTTACTTTTTGAATAAAAAAATTTGAGGGGGGGACTGTAGCTCCCCAACGAGTCAGTCGATTTCGCTCAAAATCAATTGGGTCTAGTTGTTTGAAAGGTTTTTAAATACCGAATTTCAAGTTTCCATGTTAATCCGCCATTGCTGATAACTAAGGAACAAGATATTTTGCACAGACAGACAGACGCACAGACATGTTCAGCATTCTTCCTGAGAATCATAAAAAAACCAAAAAAATTTCAAAATTCGCAAAATAAAAAAAATAAAAAACAATAAAAACAAATAATAAAAAAATCCGGGAGACAAAGAGTCGGGAACCAGGAAGCAGCCTCAAATCGAAACCATCTGTCATGGAATGATTTGCAATGGCCCACAATAAAAAAAATAAGACAAATAAATATTACATCTCTTTTGTTAAAAAAAAAAAATTCATTCACTACGCCGAAAATGAAGGTGTCTAAAGAATACATCAACGTGCGGGTGGCCCTAGAGAACACTATATGGAATTCAAACATGTAAAGACCCAGAAATTGTAAACACAAACAGCCAAAGACTTTAAGCAACATTAATCAAAATGCACAACCATGATATCAGTCACGTGCTTTTTTTCTTTTTAATAACAATTAATAAAATATAATTACTCCACTAACTGTACTTTTCTTTTGTTTTCATGTATTAATTTCAGTGTGCCAGGTCTTAAAACAAGAGAAGAAACATTTTAATTCAATTTTTTTTTCTTGTTTGAAAGAAAAAGAGGAAGAAATGGAAATGTTAATATCCCCAACAACTGCCATTCGTAGAAATTATGAGACTAACTTCATTATTAAAAAAACAATCGAAAATCTGTCTTCAGAGCCAAAACGTGGATTTTGAAAATAATCAAAATAGCCGCTACGTATTTTTTTTCCCGTAACAGACCAATTTCAAGGCAGCCTGGCAAAAGCTTTTTGATGCCAAATTTGCATCATAAAAAAAGCACGCAAATAAGAAAAGTTCTGAATTCTTATTCGAGAATAAAAGATTTTTAAAAAATTTCATAAAGATGTTAATTAGCCGTTTATTCTTTAAAAACCAGATTTAAAAGTGACATCAGAGCATCTTTATAAATTAATAAAGTGTCAGTTTAAGAAGAAAAAAAACCAGATTCGTTAATTTTATAAAAACTGCTAATAAGCGTCCGCATCCAGATTTTTTTTTCTTTTTAACTAATCCATATAAAAATTCTTTGGTATTTAAGCCAACGTCAATCGAAGGCCGCCTTCATGTTAAAAATATGTCAAATGCCTTCATTTTAAAACGTGTCGCCTGCAGATTACTTTCGAAAAAAAAAATTGTCTTTGAAATAATATTTGCTTCAGTAAAAAATACGTCTTCGAACTAAAAGGGAAAAAAAACCAGTCTAGCGAGCACAATAGTGAAGTTAAAATTGTTGTATACTTTCCAAATTACACGTCTCTTTAATTCAAGAAAGAAAAAAAAAAAATCGAAGTACGTATTGTTCCTTGTTTTCGACCTTGTACTTTTAATAATTCATTTTTTTATTATTAATAAAAATTCATAGTTCAAAATTTTAAGGCTGAAATCGAGTTAGGGATGTACGATTTTGAATCGATTAATTGAGAATCGATTGTCGAAACTACTTTCATACTTAGCTTAGGGGAAAAAAAAGATGGGAGCAAAAAGAATAATTTTTTTTTGACAGATGCATCGATTCTTGAGCTCGATTTTTCGAAATTATTTTAACGTTTAACTTATGGAGAAAAAAATAAATTTTTTTTGGACCAGATTCGTCTCGATTCATTTTTTTACATACTTAGCTTATGAGGAATAAATACAAAATTCACATTTAAAATTTTTAACTTGGAATCGATTCAGAGATGTACGATCCACAGAGTCGATTAAACTGTGGGTGGAGGAATTAATGAATCGAGGATCGACTTTCTTCGGACAGGTGCATCGATTCGATTCTCAACTTTGATTTTCGAAATTATTTTATTGCTTAGCTTATGGAGAAACGAATCGATCCTCTTCGTGTTTAACAATTCGTAGATCTGTAGATCGAAATTTAACTCAATACTCAACTTATGGAGAAGAAAAATCGATGAATAGAGAATCGATTTTTATTTTATTGTATGCACTGATTTCGATTTTCGAAGCTACTCTTATGCTTAGCTTATCAAAAAACAAATCTATTCTTTTTGGACTTAATCTGTTTTTCCTAATTGCCTCTTATACGTAGTTTATGATAAACCTTCGGGTTTAACCGATTAATTGCGAAATATCGCGATTAATCGCCATTCGATAATACTCGGATCGAGAGCCCGAACAGGCCTACGGACAAAAGAATCGATGCATCGAGATTCGATTCTATATCGGGTCTACACATCGATTCTCGAAACGACTTTAATACTTAACTTATGGAGAAAGAATCGATGCAAATAGAATCGATTCTTGTTTGACCAATACATCGATTCTTTATTCGATTCTCATGAAAATCGCACGACCCTAATCAATTTTTTTATTCAATTTTTTTTTAAACCGACGAATTTTTTTTTTCGTTAGTTTTATTTTATTTTTTTCTTAAAAAAAAGCAGGTACATCGGGAATCAAGTTAAACCTTCAATAGTACAAGACACGAAAAATCGTGAAGATTGAAGCGAAATATAATTTCGAGCCATGAAATAGCCTAGGGCCGGGAAAAAAAAACTTAAAACAATGTATTTATAATGTTACATTGCTATGCATCGAGTTCTTCTCCTCCGATAATGTTTTATTATTCTTTCCCGAGATTAGAACCATTTTTCATTTCGTTTTCAACTTGTTTTTGGTTTCCCTTTTAAAAAAGAAAAAAAAAAACTTTCTTCAAAGTATTTCGTTCGAAACGTTTTATTCCAATAAAGTTATTAATAAAAAAAATGAAAAAAGAAGTAGGCGTGAATTTTATTAATTAAAATCAAAGGTTTATACCTGAATGCATATGAAAAGATAGGCCACTGGAGTAGGTGGTTCCAGATTTTTCAAAGATATTTTTTTTTTCTTCTTTAGAACTTATGTGAAGTTATTAATTAAAGAGTTGAATCGAGATTTTTTTTTTTCCTCCCGCTGAATTCCGTTGCTTTTATGAACAGAAAGGTTAATATATAAAAACAACATTGTACCGACTTGTAAATAGTGTTAACTAGTTCGGTCTATTGTAAGTGCATTTTAAAAAGGATTCGAAAATTCTTAGCATTGTCAAAATATTTGAAGAATATTTTGAGAGCGATTCAAGTGGGGTTTCTTGTGAAATTAAAGAAGACCTTCTAAGAACCTTCCGAATTTATGTTTTTAATAATTGAAGGCGATCATTCGATTTCAGATTTTTACAAAGCAAAAATTTCAATGTTTATCATAACTGTTTAGCGACCAAAGAAGAAATTTTTTTTTTCTTTCACTGAGAAAAAGCAGGAGTAAATCTAACTAAATATATTAGTGGAAAATCGGTTAACTAATAATATTAGTCAGCCAAACTATTTTTTTAGTTAAACTAACAAATAAGAAAAATTTTTTTTTTACTTAAATCAACTAAAAAATAGTTTGGCTGACTTAATATTATTAGACAACCGATTTTCCACTAATATATTTAATTAGATTTATTCCTGCGTTTTCTCAGTGTTTACATGGCTTGAATCCTTTTAATCTATTTTTCTTTTTTAAGGATCCTGAACTTGAATAAAATTACAGAATGACTGTACTTCGATAAGCTACAAGAGTCTGAATGTAAATTAAAAAACAATTTCGAAAACTCCAAAAATTAAGCATCACAAAACTTCCCCATAAGCTAAGTATTGAAAAGTTAGATTACTACAGAACATGTTAAAACTTGTTCAAAGGATGTGGGTAACTAAGGCCGATTTTTGGGCCCCCTAGAAAAAAAAAATTTTTTCGCCTAAAGCTTCATCTGAGACTCCCTTAACATACTGACACCGGTCGCACAAAGTTGCGCGCATGCGTTCCGGAGATATATCCAGTGGTCAAGTTCGCCATTGTGCGCACGTCGGACGAAAAACTTCTAATGACAAAAAACGCAGGTAACGCGAGGCCCAACCATGCGAGCTTTCCAATGGTTCCGTCCGAAGTGCGCACATAGCCTAAAATTGCACTCAAAAATAGAATATGCCATTATCTGGCGATGTCGGTAAAAGTCCCTAAATTCCTTTCAATATGTTTGTATAGGAGTAAAAGCTTTCTTAAATTACATGTTTCAGTTTGCGCACGTGTGGCGGCCCTTGTTAAATCCGATTTGCAAATTTTTAACTTCGATTTTTCAGTATTTTTCGGTCTGAAGGAGGCAAATTTTTCACTAGAATTAACTATTTAATGTTAAAACCGATCGATTGGACCCTTTTCCAACATCGAATATTCTCAGTTTTACTTCGAAATGATTTTTTTAAAATTCGATTATTTATTTCAAAACTACCTGTTTCTTTCCATGTTCTAGAGCAATTTAAAAAACGCGGAGTGAAACAAGTAGTTAGAAAGAAATAATCGAATTTTAAAAAAATCATTTCGAAGTAAAACTGAGAATATTCGATGTTGGAAAAGGGTCCAATCGATCGGTTTTAACATTAAATAGTTAATTCTAGTGAAAAATTTGCCTCCTTCAGACCGAAAAATACTGAAAAATCGAAGTTAAAAATTTGCAAATCGGATTTAACAAGGGCCGCCACACGTGCGCAAACTGAAACATGTAATTTAAGAAAGCTTTTACTCCTATACAACACATATTGAAAGGATTTAGGGACTTTTACCGACATCGCCAGATAATGGCATATTCTATTTTTTGAGTGCAATTTTAGGCTATGTGCGCACTTCGGACGGAACCATTGGAAAGCTCGCATGGTTGGGCCTCGCGTTACCTGCGTTTTTTGTCATTAGAAGTTTTTCGTCCGACGTGCGCACAATGGCGAACTTGACCACTGGATATATCTCCGGAACGCATGCGCGCAAGTTTGTGCGACCGGTGTCAGTATGTTAAGGGAGTCTCAGATGAAGTTTTAGGCGAAAAATTTTTTTTTTCTAGGGGCCCAAAAATCGGCCTTAGTTACCCACATCCTTTATATTGCAATTAAAACTACGTATTTTTAAGGAGAAGTTTAATAATTTGAAACTTATTTTAAACGATCACAGCCAAAGTCGGTCGATAATGGCGGAAAAAAATTAATATTTAAGTGTAAAATTAACTGGAAAGTCAATCAACCATAAGGTAAACATACACGAATAATATGAAGCCTTAAAGAGCTAACTGAGCGCCGCAACCTTAACTTATATTAAGTCCGTCTTCGATTTTCAAATTCCTTCTTCCCCCACACCCCCCCCCTCGCCGCCGAAACAAAAATTCCTGATTCCAGAATTTCCAAATGTCTCACGGAACCCTAATCCTATTTATCCACTCTAATTTTTTAAATACCGGTCGAACCGAAAATCTTCATGAAACTGTACTTTGACCATTCCACTCCATACGCATCCGACCAGATGCCTAATTTTTAAAAAATTTTTTGTCAACCATCAATATCTATCTGACGCCACAAAATGTTGGCCAACCCTCTCAATAAGTCGAAATTTTGTCAACGCGATTCAACTGAAACCTTTTCAAACAAGTTCATGCAAGTGTTTGATTCTTCACACAATTTTCGATACTTAGCGTCAATAACAGCTTACAGTAATTTAACAAAAGTAGAAAAGCGACCTTTTTTTCCTTTAAAAAAAAAAAAAAAGAAAAAAAAAAAAAAACTGACGTTTACCCAATGCCGGACGATGTTTATTCGAAAAAGGCCATTTACTGACAACGCTTTCTAAAATTTAGCAGAAATCAGAATCCGAATTAATTTTATATTATACATGAACCCTGATGAAGGATTCAATAGACCAGTTCATTGACCAATCCATCGTTAGATAGATTGAATAAAAGGCATTATTTCAAGAATTCTAAAAGATAGGAAAACCGCGAAAAAAAAATATAGAAAAAAGAAAATTAGCTTGTTATAAATGCAGACAAGCGCTGACATAAAGAAAAGAAAAAAAAAAAAAAAAAAAAAATAGGATAACATTTAGAATTTTATTCTCAAAGCAAACATTTATATCCTAATTTTCCTATTTCCATTTCATTCTTTATTTTTTCAATGAATTGAAAAGTCATTTTTCCTCATGAATTTGTTTTTGCGAAAAACAAAACATGTCTCAGCCTAGCATAGGGCAACTTAAGTACCAATAAAACTCAATGCTTACCTAGGCCCAAATTCAGTAGTTCTTATCATTTAATTTTCACAAAACATATCAAGCACGAATCAAAAATACTGCCGCATATACAAAGCCAAACCATTCAGCGACTTCAATTAATTTTCAAAAAATTATTGATGTAAGTATAATAAAATATTTCTGCTAACGGTAGAGTTCAAAATTAAAAAGAGTAAATTATTTTATTTTACCTTACTGGATGAAGCACTTTCTTGTCCTTTAACAGAGGAAAGGAAAGCTCTCTTGGATCCTCTCTCGGTGGACTTACTAAAGTCTCCATCCTAGAAAGACAATTAAAAAAGGCATTATTAAATAATTCTTTCTAGTTCGAATCATCAATTGTTAAAATATCTGACATTTTAAAGAAAAATGTAGTTTCCAAATGACTACAAAGGTTGATAAGCAAGAGTAATGTGTCTTTAGCTTACAGATAATCTCATGAGTTCCAAAAAATGTGACCTTCCTTTTCAACATCTTTATATTTTTTGAAATTAAAATCAGAAAGAATGAATATGACAGTTGAAACGATTTATTTTTTAAAAAACAATTCCTAATTTTGATAAATTATAAAAACACAAACTTCTCAGCAAAAATAATGAAAAACAGAAATAAGAGTTTATTTTCTAATTTTCCCCGAGTCAAGCATGAAAATTAATTATCTCTGCACTTTCCAACCTCATCTTTTTTTTTTCTCAACTTTCCATCTCAGTCTGCATGTGTTTAAATCTGCAAATAACATGAAATCGCAAAAACACACAAGTAACAATTTTCTTGGAAGGATTAAAAAGTTATTAAAGCATCATTAGTTATACTCCTTTCATGGTAACTACCGTTGTTAAATCACATATACCTGCAATAGCAGTCAAAAGAATAAAAAAAAAAAAAAAAAAAACACATAATGGTCTAATACCCGGTCATTACATGTCCAATACTCAAAAAACATTACCACTTATTTTCTGTCCTCCTTTCTTTTCTAATGCGATCGGCCTTGATTTAACAAAAAAAGAAAAAAAAGGACTTTTTTTTTTTGAGAACTTACCAATAATTTATCCCTTGTCGAAAACGTTTTGGCAGATTAAAGGTAATCCAAATAAATGAAAAAACAATAAACAACACCAATAAAAAATTTAAAAAAGAAAAAAAAAACTAAAAAAACGTACAAGGAGTGAAATAGAAAAAAAATATTGTGTAAAAAAACTGAAACAAAACTACCAAACACAAACACAAGAAAAACAAAAGAAAAAACAATATTTTACGTGTAATAACCACACTCGATCATAGCCTTAAAAACATACCCCTTTGTTTAATTTTGATAAAAGATTAATATCGTTGAAGTTAGAATACCCAGGCGGATTCATATATTCCAAATAATAAACACTGTATCCACAATGAGTAAAAACACCCGCAGAAAACCTTAAACAATGAAGAAAAAAAAATCGTTTACGTAAATAATTTTCAAAAAAGACTGTCACTTTCGGAGAGAAAAACATACACGACCGCTTCGCAACGCGTCCGCACATGTTCTGGAGGGAAGCCACCAATAAGAAAACACGGTCAACAGGTTTCATTTACGATTGATATCAAACGACGAGACCTCTAGCGGATAAACTTTGGAAACGATATTGGTAATGTTCTTTTTTTTTACCAGAGGGTGCCAAATTCGTCTTCCTTCGTTTCTTCCTAGCTTTTGCTAATATTAAACGAAATAATTTTTGCTTTTTTATTTATTTTCCCAGTGTTATTTAAATGAAAATAGAAAAAAAAATGCATGAAAAAATTCAAAAAATTGAAACGGTTTTTGTTTGTTTCGATTTTAAATCGTCTAACATCTGTTTCTTTGCATTTTCACATTTTATTTGAAGTTTGAAGAGCACGATAAAGACTAGACTCCATTCCGTAAAGACTTGGCAAGTAGTGTTCGATCGCTTTTAATTTTTAAATAAAAACAAAAAGTCATTTAAGATATTTGGAGCCCTGAAATAGGGGGTATATTGAACTCCTTTCTTAACATTCCTCTTTCCCTGGTTTGCATGTGGTAATTAATAAACAAAATAATAGAAATCTCTTATTCCCACTTTTACACCTAGTCCTTCGACAATGAAGATCGGATCGAAAGAAGTCTCCGGCAATTTAACTAAAGAATAAATTCAATCTTTGGATTTTAAAGGGACCAGGGAAAAACCAGGGTGCGGATTCCCGAGGAATCCACAGCCTATGGGGGTCGGAAGTAGATTCCTGAGGAATCCCCTACTATTTAATGTAATTAATTTTTAAATATTTTTTGTAATTAATTTAGCCCCATCTTCTTAGAATTCCGACGTATTCCTGCTTTTTCCACAAATGTTGCAGAAAAACGAGGAAATGCAATTTTTAAATAAATAAATATATTTTAAAGCAACGGAAAGAGAAGGAATTGTGAAATTTAAAATTCAACCAAATTTATTCTGATACACAAATAGGCAATTTACATGCTTTGATAATGGGAAAAAAGTAGTTGAAAGATAATTGAAAAGAAGACTGTTAATTTGGAAAAGAAAAAACTGAGCGCATAAAGTAAACATTCTGCAGGGTTGACTAAAGTTATGTTAAGCTTATGAGAAGTCATAATCAGTCAAAACCCGACTTTATTATATTACTAGGCCCTAAGACGCTCCAAATGCATGGATTTCAAAAGTGGTATCTCTTTCGGAAATATGCGAAATTTTTGACTACACATCATTGTGTAGCCCTTCCTCTAAGGTACATTCATGATTTTCTTCCCCCCCTCCAAAATGTAAGACGGTGAGAAAAAAAATAAAAAATCGAAAACTTGATTTTTGGCCCCCGCCCCCTATTTCTGCACAGGGAGGGTCCAAGACCTATATATGATGATATGTCTATGGGGTACCTACATAATGGTGGCATACTCTTCCCGGATCCCCCCTAAGGGCAGATTTCATATGCTTACTTGGGTATACCCTTTGGTTGAATTTTAAATTTCACAATTCCTTCTCTTTCCGTTGCTTTAAAATATATTTATTTATTTAAAAATTGCATTTCCTCGTTTTTCTGCAATATTTGTGGAAAAAGCAAGAATACGTCGGAATTCTAAGAAGATGAGACTAAATTAATTTAAAAAAATATTTAAAAATTAATTACATTAAACAGTAGGGGATTCCTCAGGAATCTACTTCCGACCCCCATAGGCTGTGGATTCCTCAGGAATCCGCACCCTGGTTTTTCTCTAGTCTCGATTTTAAACTGCAGAGCAGAAATAATAATTTTAACAGATAAAATGCTATTTGTGCACATGGTAAAAGTCTGGATAATTACCAAATGATAAATAATGTGCCCGGTAAAAAATTTAATGTTAAAAAAAAGTCCACACCCAGTATATGTTAAAATTAACATAATTATGTTATTATTTTAACATAAATGTGTTAATTTTTAACATAAAAAAAAGGTTACACACGATTTATGTTAATGTTAACATAAAATTTTTTACCGTGTGGTGGTGAACGAACGTCCGTATGGATACTCTTGTCACATTCTTAATTTTCTTAGATTGTAAATGCTGAAACTATCACTGTGTGGCTACAATCACCATTCCTTTGCCATAAGCAGAGAGTGGTAGCATTTTACTGTTTAGCTTAAATTAATTTAAGCTCAGTCAGAACCCAGAAACGATAGGAATTCGCGACATGACAAGCTGAAAAATCCCCCAAAAAAACCAAATTTTTTACTGAGGCTATAACAAGTTTTATCCTGTCCTCGGAATAATTCTACAATCAAATTTATCAGAAAAAATAACAATGGCAACCCGAATTTTTTTAAGCCTGGCAATCGTCCCCTGAACTGTCGAAAATTTTATTTGCCTATATTAAGCTTATGGCGTAAAAGTGAGTCAAATGATTTTCGAAATTAGAGTTAATTTTTCTGCAAAAATTAAAGTTACATTTCTTTCATTTGAAAAAATTCAAGGAAGAAGAGGGAAAAACACAGTTAAATGTTAAATCCGCCCAAAATTAACAGCTAAAATGTTTAAATCGCAGTAAGAAAGTCTAGACACCAGAGATCTTCGAGGTCTCCAATTTCATATAAGAGGTCCAAATACAACAAGGCTAATTCAACACGGTGGCTTGAACCTATTCAAATACATTTTTTGGATTTTTTTGAACATTTTCTTTGAAACACATAGCTAAAAGCATTCCGCGGCTTAACTGTGTGCATAATGGCCCTTTTTCTTATAGTTATACAAGCTGCTCGGAGCCCTACGCATCTGTGTAATGTTACGGGGCTGACCTCATTCTGGATTTCCAAAAAGTGCAGCACTCTATTGAGGTGGACTTCTTTATGTGCATTCTATTGCTTTGAATGCCCCCCTACAAAATGAAATGCATAAAATAATACAAAAATCATGCATAAATTATGCAAAAAATTGGACATAGATAAAAATGCATGTTATGTATAGGCCTAGGTGCCTTAAGTTTTTTCACTGGAAAAGTTGTTTTCACACTACAATACAATTATGCATGAATTAGGCATATATATATATGCCTAATTCATGCGTGATAGCCGACTCTTAGGATTTTGGAATTCGTTTTAATTCTCTGCAATCCTTTTGTTTAGCTAACAGAATTATAAGTTTAAGAAAAGAAAATGATTCGGAAGAAACAAGAATTGATCCGTCTGCTCAAATTGAATCAAGTTTCATCTCGTTTGGAGCAGTTATCAAAAAAAAAACTTCGATTAAATCTTCTACAGTTGGCAAAGCTTGCATTGTTCATCCTAAGACGAGAATCGCACAGTGTATTATTTTTAAAGGAGTGGAAATCAACGAAGGGTAAGCGTATAGCAATAGATACTAAGCTTAATAGCCCAGAGATGATAGAAACTTTAATTGGACCAAAAAATATTTTTGATTTTTAATCTGTTTTCAGATGCACGCTGGAAAATTCAGTTGTATGCGACAGCTCTATAATTGGAAAAAATTGCATCATCAAAAATTGTATTATAGAAGCTAATTTTACCGTGCCGGATAAGACTAAAGCCAACTGTCAAGTTTTAACGAGATCGGAACGACTTATGGAAATTTAAATTTTATTCAAAAAATAAATAGGCCTATTTATTAATATCAAAAAAAAAAATTTTATTAACTACTATTTACATGTCATTTTAGTAAAAAAGCTTAATGCTTAATAAATAATACAGTCCTTTTTTTTGCTCTATGATGATTGGGTTCGATTCCGGGATTAGAGGTATCGATTCTTGAAAATTTTTGATTCCATTAATCGATTAATCTAATAGGAAAGAATCGATTCCAAAGAATTTGAATGGGATGGGATTCATTAAAAGGGAAATTTTTTTAAAAGTGAAATCTAAAGTCAGCAATCAATAAATTCGTTAAAACAAGGGGCTTTTTTTTTATGCAATTTTTTATATTTTACCTCTTTTGTGTATTCTTTATGAATTTTTGGGTGAAGAATCGGGATCATCAATCTTATTTTGAGACAGGGAGGCGTGCGATTTTCCTCAGGAAAAGAATCTGGATTTTAGAAGTGTTTGATTTTTTTTTAAACTATTATTATTTGCATGACTCATTTTGAAGATATTTTTAGTTTTTTGTAAAAGTTTTGAAAAAAAACTCCTTTTTTTTTATTTTGCTTTCAGTACCATAACCAGAATGCTTGTGTTTAAAAAAAAAAGATTTTATTTTTGTATACAATCGGGATTTTTTTTACACATAAAAAAAATCAAAACTAAAAACTCCGTGTCGAATTTTATTTTTAATCAGTTTTCTACAAGATGTATTGACTAGTCTTATAATTAATAAATACCCTATTCTTAACATATGACAAAGTGTGTATGAAAAAATGTTCAAAAGTGGATTCATTGTTCATTTCTTTAAAAAATATTAAGTCATTGTATAAATATTTTCATATAAGTATATAAAAAAATTTGAAGCTAGAAGAAAAAGGGATTGTATCAAGATTTTCTGACTAGTGGTCATAAAAATATTAGGTTATCACACCCAGGAAGAGAAGAGGTCTTCTAAATTAGGCTTGCCAGATATACTCTGCTTTTTAAGAGTATTTACTCTCTTTTCTTGTCTAAAAAATAAATACTCTCTTTTTTTAAAATGAACGGAAATATACTCTTTTTTTCGAAAAGCAAAAAAAAAAGAGTACTCTTTTTTTTTTACCAAATCTATCAATCTATCAAACTGACTAGAATTTTTAGCTGAAAACCTATATTTAGCTTAAACTCGTCTTTGTTGTTTAAAATTTTATTTTCAAAAAGTCTTACACTGTACTCTTTTTATACTCTTAACTACTCTTTTCTACTCTTAAATCTTCAGATTTTATACTCTTTTTATACTCTTTCTTTTTGAAAAGTTTTTATACTCTTTTTCCTACTTCAAAAAATGGCAAGCCTGCAAATGCTGACACAAATGTTAAATCCTCCATAACAGACGGTCAATTTTTTGTGACCGAAGAACAGAGGGGGTCGAAAATTTCCAAAATTATGTTGACGTAATACTAGAATGGCCCCTATTGCAAAGTCCTCTTTTTAAGAGGCATTTTAAAATAAATATGGCACGATACTAAGAAAAATCACCAAGAATCTTTATAATATGATATCCCTTTTCTACTAACTTTTATACGTCGGAAGAGATGAATCCACTAAAAAAAGAAAAACCTATGTCCTACATTTTTTTTATTATACAATACTTATACAAAAGTCAGCATTCATTGTTCGGAATTTAAATATATTTTTTTTTTTTAATTTTTAGGCCGATCGCAAAATAAAAGTCTACGATCAGACGGAATTGAGTCTATGACAAACCCCCGAAATGCAGAACCCCGAAATTTGCAGAAACCAGAATCGGGGTTTTGCAAATTCTGGGATCTGAAAGTACCATAATTTTGCATGTTTGTTTTCCCGACTTTTTTTTTCTGTACTTTTAATTGAATTAAGGGGTGGCTTTAATCGAATCGGAGTGTAAAATTCGAACTCTGCGGTGTCAAAAACATACTTTGGCACAGTTTATGGGGACAATAATTGACTTAAAATCAATTTCTTACAAAAAATTGCTATTTTTGGCTAAAACAAAAAGGGTGTTTGGTTAGTTAGAGGTGACTCTAATCGAAAAGGGATGGTCATTTTCGGATTCTACGACATCAAAAACATATAAAAAATTAGTTTCGGTCCCAAAGAATTACTCTTAAAATTTTGAAAAAATTTGTTTAAAAAAATGCCTAAAAAGATTTTTTTTAAGCACTAAATGGCGGTGAGCCACCCCTAAACGTGATCGAAAAAATCTGTTTTTAGACCATAAGAAAAGTGAAAATCGCGAAAAGTATGGTAAATTTGTACCACCCTAATGGCATACAATATGTGTCCATTTTAATATCTGCTTGTCACCAAAAAAAATTATAAAATAATTCAAACTAAAATAAAATAAAACAAAATAAAATACTTTTCCACTATTTTATCTCGATTTACTGAACCCAGAATTTGCAAAACTCCGAATCGGGGTTCTGCAAATTTCGGGGGTTTGTCAGGGTCCCGACGGAATTATTGTTAACTACGTTCTTCGTAGTTTGCCTTTGTAAAAAAAATCAAAATCAAACAAAACAAAAAAAAATTACAAAATATCACAAGAGTAGTATACAGTATAATAAATATATGAAAATAACTTTGCATCAGATGAAAGAGAATCGAAACGAATTCTTTTTTTTAAATGAAATTCTGCTAAATATGCACCATAAATAACAAAAGAAGAAGATAATTATCAAGCTACTTTAGAAAAAAAAGACTAGCTTCAAATGTCAAGGCATATTTTGGGATGTTTGAATATTTGAGGTAGAATATTCCAATAAATATTTTTGAAACCAAGTAAACCAATTTAAAATTTTTTAAAATAGCTTTGTCTTAATAAATCATTTTTAATTGAGCTGAATTTATTTACTTTTAAAAAGTTTGAATTAATCGATACCGACACTTTGATCCGTACTCTATAAAGCCCAGTTACAGAGTGCTTTTACAGAAAGAGGCTGGCGAACTTTCCCATCAGTCAATGAATGGCATTTTGTGAACTCCATATATTGGAGATATGAAGATATTTCAGTTTTACCGACTTGGGAATAATGTTAAAATTTTTATCTTTTTCAGCGAAAAGTTGGAAGAAAACCGATTCCCATTTGTTTTTCTCCTAAATTGAAAATGGGCGGAAGACAAGTTCTAATTCTTGATGCATTCAAATAGCTGCTGTTGCCTTATGCTGGGAACTTTGTGTTACTGCGTTTAACACAGATATCCCAACAGCGCTTTTTGCAGCTTCCCGAATGTAACATTATTAGCTACCTTATTTCCAATATGACTATGTTCAGTTTTGCATTTCGCCAGTCTCTTTCTATAAAGAATTACTACATTTTTACAGCAGCTATCTTTCAAAATTCCTAATTCGCTGATGATTCCAAAAAAGATGGCATCTGGTTCAAATCAGCAAACAATACCTTCATTTTAAAAACGAATCATATTTGTCGATTTCATGCAATAACATTTATTAAAACATGCAGTTCAGCAGAGTAAGTATGTTCCTCATTGTTCTATCACGAAAATCATTGCCGCCATCTTTAGTTAATCAGTGAATCAGAGCTTTTGAAAGATCCTGATTAGTATGACGCACATATTTATTTTATGGGTGTCAAAATATTAAGCGCAAGCGCTGCCATCGATATATCGTCATTCCTGTTGCCAAGAAACTATAACGAAAGCCGCGTTGACGGGGTTCAAATTCAGTTAGTGTTAATTTTGTTGAATGCGAGCACTTAGAGCGGCAGGTTTCATAGCAAATCTTAACTTGCTCTAAATTTTTTTTTTTTTTTTTTTCACCGAAAGAAAAAAAAAGTGCCACAGGGAAATCCTAAGAAAACGTATTTCCTTTTCAGACCAAGTTTTGTAGATATATAAAAAAACTTACATTACAAACCACTCGAACACCTATACTGCATTTTTATTTGAATTTACATATCAAAACCCTTTTCCTTTTAAATCGATGTTCACTTATTCAAAAACAATTTATTTCTCTCTAATAATCACTTTTTTAAAAAAAATACAAACTGCCTATTTAAAATGTTTTTGGCACTTCCCTTCGATCAAATAATACTTTTTATTTTCACTTACACGTCATCAGTCATCTAAAAACGACATTGCCAAAATGGTAAGCGTTTCCCATACTAGGGACCGCGGAAGTTGCGACACTAGCGCATCGCTATTTCTATGTTTAGCTTATGTCATAGCTATCCATTCTCCATAAGTCTTAACAGGAAGGAAATATTCCCGTGCCATAAGCTAAACAGGTATATTTATTTCAAATGGGAGAGAGATGCAAAAATATCCCGATAGAAGTCTTAAAATTAACGGTAACCAAGCAAAATATTGGTACCAGAATGCTTGGAATTAGCGGATTTGTTACCATTCTACCCTCTAGAGGCCTCTAGCGGAATAGGATTGCGTCTGCCTGTTCCATTGACTTGCACGGTCTCCATTTCTTTTTTCCATTAATTAGGTTAAATTAACTTTTTTTTTTTCTTTTTATAAAGAAAAATTATTTACATAAAATTTGCTACCCTATACAATAAAATTGTCCCGCCCAGTGGGAAAACTTTCATCTTACCGTCACTCCATTTAACTTAAAAGCGAATTTTTCTGTTTTTAGCGTAAGGCTGAAAATTTCGGTTGTGAGTGAAAATTATATTTTAAAATTCGCTGTTTAAGCTCCGACAGGAATTCGAAGAAAACGATTTTTTAAAAAAAATGTATAAGAGACTGTATCACACACACTTTTTAAATATGTTACACACAAACTTATTTACAAAAATTTGGCAATTGCAAAATTTGCAATTCGCACTGAATATTTTTTTAATAAAAAAAAAATTCAGTGCTTATAAAATGAGCATAAAACTTTTTTGACTATTTTTTTAAAATTATTGGCTAATTTTTATACAGTTTTTTTAAGTCAAATTTTAAAAAGATCTTTCATCACAAATAACTGTCTTCTTTTGTGTTGAAAATATATGCCCCTTTCCCCCCGTTTTACAATTCGGTGGTCATGTAACCCGCGTCGGTTAAATCAGGGTTTGCTCCCGGGAGCACCGGGATACTCAAAGAGAGCAAAGGAGTTGAGGAAAACAAAAATGTTTGCTTTCTTTGAATACAAGACTGCCTAGGAAATTTTTAAGAATTAAATTTCCGTTTCAAAAATTAATTTCGAAATTTATAAAAATATTTCCTAAGATACACAGATTAATTCCCAGAGCTTCGTGCAGAATTTTCGATAATTTTCTGCAAATTTTTAAAACTTCTCGAGTAATTATTTTGCTTACCGAATGAGAGCATAAACTAATATTAGCAAATGAAATATCCCTAGACTTAATTAACAGAAAAGCAAACAAACAGTCATTACAATTAATCTTAAATTACAGAAAACAATAAAATTACTTTTAAGTACGAACAAAGCATCCCCGGATCATTTTTAACAACTTTCCATGACTTCTGAAACTGGACACAAGTTTTCGGTATTTCAAATACTTTATCATCCACATATTCCAAATTATTTTTAATAATTTCTTCAGCAATCCTTTCTTTGACTTCAATCCTATCCACTTTAGCTTGACTTTCATTTTTTGGAAGTACTACTACGTCTGACCCTGAAGATTCTGTTATTTCAATTCGCCTAAGCGGTTTCTGCAAAAGAAAAAAATAAAATTAATAAACAAACTCTCAATTTTATTTTTCACCTTTCTAGTCCTCACCTTTGATCTTTTATGAGGTGGTAATTTAACTGGTAAAATTACTTTACATCCTTCTGTTAATTCACTATTAAAAATTTTTTCTTTTGTTTTCTCCTTTTTTTCTTCAATAACTTCTTCAATGAGATGCCTATCTCTTTTTCCTAAATTTATACTTTCAGCCTTTTTAATCTCTTCAGCTAAAATTTTGGTAGCATCTTGAACGTTTTTAAAATTAGGCTCAGATCTTGATGCTGGCAATGTACTTTTCTTATCTGCTTCTACTTTTTTACTCTGCTCATTCTTTTTACTTTCAAAAATATTTTTAGGCTTAAAACATGGAGCTTTTGCTTTTACTTTGAGGGATTCTTCATCTTGAGCTAGTTTTTTCTCAATTTTGGTTTTTTCAAGTAAAGCTAATGAATTTTTGGGTTCTATACGTAATATTTCATCATAATCATTCTTAGCTTCTTTAAGCTGACCTAATGCTGTTCTGGCTAAAGCTCTTCTTTGATATGCTTTAACATACTTTTTATCCAATTGAATTGCTATTGTGCTATCAACCTCTGCTTGTTTGAATTTTTTTAATTTAAGAAAACACAATGATCTGTTGGCATAATAAATTGCATTCTTATCATCATACTCAATTGCTCTTGTGTAGCACTTAATCGCATCATCCCATTTTTCTTTCCTAACAAATTGGTTTCCCTAAAACAATCAAATCATTCCATTATTAATTTAAGTTATCGATCCTACGTTCATTCAGAAACTTACTAATTCTTTTTCATAAAATGCCTGATCTATTAATTTTAAATCTTTCTCAGTTTTCTGTGTTTGATCTTTGTTTTCTCCTGATTCTTTCTCTACTTCATGAAAATTATCACCGCTTTCTTCACCTGTTTCTTCCTTATCTACCTCCTCACATGCTCTATCAACATCAAACTTATCCCATGAAGAATAATCATAAGCAGATATTTTCTTTGGTCGCTTTTCTTGTTCTGCAATTGATGAAATACTTTTCCCCTGCTCTGATTTACTTCGTTTGATTTTATTTCTAGGTGGTGGTATATCCTTCTGAAATCATTTATAATTAACTTTAATAAAAGAGGAAAACATATAGAAGTTATCAAGCTGTCACTAACCTGAACGTCCGATTTTTCTGACTGCAACTTTTTCTCCTTTTCTTTCATTTCATCTTCCCAACTCCGCAAGTCCATCAGGTAATTCCTCGGATCTTCAGCATTGTTCTTAATGTCATCTGGATTTTTAGCGAATCATCCATATTTCTTCGGTCAGTTATCTAAATTATCCGGAAAAAAGAAAATCATTCGTTTGTTCGAACCAAAAACAACTTTGCGGTGTGAAAACAAACAATGGCTGCCAACGGCGGCGATGAAAATGAAGTTGGTACGATGCACAATGCGGCAAATTATTTGGAGGGTTTTCCAAAAAACTCGTATGAGATTAACGAAGACTTGCTTTCCTGTAATTAAAGCAATGAATTATAATTAACTTATGTGGATGTGAAAACAATTATTTATTCTTTCGCTGGATCATTGAAATAAAATTTAAAAATATGTTATTGTTGAAAGAAAATTAATGAAAAAAAATATTTACCAATGAAAATTTGATAGGTGTTAGCCCAATTAGTTTTTGGTCATCAGCTGCAGTCATTTTCTAGTTCAATTCTACGGCATTTTTGTCAAATAATTTTATGACTGATAATGTCTGTCACTTTATAAAGTCTTTAACATTGAAATGACGTGTAAGACATTACAAATTGACAAATATTAAGGGTTGTAATATTGTCCAGAAAATGAACATACCCTATGACCAAAAGTTTAGCTGTTACCGTGTGACCTTTTTCGCTGGGAAGTATTTTCAGGAAATTAATAAGTCACCTGTAAAACCCAACAAAAAAATCTATTATTATTCAATGTAAATATATAAATAATAAAATAGTATACAAGTAATAATAATAAAATTGTTGGTATATTTGTATATATTATTGGTAATTAGTGGTATATACCCGTAAAAATTTTTTTTTATGTACTGAATTTGTTCTAAGTTTAAAAATAACCTTTGTTAGTACCGATTTTCTTTAACCCTTAATTAGCCACGATCATTTCACGATATTTTTATGTGAGGTCAAAAATATCGAGAAAATCTTTAAATCAATAAAATCGGAACATCGATATTTTTTGTCAACATAAAAAGGCAATAATTTCTAGTATTTTTGCCTTTAAAATTCCATAGAAAAGATAAAAATTTTATTTGATTGGTATCGATCTTTTTAAATTTAATATCGAAATTTTCAAATTACGAACACGTCTGCGTTAGAGAGCCTAGTTTACCATAAAAATAGCTTTCTAAATAAATTTAAGTTTTAAAATAAATACATTTTGTTTTTTGGATAAAAAACCGGATGTAGTTTATGTAAAATTATTGTCTGGATTTAGAGTATAAATCATAATATAGCCAGACTCTTAAAAAAAAGAGTACCCAATATACCTGGATATTTTAGACTTAAAAATAAACTTAATTATAACTGAATCACAGTTTAGAGGTTTGCAATCTCCATAATTGTTGCACTTTCGCACCTCTGCTTTCTAATTCTTCCAGAAACGACATTTTTCCTGTTTCTATGTATTTCAAAACTTTATCCCTAAAAGCTCCGACTGGTACCGCGAAATTTACGTGAGGAAAAAGTGCTCCAGTGTTCGAATCCCTAGCGTTGCACACTATTATCCCTAGAAAAGAAAAAAAAAAGGTTAGCAGGATACTGAAATAATAACTGAGAGGCCCTATTTGGAGCATTTAAAATTATGAGAAAGTTCCTAATGTTTGGGTCAAAAAATGAAACAATATTTATCTTATTACATCAAAAATGAGACCAAAGAGGGGGAGGGGGCAAAGGGGAGTCAATCTCCATATAAGAAGGTTAGCGCCCTACTCTAATTTTTTTTATTTTTTACCAATGCATTTTCCTTAACTTCCATGTAAAAAATGGCGATGGGGCCACCATTTCAGAAAAATTAGCCTACTCCACTCCCGTCAGCCTCTTGCGCTGACTACACATTTATATCGAACAATTTCAGTTTTTGAAGAGTGCGGAAGGGCGGGGGGAGTTGGGAAAATAAAGACGCTCTGTGCCCCCTCTCCCCTTGCCTACTCTACGTAGATTCTCACTTTTAAAAGAAATGTGTACAATTAGAATTTCGTCTAACCTAACAGTTTCCCGTCCCTCAAAACAGCTCCTCCGCTGGCTCCAGATTGTACGCAACAAGTAGTTTGCAGCATGAATGGGCACCCTCTCGCCACACAACCGTGTACAAGGGTAGGGCGGCGGCTGGAATCTTCTCTCTCGGAAAGTAGCGGGAAACCTGCTGCGATAACTGCTTCCCCTGATTAAAAAATAAAAAAAAAACATATACATACGTATTATGATGTTGATAATAATAATTCCAGGCCTCGAACCGGTTTCTGGTCTGAAATTTAGGGACTTTAGGGACCAAAAGCATGAAAATTAAGGACCTTTTTAAGAACTTAAAAGTAGCCTAAAACTTGTCAGTTTTTTTAAAATTTTATGCACCTTCCTCTGGTTGCTTGATTTTAAAGGTTTGTGACATGACTAAACAACTTTTGAATTCTAGCAAAAAAAAAAAAAATAGTTTTTTTCATTTCTTCTTCAAATATTTTTAAATCTTCTATAAATTTTTTTTTTAAATTTTGCTTCGTAATAGTATCATGTTCTTTATTAAAAGCGATAGAAAATTTTTCGTAAATGCGCTGCAGATTTAAAAATTATGGACTTTTAGGGACCATTTTTTGAATTTAAGGACTTTTAAGGACTTCCTTTAAAAATATGGACTTTAGGAATTTTCAGGGACCAAGTTCGAGGCCTGTAATTCCAATAAAAATAAAAATGAAAACATAAAAAATATCCACGTGCGTGGTTTAACTTATTTATAATGAAAAAGAAGGAAATGAGAAACTTTTGAACTTTCATCACGGACCAACAATGAATTTATGGCGTACATTTATGCATTGTCGCCGTTTGGCAACAAGTCTTGGAACTAACCGTCTTCGAGCCATTTTACTTGTTTATTTTAATTTTATTGAAATATATATAAAAATGGCTGGGATTTTGTTCCCAAATACCGAACTTCTGTTGAATCTTAAGAATATTAGAACGTGCTTCAGGGTTCAAGTACGGTAAGTTTTATAATCTTTTAATTTTTTATATTCGTAATTTTTTTTAAAATGGAAATATATATTTTCAGGCCCCCACTTTTTAATGAAAACAAATTAAATACATTAAGACAAATAGAGATAATTCCTTCTCCTACGCTGCAAAATGCCGCAGATGACAATTTTTTACTCCACGTTTCTCCGGAAAGAGCGGAATACTACTCAAACTTCTTCATTGAAACATTTTGTGATCTCGTCCAGGAGGGACTTAGGAATAATACGTAAGTTCTAACCTTTTTATCAATCCATTAATCAATCCAAATTAATAAATTATTAATCAATCTAACCTTTTTCTTCTTTTATTAATAACTATTCATAAAATTTCTCTTTTCAGGCTCTCTCCAGCTGAGAGAAATTTTATGCTGCCGATCGCAATTAATTTGTCTATCACGACACAAAATCCAGTCGTTTCAAGCACATCTTAATAAAGATTAATTATTTATAATAGTAAGCATAATATCTAATAGCATGTAAATAAAGTAAGGATTTCTCTAATGCATGAAAAACAATTTTATAAATATATAACTGCTTAAGATAATTTATAATCTATAACTGCTTAAGATCATATTCCTCGATGCATTTTTGCAGCTTTAGTTTAGTTGATCCCTATACCGATAACTCTAACTGAGAGGATTACTTATCTTGGAAAATAAAGAAATTTATAATTTAAATTTAATGGATTTTTATTAAAAATATTCCAGAAGAACATATATTTAACTCTTATCACTGTATTCCAGTGAGATTATTTCTTGATAATCAATCAAACTTGGCTTTTGACCAAGTTCAGATTCAACATGAGGAAACCCTATAATAATTGAAAAAAAAAGATTGTAAAAGTTGTAAATAATTTTCTACTAAAATAATCATAAACACTTACTCTTATGGTACTGCTTAAGATCATATTCCTCGATGCATTTTTGCAGCTTTAGTTGAAAGGCTGAAATTCCTGGTGACCTAATAAAAAAAAAAAAACCATCTTAATGATGCTTACAATATGAAAAAAGAACAAGTAAACTTACTGATTTAATGCTCTGGCTTTTCCAGATGTAATCATTATGTTGGTCAATGTGGACTTAAGTTTCTCCTCAACTTGTTCGATTTCATAGTGTTTTGAATTGTTCCTTTCACCGCCATTCAATCTCAATTTTTTAGCTGGCCTTATTACGTCATCAGATTTTGATGCCTCATACGAAAAATAAGGATAAGAACATTCGGCGCGGAATTCTTCATCTAATTGCTTCAAAGAAGTTAGTAAATCAATTCCTTGGCTGCAACAAAATCATTATATATATTTATAAAGACTGGTAGTCCAGTCTGTGTAAACTGCAACGATTCTGGCATGACAAATTACTTAGATATTTTTAAACTCCCGTCATCCCCAGGATTTAAAGCTGAAGCGGATGAGCATGGGAGTTTAAGATACCAGCACCGTCTTGCAATTTTGATAAAATGAGTACTTTAAAGTACTTACGGGGTACCAGATTTCTCACACAGTTTCATGGCCGTCGCCATTTCCACTAAAACTTGACACTGTATATAATCCTTTTTAGAACGCAAATAATCCTGTTCTTGTTTTTTGAAACTGCGCTCGAGTTCTTTTAAATGAGACTCTCTATCGTGTTTTGATCGATCTCCCATTTTTCGTTAACCAAATTTCTAAGATTTATTAGAAAAGCGTAGAAAAGTATTTTGACGTGTCAGGAAAGACTGGATTGCAAAACGGCGACAATTACTCAATTGCATGTGACGTCATTTTGCCTTAAAGTCACAACAGGACCACCCACTAAAGGACCAAATTGCACAAGATTCACCAGCGAGATTAGTTCAATCGTTGTGAAAACACTTGATGCAACCAAGCAATATTGATTCTTGTTCTGAGTTCTCAATTTGTTCGTATTAAATAACAATAAATAATTAAAAAAAGGTACTTAATCCTATTTTCAAGCTGCATTTTAACAATTTTTCTCCTCCTAAGCAATACTAATTTACCAGGTTAGTTAATTATTATTTTTTAAAAATATAACACCAAAGCATATGATTAGTTAAGGAAACATAACCTAATCTGGTTAAAAATGAAATCATTACTTCGTATGACCAAACAGTGTTATTAATATTTAAAAATTTTAATTTTCAGAATGAAAGTAAACGACTTTCAAGCAGTTGTCCTCACAGCCGGACGAGGCTCAAGGTTATTACCTGTTGGTGGGAAACCTATGATTTACCATCCTTTAAAAGTTTTGGAAAAGACTGGCTTTGAAGATGTTGTTGTCTTAGTGTCAAGAATGCTTTATCTGAACTTGATTTAAAAATTAACACAGATGTAATTTCCATCCCACCGGATTTAAGTGACGATTGGGGTACAGCAGATTCAATTAGATACTTAATATCACAGGAAAAAATTAAAACTGATGTTGTATTGGTCAGCTGTGATTTGTTCACAAATGCAAGCATTCATAAACTTCTGCATACATATAGGAAACATAGGTCGTCTTTTTCTGCTTTGTTTTTTTTACCTCAAAATAATGTAGCTGTTCAAGTGCCTGGAGTTAAGTCAAAATATAAACCAGGTAAATTTCTGTAATATATTTTGTGTGAAAAAAAATGCATTTTCAACTCTTCATGAACCTGGATTTAAATTTTACTCATCACAATAATTCCTGAAACTTTTAGAAAAGTTTTTCCAAAGTTTCTAAAAATTTTCAAAATCTCTAACTAACTCTTCAGTTGCATTCTCTCAGTTTGGCTTGCACAGCATTAGTCTTCCCTTAGAAAACCAGCTCTGCAACTTAAGAATTTTAAAAAATTGCTGGAGGATTACAAAACCCCAAAAGAAAATTTGTTAATGTTTGCAAAGTTGTTTGGTGGGAGGAATAAAAATCCAGGTTTTGCTCAGAGCACATAATGTAGTAAAGGCTTAGCTCCGAACGTGCATTTTGAAAATGCACTTTCACTATATATAAAATTATAAATAAGTATAAAAATAAACCCTGCTAAAGACCAAATTTTTTTTCTAGAATTTTTACTTTCATTTATTTTACTATAAAAATAAAATTTAAAATAAATAGAGGTTCTAATTGTATTACTTTTATTTCAGAAAAAGATATAGTTGGTATTGATTTGGAAACGTCTAGACTTAAGTTTCTTGCATCGGCTAGCGATTTCGAAGAACAAGTAAAAATAAAGCGCAGTCTTTTACGCAGGTGTTCAAAATTATCTTTAAGAACAGACCTGATTGATGGTCATTTATATGTCCTGTCTTTTAAACTGGCAAAATATTTAGCAGCGGAAACGTAAGTAAAAATTTTTGTGCGATTTTTTTAACGGATCAGTCATTTTTTTCTCTTTATTCAAAGGTCTTTCAATGCTTTAAAAGAAAACTTTTTCCCGTATATAGTCAGTAAACAACATATTCGACCAGCAGCTTCAAATGAAGAATCATCTTTAGTAAATGAAAGTACTAAAAATAGTTTATATGAATTTACGAAAGAATCAAAATTAGAGGAAGACATAAAACATTTATCGACTTATACAGATCATAGCGGATATTTAAAAAAAGTTTATCACGGTGATAATTTACGATGCTATGCCGTGCAAAGCAATGTTTAAATTTTAAAATGTTAACTTTAAAGAGTTTGATTAAAATTTTGATTAATTTTTTTTCAACTTTTGATTATTTTATCAAATTCTACGTTTTTTCGTGCTAGAAAAAAAAATGATACTTTCATCAAAAAATTCCAGCTTTTTGACCAAAGACAAGCAAAAAAATGCCGAAAAATTTTTGAATTGTACCATTGTTCAAATTTAGCAACATTAAGACAGTTCCCCAAAGACTAAGTATCCTAAGTGGGGATATGACCCTATCCCAGTATGATTTTTTATATAAATTTTTTGCATTAGTTTGCCAATATTTGATACACTTTTGCACCACTTTTTCGTACGGGAAGAAAAGGGCGATATGTTCTATGTTCAATTTCTGCTCTATGTTTATACGCAAAACATGAGCGGAATACTCTTTTTTAATTACATCATTAATCCCTTCTTATTATCTACATAATAGGATGTACATAAAGAAGTTCACCTCAATAGAGTGTTGGACTTTTTGGAAGTACAAAAATAAGAATGTCTTGATTAAAACCTTACATGTTATTATCTCCTGCTTAAATCGACTGACTGCTGATTAAGCGAAAGAGAAATTGCAACTAAGTATCCGTAAGCTAAACTCGCGGCCTCATTTTCTTTAAAAAAATTAAAGAGGTTAAATTCGCACAATGGCTGATTACAATTCAACCACTAGAAATCAAATGTTACAATAAACCCTAGAAATGGATAAAAAGAAATGAAGAAATTTTCCAAGAAATCCGCTAAAATTTCGGTTTTTCATCAATAAGCCAATAAGGATTCCGAATTTAAAATTTATTGTCTAGGATTCTTGCTCAACAATTATTGTACCATTTCTTGAATTCTTGCTTTCGACATTTCGAATCAAACCCTATTGAAACAATAATTGAACGATTTCTTGAAAAGTCTTGTCTTGTTTTGTCTTGAAATTCTTGCCTTATGACCCATTCCTAATAAACCCCTATGTACATCTTGAACACAATGGTAAAAAAAAAAAAAAAAAAAAAAAAAAGAATGTATGACAGGACTTACCATCTTCGAGAAGTCTGGGAATGCGATGATTCATTTGAATATGGGGAGGTTTAGTTTCCCCACTGAATGAAATGGAAGTGGCTAAAAGCTCATTTGTTGATTGGGGGTTGCATTACTTTCGAAACACTCCCGTGAATAGTCTTTTAGACTACTACTTCAAAAAAAAGAAGTTATACTTTAAATCCCTAACCTATCAAACCGACCGAACAAAGGTCAACCCTGTGCGAAAGTGACCTACGGAACTCTAAACGGAATTACGAAAAATATTTAAACGCGCGAAGCAACCCCCTGAAGAAAAAACCAAACATCAGCATCTGAAAAAAAGAAAAAATATATATAAATTAAGAATACTCGTATTTTAAAAGAAAGGATAGATTTTTGGAGGTCCTAAGCTTGCAAGAGATCAAGTTAAAATGCAAACTATTGCATTTCAAGGGAGGAACCTCTATTACTATTTACAGAATTAAAACCACAAAAAAAATGATCGATTCATTATAAACAATTTTTAAAAATGGTAAAGCACTTAGCAACGGATTTCCAGTGTCTAGCAAACTCAAACAAGCCAAAGGAGAAATGTGTTTATGTGCTTACACGAGGGCATAGCGTGGGGGCTTAGAAACTATTCTTCTAACGCTTTATAAAATAAGCTAAATTTATTTTATACTTACCAAAAGCTGAATAAATATCCTGAATGATTATTAGAAAAGCCAGGTTTTGAAAACAACCGTAAAGAGTTTCGTGCTCCAAACGCGATGAAGGGGATATCCAAGACAGTACTATTGTCGTTGAAGTTGCCGAATACCGGAAAGACCAACGACTGCCGGCGCAGAAGGCGGAATTTTAATTTGGGCAACTCGAACTCGAGAATATTCACTAGATCCGGCTTTGTTCGTGGCTTGAACACAGAATGCAAAACTGTACCCGCCATGGCAGCAGAATCCGTGTCTAATATTTTGATTTCGCTTGCCAAACGAACGTAGGAAACGCTTTAAACGTTCGAAGCTAATTGCTGACCGAAATAATAGCCCATGGATTGATCTAACGAGTCGATGTTTCCTCATCGGGCCTGGTAAGCAAACCGAACCAGTTCTGCATCAAAACTAAATTAATACTACGGTAATTGTGGCTACACGAGCTCTGACCGTCTTGATCTCCCTGTCTGTAATCCGCACTTCGGAAATGGTGGTGGGAAAATAGCAAACTGCAAAGAAAAAAAAAAAAGAAATGTGATTAATAAAAATTCAGAACTTTCAACATAATTTAGAAGTGGCTAAAAAAACAAAACGTACTTCTGGAGTAAATCAGGCCGAAGATTGCATGTACTCCTCGGATTTAACTAAATACGTCGAATTCTCGGGTTTCTAACAGGCGCAGATTCTTCTTCACACAATTAACGGGCGGTGTATCGGAGATTAGACGACTCGTTCTTTTGGCCTTATAGAAGTGTCATCGCTGTTCAATTCATTAAAGTATCATTGCTGGGATATTGGACGAAGAATAAATCATTCATGATGTACTCAGGTCCTCGATTGAATTCTGAGGTGTCAATTAAAAAAGTCATCGTTGGGATCAACACTTTAGTTGTTATAGCCCCCTCAGTCATCCTCTCGCTTTCTTTTCTTCTCTGCTTTGTTCGGAAGAATCCTCCGACGGAAATTTCGTAGTTACTTAATTTGTGTTCCCGCTCTCCACCCGATTTTCCGGTATGTTTTCAGATAGATTCAGCAAATGCATCAAAACATCAATCGCGTTTGTTTCCACGGTGGAACGAGATATTTTCGCCATTTCCACGTTTCTGTTATTTTCGGTACTACTTGGAGGGGAGCTAAAGTCCAATGCCGAAGACGAAGGCGCTTTTGGCTTCCAATTCATCGTCCCTGTATTGTCCTAGCGTAGGTCCTAATTATTAGGTCAAAACTATAGCCGCCATGGCAGCAGAATCCGCGAACTTCAATACGTTATAAACAAAAGAATAAGCGCACGATCGAACGAAAGACTCGCTAATTTTTCACACACACCAGGATTAGTTGTTCTAAACTGGGAGTAAAAATATTAGAAAGCAAAGCAACAGATCTTACTTATGAGTGCACGAAAGACAAAAAGAAAAAATTGCTACTTTCCATTTTAATGAAGTGGAGATAAAAATTCGAATACTTTTGGGAATAGTATGGTCTATAGTTAAAATTAAAAAAGCAGTAATTGGATGCAAGTGGTATAAATTATCACAAATATTTATGTTTAAGAAAAACAATAAAGGAAAATATGTTCGACTCTGAGAAAAAAGTTACAAATATAATATCTAAATTATTTCGGGGAAGATAGAATTAATTGCCTTCATTATATATAGGTAATATATGATCAAACTCTGAAAAATCAGCTGCTACTATTATAAGGTGTCTACCAAATAATTTGAATAAAAATTAGAACTATTTTGTGGCTTTCTAGACTCTTCGGTAGCTATTTCATAT